>CM057474.1:44386036-47305202 GCA_030035585.1 Dugong dugon
ATAATAGCCCCTAAAAAATAAAATAATTAGGAATAAATCTAACCAGGGATGCAAAAGATCTATGCAAAGAAAACTACAAAACTCTACTGCAAGAAACCCAAAGGGATCTACATAAATGGAAAAACATACCATGCGCATGGATAGGTAGACTCAACATTGTGAAAATGACAATTCTACCCAAAGCAATTTACAAATACAATGCAATCTCAATCCAAATACCAACAACATTCTTCAAAGAGATCGAAAAACTAATCATTAAATTTATATGGAAAGGGAAGAAGCCCCGAATAAGTAAAGCACTACTGAAGAAGAAGAATAAAATTGGAGGCCTCACACTACCTGACCTCAGAACCTACTATACAGCTACGGTAGTCAAAACAGCCCGGTACTGGTACAACAAGAGATACATTGACCAATGGAACAGAATTGAGAACCCAGATGTAAATGAATCCACCTACGGTCATCTGATCTTCAACAAGGGCTCAAAGTCCATCAAATGGGGAAAAGACAGTCTTTTTAGCAAATGGTGCTGGTAAAACTGAATGTCCATCTGCAAAAAAAAGAAACAGGACTCATACCTCACACTATACACAAAAACTAATTCAAAATGTATCATAGACCTAAATATAAAGCCAAAAACTATAAAGTTCATAGAAGAAAAAACAGGATCAACGCTAGAGGCCCTAATACAAGGCATTAACAGGATGCAAACCATAACCAACAACACAAAAACTCCAGAAGATAAACTAGATAACTGGGATCTTCTAAAAATTAAATGCCTATTCTTATCAAAAGACTTCACCAAAAGGGTAAAAAGAGAACCTACAGACTGGGGAAAAAAATTGGCTATTACAAATCAGACAAAGTTCTAATCTCTAAAATCTACAAGAAAATTCAGCACCTCTACAACAAGTAGACAAATAATCCAATTAAAAAATGGGCAAAGGAAATGAACAGACACTTCACCAAAGAAGATATTCAAGTGGCCAACAGACACATGAGGAAATGCTTGCGATCACTAGACATTAGAGAAATGCAAATCAAAACCACAATGACATACCATCTCACCCCGGTTTTCCCGGCACAAATCAAAAAATCAGAAAATAACAAACGCTGGAGAGGCTAGGGGGAGATTGGAACACTTACGCATTGCTAGTGGGAATGCAAAATGATACAACCATTTTGGAAAATGATATGGCACTTCCTTAGAAAGCTAGAAATAGAAATAACATATGATCCAGCTATCCCACTCCTAGGAATATATCCTAGAGAAATAAGAGTAGTCACACGAATAGACATATGCACACCCATGTTCATGGCAGCATTGTTCACAATAGCAAAAAGATGGAAACAACTCAGATTCCCATCAACAGATGAATGGATAAACAAACTATGGTACATACACACAACGGAGTATTACCCGGAGTACTACTAAACATTAAAGAACAACGATGAATCTGTGAAGCATTTCTTAACATGGATGAATCTGGAGGGCATTACGCTGAGTGAAATAAGTCAATCATGAAAGGACAAATATTGTATGAGACCATTACTGTAAAAACTCATGAAAAGGTTTCCACACAAAAAGAAACAATCTTTGACGGTTAGGAGGGAAGGGAGGGGAGGGTTGGGGATGGAAAAACACTAAATAAGACAATAGGTACGTGGTAACTTTAGTGCAGGTTAAGACAGTATATAATACTGGGGAAGCCAGCAAAAATTGTACAAGGCAAAGTCATGAAAGCTCGATAGACATATCCAAATTCCCTGAGAGACTGAATTGCTGGGCGGAGGGCTATGGGGACCATGGTTTCGGGGAACACCTAGCTCAAGGACATAACACAGTTTATAAAGAAAATGTTGTACATTCTACCTCAATAAGTAGTGGCTGGGGTCTTAAAAGCCTGTGAGCAGCCATCTAAGATACTCCACTGGTCTCACCCCTTTGGGAGCAAGGGAGAATGAAGAAAACAAGATCCAAGGGAAAGATCAGTCCAAAAGACTAATGGACCACAACTACCACAGCCTCCACCAGACTAAGTCCAGTACAACTAGATGGTGCCTGGCTACCACCGCTGACTGCTCTGACCGGGATCACAACAGAGGGTCCCAGACAGAGCTGGAGAAAAATGTAGAAGAGAACTCTTAACTCACAAAAAAAGACCAGACTTACTGGTCTGACAGAGACTGGAGAAACCCTGAGAGTATGGCCCTTAGGCAGCCTTTTAGCTCAGTAATGAAGTCACTCTCAAGGTTCACCTTTCAGCCAAAGATTAAACAGGCCCATACAACAAAATGAGACTAAAGGGGTATGCCAGCCTAGGGGCAAGGATTAGAAGGCAGGAGGGGTCAGGAAAGCGGGTAATAGAGAACTGAAGGTCGAGAAGGGAGAATGTTGACATGCTATGGGGTTGTTAACCAATGTCATAAAACAATATGTGTACTAGCTGTTTAATGAGAAGGTAGTTTGTTCTGTAAACCTTCATCTCATCTAAAGTACAATAAAAAAAAAGAATTCAAATTTCTTCCTGCTGCTATTAGAAGCATATGAAACTGTCAGAATGAAAAGTACACATTTTCCCTAATCATATACATTTTTTTGAGAATTGAAAATTGTTAAGAATATATATAGGCATTTGAAGACAAAAAAAGATGCATATGATACTAGGTCAAATTTATGAGCCCCAAGCTAGGTAGGGCAGAAAAATAGAAAAGTACTTGCCTGCAGATGTGATTTTGGGCACAATCTTTTATTATCTGTTTGACGTAGAAAATGTTCTTAGCAGATTTAGGTCTGTTTTCTCTTTTGAAAGATGGGGATAATTTCACAACTCCCCTCCCACCTCCCCCCGCCGCCCCCCCCCCCCCCCCCAGCCATCCCATTACAGGGCTTCAAAGATCTAATGAAAAAACATCTTTGGACTATGGGACATAAAATGATACTCGTGAAGAGTGTGCTTCTTAGCCCAACTAGATACGTGAGACTAAGCAGGCAGCTCCTGGGTGGAGGTGAGATGAGAAGGCAGAGAGGGTTAGGAGCTGGTTGAACGGATACAGGAAATCGGGGGGAGAAAGGAGGAGTGTGCTATCACAGTACAGGGAGAGCAGTTAGGGTCACATAACAAAGTATGTATAAATTTTTGTATGAGAGACTTACTTGAATTGTAAACTTTCACTTAAAGTACAACAATAAAATAAGAAAAAATAATAAGAAGTCTGTGGAAGTACTTTGTAAACTATAAGAAAAAAAGTGAGGATGGTGACATTTTAACTTGCTTACTTTGGACACATCATTGGGCAAGAACAATAGGTAGAAAAGAACATCATGTTTGGTAAAGCAAAAATAAGGGAATCTCTCAATGAATTCCGCAATAGCACAATAGTCCCAGCAATGGACTCAAACATATCAACTGTGATCGTTAAGGTTGTGTGTCAGCTTGGCTGGGATATGATTATTGCTAATTTGGCAGTTATGATGTAGTTTGGTTGTCATATGATAATATGATCACTTCCATGTTGCAATTTGATATAATGTCTCCTCCATGATAGGATCCGCTGTGAGTAAGCCAATCAGTTGAAAGGGAGTTTCCTGAGGGTGTGGCCTGCATCCAATATATGGACACTCTGGCAAGGCTTGCAGGCTTTTGCTCACTCTGGATCCTGCAGCTGCTCCTGTTCACCTGACCTCTGGTTCTTGGGACTTGAGCTCTCAGCTTACCTGCGGTCTTGCCTGCTGATCTTGGGATTCATCAGTCTTTGCAGCCTGTGAACAAGAGTCCTGCTGTCTGACCTACTGATCTTGGATTCACCAGACCCTGTGAATCAGGAGAAGCCTCCAGCCTGACCCATGGACTTGGAATGCCTCAACATCTACAAATGTGTGAGCCATTTCCTAGATATAAATCTCTCTATATAGATATTTATACCCTTTACTGGTTTTGCTTCTCTAGAGCTCAGCCTAAGACACCTACAGTCATGAAGATGGCACAGGACCATGCAACATTTCATTCTATTATATGTCAGGTTACCATGAGTCAGAGCCAACTAGGCAACTAACAACAACAACAAACTGAGGGTAATTATTGTACATTCTTTTTACATTGTTGTAGGGACTGAATGAGTTAATACATGTAAAGCAGTTAGCATTAGTGTTTTGGTATATAGTAAGTACTAGCAAGCATTAAGGATCCCTGGTGGTGCAGTGGTTAAGCATCCAGATGCTAACTGAAAGATCAGCAGTTAGAATCCACCAGCCACTGCATGGGAGAAAGATATGGCAGTCTGCTTCTGTAAAGATTTACAGCCTTGGAAACCTTATGGAGCAGTTCTACTCTGTCCTATAGGGTCACTAGGAGTCAGAATAGACTCAATGCAATGTTTTTTTTTTTGTCTTTTAATAAACATTGGCTAGTGTAACAGGATGCTAAAGATGATATTCCTGTTTCCTCGGTTTAGCAAAAGCCTCAAGGCCAAAAACAATACAACAGATAAGGAAGTACTAGATCACCTAGAAATGCTTACACATAGAGTAGTCAAAACTGGATTCTGCCAGTATTAGCCCTTCATCCTCCTCCAGGCTTATAAAAGAAGGTTGAAAATTAATTGAAAATATAATAGAACAGTGGTAAAGATTTATTTAGAGAAAGTTTTCAGTGTGCTGTGTATATCCACCCCTCAACCCCAGACAGAATTAGGTAGTTTGCTTCCTCTTCACCTCAAGCTAAGTGAAGAACATTTATAGAACTCTGTAAAGATGAGAGGCTATGGGGGCTAGAGTTTCATCTGCTTACATGTTAGAAAAGAAGATAAAACTGATTTGAGAGTGGCATACACTTACAGAATTTAACGGACAAAAATGTACACGTTTCCTGGGTGGCCAGGAGTGACCCTAGGGAATGCAGATGGACTTGGGTTTTCTTTAAAATGACTCTATTCCAAAAGAACAATTGGAATAACAAGGTGATCTGAGTTGAGGGGAGGACAATCAGTAACCAGAGGACTGAAGGTGGCATAAGTGACCAGCCAGAAGAGGCATTGTCTGCATCAAGGGAACTGTAGATGAGAGACAGTCAGTGATGAATAGCCTCCAAAGAAGGCATAACATTTGAAATCTGCCACACCAAGAAAGTAGCAACACAAGATCTACAACTGTACCAGTCAGGTATGGATTTTCTTCTCTTTACTTCTCCCCACCACCCCACCCAACCCCAACTCTGGAAGAGACAGATGTAGCCAAGAAAGCGTGGAAGAAAGAATAGAGGAACAAGATGGGAAAATAAAGAAGATGTTGACCATGCCTCCCCCAGTACCAAGCCTGAAGTAGGGCAGTTCTGGGGAAAAGGAGAAGCTTTAAACTGAGTGAGAGTTTAGAGTTATGTGATTATTAGACTGGATTGAATATCTAGAAGTGGCTAGAAAGATGGCAGAATATTTTGTGTTGTTCCTCTCACAACAAAGACCCCACCCCCCAAAAAACAAATGAATCGGATATGTATAACCATTTAGGAACCCTAAGCATCAAAGACAAAGCCGAAGAATCTGACTGAGTGACAGGTGGAAGGAGAGACGATTCACAAGCAATGGAAACCTGGAATTACAGATCACGGGATCTCCAGTGTAGTGCTAACTGAATCTACACAGTGCAGACATACTGAGACAAGCTGCAACATCCCCAGCCAAAACTCACCTCATCTGGTGCAGCTAAGCAGCAGTGACTCTGCACATACCTCCAGAACTAAACATGAGTGATACTAGACATGCGAAAGTTAAAGTGCAAGCTCCCAAGACACCATGTGCACCGCAGCCCTTCCCCCATCAGAGATCCATGACCAAGGAGCACTCCCTTCCCCTCATCCATCCCTCACCTTGCTCCAATACCAGTCCGGCAGCATTCAACACTACCATGCCCCTTAAGCCGGGAACTCAAACCCTAGTGCCCAACTCTTTGCCCAGCCTATGGCACAGGACATCCACAGACTTCCAGTGCCCGTCATTCCCTTCATCACCTGCACCAGTGCCTTGCTGGCCAACCCTGCTCAGCATGCCCTCATTAGGACAAAACAGGCAGGTCTCCCAGCTGAAGCCCATTTTTACCTGCAGCAGCCAAGTGGAAGCTGTAGGTCTGTGGCATTTGACACCACCCTGCCCCCTAAGAAGGGGCCTTACACACCCACACCGGGGGGGGGGGGGCGGGGGACTGAGGGCCGGTGGTATCACCCACTCCATCCAGTTGCCTACTATGGGGGCCTGAGAACCAGTGGAGGCCCCTAATCCCTCCAGTCAATGGCACGGGACACCCAAGGACCAGCTACACTACCCCCAACTATGCGCTGTAGTGGAGAAGGGCATGCCCTTTATCCAAGCAACTGGGGGCACAGACAGCTCCCTGCTTTGTCTCCCACATCACTCCCTGATGTAACCTCAGACCTGTGCCTGCTCCAAACACCCCCATGCAGCCCTGCCTGCCCAAGACTGTAGGTGAGAGTTTCCACACCACACACTTGGTAACTAATGACGTGAGTACCTGTGCCCCAATCAACTGACAAGAGACAGAGCACACACACAATCCTCAACCCAAGAACCAGGGAGAACACCCCCTGTACCCATGGCCAGGTAAGCAGCAGGACAGATTCATCACCTCACCAAATATGCCACCTACATCCTCAGCAGCCCTGCAAGAACAGTGAACAGACTCCTGGGCTCACACACCTAGTAGCTACTCTGCCCACCTGGAGACAGGAGGTGAGAGCTTCAGTGTGGCCAAATTAACCAGAGTAGCACACAACCTAGCCTACTTGGACACATCAAAACAAAACAGAACAAAAAAGTCAGGATGCAGTAAACAAACATTAAATAAATAAATAACTATAACAACTTCTTGATGCCTCAGAGACAATCGTCAATATCAAATCACATAAAGAAGCAGGGCAAGATGGCTCCAGCAAATTACCAAAACAAAGAACCAGAAATCCTTCTGGAAGAAGATAAGGCAATGGAAGTACCTGATAAAGAATTCAAAAGACTAATATACAGAGCTCTGTGAGAGATCAAGGAGATCAGGAAAAACACAGAGCAAACCAAGGAACGCACACACAAAGCAATAGAGGAATTCAGGAAAACAATAAAAGGACTAAACGATAGAATAAACAGGTTGCTAGAAACCATACAAAAACAGCAGCTAGAAATCCAAAAGATTAACAGTACAATTTCAGAATTAGACAACTCAGTAAAAGGTCAGAGGAGCAAAATTGAGACAATGGAAGTCAGAGTTAGTGGGACTGAAGATAAATCCTTTGACAACAATTTGGGGGAAAAATCAGAAAAAGAATAAAAAAGAAGAAGAAGAAAGCCTAAGAATTATGTGGAATACTATCAAAGGAAAAGCCTATGAGTGGTTGGAGTACCAGAACGGGGGTGAGGGGGTTAATGGAAAACACAAAGAGAATTGTTGAAGATTTGCCGGCAGAAAATTTCCCTAATATCATGAAAGATGAGAAGATATCTATCCAAGAAGCTCAACGAACCCCATAAAGGATACACCCCAAAAGAAAGTCACCCCAACTCATATCATAATCAAATGTGTCAAAACCAAAGACAAGAAAGAATCCTGAGAGCAGCTACGGATAAAGGAAAACTCATCAACAAAGGAGAACTAATAAGACTAACCACGCAGGCAAGAAGGCAATGGGATGACATATATAAAGCCTTGAAGAAAAAAAAATGCCAGCCAATAATTATATATCTAGAAAAATATCTCTAAAATATGATGGCAAAATTAGGACATTTCCAGACAAACAGAAATTAAGGGAATATATAAAAACTAGATCAAACTTATAAGAAATATTAAAGGTAGTCCTGCGGTTAGACAACCAACAACTTCAGACAACAATCCAAGGCTAGGACACAGGAGAGATCAATCAGATACCAACCCAGACAGGAAATTCTCAAAAATAAACACAAAGGTGAAAGACTGAAAATAGGGAAGCAGAGATGTCTGTTTGTAAATGATGACAACACTTAAAAAAAAAGAATAAACAGTGTCGTCACAGAACTTACACATGGAGAGGAAGTCAAGACAATATCAAGAAATAAAAGACTGGTTTAAACTTGGAAAAATGAAAGTAAATTTCAAGATAACCACAAAGGAAACTAACAAGCCAACCCATTAAAATAAAAAAGAAGACAAACATTAAAACTCGGCAAACACAAAATCAACAATAATGAAAGAAATTAAAAGAAAATCCATAGACAAAAAGAACAAGAGAGAAAATTAAGTGGAACAAAGAAACTGTCCAAAAAACCCCAACAATGACAGCAGTAAACTTATACCTATCAACAATTACACTGAATGTAAGTGGCCTAAATGCACCAGTAAAAAGAAAGTGGCAGAATGGATAAATAAAACATGATCCATCTAGATGCTGTCTACAAGAGACAAACCTTGGACACAGGCTAAAACTCAAAGGATGGAAAAAAAATATATCAAGCAAACAATAACCAAAAAACAGCAGGAGTAGCAATATTAATTTTTGATAAAATAGACTTTAAAGCAAAATCCACCATAAAGGATAAGGATGGACACTATATAATGATTAATGGGTCAATACACCAAGAGGACATAACCATGATAAATATATATGCATCCAATGACAGGACTCCAAAATACATAAACTCTAACAGCATTGAAAAGAGAAATAGTTCCACAATAATAGAGTTGTTTTTGTTGTTGTTAGGTGCCGTTGAGTCAGTTCTGACTCACAGTGACCCTATAGTACAGAGTAGAACTGTCCCATAGGGTTTCCAAGGAGTAGCTAGTGGATTTGAACTGCTGAACTTTTGACTAGCAGCCGAGCTCGTAACCATTACGCCACTAAGGCTCCACAATAATAACGGGTGACTTCAACACACCAGTTTCAGTGAAGGACAGAACATCTATAAAGAAACTCAATAAAGATACATTGTTGTTGTTGTTGTTTGGTGCTGTCACATCAGCTGTGACTCATAGTAACACTACATACAACAGAATGAAACACTGCCCTGTCCTGTGTCATTCTCACAATCGTTGTTATACTTGAGCCCATTGTGGTAGCCACTGTGTCAATCTGTCTAGTTGAGGGTCTTCCTCTTTTTCACTGACCCTCAATAAAGATATAGAAGATCTAAATGTGACAATCAACCAACTTGACCTCATAGATATACACAAAGCACTCCACCCAACACCAGCAAAGTATACGTTCTTTTCCAACACACATGGAACATTCTCCAGAATAGATCACATTTTAGGCCACAAAGCAAGCTTTAACAAAATCCAAGGCAGCTAAAGAATACAGAGCATCTTCTTTGAACATAATGTCATAAAAATAGAAATAAATAATAGAAACAGCAAGGAAAAAAATCAAATACATGGAAACTGAACAATACCTTGCTTAAAAACTACCAGGTAATAGAAAAAAATCAAGAATAAAATAAAAAAATCCATAGAATCATACTAGAATGAAAATGCATCTTGCCAAAACCTTTGGGACACCGCAAAAGCAATGCTTAGAGGTAAATGTATAGCAATAATTGCACACATCAAAAAAGAAGAAAGGATCAAAATCAAAACATTAACCATACATCTTGAACAAAAAGAAAGAGAACAGCAGGAAAAAAAAAAAAAAGGACCTCAGGTGTCAGAATAAAGGAAATAATAAAGATTAGAGCAGAAATTAATGAAACAGAGAATAGAAAAACAATAGTAAGAATAAATAAAACCAAAAATTGGTTCTTTGAAAAGATCGACAATCCTTTGGACAAACTGACACAAGAAAAACAGGGGAGGAAGCAAATAACCCGAATAAGAAATGAGATGGGTGATATCACAACAGACTCGACTGAAATAAAAAGGATCATAAAAGAATACCATGAAAAATTGCACTCCAATAAATTTGAAAACCTAGAAGAAATGGGCAAATTTCTAGAAACACACTACCTAACTAAACTAACACAAACTGAGGTAGAAAAACTAAACAGATACATAACAAAAGAAGAGATTGAAGAGGAAATAAAAATCTCTAAACCAAAAAAAAAAAAAAAAAAAATCCCAGGCCTGGACAGCTTCACCAGAGAATTCCAGCAAACATTCACAGAAGAGCTCACACAAGTACTACTCAAACTATTTCAGAGCATAGAAAAGGAAGGAATAATCCTGAATTAGTTGTATGAAGCCAGCATAACACAGATACCAAAGCCAAAGACACCACAAAAAAAGAAAACTACAGACCAATATACCTCATGAACATAGATGCAAAAATTATCAACAAAATTCAAGTCAATGGAATTCAACATCATATAAAAAAAACAATACATCATGACCAAGTGGGATTCATACCAGGTATGCCGTCATGGCTCAACATTAGAAAACCAATCAATGTAATCCATCACATAAATTAAAAAAAAAAAAAATCACATGATCATCTCAATCAATGCAGAAAAAGCATTTGATAAAGTCCAATGCCCATTCCTTACAAAATCTGTCAATAAAATAGGAATAAAAGGGAAATTCCTCAACATGATAAAGGGCATCTATACAAAACCAACAGCCAACATCATTCTGAATGGAGAGAGACTGAAGGCATTCCCCTTCAGAACTGGAACCAGACAAGGATGCTTTATCACCACTTTTATTCAACATTGTGCTGGAAGTCCTAGCTAGACCAATAAGGCAAGAAAAAGAAATAAGGGGTATCCGAGTTGGCAAGGAGACTTAAAGCTATTCCTACTCACAGATGACGTGATCTTATACAAAGAAAACCCTAAAGAATTCACAAGAAAGCCACTGGAACTAATAGAAGATTTAGGCAATGTAGCAGGATACAAGATCAATATAAAAAATCTATTAGATTCCTCTACACTAACAAAGAGAACTTTGAAAGGAAATAATCAAATCAACACCATTTACAATAGCCCCCAAGAAGATAAATAGTTGGGAATAAATCTAACCAAGGACATAAAAGACCTATACAAAGAAAAATACAAAACACTACTGCAAGAAACCAAAAGAGACCTACAAAAATGGAAAAACATACCATGCTCATGGATAGAAGACTCAGCATTGTGAAAATGTGAATACTACCCAAAGCAATCTACAAGATACAATGCAGTCCCGATACAAATTCCAACAGCATTCTTTAACAAGATAGAGAAACAAATCACCAACTTTATACGGAAAGGGAAGAGGCCCCAGATAAGGAAAGCATTACTGAAGAAGAAGAACAAAACAGCCTGGTACTGGTACAACAACAGGCACATAAACTAATGGAACAGAATTGAGAACTCGGACATAAATACATTAATCTTTGAGCAGCTGGTATTTGACAAAGGGCCACAGTCTGTTAAATGGGGAAAAGACAGTCTCTTTAATAAATGGTGCTGGTGTAACTAGATGTCCATCTGTAAAACAATGAAACGAGATCCATATCTTACACCATACAAAAAAACTAACTCAAAATGGATCAAAGACCTAAATATAAAATCTAAAATGATAAAGATCATGGAAGAAGAAAAAGGGACACTGCTAGGAACCCTAAAACATGTAATAATAGTATACAAACCATAACTAACAATGCTCAAACACCAGAAGACAAACTAAAATAACTGAGATCTCCTAAAAATCAAATACTTATGCTCATCAAAAGACTTCACCAAAAGAGTAAAAAGAGAACCTACACACTGGAAGGAAACCCTGGTGGCGTAGTGGTTAACCAAAACGTCAGCACTTCAAATCCACCAAGCACTCCTTGGAAACTCTATGGGGCAGTTCTTCTCTGCCCTATAGGGTCACTATGAGTCAGAATCGACTCGATGGCAACAGGTTTGGTTTTTTTGGTTTACAGACCGGGAAAAAATTTTTGACTATGACATATCCAACAAGGGTCTAGTCTCTAAAATCTACA
This sequence comes from Dugong dugon, assembly GCA_030035585.1. NCBI lineage: Eukaryota > Metazoa > Chordata > Mammalia > Sirenia > Dugongidae > Dugong > Dugong dugon. Next base: position 44,397,970 of record CM057474.1, read on the forward strand.
AGGTACTGCAACGCCTCAACAACAAAGACAAATAATCCAATTAAAAAATGGGCAAGTATATGAATGACACCTCACCAAAGAAGACATTCCATGACTAACAGACGCATGAGGAAATGCTTGCGATCATTAGCAATTAGAGAGATACAAATCAAAACTACAATGATATAACATCTCACCCCAACAATACCGGCACTAATCCAAAAAAATAGAAACTAACAAATATTGGAGAGGTTGCAGGGAGATTGGAACTCTTATGCACTACAACGACTTTGGAAAATGATATTGCGCTTCATTAAAAAGCTAGAAGTTGAAATACCATATGATCCAACAATTCCACTTCTAGGGATATATCCTAGAGAAATAAGAGCTGCCACATGAATAGACACAAATCCACACCCGTGTTCACTGCAGAACTATTCACAATAGCTAAAAGATGGAAGCAACCTAAATGGCCATCAACAGATGAAAGAATAAACAAATTATGGTACATACAGACAATGGAATACTACGCAACGATAAAGAACAACGGTGAATGTGCAAAACATCTCACAACATGGATGAATTTGGAAGGTATTGTTGTTTTACTAGGTGCTGTCGAGTTGGTACGGACTCATACCTACCTGTGTATAACAGAATAAAATATTGCCCAGTCCTGTGCCATCCTCACAATCGTTGCAATGCTTGAGCCCATTGTTGTAGCCACTGTGTTAATCCATCTCGTTAAGGATATTCCTCTTTTTCTCTGACCCTCTACTCTATCAAGCATGATGTCCTTCTCCAGGGATTGGTCCCTCCTGACAACATGTCCAAGGTATGTGAGATGAAGTCTAGCCATCCTTGCTTCTAAGGAAAAATCTGGTTGTATTTTTTCTAAAACAGATTTGTTTGTTCTTCTGGCAGTTGATGGTATATTCAATATTCTTCACCAACACCATAATTGATAGGTATCAATTCTTCTTCGGTCTTCCTTACTCCTTGTCTAGGTTTCACACACATAGGAGGTGATTGAAAACACCATGACTTGGGTCAGGCACACCTTAGTCCTTAAAGTGACATCTTCGCTTTTTAACACTTAAAAGAGCTCTTTAGAAGCACATTTGCCGAACATAATATGTTGTTTGATTTCTTGACTCTTGCTTCCATGGGTGTTGATTGTGGATCCAAGTAAAATGAAATCCTCGACAACTTCAGTATTTTCTCTATTATGATGTTGTTTATTAGTCCAGGTGTGAGGATTTTTTTTTTCTTTATCTTGAGGTATAATCCATACTGAAGGCTCTGGTCTTTGATCTTCATCCGTAAGTGCTTCAAGTCCTCTTCACTTTCAGTAAGCAAGGTTGCATCATCTGCATAATGAAGGTTGTTAATGAGTCTTCCTCCAATCCTGATGCCCTGTTCTTCGTACAGTCCAGCTTTTCAGATTATTTGCTCACCATATGGGTTGAATAAGTATGGTGAAAGGATATAACCCTGACACAAAAATTTCCTGACTCTAACCCACGGAATAACCCCTTGTTCTGTTCAAAAGACTGCCTCTATGTATAGGTTTCTCATGAGCACAATTAAGTGTTCTGGAATTCCCATTCTTTGCAATGCTATCCATAATTTGTTATGATCCTCACCGTCGAATGCCTTTGCATAGTTAATAAAACACAGGTAAACATCTTTCTGGTAATCTCTGTTTTCAGCCAGGATCTGTTTGACATCAGCAACGATATCCCTGGTTCCCTGTGCTGTTCTGAACCTGGACTCAATTTCTGGCAGTTTCCTGTCGATATACTGCTGCAGCAACTTTTGAATGATCTTCAGCAAAATTTTCCTTGCGTGTGATATTACTGATATTGTTCCATAGTTTCTGCATTCTGTTGGATCACCTTTCTTTAAAATTGGCACAAATATAGATCTCTTCCAGTTGGTTGGCCAGGTAGCTGTCTTCCAAATATTTTGGCAGAGACGAGTGAGCACTTCCAGTGCTGCATGCATTGGCTGAAACATCTTATTGGTATTCCATAAATTCCTGGAGTCTTGTTTTGCTCCAATGCCTTGAGTGTACCTTGGAGTTCTTTCTTCAGTACCATGGGTTCTTGATCATATGCTACATCTTGAAATCACTGAACCTTGACCAGTTCTTTTTTGTACAGTGACTCTGTATTCCTTCCATCTTCTTTTGATGCTTCTTGCATTATTCAGTATTTTCTCCATTGTTATTGTTGTTGTTAGGTGCCGTGGAGTCAGTGCCAACTCATAGTGACCCTAAGTACAACAGAACAAAACACTGCCCGGTCCTGCACCATCCTGACAATAGTTGTTGTGCTTGAGCTCAGTGCTTGAGCTCACTGTTGCAGCCACTGTGTCAGTCCATCTTGTTGAGGGTCTTCCTCTTTTCCGCTGACCCTCTACTTTACCAAGCATGATGTCCTTCTCCAGGAATTCTTTTTTCCCCATAGAATCAATCAATATTGCGACTCGAGGCTTGAATTTTTTCTTCAGTTTTTTCAGCTTGAGAAATGATGAGTGTGTTATTTCCTTTTGGTTTTCTAACTCTAGGTCTTTGCACATTTTGTTATAATACTTTACTATGTCTTCCTGAGTTGCCCTTTGAAATCTTCTGTTCAGCTCTTTTATTTCATCATTTCTTCCTTTCGCTTTAGCTACTCTGCATTCAAGAGCAAGTTTCAGGTTCTCTTCTGACATTCATTTTGGTCTTTTCTTTCTTTCCTGTCTTTTTAATGAACTCTTGCTTTCTTCATGTATGATGTCCTTGATGTCATTCCACAACTAGGCTGGTCTTCAGTCATTAGTGTTCAATGTGTTAAATCTATTGAGTTGGTTTCTAAACTCAGATAGGATAACTCAAGACCGTATTTTGGCTGTCTTGGACTTGTTCTAATTCTCTTCAGCTTCAACTTCAGCTTGCATATGAGCAATTGATGGTCTGTTCCGCAGTCGCCCCCAGCCTTGTTCTGACTGATGATATTGAGATTATCCATAGTCTCTTTCCACAGATGTAGTCAGTTTTATTTCTGTGTATTCCATCTGGCTAGTTCCACGTGTGTAGTAGCTGTGTATGTTGCTGAAAAAAGATACTTGCATGGGTCTTGCAAAATTCTATCATGTGATCTCCAGCATCATTTCTATCACTAAAGCCATATTTTCCAACTACTATTCCTTCTTCTTTGTTTCCAACTTTCACATTCCAATCACCAGTAATTATCAATGCATCTTGATTGCATGTTTGGTCAATTTCAGACTGCAGAAGTTGGTAAAAATTTTCAATTTCCTCATCTTTGGCTTTAGTTGTTGGTGTGTAAATTTGAATAATAGTCATATTAACAAATCTTCCTTGTAGGCATACGGATATTATCCTATCACTGACAGCATTGTACTTCAAGATAGATCTTGAAATGTTCTTTTTGTTGTTGAATTCAATGCCATTCCTCTTCAATTTGTCTTTCTCAGTATCGTAGACTGTATAATTGTCCAATTCAAAATGGCCAATACCAGTCCTTTTCAGCTCACGAATGCCTAGGATATCAATGTTTATGCATTCCATTTCATTTTTGATGACTTCCAGTTTTCCTAGATTCATACTTCATACATTCCACATTCCAATTACTAATGTGTTTGCAGCTGTTTCTTCTCATTTTGAGTCGTGCCACATCAGCAGATGAAGGTCTCAAAAGCTTTACTCCATCCTCATGTCATTAAAGTCGACTCTACTTTGAGGAGGCAGCTCTTCCCTAATTGTATTTTGAGTGCCTTCCAACCTGGGGGCTCATCTTCCAGCTCTATATCAGACAACGTTTTCATTGCTATTCATAAGATTTTCATTGGCTAATTTTTTCAGAAGTAGACAGCTAGGTCCTTCTTCCCAGTATGTCTTAGTCTGGAAGCTCAGCTGAAACCTGTCCGCCATAGATGACCCTGCTGGTATTTGAAATACCGGTGGCATAGCTACCAGCATCACAGCAACACGCAACCCACCACAGTATGACACACTGACAGAAATGTGAGGTGGGAGGTATTATGCTGAGTGAAAAGTCAGTCACAAAAGGACAAATATTGTATGAGGCCACTACTGTAAGAAATCAAGAAAAGGTTTACACAAAGGAAAAAAAAAAAAACATGCTGTGATGGTTAAGACGGTGGAGAGGGAGACGGAGGGAAAATCACTACTAGATAGCAGACAAGTGTCAACTTTGGTGAGGGAAAGATAGCACACAATATAGGGGAAGTCAACACAAAGAAAAATAGAGAAAAAAAATAATGTGACTGGAAAACCCATAGGATACACCTTAGAGTTCGTCCAGGGGCAAGAACTATTCCACAAAGAGAGTTTAATGAATGGTGAGGAAAAATAAAGTTATTTTCTCCTGAATACAGCTATTTAATTAAACTGGTTATACCATTATTTTTAAAATTATTGTTATTATTCAGTAAAAGAAGACTAGAAAGCCATATACCAGATTGTTAATAACAATTATTTTGCAAAGTAATTCTACAAATGATTTTTGTGTTTTTTTTTTGCTATGTTGGTGCATTTAAATTTTGCTGTAGGAACACATTTTTTATCTATAATGAAACACATAAATGCTATTTTTGAAATATTTTAAAACTAAAAAGGCATATAATAAAAAAGTTAATAAATTTTAGTATTTATTTTTCCTTGTTCAAATTCTTGCTGTGGTTTCTGTCTCCTGATTTGATCCTGACTGATACAAAGCTTCCAAATATTTAATCTTTGTTTTATCATTCACCAATTGGATTCTTATATCCTGGATGCTTACTCATGTTTGGTAAGTTGTGTTAAATATTTTAATCAAGAAAACCACAAAAACAGGAGGATAGCCCTACATTACTCACTCATAGGTCATCACATGTAGCTACAGTGGGATGGGCGAGAGAAGATACGACTATGTGTTTTATATACTACTTTCTAGAATCCTTCACTCTGATGGTTGGCATATTTTTTCATTTATTTTGTATTGTTCGGCAGCACGAAGCTTAGTCACTTCATGAAAAATCATGTCTGAGTAAAAGATTTTGCATTTTGGTGACTTTATTCCCTCTTTTTTTTTTTTTTCCTGCCTCCTGTGGACAAATTTTCATTTACAGACATACACTGAGACAAAAAGAATGTTTACATATAGGAGTAAATAAAGATTTTATTTCTATTCTGCTTCTTTTCTCAACGTTATGCAATAAATGTTTTTCTACATAAATGTTGCTGTATATTTTTCATTGTTATAATTTCCAGTGGCTGCATAACATTCCCTTTGAAAGAGTCCATAATTTAGTTAAACCTCTCCCTCTATTTTTTTTATTTTTGTTTATTGTTGTAGTTTAAATGAAGTTTACATTCCAAGTTAGTCTCCCATATAAAAATTTATACACATATTGTTATGAGATCCTAATTGCTCTTCCCATACTGTGACAGCACACTCCTCCTTTCCACCCCTGATTCCGCATGTCCATTCAGCCAGCTCCTAACTCTCTCTGCCTTCCCATCTCACCTCCAGACAGAAGCTGCCCATTTAGTCTCTTGTATCTACTTGAGCTAAGAGGCACACTCCTCATGAGTATCACTTCATATCCCACAGTCCAGTCCAATCCCTGTCTGAAGAGTTGGCCTCAGAAATTGTTTCAGTTCTGGGCTAATAGAGAGTCTGAGGGCCATGCTTACCGGGGTTCCTTCAGTCTCATTCAGGCCATTAAGTCTCGTCTTCTTACTAGAATTTGAATTCTGCACCCCACCTTTCTCCTGTTCCATTAGGGACTCTCTGTCGTGTTCCCTGTCAGGGCGGTCATTGGTGGTAGCTGGGCACCATCTAGTTCTTTTGGTCTCAGGCTGATGAAGTCTCTGTTTTATGTGGCTCTTTCTGTTTCTTGGGCTAATACTTTCCTTGTGTCTTTGGTGTTCTTCATTCTCCTTTACCCCAGGTGGTTGGGACCAATTGATGCATCTTAGATGGCCACTTGCAAGCTTTTAAGACCCCAGACACCACTCACCAAAGTAAGATGTAGAACATTTTCTCAATAAGCTTTGTTATGCCAATTGACATAGACGTGCCCTGAAAGCATGATCCCCAGACTCCTACCCCTGCTACTCTGTCCCTCAAAGTGTTTGATTGTATTCAGGAAACTTCTAAGCTTTGGTTCAGTCCAGTTGTGCTGACTTCTCCTGTAGTGTGTGCTGTCTTTCCCTTCACCTAAGATAATACTTATCTACTATCTAGTTAGTAAATAACCTTCACCCTTCCTCCCCACCCTCGTAACCATCAAATAATATTTTCTTCTGTGTTTAAATCTTTTCTAGATTCTTATAATAGTGGTCTTATACAATATTTGTCCTTCTGTGACTGACTAAATTCACTCAGCATAATTCCTTCCAGATTCCTCCATGTTATAAGATGTTTCATGGCTTTATCGTTCTTCTTTTTTGTTGCATAGTATTCCATTGTGTGGATATATCATAATTTGTTTATCCATTCATCCATTGATGGGCACCTAGGTTGCTTCCATCTTTTTGCTATTGTGAACAGTGCTGCAATGAACATGGGTGTGCATATATCTATTCATGTGGTGGCTCTTATTTCTCTAGGATATATTCCAAGGAGCGGGATAGCTGGATCGTATGGTACTTCTATTTCCAGCTTTTTAAGGAAGCGCCAAGTCTATTTCCAAAGTGGTTGTACCATTTTACATTCCCACCAACAGTGTGTAAGTGTTCTAGTCTCTCCACAACCTCTCCAGCATTTATTCTTTTGTGTTTTTTGGATTAATGCTAGCCTTGTTGGGGTGAGATGATATCTCATTGTAGTTTTGATCTGCATTTCTCTAATGGCTAATGATCGTGAGCATTTCTTCATGTGTCTGTTAGCCAACTGAATACCTTCTTTGGTGAAGTACCTGTTCATATCCTTTCCCTATGTTTTAATTGGGTTATTTGTCTTTTTGTTGTTGATGTTTTGCAGTATCTTGTAGATTTGAGAGATTAGATGCTGATCAGAGTTGTTGTAGCCAACATTTTTTCCCCAGTCTGTAGGTAGTCTTTTTACTCTTTTGGTGAAGTGTTTTAATGAGCATAACTGTTAGATTTTTAGGAGCTCCCAGTTATCTAGTCTCTCTTCTGGTGCTTGTGCATTGTTACTTATGGTTAGTATTCTGTTTATGCCATGTATTAGGGTTCCAAGAGTTGTCCGTATTTTTTCTTCCATAATCTTTATCGTTTTCGATTTTATATTTAAGTCTTTGATCCATTTTGAGTTGGTTTTTGTGCATGGTGTGAGGTATGGGTCTTGTTTCAGTTTTTTGCCAATGGATATCCAGTTATGCTGGCACCATTTGTTAAAGAGACTGTCTTTTCCCCAATTAATGGACTTCAGGCCTTTGTCAAATATCAGCTGCTCATGGGTGGAATAATTTATGTCTGCTTCTCAATCCTGTTCCACTGGTCTATGTATCTTTTGTTGTACCAGTACCAGGCTGTTTTGACTACAGTGGCAGTATAACAGTTTCTAAAATCATGTAGTGTGAAGCCTCCCACTTTGTTCTTCTTCTTGAATAATGCATTACTTATCCAGGGCCTGTTTCCTTTCCATATGCAGTTGGTGATTTTTTTCTCCATCTCATTAAAAAATGCCTTTGGAATTAGGATAGGAATTGCGTTGTATCTGTAGATTGCTTTGGGTAGAACTGACATTTTCACAGTGTTGAATCTTCCTAGCCATGAGCAAGTTATGTTTTTCCACTTATGCAGGTCTCTTTTGGTGTCTTGTAGTGGTGTCTTGTAGTTTTCATTGTATAGGTCTTTTACATCTCTGGTAAGATTTATTCCTAAGCATTGCATCTTCTTGGGGGCTACTGTAAATGGTATTGATTTGGTGATTTCTACTTCAAGGTTCTCTTTCTTGGTGTAAAGGTATCCAACTGATTTTTGTATGTTTATCTTGTATCCTAAAACTTCGCTGAAATCTTCTATTAGTTTCTGTAGTTTTCTTGTGGATTCTTTGGGGTTTTCTGTGTATAAAATCATATCGTTTGCAAACAGAGATATTTTTACTTCTTCCTTACCATTTGGATGTCCTTTTATTTCTTTTCTAACCTAATTGCTCTGGCTGGAACCTCCAGTACAAGGTTGAATAAGAGTGGTGATAAAGGGCATCCTTGTCGGGTTCCCTTTCTCAAGAGGAAGGATTTCAAATTCTTCTCCATTTAGGATGATGTTGGCTGTTGGCTTTGTATAAATGCCCTTAATTATACTGAGGAATTTCCTTGTATTCCTATTTTCTTAAGAGTTTTTATCATGAATGGGTGTTGGACTTTGTCAAATGCCTCTTCTGCATCAATTGATAAGATCATGTGGTTCTTGTTTTTTGTTTTATTTACCTGATGGATTACATTAATTGTTTTCTTAATGTTGAACCATCCCTGAATACCTGGTATAAATCCCACTTGATCATGGTGAATTATTGTTATGATATGTTGCTGAATTCTATTGACTATAATTTTGTTGAGGATTTTTGCATCAATGTTCATGAGGGATATTGGTCTGTAATTTTCTTTTTTTGGTGTCTTTGCCTCGTTGTGGTTTCAGGGTTGTGCTGGCTTCGTAGAATGAGTTTGGGAGTATTCCTTCCTTTTCTATGCTCTGAAATACCTTTAGTAGTAGTGGTGTTAACTCTTCTCCGAAACTTTGGTAGAATTCTCCAGTGAAACCATCCAGGCCAAGGCTTTTTTTGTTGGGAGTTTTTTTTTTTAATTACCTTTTAAATCTCTTCTTTTGTTATGGGTTTATTTAGTTGTTCTATCTCTGTTTGTGTTAGTTTAGGTATGTAGTGAGTGTCTGGAAATTTGTCCATTTCCTCTAGATTTTCAAATTTCTTAAAGTACGATTTTTCATAGTATTCTCTTATGATTCTTTTAATTTCAGTTGGGTCTGTTGTGATATCACCTGTCTCATTTCTTATATGGGTTCTCTGCTTCCTCTCCTGTTTTTCTTTTGTCAGTTTGGCCAATGGTTTATCAATTTTGTTGATCTTTTCAAAGAACTACCTTTTGGTCTTTTTATCTCTTTCAGTTGTTTTTTCTATAATCTATTTCATTTAATTCTGCTCTAATTCTTACTATTTCCTTTCTTCTGGTGCCTGAGGGCTTCTTTGGCTGCTTTCTTTCTACTTGTTCCTATTGTAGGGTTAATGTTTTGATTATGGCCCTTTCTTCTTTTTGGATGTGTGCATTTATTGCTATAAACTGACCTCTGAGCACTGCTTTTCTTGTGTCCCAAAGGTTCTGGTAGGATGTGTTTTCATTCTCATTTGATTATATGAATTTCTTTATTCCATCCTTAATTTCTTCTATAACCCAGTAGTTTTCAAGCAAGGTGCTGTTCAGTTTACATGTGTTTGATTTTTTGTCCTCGCTTTTTCTGTTATTGATTTCTACTTTTATGGCTTTATGGTCAGGAAAGATGTTTTGTAATATTTCAATTCTTTGGATTTTGTTAAGGTTTGCTTTATGGCATAGTAAGTGGTCTATTCTGGAGAATGTTCCATATGCATTGGAAAAGAAAGTATACTTGTATGCTGTTTCATGCAGTGTTCGGTATATGTCTATGAGATCAGGTTGGTTGATTGCAGTGTTTATCTCTTCGATGTCTTTGTTGAGCTTCTTTCTGGATGTTCTGCCCTTCACCGTAAGTGGTGTGTTGAAGTATCCTACTACTATTGTGGAGCTGTCTATCTCGTTTTTCAGTCTTATTAGAGTTTGTTTTACGTATTTTGGAGTCCTGTTATAGAGTGCGTGAATATTTATTATAGTTATGTCCTCCTGGTGTATTGACCCTTTAATCATTATAGTCCTTCCTTAGCCTTTGTGGTGGATTTTACTTTAAAGTCAATTTTGTCAGAGATGAATATTGCCACTCCTGTTCTTTTTTGAGTGTTGTTTACTTGATATATTTTTTTCCATCCTTTGAATTTTAGTTTGTTTGTGTCTTGAAGTCTAAGATGTGTCTCTTGTAGGCAGTATATAGACGGATGGTGTTTTTTAATCCAATCTTCCATCTCTGTTTCTTTACTGTTGCATTTAGTCCACTTCATTCAGCGTAATTATTGATAGGTGTGTGTACAGTGCTGTCATTTTGATGCCTTTTTTATGTGTTGTTCACAGTTTCTTTGTTCCACTTAATTTTCTGTGCTGAGTCGTTTTTCTTTATGTATTTTCTTTTCATCTTTTTCAGTGTTGTTGATTTTGTATTTGCTGAGTCTTTATATTTTTCTTGTTTTTTATTTTGACTTGTAGGGTTGTTAGTTTCCTTTGTGGTTACCTTAATATTAACCCCTATTTTTGTAAGTTTATACCAGTCTTTTATTTCTTTATATTGCCTTGACTTCCTCTCCATATGAAAAATTTATGTCTACATTTTTTAAGTCCCACTGTTTTGTTTTAATGTTGTCATCTTTTACATATTGACATCTGTTTCCCTATTTTCAGTGTTTTAGCTTTGGTTTATTTTTGTGACTTCCCTATTCGATGTGCATTTTGGATAGATATCTTCTCATCTTTCACTATATCAGGGAAGTTTTCTGCCAAGAAATCTTCAACAATTCTCTCTGTATTTTCTGTTATTCCCCCCACTCTGTTCTGGTACTCCAATCACTCTTAGGTTATTCCTCTTGATAGAATCCCACATAATTCTCAGGGTTTCTTCATTTTTATAAATGCTTTTATCTGATTTTTCCTCCAATAAGTTGGTGTCAAGTGCTTTATCTTCCATCTCACTAATTCTGACTTCCGTTGCCTCAGTTCTACTCCTGTGACTTTCTATTGAGTTGTCTAATTCTGACATTTTATTGTTTGTCTTCTGGATTTCTGACTGCTGTCTCTCTGTGGATTCTTGCAGCTTGTTAAATTTGTCATTATGCTCTTCTCTAATCTTTTTAATTTCCTCTATTGTACATTCTGCATTTTGCTTAATTTCCTTCCTAATCTCTTGAAGAGTTCTGTATATTAATATTTGTATTCTGCCTCCAGTAATTCCAAGAAATTTTCCTCCTCTGAAAAATTTCTAGATTCTTTATTTTGGGAGATACTGAAACCATCATAGTTTGCTTCTTTATGTGATTTGATATTGACTGTTGTCTCCGAGCCATCAATAAGTTATTATACTTATATTTTATATTTGCTTACTGTGTCCTAGCTTCTTATTTTGTTTTGACATGCCCAAATAGGCTGCTCGTGTGAGCTAGTTTGATTATTGGCACCTTTGAAGCTCTAATATCCTGTCACCAGGTGATTAGATCTGTTACTAGGTATGTAAGCTCAGGAGTCTGCCTACTCCTCCTGTAAGGATTCAGCTCAGGTGCCCATGTAGATAGCCACCAAGTGTGTGGTGTAGGCTCTCACCTACAGTCCTAAACAGGCATGGGTGATTGGTGTAGGCACAAGCATATGGCTGCAGCAGGGTGACACAGTCTGAGCAAGGCATGGGGCCGATGGCTGCCCCCAAGTGTCCAGAAGGAAGGCATGTCCCTGCTCCATAGAGCACACAGGTAGGGGAGTTTTCAGCCGGACTATGAGCACCCATTGCTGTCAGCTGTAAGGACTGGGGGCACCTCTTACTCTTGGGCCCCTATCGCAGGTGGCTAGGTGGCGTGGGTGGAGCCACCAGTTCTCAGGCCCTTGATGTAGGTAGGTGAAGACGCAGATTAATGGGCAGAGCAGTGTCAAATGTCATGAACCTGCCACTTTACAGCTGAAACAGTTGAAGTTAGACTTCAGGTATATACACTGCTGTACTGTGGTAATGAGGGCTTACTCTGTTAAAATGGGCCCACACAAGTCTATGCAGGGGGAAAGGCACTCAAAGTCTGTGGATCCCTTATGCCTGTGCCTAGGCAAAGGAGCTGTGCCTACCCTGAGTTCCTGGCTTAGGGGAGCCAGCAGTTTATTTTGTCCCCTGTTTGTTAATTTGTTCACTGTCCAAGGCTGGGAGAACGGCTCAGGGCAAGTGAGGGATCCTACTTCTGGCCCCAGGGACCAGAATAGCTGAGGCCGGTCTGGTACCCAGTGCAGAGCAGGGAGTGGGAGCGGGGAGGTAAATGGGAGAGAGGTTTTTCCCTAAGGGGGGTGTTTTTGGTCCGCACGGTAGGCCAGATGCGAGTACTTATCTTTCACCAGTCGAGGGCTGCTTCTCACTGGTTCTGGTGGCTGAGTAGACTGTCTGCCACTGGGTCTCTCCCGGTGTGGAATACACCTCCTGCGCACCACTGCTTGCCTGCCTCACTGCTCACGCATGAGCTGATCAGGCCTGAAGGGCTCAGGCTGTGGCCAGGTCAGGTCTGGCAACTCCTTGCTTCTTCCAAACCATCTCTCTCTCCCCCTGCTACTCAGTCCGGTTCCTCAACTTTGCCTTTGATGTTCAGAGCTCCTAGATCATCATGTGTAATCGATTCGCTTGTTTTTTCAGGTCTTTGTTGTAAGAGGATCCACCGGAAGTGTCTGACAACACCACTGCCTTGGCCCGGCTTCTGTTTTTTTTTTTAAGTATCTCCTTTTAACTTCTCACTGAAGAGAATATATTTTGTATACTCAGAATCTCTCAAATTCATTGTTGTTGAAACAAATAGTAGAAATTTAAATATATAGCTTCTTCCAAAGTACCTGCCCAGCTCATGGGGTTGACCAAATTAAGCCTTTCTGACAACTCCCTAGACTGCCAGACAACCTCCCCCTCACACACGTATTAACACAAACAACACTGGAGTTCAAAGCTTAGATGAATGAACCTACAAATCAGTAGAATAAAAGAGCATGTAAAGTCAATAACTGTAGCTAACTAACCACCATATAATTTCAGTTTTCCATCTTAGCTATGATGTCATATACAAAGGTGGCTTTTAATAAATGCTTTTTGCTGTTAAAAATTGATGATTGGTTTCCACTTTAAATGGTATTTTTCATTATTTTATCACTGAGTCCTCTCCTATTTAGTCCTTCCATATCTCTTCCTTCCCCAGTCCCCTTCAGTTCGTATCTCTTTGATTCAATAGCCCCGCTTATAATTTATTCCACTTGAGGAACTTCTCTGCTTTAAAAATAATATTTATATAAAAATGTAGAAAAACATACCTCCTGATTCTTACGCATTTGATTTTCAGAACTGATGTAAAAAAGTAATATGATCAAATTCTTTTAATGTACTGTGCACTAAAGGTGATGCTATTGACCCTTCTTCCTTCTTGAATCCTTTTCTTCTCTTGAATTATATAGTGCCCTGATGTCCTAGTTTTCCTCCTATCTCCCTGGAAGAATGCATTTGGCTATATCTCCTGGCTCCTTCTTTCCTGTACCTCCATGTCAGATAGCCTGAGATCTTAGTTCTCATTTGTCTTCTCCATCCATACTCACTTCCTGTGTAGTCTTATCCAGTACCATGGTTTCAAATTTCACCTATACCTTGAAGTTCCCTACATTTGAATATCTGGCCAACTTCTTCCTCTTGGGTTTGAGAAGCTCTAGCTAGCCTTCTCAGTATCTCCACTAGATACCCGACAGGCACTCCAACTTAACATATAAAATGCCAAGTCTTGATTTGATTCATTCTACCCTGAAATTTGCTCCTAGCCCATCTGGACCCATCTCAGAAGTAAGAGCACTATTAACCCAGTTACTCAGGCCAAAAACCAAGAAGTACTACTTGACTTTCTCTTCTTTACAGCACACATACAAACTAATAGTTGTACTCCTAAAATATAATGCAAATGCAACCATTCTTCACCATTTTTTAGGCTAAGCCACTATCACCTTAGTCCTGTATGATTGCAATAGCTTCATAATTGATCTCCGCACTTTGACCCTTGTCTTCCTATAGTAGACTTTCTCAACAGCACTACTGATTTTTTGGACTGAATAATTATTTGTTTTGGGGGCTTTCCTGTGTATTGTAGGAAGTTTATTAGCATCCCTGGGCTCTACCCACTAGATGCCAGTAGCACCGCCCCCCACACCCGATTAGTGACAACCAAAAATGTCTCTAGACAATACCAAATATCCCCTAGGAGGCAAAATTATCCCTAGTTGAGAACCACTGCCCTAGAGGCTTCATCTCAAAGCAGCTAGTGTGACTCTTTAAAAATATAAATCATATAGACCCTTCACCTGCTGAAAAGCCCCTGCAGTCTTCCTTTCATAATGGGAAAACAAAACCAAAACCAAACCCATTGCCCTCAAGTCTATTCCAACTCCTAGTTACCCAATAGGACAGGGTATAACTGCCCCATAGGGTTTCCAAGGACGTAATCTTTATGAAAGCAGACTGCCACATCTTTCTCCTCTGCAGCAGCTGGTAGATTAGAACCACCAACTTTTCGGTTAGCAGCCAAGCACTGAACCACTGCACCATCAAAAGGCTCCTTTTTGTAATGGGAATAAAACCTAAATTTCTCTTCATGGCCAACAGGTCCCTATGATCTGGCCTCTGCCCTTCCACAACTTCATCTTCTACTACACTCTTCACTTGCTTCCCTCCTCTATATTCATCTTCTTGCTATTTCTCAAACACCTGTTACACATTAAATAAAAATTAATGGCTATTTGTGTTAGGTGCAAACCTTTCCAAGAATAATAAATCAAAATGGCCATTTGTGCCAGGTACACACCTTGAGAGAATAACTGGGAATTTTTAAATGTTCTAATCGTTGGGGTTTTTCAACTTACACTGAAGGATGTTTCTGGCTCACCATACCAGATTCCACTAATCCTCAACAGAGAAGTATACTTATGAAACCAATGACAGAAGGAACCCCACTTTGTAAAACCTTCCCTTCAGTTAAGGGCACATCTAAGACCCAACTGTTATAACTTCCTACTGGGAATCTTGTCTTTTAAAATACTGTACTTGCATTGCTTGAACAAGCACCTTGGTTGTACACTCCCTGTTCACAAACAGTGTCTTGTTCAATAAACCCTGTTAATTAATTTGATGAGTTGTTTGGTTTTTCCTTTCTACACATCCAAGCTTGGTGTTTGAAACTGCTATTTTCTCTTCCTGCAATGCTGTTCCCAAATTCTTTCCATGGATGTCTTCCTCATTTTCTACAGGTTTTATCACCTTTTGAATGAAGTCTTTTTTGAGCAGTCGATCTAAAATAGACCTTCCATACATATTTACAACAACTACAAAAAAAAAAAAAAAATAGAATAGCTGTTGAAGCTGCTTATGTACAACCAAATATCTCATGAGATTTAATTCCTTGGTTTGGAGGTTTAGGGTCATGGTTTCATGGAACCTCCCAATTTATTGGCCTAATAAGGTGTTCAATTCTTCTGTTCTACCTGCTAGTTCACTGTGTAGTGCCTGGGGTTTTAAAAGCTTGCAAGTGGCCATCCAAAGTACCATAATTGGTCTCTATTCACTTGGAGCAACACAGGAAGAAGGAGAGTCAGGAATAGGAGGAGGAAATGGAATGTATGGCTAATTGCCTCCTTGAACAACTGCCTCCTTTGCCATGAGACCAGAAGAACTGAATAGTGCCTGGCTACCATTACTAAACATTTTGATAAAAGATTCTATAGAAGAATCCTGACCAAAAGGGGGGAAATGTAGAACAGAATTTAAAATTTTCATGGAATCCAGACATTCTGGATCCATGGAGGATGGATGAACCCCTGAAACTATTGCCCTGAGATAATCTTTAAAACTTAAACCAAAAATATTACCTGAAGTCTTCCTTAAAATCAAACAATAGTTTAACTTAACTAGTAAAGAATGTCTGCCTTAAGTATTGTTCTCTTTTAAGATCTGTGTGTTTGGGATCAAATTGACAACAGCAACTGGAAAGATTAGGTAGGCGTTTATGTTAATGAGGGAGGAACAATTTGAAAAGGGGGTAAGAATGGTTGCACAACTCAAAGAATGTAATCAATGTCACTGAATTGTATATGTAGAAACTGTTGAATTGATGTATGCTCTGCTGTATGTATTCTCAACAAAAATAAAATAGATTATTTTTAAAAAGGCAAAAATAAAATAAAGTAGCCTTTCCCTATATCTCTCTCTATACCTTTATCCTACTCTATTCTCCTTCATAACACCACTTGATGTCATTCTATATTTTGTTTGTTTAATTGTCTGCCCCACCAAGTAGGATGTGAGCCAGAACAATGCTTGGAATAGGCCTTCCATAAATATTTATTGGATAAGTGAAGATGTGTGATATTATAGTATTTCTTGGCACCGTTTTGCTCAGTACTTTTACAACATAGAAGAAAATAAATATGTACAAATAATTATCAACTGTTCATTTATATGACTTTTATTTTTTAACTTCAGGGTTGAAAAAAATTTAACCACATGTCTTGTGAATAGGGATGAGAGTAAATTCTAGTTTTTTCTGAGAATAATTTTGGACATTATTTTTGATGTTTCTATTATCCATAGATTTTTTGACAGTAATATTTCAACTTCAATAATTTTATTTTAGCCTTTCTAGCTTTTTATGAATATGTGGTTCTTACATGTGATGATATTTTTACAAGACTGAAGGCACTGACAGATTGCAAATGCAATTGAAAGCTAAAGACTTTCAGAATTCCAAAAGGCATGCAGGATTATTCTGAGAATGGTGTGAAATTCCATGTCTTCATAGTGATAATGAAAATAATGAAGAACAAACTTCTATTTCTATTAATAAGAATACCAGTGTAAATAATACACCTCAAATTTTAACTTGGTAGGACCTCCCAAAACAGTCAAAGTAAAGAAATTCAATCCTAAAGAATCATTTAAAAATTTTTATTTTCAGATTTGATTATACTGTTTAAATTGTGTTTTTCTTTCGTATTGGTCAAGATCATGATAGTGCCAACTATGTTGTGATGACTGAACTTTATGTTAAAAGAAAATTATTCTGTCAAGGCATGTTGATTGTATATTTTGCTTCAACGTAATATGCAAGAAACACAAACAAACAAACCAAAAGTTGTAATCTGTAGCTTCTGTACTTGTTATTCTTGTCAGGTGCCGTCCAGTCGATTCCAGCTCATAGCGATCCCGTGTACAACAGGACGAAACACCGACCGGTCCAGGGCCATCCTCGCAATCCTTGCTATGCTTGAGCCCACTGTTGCAGCCACTGTGTTAATCCATCTCTTTGAGGGTCTTCCTCTTTTTCTCTGACCCTCTGGCTCCAGTCTTTACTTCATACTGCTGCCTGGGTAATAGCTCACAGACCCAAATCTGGCCATACTTTTCCTTGATCAAAATCTTTCAATTGAATTGTATTATGTATAAGATAGATTTCAAATGCTTTAATGCATCAGCCATACTTTAACATCTCCAGGTCCAGGGACCCTCCCCTGTGTCCCCTGAGGCTTGAACATGTTCTCTCAGAGACTTCCTCACACAAAACTCTAATTCCTTAGGTCCTCTTCCATGTTTCCCGATAGACTGTGTGCTGATTGAAAGAAGTGAATGTAGACTTCATCTCTGTATTTTTAATGCCAGGCACTTAGTAGATGGACGATAAATGTCCAATGACTGAATAAACACAAATCAATATACCCAAACGTGCTATTGAGTTAATGATGAACTTTCTCAGGTAATCTTTGTGGTTTAAAATATTTCAAAGAAAATATTTCAATCTGTCTTAGTCACCCAGTGCTGCCACAACAGAAATACCACAAGTGGATGGCTTTTAACAAAGAGAAATTTATTCTCTCACAGTCTAGTAGACTACAAGTCCAAATTCAGGTCATCACCTCCAGGGGAAAGCTTTCTCTGTTGATTCTGGAAGAAGGTCCTTGTGATGCATCCGTCTTTCTTCGGTCTGGGAGCATCTCAGCGCAGGAACCTCGGGTCCAAAGGACATGCTCTGCTCCTGGTACCTCTTTCTAGGTAGCATGAGATTCCCATGTGTCTGCTCATTTTTCTCTTTTATATCTCAGAAGAGATCGGCATAAGACACTCTCCAATCTTGTAAACCTCATCAGTATAACCTTATTATAGTCATGGAGTTTACAACGCATAAGGAAATCACATCAGATTACAAAATGGAACACAATCATACAATACTAGGAGTCATGACCCAGCCACACTGATACACACATTTTTGGGATGACATAATTCAATCCATGACAAAACCTAATGGAAAGCCTTTAGATTTTCAATTTCTGGAAATAAACTGGCTAGTGGGGAAATAGTTTTAAGCAATGACAGCCTATAACGGCATTTAAATCCAACCATTTTGTGCTGCCTGTGTTGTATCCACTTAGAAGTTTCCTTGCTGTGCATCAATATTTACAGTGTCTCTGTAATCATTCTTGGCCAGGCTACCAGCTTGAGAGACTGTCTTTAAAACTGGCCATTTTTCCAGCTTAACTCTGTCATCACTGTCAGCTGGGCTTGTAGGCAATTTATGTAAGGCCCAAATCTCTGTAACTTAAAAGGTCACAGAACTTTAATAAAAGACTAAAGGCTGTTATCATTTATCTACTTTCTTTTATGGCCATTTGTGAGAAACACAGAGGTAATATTGATAATCCATGTAAGTTCTTATTTAGGTACTTAAAATATAATAGTGAGAGCTGGAGACAGGTTAAGATGGCAAAATAACTACTGTATGTGTATGGCAATGCACCACTCAGATTTTATTACTTCCATGCAAAGCAGACTTTTTCTCCTTCTTTGTTGTGATTTGAAGGGGTTCTGCTGGCAGGCTCCCCAGATAGGCTCTCCTCAAATAGCCTTCACCTTTTAAAATATTGCACTGGCTCTGGAGAATCAAAGACAGTCTCAGGCATACAAGCGCATGTTGTAAAAAAAAAAAAAAAAGAACCAGAAACAAAAACCCGCTGTGCTGGAAGTATGCAAGAGTACCCTGAAAACCCAAAGCACTCTTCTAGCATTAACAGGAAAACATGATGTGAGTTGAGGGCTTCCACCTACACTGTAGGTGTCCTAAGGAAACTGAGTTAATATGTTGTTTTCTCTGAAGTTTGACTTGTTTCAAGACTGATTCGTGTTAAAGAATTGGTCATGGAAATTTACGTTATTTACTATTGAGGTCAAGGTGGATGTTTTTATTTTACCTCACATTACAACCAGATAGAAATTGAGCTTGTTTGGAGATGGATCAGGAGAAAAACCACTCTCAGGAAAGATAACTTACATTCACTGAATTTTTACTATGGCAGACAGACACTGTTTAAAGCGGTTTACTTATATCAGCTTATTTCATTCTCAGATAGGAGAAACACTCGTCTACTAACTGAAAGGTTGGCAGTTTGAATCCACCCAGGGGCAGGTCAAAAGAAAGACCTGATGATCTACTTCTGAAAAATCATCCACTGAAGACCCTGCAGAGCACAGTTCTATTCTGACATACATGGGGTCACCATGAGTCAGAGTTGACTCTATGGCAACAGGTTTGGTTTCTGGTTTAATTCTCAGAAAGATACTTTATTAACATCCGTATCCCTCAGATGAGCAAACTGAGGCACTGAGCAGTTAAGTGGCTTAAGGTCACCAAATAGTTAGGAGAGTAGGAAGAATTCAGACCCAGTAGTTTGGCTCCCAAGCCTTGGCTCCTGATTGCTCCTCCACACTGCAAACATCACATGAGTTAGTGACACAGAAGCGAAGGAAACAAAATACAATTTCCAGGGACCTTATTATTAAAGCATACAAAGGGAAACTCATTGAATTAAAATATGTATGTATATTGACCATGTAATAAAGAACTGGAATTAGATTCAATGAAACTGACCAATTTGCCTAATATTTTGCCAGACTGCAAAGACTTCTGTTTACCAACTAAAACATTGCTTAAAATGTCAGTTCTTGAAATCCAGAATGGAAAGGAAGAGTGTGCTGTCACAGTACAGGGAGAGCAAGAAGGGTCACAAAACAATGTATGTATAAATTTGTGTATGAGAGACTAACTTGAATTATAAAATTTCACTTAAAACACTACAATAAAAAGAAAAAAAAAGTCAGTTCTTGATCATGTTTAAATGTCAGTAAAGTGCTAACCCACTCATATCCAGAAGGCTCCTTGTCACCTCCTGATAAACCAAGGAAATGACTGTTACAGAAAGCAATGGGGTCATTCTATAACCTATTTCCCAACTAAGCTATTTTCTTTTTATTTATTGTATCAGATGACTTCTGTTAATTTTCAGATAGAAGACAAGCTGTCTTTAAAAATCAAGTTTATTTTCAACTCTCTGATTAATTTCATGAAGACTTTTCTCTCTTGTAAATACATCCAGTGAATTTAAATTATAACATGTTACTTGCTATTACAAATGATTCATTAATTTAATAAATACTGACTGACAGACATTATGATATCGGTCAGTTGTAGTTACCAATGTCAGCATAGTGTGAAATAATTTTTTACATTCATATTTTATGATCTTTCTAGCAAAGCTTCTAAGTAATTAAAGTTTATTTCAAATTAAAATAAAGTTAAAACATAAACTCTGGCACAAGAATTTGTAATGAGACTGTAATTCTAAGGAAATAGAATTTCTCAATTATAATAAGCCTTTTAATTTGAAATCCTATGAACTGAGAAATGTAGCTCTCTGTACTTCAAGTTTCCTCAAGTTATAGTTTAGACAGTCTACATTCAGGAATTTTTGTTGAAATACACTTGTAGAGTATGTTCAAGTCCTAGCAGTAATCAAATAGCACACTCAAACAGGGTAATTTGAGAACCCTTAACGAAAGGACTGGAGTTCCTGGGTAGTGCAAATGGTTAACACGCTCAGCTGCTAACCGAACAGTTGGAGGTTTGAGTCCACCCAGAGGTGCCTCAGAAGATCGGCTTGGAGATCTACTTCTAAAAAATTAGTCACTGAAAACCCTATGGAGCACAGTTCTACTCTGACACACATGGAGTCAGCATGAGTTAGAGTCAACATGATGGCAACTGGTACTGACAATAAAAGGACTATGAAGTAGGTAGCTTTAGGAAAGTAAGCAAGACATAAATAATAGTGTACCTTAGAGCTAGCAGCAGTGGAAGAGGAGGGGACATTACCACAGGTTCTGGGGTGAATAGTGTCTCCTGAAAATTCGTGACCGCTTGGAACCTGTGAATGTGACTTATTTGGAAATAGGTTCTTTGCAGATATAATCAAGCTAAGATGAGTCATATTGGATTAGAGTGGGCTCTAAATCCAATATGACTGGTGTACTTATAAGAAGAAGAAATTTTGGACACAGAGACACAGACCCACAGAATGGGTAACACCACATGAAGAGAGAGGCAGAGATTAGAGTGACAAAGCTACAAGTCAAGGAATACCAAGCATTGCCAGCAACCACCAGAAGCTAGGCATGGAACACTCTCCCTCAGAAAGAACCCACCTTGCTAACACCTTGACTTCAGATTTCTGTCCCGAGAACTGTGAAAAATAAATTTCTCTTGTTTTAAGCCACTGAATCTGTGGTGCTTTGTCGCCACCCTAGAAAAGCAGCACACCACCTACAGTCCTGAAAGAATAGAGAGAGAGCACCAATGTGGGGGGCTGTATGGAAGGAATGAAAAATCCAGCCCTCTTCCCCCACAGGAAGAGCCACGGAAAACACCCTTCACTTTCTCCCTGCCCTCTGACCACTTGTGGAGAACCAGAGAGCAAGGGATGCTATGGGTGCCATCCACAGAGGTAGGTCTCCTGAAACCACACAGAGGGAGGAGGTGGAAGAAGGTAGGGAGGGCTCTGTGGAGAACAACAAAGACACTGGCACAGGATTTCTCTGCCCTTTCATGCTGTAAGAATGTCAAGAGCTTTGTGAAGAGTAGCCATTCAAAATTTAGTTGAAAAAAATTAATAGAATAATAATCTCTTGGATTTTCTTCCCTATTTTTCTCCTTTAACTGCCTTTTACTCTGAAACTTTACTCACAATGTAGATAATTTTTCTACAAATTTTAGGTTAAAATATTTGAAAAACAGATATAAAAACATCTTGTTTACTTTATCTAAATAAGTATGCTAGTTTTCTGTTTGTCCCAAATCACGAGAAAAAATACCAAACCCATTTAAAGTAGTAAAGGCAATGATTGCTTTGTTGATCAGCAGATTCGACCACTAAAATATTTTAAAATTATGCACACCAAACAATTCCTTCTATGTTATCCTTAGTCTCAAGCTACAGAAATCTTTGAGGGACCCATACAGCTTGAATCCAGGAGGATCCAACCAACTGGCACTGTTGAGTAACTGGGTCATTATAGTGATTCCCAGTTGGCATCAGGCCTGAAGGTGTGTTTAACAAATACCAGGGAAAGGGATTATGTTTTTGATAATTGTCTAAGGTACCTACACTTGATAGGAACTATCACTGATTGGAAAGTGATTTATCCTGTTTCACAAGATATTCTCATATACTTGGTTTTCAGTTTTGGGTACTTAAAGGAAAATCCTTAGGAGGCATCCCAGCAGTGGTACTCAAGATGTCTCACAGCCCAAAGTAGTCACTGCTTCCTGCCTTGGGCCCCGGCAGGATGAGCCTGGATGCTTGGCTTTCAGCTTGGTGGACCAGTGATGTGCAGACAGCAAAAAAGAGCAGCTTATGTTTACTGAGCACAGCCAAGCTGCTGGGTTCTCTAATAAATGCACCCCATCATTATCCCACTAATCCCAAGTACCTTCCCAGATGCATGCTATGGTTACCTCTTGAGAAACTGTCATCCAGAAAGAGTATACAGCTAGAAAATGGCGACCCCTAAGCAAATTCAGTTCACTCCAGAGACAAGGCCTTAATCACTACACTACACTGCCTCCCAAGAGGAATGGGGTTTCATTCCTATTCCCCTGCCTCAAAGGTGTGAGCATATATAAAACATGCACAGATCCAAGGCAACCAGGCCAGAGAACCTACCAAATGGTGGCCTCTCTGACTTAGCTGGGAATGCTGCCTATTTTCACAATACAGGGGAGCAGGTAGGTGGATGAGGGCCACGAGGGAACTTCAAGAAGAATCCCAAGATGAGCTAAGCCAAGGAGTTCCAAAATAACAGCAAGTGTGGCCGAAAATCCTCTCCGTGTTGTGCTCTTTTAAAGAACTATCTATATGGGATCAAATTGACAACAGCAACTGGAAAGATTAGATAAGAAGCTTAGGAGGCAGTAGTTTATGGTAACAGTGGAAGAACAACTCCAAAAAGGAGGGTGAGAATGGTTGTACAACTTGAAGAATGTAATCAATGTCATGGAATTGTACATGTTGAAACTGTTGAATTTGTTGGTGCATGTTTTGCTATGTACATTTTCAACAACCACAAAAATAATAAAATATATTTCTTTAAATCTCAAAGGAAAAAAAAAAAAAAGAAAAGTCTTCTCTTTTTTTTTTTTTTTTTTTTTTTTTGAGGGGAATAGGTTCCTGGGTAGAGCAAACAATTTACACTCATCTACTAACCTAAAGGTTGGCAGTTAGAATCCATCCAGTGGTGCTGCAGAAGAAAGACTTGGCGATCTGCTCCTGTAAAGATTACAGCCAAGAAAATCCTTGAAGCAGTTCTACTCTTTAACACATGGGGTTGCCATGAGTTGTAACCATACAGTGGCAACGGGAAGGTGGCATAGATAATAAAAACTAATTCCAGAGAAAGGGTGGAGCCAACATAGCACACTAGACAGATGCATCATGCTGTCCTTTTGTAGCAAAGACCCGAAAAACTAAGTAAAACAGATACAAACATCAATCCTGGAACACTAAGCATCAAATGAAGGGATAAACAACTAGATGAAACACCAAATGGAAGAAGAAACTGAAGGAAAACAGAGAATGAGGAGAGATATGGAGTAAAGTCCCCTGTCAGTTAACATAGCACAACACTGCCATCTTGGAGTACAACCAGGAACGATCCCAGACAGGGAGTACAGGAAGGCAACTTCACATAGCTCCAAACAGGAGACAGAGAACCTGGTAACCAGAGAAACATGCTTTCCCACCCCTCACCCTTCTTCCCCTTATGCCACCCCTACCCTTTTCCGATGGGCCATGCCGTGCTGCTCAGCTAGAGAACTACCCACTGTCACCCTGAGTCTGCCCTGCTCCTACCCATCAGCTCCTGCTGCACCATTTTCCCCCTTTCCTCCTTTTCTTTTTCCCTCCCACCTAACCCCACCCCTGACTTATGGGCCAAGCCGTACCACTCAGAGAGCTACCAGCCCGCCATCACCCCAGGTCCACCCTGCCCCACCTGCTCATTCTTGCCATGCCATTTTTTTCTTTTCTTCCCTTTCTTCCTTTTCCTTCTTCTTCACATCTAGTCCCGTACACCGCCTCTACCCCCTCCCACCAGGTCATGCCATACCACTGTGGGTAGAGAGGTACCAGCCCACTGCCATCCCAGATCCCCCTAACCCCCATTCACCAGCTCCCACCAAGTCATTATTTTTTACCTTTTCTTCCTTTTCTTTTTCCCTCCCATGTATCCCCATGCCCAAGCTCTACCCCTTTGCACCAGGCCATGCTGTGCCACCTTGGCTAGAGAGCCACCGGTGCACCACCAGCCCAGGTCCACCACACCCCCACCCACTGGCTTTTGCTATGCCATTTTTTTTCTTTTTCTTTTCTTCCCTGTCTTCCTTCCTCCCACACAGTCTTGTACACCACCTCTATTCCTTCTCTCCAAGCCACGCTGCACCACCATGGGTAGAGAGCCACTAACCACCACCATCCCGTGTAAACCCCACCGCCACCTGCTGGCTCCTTCTGTGTCATTTTTGTTTCTTTTTCCCATTTCTTCCTTTTCTTTCTCCCTCCCACCTAGCCCCACAGGCCATAGCTACCCCTTCCCACTGGGTCTTGCTGCACCACAGCAGGTAGAGAGGTACAGGCCCGTCACCACCCCAGATCCCATCTGCCCCAACCCATCAACTCCCGTTACTTTCCCCACTACACTGCCTCTACCTCTTCCAACAAGACCAAGTCACACTGCCACAGGTAAAGTCACTGGCCCACTGGCTATCGCCAAGCCATTTTTTTTTCTTTTCTATTTTCCTTTTGTCTTTTTCTTTCTCCCTCCCACCTAGCCCCATATACCACCTCTACCCCTTCCCCAGGCCACGCTGCACCACAGTAGATAGCTAGCAGCTCACTACCAGCCAAGGCAGCCCCCCAGCCCACACACTGGCTCCCGCCATGCCATTTCTTTCTTCTTCTTGTTCTTCTTTTTCCCTTTCTTCCTTTTCTTTCTCCTTCTCACCTAACCCCATATGCCACCTCTCCCCCTTCCTACCAGCCCCCAGGTCTGCCCCGTCCCCAACCACCAGCTACCTTTTTTTCTTTCTTCTTCCCACCTATCCCTGTACACCATGTCTGCTTCCTTCCATCCCTCACCATGCCACTGTGGCTAGAGCATCCTTGGCTCAGACCTGTCATGGCTCCTGGCCTGCACTGCCCCCCACTACCACCAACTGACCAGGTGCAGGACAGTGGGAAGCAGGCTATACCACGCCCCATTCAAAACCCCTACCTTTTTGGTGAGTGGCTGTGAATGCTCCCACACCACTGGACTAACATAGGAGGTAGGCAGTGCCTGCCCAGTTCGCCCCCAGAAACCTCACCAAACCAATGTACAGTGAAGCAAGCTTATCCTACCTGCTGCTTCCCTGTCCTTTGGTCAAGGTGGTGAGAGCTATCCTGCCCAAAGACAGGCAATAAGAAAAACATGCCTGGCCCACCCACCCTGACATATCAAAACAAAATAAAGAAGTGGTATGAAACAAATGAACACACAATCAATAAATAAAGAAATTAATACCTTAATGTCTCAGAGACAACAGAAAATATCAAAACATATAAAAAAAAGCAGGATAAGATGGCAACAGCAAATGATCAAAATAAAGAATTAGGCGAATTCTGGCAGAAGAAAAGGCAGTGGAACTATCTGATATGGAATTCAAAAGACTAATTTTAGGGTACTCCAAGAGATTAGGAAGTAGATGAAAGAAAACACAGACAAAATCAAGCAAAAAATAGACAAAATCAAGGAAAACACAGACAAAGCAATAGAATAATTCAGGAAAACAATACAAAAAAAAATCAAAATAAATAAACAATTAAAAATTATACGAAAATGATGATTAGAAATCCAAAAGATAAATGACAAAATTTCAGAAAGGGTCAACTCAATAGAAGGTTTTAGGAGCAAATTTGAAACAATAGAAGACAGAATTAGCAAGATTGACGACAAATCCATAGATGCAACTTTGAGGAAAAATCAGAGAAAAGAATGAAGAAAACCTAAGAATTATGTAGGACACAATAAAAAACAAAAGTTTGCATTTGATATGAGTTCCAGAACAGGGTGAGAAAATAGGAAACACAAAGAAGATTGTAGAAGACTTGCTGGAATAAAACCTCCCAAATATTATGAAAGATGAAAAGCTGACCAACCACGAAGCTCAATGAACCTCATATAGGATAGACCCCAAATGAAAGTCACCAAGACATGTCATAATCACACTTGCCAAAACCAAAGACAAAAAAATAATTCTGAGAACAGTTCAAGAAAAACAAAAAGTCACTTACTTGGCAGAAACTATGCAGAAACCAAAAAAGACCTACATAATGGAAAAACATACCATGCTCATGGATAGAAAGACTCAACATTGTGAAAACGTCAATCCTACCCAAAGCAATCTACAGAAATAATGCAATCCCAATACAAATGTCAATAACATTCTTTAACCAGATGGAAAAACTAATCACCAACATTTTGTGGAAAGGAAAGAGGCCCCAAATAAGCAAAGCATTACTGAAGAAAAAGAACAAAATAGGAGATTTCACACTACCTGAGCTCAGAAACTACTACACATCTACAGCAGTTGAAGTAGCCTGGCATTGGTACAACGATAGACACATAGACCAATGGAACAGAATTGAGAACCCAGAAGTAAATCCAACTACCTATGGTCAGCTGATCTTTGACAAAGGACCAAAGTCCATTAAATGGGAAAAAGACAATCTTTTTAACCAATGGTGCTGGAAAAATTGGATGTCCATCTGTAAAAAAATGAAATAGGACCTGTATCTCACATCATACACAAAAACTCATTCAAAATGGATCAAAGACCTAAATATACAAACTAAAACAATATAGATCATGGGAAAAAATAGGGACAATGCTAAGGATCATAATACATGTCATAAATACAATACAAACTGTAACTAACAATACATAAACACCAGAAGATAAACTAGATAACTGGGAGCTCTTAAAAATTAAACACTTATGCTCATAAAATACTTCACCAAAAGAGTAAAAAGAGAACCTACAGACTGGGGAAAAAAAATTTGGCTACAACATACCAACAACGATCTAATCTATAAAACCTATAGAATAATTCAACACCTCAACAACAAAAAGACAAATAATCCAATTAAAAATTGAGGAAAAGATAGGAACAGGCACTTCACCAAAGAAGACATTCAGGTGGCTAACAGACACATGAGAATGCTCAAGATCATTAACCATCAAAAAAACAACGACAAAACTCACTGCTGTCGAGTCAATTCCGGCTTATAGTGACCCTATGGGACAGAGTAGAATTGCCCTATAGGGTTTCCAAAGAGTGGCTGGTGGCTTCGAACTGCCAGCCTTTTGGTTAGCAGCCATAGATCTTAACCATGCACCACCAGGGCTCTCATTAGCCATTAGAAATGTGCAAATCAAACCTACATTTAGACACCGTCTCACCCCAACATTACTGGGACTAATCAAAACAAACAAAAAACCCAGAAAATAACAAGTGTTGGAGAGGTTGCAGGAAGACTTGAACTCTTACGCACTGCTGGTGGGAATGTAAAATGGTAAAATCGCAATGGAAAATGCTGTGGAGCTTTCTTAAAAAGCTAGAAATAGAAGTACCCTATGATCTTGCAATCACACTCCTAGGAATATATTCTAGAGAAATAAGAACCGTCACATGAGTAGACATATGCACACCCATGTTCATTGCAGCTTGGAAACACAGGAAAAAAAGATGGAAACAACCTAAGTGCCCATCAACAGATGAATGGATAAACAAACACACAACACACACACTGGAATACCACACAAAGATAAAGAACACCTTTCAGCCAAAGATTAGACAGGCCTATAAAACAAACAACAATACACGTAAGGAATGTGCTTCTTAGTTCAATCAAGTATACGAGACCAAATGGGCAACACCTCCCCAAAAGCAAAGACGAGAAGGAGAAGGCAGGAAGGGACAGGAAAACTGGATGAAGGGACACAGAGAACCCGGGGGGAAAGGTGAGAGTGCTGACACATTGCAGGGATTGCAATCAATGTCACAAAACAATTTGTGTATAAATTTTTGAATGAAAAACTAATTTGCGCTGTGAACTTTCACCTAAAAAATAATAAAATAATAATAATAATAAACTAATCCCAAAATGGAGCTATAATTATTTGATCCATACCTAAATTACAACTGGCAGCCTAATACAGAGGTGACTTATGCAATTCTCTAATGAATTCTTCATTATGAATAACATATATTTAACATTGTCAATATCCAGGCTCAGCCAAAAGTAAGCCATACTCATGACAGTGAAGGAGCACTCAAAACGGAAAGATGAGACCTGAGTCAATCTTCCCAGTTCCATTAGAAACAAAAGAAGAAGAAAATAGCTAGAACCCTTACCCTAAAATTAATGTTGTGAACTAGGTTTTAAGATATGCTGAAAGAGCTTTCCGGCCCCTCACACCCTCTATTCTCTGCATCTCTCCATCAATATCTTCTCTACTTTTCAGTGTCACCATGATCATAAACATATTAGCTTCCTACCAGTCAAACTGCTAATATATAAAAAGTTGTTCTAGAGTCTCATTAGTTAAACATATTTTTTCCCTCAATTACACAAGTCACAGTATTTTGTATATTTTTATTCATCAGGCATAAATAAAGGTTATCATTATTAAAAAAGAATGGTTTACTACAGTGAAATAAACAATGTTTCTTTTCCTTCATAGTTTTTTAAAATTTGTACCACTTATTTTATTTTTTCATTTTTTTTTTAACGTAGGCTTCAGGCCCTTCCCAAAAAGAAAGGCAATGAAATAGAATGTGGAAATTATCAAACGATATCATTATATCCAATGCTGGCAAAACTTTGCTGAAGAAAGTTCAGAAATAGCTGTCACTGTACATCGACAGGGAAATGTCAGAAGTTCAAGCCAGATTCAGAAGAGGACATGGCATGTCATTGCTGATGTCAGCTATATGTTGGCAGAAAGCATAGAATATAAGTAAGAAGTTTACTTGTGTTTTATTGACTACATGAAGGAAATTGACTGTATGGATCATAACAAATTATGGATATCATTGCCAAGAATAATAATTCCGGAATATTTAATTGTGCTCCTGCAGAACCTGTACATGGGTCAAGAGGCAGTTACTCAAACAGAACAAGGAGATAGTGCATGGTTTAAAATTGGAAAAGATGTGTGGCAGGGTTGTATTCTTTCACCTTGCTCATTCAATCTATATGCTGAACAAATAATGCAAGAAGCTAGGTTATATGAAGAAGAAAGTGACATCAGGATTGGAGGAAGACTCATTAACAATCTGAGATATGCAGATGACACAACCTTGCTTGTCAAAAATGATGATGTCTTGAAGCAGTTATTGATGAAGGTCAAAGGCTACAGCCATCAGTATGGATTAGGCTTGAATGTGAAGACAACAAAAATCCCCACAACTGGACCAATAAACAGCATCGTGATAAATAGAGGAAAAAATAAAGTTGTCAACAATTTCATTCTACATGGATCAACAATCAACATTCATGGAAGCAGCAGACAAGAAATCAAACAAACATACTGCATTGGGCAAATCTGCTACAAGAGACCTCTTTAAAGTTTTAAAACAATAAAGATGCCACTTTGATGTCTAAGATGCTCCTGGCCCAAGCCATGCTATTTTCAATTGCCTCATATGCATGTAAAAGCTGGACAATGAAAAAAGAAGACCAAAGACTAATTGAAGCATTAGATTTGTGATGCTGGAGAAGAATATTGAATATACCATGAGCTGCCAGAAGAATGAACAACTCTATCTTGGAAAAAGTACAGCCAGAATGCTCCTTAGAATTGAGGATGGCGAGACTACGTCTCGTGTACTTTGGACATGTTATCAGGAGGGACGAAACCTTGGAGAAGGATATCAAGCTTGGTAGAGTGGAGGGTCAGTGAAAAAGAGGGAGACTCTCAACGAAATGGATTGACACAGTGGCCGCAATAATAGGCTCAAACATAGCAACAATTGTGAGGATGGCGCAGGGCCAGCAACTTTTTGATCTTTCACACATACAGTCACTATGAGTCAGAGCCAACTCAACAGCACCTATCAACAACATAATTAGTAAGTCATAAACATAAAATAATACACTTTTTCTCATAAAAGGCTGCTTCGTTGTAGTTGTTTAGCAGGCAAACAAACATTCAGGTAATAAATCACGTAAAGCTAAATGTAAACATTTAAAATGTGTTTCAATTTCAAATTAATCTCTTACAGATAGATACTTATTATATAGATATTATATTATACCTATATAATAATATTATAATATATTGTATACATTAAGGGTAACACTATAATAAAAGCATATCTTGGCTTCCAGGTGTGTATACCAAGTTTGATCAGGGTTGGAGAAAATAAAAGAATCTTGGCAGATGCTCAACCTATAAGTATACAACAACAACTTTGACCAGTTTCCCACACTTGACCAATGATTAGATTCACCTGTGGGGCTTATTTAAAGTCAATTCCCAAGCTCCTCCACTGTGGGAGTCTGATTCATTGGACCTGCAGGGGATTCTAGGAATCTGCAATTTACAATCTCAGCAAGTGATTTTTTATAAACAGCTAAGACAGAGAAATGCTTCAGTGTTGCTTGGAAATAAATTAATATGAGAGCAGGAGAAAGAATAAATAAGTTTTAAATGACGACAGAGTGGCAACTTGTAAAAATGAGTACAAACCATGAAAAAAGAAAATTTGATGAAAAGATTCTGGCAAAGCTCAGCATATAATAGAAAAGTTGAGAAACAACTTGTAAATGTCATCTTTAAAGAAACATTCTTCTAAAAAACAGAACGTCTATCCCTGACTTTTATCACAAGTTAAATATTTAAGCACATTATAATGGTAGCTTCTAAAAGTATGCAACTTGTAATAAAACAGTGTCCAGGAGAGAATATTGTTGAGGAAAAGACAACCTTTTACTCAGAAACTGATGGAACACCTAGTGTCTGAAGGATGATTTCAAGAATAGGACTAATATATGTAATTAAATTGTTACTCAGCAGGTTGACAGAGAGAAAATAAAAACTCTGAAATAAATTCTTATCAATTTAAGGCATCACAGATTTAAACTCCAATAAGAAAAGAGTCAAATCAAATTTTGGAAGTGATTTCTTTAAGAGAAACTGCCATGGATAACAAAAGCTCTTGGTTCCTCTGTGCAGGTCTTTCCTCTGAGAGGCCTACTCAGCCTGTTCCTGCTGCGTTCCTGTGCTGAGTAAGGTCTCTGCCTCCCAGCCTAGGCCCTGCTCTGCTAGGCCTCAGCAGAAATGTACCCCCGGGCAGGAAGCTGAGGCAAA
The DNA here is from genome assembly GCA_030035585.1 of Dugong dugon. Lineage (NCBI taxonomy): Eukaryota > Metazoa > Chordata > Mammalia > Sirenia > Dugongidae > Dugong > Dugong dugon. Next base: position 44,429,609 of record CM057474.1, read on the forward strand.
CATGGGGGCCCCCCTCCTGTGCTTCCCTTCCCTTAGGGGTCTGTCCTGTATTGCCTTTGTCTAAAACCTGAAAATAGGTACTCATACATTGTGTCCAGCTTATTGATGTTTATGGTGGAATGACTAATCAGTTACTTTCTCAAGGACGAGAAGTGAAAGTACATCATGCTTGCAGGTTTCATTATAATCCACTTCAAATAATTTTTGGCAATATATAGAATATAAATAATAAAATAATAAAGAAGTGAGAGTATATATAGAGAAGTGGTAGTCCATCACCATTACTGGATAAATAACTTAAATTTCACTTCACTCTTTGATTGGCCATTAGTGTCATCTTCATCAGAGAAGGGCATAATTTATCATCTTAAGGCTTTGAAGATTTTCTAGTTTGCAGATAATCTGTGGTCAATTTTATTTCCTTGGACAGCCCCATTATAGTGTGTTCATTTAGTATGCACCAATAGGAAGGCAAACATGAGTGTGAAGTTGGACCAAATCCCCTTTATATTGTTTCTGATTATTCAATTGGTCCATAATCATGAGAAATATATTTACAACAACTTAAATAAAATATAACCACGTACCCTAAAGTGCTGCCAGGAATAATATCATGAATTCTACTATTGAAAATGGGAGTTGTGAAGTATTCACACCAATTCCTACAATCAAATGGATACTCGAGGGTTCATAGTGTAGAAGATTACCAAACAGTAAATTTTCCGTAAAACTCCCTGTTCTGTACAGAAGTGAAGAGTAGTAAGAATAATAACAATAATAAAATTATTACTAAGATTTGTACCCATGCCAGCCCTTTCAGAATGCCCAAAGACTTAGAAATTAGGATCCTAATGAAGTGTGCAACAATTACATAAAGGCCCTGGAAAACTTTTATGTGATGTGATAATCAATCTTGAGTGCTCTGACATGGTCTGTGGTTCAAAGGCATTTCACATAGACCTCCTTTGCTCTATATACTACTTTTGAATTTTAGATCAAATGACACCAGTTACTTAAAATGAACATTTTTATTTAACTTTGGAGTTCATGGGAGAGCTAAGCAGAATGTTTATGTTTACGATAATGTGGTAGATATTACTCTCTTCACTACACTCATGGTTCTCCTCATGCTCACTATATCCACTTTTCTTTCCCTTCCTGAACACAAGGAAGACTACATTTTTCACACCCCTTGAAGTTAGGTGGGGTCAAGTGGTACTTCTGTCAAATGACTCCTTAAAAAAAGGTTTGTGTGTTGATTGTGAGTTGTAGAATTTAGAAAGTGGTGCAGTTCTGTATGTACTCTCTTCCTGCTGCAGTCATCATGAAAGAATCGTCATAGTGAAGTGGAGATGCCACAGTATCAAAAAGTCTTGATAACTGAGCCACTCCATGGAGGGCTGCTGCCTTAGAGAGTCACTCAGAGGCCCAGAGCAGACTGTATGTGTGTGAGAAACAAATTTTTGTTGTGCTAAGCCACAGGGATTTTAGAGGGCTTGTACCAAAGCATAATCTCACTTATCCTGACTGATAAAAATATTGGCAGCAGGAGCTGGGTGCTGCTCTAACAAATATCTCAAATGCGTATGGCAATGTTAGCTGTAAGAGGACAGGGAAGATACCAAACTACCATATTTTTAGGTAAATAACGTGCAACCTCTACACTTGTTTGCCAAACACGACCTCCCCTCATTAGGTAAAAATCAAACACCTATGCTCTTCAAAAGACTTCACCAAAAGAGTAAAAAGAGAACCTACAGACTGGGAAAAAAATTTTGGACAGTACAAGTCAGACAAAGATCTAATCTCCATAATCTACAAGAAAATCCAACACCTCTACAACAAAAAGACAAATAATCCTATTAAAAAACGGGCAAAGGAAATGAACAGACACTTCACCAAAGAAGACATTCAAATGGCCAACAGACACATGAGGAAATGCTCGCGATCACTAGCCATTAGAGAAATGCAAATTAAAACCACAATGAGATACCATCTCACCCCGGCATTACTGGCAGGAATCAAAAACCCTGGAAATAACTAATGTTGGAGGGGCTGCGGGGAGATCGGAACTCTTATGCACTTCTGGTGGGAATGAAAATTGATATAACCATTTTGGAAAATGATATGGTGCTTCCTCAGAAAGCTAGAAATAGACATACCATTTGATCCGGCAATCCCACTCCTAGGAATATATCCTAGAGAAATAAGATTCGTCACTCGAATAGACATATGCACACCTGTGTTCATGGCAGCATTGTTCACAATAGCAAAAAGATGGAAACAACCTAGATGCCCATCAATAGATGAATGGATAAACAAACTATGGTACATACACACAATGGAGTACTATGCAACAAGAAAGAACAACGATGAATCTGTGAACCATCTCATAACATGGATGAAACTGGAGGACATTATGCTGAGTGAAAGAAGTCAATCACAAAAGGACAAATATTGTATGAGACCTCTATTGTAAAAACCCATGAAAAAGTTCACACACAAAATGTAACAATCTTTATTGGTTACCAGGGATGGGAGGGGTGGGAGGGAAATACTAAATAGGCAATAGATAAGTGATATCTTTGGTGAAGGGTGAGATAGTACACAATACAGGGGAAACTAGCACAACCTGTACAAGGAAAGGTCATGGAAGCCCCATAGACACATCCAAACTCCCTGAGGGACTGAATTGCTTGGCGGAGGGCTCTGGGGAACATGGTCTCAGGGAACATCTAGCTCAGTTGGCATGACACTACTTATAAAGATAATGCTTTACATTCTACCTTGGTGAGTAGTGTCTGTGGTCTTAAAAGCCTGTGAGCGGCCATCTAAGATACTCCACCAGTCTCATCCCTTCCGGAGCAAGGGAGAATGAAGAGAACAAGATACAAGGAAAAGATTAGTCCAAAGGACTAATTGTCCACAGCTACCTAGGCCTCCACCGGGCTGAGTCCAGTACAGCTAGATGGTACCCGGCTACCACCACTGACTCCTCTGACTGGGATCACAACTGAGGGTTTGGGACAGAGCTGGAGAAGGATGTAGAGCATAATTCTGACTCACAAAAAAAAGACCAGATTTACTGGCCTAAAGGAGACTGGAGAAACCTCGAGATTATGGCCCCCAGACACCCTTTTAGCTCAGTGGTGAAGTTACCTCTGAGGTTCACTGTTCAGCCTGGGAGTGGAGAAGCCCCATAAAGCCAAATGAGACTAACGAGGTACAGGAGTCCAGTGACAAGGGCCAGAAGGCAGAAGGGGACAAGGAAGCTGGTGATAGGGAACCCAAGGTTGAGTAAGGATATTGATGTGCTGTGAGATTGTTAACCATTGTCATATCGCAACATTTGTATTGTCTGTTAAATGAGAAACTGTTTTGTTCTGCAAGCCTTCATGTTAAGTGAGAATAACAGCATAATTGGAAGAACATAGTCAATGTCACTGAACTGTGTATGTAGAAATTTTTGAAATGGTGTATCTTTCGCTATGTGTACTTTCACCAAAAAAAAAAAAATGTTGATATGTTAGAGGGTTAATATGTGTGGGGTTGTTAACCAATGTCATAAAACAACACGTGTACTACTGTTTCATGAGAAACTATTTGTTCTGTAAGCTTTCACCTGAAGTACAATAAAATATATATATATATTAAAAAAAAGATTTTTATCAATAGCAAAACTAAAAAAAATATATTTGAGGGTTTTACATTTTAAATACACTACTTTGGTTGCTGTTGAGAGACTGTACTATAGGTGGGGAAGAGAGAAAGAAAGCGGGAACAATTAGGAGGCTGATGTACTAATCCAGGTTAGAGATGGTGGTAGCTTGTATTAGGATGGTAGGAGACTGTAAAAAATAAGAATATATTTTGCAGATAGAGCTGGCAGGGCTTGGATTTTGGGTGTCAGAAAAACGGAAGAATTAGAGCTGAGGCCTAAGTTTTGGGCTTAAATGACTGGATGGATGGCCATACCATTAATTGAGATGGAGAAAGGCTGGGACAGGGAGAAAAGATTGGCTGGGACACAGGACACATTTAAAGGTGTGTATTACACATTCAAATGATGATATCAAGCATGTAGTCAGCCAGCCCAATGTGAAGCTCTAGAATAAGTCAGAGCCAGAGATATAAATTTTAGAGACTTTAGCGTATAAATCAAACCCATTGCCACTGAGTCATTTCAGATTCTAGGACTTACCGTATTTAAAGACCGAGGTTTGTATGAGAACATCCAGGGAGAGAGTACAGCTAGAGGAAAGTAAGAAATAGAGGAGGAGAGGGAGGAAGAGAGACTAGAAGAACAAGAATCAGACCTTGAGAATGCCAACATTTAGTGAACAAACAGATGCAGAAGCCAGATGAGAAATCTGAAAAGGAGTGGCCAGTGAGGTAGGAGAGAAATCAAAAAAATCAAAAAGAAGTGAGTCAAAGAGCCAGTGGAGAACTCTCTGAAACCCTGCTGAGGGGTTAAGTAATATGATTGGCCAAATAAAGATATCTTTGAGCAGGACATGATGGCTCCAGCAAGAGAAACAGATAACCTTCCAGTAGGAGAAAAAGCATTGGAACAACCTGATAAGGAATTCAAAATACTAATATTTAGGGCTCTCCAAGAGATTAGGAAAGAGATCAAAGAAAACACAGACAAACCCAAGGAAAAAAATAGACACCATCATGGAAAATACAGAGAAACCAGTGAAAAGATAGATAAAATCCAGGAAACCATAAATAATAGAAGAATCCAGGAAAATAATACAAGAACAAAATGTCAAAATATGTAAACAATTAGAAATCATACAAAAAGAGCAATTAGAAATCCAAAAGATAAACAACAAAATTTCAGAAATGAACAAAATAGGTTTCAGGACTGCATCTGAAAAAACGTAAGACAGAATCAACAAGATTGAAGATGAATCCATGGATGCCACTTTGAGGAAATATCAGAGAAAAGAATGAAGAAAACCTAAGAATTTTGCGGGGCAAAATAAAAAGTAAAAGTTTGCACGTCATCAGTGTTCCAGAACAGGGGGAAGAATGGAAAACACAGAGAAGATAGTTGAAGATCTTCTAGCAGAAAACTTCCCAAATATCATGAAAGATGAAATGCTGACCATCCAAGAAGCTCAATGAATGCCTTACAGGATAGACCCCAAAAGACATATCATAATCACACTTGCCAAAACCAAAGATAAAGAATCCTGATAGCAGGTGGAGAAAAATTAAAAGTCAATTACACAGGGTAAACAATAAGACTAAGCACTGATTACTTGGCAGAAACTATGCAGTCAAGAAGGCAATGGGATGGCTTATATAAAACCTTGAAAGAAAAAAAAAAAAACTGCCAACCACGAATAATATATCTGCAAAATTGTCTCTAAAATAAGATGAAGAAATTAGGACAACCTCAAATAAACAGAAATTAAAGGAAGTTGTAGAAACTAAATCAAACAAGAAATATGACAGAGAATCCTTCGGTTAAGAGAACCAACAACATCAGACAACAACGAGAGTCTAGGACACAGGATAGCATTAACCAGATACCAACTTAGATAAATAACTCTCAACAGTAAAATAAATCTAAAAGACTTAAAACAGAGGAACAGAGATGTCAATCTATAAATGATGACAACACCAAAACAATAGAAGGGAGAATAAACAGGGTAGGTATAGAACTTTCAAATGGAGAGGAAGTCAAGGTGATGTTAAGTAATAAAAGACTAATTCAAACTTAGAAAGATAAGAGTAAACTTCAATGTAACCACAGAGAAAGTTAACAAACCAACTCATCGAAATAAAAAAGAAGAAAAACATAAAGACTCAGTAAACACAAAATCTATAATAACAAAAGAAATGAAAAGAAAATCTACAAACAAAAGGAACTCAGCATAAGAAAGTAAGAGGAACAAAGAAAATGTCACACCACAAAAAAAAAAAATGACCGCAATAAACTCATACCTATCAATAATCACACTGACTGTAAATGGCTTAAATGCATCTGTAAAGGGACAGAGAGTGGCACAGTGGATTAAAAAACATGACCCATCAATATGCTGTCTACAAGAGACATACCTTAGACACAAAGACATAAATATATTAAAAATCAAAGGGCGGAAAAAAATATTTCAAACAAACAGTAACCAAAATAGAGTGGCAGTACTAATCTCAAATAAAATAGACTTTAAGGAAAATCTGCCATAAAAGACAAGGATGGACATTATAAAATGATTAAAAGGACAATATACCAAGAAGACATAACTTTAATAAATATCTATGCACCCACTGACAGGGCTCCAAATTCCATAAAACAAACTCTAACAGCACTGAAAAGAGAAATTGACAGTTCCACAATAAAAGAAGACATCAACACACTACTAGGACAAAAGATCTAGAAAGAAAATCAACAAAGACACAGAAGATCTAAAGACCACAATTAATCAACTTCACCTCATAGATGTATGTCGAACACTACACCCAATATCAGCAAAGTACACATTCTTTTCCAATGCACATTGGATATTCTCCAAAATAGACCACATTTTAGGACAAAAAGCAACCCTCAATAAAATCCAAAACATCCCAATAACACAAAGCATTCTCTCTGATCACAATGCCATAAAGTTAGAAATTAACGACAGGAAGAGCAAGGAAAAAAAATCAAATACATGTAAACTGAATAACACCTGGCTCAAAAACAACTGAGTAATAGAAGAAAGCAAACAGGAAATAAAAAAAATTCCTAGAATCAAATGAGAATGAAAATACATCATACCAGAACCTATCAGACACAGCAAAGGTGATGCTCGGAGGTCAATTTATAGGAATAAATGCATGCATCAAAAAAGAAGAATGGGCTAAAATCAAAATGTTAGCCCCACAACCAGAACAAATAGAAAGAGAACAGCAAAAGAAGCCCACAGCCACCCATAGAAAGGAAATAATAAAGATCAGAACAGAAATAAATGAAATAGAGAACAAAAAACAATAGAATCAGTAAAACCAAAAGTTGGTTCTTTGAAAAGATCAACCAAACTGACAAACCACTGGCCAAACTGACAAAAGAGAAACAGTAGAGGAAGCGAATAACCCAAATAAGAAATGAGACAGGGGATATTACAAAAGACCCAACTGGAATAAAAAGGATCATAATAGAATACTATGAAAAAATTGTACTCCAACAAATTTGAGAACCGAGAGAAATGCACAAATTTCTAGCCACAAACTACCTACTCAAACTATCACAAACAGAGTTAGAAAATCTGAACAGATCCTTAACAAGAGAAGAGATTGAAGACCTAATAAAAAAAAATTCCCAAAAACAACAATAAAAAAGCCCCGGCCCAGATGGCTTTACTGGATAATTCTACCAAACTTTCAGAGAAGTGCTCACACCAGTGTTCCTCAATTATTTCAGAGAATAGAAAAGGAAGGAATACTCCTGAATCGATTCTATGAAGCCAGCATAACCCTGATACAAAAGCCAGGCAAAGACACCACAAAGAAAATTACAGACCAATATCTCTCCATAATATAGATGCAATAATTCTTAATAAAATTTTAGCCAGTAGAATTCAGCATCATATATAAAAAAATGCACCACAACCAAATGGGATTCATACCAGGTATGCAGGCATGGTTCAATATTAGAAAATCAATCAATGTAGTCCATCACATAAACAGAACAAAAGAATCACGTGTTCATTTCAATCAATATAGAAAAGGCATTTGATAAAGTCCAACACCCATTCTTCACAAAAACTCTCAGCAAAATGGAAATAGAAGGGGAATTCTTCAACATAATAAAGGGTATCTATACAAAACCAACAGCCAAAATCATTCCCAAGGGAGAGAGCTTGAAAGCATTTCCCGTGAAAACCAGAACAAGACAAAATTGCCCTTTATCACCACTCTTATTTAACACTGTGCTGGAAGTTCTAGTTAGAGCAATAAGGAAAGAAGAAGAAATAAAGGGCATACAGATTGGATAAGAAGATGTAAAACTATCCCTATTTGCACATGATATGATACTATACATAGCAAACCCCAACGATTCCACAAGAAAACTACTGGCAGTAATAGATTCAGCAGAGTAGAAGGATACAAGATCAACATACAAAAATCAGCTGGATTCCAAAACGCCAACAAAGAGAACTTCAAAAAGGAAATCAGGTAAACAATACTATTTGTAATAGCCCCTAGAAAAATAAAATACTTAGGAGTAAATCTAACCAGGGACATAAGAGACCTATACAAAGAAAGCTGCAAAACACGACTGCAAAAAACAAAAAGAGACATACATAAATGGAAAAACATACCATGCTTATGGATAAGAAGACTCAGCATTGTGAAAATGTTAATCCTACCCAAAGTGATCTACTATACAGCCATGGTAATCAAAACAGCCTGGTACTGGGACAATGACAGACACATAGACAAATGGAACAGAATCAAGAACCCAGATGTAAATCCATCCACCTATGGTCAGCTGATCTTTGACAAAGGACCAAAGTCCATTAAATGGTGCTGGCAAAACTGGATATCTGTTAAAAACTGAAACAGGACCCATAACTCACACCATACACAAAACTAATTCAAAATGGATCAAAAACCTAAAAATAAAACCTAAAACGATATAGATCATGGAAAAAAAATATGACAATGCTAGGGGCCCTAATGCATGGCATAAACATAATATAAACCATAACTAAGGATGTCCAAACACCAGAAGATAAACTAGATAACTAGGAGCTCCTAAAAATTAAACACTTAATGCACATTAAAAGACTTCACCAAGAGAGTAAAAAGAGAATCCACAGACTGGGAAAAAAAATTTCGGCTACAGCATATCCAACAAGGGTCTAATCTCTAAAATTTATAGAATACTTAAACACCTGAACAACAAACAGACAATTAAAAACTGAGCAAAGGATATGAACACATTACCAAAGAAGACATTCAGGCAGTTAACAGACACATGAGAAATGCTTGAGATTATTAGCTGTTAAAACAACCAACCAAACAACAAACTCATTGCCATCAACTTCATTTTGACGCACAGTGACCCTATAGGATAGAGTAGAACTGCCCCAAGGGTTTCCAAGGAGCAGCTGGTGGATTCCAACTGCTGAACCTTTTGATTAGCAGCTAAGCTTAATCACTGTGCCACCAGGGCTCCTATTAGTCGTTGTTGTTAGGTGCCGTGGAGTCGGTTCCAACTCATAGCGACCCTATATACAACAGAACGAAACACTGTCCAGTATGGCCCCATCCTCACAATCGTTGTTATGCTTGAGCCCATTGCTGCAGCCACTGTGTCAATCCATCTCATTGAGGGTCTTCTTCTTTTTCGCTGACACTCTACTTTATCAAGCATGATGTCCTTCTCCAGGGACTGATCCCTCCTGACAACACGTCCAACGTAGGTAAGACACAGTCTTGCCATCCTTGCTTGTAAGGAGCATTCTGGTTGTACTTCTTCCAAGACAGGCCTGTTCCTTCTTTTGGCAGTCCATGGTATACTCAATATTCTTTGCCAACACGATTCAAAGGCGTCAATTCCTCTTCAGTCTACCTTTTTCATTGTCCAGCTTTCTCATGCGTATGATGTGACTGAAAATACCATGCCTTGGGTTAGGCACACATTAGTCTTCAAGGTGACATCTCTGCTTTTCAATACTTTAAAGAGGTCTTTTGCAGCAGATTTGTCCAATGTAATGCATCTTTTGATTTCCTGTCTGCTGCTTCCGTGGGTGCTGATTGTGGATCCAAGTAAAATGACAACTTCAATCTTTTCTCCATTTATCATGATTTTGTTTATTGGCCCAGTTGTGAGGATCTTTGTTTTCTTTATGTTGAGGTGTAATACATACTGGAGGCTGTGGTCTTTGATCTTGATCAGTAAGTGCTTCAAATCCTCTTCACTTTCAGCAAGCAATGTTGTGTCATCGCATAATCCAGGCTGTTAATGAGTCTTCCTCCAATCCTAATGCCCCATTCTTCTTCATATAGTCCAGCTTCTCAGATTATTTGCTCAGCATACAGACTGAATAGGTATCGTGAAAGGATGCAGCCCTGATGCACAACTTTCCTGACTTTAAACCATGAAGTATCCCCTTGTTCTGTCTGAACAACTGCCTCTTGATCTATGTAGTTTCCTCACGAACACAATTAAGTATTCTGGAAGTCCCATTCTTCACAATGTTATCCATAATTTGTTATGATCTACACAGTCGAATGCCTTTGTATAGTTAATAAAACACAGGTAAACATCTTTCTGGTATTCTCTGTTTTCAGCTAGGATCCATTTGACATCAGCAATGATATCCCTTGTTCCACGTCCTCTTCTGAAATTGGCCTGAATTTCTGGCAGTTCCCTGTCAATATACTGCTGCAGCCACTTTTAAATGATCTTCAGCAATAATTTCCACATTTGGTTGGATCACATTTCTTGGGAATGGGCATAAATATGGAGCTCTTTCAGTCGGTTGGCCAGGTAACTGTCTTCCAAATTTCTTGGTATAGATGAGTGAGCACTTCCAGCACTGCATCCATTTGTTGAAACATCTTAATTGTCAATTCCTGGAGCCTTGTTTTTTGCCAATGCCTTCAGTGCAGCTTGGACTTCTTCTTTCAGTACCATTGGTTCCTGATAATATGCTACCTCTTGAAATGGCGGAACATCGACCAATTCTTTTTGATATAATGGCTCTATGTACTCCTTCCATCTTCTTTTGATGCTTCCTGCATCGTTTAATATTTTCCCCCATAGAATCCTTCACTATTGCAACTCCAGGCTTGAATTTTTTTTTCAGTTCTTTCAGCTTAAGAAATGCTGAGCATTTTCATCTCTTTTGGTTTTCTATCTCCAGCTCTTTGCACATGTCATTATAATACTTTAGTATGTCTTCCTTAGTTGCCCTTTGAAATCTTCAGTTCTTTTACTTCATCATTTTTTCCTTTTGCTTTAGCTACTTGACTTTCAAGAGTAAGTTTCAGAGTCTCTTCTGACATCTATTTTGGTCTTTTCTTTCTTTCCTGTCTTTTTAATGACCTCTTGCTTTCTTCATGTATGATGTCCTTGATGTCATTCCACAACTCATCTGATCTTCAGTCATTAGTGTTCAAATGCATCAAATCTATTCTTGAGATGGTCTCTAAATTCAGGTGGGATATACCTAAGGTCATACTTTGGCTCTCATGGACTTGTTCTAATTTTTTCAGTTTCAACTTGCACTTGTGTATGAGCAATTGATGGTCTGTTCTGCAGTCAGCCCCTGGCCTTGTTCTGACTAATGATATTTAGTTTTTCCATTGTATCTTTCCACAGATTAGTCGATTTGATTCCTGTGTATTCCATCTGGTGAGGTCCATGTGTATAGTCGCCGTTTATGTTGGTGAAAGAAGGTATTTGCAATGGAGAAGTCACTGGTCTTGCAAAATTCTACCATGTGATCTCTGGCATCGTTTCTATCACCAAGGCCATATTTTCCGACTACCGATCCTTCTTCTTTGTTTCCAACTTTCCCATTCCAATCACCAGTAATTATCAATGCATCCTGATTGAGTGTTCGATCAATTTCAGACTGCAGAAGGTGGTAAACGTCTTCAACTTCTTCATCTTTGGCCTTAGTGGTTGGTGTGTAAATTTGAATAATAGCCATATTAACTGGTCTTCCTTGTAGGCATATGGATATTATCCTATTACTGACAGCATTGTACTTCAGGATAGATCTTGAAATGTTCTTTTTGATGATGAATGCAATGCCATTCCTCTTCAAGTTATCATTCCCGGCATAGTAGACCATATGATTGTCTGATTCAAAATGACCAATACCAGTCCATTTCACCTCACTAATGCCTAGGATATCGATGTTTATGCATTCAATTTCATTTTTGATGATTTCCAATTTTCCTAGATTCATAATTTGTACATTCCACCTTCCGATTATTAATGGATGTGTGCAGCTGTTTCTTCTCATTTTGAGATGTGCCACATCAGCAAATGAAGGTTCCGAAAGCTTGATTCCATCCACGTGATTAAGGTCGACTCTACTTTGAGGAGGCAGCTCTTCCCTAGTCGTCTTATGAGTGACTTCTAACCTGGGGGCTCATCTTCCGACACAATATCAGACAATGTTCTGCTGCTACTCATACGGTTTTCACTGTCTAATTCTTTTCAGAAGTAGACTGCTGGGTCCTTCTTCCTAGTCTGTCTTAGTCTGGAAGCTCAGCTGAAACCTGTCCACCATGGGTGACTCTGCTGGTATCTGAATACTGGTGGCATAGCTTCCAGCATCATAGCAACATGCAAGCCCCTATAGTACGACAGACTGACAGACACATGGGAGCCCTGGTGGCCCAGTGGTTATGAGCTCTGCTGCTAACCAGAAGGTCGGCAGTTCGAATCCACTAGCTGCTCCTTGGAAACACCATGTGGCAGTTCTACTCTGTCCTGTAGGGTGGCTATGAGTCAGAATCAACTCAATGGCAACAGGTTATTAGCCATTAGAAAAATGCAAATCAAAACTACATTAAGATATATACCAAGTCACCCCAACATTACTGGCACGAATAATAATAATAAACAGAAAATTGCAAATATCTGAAAGGTTGCAAGAAGATTGGAACAATTACCCACTGCTGGTTGGAATGTAAAATGCTAAAACCACTATGGAAAACCATACGGAGCTTCCTTAAAAAGCTAGAAATAGAAATACCATACGATCCAGCAATCCCACTCCTAAGAATATATCCTAGAGAAATAAGAGACATCACATGAATAGACATAAGCACAGCCATGTTCACTGCAGCATTATTCACAGAAGCAAAAAAAATGGAAACAACCTAAGTGCCCATCAATAGATGAATGGATAAACAAACTATGGTACATAAACACAATTGAATACTATGCAATGATGAACAATGATGAATCCACAAAACATCTCACAATATGAATGAATATGGAGGGCATTATGATGAGAGAAATAAGTCAATCACAAAATGACAAATACTGTGTGAGACCACTATTTCTAAAAATTTAAGAAAAGATTTGCACACAGGAAGAAACAATGTTTGATAGTTACGAGGAGATGAGAAATCACTAACTAGATACTAAACAAGTGTTAACTTTGATGAAGGGAAAGACAACACACGATATTGAGGAAAGTCAGCATGACTAGCCCAGGGCAAGGCCATGAAATACCTTGAGGGATCAAGTTATTGGGGCTGAGGGCTGGGGACCATGTTCTCAGAGGACATGTAGGTCAATTTGCATGACATAGCTCATAAAGAAAATGTTCTACATCCTACTTTGGTGAGTGGCATTTAAGGTCTTTAACAATTGCTAGATGCATCTAAAATACGTCTGTTGTTCCCATCACATTAGGAGGGATAATGAAGAAAACCAAAAGACACAAGGAAAATATTAATCCAAAGGACTAATGGACCACATGAACCACAGTCCCCACCAGCCTGAGCCCAGAAGAGCTGGATGGTGCCTGGCTGTCACCACGGACCACTCTGATACGGATCACAATGGAAGGTTCTGGACAGAGTTGGAGAAAAACGTAGAACAGAATTCAAATTCACCAAAAAAGACCAGACTTACTGGTCTGACAGAGACTGGGGAAACTCAGAGACTAAGGCCCCCGGACACTCTGGTAACTTAGAACTTAAGCCACTCCTGAAGTCTACCTTTCAGCCAAAGATTAGACAGTCATATGAAACAAACAATAACACACATGAGGAATGTGTTTCTTAGTTCAGTCAAGTATAGGAGACCAAATGGGCAACCCCTGCACAAGAGCGAAGATGAGAAGGCAGAAAGGGACAGGAAACCTGGAGGAATGGACATGGAGAACCCAGGGTGTAAAGGGAAAGGGGGAGAGTACTGACACATTGTGGCGATTGCAACCAATGTCACAAAGCAGTTTGTGTATGGATTTTTGAATGAGAAACAAATTCGTGCTGTGCGCTTTCACCTAAAACACAGTGAAATTAAGAAAAAGGAAAGAAAAGGGCTTATTTTGAATAGGTAGAAAAAACAACCGAGGAGGTTTGCTGCTCGAGAGGTATACAGGAACAAAATCCTGCCAGTTCTTGTAGACCATGTTAGTGAGGTTTTGATTTTGTTTTGTTTTTATTTAAAAGACAATGTGGATCCATTGAAGGGTCCTAAGCAGCTCACTCTGCTTGCTGTCTGAAAAATAGATGGAGGGTCTTGGGTGATGTCAGTAGACCAAGCAGGGCTCCTGTAGCAGTTTCAATGGCATGATACAAGCTTACACTGGGCTGGTGATCATAGAGTTGGAAACAAGTGGCTGGTCTAGACAAAAATATTTCAGAGATAAAATCCACAGGTTTTGACAGTACATTAGATTTGAGCAGTGATGAAGAGGGAGAAATCAAAGATAAATCTTTAATAAATGCAATTACTATGGATAATTTCAAACATATACAAAAGTGGACTGAATACTATAATGAAATCCCATATATCCATTATCCAGTTCCAAAAATCATCAAATCAATGGCCAATCCTGCCTTATTCACTCTTACTGCCTGTACGATATTTTGAAGCAAATCCAAAGCATCTACTATTTTATCCATCAGTATTTCACTTTGTATTTCTAAAAGATAAGGTCTCTTTTTTTTTAACAAATCAAAAACACTATTATCTCTAAAAAATAAAGAATGGAGAGCAGGGCCAAGATGGCAGAATAGTCAGACGCTTCCTGTCGTCCCTCTTACAACAAAGACCTGAAAAAACAAGTGAATTGATTACATATGACAATCTAGGAGCCCTGATCATCAAAGACAAAGATGAAGAGTTGGACTAGGGGAAGGAAAGACAACTAAAAAGCAGTGAAGAAGTGCCAGTTGTTGCAAGGTTGCTGGCGCCCTGCTGGCTGGGTCAGCCAGCACACTCAGACTGAGGTGAGCAGTAGAATTCGGGATGCATCTCACCACGTCGGGTGAGGCCAGGTGGTGGCAAGTCTGCACACGCCTTCAGAGCTGGGTAAAAGCAGCACTGGCCCTGTGAAAGTTAAGTGCAAGCATCTAACCTACTGCATGGGGGCAAAGTAACCCGACCTCCACAGAGTTTCGCAGCAGAGAAGTGCTTTCTTCCCCTCACTCACCCCCAACTTCGCTCCACTCCAACACCAGTCCAACAGTATTCAACAACTGCCATGCCCCTAAGCCAGAACTCAGGACTCTCCACTTCCACATTGGTCTTGCAGCTTTACAAAATGCCACGACCCCTAAGCCAGGAACTCAGCACAGGTTGGGAGGCCCTGCCCTTCCATCCAGCCACTGGCATAAAGGGTCCACAGACATGCAACACCTTTCACCCTCGCCTAGACCTGTGCAGGCCTATTCAACACCTCATTCCTTAATTAGCACAAAACAGCAGGGCATACACCTGAAGCCCATTTTCAACAGCAGCAGCCAAGGAGGAGTTGAAGACCATGACATCTGACACTGCCCTGCCCCTTAAGCAGGGACCTCACCCACTCACATCAGAAGCCTGAGTGCTGGTGATATCACCCACTTCATCTAGCCACCCACGACAGGGAGAATATTCACTGAGAATAAGGGGTGCCTCCCAGTTCCTCCAGCCAACAGCACTGTGTGCCCAAGGACCAGATGCAATTACCCACCCCCCCACATGCTGTAGGTGACAGAGACATTCTCACCACCTAGGAACCCAGGGGCATTGTCAGCCCCTTGCCTTACTCTACACATAGCCCCTACTGCAGCCCGTGCCTGCTCTGAACACCCCTACGTAGCCCTGCTCATCTAGGACAGTAGGTGAGAGTCTGCACCACACCCTTGGTGACTGAAGACCTGGACACCTGTGCCACACCTGCACAAGAAAAGTGAACAGACTCCTAAGCTCACAACCTATTAGCTACTCTATCTACCTGGAAACAGGATGTGAGAGCTTCAAAGATGCAATAACCAAAGCAGCTCACACATCCAATCTACTTGGACATATCAAAACAAAACAAAACACTACAACACAGTAAACAAACTTACAATAAGTAAATGAGCCTTATTGATGGCTCAGAGAAAGCAGTCAATATCAAATCACATAAAGAAGCAGGTCAAGATGGCTCTGGCAAGCAACCAAAATAAAGAACCAGGAAACCTTCTGGAGGAAGATAAGGTAATGGAATTACCTAAGATAGAATTCAAAATACTAATATACAGAGCTCACCAACATATTACAAAGGAAATCAGACAAAACTCAGACCAAGCCAAGGAACATACAGAAAAAGCAATAGGGGGATTCAGGAAAACTATACAAGAACAAAACGACAAATTTAACAGACTGCTAGAAACCATAGAGAGACAGCAACTACAAATCCAAAAGACTAACAATAAAATTTCAGAATTAGACAACTCAATAGAAGGTCATAGGAGCATAATTGAGGCAATGGAAGTCAGAATTTTAGTGATATTGAAGATAAATCCCTTGATACCTATTTATTTGAGAAAAAAATCAGAAAAAAATTAGAAAAATCAAGAAAGCTTAAGAATTATGTGGGACACTATCAAGAGGAAAATCCTATGAGTGATCAGAGTACAAGAACGGGGGGATAACAGAAAATACAGAAAGACTTGTTGAAGATTTGCCGGCAGAAAACTTCCCTGATACCATAAAAGATGAGAAGATATGTATCGAAGAAGCTCAACGAACCCCACACAGGGTAGATCCCAAAAGAAAGTCACCAAAACACATCATAATAAAACTTGCCAAAATGAAAGACAAGACAGAATCTTGAGAGCAGCTTGGGATAAACAAAAAGACACCTATAAAGGAGAATGAATAAGACTAAGCTCTGACTACTCGGCAGAAACCATTCAGGCAAAAAGGCAATGGGGTGATATATATAAAGTTTTGAAGGAAAAAAAATTGCCAGACAGGAATTATATATCCAGCAAAACTGTCTCAAATACAATGGCGAAATTAGATCATATCCAGATAAACAGAAGTTAAGGGAATTTGTAAAAACCAAACCAAAATTACAAAAAATATTAAAGGGAGTCCTCTGATTAGAGAACCAACAATATTAGATAACAATCCAAGACTAGAACACAGGACATATCAACCAGTTATCAACCCAGTTAGGGAAGTCACAAAGAGAAGTCAAAGCTAAAAGTCTGAAAATAGGGAACCAGAGACGTCAATATGTAAACGATGACAATGTCAGAAAAAAAAGAGGGACTAAACAGTGTAGTCATAGAACTTCCATATGGAGAGGAAGTTAAGGTGATATCAAGACATAAAAGATCAGTTTAAACTTAGATCACTAAAGACCAATTTTAAGGTAACCACAAAGGAAGCTAAAAAACCTACCCATCAAATAAAAAAGAAGAAAAACATAAAGACTCAGCAAACATAAAATCAACAACAATGAAAAAGATGAAAATATACTTAAAAAAAAAAGACTCAGCACAGAAAATTAAGTGGAACAAAGAAACTGTCAACAAGACAAAAAAAATACATCAAAATGACAGCAGTAAACTCATACCTATAAATAATTACACTGAATGTGTAAATGGACTAGATGCATCAATAAACAGACAGAGAGTGGCAGAACGGATAAAAAAACACAATCTGTCTATATGCTGCCTACAAAAAACATCTTAGACTCAAAGACAAAAACAAATTAAAATTCAAAGGACAGAAAAAAATATATCAAGCAAACAACAACTAAAAAAGAGCAGTAGCGGCAATATTAATCTCTGACAAAATAGGCTTTAAAGCAAAATCCACCACAAAGGATAAGGAAAGACACCATATAATGATTAAAGGGTCAATACACCAGGAGGACATAACTATAATAAATATATACGCACCAAATGTCAGGGCTCCAAAATGCATAAACAAACTCTAACAGCATTGAAAAGAGAAATAGACAGCCACAATAATAGGAGACTTCAACACATCACTTTTGGTGAAGGACAGAACATCTAGAAAGAAACTCAATAAAGATACAGAAGATCTAAGTGCCGCAATCAACTTGACCTCATACACATATACAGAACACTCAACCCAACAACAGCCAAGTGTACATTCTTTTCCAATGAACATGGAACATTCTCCAGAATAGCCCACATTTTAGGCCACAAAGCAAACCTTAACAAAATCCAAAACATCAAAATATTGCAAAGCATCTTTTCTGACCCTGAGGCCATAAAAGTAGAAATCAATAACAGAAGCAGTGAGGAAAAAAAATCAAATACATGGAAACTGAACAAAACCTTGCTCAAAAAAGCTTTCTGCTATACTAGATTATAGAACAAATCAAGGATAGAATAAAGAAATTCATAGAATCAAATGAGAATGAAAACACATCTTACCAGAATCTTTGGGACACAGCAAAAACCAGTGCTTAGAGGTCAATTTATAACAATAAATGCACACATCAAAAAAGAAGAACGGCCAAAATCAAAACATTAAGCCTACAACTCAAACAAATAGAAAGACAGCAGCAAAAGAAACCCTCAGGCACCAGAAGAAAGGAAGTAATAAAGAACAGAGCAGAAATAAATGAAACAGAAATAGATGAACAATTGAGAGTCAACAAGAGTTGGTTCTTTGAAAAGATCAACAAAACTGACAAATCATTGGCCAAACTGACAAAAGAAAAATAGGAGAGGAAGCAAATAATCCAAACAAAAAATGACATGAGCGATATCACAACAGACCCAACTGAAATAAAAAGGATCATAACAGAATACTATGAAAATTTGTATTCCAACAAATTCGAAAACCTAGAGGTAACAGACAAGTTTCTAGAAACATACTAACTACCTAAACTAACACAAATCGAGGTGGAAAAACTAAAAAGACCCATAACAAAAAATAGATTGAAGAGGTAATTAAAAAAACCTCAGCAACAACAAAAAAATCCCTGGCCCAGATGGCTTCACTACAGAAAACTTTCAGAGAGGACTTATCACCAGTACTACTAAAGGTATTTCAGAGCATAGGAAAGGAAGGAATCCTCATAAATTAATTCTATGAAGCCAGCATAACCATGATACCAAAACCAGGTAAAGACACCACAAAAAAAAGAAAATTACAAATATTCCTCATGAACATAGATGCAAAAATTCTGAACAAAATTCCGGTCAATAGAATTCAACAGCATATCAAAAAAATAATTTATCATGATCAAGTGGGATTCATACCAGGTATTCAGGGATGGTTCAACATTAGAATATTAATCAATGTAATCCATCAAATAAAAAAAGTAATGAAAAGATAAGAATGACATGATCTTATCAATTGATGCAGAAACGACATTTGAAAAAGTTCAACACCCATTCCTGATAAAAACTCTCAGCAAAATAGAAGGAAATTCCTTGACATAATAAAGGGCATTTATACAAAGCCAACAGCCAACATCATTCTATAAGGAGAGAGACTGAAAGCATTCCCCTTGAGAATGGGAACCAGACAAGGATGCCCTTCATCTCCACTCTTATTCAACATTGTGCTGGAGGTCCTAGCCAGAGCAATAAGGCAAGAAAAAGAAATAAAGGGCATCCAAACTGGTAAGGAAGAAGTAAAAGTATCCCTATTCATATATGATATGATCTTATACACAGAAAATCCCAAAGAATTCACAGGAAAACTACTGGAACTAAGAGAAGATTTCAGCAAAGTATTAGGACACAAGATAAACATACAAAAATCAGTTGGATTCCTCTACACCAACAAAGAGAACTTCGAAAAGGAAATTACCAAATCAATACCATTTACAATATACCCCAAGAAGATAAAGTACTTAGGAACAAATCTAACCAGAGATGTAAAAGACCTATACAATGGAAACTACAAAACACTACTGCAAGAAACCAAAAAAGACCTACAAAAGTGGAAAAACATACCATTCCCATGAGCAGGAAGACTTAGCATTTTGAAAATCCAATCCAACACAAAGTGATCTACAGATACAATGCAATCCTAATTCAAATTCCAATGGAATTTTTTAATGAGATAGAGGAAAAATTCACCAAGTTCATATGGAAAAGGAAGAGACCAGAATAAGTAAAGCATTACTGAAGAACAAGGTGGGAGGCCTCATACTACCTGATTTTAGAGCCTATTATACTGCCACAGTAGTCAAAACAGCCTGGCACTGGTACAACAGATACATAGACCAAGGGAACAGAATTGAGAACCCAGACATAAATCCATCCAGCTATGAGCAGCTGATATTTGACAATGCCCCAATTCCATTAAATGGGGAAAAGACAAGTCTCTTTGACAAATGGTGCTGGCATAACCAGATATCCATCTGCAAAATAATGAAACAGGACCCGTACCTCACAGCATACACAAAAGCTAACTCAAAACGGATGAAAGGCCTAAATATAAAATCTAAAGTGATAAAGATCATGGAAGAAATAATAGTGACAATGCTAGGAACCCTAAAACATGGCATAAATAGTATATAAAACATTATTAACAAAGCACAAACACCAGAAGAGAAACTAGATAACTAAGAACTCCTAAGAATCAAACTTATGCTCATCAAAAGACTTCACCAAAAGAGTAAAAAGAGAACCTACAGACTGGGAAAAATTTTTTAGTTAGGACATATCGGACAAGGGTCTAATCTCTAAAATCTACAAGGTACTGCAACATCTCAACAACAAAAAGGCAAATAATCCAATTAAAAAATGGGCGAAGGATATGAACAGACACTTCAGCAAAGAAAAATTTAGGTGGCTAACAGACACTTGAGGAAATGCTCAGGATCATTAGCCATTAGAAAAATACAAATTAAAGCTACAATGAGATACCATCTCACTCCAATAAGGCTGGCACTAATCCAAAAAAACAAATACAAAAAATGTTGGAGAGGTTGTGGAGAGATTGGAACACTTATGCACTACTGGTGGGAATGTAAAATGGTACAACCACTTTGGAAAACAATTTGGCATATCCTTAAAAAGCTAGAAATAGAAATACCATATGATCCAGCAATCCCACTCCTAGAAATATATCTTAGAGAAATAAGAGCTGTCACACGAATAGATATATGCCCACCCATGTTCATTGCAGCATTGTTCACAATAACAAAAAGATGGAAATAACCTAGGTGCCAATCAACAGATGAATGGATAAATTATGGTACATACACTCAATGGAATATTATGCAATGATAAAGAACAATGATGAATCCGCAAAACATCTCACAACGTGGATGAATCTGGAGGGCATTATGCCGAGTAAAACTAGTCAGCCACAAAACAACAAATATTGTATGAGACCACTAATATAAGAACTCAAGAAAAGGTTTAAATGCAGAAAAAAAACAGCCTTTGATGGTTGCAAGAGTGGAGAGGGAGGGGGAAGGGAATTCACTAACTAGGTAGTAGACAAGGATCAACTTTGGTAAAGGGAAGGACAACACACAATACAGGGGAAGTCAGCACAACTGGACCAAAGCAAAAGCTAAGAAGTTTCCTGGTCACCTTCAAACACTTTGAGGAATAGAGTGGCTGTGGCTAGGGCCTAGGGACCATAGTTTTGGGGGACATCTAGGTCAATTGGCATAACAATGTTTATTAAGAAAACATTCTTTATCCCAGTTTGGTGAGTGGTGTCTGGGGTCTTAAAAGCTTTCAAGCAGCCATCTAAGATGCATCAATTTGTCCCATCCCACTTAGAGCAAAGGAGAATGAAGGAAACCAAAAACACAAGGAATATATTAGCCTAAGAGACTAAAGGCCCACAGGAACCAGAGACTCCACCAGCCTGAGACCAGAAGAATTAGATGGTGCCTAGCTACGACTAATGACCACCCTGACAGGGAACACAACAAAGAGTCCCAGACGGAGAGGGAGAAAAATGTGGAGCAGAACTCAAATCACATAAAAAGACCAGGCTTAATGGTCTGACAGATACTGGAGGAACCCCCAAAACTATGGCCCCCAGACGCTCTGTTGACCCAGAACTGAAAAATTCCCAAAGTCCACTCTTCAGATAAAGATTAGACAAGACTATAAAACAAAAAATAATATATGGGAGGGGTGTGCTTCTTAGTTCAATCAGATACACGAGATCAAATGGGTAGCTACTGTCCAGAGGTAAGATGAGAAGTCAGGAAGGGACAGGAACTGGTTGAACAGACACAGGGAACCTGGGGTGGAAAGGGGGCGTATGCTATCACATTGTGGGGATTGCAACAAATGTCACAAAACAATATGAGTATAAATTTTTGTATGGAAATTAATTGAGCTGCAAACTTTCACCTAAAGCACAATAAAAAAAAAAAATCTGACTGTATACTCTTTAAGAGGAATTGAAGCACTTACTGATGAAGATCAAAGACTACGGCCTTCAGTATGTATTACACTTCAACATTGTTGTTGTTGTTAGCTGTCATCGAGTTGGTTCCGCCTCATAACGACTCTATGAACAACCGAACAAAACACTGCCTAGCCTTGTGCCATCCTCACAATCATTGCTATAGTTGAGCCACTGTTGCACTTCAACATAAACAAAACAAAAATCCTCAGAACTAGACCAATAAGCAACATCATGATAAACAGAGAAAAGACTGAAGTTGTCAAAGGTTTCATTTTACTTGGATTCACAATCAATACCCATGGAAGCACCAGCCAAGAAATCAAATGACATATTGCATTGGGCAAATGTGCTGCAAAAGACCTCTTTAAAGTGTTAAAAAGCAAAGATGTTACTTTGAGGACTAAGGTACCCCTAACCCAAGCCATGATATTTTCAGTCATCTCATATGCATGCAAAACTTGGACAATGAATAAGGAAGACCGAAGAAGAAATGATGCCTTTGAATTATGATGTTGGTGAAGAATATTGAATCTACCATGGACTGCCAGAAGAATGAAAAAATCTGTCTTGGAAGAAGTACAGCCAGAATGCTCCTTGGAGGCAAGGATAGCTAGACTTCGTCTCATGTACTGCAGTGTGATGAATCACTTATATACGGCCTTTCTCGTTATGGTCTTGTAACTTTTACCCGAGTGATTGGGTGGGACTATACAAATAAGGTAATTGTGGCCAACCAATGGGGTTGTATAGCTTGCTAATAACGCAAATAAAGTTCATGGCACCTGTGTGGAGGTGGGACCATGCAAATAAGGAACCCAATCCTAATGAAGGGATTAGTCAGTTTTGCTATCCCACTAGGCTTAAAATGAGCCATTCCAGAGGCAGAAGGAGAGGATCTCACCATCACCAAGAAAGAAGAGCCAGGAGTCGAGCATGTCATTTGGACCTGGGATTCCTGCACTGAGAACCAGGAGACCGAGAGAGAGAGCTATAACACCAAAGATGGCAAGAGGCAGTGGCAGAGAAATGGCAGCAGCAGAACTAGGAGACCGGCAGGAGATTTTCCAGCCCACAGAGTGAGAAAGCTGAGTGCCTTCAGGCAGAAGGCTTGCTGGCAAAGTAGGGTGCCTCTGGGCACTTGTTGGAACTAGGTTTGCTTAACCCACAGAGCTAGAGCTGAGCACCTTCAGGCTGAGGATTACTGGCAGAAGGCAGTGCCTGGGGGCACTTATTTTTCTAACTCTTGCCAGGGCAGGGCAGAGGCCGAGGGGCCAGAAAGAGGTATGTCTGTGGGCATAGCTGGGTAGAGGCTGTCCTTCTCGAAGAACTGTATCGTCAGTGTTCCTGAACCTGAACTGTAACCTGTTACTTCCCTAATAAACCCCATAATTGTGAGTATGGTCTATGAGTTCTGTGTGGCCACTGCAACTAATTATCGAACTGAGCCAAGCAGAGAATGCTGTGGGATAGACAGATGGTGTCAGAACTGGTAAAAAGGGCTAGCGAGAGGAGGCATGTCTGACCTCCACCTCATAAAAATTAGCCTTAGGCTGCTGGTCTTGATTCTCCTTCCCTCTTGGGAAGTTAGAGGAGGTCAGATGCCTCCACCATACCATTTTTTACACATACTTTGGACATGTCATCAGGAGGGACCAGTACCTGGAGAAGGACATCATGTGTAAAGTAGCTGGTCAGTGAAAAAGAGGAAGACCCTCAACAAGGTGGATTGACACTGAGGCTGCAACAAGGGGCGCAAACATAGTAACAATTGTGAGAATGGTGCAGGACCTGGCAGTGTTGCTATGAGTCAGAATCTCTTCCAGTCAGTTGGCCATGTAGCTGTCTTTCAAATTTCTTGGCACAGATGAGTGGACGCTTCCAGCATTGCATCCATTTGTTGAAATATTTCAATTGGTATTCCATCAATTCCTGGAGCCTTGATTTTCACCAATGCCTTAAGTACAGCTTGGATTTCATCCTTCAATACCATCAGCTCTTCATCATGTGCTACCTCCTGAAATGGTTTAGTGTTGACCAATTTATTTTTGGTACAGTGACTCTGTATATTCCTTCCATCTTCTTTTGATGCTTCCTGCATCATTCAATATTTTGCCCATAGAATCCTTCAACATTGCCACTCAAGGCTTGAATTTTTTCTTCAGTTCTTTCAGCTTGAGAAATGCCAAGCATGTTTTTCTTTTTTGGTTTTCTAACTCCAGGTCTTTGCACATTTCATTATAATACTTTACTTTGTCTTTTTGATTCGCCCTTTAAAATCTTCTGTTCAGCTCTTATGTCATCATTTCTTCCATTGGCCTTAGCTACTCTACATTCAAGATCAAGTTTCAGTCTCTTCTGACATTGATTTTGTTTTTTTCTTTCTTTCCTGTCTTTTTAATGACCTTTTGCTTTCTTCATGTATGATGTCCTTAATGTTATCTCACAACTCATCTGGTCTTTAGTCATTAATATTTACTGCATCTAATCTCTTCTTGAGATGGTCACTAAATTTAGGTGGAATATGTGCAAGATCATTCTTTGGCTCTCATAGACTTGTTCTAATTTTCATCAGCTTCAACCTGAAGTTGCATATGAGCAATTGATGGTCTGTTCCACAGTCAGCACCCGGCCTTGTTCTGACTGATGAGCTTGAGCTTCTCCATCGTCCTTTTCCACAGATATAGTCAATTTGATTCTTGTGTATTCCGTTTGGTGACGTCCACTTATGTAGTCACCATTTATGATGAAAAAAGTATTTGCAGAGAATAAGTCATTTGTTTTGCAAAATTCTATCATGTGATCACCAGTGTCGTTTCTATCACCAAGGCCATATTTTCCAACTGTCTATTCTTCTTTGTTTCCAGCTTTCACATTCCAATCACCAGTAACTATCAATGCATCTTAACTGCATGTTTGGTCAATTTCAGACTGTACAAGTCAGTAAAAATTTTCAAATTCATCATCCTCGGCATTAGTGGTTGGCGCATAAATTTGAATAATAGCATTATTATTATTATGTTGTAAAAAAATTAGCATGGCACCCTTATGAAAATACCTCTCAGGGGGAGGGCCAACTGGCAAACAACTGTAGAAAGTTCATTATTTGAGTAAAAATACGGTACATTGATACATATGTGTTTTCTTTCATGTAACATTACATGGTTTTCTCCCATGTAGTTTTTAGTTTGTGGAGACAGTCTAAGACTCTCCTGTCATTGTCTTCACACAAAGCATGAACTGCAGCGCTGTCACATATAGGTAGATCCTAGTGAAAGAGAATTGAGTGGTACAGAAAAACGTTTACATTTCTACCCCTACAGGCATCTTCACTGGCTACTGCCAGTCTCTTTTTCAGTATCTCAGGCCTCTCCTCTAAAATGCACCATAAAAGACCAAAAATGCACTTTATTGGGGCTTTTGGATGCCCTTATGGAAGGGAAGGAAGCAGGAAAGAATCAGGTGTTTTAATTTCCTGGCTCTCCCAAAGGGAAGGTGGAAAAAGGAAATAGGAAATGGAGAGAAGTAATATTTAGTTTATTTCATTCAATTCGCAAAGCAAATGGTGAGATGCCTGAAGTGATTTCCTCTTTACAGAGGAAGAACCTGAAGTCCTATGAGGCAGCAGACTCTGGTCCAGGCTTGCACTGTGCTCTGCCTCACCTGGTGACACCAAGCTGCTTCTGCAGGGTACTCCTGACCAGGAGCATCAGGAGTGTGTGACTGAGAATCTGGAGCATTTGTTGAATGATTTACAACGTTTTATGAAACATTAACTCATGATACCCTATAAGGCTTTCAGAAGCAGTCCATCTTTTATTAATCAAGTTATTATTTACACATCTTTTTAGAAAGCATGAAAGTATCTCAAATCTTGGACCACTATTTGATATTAACAATCTTGTAATCCGGTGAAGGCAAGACTATTAAAAAACGAATGATTTGCATTTTAAAGTTGCATTCACCTTTTCCTTCTATATAGCAACAAGGTATGCCTGTAATTTAAATTTAAAATACATTAGCCCATTTAGGGTATGGTGTTTAAAAATGAAATGGAAGCCCCAATTGCATCATTCTCCTTTTTAAACAGACCAGTAACACCGTAATTTTGTGTTTCTTAAATTCAATTGGTAAAACGAGAGCTTTTTGTTGTTTCAAATGGAGTGAGGTTATAGTACTGGAAGGAATAAAAAGGGGGAAAAAAAACCTTAACTTTTGAGTAAAACTGTTCCTGTTAGTTCGCTGCCTTTTTGCTTGTTCGGGGCGTGACCCCCGGCAGTTTCGTCTGCGAGAGCGGTTGCGGTTGCGCCATTCTGTCCTCTGGGGGTGCAGGCGGGATCTACAGGGGAGCAAGAGCCCGCCACCTCATAGCCGGCACCAGGAGCGGAGGCCAGACCCGGCTGGCTCCTCTCCTGACAGCTCCAGCAAAGGCAGATCCTTTTCCGGCCGGCCAGGTAAGGGCAAGACTCCTGCTGAAATTGGTGTTACCGAACGCGCATGGAACCTAAGGGAACTGAAGCTTGCCACTGCATAATTATTTGCGGTGACCCGGGAACTGTAGGTAGTCCTAACGCTGGGAAAATAGGTTTGTATTTTACCTAAAAGATGAAGGACTCTTCTCACTAGCATTTCTTTTGATATAGTCACCTGTCTGGAATGAGATTTCAGCAGGTAGATTTCAACTGCTACCAACAGGTAGCAGAGAGCGATCACGTGGGGAGGCTTGGGGTGCTGCCCGTCGCCCTGGGGACCAATTCCACCCCCCCCCCCCCAAGCTGCAAGTTGACGAGCCCAGCCTGTGCTTTCCAATCCGCTTTCCAGCCCCGGAGTGGCAGCAACGGCGCGCCGGGGGCGGGTGCCAGGAACATGCCTCCCCGGCACAGACCAGAAAAGGGCTGGGAGCGCGGTCGCCAGCACAGGTAACCGATGTGGGATCCCTCCCGCGCCGAGATGCTCAACGCGTCGTCCTCCTGGCCCGGGCTGGCCAACGCGTCTTGCCCGGGCCCGACGCCAGGCTGCCCCAACGCGTCGAGCCCTCCGCCGCTGACGCCGCCTCTGGCTGCGGCCGTGCGGGTTGTGCAGGCGCTGATCTGCGCCGTGGGGCTGGCGGGCAACTCTGCGGTGCTGTTTGTGCTTCTGCGGGCGCCGCGTCGGAGGACCGTCACCAACCTGTTCATCCTCAACCTGGCCATCGCCGACGAGCTCTTCACGCTTGTGCTGCCGGTCAACATCGCTGACTTCCTGTTGCGCCAGTGGCCCTTCGGGGAGCTCATGTGTAAGCTCATCGTGACCATCGACCAGTACAACGCCTTCTCCAGCCTCTATTTCCTCACCGTCATGAGCGCCGACCGTTACCTCGTGGTGCTGGCCACAGCCGAATCGCGCCGCGTGGCCCGCCGCTCCTACCGCGCCGCGCGCGCGGTGGGCTTGGCGGTGTGGGGCCTCGTCACGCTAGTCGTGCTGCCCTTCGCAGTGTTCGCGAGACTCCACGACGAGCAGGGACGACGCCAGTGCGTGCTGGTTTTTCCGCAGCCGGAAGCTTGGTGGTGGCGAGCAAGCCGCCTCTACACTCTGGTGCTGGGCTTCGCCCTCCCGGTGACCGCCATCGGCGCCCTATACACCTCCCTGCTGTGCCGACTGCACCCCTTGCGGCTGGACAGTCACGCCAAGGCCCTGGACCGCGCCAAGAAGCGGGTGACCGTGCTGGTGGTGGCCATCCTGGCCGTGTGCCTACTCTGCTGGACGCCCTACCACCTGAGCACCGGGGTGGCGCTCACCACGGACCTCCCGCAGACACCGCTCATCGTTGCTGTGTCCTATTTCATCACCAGCCTGAGCTATGCCAACAGTTGCCTCAACCCTTTCCTCTACGCCTTTTTAGACGATAACTTCCGCAAGAGCCTCAACCAGCTGCTGGAGTGCGGCGCCTCTGCCTGACGCCCCTGCCGGCCTGGTCCCCGCCTTCCGGTCTGGGCCACCAGAGCTCGGTCCCCGGTGGCAGCATCAGCGCCTTCTTAAAAACCTGCTAGAGGTGCATGTTCTTGGGCCCCACTCCAGACCTACTGCATCCGAAACTCTGGGACAGGCCCGCCAATTTGAGTTCGCAGAGTCCTGCAATACACGCCGAAGCTTGAGGACCACAGCGGCTGACTGACCGCTTTCTAAAGTTGAAAGGCACCGAGTTGGCTCTGGAGCTCGGCGCTGTGGGGATTAAGGAGATGAAGAGGTTAGCCGTCAGCATTGCTGGGACATCCTTGCCTCTCCCCCACCATTTCCCGCCATCTCCTCCCCCATCTCCCCCACCCCCACCCCCACCCCCCGCCCCGCTGTCCTCATCTAGGGCTCTAGAGGGGGCCCTCGGCCGGCTGAGCGCTGTTCAGGCTCCACTGGCCTCTGCGCTTTGCTGCTCCGGTGCCTAGCAGCGATTGCCCTGTGCTTTTGCTCCAAAATGGCAGACAGTTCGACCCGGTCCCCTTCCCCTCCGTTGCACAGGTAACTGCTGGAGAAGGGGGTAAAGGCGGCGTTGGTTTTGCGCCCTCGCCTGGGGTGAACGCGGAACCAGCGAAGGGCGCGTGGAGGATTGCCCAGGACGCGGGGGGACAACATAACAACCTGCCGGGGTGGACGTGTGTGGTGTATGCGTTTGTAGGGCAGGCGTGGGGTGGAGTCCTTTTCTTTTTTTTTTTTCTACCCCTGCCTTCGCCTGAAAATGTTACCAGGCTCTAGGAGATCCAGCTTGTAGGACGCGCACAGATGCGTGGTTCCTGCGCCCGCTGGAGGAGCCAGATTCCCAGCGCTGGGCATTCTAACAAAATCAAGCACTGTTGGCAGCGGAGCGCACCTGCCAACCTGCCATGGACGCCTCTGGGTTACAGTTATCGCTCCTTTCTTTGTCCCAATCGACCTCTCATATGACTCATACCAGCTAGTTGTAAGCCTTTGTGTGAGTATTGTTTTTCTTGACTGTAAACTTTATAAATAATATACGTATATGTCCTACCCTCACAGTTCTGAAAGGAATGGATGACAATCAATTTGCTCTGTCATTTCCTTTCTCCTATATTCTGTCCCCTTCCCCTCATAGTCCTCTGATGCTCTCATATTCCTTCTGATGAAGTCCTTTCCACATACCTTAGTCTCAAAAGATACCTGGTAGTCTGGGTAAACCTGGTAAATGTTTGTCTCTGGTCTCTACCTTTATTTTACCTCTACTTATGGGAGACCCGAGGATTAAGAGAAAGGGCTGACCCTTGGGCCTATCCAACCATTTGCCATGGGTTACACCTCAGTCATAAGGGCAGAGCTTCACAAGACTCTTATCAGTGACCATCATGGTGTCTTAAATGGTGTTTTTCTTTGGGATGAATTCCAAGCAGGAGTGAAAATTTCGGAAAGTCCTTATATCCTCTGCAAGCTTCAGTGCTGTGTGTTCGTTAACTTTGTTGGATTAGAGTTATCAACCAACTTGGGCGTTATTTAGGTTCAAAATACCTTTTTAAAAATATGTGAGAGGGGAAAACTCTCCCTTTGGTGAGGGAAAGGATACCCTCTCTCTGATTTAGATGAATGAGAGTTGCTTCCTTAGCCTTTAAAATAATTAAGAGTATTAAGATAATCCATAGCTATCCTTTAGAAAATATAAATTTAAAGACCTTCTCTGGGTGATAAATAATAGTAATTGGTCAAAATAAAGCTTTGCATCTTCAGTGCATTTTGAATAGTGGGCATCATTTTATTTGAACAGTCATCTGCTATGGAGCTTCAGAGGTATCTTGGAATTCATTTTAGAGTCAAATTTCTAGGGAACATTTCACTGATTTTCTCTATGTCTCACAAAATTATTTTATGTAATTTTTGAAAACAAAAGTGTTAAGTTTAGAGTAATTGCCAGATCATACAAGGTGATAGCACAGTGCACATTTGGCCACACACATAACCAGGTGTGATCATCTGAAGTCCAACCTCATCTGTCTTCATGAACTCAGTAGCTGGGCACGGATAACTCTGGACGCTGGAGGAGAGCCAAGTGATCCATCTGTTCACTGCGCCATCCACTCCCACAGATCAAATCTGGAGCTGTCTCAGCATCCACTGAGATGACTTCTGGGAACACATCAGCCTGGCACTGCTGTGCTGCCCACAACAAGGCAGGCATCCTAGTGGCATCCTAGTGCATGTGTGTGATTAAGTAAAACTCAGTGGCTCAGTTTCACCCTGGCTTTCAAAATCACTTGATAAACTCTTGTATCATTTCCAGGTTGTTGCCCTTTGTATTAGCATGTAGAAGCCCAGATTATATGTCTCAGACTTCCTTTTTATGCTTTAGGTAATAGGTTGAATAAACATGTAAATAGCTTTGAAGAAAGTACAATTGATTTAGATCATTGTATTGCAAAGGTTGTAACTTTGTGTTGAATTCTTGTAGTCTTCATGTAGATTATATAGCTTGATTTTACCATTTCTCAGATTTAAAAATGTCTATTTGGTTTCAGTTAGTACAGTTATGTAATCTATTTGCTTATGCTTTCTCTTCAGAAATGCAGAAACATTGCTATTCCACTGCAGAGAAGCTCAGTCTAAAATAAAAGCTGAAACATTCTGTCTGATCAGTGAATATTCTATTTCCTGAGAACATGAGGTCCATAATTCAGGCAACTTAGTATTTATGCATTATTAATGTCTTAATGCTGCGTTCATCAAAAACTTATTTAATGGGTAAGCAATGAATAAAGAGAAATATTTGACAGAACAGGATTAAGAATAAGAGCCCCCCCCCCCCCCTTATTTTGGTTGATTGTGAAAACAATGCAAAGCTGCTGGTTCACACAGACTCTAGAACATACGCTGGGAAGAGACTGGTAAGCTTTTATCATACAATCACAGATATGTTTCTTGAATATTTGGGCAGCTTGTGTGGAAGGTGAAAGGGAAGAGAAACTGCTGGAATTACTAGCATCCATGTTGCTATTTCAGTTAGCACTATGCACAGACATGGCAGAAACATGTGCAAGATAGGGGATCTCACTTGGAAAAACCCTCCTCTCCTCAGCAACATGCTGGGGAAAACAACAACAAATAATATTCTGCTGTGGATGGTAGTTACTCTGCTCTCTTATACTAAGGAAAAGATCATGGAGTACTTCGTGTGATGCTCCTTTAATAGGACAAGTGTGAGTCTGGCACTTTGGTCCTCATTTTACATACAAAGAAACTGAGATACAAGGAAGTGGATCAATTTAGTCAATGCCCACTAAGACCAATCAAGATTAACAAAAGCCATCATTAATAATAAAAATTCATTCCTTACTCAGAGTCTTGGAAAATATGCAGGGTTGTTACAGATTATACAAAGAGGTGTTGGTGGTTCAGTGGTAGATTTCTCACCATCCATGCCGGAGACCCAAGTTCAATTCCCAGCTAATGCACCTCTAGCACAGCCACCACCTGTCTATCGGTGGAGACTTGCATGTTTCTATGATGCTGAACAGGTTTCAGCAAAGCTTCCAGACGGAGACTGGGCATTTTGTTCCATTGTGTGTGGGGTCACTATGAGTCGGGGTGACTCAATAACAGCTAACAACAACAAGAGATTGTATAAGAATAAAAGTTCCTTCAACAGAGCTGTTCAAGTGCCCAGGTACCATGAGCCTTGTAATCTCCATGCTGTGCCCGTGGAGATCACAGTTGCACCATTTAGACAGAGTAGAACGTCAGTGGCTCCTCTGTTGATATAGAATACAGTTTTGCAATGGATGACACTGTCCTTGAATGTAGGGCAAGATTCATTTATTTATTTTTATCATATCTCTTAAAGTAACCTAAAGACATCAGATTACATCAATTAAAAGAAGAAAAGATCAGGAAAGGGAAGAAAAGTTAAAATGACATTATATCAGGCAGGGTTCTACCAGAGAAACAGAATCAGTAGGATATGTATATATTAATAAATTTATTTTAAGGAATTCGTTTATGAGATTACGGAAGCTGGCAAGGCCAACCAGAAGGCTGGACGTTCTTCAGCATGAGCTGTTGTTGCAGTCCACAGGTGGAATTTCTTCTTCCTCAGAGGAATCCTCCTTTGGCTCTTTAAGGCCTTTATTGAGGCCCACCCAGATGATCAAGAGTAACTTCTTTACTGAAAAGTCAACTGACTGTAGATATTAACCACAGCTACAGCATCCCCTCACAGAAACATCCAGATTAGTGTATTGGTTGAATAACTGGGTACTCTGGTTCCGCCAATTTGACACATAAAACTAACCATCACAGATCTCTTTTAGAAACTCTGTAAGAATGGATGAATCTATGCTTCCCATGGTCCCCCCAGAGCAAGACTTCCCTTTTGATGAATACCAAAGGAAGAGGAGCTGGGGGGGGGGGGGGGAGTGGGGATAGGGAGTGGGAAAGTGGGGAGGGCGTGGGAGTGGGGAATGGGAAGGTGGCCTCCATTCCCCTCAAACACCCAAGGACACTGATGCTCACAGAACAGACGCCTTAAGGGACAACAAGTGGGGAGAGAGTGACAGCTTTCTGTGAAATCTGGATCCTTTAAAGACTGTGAATGGAAAGTCATCTCACTCAATTCTGATGTGTCCCAAGGAGCACCCCCAGGTTCCAGGAACTCTGGGCTCTGGCAGACATGGAGACAATGACCACATTAACCAGCACCGCCCCTCCCTCCCCCACACATACACTGAGGAGAGTGGGTGGAACTTCGCTATTCTGTTACGGGTCCTCCAGAAGGTAGGAGAGATTGCCAGTGTCCCCCAGGGCAAGGGGCTTAACACTTATGAATGTTAAACAGTAACCACAAATGGACAAACCAGCTTACTTTAGACAGCAAAGAATTGTCTGGTAGATGAGAAATGGCTATTTAATGTAGGTGGTATTAACAAAACAATCGAATTAGAAAAGATGTAAATATTTACACTTGTAAAAGTATCAAGTGTATTATCCATATCCTCCCAGGTGACACTTGATTCCTATAGCCCCTCCTTCTCAATAAAACTGCTATTCCTTATTGCTTTCTACTCATTCTCTTTACAAAGGGATTCCCCGAGTCCTAGTTAAAAGGGAGTTTCTCACATATTTCCTAAAGAAATTACATCTTAGGTTTATTATAAAAATCTGCCAACAAATTATACAAGTATAAAAGTTCCTTGAACAGAGCTGGCTACACTGCTCAGGTTGAAAATTATAGCATACATTTAAACACATTATTTTAAAATGCAGGTACATTTTAAATGTACAAATTGTGTTAAGTAATAAGATTTCTCAGGATTTTTTTGTTTCCAGTTGAAAGGAGGTTTTATACAATGCTTTTACATAACTTTCTATTGAATTTTCAGAAATGATATTAAAAAAATAACTCATTCAATTTTTGAACTTGCATTGAGCATTTTAAGCCCAATCCATATTTAATTTTTTATTTTGAAATAACTATTTTTATCAAATAATGCATATTTTAGACTTCAAAACTCTGACTGTACTTTTAAACAAACAGCAGTTCCCTGCCCAGTCCTTCCACCCCTTCTTAGAACAATTTTAGCTGTTTATTCTGGGCTTTATCTCCTTATTGAATAAATAATGAGTTTATGCCTCAATGTTTTAATTCATTATATTTAGACATTATTTTAGAGGGTGTATTTGGGCTTTTGCCATATTTGAAAGCTAGGAGTGTTCACTCGGTGTCTCCACCTCATTTTCATCTTTTACATCATCTCCCTGTTTACATTCCAGCACTTTGTTCCTGTCTTCCTCAGCGCCTGGTTCCCTCTGTTGACACATACTGTTTGGGTCCAATTTCTCCAGAGAATAAGCCTCCAGTCTTCCACAGGGTGGGAGGAGGAGTCTTCTGGCCTGTGGGTGGTACCAGAGAGTCTAACTTCTCCTCACACAAACTCTCACTCCACCTTCTTCCTGTTTGTAGCCTTGCAGCTGCACCCAGCTGCCATGGGCCTGGTGGCCCTTTGCGGGCTCTGTGGAGGCAAAGCGGATCGGACTTCATTGGGGTCTCCCTCTGTAGAAGACCTTCCACTTCCCTTACTAGCTCTCCCGCTTTCTATGCTGGGGCAATCTATTGATATCTAGCACTTCTGCAGTCTCTTCTCCAGCTCTCTTGTCCTTGGGGGTTTGTCCTTTTTAAACATTTCCCTCCTGTTATTGTAGTAGGGTTTTGAGAGAAAATAATAAATAAAAAATAAATATTGTATATCTTCTGTAATTTTAACTGGAATATATGTAAGTTTTGATAAAAATTACTGAATCCTGTTATTGGCCTAGAAGAACTCAGTAAGAAATCCAGTTACTTGGAAGAAGTTTAGTGTATAAAAGTAGTCATGTCATCCAAATGTCATAGAATGTCTGGGAATGAAATGATACATTCAAGCAATCTAAAATACTCAGTTTCTCTGGTAACAACTATTCTGATATTTGGAGGTATATTCGTGTAGTCTGTCAAGGAAATATAACCCACATGAATTACAACAGCCCTCTGTATAATTTGGCCCTGCCCCATGCTGGGGCAGGGTGAACATGACAGCATTCAGATGCCCAGGATGTAAGACCCACTAAACCAGGCTTACCAGTGGGGTACCAGTGTGTGTAAAACTCCCCAGCCAGGATCCCAGCATGACACAGGTGGAGCGGAGGTGCCCCAGCTGACACAGGTCTCTGTGGAAGGGCAATAAATGCTGTCATTGTGTGCCATGGAGGTATGTGGCATTACTGTGGTAAAAGCTGACAAGATTTTATTTTCTCCTGTCATTCATTATATGAATAATGGATTTAGCCAGTCTCTCTCAGGTGCTTGCTCTTTTTCTTGCCTGATTATTGCTTAACTTAACATATATTTTACAATAGTAACCTAATATATGGGATCCCTGGTGGCGCAGTGGCTAAGAGGTTGGCCGCTAAACAAAAGGTCGACAGTTCAAATCCACCAGCTGCTCCTTGGAAACCCTGTGCAGCAGTTCTACTCTGTCCTAAAGTGTTGCTATGAGTCAGAAAGGACTCGACGGCAACAGGTTTTAATATCATCTGGGTAATTAATAACAGTGTCTAAAATATCAAAATATTGACTGTTTAGGCTTCTCAGGGAAGAGGCTGCTCTTGATTTTAGGTTTTGTTTTTTTTTTTTTTAAATCATGTAAGAATTATTTCTTTGGCTTGCTGTCATGCTTCAAAGCTCTATTTTTTTTTCTGCCATCAGTATATTGAAATATAAATAACCTTCAAATAAATACTTTTATTGTGAATAATAGTTTATGTTTAGTGAGTGAAAAAGAGAACAGGTTCAATTAATTCTATTTGTTGTTCTCAACAAGGGAAGCCAAATTGATAAACCTACAGAAGCTACTATACTTGCTCTTTACTTATCTAAGGAGTTTGTAAAAAGCAGACTTGCCTGCCATCTCCAGGACAACTTCAGCAGAAAAGTCAGCCTTCACAATTGTAGTAGTACTAGCTTTTTTTTTTTTTTAGTATGTACTCATCAAAAAACTTCAAGGGAAAAAAAAATCTTAATTTTTTTTTCACTTACTGCATTCCTATATTTCTATGGGTTTCCTAATTATTTTTTAGTGGCCAACTATTTCATAGAGAGTGAACATATAATACTTTCCTTTGCCATTTCTCTATTACAGTCCCTTAACTATATTGTTTTAAATCAGTTTTTCTTATTACTCTAATGGGCATCTTCATACATATGTTTTGTAGTTTTTTTCATTTGACATCATTTCCTTAAGGTATGTGTAGAGGTGGAATTAATCCCTCACCTTTCCACATCTAAGCCTCCAAGTGCCTACCATCTCCTCCTTCTCCCTCCAGCCATGTGAAAGACACCTCTCTCCCATCAAACTCGTCTCCTTCTCCAAGGCTTGTTTCTTTGAGCTATCCCTGTTCTCTTCTAAATTACCCACATCCAACTCCTACTGCATAATCTCTATTGGTATTCAAAAATTCTGTAATATCTTCAACAATTTAAAAAAAAACAAAGACTTCCTTAAATTCATCTTGGCAGTTGAATGCCAGCTAATACAAGTAGAAGGAAAGACAGAATTAAAAAAATAACCGTTTTGCAATTAGAATATCAACCATTTTGTAATAATTGATTCCAGCAAGGCTTATCAATGGATGCTAAAACTATTGGGTGGAATATTTCTTGGGAACAATGATATTTGACACAATGCCAAAATATCACCCCACAGACTACTTGATAATTGCAAGAATTAAGATATACCATTCAGGAAGTGGAGCCAAGATGGCGGAGTAGTCAGATTCCTCCTGTGGTCCCTTTTAAAACAAAGACCAGAAAAAACAAGTGAATCAATTGTATATGACAGTCTAGGAGCCCTGAACACCAAAGCCAAGTTGCGGAATCAGACTGAGTGGCAGGGGGAGGGAAAGATGGTTTGGAAGCATCGAGGAGTTGCCAGACCTGACCTGGTGGGAGCCAGCACCCTTCAGGCCTGATTGGCTCGTGTGTGTGGTGAGGCAAGCAGTGGCACTCAGGAGGTGTTTTCCACATCGGGAGAGGCCCAGTGGCAGAAAGTCTGGTCGGCATCCAGAACCAGTGAAAAGC
The DNA here is from genome assembly GCA_030035585.1 of Dugong dugon. Classification (NCBI taxonomy): domain Eukaryota; kingdom Metazoa; phylum Chordata; class Mammalia; order Sirenia; family Dugongidae; genus Dugong; species Dugong dugon. The sequence continues at coordinate 44,466,520 of CM057474.1, forward strand.
AGCACTCAATCAGCTAAAGATAAGTACTTGTGTCTGGCCTACCCCCTGGATCAAAAAATACCCTATTTGGGAAAAACCTCTCTCCCATTTATCTCTCCCTTCCCTGCTCTGCACTGGGTCCTGGGCCAGCTTCAGTGACTGCCAAGTCCCCTGGGCTGGAAGTGGGACCCATCACATGCCATGAGCCATTCTCCTGGCCTTGGAGAGGGAACAAATTAAGAAACAGGGAAAAAATAAGCTGTTGGCTCCCCTAAGCTGGGAATTCAGGGTAGGCACAGCTCCTTTGCCTAGGCACAGGCATAAGGGGTCCACAGACTTTGAATGCCTTTCACCCCTGCATAAACTTGTATGGGTCCATTTCAACAGCATAGGCCCTCGTTACCACAGTACAATAGGGTATATACCTGAAATCTAACTTCAACTGTTTCAGCTTTAAAATGGCAGGTTTGTGACATTTGACACTACTCTGCCAATAAGCAGGTTCCTCATCTGCCCACATCAGGGGCCTGAGGACTGATGGCTCCACCCATACCACCTAGCAACCTGTGACAAGGGTCCAAGAGTAAGTGGTGCCTCCGAGTCTTTACAGCCAACAGCACTGGGTGCTCATAGTCCATCGCAAAACCCACCCATCTACACGTTCTAGGGGACAGGGACATGCTTTCCTCTCAGAAACCCAGGGGCAGCCGTTAGCCCCCTGCCTTGCTCAGAGCATGACCACTTACTGCATCCAGATACCTATGCCTACACCAATCACCCATGTCTGTCTAGGACTGTATGTGAGAACCTGCACCGCATACTTGGTGACCGACTACCTGGACTACTTAGCTGAATCCATACAATAAAAGTTAATGGACTCCTGGACTCACGTACTTAGTAACAGATCTAACCACCTAGTGACAGGAAGTTAGAGCTTCAAAGGTGCCAATAATCAAACTAGCTCATATAAGCAGCCTATTTGGGCATATTAAAACAATACAAGTAGCTAGGACACAGTAAGCAAACATAAACAAATATAATAAATTATTGATGGCTCAATATCAAATCACATAAAGAGGCAGACCATAACGGCTTCAGCAAGCTCCCAAAATAAGTAATCCAGAAATTTTCCAGAGGAAGAGAATTTCTTGGAGTTACCAGAGGCAGAATACTAAAGATTAATATACAGAACTCTTCAGGATATCAGGAAGGAGATCCAGCAGGATGCAGACCAAGTGAAGGAAAACACAGACAAAGTAATAGAGGAACTTAAGAAGATTATTCAAGAGAATAATGACCAATTTGATAGGCTGCAAGAATCCATAGACAACAATCAGCAATCCAGAAGATTAATAATAAAATTTTAGAATTAGAAAACTCAAATAGGAAGTCATAGGAGCAGAAATGAGACAGTAGAAGTCAGAATTAGTGAGACTGAAGATAAAGCACTTGACACCAACTGATCTGAGGAAAAATAAGATAAAAGAATTTAAAAAAATGAAGACACTCTAAGAATTATGAGGGACTCTATCAAGAGGAATAACCTATGAGCGACTGCAGTACCAGAACGGGGGGGATAACAGAAAATACAGAGAGAATTGTTGAAGAATTGTTGGCAGAAAATTTCCCTGATATCAGGAACAATGACAAGATATCTATCCAAGATGCTCATTGAACCCCACATAAGGTAGATCTCAAAAGAAAATCACCAAGACATACTATAATCAAACTTGCCAAAACCAAAAATAAAGAGAAAATTTTAAGAGTGGCTAGGGATAAACAAAAAGTCATCTACAAAGAAGAGTCAATAAGAATAAGCTTGGACTACTCAGCAGAAACCATGCAGGCAAGAAGGCAATAGGATGACATATATAGTCTTGAAGGAAAAAAAATGCCAGTCAAGAATTATATATCCAGCAAAACTGTCTCTCAAATATGATGTTGAAATTAGGGCATTTCCAGATAAACAGAAGTTTGGGGAATTTGCAAAAACCAAACCAAAATTACAAGAAATACTAAAGGGAGCCCTCTGGTTAGAGAATCAATAACATCAGATAACAACCCAAGACTAGAACACAGGACAGAGCAACCAGATATCAACCCAGATAGGGAAGTCACAAAAATAAATCAAAGCTAAAACACTGAAAATAGGGAAGCAGATGTCAATATGTAAAAGATGACAACATTAAAACAAAAAAGAGGGACTTAAAAAATGTAGACATAGATTTTTCATATGGAGAGAAAGTCAAGGCAATACAAAGAAATAAAAAACTGGTATGAACTTAGAAAAATAGGGGTAAATATCAAAGGAAACTAACAATCTTACAAATCAAAATAAAAAACTAGGAAAATATAAAGACTCAGCAAATACAAATCAACAACAATGAAAACGATGGGAAAAAAAAAAACCATAAAAACAACTCAGCACAGAAAATTAACTGGAACAAAGAAGCTGTCAACAACACCAAAAATAAAAAGACATCAAAATGAAGCACTAAACTCATACCTGTCAATGATTACACTGAATGTAAATGGACTAAATGTACCAATAAAGAGACAGTGGCAGAATGGATAAAAAGAACACTATCCATCTTTATGCTGCCTACAAGAGACACACCTTAGACTTAAAGACACAAACACACTAAAACTCAAGGGATGGAAAAATATATCAAGCAAACAACAAATAAAAAAGCAGAAGTGGCAATATTAATCTCTGACAAAATAGACTGTAAAGAAAAATCCACCACAAAGGATAAGGAAGGGCACTACATAATAATTAAAGGATCAATACCACTGGAGGACACAACTATAATAAATATTTATGCAGCCAATGACAGTGCTCAAAAATACATAAAACAATCTCTAACAGCATTGAAAAGGGAGATAGACAGCTCCACAATAATAGTATGAGACTTCAACACATCGCTTTCAGTGAAGGACAGAACATCCAGAAAGAAGCTCAATAAAGACACAGAAGATCTAAATGCTATAATCAACCAACTTGATCTCATGGACATATACAGAACACTCCACCCAAAAGCAGCCAAGTGTACTTTCTTTTCCAAAGCACATGGAACATTCTCCAGAATAGACCACATATTAGGCCATAAAGCAAGCCTTAACAAAATCCAAAGCATTGAAATATTACAAAGCATCTTTTCTGACCATAAAGCCATAAATGTAGAAATTAACAACAGAAAAAGCAAGGGAAAAAAAAATCGAACACATGGAAACTGAACCACACCTTGCTCAAAAACTACTGGGTTATAGAAGAAATTAAGGATGGAATAAATAAATTCATACAATGAAATGAGAATGAAAACACCTCTTACCAGAACCTTTGGGACACAATAAAAGCAGTGCTCAGAGGTCACTTTATAGCAGTAAATGCACACACCCAAAAAGAAGAAAGGGCCATAATCAAAACATTAACTCTACTACTGGAACAAGTAGAAAGAGAGCACCAAAAGAAACCCCCAGGCACCAGAAGGAAGGAAATAATAAGAATTAGAGCAGAATTAAATGAAATAGAGAACAGAAAAACAAATGAAAGAGCTAACAAGACCAAAAGCTGATTCTTTGAAAAGATCAACAAAATCGTTAAACCATTGGCCAAACTGACAAAATGGGAAAACAGGAGAGGAAGCAAATAACCTGTATAAGAAATGAGATGGGTGATATCACAACAGACCCAAATGAAATTAAAAGACTCAGAATACGATGAAAAGTTGTACTCTGACAAATTTGAAAGCCTAGAGAAAATGGACAAATTTCTAGAAACTCACTGTCTACCTAAACTAATACAATCAGAGGTAGAACAACTAAATAAACCTATGACAAAACAAGAGATTGAAAAGGTAATTAAAAAACTCCCAACAAACAAAAAGCCCTGGCCTGGACAGTTTCACTGGAGAATTCTAGCAAACTTTCAGAGAAGAGTTAACACCACTACTACTAACGGTATTTCAGAGCATAGAAAAGAATGGAATACTCCCAAACTCATTCTATGAAGCCAGCATAACCCTGATACCAAAACCAGGTAAAGACACCACAAAAAAGGAAAATTACAGACCAATATCCCTCATGAACATTGACGCAAAAATCCTCAGCAAAGTTCTAACCAATAGAATTCAACAACATATCAAAACAATAATTCACCATGATCAAGTGGGATTTATACCAGGTATGCAGGGATGGTTCATCACTAGAAAAACAATCAATGTAATCCATCACATAAACAAAACAAAACACAAGAACCACATGATCTTATCAATTGATGCAGAAAAGGCATTTGACAAAGTCCAACACCCATTCATGATGAAAAACTCTCAGCAAAATTAGAGTAGAAGGGAAATTCCTCAGCATAATTAAGGGCATTTATACAAAGCCAACAGCCAACATCGTCCTAAATGGAGAGACTTTGAAAGCATTCCCCTTGAGAGTGGGAAAAAGACAAGGATGTCCTTTATCACCACTGTTACTCAACATTGTGCTAGAGGTCCTAGCCAGACCAATAAGACAAGAAAAAGAAATAAAAGGCATCCAAATTGGTGAGGAAGAAGTAAAAGTATTTCTATTTGCAGATGGTATGATCTTATAGACAGAAAACCCCAAAGAATCCACAAAAAAACTCCTGTAACTAATAGAAGATTTCAGCAAAGTATCAGGAACAAGATAAACATACAAAAATCAGAACTTCGAAGAGTAAATCACCAAATCAATACCATTTACAATAGCCCCCAAGAAGATAAAATATTTAGGAATAAATCTAACCAGAGATGTAAAAGACCTATACGAAGAAAACTACAAGACACTCCTGCAATAAACCAAAAGAGACCTGCATGAGTGGAAAAACATAACTTGCTCATGGATAGGAAGACTCAACATTGTGAAAATATCAATTCTACCCAGAGTGATCTACAGATATAATGCAATCCTGATTCAAATACCAACAGCATTTTTTTAATGAGATGGAGAAACAAATCACCAACTTCAAATGGAAAGGGAAGAGGCCTCAGATAAGTAAAGCATTACTGAAGAAGAAGAACAAAATGGGAGGCCTCACACTACCTAATTTTAGAACCTATTATACTGCCATGGTAGTCAAAACAGCCTGGTACTGGTTCAACAACAGATACATAGACCAATGGAACAGAACTGAAAATCCAGGGGTAAATTCATCCACCTATGAGCAGCTGATATTTGACAAAGGCCCAAAGTCCATTAATTGGGGGAAAGACAGTCTCTTTAACCAATGGTGCTGGCATAACTAGATATCCATTGGCAAAAAACTGAAACAAGACCCATACCTCACACCATGCACAAAAACTAACTCAAAATGGATCAAACACCTAAATATAAAATCTAAAATGATAAAGAACATGGAAGAAAAAATAGGGATAATGCTAGGAGCCCAAATACATGGCATGAACAGAATATGAACCATAGCTAACAATGCACCAGAAGAGAAACTAGATAACTGGGAGCTCCCAAAAATCAAACACTTATGCTCATGAAAAGACTTCACCAAAAGAGTAAAAAGACAACCTACAGACTAGGAAAACATTTTTTGCTATGACAAATCCAATCAGTGTCTAATCTTTAAAATCTACAAGATATTCCAAAACCTCAATAACAAAAAAGACAAACAATCCAATTAAAAAATGGGCAAAGGATATGAACAGGCACTTCACCAAAGAAGACATTCAGGTGGCTATCAGAAATTTGACGAAATGCTCACGATCATTAGCCATTAGAGAAATGCAAATCAATACTACAATGAGATAATATCTCACCCCAACAAGGCTAGCATTAATCCAAAAAAAAACATAAAATAATAAATGTTGGAGAGGTTGTGGAGAGACTGGAACACTTATACACTGTTGGTGGGAATGTAAAATGGTACAACCACTTTGGAAATGATTTGGTGCTTCCTTAAAAAGCTAGAAGTAGAAGTACCTTTCAATCCAGCAATCCCACTCCTTGGAATATATCCTAGAGAAATAAGAGCCATTACACAAATAGATATATGCACACCCACACTCATTGCAGCACTGTTCACAATAGCAAAAAGATGGAAACAACCTAGATGCCCATCAACAGATGAATGGATAAACAAATTATGGTATATTCACACAATGGAATACAACACAACAATAAAGAACAACGATGAATCCATGAAACATCTTATAACATGGAGCAATCTGGAAGGTGTTACGCCGAGTGAATTTAGTCAGTCGCAAAATGACAAATATTGTATAAGACCACTATTATAAGAATTCAAGAAAAGGTTTAAACCCAGAAGAAAAAATTCTTTGATGGTTACGAGGGTGGGGAGGGAGGGAGAGGGGTATTCACTAACTAGAAAGTATACAAGAATTATCTTAGGTGAAGGGAAGGACAGCACACACTACAGGGGAAGTCAGCACAACTGGACTAAACCAAAGCCACGAAGTTTCCTGAATACAATCAAACACTTTGAGAGACAGACTAGCAGCGCCAGGGGTCTGGGGACCATGCTTTCAGGGGATGTCTAGGTCAATAGACATAACTAAGTTTTTTAAGAAAATTTTCTCATCTTACTTTGTTGAGTGGCATCTGGGGTCTTAAAAGCTAGTGAGCAGTCATCTAAAATGTCTCAATTGGTCCCAACCCACCTGGGGTAAAGGAGAATGAAGAACACCATAGACACAAGGAAAGTATTAGCCCAAGAGACAGAAAGGGCCACATAAACCAGAGACTTCATCAACTTGAGACCAGAAGAACTGGTTGGTGCCTGGCTACCACCAATGACCACTGTGACAGGGAACACAGCAGAAAGTCTCTGATGGAACAGGAGAAAAGTGGGGTGCAGAACTCAAATTCTAGTAAAAGAGTCAAAACAGCCTGGCATTGGTACCACAACAGATACATAGACTAATGGAACAGAGTTGAGAATCCAGACATAAGTTCATCCACCTATGAGCAGCTGATATTTGACAAAGGCCCAAAGTCCATTAATTGGGGGAAAGACAGTCTCTTTAACCAATGGTGCCGGCATAACTGGATATTCATCTGCAAAAAACTGAAACAAGACCCATACATCACACCATGCACAAAAACTAACTCAAAATGGATCAAAGACTTAAATATAAAATAAAAAACGATAAAGATCATGGGAGAAAAAATAAGGACAACGCTAGGAGCCCTAATACATGGCATAAACACAATTGAACCATAAGTAACAATGCTCAAGCACCAGAAGAGAGACTAGAGAAATGGGAGCTCCTAGAAATCAAACACTTACAGTCATCAAAAGACTTCACCAAAAGAGTCAAAAGACAACCTACAGATTGGGAAAAAATTTTTGGCTGCAAGTCCGATCAGCATCTAATCTATAAAATCTACAAGATACTGCAAAACCTCAACAACAAAAAGATATATAACCCAATTAAAAAATGAGCAAAGGATATGAACAGACACTTCGCCAAACAAGGTATTCAGGCAGCTAACAGATACATGAAGAAATGCTCATGATCATTAGCCATTAGAGAAATGCAGATCAAAACTACAATGAAATATCATCTCACCCCAACAAGGCTAGCACTAATCCAAAAAACACAAAATAATAAATGCTGGAGAGGTTGTGGAGAGACTGGAACACTTATACACTGTTGGTGGGAATGTAAAATGGTACAACCACTTTGGAAATTGATTTGGAGCTTCCTTAAAAAGCTAGAAATAGAAGTGCCATACGATCCAGCTATCCTGCTCCGCTTCTTGGAATATATCCTAGAGAAATAAGAGCCTTCACACGAATAGATATATGCACACCCATGTTCATCGCAGTTCTGTTCACAATAGCAAAAAGATGGAAGCAACCTAGATGCCTATCAATGGATGAATGGATAAACAAATTATGGTATATCCACGCAATGGAACATTACACAGTAATAAAGAACAACGATGAAGCCGTGAAACATCTTATAACATGGAGGAAGCTGGAAGGCATTATGCTGAGTGAAATTAGTCAGTTGCAGAAGGACAAATAGTTTATAGGACCACTATTATAAGAACTCAAAAAAAGGTTTAAACACAGAAGAAAACATTCTTTGATGGTTACCGGGTTGAGGAGGGAGGGTGAAGGTTATTTACTAACTAGATAATAGATAAGAATTATCTTAGGTGAAGGGAAGGACAGCACACACTACAGAGGAAGTCAGTACAACTGCACTAAACCAAAGCTAAGAAGTTTCCTGAATACAATCACACACTTTGAAGGACAGAGTAGAAGGGGTAGGGGTCTGGGGACCATGCTTTCAGGACAGCTAGGTCAATTGGCATAACAAAGCTTATTGAGAAAATGTTCTACATCTTACTTTGGTGAGTGGCATCTGGGGTCTTAAAAGCTTGCAAGCAGCCATCTAAGATGCATCAATTGCTCTCAACCACCTGGAGTAAAAGAGAATGAAGAACACCAAAGACACAAGGAAAGTAGTAGCCCAAGAAAAAGAAAGGGCCACATAAACCAAAGACTTTATCAGCCTGAGATCAGAAAAACTAGATGGTGCCTGGCTACCACCAATGACCACCCTGACAGGGAACACAACTGACAGTCCCTGATGGAGCAGGAGAAAGGTGGCGTGCAGAATTCAAATTCTAGTAAGAAGATGAGACTTAATGGCCTGAATGAGACTGAAGGAACCCGGGTAAGCATGGCCCTCAGACTCTCTATTAGCCCAGAACTGAAACAATTTCTGAGGCCAACTCTTCAGACAGGGATTGGACTGAACTGTGGGGCATAAAGTGATACTCGTGAGGAGTGTGTCTCTTAGCTCAAGTAGATATAAGAGACTAAACGTGCAACTTCTGTCCAGAGGTGAGATGGGAGGGCAGAGAGGGTTAGGAGCTGGCTGAATGGACATGGGGAATCGGGTGAAAAGGAGGAGTGTGCTGTCACAGTATGGGGAGAGCAATTAGAGTCACATAACAATGTATGTATAAATTTTTGTATGGGAGACTAATTTGAAATGTAAACGTCATTTAAACTACAACAATAAAAAAAAATTCTAGCAGAAGACCAGACTTAATCATTTGATTGAGACTGGAGGGACCCCGGAAGACACAGCCCCCCGACTCTCTGTTAGCCCAAAACTAAAAACATTCCCAAGGCCAACTCTTCAGACAAAGATTAGACTAGACTATGGGACATAAAATGATACTCATGAAGAGTGTGCTTCTTAGCTCAAGCAGATACATGGGACTAATTGGGCAGCTCCTGTCCAGAGGCTAGACGAAAAGGCAGAGAGGGTCAGGAGCTGGTTGAATGGACACGGGAAATCCGGGGTGGAAAGGAAGAGTGTGTTGTTACAGTATAGGGAGAGCAACTAAGGTCACATAACAATGTATGTATAAATTTTTGTATGAGACACTAACTTGAACTGTAAACTTTCACTTAAAGCACAACAATAAAAAACAAGAATGTTAAAAAAAAAAAAAGATATACCATTAAAGAAGAAATCTTGTTAGGCTACCACGTAACCCAATTTAGCATGCCTAATGACAAGACAGTCCCTGGGTGGTGCAAACAGTTAGTGAGTTTGGTTGCTAACCAAAAGGTTAGAGACTTGAGTTTACCCAGAGGTACATCAGAAGAAATGCCTGGCAATCTACTTCTGAAAAATCTGCCATTGAAAACCCTATGGAGCACATTTCCACTCTGACACACATGGGGTCATCAAAAGTAAGAGTGGACCTGATGGCAAGTGGTCTTTTTTTAATGACAGGCCGACTGACATTGCATACCATCTGATGCCATGCACTGCAATGGGTATGGCACCACCTATGATGTATTCTTGCCCAAGATGTTTAATTGGAATCTAATCAAACGTTTGACTAACCTATGGTTAACAGAAAAAAAAATTAGGCATAGAGGAATAGGAAACAGAATACTATGAGAAAACAATCACTCAAATCTTCAACGTAGGGCACTTCTATAAGACAATTTTCCTGCTGAGCCCTCCAAAAAAAGTCAATGTCATGAAGCTACAAAAGAGATGGGGACAATGTTCTAGTTTAAAAGAGACTAAAAAAAAATAATTATCAAAAGCAATGCATGTGTCTTGGCTGGATGCTGATACGAAATCCCAACCCTAAAAGAGCTTTTAAGGTAATTGGGGAAATTTGAATGTGAACTGGATTTTAAAAAATTAAATTTTTTTGTAATTTCCTTATTTGTGATAGTGATATTGTGGTTATATACGAATTTCTCTATTCCTAAGATATGAAGGCATAAGTATTTAGAGGTGAACTGTCATGTACTTTCAAATTGTTTGGCAAAATATCTAATACATCAAAATATTTACAATTAGAGAGAATATACAGGTGTGCATATACAGGTGCTCATTGTGCTTTTCTTTCAGCTTGAGCATTTTTATAGTAAAATTTGGAAATAAACTGCAAATTTAAAATAAAAAAGTCCTTAACTTTTTTTCCTTAGGAAAAAATTCTATTTACCCTGAACCTATTGATCCATTTCTCTATATCCCTTTACAGCCAAAGTCTTGCAAGAGTTGTACTACATTCTGTCTGCACTTCCTCTCCTCTCACCTACTCTGTAGCACACTCTAATCTCCACCTTCCCTACACTGCCAACCCACTGAAACAACCTATTTATTTCTATTCACATGGAAATTATCCACACCTCAGTCAACTTCTCAGCAGGACTTCTTGAAACAGGGACTACTGTCCTTTTTTGTATATGATACTGGACCCTGCTCCTTTATTTGCCACCAACGTGTCAGGACCCCAGAGTTCTGGCTCTTCTCTCTTCACACACACTCTATCAGTAATCCGAACCAGTCTAGGGTGTCAAATACCTTGGGTGCTCTGAGGACGCCCAGACTTATCCCTCAGTAGACATTTTCTATGATCTTTGGACCTGCATGTCAGACTTCTACTTGGCATCTTCACTTGGGTGTCTCAGAAACATCTGAAGTGTAATAAGCCCCTGAACAGAACAATTATCCCCTCACAGACAGCTTTACCCCATACTGTGGCCTTCTACTTTCCTCTTCTCTCTATGGTGCCCCATCCAGAAGTCTGCTTCTGGTTTCTTCCCTCTTTTTGTTCCCATATTGAGTTTATCACCAGGGGCTTTTGACTTTACCTCCAAAGTAGATCTTGAATCAGTACTCTTCTCTCTCAGTGCCAGCCATGACCATTTCTTGCTGGCACTACTGAAACAGCTGTGTAACTGGTAACTGGACTTCCATTCTCCACATAGCAGCAAGAGGGATCTTATTAAAATATAAATGGCTTCATTCTATTCTCTGCATAAGTCTCTTGAGATTTTTATTACACTTTGTTCGATAAGAACTGTACGATCCCGCTCTGCTTCCCTCTCATCCCTATCTGTTGCTGCCGTTCCCTTTCTCCATACCTGTGAAGTCAGTGAAGACTTTATGAGGCCAAACCCTCCTCACAGAGGACATCTTGGCATCTGCCCTTTCCTCTGCCTGCAAAGCCTCCGGCTTTTAAGGAAATTCCTTCTTGCCTAGAGATTGACTTGAATGTTACCTCCTTAGGAAGATCCCACCCTGCTGCTCACTGCTACCCTCTATTTCAACTCCTTGTTTGGTTCCATTATGATTTCTAGGTATTTCGTTTCTTCACTACCTTGGCTTTGTCCTTCTCCCAGGATATAAGTGCCCTGTGAGCAGGCACCCTGCTGCCCAGGTCCCCAATGAATCCTTGATACCTCAAACAGAACCTGACATGTAGTGCCATGCTTGACGGATATTTTGGAAAGGAAGAGTAAACAAATATCTTTAAACCCAGGCATTTAGGTTTCTCACCACTCGTCCATTAGTTTGTTGTACTGTGGTGGCTTGTTCCATAATGCTGGAAGCTATGCCACAAGTATTTCAAATGGTAGCAGGATTACCCATGGTAGACAGGTTTCTGCAGAGCTTCCAGGCTAAAACAGACTAGGAAGAAAAGTATGGCAATCTACTTCTGAAAATCAGCCAATGAAAACCCTATGGGTCACAACAGAATATTGTCCAATATAGTGCTGGAAGATGAACCCCCTAGGTTGGAGGGCACTACACAACAGCTGCAACAATGAAGTCAAGCATAGCAATGATCATGAAGATGGCATAGGATCAGGCAACATTTCATTCTGTTATCCATAAGCTTGTTATGAGTCGGAGCCAAATTGATGGCAACTAACAATAACATTTAGGTTTCAAGTAGCTTTATTGTGTATTTTGTTTATTTAGACCAACTGTTTAGAGTTGGAAAGTCTTCTTATAAAATGTTTTTTTAGGAATTCTGGGCAACATGGCACTATAGACAGAAACACCACACCATCCCTCCACAGCAAAGATCTGAAAAACTAAGTCTAACAGAGACAAATGTCAGTCCTGAAACCTTAAGCATCAAATGAAGAGATAAAGACCTCAGCTAAGCACCAAATGGAATAAGAACCTGACAAAGAACAGACAGCGAGGAGAGGTACATGCAGAGGTCCCCTATCAGCTAACGCAGCACTTGGACTCTTATCAGAGATTGATAAACAGGGAGTATGGGAAAGCAGCTTCACAGAGCTTCCATCAGGAGACAGAACAACCAGTAACCAGGGATATACGCTTTCTCATCCCTCTTCACCCCCTTCTTCACCCCCACTCGGCCTCTTCTGCTTCCTGTGGTCTCAGTCTCTTGGCAGGGTAACACTGGCTTCATCCTGGTGCCGCTTGGATTCCACCCGCCCGCACAGGCTGGCTCCCTGGGTGCCATTTCGTGGCTGCTGGTGTTGCTTTTTTCTTCTTCTTTTGATTTCTTCCATACCTCTCACCACTTCCCCCTCCTTTCTGTCAAATACCTGGCTCCATTTGTCATCTTTGCTTCTTTCTGAAAGGCTATGAAACGCCACTCAGCTGTGAAACTGTTTCCCAGCCTGCACTGCCACACTGGTGGGATACCCGGGGCTTTTTTGTTTTGGTTTGTTTGTCTTGATTTGTTTGTTTGTTTTCTTTTTCTTTTTTTAGCTTGGGAGCCCCTTCTAGTTGGGCAGTACTGCGTGGCATGGGAGATACTCCCTTAGTTTGTGCAGATGTGCAGTGGGATCACTGCAAGCATTTCTTTTTTCTTGGTTTTGGTTTTTTGTAGTTTGTTTTCTTTCTTTTTCCCCTTTTGTCTTTCTTCATTTCTCAGTTTCTCATCTGTCTATACTTACCTATGCTTCCTGTCTCCTGAATACCTGGTGCTGTGTGACACCTCTACCCTTTCTAGCCAGGCTGTAATTCATGGCCTGGAAGCAACTTCCCCAGTCCTTGCAGCTGCACCGGTGCAATCCCTGGTGGCTTTGCCTTTTTTTTTTTTTTTTTGTCCTCATTTTTGTTTATTCTTTTTTTCTTTTACCCTTTTTCTTTTCTTTCTGTTTTTCTCCATTTCTCAGTCTCTCGTCTCTCCAATACAATGGCAAGCTCCCTTAGCAGTCTTTTTTGTTTGTTTATATGTTTTGGCTCCTGTTCCTCTCTCTTCTCTCTCTCCTCCTTCCCATACTCATCTTAACTCCACACATCACAATCTCCCCCCTCCTTCCTGCCTACCTGCACTGTGCACGTGAACACCACACTTCCATGCAGCACAGGCACGGCCTACCAGAACCTGCCCTGCACTGATTCCTGGCCTACCCTGTTGGCCCTAGTACATGCCACAAACAACCCATCCTAGGAACTTCCCTTCAGATGGACCTGCACTGCTGTGCCATACCTGAGCGACTGACCCTGCCCATTGGAGAAGGAGGTGAAAAGTATTGTGCCCACAGAAGAGCAAACACAAAGCATGCCTGCTCAGACATAACCAAATAAAACAAAAAAGCAGGACAAAACAAACCAATCTACAATCAATAAACAAAATAACTACTGAATGTCCCAAAGACAGCAGAAAATATCAGAACATTAAAAAAAAAAAAAAAAAAGGACGGGATGGTTCCAGTAGGCTTCCAAAATAAAACACCAGATGACCTTCCAGTAGAAAAAAAGGCACTAGAACTACTTGATAGAGAATTCAAATCTCTAATATTCATAGATATCCAAGAGTTGAAGCAAAAAGCAGATAAAAATTAGGAAAAAATAGACAAATTCATGGAAAAAGCAGACAAATTCATGGAAAAAACACACAAAAACAATGGATGAATTAAGGAAAATAATACAGGAACAAAATGCCAATATAAATTCACTACTAGAAATCATACAAAAACAACAGATAGAAATCCAAAAGATAAACACCAAGGTATCAGAAATGGACAATGTCACAGAAGGGCTGAGGAACAGGTTTGAAACATTGGAAGGCAGGATCAGCGAAATTGAAGGCAAACACTTGGATACAATTCTGAGGAAATATCTGACAAAAGAGTGAAGAAAATTGAAAAACCCTAAGAATTATGTAGGATGCAATCAAATGCAAAAATTTTCGAGTAATTAGAGTTACAAAACAGAGAGGATCATTGAAGAACTGCTGACAGAAAACTTCCTCAATATCATGAAAGATGAAAACCTGACCATCCAAGAAGTTCAATGAACCCCATATAGGATAGACCTCAAAAGAAAATCACCAAGGCATATCATAATCACACTTGATAAAACCAAAGAGAAGAATCCTGAGAGCAGCTCAAGAAAAAAAAAATCACATACAGAGGAGAAACAATAAGACTAAGCTCAGATTAATTGGTGGAAACCACGCAGGCAAGAAGGCAATGGGATGACATGAAACCTTGAAAGAAACAAATTGCCAGCCAAGAATAGTATATCCTGCAAACTCTCATTAAAATATGATGGTGAAATTATGACACATCCAGATAAATAGAAATTAAGGGACTATGTAAAAACCAAACCAAACTTTCAAGAATTGTTAAAGGGGGGCAAGATGGCGCTCTAGGCAGAAACACCACGCCGTCCCTCCACAGCAAAGATCCGAAAAACTAAGCCTAACAGAGAATCAACAATCCTGAAACCCTAGAACACCAAATGAAGAGATAAAGAACTCAGCCAAACACCAAAAGGAGTGAGAATACTAAAAGAGAACGGAGAGCGAGGAGAGACTCAGGCAGAGATTCCTTACCAGCTAACGCAGCGCGGATCCACCATCTTGGATTCCTATCGGAGACCAGCAAACGGGAGAGCAGCCTTGCAGAGCATCTGGTCGGAGACAGAATGACCGGTAAACTGCGGTGCGCGCTCTCCCACCACCCACCCCTCTCCGCCTCAGCTGGGGATCCCCTGCTTTCCGTGGCCAGGGTCTCTGGGCTGGGGGGTGCTGGTGCTTGGATTCCACGCGCCTGGGCTGGCGGCTTTCTGGGAGCCGTTTGCTGGCAGCTAGCGAACCTTTCTCTGCCGCCTCCCCCTCCTTTTGCCTGGGTGCCTGGTTCCGAGTGCCGTCTCTGCTCTCTCCTGCGGGGCTGTAGGGCTGCGTGCGGGCGTGTGGCTGTTTCTGGGTCTGGGCTCCCGCGTGGGTGGGATCCCGGGGCCTTTGTTCGTTCGCCCCTCTGCTTTCCGTGGCCGGGGTCCCTGGGCGGGGGGGCGCCGGTGCTTGGGTTCCGCGCGCCCGGGCTGGGGGCTTTCTGGGAGCCGTTTGCTGGCACCTAGCGGACCTTTTTCTGCCGCCTCCCCCTCCTTTTGCCTGGGTGCCTGGTTCTGAGGGCCGTCTCTGCTCTCTCCTGCGGGGCTGTAGGGCTGCGTTCGGGCGTGTGGCTGTTTCCAGGTCTGGGCTCCCGCGCGGGTGGGATCCTGGGGCCTTTGTTCGTTGGCCCCTTTGCTTCTCGTGGCCACGGTCACTTAACCCCGAGACTATCGGCTTCTTGGAATTCGCGCCCCTGAGTGGGGGCTCTCTGGGTCCCATTTGTAGGCACTGACTGCTGGTGTTGCCCTTTTTTTTTTTTTTTTTCTCAATTTTATTTTTCTTCCTTTTTTGATTAGTTTTGTCATATTTTACCTCTTTTTCTCTTTTGTCTTTCTTCATTGCTTAATTTCTTGTCCCTCTATCTCTTCCTTCTCTTTCTGATCCCTGAATACCAGGCGATGTATGCCTCTGTACCTTCTGGCCAGGCTGAGCTGTGAAAATTGAGACCGACTCCCCCAGACCTCATAGCTGCATCGGTGCGATCCCTGGGAACTTTGCAGTTTTTTAACTTTTCTGATTTTCATTTGGTCATTCTTTCCTTTTCTTTCTCTTCCCCCTTCTGGTTTCCTCCATCCCATAGTCTCTCATCTGTACATTCCAATGACAAACTCCTCTAGCATTCTTTTATGTTTGTACGCTTTTTGCTCCTCCTCCTCTCTCCTCTCTCCCATATCCAGCTTAGCTTCACACATAACCATCTTCCCGCTGCACCCTACCTACCTGCACCGTGCACTAGACATCACATCACCAAGCGGTGCAGGCACGCCCTATTGGAACCTGCCCAGCACTGAATACCGACCGTCCTGGTGGCTGCGGTGAGTGCCACAAGCAACCCATCCCAGTGGCTCCTCCTCAACTAGATCTGCCCAGCTGTACCACAAGAACGAAAAAAAAAAAAAAAATCTACAATCAATAAACGAGAGAAATATCTACTGAATGCCCCGAAAACAGCAAACAATATCAAAGCATTTACAAAAACAAGACAAGATGGCTCCAATAGGTGTCCAAATTAAAACACCAGATAACTCTCCTGTGGAAGAAAATGCACTAGAAGTACCTGATACGGAACTCAAATCACTAATACTCGGAATTTTCCAAGAACTGAGGCAAAAAGCTGACAAACATGAGGAAAAAATAGACAAATTTATGGAAAATACAGACAAAAAATTGGAAGAATTCAGGAAGATGATGCAAGAACAAAATGCCAAAATAAATTCACAACTCGAAATTATACAAAAACAACAATTAGAAATCCAAAAGATAAACAACAAGATTTCAGAAATGGACGGTGTCATAGAAGGGCTGAGAAGTAGATTTGAAACCATGGAAGACAGGATCAGTGGAACTGAAGACAAACACTTGGATACAACTCTGTTTCAGGAAAACTCAGAAAAAAGAACAAAGAAAAATGAAGAGACCCTGAGAGTTATGTGGGACACAATTAAAAGCAAAAACTTACGAGTGATTGGCATACCAGAACAGGGGAAGAAAACAGAAAACACAGAGAGGATCATTGAGGAACTGCTGACAGAAAACTTTCCCAATATCATGAAAGATGAAAAGCTGGTCATCCAAGAAGCTCAACGAACCCCATATAGAATAGACCCCAAAAGAAAATCACCAAGACATATCATATTCACACTCGCTAAAACTAAAGACAAACAAAGAATCCTGAGAGCAGCTCGTGAAAAACAAGAAGTCACATACAGAGGAGAAACAATAAGACTAAGCTCAGATTATTCAGCAGAAACCATGCAGGCAAGAAGGCAATGGGATGACATATATAAAATCTTGAAAGAAAAAAATTGTCAGCCAAGAATAATATATCCTGCAAAACTCTCATTCAGATTTGATGGTGAAATTAGGTCATTTCCAGATAAACAGAAACTAAAGGAATATGCAAAAGTCAAACCAAACTTACAAGAATTATTAAAGGGAGTTCTTCGATCTGAGGACAAACAGCTTAAGCCCTCAGGCAGGACCTAGGACCTAGGATGCAGGTTAACATGAACCAGATACCATTCTAGGAACTGAACTACAGACGACTTTCCAAAAACAAAAGATATACAACAGGGAATCAGAGAAATCAATCAAAGGATGATAACAACATCAAAACAATGAAAGAGGGAACAAACGGCATAGGTATAGAACCTTCTAAAGGAGAAGAAGGCAAGGCGATACCAAGTAACGGTAGACTGCTTCAAAATTATAAAGATAAGGGTAAAATTCATGGTAACCACAAAAAAAGTTAACAAACCAACTCATAAAAATAAAGACGAAAAACATAAAGTCTCAACAAAAACAAAACCTACAAAAACAAAAGAAATGAACACAAAATCCACAAACAAAAGGAACTCAGCACAAGAGAGTAAGAAGAACAAAGAAAACTTCAGCATCACAAAAAAAAGCACTACAAAATGACAGCAACAAACTCACATCTATCAATAATTACACTGAACGTAAATGGACTCAATGCACCCATAAAGCGACGGAGAGTGGCAGAATGGATAAGAAAACAGGATCCATCTATTTGCTGTCTACAAGAGACACATCTTAGAAACAAAGATGTCAATTTATTAAAAATCAAAGGTTGGAAAAAAATATATCAGGCTAACAACTATCAAAAAAGAGCAGGAGTGGCAATTCTAATCTCAGATAAAATAGACTTTAAAACAAAATCTACCATAAAAGACAAAGAAGGACACTATATAATGATTAAGGGGATGATCCATCATGAAGACATAACCATAATAAATATCTATGCACCCAATGACAGGGCTCCAAAATACATAAAAAAAAACTCTAACAGCACTGAAAAGAGAAATTGACAGTTCCACAATAATAGTAGGAGACTTCAACACACCACTCTCAGTAAAGGACAGAACAACTAAAAAGAAACTTAGCAGAGATACAGAAGACCTAAAGGACACAATCAGCCAACTGGACCTCATAGACATATATAGAACACTCCATCCAACCGCTGCAAAGTACACATTCTTTTCCAATGCACATGGAACGTTCTCCAGAATAGACCACATCTTAGGCCACAGAGCAATCCTCAACAAGATCCAAAATGCTGAGATAATTCACAGTATCTTCTCTGACCACAATGCCATCAAGGTAGAAATTAACACTAGAAAGAGCAAGGAAAAAAAATCAAACACATGGAAACTGAATAATAATCTGCTTACACATCAATGGGTAATAGAAGAAATCAGAGATGGAATTAAAAAATTCCTAGAATCAAATGAAAATGAAAACACATCATACCAAAACCTTTGGGACACAGCAAAGGCAGTCCTCAGAGGACAATTTATAGCAATAGATGCACATATCAAAAAAGAAGAAAGGGACAAAATCAAAACATTAACTACAGAACTCAAACAAATAGAAGGAGAACAACAAAAAAAGCCTACAACCACCGGAAGAAAGGAAATAGTAAAGATCAGAGCAGAAATCAATGAAATAGAGAACAGAAAAACAATAGAAAGAATCAACAAAACCAAAAGTTGGTTCTTTGAAAGAATCAACAAAATCGACAAACCACTGGCCAGACTGACAAAAGAAAAACAGCAGAGGGCACAAATAACCCAAATAAGAAATGAAATGGGGGACATTACAACTGACCCAACCGAAATAAAAAGGATTATAACAGAATATTATGAAAAACTATATTCCAACAAATTTGAAAACCTAGAGGAAATGGATAAATTTCTAGAAACATACGGCCTACCCAAACTACAACAAAGTGATATTGAAAATCTGAACAGACCCATAACAAGAGAAGAGATTGAAAAGGTAATAAAAAAACTCCCAACCAAAAAAAGCCCTGGCCCAGATGGCTTCACTGGAGAATTCTACAAAACATTTGCAGAAGAGCTCGTACCAGTTCTACTCAAGTTATTTCAGAGCATAGAAGAGGAAGCAACACTTCCAAATTCATTCTATGAAGCCAGCATAACGCTGATACCAAAACCAGGCAAAGACATCACAAAAAAAGAAAATTACAGACCAATATCTCTCATGAATATAGATGCAAAAATTCTGAACAAAATTTTAGCCAATAGAATTCAGTATCATATCAAAAAAATAATACACCACGACCAAGTAGGATTCATACCAGGTATGCAAGGATGGTTTAACATTAGAAAATCCATCAACGTAATCCACCACATAAATAAAAGGAAAGAAAAAAATCACATGATTATCTCAATTGATGCAGAAAAGGCATTTGACAAAGTCCAACACCCATTCCTGATAAAAGCTCTCAATAAAATAGGTATAGAAGGGAAATTTCTCAACATCATAAAGGGCATCTATGCAAAACCAACAGCCAACATCATTCTTAATGGAGAAAGGCTGAAAACATTCCCCCTGAAAACAGGAACAAGACAAGGATGCCCTTTATCACCACTCCTATTTAACATTGTGCTGGAAGTTCTCGCTAGAGCAGTAAGGCAAGAGAAAGAAATAAAGGGCATCCAAATTGGTAATGAAGAAGTTAAACTCTCCCTGTTTGCAGATGATATGATACTATACATAGAAAACCCTAAAGACTCCACGAGAAATTTACTGGAACTAATAGAAAGATTCAGCAGAGTAGCAGGATACAAGATAAACATTCAAAAATCAGTTGGATTCCTATACACCAGTAAAGAGAACGATGAAAAGGAGATCAGGAAATCAATACCATTTTCAATAGCCCCTAAAAAGATAAAATACTTGGGAATAAATCTGACCAGGAATATAAAAGACCTATACAAAGAAAACTACAAAACACTGCTGCATGAAACCCAAAGGGATCTACATAAATGGAAAAACATACCATGCTCATGGATAGGCAGACTCAACATTGTGAAAATGGCAATTCTACCTAAAGCAATTTACAAATACAATGCAATTCCGATACAAATACCAACAACATTCTTCAAAGAGATGGAAAAACTAATTATTAACTTTATATGGAAAGGGAAGAAACCCCGAATAAGTAAAGCACTACTGAAGAAGAAGAATAAAGTTGGAGGACTCACACTACCTGACTTGAGAACCTACTATACAGCTACAGTACTCAAAACAGCCTGGTACTGGTACAACAACAGAGACATCGACCAATGGAACAGAATTGAGAACTCAGATGTAAATCCATCCACCTATGGTCACCTGATTTTTGACAAGGGCCCAAAATACATCAAATGGGGAAAAGACAGTCTTTTTAACAAATGGTGCTGGCAAAACTGGATATCCATTTGTAGAAAAATGAAACAGGACCCATACCTCACACCATATACAAAAACTACTTCAAAATGGATCAAAGACCTGAATATAAAGCCTCAAACTATAAAATTCATAGAAGAAAAAATAGGACCAACACTTCAGACCTTAATACATGGCATTAACAGGATACAAACCATAAACATCAACACAAAAAACCCAACAGATAAACTAGATAATTGGGATCTTCTAAAAATCAAACATCTATGCTCTTCAAAAGATTTCACCAAAAGAGTTAAAAGAGAACCTACAGACTGGGAAAAAATTTTTGGACAGTACAAGTCAGACAAAGGTCTAATCTCCATAATCTACAAGAAAATCCAACACCTCTACAACAAAAAGACAACCAATCCTATCAAAAAATGGGCAAAGGAAATGAACAGACACTTCACCAAGGAAGACATTCAAATGGCCAACAGACACACGAGGAAATGCTCGCGATCACTAGCCATTAGAGAAATGCAAATTAAAACCACAATGAGATACCATCTCACCCCGGCATTACTGGCACGAATCAAAAACACTGGAAATAACAAATGTTGGAGGGGCTGCGGGGAGACGGGAACTCTTATACACTGCTGGTGGGAATGCAAAATGATACAGCCATTTTGGAAAATGATATGGCGTTTCCTCAGAAAGCTAGAAATAGACGTACCATTCGATCCAGCAATCCCACTCCTAGGAATATATCCTAGAGAAATAAGAGTCATCACTCGAATAGACATATGCACACCTATGTTCATGGCCGCATTATTCACAATAGCAAAACGATGGAAACAACCTCGATGTCCATCAACAGACGAATGGATACACAAACTATGGTACATACACACAATGGAGTACTATGCAACGAGAAAGAACAATGAATCGGTGAACCATCTCATAACATGGATGAAACTGGAGGACATCATGCTGAGTGAAATAAGTCAATCACAAAAGGACAAATATTGTATGAGACCTCTATTGTAAAAACCCATGAAAAAATTCACATGCAAAATGTAACAATCCTTGTTGGTTACCAGGGATGGGGGGGGGGGGAATACTAAATAGGTAATAGGTAAGTGGTAACTTGGGTGAGAGATGAGATAGTACATAGTACAGGGGAAACTAACACAACCTGCACAAGGAAAGGTCATGGAGGCCCTATAGACACATCCAAACCCCCCGAGGGACTGAGTTGTTGGACGGAGGGCTCTGGGGACCATGATCTCGGGGAACATCTAGCTCAATTGGCATGACACTACTTATAAAGATAATGCTCTACATTCTACCTTGGTGAGTAGTGTCTGGGGTCTTAAAAGCCTATGAGCGGCCATCTAAGATACTCCACTGATCTCATCCCTTCGGGAACAAGGGAGAACGAAGAGAACAGGATACAAGGAAAAGATTAGTCCGAAGGACTAATGGTCCACAGCTACCAAGGCCTCCACGGGACTGAGCCCAGTACAGCTGGATGGTGCCCGGCTACCACCAATGACTCCTCTGACCAGGATCACAACAGAGGGTTCTGGGCAGAGCTGGAGTAGGATGTAGAGTATAATTTTAACTCCCAAAAAAAAAAAAAAAAAAAAGAAGACCAGATATACTGGCCTAAAGAATACTAGAGAAACCTCGAGAGTGTGGCCCCCAGACACCCTTTCAGCTCAGAGGGGAAGTTACCTTCAAGGTTCGATGTTAAGCCTGGGAATGGACACCCCAGTAAAACTAAATGGGACTAACGATGTACAGGAGTCTGGTGACAAGGGCCAGAAGACAGAGGGAGAGTAGGAAACTGATGATAAGGAACACAAATTGAATAAGGACACTGTCGATGTATTGTGAGATTGTTGACCACTGCTATAGGGCAACATTTGTAGTAACTATTAAATGGGAGGCTGTTTTGTCCTGTAAGCCTTCATCTTGGGCGAGAATGGCAGCACAATTGGAAGAGCATAGTCAATATCACTTAAATGTGTAAGTAAAAAGTTTTGAAATGGTGTTTAAATAAAATAAAAATAAATAAATAAATAAATAAATAAATAAACAAATGAGACTAAAGAGGTACAATAGTCCACTGACAAGGTCCAGAAGACAGAAGGGGACAAGGAAGCCCCCTGGTGATAGGGAACACAAGGTGGAGTAAGGATATTCTTGATGTGCTGTGAGATTGTTAACCATTGTCATAGGGCAACATGTGTAGTAACTGTTAAATGAATAACTATTTTTTCTGTAAGCCTTCATCTTAAGTGAGAATAACAGCACAGTTGGAAGAGCGTAGTCAATGTCACTGAACTGTGAATGTAGAAATTTTTGAAACGGTGTATCTTTGGCCATCTGTAATTTTCATCAAAAAAAAAGGTTGAGAATTTAGAGGCTTAATACGTTGTGGGGTTGTTAACCAATGTCAAAAAACAACATGTGTACTACTATTTCATGAGAAACTATTTGCTCTGTAAGCTTTCACCTAAAGTACAATAAAATATATATTAAAAAAAAAAAAAAAAAAAGAATTGTTAAAGGGAGTCCTTCTATCTGAGAACAAACAACATCAGACCACAGGCTGAATCTAGGACATAGGATCATACCAGCCAGATATCAACCTAGGAAATAAACTCTCAAGGACTTTTCAAAACCAAAAGAATTATAACAGGGATCCAGAGAGGTGAATCTGTAAATGACAACAACATCAGAACAACAAAAGAGGGAATAAATGATGTAGGTTTAGAACCTTCTGCTGGAGAGGAAGGCAAGAAAATACCAAGTAATAATAGACTGGTTTAAACCTAGGAAGATAAGGGTAAATTTCAAGATAACCACAAAGAAAGTTAACAAACCTACTCATAAAAATAAAGAAGCAAAACATAAAGTCTCAGTAAAAATGAAACCTACAAAAACAAAAGAAATGAAAACAAAATCCACAAACAAAAGGAATTCAGCACAGGAGAGCAAGAGAAACAAAGAAAACGTCAGAACCACAAAAAAAAAGCACTACCGATTGACAGCAATAAACTCATACCTATCAATAATTACACTCAGTGTAAATAGCCTAAATGCACCCATAAAGAGATGGAGAGTGAAAGAATGGATAAAAAAAACAAGATCCATCAATATGCTGTCTACAAGAGACACACCTTAGGAGCAAAGGTGTGTTAGAAACAAATTTAAATTTTAAATTTATTAAAAAATCAAAGGATGGAAAAAAACATATCAAGCAAACAGCCACCAAAAAAAAGCAGGAGTGGCAATACTAATCTCAGATAAAATAGACTTTAAAACAAAATCCACCATAAAACACAAAAAAGGACACTATATAATGATTAAGGGGACAATCCATCATGAAGACATAACCATAATAAACATCTACGCACCCAATGACAGGGCTCCAAAATACATAAAACAAACTCGAACAACACTGAAAAGAGAAATAGACAGTTCCACAATAATAGTAGGAGACTTCAACACAACACTCTCGGTAAAGGAGAGAACATCTAGAAAGTAACTCAACAAAGATACAGAAGACCTAAAGGGCACAGTCAGCCAACTTGACCTCATAGACATATATAGCACACTTGTCTTTGTCATCCAGTGCTGCTACAACAGAAATACCACAAGTGGATGGCTTTAACAAAGAGAAATTTATTTCCTTACATCAAAGTAGGCTAAAAGTCCAAATTCAGGGTGTCAGCTCCAGGGGAAGGCTTTCTCTCTCTCTTGGCCTTCTCATCAGTGTTCCCCTGGACTAGCAGCTTCTCGGCACAGGGACCCCGGTCCAAAGGACGTGCTCTGTTCCTGGCACTGCTTTCTTGATGGTCCCCCTGTCTCACTGCTCACTTCTGTCTTTTATATTGCAAGACATTGCCTCAGGACACAATCCAGTATTGTAAATCATGTCCTCCCTTACTAACACAATTGCCACCCATCCTCCCTTATTAACATCCTAGAGGCAGGTTTACAACATACAGGAAAATCACACAGTACCAGGAATCAGGGCCCAGCCAAACTGATACACACAGATTTTGGGGGACATAATTCAAACCATGACAACACTCCACGCAACAGCTGCAAAGTACACATTCTTTTCTAATGCACATGAAATGTTCTCCAGAATAGACCACATCTTAGGCCACAGAGCAGTCCTCAACAAGATCCAAAACACTGAGATAATACAAAATATCTTCTCTGATGACAACACCATCAAGGTAGAAATTAACAACAGGAAAAGCAAGAAAAAAAACCAATTACTTGGAAACTGAATGACACCCTGTTTACACATAACTGGGTAATAGAAGAAATCAGAGATGGAATCAAAAAATACCTAGAATGAAAACACATCATACCAAAACCTTTGGGACACAGCAAAGGCAGTCCTCAGAGGACAATTTATAGTAATAGATGCACATGTCAAAAAAGAAGAAAGGGACAAAATCAAAACATTAACTACAGAACTCAAACAAATAGAAAGAGAACAGCAAAAAAAAAGCCCACAACCACCGGAAGAAAGGAAATAGTAAAGATCAGAGCAGAAATAAATGATATAGAGAATAGAAAAACAATAGAAAGAATCAACAAAACCAAAAGAAGGTTCTTTGAAATAATCCAGAAAATCAACAAACCACTGGCCAGACTGACAAAAGAAAAACAGGAGAGGATGCAAGTAACCCAAATAAGAAATGAAATGGGGGACATTACAACAGACCCAACTGAAATAAAAAGGATTATAGCAGTGTATTATGAAAAACTATACTCCAACAAATTTGAAAACCTAGGTGAAATGGATAAATTTCTAAAAACACACTACCTACCCAAACTACCACAAAGTGATGTTGAAAATCTGAACAGACCCATAACAAGAGAAGAGATTGAAAAGGTAATTAAAAAAACTCCCAACAAAAAAAAAGTCCCTAGCCCATATGGCTTCACTGAAGAATTCTACCAAACATTCACAGAAGAGCTTATACCAGTACTACTCAAACTATTTCAGAACATAGAAAATGAAGCAACACTTCTGAATTCATTCTATGAAGCCATCATAACTGTGATACCAGAACCACGGAAAGACACCACAAAAAAGAAAATTACAGACCAATATCTCTCATGAATATAGATGCAAAAATTCTCAACAAAATTCTAACCAATAGAATTCAGCATCATATCAAAAATATAGCACACCACGACCAAGTAGGATTCATACCAGGTATGCAAGGATGGTTCAACATTAGAAAATCAATCAATGTAATCTACCACGTAAATAAAAGGAAAGAAAAGAATCACATGATCCTCTCAATTGGTGCAGAAAAGGCATTCGACAAAGTCCAACTCCCATTCCTGAAAAAAACTCTCAATAAAATAGGTATAGAAGGGAAATTTCTCAATATAATAAAGGGCATCTATGCAAAACCAATGGCCAACATCATTCCTAATGGAGAGAGGCTGAAAACATTCCCCTTGAGAACAGGAACAAGACAAGGATGCTCTTTATCACCACTCCTATTTAACATTGTGCTGGAAGTTCTAGCTAGAGCAATAAGGCAAGAAAAAGAAATAGAGGACATCCAAATTGGTAATGAAGAAGTTAAACTGTCCCTGTTTGTGGATGATATGATACTATGCATATAAAACCTTAAAGACTCCGTAAGAAAACTACTGGAACTAATAGAAAGATTCAGCAGAGTAGCAGGATACAAGATAAACATACAAAAATAAGTTGGAATCCTATACACCAATAAAGAGAATGAAGAAAAAGAAATCAACAAAAAAATACCATTTATAATAGCCCCTAACAAAATAAAATACTTAGGAATAAATCTAACCAGGGATGTAAAAACCTATACAAAGAAAACTACAAAACACTACTGCATGAAACCCAAAGGGATCTACATAATGGAAAAACATACCATGCTCATGAATAGGCAGACTCAACATTGTGAAAATGACGATTCTACCCAAAGCAAGTTACAAATACAATGCACTGAGACAATTTTTATAAAAACAAAACAAACACACACAAAAAAACAAACAAAACCAAAAAAGCAACCCAAAATTATTAATGATCCAGATCGGTTAGGTCTTTTATTTTGGTAATTTTGCCAGGTCTCACTAAGAACTGAAATTTTTCTAATGACTATGTAAATATGTCTGCTATATTAAAACAAAAATTATAAAAAATCAGAAAAAATTGATAGTCATAGATTTACTCTTAAACCAACATTTTCATGATGAAGATAACTTTAGCCTAAAACAATCCAGATAATTATTTTGATCATCTATAAGGTTTAGGGTTTTGAGAATATAGTTAGACATAATTATTAGGAATTTTTAATTCTATATTTATATATACAAGATTAAAACATGGGGATTTTTATTTAAAAACAGTTTCATTTCAATGTTATTTTTATATTACCTCAAAATTTGAATTTCTCTAAATACAATAAATTTAAATATAATCTCATTTTAATTCTGTTATTTCTATATTTATACATCTGGATTATTAGTAGATTGACTACAAGATAGATTAGTCTTTAGCAATTAATACATG
This sequence comes from Dugong dugon, assembly GCA_030035585.1. NCBI lineage: Eukaryota > Metazoa > Chordata > Mammalia > Sirenia > Dugongidae > Dugong > Dugong dugon. The sequence goes on from CM057474.1 coordinate 44,493,947, forward strand.
ATAACTCACCAAATGAGTGACATTATTCTCCATATAACTCCTTTTATGGATGGGAATTTGATAACTAAAGAATTGTAGCTTTCTACATGTAGTTCTCGTATTGGCAAAGGTAGCACATATATGAGCAAAGAAAACAAGTATTTCTTACTTCACAGCTTCCTAGAGTTGGTTCTTAACTCATTTAAACAATATTTTCAAAAGCCTATGTATCTGGGCTACAGTGACTTAGCCAATTATATTTTCCTGTAAGTCTGGAGGTAGGCAGTTCAGAGTTGGTGCAATGACTCCATGATGCCATGAATGTCCAGGGATCCTTTAACCTGTTCAGTTTACCATTCCTATCGTGTGCTGTTTGTCCTTGTTTTTGCCATTTCCTAGTCACAAGATACCTGCCCCATCTCCAGCCTTTAGTTTATACTCCTTTCAGAAAAAAAGGAATGAGAAAAAAGACAGGTCAAATTTGTATGAGGAAAGCAACAACTTTCTGGAGATCCCCAGCACATCTCAGAACTGTTTCCCATGGGTGCCCTTAGCTGCAAGGAGCCTGGTAAGGTGAGTATTTTAGCTGTGCACATTGTCCCCTGGAATAAAGTCAGTGTTCTGTTAGTAAGGAAGAAGGAGACTATGTGGAGGCAACTAGCAGTGTCTGCCATACTACTTACATGAGCCACACATGGTACTAGGCAATAGGGACACAGAGATGATGGAGACAGCTCCTTGCTTCTGATGTTCTCGAGTAGACAAACTCATCAAAACACAGTAGGATGTGTCATGTATATCCAGTAATTAGCATGTATTATACGCTGAGCAAAGAGTTTTACAAGCAATATTTCATTTTTTCCTTACAACATACCTGTAAGGAGAGTTTTACTAGTCCCATTTTGGAAAGGACAAAACTGAGGCTTCAAAAGTTAGAATAGCTTGGCCAAGGTTACGTAGGTAGAAAGACCCTAGGAATATCTGACTTTAGACTGGCGCCACTGGGACACATTCTGTAACAGGGAAAGAGATTCTGAAAGTTAAAAGTGGATTTCTTTGGTCCAGGTCTGTAAGCAGGATTTAGAGCAGAACAGGTCCTATATTTCTGACAAGTGGGAGAGATGCTGGTATATCAGACATGAATCCACCAGAGTCAGACTATTCTGTGTGATTCTATGTGTTTGTTTCCCTTCTTTTTGAATTGTAAACTGTCAATTTGTGACCAAGAGTCACACATGTGACCAAGTTGTCTCCATGGAGGTTTGTCTCTGTCAAGCTGTACCTCTGTGCCGTTCCTGATCTCCCTATAAATGACTTCCTCCTTTTCTTTCTTAATTGTGGTTTCAGTTCCTGTCTGAATACCTGTAGTCCTTTTTTTTATGGAGAGTTTTCAGTATTCCCAGAGTTTTCCTGAAAGGAAAAAGGAACTTTTTTTTAATCCTCTTGCCAATTACCAGTATCATTCCTTGACTGTCTCCTTTTGAGACAGTGAAGACAGAAGAATTGGTGTCTAACCTCATCCAGGTTTTGTCTCTGCAGGTGTCTGAACAAGATGCTCTAGAGGGCGCTGCATACACCCACATTTCAGGGATTTTCTCTATCCCATATTGCTGCTGATACCTTGGGCACTGTCAGGACAAGGCTGCTGCCTGGAGACCCATTTCAGGAAGTCATGTGTCCTTTCAATACACTGCAGACCAATGCCATCTTACATCAGGGTTGGGGTTGCCTCATGGAAGCCATCCCATCCGGCCAAGAACGTCTTTTCCTTACCTAGTACCAGTCCATGCCTTCCTACCTCCGTGCTTCAGAAGAACACGATCCCTTACTGTCCCCCTCACCACCAAACGTTAGAGATTAGGTTTCTTCTATAACAACTTTTTATTCCTCTCAACAACAGATTCCTATAGATAGCTTCCTTTTAGAAAGTCAGCTGAGGTCCATGAATAGGGGACTTCAAACCTGCCCTGATAAAATCAGTCCCCTAAGGTCCAGCCATGCACAGCACCAGGAGGAGTAGGTTTGGCATTGAGTGGACACTATTGTTTTGCCTGCAGCTCCCTCCCATCCACACGCTAACATTGTGCTCACAGGCCTCTGTGTGGGTCCTGAGGTTATTTTACCCCTGTTCAGAGGGCTGAATAAGTCCCATTTGGCCTGGTGATGGGAAAATCTATTGAATGTTTATCTAACAGAGATGTCAACTGATATGGATACTCTAAGAAAGGCTATACAACAGTAACTTTTAGATTTAATAGAGTGGTAAACCTTTTCTTCAGATTTGTGGTAATGGCTTTTATTTTGCCAAATAAGGATTTAAAAAAGGATGGCACATACAATCAAAAAAAGAATTAATGGCATTTTAACATAAAAAGGGAGAAAGAATATAATCTCAAAATAAAGGAGAGCCATGTAAATTAAATATTTAGCCTCGTGAAACTCTCACTAAATTGTCTTTTTCCCATTATCTTACTGTAAACTAACAAAAACTGAGTCCTGGATCAACAATGGACCATACATCGGTTGTTGGGATATAACTGTTACAGAGACTTAACTGTTCCCCATTTTTTTATTTGAATAAATGCCAGCTGGCATATGTATAATGGAGTCCTTGGATGGTGCAAATGATTAATGTGCTTGGCTGCTAACTGAAAGTCAGAATCTACTTGACAGCAACTGATTTTCTATGTTTAATAGCTGCTGAGGAAGTCTTGCCATAGGTTTAGACTAGAGAGGGGAAAGGCAGTAGGGGAGCTAGAATTACTCAGGTATTTTCTGCTTCTTTTCCTTCTTCATTTGCAGAAATTGCAGTCTGTGGTGTTGTCATGAATTGAATTGTGTCCCCCAAAAATGTGTGTCAATTTGGCTAGACCATGATTCCCACTATTGTGTGATTGTTCACCATTTTGTCATCTGATGTGATTTTCCTATGTGTTGTAAATCCTACCTCTACAATGTTAATGAGGTGGGATTATTGGCAATTATACTAATGATGCAGGACTCAATCTACAAGGTTAGATTTTATCTAAAGCCAATGTCTTCTGAGATATAAAAGAAAGAAGCAAGCAGAGAGACACAGGGACATCATACCACTAAGAAACAAAAGCCAGGGGAATAGTTTGTCCTTTGAACCTGGGGTCCCTGCACTGAGAAATTGCTTGACTGGGGAAGATTGATGACAAGGACCTCCCCCCAAAGCTGACAGAGAGAAAGGCCTCCCCTGCAGCTGACGCCCTGAATTTGGACTTCTAGCCTACTAGATTGTGGGAGAATAAATTTTCGTTTGTTGAAACCATTCACTTGTGGTATTTCTGTTATAGTAGCACTAGATGACTAAGATAGGTGTTTAATGGCATTTCCCCTAATGATGGCATTAATGAGGATCATCTGACACCCATCTATTACTTTGTGAGTCCCAAGATTTACAGTGCACTTGGAAGGCTATGTAATCTGTCTGAAGGATAGTTCAATTATCTATGAAAGAGGGATAATACTAGTTACTTGATAATATTTCCATGATAATTAGAAGGAATGATAAAGTGAACCCATATTGTTTGCCTTATAGTGGTGCTCAAGGAGGCCAGTTCCCTCATCACAAACATTGCTGAGGTCAAGGAGACTTAGTAGCCCCTCACGTTGCATGGCTGCAAGGAGGTTTGCTATCAGTATTTCTTTTAAGTCAGATTTATTGGTTTACTTACAGTTTTTAACTTTACAGTTTGATGAGCTTTGACTAATATTTACAGTTATATAGCCACCATCTCAATCAAGATGTAAAACATTTCCATCACTCTTAAAATGTTTCCTCGTGCCTCTGCCCCAGCAATTCTTTCCTTGTGCCTCTAGCCCCAGTAAATCACTGATCTGTCTGTGTAGTTTTGCCATTCTCAGAATGTCATATAAGTGGAACCATATAAATGGAATTGTGTTTGGCTTCTTTTGCTTGACATAACGCCTTTGAGATTTATTCAAGTTATTGTGTGTATCAGTAGTTTTTTCCTTTTTGTTGCTTAGCAGTATTCTATTGTATGGATGTACCACAATTTGTTTACTCATTCACTAGGTGATGGACATTTGAGTTGCTTCCTTTTTTTTTGGCTATTATGAATAAAGCTGCTATAAACATTTGTGAACAGATCTTTGTGTGGACATCTGTTTTCAATTCTCATGAGTAAATACTTAGTAGTGGGATCACTGGCTTGGAGAGTAAGTGTATGTTTCACTTTATAAGAAACTATCAAACTATTTGCTAAGGAGGCCAACCATTTTTGTGTGTGTGTGTGTGTGTGTGCTTTAGGTGAAAGTTTACAGCTCAAGTTAATTTCTCATACAAAAATTTATACATATATTATTATGTGACATTAGTTGCAATCCCTATAATAAGACAGCACACTCCTCCTTTCCACCCTGGGTTTCTTGTGTCTATTCAACCAGTTCCTGTCCCTTCCTTCCTTCTTCCCCTGCCTCCAGACAGGAACCGCCCATTTGGTCTCCTGCATCTGATTGAACTAAGAAGCACACTCTTCATAAGTATTATTTTGTTTTATAGTCCAGTCTTGTCTTTGTTTGATGAGTGGTCTTTGGGAATAGTTTTAGTTCTGGGTTAACAGAGCGTCCAAGGTCATGGCTTCAAAGGTTCCTCCAGTTTCAGTCAGACCATTAAGTCTGGTCTTTTTACAAGAATTTGAGTTATGCACCCCACTTTTGCTACATCAGGGACTTTCTGTTGTGTTCCCTGTCAGGGCAGTCATTGGTGGTAGTCGGGCACCATCTAGTTCTTCTGGTCTCAGGCTGATGGAGTCTCTGGTTTATGTGGCCCTTTTGTCTCTTGGGCTAATATTTTCCTTGTGTCTTTCATGTTCTTCATTCTCCTTTGCTCCAAGTGGGATGGGATCAACTGATGCATCTTAGATGGTCACTCACAAGCTTTTAAGACACCAGACGCCACTTACCAAACTGGGATGCAGAACATTTTCTTAATAAATTTTGTTATGCCAATTGACCTACATGTCCCCCAAAACCATGGTCCCCAGATCCCAGCCCCAGCTACTCTGTCCCTCAAAGTGGTATGTTCAGGAACTTCTTAGCTTTTGCTTTAGTCCAGTTGTGCTGACTTCTCCTGTATTGTGTGTTGTCCTTCCCTTCACCTAAGACGATCCTTGCCTACTATCTAGCTGGTGGAAACCCTGGTGGTGTAGTGGTTAAGTGCTACGGCTGCTAACCAAAAGCTTGGCAGTTTGAATCCACCAGGTACTCCTTGGAAACTCTATGGGGCAGTTCTACTCTGTCCTGTAGGGTCACTATGAGTTGACAGCGGGTTCGTTATTTGTTTTATCTAGTTAGTGAATCCCCCTCCAGCTCCCTCCCCACCCATCAAAGAATTTTTTCTTCTGTATTTAAACCTTTTTTTGAGTTCTTATAATAGTGGTTTCATACAATATTTGTCATTTTGAGAATGACTAATTTCACTTGGGATAATGCACTCCAGATTCATCTATGTTGTGAGATGTTTCACAGATTCATCACTGTTCTTTATCATTGTATAGTATTCCATTGTGTGTATGTACCATAATTTGTTTATTCATTCTTCTGTTGATGGCACCTAGGTTGTATCCATCTTTTTGCTATTGTGAACAGTGCTGCAATGAACATGGGTGTGCATATATCTATTCGTGTGATGGCTCTTATTTCTCTAGGATATATTCCAAGGAGTGGGTTGCTGGATCGTATGGAACAATTTCTAGCTTTTTAAGGAAGCGTCAAATCAATTTCGAAAGTGGTTGTATCATTTTACATTCCCATCAGCAGTGCATAAGTGTTCCAGTCTCTCCACAACCTCTCCAACATTTGTTATTTTATGTTTTTTGGATTAGTGCTGGCCTTGTTGAGATGAGATGGTATCTCATTGTAGTTTTGATTTGCATTTCTCTAATGGCTACTGATCTTGAGCATTTCCTCATGTATCTGTTAGTTGCCTGAATGTCTTCTTTGGTGAATTGTCTGTTCATATCCTTTCCTATTTTTTTAATTGCATTGTCTTTTTGTTGTTGAGGTGTTGCAGTATCTTGTAGATTTTAGAGATTAGACCTTTATCGGATATTTGGTAGCCAACAACGTTTTCCCGGTCTGTAGGTTCTCTTTTTATTCTTTTGGTGAAGTCTTTTGATGAGCATAAGTGTTTGATTTTTAGGAGCTCCCAGTTATCTAGTTTCTCTTCTGGTGTTTGTGCATTGTTAGTTATGGTTCCTATTCTGTTTATGCCATGTATTAGGGTTCCTAGCATTGTCCCTATTTTTTCTTCAATGATCTTTATCATTTTAGATTTTATATTTAGATCTCTGATCCATTTTGAGTTAGTTTTCGTACATGGTGTGAGGTATGGGTCTTATTTCATTTTTTTGCAGATGGATATCCAGTTATGCCAGCACCATTTGTTAAGGAGAGTGTCTTTTCCTCATTTAATGGAATTAGGCCTTTGTCAAATATCAGCTGCTCATAGGTGGATGAATTTACCCTTGGATTCTCAATTCTGTTCCATTGCTCTGTGTTTCTGTTGTTGTCCCAGTACCAGGCTGTTTTGACTACTGTGGAGGTATAAAATCAGGTAGTATGAAGCCTCCCACTTTGTTCTTCTTCTTGACTAATTCTTTACTTATCTGGGGCCTCTTCCCTGTCCATATGAAGTTGGTGATTTGTTTCTCCATTTCATTAAAAAATGTCATTGGAATTTGGATTGGGATTGCATTGAATTTATAGATTGCTTTGGGTAGGACTGACATTTTCACAATGTTGAGTCTTCCTAACCATAGCATGATATGTTTTTTCTTCTTGGGGCCTATTGTAAATGGTATTGATTTGGTGATTTCATTTCCAAAGTTCTCTTTGTTGGTGTAGGGGAATCCAACTGATTTTGGTATTTTTATCTTGTATCCTAATACTTTGCTGAAATCTTCTATTAGTTCTAGTAGTTTTCTTGTGGATTCTTTGGGGATTTCTGTGTATAAGAGCACATCATCTGCAAGTAGGGATACTTTAACTTCTTCCTTACCAATTTGAATGCCATTTATTTCTTTTTCTTGTCTTATTGCTCTGGCTAGGATCTCCAGCACAATGCTGAGTAAGAGTGGTGATAAAGGGCATACTTGTCTAGTTCGTGTTCTCAAGGGGAATGCTTTTAGACTCTCTCCATTTAAGATGATGCTGGCTGTTGGCTATGTATAAATGCCCTTTATTATGTAGAGGAATTTTCCTTCTATTCCTATTTTGCTGAGAGTTTTTTATCATGAATTGGTGTTGAGACCAACCCATTTTGAAACATACCAATAATGGATGAGGTTTCCAGTTGCTCCACATCCTCATCAGGAGTTGGAATATCCAGTCTTTTTAAATTTAAGCCATATAAGTTGGTGTGTAGTTGTGGCTTTGTGAGGTATGGAAACCCCAGGTCCTGGTTCCTGAGAGCAAGGCAACTTCTGAGGCTAATGAGTGGAGGTTGACCAGACCAAGAGAGACCACTGGGAGTCTCCTGATCTACAAGAACCTGAAGGGGACTTTGCCCTTTGGATAAGGACTTCTGCACTGGGCAAAGGGACCCTGGGCAAAGGAGCTGTAGCATATTTACCAGAGACAACAAGTAGGTCCTGACAGCAGCAGAATGTAAAAGGCCACACTCCCATCCAAGAGCTGTAACACTCAAATAGTCGTAATATTAGGGCTGTGATGGCACCAAAATCAAGGGAGATTAGGAGCCTGCTCAGAAGCAGCAGAAACTCTAGCTGAGCTAAGAGCTGTAATGCTCTGCATTGAAAGGCCCAGAGGCAGTGGCAAGGGCCCTGGCCCAGAGGCAGTGGCTCCTGGAAGCACAGAGGCAGAAGTCAGAGGCCCAGTGCAAGTGTTTGCCCAGAGTTGTCTGAGGCTGCTGGTTAAAGCCCTGGACCAGTCAGCGACAAGGCAGAGCAGGCCAGGAGGAAGGGGGCAGGGAGAAAGATAGAGATAGCAGCAGCCAAAAGCATCTGCAGATACTTGAAGTGGTGACATGAACTTGCACCTGAACTGCGGCAAATGTGCTGATACCTGGGCTGTGGCATGCCTTCCAAGTGACATAAGAGTGAGAATTAGTTTTTGGGAAGGGTAAGTGGGTCCCCTGTGAGATGTAAGCTGGTCCTTCTCCTAAGGTGCACAGTGGTGCATGCATAGAGATGTCTCCATCTCTTCTGGACAGCACTGAGAGCCCAACAGGCACCAGCTCACCATGAATCAGATAGCTTTCACTTTTCAAACACTGTGTAAGTGTCTCTTGTGTGTCTGCGTCTGTGTGTGTGTGTGTGTGTGTGTGTGTGTGTGTGTCACTCAGTCAGATCTAATGAAAGTAACACTTGAACACTTGTGGAGGGGTTATGCCTACTAGTTGGCATCCTCATCCTAGTTATCTGTGGCTGCTTAGTATTTTAGAACCTCTGATAACACTTCCAAAGTATGTTAGATGTAGTCTTGTCATCCTTGCTTCTAAGGAGCATTCTGACTGTACTTCTTCTAAGACAGATTTGTTCATTCTTTTGGCAGTGCATGGTATATTGACTATTTTTCACCAGCACCACAATTCAGAGAATTCTTTGGTCTTTCTTATTCATTGCCCAGCATTCACATGCATATGAGGCGATTGAAAACACCAAGGCTTGGGTCAGGGGCATCTTGATCTTCAAGGTGACATCTTTGCGTTTTAACACTTTAAAGAGGTCATTTTGTTTTACTTAGATATGCTTATTTATTAACCAGTGGAGAAACCTGTTGTGCCAGTTTTTCTATCACATAACTAGGGGAAAGGAAAATTGGGCCTTATTTAGTTTTCTTTTCCATGACCAAGCCCTATAAGATTTAAGGGGTCTCCAGTCTCCAGATCAATACCATCCTATGCATTCTTGGTCACTTCTGCTCCTGCCTGGCTGTCAAATATCAAAACACCAACTGGCTGTCTTGACATCAGCTTGATTAGGGGCTCTTCATACACTTGAATGACTAGAAGAACACAAGGAGGTCACTGACAATGTTTTGACCTCCTCCTCCATGGTGCTGCTGGAGCCAGCCCATGTGGATGCTGTTGTATTCACAGTGGTCCAGCTTAAGGTTGCTCTTGGTTGGCAGGGGGTGATGTGAAATGTGAGCATAACACAGGGCCCAGGTGGGAGGTGGAAAGGATGCAGTGAGCACTGTGCTCAGGAAGTGCTGGTCAGAGCGGTGATGGGGGGATGCATCTGTAGGTGAGAATGGCAGCTGCCTCACCTGGCTAGGGTCACATCAAGTTTGGTGGATGCCAGAAGTGGGGAAGGGGTACAGTGGAGGAGGTATTGAGAACTGGAGCCAACCTACACTCGCATATGCACAAGTTTAAGTGTCTTGATTCATGCCAGAAAACATGCAAAATTAAATGTCTCATTTCCTTGAGGTGGAGCTATGGAAGCAAGTTTGAATGGGAGGTTGGGCCTTGCTCAGTCCCAGTGAGGCCTTATATCTTTTAAGACATAAATTTAAGGAATAAATAAAGAAGAAAGTCTGGCAAATGGTTGCAATTTTGAGTTTTGTTATGTTGAGTTTAATGAATGTAGAAAAAACAGCAATAAAATCAACTCACGTTACCAAGCTAAATGACAATTTACAAAGACTTCCCTTTAAAAGCCTCCCATGCCCTCCTCAAAATTGTGTTCAGTGCCTTTCCTGTATACCCTCTGTCATGGATTGAATTGTGCCCCCCAAAATATGTGTCCACTTGGCTAGGCCATGATTCCCAGTATTGTGTGGTTGTCCCCCATTTTGTGATCTGATTATCCTCCTTTTTGTAATGTGTTGTAAATACCAGTCTCTATGCCTGTGGTTATTGTCCCTTTTGGAAGTGAGCTGTCTGTTATGTTAATGAGTCAGGATTAGGTCATGTTAATGAGGATTAGGGTGGGATGCAACACCCTTACTCAGGTTACAGCCCTAATCCAATGTAAGAGGAGCTTCCCTAGGGTGTGGCTTGTATCATGTTATATTTTGCAAGAAATAAAAGGAGAGAAGTGAGCAGAGAGAGAGAGGGACCTCCTACCACCAAGAAAGAAGAGCTGGGAGTAGAACATGTCCTTTGGCCCCTGGGTCCTTGCACTGAGTTACTCCTAGACCCGGAGGAGGATTGACGACAAAAGACCTTCCCCCAGATCTGACACAGAGAAAAAGCCTTCCCATGCAGCTGGTGGCCTGAATTTGGACTTCTAGCCTCCTAATCTGTGAGAGAATAAATTTCTGTTTGTTAAAGCCATCCACTGTGGTATTTCTGTTATAGCAGCACTAGACACCCTCCTACCCTCTTATCTGTACTCACCATATCATAACACTTACAAATTGCAATTTGATGCTTGTTCACTTCCCTCATCTAACTTTGAGTTCTTTGAAGGCAGGACCTATGTCTCATTAACCATTGTATTCTTAACATCAAGCATTGTAACTGGTACTTAGGAGGCACTTCTATGAGTTAGGAGTATTGGTTCTGTTATCACACAGACATTGACTTGTATTTCAGCTCCACCACTTACCAGGTGAGATTTCGTGCAAGTTATTTAAGCTCTATAAACTATAATAAATAGAGTTTTGGTGAGTATTAAATGAGATAACAAACGGATCCGGTACATAATAAGAACTCAGTAAATGTTACCTATTACCTATTATGGAGATATGGTTGCTCAGTGGTTAAAGTGCTCAGCTGTTAACCAAAAGTTGAGAGTTCAAACCCCCTGGCCTCTCCGTGGGAGACAGATGGGGCAGTTTGCTTCCATAAAGATTTACAGCCTTGGAAACCCTAGGGGGCAGTTTTACTCTGTCCTATAGTGTCACTATAAGTTGGTATTGGTTCAATGACAGAGAGTTTGATTTATTACCTATTATTATTATTACTTTTATTATTAAGAAATATTTGTTGAATGAATGGATCTTAATAAATTCTCTGAAAGTGGTGTTTATTTATTTTGGATTACTGATTTTGCTGTGATGTGGGCATTTCTCATTTTTTTAATATATGGAATTAGGAACATATTAGGAATGTATTGTTCAATACGTAGAAAACCCAGACACACTGTTTCTATGAAGAGTTGTCAGAAGAATTGTCTGAAACTTGGAAATAGGCTAATGAGATTGATAATTGACTGATCTTTTAGTGTATACAGGGGTTGACTTTGTTGTCTGGGCAGTTGTCATGTCTGTAGAGGCAAAGGTTCGCTTGTAGATTTTTTCCTGGCAGAGATGAATGTAACTTCTGTCCATTGATCTGGTAACCCAGACATTGAGGATTATGGCCTTTTTGGACACAAACAGTTTTATATGTAGTGTAGCAATGTCATGCTAATATTTCCTTGTCAAATTGCTTAAATATGCATACATTCTTAAATGATTTTAGATTCCATTAACATCCTACTGGTTCCCTCATCAATTACTAAGTTAAAAAATTGTTTCTTGTGTTTTTACTACTATCTTTATGAGTGTAATGATTTTACATTTTTGAAAACTATACTTTAATAAAGTGTAGTTTAATAATGTTTCAGCATATTGTGAATCTCACCTCTAATAGTAAAAAAGTAGAGCAGTTTCCCCATAAATCAGAGCAAGGTTGTATGCATAGGATGTCACTCTGCAATATCTAGATATCCTTTTCATTTTCCTTCATGACTTATAGTTAATAATTGACAGCTAAATATGGAGATACTGCAAATTCAATATTTGTTTCTATTTGAACAGCACTGTTGGCACAAGTGTTAGTTTAATTCTCATAGAAGGAACTTTTTTTTTCTAAATTTTACTTATTTTGTTATTGTTATTGAGAATATACACAGCAAAACATACATCAGTTTAACAGTTTCTACATGTACAGTTTAGTGACATTGGTTACATTCTTTTTCTGCAACCATTCTCATCCTCCTTTTCTGAGTTGTTCTTCCCTCATTAACATAAACTCACTGCCCCCTAGGGTTCGTATCTAATCTTTCGAGTTGCTGTTGTCAATTTGATCCCATATAGATAGTTCTTAAAAGAGTGCAATGCTCAAGGCAGATATTTTTTACTACTTAAGCTAAACTATTTTTCACTTTAAGTTGACTTCAGGGGATATGTTTGGTTTAAGGTTTAAAGATTATCTCAGAGCAATAGTTTCAGGGGTTCATCCACCCTCCATAGCTCCATGAAGTCTAGAGTCCATAAGAACTTGAAATTCTGTTCTGCATTTTCCCCCGATGATCAGGATTCTTCAATGGAATATTTGATCAAAATGTTTAGTAATTGTAGCCAGGCACTATCCAGTTCTTCCGGTCTCATGGCAAAGGAGGTAGTTGTTCATTGAGACAATTAGCCACACATTCCATATACTCCTCCTATTCCTGACTTTCTTCCTCTGTTGCTCCAGGAGAATAGAGACCAATTGTTATGGATTGAACAGTGTCCTCCAAAACTATCTGTCAACTTGGCTAGTCCATGATTCCCAGTATTGTGTGGTTGTCCATTCTTTTGTCTTCAGATATGATTTTCCAATGTGTTGTAAATCTTACCTGTATGATGCTAACGAGGTTGGATTAGTAGCAGTTATTTTAATGAGTCAGGACTTAATCCACAAGATTAGGTTGTGTCTTAAGTCAATCTCTTTTGAGATATAAAAAAGAAGCAAGCAGAGAGATATGGGGACCTTGTACCACCAAGAAACAAGAGTGAGGAAAATAGCACGACCTTTGGACCTGGGGTCCCTGCACTGAGAAGCTCCTCAACCAGGGAAGATTGATGACAAGAACCTTCCCCCAGAGCTGACAGAGAAACCCTTCCCCTGGAGTTGGCACCCTGAATTCAGACTTGTAGCCTCCTAGACTGTGAGAGAATAAATTTCTCTTTGTTGAAGTGATCTACTTGTAGTATTTCTGTTATAACAGTAGTAGATGACTAAGACAGAATTTGCTGTGACTTGGATGGCCACTTGCAAACTTTTAAGACCCCAGGCACTACATAACAAACAAGAAGGTAGAACAGTATCAATAAACATGTTATTAGGTCAGTTAACTGGGATGTCTATGAAACCATGACTTTCACCCACCAAAACAAGGAACCAAATCCTATGAGGTGTTTTGTTGTGCATAAGCAGCCTCAGCAGCTACTATTTTTTGTTGTTGTTGTTGTAAATGTATTTATCAAACACCTTTTGACAGTTTAACATTTGTAGGTATACAAATTATTGACAGCAATTACAATAACTGACTGTGCAACCCTACCCTTAATCAATACAATCTTTCCATCACCATTAATCCCTTTTTCCCCCTCCTTCCTACCCCTGGTAACCACTAATAAACTTTGGTCTATATACATTTGCATTTTCTTGTCTTTTTATACAAGTGAAGTTATACAATATTTGTCCCTTTGTGATTGGCTTATTTCACTCAGCATGATGTTTTCAAGTTCCATCCATACTGTAGCATGTATCAAGCCTTCATTTCTGACTTTGTGCCAAAACAGCATTTTAGTCAGACCCACTATGCCATTCCTCTACAGCAAAGATAAATAAAACCAAGCGAAACAGAAAGAGATGACAATCCTGGAACCTGGAGCATCAAATGAAAGGATAAAGAACTAGATCAAATACTGATTGGAAGAAGAAACTGAAAACAGAAAACTAGTAGAAATGGAGCAGAAAGGCCCTGACAGCCGGCCCATCACAGCGCGATAACCTTGAGACAAAGATAGCAGAAATCTCGAGTGAGGAGCACAGAAGGCAACTTCACAGAATTCCCAACAGGACACAGAGTAACTGTGTAGTCATACCAGGAGAGAAATAAGCTCCTGATTGTTGCCTGCAGCCAACAGAAAGAGGCCAGGCACTTTCATCTGATGACCAGAAGAGAATGCTCTCCCTCTCTCCATCCTCCCGGAGATTAGTGGTACAAATCCCTACTGCTTGGAACCAAGGTATAAGTCCCCATTTCCCCACCACCAGCCTCCACAACTATCCCCCACTGCCACCCTCCTGCCCACCGACCTCAGCAGGCAGCAGCAGACTGCTCCAGTGCAGTGCCAGCTGCTTCCAACTAGCTCAGTAACAATGCCCACATGTCCACATGCTCAACCTTCAGCCACCCACCCCCTCACCTGGCACGTGAAGGTAGCTGTGTTCCCAAGTACTCACCAATCCACCACTCAACCCTCCCACCCTTCACTCCCCCCATTCCACCGGTAATCAATGGTGACTACATCCCTGCCAAACCCACCATACCTGCAGCCCTTCTCACTCATTGAGTACAACCACCCACTCCTGTGACACTGGACAGACGACAGACAGCAGCCAACATCCACCCAGAGTGCCTGCATTTGCACAGCAAGACCAGTGAACAGAGACCTGCACTCATGTTACCAAACACTGCCCTGCTCACTCAGAGACAAGGTGCTGCCAGACCTGAGATCAGTGAAACATGCAAGCCCTGCCAGTCTGGATATAACAATAACAACAAGTCAGAAAGAAGCAAACAAACATACAATCAATAAATAAATGCAATAACACATTAATGCTTTGAAGACAACAGACAATATCAAATCATATAAAGAAACAGTACAATATGCCTCAAGTGACTGACCAAAATAAAGAGCCAGAAAACCTTCCTGAGGAAGGAATGTAATTGAACTACCTGACAAGGAATTCAAAAGACTTATATATTGGATCCTCAAAGAGATCAAGGAAAACACTGACAAAACCAAGGAAAACACAGACAAAATTCTAGAAGAATTCAGGAAAACAATACAAGAAGAAAATGACAAAATAAATAGACAAGTAGAAACCATATGAAAACAGCAACTAGAAATCCAGAAGATTAACACTAAAATTTCAGAAATAGATAACACATTGAAAGAACAAAGGAGTAGAATTGAATCAATGGAAGAAAGAATAAACAAAATAGAGAAAAATACTTTGATACCGATCTTTTAGAGGTACACAGAAAAAATAATGAAGAAAATTGAAGAAATTCTAAGAGTTAAGTAGGACACTATCAAGAGAAATAATTCATCAATAATCGGAATTCCAAACGAGGAAGAAAAAAAAAAAAAAGCACAAAGAAAATTTTTGAAGATTTGCTGGCAGAAAACTTCCCTGATATCATTAATAACAAGATATCCAACCTAGAATCACAACAAACCCCATATAGGATAGACCCCAAAAGAAAATCACCAAGAGATGTCATAATCAAACTTTCCAAAACCAAAGACAAAGAAACAATCCTGAGAGCAGCTTGGGGAAAACAAAATGTTACCTACAAAGGGGAATTGTAAGACTAAGCTCTGATTTCTCATCAGAAACCAGGCAGGCAAGATGGCAATGGGATGATATATAAAACTCTGAAAGAAAGAAAAAAGAGTTCAAATCAAGAATTATATATGCAGCAAAATTTTCTTTCAAGTATGATGGTGAAATTAGGACATTTCCAGATAAACAGAAATTAAGGGAATTTGTAAAAACCAGACCAATCTATAAGAAATATTACAGAGAGTCCTTCATACAGAGAACTAGCAATGTCAGACAACAACTTGATATTAAGACACAGGACAACATCATCCAGATACCAACCCAGATAAAGAATTTTCAAAAATAAAGCTAAAGACTGAAAACAGGGAACCAGAGAAGTCAATCTGTAAAAAATGACAACTTCAAAATAAAAAAGGGGAATAAATGGTGTAGTTACAGAATTTCCATATGGAGAGGAAGTCAAGGCGATATCAAGATATAACAGACTGTTTTCAACTTAGGAAAATAAAAGTAAATTTCAGAGTAACCACAAAGAAAACTAATAAAACTTCTCACCAAAATAAAAAAATAATAAAATCATAAAGAGCCCAGTAAATACAAAACCAACAGCAACAAAGGAAATGAAAGGAAAATCCGTAAACAAAAAGAACTCAGCCTAGAAAATATATGGAACAAAGAATTCATCAACACCACAAAAAACTCAACAATACAAGGGCAATAAATTCTACCTAACAATAATTACACTAAATGTAAATGAATTATATACACCAGTCAAGATACGTAGAGTGGCAGAATGGATAAAAAAAACATGACCCATAAATATACTACTTACAAGAGACACCTTAGACACAAAGATAAAAACAAGCTAAAAATCAGAGGGTGGAAAAATATACCAAGCAAATGGCAACCGTAAAAGAACTGGAAAGGCAATATGAATCTCATAAAATAGACTTTAAGGCAAAAACCAGCATAAGAGACAAGGAAAGGCATTATATAATGATTAAAGGATCACTCCAACAAGAGGACATAACCAGAATCAGACATATATGACAATCTAGGAACCCTAATCATCAAAGACAAAGCTGAAGAATCAGACTGAGTGACAGGTGAAAGGAGAGACAATACAAAAACTGGAAATGAGGAATTATGGATTGTGGTATCCCTGGTGTGCTGTTAGACGAATCTGCACAGCACACACAGGTTGAGGCAAGCAGCAACCTACCAAGCTGAAATCCACACCATCTGGTGCAACCAAGCAGCAGTGAATCTGCTCACAGCTCCAGAACCAAATGAGAGTGACACCAGACCTGCGAAAGTTAAGCGCAAGCTCCAAAACCACAGTGTGCATACCATAACCTTCCTTCCACCAGAGCTCTGAGCCCAAGGAACACTGCCTTCTCCTCATCCATCCTCCTCCCTACTCCTACACGAGTCCCAGGGCATTCAGCAATGCCACGTCCCCTAAGCCAGGAGCTTACAGCTGGATCTGGAGGCTTCTTTGACCAGCCACTGGTGTAGGGGGTCTACAGACTTACAGTGCCCTTCACACCCTCCCTTCACACCCCAGTGCTTTGTGGGTAGATTGGACACCAGCACGCCCTCATTAAGACAAAATGGGAAGGGCATCCACTTGAAGCCTATTTTCATCTATAGCAGTCAAGTGGAAGCTGCAGTTTTGTGACATTCAACATTGCCCTGACCCCTAAGAAGGGGCCTCACCCACCCACAAGGGGGCCTGAGGGCTGGTGGTGCCCATCATCTGTCTAGGTGCCCATGAGGGGCCTGAGAATTACTGGTGCCTCCCAATCCCTCCACCCAATGGCACCAGGTGCCCAAGGACTAGGCACACTACTCACCACCCCACAACATGCACTCTAGTCTACAGGGGCATGCCCTCCATCCAGGCACCCAGAGGCAGCCGACAGTCCCCTTCTCTTCCCTCCACACTGCTCCCTACTGCCACCAGAGACTTGTACCTACTCTAAACACCCCCAAGCAGCCCAGCCCACCCAGAACTGTAGGTGAGAGTCTGCAGCAAACACTCAATGGCCAATGACCCAGGCATCTGTGCAAAGACTAACTGGTAAGCGGTGTAGCACCCACCCAGCACCAAACTCATTGACAAAGGAGAACACCCCCTGCACCCTCGGCCAGGTGAATAGCAGGACAGATTCATTCCCTCACCAAAAATCTTCACCTACATCTTCAGTACCCCCCAAAAGAACAGTGAAGAGACTTCCAGGCTCACACACTTAGTAATTGCTCTGACTACCTGGAGACAGGAGGTGAGAGCTTCAATGACACAAATGACCAGAGTAGCACACACGCCCAGCCTACTTGGACATATCAAAATAAAACAAAGCAAAATACAGGATGCAGTAAACAAAAATACAATAAATAAACAAATAAAAATAATAGCTTGTTGATGCCTTGGGGACAATAGTCAGTATCAAATCAAGTAAAGAAGCAGGACAAGATGCCTCCAGCAAGTGACCAAAATAAAGAATCAGAAAAACTTCCAGAGGAAGATAAGGCAATGAACTACCTGAAAAAGAATTCAAAAGACTAATATACAGAGCTCTCCAAGAGATTAAGCAAAACATAGACCAAATCAAGGTACACACAGAAGAAATAGTAGAAGAATTAAGGAAAACAACACAAGAACAAAATGACATAATAAACACGCTGCTAGAAACCACACAGAAACAGCAACTAGAAATCAAAATGATTAACAATAAAATTTCAGAATTAGACAACCAACAGACGGTCATAGGAGCAGAATTCAGATAATGGAAGTTAGAATTAGTGAGATTGAGGATAAATCCCTTGTCACTCACTTGTTTGATGAAATACAAGAAAAAAGAATGAAGAAAGCCTACAAATTATGTGGAACACCACCAAGAGGAAAAACCTATGAGTTGTCAGTACCAGAACAGGGGGAGGGGTAGGGATAACAGAGAACACAGAGAGAATTGTTGAAGATTTGCTGGCAGAAAATTTCCCTAATATCATGAAAGACAAAAAGATATCTATCCAAGAAACCCAATGAACCCCATACAGGATAGATCCCAAAAGAAAGTCACCAAGACATATCATAATCAAACTTGCCAAAACCAGAGACAAAGACAAAATCCTGAGAGCAGCTAGGCAGAAACGAAAGGTCTCCTACAGAAGAGAACCTATAAAACTAAGTTCAGATTACTCAGCAGAAACCATACAGACAAGAAGGCAATGGGATGACACATATAAAGCCTCAAAGGAAAATAACTGCCAGCCAAGAATTATATATCTAGTAAAATTGTCTCTCAAATACAAATGACGAAATTAGGACAATTCCAGGTAAACAGAAATGAAGAGAATTTGTAAAAACCAGACCAAAATTACAAGAAATAAAAAAGGGAGTCCTCGAGTTAGAGAAACAAAAACATCAAACAACAATCCAAGACTAGGACACAGGACAGATCAACCAGATACCAACCCAGACAGCAAACTCACAAAAGCAAATAAACAACTGAAAATAGGGAACCAGAGATGTCAATATGTAAACAACAACATCAACACAAAAAAAGAGGGACTAAATGGTGTAGTTTTAGAACTTTCATATGGAGAGGAGGTCAAGGAGATACCAAGAAATAAAAGACTGGTTTAAACTTAGAAAAATAAAGGTAAATTTCAAGGTAACCAGAAAGGAAGATAACAAACCTACCCATTCAAGTAAAAAAGAAGGAAAACAGAAAGAGTTAGGAAACACAAAATCCATATTAATGAAAGAGATGAAAAGAAAATTCATAAACAAAAAGAACTTAGCACAGAAAAATTAAGAGAAACAAAGAAACTGTCAACATCACAAAAAATAAATAAATAAATAAAATGATAGCAGTAAACTAATACTTTTCAGTAATTACACTGAACATAAAGGGTGTAAATGCACCAGTAAAGAGTCAGAGAGTGCCAGAATAGTTAAATAAAACATGATCTATCTATATGCTGTCTATAAGAGATGCACTTTAGACAATAAGACATAAACAAACTAAAAATCAAAGGATGGAAAAATATATCAAGCAAACAATAGCTAAAAAAGAGCAGGAGTGGTGATATTAATCTCCAATAAAATGGACTTTAAAGCAAAATCCACCATAAAAGATAAGGAAGGACACTATATAATAATTAAAGAGTCAATACATGAGGAGGACATAATGATAATAAATATATACACACCCAATGACAGAGCTCCAAAATACATAAAACAAACTCAAACAGCATTGAAAAGAGAAATAGACAGTTCCACAATATTAGTAGGAGACTTCAACACACCAATTTCGGTGAAAGACAGAACATCTAGAAAGAAGCTCGGTAAAGATACAGAAGATCTAAATGCCACAATTACCCAACTCAAACTGATAGACATATACAGAACACTCCACCCCTGAGTAGCAAAGTATATATTCTTTACCAGCACACATGAAACATTCTCCAGAATAGACCACACTTTAGGCCACAAAGCAAACCATAACAAAATCCAAAGCATCAAAATAACACAAAGCATCTTCTCTGATCATAGTGCTATAAAAGTAGAAATCAATACCAGAAATAGCAAGGGAAAAAAAAAAAGCAAATACATGGAAACTGAACATCATCTTGCTTAAAAGCTACTGGGTAATAGAAGAAAACAAGGATGGGATTTTTAAAAAATTCATAGAATCAAATGAGAATGAAAACACATCCTACCAAAACCTTTGGGACATGGTGAAAGCAGTGCTTACAGGTCAATTTATAGCTATAAATGCACACATCAGGAAAAAAAAGAAGAGGTCAAAATCAAAACATTAACCCTACAACTCGAACAAATAGAAAGAGAGCAGCAAAAGAAGCCCTCAGGCACTAGAAGAAAGGAAATAATAAAGATTAGAGAGAAATAAATGAAATCGAGAATAGAAAAATAATTGCAAGAACCAAAAAGACCAAAAGTTGGTTCTCTGAAAAGATCAACAAAATTGACAAAACATTGGCCAAACTAACAAAAGAAAAACAGGAGAGGGAGCAAATAACCCAAATAAGAAATGAGACAGGTGATATCACAACAGACTCAACTGAAATTAAAAAAATATCTTAACTGAATACTATGAAAAACTGTACTCCAACAAATTTGAATACATAGAGGAAATGGACAAATTTCTAGAAACACATTGCCTACATAAACCAACGCAAACTGAGGTAGAACACCTAAAAAGACCCATAACAAAAGAAGAGATTGAAGAAGTAATTAAAAAAACTCAACAACAACAAAAAAAGAAGCCCTGGCCCAGACAGCTTCCCTGGAGAATTCTACTAAACTTTCAGGGAAGAGCTAACACCATTGCTTCCCAAGGTATTTCAAAGCATAGAAAAGGAAAGAATACTCCCAAAATAATTCCCTGAAGCCAGCATAACCCTGATACCAAAGCCAGGCAAAACACTACAAAAAAAAGAAAACTATAGACCAATATCCCTCATGAACATAGACACAAAAATTCTCAATAAATTTCTAGCTGATATAATTCAATAGTATATCAAAAAAATATATATCATGACCAAGTCGAATTCATACCAGGTATATAGGGATAGTTCAATATTAGAAAATCAGTCAACGTAATCCACCACATAAATAAAAATAAAGAAAAGAAACATAACAATCTTATCAATCAACACAGAAAAAGCATTTGAAAAAGTCAAACAGCCATTCCTGATTAAAAAACTCTCAGCAAAATAGGAATAGAAGGGAAATTCATCGATGGCAAGGGCATTTTTACAAAACCAGCAACCAACATCACACTAAATGGAGAAAGGCTGAAAGCAATCCTTCAAGAATTGGGACAAGACTACGATGCCCTTTATCATCACTCTTATTCAGTGTTGTGCTCGAAGTCCTATCCAGAGCAATAACATAAGAAAAGAAATAAAGGGCACCCAAACTGGTATAAGGAAGAAGTACAAGTATCCCTATTCACAGATGATAAGATCTTATACACAGAAAACCCCAAAGAATCCACAAGAAATCTACTGGATCTAAGAGAAGATTTCAGCGAAGTAGCAAGATACAAGATTGACATACAAAAATCAGTTGGATTCCTCTACACCAAAAAAAGAACTTCAAAACAGAAGTCAGCAAATTAATACCAATTACAATAATCCCCAAGAAGATGAAATAATTAGGTATAAATCTGACCAGAGACATAAAAGTCCTATACAAAGAAAAATACAAAACACTACTGCAAGAAACCAAAACAGACCTGCATAAGTGGAAAAATGTACCTTGCTCATGGATAGGAAGACTCAACATTGTGAAAATGTGAATACTACCCATAGCAATCTACAGATACAGCACAATCTCAATCCAAATTCCAACAGCATTCTTTAACAAGACGGAGAAACAAATCACCAAATTTATGTGGAAAAGGAAGAGGCCCCGGATAAGTAAAGCATTACTGAAGAAGGAGAACAAAGTGGGAGGCCTCACGCTGCCTGATCTTACAACCTATTTTACAGCCACAGTATCAAAACAGCCTGGTACTGGTACAACAACAGACACATAGATGAAAGGCACAAAATTGAGAACCCAGACATAAACCCATCCATCTATTAGCAGCTGATATTTGACAAAAGGCCAAAGTCCATTAAACGGGGAAAAGACAGTATCTTTAACAAATGGTGCTGGCATAACTGGACGTCTGTGTGTAAAAAAAAAAAAATGAAATGAGGTCCATACCTCACACCATACACAAAAACTAAGTCAAAACGGATGAAAGATCTAAAATAAAATCTAAAATGATAAAGATTGTGGAAGAAAAAATAGAGACAATGCTAAGGCCTCTAATACATGGCATAAATAGTATACAAACCATAACTAACAATGCACGGACACCAGAAGAGAAACTGGGAGCTTCTAAAAATTAAACACTTATGCTCATCAAAAGACTTTATCAAAAGAGCAAAACGAGAACCTACAGACTGGGGAAATTTTTTTGGCTACTACATATTCTACAAGGGTCTAATCTCTAAAATCTACAAGATACTGCAACACCTCAACAACAAAAGACAAATAATCCAATTAAAAAATTTAAAAAAGGGATATGAACAGACACTTCACTAAAGAAGACTTTCAGGCAGCTAACTGACACATGAAGAAATGCTTACCATCATAGCCATTAGAGAAATGGAAATCAAAACTACATTGAGATATCATCTCACCAACACTGACACAAATTCAAAAAACACAAAATGACAAATGTTGGAGAGGTTGAGGGAATACTGGACCTGTTTTGCACTGCTGGTGGGAATGCAAAATGGTAAAACCACTTTGGAAAACAATATGGTGCTTCCTTAAAAAGGTAGAAATAGAATTACCATCGGATCCTGCAATCCCACTCCTGGGAATATTCCCCAGATAAATTAGAGCTGTCACACAAATAGACATATGCACACCCATGTTCATTGCAGCACTATTCACAATAACGAAAACATGGAAACAACCTAAATGCCCACCAACATGAATCTGTGAAACATCTCACAACATGGATGAATCTAGGGAGTACTATACTGAGTGAAATAAGTCACCACAAAAGGACAAATATTGTATTAGACTACTATTATAAGAACTCAAGAACAGGTTTACACACAGAAAAATAATTCTTTGATGGTTATGAGGGTGGGGAGGATGAGAGAGGGGAAATCACTAACTAGATAGTAGACAAGTGTCAACTTGGGTGAAGGGAAGGACAACACACAATAAAGGGGAATTACCCACAACTTAACCAAAGAAAAAGCATAAAAGTTTCCTATACACATCCAAACACTTTGAGGGAACTAGTAGCTGGAGCTGGGGGCAGGGGACCATATAGTTCCCCTCAGGAGACATCTAGGTCAATTGCCATAGCATAGTTCATAAAGAAAATGATCTACATCTCACTTTGGTGAGTAGCCGCTGGGGTCTTAAAAGCTTGCGAGCAGCCATCTAAGATACATCTTTTGGTCTTATCCCATACAGAGCAAAGGAGCATGAAAAAAACCAAAGAAACAAGGTAAATATTAGCCCAAAGATCTAAAGGAGCACATGAAACCAGAGACTCCACCAGCTTGAGATCATAAAAACTAGATGGCGTCTTGCTACCACCAATGACCACTCTGACAGGGATCACAACAGACAGTCCTAGACAGAATGAAAGAAAAATGTAGAACAGAATTCAAACTGACAAAAAAAAGACCAGACTTACTAGTCTGATGGAGACAGGAGGAAACCCTAAGACTATGGCCACCAGACACTCTGCTAACCCAGAACTGAAACCATTCCTGAAGCAAATTTTTCAGACAAAGATTAGACAGGCCTATAAAACAAAAATGAACACACGTGAGAAACATGCTTCTTAGTTCAATCAAATATTTGAGACTAAATGGCAACTCCTGTCCAAAAGGCAGATGAGAAGGCAGAAAGGACAAGAACTGGACAAATAGACACAGGAAACCTGGGGTAGAAAGGGGGAGCACACTATCACATTGTGAGGATTGCAACCAATGTCACAAAACAATACGTGTATAATTTTTTGATTGAGAAATTAACCTGAGCTGTAAACCTTCACCTAAAGCACAATAAAATTTAAAAAAAAGAAATTAATGAACTAGAAAACAGAAAAACAATAGAAAGAATCAACAATACTAGAAGTTGGTTCTTTGAAAGGATTAATAAAAATTGACAAGTCACTGGCCAAACTGACAAAGGAAAAGAAGGAGAAGATTCAAATAACACACATAAGAAATGAGGTGGGTGACGTTACAACAGAACCAACTAAAATGAAAAGGATCATAACAGAATACTATGAAGAATTGTTGTTATTAGATGCCATCAAGTCGGTTCCGACTCATAATGAGCCTATGTATAATGGAACAAAACACCGCCCCGTGATGCGCCATCCTCACAATGGTTGTTATGCTTGAGCCCGTTGTTGCAGCCACTGTGAAAATCCTTCTCCTTGAGGGTATTTCTCTTTTTCACTGACCCTCTGCTTTACCAAGCATGATGTCATTCTCCAGGGACTGGACCCTCCTGATAACCTGTCCAAACTATGTAAGATGAAGTCTCGCCATCCTTGCTTCTAATGAACATTCTGGTTTTAGTCCTTCCGAGGTAGATTTGTTCTTGTTCTTGTGGCAGTCCGTGGTATATTCAATATTCTTCAACAACACCATAATTCGAATGCATCAATTCTTCGGTCTTCCTTATTCATTGTCCGGCTTTCACGTGCATATGAGGCGATTGAAAACACCATGGCTTCGGGCAGGCTCACGTTAGCCCTTAAAGTGACATCTTTGCTTTTCAACACTTTAATAAGAGGTCTTTTGCAGCATATTTGCCTAATGCAATGCATCGTTTTAGTTCTTGACTGCTGCTTCCATGGGCATTGATTGTAGATCCAAGTAAAACGAAATCTTTGACAACTTCAGTATTTTCTCTGTTTATCATAATGTTGCTTATTGGTCCAGTCTTGACGATTTTTGTTTTATGTTGACGTGTAACCCATAGGGAAGGCTGTAGTCTTCGATCTTCATCAGCAAGTGCTTCAAGTCCTCTTCACTTTCAGCAAGCAAGGTTGTGTCATCTGCATATCGAAGGTTGTTAGTAAGTCTTCAACAAATTCTGATGCCACGTTCTTCTTTGTCTAGTCCAGCTAGATTATTTGTTCAGTATACAGATTAAGTATGGAGAAAGGATACAACCTTGATGAACACCTTTCTTAACTTTAAACCATGCAGTATTCCCTTGTTCTGTTCAAATGACTGCCTCTTGGTCTAAGAACAGGTTTCTCATGAGCACAATTAAGTGTTCTGGAATTCCTATTCTTCTCAATGTTATCCATAATTTGTTACGATCCACACAGTCAAATGCCTTTGTATAGTCAATAAAACACAGGTAAACATCTTTCTGGTATTCTATGCTTTCAGCCAGGATCCATCTGACATCAGCAGTGATATCCCTCATTCCATGTCCTCTTCTGAATCCAGCTTGAATTTCCGGCAGTTCCCTGTGTATGTACTGCTGCAATCACTTGTGAATAATCTTTAGCAAAACTACTTGTATGTGATATTAACGATACTGTTTGATAATTTCCACATTCAGTTGGATCACTTTCCTTTGGCATGGGTACAAATACGGATCTCTTTCAGTTGGTTGGCCAGGTAGTTATCTTCCAAATTTCTTGGCATAGATGACTGACCGCCTTCAGCACTACAACCGTTTGTTGAAACATCTCAGTTGGTATCCCATCAATTCCTGGGGACTTGTTTTTGGACAATACCTTCAGTGTAGCTTGGACCTCTTCCTACAGTAACATCAGTTCTTGATCATATGCTATCTCCTAAAATGATTAAATGTCAGCCAACTCTTTTTGCTACAATGACTGTGTGTATTCCTCCCATCTTCTTCTGATGCTTCCTACGTTGTTCAGTATTTTGCCCATAGAATCCTTCAGTATTTCCACTTGAGACTTGAATTTTTTCTTCAGTTCTTTCAGTTTTAGAAATGCCGAGTGTATTCTTCCCTTTTGGTTTACTATCTCCAGCTCTTTGCACATGTCATTATAAGACTTTATTATGTCTTCCTGAGTTGCCCTTTGAAATCTTCTGTTCAGTTCTTTTACTTCATCATCTTTTCCTTTTGCTTTAGCTACTCGACGTTCAAGAGTAAGTTTCAGAGTCTCTTCTGACATCTATTTTGGTCTTTTCTTTCATTCTTGTCTTTTTAATGACCTCTTGCTTTCTTCAGGTATGACGTCTTTGATGTCATTCCACAACTCGTCTGGTCTTCTGTCATTTGTGTTCAATGCATCAAATCTATTCCTGAGATGGTCTCTAAATTCAGGTGGGATATACTCAAGGTCGTATTTTGGCTCTCATAGACTTATTTTAATTTTCTTCAGCTTCAACTTGATCTTGCATATGAGCAATTGATGGTCTGTTCTGTGATGGCCCCTGGACTTGTTCTGACTGATGAGCTTTTTCGTCTTCTCTTTCCACGGATGTAGTCAATTTGATTCCTGTGTGTTCCATCTGGCGAGGTCCACTTGTATAGTCACAGTTTATGTTGGTGAAAAAAGGTATTTGCAATGAAGAAGTCATTGGTCTTGCAAAATTCTATCATGTGATCTCTGGCTTTGTTTCTATCACCAAGGCCATATTTTCCAACTACCAATCCTTCGTTTCCAACTTTTGCCTTCCAATCACCTGCAATTATCAATGCATCTTGACTGCAAGTTTGATCAATTTCAGACTGCAGAAGTTGGTAAAAATTTTCAATTTCTTCATCTTTGTCCTTAGTGGTTGGAGCATAAATTTGAATAATAGTCATATTAACTGGCCTTCCTTATAGGTGTATGGATATTATCCTGTCACTGATAATGTTGTACTTCAGGATAGACCTTGAAATGTTCTTTTTGATGATCAATTCGATGCCATTCCTCTTCAATTAGTCATTCCTAGCAGAGTAAACCATATGATTGTCTGATTCAAAATGGCCAGTACCAGTTAATTTCAGCTCACTAATGCCTAGGATACTGATCTTTATGCATTCCATTTAATTTTTGACAACTTCCAATTTTCCTAGATTCATACTTTGTACATTCCACATTTCGATTATTAATGGATATTTGCAACTGTTTCTTCTCATTTTGAGTAGTGCCACATCAGCAGATGAAGGTTCTGAAAGCTTAACTCCATCCATGCTGGTGATTGGCAGGGGTGAAGGGCACTGCTAGTCTGTGGACCTCCTGCGCCAGTCGCTGGGCTAACATGCAGGCATCTTTAATCGAACTGAGAGCAACTGGCTTAGGGAGCGGGTCGTGTTGAATGTCACAGATCTGCAGCTCCAACCTTGCTGCTACCAGCGAAAATAGGCTTCAGCTGAGAACTCTGCTCATCTTATGCCAATGTGTACGTGCTGTGCTGACTCAGCCAGCAAAGCACTGGTTCAGATGATCACAAAGGGTGGCACTCCATTCAAGCTGGTGGATCCCCTGTGTCAGAAGATGGAGAAGGGGTGGGAAACTCCAAACCTAGCCCATAAGTTCCAGGCTTAGGAGATGTGGCAGTGTTGAATGCCACCAGACTGGTGTTGGAGCAGGGAAGGGTATGGATCAGGGGGAAGGAGTGCTTCTTGGTCCATGGAGCTCTGGTGGGAGGAGCGGCTGTGATACATATGGTTAGATGGGAGCATGCACTTAACTTTCGCAGGTCTGGTGTCACTCCTGTCTGAGTCTGGAGGTATGTGCAGAGTCACTTCTGCTTAGCGGCACCAAATGAAGTGGGCTGCACCACATGAAGTGGGTTTTGGCTTGGGTTGCTGCTGCTTGCCTCAATATGTCTGCACTGTGCAGGTTCAGCTAGCAGGACACCTGTGATCTGGTGATCCATAATTCCTCATTTCTGCTGCGTTTGAATTGTCTCTACCTCCACCTATCACTCTGTCCAATTCTTCAGCTTTGTCTTTGATGTTTAAGGTTCCTAGATTGTCACATATATCCAAGTCACTTGTTTTTTGGAGGGGAGGGGTCTTTGCTGTAAGAGTGATGATAAGAAGTGTCTGACTATTCCTCTATCTTGGCCATCCCCTTGGTGAAATCTATTGATAAGCATAAGTTTAATTTTAAGAGCTACCCGTTATCTAGCTTATCTTCTGGTGTCTGTGCATTGTTAGTTATGGTTTGTATTCTCTTTATACCATGTATTAGGGCCCCTACTATGGTCCCTATTTTTTCTTCCATGATCTTTATTGTTTTAGGTTTTATATTTACGTCTTTGATCCATTTTGAGTTAGATATTGTATATGCTGTTTGTATGTGTCCTGCTTCATTTTTTTTATAGACGAATATCTAGTTTTGCCAGCACGTTTGTTAAAAAGAATGCCTTTTCCTCATTTTATGGACTTTGGTTCTTTTCAAATATCAGCTGACCATAGGTGGATGGATTTACTTCTGGGTACTCGTTTCTGTTTCATTGGTCTATATGTCTGCTGTTGTACCAATATGAGGCTAATTTGACTAGTGTGGCTTTATAGTAGGTTCTGAGATCAGGTAGTGTGAAGCCTCCTACTTTATTCCTTTTCTTCAATAATTCTTTGCTTATCTAGAGCCTCTCCCTTTTCCATATAAAGTTAATGATTAGTTTTTCCATCTTGTTAAAGAATGTTGTTGGAATTTGGATCAGGGTTGCATTATATCTGTAAATCACTTTGAGTACAATTGACATTTTCACAATGTTGAGTTTTCCTATCCATGAGCATGGTATGTTTTTCTATTTATGTAGATCTCTTTGGGCTTCTTGCAATATAGGTCTTTTACATCCCTGGTTAGATTTATTCCTAAGTATTTTATCTTTTTAGGGGCTATTGAAAATGGTATTGTTTTCCTGATTTCATTTTTGAAATTATCTTTTTCAGTATATAGGAATGAACTAATATTTGTATGTTTATCTTGTATGCTGCTACTCTGCTGAAACTTTCTATTAGTTCCAGTAGTTTTCTTGTTGTGTCTTTGGGGTTCTCTAAGTATAGGATCATATCATCTGTGAATAGGGATAGTTTTACTTCTTCCTTTCCAATTTGGATGCATTTTATTTCTTTTTATTGCCTTATTGCTCTAGCTAGGACTTCCAGCCCAATGGTAAATATGAGTGGAGATAAAGGGCACCCTTGTCTTTTTTGCATTCTCAGAGAGGCTTTCAGCCTCTCTCCATTGAAAACGATGTTGCCTGTTGGTTTTGTAGAGATGCCCTTTATTATACTGAGGAATTTTCATTCTGTTTCCTAGTGGTGATGGCCATGCAGGTGGAGATCATGATGTGGGTGGTGGCAGCAGCACCAGTGGTGGAGGGGATGTGGGTGGTGTTGAAGGTGCAAGTGATGACTGTGACACCACTGGTGATGGTGATGCCAGTGATGAACATTATGTGGGTGGCAGTGGTGGTGCAGGTAGTGGCGATGGCATAGTTGGTGGTGGAGTGGCAGGTTGTGGTGACAGTGAAGGTGGTGATGGGTGTGTGGATAGTGGTGATAGTGAGGGTGGTGACCATGATATGGGTGGTGATGGCAGTGAGACTGATGACAGTGGTGTGGGTTGTGAACATTATGTGGGCAGCAGCAGTGCAGTTAGTGACCATTATACAGGTGGTGATGGCAGCACAGGTGATGTCAGCTGCACAAGTGGTGGTGGCAGTGCCAGTGGTGGTAGTGGTGTGGGCGGTGCTGATGGTGTTGGTGGTGACCATGATACAGGTGGTGGCAGCAGTGGGGTTGGTGACCATGATGCAGGTAGTGGCAGAGGTTCGGGTGGTGGTGGCAGTGCAGGTGTTGGTGGGGGTGCCAGTGGTAGCAGTGGTGCGGGTGGTGATGGCAACGTGGGTGGTGGTTGTGGTGCAGGTGGTGGATTTGGTGTGGGTTGTTGCAGCAGTGCGGGTGGTGACCATGATGTGGTTGGTATTGTTGGTGTGGGTGGTGAACATGATGTGGTTGGTATTGTTGATGTGGGTGGTGACCATCATGCAGGTGGTTGTGGCAGAGCAAGCGGTGACAGCAATGGCAGTGGTGACAGTGGAGCGGGTGGTGGCAGGAGCATAGGCTGTTACAGTGGCACGGGTGGTGACATGATGTGGGTGGTGGCAGCAGCATGGATGGTGACAGTAGCATGGGTTATGTAGTCAGCGTGGGCTGTGGCAGCAGTGCAGGTAGTGGATTCAATGTGGGTGGTGTCAGCACTGCAAGTGATGACAGCAGTGCAGTCAGTGGTGGCAGCATATATGGCGGAGTCAGAGCTGGTAGTTGCAGCACTGTGGGTGGTGGAGAGGGCATGGATAGTGGCAGCAACCTGGGTGGTGGCAGAAAGCAATTAAAAATACTATTTTTTCATACTTAAAGGTATATTTCCCACTGACTAGCTTGTAAGCACCCTAAACTGTATTATAGGTTTCTTGAGACTTGAATCTACATATACAATTCTCTTTATTACCACTAAACACTTAGCCCCCTGTTGGGCACATTGTTGTCATTACCTGCCATCTATTTAGCCCTCAGCTCATAGTGACACCAGGCACAACAGATGGAAACCTTGTCCAGTCCTGCACCATCCCCTAGATCAGTTTGATACTAGACTGTTGTGATCTATAAGGTATCTTTTGACTGATTTTCCGAAGTAGATCACCAGGCGTTTCTTCCTAATCTGTGTTAGGCTGGAAGTTCCACTGAAACCTGTTCAGCAATGTAGCAACATGTAAGCTTCTACTGACAAAATGGTGATGGCTGCATATGATGTGCATTGACTGGCAATCCAACCTGGCTCTCTGCATGGAAGTGAGAATTCTAACACTGAACCACCAATGTCCTCATTGGGCACACAGAGGAGTGTTAATGATGTATATTGAGATGAAGTGAGCAAACTCGTGTTTGAAGAGTCTTGGACCCTCTACTCCTGAGCAATCTAGAACCAGTCAGACTTAGACTCCAGTGTTTTTCATAGCCATGAAGAACCTGGCATTTATTTACCCATGCTACAAGTTACTTTTTACCTCCCACTGTGGGCCCGAGGATAGCATAAAAATTAATATCATTATTACTATATTCATTTGATAGTTCTTTTTTGTCCAACAACCAGTAAGTTTTGGAAAGCACTGGGATAAAAAATTTGCTCAAAGAGATGTGTTTTATGTGAAATTGGGCCCAGGTGATTTAACTTCCCAGTGACCACTGGATTTAAGACCCATTCTCTGGCTTGTCTGTGGGGTAAGGGTGCCTGGCCCCATACTGCATGCCAACTGTCTCATGATCCCAAGAGTCTGAACTGTTTCCTTCACTGATTGCCCTCTTAATAGGCCACAGACTTGCATTCTCTCTTCCTTATGCCAGACTATTTGACTCAATCTTTCATGAACTTGTGAGATGCCATCTCTACATACAGAATTTTGTAAATAAAACTGATAATATGATAATACATAATTATGTAAAATAATCAAGTCTTTGAGATGGGAGGAACCTTTGTTCTTGTGGTTGCTTGTGGTTCATGTTGTTCTCACTGCTGTGTAATTATCCTTGTCTTTGCTGTTTCCTTGCCATGGATTTCTTTGTTTCTCCTTTGTCATACCTTATTATTATTTTATTTCCATTGAAACATAAACTTTCCTCTTCTGGTATGTAGATTTACTTTAGCTTAGTCCATCAAGAATTTATCAGTCATTTACATTATGACTATCACTGTATGGGACGCTAAGAGAAAGTCTTCAAAATCTATTTGATATTTGATGCAGTCTCTCAACTTGAGGAGTTTGGAACTAAAGGATGATTTTTATCATTATTCTTCCATACCAGTCTAAACTGTGGGTATTACAAAATTACAAGGAGTATATTGATATTTCCTATGGGAATATTCATTATTTCTCTGGGTCTTTGCCCTCTTTGCCTATCTACAAGAGAGACAGGGAGAAAGAGAGTCCTGGAAAGGGCTTTGACAGTATAATTTATATCTTCTGTGTTTGATTTCAATATTGATTCTCTTTATAGTGAAAACTGAGACTGCTGCTTTCTTGAAGTTCTGGTGGTAAACATGGGATTTATTCCATCCATTCTTTTAAATGTCCTCCTTATTTCTAGGCTAAACCTGGAGACGCCTAGCAGGAGCTGATGCATAAAACCCTAAGAAGTAATGACTGATTTTATCTAAACTCTTCTATTATAAAATGCATTCTGACATTTCAGAATAAAAATGGATGAAAACTGTTAAATTCTTACACTATGGTCAGATTTGATCCTCACAAAATTCTTCAAAGTAGGTATCCTACTGCTTTCCTCATTTTATAGATGAGGAAAAGAAAACATGGCAAGGTTATGTAACTTTCCCAAGACCCCAGTCTAATAGGTGGCAGAGCTGGGATTTGAATGCAGCTCTGGATGCGTTCTGAAAACACTCTGACTCTCAACCACTTTGCTAAATGCCCTCGCCTTTGAGGGACACTAAACAGAGACATATGGATAGAGAAACAAGTGGTTAGGTGACTTGATGTTATTTGATTGGTTAATAATTACTGGCTTATATAACTTAGCATTTTAAGATCCTGGTTCACATATTTATTTAGGGAAACTATGAGGAAAGACAAATAATACTTAGGGTAGTTGGGATGAATTAAGGCAGCATCCCTAGCCATGGATGTGACTTCAGAAAGGCCTCTGATGTGCAAAAGAATCACCTACAATGATAAAAATTTTACTCTTCTTATTTTCATGTCATTATCTTAAGGCTTTGTTATTCTTGCTGTGGTTAGTTGATGTCAAGTAGATTCTTGGTCCATGATGACCCCATGTGTCTTAGTCATCTAGTGCTGCTACAACAGAAATACCACAAGTGGATGGGTTTAATGAAGAGAAGTTTATTTCCTCATAGTCAAAGTAGACTAAAAGTCCAAATTCAGGGCATCAGCTCCAGGGGAAGGCTTTTTCTCTCTGTTGGCCTTCTCATCAATGTTCCCCCAGACTAGGAGCTTTTCGGCGCAGGGACCCCGGTCCAAAGGACGCGCTGTGCTCCCGGCACTGCTTTCTTGATGAAGGTCCCCCTGTCTCACTGCTCACTTTTGTCTCTTATATCTCAAGAGATTGCCTCAGGACACAATCCAGTCTTGTAGATCCAGTCCTGCCTTACTAACACAACTGCCACCCATCCTCCCTCATTAACATCATACAGGCAGGTTTACAACACACAGGAAAATCACACAGTACAGGAATCATGGCCTAGCCAAAGTGATACACACATTTTGGGGGGGACATAATTCAAACCATGACACCGTGTGTTACAGAGTAGAATTCCAGCATAGGGTTTTCTTGGCTTACTCATTAGTACAGTTTAAATGCAAAATGCCTTAATAGGTGGGACAATATATTGAAATATCACCATTCAAGCAGGTATTTACAGAACTTCACAAGTTAAAGAGTGGCAAGTACTCTAATAGAAGTGTCTTGGGTCTGATTTCCTGAAAGCAGAGTCTGAGATGAGATTCTTATGTTAATAGTATACTGAGTGGATGCTCTCAGATGCAACCTGTGAGGGAAGCCAGGACAGAATACGGCAAGTCTGATTCCATGGAGAGGCTCTGGAGCAAGAAAGGCTCGAAGGAGTTGAGGTCAGAGATTGGTCTTTTGTACCCAGATAAGCCTGTCATTAACTACCCCTTCTAACTCCCTCCCCTATGCTGCCCATGTAATTTGGAATTTCCCACTACCAGGCATTTACAGTAGAGCTGGCTTCCAGTGCATCAGAGTAACTCCTGGGAGAGGTTATAGTTGTGAATGATCAGCAGCCCGAATAATAACAGCTGAAGAAAAGGTGGAATACTTTGCCATTACCATTACTACAAAAAACATGGACAAAATGCTCTGAGGAAACAAAGGAAAAAAATTCTTTTCAGCTGGTGAGAGGTAATTTTTTGGTCACTAACACCATAATAAGAATAAGCTATTCAAGAGCTAAATTTTATAAAGGAATGTTAGAGAGGGAAGCGAAGAAGGAGAGAGAGAGGGAAGGAGAGAAAGAGAGAAAAGTGAAAATATCAAAGTGAAAAAAGGGAATGGAATGGATTAACCAAAACCAAACCAAAGCCATTGCCATCTAGCGGATTTTAACTCACAGTGACCATACAGGGCAAAGTAGAACTGCCTCACAGGGCTTCCAAGGGTGTAATCTTTACAGAAGCAGACTGCCACCCCTTTTTATCACAGAGCTGTTGGTGGGTTTGAACATCCCACCTTAAGGTTAGCGCTGAGCACTTTACCTCTATACCACCAGGACTCCTATGGAATGGTATACCTACAACAAAATGTTCTATGATGTTTAAAAAGCTTAATTTTGTAGAGTTTTGTAATCATTCATCAGAATAAGAATAAGTAGCATTGATAAGGTCACTAGATTAATTACATGTATTTTCTCCCTGGAATACCAGAAATTATAAACAGCTTTGGAGCCTTTTAAATAATAACTTTGTGGCCTTAGTTTATTAAGTGCATCTTAAAACCACAAGCTATCTTTTGAGAGGCTGACATAATATGGACAGTGTCCTCTCTGCAAACATCTCAGATCAACAATCTAAGAAGTGAGTATCTCCCTAGAGCGCTAGGCAACAAGTGTAGACATCATTGGAAATATACCCGGAGAAGCTTTCCAATAGCCTTGTAGATTAACAGTCCTAGGAAAAGGGTCATCTTTCCACCAGTGCTAGTAAAGCAGAGGTCTGAAGCACTAATATTTATTTTAAAAATCTGATTTAAAAAATTCTTCCACAGTTTGCTAGCTCTACCATCTGGTCCCACTCTTACCAGAGCATTATTATCATAAATAAATTAGCACTTTTCCAGCTCAAATTTCTTGGTTTGGGCCATGTACAGTAACTAATAGAACTGTTTTTGAGGACAATATTTTTTGCCAAAGTATTTATAAAATTTACTTTAGTGTTATTCTTTAATAAGTTAAACTGAGATGATAAAAGGATTTGCCTTTTAAAGACCCTAATGACTTTTTCAAAGGGAAAGTATAAAAATGTATCCAAAGATGAAGCTTATTGTTATTATTGTGATTTTTTTTGTTGTTGTTTTCTCTTTCCAAAACATAGGTAAATTAAGTGAAAATCAAGGTGACTCCTTCAAGTGCCCATCAAATTCCAGGCTTGGGGTCTGCCTCCTTATGTAGTACTTGCGATCTGATTTCTCCTGCCAGAAATCATGTTTGTCCATCTTGTTTTGCTTGGCATCTTGTGCAAATCATGGTGTGAATTATACACATCATTTTATAATATGATAATATTCAACAGTTCTTTTCTTAAAGACACAGTAGCTACATATTTCCTCCACAAATCACACCACCTCCTGTATTATAATACCCATTATTGTTAGTGGGATATTCATGACCTTTGTCTCAACTACTTGGTTTGGACAGAGCTTTACATTTTGAATCACAATCATTGTATTAAGTATCTTATAGGAAAATCATATAAGAAATTAATGTGAAGTATGTTTAATTTTTACAGGTATTTACTTTTTTTCCTCAAATAAAATATCAATAGAATTCTGGCAAATATAAAGTTGCAAGAAGTGAACAGTCTTCATCCAAATACTCTGAAACAGAAGTGCTCCTGAAGTATTGTGATATGAATTTTTTTGTCAAAAAAAAATCTGAAATTTATTTATAACATACAAAGTAGGATTATTCCAGTTAAACTACCATCTTGATTTTAATTCACCCTGTTACTAAGGCAATCTATCTCCACTCTCCTTCCCAAATTCTCCAATTATAAAACGTGATATATTCTTAAATCAACGTTACCATTTGCTTGTCTCCCATCAGTCCTCCATTTCTGGCTCTGGCTATTCTCTGCTCACACCATCGGCCTTCTAACAACTGACTTCAGTGCATTCTCTGCACATTGTGGGACCTCACACGTCTTGGAGTTTTTGTCCCACTGGATTGTCCCTTTGACTCCTTCCCACCTGTCCCCAAAGTTTTTCCTCTGGTTGGGGGCAATTCTCTTTCCTTTTAAGTCTCTGCTTCCTTCCCTATGTTGCTCCTGAGCTATCTTCTGTTGGCCTCCCTTAGGAGCATTTCCCAGGCTGCTTTTTCAGGGCTATTTTATTATCTATGCAGTGTAGGAGTTAAGAGCATTAGAGTCAGAAAAAAAAAACCCTAGGTTTGAATTCTGATTCTGCTGACTACTAGCTGTATGGCTTGGAGAAATTTATTTAAAATTTCAGATGCTCTATTGTCTTATGTATAAATTGAAACTGTAATATTTATTCTTTATTTAACAGTGGTCTTGTAGAATTTGGTGATTTTTTTTGGAAAAAAGTACTTTGTACAGTATTGGCATGCAGAATAAACTCACAAAAAATGATAGGTTTTTTTTTTTTAATTTCTGGATAAACACATCTGTACTCAATAGGTTGAAAACTTCATGAAGGCAGGGATACTTGTTTTGTTTCTAACACCAGAATAAGTGTATGGCATAAAATAAGCACTCACTTAATGGTTGCTGAATAAATGAATGGATATCCAAAAAAAAAAACTTTCAGTGAAATGTTGTTAGCTATTTTGGAGTGGGCCCCATACACAACCAAATGAATTGCTGACTATTCCTGCACTATTTCCATCACTGATTGAAGACTGGGGTATTATGATACATAAGGTTAGCTGATTTTTGGATGTAGATCACACAGCCTTTCTTCCTAGTCTGTCTTCTTCTGGAAGAGCCACTGAAACCTGTTCACCATCACAGCAACACACCAGCCTCCACTGACAGACAGGTATTGACTACACATGAGGTGCATGTTGTTGTTGTTAGGTGCCATTGAGTCACTTCTGACTCATAGCCACCCTACGTACAACAGAATGAAATGCTGTGTGGTCCTGCATCAACCTGATCGATGTTGTTATGTTTGAGCCCATTGTTGTAGCCACTGTTTCAATCCGTCTTTTCAAGGGTCTCCCCCTTTTTCACTGATCCTCTACTTTACCAACATGATGTTCTTCTCAGTGGAATGGTCTCTTCTGATAACATGTGCAAAGAATAGGAGACAAAGTCTTGCCATCATTACTTCCAAGGTGCACTCTGGGTGTACTTCTTCCAAGACAGCCTTGTTCATTCTTCTCACATTCCATGATATATTCAATATTCTTCATCAACACCATAATTTAAAGGCATCAATTCATCTTTGGTCTTCCTTACTCATTGTCCAGATTTTGCATGCATATAAGGTAATAGAAAATACCATGGCTTGGGTCAGGTGCAACTTAGTCCTCAAAGTGACATCTTTGCTTTTGAACCCTTTAAAGAGTTCTTTTCAAGAGAATTGTCCAATGTAATACATCATTTGATTTCTTGACTGCTGGTTCCACGGATGTTGATTGTGGATCCGTAGTATGAAATCCTTGACCATTTCAATATTTTCCCCATTTATCATGATGTTGCTCATCGGTCCTGTTCTGAGGATTTTAGTTTCCTTTACGTTGTCTATCTTCATCAGTAAGTTCTTCAAGTCCTCTTCACTTGCAGCATGCAATGTGGCATCATCTGCATATCACAGGTTATTAATGACTCTTCTACCAATCCTGATGCCACGTTCTTCATCATGTAGTTTAGCCTCTTGGATTATTTTGTCAGCATTCAGACTGAATAAGTATGGTGAAAGGAAACAATATTGACCACTTATTTCCTAATTTTAAAACATGCAGTATCACCTCATTCTGTTTGACAACTGCTTCTTGGTCTATGTATGGGTTCTGCATGAGTACAAATAACTGTTCTGAAATTCCCATTCTTCACAGTATTATCCATAATTTGTTATGATCCACACAGTCAAATGCCTTTGCATAGTCAGTAAAACACATGTAAACATCTCTCCATTATTCTCTGCTTTTAGCCAAGATTCATCCAACATCAGTAATGATATCCCTCATTCCATGCCCTCTTCTAAATCTGGCTTGAATTTCTCTGTGCATTTCTCTTGCAATTCTCTGTGAATGTACTGCAGCAACAGTTTTTGAATTATCTTCAACAAAATTTTATTACACGTAAGGTACAATATCAGGAAATAAGCCCTGGTCTCCTGAGTGGAAAGTGAGAACTCTACCACTGAACCACCAATGCCCACTGAAATGCCCTGTTTCAGCGAAATAGTGACTCAAGAATTTAACTGCCTGTCCTGATTTCTCATCTAAAATGTAGACCAATATTTCCAAGCACTTATTCTGTGACTCTCTGGATATCCTATAGACTTTTCAAGGTGGACATTCACTCTTCCCAACCTATACTGCCTATCCCTGGTAATTGCACCATCCATTAACTTGATGCCATCCTAGTCTTTCTGGCATTCCGTGTCTAGCTGGTTTCCAAGTACTAATTGTCTTTAGAATTTACCTCCTCCCCTCTGTGGCATAGTGGTTAAGGGCTCATCTGTTAACCATAAGGTCAGGAGTTTGAATTCACCAGCCACTCCTTGGAAACCATAGGGGGCAGTTTTACTCTGTCCTACAGGGTTGCTATAATTGGAATCAACTCGATGGCAATGGGTATTTTCTCTATTTCTACTCATTCTTTTATGTAGATGGTTGTATTATTAGCTACATTTCTTTTTTGTCTCTTTCATTAACATTCCCTACAGTGAGTTTTATCAAACTCAAAACAACCCTCATTTTACAAATGAAATAATGGAAACCCCTATAGATCAAGTGTTGGTCACAGTCTACCAGTGAGACAGTGACAGAGTTATACATAGAATTTCCTTTTTTAATTTAAATTTTATTTTTCATTGTACTTTAGATGAAGATTTGCAGAACAAACTAGTTTCTCATTAAACAATTAGTACACATATTATTTTGTGACATTGGTTAACAACCCCACAACATGTCAACACTCTCCCCCTCTCAACCTTGGGTTCCCTATTACCAGCCTTCCTGTCTCCTGCCTTTTAGTCCTTGCTCCTGGGCAGTTGTGCCCCTTTGGTCTCATTTTGTTTTATGGGCCTGTCTAATCTCTGACTGAAAGGTGAACCTTGGGAGTGACTTCATTACTGAGCTAAAAGGGTGTCCAGGGGCCATGCTCTCAGTTTTTTCCAGTCTCTGTCAGACTAGTAAGTCTAGTCTTTTTTTGTGAGTTAGAGTTTTGTCCTACATTTTTTTTTCAGCTTTCTCCAGGACCTTCTATTGTGATCCCTGTCAGAGCAGTCAGTGGTGGTAGCTGGGCACCATCTAGTTGTTCTGGAGTCGGTCTGGTGGAGGCTGTAGTACCTGTGGTCCATTAGTCTTTTGGACTAATATTTCCCTTCTGTCTTTGGTTTTCTTCATTCTCCCTAGCTCCAGACAGGATGAGACCAGTAGAGTATCTTAGATGGCCGCTCACAAGCTTTTAAGACCACAGACACGCTACTCACCAAAGTAGAATGTAGAACACTTTCTTTATAAACTATGTTATGCCAATTGAGCTAGATGTTCCCTGAGACCATGGTCCCCCAGCCCTCAGTCCAGTAATTCAGTCCCTCAGGGAGTCTGGATATGTCTGTGGAGCTTCCATAACCTTGCCTTAGATAAGCTGTGCTGGCTTCCCCAGAATTTTGTACTGTCTTATCCTTCACCAAAGTTATCTTTTGTCTATTTAGTGTTTTTCTATCCCTACCCCTCCCCTCCCTCATAACCATCGAAGATTGTTTCTTTTCGTGTGTGAACCTTTTCATGAGTTTTTATAGCAGTGGTCTCATACAATATTTGTCCTTTTGTGACTGACATATTTCACTCAGCATAATGCCCTTCAGATTCATCCATGTTGTGAGATGCTTCACAGATTCATCACTGTTCTTTAAT
Source organism: Dugong dugon (assembly GCA_030035585.1). Lineage (NCBI taxonomy): Eukaryota > Metazoa > Chordata > Mammalia > Sirenia > Dugongidae > Dugong > Dugong dugon. The sequence continues at coordinate 44,533,610 of CM057474.1, forward strand.
GTTTAGTTGTACTCCGTTGTGTGTATGTACCATAGTTTTTTTATCCATTCATCTGTTGATGGATATCTAGGTTGTTTCCATCTTTTTGCTATTGTGAACAATGCTGCAATGAACTTGGGTGTGCATATGTCTATTGGTGTGATGGCTCTTATTTCTCTAGGATATATTCCTAGGAGTGGGATTGCTGGATCATATGGTATTTCTATTTCTAGCTTTCTAAGGAAGCACCATATAGTTCTCCAAAATGGTTGTATCATTTTGAATTTCCAACATCAGTGCATAAGAGTTCCAATCTCCCCACAACCTCTCCAACTTTTGTTATTTTCTGGGTTTTTTTTTTGTTTTGTTTTGTTTTGATTTGTGCCAGTAAGGTTGGGCTGAGATGGTATGTCATTGTGGTTTTTATTTGCATTTCTCTAATGGTTAGTGATTGCAAGCCTTTCCTCATGTGTCTGTTAGTCACTTGAATGTCTTCTTTGGTGAAGTGTCTGTTCATTTCCTTTGCCTAGTTTTTAATTAGATTATTTTTTGTTGCTGTTGTTGTTGTTGCAGAAGTGTTGGATTTTCCTGTAGATTTTAGAGATTGGAATTTTGTCAGATTTGTCATAGCCAAAAATTTTTTCCCAGTCTGTAGGTTCTCTTTTTACTCTTTTGGTGAAGTTTTTTGATGAACATAAGTGTCTAATTTTTAGAAGATCCCAGTTGTCTAGTTTATCTTCTGGAGTTTGTGTATTGTTAGTTACGGTTTGTATCCTGTTAATGCCGTGTATTAGGGTCTAGCATTGATCCTATTTTTTCTTCTATGATCTTTATAGTTTTTGGTTTTGTATTTAGGTCTGATCCATCTTGAATTAGTTTTTGTGTATGGTGTGAGGTGTGGGTCCTGTTTCATTCTTTTGCAGATGGACATACAGTTTTGCCAGCACCATTTGTTAAAAAGAGTTTTTTTCCCAGATGATGGACTTTGGGCCCTTGTTGAAGATCAGGTGACAGTAGGTGGATGGATTTATATCTGGATTCTCAATTCTGTTTCATTGGTCAGTGCATCTGTCATTGTACAAGTACCAGGCTGTTTTGACTATCTTAGCTGTATAGTCGGTTCTGAGGTCATTTTTTAAATTTTTAATTCATTTTAATAAGACAAGCTCAAAAAACTCGTTTGCCCATTCTCTTAATGCTTTTTTATTTTATTTTATTGTGTTTTAGGTGAAAGTCTACAGTGAAAATTAGTTTCTCATTCAAAAATGTATACACAAATTGTTTTGTGACATTGGTTGCAGTCCCTGTGATGTGTCAGCACTCTTCCCCATTCCTTTTCCACTCTGAGTTCTCCGTATCCATGCCTCCAGTTTTCCTGTCCCTTTCTGCCTTTTTGTCTTTGCTTTTGAGCAGATGTTATTCATTTGGTCTCATACACTTGATTGAGCTAAGAAGTACATTCTTCATGTGTGTTGTTTCTTGTTTTATAGGCCTATCAATATTTGGTTGAAAGGTGGACTTCAGAAGTGGCTTTAGTACTGAGTTAGTATCGTGTCTGGAGTCATATTCTCGGGGAGTCCTCCAGTCTCTGTCAGACCAGTCAGTCTAGTCTTCTTTTGTGAATTTTGTTGTTGGTGATAGCCTGGCACCATCTAGTTCTTCTAGGCTCAGGATGGTGGAAGCTGTGGTTCATGTGGTCCATTAGTGCTTTGAACTAATATTTTCCCTGTGTCTTTGGTTTTCTTCATTCTCCTTTGCTCAGAACATGATGGGGACCAATAGATGCTTCTTAGATGGCTGCTCACAAGCTTTTAAGACCCCAGGCTCTGCTCACCAAAGTAAGGTGTCGAACGCTTTCTTTATGAACTGTGTTATGCCAGTTGACCTAGATGTCCCCTGAGACCATCGTCCCTAGCCCTCAGCCCCAGTAACTCAGTCCCTCAAGGTGTTTGGATGCGTCTAGGAAGCTTCTACGACTTTGCATTGGTCACTTGTGCTGGGTTCCCCTATACGGTGTGTTGTCTTTCCCTTCACCAAAATTAACACTTATCTACTGTCTAGTCAGTGATTTATCTCCTCCCCATCCCTCCCCTCACTCATAACCATCAAACATTGCTGTTTTATGTGTATAAACTTTTTCTTGGGTTTTTATAATAGTGTCTCATACAATATTTGTCCTTTTGCGATTGACATATTTCATTCAGCCTAATGTCATCCAGATTCATCCATGCTGTAAGATATTTCACAGATTCATAATTGTTCTTTATCATTGCCTAGTATTCCATAGTGTGTATGTATCATAATTTGTTTATCCATTCATCTGTTGATGGGCACTTAGGTTGTTTCCGTCTTTTGGCTATTGTGAATAATGCTGCAAAGAACATGGCTGTGTATATGTCTACTCGTATGATGGCTCTCATTTCTCTAGAATATATTTCTGGCAGTAGAATTGCTGGATATTATGGCATTTCTGTTTCTAGCTTTTTAAGGAGGCACCATATCATTTTCCATAGTGGTTGCACCATTTTACATTTCCACCAGCAGTGGATAAGAGTTCCAATATCCTTCCTACCTGTATAAAATTTGTTTTTTTAGTTGTTTTCATTAGTGCCAGTAATGTCTGGGTGAGATGGTATCTCATTATAGGTTTTATTTTCTTTTTTTTTTTCATTTCTTTAATGGCCTATGATTATGAGCATTTCCTAATGTGTCTGTTAGTTGCTTAAATGTCTTCTTTGGTGAAGTGTTTGCTCATATCATTTGCCAAATTTTTAATTGTATCTTGTGTCTTTTTGTTACTGAGTTGAAGTATTCAATAGATTTTAGAAATTATAGCCTTGTGGGAAAGGCCTTAGCCAAAATTTTTTTTCAGCTCTGTATGTTCTCTTTTTTCTCCATTGTTAAAGTCTTTTGATGAGCATAAGTTTAATTTTTAGGTGCTCCTAGTTATCTAGTTTATTTTCTGGTGCCTGTGCATTATTAGGTATGGTGTATATTCTCTTTATGCCATGTAATAGGGCCCCTAGCATTGTCTCTTTTTTTTCCATGATCTTTATCATTTTAGATTTTATGTTTACCTCTTTGATCCTTTGTGTATTAGTTTTTGTGTATGCTGTGAGGTATATGAGTCCTGTTTCATTTTTTAATAGATGGACATCCAGTTATGCAGCACCATTTGTTAACAAGATGGTCTATTCTCCATTCAACAGACTTTGGCCCTTTGTCAAAATCAGCTGCTCAAAGATAGATTCACATCTGGGTTCTCGATTCTGTTCCATGGGTCTATGTGTCTGTTGTTGTACAAGTACCAGGCTTTCTACTGTGGCTATATAATAGGTTCTGAGATCAGGTAGTATGAGGCCACCTACTTTGATCTTCTTCTTCATTAATGCTTTGCTTACACAAGGCCTCTTCACTTTCCATATAAAGGTGGTGATTTGGTTGTCCATGTCTTTAAAGAACGCTATTGCAATTTGGATCATAATTGCATTGTATTTGTAGATCACTTTGGGAAGTATTGACATTTTCACAACGTTGAGTCTTCCTTTCCATGAGCATGGTATATGTTTCCACTTAAGTAGGTCTCTTTTGGTTTCTTGCAGTAGTGTTTTGTAGTTTTCTTTGTATAGGTTTTACATCCCTGGTTAGATTTATTCCTAATTATTTTATCATCTTGGGGGCTATTGTAAATGGCATTGATTTGCTGAATTCTTTTTGACATTCTTTTTGTTGGTGTAGAGAATCCAATTGATTTTTGTATGTTAATCTTGTATCCTGCTACTTTGCTGAAATCTTCTATGAGTTCCAGTAGATTTCTTGTGGGTTCTTTTGGGTTTTCTGTGTATAAGATTTCATCATCTGTGAATAGGTATAGTTTTACCTCTTCCATATCAATTTGGATGAACTGTATTCATTTATTTTTCTTGCATTATTGCTTTAGCTAGGACTTCCAGGACTGTGCCAAATAAGAATGGTGATAAAGGGCATTCCTTGCCTGGTTCTGCTCTCAAGGGGGATGCTTTCAGTCACTCTCTATTTAGAATGATGTGAACTGTTGGTTTTGTATAAATGCCCTTCATTATGTCAAGGAGTTTCCCTTTTATTCCCATTTGGTTGAGAGTTTTTATCAGGAATGAGTGTTGGACTTCATCAAATGCCTTTTCTGCATTGATTGAGACGATCATGTGAGTCTTTTGTTTTATTTATGTGGTTGATTATATTCATTGATTTTTCTAATGTTGAACTATCCCTGAATAACTAGTATATACCACTTGGTAATGACATTTTTTTAAATATGCTATATATGATTTCTAAGTACTTCTTTTGCTGTGTCCCAAAGGTGTTAGTAAGATGTGTTTTAATTCTTGTTTGATTCTATGAATTTTTCATTCCATCCTTGATTTCTTCTATTACCCAGTAGTTTTTAAGTTTTTCATTTTTGTCCTTCTTGTTTCTCTTATTGTGATTTCTACTTTTATGGCATTATGATCAGAGATGATGCTTTGTATTATTTCAATGTTTTGGATTTTGTTGAGGCTTACTTTGTGATCTAAAATGTGGAGAATTCTGGGGCATGTTCTACTGCATTGGAAAAGAACGTATACTTTGCTGCTGTTGGGTGGAGTGTTCTGTATATGTCTATGAGGTCAAGTTGGGTGATTGTGGCATTTAGATTTTCTGTATTTAGTTTCTTTCTAGATGCTCTTTCTTTCACAGAAATAGGTGTGTTGAAGTCTCCTACTACTATTGTGGAACTGTCTATTTCTCTTTTTAATGCTTTTAAAGTTCATTTTATGTATTTTGGAGCACTGTCATTGGGTGCATACATATTTATTATGGTTATGTTCTCCTGGTGTATTTACACTTTAGTCATTATAAAGTGACTTTCATTATGCTTTATGGTGGATTTTACTTTAAAGTCTATTTTATTGGAGATCAACATCTCCACTCCTGCTCTTTTTCAGTAATTATTTGCTTGATACATATTTTTCTATCCTTTGAGGTTTAATTTGTTTATGTCTTTGTGTCTCAGTAGTGTCTCTTGTAGACAACATCTAGATGGATCGTGGTTTTTTGTTTTTGTTTTTTTTTCCTCCATTCTGCCACTCTCTGTTACTTGTGCATTTAGGCCATTTACATTCAGTGGAATTATTAACAGGTATGAGTTTACTGTTGTCATTTTTTGTTTGTTTGTTTTGCTGATGGATTGTTTTTTCCACTTAATTTTTTGTGCTGGGTTCTTTTTGTTTATGGATTTTCTTTTCATTCTTTCATTATTGTTGATTTTGTGTTTGCTGAGCTTTTATGTTTTTCTTCTTTTTTATTTTGATGGGTAGGTTTCTTAGCTTCCTTTGTGGTTACCTTGAGATTTACCTTTACTTTTCTAAGTTTAACCAGTCTTTTATTTCTTGATATCGCGTTGACTTCCTCTCCATGTGGTCTAAATGCACCAATAAAAGTTGGTACATAAGGAAATTCTGTGACTACACCGGTTTTTCCCGCTTTTTTGTTCTGACATTGTGGTCATTTACATATTGACATCTCTGGTTCCCTATTTTCAGTCTTCAGCTTTGTTTTATTTTTGAGAATTCCCTATCTGGATTGATATCTTGTTCGTCTGTCTCGTGTCTTAGTCGTGGATTGTTGTCTAGATGTAATCAGATGACTCCCTTTAATACTTTTTGTAATTTGGGTCTGGTTTTTACATATTCCCTTAATTTCTGTTTATCTGGAAATGACTTAATATCACATCATATTTAGAGACAATTTTGCTTGATATATAATTCATGGCTGGCAATTTTTGTTGTTCAAGGCTTTATATATGTCATCCCATTGCCTTCTTGCCTGCATGGTTTCTCCTCAGTAATCAGAGCTTTGTCTTATTGGTTCTCCCTTGTAGGTTACTTTGCTTTTATCCCTATCCACTCTCAGGATTCTTTCTTTGTCTTTGGTGTTGCCAAGTTTGATTATGATATGTCTTGGTGACTTTCTTTTGGGATCTATCCTGTATGCATTCACTGAGATTCTTGGATACATATCTTCTCTTCATCCATGATATTAGGAAAGTTTTATGCCAGCAAATCTTCAACAATTGTTTCTGTGCTTTCTGTTCCACCCCAACCCCCATTCTGGAACTTCAATCACTCATAGATTTTTCCTACTGATAGTATCCCACATAATTCTTAGGTCTTCTTCATTTTTCTTCAGTATTTTTTCTGTTTTTTCCTCAGGCACATTGTTGTCAAGGGATTTATCTTCAATCTCACTAATTCTGATTTCCAGTGTCTCAATTCTGCTCCTATTACCTTCTATTGAGTTATCTAATTCTGAAATTTTATTGTTAATCTTTTGGATTTCTACTTGATGCTTTTGTATGGTTTCTAATAGCCTATTTATTCTTTTTTTTTTTTTTTTTCATTGTTTTCCTGAAACATTGCTGGGTTTGCAAAAAATGTCACAAAACAATTTGTGTATAAATTTTTGAATGCAAAACTTATTTGCACTGTAAGCATGGGACAAAAACAAAATAACATTAAAGAAATAAAAAATAAATTCATTATAGTTTTTAAGCTAAAAGAAGAATTTTTAAAATAATTTAAGATAAAAGCAATTTAAAATACTACTTTTTTATACTTAAATGTGTATTTACCACCGACTGTATTGCAAGCACCCTAAACTAGATTACAAGTTTCTTGAGGCTTGAAAATGTGTGTACACTTTTCTTTAATACTGCTAAACACTTAGCCCACTGTTGGGCACATTGTTGCTGTTAGCTGCCATCTAATCAGCCCTCAACTCTTGGTGGCCCTATGCACAACTTATGGAAACCTGAACTGGTCCTGCACCATCCCCAAGATCAGTTGGGCACTGGACTGTTGATCCATAGGGTTTTCATTGCCTGATTTTCAGAAGTAGATCACCAGGCCTTTCTTCCTAGTCTGTCTTAGTCTGGAAGCTCCACTGAAAACTGATTGGTAACAAAGCAGCATGCAAGCCTTCACTGACAGAACGGTGTTGGCTGCATGTGAGCTGGAAATACAACCTGGGTCTCCGCATGAAAGGTGAGAATTCTACCACTGAACCACCAACCCCATTGGGCACAGACAGGAGAGTTAATGACACAAATTGAGATGAGTGAACAAACTCGTGTTTTAGGAGTCTTGGTCCCTCTCATTGCCATCAAGTCAATTCCGACTCATAGCAACTCTATAGGACAGAAGAGAACAGCCCTTGTAGGGTTCCAAGGAGCAGCTGGTAGATTCAAACTGCCAATCTTTTGGTTAGCAGCTGGTCTCTTAACTACTGCACTGAGCAATCTAGAGCCAGTCAGTTTTACTCCAGTGTTTTTCATAGCTGTTAATAACTTAGCATTTATTTATCCATTCAACAAGTTACTTTTTACCTCCTACTGCGGGACTGAGGATAGCATAAAAAGTTAAAATTATGATTAGTATATTAATTTGATAGTTCTTTTTTTTCCCACAACTGGTAAGTTTCAGAAAGCCCTTGGATAAGAAATTTGCACAAAGAGATGTGTTTTATGTGAGATTGGGCTTAGGTGATTTAACTCTCCAGTGACCTTTGGAATTAATGCCCTTTCTCTGGCTTGTATTTGGGGTAGGGATGCCTGGTCTCAGACTGCATGCCAACTGCCCTCGATCCCAAGTGTTTGAACTATTTCCATCACTGGTTGTTTTGCCCCCTAATCAGCCACAGACCCGAATTATCTCTTCCTTATGCCAGACTATAACTCCATCTTTCATGAATTTGTGACATGCCATCTCTATGTACAGTATTTTGTAAATAAAAGTGATAATATGATAATTCATAATTATGTAAAATGATCAAGTCTTTGTGGTGGGAGAAACCTTTTTTCTTGTGGTTGCTTGTGGTTCACATTGTCCTCACTGCTACATAATTGTCCTTGTCTTTGCTGTTTCCTTGCCATAGATTTCTTTGTTTATCCTTTGTCATATCTTATTACTATTATTATTTCCATTGAAACATAAACTTTCCTCTTCTGGTATGCAGATTTACTTTAGCTTAGTCCATCAAGAAGTTATCAATCACTTTCAATATGACTATCACTGTATGGGATGCTATGGGAAAGACTCCAAAATTTATTTTGGAGCGGCCCTACTCATAACAGCTGAGGGAAAGGGGGAATGTTTTGCTATTACCACCTACTACAAAAAAAAAAAAAACTTGGATAAAATGCTCTGATGAAACAGAAAGGAAAACAATTCTTTCCACATGGTACTCAAGAGTTAAATTTTATAAGTAAGTGTTGGAGAGAGCAGGGAAGAAAGAGAAAGAGAGAAGAAGAAGAAAGAGAGATAAAGTGAAAGTATCGAAGGAAAAAAAAGGGAATGGATGGATTAACCAAAAGCAAACCAAAGCCATTGCAATCTAGTGGATTTTGACTCACAGTGACCTTATAGGACAGAGAAGAACTGCCCCAAAGGGTTTCCAAGGGTGTAATCTTTACAGAAGTAGACCGCCACATCTTTTTACCACAGGGCTGCTGGTAAATTTGAACACAGCACTTTTAGGTTAGCAGCTTAGCACTTTACCACTGCACCACCAGGGCTCCTGTCATGGATTGAATTGTTTCCCCAAAAAATACGTGTACCAATTTGGCTAGGCCATGATTCCCAGTATTATGTGATTTCCACCATTTTGTCATCTGATGTGATTTTCCTATGAGTTGTTAATCCTATCACTATGATGTTAATGAAATGGATTAGTGGCAGTTATGCTGATGAGATCTACAAGATTAGATTGTGTTTTAAGCTAATCTCTTTTGAGATATAAAAGAAAGAAGCAAGCAGAAAAACAGGGAGACCTCATACCACCAAGAAATCATCACTGGGAGCAGAGCAAGTCCTTTGGACCCAGGGTTCCTGTACAGAGAAGTCCCTGGTCCAGGGGAAGATTGATGAGAAGGACCTTTCTCCAGTGTCAACAGAGAGGTAAAGACTTCCCGTGGAGCTGACACACTGAATTTGGACTTGTAGCCTACTATACTGTGAGAGAATAAATTTCTCTTTGTTAACACCATCCCCTTGTGGTATTTCTGCTATAGTAGCACTAGATAACTAAGACAGCTCCTATGACATAGTATACCTATGTCAAAATGTGCTATGCTGTTCAAAAAGCTTAATTTTGTAGAGTTTTATAATCATTCATCAGAATAAGTAACACTGATAAGGATGCTAGATCAATTACTTGTGTTTTCTCCCTGGAATACTATAAATTATAAACAGCTTTGGGGCCTTTTAAATAATAACTTTGTGGCCTTAGCCTATTCAGCACATCTGAAATCCACAGGCTATCATTTGACAGGCTGACATAAGATAGACAGTGTTCTTTCTGCAATCATCTCAGATCAACAATTTGAGAAGTGAATATCTTCCTAGAGTGTTTGGCAGTAATGGAATACATCATTGGAAATACACCTGGAGAAACTCTCCAATAGCCTTGTAGATTAACCAAAACCAAAAAACCAAACCCACTGCCATTGAGTCGATTCTAATCCATAGAGACCCCATAGGGTTTCCAAGGTTGTAAATCTCTACAGAAGCAGGCTGCCACATTTTTCTCCTGCAGATGGGCTGGTGGTTTCGAACTGCCGACCTTTCAGTCAGCAGTCAATTGCTTTAGCCACTGTGCCACTACAGTACTAGGAAAAAGGTCATCTTTCCACTACTGCTAGTAAAGCAGATGTTTGGAACACAAATATTTACTTTAAAAATCTGATTTATAAAACTCTTCCATATTTTCCTAGCTCTAATGTCTGGTCCCACACTTACCAAAGCATTATTAGCATAATTAAATTAACACTTTTCTATCTCACTTTTCTCTGTTATGGCAATTATTGTAAGTAATATATCCATTTTTGAGGACAATATTTTTTGCCAAGGTATTTATAAAATTATATTAGTGTTATTCTTTACTAATTTAACCTTAGAAGATTAAAGGATGGGCCCTTTAAAGATCCTAATGACTTTTTCAAACAGAAAGTATAAAAACTTACCAAAAGATGAAGCTTATTATTATTACTTTGATGTTGTTTTTTTTTTCTTTTTTCTAAAACAAGGGTAAATTAAGTGACTGTAAGTTTGCAAAAACAATGAATAAGCTTGTGAAGATCAAGGTGACATCTTCAAGTGCTCATCAAATTCCAGGCTTGGAGCCTGCTTCCTTGGGTGGCACTTGTGATCTGTTTTCTCCTGCCAGAAATCATGTTTTTCCATGTTTTGCTCAGCATCTTAGGCAAATCTTGGTGTGAATTATATACATCATTTTATAATATGAAAATATACAACAGTTCTTAAAGACACAGTAGCTGCATATTTCCTCCACAAAGCACACCATCTCCTGTATCATAATACCCATAATTATGGCAGTAGGGTATTCATGACCTTTGTTTCAACTGCTTGGTTTAGTTAGAGCTTTACAGTTTGAACCAGAGTCATAGTATTAAGCATGTTATAAAATGGTCACATAAGAAATTAATGTGAACTACTGTTAACTTTTACAAGTGTTTACTTTGTTTCCTCAAATAAAACATCAAAAGAATTCTGGCAGCTATAAAATTGCAAGAAGTGAACAGTCCATCCAATTTCTCTGAAACAGAAGTGCTCCCAGAGTATAGCGGTATGTTTTTTTTTGTTGTTGTTGTTGAGAAAAAAAATCTGAAAAGTCTCTACAACGAACAGGTAGGATTATTCCAGTTAAACTCCCAGCTTGATCTAATTACCCCGTTACTAATTGTCATGGTTTGAATTATGTCCCCCCAAAAATGTGTGTATCAGTTTGGTTGGGCCATGATTCCTGGTACTGTGTGATTTTCCTATATGTTGTAAGTCCTGCGTCTATGATGTTAATGAGGGAGGATGGGTGGCAGTTGTGTTAGAAAGGCAGGACTCAGTTTACAGGATTGGATTGTGTCCTGAGGCAATTTCTTGAGATATAAAAGACAGAAGTGAGCAATGAGACAGGGGGACCTCATACCATCAAGAAAGCAGTGCCGGGAGCAGAGCACGTCCTTTGGACCTGCGTCCCCGGGCCGAGAAGCTCCTAGTCCGGGAGAACAATGATGAGAAGTTTGACAAAGAGAAAAAGCCTTCCCCTGGAGCTGACACCCTGAATTTGGACTTTTAGCCTACTTTACTGTGAAGAAACAAATTTCTCTTTGTTAAAGCCGTCCACTTGTGATATTTCTGTTGTAGCAGGACTAGATAACTAAGACACTAATGAAATGTATCTCTACTTCTTTCTCAAATTCTCTTCAATTATATTACGTGATATATTCTCACAGTCAGTGTTGCCACTTGCTTGTCTCCCACCAGCCCTCTATTTCTGGCCCTGGCTGCTCTCTGGTCACAAATGACTGACCTTCTAATAGCTGACATCAGTGGATTGTCACACACTGTGTGACCTCACACCTCTGGGAGCTTTTGACCCAGTGGATTGTCCCCTTACCTCCTTTCCACCTGTCTCCAAAGTCTTTCCTCTGACAGGGGCAATTCTCTTTCCTTTTAAGTCTCAGCTTCCTTCCCTACATTGCTCCTGGGCTGTCTTCTGCTGGCCTTGCTTATATAGGAGCGTTTCCCAAGCTGCTTCTTCAGGGCTCTTTTATTATCTAAGCAGTGTAGGAGTTAAGAGCATTAGAGTCAGAAAAAAAACCTAGGTTTGAATTCTGATTCTGCTGACGGCTAGCTGTATGGCTCGAAGAAAGTTATTTAAAATATCAGATGCTCTCTATTATCTTGTGAATAAATTGAAACTGTGTCATGGTTTGAATTATGTCCCCCCAAAAATGTGTGTCAATTTGGCTGGGCTATGATTCCCAGAATTGTGTGGTTGGCCTCCATTTTGTGATTGTAATTTTATGTTAAAGAGGATTAGGGTGGGATTGTAACACCACCTTTACCCAGGTCACATCCCTGATCCAATGTAAAGGGAGTTTCCCTGGGGTTTGGCCTGCACCACCTTTTATCTCTCAAGAGATAAAAGGAAAGGTAAGCAAGCAGAAAATTGGGGATCTCATACCATCAAGAAAGCAGTGCTGGGAGCAGAACGCTTCCTTTGGACCAGAGTCCCTGGGCAGAGAAGCTCCTAGTCTGGGGGAACACCGAAGAGAAGAAGGCTGACAGAGAGAAAAAGCCTTCCCCTGGAGCTGGCTCCCTGAATTTGGACTTTTAGCCTATGTTACTGTGAAAAAATAAATATCTCTTTGTTAAAGCCATCCACTTGTGGTATTTCTGTTGTAGCAGCACTAGATGACTAAGACAAACTGTAATATTTATTCCTTATTTAACAATAGTCTTGTAGAATTAGATGATTTTTTAGAAAAAAAGTGGTTTGTACAGTATTGGCATATAGAATAAACTCACAAGAAATGGCAGTTATTTTTTTACATATCTATGTTCACTGGGTTGTAAACTTCAAGAAGGCAGGGATACTTGTTTTATTTCTAACACCAGAATAAATGCATGGCATAAAATAAGTGCTCACTAAATGGTTGCTGATTGAATGAATGGATATCCAAAGAAAAATTTTTCAGTGAAATGTTAGCTATTTTGGTGTTGGCCCCATACACAACCAAATGAAATGCTGACCAGTCCTGCACTATCTCCGCTATCGATTGAAGATTGGACCATTGTGATCCATAGGGTGGTTGTTGGCTGATTTTCAGATGCAGATCGCACAGTCTTTCTTTCTAATCTTAGTCTGGAAGAGTCACTGGAACCTGTTCACCACCACAGAAACACACAAGCCTCCACTGACAGACAGAGATGCATTTTGTTGTTGTCAGGTGCCATCGAGTCACTTCTGACTCATAGTGACCCTATGTATAACATAACAAAACACTGTCCAATCCTGCACCATCCTCACAAATGTTATGTTTTAGCCCATTGTTGCAGCCACTATGTCAACCCATCTTGTCAAAGGTCTTTCTATTTTTCGCTGATCCTCTACTTTACCGAGAATGATATCCTTCTGCAGGGAATAGTTTCTTCTGATAACACGTGCAAAGTACATGAGATGAAGTCTTGCCATCCTTGCTTCCAGGGAGCACTCTGGCTGTACTTCTTCTAAGACAGACTTATTTACTCTTCTTGCATTCCATGGTATATTTAATATTCTTTGCCAGAACCATAGTTTAAAGGAATCTATTCACCTTCAGTCTGTCAGACCAGTAAGTCTAGTCTTTTTTTGTGTGTGTGAATTCGGATTTTTATCTACATTTTTCTCTTGCTCTGTCTGGGACCCTCTGTTGCAATCCTTGTCAGAGCAGTTGGTGATGGTAGCCTGGCACAATCTAGTTTTTCTAAGCTCAGGTTTGTGGAAGCTGTGGTTCATGTGATCCATTAGTACTTTGGACTAATATTTCCTTGTCTTTGGTTTTCTTCATTCTCGTTTGCTCAGAACATGATGGGACCAATAGATGCATTTTAGATGGCCAGTCACAAGCTTTTAAGACCCCAGACTCTGCTCACCAAAGTAGGATGTAGAACATTTTCTTTATGAACTATGCTATGTCAGTTGACCTAGATGTCCCCTGAGACCATCGTCCCTAGCCCTTAGCCCGAGTACCTCGATCCCTCAAAGTATTGGGATGTGTCTACGATTTGGAAGCTTCTGTGATTTTGCCTTGGTCCCTTTGGGCTGGGTTCCCCTATATTGTGTGTTGGCTTCCCCTTCCCCAAAGTTAACACTTGTGTACTATCTACTTAGTGATTTCTCTCCTCCCCATCCTTCCCCTCTCTCATAACAATTAAAGATTGCTGTTTTCTGTGTGTATACCTTTTCTTGGGTTTTTATAACAGTGGTCTTATACAATATTTGTCCTTTTGTGATTGACATATTTCACTCAGCATAATGCCCTCTAGAGTCATCCATGTTGTAATATGTTTCACAGATTCATCATTGTTCTTTGTGGTTGTGTAGTATTCCATTGTGTGTATGTATCAATTTGTTTTTCCATTCATCTGTTGATGGGCACTTAGGTTGTTTCCATTTATTGCTATTGTGAATAATGCTGCAAAGAACATGGCTGCACACATGCCCACTCATATGATGGCACTTATTTCTCTAGAATATATTCCTAGGAGTGGAATTGCTGGATTTTATGGCATTTCTGTTTCTAGCTTTTTAAGGAGGCATCGTATCGTTTTCCATAGTGGTTTTACCATTTTACATTCCCACCAACTGTGCATAAGAGTTCCAATATACTTGCTACCTGTCCAAAATTTGTTTTTATTTTTTATTTTCCTGGTAGTTTTTATTAGTGCTAGTGATGTCTGGGTGAGATGATGTATCATTGTAGTTTGTTTTTTTTTTTGGGGGGGGGGGTGGATGGTTTGCATTTCTCTAATGTCCTATGATTATGAGCTCTTCCTCATGTGTCTGTTAGCTGCCTGAATGTCTTCTTTGGTGAAGTGCCTGTCCATATCCTGTGCCATTTTTTTAATAATTGGATTGTTTGTCTTTTTGTTATTGAGGTATTGAAGTATTCTATAGATTTTAAAAATTAGATGTCGGAAATGCTGTAGCCACAGATTTTTTCCAGTCTTTAGGTTCTTTTCTCTTTTGATGAAGTCTCTTGATGAGCATGTGTTTAATTTTTAGGTATTCCCAGTTATCTGGTCTATCTTCTGGTGTTTGTGCATGTTATGATCTACATTCTCTTTATGCCATGTATTAGGGCCCCTAGCATTGTCCCTATTTTTTCTTCCATGGTCTTTAACGTTTTAGATTTTATATTCACGTCTTTGATCCATTTCGAGTTAGTTTTTGCATATGGTATGAGGTATGGGTCTTGTTCCATTTTTTTATAGATGGACATCCAGTTATGCCAGCTTCATTTGTTAACAAGACTGTCTTTTCTCCATTCAACAGACTCTGGCCCTTTGTCAAATATCAACTGCTCAAAGATGGATAGATTTATATCTGGGTTCTCAATTCTGTTCCATAGGTCTATGTGTCTGTTGTGCAAGTACCAGGCTGTTTTGACTACCGTGGCTATAATAGGTTCTGAGATTAGGTAGTGTGGGGTCTCCCACTTTGTTCTTCTTTGTTAATGCTTTCCTTATATGGGGCCTCTTCCCTTTCCATATAAAAAGATGGTGATTTGATTGTCCCTGTCTTAAAAAACACTATTGGAATTTGGAGCGGGATTGCACTGTATCTGTATATGACTTTGGGGAGTATTGATATTTTTACAATGTTGAGTCTTCCTATCCAAGAGCATGGTGTATTTTTCCACTTAGTTAGGTCTCTTTTGGTTTCTTGCAGTAGTATTTTGTAGTTTTCTTTGTATAGGTTTTACATCACTGGTTAGATTTATTCCAAAGTATTTTAACTTCTTGGGGGCTATTGTAAATGGCACCGATTTGCTGAGTTATTTTTTGAAGTTCTCTTTGTTGGTATAGAGGAATCCAACTGATTTTTTATGTTAATTTTGTATTCTGCTAATTCGTTGAAATCTTCTATTAGTTCCAGTAGTTTTTTGTGGATTCTTTGGGGTTTTCTGTGTATAAGATCACATCATCTGCTTACAGGTATACTTTTACCTCTTCCATACCAGTTTGGACGCACTTTACTTTTCTTCTCTTATTGGTGTAGCTAGGACTTCCAGTACGATGTTGAATAGCAGTGTTGATAAACGGCATCTTTGTCTGGTTCCAGTTCTCAAGGGGAATGCTTTCAGTAACTCTCCATTTAGAATGATGTGAGGTGTTGATTTTGTATAAAGGCCCTTTATTATATCAAGGAATTTCCCTTCTATTCCTATTTGGCTGGGAGTTTTTATCAGTAATGGGTCTTGGACTTTGTCAAATGCTTTTTCTGCTTCGATTGAGATGGTCATGTGATTCTTTTGCTTTATTTATGTGGTGGGTTACGTTGATTGATTTTCTAATAATGAACTATCCCTAATAACTGGTATAAATCCCACTTGGTCATGATGAATTATTTTTTTGATACACTGTTGAATTCTATTAGCTAGAATTTTGTTGATAAGTTTTGCATCTACATTCATGAAGCATATTGGTCTGTAGTTTTCTCTTTTTGTGGTGTCCTTGCCTGGCTTTGGTATCAGGGTTATGCTGGCTTCATAGAATGAATTCAGGAATATTACTTTTTTTTCCTACCCTTTGAAATAATTTGAGTTGTACTAGTGTGAACTCTTCTCTGAAAATTTGGTAGAATTCCCCAGGGAAGCCGTTCAGGTCAGGGCTTTTTTGTTATTGGTGGTGGTGGTGGGAGGTTTTTTTTATCATCTCTTCAATCTCTTGTTATGAGTCGGCTTAAGTTGTTTACCTCAGTTTGTGTTAGGAAGGTAGTGTGTTTCTAGAAATTTGTCCATTTCTCCTAGATTTTTCAAATCTGTTGGAGTAAATTTTTCATAATATTGTGATTCTTTTTATTTTAGTTGTGTTTATTGTGGTATCACCTGTCTCATTTTTTTTTTTCATGTTATTTGCTTCCTCTACTGTTTTTCTTTTGTCAGTTTGGTCACTGGTTATCTATTTTGTTCATCTTTTCAAAGAACTATCTTTTGGTCTTGTTGATTCTTTCTCTTGTTTTGTTGTTGTTGTTTCCTATTTCATTTATTTCTTCTCTGATCTTTATTATTTCCTTCTGTGTGATGCCTGTGGGCTTCTTTTGCAGTTCTCTTTCTATTTGTTCAAGTTGTAGGGTTAGTGTTTTGTTTTGGTCCTTTCTTTTTTGATGTGTGTGTTTACTGCGATAGTATGACCTCTAAGTGCTTCTTTTGCTGTGTCCAAAAGTGTTGGTAAGATGTGTTTTCATTATCATTTGACTGTAAGAATTTTTATTCCATCTTTGACTTGTTCCGTTAACCAGTAGTTTTTAAGCAAGGTGTTGTTCAGTTTCCATGTATTTGATTTTTTTTCTTGCTGTTTCTGTAATTGATTTCTACCTTTATGGCATTATGATCAAAGTAGATGCTTTGTATTATTTCAATGTTTTGGATTTTGCTGAAGCTTGCTTTGTGGTCTAAAATGAAAACTTTGCTGTTGTTGGGTGGAGTGTTCTGTATACATCTATGAAGTCGAGATGGGTGATTGTGGCATTTAGATCTTCTCTATCTTTATTGAATTTCTTTCTAAATATTCTCTCTTTCACCAAAATTGGTGTGTTGAAGTCTCCTACTATTATTGTGGAACTGTCTATTTTTCTTTTCAGTGCTGTTAGAGTTTGTTTTTTTAAACGTGTTTTGAAGCACCGTCATTGGCTGTGTATGTATTTATTACGGTTATGTCTTCCTGATATATTGACACTTTTGTCATTATAGAGTGGGCTTCCTTATGTTTTATGGTGGATTTTGCTTTAAAGTCTTTATTGTAGATTAATATTTCCACTCCTGCTCTTTTTTGGTTATTGTTTTCTTAACATATTTTCTTCCGACCTTTGAGGTTTAGTTTGTTTATGTCTTTGTGACTCAGGAGTGTCTCTTGTAGACAGCATCTAGATGGATCCTGTTTTTTCTCCATTCTGCCACTCTCTGTCTTTTACTGGTGCATTTAGGATGTTTACATTCAGTGGAATTATTTATAGGTATGAGTTTACTGCTGTCATTATTGTTTTGCTGATGGATTTTTTTTTTCTTGGCTGTAATCTTTTTATTTCTTTTTAATTGTACTTTAGGTGAAGGTTTGCAGAGCAAATAGTTTCTCACCAAACTGTCAGTACACATATTGTTTTATGACATTGGTTAACAACCCCACAACATGTCAACCCTCTCCCTTCTTAACCATTTTTTTTTTTTTTTTTTGGTGAAAATATACATAGCCAAAGATACACCATTTCAAAAATTTCTACATGCACAATTCAGTGACACTGATTACGTTCTTCCAGTTGTGCTGCTATTCTCACTTTAGATGCAGGTTTACAGAACAAAATAGTTTCTCATTAGACAGATAGTACACATTGCTCTATGACAATGGTTAACAACCCCACTACATGTCAACATTGTCCTTACTCAAACTTGGGTTCCCTATCACCAGATTTCCTGTCCATTTCTGCTTTCTAGTCCTTGTCCCTGGACTGCTGTGCCTCATTAGTCCTGTTTGTTTAGTGGGGTTGGCCAATTCCTGGCTGAACAGTGAACCTTGGGAATGACTTCACCACTGAGCTAAAAGGGTGTTTGGGGGCCATACTCTCGGGGTTTCTCCAGTCTCTTTCAGGCCAGTAAATCTGGTCTTTTTTGTGTGCGTTAGAATTTTGTTCTACATCCTTCACCAGCTCTGTCCAGAACCCTCTGTTGTGAGCCCAGTCAGAGCAGTCAGTGGAGGTAATCAGGAACGATCTAACTGTACTGGACTCAGTCTGGTGGAGGCCTTGGTAGCTGTGGTCCATTAGTCCTTTGGACTAATATTTTCCTTGTATCCTGTTCTCTTCATTCTCCCTTGCTCCTGAAGGGGTGAGACCAGCGGAGTATCTTAGATGGCTGCTCACAGGCTTTTAAGACCCCAGACACTACTCACCAAGGTAGAATGTAGAACATTGTCTTTATAAACTGTGTTATGCCAACTGAGCTAGATGTTCCCTGAAACCATGGTCCCCACAGCCCTCTGTCCAGCAATTCAGTCCCTCAGGGAGTTTGGATGTGTCTATGGAGCTTCCATGACATTTCGTTGTACAAGTTGTGCTGGTTTCCCCAATATTGTGTACTGTCTCACCCTTCACCAAAGATACCACTTATCTATTGTCTATTTAATATTCCCCCCCACCCCTCCCATCCCTCATAGCCAACAAAGATTGTTACTTTTTGAGTGTAAACTTTTTCATGAGTTTTTACAATAGAGGTGTCATACAATATTTGTCCTTTTGTGATTGACTTATTTCACTCAGCATAATGTCCTCCAGTTTCATCCATGTTATGAGCTGACATTTTCTTTGTTCCTCTTACTATCCTGTGCCTTTTGTTTGTGGATTTTTCCAGTTCTTTTATTTTTGTAGGTTTTGTTTTTACTGATACTTTATGATTTTCCTCTTTATTTTTATGAATATGTTTGTTAACCTTCTTCGTGGTTACCATGAAATTTACCCTTATCTTTCTAAGTTTGAAGCAGTCTATTATTACTTGGTATCACCTTGCCTTCCTCTCCATTAGAAGGTTCTATGCCTACACCATTTATTCCCTCTTTTATTGTTCTGATGTTGTTGTCATTTACAGATTAACTGCTCTGATTCCCTGTTGTATTTCTTTTGGTTTTGAATAGTCCTTAAGAGTTCATTTCTTAGATTGGTATCTGGCTGATATGATCCTACCTCCTAGATTCTGCCTGTGAGCTGAAGTTATTTGTTCTCAGATTGAAGGACTCCCTTTAATAATTCTTGTATTTTTGTTTTGGTTTTTACATATTCCCTTAATTTCTGTTTATCTGGAAATGTCCTAATTTCACCATCATATCTGAACCAGAGTTTTGCAGGATATATTATTCTTGGCTGGCAATTTTTTTCTTTCAAAGTTTTATATATGTCATCCGATTGCCTTCTTGCCTGCATGGTTTCTGCCGAATAATGTGAGCTTAGTCTTATTGTTTCTCCTCTTTTTGTGACTTCTTGTTTTTCACAAGCTGCTCTCAGGATTCTTTGTCCTTGGTTTTGGCAAGTGTGATTATGATATGCCTTGGTGATTTTCTTTTGGGGTCTATCTAGCTCAACAAACTTCTTGGATAGCCAGCTTTTCATCTTTCATGATATTGGGGAAGTTTTCTATCAGCAGTTCTTCAATGATCCTCTCTGTGTTTTCTGTTTTCTCCCCCTGTTCTGGAACTCCAATCACTTGCAGATTTTTGCTTTTGATTGTATCCCACATAATTCTCAGGGTCTCTTCATTTTTCTTTGTTCTTTTTTCTGAGTTTTCCTCAGAGTTGTATCGAAGTGTTTATCTTCAATTCCGCTGATCCTGTCTTCCACCGTTTCAAATCTGCTCCTCAGCCCTTCTATGACACTGTCCATTTCTGAAATCTTGTTGTTTATCTTTTGGATTTTTAATTGTTGTTTTTGTATAATTTCTAGTTGTGAATTTATTTTGGCATTTTCTTCCTGCGTTATTTTCCTGAATTCTTCCATTTTTTTGTCTGTATTTTCCATGAATTTGTCTGCCATTTCCATGAATTTGTCTAATTTTTCCTCATTTTTATCTGCTTTTTGTTTCAACTCTTGGATAATTCTGAGTATTAGAGATTTGAATTCCCTATCAAGTAATTCTAGTGCCTTTTCTTCTACTGGAAAGTCATCTGGTGTTTTATTTTGGGCACCTACTGGAACCACTGTGTCCTGTTTTTGTAAATGTTTTGATATTGTATGCTGTCTTCGGGGCCTCCAGTAGTTATTTTTCTCATTTGTTGATTGTAGATTTGTTTGTTTCATCCTTTTTTATATTTGGCTGTGTCTGAGCAGGTGGGCTGTGTGTTCTTTGTTGTTTGCTCGTCTGTGGGCATGACACTTTTCACCTCCTTCTCCAATTGGCAGGGTCAGTCACTCATATATGGTACAGCAGGGCAGTTCTAGCTCAGGAGAAGTTGTTGGAATGGGTTGTTTGTGGCACTTATACTGCCACCATGGTGGATCAGTAATTAATGCAGGTTCCAGTAGGCCGTGCCTGTGCTGCTTGGTGGTGTGATGTTAAGTGCACAGTGCAGATAGGAAGGATGGAGGGGGGAGATTGTGATGTGTGGAGCTAAGATGGATACAGGAGAGAGGAGAGAGGAACAGGAGCCAAAAACATACAAACAAAAAAGAGTGCTAGGGGGGCTTGCTGTTAGAGTGGAGAGATGAGAGAATGAAATGGAGAAAAACAAAAAGAAGAAGAAGACAAAAAAAGAAAAGAAAGTAGTGAATAAATAAAAATTAGAAAGAAGAAAGAAAAGAAAAGCTCCCAGGGATCCCACCGGTGAGGCTACGAAGTCTGGGGAAGTTGTTCCCAGGTGTTGCAGTACAGCCTGGCTAGAAGAGATAGAGGTGTCACTCTGCACCAGATATTCAGGGGACAGGAAGAGAAGGAAGGTATAGAGATATGAGAAACTGAATAATGAAGAAAGACAAAAAGGAAAAAGAGGGAAAAGAAAATAAATTGCCAAAAAAATTACAGAAAAAAAAAGAAATGCCATCAGGGATCCCTCTCTGTGTCTACACAAGCTGAGGGGGTAGGTCCCAAGCCATGCAGCACTGTCCAGCCAGTACGGGCTCCCAATTTCAGAAAAGATAAAGAAAACAAACAAACAATTCAAAACAAACAAACAAAAAAAGCCCCAGAATCCCACCAGCGTGGCAGCACAAACTGGGAAGCAGTTCTACACTTGAGTGGAGCTCCACAGCCCCTCAGGAAGAAGCAAAGATGGTGCACGGAGCCAGGTATTTGAGCAAAAGGAGGGGGAGGTGGTGAGAGGTAAGGAAGAACTCAAAAGATGCAGAAAAATACAACACCGGCAGTCAGCAAATGGCACTCCGGGAGTTGGCCATTGTGGGCAGGTGGAATCCAAGCAATTGGTGCTTCCCAGCCAAGAGACTGTGGCCGCGGGAAGCAGAGGAGGCCAAGTGGGGGTGAAGAAGGGTGGGGGGTGGGAAAGCATATATCATTGGTTACTGGTTACCCCCTGTTCGCTGATTTATGATAGGAGTCCAAGATGGCAGATCCATGCTGTGTTAGCTGATAGGGGACCTCTGCATGTATGTCTCCTCACTCTCTGTTCTCTGTCAGTTTGTTATTCCATTTGGTGCTTGGCTGAGTTCTTTATCTCTTCATTTGATGTTTAGGGTTTCAGGATTGCTGTTTTCTCTGTTTGGCTTAGTTTTTTGGATTTTTGCTGTGGAGGGACAGCGTGGTGTTTCTGCCTAGAGCGCCATGTTGCTGGAAGTCTCTGCTGAATGATTTTTGTTCTGCTTAATTTTTTGTACTGAGTTCTTTTTGTTTATGGATTTTATTTTCATTTCTTTCTTTATTGTTGATTTTGTGTTTGCTGAGCTTTTATGTTTTTCATCTTTTTTTTTTTTAATATGGGTAGGTTTCTTAGCATCCTTTGCAGTTACTTTGAAATTTATTTTTATTTTTCTAAGTTTAAACTAGTCTTTTATTTCTTGATATCACCTTGACTTCCTCTCCATATGAAAGTTCTATGACTACACCATTTTTTCCCTCTTTTTTGTTCTGACATTGTGGTCATTTACATATAGACTTCTTTGGTTCCCTATTTCAGTCTTTTAGCTTTGTTTTATTTTTGAGAATTCCCTATCTGGGTTGATATCTGGTTGATCTGTCCTGTGTCCTAGTCTTGGATTGTTCTCTAATGTTGTTGGTTCTCTAACCGGATGATTCCCTTTAATATTTTTTGTAATTTGGGTCTGGTTTTTACATATTCCCTCAATTTCTGTTTAATCTGGAAATGAACTAATATCGTCATCATATTTAGAGACAATTTTGCTGGGTATATAATTCTTGGCTGGCAATTTTAGTCCTTCAAGGCTTTATGTATGTCATTTCATTGCCTTCTTGCCTGCATGGTTTCTGCTCAGTAATCAGAGCTTAGTTTTATTGAGTCTCCCTTGTAGGTTACTTTGCGTTTATCCCTATCCACTCTCAGGATTCTTTCTTTGTCTTTGGTGTTGGCAAGTTTGATTAAGATATGTCTTGGTGACTTTCTTTTGGAATCTATCCTGTGTGTGTTCATTGAGCTTCTTGGATAGATATCATCTAGTATTTCATGATATTAGGAAACTTTTCTACTAGCAAATCTTCAACAACTCTTTCTGTGTTTTCTGTTACCCCTCCCCCCAGCAACCTCACATTCTGAAGCTTCGATCACACATAGATTTTTCTCTTGATCATATCCCACATGATTCTTAGGATTTCTTCAATTTTTTTTCAGTATTTTTTCCTCAAACAAATTGGTGTCGAGATATTTATCTTCAATCTCATTAATTCTGACCTCCATTGTCTCAATTCTGCTCCTATCACCTTCTATTGAGTTATCTATTTCTGAAATTTTATTGTTAATCTTTTAGATTTCTCCTTGCTGCTTTTGTATGGTTTCTAGTAGCCTGTTTATTCTGTCATTTTGTTCTTGCATTGCTTTCCTGACACATTGTGGAGATTGCAATAAATGTCACAAAACGATTTGTGTATAAATTTTTGTATGAAAAACTAATTTGTTCTGTAAATATGTGACAGAAACACAATAAAATTAAAGAAACAAAACAACAAAAGCACAAAATAAATTCATTATGGTTTTTAAGCTAAAATAAATTTCAAAATAAGATGAAAGCAATTTAAAATATTACTTTTTTATACTTAAATGTGTGTTTTCCACTGACTAGATTGTAAGCACCCTAAACTGGATTACAAGTTTCTTGAGGCTTGAATCTGGGTGCACAATTCTCTTTAATACCACTAAACACTTAGCCCAGTATTGGGCACCTTCTTGTTTTCAGCTGCCATCTAGTCATCCCGCAACTCATGGTGATGCCAGATAGAACAGATTGAAACCCTGTCCAGTCCTGCAGCATCCTCAATATCATTTGGGCATTGGACTGTTGTGATCTATAGGGTTTTCTTGGGCTGATTTTCAGAAGTAGGTCACCAGGCCTTTCTTCCTAGTCTGTCTTAGTCTGGAAGCTGCACTGAATCCTAATCAGTAACATAGCAACATGCAAGCCTTCACTGACAGAAGGCTGATGGTGGTATATGAGGTGCATTGCCTGGGAATCCAACCTGGATCTTTCATGGAAGGTAAGAATTCTAAAACTGAACCACATACCCCATTGGACAGAGAGGAGTTTTAATGATAAAAATTGAAATGAAGTGAACAAACTTGTTTTTTATGAGTCTTGGTCTCTCTCATTGCTGTCTAGTCAATTTCGACTCACAGGGACCCTATAGGACAGAGTAAAACTGCCTCCACAGGGTTTCCAAGGAGTGGCTAGTGGATTCATCCTGCTTACCTTTTGGTTAACAGCCAAGCTCTTAACCACTGCACTAAGCAATCTAGAGCCAGTCAATCTTACTTCAGTGTCTTTCATAGCTGTGAAGAACTTGGCATTTATCTACCCATTCAACAAGTTACTTTTTACCTCCCACTGTGGGACTGAGGACAGCATAAAACATTAAAATCATGACGACTACATTCATTTGATAGTTCTTTCTTTTTCCACAACCAGTAAGTTTCAGAAAGCCCTGGGATAAGAAATTTACCCACAGATATGTGTTTTATGTGAAATTGGGCCTAGGTGATTTAACTTCCCAGTGTCCATTGGAATTAAGGCCCATTCTTTGGTTTGTCTGTGGGGTAGGGATGTCTGGCCCCAGACTGCATGCCAACTGCCTCATGATCCCAAGTGTTTTGACTGTATCTTTCACTGGTTGATTGCCCTTTTAATATGCCACAGGCCTGCATTATCTCTTCCAAATATCAGATTTTTTTACTCCATCCTTCATGAATTTATGAGATGTCATCTCTATGTAGTGTTTTGTAAATAAAAGTAATAGTATAGTACTTCATAATTATGTAAAATGATCAAGTCTTTGAGGCGGGAGGAACCTTTGTTCTTGTGGTTGCTTGTGGTTCATGTTGTCCTCACTATTGTATACTCTTCCTTGTCTTTGCTATTTTCTTGCCATGGATTTCTTTGTTTCTCCTTTGTCATACCTTATTATTATTTCCTTTGAAACATAACTGCTCCTCTACTGGTATGGAGATTTACTCTGCTTAGTCCCTCGAGGATTTATCAATCATTTACAATATGACTATCACTGTATTGGACACTATGGGAAAGACTCCAAAACGTATTTGATGTAACCTTTCTTGTTGAGGATTTTAAGAACTAACAGATGAATTTTCTTAATCTTTCTGTATACCTGTATAATCCATGGGTATCAGAAAATTACAAGGAATATTCTGATATTTCCTATTGAATATTAAGTATTTCTCTAGGTTTTTACCCTCTTTGCCTATCTACAAAAGAGACAGTGGGAGATCTTGTAATTTTTGTCTTCTGTGTCTGATTTCAGTATTGATTCTCTGTATACTGAAAGCTCAGACTGTTGCTTTCTTGAAGTCCTGGTGGTAAACATGGGATTTATTCCATCCATTCTTCTAATCATCCTCCTTACTTCTAGGCTAGACCTGGAGATGCCAAGTAGGAGTTGATGCATAAAACCCTAGGAAGTAATATCTGATTTTATCTAAAGTGTTCTATTATAAAATGTATTTTGACATTGCAGAAGAAAAATGGATGAAAACTGTTAAATTCTTACACTATGGATAGATTTGATCCTCAAAAATTCTTCGAAGTAGGTATCTTACTGCTTTCCTCATTTTATAGATGAGGAAAAGAAAACATGGCAAGGTTAAGAACTTTCCCAAGACCTAAATCTAATAGGTGGCAGAGCTGGGATTTGAACTCAGTTCTCGATGCATTCTGAAAACACTCTGCTCTCAACCACTCAACTAAATGCTCTCGCCTTTGAGGAACACTAGAGTCATATGGATAGAGAAACAAGTGGTTAGATGGCTTGATGTTATTTGATTGGTTAATAATTATTGACCTATATAACTTAGCATTTTTAAGTTCAGGGTCCACATATTTATTTAGGGAAACTATGAGGAAAGATAAATAATACTTAGGGTAGTTGGGATGGATTAAGGCAGCATCCCCAGCCCTGGATGTGACTTCAGAAAGAATATGATGTACAAAGGAATCACCTACAATGACAAAAACTTTACTCTTCATATTTTCATGTGTTTATCTTAAGGCATTGTTATTGCTGCTATGGTTAGTTGATGCCGAGTAGATTCTGATCCATGACAAACCCGTGTGTTACAGAGTAGAATTCCAGCATAAGGTTTTCTTGGATGTAGTCATTAGTACAGTTTAAAATGAAAAAAAACCTTAATAGGTGTGGCAATATATTGAAATATCAGCGTTCAGCCTGGTATTTACAGAACTTCACAAGTTAAAGAGTGGCAAGTACTCTAACAGAAGTGTCTTGGGTCTGATTTCCTGAAAGCAGAGTCTGAGTTGGGATACTTATGTAAATGGTATACTGTGTGGATGCTCTCAGATGCAACATGTGAGGGAAGCCAGGACACAACACTGGAAGGAAAACCTCAGTCTGATACCATGGAGAGGAGAGGCTCTGGAGCAAGAAAGTCTCCAAGGTGTTGAGGAGAGAGTTTGGTCTTTTGTATATAAAATAAGTTAGTCATTGAATCCCCCTTCTAACTTATGCCCTATCCTGCCTGTGTAATTTGGTATCTCCCATTCCTAGGCTTTGCCAGTAAAGTTGGCTTCAAGTACATCAAAGTAACTCCTGGAAGAGGTTATAGTTGTGAATGATCAACAGCCTGAATAATAACAGCTGAGGGAAAGGTGGAATGCTTCACCATTACCACATACTACAAAGAAAACTTGGACAAAATGTCCTGAGGAAACAGAAGGGAAAAAGATTCTTTCCACCTGGTGGAGAGGTAATTTTTGGTCATTAACATCATAATATGAATAAGTTACTGTCTTATGCTGGGTTCTCTAGAGAAGCAAAACCAGTAAAGTGTATAAATATATATATAGAGAGAGATTATATCAAGGAAACAGCTCACGTGATTGTAGAGGCTAGAATGTAGCAAGTCTGTGGATCAGGGTAGAGGCCTCTCCCAAGTCACACAGCTGCAGAAGCTGGCAAGCCCAAGATCGGCAGGGCGGAGAGCAGGGCTCCTGCTCACAGGCTGTGCAGATCGACAAATCCCAGGTTCGGCAGATAAGCTGACAGCTCAAGTCCCAAGAACGGGAGATGAGACAACAGGAAGCAGCTGCAGGATCCAGAGAGAGCAAAAAGCCAGAATATCTGCTTATATACAGATACAGGAAACACCCCCAAGGAGATTCCCTTTCATCTGATTGGCTACTCACAGTATATTCAATCACGGGAGCGACTACATTAAAACTCTGAGAATCATGGCCCAGCCAAGCTGACACACAACCTTAATCATCACAGGTACTCAAGAGTTAATTTTTATAAAGGAGTGTTAGAGAGGAAAGGGAAGAAGGAGAGGGAGAGGGAAGGAGAGAAAGAGAGAGAAAAGGTGAAAATATCAAAGTGGAAAAAGGGAATGGAATGGATTAACCAAAACCAAGCCAAAATCATTGCAATCTAGCGGATTTTGACTCACAGTGACCCTATAGGGCAGAGTAGAACTGCCCCATAGGTTTCCAAGGGTGTAATCTTTACAGAAGCAGACTGCCACCCCTTTTTTACCACAGAGCTCTTGGTGGGTTTGAACATCCCACCTTTAGTTTAGTAGCTGAGCACTTTACCTCTATGCCAACAGGGCTCCTATGGAATGGTATACCTACATCAGAATGTTCTATGGTGTTTAAAAAGCTTAATTTTGTAGAGTTTTATAATCATTCATCAGAATAGGAATAAGTAACATTGATAAGGTCGCTAGATTAATTACATGTTTTCTCCCTGGAATACCACAAATTGTAAACAGCATTGGGTCTTTTAAATAACAACTTTGTGGCCTTAGCCGATTAAGCGCTTCTTAAATCCACAAGTTATCATTTGAGAGGCTGACATAATACGGGCAGTGTCCTCTCTGCAAACATCTCACATCAACAATCTGAGAAGGGAGTATCTTTCTGGAGTGCTTGGCAAGCAAGGGTAGACATCGTTGGAGATATACCTGAAGAAGCTTTCCAATAGCCTTGTAGATAAACACTCCTAGGAAAAAGGTCACCTTTGCACCAGTGCTAGTAAAGCAGAGGTTTGGAGCACAAACATTTATTTTAAAAATCTAATTTAAAAAATTCCTCTATTTTTGCTAGCTTTACCGTCTGGTCCCATATTTACCAGAGCATCATTAGCATAATTAAATTAGCACTCTTCTATCTCTGTTCTGGCAACTACTGTAACTAATATATCCATTTTTGAGGACAGTATTTTTTCCCAAGGTATTTATAAAATTACATTAGTGTTATTCTTTATTAATTTAAGCCAGCATGATTAAATGATGGACCTTTTAAAGATCCTAAAGACTTTTTCAAACAGAAAGTATAAAAACTTACCCAAAGATCAAGCCAATTGTTGTTACTGTGATGTTGTTTTCTTTTTTCCAAAACATGGGTAAATTAAGTGACTGTAAGTTTGTAGAAATAATGAATAGACTTGTAAAGACCAAGCCTTCAAGTGCTCATCAAATTCCAGGCTAGGGGCCAGCTTCCCTGCGTAGCACTTGTGATCTGTTTTCTCCTGCCAGAAATCATGTTTCTCCATCTTGTTTTGCTCAGCATGGTCCGTAAATCATGGTGTGAATTATACATATCATTTTATAATATAATAATATACAGCAGTTCTTTTCTTAAAGATACAGTAGCTACATATTTCCTCCCCAAAGCATACCACCTCCTATATCATAATACCCATAATAATGGCAGTGAGTTATTCATGAGCTTTATCTAACTAATTGATTTCGCTAAAGCGTTAGATTTTTAACAAGAGTCATAGTATTAAGTATCTTAAACAAAGGTCACATAAGAAGTTAATGTGAACTACATTTAATTTTTACAAGTTTCATGGATTGAATTGTGTCCCCCCAAAATATGTCAACTTGGCTAGGTCATGATTTCCAGTATTGTATGATTGTCTACCATTTTATCTTCTTTTTTATTTTTATTTTTTTTATTGTACTTCAGGTGAAGGTCTACAGAACAGTTTCCTATAAAACAGGAGTACACACATTGTTCTACGACACTGGTCAACAACCCCACAACATATCAACCCTCTCCCTTCTCCACCATTTTTTTCTGGTGAAAATATACATAGCCAAAGATACACCATTTCAAAAATTTATACAAGCACAGTTCAGTGACATCGACTGCTCTCTTCCAGTTGTGCTGGTATTCTCACTTTAGATGAAGGTTTACAGAACAAAATAGTTTCTCATTAAATAGTACACATGTTGCCCTGTGACAATGGATAACAACCTCACATCAACACTATTCTTACTCAACCTTGATTTCCCTATCACCAGCTTCCCTGTCCCCCTCTGCCTTCCAGTCCCCATCCTTGGACTGCTGCACCTCACCAGTCCCACCTGGTTCCATGGGGCTGTCCACTCCCCAGCTGAACAGTGAACACCGGAAGTGACTTCACCACTGAGCTAAAAGGGTGTCTGGGGACCATACTCCCGGGGTTTCTCCAGTCTCCTTTAGGCCAGTTAATCTGGTCTTTTTTGTGTGAGTTAGAATTTTGCTCTACATCCTTCTGCAGCTCTGTCCAGAACCCTCTGTTGTGATCCCTGTCAGAGCACTCAGTGGTGGTAGCTGACCACCATCTAGCTGTACTGAACTCAGCCTGGTGGAGGCCTTAGTAGCTGTGATCCATTAGTCCTTTGGACTAATATTTCCCTTGTATCCTGCTCTCTTTACACTCTTTTGCTCCCAAAGGGATGAGACCAGTGGAGTATCCTAGATGGCTGCTCACAGGCTTTTAAGACCCCAGACACTACTCACCAAGGTAGAATGTAGAACATTGCCTTTATAAACTGTGTTATGCCAGTTGAGCTAGATGTTCCCTGAGACCATGGTCTCCACAGCCCTCCACCCAGCAGTTCGGCCCCTCAGGGAGTTTGGATGTGTCTGTGGAGCTTCCTTGTACAAGTTGTGCTGGTTTCCCCAGTACTGTGTACTGTCTCACTCTTCACCCAAGATAAGAATTATCTACGGCCTATTTAGTATTTCCCCCCACCCCTCCCATCCCTGGTAACCAACAAAGATTGTTACTTTTTGTGTGTGAACTTTTTCATGGTTTTTTACAAAAGAGGTCTCATACAATATTTGTCCTTTTGTGATTGACTTATTGCACTCAGCATAATGTCCTCCAGTTTCATCCATGTTATGAGATGCTTCACAGATTCATCATTGTTCTTTATTGTTGCGTAATATTCCATTCTGTGTATGTATCAGTTCGCTTTTCCATTCATCTCTTGATGTGCATCTAGTTTGTTTCTATCTTTTTGCTAGTTTGAACAATGCTGCCATGAACATAGGTGTGCATATGTCTATTCGAGTGACGACTATTACGTCTCTAAGATATATTCCTAGGAGTGGGATTGCTGGATCATATGGAATGTCTATTTCTAACATTCTAAGGAAGCGCCATATCATTTTCCAAAATGGTTGTATCATTTTGCATTCCCACCAGCAGTGCATAAGAGTTCCGATCTCCCCACAGCTCCTCCAACATTCACTATTCCTAGTGTTTTTGATTCCTGCCAGCAATGCTGGGGTGAGATGGTATCTCATTGTGGTTTTAATTTGCATTTCTCTAATGGCTAGTGATCGTGAGCATTTCCTCATGTTGTCTATTGGCTACTTGAATGTCTTCTTTGGTGAAGTGTCCCTCCAGAAGTTCACATACAGCAAAAATTCCATATTGTATATTACAGACATGTAATTAAGCTTACATAGAAAATGAACAAGTACTGAATATTTAGAAACAAAAGTAAAAATAAATAACAATGACAAAATTTTGAAAAAATAATGCACATTTCAGTTGTGGAAAATATGATTTTTAGTTATATGTGCATAGATATACTTAATAGAAAGCCATCTCTTTCAAATTGCAGAAAACATGGGATCAGTTAAGCATGATTTTTTATGGCATGTAATTCTGTAATCCTAGAGTAGTTTGTGGCTCTATCTCTAGGACAGAACACTTAGATCTCTATTATAAAAAAGGATATGCAGTATTTTCAAGAAAGATTGTCTTCCTCAACTCATATTAACCTGTAGTAATCCCATAGAAGGCTATATAGGAAATTTCACAAAAAGAAGTATTAAACAATTATTGTACCCACTCTATGTTGACCAAGCAGGCAAAAATGGGCTTCAAAGTAAATTTTATAATATTTAATATTTTGGATAGTTTTATTTTATATTAAAGATCATGCCTTTCTTCTATAAAAACACTTTTTATTTAACCGTGACTGGTAATTTCAGCACAAGAAAGTCCTGGCAAATTGGAGTCAGTTTCTGCTTCCTTATTTTCATGACTAAAATATTTTAGGAGATAGGAATTTATAGAAAAGAAACATTAATGCTCAATTCATTTACTTCTCAGAAGTGCTATTACATTTTTTAAAAATCCTGTTTAATCTTTTTCTTAAGAAAATCAAAGGTAACGTTTCCACTTGTATTATGGCAAAGTCCTCAATTCAGAGAAAAATACACTTTGCAAATGAGAAAAGATTGCACAAAGGTTGGGGGCAACTTGAGAAACTCTGTGAAAAACACTGAAGTTCTCTAGGGTAATTTAAAAAATACGTGCTGACTTAATTACAAATATTGTACTTTTCAAAACAGGATCTCTCAACCACTCTGCTAAATGCTCTTGCCTTTGAGGGACACTGAACAAAGGCATATGGATAGAGAAACAAGTGGTTATGTGGCTTGATGTTATGTGATTGGTTAATAATTATTGACCTATATAACTTAGCATTTTTAAGTTCCTGGTTCACACATTTATTTAGGGAAACTGTAAGGAAAGATAAATGATACTTAATGTACTTGGAATGGATTGAGGCAGCATCCCCAGGCATGGATGTGACTTCAGAAAGACCTATGATGTGCAAAAGAATCACCTACAATGACAAAAACTTTACTCTTAATATTTTCATGTCTTTATCTTAAGGCGTTATTGCTGTTGTGGTTAGTTGACAGCAGTAGATTCTGACCCATGATGACCCCATGTGTTACAAAGCAAAATTGCAACATAATGTTATCTTGGATGTAATCATTAGTGCAGTTTAAAATGCAGAATACCTTAATAGGTACAGCAGTATATTGAAATATATCATCATTCAAGCTGTTTTTTACAGAACTTCACAAGTTAAAGAGTGGCAAGTACTCTAACAGAAATATCTGGGGTCTGATTTCCTGAAAGCAGAGTCCAAAATGGGATTCTTATGTAAATGGTATACTAAGTGGATGCTCTCAGGTACAACCCGTGAGGGAAGCCAGGACAGAATATGGGAAGAACCTCAGTCTGATCCCATGGAGGGGCTCTGGAGCAAGACAGTCTCCAAGGAGTTGAGGAGAGTGGTTGGTCTTTTGTACCACCAGTAAGACAGTCACTGACTCCACCTTCTAACTCCCTCCCCTATCTTGTCTGTGTAATTTGGAATCTCTCACTCTCAGGCATTGCCAGCAGAGTTGGCTTCCAGTACATCAGAGTAACTCCTGGGAGAGGTTTTACTTGTGAATGATCAGCATCCTGACTCATAACAGCTGAGGGAAAGGGGGACTGCTTCACCATTACTAGCTACTACAAAAAACTTGAGCAAAATACTCTGAGGAAACAGAAAGAAAAAAGATTGTTTTCACCTGGTGGAAAGGTAATTTTTTGATCATTAACACTATAATATGAATGAGGCACATAAGAGTTAAAATTTTATAAAGGAATGTT
The DNA here is from genome assembly GCA_030035585.1 of Dugong dugon. Classification (NCBI taxonomy): domain Eukaryota; kingdom Metazoa; phylum Chordata; class Mammalia; order Sirenia; family Dugongidae; genus Dugong; species Dugong dugon. Next base: position 44,566,092 of record CM057474.1, read on the forward strand.
GGAGAGGGAAGGGGAGAGAGTGAAAGTATCAAAAAGTAACACTACTTACATTACTGTTATTCCTTATTAATTTAACCTGAGATGATTAAAGGATTGGGCCCTTTAAAGATCCTAATGACTTTTTCAAATGGAAAGTATAAAAATTTACCCAAAGATCAAGCTAATAGTTATTACTGTGGTGTTGCTTTGTTTTTTCTTTTTTTCCAAAACAAGGGTAAATTAAGTGGCTGTAAGTTTACAAAAACAGCGAATAAGCTTGTGGAGATCAAGGTGACACCCTCAAGTGCTCATTAAATTCCAGTCTTAGGGCCTGGCTCCTTCTGTAGCACTTTTGATCTCTTTTCTCCTGCCAGAAATCATGTTTCTCCATCTTGTTTTGCTCAGCATCATATGCAAATCATGGTGTGAATTATACACATCATTTTATAATATGATAATATTCAGCAGTTCTTTGCTTAAAGACAGAGTAGCTATATATTTCCTCCACAAAGTACATCATCTCCTATATCATAATACCCATAATTATGGCAGTGGGGTATTCATGACCTCTGTCTAAACTACTTGGTTTGGCAAGAGCTTTACATTTTGAACCAAAGTCATAATATTAAGTATGTATCTTATAGAAATGTCACATAAGAAATTAATGTGAACTACATTTAACCTTTAAAAGTGTTTGCTTTGTTTCCTCAAATAAAGCATCAAAAGAAATCTGGCAGATATAAAATTGCAAGAAGTGAAGTCTTCATCCAATTACTCTGAAACAAAAGTGCTCCCAAAATGTAGTCTTACGGAAATTTTGTTGAAAAAAAATCTGAAATTTCTCTGCAACATGCCAAGTAGGATTATTCCAGTTAAACTTCTGTCTTGATTCTAACTACCCCTGTTACTAAGGCATCGTATCTCTACTCTCCTTCCCAAATTCTCTCCAATTATATTACATGATACATTCTCACAGTCAATGTTGCCACTTGCTTCTCTCCCATCAGCCCTCCATTTCTGGCTGTGGCTGCTCTGGTCACACCACTGATCTTCTAGTAGCTGACTTTAGTGGATTCTCCGAATGCTGTGTGACCTCACAACTCTGGGAGTTTTGACCCATTGGATTGTCCCTTTACCTCCTTCCCACCTGTCCCCAAAACTTTCTTCTGGTTGGAGGCAATTTTCATTCCATTTAAACCTCTGCTTCCTTCCCTACATTGCTCCTGGGCTATCTTCTGCTTGCTTCCCTTAGATAGAAGCATTACCCAGGCTGTTCTTCAGGGCTCTTTTATGATCTATGTACTGCAGGAGTTAGGAGCATTGTTTATTGTTGTTGTTAGGTGCCGTCAAGTCGGTTCCAACTCATGGTGACCCTATGCACCACAGAACAAAACACTGCCTGGTCCTGCACCATGCTCACAATCATTGTTATGCTTGAGCCCATTGTTGCAGCCACTGTGTCAATCTATCTTGTTGAGGGTCTTCCTCTTTTCAGCTGACCCTGTACTTTACCAAGTATGATGTCCTTCTCCAGGAACTGATCTCTCCTGACAACATGTCCAAAGTATGTAGACATAGTCTCTCACCATCCTTGCTTCTAAGGACGGGTTGTACTTCTTCTAAGACAATTAACAGCATTACAGTCAAAAAAACCCAGAAAACCTAGGTTTGAACTCTGATTCTACTGACCACTAGCTGTATGGCTTGGAGAAAGTTATTTAAAATTTCAGATGCTCTATTATATATAAATTGAAACTGTAATATTTATTCCTTATTTAACAATGGTCTTATAGAATTTGGTGATTTTTTGGAGAAGAATTACTTTGTACAGTATTGGCATGCAGAATAAACTCACAAAAATGGTAGTTATATTTTTTATCTCTGGATAGACACATCTATAATCACTATGTTGTACACTTCATGAAGGCAGGAATACTTGTTTTATTTTTAACACCAGAATAAGTGAATGGCATAAAATAAGACTCAAAAAATTGTTGCTGAATGAATGAATGGATATCCAAAACAAACCTTTCAGTGAAACATTGTTAGATGTTTTGGAGTGGGCCCCATGCATAACTGAATGAAATGCTGAGCAGTCCTGCACTATCCTCACAATCGATTGAAGACTGAACCATTGTGATCCATAGAGTCACTGTTGACTGATTTTCAAATGTAGATTGCACAGCCTTTCTTCCTAGTCTGTCTTCGTCTGGAAGAGCCACTGAAACCTGTTCACCATCACAGCAAAACACAAGCCTCCACCGACAGACAGATGTTGACTACACATGAGGTGCACTGTTGTTGTTGTTAAGTGCCACTGAGTCACTTCTGACTCATAGCCACCCTATGTACAACAGAATGAAGTGCTGTGCGGTCCTGCATCATCCCGACCAATGTTGTTATGTTTGAGCCCACTGTTGCAGCCACTGTTTCAATCCATCTTTTCAAGGGTCTCCCCCTTTTTCGCTGATCCTCTACTTTACCAAGGATGATGTTCTTCTCAGTGGAATGGTCCCTTTTGATAACATGTGCAAAGAATAGGAGATGAACTCTCGCCATCGTTGCTTCCAAGGCGCACTCTATGTGTACTTCTTCCTAGACAGCCTTGTTCATTCTTCTCGCATTCCATGGTGTATTTAATATTCTTCGCCAACACCATAATTTAAAAGCATCAATTCGTCTTCAATCTTCCTTATTCATTGCCCAGATTTTGCATGCATATGAGGCAATCGAAGATACTATTGGTTGGGTCAGGTGCACCTTAGTCCTCAAAGTGACATCTTTGCTTTTGACCATTTAATAAAGAGTTCTTTTGCAACAGAATTGGCCAATGCAATACTTCATTTGATTTCTTGGCTGCTGCTTCCATGGGTGTTGATAGTGGATCCAAGTAATATGAAATCTTCACCACTTCAATGTTTTCTCTATTTATCATGATGTTGCTCATTGGTCCAGTTGTGAGAATTTTTGTTTTCTTTATGTTGAGGCATAATCCATACCGAAGGCTGTGTATTTTTTTATCTTCATCAGTAAATGTTTCAAGTCTTCTTTGCTTGTAGCATGCACATTTGTGTCATCTGCATATTGCAGGTTATTAATGAGTCTTCTACCAATCCTGATGCCACGTTCTTCATCATATAGTCCAACTTCTTGGATTATTTGCTCAGCATACAGATTGAATAAGTATGGTGAAAGGATACAACCCAGACCACATTTTTCCTGATTTTAAACCATGCAGTATCACCTTGTTCTTTTCAAACGACTGCTTCCTGGTCTTTGTACAGGTTCTCCATGAGTGCAATTAAGTGTTCTGGAATTCCCATTGTTTGCAATGTTATCCATAATTTGTTATGATCCACACAGTCAAATGCCTTTGTGTAGTCAATAAAACACTGGTAAACGTCTTTCTGTTATTCTCTGCTTTCAGCCAAGTCCCATCTGACATCAGTAATGATATCCCTCAACCCACAGCCTTTCTAAATCTAGCTTGAATTTGTGTTTTTATTAGTGCCAGTAATGTCTGAGTGAGATGGTATCCCAGTGTAGTTTTCTTTTTTTGCATTTCTCTAATGGCCTATGTTTACGAGCACTTCCTCATGTGTCTGTTAGCTGCCTGGATGTCTTCTTTGGTGAAGTGTCTGTTCATATCCTGTGCCAATTTTTTAATAATTGGATTGTTCATTTTTTGTTATTGAGGTATTGAAATAGTCTATAGATTTTAGAAATTAGACCCTCGTAGGAAATGCTGTAGCCACAAATTTTTTTCCAGTCTGTAGGTTCTCTTTTTCTCTTTTGATGAAGTTTTTTGAAGAGCATAGGTGTTTGATTTTAGAAGATCCCAGTTATGTGGTCTATCTTCTGGTGTCTGTGCATTTTATGATCTATATTCTATTTATGCCATGTATTAGGGTCCCTAGCATTGTCCCTATTTTTTCTTCCATGATCTTTATGGTTTTAGATTTTATATTTACATCTTTGATCCATTTTGAGTTAGTTTTTGTGTATGGTATGAGGTATGGGTCCTGTTTCATTTTTTTATAGATTGACATCCATTTATGGCAGCATCATTTGTTAACAAGACTGTCTATTCTTCATTCAATAGACTTTAGCCCTTTGTCGAATATCAACTGCTCATAAATGGATGGATTTACATCTGGGTTCTCGATCCTGTTCCATAGGTCTATGTGTCTGTTGTTGTACAAATACCAGGCTGTTTTGACTACTGTGGCTGTATAGTAGGTTCTGAGATCAGGTAGTGTGAGGCCATCCACTTTGTTCTTCTTCATTAATGCTTTGCTTATATGGAGCCTCTTCCCATTCCGTATAAAGGTGGTGATTTTGTTGCCCATGTCTTTAAAGAATGTTATTGGAATTTGGATCAAGATTGCATTGTATCTGTAGGTCACTTTGGGAAGTATTACATTTTAAATCTTCCATACAAATTTGGATGCACTTTATTTATTTTCTTGCCTTACTGCTGTTGCTAGGACTTTCAGCACAATGTTGAACAAGAGTGGTGATAAAGGTCATCCTTGTCTAGTTCCTGTTCTCAAGGGGAATGATTCCATCTCTCTTCATTTAGAATGTTGTGAGTTGTTGGTTTTGTACAAATGCCCTTTATTATGCCAAGGAATTTCTCTTCTACTACTGTTTGGCTGAGAGTTTTTATCAGGAATTGGTGTTTGACTTTGCAAATACCCATTCTGCATTGATTGAGATAATCATGTGTCTTAGTTATCTATTGCTGTTATAACAGAAACACCACAAGTGGATGGTTTCAACAAAGAGAAGTTTATTTCCTCACAGTTAAAGTAGGCTAAAAGTCTGAATTCAGGGCGTCAGCTCCAGGGGAAGGCTTTTTCTCTCTGTAGGCCTTCTTCTATTCAGTGTTCCCCTGGACTAGGAGCTTCTCTGGGCAGGGACCCTTGTCCAAAGGACGCGCTCTGCTCCTGGCACTGCTTTCTTGATGGTGTGAGGTCCCCCTGTCTCTCTGCGCACTTCTGTCTTTTATATCTCAAGAGATTGCCTCAGGACACAATCCAATCTTGTAGATTGAGTCCTGTCTGACTAACACAACTGCTACCCATCCTCCCTCATTAACATCATAGAGGCATGATTTACAACATACAGGAAAATCACACAGTACCAGGAATCATGGCCCAGCAAAACTGACACACACATTTTTTGGGGGGACATAATTCAATCCATGACATTCCACCCTTTGGCCCCCAAAAAATCATATCCTTGCAACATGGAAAACATATTCACCCCATCATAGCATACCAGAAGTCTTAACTCTAAGTCCAAAATCCAAAAATTCCTCTTCATTTGTGAAATCTAGAATACAAGTTATCTGCTTCCAAAGGTACAATGGCAGAACAGGCACAAGCTAGACATTTCCATTACAAATGGGAGAAACTGGAGGGAAAGAAGGAATAACACGCACCAAGCAAGTCAGCAGAACACATTACATTAGCCCTCAAGGCTTTGAAAATAATCCTCTGTTCTCTGAGACAATTTACACAATGGCCCTGCCCTCCAGACTCTAGGTATTGGCCACAGTCTCTGGATTTTGAATGGAGGCCCCTTGGCCCTGGGCTTCAGCTCCACCTTCCAGGCAGTGGGACAGCAACTCTGCTCCCTTGGCTTTAGGCGCACCATTCTCCCAGTCCATCTGAGTGGCAACTCCACCCTTAGAAGCACCAAAGGCCGTGGCTCCACCTTTAGAAACCCCTGAGGTCATGGTTATACCTTTTGAGACCGAGGCAGCTCAGCTTCTTTTGTCCCTTGTCTCTTCAGCTTGTTTTCTGGTTTCTTGGCCTCTCGGTTCATCAGGCCTCACGTCCACATCTGCCCTGCTGGGGCAAGTTTTCCAAAGCTCTGTAGCTCCACCAATAAGTGCCCCACTCCACCAGAAAGCCTCCTGCGTGCAGGCACTCAGCTCTCTTGCTCTGTAGGTCAGCTCCAGCACTGTCTCTCATTGGTCTCCTGGTTCTGCTGCTGTTGGTTCTCTGCCACTGCCCTTTCTCTGCTGCTGCAGGTTCTGTGCTGCTGCTGGTCTTCTGTCACTGCAGCACCTCTATCCATTCACAGTTTTAAAACAGCTTCCACCTTTTACGTATCTGTTAGAGTAGCACCCCACTCTCTCAGTACCAAATTCTTAGTTATCTAGTGCTGCTATAACAGAAACACCACAAACGGATGGTTTTAACGAAGAGAAGTTTATTTCCTCACAGTTAAAGTAGGCTAAAAGTCCGAATTCAGGGCATCAGCTCCAGGGAAAGGCTTTTTCTCTCTTTCGGCCTTCTTCTATTCAGTGTTCCCCCGGACTAGGAGCTTCTCTGCGCAGGGACCCTTGTCCAAAGGACGCGCTCTGCTCCCGGCACTGCTTTCTTGATGGTATGAAGTCCCCCTGTCTCTCTGCTCACTTCTGTCTTTTATGTCTCAAGAGATTGCCTCGGGACACAATCCAATCTTGTAGACTGAGTCTTGTCTTACTAACACAGCTGCTACCCATCCTCCCTCATTAACATCATAGAGGCAGGATTTACAACATACAGGAAAATCACACAGTACCAGGAATCATGGCCCAGCAAAATTGACACACACATTTTTTGGGGGGACATAATTCAATCCATGACATCATGTTATTCTTCTTTTTGTTGTTTTCTCTATATGGTGGATTACGTTGATTGACTTTCTAATGTTGTACTATCCCTGAATAACCAGTATAAATCCCACTTGGTCATGATGTATTATTTTTTGATATGCTGTTGAGTTTTATTAGCTAGAATTTTCTTGATAATTTCTGCATCTATGTTCATGAGGTATATTGGTGTGTAATTTTCTTTTTTTGTGTTGTCTTTGCCTGGCTTTTGTATCAGGGATTGTGCTGGCTTTGTAGAACGAATTCAGGAGTATTATTTTTTCTATGTTTTGAAATAATTTTAGTTGTATTGGTGAGAACTCTTCTCTGAAAGTTTGGTAGAATTCCCCAGTGAAGCCATCCGGGTCAGGGCTTTTACATTGTTGGTGGTGGTGGGGGTGGGGGTGGGATTTTTTTTTTTATTATTATCTCTTCAATCTCTTTTTTTGTTATGGGTCAGCTTAGTTTTTCTACCTCAGTGTGTGTTAGGTTAGGTAGTGTGTTTCTAGAAATTTGTCCGTTTCTTCTAGATTTTCAAATTTGTTGGAGTAAAATTTTTCATAGTATTCTGTTATGATCCTTTTTATTTAGTTGTGTCTGTTGTGACATCACCTTTCTCATTTTTTATTTGTGTTATTTGCTTCTTCTCCTGTTTTTCTTTTGTCAGTTTGGCCACTGGTTTGTCTATTTTGTTCATCTTCTCAAAGAATCAACTTTTGGTCTTGTTGATTCTTTCTATTGTTTTTTTGTTTTTGTAGTTGTTCCCTATTTCATTTATTTCTACTCTAATCTTTATTATTTCCTTCCTTGTGATGCCTATGGGCTTCTTTTACTGTTCTCTTTCTATTTGTTCAAGTTGTAGGGTTAGTGTTTTGTTTTGCCCCTTTCTTCTTTTTTGATATGTGTGTTTATTGCTATAATATGACCTCTAAACACTGCTTTTTCTGTGTCCCAAATGTGTTGGTGAGATGTGTTTTCATTCTCATATGATTCTATGAATTTTTTATTACATCCTTGATTTCTTCTATTACCCAGTAGTTTTTAAGTAAGGTGTTGTTCAGTTTCCATGTATTTGATTTTTTTTCCTTGCTGTTTCTATTATTGATTTCTACATTTATGGCATTATGATCAGAGAAGATGCTTTGCATTATTTCAATGTTTTAGATTTTGTTAAGACTTGCTTTGTGCTCTAAAATGTGGTGTATTCTAGAGAATGTTCCATTTGTGTTGGAAAAGAATGTATACTTTGCTGCTGTTGGGTGTAGTGTTCTGTATATGTCTATGAGTTCGAGTTGTGTGATTGTGGCATTTAGATCTTCTCTATCTTTATTGAGTTTCTTTCTTGATATTCTGTCCTTCACCAAAATTGGTGTGAAGTCTCCTACTATTATTGTAGAGCTGTCTATTTCTCTTTTCAATGCTGTTAGAGTTTATGTATTTTGGAACCCTATCATTCTGTGTGTGCATATTTATTATGGTTGTGTCCTCCTGCTGTATAGACACTTTAATCATTATAGAGGGACCTTCCTCATGTTCTATGGTGGATTTTGCTTTAAAGTCTGTTTTATCAGAGATTAATATTGCCACTCCAGCTCTTTTTCGCTTATTGTTTGATTGATATATTTTTTCCATCCTTTGAGGTTTAGTTTGTTTATGTCTTTGTGTCTCAGGAGTGTCTCTTGAAGACAGCATCTAGATGGATCATGTGCTTTTTTCTCCATTCTGCTACTCTCTGTCTTTTACTGGTGCATTTAGGCCATTTACTTTCAGTGGAATTATTGATAGGTATGAGTTTACTGCTGTCATTTTTGTTTTGTTTTGTTTTGCTGATGGATTTTTGTTCCACTTAATTTTCTGTGCTGAGTTCTTTTTGTTTATGGATTTTCTTTATCTTTCTTTAATTATTGTTGATTTTGTGTTTGCAGAGTTTTTATGTTTTTCTTTTGTATTTTGATGAATAGGTTTCTTAGATTCCTTTGTGGTTACCTTGAAATTTATCTTTATTTTTCTAAGTTTAAACCAGTCTTTTATTTCTTGATATTGCCTTGACCTCCTCTCCACATGAAAGTTCCATGACTATGTCATTTTATCACTCTTTTTTGTTCTCACATTGTGGTCATTCACATATTGACTTCTCTGGTTCCCTGTTTTCAGACTTTTAGCTTCATTTTATTTTTGAGAATTCCCTATCTGGGTTGGTATCTGGTTGATCTGTCATGGGTCCTAGTCTCGGATTACTCTCTATGTTGATTCTCTAACTGGATGACTTCCTTCAATATTTTTTTGTAATTTGTGTCTGGTTTTTACATAATCCCTTAATTTCTGTTTATCTGGAAATGACCTAATATTGCCATCATATTTGAGAGAAAATTTTGCTGGATATATAATTCTTGGCTGGCAGTTTTTGTCCTTCTCGGCTTTTTATATGTCATGCCATTGTCTTCTTGCCTGTATAGTTTCTCCTCAGTAGTAAGAGCTTCGTCTTATTGGTTCTCCCATGTAGGTTACTTTATGTTTATCCCTAGCTGCTCTCAGGATTTTTTCTTTGTCTTTGGTTTTGGCAAGTTTGGTTATGATATGTCTTTGTGACTTTCCTTTGGGATCTGTCCTTTATGAGTTTGTTTAGCTTCTTGGATATATATCTTCTTGTCATTCATGATATTAGAAGAGTTTTCTGTCAGCAAATCTTCAACAATTCTTTCTGTGTTTTCTGTTCCACCCCTTACCCCCCTTCTGGAACTTCAGTCGCTCGTAGGTTTTTCCTCTTGATAGTATCCCACATAATTATTAGGCTTTCTTCATTTTTCTTCAGTATTTTTTATGTTTCTTCCTCAAACACATTGTCGGCAGGGGATTTATCTTCAATGTCAGTAATCCCAACTTCCTTTGTCTCAATTCTGCTACTATCACCTTCTATCGAGTTATCTAATTCTGAAAATTTATTGTTAGTCTTTTGGATTTCCAGTTTTTGCTTTTTTATGGTTTCTAGTAGCCTATTTATTCTGTCGTATTCTTGCATTGTTTCCCTGACACATTGTGGGGACTGCAACCGATGTCACAAGACAATTTGCATATAATTTTTTGAATGAGAATGTTTTATGACTTTATGGCATGAGAAAAGGATAAAGCCTCTGTTTTAGACCCTCTTGTGCAGGCAAATAATGGTGACAGGGTAGGAGATGAAGAACTGGAGGATGTTCTTCTTATTCCCCCACCTCAGAAAAACCTCTGATACCCATTCGTGACCCCTCCCCAGTAGCATCAGAAGATGAAGATGGGCAGGTGTTAAAGGGGGATTGGAGGAGGTGGGACAGATATGGTCTCCCTACCCCATAGTAGGAGTGGGGTACAATTTGGCCCAGTTCCCCTCTGAGGGCTTTACCAGCTCTGGGAGGTGCCAGACTCCACTGCAGAAAGGCCCACCTTAGATGATATGGGTCCATAATCCATTCCTGGCATCCAATTTGTACAACTGGAAGTGAAACTTTCTGGAGTATCGGTCAGACACACATGCCATGAGTGAACACATTTAAGGTCTTTACCAGTAGAGATCAGGTAAAAGAGGCCGAGAAGAAGAAAGAAAAACACCAGGACATGAAGAAACAGGCTAATCTACTGACTGCTGCTCTAGGATCGTCTGGAGGAAGGTGATGAGATCAAGGTAAGGGTGGGCCCCAACTAAGGAAAAACCAATGTGCATTTTGCAGAGAGGAGGGACACTGGAAAAATGAGTGCCCCAAAAGAAAGAATGGAACAGGGCCAGCCAAGATTGAAAGGAGGGAGAAGCTTTTTCAAGGAATTATGAAAGAGCAGGAAGAGGACTCTGAATGACGGAGACAGGGGAGACAACTTTTGATTTACCTTCTGCTGACCCCCTGGTAAAAGTTATGGTGAGAGAGCAGCCAGTAGACTTTTTGGTTGATACCGGAGCAGCCTTCTCGGTACTCACCCAGAAGCCTAAAGGGACTGCCTCGACCAGCAGTACTTGAGTTGTTGGGGTGACTGGGAAAAAGGTGACTGGATCCTTTTTACAGCCAATGGACTGTGAAATAGGGGAAATCAAACTATCCCACCAGTTTCTATATATGTCCCAATGCCTGGTCTCCCCTATTAGGGTGGGATTTTCTAAGTAAAGTACATACTGAAACCTCTTGATAAAAAAGGCCTGTCTCTAACAGTACTGCCAGCAAACACCTGGAAAGTGCAAGCAGCTGTCTTAGCCCTCACCCAACCGGTGCTATCCCCAGTGTCCCTGTCACCCATGGTTCAAAGAGTGGTTGATGCTGTGGCCCAGTGGGTTAGGGCCAGTGGCCAGCCAGGACTAGCTCGGCCTGTCCTCCCTGTGGTCATGGAGCTGTTACCTAATGTCATGCCTTCTCAGATTAAACAATATCCGGTGAGAGTTGAGGCTCATCTGGGACTGCAGGGACTAATCACTGGACACCTGAAGTGCAGACTGTTGCGAGAGTGCCGATCCCCATTCAACACGCCTGTTTGGTTAGCAACCAAGGCGTCGACCAGTGAGTACAGTTTTGCGGGCTGTTAACAAATTTATGAAGACCCTATATCCGGTAATCCTGAATCTGTACACCCTACTATCAGCTCTCCCACCCTCCTGTACTCATTTTACTGTTTTGGATTTGAAAGACACTTTCCTGTGTGTCCCACTGGCTGCTGAGAGCCAGCTGATCTTTGCTTCCCAATGGAAAGGTGACAAAAGAGACAGCTCTGTTGTACTGTGCTACCCCCAAGCGTTTAGGAACTCCCTCACTATTTTTAGAACAGTGCTGGCCCAGAATCTACAGTGTTTGCCTGCCCTCAACTGAGGAGTAGCCCTTCAATATGTGGGCTGCTTCCTAATAGGAAACAAGTCTGAGGAAGACTCTGTCACAAATACTGGCTGAAGCTGGATACCGAGTCTCTTTAAGAAAGTTACAAGCTAACCTCACAGAGCTAAAATACCTAGGTTTCTTCATCTTGCAAAGGCAAAGGCACTTACTACCTAGCCTATCAGACTACTCAGAGGGCGGAGAGAGATCCTTTCAAATGGACTCTTGAGTGTCAAGGAGCCTGTTGTGATTTAAAGTCACAGTTGATGAAATCCCCAGCCCTAGGGCTGCCAGATTATCAAAAGCCCTTTGAATTATATAGAGATGAAAGAAGAGTAGCCATTGGTTTATTAACCCAGTTGTTGGGACAGTGGAGACACCCTGTCGCCTGTTTCTCTAAAAAAATCTGGACACTTTCTCAAAAGACTGGCAAGCCTGCCTCTGAGTGGCCTGCCTCTGAGCGGTTGCCACAGCTAGCATTATCATGAAGGAGGCTAACAAATTTACTTTAGGACATGATACTATCGCTTTTGTCCCTCACACAGTGACTGTAGTACTGGAACCAAAAAAAAAGAAAAAATCCAAAGACTTATGGGCCCAAAATTTCTGGCCCTCAAGGAATAGGACCCTTTCCAGATGAAATATGGCAACCTGACTTTTGTGAAGTGTTCAAAACTAAACATCGGATGAAATATTTACTGGTGTGCATAGATGCTTTTTCAGGATGGGTAGAAGCTTTCCTGTGGGACCGAGATGTCTAGAGACCAGTACGACAGGTTTCGACTGCCTTAAGAATAAAGTGAAAACTCCACACAGCATGGTGACCGCAATCTAGAAGAAAGACTGAAAGAATAAATCAGACCATAAAACGTTATCTTAGTAAACTGTGCCAAGAGACCAAACTGCCCTGGACAGACGTCCTGCCACTGTCCCTCCTCCTAGACCATATTGCACCCTGGGGAAAATTTAAAATCAGTCCTTTTAAAATACTTTATAGGAGACTATATTGTCTCAACCAACTCTCCCTGCAGTTCTCCACCCAGCCCCCCTAATGTAATGATGTCTAAATATTTGCTTTCCCTAACCAAAATTCTTTTCCAGTTGCATCGGGCGGATCCAGCAGAAGTTCCCTCTTGATATAGCCGCACGCTCTCTCCAACCTGGCCACCAGGTACTCCTTCGAAAGTGGAAGGACCTCCCATTACAGCCTAAGTGGACTGGACCCTTCACCATGCTACTCAGCATTCACACAGCCAAGAAGCTTGCAGGAGTCAAACTGTGCATCCATCATTCCTGTGTCAAGCACTGCCCGGGCTATAGTGACAAGGAGTGGAAAGCCCAACTCATCGATGGCCTGAAATTAAGACTTTCTAGGGTTAAGAAGTAAAAATATTTTTAATGCCAACTTGGGTGGGATTACTATTAGGTACCAGAGAGATTTCCACCCAGGGAATCCTTGTCCCCAAGATAAGTGCTCCCCTGAACCCCTTGCTGAAAGATGAAAAATTTTGGATCTATATTGCTAAAAAAGTGTTAAACATTACTGATTTCTGTTTGGATTAGGGGTTGCATGCCAGTTCGTCCCTCAAGTCCTGTCTCGGGGTTTGTACTCCCCTAGAGGCACTGAAAAATTTCACCATTTTTAAACACACAAAGAAAGAGTTACAATATTCTGATATTTATAACTGGGGGCCTGTTATAAGATTCACTAAGGATTTGATTTTTTTTGGCTGACCTCCTGGCTGCCAGATCTTACCTGGCTAAAACCTTTATTCATTAGTGGAATTGGATTAGTTGTTATAGGCCTGTTAATCTGTTGCTGTCTCCAATTTATGCCTATATGTGAGATGGCATTCTTTGTTCTGAGTCAGTCACTGCCTAATGGATGGCTCAAACCCATCACAGGCAAAAGGCCCAATCCTTTCACTTGAAACTTTCTAATCTAATAGGTTGAAACTTGGGATGGGTGTGTATGGCCACCCAAGTTTCAAAAGGGGGGAATATGTGACCCTAATAGTCCCTAGCGTATTTTCTCCTTTTCAAAATGGGCGACTGAGAGCTTGGCATAACTAATGCCATGATGAACCTATAAGGTTTTTTTTTTTTCTTTTTTCTTTGCCTTCTCCTTTTCACATACCTTTGTTAATGACTTTGTTTTGCTCTGTCCAGCCACCTGTGGCTTAGGAGCCTACCAGAGGAAGATTAGAGCCCAAATGTCAGATATGGAAATATCTGGTAGGTGTCTCTTTAGTATGATAAAGAGTCTCTTATAATTACCTTACAATGTATAGCAACACTTCTAACCTTTGTAAAAATCATATATAAGTTCTAATGTAAAAATGACTTTTGGGACTCCATAAAGAGACAGCCTGCGTTGCTGTTGGATCCCTGGTGATGAACACTTCCTAAAATAAAACTTTCTCATTCTTTCTGACTTGGAGTACATTTCATTGGCTTGACTGCTCCAGGGCGTGGACCCTATTTGGGTAACAATAGCTTGCTTTGGACTGGACTTTGCTTATGGACTTAGATGCTCAAATTTCCAACTGACTCAGAAGATTCTTTAATACCAAGGAACATGCTTGTCTCCTCAGTACTTGTTTGATTGGGATGGGCAGTTTAAGCATTGGCTATCTAAAATGGGGGGAGATAAAGGCATGAAGTGGCTGGCTTGCACACTTTCATGGGTGTGCTTACACTCAAAATGAGGGGGGCAAGGGAGGATCCCCACTGAATAGATTCCTCTTTTCCTGATGGGTCTGGGGGAAAGAGGGCATAGAAGATGTTGATAGGATTATATGATTCAGCTGTGAGTGCTAATTATTAATAGGGTTAATTGTGATTGTACAAACTGTAATTATAGAAGCTGTAAGTTTAAAAGAGCAGACTAAGGGGGAGGCACTGCTGGATTAGAGTACAGTGGCTGAACCTAAAGTCCCTTAAAGGCTTTGCTATCCTGATACCTTATGAGACTCAGAGTAAGGGAATAATCTTCTCTCAGTTAAGTTTTATCAGAGGCCAGAGGGTGAAGACAAGACGAACTGTTGGAGAGCCTGACCAAATCAGATGGACACCTGCAGTAGACCTGAAAGGCTGGTACCTGAATAACTTCATCCTCAGGCCTCTCTTTCCCTATTGCAGGACTAATTGTTAATGATTGTTTTGTACTGGTAGAATAACTGGGAGTGGAAGTTATCCTCCAAATATGAAAGAAGCATGGCTAGAAAAGTCAGGGGTTGTTTGTGATGGATTAATTACTTTTGTGTGTGACATTTCTAGTCATGGTCTTGTAACTCCCACCCACGTGATTATGATAGGGTAATTATGGCCTACCAAGGGGATTGGTCAGTTTTGCCTTAAAGAGAGCCAGTTCCAGAGCAGAGAGGAGGATTCTACCACCACCGAGGAAGAACAGCGAGCAGCACATGTCCTTTGGACCCGGGATCCCAGCCAGAGAACCTCCTGAAAGCAGGAGAGAGACAGCAAGTTGTAACCCTGAAGAAGGTGAGAAACGGTGACAGGAGAGAACTGGCAGCATGAGATGGTGCAGTGGGCTTCCCAGTTCACCAAGAGTCAAAGCTGAGTGCCTTTGGGGAGAGGCCTAGGGCCAGGGAGAGGCATCCCTACGAGTATGGCTGGGAAGAGGCTGTCCTGATGGAAGAACTGTATCTTGAGTGTTCCTGAGCCTAATAAACCCCATAAGCATGAGTTTTGTGTGGCCATTGCAATGAATTATCGAACCCGGCAGAGAAGTAGAGAGTGCCATGGGAGGGACAGTTGGTGTCAGAATTAGTAAAGATGGTAGAGAGAGGAGGCTTGTCTGACCTCCACCTCATGGGAGTCAGCCTTGTGCATTGATCTTGGTTCTCCATCCTCCTCATGGAGTTGGAGGAGTTCAGACACTGCCCCCACGTCATTTTTATGGGATATTGATACCTAATCTTGCAAGGTTCTTATGAAGTTTGGAGATGAGGCATGTAACATCAATAGCACACAGTAGGTGCTCAATAAATGATAATTTTTTAAAAACTTAATCTGCACTCTAACCAGCATGTTTCTGTAGGAGATTTGGGGTAAGGAATAAGGAACAATTTCAGAGCTATTCGCAGCATCACATGAAGTTATGAGGCTCCCAGGATCCATACATAAAATCAATCCTAATTGATTAAGACTTGCTATCAATTTGCACTGTGAAGACTTCATTTTACTTTATGGTGGGCTGGAGTAGAGTGGCGCCCTGATGATGCATGGTTAAGAGCTTGACTGCTAACCAAAAGGTCAACAGTTTGACTCCACCAGCCATTCCTTTGAAACCGTATGGAGCGGTTCTACTCTGTCTTATAGGGTCGCTATGAGTCAGAATCAGTGACAGGTTTTTTGTTTTGGCTGCAGTAAAGTGGTAGGTTTTGAATACCTGTGCTATGAGGAGCCTGCAGAGACAAGCACAGGGAAGCTGAACTTTATTTCAGGAGGAGTAGAAAAACCCTGGTGAGTTTGCCGTTGTACCAACACCCCAGATCTTGCAGCCTGGAAGGGAGATTTGAGAGCTCCAATAGGAAATCATGTTTTCCTGTCATCTCATATCTGTCTTGTTTTGAGCACCTACCACATATCAGGCACTCAGCCAAGCGGTCTCTGCATTATACCTTATTTAATCCTTGTAACAGCCTTGTAAAGTCAAGATTGAGTGTGAGGTCATGGACACTCAGAAGAAACACAGCTTAAGTAGTTCATGTAGCTGCTGGCTGGCTAAGCTGGGACAAGGACATGGGCCACTGTGACTGCAGAGTCTGCTCTATGTCAGAGAAGGGTAGGGCCTAGACATTATGCATGAACCTGGGGAGGGGCAGCAGAGCGTCCTCAGAGTGTGACAGAAGGTAGGGATGTGAGGAGTCGGCCAGGAAGTGCACAAGATGTTGCCGTTGTAAACTATGCCAGAAAAGTCTGGAAGTTGGACGAAACACTTGAGGACTGAAAAATCAGCCATAACTGGGGACATGAGTGATATCAAAGCTGTAGGTAAGGCCAAGCCCAAGGGGGAGAAGCAGACAAGTCTTCCAGGCAAGGAGTCGGCAGCTCTGTTGGCCCTAGGCTCTGCTTAGGTGCCAGAGCTCACAGAAAGCAGACCAAGATCTTGATTGGAATGACATGTTCACAGTATTGATACTTCAATCCATAAGGATGGTATACTGTTCACCTATTGTGTCTTTTTACATTTTCCCTCTATAATGTTATGTGGTTTTCTGCATAGAAGACTTGCCCAGCTTTTGTTTGATTTATTCATAGGTATTAGATGTGTTGGGCTGCTATTGTAAGTGACTATCCTTTTTAAAATTCATTCTAAGTTTTTGTTGCTAATATTTAAAAATACAAATTAATTCCTTTCTGATTCTTAAGCATTTAGGCATTGGCTAGAATCTCCAGTGAAATATGCTACTTAGAAGTGGTAATTAATGGACACCCTTTGTCAGTCCTGATTTCAGAGGGTGAGTTTTTAGCATTTCACTGTTAAATGTGATATTTGCTATAAAGGATTTCTTTTAGTCGATACTATTGGAGTGAGTGAGGAAGTTACCTTCTATTCCTAGTTTGCTAAGGTCTTTTTTTACTGAATGGATATTGAAATTTATCAAATGCCTTTTCTGCATCCATTGAGATGGATTCTGTTAAGGTGGTGAATTAAGTTGTAGAGTTAGGTGGTGAATTACATTGTTGATTTTTGAATTGTAAACCAACCTTACTTTCCTAAAATATACTCTACTTGGTCCTTTATGTATATGTGTGTGTATGTGTGTATGTATGTGTGTGTGTGTCACTGGATGCAATTGGCTAATATTTTGTTTATAATGTTTACATCTATATTCATGAGAGATATAGGTATGAGATTTTCCTTTCTTGTCAAGTTTTAGCAGCAACGATATGCAGGACTCATAAAATAAGTTGGAAAATGTTCCATTCTTTTCCATTATCTGAGTTTGTGTAAGATTGGAGTTATTACTTCTTAAATATTTAATAGAATTTATTGGTAAATCGATCTTCTGGAGATGCCTTTCTGGGAAGAATTTTAATTAATGATTTAAATTTCTTTAATAGATACTTAACTATTCAAATTGTCTTCCTTTTTGCATCAGTTTTGATAAGTTGTAATTTTCAAGGAATTTGTCCATTGCATTTAAATTTCCATATATATTCCCATAAAGTGTTTTAAATTTTTTTATTGTTAGCACTCACCACAATAACATATTGTAATTTAAGCCAAACAACAGTATGAAAAGAACAAACCAAACCCATTGCTGTCAAGTCGATTCCGACTCACAGTGACCATTTTAAAAAAACAAAAAAATCCCACTGCCTTTGAGTCGATTCCGAGCATGACCAACTCTATAGTATAGCGTAATTAAAACCCACTGCGGTCTAGTTGATTCTGACTCATAGTGATCCCACAGGGTTTCCAAGGCTGTAAATCTCTACGGAAGCAGACCACCACATCTTTCTCCCACAGAGCCACTGGTGGTTTCGAACTGCTGACCTTTCAGTTAGCAGTTGATCACTTAATTAGAAAATATTAATATAGTAACAAAAAATTGACTATTTAGCATTTTTTGCATGTATAATTCAGTGACCTTACTTTCATCATGTTGTGCAACCATTACCACTATCTGCTTCCAAATTTTTCCATCACCTTTAACTGAGGCTTAGTGCCCCCTAAGCAATGACTCCTTTTTTCCCTCTCCCTCCCACCTCTGGTAACCACTAATAAACAGGTGTCTATATACTTGTAGGAGCCCTGTGGCTCAGTGCTTAACAGTTTGTCTGCTAACCAAAAGATCTGCAGTTTGAATCCACCAGCCACTGCTTGGAAACCATTTGGGGCAGTTCTACTCTGTCCTATAGGGTTGCTATGAGTTGGAATCAACTCAATGGCAGCGGATTTGATTTTGGTTATATACTTGTCTGTTCTAGATATTTCATGTAAGAAAGATTTAGATCTGTAACTGACTTATTTCACTTAGTATAATATTTTAAATGTTCACCCATCTTGTGGGAGGTATCAGGACTTATTCCTCTTTATGGAAGAGTAATACTCCATTGTGTGTATGTACCACAATTTGTTTATCCATTCATCTGTTGATGGACATTTGGGTCGTTTCTACCTTCTGGCTATTGTGAATAATGCCACAGTGATCACTGGTGTACAAGTATGTGTTTGAGTCCCTGTTTTCAATGCTTTTGGTTTAAATTCTTTTCAATACCTAGGGGTGAAATTACTGGATTATATGGTAACTCTATGTTTAACTTTTCAGGAAACTCCAAACTGTTTTCTACAGTGGTTGTACCATTTTACAGTCCTACCAGCAATGGATGAGGGTTCCCATTCTTCACATTCTTACCAGCACTTGTTGTTTCCATCTCTTTGATCAAGACATCTTAGTGGCTGTAAAGTGCTATCTCATTGTGGTTTTGTTTTGCAGTTCCCTAGTAACTAATGACATGGAGCATCTCTTCATATGCTTATTGACCATTTGTATTTTGCCTTTGGTGAAATATATACTCAAGTCCTTTGTTTATTTTCAAATTGGGTTGTTGTCTTTTTCTTAAGTTACAGGAGTTCTTTATGTATTCTAGATATTAAACCCTTATCACATACAAGTTTCCTCCCCATTTTTTCCCATCCTATAGGTTGTCTTTTCACTTAAATTTTTTTTTTTTTTTTTTTGGTGAAGAGATACACAACAAAAATACACCAATTCAACAATTTCTATATGTACAATTTCATGACATTAGTTATATTCTTCGAGTTATATTATCTTTCTTGATATCCTTTTCCAAATTATTTCACCATAATCAACACAGACTCCCTGCTCCCTGAACTTCTCGTCTAACGTTTCAAGTTGCTGTTGTCAATTTGATCTCATATAGATAATTCTTTGAAAGAACACAATGTTCAAGGCAGACACTCTTTTCTAATTAAGCTAAACTATTGTTCCATTTAAAGATGACTTCAGGGGATAGTTTTGGTTTAAGGTTTAATGATTTTCTCAGGACAACATTTTCGGGGAGTCATCCAGCCTCAATGGCTCCAGAAAGTCTGTATTCCACGAGAATTTGAAATCCTGTTCTGCATTTTCCACCTTATGATCAGGATTCTTCCACTGAATCTTTGATCAAAGCGTCTAGTAATGGTAGCCAGGCACCATCCAGTTCTGGCCTCATGGCAGTGGAGGCAGTTGTCCATGGAGGCAATTAAACATGCATCCCAGATCCTCCTCCAATTCCTGACCCTCTTTATTCCTCTGCTACTCCAGGCAAAAAGAGACCAATTGTTATATCTTGGATGGCCGCTCACAAACTTTTAAGACCCCAGGCACTACACAGTGAACTAAGAGGCAGAACAGAAGCACCAAAATCAGTATTAGGTCAGTTGATTGGAATGTCCCATGAAATCATACCTTAAACCTCTGAACCAGGAAAACAAATCATATAAGGTGTTTGGTGTAACATCAGCAGCTGTTTTTTGTTTGTTTTGTAGAAATATATATAACACAACATTTGCCTATTCGACCTTTTTTCAGGTGTATAGCTCAGTGATACCATGATTAATCATGTTGTGCAACCATTTCCCTTAATTAGATGCCAAATTTTTTCTTTACCATAAACAAACTCACTATTTCCCAAACAATGGCTCTCTCTCTCCCCATCCATCTTACCCATGGTAACCACTACTAAACTGGTCTCTATATATTTATCTATTCTTGTCATGTCATATAAGTGAGATCATACAATGTTTGTCCTTTTGTGATTGGCTTATTTTACTCAGCATAGTATCTTTGAGGTTCATCCATGTTGTAGCATGTATCAGGACTTCATTTCTCTTTATGGCAAAGTAGTATTACATTGTATGTATGTACTACATTTTGTTTATCCATTCATCCATTGATGGATGTCTGGGTTATTTCCACTTTTTGGCTATTGTATGTAGTGCTGCAACGAGCATTGGTACAAATATGCCTGTTTGTGTCATTGCTTTTAAGTTCCTTGGGTACATACCTAGTAGTGGAATTGCTGGATCATATGGTAGTCCTATTTTTAATTTTTTGAGGAACCACCACACTGTTTTCCACAACACCTGTATCATTTTTGCATTCCCACTAAGAATGGATAAAAGTTTTAATATCCCAATATCCTTGTCAACATTTGTTATTTTCATTTATTTTTTTTAATCTTACCCATCCTAGTGGGAGAAGCCCTGGTGGTACAAATGGTTAAGTGCTCAGTTACTAACTGCAAGGTTGATAGTTTGAACCTACTCAGAGGCTCTGTGGGAGAAAGACCTGGTAAGCCACTTCTGTAAAGATTACAGCCAAGAGAACCCTATGCGGCAATTCTACTCTGTCACATAGGGTTTCTGAGTTTAAATCAACTTGACAGCACCTAACAACAACAATAATCCTAGTGGGAGTGAGGTGGTTACTTATTGTGATTTAATTTGCATTTCTCTGATGGCTAAATCTCTTTACTTTAAAAATACAATTTACTAGTTACTAGTCGTTTTAAAAAAAAAAACTGACATTTAGTGACATTGATTTTCTTATTATATGTTTGTTTTCTCTTTAGTTTCTGTTAACATTATTATTTCTACTACTTTCTTTGGTTTTATTTTCATTATTATTTCCTATTTCTTGAGAAGGATACTTAATTACTTTTTAGCCTTTCTTCTTTTAATCTAGGCATTTTAGGCTACATAATAGTCGCTAATCACTAATCTTGGATATAGCTGCATCTTCAAAATTTGATATGTCATATTTTCATTATCAGTTTAACATATTAAAAAAAATTTCTACTGTGATTTCTCCTTTGACCATGTATTGATTGTTCAAATGTGTTTTGCTTAATTTCCAAACATTTGGAGAATGTATATTTATTTTTTGCTAATATTTTTTATTTAGAATGATTAGAGAACACACTCTGAGTAAATTCCAAACTTGAGACTTGTTTTATGGTCCAACATGTTGCCAGTTTTGTTGAATATTTCATGTGCATTTGAAAAGAATAAATTCTACAGTTGGGTTACTTTTCTTTATTTTTCAGCTAGATCAAGTTTGTTAATCGTGTTGTTCAGATCTTCTATATTCTTAATTCTTACCTACTTGTTGAAAGAGGTATGTTTAAGTCTACAACTAAGTTTGTAGATTTGCTGATTTTTATTTTAAGTTTCTTCAATATTTGCTTCATGTAATTTAAAATTATGCTATTAAGTGCATACATGCTTAGAAATGTTATATCTTCCTGGTGGATTTGTCATTTTATCATTTTAAAATGTCTCTCCTTATGTCTATTAATTTTTTTTTTTTTTTTTAGATTTGACTTAAAATCTACTTTGTCTGACATTAGTATTTTTTACATCAACTTTTTTTGTTAGTATTTTCATGGTGTATCTTTCCCATTCTTTTACTCTCAACCTTTCTGTGTCATATAGGTTTCTTTTATGAACAACATACAGTTTTTCTTTTTATGCAATCTACCTCAATTTTTTGAGTATTCAGTTCATTTATCATATTTTTTGCACATAACATGCACCTTCTATATTTGTTTGCAAATCATGCCCTCCTCCCCCACAAGGTATTTTTGTGAGTGCATTATGCTTTTTTTTTTTTAACAGCAATATGTCAAGAAATAATTTGGCATACTGACACTTACAAAAATACCTCACAGGGGAGGGTGCAGTTGGCAAACAAACATAGAAGGTGTGTGTTATTTGCATAAAATACTGTACTTTTAGTACAATTACTGATATATTTTAGGTTAAAATAGGTCATGTTCCTCATTATTTCTTTTTGTCCCTCTTAGTCTATATTTCTTTTTCTTCAATTTTTTATCTTATTTCAGAGCCATTAAATATATTTTACTTAATTTTTCCCCTTTTTGTTACCTTGTTAGGTATACATTCTTTTATCATTTGAGGGGTTAGCCTTGAGGTTATGCAGGTATCTTTGAGTAATTACAGTCTAATTTAAATGAGTACTTTTACAATTTTCTAGGTATGCTTGGACCCTAGAACACTTTAAGTTTGTTTACTCCCTCCTAACATTTGCGACATTGTTGTCCTATATATAAATTCTAAGTATATTTTAAACCCCACATGACATTGTTATTTTTGTTTGTACAGTCAATAGTCATTTAGATTTGCCTACATATTTATTCTTTCCCTTCCTCTTCATCCATTCCTGCATTTCCACACTTCAGCCTGGAGTATTTCTTTTAGTGTGGGTCTCCTGGTGATTAAGTCTCTCAATTTTAGTTTGTTCAAAAAGAAAAAAAAAATTTTTTTTTTTTTGCCTTTATCCTTCAAGAATTTTCTTTTGGAGGGGGGGGAATATAGTAATAGTAGGTTGACAGTTATTTTCCTTCTGCTCTTTAAATATGCCATTCCATTTTCATCTGGCTTTCATTGCTTCTGAGACGAGTCATCTGTCAGTCTTACATTGCTCTGGTGAAGGTAATCTTTTTTTTTTTTCCCCCTAGAATCTTAAAAAGATTTATCTCTGATGTGTCTAGGGGTTGTTTTATTAAAGTCTGTGACACTGTTGAATCTGTGGCTTGATAGTGTTCATTAGTTTTTGGAAAATTGTTTGCCATTGTCTTTTCAAAATTTACCTTTGCGTCATTTTCTCTCCTTTGGGATTCCAACTACATATAAGCAAGACTTTTCTCCCTATGTCCCATATGTCTTTTATGATCATTTCTCTGTTTTCCATCTTCTGTGCTTTAGTCCAGATATGTTCTTCTGTCCCATCTTTCAGTACATGAATACTTTCTTCACTGGGCTTAATATGCTATTATACTTATTTGTTGTTTTTATTTCTTATTTTGGTTCTTCTGTTTTTAATTTAGAATTTTCGTTTTATTTTGTTCCCCTAAATTCTCTGTCATTTAGTCTATTGAATGTATTAATCAGTTATTTTGAGATCCATCCCTGATAACTCTACTTTTAGATCTCCACTGATCTGTTTTTAATGTCTACTTTTTCTTTTTGTTTAAGTCACTTCTTGTCATTTTGCAGAACTATTTTTTTTCTTCTACTTAAATACTAGCGATACATATAAAGAAATTATGGATATAAATTGAGGCTTTGAATGATGTTACACTTCTCCAGAGAGGACCTATGTTTGCTTCTGGAAGGCTTTTAGCATAGGGAAAAATAGTTTTTAATCTGAACTGACTTGACTCTGGGTCTCAGTGTGTGTGAGGGTGAGCCTTTTATTTTTTTTTGGTATCACATTTATTGATATATGATTCACATATCATACAATTCATCCATTTAAAGTGTACAATTCAATAGCTTTTAGTATAGTCACATAATTCTACAACCATCACCACAATCAATTTTAGAACATTTTCATCACCCAAAAAGGAGAACCCATTAGTAGTCAACACACACATACTCACCTCTCCACCCCACCCCTGTTCTCCCCACTACCACCTACAGGTAACAACTAACCTATTTTCTGTCTCTATACATCTACTTATTCAGGACATTTCATATCACTGGAGTCATATATTTGTCCTTTTGTATCTGACGTCTTTCACTCAGCATAATGTTTTCCAGGTTGATCCATTTTGTAGCATGTATCAGAACGTCATTTCTTTTTATGGCCAAACAATATTCCATTTTATGGATGTACCACATTTTGTTTATCTAGTCATCAGTTGGTGGACATTTGGGTTATTTCCACTTTGTGGCTATTATGAATAATGCTGCTATGTGCGTTTGTATACAAGTTTATGTATGGACATGTTTTCATTTCTATTGAGTATATATCTAGAAGTGGAGTTGCTAGCTCATTAGATTATTCTTTCTTTAACACTTTGAGGCACTGCTAGACTGTTTCCCACACTAGCTGTACCATTTTACATTTGAGGGTGGACCTTTTTGTAGTCCACCATTACTTTGAAGTTATACCCCTTTAGATAACAGAACTGAGAGCCCAAAGTGCTTACCAGATCACCTCCTCATTGGTGAGGCATGGCCTTTCCTTTCTTCCCAGAAATTTTGAGATTGCCAAAAGCTTTGTTCAGCCTCTCAGCCTCTCAGCAGTGCATCCTCATTGGTTAACAGCTAGATAGGAATCATGGTGGTGAATGTCAGACTCACCTCTCTTTGCTTCCTTCTCTCTGGGACCTTGATATTTCAAGTCTTCACTGACTTGGAAGGTCTACAATCCATTATAAAACATTTAAAAACAAATCTCCCACCTTTTCTAGTTGTTATTGTTAGACAGGTAGGTGTGCAAGAAGCTATGCTGCCATCTCTAGTATTTTTATCATTCATCCCTCTCCCAGTATTATATTAGAAGTTACAGACTGAGTGATAGTTTTAAAAATGGAAATCAGATCATGTCTCCTCTCATGTTAAAACTTCAAATAGAAAAAATGGCGCTCTAGGCAGGAGCACCACACCGTCCCTCCACAGCAAAGATCCAAAAAACTAAGCCAAACAGAGAAAACAGCAATCCCAAAACCCTAAAACATCAAATGAAGAGATAAAGAACAAAACCAAGCCCCAAATGGAATGAGAAAACTGACTGAGAATGGACAGCAAGGAGAGATTCATGCAGAGGTCCCCTATCAGCTAACGCAGCGTGGATCCGCCATCTTGGACTCCTATCAGAGACCAGCAAATAGGGAGTATGAGAAAGCAGCTTCACAAAGCTTCCAGCAGGAGACAAAACAACCGGTAATTTGCGATATATGCTTTCCCAACCCCCACCCTTCTTCACCCCCACTCAGCCTCCTCTGCTTCCTGTGGCCATAGTCTCTTGTCCGGGAAGCACCAGCTGCTTGGATTCCACCCACCTGCACTGGCTGGCTCCCTGAGTGCCATTTGTTGGCTGCTGGTGTTGCTGTTCTCTGCTTCTTTTGATTTCTTTCTTACCTCTCACCACCTCCCATTCCTTTTGCTCAAATACCTGTCTCCATGCGTGCGCCATCTTTGCTTCTTCCTAAGGGGCTGTGGAGCTCTGTAAAAGTGTGGAACTGCTTCCAGGTCTGGGCTGCCACGCTGGTGGGATCGTGGGGCTTTTGTTTGTTTGTTTTTTTAAATTGTTTGTTTGTTTTCTTTTCCTTTTCTCGGGTTGGGAGCTCATTCTGCTCGGGCAGTGCTACATGGCTTGGGACCTACCCCCTCAGCTTGCACAGAGGTGCAGAGGGATCCCTGAGGGCGTTTCATTTTTCATGGGTTTTTTATTTTTTCCTGTTTTTTGGGGGGCTTTTCTTGTTCTTTTTTTTTTTAATTTGTTTTGTTTTCTTTTCCCTCTTTTCCCTTTTTGTCTTTCTTCATTACCCGGTTCATCTGTCTATACCTTCCTTCTCTTCCTGTTCCCTGAGTACCTGGCGCTGAATACATCCACATCTGCTAGGCAGGCTGTACTGCAACACCTGGGAACAACTTCCCAAGTCCTCATAGCTGCACTGGTGGGATCCCTGGGAGCTTTGCTGTTCTTTTTTCTTTCTAATTTTTATTTATTCTTTCTTTCCTTTTTCTTTTTCTTCTCCTTTTTGTTTTTCTCCACTTCATAGTCTCTCATCTCTCGACTCCAAAAGCAAGCTCCCCAGCATTCTTTTTTGTTTGTTTGTATGTTTTTGGCTCCTGTTCCTCTCTCCTCTCTGCTTTCTCCCATATCCATCTCACCTCCACAAATAAAAATCTCCCCCCTCTATCCCGCCTACCTGCACTGTACACTTAATATCACACTACCAAGCAGCACAGGCACAGCCTACCAGAACCTACCCTGCATTGATTACCAACCCGCCCTGGTGGCTGTAGATAGTACCACAAACAACACATCCCAGCAACTCCTTTTCTGCTGGACCTGACCTACTGTGCCATATCTGAGCAACTGACCCTGCCAATTGGAGAAGGTGAAAAGTATCGTGCCCACAGATGAGCAAACAACAAAGAACACACAGTCTGCCTGCTCCAACATGGCCAAATTAAAAAAAAGGAAGAAACAAACAAATCTACAATCAATGAATGAGAAAAATAACTACTTAATGTCCCAAAGACACCAGACAATATCAAAACATTTACAAAACCAGGACAGGATGGTTCCAGTATGCATTCAAATTAAAACACCAGATGACTTTCCTGTGGAAGAAAAGGCATTAGAACTACCTGATAGGGAATTCTAATCTCTAATACTCAGAAATATCCAAGAGTTGAAGCAAAATGCAGACAAAAATGAGGAAAAATAGACAAATTCATGGAAAATACGGACAAAAAATTGGAAGAATTCAACAAAATAATGCAGGAACAAAATGCCAAAATAAATTCACAACTACAAATTATACAAAGACAACAATTCGAAATCCAAAAGATAACAGGATTTCAGAAATGGACAGTGTCATAGAAGGGCTGAGGAGCAGATCTGAAATGGTGGAAGACAGGATCAGTGGAATTGAGGACAAACACTTGGATACAACTCTTTTTGAGGAAAACTCAGAAAAAAAAAAGAGCAAAGAAAAATGAAGAGACCCTGAGAATTATGTGGGATACAAGCAAAAACAAAAATCTGCAAGTGATCGGAGTTCCAGAACAGGGGTAGAAAACAGATAACACAGAGAGGATCATTGAAGAACTGCTGACAGAAAACTTCCCCAATGTCATGAATGATGAAAAGCTGGCCATCCAAGAAGCTCAACGAACCCTGTATAGGATACACCCCAAAAGAAAATCACCAAGGCATATTATAATCACACTCGCCAACACCAAAGACAAACAAAGAATTCTTAGAGCAGCTTGTGAAAAACAAGAAGTCACGTACAGAAGAGAAACAATAAGACTAAGCTCAGATTATTCAGCAGAAACCATGCAGGCAAGAAGGCAATGGGATGACATATATAAAACCTTGAAAGAAAAAAATTGCCAGCCAAGAATAATATATCCTGCAAAACTATCGTTCAAGTATGATGATGAAATTAGGACATTTCCAGATAAACAGAAATAAAGGGAATATGCAAAAACCAAACCAAACTTACAAGAATTATTAAAGGGAGTTCTTCGATCTGAGAACAAACAACTTCAGCTCACAGGCTGGATCTAGGACACAGGATCATACCAGCCAGATACCAATCTAGGAAATGAACTCTCAAGGACTATCCAAAACCAAAAGAAATACAACAGGGAATCAGAGCACTTAATCAGTAAATGACAACAACATCAGAACAATAAAAGAGGAAATAAATGGTGTAGGTATAGAACCTTCTAATGGAGAGGAAGGCAAGGTGATACCAAGTAATAATAGACTGCTTCAAACTTAGAAAGATAAGGGTAAATGTCATGGTAACCAAAAAGAAAGTTAATAAACATACTCATAAAAATAAAGAGGAAAAACGTAAAGTCTCAGCAAAAACAAAACAAATGAAAAAAAAATCCACAAACAAAAGTAATTCAGCACAGGAGGGTAAGAAGAACAAAGAAAACATCAGCACCACAAAAAAAAAAGCAGTACAAAAAATGACAGCAACAAACTCACATCTATCAATAATTACACTGAATGTAAATGGACTCAATGCACACATAAAGAGACAGAGAGTGACAGAATGGATAAAAAAACAGGATCCATCAATATGCTGTCTGCAAGAGACACACCTTAGAAACAAAGACATTAATTTATTAAGAGTCAAAAGTTGGAAAAAATATATCAAGCTAACAACTACCAAAAAAGAGCAGGAGTGGCAATACTAATCTCAGATGATAAAATAGAATTTGAAACAAAATCCACCATACAAGACAAAGAAGGACACTACATAATGAGTAAGGGAATGATCCATCATAAAGACATAACCATAATAAACATCTACGCACCCAATGACAGGGCTCCAAAATATGTAAAACAAACTCTAACAACACTGAAAAGGGAAATTGACAATTCCACGATAATAGTAGGAATAGTAGGAGACTTCAACACACTACTCTCAGTAAAGGACAGAACAAATAAAAGGAAACTCAGCAAAGCTACAGTAGACCTAAAGGGCACAATCAGCCAACTTGACCTCATAGACATATATAGAACACTCTATCCAACAGCCGCAAAGTACACACATTCTTTTCCAATGTACATGGAACGTTCTCCAGAATAGACCACATGTTAGGCCACAGAGCAATCCTCAACAAGATCCAAAATGTTGAGATAACTCAGGTATCTTCTCTAACCACAATGCCATCAAGGTACAAATTAACAACAGAAAGAGCAAGAGAAAAAATCCATTACTTGGAAGCTGAATAATACCCTGCTTACATATCACTAGGTAATAGAAGAAATCAGAGATGGAATCAAAAACTTCCAAGAATCAAATGAGAATGAAAACACATCATAACAAAACCTTTGGGACACAGCAAAGGCAGTCCTCAGAGGACAATTTATAACAATAGATGCACATATCAAAAAAGAAGAAAGGGACAAAATCAAAACATTAACTACAGAACTCAAACAAATAGAAAGAGAATAGCCAAAAAACCCCACAACCACTGGAAGACAGGAAATAATAAAGATCAGGGCAGAAATAAAATGAAATAGAGAACAGAAAAACAATAGAAAGAATCAACAAAACCAAAAGTTGGTTCTTTGAAAGAATCAACAAAATCGACAAACCACTGGCCAGACTGACAAAAGAAAAACAGGAGAGGACACAAATAACCCAAATAAGAAATGAAATGGGCAACATTGCAACAGATCCAATTGAAATAAAAAGGATTATAACAGAATATTATGAAAAACTATACTCCAACAAATTTGAAAACCTAGAGGAAATGGATGAATTTCTAGAAACACACTACCTACCCAAACTACAACAAAGGGATGTTGAAAATCTGAACAGACCCATAACAAGAGAAGAGACTGAAAAAGTAATAAAAAAAAACTCCCAACAAAAAAAAGCCCTGGCCCAGAGGGCTTCACTGGAGAATTCTACCAAAGGTTCAGAGAAGAGCTTGTACCAGTACTATTCAAGCTATTTCAGAGCATAGAAAAGGAAGCAACACATCCAAATTCATTCTATGAAGCCAGCATAACCATGATACCAGAACCACGGAAAGACACCACAAAAAAGAAAATTACAGACCAATATCTCTCATGAATATAGATGCAAAAATTCTCAACAAAATTCTAACCAATAGAATTCAGCATCATATCAAAAACATAATACACCACGACCAAGTAGGATTCATAGCAGGTATGCAAGGATGGTTCAACATTAGAAAATCAATCAACGCAATCCACCACATAAATAAAAGGAAAGAAAAGAATCACATAATCATTTCAATCAACACGGAAAAGGCATTTGACAAAGTCCAACACTCATTCCTGATAAAAATTCTCAGCCAAATAGGAATAGAAGGGAAATTTCTCAATATAATAAAGGGCATTTATACAAAACCAACAGCTCACATCATTCCAAATGGAGAGAGACTGAAAGAATTCCCCTTGAGAACAGGAACCAGACAAGATGCCTTTTATCACCACTCTTATTTGACATGATGGTGGAAGTCCTAGCTACAGAAATAAGGCAAGAAAATAAATAAAGTGCATCAAAATTGATATGGAAGAGGTAAAACTGTACCTATTTGCAGACGATGTGATCCTGTACTGAGAAAACCCCAAAAATCCACAAGAAAGCTACTGGAACTAATAGAAGATTTCAACGAATTAGCAGGATACAAGATTAACATACAAAAATCAGCTGGATTCCTCTACGTCAACAAAGAGAACTTCAAAAAAGGAATTCAGCTAGTCAATGACATTTACAATAGCCACCAAGAAGATAAAATACTTAGGAATAAATTTAACCAGGGACGTAACACCTATACAAAGAAAACTACAAAACACTAGTGCAAGAAAACAAAAAAGGCTTACCTAAGTGGAAAAACATACCATGCTTATGGATAGGAAGATTCAACATGGTGAAAATGTCAGTACTCCTCAAAGTGATCTATAGATTCAATGCAAACCCGACCCAAATTCCAATAGCATTCTTTAAAAACGTGGACAACCAAATCACCACATTTGTATGGAAAGAGATGAGGCCTTGTGTGGGCAAAGCATTAATGAAGAAGAAGAAAGTGGGAGGCCTTACACTACCTGATTTCAGAACCTATTATACTACCAGGGTAGTCAAAACAGCCTGGTACTTTTAAAACAACAGACACATAGACCTATGGAACAGAATCGAGAACCTAGCTGGAAATCCATCCAACTATGAGTAGCTGATATTTGACAAAGGGCCAAAGTCTATTGAATGGAGAATAGATAGTCTTGTTAACAAAATTGTCCTCGCATAACTGGATGTCCATCTATTAAAAAATGAAACAGGACCCATACCTCACACCATATACAAAATAATAACTGAAAATTGATCAAAGATGTAAACATAAAACCTAAAACGGTAAAGATCATGGAAGAAAAAAATAGAGGCAATGCTAGGGGCCCTAATACATGGCATAAAGACAAGATATACCATAACTAATAATGCACAGACACCGGAAGATAAACTAGATAACTGGGAGCACCTAAAAATTAAACTTACGCTCGTCAAAAGACCTCACCAAAGGAGAAAAGAGAGAACCTACATACTGGAAAAAAATTTGGCTACAGCATTTCTGACAAGGGTGTAATTTCTAAAATCTGTAGAATACTTCAACACCTCAATAACAAAAAGGCTATCCAATTAAAAAATTGGAAAAGGATATGAACAGACACTTCACCAAAGGTAATATTCAGGCAGCTAACAGACTCATGAGGAAATGCTCGTAATAATAGGCCATTAGAAAAATGCAAAAAAAAAAAAAAAAAACCTACAATGAGATATCATCTGACCCAGACATTACTGGCACTAATAAAAACAACCAGAAAAAAAAACAATCTTTGGACAGGTAGCAAACAGACTGGAACTCTTATGCACTGCTGGTGAGCATGTAAAATGGTGCAATCACTACGGAACACGATATGGTGCCTCCTTAAAAAGCTAGAAATAGAAATACCATACAATTCAACAATTTCACTCGTAGGAATATGTTCTAGAGAAAAAAGAGCCATCACACAAGAAAGCATATGCACAGCCATGTTCTTGCAGCATTATTCACAATAGCAAAAAGATGGAAACAACCTAAATGCCCATCAACAAATGAATGGGTAACAAATTATGATACATACACACAATGGAATAGTGCACAACGATAAAGAAGAATGATGAATCTGTTACACATCCTACAACATGGATGAATCTGGAGAGCATTATGCTGAGTGAAATACATTAATCACAAAAGGACAAATATTGTATGAGATCATTATTATAAATACCCAAGAAGAGGTTTACACCAGAAAAAAAATAGTCTTTCATGGTTACAAGTGAGGGGAGGGACGGGGAGGAGAGAAATAACTAACTAGATAGTAGACAAGTGTTAACTTTGCTGAAGTGAAAGACAGCACACAATATAGGGGAAGCCAGCACAATGTGACCAAGGCAAAATCATAGAAGCTTCCTAGACACATCCAAACACATTGAGGACAGAGTTACTGGGGCTAAGGGTTAGGGATCATGGTCCCGGGGGACATCTAGGTCAATTATAATAACATAGTTCATAAGAAAATGTTCTACACCCTACTTTGGTGAGCAGAGTCTGGGGTCTCAAAAGCTTGCAAGTGGTCATCTAAGATGCATCTATTGGTCCCATCCATCACATTCTGAGCAACAGAGAATGCAAGAAACCAGACCCAAGTAAAATATTAGTTCAAAGGACTAATGGATGACATGAACCACAGCTTTCACAAACCTGAGCCCAGAAGGACTAAACGGTGCCAGGTTACCAAGTTTCATGGTTTGAATTATGTCCCCCCAAAAATGTGTGTTATCAGTTTGGCTAGGCCATGATTCCTGGTACTGTTGATTTTCCTGTATGTTGTAAACCTGCCTCTATGATGTTAATGAGGGAGGATGGGTGGCAGTTGTGTTAGTAAGGCAGGACCTGATCTACAAGACTGGATTGTGTCCTGAGGCAATGTCTTGAGATATAAAAGACAGAAGTGAGCAGTGAGACAGGGGGACCTCATACCATCAAGAAAGCAGTGCCAGGAGCAGAGCGCGTCCTTTGGACAGGGATCCCTGTGCCAAGAAGCTCCTAGTCCGGGGGAACACTAATGAGAAGGCCGACAGAGAGAGAAAGAGTTCCCCTAGAGCTGACACCCTGAATTTGGACTTTTAGCCTACTTTGACTACGAGGAAATAAACTTCTCTTCATTAAAACCATCCACCTGTGGTGTTTCTGTTATACCAGCACTAGATGACTAAGACACCAAGTATCACAAGTATCAAATAAAGGGTCCCAGACAAATTAGGGAAAAAAATGTAAATAAGAATCAAAATTCACAAAAAAAGACTAGACTTACTGGTTTGACAGAGACTGGAGGAGTCCCCAAAAATATGGCCCCGGACACTGTGATATGTCAGTACTGAAGCCACTCAGGAAGTCCACCTTTCAGCCAATTAGGTAGGCTATAAAACAAAATATAACACACATGAAGAAGGTGCTTCTTAGTTCAATCAAGTATATGAGACCAAATGGTTAACATCTGCCCAAAAGCGAAGACGAGAAGGCAGAAATGGACAGGAAAACTGGACATATAGACACGGAGAACTCAGGGTGGAAAGGGAGTGGTGAAGAGTGCATGACACATCGCGGGGATTGCAACCAATAGCACAAAATTATTTGTGTATAAATTTTTAAATGAAAAATTAATGTGCACTCTAAACTTTCACCTAAAAGAAACACACACACACACACACACACACACACACAAGAATGAAGGGAAAGGGCAAGAGAGTTTTTTTGAGCTTATCTTATTAAAATTAATTTAAAAATTCAAAAAATCCTATACTCAGCTCTGCCATTGTCTTTCTGAGAGACTGTAATGCTCAATCTATAGGAGTTTCTGTTATTTCATTTGTAAAACGAGGGTTATTTTGAGTTTGACAAAGCTCACTGTAGGAAATGTTCTGGAAAAGGACAAAAAGAAATGTAGCTAATTATACAACCATCCACATAAAAGAATTAGCAGAAATAGAGGAGAGGAGATAAATTCTAAAGATAATTAGTACTTGGAACTAGCTAGATACGGAATGCCAGAGAGAAAGAGACAAGGACATTATCTAGTTAATGGATTGTACATTACCAGGGGTAGGCAGTATAGGTTTCGAAAAAGTGCAGATTCACCTTGAAAAGTCTATAGGATATCCAGAGATATACAGAATAAGCGCTTGGAAATATTGGTCTAGAGTTTGGATGAGAAATCGGGATAGGCAGTTAAAATTTTTGAGTCACTATTGTTTCATGAGGCATTTAGTGGTTCAGGGTAGAGTTCTCACTCTCCATGCGGGAGACCAGGGGTTGTTTCCTGCTAATGTACCTTACGTCTAATAAAATTTTACTGAAGATAATTGTAAAATGGTTGTAGTAGTACATCAACAGGGAACTTCCAGAAATTCAAACCTGATTTACAAGAGAATGTGGAATGAGGGATATCATTACTGACGTCAGATGGATCTTGGGTGAAAGAAGAAAATAGCAGAAAGATGTTTACTTGTGTTTTATTGACTATGCAAAGGCTTTTGATTGTGTGGATCATAACAAATTATGGATAACATTGCAAAGAATGGGAATTCCAGAACAGTTAATTGTGCTCATGCAGACCCCATATGTATACCAAAAAGCAATCTTTTTTTTTTTTTAATTGTACTTTACGTGAAGGTTTACAGAGCAAATAGTTTCTCATTAAACAGTCAGTACACATATTGTTTTCTCCCATTGGTTAACAATCCTGTGACATGTCAACCCTCTCCCTTTTCGACCTTTCTTGTTTTGGTGAAAATATACATAGCCAAAGATACACCAATTCAAAAATTTCTACATGCACAATTCAGTGACATGATTACGTTTTTCTAGTTGTGTTGCTATTCTCACTTCAGATGAAGGTTTACAGAACAAAATAGTTTCTCTTTAAACAGTACACATGTTGCCTTATGACGATGGTTAAGAACCACACTACATGTCAACACTGTCCTTACTCAACCTTGGGTTCCCTACCACCAGCTTTTCTGTCCCCTTCTGCCTTCTAGTCCTTGTCCCTGGACTGCTGTGTCGCATTTCATTACTCCCGTTTTGATTTATGGGGTTGTCCAATCCCCAGCTGAATGGTGAACCTCGGAAGTGACTTCACCTTTGAGCTAAAAGGGTGTCTGGAGACCATGCTCTCGGGGTTTCTCCAGTCTCTTTCAGGCCAGTAAATCTGGTCTTTTTTATGTGTGTTAGAATTTTGTTCTACATCCTTATCCAGCTCTGTCCAGAACCTGGTCAGAGCAGTCAGTGGTGGTAGCTGGGCACCATCTGGCTGTACTGGACTCAGTCCGGTGGAGGACTTGGTAGCTGTGGTCCGTTAGTCCTTTGGACAAATCTTTTCCTTGTATACTGTTCTCTTCATTCTCTCTTGCTCCCAAAGGAGTGAGACCAGTGGAGTATCTTAGATGGCTGCTCACAGGCTTTTAAGACCCCAGAGGCTACTCACCAAAGTAGAATGTAGAACATTGTCTTTATAAACTGTGTTATGCCAATTGAACTAGATGTTCCCTGAGACCATGGTCCCCACAGCCCTCTGCCCAGCAATTCAGTCCCTCAGGGAGTTTGGATGTGTCTGTGGAGCTTCCATGACCTTTCCTTGTACAAGTTGTGCTGGTTTCCCCAGTATTGTGTACTGTCTCACCCTTCACCCAAGATACCACTTATCTATTGCCTATTTAGTATTTCCTACCCCCACCCCGCCGCCCCATCCCTGGTAAACAACAAAAATTGTTACTTTTTGTGTGTGAACTTTTTCATGGGTTTTTACAATAGAGGTCTCATACAATATTTGTCCTTTTGTGATTGACTTATTTCACTCAGCATAATTTCCTCCAGTTTCATCCATGTTATGAGATGCTTCACAGATTCATCATTGTTCTTTCTCTTTGCATAGTACTCCATTGTGTGGAAGTACCAAAGTTAATTTATCCATTCATCTATTGATGGGCATCTAGGTTGTTTCCATCTTTTTGCTATTGTGAACAATGCTGCCATGAACATAGGCGTGCATATGTCTATTCGAGTGACGAATCTTATTTCTCTATGATATATTCCTAGGAGTGGGATTGCTGGATCGAATGGTATGTCTATTTCTAGCTTTCTAAGGAAGAGTCATATCATTTTCCAAAAAGGTATCATTTTGCATTCCCACCAGCAGTGCATAAGAGTACCGATCTCGCCGCAGCCCCTCCAACATTCGCTGTTCCTAGTGTTTTTGATTCCTGCCAGTAATGCTGGGGTGAGATGTTATCTCATTGTGGCTTTAATTTGCATTTCTCTAATGGCTAGTGATCGCAAGCATTTCCTCATGTGTCTGTTGGCCGCTTGAATGTCTTCTTTGGTGAAGTGTCTGTTCATTTCCTTTGCCCATTTCTTAATTGGATTATTTGTCTTTTTGTAGAGGTGTTGGATTTTCTTGTAGATTATGGAGATTAGACATTTGTCTGACTTGTACTGTCCAAAAATTTTTTCCCAGTCTGTAGGTTCTCTTTTGACTCTTCTGGTGAAGTCTTTTGAAGAGCATAGGTGTTTGATTTTTAGAAGATCCCTGTTATCTAGCTTATCTTCTGGGGTTTGTGTGTTGATGGTTATGGTTTGTATCCTGTTAATGCCACGTATTAGGGACTCTAGCGTTGATCCTATTTTTTCTTCTATGAACTTTATAGTTTTGGGTTTTATATTCAGGTCTTTGATCCATTTTGAATTATTTTTTGTATATGGCATGAGGTATGGGTCCTGTTTCATTTTTTTGCAGATGGATATCCAGTTTTGCCAGCACCATTTGTTAAAAAGACTGTCTTTTCCCCTTTAGATGGAGTTTGAGCCCCTGTCGAAGATCAGGTGACTGTAGGTGGATGGGTTTACATCTGGGTTCTCAATTCTGTTACATTGGTCAGTGTATCTGTCATTGTACCAGTACCATGCTGTTTTGACTATCGTAGCTGTATAGTAGGTTCTGAGGTCAGGTAGTGTGAGTTCTCCAACTTTTTTCTACTTCTTCAGTAGTGCTTTACTTATTCAGGCCTTCTTCCCTTTCCTTATAAAGTTAATGATTAGTTTTTCCATCTCTTTGAAGAATGTTGTTGGTATTTGGATCGGGATTGCATTGTATTTCCAAATTGCTTTGGGTAGAATTGTCATTTTCACAACATTGAGTCTGCCTATCCATGAGCATGGTATGTTCTTCCATATATGTATATCCCTTTGGGTTTCTTGCAGTAGTGTTTTGTAGTTTTCTTTGTATAGGTCTTTTACAACCTGGTTAGATTTATTCCTAAGTATTTTATTTTTTTAGGGGTTATTATAAATGGTATTGTTTTCCTGATTTCCTTTTCATCATTCTCTTTATTGGTGTACAGGTATCCAACTGATTTTTGTATGTTTATCTTGTATCCTGCTACTCTGCTGAATCCTTTGTTAGTTCCAGTAGATTTCTCGTGGAGTCTTTAGGATTTTCTATGTATAGTATCGTATCATCTGCAAACAGGGACAGTTGAACTTCTTCATTACAAATCTGGACGCACTTTATTTCTTTTTCTTGCCTTATTGCTCTAGCTAGAACTTCCAGCACAATGTTAAATAGGAGTGGTGATAAAGGGCCTCCTTGTCTTGTTCCTATTTTCAAGGGGAATGTTTTCAGCCTCTCTCCATTAAGAATGATGTTGGCCGTTGGTTTTGTATAGATGCCCTTTATTATGTTGAGAAATTTCCCTTCTATACCTATTTTATTGAGAGTTTTTATCAGGAATGGGTGTTGGACTTTGTCGACTGCCTTTTCTGCGTCAATTGAGATGATCATGTGATTCTTTTCTTTCCTTTTATTTATGTGGTGGATTACATTGATTGATTTTCAAATGTTGAACCATCCTTGCATACCTAGTATGACGCTTACTTGGTTGTGGTGTATTATTTTTTTGATATGATGCTGAATTCTATTGGCTAGAATTTTGTTGAGAATTTTTGCATGTATATTCATGAGAGATATTGGTCTGTAATTTTCTTTTTTTTTTTTTTGTGGCATCTTTGCCTAGTTTTGGTATCAGGGTTATGGTGGCTTCATAGAATGAATTTGAAAGTGTTGCTTCCTTTTCTATGCACTGAAATAGTTTGAGTAGTACTAGTACTAGTACAAGCTCTTCTCTGAATGTTTGGTAGAATTCTCCAGTGAAGCCATCTGGGCCAGGGCTTTTTTTTGTTGGGAATTTTTTTTATTACCTTTTCAATCTCTTCTCTTGTTATGGGTCTGTTCAGATTTTCAACATCCGTTAGTTGTAGTTTGGGTATGTAGTGTATTTCCAGAAATTTATCCATTTCTTCTAGGTTTTCAAATTTGTTGGAGTATAGTTTTTCATAATATTCTGTTATGAACCTTTTTATTTCAGTTGGATCTGTTGTAATGTCACCCATTTCATTTCTTATTTGGGTTGTTTGCATCCTCTCCTATTTTTCTTTTGTCAGTCTGGCCAGTGGTTTGTCTATTTTGTTGATCCTTTCAAAGAACAAACTTTTGATTTTGTTGATTCTTTCTGTTGTTTTTCTATTCTCTATTTCATTTATTTTTTGCTCTGATCTTTATTATTTCCTTTCTTCTGGTGGCTGTGGGCTTTCTTTGCTGTTCTCTATTTGTTTGAGTTGTGTAGTTAATGTTTTGATTTTTCCCTTCTTTTTTGATGTGTGCGTATATTGCTATAAATTGTTTTCTAAGGAGTACCTTTGTTGTGTCTCAAAGGTTTTGGTATGGTGTGTTTTCATTCTCATTTGATTCTAGGAATTTTTTGTTTCCATCTCTGATTTCTTCTATTACCCAGTGATGTGTAAGCAGGGTGTTATTCAGTTTCCGTGTCATTGATTTTTTTTCGTTGTGCTTTCTGTTGTTAATTTCTACCTTGATGGCATTGTGATCATAGAAGATACTTTGTATTATCTCAACGTTTTGGATCCTGTTGAGGATTGCTCTGTGGCTTAAGATGTGGTCTATTCTGGAGAACGTTCCATGTGCATTGGAAAAGAATGTGTACATTGCAGCTGTTGGATGGAGTGTTCTATATATTTCTATGAGGTCAAGTTGCCTGATTGTGCCCTTTAGGTCTTCTGTATCTTTTATGAGTTTCCTTTTAGATGTTCTGTCATTTACTGAGAGTGGTGTGTTGAAGCCTCCTACTATGACTGTGGAACTGTCATTTTCTGTTTTCAGTACTGTTAGAGCTTGTTTTATATATTTTTGTGCCCTGTCATTGGGTGCGTAGACACTTATTATGGTTATGTTTCATGATGGATCGTCCCCTTAATCATTATATAGTATCCTTCTTTGTCTTTTATGGTGGATTTTGTTTTAAAGTCTATTTTATCTGAGATTAGTGTTGCCACTCCTGCTCTTTTTTGGTAGTTGTTAGCTTGACATATTTTTTACAACCTTTTATTTTTAACAAATTCAAGTCTTTGTTTCTAAGGTGTGTTTCCTGTAGACAGCATATTGATGGATCCTATTTTTTTATCCATTCTGTCACTCTCCATCTCTTTATGGATGCATTGAGTCCATTTACATTTAGTGTAATTATTGATAGATGTGAGTTTATTGCTGTCATTTTGTAGTACTTTTTTTTGTGTGGTGCTTATGTTTTCATTGTTCTTCTTACTCACCTGTGCTGAATTCCTTTTGTTTGTGGATTTTTTTTTCTTTTGGTTTTGTAGGTTTGTTTTTACTGAGACTTTATGTTTTTCCTGTTTATTTTTATGAGTACGTTTGTTAACTTTCTTTGTGGTTACCATGAAATTTACCCTTATCTTTCTAAGTTTGAAGCAGTCTATTATTACTTGGTATCACCTTGCCTTCCTCTCTATTATAAGGTTTTATACATACACCGTTTATTCCCTCTTTTATTGTTCTGATGTCGTTGTCCTTTACAGATTAACTGCTCTGATGCCCTGTTGCGTTTCTTTTGGTTTTGGATAGTCCTTGAGAGTTCATTTCCTAGATTGGTATCTGGCTGGTACGATCTTATGTCCTATATTCTATCTGTGATCTGATGTTGTTTGTTCTCAGATCGAAGGACTCCCTTTAATAATTCTTGTAATTTTGGTTTGGTTTTTACATATTCCCTGAATTTCTGTTTATCTGGAAATGTCCTAATTTCACCATCATATCTGAACCAGAGTTTTGCAGGATATATTATTCTTGGCTGGCAATTTTTTTCTTTCAAGGTTTTATATATGTCATCCCATTGCCTTCTTACGTGCAAGATTTCTGCTGAATAATCTGAGCCTAGTCTTATTGTTTCTCCTCTGTATGTGACTTCTTGTTTTTCATCAGCCACTCTCAGGATTCTTTGTTTGCCTTTGGTTTTAGCGAGTGTGATTATGATATGCATTAGTGATTCTCTTTTGGGGTCTATCCTATATGAGGTTTGTTGAGCTTCTTGGATGGCCATCTTTTCATCATTCATGATATTGGGGAAGTTTTCTGTCAGCAGTTCTTCAATGATCCTCTCTGTGTTTTCTGTTTTCTCCCCCTGTTCTGGAACTCTGATCACTTGAAGATTTTTGTTTTTTCTTGTATCCCACATAATTCTCAGTGTCTCTTCATTTTTCTTTGTTCTTTTTTTCTGAGTGTTCCTCAGACAGAGTTGTATCCAAGTGTTTGTCTTCTATTCCGCTGATCCTGTCTTCCACCATCTCAAATCTGCTCCTCCGCCCTTCTATGACACTGTCCATTTCTGAAATCTTGTTGTTTATCATTTGGATTTCTAATTGTTTTTTGTATAATTTCTAATTGTGAATTTATTTTGGCATTTTGTTCCTGCATTATTTTCCTGAGTTCTTCCATTTTTTTGTCTGTATTTTCCATGAATATGTCTGCCTTTTCCATGAATTTGTCTATTTTCCTCATTTTTGTCTGCTTTTTCCTTCAACTCTTGGATAATTCTGAGTATTACAGATTTGAATTCCCTATCAAGTAGTTCTAGTGCCTTTTCTTCTACTGGAAAGTCATCTGGTGTTTTAATTTGGACACCTACTGGAATGTAAATGTTTTGATATTGTCTGCTGTCTTCAGGGCATTCAGTAGTTATTTTTCTTGTTTGCTGACTGTAGATTTGTTTGTTTCATCCTTTTTTTTTTTTTTTTTGGCTATGTCTGAGCAGGTAGGCTGTGTTTTCTTTGTTGTTTTCTCATCTGTGTACAAGATACTTTTCACCTCCTTCTCCAATTGGGAAGGTCAGTCACTCAGATATGGTATAGCAGGGCAGGTGGAGCTGAAGAGGAGTTGCTGGCATGGGTTGTTTGTGGCACTTACTACAGCCACCAGGGCGGGTTGGTAATCAGTGCTGTGCAGGTTCTGGTAGGCCATGCCTGTGCTGCTGGTGGTGTGTTGTTAAGCACACGGTGCAGTTAGGCAGGATGGAGAGGGGAGATTGTTATGTGTGGAGCTAAGTTGGATATGGAAGAGAGGATAGAGGAACAGGAGCCAAAATCATATAAACAAGCAAAAAAGAATGCTAGGGGAGCTTGCCATTGGAGTGGAGAGATGAGAGACCATGAAATGGAGAAAAACAAAA
The DNA here is from genome assembly GCA_030035585.1 of Dugong dugon. Lineage (NCBI taxonomy): Eukaryota > Metazoa > Chordata > Mammalia > Sirenia > Dugongidae > Dugong > Dugong dugon. The sequence continues at coordinate 44,607,264 of CM057474.1, forward strand.
AGCAGAAGAAGAAGGAAAAGAAGAAAAGAATATAAAGTAATGAATGAATAAAAATTAGAAAGGAAAAATAGAAGCAAAGCTCCCAGGGTTTCCACAAGTGTGGCTACGAGGTCTGGGGAAGTTGTTCCCAGGTGTTGAAATACAGCCTGGCTATAAGGTGTAGAGGTGTCACACAGCACCAAGCATGCAGGGGACAGGAAGAGAAGGAAGGTATAGAGAGAAAAGAAACTGAATAATGGAGAAAGACAAAGAGGGAAAAGAAAACAAAACAAGTTACAAAAAATAACAAGAAAACCCCCCCAAAAAAACAGAAAAAAAAGTACCACGAAAAAAGAAATGCTCTCAGGGATCCCTCTGTGTGTCTGCACAAGCTGAGGGTGTAGGTCCCTAGCCACGCAGCACTGCCCAGCCAGAACGGGCTCCCAACTTGAGAAATGAAAAAGAAAACAAACATTTCAAAACAAACAAAAAAAGCCCCGGGATCCCACCAGCATGGCAGCATGGATCGGGAAGCAGTTCCACACTCAAGCGTAGTTCCACATCCCCTCAGGAAGAAGCAAAGATGGTGCACAGAGCCAGGTATTTGAGTGAAAGGAGGGGGAGGTGGTGAGAGGTAAGGAAGAAATCAAAAGAAGTGGAAAAAAGCAACACCAGCAGCCAACAAATGGCACTCAGGGAGTCGGCCAGTGTGGGCGGGTTGAATCCAAGCAGCCAGTGCTTCCCGGCCAAGAGACTATGGCCACAGGAAGCAGATGAGGCTGAGTGGGGGTGATGAATGGTGGCGGGTGGGAAAGCGTATATCATAAATGACCAGTTATTCTGTCTCCTGCTGGAAGCTCCGTGAAGGTGCTTTCTCATACCTCCTATTTGCTTGTCTTTGATAGGAGTCCAAAATGGCAGATCCGTGTTGCATTAGCTGATAGGGGACTTCTGCATGTATGTCTCCTCACTCTCTGTTCTCTGTCAGTTTGTTATTCCATTTGGTGCTTGGCTGAGTTCTTTATCTTTTCATTTGATGTTTAGGGTTTCAGGATTGCTGTTTTCTCTGTTTGGTTTAGTTTTTTGGATCTTTGCTGTGGAGGGACAGCGTAGTGCTTCTGCCTAGAGCACCAAGTTGCTGGAAGTCCCCCAAAAAGCAGTCTTTTGAACAGAACAAGGGGATATTGCAAGGTTTAAAATTAGGAAATGTGTGATCAGAGTTGTATCCTTTCATCATACTTATTCAATACGTACACTGAGTAATATTCTGAGAAGCTGGATTATATGATGAAGAACGTTGCATCAGGATTGGTAGAAAACTCATTAATAACCTGCGATACGCAGATGACACAACCTTGCATGTTTCGAGTGAAGAGGACTTGAAGAACTTACTGATGAAGATCAAATACTACCAGCCTTCACTATGGATTACACCTCAACATAAAGGAGACAAAAATCCTCACAACTGGAAAAATGAGCAGCATCATGATAAATGGAGAACATATTGAAGTTGTCAAGGATTTCATAGTACTTGGATCCAGTTTCAACACCCATGAAAGTAGCAGTCAAGAAATCAAAGGATGTATTGCATTGGGTAATTCTGTTGCAAAAGAACTCTTTAACTAGTTCAAAAGCAAAGATGTCACTTTAAGTACTAAGGTGCACCTGACCCAAGCCATGGTATTTTCAATTGCCTCCTATGCATGCAAAAGTTGGACAATGAATAAGGAAGATCGAGATGAATTGATGTCTTTAAATTATGGTGTTGGAAAACAATATTGACTATACCATGGAATGTGAGAAGAGTAAACAAGTCTGTCTTGGAGGAAGTACAGTCAGAGTGCTCCTTGGAAGCAATGATGGTGAGACTTTGACTCATGTACTTTTCACATGTTATGAGAAGGGACTATTCCTTGGAGAAGGGCATCATGCTTAGTAAAGCAGAGGATCAGCAAAAAAATAGGAAAACCTTTGATGAGATGGACTGACACAATGGCTGCAACTATGGGCTCGAACACAACAATAGTTGTGAAGATGGTGCAGAACTGGGCAGTGTTTCGTTCTGTTGTACAAAGAGCCATAATGGGTCAGAAATGACTTGATGGCACCTAACAACAGCAACAATGAACCTTATGTGTTGTCAACAGCTATCTGTCAGTGGAGTCTTGTGTGTCGCTGTGATGGTGAACAGGTTTCAGTGGCTCTTCCAGACTAAGACAGACTAGGAAGAAAGCTAATGTGATCTACATCCAAAAATCAGCCAACAATGACCCTGTGGATCACAATGGTCCAATCTTCCATCAATTGTGGAGATAGAGTAGGACTTGCCCGCATTTCATTTGGTTGTATGTGGGGCCGATTCCAAAATAGCTGACAACATTTCACTGGTAAGTTTCTTCTTTGGATATCCATTCATTCATTCAACAACCATTTAGTGCTTATTCTATGCCATGCAGTTATTCTGGTGTTATAAATAAAATAAGCATCCCTACCTTCATGAAGTTTACAACCTAGTGAATGTAGATGTGTTTATCCAGAGATTTAAAAAAAAAAGAAACTACTGGTTTTGTGAGTTTATTCTATATGCCAATACTGTACAAAGTACGTTTTTCCAACAAATCACCAATTCTACAATACCATTGTTAAATAAGAAATAAATATTACAGTTTTAATTTATACATAAGATAATACATCATCTGAAATTTTAAATAACTTTCTCCAAGCCATACAGCTAGTCGTCAGCAGAATCAGAATTCAAACCAATTTTTTTTGTGTGACTATAATGCTCTTAACTCCTATACTGCATAGATAATAAAAGAACCCTGAAGAAGCAGCCTGGGAAATACTCCTATATAAGGGAGGCCAGCAGAAGATAAACCAGGAACAATGTAGGCGAGGAAGCAGAGACTTAAAAGGAAAAGATTTTCCCCTCACCAGAAGAAAGACTTTGGGGACAGGTGGGAAGGAGGTAAAGGGAGGATCCACTGGGTCAAAAGTGCCCAGAGGTGTGAGGGTGTATAGCTGGCCTTGCTAGCTGAAGGAAAACTGCTTCTGATGGTCTTTTGAAACAGGTATGGAGAAAAAGATATTAACCAGATCAATTGCTGCATACCAGGTACCAGAAGATGTAGTAATTTGCTCAAGCAATTAAACAACATCTGGCACAGCAGCTGCAATTGGAGTCACCACCTGGTTAAGTTTTTGATAATCTACTGTTATTTTCCAAGATCCATCTGTTTTTTGCACAGGCCAAAAAGCGAGTTGAATGGGGATAGGTGGGAATCACCACTGTGCATACTTCAAGTCCTTGATGGTGGCAGTAATCTCCACAATCCCTCCAGGAATGTGGTATTGCTTTTGGTTTACTGTTTTCCTAAGTAATGGCAGTTCTAATGGCTTCCACTTGGCTTTTCCTACCATAATAGCCCTTACTATATTTGTCAGGGATCCAAGGTGGGAGTTCTGCCAGTTGCTGAGTATATCTGTTCCAATTATGCATTCAGGAACTGGGGAAATCACTAAAGGATGGGTTCAGGGATGCACTGGACCTACTGTGAGACAGACATAAGTTCAGGGATGCACTGGACCTACTGTGAGACAGACATAAGTCAAGACTCCATTAATAACCTGACTTCCATATGCCCCCACTCTGACTGGTGGGCCACAGTGACATTTTGGATCTTCTGGAATTAGTGTCAGTTCAGAGCCAGTATCAAGTAATCCCTGAAAAGTCTGATTATTTGCTTTTCCCCAGTGAACAGTCACTCTCGTAAAAGGCTGTAGATCCCTTTGGGCAAGACTGGGAGAAAGATACAGTAAAAATTTTTGGCAGTGTATTAGAGTCCTTCCTCAAGGGGACCCAGCCTCCCCTTCATTCAAGGGGTTGTGGATCTATAAACTCACTGAAATCTGGGAATTGATTAAGGGTCTGTGACTCTCTATTCTGGCAATTCAAGTTAGACTGCTGTTCACCTGACCTAGACTTCATCTGTTTGTACAGATCAAGTAAATATTTAGCCGATTTCTTGTCTATTTTGCTTGGCCCCTACTACCACAGGCTCCAATCAGCCCCATTGTAATTAGGTGTCTTAATTCAGTTAGGGCAGTTGCCACTGTCATATCTGACTTACATAAAATAGAAATCACAGCAGTCTTAAAGGATGCTGGGGCGACCTTTACAAGTTTGTTCCTCACAGTTGTGGTAAAAGTTGTGTCCTCTAGGCACTTCATGTGTGAGTCTTTGTGTCTAACCTGATAAATCCACTCTAGCATTCCAATTTCCATAAGATTTTTGATACCTTCTTCTACAGTATACCAAACAGATCTGGTGCTTCAACTTGATTTAGTGTTGGCCACCTCATAACCCATGCTTCAGCAACCCAACCAAATAAACTATTAGAGCCTTTCCTAACTTCTAGAGCTGAAACATTGAATGAACAATCTGTGCTTAGTGGACCCGTTTCAATAAACTCAGGCTGATCTGTCTTTATGTTCCTTGCACCATTATCCCACACCCTTAATAGCCATTCCTACACATATTCCCCCGGTTTCTGTTTGTACATATTAGAAAACTCAAGCAGTTCTTTTGGAGTGTAGCGTACCTCTTCCTGGGTCACACTTTGTACTTCACCTTTTGGGGATTGCTGGGACTTAAGTCTAGCTATAGGTCTAAAAGCCAGAATAGGTAGTGTGGAATTGTTTTGAGAACATTGAACATTGTCTTGTAAAGCATCTGCTTCAGGCGATGCCCCAGGCAATGACTCAGGCAAGGGTCCTTTAGAGTCAGCTGGGCTAGAGCTAATCTCATTAGATAGGAGTGGAAGAGCTAATGGTTTTCCTGGGGAGGGTGATTTAGCAGACAAACATGAAGTAATTTGTTCAGATGGAAGTGGTTCTGCTTGCAGGAGTGATTCAACAGAATTTAGGGGCTCAGTGTCACCACCTTCCTGATTATCTGCCCATATGTCTCCATCCCAAGTTTCAGGATCCCATTTCTTCCCAATCAATGCCTTACTTTAACTTTAGACCCCTCTTGAGGTGGGAACTGAGTTGACATTGTAATTCAGCCACTCTTATGATAAGACTCTGGGTTTCGTTTTCGGCAATTTCAGCTCTGTTACTACAAGAAATAAGGCTTTCTTTCAAAGCACAAGTGGAAACCTTGAGGTTGTTTATGGGGCACTTGAGCTTTGAAGCCCTGAGCACAACTCTTTTTTTCACTAGTTTATCTAGGGAAAGTAGGACCAACCAACCAGCTTCCTTATACTTCTCATTCTGACAAAACTGTAGAAAGATATAACACATATGTTCACCCAGACCCTTGCCTTTCACCAATACCTGATCTACTGGAGGTGATATTTTGTGTATTTGTATCACCACTTCATGCCATGGATTAACAGTGCCCTCTTTACTGCTTGAAGCAGAGTCATCAACATCTTTAAGACTAACCAGACTTGAGAACTAATTTAAAAAACTCATCCTTACAATTTCATTTCTCTAGAACCACTCTCAGTACCAAATGTCTTAGTAAAGCATATAAATATATATAGAGAGAGTTATATCAAAGGAACATCTCACACAATTGTAGAGGCTGGAACATCCCAAGTCCATGGATTAGGATAGAGGCGTCTCCTGATTCACGTAGCCACAGTTGCTGGAGAACCAAGATCAGCAGGTCAGAAAGCAGGGCTCTTGCTCACAGGATGTGAATATCGACAAATCCCAAGATTGGCAGGCAAGACTGCAAGGCATCTCTTGATTCACATAGCCACAGGGGCTAGGGAACCCAAGATTTGCAGGTCAGAGAGCAGGGCTCCTCTCACAAGCTGTGAAGATCAACGAATCCCAAGATCAGCAAATAAGCTGATAGCTCAAGTTCCAAGAACCGGAGGTCATATGAACAAGAGGCAGACACAGGATCCAGAGCAAGCAAAAAGCCAGAATATCTAGTTATATTCAGATGCAGCCCACACCCCCAAGGAAATTCCCTTTCAATTTATTGGCTACTCAGAGCAGATTCAATCATGGGAGTGATCACATATAAACACTGAGAATCATGGCCCAGCCAGGTTGACACATAATGTTAATTATCACAGGGAAGTTATGCAAAGCAGGCCCTGCTCGGTGAAGCTTCTCATTAATGAAGACACATTGAAGTGAGGAGAAAGGAAGAGCATTTATTGCAAGCCCACAAGCAAGGAACAAGGAGGTGTATATCTCAAATCGAGCTTCCCAAAGGGAGGCAAAACTTTCTATACCATCTCTCACAAGGATGTGCTTATAAACATTATGGACTACATAGGCTATTATGGTGAGCAGGCTCAGTAAGACTAATTTTTTTTTGGTGGGGGGCATGTAGGTTAGTAAACTGAGTTTGACTGGCTTGAGCCACACACATCACTTTGAGAACAATGGACAGGAGGGGGCAGGTTCCGCTTGGTTGGAGCCACTGCTAATTGAGCCACACGCAGCGCTATCACTTAAGGTTTTGTTTGATAATGGCTAAGTAGCTCCTGGCTGCCTTGGCTATCAATCCCTCCTTCTCTTTGTGAATATGGCAATCAGCCATATTCCCTGGGTTGTGAGGAGCATCTTCTAAATTGGGCAGTGGCTCCTCTGTGTAGTGGATTGTATTGAACATAAGCTTCTATGCCTTTTTTTTTTTTAATTTGCAGCTATATAGACAAAAAGGTAAGTATTGTATGAACAACAGACAAAAATTCCTGTTACAATTAAAGAAAATAAAAATAATAAACAAATGCTTTGGCCAATTTTACTTAGGTAACCAGAGGTGAGCCAGTCAAAGATATTTGACCTAGATTGGTTAGGAAAATGAAGCCAAGTAGCTTTCTGATGTATTGACAAATCCAGCATTTAGTCATGTTGGTCGCACTTGCTACTCATTGTGCTAATTTGACAAAAGCATTACTATGCCAAGACCATGTGATGAACAGAGGTTAGCAGAAGAATGAAGGTGAGGTTCCACAGCTTCATATTTGCATGAAACAGGGTCTAACTTAAGATACCTACTATCTTAAACAGGTGAAATGTGAACAGGAAAGATAAAACCACAGTTAACACACTCTGTAGGTTAAAAACAGATACTTCAGCTCTTGTAATGGATCACAGTTCCAGTTGTCCTGAAGAGTTGTCATTGTATGGTCAGGGCCTGGGGCAGGTGCTAGTTTGAGCCAGGTGTGGTGAAAAATCATGAGCTGATGAATGGTGACCATTTAATTGATTAGGTTTGATTCCTTTCAGGTTGACCACTGTATGGGTAATGAGAAGCACCTTGAAGGGCTCTGCTTGCGCTAGAGAGGCTCTTCTTTCCAGGCATGCAGCAGGACCCAGTCTCCAGGTTGAAATGGGTGGACCATCACCTCAGGAGGGTGTTCTTGTCTGACAAGGGCATATCTGTGGAAAGAATAAAGGACAGCAAACAAAGAACCCAAATACTCTTGTACAGTTTTTTCACCTAATACAATTAAGTAGTCACCATTCATCAGCTCATGACTTTTCAAGAGGGGCTTCCCACAGACTAGCTCAAAAGTCTGTAATTAGAGCTTGCTTCTGGGAGCCACCCTAACCCAATGCAATGCTATAGGGAGAGCGTGTATCCATGTTAATTTTACTTCTTAACACACATTTGCTATATGCTTTTAAGTGTTTGGTTCATTCTTTCAATCTTTCCACCGGATTGTGGTCCCAGGCTTCATGTAGTCACCATTTGATGTCTAGGAAATGTAAAACTTTTTGGGTTATGTCAACTACAAAGTGAGGTCCATTATCACTTCCCATGGAAGCAGGTAATCTAATCCATGGAATGATGTCATGTACAAGATGTTTAGCTACTTCTTTAGCTTTTTCAGTTCTACTTGGGAAGGCTTCAATCCAACTGGAAAAGGTATCTACAAAAACTAAAAGATACTTGTAGTTTCCTATGGTGCAAGGCATTTCAGTAAAATCTAGTTGACAATCTTCTCCGGGCACTGGGCCTTGGTACTGTACTCCAGGGAAGGAAAGAGGATGATGAGTTTTTGGATTGTTTTTTATGCAGATAGGACAGCTTTTGATAACTTTGTCTATGGTAGAATGAACTTTAGTGCTTAATATATGCCATCTTACCCATTCATACATACTTTCATGTCTGTAGTGGGAAGGTGCATGTGCTTTTTTCAAAATGAGGTACAGCATCTGTTTGAGAACTAGAACTTTTCTTTGCAGGGTACATTTCCAGTTCCCTACATCTTGAGTGGCTCCCCACTCTTCAGCATGATTGAGGTCTTCTTCTGAATATCCTGGGTCTTCTTCTTTTGGGATCTCTATCTGGGGTATTAAGGAGGCTACAGTGACAGATTGTGACTGTGTTTTGGCTACTGGTTTTGTGGCTTCATCAGCTCTCTGGTTATCTTTAACTTCCAGTCCTGGAAGGGGGCTCCTGATGGACATTGACTTTTCCTGCCTTGATACATCTAACAGCAAAGTGCTTGCTTGGAATTCAAAAAGCAAACCAGCCACTTTTTTTTCTGTAAGTTCTTCCTTCAAATGCAAATATTCCATCCTCTCAGCAGTTCTGGATGGTTCTGTGTGTCTTTTCAAATGCAAATCTGGTTGGGGCTCAGGTTTTTTACCTAAGCCATCACTCTATACACAGGGCTACCGGCTTGAAACAAAAAGCCTGTTTTTCTCCTGGACCAGTCTTAGTTCCGCTTTTAGCGTGTCCTATCAAGGAGTGGCTGAAGGTGGACTTACGTGGTCTCTATAATCTATAATACCCAATATTCATATCTAGCATACATTTAGGTTTGCTTTACAGCACTAGGTAGGAGAAACATTCAATATCCATGGTACATTCAATTAAATGCATAATCCTAAACACATAACCCTTTTAAAACTTTTCAGTTTAGTCTTCTCCACTTGAGTATCTTCCCATTAATATGCATACGGCCATGGGCCTCTGCTTGTGAAGGACCAGAAGACCTTGGCCTCCTATCAATCATCCAGCTTGTCTGGGCTGGCTTTTGCCACAGGCCACTCCAGGTGGGGCTTTTCTCCCCTCAGCTGCAGCATAATGTTCCCTTCAACCATTACCAATAACAACAACCAAAGTAACCATCTAAGAATCAAAAGTTTCACTTCCCGAGCCCCTTAATTCTTTGTCTTACAAAGTAGTATGTTTTCGTGAGTCTGGAGCCATTGCAAAGAATCCCACTCCTGATGTCAACTGTAAAAACAAGTTGGGAGTGATGTCTGACCTCTTCCACCTCACTCATGCAGTTGCCTTACCGGGTATAGCCCTGTTGAGAGTTCTGGGGACCCCAGACCAAATCAGGCACCACTTTGAGCATGCACCAGGGAAAGCACCAGAGGCCTCAAGGACTGAGGAAGCATTTACAAGATAAAGGGGAGGTCTATGACCTACGGTTAAAACTGGATCCTCTTCCGGAGGACTACACAAAACAAGGGTTTCAACCTTGGTTTGAACCATGATTTTACATTGTCTGCAAATTCTTATTTTGCCACAACTACATAAAGGCGTCAACATACATTTTCTCATCTCACTTTCTTTAGTACAGAATAACTCTAACTGCAGTATGGTGTTATAATTTAAGGATCCATTCTCAGACAAGCGTCCACCATTCCCAAGCTAGTATTGGGGTCAGGCAGTGTTACAAAAATATTTCATTTTAGACTTTTCCATTGGGTCATATCCAAGATAAGACCAATTCCTTAAAATACACCCTGGAGGACTACATTCTGGAATGCTCGAAATATTTCCATGGTACCAAAACCTAACACTACAGAATGCCTATTTAAAATAAAAGTATTTGACCTGAATTTCACTGGTTAAGCATTACCAGACTCTACAGTCTGTCTAATTTTCTACAAATAGGACTTATTTCTATACCAAGCCTGGAGTCACAGACACATACTCAGAATAAAAGTGTTTGACCAGACCTTCACTGGCTAGGCTTTACCAGCTCTACAGTCTATTCACTTTCGGAACAATAGGACTTATTTCTGTACTCACCAAAGGAGTCTTTCTTCCTCTTCCCGGGGCACCTGATACCATTCTCTATCCTCCTCACATAGTTCACCATTGAAGGGTCTGAGGTCGACTGTGGCCTCGAGGGTCAAAATGAATCTCCCCTAGAGAAAGATTACTGGCGTGCATGTGGGAGAATTGGTCAGTTCCTGTCAGTCAGAGGAGATCTCAGAAGTTTGGCAGCACTGGTCCCATCTGGGTCATCAGAATTTGTTACCCACAGCAGGTCCTACTTGATGCAGCTTTTCATCAATAAAGACAGACTGAGGTGATGAGGGAGGAAGAGCATTTATTGAAAGTGTGCGGGCAAGGAACAAGGATGTTTATACTTCAAATCAAGCTCCTGAACAAATGAAGGCACGACCTTTAATATCGTCTCTCACGAGGAAGTACATACAAACGTTATGGACTACATAGTTTATCATGGCACACAGGCACAGTAAGACAAATTGAATTTTTTCAGGGGGGCATGTAGGCTAGTAAACTGGGTTTGACTGGCTTGAGCCACACACAGCTCTATGATGACAATGGACAGGAGGGGGCAGGTTCTGCTTGGTCTGAGCAGATGCCAATTGAGCCACACACTGTGCTAACGCTTAATGTTTTGTTCGATAATGGCTAAACAGCTTCTGGCTGCATTGGATATCAGGGTGGCTTGCAGCCCCTTTACCAGGGGGTGTTGTGGGACAGGGGGCCAGTGGCTGTGGGCTTGTGTGAGTGGCCAGCACTGTCCATCCATGTTCCTTTAGTTCTCTCTTCCCTGCTAGGAGGAATGGTGGTGGTGGGGAGTCCAGGGCCAGACGGCTTGTGCCTTTTTGCCATTCCCCTCTCCCCAAGGTCCAGGTTACCAGGAGGTTCATGACAGTCCAGACCTCAGTGCTGGGGGGCAGTGATGGAGAACACAGTGTGGGGCACTGGTGGTGGAGCAGCTAGGGCCAGAGGGTCTGAGGCCAGCCCCATATGTCCCACCGACCTTGGACTCTTGGGCCCCAGGCAGGGAACCAGGGCTGTACAGCACCATGGATAAGGCTGTGGACCCTGACTGGGTCTGTTTCTGAAGATGCGGATTTTTTTTTTTCCTCTTCCCCCTCCCTGAGGATCCGGGTTGACCAGATCTCTCTCTCTCTTCAGGTCTCAATCCTGCCTCCTCAGCGAAGCTGCAGCTTCAACTGATTTTTTTACTGTATTGGCTGTGTGGATCCATCATTCTGTTGTGTTGTGTTGTGATGTGTTGTGCGTGTTTTGTCTGTGTGTCCGTGTCTTATGTCTGTGTATTGTGGGTGCATTGTGTGTCCGTGTCTGTCAGAGTGTGCATGTGTGTCCATGTCTGTATCTGTGTCTCTGTGGGAGCTATGTGTGTGTATTGCAGGTTTGTGCATGTGTGTGTGGGCATTGCATCCGTGTCCATCTTTGCCTGTGTGTTGTTTTGTGTATGTGTTTCTGTGTGTGTGTCTCAGTGTGTCTGTGTGTTTTTCATGTATTTTGTGTATGTTCTTTGTGCTGCTGTCTGTCTGCATCTCTGAGTGTTCTGTGTTTTGTGTCTGTGTGTGTCTGTCTCTGAGTGTGTAATTTGTGTGTGTGTGTGTTGTGTTTCTGTGTCCATGTTTGACTGTGTTCATGTCTGTCTGCATCTGAGTGTGCTGTGTATTGTTTGTGTGTCTGTGCACGAGTGTGTGTTGTGTCTCTGGGCTGTTCATGTATTTTTTGTGTATGTGGGATATATGTGTTCTGTCTGTGTGTATTTTTGTGTTGTGTGTACAGGTTACGGGTTAGTGTTCAGATTCCATTCATGTGTGTTCTTGTGTGCATGCATGCATGTACGTGTATGCATATGTCTGTGTGTCTGTATTTGTGTGTCTGTGTGTTTGAGTGTGTCTGTGTGTCTGTGTTCATCTGCGTGTCTGTATCTGTCACTTCTAAAATATGTCAGTTTGGGTTGAGGTTTTGTGTGCATGTCTGTGTGTCTGTGTCCACCTGCATGTATGCATCTGTCTCTTGTACCACATGTCAGTTTGGGTTGATGTTCGAGTCTGATGCCCTGGCTGATGCCCTGTGCTAGGAGATTTTGTCTTGTGGCAAGGCAGTTCTGAGGACTTCATGTCTTTCCACTGGGACTGGGATGACCACATTGTCCAGACTCCACGATCTGCTGCTCAGCCTGGAGGACGACTAGGTGGGCAAGGGACTTCATGTGTACTGAGGGAGGGTGAGGGTTTGATCGTGTTCACTGTGGGAAGGTCTTTACAAAGCCAAAGGGGGCAGGACTCCTTGAGTTGGCTCCCTGGACTGGCATGGTGTCCCTATCCATCCCTTCACCCATCGAGTCACCCAGTCCCTCTCAGTGATCTTTTCCTTCCTTCCTTCCCTCCCTCCCTGTACTCCTTCTCCTCCTGCTCCTGCTCCTCCACCACCATCTCCAACCCCCATCCCCACCTGGCAGACACCCCCAGCAGACAACCCCTGGCCGACACCCCCTAGCGAGTGCCCCCTGGTAGACGCATTTGACTGGATCCAGATGTCCGTAACGTGGGGTCAACAGGAATGACAGTGGCCCTCACCACAGGCTGAGTTGGGGAGGCAGTGGTTCTTGTCAGCTACATGCCCTTACGATTTCTGTTGTGATTGTGCTAGTGACATTGAATAAAGTTTTCTCCATCCAAGGGTAGTGTGTTCGATTGACTGAGGATAATGACAGGGCTTTGCTGTCCATCTAAGACCAAACATACCAAGCACTCAGAAAGTGCCATGTATCGTGCCCTCTGCACACCACCCCAAGCCCCAACACATGCACACCCCTCTCCTTTCTCCCTCTGAACTCCACCCCCCATGACTTATGCACACACACATGCATGTGGGAGCTGCTGGAGATCTTGCAATGGCCCCAGAAGTGCCATTTTCCTGAGTCCACTCAAGAGCCCGGAATGCTGGCCACCTGAGGGTCTCTGGATAGGCATTCATGGCCAGCCCATGCCTCCACTAAATTCTGCTAAGTTCAGACTCAGTCCCGGGAGCCTCCCAGGCCTCCATAAGCTATTTCCAAGTCTGCCTGGGAGGCCTGGAGCCAGTCCATACTGTCTTTGGGAGGGCATCCCCTGCTGGTCCCTGTTTGCCTGCCTGGCACTTCTACCCCCACCCGCCACCCCTCCCCCACCTCAGCCTCCATATCATTTCCCCATGTCTGCCTGTGGAATCCCTGCCCAGCACCAACGGCCTGCATGCCTGCCTACATGCCTGTGTCACGGGAGAATTAAAAGAACTAAACAGAAAACTTCTGGTGATAGTGATGGTTTTGTTTTTAATTTGGATGGTGGCAAACACAGCTAAGAAAACATTTGTCCCTTCAACATTTTTCACATTTATAGTTTCATGACAGGGATGGCATTTCATCATGTTGTTCAATCATCAACTCTCTCTGTTTCCAAAGGATTTCACCATCATTAAGAGAGATGCCACTTTCCTTTCTCCCTCCCTCCTTGACTCCATGAAAAATGTTTCCAGATCTGCCTGGAATCTCAGGAATGGCCTGCTTGCAGGTGTACAGGTTTGCATCTCAGGAAAATTTTCCATGGTCTACCTGGGATCACTCTCTGGCACCGTCTGCCTGCCTGCCTGCATACCTGACTGCATCTCAGGAGAATTGAAAGAATTGGAAAGAAAACTTTTCATGGTGGTTGTTTTGTTTGTTGGGGGAACAATACAGATCAGAAAAATCTGCCTGTTTGACACTAGTAACTTGCTCCCTCCTGCCCCTGGTAACTATTCATCCACTTTGGCATCTACCTATTTGGCGCTTTTGGGAACCCATTGGTCGCATGATGCTCCTGAGAATTTTTCGCATCGATCAAGGGGAGTCTGTTTCCACCTGCTCAGCCCTGAGAAATGGCCCAGGTGGACCCAGTTGGCTGACAGAACCTGTGCTGTAGCTGACCCCACCATCTTCCTACTGCCCTGTGCTGAAAAACGTGTTCAGTGCCGCTGGTGGGGGTTAGGGTTAGGGCAAAATATATGAACAGACACTTCACCAAAGAAAATATTCAGGCAACTAACAGACACATAAGGAAATGCTCATGATTACTAACAATTAGAGAAATGCAAATCACAACTACAATGAGATGCCATCTCATCCCGACATTACTGGCACAAATTAAAAAAAAAACAGAAAGTAACAAATGTCGTAGAGACTGCGGGGAGATTGGAACTCTTATGCACTGCTGATGGGAATGTAAAATGATACAACCATTTTGGAAATTGATATGGCTTTTCCTTAAAAAGCTAGAGATAGAAATATCATATGATCTAGCAAGCCCACTCCTAGGAATATATCCTAGAGAAATAAGAGCCATCACACAAATAGACATATGCACACCCTTGTTCATTGCACCATTATTCACAATAGCAAAAAGATGGAAACAACGTGACTATCAACACACAATCACATTATGGTACATACACACAATGGTATACTACACAACAAAAAAGGACACTGATGACTATACGAAACATCTCACAACCTGGACGAATCTGGAGGGCATTGTGCTAAGTGAAGTAAGTTAATCACAAAAGTGCATATACTGTATGAGACCACTGTTATAAAAATTCATGAAAAGGTTTACTCACAGAAGGAAACAATCTTTGATGGTTACAAGAGACTGGAGGGGTGGGGAGGGAAAAACACTAACTAGACAATAGATAAGTGGTTACTTTGCTGAAGGTTAAGACAGTACACGATACTGGAGAAGTCAGCACAACTTGTCCAAGGCAAGATCATGGAAACTTCAAAGACACAACTGAACTCTCTGAGGGGCTCAATTACTGGGCTGAGGGCTGGGAACCATTGTCTCTGGGGACATCTAGTTCAATTGGCATAACATAGTTTATGAAGAAAAATGTTCTACATCCTACTTTGGTGAGTAGTGTCTGGGGTCTTAAAAGCTTGTGAGTGGCCATCTAAGATACTCCACTGATGCCACCCCATCTGAAGTAAGGGAGAATGAAGAAAACCAAAAGCACAAGGTTAAGGTTAGTCCAAAAGACTAATGGAGCACAACTACCACAGCCTCCACCAAACTGAGTCCGGCACAAAGAGATGGTGCTCGACTACCACCAGCAACTGCTCTGACAGGGATCACAGTAGAGGTCCTGAAAAGAGCTGGAGAAAAATGTAGAACAAAATTCAAATTCACAAAAAAAGACCAGACTTACTGGTTTGACAGAGACTGGAGAAACCCCAAGAGTTTGGCTCCCAGACACCCTTTAACTCAGTACTGAAGTCACTCCTGCAGTTCACCCTTCAACCAAAGAGAGCCCCATGAAACAAAATGAGTCTAAAGGGGCACACCAGCCCTGGGGCAAGGGTGAGAAAGCAAGAAGGGACAGGAAAGCTTGTAATTGGGAACTCAAAGTCAAGAAAGGATGAGTGTTGACATGCCATGGAGGTGGCAACTAGTGTCACAAAACAATATGTATTAACTATTTAATGAGAAAGTAATTTGCTCTGTAAATCGTCATCTAAATCACAATTTAAAAAAATTAAATGCAGTTCACATTAAATTCTTATATAGCCATTGTGTAAGATACTTAATATTATGACTCTGGTTCAAAAACTAAAGCTTTAGCCAAACCAAGTAGTTGATACCAAGATCATGAATATCCCACTGCCATTATTATTGGTATTATGATATAGGAGGTGGTGGTCTTTGTGGAAGAACTATATAGCTACTGTGTCATTAAGAAAAGAACTGCTGAATCTTATCATTATACAAAATGATGTGAATAATTCACACCATGATTTGCCTCAGATGTCGAGCAAAACAAGACATAAAAACACGATTTCTAGAAGGACAAAACAGATCACAAGTGCTACACAGGAAGGCAGGCCCAATGCCTGGAATTTGATGAGCCCTGAAAGGCAAAACCTTGAACTTAATCAGTTTATTCATTGCTCTCGCAAACTTACAGTCATTTAACTTACCCATGTTTGGAAAAAAACAAAACAACATCTCAGTAATAACAATCACCTTGATCTTTGGGTAACTTTTTATGCTTTCCCTTTGAAAAAGTCATTACAACCTGTAAAGGGCCCATCCTTTAATCATCTCATGTTAAATTTTTAAGGAATAACACTAATGTAATTTTATAAATACCTTGGCAAAAACTAATGTTCCCCAAAAATGGATATATTAGTTACAGTACACGCCAGAACACAGAAAGATGAAACAGAAAAATGCTAATCTATTTGTGCTAATAGTGCTCTGGTAAGGGTGGGAGCACATGGTGGAACTAGCATACAATGAAGGAATTTTTAAAATCAGGTTTTTAAAATAAATACTTGGGCTCCAATTATTTGCTTTACTAGCACTGGTGGAAAGATGACCTTTTTCCTAGGCCTGTTTATCAACAAGGATAGTGGAAAGCTTCTCCAGGTAAATCTCCAATGATGTCTACACATGCCTACCACACCCCCAGGAAAATATTCACCCCTCAAGATGGTTGATCTGAGATGTTTGCAGAGAAGACACTATTCATCTTATGGCAACCTGTCCAATGATAGCCTGTGGTTTGAAGATGTGCTTAATAGGCTAAGGACACAAATTTATTATTTAAAAATCCCCAAAAACCAAATCAACCAAACCTGTTGCCATTGAGTTGATTTTGACTCATAGCAACCCTATAGAGCAGAGTAGAACTGCCCTATGGGAAAAAGCCCCAAAGCTGGTTTTAAATGATGGTATTCCAGGGAGAAAACACATGTAAACAATGGAGACATCATATCAATGTTACTTATTCATATTCTGATAAATCATTATAAAACTGCAAAATTAAGCTTTTTAAACACCATAGCACATTTTCATGTAGGCAATCTATTCTATAGGAGCCCTGCTGGTGCAGTGGAAAAGAACTTGGCTGCTAATAAAAAGTGGGCGATTCAAACCCACCAGCAGCTCTTTGGGAAAAAGATGTGGCAATCAGCTTCTGTAAAGATGACAGCCTTGGAAACAATATGTGGCAGTTATATGCTGTAATACATGGTCATTGTGAGTGGAAATTGACTAGATTGCAATGGTTTTGGTTTGCTTTTGGTTAATCTATTCCATTCCCTTTTTTTCTTTGATACTTTCACTTTCTCTCTCTCTCTGAGTCTCTCACTGTCTCTCCCTCCCTCTCTCCCTCTGTCTTCTCTTCTCCTCTCCAACACTGCTTTATAAGATTTAACTCTGGAGTACCTTGTTCATATTATGGTGTTAATAATAAAAAAATTACCTCTCCACTAGGTGAAAATAATATTTTTCCTTTCTGTTTCCTCAAGCATTTTGTCCAAGTTTTTTGTAGTAGATGGCAATCACAAAGCATTCCCCCTTTTGCTCAGCAGTTATGAGACAGGCTGCTGATCATTTACAACTATAACCTTTCCCAGGAGTTACTCTGATGCAGTTGAACCCAACTCTACTGGAAATGACTTGGAATGGGAGATTCTAAATTACACAGTCAGGATAGGGTCAGGAGTTACAAGAGATCCAAGTTCCAGAATGGGAGGTGTAGGAGGGTAACAGAAAACACAGAGAGAATTCTTAAATATTTGCTGGCAGAAAACTTTCCTAATATCATGAAAGACGAGAAGATATCTATCCAAGAAGTTCAATGAATCCATACAGGATAGCAAAAGAAAGTCAGCAAGACATATCATAATCAAATTTGCCAAAACCGAAGACAAAGAAAGAATCCTGAGAGCAGCTAGGGATTAAAAAATAATAATAATAAAATAACCTACAAGGTACAACCAATAAGACTAAGCTCTGATTACTGAGCAGGAAACATGTAGGCAAGAAAGCAATGGGATGACATATATGAAGCCTTGAAGGACAAAAATTGCCAGCCAAGAATTATATATCCAGCAAAACTGTCACTCAAATACAATGGAGATATTAAGTCTTTGTCAGATAAACAAAAATTAAGGGAATATATAAAAACCAAACAAAAATTACAAAAAGTATTAAAATGAGTCATCTGGTTAGAGAACCAGCAATACCAGACAACAATCAAAGACTATGACACAGGACAGATCAACCAGATACCAACTTAGATAGGGAATTCTCAAAAATAAAACAAAGCTACATGGCTGAAAATAGGGAAGCAGAGATGTCAACATGTAAATGACCACAATTTCAGAACAAAAAAGAGGGAAAAAATGGTGTACCCATAGAACTTACAAATGGAGAGGAAGTCAAAGTGATATAAATAAAAGACTGGTTTAAACTTAGAATAATAAAGGTAAATTTCAAGGTAACCACAAAGAAAGCTAAGAAAATTACCTGAAACTACAAAGAAGAAAAACATAAAAGTTCAGAAAACACAAACTCAACAATAATGAAAGAATGAAAATAAAAGCCACAAAAAAAAGAACTCAGCACAAAAAATTAAGCAGAACAAAGAATCCGTCAGCTTGACGTAGCTTCTGATGGGTCAGGGTCAGAGATATTGAGCCAACAGGAGAACCAATGCCCAGCCTGGGCAATTCCCCAGGGCACTTCTTGCTGGCCTATCAGGCCTAGCAGCCACTTCAGGCTCTGGTTAGTGGAATCCAGCACACCCAGGGAGAAAGCTCCACAGAGGGGAGCTCCTGATGTCAAGAGGTTCATGGCACTGGGTGAGCAGGCCAAATATCACTTTTCCACTTACTTGAGGAAGTCAGTAGGCAAGTGGTCCCCACTCAGCCTCTATTCTCTTTCTCTCACTCTCTCTGTCAGTTATACGACATCTCTTAATTGTACTCCTGAGCAATATCACAAGGAGAGCAGGAGACAGCCTAGAGCTGGAAGTAGGAACGACTGTGGAGGTACTTGCCCAGCAGCAGAGAATAATAGATCGTCCAGCTGTGTGGTCTTCAGAGAATGGGTTCTGATGGGGGAGCTGGGCATAGACACCCTATGCCTCTTTGTAAATAACCCAGTGTCTCTTCATCAGATGAAACAGGGCAAGGAAGAAGTCCAGGACACCAGGGACGGACCCTGGGCAGGTCGAGCTTGTTGGCAAACGGAAACCCCTCCGGCATATGCTCCTTCTACTGAGATGTCATGGTTTGAATTGTCCCCCAAACAATGTGTGTATCAATTAGGCTAGGCCATGATTTCCTGGTACGGTGTGATTTTCCTATATGTTGTAAATCCTGCCTCTATGATGTTAATGAGGGAGGATGGGTGGCAGTTGTGTTAGTAAGGCAGGACCAGATCTACAAGACTGGATTATGTCCTGAGGCAATCTCTTGAGATATAAGAGACAGAAGTGAGCAGTGAGACAGGGGGACCTCATACCATCAAGAAAGCAGTGCCAGGAGCAGATTGCGTCCTTTGGACTGGGGTCCCTGTGCAGAGAAGCTCCTAGTCCAGGGAATACCGAAGAGAAGAAGGCCAACAGAGAGAGAAAGACTTCCCCTGGAGCTGATGCCCTGAATTTGGACTTTTAGCCTACTTTGACTGTGAGGAAATAAACTTCACTTCCTTAAAACCATCCACTTGTGGTATTTCTGTTATAGCAGCACTAGATGACTAAGACATGAGACTTTCTTCCCAGAAACCTTCTAAGCAGACTAGGCAGAAAAAATTCACAGATAGCCGAGAGAGGCCTCTCCTGGGTCTCAAGATCAGGATCTGATCTCCACCATTTTAAGTACTCAGCACGCACTTGGCATGCACCCAGTAACTCTGCCTTTCTAAATGAATCCGACAACCACCTAGAGCCACAGCGTGCCACTCACCCCAGGGCAGGACCAGTCAATTCAAGTGAAACACCCATTCATCTATTTTTGCTGTCTGCTTGTGCAGTCTCGCATGGCACACTGCATATGTTTGAGCCCCTGGAAGCCAGGGTCAGAAATCCAGTGCCCTGGAATCCTGAGGAGTGTTGATGTGGGGACATGGATGACCAGTGTCACTTCTGCTTCTGGGAGCAAGCCTTTAGCCCCGGGTTTGGCTGGCTATGTAGCTGTACAATTCTTCACACAGTCCCTGCTCTTTAGCCTGTGCCCCAGTGAATATGTGCACTCCATCTACATTTCTTCTCCCATCACTCCGACCCACCCATTATCTAAGTCTGGAGGTGTCCATTGTAGCAACAGGCAGCACAGCCACAGGTCTCTGGATACTGAGGCTCTGGTGACTTTGGCTGGCTCCTGCACAAGGGAATTTCCCCAATGCTTGAAGTTCCAGATGATTATAGGTGGGCCATGGCGAACTTTATTTCAGGTCACCTCAGAGGTCTGGGTGAAGGTAAGAAGGCAGGGATATTGTCGGGTGGGCGGGGCTAAGGCTTGTTTACCATCACCATGGAGACAGCCTCTGGAAGCACTGTGCGGAACTTCTGACTGGGCGGGGTCAGAGGTATTAAGCCAATAGGAGATCCTGTGCCTAGCCTGGGCAATAGCCCAGGACCCTTCTTGTTGGCCTATGAGACTAAGCAGCCACTTCACACATATACAGTGTTCCGCAGAGCAGAACACCCCCAATTCATGTCGAGAGGTTCACAGCATTGAGCCAACAACACAGGTACCTCTTTTTCACTTACCTGAGGTCATGAGTAGGCAAGTGGTCCCTACTCAGCCTCTAATTTCTCTCTCTCTTCCTATCGGTGTGCAACATCTCTTGATTATACTCCTGAGAAAGATCACAAGGAGAGCAGACGAGAAAGCCTAGTGCTGGAAAGAGGAACAGCTCTGGCAGTATTGGTTGCCCATGGGCAGAGAAAAATAGGTTGCCCACCTGGATGGTCTTCAGGATCAGGATTCTGATGGGGGAGCTGGGAATGGACCCCTAGGTCTCTTCATAAATAATTTAGTGGTTCTTCATCAGATGGGGAAGGCAAGGAATAAGCCAAGGACACCATGGACGCACACAGGCCTGGAGCCCCTCCAGCTCCTGCCCTTCTGCTGAGACTTTGTTCCCAGAAACCCATCCAAGTGGACTAGACAAAAAATTCTCACATACCCACGAGATCAGAAACTGGTCTCTACCATTCCATCTTCTCAGCACACACCTGGCATGCACCCACAGACTCTGCCTTTCTAGAGGAATGCCACATCCACCTAGGGCCCACAACAGGCCACTCAGCTAAATGCAGTATCAGTCAAATCAAGTGAAATACCCATTCGTTTTCTTTTGTCATATGCCTGTCTACAGCCTCCATAGAACACTGTATGTGTGTGAGGTC
Source organism: Dugong dugon (assembly GCA_030035585.1). Taxonomy (NCBI): domain Eukaryota; kingdom Metazoa; phylum Chordata; class Mammalia; order Sirenia; family Dugongidae; genus Dugong; species Dugong dugon. The sequence continues at coordinate 44,628,487 of CM057474.1, forward strand.
CTGGAAGCCCAGGCAGGAAATCCTGTGTCCCTGGAGGACTGAGAAGTGTTGATATGTGGGTATGGATGACAATTTCACATGTGCAGGAGGGAGCCTTGAGCCCCAGGTCTGCCTGCCTATGGGGCTGTATGACTCCTGGCACCGTCCCTGGTCTTTGGCCTCTGCTTCCGTGAATGTGTCCACTCCAGCTACATTTCTCCTCCCATCACTCCTATTCTGCCTCCACCAGTTATCTAACTCTGGAAGTGACCATTGTAGAACTTGACAGCAGCACCACCAAAAAAAAATCCATTACTGTAGAGTCAATTCTGACTCATAGCAACCCTACAAGACAGAGTTGAACTGCCCCATAAGGTTTCCAAGTTTCGCATGGTGGATTTGAACTGCTTACCTTTTGGTTAGCAGCTGCAACACAACCACTGTGGCACTGTGGTGGGGGGAGGGCATGTTTCCCGCTGCCCTCGGACCCTCTGGCCCTGGCTGCGGAACGAAGGTCAACCAGCAGAGTGATGAGGCAGTGGAATCCAAATGGGTGTGTTTCAAAAGCCATGGACTTTTTGTTTTTTTCCTCCCCAAGGATCCAAACTGACAATTCATATCTCTTCGGGTCTCGGTCCTGTCCCATAGGTGAAGCTGCACCTTCAGTTGATTTTGTGACTACGTTGGCTGTTATGGATTCCTCACTCTGTGTTGTGTTGTGTTGTGTTGAGATATTGAGTCTCACACTGACTTTGGCTGTGATCTGCCCCAGGCCATGACTCCAATGCTTGAAGACCCAGATGATTATACATGGGCTGTTGTGGACTTCATTACAGATTAACTCAGAGGTCTGGGTGAGGATAAGCAGGCCAGGATACTGTCAAGTGGGTGGGGCTAAGGCTTGTTTACTATCATCATGGAGACAGCATCCAGAAGCAGCAGGCATAGCTTTGGATGGGGTAGGGTCAGAGGTATTAAGCCAGTAGGAGAGCCCATGGCCAGCCTGGGTGATAGCCCAGGACCCTTCTTGTTGGCCTATGAGACTTAGCAGCCAATTCAGACTCTGGCCACAGGAATTCAGTACACCCAGGGAGATAGCTTCAGAGAGAGGAAACTTAGATTGATGTCATTGAGAGGTCCACTGCACTGGGTAAGCTGCCCAGGTACCTTTTTTTCACTACTTGAGGATGTCAGTAGGCAAGTGGTCCCTGCTTAGCCTCTGTTCTCTCTCTCTGTCTCTCTGTTGGTTGTGCAACATCTGTAAATTGTACTCCTGAAAAACATCACAACAAGGAGAGCAGGAGAGAGAGCCTAGAGCTGGAAGAGGGAAGGCCCCTGGCAGTATTGGTTGCTCATTGGCAGGGAATAATATGTAGCCCATTTGTATGGCCTTCAGGATCTGGCGTCTGATGGGGAAGCTGTGGGTGGACCCCCAGGTTTCTTTTTGCATACTCCAGTGGCTCTTCATCAGATGAGATAGGCAAGGAGGAAGTCCAGGACATCTGTGGTAGACACTGGCCAGGAGGAGGTCTATGAGCAGCCATAAGCCCCTCCAGCACTTGCTCCTTCTGCTCAGACTTTGTTCCCAGAAACCCTTCCAAGTGGACTAGACAGAAAAATTCACACATGTCTGTGACAGGCCTCTCCTAGGTCTGGAGATCAGAATCTGGTCTCCACCATTTCATCTACTGAGAAGCACGTGGCATGAACACACAAACTCTGTTCTAGATGAATGCCACATCCATCTATGGTCCACAGCAGGCCACTCAGCCAAGGGCAGGACCAGCTAAGGCAAGCGAAACACCCAGTTGTCTTTTTTTTTGCCGTCTGCGTGTCCAAAGCATCCCGTAGCACTCTGTATATGTGTGAGCTCCTGGATCACAGGGCCAGAAATCCTGTGTGCCTGGACGCCTGAAGAGTGTTGATATGAGGATATGGATGACCATTTCACAAGTGCAGGAGGGAGCCTTGAGCCCCAGGCTCTGTGACTCTTGGCACCTTCCCTGGTGTTTGGCCTGTGCTCCCATGAATGTGTGCACTCCAGCTACTTTTCTCCTCTCATCACTCCTGTTCTACCTCCACCCACTAAGTCTGGAGGTGACCACTGTAGAATTTGACAGCAACACCACAGATCCATAGATATGGAGGCTCATCCTGACCTTGGCTGTGATCTGCCCCATGCAATGGCTCCAGTGCTTGTAGTCCCAAATGATTACACGTGGGCCATGGCAGACTTTATTCCAGAACAGTTCAGAGGTGTGGGTGAGTGTAGGCAGGCCAGGATACTGTCAGGTGGGTAGGTCCAATGGTTGTTTACCATCACTATGGGAACAGCTTCCAGAAGCAGTGAGCAGAACTTCAGATGGGGCGGGGTCGGAGGTATTAAACCAATAGGAGAGCCCATGGCCAGCCTGGGCGATTCCCAGAGCCCTTCTTGTTGGCATATGAGACTTAGCAAACACTTCTGGCTTTGGCCACAGGAATTCAGCACACCCAGGGACAAGCTTCCCAGAGGGGAGCAGCTGAAGTGGAGAGGTTCGAGGCACTGGGTGAGCAGGCCAGGTACCTCTTTTCCACCTACTTGAGGACGTCAGTAGGCAAGGCATCTCCACTCAGCATATATTCTCTTTCTCTCTCTGTGGGTTCTGTGACATCTGTTAATTGTACTATTGAGAAATACCTCAACAAGAAGACCAGAGGAGAGAGACTAGTGCTGGAAGGTGGAACACCTCTGGTGGTATTGTTTGCTCATGGGCAAAGAATAGGTATCCCATCTGGATGGTCTTCAGGGTCTGGAGCCTGATGGGGGAACTACACCAGGGTGGAACTTGTACACAGCTGGGAGCCCCTCCAGCTCCTACTCCTTCTGCTGAGATTTTGTTCCCAGAAACCCCTCCAAGCACACTAGACAGAAAAAATTCACGCATACACGCAAGAGGCCTCTCCTGGGTCTGAAGATCAGAATTTGGTCTCCACCGTTTCATCTTCTGAGCACACGCCTGGCGTGAACACACAAACTCTGCCTTTCTAGATGAATGCCACATCCACCTATGGTCCACAGCAGACTACTCAGCCAAGGGCAGGACTGGCCAAGGCAAATGAAACACCCAATCATCTTTTTTTGACATCTGCTTGTCCACAGCCTCCCTTGGCACAGTGTATATGTGTTAGCTCCTGGAAACCAGGGCCAAAAGTCCTGTGCCCCTGGAGGCCTGAGGAGTGTTGATGTTGGGATATGGATGACAAGTTCACATGTGCAGGAGGGTGCCTTGAGCCCCAGGTCTGGCTGCCTATGGGGCTCTATGACTCCATCCCTGGTCTTTGGCCTGTGCTGCCCTGAACGTGTGCAATCCAGCGACATTTCACCTCCCATAACTCCTAATCTGCCTCTACCCATTAACTAAGTCTGGTGGTGATCATTGTAGCACTTGACAGCAGTGCCACCTGAAAAAAACTCATTGCCGTCAAGTCGATTCCAACTCTTAGTATCCCTGTAAGACAAAGTTGAACTGTCCCATAGAGTTTCCAAGGAGCACATGGTAGATTCTAACTGCCTACCTTTTGGTTAGCAGCCATAGCTCATAACCACTATGCCACTGGGGGGGGTGGGGGGCTACACGTCTAAGGACCATCAGGCCCTGTGCAAGGAACCAGGGTTGACCAGCACAGTGATGAGGCAGTGTAACCCGACTGGGCCATTTTAAAATGCGCGGACTCACATTTTTTTTCTTTTCTCCTCCCCAAGGATCCAGGTTGACGAGATATGTCTCTTTGGGTCTCAGTCTCACCCCTTCTGCAAAGCTGCAGCTTCAATTGATTTTGTGGCTGTTGGCTATTATGGATCTTTCACTCTGTTGTGTTGTGCTGTGTTGTGTTGAGATATAGAGGCTCAGGCTGACCTTGGCTGTGATCTTCCTCAGGCTATGGCTCAATAATTGAAGTCCAAGATGATTACACATGGGCCCTGGTGGGCATTGTTCCCAATCAGCTCAGAGGTCTGAGTGAGGGTAGGTAGGCCAGGATACTGTTGAGTGGGTGGGGCTAAGGCTTGTTTACCATCACCATGGAGACAGCTTCCAGAAGCAGTAGGCAGAGCTTTCAATGGGGCAGGTTCAGAGATAGTAAGCCAATAGGAGAACCCATGGCCACCCAGGGCCCTTCTTGTTGGCCTATGAGACTTAGCAGCCACTTCAGGCTCTGGCCAAAGGAATTCCGCACAACCAGGGATATAGCTTCCGAGAGAGGAAACCCAGATTGATGTCATTGAGAGATTCACTGCACTGGGTGAGCAGCCCAGGTAACTTTTTTCCAATTACCTGAGGTTGTCAGTAGGCAAATGGTCCCTGCTCAGCTTCTGTTCTCTCTCTCTCTGTCAGTTGTGTGACATCTGTAAATTGTACTCCTGAAAAATATCACAACCAGGATAGCAGGAGAGAGAGCCAAGAGCTGGAAGGGGGAATGTCCCTGGTGATATTGGTTGCCCATGGACAGGAAATAATAGGTTACCCGTCTGGATGACCTTCAGGATCTGCAGTCTGATGGGGGAGGAGTCATCCCCTAGGTCTGTTTTTACATAGTCCAGTGGCTCTTCATCAGATGGGAAGGGCAAGGAGGAAGGGCAGGACAACAGGGGTGGACCCTGGCTGGGAGGAGCTTGTGTGAGGCCAGAAACCCCTCCAGCGCCATCTCCTTCTGCTGAGACTTGGTTCCCAGGAATCCCTCCAAGCATACTAGACAGAAAAAATTCACACGTACCCAAGAGGGGCCTCTCCTGCAACTAGATATTAGAGTCTGGTCTCTACCATTTCATCACCTGAGCATGCACCAAGCACAAACACACAAACTCTACCTTTCTAGATGAATGCCACATCCACTTAGGGTCCGCAGCAGGCCATTCAGCCAAGGACAGGACCAGCAAAGGTAAATGAAACACCTATTCGTCTTTTTTTGCCATCTGCTTGTCCACAGCCTCTCGTGGCACGTGTATATGTGTGAGCTCCAGGAAGCCAGGGCAGAAAACCCTGTGTGACTGGAGGCCTGAAGAGTGTTGATATGGGGATATGAATGACCATTTAACATGTGCAATAGGGAGCCTTGAGCCCCATGACTGCCTGCCTATGGGGATCTATGACACCTGGCACCACCCCGGGTCTTTGGACTGTTCTTGTGTGAATGTGTGCAGTATAGCTACGTTTTTCCTCCCATCACTCTGATTCTAACTCCACCCATTAAGGAAGTCTGGATGTGACCATGGTAGCACTGACAGCAGTGTTTCCAGATATCTAGTTCAGGCTGATCTTGGCTGTCTTCTGCCTCAGGAAATGGCCCCCATGCTTAAAGTTCCAGATGATTCTACATGGGCCACTGTGGACTTTATTCCTGATCAACTCAGAGGTCTGGGTTAGGGTCTGCAGGCCAGGTAGGCCAGGTTAATGTCAGGTGGGCGGGGCTAAGGATTGTTTATCATCACCATGAAGACAACCTCCAGAAGCAGTGGGTGGAACTTCTGATGAGGCCAGATCAGAAATACTGAGCCAATAGGAGAGATCTGGCCAGCCTTACAGATTCCCCAAGGCCCTTCTTTTTGGCCTGTGAGACTCAGCAGCCACTTCTGGCATTGACCACAGGAATTCAGCACACCCAGGAAAAAGCTGTGCAGAGGGGAGCCCCCGATGTTGAGAGGTTCAAGGCACTGGCACTGAGAGATGAGCAGGCCAGGTAGCTCTTTTCTACATACTTGAGGACACCAGTAGGCAAAGTATTCCCACTTTGCATCTATTCTCTGTCTCTGTCTCTCTCTGTGTGTCAGTTCTGCAACATTTTTTAACAGTACTCCTGAGAAATATCACAACAAGGAGAGGCGGAGAGGGAGCTTCAAGCAGGAAGCAGAAATGTCTCTGACAGTATTGGTTGTCCATGGGCATAGAACTGTACGCAACCCATCTGACTGGTCTTCAGGGTCTGGAGCCAGATGGGAGCTACACCAGGGGCGGACCCTGGCCAGGTGGAGCTTGTGTGCGGATGGTAGCCCCTCCTGCCACTGCTTCTTCCTCTGATACTTTGTATCCAGAAATTCCTCCAAGTAACCAAGGCAGAAAACATTCACACCCGTGAAAGGCCTCTCCTGGGTCTAGAGATCACAATGTGGTCTCCACAATTTCAACTTCTCAGCACGCACCTGGTACACACTCACAAACCCTGCCTTGCTAGATGAATGCCACATCCACCTATTATCCCCAGCAAGCCACTTAGCCAAGGGCAGGTCCGGTGAAGTCAAGTGAAACACTCCTTTGCATTTTTTTGCCGTCTGCTTCTAAACAGCCTCTCATGGCCCACTGCATATGTGTTCACTCCTAGAAGATCAAGCCAGAAATTCTCTGCCCAATCAGCCTGAGGAGTGTTGATGTGGCAATATGGATGACCGATGTCCCATGTGCAGGAGGGAGCCTTGGGCCCCAGTCTGGCTGGCTACAGGGCTCTAGGACTCTGGGCATCGTCCCTGGGCTTTGGCCTGTGATCCTGTGAATGTGTGCACTACAGCTACATTTCTCTTCCCATCACTCTGATTCCGCCTCCATCCATTACGGAAGTCTGGAGGTGACCATGGTAGCACTGACAGCAGTGCCATAGGTCTCCAGTCATCGAGGCTCATGCTGAACTTGACTGTCTTCTGCCCCAGGCAAAGGCCCCAATGCTTACAGTCCCAGATGATTCCACATGGGCCGTGGTGGACTTTATTCCTGATCAACTCGGAGGTCTGGGTTAGGGTCTGCAGGCCAGGTAGGCCAGGTTAATGTCAGGTGAGCAGGGCTAAGGATTGTTTACCATCGCCATTAAGACAGCCTCTGGAAGCAGTGGGTGGAGATTCTGATGGGGCTGGGTCACAAGTGTTGAGCCAATAGGAGAGATCTGGCCAGCCTGGCAGATTCCCCAGGGCACTCTTTGTTGGCCTATGAGACATAGCAGCCACTTCTGGCAGTGGCCACAGGAATTCAGCACACCCAGGGAAAAGCTATGCAGAAGGGAGCCCAAGATGTTGAGAGGTTCAAGGCGGGCCAGGAAGCTCTTTTCTACTTACTGGAGGACACCAGTAGGCAAAATATCCCCACTCAGCATCTCTTCTCTGTCTCTGTCTCTCTCTCTCTCTCTCTGTGTCAGTTCTGCGACATCTCTTAATTGTACTCCTGAGAAATATTACAACAGGAAGAGCAGGAGAGGGAGCCTTGAGCTGGAAGGGGGAACATCTCTGGCAGTATTGCTTGTCCATAGGCATAGAATAGTTTGTAGCCCATCTGAATTGGTCTTCAGGATCTAGAGGCTAATGGGGGAGCTACACCAGGATCAGACTCTGTCCAGGTGGAGCTTGTGTGCTGACTGGAGCCCCTCCAGCCACTGCTTCTTCCTCTGATACTTTGTATCCAGAAATCCCTCCAAGTGGCCGAGGCAGAAAACATTCACACATACCCACAAGAGGCCTCTGCTGGGTCTGGGGATCACAATGTGGTCTCCAGCATTTCAACTTCGCAGCATGCACCTGGCACACACCCACAAACCCTGCCTTCCTAGATGAATGCCACTTCTACCTATTACCCACAGCGTGCCACTCAGGCAAGGGCAGGACCAGCAAAGTCAAGTGAAACACCATTTTGCATTTTTTTGCTGTCTACTTCTCCACAGCCTCCCATGGCCCACTGCATATGTTTAAGCTCCTGGAAACCTAGGTTGGAAATCCTGTGCCTCCTGAGGCCTGAGGAGTGTTGATGTGGGAATATAGGTGACCAGTGTCTCATGTGCGAGGGAGACTTGGGCCCCAGTTTGGCTGGTTATGGGGCTCTAGGACTCCTGGCACAGTCCCTGGGCTTTGGCCTGTGATCCGTGAATGCATGTACACCAGCTACGTTTCTCCTCCCATCACTCTGGTGCCAAACACCTGCAGACATAAAGGCTCCAGCTGACCTTGTCTGTCTTCTGCCCCAGGCAATGGCCTCAAATCTTAAAATAGCAATTACAGCAGTCTTCAAGGATGCCAGAGCTCCCTTCACAAATTTGTTCCTTATAATTGTGGCAAAAGGTGGGTCCTCTGAGCACTCTATGTGTAGGTCTGTAGGTCTAACCTGATAAATCCACTCTAACATGCCATTTTCCCTAAGCCTTTGAATACCTTCTTCTTCTGTATACCAAGGCAAGTCTGGTACTTAACTTGATTTAGTTTAGGCCACCACATAATCCATGCTTCAGAGACTCAACCAAATAAACTATTAGATCCTTTCTTAACTGCTCCAGCTGGAACATTGAATGAAAAATCTGTGCTTAGTGGGTCTGCATCAATAAACTCAGACTGATCCATCTTTATGTTCCTTGTGCCAATATCCCACATCCTTAATAGCCATTCCCACACACATTCCCCAGATTTGTGTTTGTACGTATTAGAAAAGTCAAGCAGTTGTTTTGGAGTGTAGCATAAGTCCTCCTGAGTCACAATTTGTACTTTACCTTTTGGGGCTCACTGGGACTTAAGTCTAGTTTTAGGTCTAGAAGCAAAAATGGGTGGTAAGGATGTGTTTTGAGAACGTTCAACAATGTCTTGTAAGGCATCTGCCTTAGGCCATGCCCCAGTTGATGACTCAGATGCTTTCCCCACCCCAGGCACTATCTCAGACAAAGGCTGTTCAGACACCTCTGGGTTAATCTCATCAAATGGGGGTAAAGGGGCTAATGGTTTTGTTGGAAGGAGCAATTCAACTGAATTTAGTGGCTCAGTGTCCCTAGTTTCCTGATTATCTGCCCATATGTCTCCATCCCAAGTTTCAGGATCCCTTTTCTTCCCAATCAATGTCCTCACTTTAACTTCAGACATCATTCTAGGTTGTGAATTCAATTGGCATTGTAATTCAGCTACTCTTACAAAAATACTCTGGATTTGGTTTTTGGCAATATCAGCTCTGCTTCTACAAGAAATAAAGCTTTCTTTCAGGGCACAAGTGGCAACTTTGAGGTGGTTTATGTGGTGCTTGAGCTGACTCTGAAGCCCCAAGCGCATATCTTTCACCACTTTGTCTAGCAAAATTAGGACGAACAAACCAGCTTCCTTATACTTCTCATTCTGACAAAATTGTAGAAAGATATCAAACATATGATTACCCAGAACCTTGCCTCTCACCAATACTTGATCTATTGATGGTGATATTTTGTGTATTTCTATTTCCACCTCACATGATGGATTAGCAGTACCCTCTTTACTACTGGAAGCTGAGTCATCAATATCTTTAAGACTAACCAGACTTCAGAACCAATTTACAAAACTCATATAATTTTGTTTCTCTAGAACCACTCTCAGTACCAAATGTCTTAGGCTACTTTCTCTAGAGAAGCAAAACCAGTGAAGCATATTTATATGTGTGTGTATATTTAGAGAGAGATTTATATCAAGGAAATGGCTCATGCTGTTGTAGAGGCTGGGAAGTCCCAATTCCACAAGTCAGATGTCAGGCTGGAGTCTTCTGACTCATGTAGCTGCAAGGGCTGATGAACCCAAGATCGGCAGGTCAGACAGGAGGCTGCTGGCTCACAGGCTGTGGAGGCTGACAAATCCAAGATTGGCACATAAGATGGCAGGCTGCTAGCTCAAGTACCAAGAACCAGAGTTCAGATGATAAGACACCGAATGCAGGATCCAGAGCAGAGCAAAAGCCAGTGAGCTTCGCCAGAAAGTCTATATATGTCAGATGCAGGCCATTTGTCCAGGAAACTCCCATTCATGGAGGGGATTACATTATATCAGATCTCATTGCAGAGGTGATTACATCATTACATAACTGCCAAACTACATCATAACTGCCAAACAACTAAGAATTCTGGCCCAGCCAGGTTGATACACAACCTTAACCATCACAGTACTCTACTACTCTGGAAAAGTTTTACAAATGTGTTCTCAGTTCTTCCCTTCTCCTTATTGAAGATGTTCTTGTATTAAATTTTAACCATGCAAAACTACAGATCTATCATACTGACCACCTACAAATATGAGCTATTCAGAAGCATGATTCACCACCCCTACCATGCTACAAGCCACAATAAAATGAGAAAAACAGCACCTGACTGATCAGCTCCAAAGTCCAATTCAGTATTCTACAAGTTTCCCAAAATTTATACTTGTTTCATTGAGAGGAAAACCCGAGGGTGAATGTAGATTAGGTAATGTGCAAAAAAAAAAAAATCTATTTTAGATGTTTTCCATTTTCTGTGAAACTATAGGAACTTGATTAAAGAAAAAAATCTTTTGGAAAAATTTTCTGTAGAGATATTCACAGCCTTATTTAACGAGCATGTAAGCTAGATGATCTAACCTCCTTTCTCACTGAATTTAAAATTGCATAGTTACTCACATATTACTGATTATTCTCTGTGGGCCCAGTAAGCCTGCCTTATTTCTATAGCACTGGTAGCTTTCTTGCTTCTCATTCTCTGACTCTGTTGTTATGTTAGTAGTCCCAGTGGTACAACGGTTAAGCACTCAGCTGCTAACCGAAAGGTTGGTAGTTCTAATCTAACCAGTGGCTTCGCTGAAGGAAGAACTGGTGATCTGCTTCCATAAAGATTACAGCCAAGAAAACTTTATGGGGCAGTTCTACTCTGACACATGGGGTTGCTATGAGTTGAAAATCAACTCAGAGGTACCTAACAAAAACATGCCAGCACCATTACAGTTATTAAGTATGTCTCACACAAATTTAGCAGTCAGGCCATTCAAAACTCCCTGTGAGTCCTTCAGTGGTAAAAAAGTTAATGCTCGCTCTTAACTAACAGGTTGGAGGTAATTTGAAAATCAATGAATAATAAGTTTATATCAGACAATTTGAGATTTTCGTTAAATGTTAACAATTGAGGAAAAGAAACAGCATGTGACAGCTCATGTGTGGCCCCCTGAAGCTTTGTGTGCAGCATTCCCAGGGATACCTTTTAAGGCCCCTTGACATTTAACATGCATTACTGCAGCTCTTCCTGCATAAAATCAAAATCTATTAATACTGTGTGTGTTACTTCCCTTTCCTCATATATACTCCTGACTGATAGACTCAACGGCAACTAACAACAACATCTGTATAGTAAGAGTCCCTGGGTGGTGTAAACGGTTAATGCTCTCAGCTTCTATCCAAAAGGTTGACGGTTCAGTCCACCAGGAGGAGCCTCAGAAGAAAGGCATGGAGATCTACTTTGAAAAAATTAGCCAGCCACTGGCAACCCCATGGAGCACAGTTCTTCTCAGACACACGTGGTGTCATCATGAGTCAAAATTAATTCAAGGGCAACTAGTTTCATACAGTATAAGATACAAGATCTGAAAACTTCTTATTTATTGGATAATAGAAATACAAGTGCATAAAAAGACGAGGAAAATGATGATTAAAAAGAAATATATAAGCAATAAAATTTTGGTCTCATTCTTGTAATAATGTGAAAAATATTTTAAGAACAGTAAATTCATCACATTCATTACATAATTCAGACATATCTCAGAAACCTAATAATCATTTCTCCTAGAATTTTTTTTCCTCATAGAAACTGATTTCTGGCTAAATACATAATTTTATCCCCCCCATCACTACACATATATAGTAATACAAATTACAATTAAAAATAAATCACTGCTATGGTCTTAGCATTGTAAGAATTCCCTTTATGTTGATTCTGCACTTCAGAGAGGTCTGATGACTAGAAAAACGTAATTAAAATAAAAGATGCCTCTGATTTGCACATTTGTGCTAACGTCTGCAGCCCAGCGACGTCCTCATTTTCCCCAGGGCCTGCACACCAGACGCTGAGTGCACCGCGGTGCGGCTCCATTGCCTGAACTCAGGGAGGGTCCCGGGCTCCGACCCTGCGACCGGCGCGCTGTATCCTTTCCTTCCGCGGCAACACCAAGCAGCTCCAGCCGGGAATGCTCGCGGAGCGCAGCGTGCACCTCTGGCTCTGCGCTGCCAGGGGAGCCGGCCTCAGACCTGGAGGTCAGGGCGCGGTGTTGCTGTGGGCAAGGGCCTCCGCCACGGAGCTCGTGGGCAACTCCTGTCCGCAAACAGGACTCCATCTGGAGGTTGTGGGATGCTTTCCAGAGAGAAAAGACCAAAGTCAGCTTACATGGAGCTTATTCAAGACCTGATTGCGCTCAAGGTGGCTTCCCAGCCTGGACAAGAGAGCAATAAAGATCTCCTTCATGATTGTCTGTAAACGTGCTATGTTTATCCAGCATAAAGTGACACAAGCTGTTTTTTAAACAAGAGAAATTTCACTAATAACTTAAGATTGTAGTTGTTGTTAGGTGCCACTGAGTCGGTTCCTACTCATAGCGACCCTATGTACTACAGAACGAAACCACTGCCTGGTCCTCCACCATCCTCACAATCGTTGTTATGCTTGAACCCATTGTTGCAGCCATTGTGTCAATCCATCTCAATGAGAAAAAAAGTATGTAAGAGTATGTAAGTATGTAAGAGTAGTCTCACCATCCTTGCTCCTAAGGAGCATTCAGGTTGTACTTCTTCCAAGACAGATTTGTTTGTTCTTTTGGCAGTCCATGATATATTCAATATTCTTCGCCAACACCACAATTCAAAGGCATTAATTCTTATTCAGTCTTCCTTATTCGTTGTCCAGCTTTCACATGTGTATGATGCAATTGAATATACCATGGCTTGGCTCAGGTGCACCTTAGTCTTCAAGGTGACATCTTTGCTTTTCAACACTGTAAAGAGGTCTTTCATAGCAGATTTGTCCAACTCATTGTGTCTTATGATTTCTTGACTGCTGCTTCCATGGGTGTTGGTGGATTCAAGTAAAATGAAATTCTTGACAACTTCAATCTTTTCTCCGTTTATCATGATGTTGCTTATTGGTCCAGTTGTGAGGATTTTTGTTTTCTTTATGTTGAAGTGTAATCCATACTGAAGGCTGTGGTCTTTGATCTTCATCAGTAAGTGCTTCAAGTCCTCTTCACTTTCAGCAAGCAAGGTTGTGTTATCTGCATAACGCAGGTTGTTAATGAGTCTTCCTCCAATCCTGATGGCTCGTTTTTCTTCATATAGTCCAGCTTCTTGGATTATTTGCTCAGCATACAGATTGAATAGGTATGGCAAAAGATACAACCCTGATGAACACCTTTCCTGACTTTAAACCATGCAGTATCCCCTTGTTCTGTTGGAACAACTGCTTCTTGATCTGTGTACATGTTCCTCATGAGCACAATTAACTGGAATTTCCATTCTTCACAATGTTATCCATAATTTGTCATTATCCACACAGTCGAATGCCTTTGCATAGTCAATAAAACACAGGTAAACATCTTTCTGGTATTCTCTGCTTTCAGCCAGGCTCCATCTGACATCAGCAATGATATCCCTGGTTCCACGTCTTCATCTGAATCCAGTCTGAATTTCTGACAGTTTCCTGTCAATACACTGCTGCAGCCACTTTTGAATGATCTTCAGCAAAATTTTACTTGCGTGTGATATTAATGATATTGTTTGATAATTTCCTCATTTGGGTGGATCACATTTCTTGGGAATAGGCATAAATATGGATCTCTTCTAGTCAGTTGGCCAGGTAGCTGTCTTCCAAATTTTTTGGCATGGATGAGTGAGCGCTTCTAGGCACTACATCCATTTGCTGAAACATCTCAGTTGATATTCCATCAATTCCTGGAGCCTTGTTTTTTGCCAATGCCTTCAGTGCAGCTTGGACTTCTTCTTCAGTACCATTGGTTCCTGATCATATGCTACATCTTGAAATGGTTGAACGTCGACCAATTCTTTTGGTATAATAACTCTGTGTATTATTCCTTCCATCTTCTTTTGATGCTTCCTGCATTATTTAATATTTTCCCCATAGAATCCTTTACTATTGCAACTCAAGGCTTGAATTTTTTCTTCAGTTCTTTCAGTTTGAGAAATGCCAAGTGTGTTCTTCCTTTTTTGCTTTTCTATCTTCAGCTCTTCGCACGTGTCATTATAATACTTTACTTTGTCTTCTCGGGCTGCCCTTTGAAATCTTCTATTCAGTTCTTTTACTTCATCATCTCTTCCTTTTGCTTTAGCTACTCGGCATTCAAGAGCAAGTTTCAGAGTCTCTTCTGACATCCATTTTGGTCTTTTCTTTCTTTCCTGTCTTTTTAATGATCTCTTGCTTTCTTCATGTATGATATCTTTCATGTCATTCCACAAGTACTCTGGTCTTCAGTCATTAGTGTTCAAAGCATCAAATCTATTCTTCAGTGGTCTCTAAATTCAGGTGGTATATACTCAAGGCCGTACTTTGGCTCTGGTGGACTTATTATAATTTTCTTCAGTTTCAACTTGAACTTGCATATGAGCAATTGATGGTCTGTTCGGCAGTTGGACCCTGGCCTTGTTCTGACTGATGATATTGAGCTTCCCCATCATCTCTTTCCACAGATGTAGTCGATTTTATTCCTGTGTATTCCATCTGGTGAGGTCCACATGCTATTCATAAGGTTTTCACTAGCTAATTATTTTCAGAAGTAGACTGCTGGGTCCTTCTTCCTAGTCTGTCTTAGTCTGGAAGCTCAGCTGAAACCTGTCCACGTGGGTGACCCTGCTGGTATCTGAATACCAGCGGCATAGCTTCCAGCATCACGGCAACATGCAAGCCCCCACAATACAACAAACTGACAGACAGATGGGGGACTTAAGACTTAGTTCTCTGAAATGACCCTTCAGTGTGCATCTTTTTCACAATTAGCGGATAATGACCAATTAAGGTGGGTTGGGTCCCTGGGTGGCACAAGTGGTTTGCTGTTGGCTACTAACTGGCTACTAACATAGACTGGTGGTTGGAACCCAGTCAGAAGCACCGTAAAAGAATGGCCTGGCTTTCTGCTTCCATAAAGAGTACAGCCAAGAAAACCCAGTGGAGCAGTTCTAATCTGGAACACATGAGGCCACCATGAGTCAGAACTGACTCAACCAAAATGGGCTTAGTTTTTTGGTTTGGGTCTAACACCCAATTCTTCCTGGATCCCAGAGGAGGAACCATCACTTGGGTAACTCTTCCTCGTTCTTTCCAAAATATCTACCTTGTATCATCTGTCTGCTCCTAAATGATGTTTTGTTTTCCTCCCTTCAGGAGGAATGCCAGAATGTCACTGCTGATTCCCCAGCCCCACCAACCTTACCTTGTTTTGTCGTTGGGTGCTGATGTGGAGTCTATTCTGACTCATACTGACTCCATGTGACAGAGCAGAACTGTCCCATAGAGCTTTCTTCACTGTAATCTTTATGGAAGCAGAGTGCCAAGTCTTTCTCCTACAAAGACATTGGGTAGATTAAAACCGCCAACCTTTCAGTTAGCAGACAAATGCTTAACGGTTGCTCCACCAGGGCTCCTTACCCCTACCTTAGACTAGGATTAAATACTTACTGATATGATTGTGAGACCATTCCAGCTAGACTCTCAGGTCTTCCAACTCAACCAAGATATTAATCTTTGGGTCCATTGTAAAGAAGCACAGCTTCCATCATAAAATCCATCTGTGTTAGAAGCTCTAATGCATTGGTGTGTCTCCTAGGTTGAGTGTAGACTTTGCTCCTTGGGATCCAGTACCTCCCTCAGTCTGTTTCCATCCTGTTTATCCCAGTTTCACAGTGCTCCCCAACGCTGTTTTTTCCTAGCAATATCGGCTATCTTCTGCATGTTATAAGTAATTTGTTATGAATTATAGTTAAGTACTGAAATGTTCACTTAATCTTTTTTACTTAGCAATCATAAAGAATATGAATTAGCTACATGATAATGCCATCCTACTAATTTTTTGTAAGAAAGTTTGGAATGACAGATAGGAACCACAAAAGGCACTGGGCTCACGAAAATGTGTTTGACATGTGACTATCATCTGTCACGTGTATCATGCAGAACCACTGGCCCAAACATGTACTTCCCTCTCCGGTCCACATCTCTTGTGACTGCTCAGCAATCACCCAGGGAATACTTATTCATGCTTCTTTCTCCACCTGAGTGTCCTTCCTCCTGCTTTTCACCCACCCAAATCTTACCCATGTTGCTAAACCCACTTTGGTTTTCTCAGCTGATTTGTCCTTCTTTAGAATTTGGAAAGAGGAGAAGACTTATAGATAGGAAGCTCTAAGTTCAAGTTCCAAGTCTCACTTAGTATCTGTGAAAATTCAGATAATTTCTTAAAATGTCTGTATCTTCTTTGTCTTCCCATCTGTGAAATAGAGCTCATAATACTGACTTCACAAGGTGTTAGTGAGGACTGAGTGACATAATATATATACAGTGCAGGAAGTGATTGCAGCTCTCCAGTTTATTCTATTTATAGTTACCATTACAGAGTTTAATTGGTATTTGTCAATTCGTCTTTGCCAAGTTTTGATCAATGAATTTTAAAAAAATTAAAAATTCATGAAATTATTGAGGTATGATCAAAAAGAATGAGAGAGATAATTACAGTAGACTAAATAAGTGCTATGGAACAAACCAAATTGGATTAAATAGCCAGGGGATGTAACACAAACAGAAGAAAGTGAGCAAGTCACACAAAAGTCAGACTGTAATGAACCAGAAAGCAAACTCACCCAGTGACTCAGTGACCAAGTACACTGGGTTGAATAGCATCCTTCTAAAATGTATGTCCTTCCCAGAATCTCAGAATAAGGTCTTATTTGGAAATAGGGATTTTGCAGATGTAATTAGTTAAGATGAGGTCTTACTGGGGTAGGATGGACTCCAACTCCAATATGACTGGGGTCCTTACGATAAGGGGAGAAGAGACACAAGCACAAAGACACACAAGGAGAACAGCATGGGAAGACAGAGGCAGAGATTGAAGTGATGCTGCCACAAGCCAAACAATGCCTGGGGATACCAGAAGCTGGAAGAGCCAAGGAAAGATCCTCCCTGAAAGGCTTGGGAGAGAGAATGGCCCCATCAACACCTCCATTTTGGACTTCTAGCCTCCAAAACTGTGAGAGAATATATTTCTGTTGTTTTAAACAACCCAGTATGTGGTCCTTTGTTACAGTAGCTCTAAGAAACTAACACAATGAACCCCACACATGCTCTTACATTGCCTATTCCAGAATCCAGCACTACAGAGATCAGTAAAGAAAGCTCACCTGCAGGGTCCTTGATCACCTACCCATTTACCTGTGATAGTCAGATGGTTTTACTGCTAGATATAATGATTATTCTAAAACAACAACAACAACAAACCATTTTTTATTTGGGGGAGGGGGTGATGGAAATGGAAAGAATTATTAGTTTAAAAATCTCAGAAGCAACGGGCAATTCCTTACCCATTCACTTCCAATTCAAGTACATTCCTCATATGTATGTCTGACAGCTGCCACTAGAGAATTTTTAATATAAAGTTTACTTATACAAACATCTTAATATTTCCAGAAGCCCTTGTTAGGGTAGATTTGAACTAAGAGGATAATGTTATATTTTGCAGCACTGTAGAATGAAGTAACGTCTGGCTTTGTAATTATATGGCATATAGCTCTGAAGAGTAAACCTCATAGTCAGTAGACTTGCTAAATATAGCAGTTTTGTTAAAGATTGACCTCCAGAGCTGTATCTCTTTTCTTTTTCAGTAATATACACTACAGAGCCATTCAAGCAATATTATCTTGGTGTCATGAGGCCATGTCCTGTTGGCACAGTGCCTTTTCTATATTTAGGACACATCTGAAAGAACCTCTTAGGCTCAGTGGACACGAGGCCAGAATGCAGTGACTGTTAGGCATGTGCAGAGTGGATAAGCAGAGGGTGGTAGTGACGAGAATTGGTCTATAACTAAGTTTCCTTATGCACCTAAAATGAATGCAGAATAGATTGGAGGGTCTATCGGTCAGAGTTTTCCAAAGAATACTGTATTTTTTCACAAATAACGTGCCCACATAAATAATGTACCTACACATATAACATGAGAAATGATGAAATTAAGTAATACAGTCCTGGCATAACGTGCCTCTGCATATACCTCACACATCTCTTGACATTGCCAGAATTCAGTTTTGGCCTAATTCATCCATCCTCCTATATTATAGGTAAATCATATAATTCTATTCATTTTCCTTAATCTTCTACTTATGTGTATAAAATAGTCTGAAATAAAGGTATAAGCCATGGTCAAGGAGTCATAGATTGTGTTACTTCTAATTATTTAAGTTAATTATTATTACTATTATTATTATTATTCTAATTATTTAAGTTAATAATTATAGCACATTAGCTCAAAAGTTGAATTTGAACACCTTGTCAGATCGTCTTAAGTGAAACCATTATGTTATGTTAGGTCTGTGTATTTCATAGTTTATTTATGCCTTCTTAGTGTCAACTGAAGTAAGTAACGTAAAAAAATGGCATAACACTCTTAGAAAATAACGTGGGGGCTTTTGCAGTTGACAAAAAAAGTATAAAGGATGTGTTATGTATGAAAAAATACAGTATATATAGGAGGTCTATATACCTACCTATCTGTCTGTCTGTCCAACTGTCCGTCTGCCAGCTTGCCTGCCTGCCCAAGTATCTACATATCTATCTAAAGAGATTTATTTTAAAGATTGGTGTGATGGTTAAGATTGTGTGTTAACTTTGCTGGGCCATAATTCTCAGTGTTTATATGTGATCACTCCCGTGATGGAGTCTTCTATGAGTAGCCAACCAGTTGAAATGGAGTTTACTTGGAGGTGTGGACTGCATCAAAATATAAGCAGAAGTTCTGGCTTTTTTGCTCTGTCCTGGATCCTGTGGCTACTTCCTGTTCATCTGACCTCTGATTCTTGGGACTTGAGCTATCAGCTTATCTACTGATCTTGGGATTCATTGATCTTCACAGCCTGTGAGCAGGAGCCCTGCTTTCCTACCTGCCGATCTTGGATTCGCCAGCCCAAGGAGCTATGTGAATCAGGAGAAGCCTTGCAGTCTTGCCTGCCAATCTTGGGATCTGTCGATCTTGACAGCCTGCAAGCAAAAGCCCTGCTTTCTGGCCTGCCAATCTTGGGTTTGCCAGCCCCTGTGGCTACGTGAATTGAGAGAAGCCTCTGTCCTGATCCATGGACTTGGGACATTCCAGCCTCTTCAATTGTGTGAGCAATTTCCTTGATATAAATCTCTCTCTATATATACTTATACACTTCACAGGTTTTGCTGCTCTACAGAACCCAGCCTACGACATTTGGTACCGAGAGTGGTTCTAGAGAAACAAAATTGTAAGGATGAGGTTTCTAATTTGGTTCTCAAGTTTGGTTAGTCTTAAAGATGTTGATGACTCTGCTTCCAGCAGTGAAGAGGGAACTGCTAATCCATGGCATGAGGTGCTGATACAAATATGGAAAATATCACCACCAGTAGGCCAGGTATTGGTGAAAGGCAAGGGTCTGGGTGAACACATGTGTGATATCTTTCTATAGTTTTGTCAGAATGAGAAGTATAAGGAAGCTGATTGGTTGGTCCTACTTTCACTAGACAAACTAGTGAATGAAAGAGATGTGCTCAGGGCTTCAGAGTCAAAGCTGAAGTGCCCCATAAATGACCTCAAGGCTTCCACTTGTGCTTTGAAAGAAAGCCTTATTTCTTGTAGTAACAGAGCTGAAATTGCCAAAAACCAAACTCAGAGTCTTATCATAAGAGTGGCTGAATTACAATGCCAGCTCAGTTGCCAACATTGAGAGGTGTCTGAAGTAAAAGTGAGGGTAGTGATTGGGAAGAAATGCGATCCTGAAAACTGGGATGGGGATATACGGACAGATAATCAGGAAGGTAGGGACACTGAGCTCCTAAATTCCATTGAATCACTCCTGCCAGCAGAGCCACTCCCATCTGAAGAGATTACTTCATGTTTGTCTGCTAAATCACCCTGCCCAGAAAAACCATTAGCCCCTCTACTCGCATCTAAAGAGATCAGCCCTAGCCCAAACCAAAAACAAACAAACAAAAAAAAGGCGCTAGCCCAGCTGTCACTAAAGAGCCCTTGCCTGAGTCATTGCCTGGGACATTGTCTGAGGCAGATGCTTTACAAGACAATGTTGAATGTTCTCAAAACAATTCCACACTACCGATTTGGGCTTTTAGACCTATATCTAGACTTAAGTCCCAGCAAGCCCCAAAAGGTGAAGTACAAAGTGTGACCCAGGAGGATGTATGCTACACTCCAAAAGAACTGCTTGAGTTTTCTAATATGTACAAACAGAAACCGGGGGAATATGTGTGAAAATGGCTATTAAGGGTGTGGGATAATGGTGCAAGGAACATAAAGACAGATCAGTTTGAGTTTGTTGATATGGGTCCACTAAGCACAGATTGTTCATTCAGTGTTCCAGCTCTAGAAGTTAGGAAAGGATCCAATAGTTTATTTGGTTGGGTTGCTGAAGTATGAATTACAAGGTGGCCAATACTAAATCAAGTTGAAGTACCAGACCTGTTTGGTATACTGTAGAAGAAGGCATCCAAAATCTTATGGAAATTGGCATGCTAGAGTGGATTTGTCAGGTTAGATCCACAGACCCATACATGGAGTGCCCAGAAGACACGTCTTTTACCACAGCTGTGAGGAACAAATTTGTGAAGGGAGCTCCAGCATCCTTGAAGATTGCTGTGATTGCTCTTTTATGTAAATCAGACTTGACAGTGAGAACCACCCTAACTGAATTAAGACACCTAACTACAATGGAGCTGATTGGACCCTGTGGTAGTAGGGGCCAAGTGGCTGCACTCAGCTGACAAAGACAAGGTGGGCATGGTTACAGTAATGAACAGCGGAGTCAAAGCAGTAATCAGAATAGTCTGATTCATATGGACTTATGGCATTGGCTACTTAGTCATGGTGTCCCTAGGAGTGAAATAGATAGGATTTTACTAAATACTTACTCGATCTGTACAAACAGATGAATTCTAGGTCAGGTGAACAGAAGTCTAACTCGAATCGCCAGAATAGAGAGTCACGGTCCCTTAATCAATTCCCAGATTTCAGTGAGTTTATAGATCTAAAACCCCTCGAATGAAGGGGAGGCCGGGTCCCCTTGAGGAAGGACTCCAATACACTGCCAAAAATTTTTACTGTTAGTCTTTCTCCCAGCCTTGCCCAAAGGGATCTACAGACTTTTATGAGAGTGACTATTTATTGGGGAAAAGGCTCTGAACTGACACTAATTCCCAGAGACCCAAAACGTCACTGTGGCCCAGCAGTCAGAATATGTGCATATGGAGATGAGATTATTAATGGAGTCTTCACTCATGTCCATCTCACAGTAGGTCTAGTGGGTTCCTAAACCCATCCTGTAGTGATTTCCCCAGTTCCCCAATGCACAATTGGAATAGATATACTTAGCAACTGGCAGAACCCCCACCTTGGATCCCTGACAAATACAGTAAGGGCTATTATGGTAGGAAAAGCCTAGTGGAAGCCATTAGAACTGCCCCTACCTAGGAAAATAGTAAACCAAAAGCAATACTGCCTTCCTGGAGGGATTGCAGAGATTACCACCACCATCAAGGACTTGAAGGATGCAGGGGTGGTGATTCCCACCACATCCCCATCCAACTCACCTATGTGGCCTGTAGAAAAACAGATGGATCTTTGAGAACAACAGTATATTACTGAAAAATTAACCAGGAGGTGACTCCAATTGCAGCTGCTGTTCTCTATGTAGTTTCATTGCTTGAGCAAATTAATACATCTCCTGGTACCTGGTATGCAGCTATTGATCTGGCCAATGCCTTTTTCTCCATACCTGTTTCTAAGGACCATCAGAAGCAGTTTGCCTTCAGCTGGCAAAGCCAGGAATACACCTTCACTTGCCTACCTCAGGGCTACATCAACTCTCCAGCCCTATGTTATAATTTAGCCCACAGGGACCTTGGTCACCTTTCCCTTCCACAAGACATCACACTGGTCCATAACATTGATGACATTATGTTGATTGGACCTATTAAGGAAGAACTGTCAATGATTCTGGACTTAGGGTAAGATATTAGTTCCACAAAAATTCAGGCACCTTCCACTTCACTGAAATTTCAAGGGGTCCAGTGACGTGAGGCATGTCGAGACATTCCTTCTAAAGTGAAGGATAAGTTATTGCATCTGCCTGCTCCCACAACTGAAAAGGAGGCACAACATCTAGTGGGCCTCTTTGGATTTAGGAGGCAACATATTTCTCATATGAGTGTGCTACTCTGGCCTATTTATCAAGTGACTGGAAAAGCTGCTAGTTTTGAGTGGGGCCCAGAATAAGAGAAGGCTCTGCAACAGGTTCAGGCTGCTGTGCAAGCCACTCTGCCACTTGGGCCATATGACTCAGCTGATCCAATGGTGCTTGAAGTATCAGTGGCAGATAGAGATGCTGTTTGGAGTCTCTGGAAGGCCCCTATCAGTGAATCACAGTGCAGACCCTTAGGATTTTGGAACAAAGCCCTGCCATTTTCTGCAGATAACTACTCTTCTTTTGAGAAACAGCTTTTGTCTTGTTACTGGGTCTTACTAGAAACTGAACGTTTAACCATGGTATGCCAAGTTACCATGCTGCCTGAACTGCCCATCTTTAGCAGGGTGTAGTCTGACCCACAGAGTCATAGAGTTGGATGTGCACGGCAGCACTCAACCTTTAAATGGAAGTGGTATATAAGAGATTGGGGCCGAGTAGGATCTGAAGGCACAAGTAAGTTGCATAAGTAAGTGGTCCAAATGCCCATTCCTCCACTCCTATCACATTACCTTCCATCTCCAAGTCTGCATCTATGGCCTTATGGGGAGTTCCTTATGATCAGATGACTGAAGAAGAGAAAACTCATGCCTGGTTTACAGATAATTCTGTGCAATAAGCAGGCACCACCCGAAAGTGGACAGCAGCAGCACTATAGTCCCTTTCTGGGACCTCCCTGAAGGATAGTGGTGAAGGGAAATCCTCTCAATGGGCAGAAATTTGAGCAGTGAACCTGGTTGTTCACTTTGCTTGGAAGGAGAAATGGCCAGATGTGTGATTGTATACTGATTCATGGACCGTGGCCAATGGTTTGGCTGGCTGGTCAGGGACATGGAAGGAATGTGATTGGAAAATTGGAAACAAGGATTTATGGGGAAGATGTATGTGTATAAACCTCTGTGAATGTGTGCCAGAGAAGTGAAGATATTCATGTCTCATGTGAATGCTCACCAAAGGCTAACCTCAGCAGAGGATAATTTTAACAATCAAGTGGATCCGATGATCCATTCTGTGGAAACCAGTCATCCTCTTTCCTTAGCTACACCCGTCATTGCTCAATGGACTTATGAACACAGTGGCCATGGGGGCAGGAATGGAGTTTAAGCATGGGCTTAGCAACATGGACTTCCTCTCACCAAAGCTGACTTGGCTGCAGCCACTGGTGAGTGCCCAATCTGTCAACAGCAGAGACCAACACTGAGTCCCTGATATGGCACCATTCCTCAAGGTGATCAGCCAGCAACCTGATGGCAAGTTGATTGCACTGGACCACTTCCATCATGGAAAGGGCAGCTTTTTTTCCTTATTGGAATAGACAATCTGGATGTGGAGTTGTCTTCCCTGCATGCAATGCTTCTGCCAAAACTACCATCCATGGATTTACAGAATGCCTTATCCACCATCATGGTATTGCACACAGCATTGCCTCAGATCAAGGGACTCACTTCACAGCAAATGAAGTGCGGCATTGGGCCCGTGCTCATGGAAGTCACTGGTCTTACCATGTTCCCCATCATCAGCTGGCTTAATAGAATGATGGAATGGCCTTCTAAAAACATAATTAAGGCACCAGCTAGGTGGCAATCCCTTGCAAGTTTGGGGCAATGTTCTCCAGGAGGCTGTATATGCTCTAAACCAACATCCAATACTTGGTGCTGTTTCTCCCATAGCCAGGATTCAAGGGGTGGAAATGGGAGTGGCACCACTCACTATTACCCCTAGTGACCCACTAGCAAGATTTCCTTCCTGTCCCCACGACCTTATGCTCTGCAGGTCTAGACGTCTTAGTTCCAAAGAGAAGAATGCTCCTAACTAGAGACACATCATTGAGTCCGTTAAACTGGAAGCTAAGAATGCCACCTGGCCATTTTGCGCTCCTTATGCCTCTGGATCAACAGGCAAATAAGGGAGTTACTATACTGGCTGGTGTGATTGATCCTGATTACCAAGAGGAAATCGGATTGGCACTACATAATAGAGGTAAAGAAGAGAATGTCTGGAATGCAGGAGATCCCTTAGGGGGTCTCTTTGTACTACCATGCCCTGTAATTAAAATCAATGGAAAACTATAGCAACTCAATTCCGACATGACTACTAATGACCGAGACCCTTCAGGAATGAAGATTTGGGTCACCCCACCAGGCAAAGAACCATGACCAGCTGAGGTGCTTGCTGAGGGCAAAGGGAATAGGTGGTGGAAGAAGGTAGTTCTAAACACCAGTTATGGCCACATGACCAGTTGCAGAAAGGAAGACTGGAACTGTTATGAGTATTTATGCTTAGTATGTGTACATCAAATATTTTTGTTTTCTTCACTTATAAAATATAAGATGTAAAAGGGACTAGTGTGTTTTTGGTTGTACACTTGTTAGTTGTATCATGTTAGCCACAAGTATGACTTTATAATTGTATTTATTCAGAGATTATGTATGGTTTAAAGAGACTGTACATGTGCCAAGTTGACAAGGGGTGGACTGTGATGGTTAAGATTTCGAGTCAACTTAGCTGGGCCACGATTCTCAGTGTTTATATGTGATCAGTCCTGTGATGGAATCTGCTGTGAGTAGTCAATCAGTTGAAAGGGAGTTTACTTGGGGGTGTGGCTGCACCCACATATAAGTAGAAGTTCTGGCTTTTTAGCTCTGGATCCTGAGGCTGCTTCCTGTTCATCTGACCTCTGGTTCTTGGGACTTGCGCTATCGGCTTGTCTACCAATATTGGGATTTGTTGATCTTCACAGCCTGTGAGCAGCAGCTCTGCTCTCTGACTTGCCGATCTTGGGTTCATCAGCCCCTGCAGCTATGTGAATCAGGAGAAGCCTTGCAGTTTTGCCTGCCAATCTTGGGATTCGTCAATCTTCACAGCCTGTGAGCAAGAGCCCTGCTCTCCCACCTGCTGATCTTGGGTTCACCAACCCCTGTGGCTACGTGAATTGAGAGAAACCTCTGTCCTGATCCATGGACTTGGAACTTTCCAGCCTCTACAATCGCATGAACCATTTCCTTGACATAAATCTCTATACATATATTTACATGCTTTACTGGTTTTGCTTCTCTAGAGAACTCAGCCTAAGACCATTGGCTCATCAGATTGTAAGGGCTGGCAAGTTAGACATTTGTGGGGCAGGCCTGCAGGCTGAAAGCTCAGCAGGAATCGATGCTGCAGTCTTGAGGCAGAATTTGTTTCTTCAGCTTAAGGCCTTCAACTGATTGGTGAGATCCACCCACATTGTTGAGGGTAATATCCTCGACTTAAACTCAACTGATTGTAGATATTAACCACATCTACAAAACACCTTCACAGCAACAGCTAGATTGATTTGATGAAATAACTGGGTACCATAGCCTAGCCAAGTTGACACTGAGGACTAACCATCACAAAGTGGGTAAAGACTGGAAGGAAAGAGAGCATTTTAGAATTTGAACTCACAATGAGAAAGGAGCAGGTTCAGTAAAAGCTAGAAGATAGCATGTAGGGAGGAAGATGGTGTCTGGGAAGATTAGTTTTACATGTCAGCAACAGAGCTGTTCAAGAAGAGGGTCTAATGATTGTGGGTGGTTAAGAAGAAAAACACAATGTAATGTGCATGTACAAAAATAGATATTCCCAGGCTGAGAAACTGAGCCATCAGCATTTGGAAAGATGACGACCTTGAGCCTGCAGATGTCACTGAGGATGTAGCTGTGGGCAGAGAAGAGGGTTCTCAGCCAGAGACTAAAATAATTGAGAAAGTCTTTTATATTTTTCTTATTTCCCCTTTTCAGAGTCTAATCTTCCATCTAATTTTCTTAATTTTTTCTTATAGTCCACCAAATCTTTTAGAACATTTAAAAAATCTTGAATGGATAAAAAAAAAATTGGTAGCTTTAAAAAAATTCATTTCTTATTTTATAGAGAAGATGAGAGATTTGGATGGAAACACACAATTTTGCATCCAGGTATAATGATGTCTTGGCTCTGCAATCTCTGAAAATACAATGAAGTAATTAATGTGAAGATGGGTATATTGAAAAAAAGTTTTAATTATTTTCTACCACCTAGTTTCAAGCTTTCAACATATTTTTTAATATATATATGTACATATATATATATACACACACATATCTAAAAATGCATATCTCACTGTTTCCAGAACTATAGTTTGTTTCTTTCTACCTCTGCTGGGCTGGATGTGAGTGGTAAGGAATGCAGCGATGTGTTTAGAAGATGAGAGGTTGTTAACAGGAGCTAAGGTCCCATCTAACAGGGAGTCCTAATGAGCAATGGTGGTTGTAAGTTAGAGAGAGGCTGGAACATGTTCCAGATTCGTTTGGGACCTAATAATAAACAGTTGGGGGCTTGGGAGAAAATATGGAAGTGGCGAAGCATTTCAGATGGGTCAATTTACTTAAAGACACTTCTGTTTCCTTCTTACCTTGATTCTTTGTCTGATGGGGAGATTTTACTTCACCATCCTCCCTCTGTTTAAGGTGGAGTGCTACATGCTCACCTCCTTTTTAACACGTGCTTGTCTGGATGTGTGGGCATCCCTCATACTGGTTCCATGGCAGCATCCTCAGGCTTCACATGCAGAGTTAAAGCAGTGTCCGACTTTGTTACTTTTTTGTGAGCTGTGCTGAGAAGATGGTAATGTGTCTTCATGGACAGGCATGCATTGGCTCAGTGAAACTGTTTCTCAGAGTGAGATTTACCCTGAGAAGGAGTAAAGAGGATGCATCATTGTCATTTCCTTTGGCTCTAAATAAATAGCCCAGCTCTACTTCCAGACAACTTTTAAACAAGCACAGAGCTCCAGACAACTTTTAAACAAGCACAGAGCTCCAGACAACTTTTAAACAAGCACAGAGCTCCAGACAACTTTTAAACAAGCACAGAGCTCCAGACAACTTTTAAACAAGCACAGAGCTCCAGACAACTTTTAAACAAGTACAGAGCTCCAGACAACTTTTAAAAAAGCACAGAGCTTCAGATGACAACTTTTAAACAAGCACAAAGCTTTAGACAACTTCAACAAGCACAGAGCTCCAGATTACCTTTAAACAGGCACAGAGTTTCAGAAAACAAGCACAGAGCTTCAGAAAACTTAAACAAGCACAGAGCTTCAGACAACTTTTAAGATATAGTAAAGGAGAACCGTGCCATGCTAAATGCTTAATACACAATTGGTGACTTAGCTAACACATGTAATGAGAGAAATCATGTCTTTGCATAACATTTCATTTTCTCAATAGGCATTTCATGATCTTAAACAGATTTTAGCTTCAGTGCAAACATTACTCTCTTATTTATTGGGATGAAAATTCTTTTATAATTTTTCTTTAAATAAATTACATAACTGGTCTGCTCAAAATAATTTATCTACTATAACTACTGAAAAAGTTGGGGATTCTATTTTTTTAAATAATATTTTATTGAGTTTTTGGTGAAAGTTTACACAGTAAGTTAGGTTCCACTGACAATTTCTACACAAATTGATCAATGACATTAGTTACATTTCTCACATAGTGTCAACATTCTCATTAATTGTGCGCCATTTCCAGTACTCTAGTTTCCCTGCACCCTTATCTTTTAATCTTTGCTTTGGATTAAATGTTGACCTTTTGAACTCATACAGATTTTTTTTTAGTAGAGTTACGATCTAGCGGGTAATATCATTTATTTTGTGTGTCACTCTGCTTTTCCATTAAAAGGTGATCTCAGAGGATAGTTTTTGTTCAAAGTTTAAAGAGTGTCTCAGGGCAATTATTTTTTAATTAAAAAAACACTTAGTAGTATTCTTTTAAAAAAAATCATCCTATTGCAGAGGTTAGACTATGATCACTTCAAACCAGTCTCTCTCTTTCTCTACATCATTATCTGTGACAAAAGGGAGCAATATTGGGGTGGTGGGTTGTTAGGGTCAAAATAGATGCCATATTTCTCATACTATCTTTCAAATGGAACCCCGCTGAGCTGGTGGGTTGGAAGAAACAATGAAGCACACAGTTATTGGGGAGATTCTCTCCCTGATGCTCAAAAGTGTATTTGTGGATTAGAGGGTAACTGCCTTGATTCTAAATATTACTGCAACTGTGAGGCTCACCAGAATGAATGGTAATTTCCACATGATTTCTCTTTCTCTGTTTTTCATTTTCTTGTTTTCTTTTCTTTTTTTCTTTTGCTAGATATAGGAATTGTTAGGCAGATATCAGATGAGCTAGTGCAATGAAAGAAGTAGATTAAAGTATGCCCTAACAAGTTAAAAATGTAGGCTTTGATGAAATATAATGCAATTAAACCCGAATATTAAGACAAATAGTCTGCTGTTTCACTGTGAATAATAAGTCACAGGCATTTTGATTCTCTAATATGATGAAATGGAAACACTCATATGTTTCCCACCACAGCTGACTTTTGACTAGTATTAGTATGGAAATATAATGACTGTTTGAAGTTATCTCACAGCTCAGTGTTGTTCCTTTCATTTTTTTTTAATTCCCTTTTCTCTGTTTTCTTTTGGGTTGTATCTACTAGTATGTCTTCAAGTCCAATAATCTTTTCTTCTAAAATGTCTTATCATTATTTCAATGTTGTTGCTGTTGCTTTTCATCTCATACATAGTAATTTTCACTTCTAAAAGTTCAGTTTTGGTCTTTTTTATATATATCTTGATCTAGAGGATTTTATCTTAAGAGTAATTAAACAAATGCTCAAGTTTGTCATGCATAAATTCATTTAGTTTACTGCAAGGTAGTCATGGCAAAGCATGCAAGACCTCAAGGCATTCATTTAGTTAACATTGTCAATTTAATGACTAGAGTCTGAAGGTTTAGACTTCAGGCATTTACCTTTAATGAGTGTTCTTGGCAGGAAGACTTGACCATCCCTTGAACTCAGAGGAGATTCCCCATAGCTAGGGTCCTAGGTTAGTTGTGTAGTGCCATATCTCAGCAGGCCCTCAGCGTTCAGACAGAGAGCCAGACACCTTTTACTACTGTCTTTTCTTCTCAGGGAATGAGCAGAAATCCATAGCTTATATACAATTTCCTTCATATTGACTTTACAAGGTAAGGGTTTGATGCTGCCCAGTGATTTCACTAGTGTTGGTGTCACAAGTGCAATAACTCATGGTGTCACCCCCTCCCATGGACCTCCTTCCATACCAGACCATACAGAATCATTAGTAATGTTTTTGTACTTATATTACTCATAAATTGTAATCCCCATATGTCATGGATTGAATTGTGTCCCCAAAAAAATGTGTGTGTCAACTTGGCAGTATTGTATGGTTGTGTAATCTGATGTGATATCCTTATGTGTTGTAAATTCAATCACTATGATGTAATAAGATGGATTAGCGGCAGTTATTCTGATGAGGTATACAAGATTGGATAGTGTCTTAAGCCAATCTCTTTTGAGATATAAAAGAGAGAAGCAAGCAGAGACACAAGGGAACCTCATATCACCAAGAAAGCAGTGCTGGGAGCAGACCGTGTCCTTTGGACCTGAGGTTCCTGCACTGAGGTGCTCCCAGACCAAGGGAAGACTGATGCATCACAAGGACCTTCCTTCAGAGCCGACAGAGAGAGGAGGCCTTCTCCTGGAGCTGATGTCCTGAATTTGGACTTGTAGCCTACGGACTGTGAGAGAATAAAGTTCTCTTTGTTAAAAGCCATCCACTTGTGGTATTTCTGTTACAGCAGCACTAGAGGACTAAGACACTATGTATCACTTCATTCTAAAAAAAAAAAAAATTATTGATAAAGGTTCACAAATACTAATTACCTCAATGTTGTGACTAAAACACTGGAAAATTTGACAAAATCAGTAACTATAAAAACACTGGCAGCAGCAAAAACAATAGCACATGTTTGTAGCACCTGCAGATGATACGATGTGATTGGAAACGTCATTGTAATTGGGTAATAATGAAAGCTCTGACTGGAGTACATTATTAGAAGGTCAAAAAATAAATAAGCATAGAGTTTTAGCCTTGTAGGAATATTGATACATACACGTAAGCCGGGCTTACAAAAAATGTTTTTGTTGTTATAACTAACTGCAGGAATATTTTTATACAAAATGATAAATTTCTGCTAAAACACCACAAAAATATTATATATGATCATTTTGGTGTCACTCCCTCTGACAGTGTCACCCAGTGCAGTCTGCACCCCCTATACCCCAACCAGGCCCTGATGGCGCAGTGGTTAAAGCAATCTACTGATAACTGGAAGGTTGGCAGTTTGAAACCATCAGCAGCTCCACAGAAGAAAGATATGTCATTCTGTTTCCATAGAGGTTTACAGCCTTGGAAACTCTATGGGGTCACTATGAGTTAGAATAGACTTGATGACAAAGGTTTTAGTATACTTTATTGCCAATTATGGAATTGTATAACATTTTTTGTTTTGCTAATTTTAGAGATTTGAATTATTACAGATTAAGGGGGTTGTATGACATATTTATGTCCCTGTTTGCTACATATTTCACATACTTCTATTATCTATT
This sequence comes from Dugong dugon, assembly GCA_030035585.1. Taxonomy (NCBI): domain Eukaryota; kingdom Metazoa; phylum Chordata; class Mammalia; order Sirenia; family Dugongidae; genus Dugong; species Dugong dugon. Next base: position 44,659,188 of record CM057474.1, read on the forward strand.
TCCAAGGTTAGAACAACTTTCTAATGATTTATAGTTAATGATTGAAGAGCTCTGTAGGAGTATACATGTTTCTATTTCTAAGTTCAGAAATTCTCTATTTCTAACTTTACATTATAAGTGACTTATACATAGGCATTTAAACACATTATAAAAAGCATAAAGCAGTGTAAAAAGAATTATAGAAGCATATATAATTGTGACTTATACATACATGATTTGAGAACATCACAAAAGCATGCATAACATATCTTCATGACTCTACTTAATTTTGTGAAACTATGTAATGCAACTGTAATAACTTGTTTAATGTTCTTCATTGTTATTCTAACATCTCTGTCAGTTCTGAGTCAGTTTCTGTTAATTGATTATTCTCCTTTTTAATGGATCATATTTTCCTGACAGGTAATCTTTGATTTAATTGCAAATTTTACCATGTTGAGTGCCAGATATTTTTGTGTTTCTATAAATACACTTGAACTTTGTCCTGGAATGCAGTTGAGTTGATGGAAACAGTTTGATCCTTTTGGATCTTGCTTTTATAATTTGTTAGATGGATTCAGAGCAATGCTCAGCCTAGGGCCATTTATTCTGCATTATGAAGCAAGACCTTCCTTGAGTATCCTACCCAAAGTTCCATATATAGTGTGTTTTCCTTGCATGGCTGGTGAGAACAGGCACTATTCCTGGCCCTGTTTGAGTGCCAGGCACTCATTCCGCTAACCCTCTCAGATGGTTCTTTTTCCAACATCACCTAGTTTTCTCACACACATGTGCTGGTCAGTGCTCTGTTGAATACTCAAGTGGAGCCCTCTGTAAATCTTTTGATTTCTCCCTCTGTGCAGCTCTCACCTCTCCTGTGCTATCCTGCAAACTCTAGCTTCCTTGTTCTCTCTGGTCTCTCAGATCCATCTCCTCAACTCAGGGAGTCCACATGTATGCCTTCTCCCTGTGTCACATCCTGGAAATTTTATCAAAGCAGTAAGCTGGGGACGTAATCACTCTCAATTTATTTGTGTCCTGTCTCAGGGATCACTGTCCTTTGTTGCTTGATGTCCAATGTCTTGAAAACTTTTCTTTTATATATTTTGCCTGTGGGTTTTTTTATTTTATTGTTTGTTTAGGAGAGTAAATCTGGTCCCTGTTACCTCATTTTCCATTTTTTTTAATTTTGGAAGTATATTTAAAACTTTCTTCATGATCTCCTCAGATTATGCACAGGCACTAGGTGGCTAAACTGTCCTTTGCAATACAGACATCCAGAGACTAAGGAAAAACTCAGACACTACTTGGAAGGTCTTCGGATACTTGGTGATCATGATCAAAATTCACTTTTGTATTTTTCCAAGATTTTTCAGCCACAAAAGAAGTTTGGTATAATGTTAAGTTATTCTCTAAATGCAAAATCACCATTGAAAAACTCCTGAGACATGCTGAACTAAAAACAATGTCCTAGTAAGGATATGGTAGAGGTCAAGTGGCAGCACTCATTAAACAAAGACAAGTGGTTACCGTGATAGACAGCAGAGTCAAACCTGTAATCAGAATAGTCGGCCTCATATGAATTTATGGTGTTGGCTACTTAGTCATGATGTCCCTAGGAGTGAAATATATAGGAAATCTACTACATATTTATTTGATCTGTATCAGCAGAAGAATTCTAGGTCAAGTGAAAAGCAGTCTAACTCGAATTGCCAGAATAGACAGTCATGTCCCTCAATCAACTCTCAGGTTTGAGTGAGTTTAGAGATCCACAACCCCTTGAATGAAGGGGAGGCCAGGTCCCTTTGAAGAAGGACTCCAAAACACTGCTAAAAATTTTTACTGTTAATCTTTCTTCCAGCCTTGTCCAAAGGGATCTACGGCCTTTTACAAGAGTGACTGTTCACTGGGGAAAAGGAAATAATCAGACTTTTCAGTGATTACTGGATACTGGCTCTGAACTGACACTAATTCCAGAAGACCGAAAACATCACTGTGGCCCACCAGTCAGAGTAGGAACATATAGAGGTCAGATTATTAATGGAGTCTTCTTTCATGTCTGTCTCACAATGGGTCCAGTGGGATCCTGAACATATCCTGTAGTGATCTCCCCGGTTCCAGAATGCGTAACTGGAATAGACATACTCAGCAACTGGCAGAACTCCTACATTGGGTCCCTGACTTGTAGAGGAAGGGATATTATAGTAGGAAAGGCTAAATAGAAGCCATTAGAACTGCCCCGACCTAGGAAAATTGTACACCAAAAGAAATACGACATTCCTGGAGGGAATGCAGAGATTACTGCCACCATCAAGGACTTGAAGGACGCAGGGGTAGGTGTTTATTCCCATGACATTCCCATTCAATTTACCTATTTGACCTGTGCAAAATCAGATGGATCTTGGAGAATAACAGTGAATTATTGAAAACTAACCAGGTAATGACTCCAATTGCAGCTCCTGTTCCAGATGTGGTTTCATTGGGATTGAGCAAATGAATACATTTCCTGGTACCTGGTATGCAGCTGTTTATCTGGCTAATGGCTTTTTCTCCATACCTGTTTCAAAGGACCACCAGCAGCAGTTTGCCTTCAGCTGGCAAGGCCAACAATACACCTTCACTGTTCCATGTCGGGGATATACCACCTCTCCAGCCCTGTTATAATTTAGTCCACAGGGAACTTGATCACCTTCCCTTCCACAAAATGTCACATTGGTCCATTACATTGATGACATTATGCTGACTGGATTTAGTAAGGAAGAAGTGTCAATGACTTTGGGCTAATGAGTAAAACATTTTCGTGCTAGAGTGTGGAAAATTAATCCCAGAAAAATTCAGAAGTCTTTCACCTCAGTGAAATTTCTAGGGGTCCAGTGGTGTGGGGCATGTTGAGACATTCCTTCTAAAATGACAGATAAGTTAGTGCATGAAGCCTCTCCCAAAACTAAAAAGGAGGCACAACATCTGGTGGACTCTTTTGGATTTTAGAGACAACATATTCCTCATTTGAGTGTGCTACTCCAGCCTATTTATCCAGTGAGTCAAAAAAAAAGCTGCTAGTTTTGAGTGGGGCTCAGAACAAAAGAAGGCTCTGAAACAGGTTCAGGCTGCTGTGCAAGTGGCTCTGCCACTTGGGCCATGTGATCCAGCTGATCCAATAGTGCTTGAAGTGTCAGTGGTGGATAGAAATGCTGTTTGGAGTCTTCAGCAGGCACCTAATGGTGAATCACAGTGTAGACCCTTAAGATACTGGAGCAAAACCCTACCATCCTCTCCATGTGGCCTGAGCTGCCCATCATGAACTGGGTGTTGTCTGATCCACAGAGTCATAAAGTCAGACATGAACAGCAGCATTCCATCCTGAAATGGAAGTTGTATATACAAGATCTGGCAAAACCAATAAAGCATATAAATATGTAAACAGGGCTAGTGCATATTTGGTTGTATGTGTGTTCATTGTATCATGTTAGGCCCAAGTATGAGTTTATAATTGTCTTTATTAAGAGATTCATTATGGTTTAAGGAGATGTCTTATAGGTGCCAAGTTGACAAGGGTTGGACCATGATGGTTAAAGCTGTGTGTCAACTTTATATCAAGGAAATGGCTCACGTGATTGTAGAGGCTGGAACGTCCCAAGTCTGTGGGTCAGGATAGAGGCTTCTCCTGATTCACATGGCTGCAGGGGTTGGCAAACCCAAGAGCAGCACGTCAGACAGCAGGGCTCTTGCTCACAGGCTGCAAAGATAGACGAATCTCAAGATTGGCAGGCAAAACAGTAGGTAAGTTGCTAGCTCGAGTCCCAAGAACCTGAGGTCAGAGGAACAGGAGCCAGCTGCAGGATCCAGAATGAGCAAAAGCCCACGAGCCTTGCCAGAAAGTCCACTTATATTTGGTGCAGACCACACCCCCAAGGAAAATCCCTCTCAACTGATTGGCTACTCATAGTAGATTTCATCATGGAGGGGATTACATTATATGAGATCTCATCATGGAGTTGATTACATCATTACATAACTGCTAAACTACATCATAACTGCCAAACCACTGAGAATTATGTATCAGCCAAGTTGACACACAGCCTCAACCATCACAGGGTCTTAGTTCTGAAGGGAATAATGCTCCTACCTGGAGACACATCACTGATTCCATAAAACTGAAAGTTAAGAATTCCATTCACTTTGAGCTCCTTATCCTTCTGGATCAATAGGAAAAGAAGGGATTTACCGTTTTGGCTGGTGTAATTGATACTGATTCAAAAGAGGAAATCAAATTGCTAATATATAATTGAGGTAAAGAAGTGTATGTCTGTAATGCAGAAGATCCCTTAGGGCATCTCTGAGTACTAGTATGTCTTGTGATAAAAGTCAATGGAAAACTACAGTAACCCAATTCTAACATGACTACTAATGGCCCAGACCCTTCAGGAATGAAAGTTTGAGTCACCCCACCAGGAAAAGAACTATGATGAGCTGAGGTGCTTGCTCAGGGTAAAAGGAATATGGAATGGGTGGTGGAAGAAGGTAGTTCTAAATAACAGCTATGACCACCTGACTATTTGCAGAAACGAGGACGGTAATTGTTATCAGTATTTCTTCCTTGTATATGTGCATCAAATATTTTTGTTTTCTTCACTTATGAAATATAAGATGTAAACAGGGCTAGTGCATATTTGGTTGTATGTGTGTTCATTGTATCATGTTAGGCCCAAGTATGAGTTTATAATTGTCTTTATTAAGAGATTCCATATGGTTTAAGGAGATGTCTTATAGGTGCCAAGTTGACAAGGGTTGGACCATGATGGTTAAAGTTGTGGGTCATCTTGTTTGGGCCATGATTCTCAGTGATTTGGCAGTTACGATGTAGTTTGGCAGTTTTATAACGATGTAATCACCGCCATGATAAGATTTAATATGAGCAGTCAATCAGTTGAAAGGGAGTTTCCTTGGGGGTATAGCCTGTATCCAATATATATGGACTTTCTGGCAAAGCTCACTGGTTTTTGCTCTGCACTGGATCCTGCATTTGGCTCATCATCATCTGAAACTCTGGTTCTTGGTACTTGAGCCAGCAGCCTGCTTTATCACCTGCCAATCTTGGATTCATAAGCTCCTGCAGCCCATGAGCCAGCAGCCTGCCATATGACAAGCAGATCTTGGATTCATCAGCCCCTGCAGCTATGTGAGTCAAGAGAAGCCTCCAGCCTGATGCCTGACCCATGGACTGGGACTTTCCAGCCTCTACAACCCTGTGAGCCATTTCTTTGATATAAATCTCTCTGTATGTGTATACTTGTATCCTTCATTGATTTTGCTTCTCTAGAGAACTGAGCCTAAGACAAATAATAAACTGTAGACATTATGAAATATATATGTGTGTGTGTGTGTGTGTGTGTGTGTGTGTGTGTATGAACTTGTTAGGTGCAATCGAGTTGGTTCCGACTCATAACCACCGTATGTACAACAGAACGAAATACTGCCCAGTCCTGACCCAGCCTCACAATCATTGCTCTTTGAGCCCACTATTGCAGCCATTGTGTCAGTCCTTGTCATTGAAGTTCTTCCTCTTTTTCACTGACCCTCTGCTTTACCAAGTGTGATGTCCTTCTCCAGGGACTGGCCCCTCCTGATAACATATCCAAAGTACTGTGAGACAAAGTGTCACCATCCTCGCTTCTAAGGAGCATTATGGCTGTATTTCTTCCAAGATGATTTGTTCGTTCTTCTGGAAGTCCATGGTATATTCAATACTCTTCACCAACGTCATAACTCAAAGGCATCAATTCTACTTCAGTCTTTCTTATTCATTGTCCAGCTTTTGCATGTGTAAAAGGTGATTGAAAATACCGTGGCTGGGTCAGGCGCACCTTAGTCCTCAAAGTGACATTTTTGCTTTTTAACACTTTAAAGAGGTCTCTTGCAGCAGATTTGCCCAGTGCAATGAGTCTTTTGATTTCTTGACTGCTGCTTCCATGGACGTTGATTGTGGATCCAAGTAAATGACATCCTTGACAACTACAATCTTTTCTCCGTTTATCATGATGTTGCTTATTGGTCCAGTTGTGAGATGTTTTTGTTTTCTTTCTGTTGAGGTGTAATCCATACTGAAGTCTGTAGTCTTTGATCTTCATCAGTAAGTGCTTCAAATCTTCTTCCCTTTTAGCAAACAAGGTTGTGTCATCTGCATATCCACAATGCTGATGCCACCTTATTCTTCACATAGTCCATCTTCTCGGATAATTTGCTCAGCATATAGATTGTAAAAGTATGGTGAAAGATTCAACCCTGACATACACCTAAAACCACGCAGTATCCCCTTGTTCTGTTCAAATGTTTACCTCTTGTTCTATGTACAGGTTCTGCATGAGCACAGATAAGGATGGAATTCCCATTCTTCACAATGTTATGCATAATTTGTTATGAACCACACAGTCGAATACCTTTGCATAGTCAATAAAACACAAGTAAACATCTTCCTGGTATTCTCTGCTTTTAGCCAAGATCCGTCTGATGTCAGCAACGATATTCCTTGTTCTTTGTCTTCTTCTGAATTCAGCTTGCATTTCTGTCAGTTCCCTATTGATGTACTGCTGCAACCATTTTTGAAATATCTTCAACAAAATTTTATGTGCATGTGATATCGATGATATTTTTTGATAATTCTCACATTTTCTTGGATTGCCTTTCTTTGGAATGGGCACAAATATGGATCTCTTCCAGTTGGTTGTCAAAGTAACTGTCTTCCAAATTTCTTGCAACAGACAAGTGAGCACTTCCAGCATTATATCCATTTGTTAAAACATTTCAATTGGTGTTCCATCACTTCCTGAAGCCTTGATTTTCACCTATGCCTTCAGTGCAGCTTGGACTTTTTCCTTCAGTATGATTGGTTCTTGATTATATGCTACCTCCTGAAATGATTGAACATCAACCAATTCTTCTTGGTACAGTGACTGTGTATTCCTTCCATCTTCTTTTGATGCTTCCTGCATCATTCAATATTTTGCCCACAGCATGCTTCAGTATTGCAAGTTGAGGCTTGAATTTTTTCTTCAGTTCTTTCAGCTTGAGAAATGCCAAGCATGTTCGTCCTTTTTGGTTTTCTAATTGCAGGTCTTTGCACATTTCATTATAATACTTTACTTTGTCTTCTGGAGCTGTCCTTTGAAATCTTCTGTTCAGCTCTTTTACATGATCATTTCTTCCCTTCACTTTAGCTACTCTACCTTCAAAAGCAAGTTTTTGAGTTTCTTTTGACATCCATTTTGATCTTTTATTTCTTTCTGTCTTTTTAATGACCTTTTGCTTTCTTCATGTATGATGCCCTTGATGTCATTTCACAAGTCATCTGGTCTTTCATCATTAGCATTCAATGCATCACATCTATTCTTGAGATGGTCTCTAAATTCAGGTGGGATATTCTCTGGGTCATACTTTGGCTCTTGTGGACTTGTTTTGACTTTTTTAAGTTTCAATTTGAACTTGCATATGAGTAATTGATTGTCTGTTCCACAGTAGGCCCTTGCCTTGTTTTGATTGGTGATATAAAGCTTCTCCATTGTCTCTTTCCACAGATGTAGTCGATTTGATTCCTACATATTTCATCTGGTGAGGTCCACGTGTATAACTGCTGTTTATGTTGTTGTAAAAAGGTATTTGCAATAAGTTGTGCTTGCAAAATTCTATCATGAGATCTCTGGAGTTGTTTCTATCACCAAGGTCCTATTTTCCAACTACTGATCCTTCTTTGTTTCCAACTTTCACATTCCGATCAACAGTAATAATCAATATATTTTGATTGCATGTGTGTGTGTATAAAATCGCACTTAAGTTACTGCCTTTTATAGCACTAATATGTGAAAGACTCAAGCAATGACACAGCCATTTCTGTTACACTTCTCTAATTGTTCACAACTTTATTGAGTACAAAAGTTGTAAGACTATTGGAACTGGGTGGGAAGAAACAGACCAAGAAATTATACATAACCTGCATGATGAAGAAGTATATACCTGATGTTCAATCCAGTTTGAATCATAAATGAGATATTGGGAAATTAATTTTTAAGAGTGACTAAGCATTGAAAGGAGTTCTGGTGGTGCATAGTTAAGAGCTACGGCTACTAACTAAATGGTCGGCGGTTCGAATCCACCAGCTGCTCCTTGGAAACCCTATGGGGTTTCTTATAGGGTCACTAAGAGTCGGAATCCGCTTGACAGCAACGGGTTCGTCAGCAATGAAAGCATTTCTATGATACGGTTAAGTCAGAAACTTCAGAATGTATTCTGACTCACTGGAGCCTGTCTCATCAACCCACAAGGAGCATGACTATTAGTTGAGTCTTTGTCCACCCTCTGAACAGCAGTCAAGTGAACATGCAGTTTAGCAAATGAAACTTGTTTAATTATTTGCTTAGGGCTGCAGTGCTGATTCAGTGGTAGAATTCTTGCCTTCCATGTGAAAGATTCAGGTTCAATTCCCAACCAATGCACCTCATACACAGCCACCACCTATCTGTCAGTGGAGGCTTGCATGTTGCTATGATACTGAACAGGTTTCAGTGGAGCTTCCAAACTAACGCAGACTAGGAAGATAGATCTACTTCCAAAAATCATATGGACCACAGCAGTCCAATCCCCAACTGATTATGGGGATGGTACAGGACCAGGCAGCATTTTGTTTCCTTGTGCATGGTGTTGCCATGGGTCAGGGGTTAACTCATAGCAGTTAATAACAACAATAACAATTATCTGATTGGGTTTAGCAGTTTGTAAGTAAATATATTAGGAATCCCTAGGTGACTACCAGTCAAATTTGTTGTTGGTTCGAACCACCCAGAGGCACCTCAGAAGACAGGCCTGGCGATCTGCTTCAGAGAGGTTACAGCCTTGAAAATCCTGTGGGGCAGTTCTACTCTGCACACAGCATGAGTCAGAATCAACTCGACGGTGACTAACGACAACAACAAGTAAATATTTTTACTGACTATATCATATGAATCCCATATTTCAGCTCATTGTGCCAAATTACATTCATTTTGTAATTTTGTAACTTTTTCTTAGACTTTATAATACTGCTATAAAACTGTGTAAGGAGTCTTATATAATCCAACAATGTAATAAGATAACAGGTAGTTCAATGTAAAAGGAAACTGACCTTGATTTTTCACATTACGTAAAAACATGCTCATTCCCGAGTCCCCAGGTGAAAAAAACACTTTGTCAAGAAAACACTACATTACTATAATTGGTGAGTTCATCATTTGTGATTTGGAAACTGGCCTCTAAGAGAGTGAGGGCAAAATCCCTTTTCTTACAGTAGCCAAAAATAAGTCCCATTTATGTCAATACGTTATCCTTTAAGTAATAGAGAGCACAGATGCTGAGGAGAAAAGGGAATACAATCAGTGATAAAATTGGGAAGTAAACACACATAGCTAATTTATCCTGTCACGTTTTATCTCTAAATAAAGAACTTATGTTGATGAGTAATGATGGATTGATGTAGCGCTAGCATGTGTGCCTAGATGTTGTTGTAGTTGTTGTGGAGTTGGCTGGGAATCGTGGAGACCTTATGTATAACAGAACAAAATGTTGCCTGGTTCTGGGCCGTCTTCATGATCTTTTGTATGCTTGAGTCCAGCCTAGATACACGAGGATAAATTATATGCAGTTTGTGACTCTGAGAATATAGTGCCAGGACAGATATTCAAAGTACAGAAACACTTCCACTATGTTACTGTCCATACAGAGATGGACGTTGCTTAGGGTCTGTATTTCACCTAGGCCAATCCTGTTCCATAAAGGTGAGGAAACTGCGCCCAAGTTCACAGAACTAGCTAACTTTGCCACAAGTTTCTGGTTGTGACCTTGGATGAGTCCTTAGGTTCTGCCCAAGACCACCCTCCAAGATTTCTCACTTTAGTTTGGCTATTTTGTGTTGAGTATTTTGGAGCAAATTCATGTCTCTTGGTAGATTTTCAGTGTTTCTTTATCTTCCGCACATTGCTGCTCAGGTGGCTCGGAATTTTCTGAACATCCCACATGAAGCTTCAGTATTCTTTGGTGATCTTTTCTGAACATCCCGCATGAAGCTTCAGTATTCTTTGGTGATCTCTACTGCAGCATTTTTAACTCCTATATACTTTTAGGTTTCTGTTTTCTCTGTGTGTGTGTCTGTGTGTGTGTGTTCTGGGATCCATTTGGTATTCCACTTAGTCTTAGTGTAAGTAATCTTAAAACGTTTCTCAACACACTGAAAAATAATTGTTTATTTATTCTAAGTTTCTTTATTCTAAAGACTTGCAAAAGTCAACTGATGACAAATTCTGGTAAATATTTAACTGTCTAAAAGGCATTCTAATACAATTTTCTAAAATCAAGGTTCATTTCCAGTGACAAATGGAGTGATTTTTAATATTATCAGAGTAAAAATTTATGGCCATTATATATTTTCACTAAATTATTATTCAAATGTGAATAAATATTTAACATACATATTACTTTTAAAGCCTCAAATATTTCTAATTTTAATATTAATTACAGAATTAAACATGTAGACGTTATCTTGATATATAGGAACAGATCAGGATGTATTTTGGGAGAGGCTGCAGAGCATTGAATCTCATCTACAATCCAGCCTATGCAAACAGAAAAAGCAAGAAAATTGCTTTAACAACAAAATTAACAAATATGCATAAAATAGTTCTCCTTAGCAATTACAAAACTATCAAACTGCATGTCTTAATAAAACTGGCAGGTAGGTAAATTTCTCCTCAGTTCATTAAGATCACGTGTATAAACAGCAGCTTTATAAATCTAAATGGTTATTAACATACCTGTCAAGTGGCAATACACAGGAAACTGTCCCAAGTCACCACTTCCATCTGCATCTATATAGTAAAGCCCTGAGGGGTTTTCTCTGTGCTTACGGGCTTCGCAGAACTGCTCATAGAGGGCTGTAAGACAGCTACATCCTTCAGAAAAGGAAGGAATGGCATGAATTGCTTAATTAAGCAGCAGAAAGTTTCCATTTCTGAATTAGTACATAGAAGAAAAATGATCATTTTTTAAATAAAATCTATTTTTCTTTTTAATTTTTTTAAATAATATTTTACTGTGTTATAGGTGAAAGTTTACACAGCAAATGTTCCCCTTCAACACTTTTTATACAAATTGTCCCATGCCCTTCGTTACAATTTTTGCAATGTGTCGGCATTCTCATTATTTCCATTCTGTTTGTTCTGTTTCTATTGATCTAGCTTCCCTTCCCTTCCTTGCCTTCTCATCTTTGCTTTGGGGTAAATGTTGACAGTTTGATCTCTTACAGTTAATTGTTTAAGGGAGCACATTACTCACACAGGTGGTATTGTTTATTTTATAAACCAATCTATTATTTGGCTGAAAGGTGACCTGCAGAAATAGCTTTGATTCCAAGTTCAAAGGGTATTTTAGGACAATAGTCTAGGGGATTCCTCGTCTCTATCAGTCCAATAGGTCTGACCTTTTTTAGGAGTTTAAGTTTTGTTCCACATTTGTCATGGATTGAATTGTGCCCCTCAAAAATATCTGTCAACTTGGCTAGGTCATGATTCCCAGTATTGTATGATTGTGTACCATTCTGTAATCTGACATGATTTCCTTATGTGTTGTAAACTCAATCACTATGATCTAATAAGACGGATTAGTGGCAGTTATACTGATGAGGTTTACAAGATTGGATAGTGTCTTAATCCAATCTTTTGAGATATAAAAGAGAGAAGCGAGCAGAGACGCAGGGAAACCTCATACCACCAAGAAAGCAGTGCCGGGAGCAGAGCGTGTCCTTTGGACCTGAGGTTCCTGCGCTGAGATGCTCCCAGACTAAGGAAAGACTGATGACAAGGACCTTCCTCTGGAGCCGAAGCCTTGAATTGGACTTGTAGCCTACTGGACTGTGAGAATATAAACTTCTCTTTGTTAAAGCCATCCACTTGTGGTATTTCTGTTATAGCAGCACTAGATGGCTAAGACAACACTTTTCTCCCATTCTGTCCAGGATCTACTGTTGTGCCCCTGGTCAGAATGGTCAGTAGTGGTAGCCAGGCACCATCTAGTTCTTCTGGTCTCAGATTAAAAGATGCTGTTGTCCGTGTGGTATGTTAGTCCCATGGACTAGTTTCTTCTTTGAGTCTTTGACTTCCTTCATTCTCTTTTATTCCATACAAGTAAAGACTAATAGTTCTATATTAGATAGCTGCTCACAAGCTTTTAAGACCCCAGATGCTACTCACCAAACTAGGATGTAGAACATTATCTTTGTGAACTATGTTACACTAATTGACTAAGTTGTACCAGAGACTATGGTCTCAAACCTTTTAACCCAGTAAACTAATGCTGCAATTTGTTTGACTGTGTCTGGGAAGCCTCATAACTGTGTCCCCTATGCATTTTGTTATATATGTGGACATGTATGCAGCACACACAAATGTGTATAAACATATGCCTACAAATACACCCATATATGCATGTGCACTTATTTGCATACACCTTCCTATACATATACATGCATCCATATCTACCTATGTAACCACACCTTAGCATGGTTTTTTGTTGTTTTTACTGTTGTTGCAAGATTGTATTCTTTATAGCATTTACCAAAATTGTTACTTTTTCTGGTGTCTTTATTTACTTTAGGCAAGTTGTACTGACTTCACCTGTATTTAGAATTGCCTTTCTCATCACGAGAAATAACAAGTGTCTACTATCTAGAAAGTGATCTCTCCTTCTTCTCCCTCCCATCACTAGCACCTATCAAAGAACTTTGTTTTCTGTGTGTATATCTATTCTTGACTTTTTATAAGAGTGGGACCATACAGTATTTGTCTTTTTGTGATTGACTTATTTTACTCAGCATAATGTCCTCCAGATTCATTCATGTTATGTTTCATGGACTCCTCATTATTCTTTATAGTTGTGTAATATTCCATTGTATGTACATACCACAATTTGTTTATTCATTCATTGATGAGCACTTAGGTTGTTTACATCTTTTTGCTATTTGAATAATGCTGCTATGCACATAGGTGTGCATGTGTCTATTTGTGTCACTGCTCTTATATCTCTAGGATATATACTTAGGAGTAGGATTGCTGAATCATAAGGTATTTCTATTTCTATCTTTTTGAGAAATCACCATACTGTTTTCCATATATTTTATAATCCCACTAGTAATATATGAGTTCCAATCCTCCCACAACCTTGCCAACATTTTTTTGTTTTCTGGTTTTTTTGACCATTGCCATTTTTGCAGGAGTGAGATGGTATCGCATTGTAGTTTTCATTTACATCTCTCTAATAGCTAATGATCGCAAGCATCTTTTCATGTATTTGATGCCGCCTGAATGTCCTCTTTGGTGAAGTGTCTGTTCATGACATGACCTTTGCCCATTTTTTTATTGTATTGTTTTTCTTTTTGTTGTTGAGCTGTTGAAGTTTTCTGTATATTTTACACATTAGACCCTTATCAGCTGTATCATTGCCAAAGATTTTTTCCCAGTCTCTGGTTCTTTTTACTTTCTTGGTAAAATGTTTTAATGAGCTTAAGTGTTACATTTTTAAGAGGTTCCAGTTACCTAATTTGTCTTCTCTCATTCCTGTATTTTTAGTTTTGTTTGATAAGCTATTTATACTGAAAATTAGGTCCCCTAGTTTTGACCCTACATTATCTTCCAGGAACTTTATAGCTTTAGCTCTAACATTTAGGTCTTTGATCATTTTGAGTTAGTAAAATGTATTTTTATTACCAAAGGAGGATGAAATTACCTAGTCATAGTGAATATAAATGTTGAATATTATTAGGTGCTGAATAAGCATTTGGTATGTATTTACTTTATGTGGAAGAAAGAAACAGTGTATCAGTGTTTACATGTGAAAACGTGCTTACAGTGGCAGAGTGATGTCACCTTCTAGTGACAGTCATTTCACAAGGTCTTGGCATCATACTTTCTCTAGGTAAGTCTTCTTTCTTTATTTTAATCAGGAAGCACAAGGATTCTGAAGCATACTAAGGCATTCTGAAGCCAAGAAATTTCACAGGGAAACCTGTGGATACAAATCTTTATGCACAAGATTTGTCTCAAGGTCATGATAGCTGGACTTCAGCATTAAGCCTTATAATTAAAGAAGTAACTTAGTCTTAACAAAAACCCGCTGGTTTCTAGTCGACTCCAACTCATAATGATTCTATAGGACAGAGTAGAACTGCCACATAGGGTTTCCGAGGAGCGGCTGGTGGATTCGAACTGCCGACCTTTTGGTTAGCAGTTGAACACTTAACCACTACGCCATCAGGGCTCCAACTTTGTCTAGTAGTAGCCTATAATAACTGAGCATCTAAACTGCATTTGTTTAACCTCCCAGAATGACTGGTTACTGTGCAGTAAGCATGCTGTCATATGATTTTATTCAGTAATTATGCCGTTTGTTCAAAAAATTTACTAATGAAAAGCATTTTTTTTTTCAAAAGACGAATATGATCTTTCACTTGAACAACACCTCTTCCTGAAAAACACACTTAAAGCTAGTTGAAAATAGAAACTCCCTTCTCTATCCTGCAGTTGAAAACTCAAGATAATTCAAATCTAAAACAAAAGAGGAAATATTTACCTAAAAGATAAATATTACATAATTTTTATTTATTTTGAATCATAATAGAATGTTTTTATTTGTACGAGTAAATGTTTTATTATGTGCATCATACGGGATTAACATCTGCAGGTGATGGACATTGTTAATCTCCAGAATAAAAGAAAGATCCTTGGGGTGACACCTCTTATGTAGTGCACATGCTAAGCAGCAGGAATGAACACATACGAAAAAGTAATAGGATGCTCCTGGGAGTATGACTCCCAGGGAGTGGCTCCTGGGAGAAGCTACCTGACTGATGGATGCTGCCACCATGTGGGACCCTCTTTTTAAGAACCCAAAAGATCAGACTTGTCTGCCTCAGTCTATGTTGTTTTCTGCACAGATAGTACTTAAATTATGTCTGGGGAGGACAAATAAACTGAACAACAAAATAATGAAGTAATCCAGCAAAAAGAAAACCATCCTATGGAGGAAGGAAAAATCTATTTATGCCATTATTGGAACTGTAATTTTACTTTGGCTAAATTATAGGCATTATTTTCCTTTCCTAAAGACTTATGGGAAACCCTGGTGATGCAGTGATTAAGAGCTAGGGCTAGTAAGCAAAAGGTTGGCAGTTCGAGTCCATGAGGTGCTCCTTGGAAACACTATGGGGCAGTTCAACTCTTTCTTATAGGGTCACTATGAGTCGGAATCAACTCGATGGCAACAGGTTTGGTTTGATTTTTGGTTTAAAGACTTATGAGGGAAGAAAAAGATTTTCAGAGATTTAAGGGGAACCTAGGGAGGAGTCTAGAAATTTATTTCTCTCATCTCAAATAATAAGAAATTTGAAGAGATTTTTTTTTGGCACAGAGGAAAACTATGAAAGTAAACAACTTTTTTGATAAATATGTCTAAATGTCAAATGAGTATTGTTTCACAGGAAATGGTATCAACTCAATTTTGTCCCTATTATAAGTTACATAGGCATAATTATATACGATGTAGATTGACCTTCTGCCCTGCTTTAATGCCTCTCATGTATACCTTTCTCTAGGTATATTTATATGTTCATAAATGCATAGGAAGCACACAAATAGATAGCCATGGTGACCTTTTGCATGAGGACTGAGGTTTGATAGGGAGCAAAAATTGACGAGGGGTGATTAGAGGGCTTTTTACTTTTTATATACAGCTTGAATTTTTTAAAGCCAATGTGTATACACTAATCATACAATTTTAACCTTGTTTAACATACTGCTCTCCCCCACCAAACAAAAAACTGTCTCAGCCTACTACTACTTGGTGTGTGAGTCTGGTCTTATGATCAGTTGCTTCATTTTGGTTTATGTGGTTGAAACCACAATAATGTCAATTCAATTACTAGATCAAATTGTAAGCCTCCATTAAAACATGCTTTTTATCGTCTGTTTTTTTTCCTTCAGATTTCTTTGAAATCATATCTATCCACCTATCTGTCTGTCTATCCCCATTGGTAATTAAAGCAATAACAAAATTATTTTCTATGAATTGAATAGCTTGGGACTGTATTGTTGTGGTTGTTGTTGTGTGCTGTCAAGTCAATTTCTGAGTCATAGCAACCCAGAATGACAGACTAGAACTGCTCCATAAAGTTTTCTATGTTATAATCTTTACAGGAACAGATCAGCAGGTCTTTTCTCCTATGGAAGTGCTGCTAGGTGGGTTCGATCTGCCAACATTTTGGTTAGCAGCTGAGCACTTAACCATTGTGCCACAGTGCTCCTTTGAGATCATATTAAAATAACATTAATAAATATATGTCAATCACACAAAAAAGGACAAATATCATATGAAACCAGTTTTATAAAAAGACAAAAATAGGTATACATACAGAAAACAATGTTCTTTGGTGGTTACCAGGGATGGAAGGGGGAGGGAGGAGGAATCACTGTCTAGACAGTAGACACTTGGTAGTTTTGGTGATGGGAAAGGCAATACCTAATGTGGGTGAAGTGTGAACAACTTAACCAAGGTAAATGATGACAGTAAGAAATACATAAGATTTAAGGGACACCAGGTGCTCCTTGGAAACCCTATGGGGCAGTTCTACTCTGTCCTATAGGGTCTCTATGAGTCACAATCAACTTGACAGCAACGGTTTTTTCTTTTTTGTGGTTTTATAACATATACAATTTGGCAACAACAGCAGTAACAACCCAAAAATATGTGTGGGGTTACATAGGTTGATATATATGCATGTATGTGTATAGCAAGGTATACATGTGCATATATAGGTGAATCTGTAGGCATAGATATATATGTGTATTCATATACATAATAAAGCACACAGGGGACAGAGTCACAGTTACCTCCCAGAGAGAACCAAACACCTCACAGAATTGGTTTACTAGGTTTGAAGGCTTACCATAGTTTCATGGGACAACTCAATCAATTGGATTGGCACAACACAGTCTAAAAAGTTCATGTTCTACATCTTAGTATGATAAGTAGCAACTGGGGTTGTAAAAGCTTGCAAATGACCATCCAGGAGAAAACTATTGGTCTCTACTTGTCTGGAGCAAAAGAGAAAGAAGGAAACCAAAGACTCAAAGAAGAATCCAGTCTACAGGACTAATTGCCTACACAAACCACAGCCTCATTCATCTATCCAGAGACCAGAAGAATTAGATGGTGCCTGTCTACCACTACCAACTGGTCAGACAGCTTCACTGGAGAATTCTACCAAACATTCAGAGAAGAGCTTACACTAGTACTACTCAAACTATTCCAGAGAAGTGAAAAGAAAAGAATATTCTGGAATTCATTCTATGAAGCCAGCATAACCCTGATACCAAAGCCAGGCAAAGAAACCACAAAAAAAGAAAATTACAGACCAATATCTCTCATGAATATAGATGGAAAAATTCTCAACAAAATTCTGGTCAATAGAATTCAGCATCGTATTAAAAAAAATACACCACGACCAAGTGGGATTCATATCAGGTATACAAGGACTGTTCAGCATTAGAAAATCAATCAACTTAATCTACCACATCTGATCATCTCAGTTGACACAGAAATGGCATTTGACAAAGTCCAACACCCATTCCTGATAAAAACTCTCAATGAAATAGGAACAAAAGGGAAATTCCTCAACATAATAAAGAGCATCTATACAAAATCAACAGCCAGCATCATTCTTAACAGAGAGAGGCTGAAAACATTCCCTCTGAGAAAGGGAAAAAGACAAGGATACACTTTATCACCACTCTTATTTAACACTGCACTGGAAGTCCTAGCTGGAGCAATAAGGCAAGAAAAAGAAATAAATGGCAACCAAATTGGAAAAAAAGAAGTAAAACTATCCCTATTCATAGATGATATGATCCTATACATAGAGAACCCCAAAGATTCCACAAGAAAACTACTAGAACTAACAAAAAGATTTAGAAGAGTAGTAGGATAGAAGATTAACATACAAAAATCAGTTGGATTCTTATACACTGACAAAGAGAATTTTGAAAAGGAAATCAGAAAAAAACAATACCATTTATAATAGTCACTAAAAAGATAAAATACTTAGGAATAAATCAAACCAGTGAAGTAAAAGACCTATACAAAAAAAACGACAAAACACTATTGCAAGAAACCAAAACAGACCTACATAAATGGAAAAACATACCATGCTCATGGATAGGAAGACTCAACATTGTGAAATGTCAATCCTATCAAAAGTGATCTGCAGATATAATGCAATCCCGATCCAAATACCGACAGCATTCTTTAACGAGATGGAAAAACTAATCACCAACTTTATATGGAAAGGAAAGAGGGCCCAGATAAACAAAGCATCACTGAAGAAAAAGAACAAAGTAGGAGGCCTCATACTACCTGGTTTCAACCTGCTATACAGCCATGGTAGTCAAAACAGTCTGGTACTGGTACAATGACAGAAACACAGACACTGGTACAATGACAGAAATAAGATGCCAGATGTAAATCCTCCACCTTTGGTCAGCTGGTCTTTGACAAAGGACCAAAGTCCATTAAATGGAGAAAAAAACATCTTTTTAACAAATGATGCCGGCAAAATTGAATGTCCATCTGCAAAAAAATGAAACAAGATCCATACCTCACAACATACACAAAAACTAACTCAAAAAAGGTCAAAGAAATAAATATAAAACTAAAACTATAAAGATCATGGAGGAAAAAAATAGGGACTATGCTAGGGGCCCTAGTACATGGCATAAATTCAATACAAACCATAAGTAACAATTCACAAACTCCAAAAGATAAACTAGATAAGTGGGAGTTCCTAAAAATTAAACAATTATGCTCATCAAAAGACTTCCCCAAAAGAGTAAAAAGAGAACCTACATACTGGGAAAAATTCATTGGCTAGACATATCTGAAAAGGGTCTAATAGCTAAAAGCTATAGAATACTTCAACACCTCAATAAAAAAAGACAAATAATCCAGTTAGAAAATGGGCAAAGGATATGAACAGACACTTCACCAAAGAATACATTTAGGCAGCTAAAAGACATAGGAAATACTCATGAACATTAGCCATTAGAAAAATGGAAATCAAAACTACAGTGAGATAACGTCTCATCCCGACATTACTGGCACAAGTGAAAAAAAAAAAAAAAGCAACTGTTGGAGAGGCTGCGGGGAGATTGGAACTCTTAGGCACTGCTGGCAGCAATGTAAAATTGTACTACCACTATGGAAACTGATATGGCACCTTCTTAAAAAACTAGAAATAGAAATACCATATGATCCAGCAATCCCATTCCTAGGAATAAATCCTACTGAAATAAGAGCTGTCACACGAATAAACAAATGCACACTCATGTTCATTGCAGTATTATTCATAATAGCAAAAAGGAATGAAAAAACCTAAGTGCCCATTGACAGATGAATGGATAAACAAATTATGGTATATATGCACAATGGAATACCATACAACAATAAAGAACAATAATGAATCCAAGAAACTTCTCACAACATGGACCAATCTGGAGGACATTATGCTGAGTGAAGTAAGTCAATCACAAAAGGACAAACATTGTATGAGACCACTACTATAAAAACCCTGTAAAACATTTACACACAGAAAAAAATGATCGTTGATGGTTATGAGGGAGGGGAGGATTGGGGAAGGGATGTAACTAACTAACTAGATAATAGATAAGTGTTAACTTTGGTGAAAGGAAAGACAACACACAATACAGGGGAAGTCAACACAACTTGACCAAGGCAAAGCCATAGAAGCTTCCTAGACACATCCAAACACCTTGAGGGACCAAGCTATTGTGGCTGAGGGCTGAAGACTATATATCTTGGGGGACATCTAGGTCAATCGGCATAACTTAGTTCATAAAGAAAATGCTGTACATCCTACTTTGGTGAGAAGTGTCTGGGGTCTTAAAGGCTTGTAAGCAGCCATCTAAAATACATCTATTGGTCCCATCACATTCTGAGCAAAGGAAATGAAGAATACCAAAGACACGAGGAGAATATTAGTCCAAAGGACTAATGGACCACATGAACCACAACCTCTACCAACCTGCCTGAGTCCAGAACAACTAGATGGTGCCCAGCTACCAACACCGATTGCTCTGACAGGGATCACAACAGAGGGTCCCAGACAGAGCAGGAAAAAAATGTAGAACAAAGTTCAAATTCACAAAATAAAGACCAGACAGGATGAACGGACATGGGCAACCCAGGGTGTAAGGGGAAAAAGGGAGAGTGCTGACGCATTGCGGGGATTGCAACCAATGTCACAAAACAATTTGTGTATAAACTTTTGAATGAGAAACTAATTTGCACTGTCAACTTTCATTTAAAGCACAGTGAACATTTTTTTTTTTTAAACGTCTTCATTTACCAGTCATCTGCCATGACAAGTCAATCGATTGCTTATTGGGCACAGAACATTTCTCCACCACAGCTTTATCTCCCTATGAAGTTCAAAATAAGAAGAAAGCCCCTGCACTTCGGGTTGAGAATCAGTAGGAAGAGTCTGGTAACTGTCAAAGACAAAATGCATGGGGTAGCTAAGGTGAGGTTTTCATTCCGCCTCAGATCCCAAGACCAGAGTGTCTCGGGGGTGGTAACTGTGTAACTGGTGGTGTGACTTACGGTGGAGATTGTTTTGCAGTCAGCAGAAGCCTCAGTCAGCTGAACAGGCAACGCTTGTCTCTGTGTCTGTTTAGTTTGGGGGGACGAACCTTTCTAATCTCAGCTAATCAAGGATGAGACAAAAAACAAGAAGACGGAAGATTTTTACCTGGCCTTGTCAGCAGATTAATGATGTGCTAACCGTGAGATCTAATTCGATAGGGCCAGGTGTGTGCTCAGAAGTGGACCTGAGGGGCTTTTCAGATGTTACATATGTCGCCAGGACATGCTGCTCATTTTTAAGAGAATATAGGAATTTGATCCCTGTAAGCAGGAATTCTGAGTACTTCATTATCTCAACTATTCATTTATTACAAAATGATTAATCTTCTTGTTGTGTGTAAGGTTTTTGGAGTACCACAGAAAATACATAATTATTGCAAACGCATACATATTTACCGAGTACATTTATTGAGGCCCCGCTGATTATCCTGATGGGAAAGATTGCATTTGAGTTAATAAGAACAAGATCCCCTGCCCCTAAAACATGTTGAAGCACACTGGACAGGAAGCATCCTGCTCTGTTTTGTGTTTGAAATTGGAAAGTGACAGAAACCTCGTCTTCACCAGAGGTGCTAGGCATCCTCAAGTAACAGCCAGAGCTCAGAAAAGTCACAGGCATGGTTGGAAGTACGGAACATGAGAACGTGTTTCCCTATGAATAAAGTAAATGAGGGTATAAAGAAGGTATCAAAGTGACACTTCCATCTCATTAATGAGAAATTCTCATAGCCTTTAAAGGATTCTTATCGACCTACAAACCTAATATTAAAAAAATAAGTAAATAATTCCCACCTATGTCCAATTCAATGATACTTACCTAAGAGTATTTCAGTAAAGCAAACTTTTCTCTGAGTTTTTCATTTTATTTTCCTGTGTGTAAAATTCCACCTTCTCCACTTCTAAGCATTAGCAAAGAAATCTCACAATAATTAAATTCAAGAGGAATTTGCTTAATGTCAACTACTTTCCAGGCTCTGTGTAACAACAATGAAGACAGTGCCCTCTTCTCTCACCACTTCAGACCACCTTCTCCTCTGCATCAAACATTAGTCCTAAGAATCACTAACAACAAGACTTTTCTTTCTTTACCTAGAATATACAAATGCAATTGCAAGCATGTTCTTTCATTTGGAGGACAATTAAAATTACTCACTGTGTGTTTTGATGGAAAGGCTGGTGGTGAGGTTGGGTGGCCCAGCAGGCAGGCCAGATGGCCTCTCAGCAGGACTCACCAGGTTGCATTGCCCCAAAGCAGTTTACCACATAAATATTTACGTAGTAATATTTGAGGAGTAATTCCCACACCTGTCCTAGTTTGCTAAAATTGCCATAAGAAAACACCTCAAGTGAATGGCTTTAAAGAACAGAAATTTATTGTCTCACAGTTTTGGAGGCTAGAAATCCAAATCAGGGCACTGGCTCTAAATAATGACCATCTTTGATCTGTCAAAATCAGTTGAAAACTGAAAGAGATATACAAAGGTACTCATGTTGTTAGATGCCGTCTAGTCAGTTCCGACTCATAGCGACCCTCTGCACAACAGAACGAAACACTGACCAGTCCTGTGCCATCCTTATAATCGTTGCTATGCTTGAGCCCATTGTTGCTGCCACTGTGACAATCCATCTGGTTGAGGGTCTTCCTCCTTTTCACTGACTCTACTCTACCAAGCAAGATGTCCTTCTCCAGGGACTAGTCCCTCCTGGTAACATGTCCAAAGTATGTGAGACTCACCATCCTTGTTTCTAATGAGCATTCTGGCTGTACTTCTTTGAAGATAGATTTGTTAATTTTTCTTTGTTATTACTGATTTCTATTTGCATATTTTTTTGAGGTTTCCCTTGTAAAAAGCACATGGTTGAATTTTATCTAGTCTGACAGTCTTCATTTTTTCAGTATTTTGTTCATTTGCAATCAGAATAATTACTGGTTTATTGAGATTTATTTCTACCATCTTAGTTTGTGCTTACCGTCTATTCATTGTTTTTTGTTTTTGTTTTTTCTCTTCTCTCTTGATAAATTAGCTGATATGTTTTACCATTACATTTTTCCCTTTGAAATTATTTCTATTGTTTCTATTCTTTTTGTAGTTACCCTAGAAATTAAAGAATGCACAATCAACTTCATAAAGTCTAAGCGTGATGAAATCTTTACCCTCCTCCTAGACAGAAAAAAAAAAAAAAAGATCTTAATTAAAAAAATAAAGAAAAAAAGGCATAACAACAACAAGAAAACTCATTGCTGTGGAGTTGATTCCAACTCATGGTGACCCCGTGTGTTAAAGTAGAACTCATCTCCATAGGGTTTTCTTGGCTGTAATCTTTACAGAAGCAGATTGCCCGGCCTTTCTTTTGCAGTGCCACTGGCTGGGTTTGAACCCCTAACCTTTTGGTTCATAGCCACGTGCAAACCGTTTGTGCCACCCAGAAACATTTATAAGAGCCCTCATTTCTAACAAGTATTCTTCAGTATTCAGACTCATAGCAACCCTATAGGACAGAGAAGAACCATCCCATAGGGTTTCTAAGGGGCAGCTGGTGGATTCGAACTGCCCAACTTTTGGTTGGCAGCCAAACTTTCTTAACCACTGTGCCACCAGGGCTCCTACAAGGATCTTAGAATACTTTAAATTCATTTATCCTTCTTCTGAATGAAATGTTATTATCTCCATCTTGTTTTTTGTTTTTTAATTACCTAAATATTATTATCATTGCTTTATTCAGTGTTAAATTACATTTGCTTACACATTTACCACTTTCATTGTTCTTTATTCTTCTCTCATCTTAAACCCACAATTTGGGATCTGTTTCTTTCTTCCTAGGTACATTCTTTAAAATTTTCTTTAGTGAGAGTTTGTTACTGACAGACTCTC
Source organism: Dugong dugon (assembly GCA_030035585.1). NCBI lineage: Eukaryota > Metazoa > Chordata > Mammalia > Sirenia > Dugongidae > Dugong > Dugong dugon. The sequence continues at coordinate 44,682,821 of CM057474.1, forward strand.
CTCTCTTAGTTTTCATTTGTTGGCAAATGTCTTTCTTCCATCTTCATTCTTGATAGTTCTTCTGTGTGTACATTTCTAGATTGACAGTTATTTTCTTTTAGCACATTGAAGAGATCTTTTCTAGCTTCTGTTGATGCTGTTAAGAAGTCAGATATCATTCCAACTGCTATTCTTTTTAAGGTAGTCTATCTTTCTTATTCTGTATGACTTAGAGATTTTGTTCTTCATCTCTTTCTGCAACTTCACTATGTATCTAGGTTCCAATTTGTTTTCTTTGCTTTCCTTGGGATTTGCTCAGCCTCTTGAATCTTTAGATTGAGTCCTGAGTCTGAAATTCCATTTTACCAATTACTCTGTTCTCTCTACTCACCTACAGAACTTGGATCAATTGCTAGTTAGACACACTCACCATACTTTCTGCTATATTTTCTACTATTTTCTCTCTCCATTCTGCCTCTGTTCTAATTTGTCTACAATTCACTTATCTCTCTTCTGCTATGTCCATTTTGCTGCCAATTAAGTCCGTTGAGTAATTTGAATGCATTTTTCATTTCTAGAAGTTCTGTTCGATTCTTTTTCAAATATTCCATTCCACCTTTTATTACCTCTTCCCTGCAAATTCCAAGATGCTTTTTTTTTTTTTTTTTTTGCATTTTTAATACAGAGGCCTTGGTTGCCCCTCTTCTAAGCTTCTCGGTTCTAAGACCCCAACCCTCTCATTTTGTTTCTCCAATCTCAGGGATTGTAGCTGTTTCTCGCAATTGCTACCTCCACATTACCTCACTGCCTGCTTTTTGCCTTTTGAGTCCCCCAATTTTTAACCAATTTTTGTCGATTTAACCAATGTCTCTATAGCAATAACTGGTATAGTTTCTGTTTTCTTAACTGGACTTGATATAGACCCAAAGCTTCATCAACAATAGAATGGATAAATAATTTGAAGTATGTTCATATAATGGAATATTATACAGCAATACAATTGAACAAAACTATTGCTACACATAACATCGTAGATGAAACTCACCAGCCTAATGGTGATGACACAAAGGAACACATGGAGTATGATTCTGTTTATATGCATTCTAAAATTAAATCATATTGTTTAAGGATATACAGATACAGTATAAAAATAGAGAAAAGTGAGGGTGCCATCACCATGAACATCAAGGTACTGCTTCCCTCTAGTGGAGAGAGAGTAAGTGATTGGAAAGGGACACACTCCTACTGTGTTAGCCATGTTTCTTTTCTTGACCTGAGTGGTGGTTATACAAGGGTTTTATGCACATTTCTGTATATATATCATATTTCACAATGTAAAAATCTTTTTAGCCTGTTAGTTATTTTAATTGTAATAGAGATGTTTTTATAAGTTACATAAACTCTCAGCCTTACTCTCCACCAACACCTGTTTCTTTTTTATGTTTATATCAAATCTTCAGTCCTCTAACTGGATTGATATTAAAATGCTTTACATACAAAAGGAAAGTGTTATTTTGAAAACAACAGAGTGGTTTCTGAAATGGCCGTAGAACACACTCAAAAAGGTTAGTACTTAGTTTACATTGATCCACAGGTTGGTAGTTGTATTAAAAAGTGTCAAGGGAGACAGATTTGGGTATTGTTGCACTATACCTTGAAGAGAGTGGCAAAAAAAAGTTTTAAGCTAGAAAATTGAAACTACTTTTCCTGCTTTTTCAGTCTTAATCTATTTAATGTTGCTCTTGGACCATTTTACTTCAGAGCTAATCTGACTTATGAAGCATACATATTTAAATCAAAATACATTTAATGTATCTTAGCATTCTGCACATCACATGAAACAATTTTTAGTCAATTCATGGTAAACGTATAAAGAAAGTGCATAAGTAAATTGCATAAGTTTTCATGAATTATTTGACTGTTGTGTATCAAATCATTTCTCCTTTTTTCCCAATAGTTTTACATTTAAATAAAACTTGGAATATTTTTGGAAGACTCTCTTAGTCATCTAGTGGTGCTATAACAGAAATACCACAAGTGGATGGCTTCAACAAACAGAAGTTTAAACTCACAGTCTAGTAGGCTACAAGTCCATATTCAGGGTGTCAGCTCCAGGGGAAGGGTTTTTCTCTCTGTCAGCTCTAGAGGAAGGTCCTTCTCATCAATCTTCCCCTAGACTAGGAGCATCTCTGCACAGGAACCCAGGTCCAAAGGATGTGCTCTGCTCCCAGTGCTTCTTTCTTAGTGGTATGAGGTCCCCAACTTTCTGCTTGTTTCCCTTTCCTTTTATCTCTTATAAGATAAAAGGTGGTGCAGGCCACACCCCAGGGAAATTCCCTTTACATTGGATCAGGGATGTTACCTTAGTAAGGGTGTTACAATCCCACCGTAATCCGCTTTAACATAAAATTACAATCACAAAATGAAGGACAACCACCAATACTGGGACTCATGGTCCAGCCAAATTGATACACACATTTTTGGGAGGACATAATTCAATCCATGACAAACACCTGGGTGGGAGGGCGGTTTCAGAAATAGGGTTATGCCAATGATGTCTGCTTTTCTTATGTTAGTTTCTCCCCATTCCGGGTATCAGTTCAGATTACTCCTTCCAGGTACATAGTATGCAATTCTTGACCTAAGTTATCTGTAATAAGAACATAGGCAGTGGTAAAACAAATATATTTAATTATGCTTAAACTTTCATCATACTACCACTTAATTCAAGCTATTATTTATTTAGACAGAATAAAGTATTCAACTACAGTTTTCTGCCCTCAGAGGAATTGTAAAGAAAACACCTTACATAATGATCTAGCAATTGTACCTACTTTAAATGTATGGAATTCAAAATAAAGTCTTAAAATATGACTATAGATCTATTAAAATATGAGAGAGCAAAAAGCACAAATTTTTAATTTATCTAACAAGCATTCATATTTAGAAATTGACATTGACAGAAGCATGAGTTGTTCAGATATAAGTCACTAACATGATTGCTTAATGATCAAACAAGTTAGTGTGTTCAGAAATGTCTCTTAACAGTGCCAAAGTATTTTATTGCTCTTCAGTATTCAAAGGGAAAATAATAAGAAAAATAAAACTCTTCATTAAAATGTTAGCTTCATCAAGCAGTATGATAATACATAGTCTTTCTCTTTTAGATTAATTTTAAAAGTATTTTCAAGCATCCCGCTAATCAGTGTTTTGGGACTCAAACTATCCCCATTCACTAATGATTTGTAACAAACAATACTGAAGCCTTCGTTTCTTTTCTGAAATATTTGCCACTGGGCCCACAGCTACCTCAGTGCTCTACATAACTCCCATCCTACCTTCAGTACCTGTTTACACCTCCCTTGAATTAGAACCTATCTGGGCAACGGTAGCTACAGCTCTCTTTAACTGTTTCTTCAATTGTCCATGAAAAAGTCAACCTACAAATAGCTATGGGACAGCCACTGCTTTCCATGGCTTTCTAATCCTGTTCTTTATTAGCCGACCCTTTACCCTCCAGAATTTTCATCAGCAGGGGAAGGTCTCCCTCACTCTTATCCAGTTCAATGAATGAACAGGGGTAAGTATAAATGTAGAAGGCCCATTAACTAATTAGTAATTAGGTGATGGCCTCTGTTAAAAAAATACAATATCCCTTCATTTAAAAAGTAACTTGCAGACTCAAACAGATATGTGTTCACTGCAACACTACCATATTTTTACACAAATAATGTGCACCTTCTACATTTGGTTGTCAAACTTGCCCTCTTTCCATGAAGTATTCTTGTAAGCCCTGCCATGCCAATTTTTTTTTTACATTTCTGTTAAAAAATTAGTATAGCATGCTTACGAAAATACCTCTGGGGTGGGAGGGCACAGTTGGCAAAAAAATGTGTTGCGTAACAATACGGTACTTATAATAGCCAAAAAGTGGAAACAACCTAAGGGTTGGTCAATAGATGAATGAATAAACAAAATGTGGTATATATATACAGTGGAATATTACTCAGTTATTAAGAGAAGTGAAGTTCTGATACATGGTACTGACATGGATAAACCTTGAGAACATTATGCTGAGTGAAATAAGTCAGACACAAAAGGACAAATATTGTATGATCCCACTTACATGAAATACCTAGAATAGGCAAAGGCATAGAGACAAAAGTTTGTTAGTGGTTACCAGGAAATTGGGGGAGGGGATGGGAGCTCTCTAAAGGGGCACTGAGTTTCTGTTTGGGTGACGTAAGACTTTTGGAAATGGATAGTAGTGATGGTAGCACAACATGGTGAAAGTAGTAAATGTCACTGAATTGTAAATGTTAAAATTATTGAAATGGCAAAGTTTTTGTTGTGTATATTTTATCATAATAAAATTAAAATCAAAAAAACCCCAAACAGAAAAGATAATATTTAGAGTTTTGTTTTATTAAATTCCCATATCATTAATACCCTAATAATGAAAGAAATTTTTAAGAAATTCATGTATTAAAAAGTGTGATACATTCTTAGCTTTCAGATTCATGTGGAAATATTCAGGAAAAGCTTAAAGGAAACCAAAAAACTGTTAATAAATAGTTCAAAGTGACTTAAAGAAGGCACTCCAAGAATCAAAAGATCATGAGAATTCCAGTGCAATTCTTAGTGAATCTCTTCTAATCTCTAGTGTTTTCCATGAAGGTCTCCTCAGCTATATTACCACAAACGTAGGTCTGAGCCACCTGCTGCAAAAGCCAATACTGAGACAGGGGTGAGGTTAGCAGAAGAGTGTTTTATTGTATATCTATATACAGCAGACAGAGGGGAATGAGCACCTCCAAAATCTACCTCCCTCTCTGGAGGCCAGTCAGAGGATTTTATTGGGACATGGTCAGGGTCTAAAGAATCTCTGGAATGTTAGTTCCCCTTTGAAGTGGGCACAATGACCTCATTCAACACATGTTAATCTTCTGCGGGTGTTCTTGAAGATCCTTTGTTCAGTTGTCTCACCTTCAGATTTTATCACTTGCTTTTCTGCCTCCCAAAGAGGAACTTAGGTTAATTTTTAAACTTTTATAAAATCATGGGAAAACAGGAGGGAAGAGAGAAGGAAAATAAATCAGAATCATAGGAGCATGCAGAAGTGAGCTATGCAAGCTATGCCTTAACAATACCACAATACCTAGGATGCTAGGCCTACACAGCTGACAATAAGTGTAAAAATACCACGCAGCCCCTTTCAGTTATACTTCATGAGCCTCAAAAGCATGCCACTGTTTGCATATTGCTTTGGCACACCCCCCACCACCACCCGCTTCAGACAGCACTGATCATAGAAACATGTGTTCGTTCACTCAACCATAAGCAGTGTGAACATTACCAGACACTCATTTTGAGACTCGAGAGTATTCAAAAACTGGGAAGTGATAACTTGTGCAAAATAAAAAAATTTTATCAATTACAAAATGTTTTATAAAATATTTCATGGCCCGGAAAGAAGGCTGTTTCATTGAAAGCAAAGTACTTTACTTTTAGTATGATTGAAAAGGGACAAGTAGTGGCTCAGTTTCAGAATTCTCACCTTCCATGCAGGAGACCATGTCTGATTCCCGGCCAATGAGCCTCACCTTCAGACACCAACCATCTGCCTGTGGAGGCTTGCATGGTGCCATGATGCTGAACAAGTTTCAGTGGAACGTCCAGACTAAAACAGACTAGGAAGAAAGGACTGGTGATCTACTTCCAAAAAATCAGCCAATGAAAATCTTGTGGATTACAATAGTTCAATCCTGTTGTGCATGGGGTCACCATGAGTTGGGACCAACTTGATGGCTGCTAACGACAACAACATGAGAGAAAAATCTCTAAATTGTGCTAAAAAAAGGAAACATAATGGATCTCTGAATATATTATTAAACACAGACTCACACCATAGGTTCCAAGTGGGCTTATGAGACCTATTCTCACACCATCATAGAAAGCTTTCTCTCCTTTGCCCATAAGGACCCATAGAAATGTGGTGCAATATGTCCTGATTTAGCCCCATACCCTTTTAGATCTGAGCACCTCACTCTTACTCAGGTGTTCAATTTCTAACCACAGTTTGGATTAGTAGTTCTCTCTGACTTCCATTTCACTGAAAAAGGCAGAAAAAAGGAAAGACATCATTAAGTGCTAAGTGCTGGGGAACCAATCTCTAAGAGCTCAGTTGCTAACCAAAAAGTCAGCAGTTCAAATCCACCAGCTGTTCTTTGGAAACCTTATGGGGCAGTTCTGCTCTGTCCTATAGGGTCAATATGAATTGGAACCAACTTGATGACAATTTTTTTTTCCATTTAATTTAAATGTAGGAGTAATATGGTTAAGATCATCAGTCAAGCTGGATTTTGTATTTAAAATAACATTCAAAATGAAAACACAGATTATGACAATTGCACTGAGATTTGTTTCATATGGAACCAAAATAATGGAACAAGTCAACAAATAGTTATATATTTTCAGTTCGATGCACGTACCTGATTTTGAGCAAATGTGAGAGCTCAAATGCCCTGAGCATAAGATGAAATTTTATGGTTATTCTGAAACTCTACACAGAAGATGTTATTTGATGTCTCTTTACACTGTATTGTCCACATACTGAGAAATGTCTTTTCCTTTTCAAGACCACCAAGCACATTTAAGTAAAGAATACTTGTCTTATGACTGGATCGTTTATAATATGTAAAGTTTTTGGCATTAAGTAATTGAACTTCTTGCATTTAAATTGATCCAAATCTTAAAGACTAGTTGAGTGAATAAGACTTCAGATACAAAATTTGGGCTTCATAGGCTTATATTTCTTCTCATCTCACCAGATGACTCTTTTTAAGTAGGTTCATGTGGGAAAAAAAAAAAAAAACTCATTGCCACTGAGTCGATTCTGACTCATGGTGACTGGAAATAGGTGTTTGTATTTTTTCACTCAGGCTTGAATTTTATTTTTTTTTTCCTTTAACTCTCCAATATTCCACCATCTCACCTACACTGATGTATTCATGAGTCATACTTATTGTCTATTTGTATGATTATTGCATTGTCATTCACAGTTTTAGAGTTTAATTTGCTCTACTTTTGTAGTAAGAATGGAAGTGAATGCTCCACACTACCCAGGAGACAGATGCGGAGAGGCAGCTTTTTAAAAACTACACATATTACAGTGTAAAAAGTATAAGCTATAATTAATTATATGCCATATTAAAACCAACATCAATAGACTCTTCAGAATTTAAAGTTCTATGAGAAATACACCATAACTTTTGGTTCTATTTTAATTTTAAATCGTATTTTATACATACACAAGTTATTCCTTACAAAAGAATTGTGGATGCTTGTGAATCAAGGGAATTTTACAGATAATAAGGAGCAAAGAATAGAAACTTCACTCATAGATGTATCGGTTTTCATTATTTTTTAGTATTATCTTGTATTATTGATACTACTTTGCAGAGTAGAAAGAATTAAAGCTGTTGAAAGCACATAGTTAAAAGCAACTAATCACTTTCAAATTTTCATAACTTTTCATTTCATGGAAAAAAACTATTATTTTTTAGGAAAATTAAACTTTATGCCATAGGAAGAAACTGAGCACGTACCTTGGGACCAGCTGAAAAAATGTTCTACTAGAATGGCATCCCTCAGTCTTACCAGTCTAACATGAATGGGATTGCCTCAGCAAGGACCTGTATGAGTCTTCTCTCCCTGTCCAGGGCTGACTCCAAATTAGCATATCTAGTTTATCATATAGATCTATCTCCCTTGGCAATTTCTAGAAAAGCACGTAACTAGGTTTTAATTTTCATCTTATATTTACAGTATTGAAATTACATTCAGAAAAAAAATTAAGAAGTACTCTGGACTATTAATTTTCTTGAATAATAGAAAAATCACTTGTTAAAATATATTGCTTTTCATTACATCTGAGAACAATATTAAAGACTGTTTCATATGAGAAGTATCATTTTTATTCTTATGAGCATGATTAAAAAAAAAAAAAAACCCGTTGCTGTCAAGTCGATTCCGACTCATAGCGACCGTATAGGACAGAAGAGAACTGCCCCATAGGGTTTCCAATGCCATAAACCTTTACATAAGCAGGCTGCGAAGTTGTTCTCCCCTGCAGTGGCTGATAGGTTCAAACTGTCCACCGTTAATTACTGTGCCACCAGGGCTCCTCATCACCATGATAACCAAAAAACCCATTGCCATCTAGTTGATTCCAACTCATAGAGACCCTATAGGACAGAGTAGAACTGTGCCATAGGGTTTCCAAGGAATGGCTGGTGGATTCGAAGTCCTAGCCTTTTGGAAAGCAGGCAAGCACTTTAACTACTGCGCCACCAGGACTCCTCCTCACCATGATTTTTGCCCTCAAATCACAACCAAACACCTCCTTTATGCAGCACAGACTGTGGAAGAGCAGAGCTCTCTGATTGCTTGTGAAAAGATTTTTTGTAGGTTAAGACCTATATAAATTGACTTAATAAAGCAACTTCGTCATGGTTTCAGCTCTTCTTTTTTCCATTCTATGTTCTATAATGACACTCAGTCTTCCTTCTGTAAGCAAGTTGGAATTTCTTAAAAATCCCATTTCTTTGGTTACTTCTGATGTCAAGCCCTCAGCATCATTTTCTTCCCTGATACTAGAATATAGAAACCAAAAAACAGACACAAAACACAAACATAGAATAGAACAAAAACCTAAATAAGGATGTACGACAGTTCATTGCAGTAAATCTTAACATAAGACTATTTAAGGATTCATAAAAAGTAATTTACTACCAACAGAAAAGAGTAAAACCTGGAGATACTAACAAGCTTATTTAAAAAAAAGAGTCACCTCTGACTCATGGAGACCTTATGTGTATCAGAGTAGAACTGTGCTCCATAGGGTTTTTAACTGTTGATTTTTTCAGAAGTAGATCACCAGGCATTTCTTCCCAGGTGTCTCTGGGTAGACTTGAACCTCTAATCTTTTGGTTTGCAGCCAAGTGTGTTAACCATTTGCACCACCCAGTTTCTCATCAAAGTGTATAGACCTGTATTTCCACAAAGGTTGTAGAAAATGTGAAGTGTCTGGCTAGATTTAAGGCACATTAGGCCAGACTAGGCAAATTCCTAAGTTTGGATCATATAGTTGGAGAAATTATTAATTCTTTCAAGGGCAAAGGCAGTTTTATTGACTAAGGAAGGTCACTATTCCAAAATTTATTTTTAATTATAAATTAATTTAAATATTATAGTAGGCATTGAATTCTACAATATGCTCAGTTTTGAAATTTTTTGTTTTTATTTTAGTACATAATTCTTTTTTATTTTTTTATTATTTTTTATTTTATATTTTTTTTAATTGTTTATTGTACATTAGATGAAGGTTTACAGAACAAATAGTTTCTCACTAAACAGTTAGTACACATATTGTTTTATGACATTGGTTAACAATCCCACAGCATGTCAACACTCTCCCTTCTCAACCTTGAGTTTGCTGTTATCAGCTTTCCTGTCCTCTCCTACATTCTAGTCCTTGTCCAGGACTGTTGTGCCCCTTTAGTCTCATTTTGTTTTATGGAGTTGTCTAAAATTTGGCTGAAGGGTGAACCTCGGGAGTGACTTCATTACTGAGCTAAAAGGGTGCCCGGGGAACATACTCTCAGGGTTTCTCCAGTCTCTGTCAGGCCAGTAAGTCTGGTCTTTTTTTGTGAGTTAGAATTTTGTTCTACATTTTTCCCCAGCTCTGTTTGGGCCCCTCTCTTGTGATCCCTGTCAGACCAGTCAGTGGTGGTAGCCGGGCACCATCTAGTTGTACTGAACTCAATCTGGTGGAGGCCATGGTAGTTGTGGTCCATTAGTCCTTTGGACTAATCTTTCCCTTGTACCTTCTTTTCTTCATTCTCCCTTGCTCCCGAAGGGGTGAGACCAGTGGAATATCTTAGATGGTTGCCCACAGGCTTTTAAGACACCAGACGCTACTCACCAAGGTAGAACGTAAAACAATTTCTTTATAAACTATGTTATGTCAATTGAGCTAGATGTTCCCCAAGACCATGGTCCCCACAGCCCTCAGCCCAGGGTTTTAGTCCCTTAGGGAGTTTGGATGAGTCTATGCAGCTTCCATGACCTTTCCTTGTACAAGTTGTGCTGGCTTTCTCAATATTGTGTACCATCTTACCATTCATCAAACCTACCACTTATCTATTGTCTATTTAGTATTTCCCCCCACCTACCCCTCCCATCCCTCATAACCGACAAAGATTGTTTCCTTTTGTGTGTAAACCTTTTCTTGAGTTTTTACAGTAGTGGTCTCATACAATATTTGTCCTTTTGTGATTGACTTATTTCACTCACCATAATGTCCTCCAGCTTCATCCATGTTATGAGATGCTTCACAGATTAATCCTTGTTCTTAATCGTTGTGTAATACCCCATTGTGTGTATTACCAGAGTTTGTTTATCCATTCATCTTTTGATGGGTATCATGTAGTTTCCATCTTTTTGCTATTGTGGACAATGCTGCAATGAACAGGGGTGTGCATATGTCTATTCATGTGACTGTTCTTATTTCTTTAGGATATATTCCTAGGAGTGGGATTGCTGAATCATATGGTATTTCTATTTCTAGCTTTCTAAGGAAGCATCATATCATTTTCCAAAATGGTTGTATCATTTTGGATTCCCACCAGCAGTGCATAAAAGTTCCAATCTCCCTGCAGCATCTCCAACATTTGTTATTTCAAGTTTTTTGATTCAAGCCAGGAATGCCGGAGTAAGACGGTGTTTCATTGTGGTTTTGATTTGCATTTCTCTAATGGCTAGTGATCGCGAGCATTTCCTCATGTGTCTGTTAGCCGCTTGAATGTCTTCTTTGGTGAAGTGTCTGTTCATTTCCTTTGCCCATTTTTTAGTGGGATTATGTGTCTTTTTGTTGCAGAGGTGTTGGATTTTCTTATAGATTTTAGAGATTAGACCTTTGTCTGACTTGTAATGTCCAAAAATTTTTTCCCAGTCTATAGGTTCTCTTTTTATTCTTCTGGTGAAGTCTTTTGATGAGCATAAGTGTTTAATTTTTAAGAAGATCCCAGTTATCTAGCTTATCCTCTGGAGTTTGTGTGTTGTTGGCTATCATTTTGTCATGGATTGAAATGTGTCCCCCAAAAATTTCTGTCAATGTGACTGGGTCATGATTCCCAGTATTGTACAACTGTGTACCATTTTGTAATCTGATACGATTTCCTTACCTGTTGTAAATTCAATCACTATGATTTAATAAGAAGGATTAGTGGCAGTTATACTGATGAGGTATACAAGATTGGATAGTGTCTTAAGCCAATCTCTTTTGCAATATAGAAAAGTGAGCAGAGACACGTGGGAAGCTCATACCACCAAGAGAGCAGTGCTGGGAGCAGAGTGTGTCCTTTGGACCTGAGGTTCCTGTGCTGAGATGCTCCCAGACCAAAGGAAGACTGACGCATCACAAGGAACTTCCTCCAGAGCCGACAGAGACAGAAAGCCTTCTCCTGGAGCTGAGGCCCTGAATTTGGACTTGTAGCCTATGGGACTGAGAGAGAATAAACTTCTCTTTGTTAAAGCCATCCACTTGTGGCATCTCTGTTATGGCAGCACTAGATGACTAAGACAGGTTTGTATCCTATTAACGCCCTGTATTAGGGTCTCTAGTGTTGATCCTATTTTTTCTTCTATGAACTTTGTAGTTTTGTGCTTTATATTTAGGTCTTTGATCTATTTTGAATTAGTTTTTGTATATGGTGTGAGATATGGGTCTTGTTTCATTTTTTTGCAGATGGACAGCCAGTTTTGCAGGCCCCATTTGTTAAAAAGACTGTCTTTTCCCCGTTTGATGGACTTGGGCCCTTGTCAAAGATCAGGTGACCATAGGAGGATGGATTTACCTCTGGGTTCTCAATTCTATTCCATAGGTCAATGTATCTGTCGTTGTACCAGTACCAGGCTGTTCTGACTACCCTGGCTGTATAGTAGGTTCTGAGTTCAGGTACGAGTCCTCCTACTTTATTCTTCTCCTTTATTACTGCTTTATTTATCTGGGGTCTCTTCCCCTTCCATATGAAGCTAATGATTAGCTTTTCCATCTCTTTAAAGAATGTTGTTGGTGTTTGGATTGGGATTGCATTGTATTTGTACATTGTTTTGGGTAAAATTGTCATTTTCACTCTGTTGAGTCTACCTGTCCATGAACATGTTATCTTTTTCCATTTATGTAGATCCCTTCGGGTTTCTTGCAGTAGTGTTTTATAGTTTTCTTTGTATAGGTCTTTTACATCCCTGGTTAGATTTATTCCTAAGTATTTTATTTTTTTAGGGACTATTATATATGGTATTGTTTTCCTGATTTCCTTTTCATTGTTCTCTTTGTTGGTGTATAAGAATCCAACTGATTTTTGTATATTGGTCTCGTATCCTGCTACTCTGCTGAATCTTTCTATTAGTTTCAGTAGTTTTCTCATGGAGTCTTTAGGGTTTTCTATGTATAGTATCATATCATCCGCAAACAGGGACAATTTAACTTCTTCATTACAAATTTGGATGCCCTTTATTTCTTTTTCTTGCCTTATTGCTCTAGTTAGAACTTCCAGCACAATGTTAAATAAGAGTGGTGATAAAGGGCATCCTTGTCTTGTTCCTGTTCTCAAAGGGAATGTTTTCAGCTTCTCTCCATTAAGAATGATGTTGGATGTTGGTTTTGCATAGATGCCCTTTATTATATTGAGAAATTTCCCTTCTATACCTATTTTATTGAGAGTTTTTATCAGGAATGTGTGTTGGACTTTGTCTAATGCCTTTTCTACATCAGTTGAGATGATCGTGTGATTCTTTTCTTTCCTTTTATTTATGTGATGGATTACATTGTTTGATTTTCTAATGCTGAACCATCCTTGCATACCTGGTATCAATCCTACTTTGTTATGGTGTATTTTTTTATATGATGCTGAATTCTATTGGCTATAATTTTGAGAATTTTTGCATCTATATTCATGAGACATATTTGTCTTTAATTTTTCTCTTTTTTTTTTTTTGTGGCATCTTTGCCTGGTTTTGGTATCAGGGTTATGCTGGTTTTATAGAATGAATTTGGAAGTGTCACTTCTTTTTCTATGTTCTGAAATAGTTTGAGTAGTACTGGTGAAAGCTCCTCTCTGAATGTTTGGTAGAATTCTCCAGTGAAGCCATCTGAGCCAGGGCTTTTCTTTGTTGGGAGTTTTGTTTTTTTGTTTTGTTTTGTTTTGTTTTAATTACCTTTTCAATCTCTTCTCTTGTTATGGGTCTGTTCAGATTTTCAACATCACTTTGTGTTAGTTTGGGTAGGTAGTGTGTTTTTTAGATATTTATCCATTTCCTCTAGGTTTTCAAATTTGTTGGAGTATAGTTTTTCATAATATTCTGTTATAATCCTTTTTGTTTCGGTTGGGTCTGTTGTAATGTCCCCCATTTCATTTCTTATTTGGGTTATTTGTGTCTTCTCCTGTTTTTCTTTTGTCAGTCTGGCCAGTGGTTTGTCGATTTTGTTGATTCTTTCAAAGAGCCAACTTTTGGTTCTGTTGATTCTTTCTACTGTTTTCCTAGTCTCTATTTCATTAATTTCTGCTCTGATCTTTATTATTTCCTTTCTTCTGGTGGCTGTGAGCTTTTTTTCCTGTTCTCTTTCTATTTGTTTGAGTTGTGTAGTTAATGTTTTGATCTTGTCCCTTTCTTCTTTTTTGATGTGTGCATTTATTTCTATAAATTGTCCTATGAGGACTGCCTTTGCTGTGTCCCAAAGGTTTTGGTATGATGTGTTTTCATTCTCATTTGATGCTAGGAACTTTTTGATTCCATCTCTGATTTCTTCTATTACTCAGTGGTTTGTAAGCAGGGTGTTATTCAGTTTCCTGTAATTGATTTTTTTCCCTTGTTCTTTCTGTTGTTAATTTCTACCTTGATGGTATTGTGGTCAGAGAAGATACTTTGTATTATCTCAATGTTTTGGATTTTGTTGAGGGTTGCTGTATGGCCTAAGATGTGGTTTATTCTGGAGAAAGTTCCAGGTGCATTGGAAAAGAATGTGTGTTTTGCAGCTGTTGGATGGAGTGTTCTGTATATGTCTATGAGGCCAAGTTGGCTGATTGTGCCCTTTAGGTCTTCGGTATCTTTACTGAGTTTCTCTCTAGATGTTCTGTCTTTTACTGGGAGTGGTGTGTTGAACTCTCCTACTGTTGTTGTGGAACTGTCAATTTCTCTTTTCAGTGTTGTTAGGAGTTTATGTATTTGGGAGCCCTGTCATTGGGTGAATAGATGTTTATTATGGTTATATCTTCATGATGGATTTTCCCCTTAATCATTATATAGTGTCTTTCTTTGTCTTTTATGGTGGATTTTGTTTTAAAGTCTATTTTATCTGAGATCAGTATTACCACTCCTGCTATTTTTTGGTAGCTGTTTGCCTGATATATTTTTTTCCATTCTTTGATTTTCAATAAATGTTCATCTTTGTTTCTAAGGTGTGTCTCTTGTAGACAGCATATTGATGGATCTTGTTTTGTTTTTGTTTTTTTGTCCATTCTGTCACTCTCCATCTCTTTATGGGTGCATTTAGGCCATTTACTTTCAGTGTAATTATTGATAGGTGTGAGTTTATTGCTGCCATTTTGTAGTGCTTTTTTTGTGTGTGGTGCTGACATTTTCTTTGTTCTTCTTACTCTCCTGTGCTGAGTTACTTTTGTTTGTGGAATTTTTTTTTCATTTCTTTTGTTTTTGTAAGTTTTGTTTTTATTGAGACTTTATGTTTTTCTTCTTTATTTTGATGAGTAGGTTTGTTAACTCTCTTTGTGGTTACCTTGAAATTTACCCTTATCTTCCTAGGTTTGAACCAGTCTATTATTACTTGGTATCTTCTTGCCTTCCTCTCCATTAGAAGGTTCTATACCTACACCATTTATTCCCTCTTCTATTGTTCTGATGTTGTTGTAATTTACAGATTAACCTCTCTGGTTCCCTGTTGTAATTATTTTGGTTTCAGATAGTCCTTGAGAGTTCATTTCCTAGGTTGATATCTGTCCTAGATTCAGCCTGTGGTCTGATGTTGTTTGTTCTCAAACTGAAGCACTCCCTTTAATAGTTCTTGTATGTTTGGTGTGGTTTTTACATATTCCCTTAATTTCTGTTTATCTGGAAATGTCATAATTTCACCATCATATTTGAAAAAGAGTTTTGCAGGATAGGTTATTCTTGGCTGGCAATTTTTTTCTTTCAAGGTTTTATATATGCCATCCCATTGTCTTCTTGCCTGCATGGTTTCTGCTGAATAATCCGAGCTTAGTCTTATTATTTCTCCTCTGTATGTGACTTTTTGTTTTTCTCGAGCTGCTCTCGGGATTCTTTCTTTGTCTTTGGTTTTATCGAGTGTGATTATTATATGCCCTGGTGATTTTCTTTTGGGGTCTATCCTATATGTGTTCATTGAGCTTCTCGGATGGTCAACTTTTCATCTTTCATGATATTGGGGAAGTTTTCTGTCAGCAGTTCTTCAATGATGCTCTCTATTTTTTCTGTTTTCTTCCTCTGTTCTGGAATTCCAATCACTCGAAAATTTTTACTTTTGATTGTATCCCATGTAATTCTCAGGGTATCTTCATTTTTCTTCATTCTTTTTTCTGATTTTTCCTCTAACAGAGTTGCATTCAAGTGTTTGTCTTCGATTTCACTGATCCTGTCTTTCATTGTCTCAAATCGGCTCCTGAGCCCTTCTATGACACTCTCCATTTCTGGAATCTTGTTGTTTATCTTTTTGATTTCTAATTGTTGTTTTTGTATGATTTCTAGTTGTGAATTTATTTTGGCATTTTGTTCCTGTATTAGTTTCGTGGATTCTTTCATTTTTTTGTCTGTATTTTCCATGAATTTGTCTGCCTTTTCCATGAGTTTGTCTATTTCTCCTCATTTTTTGTCTGCTTTTTACTTCAACTCTTGGATAACTCTGAATATTAGAGATTTGAATTCCCTATCAGGTAGTTCTAGTGCCTTTCCTTCTACTGGAAAGTCATCTGGTGTTTTATTTTGGATGCCTACTGGAACCATCCTGTCCTGTTTTTGTATATGTTTTGATATTGTCTGCTGTCTTTGGGACATTCAGTAGTTATTTTCCTCACTTATTGATTGTAGATTTGTTTCTTTCATCCTGATTTTTTGTATTTGGTTATGTCTGAGCAGGTGGGCTGTGCATTCTTTGTTGTTTGCTTATCTGCGGGCATGATACTTTTCACCTCCTTGTCCAATGGGCAAGGTCAGTTGCTCAGGTATGGTACAGCAGGGCAGTTCCAGCTGGAGGGGAGTTGCTGGGATGGGTTGTTTGTGACACATGCTAGAGCCAACAGGGCTGGCCAGGAATCACTGCAGGGCAGTTCCAGTAGGCCATGCCTGTGCTGCTTGGGGGTGTGATGTTCTGAGCTCAGTGCAGATAGGCAGTAAAGAGCGGGGAGAGTGTGATGTGTGAAGCTAAGATGGGTATGGGAAAGAGGAGAGAGGAACAGGAGCCAAAAACATACAAAAAAACAGACAAACAAAAAAGAGTGCTAAGGGAGCTTGCAGTTGGAGTGGAGAGAGGAGAAACTGAGAAATGGAAGGAAACAAAAATGAAAAAAGAAAAAGGGTAAAAGAAAAAAATGAATAAATAAAAATTAGGAAAAAAAAAGAAAGAAAGAAAAGAAATGCTCCCAGGGATCCCACCTGTGTGGATGTGAGGACTGGAGAAGTTGCTCCCAGGCCGTGAAGTACATCCTGGCTAGACGCAGTAGAGGTGTCACACAGTGTCAGGTATTCAGGAATTCAGGAGACAGAAAGAGAATGTAAGTATAGAGAATAAGAAATTGAGAAATGAAGACAAAATGGGAAAAAGAGAGAAAAGAAAACAAAAAAAGAAGAAACAAAAAAAAAAAAAACACAAGGAAAAAGAAATGCCCCCAAACATCCCACTGCACATCTGTGTAGACAGAGGGAGTAGTTTCCAAGCCATGCAGTATTGTCCAGCTTGAAGGTGCTCCCAAGCCAAGAAAAGAAAAAGAAAACAAACAAAGCCCAGGGATCCCACCAACATGGCAACACTGGCTGGGAAGCAGTTCCACAGTTGAGTAGCATTTCATACCCTTTCCGGAAGAAGTAAAGATATCACACGGAGCCAGTTATTTGAGAGAAAGGTGGGGGGAGGTGGTGAGAGGTATGGAATAAATCAAAAGCAGCAGAAAAAGGCAACATCAGCAGCCAACAAATGGCACTCAGGGAACCAGCCAGTGCGGGCGGGTGGAATCCAAGCAGCACCAGGTTGAAACTGGTGCTTCTTGACCAAGAGACTGTAGCCGCAGGAAGCATAGAAGGCCGAGTGAAGGTGAAGAAGGGTGGGTGTTGGGAAGGCACATATTGCTGGTTACCGGTTGTTCTGTCTCCTGCTGGAAGCTCTGTGAAGCTGTTTTCCCATAGCCCCTGTTCACTGATCTCTGATAGGAGTCCAAGATGGTGGATCCATGCTGGGTTAGGTGGTAGGGGACCTCTGCATGTATCTCTCCTCACTCTCTGTTCTCTGTCAGTTTTTTACTCCATTTGGTGCTTGGCTGAGTTCTTTATCTCTTCATTTGATGCTTAGGGTTTCAGGATTGACGTTTGTCTATATTTGACTTAGTTTTTTGGATATTTGCTGTGGAGGGATGGCGTGGTGCTTCTGTTTAGAGTGCCATGTTGCCTGGAAGTCCTCAGATATTTCTTGATGCCCCTCAGAGGCTCTGGCTTCTCTCTGGGAGCACTATTAAGTTTCTTGTTTACTGCTAGTGATCTGATTGCACAAATTTGCTGTGGAGTTTTTAAGTTTTAATATCACTACTGTCATTGGGGATAATTTGACTTCTATGATGATCTCATAAGTTTCTTGCCTATTGGGCTTACTAAGGAATCTGGTTTCTGGTTCACCTGATTGTTGTAGTGGGTGCATACCATCTTTAATGCCAGCCAGTTCTGCCATGAGTTACAGGCTTACACTAGTGCTCTTCATATCTTGGAAATATTGGTGTTTCTCCTGACTCAAGTTTTTTTGTTTTTTTCTCTTTTTGTTTTGCAATTTTCTTTGACTTTAAGTGGTCTGGAATCTCTGGGAATACTTCATGTGTCTTCATAGTCTTTTGAAAATTCTTTTATTTTCTCCTTATTCATGTGTGTTTTCTCAGTTTTCTGAATTTTTCTGAGATCTGGGAGCTCTGGGCTTACTTTATGTGGTTTCAGCCATCACCTCACAGCTGCTAGAATGGCAGATGGAACATGCTCAAGATTTTTTTTTTACTGATGGGACATGCTATCAAAAATTCTGACTCTAGATTTTTGGGTTTCTTTAAAGATAAATTTATCAATCCAAATGAGATTCTAATAAGAGTGGAAACTGACATGAGTTATACTAGGCAGTAAAACAACTCTTCCAAATTAAAATCTGCCAGGATATAAAAATCAAGATTCCTGTTCACCGATTTAAATCTCATCTCCCTGAAAAAGTTTTCACAGTGGAAACCACTTGTAAAACAATGTAACTTGAAAACTAAAACCTGTGTTCTTGCTGTGGTTCTAATATGATACAACCTCCATAATAAAGTCACATCACATTTGAACTGAAAGTGGAACACAAGTGGCAATTATTGTTAATTAGTTGACTCAACTATTAATATTTTAAAGAAACTTTTTCACAGGAGTTTGTTTCAAGAAACAGTTAAGCACGGGGCAGAGCAAGATGCCCGTATAAACAGTCCATGTCCCAAATTCCACACAACTATAATAAAATAAAACATGCAAATATCAGAAAATTGAATACCCTCAGAACTCCAGACAACCAATAAAGGACTGGAGGACCAAAGGGAACTCTGAATCAAGTAAAAGGTAGCGCACTGACTGCGGGAGAGCAGAGGTTTGCAGAGTATCTCCACCACAATCTCCTCTTAGGCACAGCACAGCCAACTTGGGGTGGCGGTGGCCAATACAGAGTGCAGTGAGACTTGGAGTTTTCAAACATCCAAGCACCAATAGGGGCACTCAAGCAAGGAGGCCTAGGAAAGCAGTCCTAGGAAAGGGTGCTTTGGCACATTGCTAGTTTTTTAAGTCATGAAGCAACAAATACTTTAGCCATGCTTCTTTGTATGTGAAGACTAAGTAGAGATGGTTGTCAGTCCCACTCATTAGAGGAAAAAAATAAAGAAAAACAGCAAGCAGATCCTAATAGAGGAATTTCAGGGAGAAAGATGGAAGGAGCCTCCTGATGAGTGAGGGGCAAGCATGGTCTGGTCCCAATCAGAAGAAATATCTCCTGTGGGTGTCCAACCCCCTTTGGTCTATACAGATGGTGGGCTGCTCACTTCTAAGTCCCTATAAAATAAAGAGGAAACTAGCCATCCCTTACAACTCCTTTTGGTGCAAAAAGGAAGCAGAGATTTCACAGGCGCTAGATAAAGTTTAGCTATGGAGCCAGATGTTTATAGAAGTCTAAAAACAAGAGAGGACAACATAACCTAGGTATAGGTGATAAAAGGCTCTAAATTGCTGATGACATATAGTAGAGGTGTTCTGTCTTCTCTTTTCTTCACCCAACAGTTAAAGACTTTAAAATTGTTTCAAAATTCTAAAGCAAAATGTTACAAGAGTCCATATGGTTATGTTTGGGAACAGTGGATAAGAACTTGGCTGCTAACCAAAAGGTTAGCAATTCAGATCCACCAGCCACTCCTTGGAAACTCTATAAGGCAGCTCTACTCTGTCCTATAGGGTAGTTATGAGGCAGAATTGACTCGACAGCAATGTGTTTTATGGTTATGTTTTAAGATACATCCAAATTATTTTTAGTGGTAGATTTTTTTCCTGTAATTGCAGGGTCACTTATGTGTCCCTGTACAAGTGACTGGCAGGGGACCTAACGAATCTTCATTAGTAAATGGAAAGCCTCCATGCTTTGTCCATGCCTGGGCTGTACTACAACCGTAGTTAACAAAGTAGATTTTTATTTTCCAGCACCCAAATCAGTGATCTTTTCTTCAGACATTTTTGTAACTTACTTATTTTGTCAAAAAAAATTCTTAATTCAAATCTTCCCTGTGTCAGGAGTTTGGAAAGACTATTTATCAGTTTGGACATACGAAATATGAGAAAAAAGAAACAGTAAAATTCACCTTAATAGTCTTATTTAGAACAAGTGGAGGTTGGGTCCCAAGAAATTTGTGTTTTTTAGGTGTTTCTCCTTTTGTCAGAGGCATGTTTGGTGGCATTTTCTTATCAAATAGTTCTAGTCTAAGTGTGCCACCAAAGGATACCATCTTTGTTTTTGAAGTATTTGTTCATTCTTCTTTTCTTCTTAAATAATAAAGAAAAAAGAAAAACCATGGAAAATGCAATTAAAGACTAATCCAGTATTTGTTGTTGTTGTTAATAGCTGCTATCCAGTCAATTATGTCTCATAGTGATCCCATTGTGAGAGAGTATAACTGCTCCACAGGATTTTCTTGGCTGTAATCTTTATTTACAGTAGCAGACCGGCCGATCTTTCTCCGAGGAACCAAGGTGGGTTTGACTCACCAACCTTTTGGTTAGCAGGCAAGTGCTTAACCTTTTGTGCCACCAGAACCCCCTTAACCAATACTTAAAATACATACTAAATTACTATTAACTACTGGTAGCACAATATGGTGGATGTAATTAATGTCACTAAATTGTACACTTAGAATTGGTTAAAATGACAAGTTTTGTTATATATTTCACCACAATAAAAATTTTAAAATAGATATCACAAAAATTTTTATAGTGATTATGTGTCAAAATAAAAAAATGGAGGCATACTGAGCTAAATAAAACATTACAAAAATTACAAAATAGTATTTAAAACTATTCTATTTAAAATTTATTAAAACCTAAAATCAATAACACACCTTCACTCTCTAGAAATGTTGATGCAGCTAAAACTGCTTCAAGAGTTCATGAGGAACCCCAAGAGTATGGCCCCGAGACACCCTTTTAGCTTAGTGGTGAAGTTATCTCCGAGGTTCACCGTTCAGCCTGGGAGTGGACAGCCCCGTAAAACCAAATGGGACTAACGAGGTACAGTAGTCCAGTGACAAGGGCCAGAAGGCAGAAGGGGACAAGGAAACTGGTGATAGGGAACCCAAGGTTGAGTAAGGATATTGTTGATGTGTTGTGAGATTGTTAACCATTGTCATAGGGCAACATTTGTAGTCAGTTAAATGAGAAACTATTTTGTTCTGTAAGCCTTCATCTTAAGTGAGAATAGCAGCACAACTGGAAGAGCGTAGTCAATGTCACTGAACTGTGCATGTAGAAATTTTTGAAATGGTGTATCTTTGGCTATGTGTATTTCAGCAAAAAAAAGTTGAGAAGTTAGAGGGTTGACATGCTGTGGGGTTGTTAACCAATGTCATAAAACAATATGTGTATTCCTGTTTCATGAGAAACTTTTTTTTTTTTTGTAAGCCTTCACCTGAAGTACAATAAAAAAATTTAAAAAATAAAAAAACGATTTCATGAGGTATCAGAGGACAAGCTACTAAAAGTTCATTCCAACTGGACAGGACAATGATTTTGTGTAGAATACTGAAACAGCCTATCTAGATGTAGTTTAACAAACTGATTAGTAAAAAGCAGTAGTTTCCACCCTGGAGAAGGGGAGGATGGAGATGTGTGCTTTAGCAGTGACCTCAAAGAGCTTTTGAAAAAGACATGTACCTCGGTCTCATCCCAGTGCTCTCTAACCAAACCCTAAAAAAGAAACCAATTGCCATTGAGTCAATTCCAACTCATGGCAACCCTATCTACAGGACAGAGAAAAATGGCCCCATAGGGTTTCCAAAGCTGAAATTTTTATGGAAGCCGACTGCCACATCTTTCTCTTGTGGAGAGGCCCAGGATACTTCAGTCCCCTCGAGTGAATAGAATTTTTGACCTATGAAAAGTCCTGTGGATGACTGACAGCCACCTCATACAACTGCACCCCCATCACATGATCTCTGTGAAGGACTGGTCAGCATAAATCCCTTGGTTAAAGTGATGCTTCCCCTTTGTAGACTACTAGAAAAACTTTGACTAACATGTAATTGTCTAATCTGATAGACAACCACATGTCTCCCAACTACTGGCCCTCTGGGGAACCAGGGGACTGATGTTGGGAATACTGCACTAGGATGACTGGAGATTTTCCCTTTTAAAAGTTGTTGTTGTTAGGTGCCAATCTAGAAGGTTCTGACTCATAGCGACCTTGACCTTGTGTATAACAGAATGAAATTTTGCTGTGTCCTGTACCATGCTCACAATCATTGTTTACTTTTGAGCCCATTGTTGCTATCCCTGATAAATATAGCAGATTTCAAGGAGCTACCAAACCTACTCTAAAGGTCGTATCACTGCCACTTACTGTGTGACCTTTGGTTGTCAGTTTCTTCATCTGTAACATGAAGATAAGAATACCTACCTCATGATAACTTCTATTGAACTGAGGATCAAAAAGATTCATGTTGTAAAGCATGTGGAAGAGTGTCTGACCCATAGTCATCACTGTGTGAGTCTTATCTCTTATTTAAATGGAAGGTACCTGTGGTATACCAACTATGTACACATTCCTCATGAAACCATTTAAGTGTTACAGAGTTCTCATTCTTCACAATGTTATCTATAATTTGTTATGATGCAGACAGTCGGATGCCTTTGCATAGTCAGCAAAACACAGTTAAACATCATTCTGGTGTTCTCTGCTTTCAGCCATGATCCAACTGACATCAGCTAAGATATACCTTGTTCCAAGGCCAGAATGCTCCTTAGAAGAGAGGATGGCCAGACTTTGCCTCATACTTTGCGCATGTTACCAGGAAGGACCAGTCCCTGGAGAAGGACATCATGCTTGGTAGAGGGTCATCAAAAAAGAGGAAGACCCTTTAGGAGGTGGATTAACACAGTGGCTGCAACAATAGGCCCAAGCATAACAACAATCATGCGGATGGTGCAAAACTGGGCTGTGTTTATTCTGTTGTACGTAGGGTCGCTATGAGTCAGAACCAGTTTGATGCCACTTAAAGACAACAACTATAATGATATACCATGGTAGTCCAATGTTTTATAAGAAACTATTTGTAGGGTAGCCTGAGAACAGATTATAAATACCTGAGAGCCACACCTGTATTCAAAGATTCCCAATGGATTACCTTTGATTTGATACAGAGGATTAAACTCCCATGAATTGGGTGCTTTGTAGTTCAGAATGAAATCCCCTTTGAAAAGAAATTACCATAGTTTTACAAAAAAAAAACCTCCTTCTTCCATCTTTTTTTCCCAACCAATCCCTCCCCTAGCGAGGTGTTTTTGTAAGCCCACTATGCTATTTTTTTTTTTACAGCAACACGTGAAAAAAAATAGCATAGCAGCACTTACGGAAGTATCTCTTGAGGCAGTGGGAGCAGTTGGCAAACAAACATATATGGCACGTGTTATTTGCATAAAAATGTGGTATGCTTATTCTCCCTTCTGCTATGCTGTAGTTGGAAGATGTGGCACACTGCTTAAGCAGTCAGCTGCTAACTGAATGGTCAGTGGTTCGAACACCCCAGCCACCCTGTGGAAGAAAGATGTGGCAGTGCACTACTGTAAAAATCTACAGATTTGGAAGCCATGTGGAGCAGTTCTACCCTTTCCAATAGGGTTATATGAGTTGGAATGGACTCAACAGCAATGTTTTTTTTTTTTTTAAATCTCCCTAGGTATTCCCTGCTATTTGCTTCCGTAACTACCTGCAATCCCTCTACGACACCTTGTTATAATTATCCAGGTCTTCACTAATAATCTATCACTGTAGACAAGGATCATGCACCCTTGATGCCTAGTAGAGTGTCTGCCACAGAGAATATCATTACTGAACGAATTAAGGTATTTTATTAATTCATGTCCATATAAAGGTAGGAGTATAAAGCTTTTGGGGAAAATATATTTACAATGAAATAAACTTACTGATTCCTGATGGAGAATCACAAAAACTGATAGGTGTCAGGTAAACTGACATTTGCAGATCCAGGAAACAACTCAGGCTTCTGCAGAGAAGCATTGTTCTTTTTTTTCAATCTGCACTAGTAATTTTGTTATAAACTCTTGTTAGTGCAGTCTTGTTTCTTTTGATTCTTGTGAAGCTTACCTGTTTGTAAGATTGCTCTCCTCACAGAGTTCTTCCGGAGAGTTTTCTGGTACCTCTAAACTCCATGATTCTTGTGAATTAGCAAAATAAGAACAGTGATATAGATTTCTTCCAAATGCAGACAGTCATAATTATGAAAATATTCTTTCTATTGATTATGTTCTTTACCAATCTGTTCCTATAAGACTTTTAGAGACTTCGCTTGAGAAATATGTCCAAGTTACTTAGGTTCTACACCCATCCATTGCCATGGAGTTGATGCCAACTCACAATGACCCTATAGGACAGAGTAGAACCATCTCCAAGGGTTTCCAAGGAGCAGCTGGTGGATTCAAACTGCCGACCTTCTCATTAGCAGCATTAGCTCTTAACCACTGCACCACCAGGTCTCCCATTTAGGTGCCAGTGATCATAATACAAGTATTTATTAGCTGACTTTAAACTTTCAATGATGTAATGAAGAACAAACCTGAGACTTAAAATTATTTCAATAAATCTTCAGTGAGTTTTCATAACTTCCATAAACATATCTCCCCAATATATGAAAGAAGAAGTAAAGCTAAAATTAATCAACACCTATAGTAATTAGTACTTAACAATCACTTTTAACTGGAGTTGTCTATAGGACCCATCAGTAAGTTTAGGCGCTACTTACCCTGTGCATATCTGAAAGCCCAGAAGTAAAACCAAAACCAAAAACACTTTCTGCCTTCGTGTTTATTCCAACTCATAGCGACCCCATAGGGTTTCCATGGCTGTAAATCTCTATGGAAGTAGATTGCCACATCTTTCTCCCACAGAGCTACTGGTGGTTTCAAACTGCCAACCTTTCTGTTAGCAGCACAGCGCTTTAACCAAGGTGTCACCAGGGCTCCTTTCAAGAAGTGAAGTCAAGAGCAAAAACCATGTATCCACAGGCAATGTGGTGGTTAACAGATTCCTAACAGACCGTTTAAAGGAGTTTTGCAGTTAAAGAGAATCATGACTTGGGCATCTCTGGCTGAATATAGGCTGTAGTGAATGTTCTTTTGTTTTATCAATGGGGGCGATAATCTGACTGAATATTGTTGGAACTGACCCAGTACATGGAGAAATTGCTAGAGTTGTGTTCCTTCTCCTCCAGGTGTGAGGGCCTCAGTAGGCAAAGAGAGGGGATCTAGAAATAAGTGGAAGTTTGTCTAAAGAAAGGCACATAGCCAGTCCATTTTAAGAGGAAAGACAGATGCATAACCACAGATACATGTAGATTTGCAGATTAAGACAGTTACATCTATAAATTTGGCTTGTTTCTGTAATGGAAATCTTGGTAATTTGGACCAGCTTTGGGAGTGCTTTGCCTCTGGAGGCATAAACAATAGACTATAGAAACAGATACATGTGGGGAGCAAATAGTGTAAACTGGAGCAATCTTTGGAAACAAAAAAAAAAAGACTAAGTTTACTATGCCCAAGGAAATTAAAGGTGAATAATTTTGGCAGATAACGAAAAATCAGTCTTGGCAGGAGATTTCAACATTCCTCTGAGAGTAAGTAATAAGCATGAGAAAAAATAGTAATATAGAAGGTTTGAATCTAATGGACACTGCACCCAATAACTAGTTTACACATTCTTTTCAAACACATGGAATACATGAAATACATTGTTTCATTTAGATGGAGTTTAATAGAGACAAACCATGATATTTAGTAATGCAAGCTTAAGTAGTAAAGGACCAAAAACTTTCATGACATCATAAACCATAATAGTGGTTTATTTGGCAAAGGGAAGAAGTAGAGATTAGAAGACAGCATGAAAGAAGCTTCTGGAACTCCTCTATTTCTTGATTAGTGGCAATTACATGAGTGCTCACTTCATGATAAATTGAGCTGTACATTTTGTTTTGTGCCCTTTCCTATGCATGTATTTTACTATAAAGACCGTAAAAGACTTATAGAGCATCACATCCAGTCAGTCTTTGCAAGTAAATAACAAGCTTCCTAAGGACCAAGTCACCCGTCTTTAGCATAGGCTTGTGTGCTCAAATCCTTGAATTTAGACCACATTTAAGGCTCATTTTTCACTCCTCCTAAATCCATATGCCATAAGATTAAGCAATTGTTGAGGATGACAATAAGAAACAGTCTGATACTCACCAACATTAAAGAAAGATCACAGTTGAACTTGAAACTAGTTTATGGTTAATCAGAACGTGCTGTTTATTGTAAAAATAATTAGTTTTTACATACCTGAAAGATAGATTAAGAGTCATTATTGTATCTCCATGTTTTAGTTTTACATTTAATTGTGTTGGAATGGTAGAGCAGGGAGAAACGTGAAACTAATAATAGGTAAAAAGTGAAGTAAAAAAAGTTTTTAAAACAACTTAGAAAAAACTCTTACCTCTGTTGATGGATTTCAATTTTGCAATATTGTTGGGACTTTTCAGAAAGCTACATATGGATGTCACAATCCATACCCCTTTAATCAAAAAAAGGAGGACTTCTTTGAGCTGTTTCACTTTTAAAAAATAAAAACTATCTCAAATTTTCAAAATAAAAAAGCATCTATGTCAACTCCCATAACAAACCTTATTAAGAAAATGTTCTGCATCCTACTTTGGTGAGTGGTATCTGGGGTCTTAAAAGCTTGCAAGCGGCCATCTAAGATGCATCAATTGGTCCCAACCACTTGGAGTAAAGGAGAACAAAGAACATCAAAGACACAGGGAAAGTATTGGCCCAAGAGACAGAATGCCACATAAACCAGAGACTTCATCAGCCTGACACCAGAAGAACTAGATGGTGCCCAGCTACCACCAATGAACATCCTGACAGGGAACACAACAGAGGGTCCCTGATGGAGCAGTAGAACGATGGGATGCAGAACTCAAATTCTAGCAAGAAGACCAGACTAATGGTCTGACTAAGACTAGAGGCACCCCAGAAAGCATGAACCCAGGTCTCTCCATCACCCCAGAACTAAAACAATTTCTGAGGCCAACTCTTCAAATAGAGATTGGACTGGACTGTGTGACATAAAGTGATACTTGTGAAGAATGTGCCTCTTAGACAAGTAGATACAAGAGATCAAAGGAGCGGCTTCTGTCCAGAGGTAAGAGGGGAAGGCAGAGAGAGTTAAGAGCTGGTTGAATGTTCATGGGGAATCAGGGGCGGAGTGGAGGAGTGTGCTGTCGCAGAATGGGGTAAACGGTTGGTGTCTCATAACAATGTGTGTTAAAAAAAAAAAATTCTGTATGGGAGACTAACTTGAAATGTAAACCTCATTTAATTACAACAACAACCAAAAAAAAAGCACCTGACTACTGTTGTTAATCTCTAAATGTAATGACATAAATCTACAACAAACTGGACAATGTAAATAAACTTCACATTTTGCAATTTGTAGTACTATTGTTTAAGCAACTATTTTAGATATTTAAGACTTAGAGTACTTAAGAGTTATGATAATAGAAAATACTAGAATACAAAGTTCAATCATTTTTTATTAGAACAGCCATATTTATAACCCATAAACGAAGGAATACTTAAACTCAGTTTGGAGAATGACCAATTTAAGAATTGTTAATATTCTACCCACTTTTTGTTCTATAAACCATTGCATGTTTAAAGATCTAATCATGCCCCAAATTTTTTTCTACACTAGAACCCCTTTGTGCCTCAGTTTCTTCTCTAAAAAGGGATATTACATTAGCATTGGCCTGTTGGTGTTAGAATATCATATATCATTTGTCTGCACAGAGTAAATTTTCTTTATGTGTGAGCTTTTTATTGATGTTTTAAAACTACATAGTACGAGATGACACATTAGGAACCTCTTAATCATAAAAATAATAACTGGCATGCAATAAAAAAGCATTATCTAGATGGAACTTTTCTTTCCATAGAAGGCTAACATCATCACAAAGCACGAGAAGTATTCCAAAGTTATACATAAACTAACCCAGAGTTTATTAACAAGGTTCTTTGATTCTGTGGTGTTCATGTTACCAATCTCTTGATTTGTAAACTAAATTGGAACAAACTATATAACCTCCTGTCTGTTCTCAATATAAATCTCTGGAGTCTAAGAATAGTGCTTCCTTCCCATTTCATACGCTACACACTTATTAATTGGTTTTTAAATTATAAAATATTCCAGGAGTTCTGGTTAAGATAACAGCTCAGCTAGACGCACCATAACTCCCCTCTACAACAAATACTTGAGAAACTAAGTAAAAGAGACACAAATAACAACCTTGGACCCCTGAACATCAAACAGAGGGCTGGAGAATCAGACAGAGCAACAATTGGAAGGAGAGATAGAAACTAGTGGGAACACAGAGAATCACAGATCATCTGTGACCTGCCTGCTGTTTGTCACAGCGTGGCCATTTAGGGATGGCAGCTTGCATCATCCCTGGGTGAGAAGCCCAGAAAGATAACTTCAAGGAAAACACAGACGGAGGCAGAAGTACTGGGTAAACAAATTTGGAAGGAAAAGAGATAAGCAGAACTTGTCTTTGGTCTGACCAAGCTCAAGAGGCGACACATGGCACTGTCATAATTTTGACATTAGGGAAATACAAGTAAGTGCTACTGGAGCAAATTAAGGTACTCTGAATCACTGGAGCCTCAGGATGAGGGACAGATAGGACAGGGAGAACATATCTGCAGAGGGGCAAAGGAAAACAACAGGGGAGAGGAGAGATTCAGTGTCTCTGGTGAGCACAGAGAAAGGAGGGAACTAGGAACTAGGGCTGGTATTGTTGATCAGTGGAGGTGCCCATCCATTTTGACTGGAGATGCACTTTGAATAGTAACCCACAGAGTAACAACTAGAAAGATACCCCCACACGACATCAGGCCACCATCCCCATTCTCTCCCTTTGAGCACTTCTCCCCGGCCTGGCCCAGCCACTTCACCCTGGTGCCCTGTGGCCCTACCCCTACTCAGGTGATTTTGCCTGCCCCTGTGCCCCATGCCCTCTCCTTTCTATCTCATCCCTACCCACCTCTGCTTGGTTTGCCTGCACAGTCCCTGGCCCCTCGCCTCCCTGCCCTGCCCAGGGCCCATCCTGTTCTCCAGGGGACATACTAGGCATTCATGCCAACGAAGGGAATGAGCTATCCCTCATGAGTTGTAAAGGGATCCTGACTATCGAACACCTTGTGTCTCACATCAGGGAAGGGATCTGCTCTCACACTTCCATGCAATCCTCTAATGGAAGTCATACGTGCCTAACTATATCGGATCCCTGGGTGTGTGCAATACACCATACTCATAAGTGAGAGAAAAGCACACCCAGCCAACTGACAGAACCAGAGTCACATATAGACCAGTAACACAAAACAACAATTGAAAAATACAAATAAAAGGAAGTAATCTAAATGAAAAAAGAAGAGGCCAAGTTCCTGATATATGAAACCAACCAACCAACCAAACAAAAAAGTCAAACAAACATGATATATATGTCTATGTGCATATATACATATACACATATATAAGTTTTTATTTATATTATAAAGGGTTTTATTATATATATAATAAAAAAACTTTAATGCTTCCAAGACAACAAGCAATTGCAAATCACTTGAAGAGGCAGGAGGAGCTGACTCAAGAAGACGAACAACTACCTGAGGTAAAAGCAAATGACAGCATCACCTTGATACCAAGAAATGTGAAGTTGTCACAACAGTAAAATAAAGTTAAAAACTGACTACATGGAATTTAAGATATAAAGTTGAAACTGACAACATCAGAACAAAAGGTGGAATGATTGGTGTAGTTATAGAACTTCCATATGATGAGGAAGTAGAGGCAATTTCAATATAAAACAGACTCTTGTAAATGTAAGACGTTAAATGTAAACCTCATGATCCACAAAGAAAATTAATAAATCTACTCACCAAAACACAAGAGAAGAAAAACATAAGGATTCAGTAAACAAAAAATAAACAGTAATAAATGAAATAAAGAAAGTCCATATACGAAAAGAACTCAGCACAGAAAGTAGAGCAAAGAAACAATTAATAATTCACAAAATAGTATAACAAAATGGCTACAGTAAATTCATCTCTATCAATAATCACATTAAATGTAAATGGATTAAATGCACCAGCTAAGAGACAGAGAGTGGCAGAATGGATTAAAAAAAAAAAAAATGACCCAGCAATATGATGCCTACAAGAGACACACAGTAGGCACAAGGACATAAATAGGTTAAAAATCAAAGGATAGGGAAAAAAAAACATACCAAGCAAATAAGAACCAAAAGATAGCAGGAGTGGCAATATTAATACCTGACAAAATATAGTTTAAGTCAAAATCTATTAAAAGAGACAAAGAAGGGCACTACATGATGATAAAATTTCACTATATGATGATAAAAGAGTCAATTCACCAGGAAAACATAACAATTATAAATATTTATGCACCCAACACTAGATCCCCAAAATTTATAAAGCAAACTTAAACAGAACCAAAGAGTGAAGTAGACTGTTCTACGATAATAGTAGGAACTTCTAATATACCACTGTCAACGATAAATAGAACTACTAGCAAGAGAACATAAGATATAGAAAACGTAAACAACACTATTAACCAATTGGACCTAACAGACATATATAAAACACACTACACAACAGCAGCACAATACACATTCTTATCCAATGCACATGGAACTGTATTCAGAATAGATCATATCTTAGGGCACATAGCAAAATTCAATAAATTTTTAAAATGTGAAATCACACACAGCATCTTCTCTGGCCATAATGCTATAAAGGTAGAAATCAATAACATGAAGAGAAACATGAAAAAAACAAACCTAAAAACATGTTGGAAACTAAATAACACACTACTAAATAAAAAACCATTGGGTCACAGAGGAAGTCAAAAGTAAAATTAAAAAATAATTAGAATCAAATGAAAATGAAAACACAGCACACCAAAACCTTTGGGACACAGCAAAAGCAGCGCTCAGAAGGAATCCATAGCAATAAATGCCTACATTATAAAAGAAAACCCAAAACCAATAACTTAACCAGACAACTTGAACAAATGGAAACAGAAAAGCAAAAAGGGACAAAAGCTACCAGAAGAAAGGAAATAATAAAGGTGAGAGCAGAAATACATGAACTAGAAAACAGGAAAACAAAAGAAAGAATCAACAAGACCAGAAGTTGGTACTTTGAAAGGATCAATAAAATAGATAAACCACTGGCTAGAACGACAAAGGAACATAATGAGATGTAAACAACCAAACTAAGAAATAAAAGTGGAGACATTACAACAGAGCCAACTGAGATAAACAAGATACTATTAAAAAAATTGTACTCCAACAAATTTGAAAACCTAAAAGAAATGGACAAATTCCTGGAAACACAACTACCTACCTAAACTAACACAAATACAGAGAGAAAAACTAAACAGACCCATAACAAAAGAAGAGATTAAAGATGTCATCAAACAACTCCCAACCAAAAAAAAAGCCCAGGACCAGATGGCTTCACCAGGAAATTTTACCAAACATTCAGAGAAGAGTTAACACCAATTCTAATGAAACTCTTCGAAAACATAGAAGAGAAAGGAATACTCCCAAACTCGTTCTATGAAGCCATTATCACCTGGATAGCAAAGCCAGGTAAAGACAATACAAAAAAAAAAAAATTACAGACCAATATCCCCCATGAATATAGACACAAAAATTCTTAACAAAATTCAGGCCAACAGAAATCAATGACATATTCAGAAAATCATACATCATGATCAAGTGGAATTCATAACAGGAATGTGAGGGTGGTTCAACATTAGAAAATCAATCAATGTCATTCACCAAGTAAATAAAACCAAGGAAAAGAATTACATGATCATTTCAATTGATGCAGAAAAGGCATTTGATGAAATCTAACACCCTTTCCTGATAAAAGCTTTCAGCAAAATAAGAATAGAAGGGAAATTCCTCAACATAATTAAAGGCATATATGCAAAACCAACTTCCAACATTATTCTCCATGGAAAAAGGCTGAGACCCTTTCTCTTGAGAATGACAATGAGAAAAAGATGCCCATTATCACCACTCTTATTCAATATTGTACTGGAAGTCTTGGACATAGCAAAAAGGCAAGAAAGAGAAATAAAGGTATCCAAATTGAAAAGGAAGAAACAAAACTATGCTTATTCATGGATGACATAATCCCTTACACAGAAAATCCCAAAGATTCCAAAGGAAAGTTTCTAGATCTAATAGAAGAATTCAGCAGTGTTGCAAGTTACAAGATCAACACACCAATATCAGCTGGGTTTCTTTACTCCTAAAAGCAAATCAAGAAAATGATACCATAATGGACTACAACTACCACAGCCTCCACCAGCCTGAGTCCAGTACAAGTAGATGGTGCCCAGCTACCACCACTGACTGCTCTGACAGGAATCACAGCAGAGGGTTCCAGACAGAGCTGGAGAAAAATGTAGAACCAAATTCTAACTCACAAAGAAGACCAGACTTACTGGCCTGACGGAGACTGGAGAAACCCCGAGAGTATGGCCCCTGGACACCCTTTCAGCTTAGTAATGAAGTCACTCTCTAAGTTCACTTTTCAGCCAAATATTAGACAGCTCCATAAAACAAAATGAGACTAATGGGGCACAACAGTCCAGGGACAAGGACTAGAATGGCCCCTCAAATGATAAAATTCCTAGGAATAAACCTAACCAGGGATATAAAAGACAATGAAAGATGTAAAACACTAGTATAAGAGACTAACAGTTGTTAGGTGCCATCAAGTCGATTCTGACTCATAGCAACACTATATACAACAGAACGAAACATTGAAACACTGCCCAGTTCTGTGCCAGTCTCACAACTGTTGCTATATTTGAGCCCATTGTTGCAACCACTGTGTCAATTCATCTCCTGAAGAGTCTTTCTCTTTTTTGCTGACCCTCTGCTTTACCAAGCATGATGTCCTTCTGCAGGGACTGATCCCTCCTGATAACGTGTCCAAAGTACATGAGATGAGTCTCACCATCCTAACTTACAAAGAGCATTCTGGCTGTACTTCTTCCAAGACAGACTTGTTAACTTCTTCTGGAAGTCCATGATATGTTCAATGTTCCTCGCCAACACCATAATTCAAAGGCATCAGTTCGTCTCAGTCTCTCTTACTCATTGTCCAGCTTTCACATGCATATGAGGTGATTGAAATTATCTCAGCTTGGGTCAGAGGCACCTTATTCCTCAAAATGACATCTTTGCTTTTTAATGCTTTAAAGAGGTCTTTTTGATTTGTCATTTGGTTTCGTGACTGCTGCTTCCATGAAAGTTGATTGTGGATCCAAGTAAAATGAAATATTTGACAATGTCAATCTTTTCTCCATTAATCATGATATTGCTTATTGGTCCAGTTGTTTATTTTAGCATCCAAACTCTTGCCCAGCCCTATGAAGCCATATATGATCTAGCCCCTCCTGTCTTCTCGGTCTTCTTGATGTCTCAACTCCATTCTCCATGCTGTAGCAATGGGCTTCTTCCTTCCTCCAGTGCCATGCTCCCTCTAGACTCAAGATTGTTGATTCTGCAATTCTCCCCACTGGAGTGTTTTACTGGGGTCGAGAGTGGAGGTGTGCTTTGAAACTGGATGAACCACTCTTAGAACAGGCAGTTTAAAAAGTCACCTGAACCAGAAATGCAAGGTTGGTTCAACATTAGAAAATAGTCAATGTAATACACCACATTAATAAAACAAAGGAAAAGAATGACATGATCATCTCAATTGAAGCAGAAAAGGCATTTGGTAAAATTGAGCACAGTTTCTTCATAAAAACTCTTAACTAGATAGAAATAAAAGGAAACTTCCTCAACACAATTATGGGCAATTATGAAAATCCAACAGCCAGAGAGTTCCAGTTAAGATGGCACTTTAGATACATGCTTCATAACTACCCCTGAAAAACAAAGACTCAAGAAACTAAAACAAACACAAATAATGATTTCTGACTGAAGAACATCAAATGGAGAGTTGAAGAAGCAGATTAAGCACTGATTGGAAGGAGAGACAGAATGAAGCCAATGAAAAAATAGAGATTTGCAGATCAATCACACCCTGCCTGCTGGCGTAGTTCAGCATGGACATTTTTGAGATGGCATCAAGCAACAACACAGGGTAAGGAACCTAGATAAGCCACCTCAAGGAGAACACAGCTGGTGGCAGAAATTCTGTGCAAACAACCTCGGAAAGAAACAAGGCGTGCAGGACATGGCCAGGGATAGGGCACCCCTGAGAGGGTGAAGAGCAGGAGTTACACAGCTTTGAAACCAGAGAACCACGGGAAAATTATTGCGCACCCTGCCCTGTCTACACTTCCTGACTGAGCAGCACTTCACACCCTGCCCAGCTGCCTCCCCACCCTGTTTGCACTCCTCCAAGCAATCCTCTGAGAGAATTCAGATGTGCCAAACCACATAGAACCAGAGTGTGTGTGCAACCCGCCATACTCACCAGTGGGAAGAAAGCACACCCAGCCAACAAACAGCATCAGACTCATGCATAGACCAACCAACCAGTAGAATCATAGTCATATATATCCCAATACTACAAAGCAACATCAATTCAAACAATAGAAAGGAAAGTAGACAATATAAAGGGAAAGGGAAAAAGGTAGCCTCCAGATATAGTAAAAAAAAAAGGCAAACAAGCATACTATCAGTAAAGAAATATATAAACAAATATAATAGACCCATCCTAAATCTCGCACTACCTCTTCATTTGTATCCTTTTTTGTAATATTAAAACTGTTATTACAGATGCAGTATTTCCCATCAGACCCGTGAGTTGTTCCAGAGAATTATCTGACACAAAAGAGTAACGTAGTCCAATCTTTTTGAAGGGAAGAGAGTCATGAGGACTCCTGAAATTGCAGGTGGTACTTTGAGGAAGCAGAAAAAAAAAAATCCAAATTTTGTTCTGGCTGCTCTGAAGTGGAGGAAGTAATGTGGCCTCCCAAGCTTGTAGCTGGTACCTGCTGATCAAGCTCCAGATAGCTAAAGTCAGAGAGAAGGGCTGCTTAGGAAGCTGGAGTGTGAAATGAACAGGGAAGGGAAGATATTTTCCTTGAAAGATATTTCCATAGGAGGCAGTTGGCATGTGGAGTGTGAGTTGTTATCCACCACACAATTTGGCGTCAGAAGTGGGTGATCTTAGTTTCCCTGAAATGATTTTCACAATGGCTTTTCCTTTATTGGTCACAATTCTATGGGGTAATGATAAACCTAAAAGATCAGCTGTCCAAGGTTTCCCAACCCTTAAGCAGGTAAACACCCAAATATCTAGAATCATTTGCTATAGTTTTTCACATATTTCTTCAGCTAAAAATTTCATTTGTCTATTTTATTAAACTTAATTTTATTTCTATTAAACTTATTTATAAAACTTATTTTTATGTCCTTATTTTTTAAGTATTAAAAATTAATTTCTAAAACATTTTATCTGTGATCTCTCTGTATGTGTATTTATATGTATATATATATATATATATATATATATACACATATACACACACACATATATGTGTGTGTTTAATGTGTTTCTTTTCCTATTTATTCCCTCCATTGACCTTAGATCAATGTTTTTCAATTTGCTCGGACCTCTCCACTCTACTGAATCAGAA
The DNA here is from genome assembly GCA_030035585.1 of Dugong dugon. Lineage (NCBI taxonomy): Eukaryota > Metazoa > Chordata > Mammalia > Sirenia > Dugongidae > Dugong > Dugong dugon. The sequence continues at coordinate 44,718,666 of CM057474.1, forward strand.
TCTCCAGGGTATGAGCTCAAGAATCTTCAGTGTCAACAGCCTGCTCAATGATTCTTGTGCTCAGACAAGTTCAGGAAGCACAAGACCATGCGTGGTGAGATCACCTTTGGTGGCAACTGCAGTTGATTCCATTGGCTGTCTGAACACTGTTTTGAGAGGAAGGCTCATGCTTGTTATCTCAACAGGAAAGATTTCTGCTATCTACTAATGATATCTGTCAAGGCAGTAGGATTGACAAATTGTGACTCCACATCACATGGGAGACCCGCAGCCATCAAGGAATAATGCACGATCACTGTTTCGCATTTCTGGAGTGATAGAATTCAATCCCTAACAGGCAAAAAGTGCTTAAGGGCAAAGATCAATGACTTTGTAATGAAGGCATAAAACTAAGCAAATAGAAAAAAAAAAATTACCTTTAAAGGTAATTGACTCCAGAGAAAACAAAAAAAATTCTGCAATAAAGAAAAGGGTAATCATATATTGGCTATATTGACTAGCATTTACACAAGATTCTCATTATTCTTGGTAGTTATAACCTATAAAGTTGCCATGAACACTGAATTCATTCATACTGAACCATTGCTACCAGGGAAATACAGAGTTAGGTTTCTGAGAGCCTCTGGCCACAACGCTTTAGTCAAACAGTCAATACATAACCTTGTTTTGTGGGTGTTTCTGTTTAAAGACTCCTTATATAACATATATCATTGATTCATTAACATTCAACTCATGGCCAATAGCACATAATTTTTGCCTGAAGGAAGGTTATCTAACACATGTATTTTCTCTGTAAAGCACTTCACAGTCTTTCTGTGCTTAGGAACACTAGACTGTTCTTCAGCACTACACCTGGGCGTAATTGTAAACAGCAAAATCATCAACAAAAATACATAAAACAAAAGATGTATATAAAACAAAAACTGTGGTATGCAACTGACAGTAAAGAGCACACGTCTTTACCATTATGAGAGCTGAAACAAAAAAAGTAGGATTATTTTGTTCAACCTCTGATGAGAACTTATGGGTTAAGTGTTTCAAATTCTTTGTCACTCTACATATTTCTGTCAATATCTGCAAAAGTGCTGTGAGTATTGATCTGAGGATTACAACTAAATTTTAATGAGTATGCTGTTTTATAAATAGGTCTATGAATCATGATTATCAACTGTACTGTTCTAAAAAATATAATAGAACTCTATTAAAAGGATGTGTAGATAAGAAGGGTATGAGTGTGTGATGGGTGTAGAGGGAAGAAAGGGGTCTAAATTCTCATCTTCCACAGTGGAAAGATAAGGATCAGAACTGAGACATCAAGAAGTAGAAGTGCAAACACAGAATGTATCAGTACAATATTATTTAGCTAAAGTAATTGATAGTTACACCCTGGAAAGAAGTAATGCTTAGAGGAGAGGACAGGGGATTTCTGAGTTAAGTATGTGTCTTTTAACAAGCATTGTAAAATTATTTGTGTTTTTAAGTCAGATTCATGCACAACTTTGATTATTTAAAAACAAAACAAAACAAAAACAACAAAAGGTTAAATTCTTGTTCCATTAATCTTACCTGAATGATCACGGGCAAGGTAGCATCTTTATGATTCTGGGTCCTCCTCTATAAAAAGACTTTTCTCACAGAATTTCTGTGAAGATGAAATGAGATGATCTGTATAAGGTGATTAGCATATGCCTGACACATAGTTTGCCCTCAGTAAATAACAGTCTCCTTTTCAATGGCTTCCGCATGTGGCAAGGGGGTTGTAAGAGTTCGGAGGCTGTTCTGCAAAGGTCAGCTTTGGGGCTACTGCAGTGTAAATGAAGAACCGTCTTGGATGTCAACTGAAAAGACAGCACTGACCATAAAAATCAACACCAAGCTGGTTCCTATGAGGCAGAAGGGGTAAAATATAGCCTAGTTCTCCAACTTAACCACCACTTCTCACACTAGCCACTCTCTGCACAAAACTCTTTCTCTACTGGGTTCGATAATTCATTGGAATGTTCATAGAGAGCTCATGGAAACAACATAACTGTAATAACAACTTTAATAAAAGAGAAGGATATAAATAGACACAAAAGTATGCAAAGGACAAGGTTTGGGAGGGGTCCCGGCACAGGGCCTCAGTGTCTAAAAGGATACCTGTTTGTGTCTCAAACAGCACCTGCTTTCCCTTACTGAAAACATTCCCCTATCAGACAACATTTACACAGGAAACTTAATGACATCACGTGGCTCTCGGCCATAGTTTGGTTTTATACTCTGCTGCTGTCATCTGGGTCTGCTCGTTGTCTCTGCTTCTTCTGGTACTATCACAGCTGCTGCTTCCTTTGCCATCACAGGTTTATTCTTTCTGGGAAGGTCAGAGCACAGGGCCCCGGTGTCCAAAGGACCAGGAAGCCCCAGCTGAGCCTCCATGTTCTAGAGTTTTTCTCAGTCACTGGGTGAGCTCCCCATCCAATCCGTGAAAAGGTCAACTACTGGGCAGGGCAAAGTAGGGACAGCCAATCCAGGCAAAGGTCAGCTATTGGGTGGGCCTTTGGAATCAAGACCAAAAGGCCAAATTACTTTTTTTTGTAAAGTGATCTCACAACATGCAACAGTCAAGAGATTGAAGGAGCATCAGGAAACACCTAGCACTCTCCACAATTAACTCATGCAGTGGACACCAAGCCAGTTTTCACAGCATTGGACTATGAAATTTAAAATATATACATATATATAGAAGCAATGCAAATAAAACGTTCGTAGAATGATAAAGTTAGTATAGTTTTAAAGATGTACCTATAGAATTTGGGCTCAGGAAAAGCAAAATCGTAACCATTTCTTCATGGCAAAGGTAGTGCACTTGAGCCCAGCAAAAACACGTACACCTCTGCTTGAGTGGTGTTTGCTACCATCACATTCCTCAATGCAAGAAATAGGGATGAGCCCTTGGTCAAGGGGTGGAACAGAATGTTAAATGGGCAAATTAAGTTACATGGGCAAAGATATGGATACAGAGAGAAGGAAGGGTGAAGATTTGGGGCCACTGATATAATAGTTATGCATAGATTTGTCTCCTCCAACAAGATATGTTGAAGTCTTAATTCCTGGAATCTATGAAAGGAATCTTGTTTAGAAATAAGGTCTCTGAAGATGTTACCAGTTCAGTTAACATGAGGTCATATGGGATAAGTCCTACTCCAATACAAGTGGTGTCCCTATAAAAGAGAAGAGACACAGACAAACATACAGAAGCTGGCCATGTGAAGATGGAGGCAGACATTGGAGTGATGCATCTACAAGCCAAGGAATGCCAAAGCTTGTCAAAAACCACCAGAAGCTAGGAAGAGACATGGAAGGATTCTTCCCTAGAACTTTCAGAGATAGTATGGTCTTGCCATCACCTTGATTTCAGACTTTCAGCTTCCAGAGCTGTGAGAAAATAAATTCCTGCTTTTTTGAGACCTAGTTTGTAGTACTTTGTTAGGGCCACCCTAGGAAGCTAATACAGTAATGGCACAGACATAGAGACCTAGAGCAGAAGGCAGGAGAATGGGGGAGAGAGAGGAGATAGTACAGCATACAGTAAAATACTTGGATTCAGACAGGCCTTTCTCATTAAAGACCCAAGCTGCTCCCTGTTCTACCACTTAAAAGTCCTGTGAGCTTAGGCAAGGTTCTTAAATATTCCAGATGTATTTCCCTAGCTGTACATGTGGAGAATATACACCCTACACTGCAATATTCCTGCATGATAACCGCCAGGTGAAGTCCTTGTTGACCAGGTTGCACTAAAACCTTTCAGGTTGGGGCTGGCTTTTACTTCCTGTATCCTGTAGAACTTACATCACCACCCCACGGATGCAAAGAGAAAAAGCCATACACATCAAAAATCTTCCCTGGGCCAAACTTCTAATACCAAAATTTCTGGAATCCTGTGTCTCCCCTCCACTGCCATGGCCTTCTGTGTTCAGCCCTGAGTCCTCACACCTGGGGTATTGATCTCCTGCTACCGCCTCTCCAGACTCCCATTCACTTTTCTGAGTTACTCTCCTAATACATGCATCTATTGTCTCATGTTCTCATTCATTACATGAAGAATCACTATTGGTCATGTCCTTGGGTCAGGTGGTGTTCCAGGTCTGGAATGCAGTGATATACAGATGAACTAGGTCTGCCCTCCTGGAGATCAGAGTCTTGGGGGCCCAGGGTACAGATAACAATTAACAAGGAGACAAACGGACAAGATCATTTTAGGTAGTGCTGAGGGCTATGAAGAAAATAAAATAAGGTAGATCACTAGGAAATGTTGGAGCTGAGATTTTACAGCACCCTGGGAGCCACCTCTGGTAATATCTGGGGGCCCCGTACTCCTGATCTGGGGGCAGACTATGCCCCACCCCTCTGCTGAGGCCCACCTGGAGCACAAAGCCCAAGCTACTGACCCTGGGTCACAAGACCCTACACCACCACCTGGCCCAAGCTCCATCTCCTACTCCATAGTCAGCTGTGCCCAACCCCAGGCCCACATGTAGTCACACTGATTCCCACTGTCTTATGTACCTGATGGAAACTCTGGTGGCTAGTGGTTAAGAGCTACAGCTGCTAACCAAAAGGTTGGCAGTTCAAATCCATCAGGTGCTCCTTGGAAACCCTAGGAGGCAGTTCTACTCTGTCCTATAGGGTTGCTATGAGTTGGAATCAACTTGACGGCAACAGGTTTGGGTTTTGGGTTTTTATGTACCTGATAGATGCTGAGAACTGACTACAAATTTGGACTTTCCAGGCCAATGTAACTACTTGTTTTCACTTGTAGCCCTCGAGTCGGCTCCTACGCACAGTGACCTTATGTATAATGAATGAAATATTGCCAGTCCATGATCTTTAATATGCTTGAGTTCATTGTTGTAGTTATTTTATCAATCCATCTCCTTGAGGGTTTCCCTTGATTTTGCTGACCCTCTACCAAACAGTATTTAATTTTCTAGCAATTAGTCTTTCCTGATGATTTGTACAAAGTAAGTGAGTTTTACAAACTTGCCTTCTTTGCTTCTAAGGAGCATTCTGGCTGTACTTCTTCCAAGACTGATTTGTTCCCCCTTCTAACAGTCCATGGTTTATTCAGTATTCTTCGCCAAAACAATCTGAATGCATCCATTCTTCTCCTATCTTGCATTTTTATTGTCCAGTTTTCACATGCATATGAAGTGACTAAAAAGATCATAGAGGCTGCCATTGATCTCTTCAGAGAAATCTTGAACTTGCTCCAAACCTGGTAAAACGGCAACTTCAATTTTCAACAGTATCGGTGAGAAATTAATTATGAGATAAGATTGCAGAAGGCATCCTAACCTGGCCTCAGCAAGGAGCTATAAGGATGACTTTGGAAAAACCACCATGAAAAAGAAGAATCTTCAACAAACATATACTGGGTCATGATTATCCTAAACTTGACTAGGAAGCAAAATGCTATCAAACAAGCAATGGGTTACAAATTTAAAATAAATTTCATCATCTTGTGATTTTTGTGATATGTTTTGAAATATATGTAAAGTCATACAGTTTGGTACCAGAGTCATAATCTTGTAACTATAAAAATTTGTGGGAAAAAAAACAAAAATATCTATTGCCCAAGTTGCAAGGAAGTTTACTAATAAATTTTAAGAAAATAACAGCAAACTGTAAAAAACCTACAAGCAAATTTATTCAAGTTGTAAGCAGTGAGGCAAAAAGATACATGTACAGCAATGTTTGTTACAGCACTATTCACAATAGCCAAATGATAGAAACAACTCAAGTGTCCATGAACAGATGAATGGATAAATAAAATGTAATATATACATGCAATGGAATATTACTTTGCCGTAAAGAGAAATAAAGTCCTGATACATGCCACAACATGGAGGAACCTTGAAAACATTGTGCTGAGTGAAATTAGGCAATCACAAAAGGACAAATAATGTAAGATTTCACTAATATGAAATACCTAGAATAGGTAAATGTATAGAGATTAGAGTTTAATAGTGCTAACCAGGGATGAGAGGGACAGGGAAAGGACAAGATCATTATTATGCAGCATAGAGTTTTCATTTATGGGGTTAGGAAATTTGGCAATGGATACTGGTGATGATTGTACAACATAATTGATGTAATTGGTTTTATGGAATTGTACACATGAAAAATGTTGAATTGGCAAACATTGTGTTCTTCATATTTTTAGAACTGTAATTTTTTTTAATTATTCAGGTTTCATCAACTGAAGTGAATTTTCAGGACTCCTTACATAATTGAAGTCACTATATAAAAAGATAAAGCATTTGGATGTCAATAACACATGGGACCTTTAGGTTAACAGTTGAGTGCTTTTACCACTGCATCACCAGGGCTGTTACCCAAAAGTGAAGGCAAGAGCAAAAACTGTGTATCCACAAGCACTGCAACCAGGGAACACATGAGTCAGATTCTACTTGATGACAGTGGGTTGCTTGGATTGTTAGTTCTACAATGAAACACTCTAGTAATAAAAGATTCTCTCACCTGGAAAAGCAGTTATACTCCTCTAGTTTCACAGGATATCTGTCTATCAAAATTGGGAAGCAACTTAGACACTCAGAATTTTCATAATGTAGTTGATTTCAGACACATAAAGATGGATGAGTACCATGCCTGGAAGGCAAAAGGAGTCACACAATAAGATAAACAGAGCTCACAAATTTGAGTTCTACATTTTGGGATCATCCCAACCATAGGTTTGCAGGAAATAAGATCAGAGGATGCTCTAGAAGGCTTTTATACCAAAAGTGGAAGCCTGACTCACTGCTCTTATTTTGAATTATAAAGACCAAGTATAGATAAGGAGAGCTGGTGGCACAATGGTTAAGTTTTTGTCTGCTAACTGAATGGTCAGTGGTTCGATACCCTAGCTGCCCTTGGAAGAAAGATGTGGAAGTCTGCTTCTGTAAAAATGTACATTCTTGGAAACCCTGTGAGCAGTTCTACTCTTTCCTATAGGGTTGCTAGGAGTCGGAATTGATTCAACAGCCATGACTTTTTTTGTTTCTTTGTTTGTTTTTTGTTTTCCCATCCCTCTTGCTACTCCCTGCTATTTGCTTCCCTAACTACCTGCACTTCCTCTATGACACCTTATTATAATTATCCAGGTCTTCACTAATAATCTATCACCATAGACAATGATCATGTATCCTTGATGCCTAGTAGAGTGTTTACTATAGAGCACATCATTACTGAATGAATTAAGTTATTTTATTAATTCATGTCTATATATAAGGTGGGTGTGTAAAGCTTTTGGGAAAAATACACTTAAAGTGAAATAAACTCACTAATATCTGATGCAGAATCATAAAACCTGGTAATCATAAAACCTGCTAAACTGACATTAGGAGATCCAAGGCATATTTGAGGCTTCTGCAGAGAAGCATTGTTCATTTTTTGTTCAATCTGCTCAAGTAATAGTCTAATAAATTCTTGATGGTGCAAACTTCTCTCTTTTGACTCTGGTGGAACATCCATGTTTGTAAGACTGCTCTCCTCACATACTGCTACCAGAGAGTTTTCTGGTACTGCAATATCTACTACTAAACTCCATGATTCCTGAGAATTGGCAAAATAAGAACAGGGCTATAGATTTCTTCCAAATACAGAAGTCATAATTATGAAAATGTTCTTGCTATTGATTAATTCTTTATGAATCTGATCCTATGTGATTTTTAGAGACTTCATTTCAAAAATGAGCCCAAGGTACTGCAGTGTGATTGTGTACTTTTTGTGGCCTTTCTAGTCATAGTCTTGTAACTTCCACCCAGGTGCTTGGGCAGGACTGTGTAACAGGGTCCTTGAGGCCCTCCAAGGGGATTGGTCAGTTTTACCTTAAAAGAGAACCAATTCCAGAACAGAGAGGAGGATCCAACCACCATCAAGAAATAACAGCCAGGAGCAGAGACTGTGTCTTTTGGACCAGAGACCCCTGCATTGAGAAGCTCCTGAAAGCAGGAGACTGAGAGAGAGAGAGAGAGGAAGCTGTAATCCTGAAGACAGTGAGAAGCAGTGGCAGGAGAGACCCAACAGCAGATGTCCAGTAGCAGGAGACAGAGTGGTGAACTTCCTGGCCCATGGAGAAAGAAAGCTGAGTGCCTTTGGGGAAAGGCCCAGGGCCATGGAGAGTCATACCTGTGAGCATCGTTGGGAAGAGGCTATCCTGATCGAAGAACTGTATTCTGAATGGCCTTGAGACTGAATTATAACTGTTACCTCCTTAATAAACCCCATAATCTTGAGTATGGTCTGTGAGTTCTGTGTGACCATTGCAGTGAATTATCAAACCCAGCAGAGAAGTAGAGAGCTCTATGAGAGGGATGGTTGGTGTCAGAATTAGTGAAGATGTTGGAGAGAGGATGCGTCTCTGATCTCCACGTCCTAGGACTCAGTCTTGCACTGTACATCTTGGTTCTCCTTCCCTCTTATGGGGTTTGAAGAGTTCAGACCCTACCCCCAAACAGTTTTTGCAGTTGGAATCATAAGCAGGATTCTTTGCAATGGCTCCAGACTCATGAAAGCATGGAACTTTGTAAGAGAAAGAATGAAGGGGCTTGGTAATTGAAACTTTTGAATCTTGGATGATTGCTTTGGTTGTTGCTACCTGTAATGGTTGAAAAGCTGCATCTGGAGTGGCCTGGGGCAAAAGTCAGGCCAGATAAGTGGGAGGATTGATAGAGGGCCAGGATCTTCTGGTTCCACCTAGCCAGAGGTACAAGGCTATATGCATATGAATGGGACAATAGTTAAGGCCTATAGAAGACTAAACTGAAATGTTTTAAAAGGGTTATGTGTGCAGGATTATGCGTTTATCTGAATGTACTATGGATATTGAATATTTCTCCTACCTAATGTTGTAAAGCAGACCTAAATGTACGCTAGAAATGAACTTTGGGTATTATAGATTATAGAGAACGTGTAACTCCACCTTCAGCCAATACTTGATTGAATATGCTAAAGGAGGAACTAGGATTTGCCTGAGGGAAACACAGGCTGTTGATTTGAATGCAGTAACCCTGTGTATAGAGTGGGGGCTCAGGTTTTCATTTTCATTTCAAAAGACATGCAGAACCATCCAGAACTGCTGAGAGAACAGAAGATTTGCATTTGAAGCAAGGATTTGCAGAAAAAAGTGACCACTTTGTTTTTTGAATTTCAGGCAAGCAGTTTGCTGTTGGATGCATCAAGACAGAAAAGTCAGTGTTTGTCAGAAAGAGTCCCCTTCCAGACCTGGAAGTTAAAGGGAGCCGGTGAATAGACAGCTTGGTCTGCTCACTGGTGGTGACCACCTGGATCCACTAATGATTGGAAGTGGAGGAAGTGCAGCAATAAAGAGATGGGGTGGGTCTGGACACGTTCCATTGGCACCTGTTGATCCAATTCACAGGGGCTAGAGATGAGAGAGAGAGGAAGGGCTCACTGGTCAGAAGTAAAAGGAGCTGTTAGACTCCTGAAGTTTACAGTGGAACCCGTTGACCTAGCCCAAGGGGACTAAGGATGAGAGTGTGTGAACGGGCTGTCTGAAGTGCTGGGAGGTGTGTGTGAACTCTGGAGCCTAAGGCTGCTACCCATTGGTTGAGAGTAGAAATGAAGGAGGTGAATGGTGGTCTAATTCCAGATATATTTTGAGGTAAAGTCTTCAGTACTTGATACGAAATGTTATACCTGAAGCAGGAAGAGAATGGCTTTATGGGTTTTGAACAAACCTGAATTGCCTATTTGCTGATATGGGGAAGATTGAGGGACACTGATGATGTCAAGACTTTAGTTTTTGAACATATATTTGACATGCCCCTGAGACATCTTGATGTCCCATTGGAGAGGGCAGTTGAATATAGGTCAGAGTACCACGGAGAGACTGAGATCACATGAGAAAAGACTATGAATGAAAGCAGAAGAGATACAAGAACTGAGCTTTGAATCACTAAAAAGAGATAGCCAGTAATTTCAAGATCTGTCCTGGAGTACAATGCTGTTAGTGATAGGATAATATCCATACACCTACAAGGAAGACCAGTTAGTGTGACTATTATTCAAATTTAGCCTCCAATCACTAAGGCGAAAGGTGAAGAAAATGAAGATTTTTACCAACTTCTGCAGTCTGAAATTGATCAAATATGCAATCAGGATGCATTGATAATTATTAGTGATTGGAATGCAAAAGTTGGAAACAAAGAGAAGGATCAGTAGTTGGAAAATATGGCCTTGGTGATAGAAACGATGCAGGAGACCACATGATAGAATTTTGCAAGACCAATGACTTCTTCATTGCAAGTACCTTTTTCACCAACGTAAACAGCAACCATACACATGGGCCTCACCAGAGGGTATACACAGGAATCAAATAGACTACATCTGTGGAAAGAGACGAAGGAAAAGCTCAATATCATCAGTCAGAACAAGGCCAAGGGCTGACTGCAGAACAAACCATCAGTTGCTCATATGCAATTTCAAGCTGAAACTGAAGAAAATTAGAACAAGTCCACAAGAGCCAAAGTACAACTTTGAGTATATCCCACCTGAATTTAGAGACCATCTCAAGAATAGATTTGACATGTTGAACACTAATGACCAAAGACCAAATGAATTGTGAGATGACATCAAGGACATCATACATGAAGAAAGCAAGAGGTCATTAAAAAGACAGGAAAGAAAAAAAAGACTAAAATGGATGTCAGAAGAGACTCTGAAACTTGCTCTTGAATGTCAAGTAGCTAAAGCAAAAGGAAGAAATGATGAAGTAAAAGAACTGAATGGAAGATTTCAAAGGGCGGCTCGAGAAGACAAAGTGAAATATTATAATGACATAAGCAAAGATAGAAAACCAAAAGAGAAGAACATGCCTGGCATTTCTCAAGCTGAAAGAACTGAAGAAAAAATTCAAGCCTCAAGTTGCAATAGTGAAGGATTCTTTGGGGAAAATATTAAAAGATGCAGGAAGCATCAAAAGAAGATGAAAGGAATACACAGAGTCATTATACCAAAAAGAATTGGTCGATGTTCAACCATTTCAACAGGTAGCATAAGATCAGGAACCGATGGTACTGAAGGAAGAAGTCCACGCTGCACTGAAGGCACTGGTGAAAAACAAGGCTCCAGAAACTGATGGAATATCAATTGAGATGTTTAAACAAACAGACACAGTGCTAGAAGTGCTCACTCTTCTATGCCAAGAAATTTGAAAGACAGCTACCTGGCCAACTGACAGGAAGTGATCCATATTCATGCCTATTCCCAACAAAGGTGATCCAACTGAATGCAGAAATTATTGAATTATAGCATTAATATCATATGCAAGTAAAATTTTGCTGAAGATCATTCAAAAGTGGCTGCAGCAGTATATTGACAGGGAACTGCCAGAAATTCAGGCCAGATTCAGAAAAAGACATGAAACTGGGATATCGTTGCTGATGTCGGATGGATCCTGGCTGAAAGCAGAGAATACCAGAAAGATGTTTACTTGTGTTTTATTGACCATACAAAGGCATTCGATTGTGTAGATCATAACAAATTATCGATAACATTGCAAGAATGGGAAATCCAGAACATTTCATTGTGTTCATGAGGAATCTGTACCTAAATCCAGAGGTAGTCATTCAAGCAGAACAAGGGGATAGTGCGTGGTTTAAAGTCAGGAAAGGTATGCATCAGGGTTGTACCCTTTCACTATACTTATTCAATCTGTATGCTGAACAAATAATCTGAGAAGCTGGACTATATGAAGAAGAATGAGCCATCAGGATTGGAGAAGACTCATTAACAACCTTTGTTATGCAGATGACACAACCTTGCTTGCTGAAAATGAAGAGGACATGAAGCACTTTCTGATGAAGATCAAAGGACACAGTCTTCAGTATAGATTACACCTCAACAGAAAGAGAACAAAAATCTTCACAATTGGACCAATAAGCAACGTCATGATAAATGGAGAAAAGATTGAAAGTTGTCAAGAATTTCATTTTACTTGGATCCACAGTCAACACCCATGGAAGCAGCAGTCAAGAAATCAAAAGACACACTACATTGAGCAAATCTACTGCAAAAGACTTCTTTAAAGCCTTATAAAGCAAAGATGTCACCTTGAAGACTAAGGTGCGCTTGACCGAAGCCATGGTGTTTTCAGTCTCCTCATATGCATGTGAAAGCTGGACAACGGATTAAGGAAGACAGAAGAAGAACTGACTCCTTTGAATAGTAGTGTTGGCAAAGAGTATTGAATATACCATAGATTGTCAAAAAAAAAAAAAAATCTGTCTTGGAAGAAGTACAACCAGAATGTTCCTTAAAAGCAAGGACGGCAAAACTACATCTTACATATTTTGGACATGTTATCAGGGGGGATCAGTCCCTGGAGAAGGACATCATGCTTGGTAAAGCACGCTGTCAGCAAAAAAGAGGAAGACCCTCAACAAGATGGATTGACACGGTGCTTGCAACAACGGGCTCAAGCATAACAATTGTGAGCATGGCGCATGACTGGGTAGTGTTTCATTCTGTTGTACATAGGGTCGCTACGAGTTGGAACCAACTTGACGGTATCTAACAACAACAACAACATAGTGGCTTCTCCATCTCTGAGTAGTCCTTTAATTCTTAAATGTTCTGTGTTTCAAAATCTCTAACTTCTCTTAAATTGACAATGGTCAGTCACATTTATTTTAATTTTGGAATAAATTCAACTAATAATAATTCTTATTTGGTGGAATCTAGAGATGAATTCTCACATTCTTTGGGGAATTCCCATATACATACACTTATTTGATTCAGCATATATTATAAGATGCAGAAAGAGTCAGGTAGTGGGGAAAAGGAAAGCAAAAACCCATTAGCCACAATATGTCCCTTTTTGAGGGGGCAGTGGTGGTTCAGTGGTACAATTCTTGCCTTCTGCCTGGGAGACCTGGGTTTGGTTCTCGGCCAATGTACCCCATACCCAGCACCATCCATCTGTCATTAGAGGCTTGAGAGTTGCTATGATGTTTAACAGGTTTCAGCGGAGTTTTCAGACTAAGACAGTCTAGGGAGAATGACCTGGTGATATACTTCCAATAATGAGAGAATGAAAACCCTATGGATCACAATTGTCTGCTCTATAACTGACCATAGGGATGGTTCAGGACCCGGCAGAGTTCAGTTACCTTGTGCATTAGGTCACCATGAGTTGGTGTAAAAATGGTGTGGGGGCAGTGTCTGAATTTCTCCAACCCCACAAGGGGAAAGGAGAACCAAACTCAACAGACCAAGGCTGACTCCCATGAGGTGGAGGCTAGACATGCTTCCTGCCTCCGCCATCTTTACCAATTCTGACACCAACTGTCCCTCCCACAGCAATCTCTATATCTCTGCTGGGTTCAGTAATTCATTGCAATGGCCACACAGAACTCCTAGAGTATACTCACAATTATGGGGTATATTAGGGAAGTAACAGGTTACAATTCAGGCTCAGGAACACTTAAGGATACAGCTCTTCCACCAGGACAGTCTCTTTCCAGCTGTGCTTGCAGGCACACCTCTCCCTGGCCCTAAGCCTCTGCCCAAAGGTCTTCGTGGGCTGGCCCATTGCCCCATCTCCTGCTTCTGGGTCTCTGCTGTGGCTTCTCACTGCCTTTAGTGTTATAGTTCTCTCTCTCTCTATCTATCTCCTGGTTCCAGGAGCTTCTCAGTGCAGGGCTCCCAGGTCCAAAGTATGTGCTGGCTCTTCTTTCTTGGTGGTGGTGATATCTTCTCTTTCCTACCTCTGGGTTGGTTCATTTCAAATCCAGCAGGATGGCAAAACTGACCAGTCCCTTCGGTGAGCCACAATTACCCATGGCTCAAATGGCTACACAAAAGCACTCCATGGCACCGCAGTAGGCAACCGACTGACTGCAGCTAACAACAGTCTCTTCAGTCCCTTCTCTGCTCTAGATCATGTGGAAATTCTCCTTAAAGTTTCTATTAGTTCATTTAATACTTTTAGTAATATTAAATTAATACATAATTTTCAGTATTAGAAATCATAATATAATTTTGTGGAGCAGGATTGATACACTCTTGATAGACAGTCTAAGGAAGGAATGGAAGGCAGTTTGACAGACACTTTATCAAGGATCACTTGGTGCTGGATGTTACCAACAGAGGAGATCCAATGTCTGTTAGCCCTGGATTACTCTAAATTACTGTTTCCAAGATAACAGAAAAAAAGTTGCAGTTGGTCTGAAAAGAATAATTGGAAACTTCCCTATATACAGCAAATTGATTAACAAAATAAATTAATTAATGGAAGATTGTTATGGTTTTATTTGTGTCCTCCAAAAATATATGTTCACATCCTAACCCCTGATAGCTGAGCAAGTGATTTTATTTAGAAATAGGGTCTTTGACGATGTAATTAGTTAACCTGAAATCATAGTGGAGCAGGGCACACCCAAATCCAAGTAGACTGGTGTCCTTATTAAAAAAAAAGGAGAAGACACAGACTGAGAGATGAAAAGGGAAGACAGTCATGTGAAGAGAGAGGCAGGCATTGGTGTTATGCTGCTGCCACAAGCCAAGAAATGCCCGGGGATACCAGAAGCTGAGAGACAAGGAAAACTTTCCCCTAGAGCCTTCAGAGAGAGTGTGACCCTGCCACACCCTGAATTTAGACTTTTAGCCTCTAGAACTGTGAGAGAATAAATTTTGTTGCTATGGCAGCACTAGGAAACTAATACAAATACAAACCATTTGTGCCTCCATCTGCTTGTTAACTATGGAAGACACACATACACACACATGAAACCACTATTGGAAATTTGAAAATTATTTCATCCTTCCAGGATAGTATGCTCACTAACACATCTATATACTATAAATTGCCTAGAAAATCTTTACACACTGCTCTGGCCCCTTCTAATTAGCATTAAGCAAACTCAAGCCTCTTAAAGGTCTTGAACTAAGTAAATAAAGTAATAAGATTTCTGCTCTCAGGTATGCCTAGCTTAATGTGACAATAAAAGAAGAATAAGATGGTGTGATCATTAAGTTTGTGTGTCAATGTGGCTGGGCCACGTTTCTCAGTAGTTTGGCGGTTATGATGTAGTTTGATAGTCGTATGACGATATGATCACTTCCATTATGAGATTTGATATAATGTCATCATCTCCATGATAGGATCTGCTGTGAATAGCCAATTAGTTGAAAGGGAGTTTCCTTGGGGATGTGGCCTGCAACCAATATAGGTGGACTTTCTGGCAAAGCTCGTGGGCTTTTGCTTGCACTGGATCCTGCAGCTGCCTCCTGTTCATCTGACCTCTGGTCCTTGGAACTTGAGCTAGCAGCTGACCTGCCATCTTGCCTGCTGATCTTGGGATTCATTGGTCTTCTCAGCTGGTGAGCCAGAGCTCCTGCTGTCTGACTTGCTGACCTCGGGGTCACCAACCCCTGTGGTTATGTGAATCAGAAGATGCTTCCAGACTGACCTATGGACTTGGGACATGCCAGCCTCTACAATAGTGTGAGCCAGTTCCTTAATATAAATCTGTGTATATATTTACACACTTCATTGGTTTTGCTTCTCTACAGAACCCAGCCTAAGACAGATGACAAAAAAAAAAAAAAACCTAGCTCTTTGAAGGAATTGGAGAGCAACCAAGGCAACAAAGATACCAGAGAAAATGGAAATGCTTTGACTGTACCTAGTATTCACCACAACCTTTTGTTAATATGCTCTTCCAAGCATAGAGAATCAACATAAAGCACCAGTCTAGAGCTTATAGAAATCTTACTGTGCTGCAGAGAGGAAAAAAAAAAAAAGAGTTGAGGATATGAGGGCTGTGTTAGTCATCTAGTGCTGCTATAACAGAAATACGACAAGTGGACAGCTTTAACAAAGAGAGGTTTATTTCCTCACCGTAAAGAAGGCTAAAAGTCCAAATTCAGAGCATCAGCTTCAGGGGAAGGCTTTCTCTCTCTGTCAACGTTCTCACCAATCTTCCCCCAGAATAAGAGCTTCTCTGTGCAGGAAACCTGGGTCCAAAGGACCCTTCTTGGTGGTATGAGGTCCCCTTGTCTCTCTGCTCGCTTCTCTCTTTTATATCTCAAGAGATTGCCTCAAGACACAATCCAATCTTATAGATTGAGTCCTGCCTCACTAACATAACTGCCACCCATCCGCCCTCATTGAAATCACAGAAGCTGGATTTACAACATATAGGAAAATCACACAATACCGGGAATCATGGCCCAGCCAAATTGATACACATGTTTTTTGGAGGACATAATTTAATCCATGACAAGGGCCAAAATCCAGGAAGAAAGGAAACCACTGGACACTTAACATTGTGCATGCAACCTCCCAAGAAGGCATTTCCCACTTCTTAGTGGCTGAGTGGTTAAGAGCTTGGCTTGTAACTGAAAGGTTGTTAGTTCGAACTCACTAGCCACTCTGCAAGGGAAATATGTGGCAGTCTTTTTCCATAAAGATTTACAGCCTTGGAAACCCTATGCAGCACTTCTATTCTTTCCTATAGGGTCGCTATGAGTTGGAATTGACTTGACAGCAGTGGGATTGCTTTTTTTATTTTGGTATCCAGATTCTATCTTCCTTCTAGGAGAAAATCCTCTCTGGAGAAAAACAATACCATCCAGAACCTCTATAATTATTTATATATAATATGTGGTATTTAATAAAAATGTAATGTACTATGCATTCAGAAAACAGGGCCAAGTAACCAAAAATACAAAAATTAAAAAAAAATACAAGAATAAAAGGCAAGATACTGATTTCAACCACGGACTGGGAATAGGTGACACTTGGACAATTGAATTGGTCAACAGCATCCAGTGACCCAACTGGTGGAATCTGGGGAGCTCTGACTATTTTCACTTGTCACTGGGGAAGGTGCACTGACTATGCTTTTGGGAATACCCTCCTCTCAGCCTCCAGGTTTTTGTCCCTGCTGTTCTCTCTCCTAGAAAATCTTCAAATTTTAGCCCAAGAAGGAAAAGACCATGTTGGAAAGAAAACATTATCTCCTGGATAAAGACATCTTGAGAAGCATTTAAATGTGTGGAGGCTATTTGAGCCACCACGTTCATTGCAAAAATAATGTTATAGCATGGTACCGAATCCCAAGGGACAAATAAACCTAAAAACCCCATCTCTAATAGTGCTTGTAAAACTTAGAGTAGGGTTCAGGGCTATTGGTAAGACTAAAGGGTATTGACATCACGTACAGACCTAGATTTTTGGTGACAAATCTAACACTCACAAATTTCAGCTAGTGGCTATGGCTTGTAAAATCTTAATAACTGCATTATTTTTCCAAGCAAGACAGCAATAAAGATAAAAGGAGGCAAAATGGGGAAACGCCATTCTTGATCTGTGGTCTAGGGAAAACTGTCAACCTCAGGATTTTATCTGCTTCTGGGGAGATGTCTCCTGAGTTATCCTAAGTGTGAGTCCTTCACTTGATGTGCAGCTCCAATAGTCTGCTGCGGCCAGCTTACACTGCGAAAAGTAAAAACATAGTTCTAGTCCTTGAAGTTTGGCTGCAGTGTGGATGGGGAGAAGTACCTGGTAAGGTCCTTTCCAGCTAGGCTTCAAAGCCATTTTTTGTTTATTTTTTATTTTATTGTTGTACTTTAAGTGAAAGTTTACAATTCAAGTTAGTCTCTCATACAAAAATTTATAAATACATTGTTATGCGATCCTAATTGCTCTCCATATACTGTGACGGCAGGTCCTTCCTTTCCACCCCTGATTTCCCATGTCCATTCAACCAGCTCCTGACCCTCTCAGTCTTCTCACCTCACCTTCGGACAGGAGCTGTTCATTTAGTCTCATTTATCTACTTGAGCTAAGAAGCACACTCTTCACGAGTATCACTTTATGATCCATAGTCCAGTCTAATCATTGTCTGAAGAGTTGGCCCCGGGAATGGTTTTTGTGCTGGGTTGACAGAGAGTCCGGGGGCCATGCTTTCTGGGGTTCCTCCAGTCTCAGTCAGACCATTAAGTCTGGTCTTTCTACTAGAATTTGAGTCCTACTTTTCTCCTGCTCCATCAGGGACTTTCTGTTGTGTTCCCTGTCAGGGTGGTCATTGGTGGCAGCCAGGCACCATCTAGTTCTTCTGGTCTCAGGCTGATGTCGTTTCTGGTGTATGTGGCCCTTGCTGTCTCTTGGGCTAATACTTTCCTTGTGACTTTGGTGTTCTTCATTCTCCTTTACTCCAGGTGGGTTGGGACAAATTGATGCATCTTAGATGGCCGCTCACAAGCTTTTAAGACCCCAGACGCCACTCAACCAAAGTACGATGCAGAACATTTTCTTAATAAACTTTGTTATGCCAGTTGACCTAGATGTCCTCTGAAAGCATGGTCCCCAGACCTTCTCCCCTGCTACTCTGTCCCTTAAAGTGTTTGGTTGTATTCAGGAAACTTCTTAGCTTTGGTTTAGTCGAGTTGTGTTGACTTCCCCTGTGGTGTGTGTTGTCCTTCCCTTCACCTAAGGTAATTCTTGTTTACTATCTAGTTAGTGGATAACCCTCTCCCTCCCTCCCCATCCTCATAACCACTCGAGCATGTTTTCTTCTGTGTTTAAACATTTTCTTGACTTTTTATAATAGTGGTCTTATACAATATTTGTCCTTTTGTGACTGACAAAATTCACTCAGCAAAATGCCTTCCAGATTCCTCCACGTTATAAAATGTTTCACAGATTCATAGTTGTTCTTTATCATTGCATAGTATTCCATTGTGTGAATATACCATAATTTGTATATCCATTCATCCATTGATGGGCACCTAGGTTGTTTCCATCTTTTTGCTATCGTGAACAGTGCTGCAATGAACATGAGTGTGCATATATCTATTCGTGCGGCAGCGCTTATTTCTCTAGGATACATTTCAAGGAGAGGGATTGCTGGATCATATGGATCATTTCCAGCTTTTTAAAGGAAGCGCCAAATCAATTTCCAAAGTGGTTGTACCATTTTACATTCCCACCAACAGTTCCAGTCTCTCCACAACCTCTCCAACATGTATTATTTTGTGTTTTTTGGATTAATGCTAACCTTGTTGGGGTGAGATGGTATCTCATTGTAGTTTTCATTTGCATTTCTCTAATGGCTAATGATTGTGAGCATTTCTTCATGTGTCTATTAGCTACCTGAATGTCTTCTTTGGTGAAGTACCTGTTCATATCCTTTGCCCATTTTTCTGTTTGGTTATTTGTCTTTTTGTTGTTGAGGTTTTACAGTATCTTCTAGATTTAGAGATTACATGCTGATCGGATTTGTCATAGCCAAAATTTTTTTCCCAGTCTGTAGGTTGTCTTTGTACTCTTTTGGTGAAGTCATTTCATGAGCATAAGTGTTTGATTTTTAGGAGCTCCCGTTTATCTAGTTTCTCTTCTGGTGTTTGTGCATTGTTACTTATGGTTTGTATTCACTTTATGCCATGTATTAGGTCTCCTAGCATTGTCCCTATTTTTTCTTCCGTGATCTTTATTATTTTCAATTTTATATTTAGGTCTTTTATCCATTTTGAGGTAGTTTTCATGCATGATGTGAGGTATGGGTCTTGTTTCATTTTTTTTTTTTAATTGTACTTCAGGTGAAGGCTTACAGAACAAATAGTTTCTCATGAAACATTAGTACACATATTGTTTTATGACATTGGTTAACAACCCCACAGCATGTCAACCCTCTAACTTCTCAACCTTTTTTTTTTTTTTGGTGAAAATACACGTAGCCAAAGATACACCATTTCAAAAATTTCTACATGCACAGTTCAGCGACATATACTACGCTCTTCCAATTGTGCTGTTATTCTCCCTTAAGATGAAGGCTTACAGAACAAAATAGTTTCTCATTTAACAGTAACTACAAATGTTGCCCTATGACAATGGTTAACAATCTCACAACACATCAGCAATATCCTTACCCAACCTTGGGTTCCCTATCACCAGCTTCCTTGTCCCCTTCTGCCTTCTGGCCCTTGTCGCTGGACTACTGTACCTCGATAGTCTCATTTGGTTTTAAGGGGCTGTCCACTCCCAGGCTGAATGGTGAACCTCGGAGATAACTTCACCACTAAGCTAAGAGGGTGTCTGGGGGCCATACTCTCGGGGTTTTTCCAGTCTCCTTTAGGCCAGTAAATCTGGTCTTTTTTTGTGTGTGTGAGTTAGAATTATGTTCTACAATCTTCTCCAGCTCTGTCCAGACTCTCTGTTGTGATCCTGGTCAGAGAAGTCAGTGGTGGTAGCTGGGCACCATCTAGCTGTATTGGACTCAGTCCGGTGGAGGCCTTGGTAGCTGTGGACAATTAGTCCTTCAGACTAATCTTTTCCTTATATCCTGTTCGCTTCATTCTCTGTTGCTCCCAAAGGGATGAGACCAGTGGAGTATCTTAGATGGCCGCACACAGGCTTTTAAGACCCCAGACACTACTCACCAAGGTAGAATGTAGAACATTGTCTTTATAAGCTGTGTTATGTCAATTGAGCTAGATGTTCCCTGAGACCGTGGTCCCCACAGACCTCCGCCCAGCAATTCAGTCCCTTAGGGAGTTCGGGTGTGTCTATGGGGCTTCCATGACCTTTCCTTGTACAGGTTGTGCTAGTTTCCCCTGTATTGTGTACTGTCTCACCCTTCACCCAAGATACCACTTATTTATTGCTTATTTAGTATTTCCCCCGCAACCTTCCCATCCCTGGTAACCAACAAAGATTGTTACATTTTATGTGTGAACTTTTTCATGGGTTTTTACAATAGAGGTCTCATACAATATTTGTCCTTTTGTGATTGACTTATTTCACTCAGCATAATGTCCTCCAGTTTCATCCATGTTATGAGATGCTTCACAGATTCATTGTTGTTCTTTCCCGTTGCATAGTACTTCATTGTGTGTATGTACCATAGTCGTTTATCCATTCATCTGTTGATGGGCATCTAGATTGTTTCCATCATTTTGCTATTGTGAACAATGCTGCCATGAACATAGGTGTGCAGATGTCTATTCGAGTGACGACTCTTATTTCTCTAGGATATATTCCTAGGAGTGGGATTGATGAATCGAATGGTATGTCTATTTCTAGCTTTCTGAGGAAGCGCCATATCATTTTCCAAAATGGATGTATCATTTTGCATTCCCACCAGCAGTGAGTAAGAGTTCCGAACTCCCTGCAGCCTCTCCAACATTTGTTATTTCCAGTGTTTTTGATTCATGCCAGTAATGCCAGGGTGAGATGATATATAATTGTGGTTTTAATTTGCATTTCTCTAATGGCTAGTGATCACGAGCATTTCTTTATGTATCAGTTGGCCATTTGAATGTCTTCTTTGGTGAAGTGTCTGTTCATTTCCTTTGCCCACTTTTTAATAGGATTATTTGTCTTTTTGTCGTAGAGGTGTTGGATTTTCTTCTACATTATGGAGATTAGACTTTTGTCTGACTTGTCCTGTCCAAAAATTTTTTCCCAGTCTGTGGGTTCTCTTTTTACTCTTTTGGTGAAGTCTTTTCAAGAGCATAGGTGTTTGATTTTTAGAAGATCCCAGTTATCTAGCTTATCTGTTGGGGTTTGTGCGATGATGGTTATGGTTTGTATCCTGTTAATGCCATGTATTAAGGCCTGTAGTGTTGGTCCTATTTTTTCTTCTATGAACTTTATAGTTTTAGGCTTTCTATTCAGGTCTTTGATCCATTTCGAAGTAGTTTTTGTATACTGCATGAGGTATGGGTCCTGTTTCATTTTTTTGCAGATGGATATCCAGTTTTGCCAGCACTGTTTGTTAAAAAGACTGTCTTTTCCCCATCTGATGGACTTTGGGCCCTTGTCGAAGATCAGGTGACCATGGGTGGATGGATTTACATCTGGGTTCTCAATTCTGTTCCATTGGTCAATGTATCTGTCGTTGTACCAGGACCAGGCTGTTTTGACTAATGTAGCTGTATAGTAGGTTCTTAAGTCAGGTAGTGTGAGTCCTCCCACTTTATTCTTCTTCTTCAGTAGTGCTTTACTTATTCCGGGCTTCTTCCCTTTCCATATAAAGTTAATGATTAGTTTTTCAATCTCTTTGAAGAATGTGTTTGGTATTTGGATCGGGATTGCATTGTATTTGTAAATTGCTTTGGGTAGAATTGTCATTTTCACAATGTTGAGTCTGCCTATCCATGAGCATGGTATGTTCTTCCATTTATGTAGATCCCTTTGGGTTTCATGCAGAAGTGTTTTGTAGTTTTCTTTAAATAGGTCTTTTATATCCCTGGTCAGATTTATTCCTAAGCATTTTATCTTTTTAGGGGCTATTGAAAATGGTATTGTTTTCCTGATTTCCTTTTCATCGTTCTCTTTGTTGGTGTATAGGAATCCAACTGATTTTTGAATGTTTATCTTGTATCCTGCTACTCTGCTGAATCTTTCTATTAGTTCCAGTAGATTTCTCATGGAGTCTTTAGGGTTTTCTATGTATAGTATCATATCATCTGCAAACAGGGACAGTTTAACTTCTTCCTTACCAATTTGGATGCCCTTTATTTCTTTTTCTTGCCTTATTGCTCTAGCTAGAACTTCCAGCACAATGTTAAATAGGAGTGGCAATAAAGGGCATGCTTGCCTTGTTCCTGTTTTCAAGGGGAATGTTTTCAGCCTCTCTCCATAAAGAATGATGTTGGCCGTTGGTTTTGCATAGATGCCCTTTATTATGTTGAGAAGTTTCCCTTCTATACCTATTTGATTGAGAGTTTTTATCAGCAATGGGTGTTGGACTTTGTCAAATGCCTTTTCTGCATCAATTGAGATGATCATGTGATTCTTTTCTTTCCTTTTATTTATGTAGTCTATTACGTTGATTGATTTTCTAATGTTGACCCATCCTTGCATACCTGGTATGAATCTTCCTTGGTTGTGGTGTATTATTTTTTTGTTATGATGCTGAATTCAATTGGCTAGAATTTTGTTGAGAATTTTTGCATGTATATTTATGAGAGATATTGGTCTGTAATTTTCTTTTTTTGTGGCGTCTTTGCCTAGTTTTGGTATCAGGGCTATGGTGGCTTCATGGAATGAATTTGGAAGTGTTGCTTCCTCTTCTATGTTCTGAAATATCTTGAGTAGTACTGGTACAAGCTCTTCTGTAAATGTTTTGCAGAATTATCCAGTGAAGCCATCTGGGCCAGGGCTTTTTTTGGTTAGGAGTTTTTTGATTACCTTTTCAATCTCTTCTCTTGTTATGGGTCTGTTCAGTTTTTCAACATCACTTTGTCGTAGTTTGTGTAGGCTGTGTGTTTCTAGAAATTTATCCATTTCCACTAGGTTTTCAAATTTGTTGGAGTATAGTTTTTCTTAATATTCTGTTATAATCCTTTTTATTTCAGTTGGGTCTGTTGTAATGTCCCCCATTTCATTTCTTATTTGTGTCCTCTCCTGTTTTTCTTTTGTCAGTCTGGCCAGTGGTTTGTCGATTTTGTTGATTCTTTCAAAGAACCAACTTTTGGTTTTGTTAATTCTTTCTATTCTTTTTCTGTTCTCTATTTCATTTATTTCTGCTCTGATCTTTACTATTTCCTTTCTTCTGGTGGTTGTGGGCCTTTTTTGCTGTTCTCTTCCTATTTGTTTGAGTTCTGTAGTTAATGTTATGATTTTGTCCCTTTCTTCTTTTTTGATATGTGCATTTATTGCTATAAATTGTCCTCTGAGGACTGCCTTTATTGTGTCCCAAAGGTTTTGGTATAATGTGTTTTCATTCTCATTTGATTCTAGGAATTTTTTGATTCCATCTCTGATTTCTTCTATTACCCAGTGATGTGTAAGCAGGGCTTTATTCAGTTTCTGTGTAATTAATTTTTTTTCCTTTCTCTTTCTATTGTTAATTTCTACCTTGATGGCATTGTGGTCAGAGAAGATACTGTGAATTATCTCAACATTTTGGATCTTGTTGAGGATTGCTCTGTGGCCTAAGATGTGGTCTATTCTGGGGAACGTTCCGTGTGCATTGGAAAAGAATGTGTAGTTTGCAGCAGTTGGATGGAGTGTTCTATATATGTCTATGAGGTCAAGTTGACTGATTGTGCCGTTTAGGTCTTCTGTATCTTTGCTGAGTTTCTTCTTAGTTGTTCTGTCTTTTACTGAGAGTGGTGTGTTGATGTCTCCTACTATTATTGTGGAATTGTCAATTTCTGTTTTCAGTGTCGTTAAAGTTTGTTTTATGTATTTTGGAGCCCTGTCATTGGGTGCGTAGACGTTTATTACGGTTATGTCTTCATAATGGATCATCCCTTTGTCATTATATAGTGTACTTCTTTGTCTTTTATGGTAGATTTTGTTTTAAAGTCTATTTTATCTGAGATTAGAATTGCCACTCCTGCTCTTTTTTGGTAGTTGTTAGCTTGATATATTTTTTCCAACTTTGACTTTTAATAAATTCACATCTTTGTTTCTAAGGTGTTTCTCTTGTAGACAGCATATTGATGGATTCTGTTTTCTTATCCCATCTGTCACTCTCCATCTCTTTATGGGTGCATTGAGTCCATTTACATTCAGTGTAATTATTGATAGATGTGAGTTTGTTGCTGTCATTTTGTAGTGCTTTTTTTGTGGTGCTGAAGGTTTCTTTGTTCTTCTTACTCTCTTGTGCTGAGATACTTTTGTTTGTGGATTTTTTTTCATTTCTTTTGTTTTTGTATTTTTGTTGTTGTTGTTGTTGAGACTTTATGTTTTTCCTGGTTTTTTTTTTTTTTATGAGTATGTTTGTTAACTTTCTTTGTGGTTTCCATGAATTTTACCCTTATCTTTCTAAGTTTGAAGCAGTCTACCATTACTTGGTATCGCCTTGCCTTCCTCTCCATTAGAAGGTTCTATACCTACACCTTTTATTCCTTCTTTGATTGTTCTGAAGTTGTTGTCATTTGCCGATTAACTGCTCTGATTCCCTGTTCTATTTCTTTTGGTTTTGGGTAGTCCTTGAGAGTTCATTTCCTAGATTGGTATCTGGCTGGTACGATCCTGCATCCTAGATTCAGCCTGTGAGCTGAAGTTGTTTGTTCTCAGATCAAAGGACTCCCTTTAATAACTCTTGTAAGTTTGGTTTGGTTTTTGCATATTCCCTTTATTTCTGTTTATCTGGAAATGTCTTAATTTCATCATCATACTTGAACGAGAGTTTTGCAGGATATATTATTCTTGGCTGGCAATATTTTTCTTTCAAGGTTTTATATATGTCATCCCAGTGACTTCTTGCCTGCATAGTTTCTGACAAATAATCTGAGCTTAGTCTTATTGTTTCTCCTCTGTATGTGATTTCTTGTTTTTCACAAGCTGCTCTTAGGATTCTTTGTTTGTCTTTGGTTTTGGTGAGTGCGATTATGATATGCCTTGGTGATTTTATTTTGGGGTCTCTTCTATATGGGGATCGTTGAGCTTCTTGGATGGCCAGCTTTTCATCTTTCATGATATTGGGGAAGTTTTCTGTCAGCAGTTCTTCAGTGATCCTCTCTGTGTTTTCTGTTTTCTCCCCCTGTTCTGGAACTCCGATCACTTGCAGATTTTTGCTTTTGATTGTATCCCATATAACTCTCAGGGTCTCTTCATTTTTCTTTGTTCTTTTTCTCAGTTTTCCTGAAACAGAGTTGCATCCAAGTGTTTGTCTTCAATTCCACTGATCCTGTCTTCCACCGTTTCAAATCTGCTTCTCAGCCCTTCTATGACACCATCCATTTCTGAAATCTTGTTGTTTATCTTTTGGATTTCTAATTGTTGTCTTTGTATAATTTCTGGTTGTGAATTTATTTTGGCATTTTGTTCCTGCATTATTTTCCTGGATTCTTTCAATTTTTTGTCTGTGTTTTCCATGAATTTGTCTATTTTTTCCTCTTGTTTGTCAGCTTTTTGCCTCAGCTCTTGGAGAATTCTGAGTATTAGAGATTTGAATTCCCTATCAGGTACTTTTAGTGCATTTTCTTCCACAGGAGGGTCATCTGGTGTTTTATTTTGGATGCCTACTGGGACCATACTGTCCTGTTTTTGTAAATGTTTTGATATTGTCTGCTGTCTTCGGGGCATTCATTAATTTTTCTCATTTATTAATTGTAGGTTTGTTTGTTTCATCCCTTTTTTTAAAAAAATTTGACTATGTCTGAGCAGGCAGACTGTGTGTTCTTTGTTGTTTGCTTGTCTGTGGGCACAATACTTTTCACCTCTTTCTCCAATTGGCAGGGTCACTCAGATATGGTACAGCTGGGCAGGTCTAGCTGAAGAGGAGTTACTGTGATGGGTTGTTTGTGGCACTTACTACAGCCACCACAGCGGGTTGGTAATCAGTGCAGTGCAGGTTCCAGTAGGCCGTGCCTGTGCTGCTTGGTGGTGTGATGTCAAGCACACGGTGCAGGTAGGCAGGATGCAGCAGGGAAATCATTATGCGTGGGGCTAAGATGGATATGGGAGAGAGGAGAGAGGAACAAGAGACAAAAAATACAAACAAACAAAAAAGAATGCTAGCGGAGTTTGCCGTTGGAGTGGAGAGATGAGAGACTATGAAATGGAGAAAAACAGAAAGGGGATGAGGAAGAAAAGAATGAATACATAAAAATCAGAAAGGTTAAAGAACCACAAAGTTCCCAGGGATCCCACCAGTGCAGCTATGAGATCTGGGGAAGTTGCTCTCAGGTGTTGCAGTACAGCCTGGCTAGAAGGCATAGAGGTATACAGTGCCAGGTATTCAGGGAACAGAAAGAGAAGGAAGATATAGAGAGACGAGAAACTGAGCAATGAAGAAAGACAAAAAGGGAAAAAGAGGGAAAAGAAAACAAAACAATTAAAAAAAAACAAAACAGGAAAGGCCCCCAAAAAAACAGAAAAAGAAAAAAAAAACCAACAAAAAAAGAAATGCTCTCAGGGATCCCTCTGCAAGTCTGTGCAAGCCGAGTGGGAAGTCTCCTTGCCACACAGCACCACCTGGCCAGAAAGGGCTCCAAATTCAAGAAAAGGAAAAGAAAACAAACAAACAAATGAACAAAAACCCAGGGATCCCACCAGCAAGGCAGCCCAGACCGGGAAGCAGCTCCACACTTGAATGGAGCAGCTCCACAGCCCCTCAGGAAGAAGCAAAGATGATGCACGGAGCCAAGTATTTGAAGGAAAGGAGGGGGAGGTGGCAAGAGGTAAGGAAGAAATCAAAAGAAGCAGAATAAAAAGCAACACTAGCAGCCAACAAATGGCACTCAGAGAGCCAGCTAGTGGGGGCTGGTGTTTCTCGGACAAGAGACTGTGACCATGGGAAGCAGAGGGGGCCAAGTGTGGGTGAAGAAGGGTAGGGAGTGGGAAAGCGTATATCACAAATTACCAGAGCTCTGCAGCCCCTCAGTAAGAAGCAAAGATGGCGCACGGAGCCAGGTATTTGAGCGAAAGGAGGGGGAGGTGGTGAGATGTAAGGAAGAAATCAAAAGAAGTGGAAAAAAGCAACACCAGCAGCCAACAAATGGCACTCAGAGAGCCGGCCCGTTTGGGTGTGTGGAATCCAAGCAGCCGGAGTTTCCCGGTTGAGAGATTGTGGCCACAGGAAGCAGAGGAAGCCGAGTCAGGATGAAGAAGGGTGGGGGGTGGGAAAGCGTATATCGTGAATTACCTGTTGTTTTGTCTCCCACTGGATGTTCTGTGAGGCTGCTTTCTCGTACTCTCTGTTTGTTGGTCTCCGATAGGAGTCCAAGATGGTGGATCCAGACTGTGTTAGCTGGAAGGGGACCTCTGCTTGAATCTCTCCTCGCTCTCTCTTCTCTGTCAGTTTTCTTACTCCATTGGTGCTTGGCTGAGTTCTTTGTCTCTTCCTTTGATGTTTTAGGGTTTCAGGATTGTTGTATTCTCTGTTCCGCTTAGTTTTTCAGATCTTTGCTGTGGAGAGACAGCGTGGTGCTTCTGCCTAGAGCGCCATTTTGCCGGAACCCCCTTGTTTCATTTTTTTGCAGATGGATATCCAGTTATGTCAGCACCATTTGTTAAAGAGAATGTCTTTTCCCTAATTAGTGGACTTTGGGCCTTTTTCAAATATCAGCTGCTCATAGGTAGATGAATTTATGTCTGGAGCCTCAATTCTGTTCCATTGATCTATGTATCTGTTGTTGTACCAGTACCAGGCTGTTTTGATGAGTGTGATAGTATAGTTTCAAAAATTAGGTAATGTCAGGCCTCCCACTTTGTTCTTCTTCTTGAGTAATGCAAAGTCATTTTTCTTTGTTGTCACTTCCAGAAGACTCAATCTCAAGATACAGGATGTGGTTTAGGTGTTCATCAGTGTGCAGATGGGTGACCTAAAATCAAAACAAAATCCACTGCCATCGAGTAGATTCCAGCTCATAGTGACCCTATAGGACAAAGCAGAACTTCCCCAGAGGTTTTTCAAGCTGTAAATCTTTACAGAACCAGACTGCCACATCTTTCTTGCACAGAGCACCTGGTGAGTTTGAATGACTGACCTTTTGGTTAGCAGCCGAGTGCTTTAACCATTGTACCACGAAGGCACAGAAGATGGGTGAAGGCTCATTTTATTTCATGGAAGTAAACTTTGACATAATATATTTCATATTTGTGATAATGAGTCATATCATTGTTTGATAATGTGTCCAGTGAGATGAGTCTTACAGTCACTAGAGATTTCAAAGGAAATGCCCAGGTGAGAAATATGTGTTCTAACAATTTCTTTGCTTCAATATGTCATCAGCTTTTTGGTTTGGAATGCCTCAAACCATCCAGAAAACATATAGACAATAATGAGCACATATTGTTAACCTATAGATAGGTGCAATTGAATAAAATCCATTTGTAGATACTCAAAGGGCCCAAATAAGGGTGGTGTTGATTTAATTGTATCATTTTTTCAATATCATGATGGGTGGGGTCATGCCAATCCTTTAAGAGAGAGAATTTTAGTGACTCTGTGAGGGCCTAGTAGCCATCTGGGCCTTCCCACAAGTCATGGGCCATATTGAACTTGCATCCCTTAGTTTTCCAATCTTTTGGCATTACATTGTCAGATAAAATTTTTGGTGTTATTTTATTGAAATCAATTTTATGGAGTTTATTCAAACAGCATAGCTTAATTATTCTATCATTAGCAATCTCAACATTAACAGATCTAGCATCAACTAAAGCATTTCCTTGATTCTATGAGTTCATTCTCAAATAAGACATTCATGTAAAGGCTTGGTTATATACAACCAAGTTTTCAATTTTGTCCTTTTAACAAGGAGGACCAATTCTTGTTGAATTTATGCAAATAATTACATTGCCATAAAAATAAGAATAATCATTAAGAATTTTCCAATTCCAACTTTATATGGAAAGGGAAGAAACCCCGAATAAGTAAAGCACTACTGAAGAAGAAGAATAAAGTTGGAGGACTCACACTACCTGACTTGAGAACCTACTATACAGCTACAGTACTCAAAACAGCCTGGTACTGGTACAACAACAGAGACATTGACCAATGGAACAGAATTGAGAACTCAGATGTAAATCCATCCACCTACGGTCACCTGATTTTTGACAAGGGCCCCAAATACGTCAAATGGGGAAAAGACAGTCTTTTTAACAAATGGTGCTGGCAAACCTGGATATCCATTTGTAGAAAAATGAAACAGGACCCATACCTCACACCATATACAAAAACTACTTCAAAATGGATCAAAGACCTGAATATAAAGCCTCAAACTATATAATTCATAGAAGAAAAAATAGGACCAACACTTCAGGCCTTACTACACGGCATTAACAGGATACAAACCATAAACATCAACACAAAAAACCCAACAGATAAACTAGATAATTGGGATCTTCTAAAAATCAAACATCTATGCTCTTCAAAAGATTTCACCAAAAGAGTTAAAAGAGAACCTACAGGCTGGGAAAAAATTTTTGGACAGTACAAGTCAGACAAAGGTCTAATCTCCATAATCTACAAGAAAATCCAACACCTCTACAACAAAAAGACAACCAATCCTATCAAAAAATGGGCAAAGGAAATGAACAGACACTTCACCAAGGAAGACATTCAAATGGCCAACAGACACATGAGGAAATGCTCGCGATCACTAGCCATTAGAGAAATGCAAATTAAAACCACAATGAGATACCATCTCACCCCGGCATTACTGGCACGAATCAAAAATACTGGAAATAACAAATGTTGGAGGGGCTGCGGGGAGATGGGAACTCTTATACACTGCTGGTGGTAATGCAAAATGATACAACCATTTTGGAAAATGATATGGCGTTTCCTCAGAAAGCTAGAAATAGACATACCATTCGATCCAGCAATCCCACTCCTAGGAATATATCCTAGAGAAATAAGAGTCATCACTCGAATAGACATATGCACACCTATGTTCATGGCAGCATTATTCACAATAGCAAAACGATGGAAACAACCTCGATGTCCATCAACAGATGAATGGATACACAAACTATGGTACATACACACAATGGAGTACTATGCAACGAGAAAGAACAACAATGAATTGGTGAACCATCTCATAACATGGATGAAACTGGAGGACATCATGCTGAGTGAAATAAGTCAATCACAAAAGGACAAATATTGTATGAGACCTCTATTGTAAAAACCCATGAAAAAATTCACATGCAAAATGTAACAATCCTTGTTGGTTACCAGGGATGGGGGGGGGGGGGGAATACTAAATAGGTAATAGGTAAGTGGTAACTTGGGTGAGAGGTGAGATAGTACATAGTACAGGGGAAACTAACACAACCTGCACAAGGAAAGGTCATGGAGGCCCTATAGACACATCCAAACCCCCCGAGGGACTGAGTTGTTGGACGGAGGGCTCTGGGGACCATGATCTCGGGGAACATCTAGCTCAATTGGCATGACACTACCTATAAAGATAATGCTCTACATTCTACCTTGGTGAGTAGTGTCTGGGGTCTTAAAAGCCTATGAGCGGCCATCTAAGATACTCCACTGATCTCATCCCTTCGGGAACAAAGGAGAACGAAGAGAACAGGATACAAGGAAAAGATTAGTCCAAAGGACTAATGGTCCACAGCTACCAAGGCCTCCACGGGACTGAGTCCAGTACAGCTGGATGGTGCCCGGCTACCACCAATGACTCCTCTGACCTGGATCACAACAGAGGGTTCTGGGCAGAGCTGGAGAAGGATGTAGAGCATAATTTTAACTCCCCCAAAAAAAAAAAAAAGAAAAGAAAAGAAGACCAGATTTACTGGCCTAAAGAATACTAGAGAAACCTCAAGAGTGTGGCCCCCAGACACCCTTTCAGCTCAGAGGTGAAGTTACCTTCGAGGTTTGATGTTAAGCCTGGGAATGGACAGCTCAGTAAAACTAAATGGGACTAACGAGGTACAGGAGTCCGGTGACAAGGGCCAGAAGGCAGAGGGAGAGTAGGAAACTGATGATAAGGAACACAAATTGAATAAGGACACTGTCGATGTATTGTGAGATTGTTGACCACTGCTATAGGGCAACATTTGTAGTAACTGTTAAATGGGAGGCTGTTTTGTCCTGTCAGCCTTCATCTTGGGCGAAAATGGCAGCACAATTGGAAGAGCATAGTCAATATCACTTAAATGTGTAAGCAAAAAGTTTTGAAATGGTGTTTAAATAAAATAAAATAAACAAATGAGACTAAAGAGGTACAATAGTCCACTGACAAGGTCCAGAAGACAGAAGGGGACAAGGAAGCCCCCTGGTGATAGGGAACACAAGGTGGAGTAAGGATATTCTTGATGTGCTGTGAGATTGTTAACCATTGTCATAGGGCAACATGTGTAGTAACTGTTAAATGAAAAACTATTTTGTTCTGTAAGCCTTCATCTTAAGTAAGAATAACAGCACAGTTGGAAGAGCGTAGTCAATGTCACTGAACTATGAATGTAGAAATTTTTGAAACGGTGTATCTTTGGCCATCTGTAATTTTCATCAAAAAAAAAAAAAAGGTTGAGAATTTAGAGGCTTAATACATTGTGGGGTTGTTAACCAATGTCATAGAACAACATGTGTACTACTATTTCATGAGAAACTGTTTGCTCTGTAAGCTTTCACCTGAAGTACAATAAAATATATATATAAAAAAAAAAAAAGAATTTTCCAATTCCAGAGGGGTCAGGCAGGGATAAAAATACTGATGTCATATTTCTGTTTATAAAAGTGAAATCTACTAGAAGGTTAAGAGTTATAGAAAGTTTAAGAAAAAGAGAGAGTTTATAAATTTAATCTGAAGAAAATTAGGCATATCTTTTGATAACATTTCTCATGAAATTCATAGCATATCAAATACACCTAATTATTTTAGTAGTTCTCTTTTGTAGACACCCCAAAATCTTAAACAGGCTGTGCTGGGCTATCTGAAAGAGGTTGCCTCAAGGTCAGGTAAAAGAAACCTCCCTTAAAGCAAAATTCTTTGATGATTAAATTTCCAGATGTCCTTTCAAATATGGCATGTCCTTAGTGATCTTGTTTTCACAGCTGACTGACCCTGAAATCCTGCACATGCTCTGATTCTATCTCCTGAGAAGTCAACATGAAAGGAATTTAGGAGACTACTCTGCCTGGACTCCGATACTTTAAATTATTAAGAACTGACTACCTTGAGGATCATCGCACATGATACAAACAAATGCTGTAATGCTATATCCAAAGTTCACCCAATAAAAATCTGTAACATACATAACCTGCTTTCATAACACCCTCTTTGGAGAACCTTCCTGATACTTTCAGTTTGAAGCTGTCTGATTCAAATCATATCTATTCATAATAAAAATATTTGTCTACACTAATTTCTGTTGTTTCTTTGCCCATTTAGTTTTTTGACACTTTTTCCAAATTGGGAGAAGACACATTTTTGTGACTTTTCAGGGTTGGTCCCAGGGAAAAGAGGCTCCCTGCTTCTAAGTACCTCTTTGGATAAACTATTTTCATTTTGTATAAACTATTATTACTTTATTATGGAACTCTTTTGGGCATCATCCTTTCTATTAAGACATTTTCCAACTTCATCCAACGTGTCTTGGGCATTTTAGCTTTTTTTTTTTTGTACTTTAAATGAAAGTTTACAGAACAAACCAGCTTCTAAACAGTTAGTACACATATTGTTTTATGACATTGGTTAACAACCCCACAACATGTCAACACTCTCCCTTCTCAAACTTGGGTTCCCTATTGCCAGATTTCCTGTCCCCTCCTGCCTTCTATCCCTTGCCCCTGGGCTGGTGTGCCCTTTTAGTCTCATTTTGTTCTATGGGCCTGTCTAATCTTTGACTGAAGAGTGAACTTCAGGAGTGACTTCATTACTTCATTATTGAGCTCAAAGGGTATCTGGAGGCCATACACTAGGGGTTTCTCCAGTCTCTGTCAGGCCAGTAAGTCTGGTCTTTTTTGTTAGTTAGAATTTTTCTACATTTTTCTCCAGCACTGTCCAGGACCGTCTATTGTGATCACTATCAGAGCACTCAGGGGTGGTAGACAGGCACCATCTAGTTGTACTGCACTCAGTCTTGGGGAGGTCATAGTTCATTAGTCCTTTGGACTAGACTTTCCTTATGTCTTTAGATTCCTTCGTTCTCCCTTACTCTGGAAGGAGTGAGACCAGTGGAGCATCTTAGATGGCCACTCACAGGCTTTTAAGACCCCAGACGCTACTGACCAAAGCAGAATGTAGAACATTTTCTTTAAAAATTATGTTATGCCAATTGGGCTAGATGTGCCCCAAGACCATTGTCCTCACAGCCCTCAGCCCAGTAAGTCCCTCAGGGTGTTTGAATGTGTCTATGGAGCTTCCATGGCCTTGCCTTATACAAGTTGTGCTGGCTTCCCCAGTATTGTGTACTCTCTTACCTTGCACCAAAATTACCATTTATCTATCGTCTTTTTAGTATTTTTCCAGCCCCACCCTTTCCCTCCCTCTTTACCATAAAAGAGTATATTTTTTTGTGTGTAAACCTTTTCGTGAGTTTTTATTGTAGTGGTCTCATAATGTATTTCTCCTTTTGTGATTGACTTATTTCACTCAGCATAATGCCCTCCAGATTCATCCATGTTGCAAGATGCTTCACAGATTCATCATTTGTTCTTTATCGTTGTGTAGTACTCCATTGTGTGTATGTACCATAGTTTGTTTATCCATTCATCTGTTGATGGGAATCTAGGTTGTTTCCATCTTTTTCCTATTGTGGGCAATGCTGCAATGAACATAGGTGTACATATGTGTATTCGTATGATACCTCTTATCTCTCTAGGATACATTCCTAAGAGCGGGATTGCTGGATCATATGGTAGTTCTATTTGTAGCTTTCTAAGGAAGCATCATATCATTTTCCAAAATGGTTGTATCATTTTGGATTCCCACCAGCAGTGCATAAGAGTTCCAATCTCCCTACAGCCTCTCCAACATTTGTTATTTTCTGTTTTTGTTTTTGTTTTTTTTTTTGTGCCAGTAATGCCGGGTGAGACGGTATATCATTATGGTTTTGATTTGCAATTCTCTACAGGCTAGTGATCGCAAGCATTTCCTCATGTGTCTGTTAGCTGCTTGAATGTCTTCTTTGGTGAAGTGTCTGCTCTTTTCCTTTGTTACTTTTTTAATTGGATTGTTTGTCTTTTTGTTGTAGAGGTGTTGGATTTTCCTGTAGATTTTAGAGATTAGAACTTTGTCAGATTTGTAATAGCCAAAAATTTTTCCCCAGCCTGTAGTTTCTCTTTTTACTCTTTTGGTGAAGTCTTTTGATGAGCATAAGTGTTTATTTTTTAGAAGATCCCAGTTATTTAGCTTATCTTCTGGAGTTTGTGTGTTGTTAGTTACTGTTTGTATGCTATTAATGCCCTGTATTAGGGCCTCTAGCTTTGATCCTGTTTTTTCTTCTATTATCTTTATAGCTTGGGGTTTTATATTAAGGTCTTGGGTCCGTTTTGAATTAGTTTTTGTGTATGGTGTGAGATATGGGTCCTGCTTCATTTTTTTGCAGGTGGAGACCCAGTTTTGCCAGCACTATTTGTTAAAACTACTGTCTTTTCCCCATTTGATGGACTTCGGGCCCTTGTCAAAGATCAGGTGACCATAGGTGGATGGCTTTACATCTGGGTTCTCAATTCTGTTCCATTGGTCAAAGTAGCTGTCATTGTACCAGTACCAGCCTGTTTTGACTACCATAGCTGTATGGTAGGTTCTGAGGTCAGGTGGTACAAGTCCTCCTACTTTATTCTACTTCTTCAGTAGTGCTTTACTTATTCGGGGCCTCTTCCCTTTCCATATAAAGTTAATGATTGTTTTTTCAATCTCTTTAAAGAAAGTTGTTGGTATTTGGACTGGGATTGCATTGTATTTGTAAATTGCTTTGTGTAGAATTATCACTGTTTACAATGTTGAGTCTATCTATACATGAGCATGGTGTGTTTTTCCATTTTTGTAGCTCTCTTTTGGTTTCTTGCAGTAGGGTTTTGTAGTTTTCTTTGTATAGGTCTTTTACATCCCTGGTCAGATTTATTCATAAGTATTTTATTTTTTCAGGGGCTATTATAAATGGTGTTTTCCTGATTTCCTTTTCATCGTTCTCTTTGTTGGTGTATAGGAATCCAATTGATTTTTCTATGTTTATCTTGTGTCCTGCTACACTGCTGAATCTTCCTATTAATTCCAGTAGTTTTCTCATGAAGTCTTCAGGGTTTTCTACGTATAGTATCATATCAACTGCAAATAAGGACAGTTTTACTTCTTTTTTACCAATTTGGATGTCCTTTATTTCTTTTTCTTGCCTTATTGCTGTAGCTAGGACTTCCAGCACAATGTTAAATAGGAGTGGTAATAAAGGGCATCCTTGTCTTGTTCCTGTTTTCAAGGGGAATGTTTTCATCTTCTCTTCATTAAGAATGATGTTGGCTGTTGGTTTGATATAGATGCCCTTTATTATGTTGAGGAATTTCCCTTCTATATCTATTTTATTGAGAGTTTTTATCAGGAATTGGTGTTGGACTTTATCAAATTCCTTTCTGCATCAATTGAGATGATTATGTGATTTTTTTTTTTTAAGCAAAAAGAAAGTTTTATGTGGCATATATTAAAAAGGACAAAAGTGGGAAGAGGACAAGCATGCTGCCACAGCCATGTCTGCCCGATTCCAAAGAATATTACAGAATAGTCAAGAATGGGAAAATGGACAAGCATGCTGCCACAGCCATGTCTGTCTGAGTCCCAAGAACAGTTACAGAGCCATCAGTATATATCAACCTCACAAAATGGGTAGAATCATTGAAAGTGTCACTTTTTCACTGATTGGCTAGAAATTGTAATCTTACACTTTGAATCATCTTTCTTAACAATCATTGGTAAGAGTTTCAGTTATGAAAGTCAGGAGGGTCTTCATTGGTCCAACAAATTCTTATTCACTAAATGTTAATAGAAAAAGACAAAAGGTGAGAAGTCCTTTGGGTTAGCTTTTATTGCC
Source organism: Dugong dugon (assembly GCA_030035585.1). Taxonomy (NCBI): domain Eukaryota; kingdom Metazoa; phylum Chordata; class Mammalia; order Sirenia; family Dugongidae; genus Dugong; species Dugong dugon. Next base: position 44,755,123 of record CM057474.1, read on the forward strand.
CTTTTGTGAAAACTTCCTTAAAATAATTTCTGAGATTGTCCCATCTGTTGTCTTATCTCAGGGCCCAGTTGATGTGTCTTTGTGAGTCTGTGAGGGCTCAACCCCAGCGGGGTCACAATTCTCCATGCTCAAGGAGAGGGAATAATAACTCCAATATTATTTCTTAAATCAATCCCTCCTTTTGATTGGAGACTAGAGAGAACACTTCGATGATCAATACCTGGATTTAGTCGAGCTCCTAGATGGCAGCCATTGCAGGCTCTTTAAACTCATGGTGCTGGTTTTCCACCGGATACCGTCTGGTTCTTCAGCAGGTTATTAAGTAAGAGCGATGTTCCCGTCAATGGCATTGCCGGAGTGAGCAGACTCAATGTATGTCAACATTTTAGCCCGAGGCCTTCTTTTGCCTTTTAGGTGTGTAGGACAATAGAGGATAAATTTTATTATGCCTAATACTATCAGGAAGTAGACTAAGAATATTACTATCCCTTGCAGTAGTGATCTAGTCCATGTACTTATTCCTGATGGCAACCAACCAAATAGATCTGGTGTTTGTAAGGGTGTTACAGTGCGTAACCAAGTAGCTTGTGGTCTAATTCTATGTATATCTTGTCTACAGCACAGACTACACTTTCTTGGACTAATAAAAAAAATCTAAGGTTATTTTGTTATCTCATGTCACCTTGGCTTATGAGATCAAAGATCACTGTTTTACTTCTATCTCATCTGTTATTTGTCCCATAGTGATTGATAAATTTTCTTAAAGATTTCTCTAACTCAAATATACCATAACTAGGAATTAAAGCTATCAACCACACCCTGAATGTTGGACCAATGGGTTTTCTTCTGACTTTCATTTTACAATGTGTAACAATTTAACATTACCTTTCCAGTATTTACTAGCGTTGTTACTATGAATACTTAAAGATAATCCTAAAGTTTCCAAAGTGTATTGTCCACACATTCATAAGGAATCTAAACAAGAGATTGCCCACACAAATTCACTATTAGTTGGAAAGGAATCATCTAAATTAGAAACATATCTACACAGAAACATATATCCATAAGGAGCACACAAAGTTTGTCTAGAAGAAACAGAAAATATAGAAAAATTTACATGTGACAAGTTTTCATCAGAGAGCTAATGATTAGCAAGATAATACCGGAAGGACCTTTCCTGTAGGAGGTCTTCAGTTAGTCTGTTTAAAACATACTAAGTGTGTTCTTCCCAAGGGCAAGCTGCCCCTCCTTGGTTTACCTATTATCAGTCATGGGTCACTTTCTCAGAAGCAGAAATGGAACCAAAGATAAAACGGAGTCTGAGCCATGAGGTCAATCTCCTCTGAGAATCTGGTTTCTTTAAGATACATAATTTTCTGCATTGTAAGAGGGTGACCGTTTGATTACAAACATTGCACAGGTATTTCACACGACATTGTCTTAAATACTGCTGAAACTAATTAGTAATTTACCCTAAACATAACTCTCAGTCTGATCTTTGAAGTTAATTTCCTAAAACAGACTGAATTCTTAAAAAAAAAAAAAAAAAAGCTCAATACCCAGAGCAAAATGGTCTTACTACTTTATCTGGACCATTGTTTGACTCAAAGTATCTTCAGGAACCAGTTTTTTTCTCAAAGCTCAGGGTTCAAGAGGACACCCAAAGGCAAATATCCAGTGTGGGTTTCCTCAACCTCCCTGAAAGCCAGAAATCTGGATTCCAGGAGAATTATATACAACTCTCTCATCATTCTTTTCTTTGGTTCATGATCTCGTTATAGAATCTTTTATCAAAAATGCTCAATAAATAGTAATTGGACATCATCTGGTTTTTAAGATCTCAGGCACTGTATGGCAAACTAGGAAATAAAACAAAAACACTAACAATTATATTAGGTCAATTGTCTAAAATAACCAATGAAACCATGACCCTAAGGTCTTTGAGCCAAGGAAACAAATCTCTTGAGCTGTTTGTCTCTACATAAGCAGCATCAGTAACTGCTTTTCATGTGCCACAACAGCAACTACATTCTGCAAAAACCTCAGACTATTAATATAAATACAGCAACATTTATCTATTGAGGCACAAACTGTTTCTTAAGAGACTAACAGGAAATCTAATGCTGTTCTATTTTGTAAAATCATAGCTCAAATTTCAGACAGTTCTCTAGTTATGATATCTACAAGTTGGCTAAGTTTACCAACAGGAACTTCTAATTCAAGAGTTACAATATCTAAACCCATTAGTTAGATAACTTAGGAGAAAGGAGAATGATTTCTCATATCCAGCAATTAGGACCTTAAAATATCAGCAATATTAAAAAAAACATAGTTTCCTTTAGTTTACTCAGTCTTATGTAGTTAATTTCTGTTCCATGTGATTCTGGATCAGCGGCAGTCTGCAAACTCGTCACCTTCTGCATAGGAGCTCTGGAAATTTTATTCAGTCTAGTCACAGTCTTTTTAGTAAGTCCAGTATAGTCATCTTTTTGTTAAGCTATTTTGGTCAAACTTTTTCAGCAAATCAGCAAAGTAAAAACTTATCTGCAGATGACAAAACTTAATATGGCCATGATTAATTGATAAACATAATATTCTTAATAGTGAAAGACATGATAGAAATTAATTTCAAGCCCAACATAAAGGCCAAATAAAATCAGCTTAAAAAAACTTTAGATAAAAATATTTCTAAATATAACCATTAACCATATTCAAAGAGCTTCAGATATAATGCATAAAAATTTTGAGACAAAATAACATATAGTCAGGATATACCAAAAATATACCAAGATTATCAAGTCTCTAAATACCTGAATTGTAATTAAAAAAAACTTCATAGGTAAATGATGTGAATTCTCTAATCAAACAATTGGCTTTGATAATGCTAGATTTAGAAAGATAAAGTTGCGACCAAGTTAGCAATAAAAAGAGAGTAATTTTATAGGTCACTGTGAAACAATACTTATTTAACCAAAGATCTTAAAGTAGAACACTTAGCTTTCTTTTCTAAAAGCCATGAAGCTTAGTATTCAGACTCAGGAATCTTATTCTAATGAGAGGCCAAACATTTGTCTTCCAGGCAGATTACACAAAGAAATTAACTCAGAAATTAAAGAAAATTTTGTTATGTTAACTGCGAGAAACCCAATTCTTTGTTTTATATGCTGCTTAACATTAAAACTCCTAAAAATCTCATAAATTAAACCATTAAACTTTAGTCAGACAGATGAAACTTGACCATATCAAATAAATTTCTTTATCAATAAACCTCTTAAAGGTTGCCTTTGTTGTATATCTGTTATAGTGTATCCCTTCAAATGGCAAAAATGAACACTTATTCACAGACTTAAATATATGTATCTATATATCCTCTTGTGGCATAAAAAGACAAAGTATATGAAATTAAATTATGACAAATATCGAGTAACTTAATAACATCAATAAGCTACCTAAAATTTCAAAATTATTTTAAGCCTATATATCATAAAACATAACTGTTGTTGAAAGAAAAGTCTATTTAAACATTCTAAGATTTCCTTCAACTTTTACTACTTCTCATATTTTCCCCAATCTAATTTTAACCCTTAAAGATTTTATCAACTGGCTTTGAAAATCACAAAGTCTCTGCTCACTTGACCAATTCATTGATATGGATATTACCTTAAGTGTTTGGCTACTGTTGGAAACATTTTTTCCAGGCCACTTAAGGTGTGTCTCATTGTGATTTCTATTTTTGACTTCTTAAAGTTCCCCTATAATAGAGAGAACTGGTTTACAGTTTTATGATTAGGATCTACCCAATTTCTGATAACTATAGCAAAGCAGCAATTTTTCTTATCTTTTGTCTTAAAAGAGTCTCCACCTAGCTGGAAAGGGGTCTTTCAAAAGAGTTCCTGGAGCTACAGGACCTTGCAGACCAGGAGGTGGGGAGGCTTGATCGTGTCCCACCCTCGCTCTCTTGACTCATGGAATACATGTTTAAATTGATGGAGGCATTTTGAAAGACAAAAGACAGCTTATTTCTTTCTTTTTTACTGTTCTGGAATGCTACTTTTACTATAAGACAAAACTATTCTTTTTCCTTAAGTAAAACACATTTCATGTAGTATCTAGCTTAAGTTACTTAAAAAGGTTTCACTTTTAAGATTGACATAGTATAAAACATAAAGATCTTAGTGTACTTTTCAAATAGACCAATTTATATCAAAGTTTCTCCAAGTAGCTATTAAAAATCTACATCATAAAGCAGACACAAATGCAATTTTTTCTGGACGAAGAAAGAACTGAGGTTCTATGACTAGCCTTACAAAAAACAGCAATTCTTAGCCATAGCCACCAATCTAATACAAGACAAACTTAGACACAATGCTCTAGACCAGAAGCAAGCTCTTAGAACAAAAGGAGACAGAAAGACCCCATCAACTCACCAGATAATACCACACAAAACAAAGATATGGGGATCCTAGTTTCTGAAAGTGTATATAGCAATTTTTGGTAAGATCAACTCAATTCAATGGAAAAAAACAGGCACAGAACTACCACTTCTCCCTTAAATATCAAAACACAGGTCAGGAGCTGCCACCTCAGCCTGAGACTTTGGCAAAACAGTCAAGAGCTGCCACCTCAGCCTGAGACTTTGGCAAAACAGTCAAGAGCTGCCACCTTTCCCTGCGAATTTGGCAAAACAGAGCACTATCTTCCAGGTTTTCTCTGAGCCACAAAAAGGTCCGAATTTTGCAGCTTATAGTGACTCACAGCTCTTTGAAAATAGAATTACATCTTCAAGCGCCCGAATCCAGGCCTAAACTGCAGTTTACTTAAAGAGTTACTAAATGTCTCTCTTAACCAAACGATCAAGCAAAAATCTAAGAAAGATTCTCCTTAATCAATCAACTGGTCTTTCAAACAAATATACCAAACAAAACTTAAGAAAACATGAGAAAGAGAACAATAAAGAATAAGCAAAGGTTCGTTTTCTGAGAGCACTCACCCCATCAATGTCAAAGGGGCATGGAGGGGGAACACGTGGGTCCAGAAGATAGGACCTTTCTTTGCAGGCTTCTGCTCCGCAGTCCAGGTCTCTTTGAAGCTGACAGATTTGTAGCTTCAGACCCTGCTCACTGTGCCATTAACTGTTGTAGGGGAAAAACATCACAAAGTTTAGAAAAGCAAAAAGAAAGTTTTATTTGGCATATATTAAAAAGGACAAAAGTGGGAAGCAGACAAGCATGCTGCCACAACCATGTCTGCCTGAGTCCCCTCATGTGATTCTTTTGTTGTATTTGTGTAGCGGATTACGTTGATTGATTTTCTAATGTTGACCCATTCTTGCATACCTGGTATGAATCTTACTTGGTCGAGGTGTATTATTTTTTTATGTTTAATTTCTTTTTCAGTCTCTCCTCTTGTTAGGGGTCTGTTCAGATTTTCAACATCATTGTGTTTGATTGTGTTTCTAGAAATTTGTCCATTTCCTCTACTTTTTCAAATTTGTTGAAGTGTAGTTTTTCATTACTCTGTTATGATCCTTTTTATTTCAGTTGAGTCTGTTGTAGTGTCCCCCATTTCATTTCTTACTTGTCAGTTTGGCCAGTGGTTTGTTGATTTTGTTGATCTTTTCAAAGAACCAACTTTGGGATTTATTGATTCTTTCTATTGTTTTTCTGTTCTCTGTTTCATTGATTTCTGCTCTGATCTTTACTATTTCCTTTCTTCTGGTGGCTGTAGGCTTCTTCTCATGCATTCATATGGGATACATGAGTTATATATATATGTGTGTGCATATATATGTATATATCTACACATATACATATATGTGTTTGTGTGTATGAGTGTGTGTGTGTACGTGTGTCTTAGCTATTCATGCTAACTTCTTTTTAAATGTGACTATCATATTACCAACTGAATGCAAAAGTGGTGTATGCAATTTTAGTGGAATGAGATGAACTGGACTATAAAATTTTAGTGGACGTGGGGTACAAACATGTTTAGTATATACCATGTTTTCTACAAAAAGAATACTCCATATAGTCTACAACAAAGAAATGAGTCAGTGAACTTAGTTGTTTCAATAATTAATGTAAAATTCTATTGATCTCCTACAACGAAAACTTGACTTTCACCAATTTTGCTTTAAATGGCTCATACTTCAGGTTTGATGCTTGTTTTGTAACACATGCTGTAATTATAAATGAACAAATGAAAAGATTTCATAAAAGAAAATTGAATGATTAAGAACAAATATTACAACAAGTTATTTTATTTTTAGATAGATCTTTCATATTTAACATGTTATAATTAAAAACATTTCTTTCTATCCTTTGCTCTTACAAATTCTTCAGTGATTTCATTACAATTTAGCTGCTGAACAAGATCTACCTCTATACACAATAAGGACATGAATTGAGTCTTTCTTGAATCATTGCTGTATGCTGAGGGTTTTGAGTCTCTATAGGGATGAAAGTGGACATTCTGTTGTGCAGTTTGAGTTCATTAATGTTAGGAATATGCATAAAGCAAATTCAACAATGGGAAATATCTATTGTATTTTATCTTTTATTATGAAATGATACATGCATACATGAGTAAAATTTGTCTTTCCTGAATCTGTAAACTTAGTTCTCATGCAAGAATGAAACTGTTGCAAGTCTCCTTAGAGGTTTGTATTTAAGTCATCAGGATAAGCCTGTACTAATTTCCTGGATGCCTTCATGCATTATTCATCAGGTATATCCACACTGTTTAAGAAGGAAAATTTTTATGAAAGAACTTCACACACTTTCACCCTTCATTTCGTGCAAGATTCAAGCGTGTCAGTGATGGTTTATGTAAAATTGATCTCTGGCACTCAACACTTTTGGAGCACTTCTGTCATTTACTTGTTTCTAATGCTTCTGTGCCAGTGAACTGCTTCATAATCAGTATTTGGCAGTATTTTGTTTTTTTTGGTGTGTGTTTTCAAAAGTTTCAAAGTCTTCTCTTAATTTATGGAAATACCTTGTTAATGACTGGTAGAGATCTGTGTATGTCATTATTTTACTTCTGACTCTTGGAGAGCTTGACTCGTCCAATGAAAATGCTGCAATATATTATTCCACATAAGCAATGTAAATACTTGTTCTAGTATTTTCATTTTGTTGGCAATGTTTCAGCTTCTCTTTTGGTATCTCCTTTTTGTGTCTGGTCTTCAGCAATATTTTCTGAAACATCTAGAATCTGAGTGTATGATTACAGGACTGCACTCGTTGCTACAGCATGCACTTCCCAAAGTGCATTAGAAAGACATTTTAATACTCGATCATTGTCTAAATATGTTTTAAGAACAGCCCATTGGTGTGTAAACATGGCAAAAAATGTGTAGAGTAACTGAATACTAGAAAAAAAATCAACTGCTTCCAACAACAATCTAAGATATTACATCCTGCAAGAATAAGTGAATGTGGAACACATGGTATGAAAATGGAAAATTCATTACACTCAAAAATTTTCTGTTGCATGCCTTTATAATGCACTAACATATTGGTAGCATTTTCAAAAGACTGTCCTCTGCACTTAGAAAAATCTGTTTTGCAAACTTCACATAAACAGTAAAATACTTGATTTGCAATTTCTTCACCGGTAGGCGTGCAGTGGTTTTTATTTTTAAAAAGTCATTCTTTGACCAAAGTATTTTAGTTTTTTCTTTTGGATTTTATCAAAATTTTAGCCTTACAAGTTCTACCCCTGGTAAATACATTTCATTAAATAAATGACAATCTAGGTGGGACCAAGATGACATAGTAGTCAGGCAGCTTCCTATATCCCTCTTACTACAAAGACCTGGAAAAACAAGAGATTTGATTGCATATGAATATCTAGGATCCTGAACAAGGCAAAGTTGAGGAATCAGACTGAGTGGCGGGGGGAGAGGGAGATGGTTCTAAAGAAGTGAAAAGTGCCAGACCAGACTCGGCTCCAGCTCTTCAGCCCCTACTGGCTCCAAGGTACTCAATGAAGCAGACAACAGCTCTGAACATGCACTCAAGAGGCAGTTTCCAAGTGGAGAGATCTAGCAGCAGAGATTCTGCTTGGACATTCCGAACCAGTGAAAAGCAGCTCCCAAGTGGCTAAAGATAAGTACGTGTGTGAGGCCTTTCTCAGGGATTTAAAAAAAAAAAAAAGCCCATTTGGGAGAAACCTCTCTCCCTTTTACCTCCTCCCTCCCTGCTCTGCACCGGTCCATCCAGCTTCTGAAGAGTCTCTGAGTCCCCTGGGCTGGAAGTAGATCTCAAAATGTGCCCTGACCCATTCTCCTGGCCTTGGAGAGGGAACAAATAAGCTACTGGCTCCCCTAAGCCAGGAACTCACAGTCATCACAGCTCCTTTGCTAGGCACAGGCATAAGGGGTACACAGACTTTGAGTGCCTTACACCCCTGTATAGATTTGTAAGGACCCATCTCAACAGCATTAGCCCTCACTACCGCAGTACAACAGGGTAACCATCTGAAGTCTAACATCAATTGTTTCAGCTGTGAAGTAGCAGATTTGTGACCCTCGACCCAGCCCTGCCCTTTAAGCAGGCACTTTACGATCCACACCAGGGGTATGAGGACTGGTGGCTTCAACTACGCCACCTAGTCACCTGCTACAGGAGTCAAAGAATAAGTGGTGCCCTCAAGTCTTTAGAGCCAACAGAGTGGGGTGCTCATAATCCGGCTGCAAAACTCACTTACCTACTAGCCCTAGGGAATAGGGACACACTTTCCTTTCAGACTCTCAAGGGCAGCCGTCAGCCCCCCGCCTACCTCTGCATGTGACACCCTACTGCAGCCAGATACTTGTGGCTACACCAATTACTCATGCCTCTCTAACACTGTAGGTGAGAGCCTGCACCACACACTTGGTGATCAACTGCCTGGACACCTGAGCTGAATCCATACAGGAAAATTTATCAGACTCCTGTGTGCACATACTTAGTTACGGAACTAACTACCTGGTGACAGGATGTTAGAGATTCAAAGGCACCAATAGTCAATCTAGCACAAATAAGCATCCTATTGGAGCATATCAAAACAAAACAAAACAAGAAGCTAGGGCTCACTAAACAAATATAAAATAAAATTATAATAACTGATTGATGGCTCGGAGACAACAGTCAATATCAAATCACATGAAGAGGCAGTCCATGATGGCTTCACCAAGCTCCCAAAATGAATAATCAATAAATTCTCTGGAGGAAGAGAATTTCTTGGAATTACCAGAGGCAGAATACAAAAAAATTAATATACAGAACTCTTCCAGAAATTAGATAGAGAATTTTTCAGAAGTAAGAAACTGCCAAAGAACATACAAAGTAGTAGCTGAACTTAAAAAAGTTATCCAAGAACATAATGATAAATTTAATAGGCTGCAAGAATCCATAAAGAGACAGCAATCAGAAATCTACAAGATTAACATAAAATTTCAAAATTAGACAACTCAATAGAAAATCATAGGAGCAGAATTGAGGCAGTAGAAGTCAGAATTAGTGACATTGAAGATAAAGCACTTGATACCAACTTATTTGAGGAAAAATCAGATAAAAGAATTAAAAAGAATGAAGATACTCTAAGAGTTATGTGGGACTCTATCAAGAGAAATAACCTACAACTGATTGGAGTACCAGCACGGGGGGAGATAACAGAAAATACATAGAAAATTGTTAAGGATTTGCTGACAGAAAACTTCCCTGATATCATGAAAGATGAGACGATATCTATCCAAGATGTTCATTGAAAGTCACCAAGACATATTATAATCAAACTTACCAAAACCAAAGATAAAGAGAGAATTTTAAGAGCAGCTAGGGATAAAAGAAAAGTCATCTACAAAGGAGAGTAAATTAGAATAAGTTCAGACTACTCAGCAGAAACCATGCAGGCTAGAAGGCAATGGGAATACATATATAAAGGCTTGAAGGAAAACAACTGCCAGCCCAGAATTATATATCCAGCAAAACTATCTCTCAAATATGATGGTGAAATTAGGACATTTCCCAATAAACAGAAGTTTAGGGAATTTTCAAAAACCAAACCAAAATTACAAAAAACACTAAAGGGAGTCCTACGGTTAGATAATCAATGACATCAGATAACAACCCAAGACTAGAACACAGGACAGAGCAACCACATATTGACTCAGATAGGGAAGTCAAAAATACATCAAAGCTAAAACATTGAAAATATGGAAACAGAGATATCAATATGTAAAAAAGGACAACATTAAAACAAAAAAGAGGGACTTAAAAAATGCAGACATTGATTTTTCATATGGAGGGGAAGTCAAGGCGATGTAAAGAAATAAAAGACTGGCATAAACTTAGAAAAATAGGGGTAAATATTAAGGTAACCACAAAGGAATCTAACAATCCTACAAATCAAAATAAAAAAGTAGAAAAATATAAAGACCCAGCAAACACAAAATCTACAACAATGAAAAAGAGGAAAAAAATGCATAAAGAAAAACAACTCAGCACAGAAAATTAAGGGGAACAAAGAAACTATGAACAACACACAAAAAGAGACATCAGGATTACAGCACTAAACTCATACCTATCAATAATTGCCCTGAATGTAAATGGACTTAATGCACCAATAAAGAGACAGAGAGTGGCAGACTGGATAAAAAAGCATGATCTGACTATATGCTGTCTACAAGAGACGCACCTTAGACTTAAAGACACAAACAGGCTAAAACTCAAAGGATGGAAAAAAATGTATCAAGCAAACAACACTTGAAAAAGAGCTGGAGTGGCAATATTAATCTCTGACAAAATAGACTTTAAGGGAAAATCCACCACAAAGGATAAGGAAGGGCATTATATAATGATTAAAGGGTCAATACACAAGGAGGACATAAATATAATAAATATTTATGCACTAAATGACAGGGCTCCAAATTACATAAAACAACCTCTAACAGCACTGAAGAGAGAGACAGCTCCACATAGTAGTAGGAGACTTCAAGATGCCACTTTCGGTGAAGGATAGAACATCCAGAAAGAAGCTCAACAAAGACACCGAAGAGATAAATGCTACCATCCACCAACTTGATCTCATATACGTATACCAAACACTGCATTCAACAGCAACCAAGTATGCTTTCTTTTCCAATGTACATGGAACATTCTCCAGAATAGACCACATATTAGGCCATAAAGCAAGCCTTAACAAAATCCAAAACATTGAAATATTACAAAGCATCTTTTCTGACCATAAAGCCATAAAGGTGGAAATCAACAACACAAAAAGCAAAGAAAAAAAATCAAAGACATAGAAACTGAACAACTCCTTGCTCAAAAACTACCAGGTTATAGAAGAAATTAAGGATGGAATAAAGAAATTCATAGAATCAAATGAGAATGAAAACACATCTTACCAGAACCTTTGGGACACAGCAAAAGCAGTGCTCAGAGGTCAGTTTATAGCAATAAATGCACACATCCAAAAAGAAGAAAGGGCCATAATCAAAACATTAACCCTACAACTGGAACAAATAGAAAGAGAGCAGCAAAAGAAGCCCACGGGTGCCAGAAGGAAGGAAATAATAAGAATTAGAGCAGAATTAAATGAAATAGAGAATAGAAAAACGATTGAAAAAATTAATGAGACCAAAAGCTGGTTCTTTGAAAAGATCAACAAAATTGATAAACCATTGGCCAAACTGACAAAAGAAAAACAGGAGAGGAAACAGATAACCTGTATAAGAAATAAGATGGGTGATATCACAACAAACCCAACTGAAATTAAAAGAACCATAAGGTACTACTATGAAAAATTGTACTCTAACAAATTTGAAACCTACAGGAAATGGACAAATTTCTAGAAACTCACTACCTACCTAAATTAACACAAACAGAGGTAGAACAACCAAATAAACCCATAACAAAAGAAGAGATTGAAAATGTTATTAAAAAACTCCCAAAAAAAAAAAAGCCCTGGCCCAGATGGCTTCACTGGAGAATTCTACCAAACTTTCAGAGAAGAGATAACACCACTTCTGCTAAAGGTATTTCAGAGCATAGAAAAGGATGGAATATTTCCAAACTCATTCTATGAAGCCAGCATAACCCTAATACCAAAACCAGGTAAAGACACCACAAAAAAAGAAAATTACCGACCAATATCCCTCATAAACTTTGAAGCAAAAATCCTCAACAAAATTCTAGCCAATGGAATTCAGCAATATATCAAAAAAATAATCACCATGACCAAGTGGGATTTATACCAGGTATGCAGGGGTGGTTCAACACTAGAAAACAATCAATGTAATCCATCACATAAATAAAAAAAAAAAGACAAGAACCACATGATCTTATCAATTGATGCAGAAAAGGCATTTGACAAAATCCAACACCCATTCATGATAAAAACTCTCAATAAAATAAGAATAGAGGGGAAATTCCTCAGTATAATTAGGGCACTTATACAAAGCCAACAGCCAACATCATCCTAAATAGAGAGACTTTTAAATCATTCCCCCTGAGAACAGTAACCAGACAAGGATGCCCTCTATCACCACTCTTATTCAACATTGTGCTGGAGGTCCTAGCCAGAGCAATTAGGCTATAAAAAGAAATAAAGGGCATCCAAATTGGTAAGGAAGAAGTCAAAGTATCTCTATTTGCAGGTGATATGACCTTATACATAGAAAACCCCAAAGAATCCACAAGAAAACTACTGGAACTAATAGAAGATTTCAGCAAAGTTTCAGGATACAAGATAAACATACAAAAATCAGTTGGATTCCTTTACACCAACAAAGAGAACCTTAAAGAGGAAATTACCAAATCAATACCATTTACAATAGCCCCCAAGAAGATAAAATACTTAGGAATAAATCTAACCAGAGACGTAAAAGATCTATACAGAGAAAACTACAAGACACTGCTGTAAGAAACTAAAAGAGACCTGCATAAGTGGAAAAATATACCTTGCTCATGGACAGGTAGACTCAACATTGTGAAAATGTCAATTCTACCCAAAGCAATCTACAGATACAATGCAATTCCAATCCAAATTCCACCAGCATTTTTCAATGAGATGGAGAAACAAATCACCAACTTCATATGGAAAGGGAAGAGGCCCCGAATAAATAAAGCATTACTCAAGAATAAGAACAAAGTGGGAAGCTTTACACTAACTGACTTTAGGAACTCTTATAGCGCCACGGTAGACAAAACAGCCTGGTACTGATACAACAACAGATACGTAGACCAATGGAACAGAGCTGAGAATCCAGATATAAGCTCATCCACCTATGAGCAGCTAATATTTGATAAATACCCAAAGTCCATTAACTGGGGAAAAGACCATCTCTTTAACAAATGGTGCTGGCATAACTGGATACCCAGCTGCAAAAAACTGAAACAAGACCCATACCTCACCCCATGTACAAAAACTAACTCAAAATGAATCAAAGACTTAAATATAAAATCAAAATGATAAAGATCATGGAAGAAAAAATAGGGACAACGCTAGGAGCCCTAATACATGGCATAAACACAACATGAACCGTAAGTAACAATGCACAAGCACCAGAAGAGAAACTAGATTACTGGGAGCTCCTAAAAATCAAACACTTATGCTCATCAAAAGACTTCACCAAAAGAGTCAAAAGACAACCTACAAACTGGGAAAAAATTTTAGGCTGCGACAAATCCGATCAGCATCTAATCTCTAAAATCTACAAGATACTTCAAAACCTCAACAACAAAAAGAGAAATAATTCAATTAAAAAATGGGCAAAGGATATGAACAGGCAATTTGCCAAAGAAGATATTCAGGCAGCTAACAGACACATGAAGAAATGCTCACAATCATTAGCCTTTAGAGAAATGCAAATCAAAACTACAGTGAGATATCATCTCACCCCAACAAGGCTACCATTAATCCAAAAAACACAAAACGATAAATGCTGGAGAGGTTGTGGAGAGACTGGAACACTTATACACTGTTGGTGGGAATGTAAAATGGTACAACCACTTTGGAAATTGATTTGGCGCTTCCTTAAAAAGCTAGAAATAGAAGTGCCATACTATCCAGCTATCCCGTGCCTTGGAATATATCCTAAAGAAATAAGAGCCTTCACATGAATAGATATTCATGGAATAGATATCCATGTTCATTGCAGCACTGTTCACAATAGCAAAAAGATGGAAACAACCTAGGTGCCCATCAATGGATGAATAGATAAACAAATTATGGTATATCCACACAATGGAATATTACACAATGATAAAGAACAACAATGAAGCCGTGAAACATCGTATAACATGGTGGAAGCTGGAACTTATTATGCTGAGTGAATTTAGTCAGTCACAGAAGGACAAATACTATATAAGAGCACTATTATAAGAACTCAAGGAAAGGTTTAAACACAAAAGAAGACATTCTTTGATGGTTATGGGGGTGGGGGAGGAGGGTGAGGGTTATTCACTAACTAGATAGTAGATAAGAATCATCTTAGGCAAAGGGAAGGACAGCACACACTACAGGGGAAGTCAGCACAGCTGGACTAAACCAAAGCTAAGAAATTTCCTGAATACAATCAAATACTTTGAGAGACAGAGTAACAGGGATAAGGGTCTGGGCACCATGCTTTCAGGGGACATCTAGGTCAATTGGCATAACAAAGCTTATTAAGAAAATGTTCTGCATCCTACTTTGGTGAGTGGCATCTGGGGTCTTAAAATCTTGCAAGCGGCCATCTAAGATGCATCAATTGGTCCTAACCACCTGGAGTAAAGGAGAAAGAAGAACACCAAAGACACAAGGAAAGTATTAGCCCAAGAGACAGAAAGGGCCACATAAACCAGAGACTCCATCAGCCTGAGACCAGAAGAACTAGATGGTGTCCGGCTACCACCAATGACCGCCCTGACAGAGAACACAGCAGAGAGTCCCTGATGGAGCAGCAGAAAGATGGGGTGCAGAACTCAAATTCTAGTAAGAAGACCAGACTTAATTGTCTGACTGAGACTGGAGGAACCCCAGAAAGCATGGGCCCTGGACTCTCTATCAGCCCAGAACTAAAACAGTTTCCGAGGCCACCTCTTCAGACAGGGATTGGACTGGACTGTGGGACATAAAGTGATACTCATGAAGAGTATGCCTCTTAGTCAAGTAGATACAGGAGACCAAAGGGGCTGCTTCTGTCCAGAGGTGAGATGGGAAGGCAGAGAGGGTTAGGAGCTGGTTGAATGGACATGGGGAATGAGGGGCAGAAAGGAGGAGTGTGCTGTAGCAGAATGGGGTGAGCAAGTAGGGTCACGTAACAATGTATGTATAACGTTTTGTGTGGGAGACTAACTTGAAATGAAAACTTCATTTAACTACAACAATAAAAAAATGACAATCTTAGAGATCAAGTATTGCATTTTAATTTAGTCATGGTAAAATTACACAGAAAACTACGTGACTCATTCAGTGCTGTGTAGGCCTGGCAGCATGACTTTGCCAACACTGAATTCAAATACTGATGACACTTTTCATTAACTCTGACACCTTAAGTTTTCTCAATCTTGGTTTCTCCTCTGTAAAGTGAGGATGAGAGTACCTACTTGTTAAGTTGTAGTGAGGATTTGCAGAATGCATGTGAAGAGCCTGGTACTCCGCAGGCTCACATTCACCATCAGATCTACAAAGAAATCCCACATTTCCAACAAAAATTTTCTGTTTAGAAGAAATTTTGGAATTTGGCAATCTATTTCCAAAAATGAGCCAATGAAAATCCTATGAATCACAACAGAATATTGTTCGATATAGTGCTGAAAAAGGAATCCCTTAGGCTGAAAGTCACTCAAAATACATAGTGGCTGCAAAAATAGACTCGAGCATTTCAACAACTGTGAAGATGGCGCAGGACCAGACAATGTTTCATTCTGTTGTACTCAGGGCTTCCACGAGTTGGAGCTGACTCAACAGCAACTAACAACATACTGTCAGAAATGCCTTCCCGGTAATCAGGTTAAGGGGATCTCCTGCTTTTAAACAGATGCAGATTGACATAACTGAATTTTTCAATAGCATAGACTGTCCTTGTCAGGAAACTGGGCTGTACATACAAGACTCCAGATCAGTTAGGATCAGGCAGATGCCCACTGGGTAGGTAGTACTGCCAATGAGAGCTGAAAACCAAAAGGCAAGTCTTGGAGTAGGTAATGAGCCATATACTCAGAAAGGGCTCAGGTCTACTGGGTCAGAAAGAACATTACAGAAATTAGCCTAGTGCTTGGAATAGGGGTAATGGGAGGAAGATAAACTGTTCCATCTTTATCTGAAGCAGTTCTGAGACCTTTTACTCTAAAGATCCCAGGCAGACTCATTTAGATCCCCTTTGTCTCTAGAATTACTTTCCTGTAGTCAACGAACTTAATGCCACCAAATCTTTTAGCTTCTTCATTGGATGGAAGAATTTCTCATGGTCATCTTGAGGTTCCAGCTGGATTCTTAGTTGCCTCAAAGTCCTCAGGGTGGAACTTTGCTCTTCCTTTCAAACAAGAATTTATGCTTTTGTTATACTCTCTCTCCCAGGTCAGGGCAACGGCCCAGATCACCCCCAAAATCAGGAGGATATATATTATCCTTTTTTTATTTTCTAAAAAAAATCACTCCTCCCTCCCACCATCTGCCAGTTGATTTCCTTTCACTGCAGCTGGTTATAATTTATAAATTATAAATTAGACACATGTCAGCTGCTTCTCCTTAGCAACATCTTATAAATGACTCTCTGTAGGAGCTTGGCAAAAAGATATCTTTTGAAATGATTCCAAGGAAAAATTAGTCATTACCAAGCTATATAAATCCAAATCTCCAAACTTGTTATTTTTCAGATGAAAACTGAGGCTGTGATGGTGTGTGTCTGGTGACTCACATCAATTTAATAAAAGTGCCAAGAGCCAGCACCAGCACCTAGGTCCTGATTCTTGGTTACCTTTTGCCATATACCATATGCCTCTCCCCTTAAAAGTTCAGTATAATTTAACAAAATGCAGAATGTTTTTGATAGGATTATGTAGAAATTTGGAAAAGATTCCATCAACTAGGCTCAGACATAACAGAGAGAGACAGCTAGACACAGGTTTTCTAAAGGCCAGTGAAGGATGGGGAAAAGATGGATGATTTCAGTCAATTCATTAAATCTTGAAGCTTCAACCTCCATATACTGTCCCACCTGTGGAAATGGTGCACTTTGAGACAGAGAGAGCACTAGTATATGAGTCATCTAACATCTCCAGCTATCACATTACAAATCTCCACACATACAGAGGAAACTATTATCATACTCTTACCTGCAAATACCAATTACACAATAATGATATTTACATAATGAGTCAATGACATTGAACAAAAAATGTCAATTAAGAATGTGGCTAACAGCACGCAGTTCTCACAATGATAGTTTTACTTTCCTCATGGCAAAATCATTCCTCTGGACACCTTCCTGAAATGAATATCCTGAAAAAGCATAGGTGTTGACCTTGCCCCATATCACCCTCGTTCCTCATAGAATTGAATGGTACCCACCTCTCCCTATGCTTCAGCTGCAACATGTGACCAAGGTCAGCTAATAAGATACAATTCTAAGATTCTTGTTGAAACCGTTGGAAAAAGAAGTTAACTTTCTTTGCAGATACTTCTGGGGACTACAAGCCTGAAATAAAGCTACCAGAGAAGAAAGCAGAACAAAAAGACACTGGGCCCCTGGATCCATCCTTTCGTGAAGTTAGACCTATCCCAGGACTCCTCAGTTACTTGAGCTAATGACAGCCCACTTTCTTTTTAATCTAAAAATCAGTTTGTGTTAGATTTATGACACTTGCAACCAAAAATGCCCAAACTAATACATCTCTATGGCCATAACTTCACTTTCCTTATCTGTAAAAAATTAAATAATCCTGAAAATCTTTTCTAACTGTATATATATATTTTTTTTAAATCTATGACTCTATACTGTAACTCTAAGGAGACCTAGTGGCACAACTGTTAAGTGCGCAGCTGCTAACCTAAAGGAAGGCAGTTCTAACCTACAAGCCACTTTAGGGGAGTAAAGACTTGGCTATCTGCTCCCATGAAGATTAGTCTAGGAAATCCTATGAGGCAGTTACTATGAGTTGTAACTGACTCCACGGCACACATCAACAGTACTATAACTCTGAGCCTCAGTTTCCTCATCTTTACAACTAGGATGTAGGACTGAAGGATCTCCAAGTCCCTTCCAAAGCTAACATCCTATGATTCTGTGACTGTGTATCGATCAGGGCAGAAAATGTCCTGGTAGATTGTTTCTATCTTTTCGAGTCAAGAATGTGGCAGGTTGAGAACAGTTCTGTAGCACTGCCACCTGGTGGAAATTTGCTTGGACTACATTTTTACCTTTCTAATCAACAATTAGGAATGCTTGCAATTTCATAAGCTTCTGAAATAATGTTTCAGGTCTGGAGCATAAAGAATTAAAATAAATAAATAAATTTCAAAAAACATTTTCTGAACATCTACTGTGTACAAGTTACTATAATGAGCATTTGAAAATGTTTGAGAGAGTCTCTGTCATCACAGAATCTTACTCTTATGGGGACATCATATAGTTTCTACTATTAATAGTGTAACACAGGAAAGGAATAGAGCTAAATGACCACAAATTCATGAGAGATTGGAAGATATTAGAGGACATGTTTTCAACATAGACCTTTAAAGTCTACACCAGGATAGCATCACTCCAGATGAAGAGAAAGCGGTGGACAAAAGGCAATGCAGTGATCCATCACAGGAGATATTTCAGGAATCGCTAGAAGACCACATGGTCTAGAGCACAGATTGCTTGCTGAGAGTGAAGAGGACTTGAAGAACTTACTGATGAAGATCAAAGACCACAGCCTTAAGTATGGATTACACCTCAACATAAAGAAAACAAAAATCCTCACAACTGAACCAATAAGCGACATCATGATAAACGGGGAAAAGACTGACGTTGTCAAGGATTTCATTTTATTTGGATCCACAATCAATATCCATGGAAGCAGCAGTCAAGAAATCAAAAGACTCATTGCATTGGGCAAATCTGCTGTAAAAGACCTCTTTAAAGTGTTGAAAAGCAAAGATGTCACCTTGAAGACTAGGGTGCATCTGACCCAAGCCATGGTGTTTTCAATTGCCTTCTATGCATGTGAAAGCTGGACGATGAATAAAGAAGCCCGAACAAGAACCGACACCTTTGAATTGTGGTGTTGGGAAAGAATATTGACTATACCATGGGTTGCCAAAAGAACTAACAAATCTATCTTAGAAGAAGTACAACAAGAACGCTCCTTAGAAGCAAGGATGGAGAGACTATGTCTCACATACTTCCAACATATTGTCATGAGGGATCAGTCCCTAGAGAAAGACATTATTCTTGGTAAAGTAGAGGGTCAGCAAAAAAGAGGAAGACCTTTAATAAGATGGATTGACACAGTGGCTGCAACAATGGGCTTAAGCATAACAACGATTGTGAGGATGGCTCAGGACCGGGCAGTGTTTCGTTCTATTGTACATAGTGTCACTATGAGCCAGAACCAACTCGATTGCACCTAACAACAGCAACACACAGATGTTTTCAGGGGAGTGCCTGTAGGCTTCTGCTTGCACTGTGGCTGTGGGTCTGGGATGCCTTTTGAGGAAGAGCAGTGTCAGTGGTGGTGGCAGTAGAGAAAGGTGGGATGCGGTATTTGCTGGGCTCCACCAGGGCAGCAGCGCTATGCACTGCGGACTACATCCCTGCACTGTGTGGCATGCAGGAGGGTCATTTATGGTCCAGGCAGCTTTACCTAAAGACCTTTCCGACAACTTCCATTTGACATTGAAGGCTGCCCTCAGCACTAACACTTCATCATTGCTAGGAACCAGAGACAACTGTCATTATACCAGCTTGACCCATGCACAGCAGACACAATGCTCTGTTTCTTCTCCCAATAACTTGATGAGCCAACTGTATAGACCCTATCGTTTCTCTACTAAATTGACAGCAAGTGAGCGATGGAAACATGCTTTAGCAGAGACTCGTCCTGGAACAAGAACACCTAAAGGCAAAATAACTAAGGAGAAGAGAAGAAAGGGTTTAACAGAGGTCAGGTCACTGGTGAAAGGCATATGGTTTCCTTAGGCCTGGTCTGAATGTTCATCTTATGATAAATGGAGCAGTGCAGACTACTGCCCAAAGAAGCATGAAGAGCAGGAGAAGGTGGAGACCAACATGGTCCCGTAGAGAGAAGGATGGGATTGGAAGAGGAAGATGAAAGTTAAATGGGAGCAAGGAAGAGTGGAAACATGGGAAGGCATTAGTCCTAGCCCCCTGACCCTGGTCCAGTGGAGAAACATGATTGTTGTATCAGGATACTTGAGGGAAGAAATGTTTTCAACATGACAGCAAAATAAGGAAGAAAGAGATTGGTCTGTGTCCTGGTAGCTGGCGGAAATAGAAAAGGAGCTGCAGGTTTTGCCATTGGGAAAGCCACTAAATGGAAGGACACTTGCAGAAAAACAAAGAACAAAATAGTTCACTGTTTGCATTGCATAGAATGATATGAAGACCATATAATCTTCCGTAATATTTCTTTTACATGTAAAAGGACACATATCAAGATGAAGAAATAACCCACAGGTCGCAGTCTCTGCTGCTTCTAGGCCATCATTACCATCTGCCAGCTCACTGGCATCAAAGACATGTATGCAATGGTCTCTGGGTCCGTCAGTATGCTCAACCTCACCTGGGGCCTCTTCCATGGACTCTCTACCAGGAAACTCATCAACAGCTGGCTGATAAGAAGGGTCTCAATGTTGTGGAGTTCCACGAGGAAGGTGGCCCTCTGCCCATCACAGTCACCTCTTTCTAGGGGGTCTTGAGAAAGGATCTGGAGTTAGAAATTGAGGTTCCAATTATCAAAATGAACCGGGAAGAAATGAAGACCCTGCAGAGAATAAAGTGCACTGTGTGGTCAGGTTTAAAGATAGCCACCGCCTAAGCTTCCCTCAGGCCTTATGGTTTCTGGTGCTGCCTGGCACCTAGAAGCAAAGGAAAGGTCAACCATAACTCTTCTATTTACTGCTGATAAATAATTACAGCTTTCATTTACTGAGTACATGCTATATGCCAGTCACTGTGATAGGTACTTTACATACATTTCTCTGTTCAAGACTATTTTAAGTATTCATTTAAGCTAGCAAAAGTAAATTAATTAGACAGATAAGGTTAATAGTCTGGTGCAATCAATAACATGCAAAATAATAATATATAGCATTTGTATATCATGAAAAATCATATTAACTTTGAATCGTCCAAAATGAATGTCATTAACTTCATTTTACAGAGCAATTAAATAACTTGTTTACAGTCACACAGCTAGAAAGCAGAGGAAAATAAGAACCTGTTCTGTTTGACTCTAAAATCCATTCTTTTTTTGGTGAAACTTCTAACTAATAAAAGGGGCCCTAGTGGTGCAGTGGTTAAGCATTTGGCTGCTATTGAAAAGGTCAGTAGTTCAAATCCACCAGCCTCTCCTTGGAAACACTAAGGGGCAGTTCTACTTTGTCCTACGGGGTTGCTATGAATCAAAATGGCAACAGATTTAACTAATAAAAAATAAAATTCTATGCAGGTCATATTTTAGAGGTGCTTGAAAGTCAGTCCGCAAATAAAGCACAGAACAAATTGATGGTGGGAGAGTAAAAGTGAGAATATTGGTTAGAGAATGAGACCTAATATGGAGTCATAAGGATCTAAACTAGGATACTGATAGCAAGAAGATTGAATAAAAGAAAACAGATGCAAGAGATGTTTCTGGGTTAGACTTCATGGGATTTGACTAATTATTAAATTTGTCTTAAGAAAAAGGAATTCCTCAGGGTTGAGAAATGTGACACAGAATTTTTGAGCACAAACCAAAAAACCAAACTTGTTGCTATGGAGTTGATTCTGACTTGTGGCAACATTGTGTGTTACAGAGCAGAAAGAACTGAGCTTCATAGGGTTTTCTTGGCTATAATCTGTATGGAAGCAGATCACCAGAACTTTCTTCCATGGTGCCACTGGGTGAGTGTGAACCACACACTTTCAGTTAGTAGCCAAGTACAAACCATAAAAACAAGTGTGCTATTAAAAGAAACAGAGGAGTCCGGAAGAGGAACTTTTTGTGGGGGGAGGGAGAGGAGAGAGAAAGAAAGAAACCTTAAGCTCAGATTTAGACATGTTAAGGTTAGTGTTCAGAAGGATTTAGAAATGTCCAAAGGGCTGCTGGAGATGAAGGTTTCAGTTTCAAGAGAGAATCTAGAAATATAGAGTTTGGAACCATCTTTGAAATAATTGCTAAACTCATAAAAAATAGATAAAATGGCCACCAGTAAAATATACAGAAAGAAGAGTAAGTACAAAACACTAAAGAACACCAACTTTAAAGGATGGAAAGAGAAAAAGAAGTCAATAGAGAAAACAAAAGGAAAAAATCAGAGAGTTAAAGGGAGTATCAGGGTAGGGCAGTGCCATAGAAGCCAAGAAAGAAAAGCATTTTGAGAATGAAAGATCAACAAGGCGAAATGCATCAGAGAATCCACAGAGCTGAACAATAACAAAGACCATTGGTTGAAGTCACTCAGTAGTTGTTACTGATCTTAAGAGAACAGTTTCAGTGAAATGATGGGGAGAGAAGCAAGAGAATGGATAATGAGGGAGTTCAGGCAGAGTTCATAGTCTACTCTCAAGAAATTTTACATAAGGAAGGAGAGCAATAGGATAGCAGCTTAAGAGGGAAAAGGTCAAGGGAAGATGTTTTCCTTTAGGCTGGAGTAAATAAGTATGTTCACAGGTGGAGGAAAAGAAGCGTAGTTAGACAGTGTCTTAGTCATCTAGTACCTCTATAACAGAAATACCACAAGTGGATGGCTTTAGCAAAGAGAAATTTATTTCTTCATGGTAAAATAGGCTAAAAGTCCAAATTCAGGGTGTCACCTCCAGGGGAAGTCTTTCTCTCTCTGTCGGCCTTTTCATCAATGTTCCCCCGGACCAAGAGCTTCTCCGGGCAGGGACCCTGGGTCCAAAGGACACACTCTGCTCCTGGTACTGCTTTTCTTGGTGATAAGAGGTCCCTCTGTCTCTCTACTCACTTCTCTCTTTTTATATCTCAAGAGATTGCCTCAGGACACAATCCAATCTTGCAGATTGAGTCCTGCCTTACTAATACAACTGCCATCCATCCTCCCTCATTAACGTCATAGAGACAGGATTTACAACATATAGGAAAATCACACAACACCAGGAATCATGGCCCAGCCAAACTGATACACACATTTTTGGGGGAACGTAATTCAATCCATGACAGACAGAAACATTTAAAATGCAGAAGAGAGGATATCAGCTGAAAAGGCAAGATTCCAAAGACAAAAGTCCACTTATTAGTACACAGCTATAGGATTTATACTTGAAAAAGTGGAAAAAATCATTCTTCCTCATAAAGGAATAAATCATCAGAGGATCAAGGAACCCAAGAATAATTTATGGCAGAAAAGGTAAATTCCCATCAGTTATCACCTAGATTCTTACTCTAGCTAAATAAGGCAGGAGTGTTATATGTGTGTATATAATGTTCTCAAATCACATAAGTATAAATCACTATTGTGTATACTTTTATAATGCTTTCAACACTGCTATGCTTTCGATAATGCTCTCAAACCACATATGTATAAGACAGTGTTATGTGTGTCTCTGCAATATGTATTAAGGCATTATTATGTTTAATTCTATAAATGCTCTTAAGTCATAGATGCACAAGTCACTTGTAATGTTACTTGAAAGTACATAATCTCTGAATTTAAAAACAGATGTGAAGAATTTAAGATATGTCGTAAACAACCTCCCTAAATTGGCTTGGTACATACCTGATAGGACAAAAGAAATGTAACATGAAGTTATGTCTTTGTAAAGTGGCCTTAAGACATTAGCAATGTCATAAATAACCCCTCAATCTCCAAAACCCCTTAATCTCCAAAAAGATGCAACATTAGGTGAATGTCTGACCTTGAAGAAAAGATGTCACATAACACACTAAACGTAGTATCACGTGGCCCCTATCACATGAAGCCAAATGTTAAGGATTGAATTATGTCCCACAAAAATATGTGTTATAAACCCTAACCTCTATGCCTGTGGTTATAATCCCACTTGGGAATGGGTTGTCTTTGTTATGTTAATGAGACAGGATACATGTAGGGTGTATGTTGAGTCAATATCTTTTGAGATATAAAAGAAAATAAACAAGCAGAGATTGGGGAAGATAGATGCCAAACCACATGGAGATCTCCAAGGAATCGAGAAACAGAAGCTGAAGAGACAAGGACCTTCCTCCAGAGCCACAGAGAAAGAAAACCTTCCCCTAGAGCCAGCGCCATAATTTCAGACATTTAGCCTCCTAAGCTGTTAATGTCATCCACTCATGGTATTTGTTATAGCAGTACTAGATAACTAAGACACCAAGATTAGAAAATTGTATTTAAGTAGTGAGTTTAAGCTGATTCTTTGAAGGAAGACAGAGGCAAGACCCTCTCTAGACTCTGACACTCTTCAAAGAGACCCTGCCAGAGATTAAGACTGAGACTCTGCCTG
The DNA here is from genome assembly GCA_030035585.1 of Dugong dugon. NCBI lineage: Eukaryota > Metazoa > Chordata > Mammalia > Sirenia > Dugongidae > Dugong > Dugong dugon. Next base: position 44,779,769 of record CM057474.1, read on the forward strand.
TCACTGCCAACCTCAGACCCTATCTACATGGGACCTCCACAGAATTTGAGCCATGGTCAGGTCTTCCTCCTGAGACCACTTGTAAAAGGTAAAAGCCTAAAGTCTAAAGATGGGGACTCTACCCATTGAGCAAACATTGTAATTGTTCATTCTGATTCTCCAGTTCTGAACGAATGTTTTGAGGTCTTACTTGCATTCCTTGCCATGACTACCTTGCAATAAGCTAAATGAGCTTATGCATGACAAACTTGAGTATCTCTCTATTGATTTCTAAGATTAAAATTAAAAATCCTCCTGGATAAGGAGTATATAGGGTGATCAACTCATCCCAGTTTATCCAGTTTACCCAGTTTTTCCACTTTAGCACTAAAAGTCTGACTTCCAGAAAATCCCTAAGTCCTGAATTTAGGGTAACCTTCACAGTGTATCAGATGAATGTTGTTGAGGTCATGTGGGTTAGTATCTTGTCTTTATGTGGAAACTTGACAAGAATCAATCAAAGATGGATAAATGGACTGCTGAGAAACAGTGATGAGCAATCTTATTAAATGTCAAGAATTTGTAACATCAATCAGCAGTGTCTCATCTACACAGGTTCACGCTCAGCAGCACAGGAGCATGAACTGAAAAAGGCAATGGTATGGATCTTGAAGTGCAAATGGTCTTTCACTACTCGATTCCACTCTGTACACAGTGTCTTTGTAGACCAATTCATGGAATATGCTCTTGCGAAAGTCACTTGTGACATCCTAATTATTAAATATAATGGTTACCTTGCAGATTTCCCCTTTCATAGGCTCTGAATGCATTTGTCACAGTTGTCCACTCCTTCCTGTAAACACTTTGCTTTCTGAATTCTTTGCTTACCTGGCCTATAATTATGCCTGACTTTGCTTCCCTAAAAATCATCTAAAAACAAGGGGAAACCTGAAAGAAATAGATTGATACAATAGTTTCAACAATGGACTCAAACATACTGACAATTATGAAGATGTTGCAGGACTGGGCGATGTTTAGTTCTGTTATACATAAGGTGGCCGTGAGTAGGAGCCGACTGGATGGCAACTGACAACAAAGATCAACCAGCTTCGATGTCCACTTAAAAGTCTGGCCCTGGGTAAATTTGTCTCTATCACTTACTTCTACTTCAAGGACGCATAAAATTCAGCACTTCTGAAGCCAAATTTATTTATTCTAAAACTTGTTCCTCCTCCTGTGTTGTTTATTTTAGCACCACCATTCAGTTGTTGTTGTTAGTTCATAAATTACCCAAGGCAAAAACCTAGAAATCATCATCAATTCATCCTACACCTAATCTTTCAATACTAAATTGATAATGATTTTAAATTGATTTTCTTAACATTTGTCATTTTCCCTCCTTTCTATTTCCACTATTACTCCTATAGTTCATTCTTCATCCTTTCTCAACTGGATTGCCTTAGGTAAGCCGACAGAGGTGAGAATGAAGAAAAAATTGAAGCTAAGCAAGGAAAAATTTACAACAGTATATAACCCTGCTGGCCAACATTTGCAACAAACTGTAAAAAAACACATCATATTTCTCAGCAATATTTGCTCAGCATTCAGGGATTTCTAGAATGTTGCAAAGAAAAAAAAAACCCTATGTTAGAGTAGAAATGGAAAAAACAGGAGGGATTTATCTGCTTGGTTCCCTTCTTTCTCCTACTTCCCATTGATCAAGATTATCCTGTAGGGAACTGACTCCCCCACATTCCAGGTTGTGTCATCCAGCTATACAATATGCCATGTAATCCAAGTCTGGAAGTTAGGGGTCACTCAGTGTGTAAAACTAAATCTGGTGGTGCTAAGTCAACAGGGTGACATTGGAGGTCCAGAGACCCAAGGCTTAATTCAGACTTCAGCCACTTATTGAACACAGCAAGGAGGCAGGTGGTACCCTCAGAAAAGTGGCCAAGGAAGTCTGTGAAGCACAGAAGGAGGGGACAATCTGGGCTTTAGAGGGCCTAAAGTTTATACAATTTGGGCAACTTTCATTAAGAAAAGGAATACAAAATTACTAATAAAACATTTGGTATAAAAATGAATATTTATTTAAAGTAGGAAAAGAAATCATAACAAATTTTAAAACCTGACAAATACTATAAACATAAAATTCAGAAAATTAACATAGTATTTTTAACTTCCTGAGGTAACTCTGTAATACATTATAGGGTTCTACATTTTCTGTCCAAATATTTTTTATTGCCTTTTTATATGACAGTGTTTTAAAATTGTTTTCTATAGAGAGAACGAAAAGGTGATGCAAACTTTTCTCCCCTGCTATCCACAAATTAAATTATCTATGTTGTTGTTGTTGTTGTTATATGTCATCAAGTCAACTCAGGCTGTAAGCATTTCCTACTTGTAATCTTTACAACCTTAGAGTAGAACTGACCCATAGGGTTTCCTAGATTGTAATCTTTACAGGAGCAGATCACTAGGTATTTTCTTTCACTGCTGGTGAAACTTTCAGTTAGCAGCCAAGTGCTTAACAACTGCACCACCAGGGCCCCTTAATTAAATTATCTCTACCCATTGCTGTCCAGTCGATGCTGACTCATACTGACCCTACAGACAGAGTAGAACTGCCCCATGGGGCTTCCAAGGAGGGACTGGTGGATTCGAACTGCTGACCTTTTGGTTAGCAGCCGAGCTTTTAACCAGTGCACCACCAGGGCTCCAAATTATCTCTATGGCAACTAAAGCATGTCAATTTTTTAACTGTGAAAATAAAACTTACCTAACATAACTTTTAAACACAAGCTTTCATATATTTATGAGGACTTTTGAAAGCCAGACAAGCATAAAATATCATTATAAATGATCATTTAAAATAAAGAAAATTGAGAAAATGGAGGGCACCAAGCACCCAAAGACAGGAATTTTTCCAGGAAGTAATGCTTTTATTTGGTAACATAATTAACAGGTGCAAGGATCTTTCCATCTCCCCAAACCAAAAAAAAAAAAAAAACCAGTTGCCTTCAAGTCAATTTCAGCTCATGGCAACCTCATGTTGTGTTAGAGTAGAACTGTGCTCCACAGGGTTTTCAATAGCTGGTTTTTTGAAAGTGGATGGCCAGGTCTTTCTTCTGAAGTGCCTGTCAAGTGGAGTCGAATAGCCAACCTTTTGGTTAGTAGCTGAGCACTTAACGACTTATACCACCCAGGGACTCTGCCCATCTCCCAAAGAGGTATTTAAGTACTCTTCACGAAGAGAAAGAATTGCCCAGGTGTTAGGGCTGCATGTACAGTGGTGTCTCTACTGGCTGCTGTCTGTTATTCAAAGAAGGGAACAGCTTTCCTAGAAGTGGAGTACAGGACTTCACTATCAATCAATCCTGAGGTTCTCTGTCTTCTGAACCTCCCATTATTTTAGCAGCAGAGGTGGCCAACTTTGTTGCCAGCTGAGTTTATTATCCAGCCTTTCTACCCCTGGTACTCTAGAGTAGACGTTCTAAGAAAGGATTGTCTGGTGATTTTGTGGTTGTCAGGAATTCTGACTGTTCAGTGCTTGAGGGAATGGTTTCAATCTGTACTACGGATAACTGTTATCTGTTTTATCTCCCTAACTACAGTTGTGCTTAGTTACAGGAAGAAGGGATTGGTAAAGGCTTGAGAACGCTTTCAATCATGAGCTTTCTGATGCCTCCAAGAGTATAGAAGTCTTTGGCCAAGAATTCCTCCCATATTCACACTGGGAGGTCCTTGTTCATACAGCAGAGAAATATTTTTCTCTGAAATTATAGTTTCCTTTCTCCATTCTTTTATTTAATCACAAACATATATTAATGCCTACAACATGTCCACCCTATTACAGAAGTTGGAAATACAGCAATAAACAGTTGGAAAGTGTCCCTGCCTTCATTGAGCTTGTATTCTAATAGAATCATAGAGAAGAGACACCAACTATTCAGATACACATATAATATGTCAGGGAATGATACTTGCTATAGATATACATAAAGTCGGTTAAGGAAATAAAGTTACTATAGAGAGGTTGTCTTACATAAGGTCCTCAGGGAGATGTCTCTGATTATATGACATTTGAGCAGAGATCTGAAGTGAAGGAAGAAACCATTAGATATTGGAGGAAATGCCCTTCAAGAAGAAGAACAGCATGACCTCAAATTGGGAGCAAAATTAGTGAGTTCAAAGATCAATAAGGAAGCCTTTGTAGTTAGAGAAAAGTGAGCCAGTGGAAGAGAGGTAGGAGATGGGATCTGAGAGGAGCAGGGAAGGCCCTGGGGTGGAAGCCAAATTGTGCCAGTTTACAGGTATAAGGACACTTTGACTATTACAGTGAGTGAGATAGAATGACTTTTGAAGTTATATGATCTGATTCAGGTTTCAAAAATTCTCTCTAGCTGTTGTGTTAAAAACCAACTAGGAGGCTATTGCAGTAACAACTGGTTGTGGCTTGAAGCAGGGTAGTAGCAAGGAGTGTGGTGAGACAAGATTGGAACCTGTATATATTTTGGAGGTAAAGCCAACATGATTTCCTGACACATAAGATATGGGAAGACTGCTGATGTAGCAGGTTTGAGGGAAGAGATCAAAATTTCAATTTGAACATGTTAACTCTGAAATGCCTATTAAATATACAATCAGAGATGCAATGCAAACAATACTATTCTCACTAATTTTTTTTTTTTTTTAGAAAATATAGCTATTTTTCATTAAATACATTTAATTTATGTAATCATATACTGGGTTTCCTGTTGCTATTTTAAATGAATTATTACATAAATTTTTTTTTAATTTCTTAGTTTTAGTTCCTAATATGGTACGTATTGGTAGGTGCAATCCACTTAAGCAAAAGCTTTTTAGGGGCCTCAATAATTTTTAAGAGAGTAAAGTGTTTTTGAGACTGAAAATATGTAAACTGCTGGACTTGAGAAAAACAGTGTGGTTGTAAATACTTATAAGCACTATGTAATATTTTGCTTTGTCTGATAAAAAGGATCTTCAGATTGACTTTCTAAATTTTATTGATTTTTAGACTCACCTTGTCTTAGTCATCTAGTGCTGCCATAACAGAAACACAACAGGTGGATGGTTTTAATGATGAGGAATTCATTTCTTCATAATCAAAGTAGGCTAAAAGTCCAAATTCAAGGTGTCAGATCCAGGGGAAGGCTTCTCTCTCTCTGCCTTCTTATCAGTGTTCCCCCAGACTAGGAGCTTCTCGGCACAGGGACCCTGGTCCAAAGGACGCACTCCGCTCCTGGCACTGCTTTCTTGATGGTATGAGGTCCCCCTGTCTCACTGCTCACTTCTGTCTTTTATATCTCAAGACATTGCCTCATGACACAATCCAGTCTTATAGATCAGGTCCTGCCTTACTAACACGACTGCCACCCACCCTCCCTCATTAACCTCATAGGGGCAGGTTTACAACATACAGGAATATCACACAGTACCAGGAATCATGGCTTAGCCAAATTGATACACACATTCTTTGGGGGACATAATTCAAACCATGACACACCTTTTAATGTAGCTGATGTTAACAGTACACCTGAAAATAGTACTTATAATTTTAAGATTTCAGTAGTAGAGATTTCAGAAAACAAAGATGTAAGTAGTGATATCCAGACCACTTCCCACATTTGGCTGCAACATCTAATTTTTATTCAAAATTTCATATTACTTTAAAGGTATTAAGTTATTTTTCTTATATTCAAGATTTGTATGTCCAGACTATTCATCTTGAATATTCTAATCTAGATCTGCAGTTATGATTCCACCACATGAGCCTTGACAATTTTTAAGACAAAGTTGAGAAGCAGGGATAGCCAAAGTAGTTTGGTCATATGCACAAACTGTTTGATCTGTACTTAAAACATTTTTACTGAGGGTTAGTTGCCTTTGGTTTTGCATATTTTTATGCTACCTTGACTATCTCGTATCCTTAGTAAAGCAAAGCAGAATTTAAACAAACCAAACAAAAAGAATTTTGTTAACCATGATAACATTTTTTTATGTAGTCAAATTTGTTCATTTGTTGGGGTGTGTGTGTGTGTGTGTGTGTGTGTGATTTCCCTGATCTCTTTGGTATGAAAGAACCTCAGGAAAATCTATTAGTCTTGAAACCCCTTGATATCCTTCCCATAGACAGCAGACTAAATCTTACTAACAATATAATAAAACTCTAGGTAAATTACTGAATGACATTTAATATTCTGATCTAAAGTTGGGATTTAGAGCTTATTTTTATATCCAAATATTTTTACGTTATTTGTTAAGAAGTAGGTCATCCCAAAGGAAAAAAATCTCCCATCTCTTTCAAAACTGATATAGTAATTTAAAACGTCTTCCAACTAACCTCATAAATTAGCAACCTAAGGTCACATAAGCAGCCCTGTGGTGCAATGGTTAAGCACTCAGCTGCTAACTGAAAGGTTGGCAGTTTAAACCCACCAGCTGGTCTGTGCAGGAGAAAAGACCTCACAATCTGCTCCTATAAAAATTTCAACCTAGGAACCCAATGGGGCCATTTTACTCTGTCACCTGGGGTCACTATGAGTCAGAATTGACTCAGTGGCACTCAAGGACAACAATAGTGTTGTAAAAGTCAAGGGTAAAGGAGGAGATTGTGTGCTGAGTTGAGTTAACCACATTAGAGTTATTGGTTTTTAAAAGTAAATTCCCAATATAAGTTGTTTACTTGCCACAGCATCTTCCTCTGTAAGTACAAACAGAAGGGAGAAAAAACAGTTATTTGAGCATTCCAGTTAGCTGAACTCTAGTTTAAATTTGAGTTTTCGTTATTTATTTTTAAAAGCCTCTGCAAATTAGATTTCGTTAGATAAAATAAGGGCCAGTAAATCTTGCCATTCTACGAATCTTCAAAGCTCTCTACAAGAAATCATTTAGGGGGGGCAAGATGGCGCTCTAGGCAGAAACACCACGCCGTCCCTCCACAGCAAAGATCCGAAAAACTAAGCCTAACAGAGAATCAACAATCCTGAAACCCTAGAACACCAAATGAAGAGATAAAGAACTCAGCCAAACACCAAACGGAGTGAGAATACTAAAAGAGAACGGAGAGCGAGGAGAGACTCAGGCAGAGATTCCTTACCAGCTAACGCAGCGCGGATCCACCATCTTGGATTCCTATCGGAGACCAGCAAACGGGAGAGCAGCCTTGCAGAGCATCTGGTCGGAGACAGAACGACCGTTTTGTCATCTTTTACCTCTTTTTCTCTTTTGTCTTTCTTCATTGCTTAATTTCTTGTCTCTCTATCTCTTCCTTCTCTTTCTGATCCCTGAATTCCAGGCGATGTATGCCTCTGTACCTTCTGGCCAGGCTGAGCTGTGAAAATTGAGACCGACTCCCCCAGACCTCATAGCTGCATCGGTGAGATCCCTGGGAACTTTGCAGTTCTTTAACTTTTCTGATTTTTATTTGGTCATTCTTTCCTTTTCTTTCTCTTCCCCCTTCTGGTTTCCTCCATCCCATAGTCTCTCATCTGTACATTCCAACGACAAGCTCTCCTAGCATTCTTTTATGTTTGTACACTTTTTGCTCCTCCTCCTCTCTCCTCTCTCCCATATCCAGCTTAGCTTCACACATAACCATCTTCCCGCTGCACCCTACCTAACTGCACCGTGCACTAGACATCACATCACAAAGCGGTGCAGGCACGCCCTATTGGAACCTGCCCAACACTGACTACCGACCGTCCTGGTGGCTGCGGTGAGTGCCACAAGCAACCCATCCCAGTGGCTCCTCCTCAACTAGATCTGCCCAGCTGTACCACAAGAACGAAAAAAAAAAAAATCTACAATCAATAAACGAAAGAAATATCTACTGAATGCCCCGAAAACAGCAAACAATATCAAAACATTTACAAAAACAAGACAAGATGGCTCCAATAGGCGTCCAAATTAAAACACCAGATAACTCTCCTGTGGAAGAAAATGCACTAGAAGTACCTGATACGGAACTCAAATCACTAATACTCGGAATTTTCCAAGAACTGAGGCAAAAAGCTGACAAACATGAGGAAAAAATAGACAAATTTATGGAAAATACAGACAAAAAATTGGAAGAATTCAGGAAGATGATGCAAGAACAAAATGCCAAAATAAATTCACAACTCGAAATTATACAAAAACAACAATTAGAAATCCAAAAGATAAACAACAAGATTTCAGAAATGGACGGTGTCATAGAAGGGCTGAGAAGTAGATTTGAAACCATGGAAGACAGGATCAGTGGAACTGAAGACAAACACTTGGATACAACTCTGTTTCAGGAAAACTCAGAAAAAAGAACAAAGAAAAATGAAGAGACCCTGAGAGTTATGTGGGACACAATTAAAAGCAAAAACTTACGAGTGATTGGCATACCAGAACAGGGGGAGAAAACAGAAAACACAGAGAGGATCATTGAGGAACTGCTGACAGAAAACTTTCCCAATATCATGAAAGATGAAAAGCTGGTCATCCAAGAAGCTCAACGAACCCCATATAGAAGAGACCCCAAAAGAAAATCACCAAGACATATCATATTCACACTCGCTAAAACTAAAGACAAACAAAGAATCCTGAGAGCAGCTCGTGAAAAACAAGAAGTCACATACAGAGGAGAAACAATAAGACTAAGCTCAGATTATTCAGCAGAAACCATGCAGGCAAGAAGGCAATGGGATGACATATATAAAATCTTGAAAGAAAAAAATTGTCAGCCAAGAATAATATATCCTGCAAAACTCTCATTCAGATTTGATGGTGAAATTAGGTCATTTCCAGATAAACAGAAACTAAAGGAATATGCAAAAGTCAAACCAAACTTACAAGAATTATTAAAGGGAGTTCTTCGATCTGAGGACAAACAGCTTAAGCCCTCAGGCAGGACCTAGGACCTAGGACGCAGGTTAACATGAACCAGATACCATTCTAGGAACTGAACTACAGACGACTTTCCAAAAACAAAAGATATACAACAGGGAATCAGAGAAATCAATCAAAGGATGACAACAACATCAAAACAATGAAAGAGGGAACAAACGGCATAGGTATAGAACCTTCTAAAGGAGAAGAAGGCAAGGCGATACCAAGTAACGGTAGACTGCTTCAAAATTATAAAGATAAGGGTAAAATTCATGGTAACCACAAAAAAAGTTAACAAACCAACTCATAAAAATAAAGACGAAAAACATAAAGTCTCAACAAAACCAAAACCTACAAAAACAAAAGAAATGAACACAAAATCCACAAACAAAAGGAACTCAGCACAAGAGAGTAAGAAGAACAAAGAAAACTTCAGCATCACAAAAAAAAGCACTACAAAATGACAGCAACAAATTCACATCTATCAATAATTACACTGAACGTAAATGGACTCAATGCACCCATAAAGCGACGGAGAGTGGCAGAATGGATAAGAAAACAGGATCCATCTATTTGCTGTCTACAAGAGACACATCTTAGAAACAAAGATGTGAATTTATTAAAAATCAAAGGTTGGAAAAAAATATATCAAGCTAACAACTACCAAAAAAGAGCAGGAGTGGCAATTCTAATCTCAGATAAAATAGACTTTAAAACAAAATCTACCATAAAAGACAAAGAAGGACACTATATAATGATTAAGGGGATAATCCATCATGAAGACATAACCATAATAAATATCTATGCACCCAATGACAGGGCTCCAAAATACATAAAACAAACTCTAACAACACTGAAAAGAGAAATTGACAGTTCCACAATAATAGTAGGAGACTTCAACACACCACTCTCAGTAAAGGACAGAACAACTAAAAAGAAACTCAGCAAAGATACAGAAGACCTAAAGGACACAATCAGTCAACTGGACCTCATAGACATATATAGAACAATCCATCCAACCGCTGCAAAGTACACATTCTTTTCCAATGCACATGGAACGTTCTCCAGAATAGACCACATCTTAGGCCACAGAGCAATCCTCAACAAGATCCAAAATGCTGAGATAATTCACAGTATCTTCTCTGACCACAATGCCATCAAGGTAGAAATGAACAACAGACAGAGCAAGGAAAAAAAATCAATTACATGGAAACTGAATAATACCCTGCTTACACATCAGTGGGTAACAGAAGAAATCAGAGATGTAATCAAAAAATTCCTAGAATCAAATGAGAATGAAAACACATCATAGCAAAACCTTTGGGACACAGCAAAGGCAGTCCTCAGAGGACAATTTATAGCAATAGATGCACATGTCAAAAACGAAGAAAGGGACAAAATCAAAACATTAACTACAGAACTCAAACGAATAGAGAACAGCAAAAAAAGCCCACAGCCACCAGAAGAAAGGAAATAGTAAAGATCAGAGCAGAAATCAATGAAATAGAGAACAGAAAAACAATAGAAAGAATCAACAACACCAAAAGTTGGTTCTTTGAAAGAATCAAAACAAAATCGACAAACCACTGACCAGACTGACAAAAGAAAAACAGCAGAGGACACAAATAACCCAAATAAGAAATGAAATGGGGGACATTACAACAGACCCAACTGAAATAAAAAGGATTATAACAGAATATTATGAAAAACTATAGTCCAACAAATTTGACAACCTAGAGGAAACAGATAAGTTTCTAGAATCACACGGCCTACCCAAACTACAACAAAATGATGCTGAAAATCTGAACAGACCCATAACAAGAAAAGAGATTGAAAGTTAATAAAAAAACTCCCAACCAAAAAAAGCCCTGGCCCAGATGGCTTCACTGGAGAATTCTACAAAATATTTACAGAAGAGCTTGACCAGTACTACTCAAGCTATTTCAGAGCATAGAAGAGGAAGCAACACTTCCAGATTCATTCTATGAAGCCACCATAATGCTGATACCAAAACCAGGCAAAGACATCACAAAAAAAGAAAATTACAGACCAATATCTCTCATGAATATAGATGCAAAAATTCTGAACAAAATTCTAGCCAATAGAATTCAGTATCATATCAAAAAAATAATACACCACGACCAAGTAGGATTCATACCAGGTATGCAAGGATGGTTTAACATTAGAAAATCCATCAACGTAATCCACCACATAAATAAAAGGAAAGAAAAAAATCACATGATTATCTCAATTGATGCAGAAAAGGCATTTGACAAAGTCCAACACCCATTCCTGATAAAAGCTCTCAATAAAATAGGTATAGAAGGGAAATTTCTCAACATAATAAAGGGCATCTATGCAAAACCAACAGCCAACATCATTCTTAATGGAGAAAGGCTGAAAACATTCCCCCTGAAAACAGGAACAAGACAAGGATGCCCTTTATCACCACTCCTATTTAACATTGTGCTGGAAGTTCTAGCTAGAGCAGTAAGGCAAGAAAAAGAAATAAAGGGCATCCAAATTGGTAATGAAGAAGTTAAACTCTCCCTGTTTGCAGATGATATGATACTATACATAGAAAACCCTAAAGACTCCACGAGAAATTTACTGGAAGTAATAGAAAGATTCAGCAGAGTAGCAGGATACAAGATAAACATTCAAAAATCAGTTGGATTCCTATACACCAGTAAAGAGAACGATGAAAAGGAGATCAGGAAATCAATACCATTTTCAATAGCCCCTAAAAAGATAAAATACTTAGGAATAAATCTGACCAGGAATATAAAAGACCTATACAAAGAAAACTACAAAACACTGCTGCATGAAACCCAAAGGGATCTACATAAATGGAAAAACATACCATGCTCATGGATAGGCAGACTCAACATTGTGAAAATGGCAATTCTACCTAAAGCAATCTACAAATACAATGCAATTCCGATACAAATACCAACAACATTCTTCAAAGAGATGGAAAAACTAATTATTAACTTTATATGGAAAGGGAAGAAACCTCGAATAAGTAAAGCACTACTGAAGAAGAAGAATAAAGTTGGAGGACTCACACTACCTGACTTGAGAACCTACTATACAGCTACGGTACTCAAAACAGCCTGGTACTGGTACAACAACAGAGACATTGACCAATGGAACAGAATTGAGAACTCAGATGTAAATCCATCCACCTACGGTCACCTGATTTTTGACAAGGGCCCAAAATACATCAAATGGGGAAAAGACAGTCTTTTTAACAAATGGTGCTGGCAAAACTGGATATCCATTTGTAGAAAAATGAAACAGGACCCATACTTCACACCATATACAAAAACTACTTCAAAATGGATCAAAGACCTGAATATAAAGCCTCAAACTATAAAATTCATAGAAGAAAAAATAGGACCAACACTTCAGACCTTAATACATGGCATTAACAGGATACAAACCATAAACATCAACACAAAAAACCCAACAGATAAACTAGATAATTGGGATCTTCTAAAAATCAAACATCTATGCTCTTCAAAAGATTTCACCAAAAGAGTTAAAAGAGAACCTACAGACTGGGAAAAAAATTTTGGACAGTACAAGTCAGACAAAGGTCTAATCTCCATAATCTACAAGAAAATCCAACACCTCTACAACAAAAAGACAACCAATCCTATCAAAAAATGGGCCAAGGAAATGAACAGACACTTCACCAAGGAAGACATTCAAATGGCCAACAGACACATGAGGAAATGCTCGCGATCACTAGCCATTAGAGAAATGCAAATTAAAACCACAATGAGATACCATCTCACCCCGGCATTACTGGCACAAATCAAAAACACTGGAAATAACAAATGTTGGAGGGGCTGCGGGGAGACGGGAACTCTTATACACTGCTGGTGGGAATGCAAAATGATACAGCCATTTTGGAAAATGATATGGCGTTTCCTCAGAAAGCTAGAAATAGACGTACCATTCGATCCAGCAATCCCACTCCTAGGAATATATCCTAGAGAAATAAGAGTCATCACTCGAATAGACATATGCACACCTATGTTCATGGCAGCATTATTCACAATAGCAAAACGATGGAAACAACCTCGATGTCCATCAACAGACGAATGGATACACAAACTATGGTACATACACACAATGGAGTACTATGCAACGAGAAAGAACAATGAATCGGTGAACCATCTCATAACATGGATGAAACTGGAGGACATCATGCTGAGTGAAATAAGTCAATCACAAAAGGACAAATATTGTATGAGACCTCTATTGTAAAAACCCATGAAAAAATTCACATGCAAAATGTAACAATCCTTGTTGGTTACCAGGGATGGGAGGGGGGGGGGATACTAAATAGGCAATAGGTAAGTGGTAACTTGGGTGAGAGATGAGATAGTACATAGTACAGGGGAAACTAACACAACCTGCACAAGGAAAGGTCATGGAGGCCCTATAGACACATCCAAACCCCCCGAGGGACTGAGTTGTTGGACGGAGGGCTCTGGGGACCATGATCTCGGGGAACATCTAGCTCAATTGGCATGACACTACTTATAAAGATAATGCTCTACATTCTACCTTGGTGAGTAGTGTCTGGGGTCTTAAAAGCCTATGAGCGGCCATCTAAGATACTCCACTGATCTCATCCCTTCGGGAACAAGGGAGAACGAAGAGAACAGGATACAAGGAAAAGATCAGTCCGAAGGACTAATGGTCCACAGCTACCAAGGCCTCCACGGGACTGAGCCCAGTACAGCTGGATGGTGCCCGGCTACCACCAATGACTCCTCTGACCAGGATCACAACAGAGGGTTCTGGGCAGAGCTGGAGTAGGATGTAGAGCATAATTTTAACTCCCAAAAAAAAAAAAAAAAAAAATAAGAAGACCAGATATACTGGCCTAAAGAATACTAGAGAAACCTCGAGAGTGTGGCCCCCAGACACCCTTTCAGCTCAGAGGGGAAGTTACCTTCAAGGTTCGATGTTAAGCCTGGGAATGGACACCCCAGTAAAACTAAATGGGACTAACGATGTACAGGAGTCCGGTGACAATGGCCAGAAGGCAGAGGGAGAGTAGGAAACTGATGATAAGGAACACAAATTGAATAAGGACACTGTCGATGTATTGTGAGATTGTTGACCACTGCTATAGGGCAACATTTGTAGTAACTATTAAATGGGAGGCTGTTTTGTCCTGTAAGCCTTCATCTTGGGCGAGAATGGCAGCACAATTGGAAGAGCATAGTCAATATCACTTAAATGTGTAAGTAAAAAGTTTTGAAATGGTGTTTAAATAAAATAAAAATAAATAAATAAATAAATAAACAAATGAGACTAAAGAGGTACAATAGTCCACTGACAATGTCCAGAAGACAGAAGGGGACAAGGAAGCCCCCTGGTGATAGGGAACACAAGGTGGAGTAAGGATATTCTTGATGTGCTGTGAGATTGTTAACCATTGTCATAGGGCAACATGTGTAGTAACTGTTAAATGAAAAACTATTTTGTTCTGTAAGCCTTCATCTTAAGTGAGAATAACAGCACAGTTGGAAGAGCGTAGTCAATGTCACTGAACTGTGAATGTAGAAAATTTTGAAACGGTGTATCTTTGGCCATCTGTAATTTTCATCAAAAAAAAGGTTGAGAATTTAGAGGCTTAATACGTTGTGCGGTTGTTAACCAATGTCAAAAAAAACAACACGTGTACTACTATTTCATGAGAAACTATTTGCTCTGTAAGCTTTCACCTGAAGTACAATAAAATATATATTAAAAAAAAAAAATCATTTAGAAAATCTAATATAAGAATGGTAAAGAAAGACTACCTCACAGCTACCCTTCACATTTATGAAGATCTGATCTAGAGCCAGGCATGGGCTTTTACACAGATGCTTCTGAGACTTACATAGGAAAATGATTAAAAATATAACAGATGTGAAAGGCATAAAGTGTGAAACAGCAGGTTGGGTTTTGGGGAATGAAAGTAGTTTGTTTTGATATAAGGAAGGAGGATTACTTTAGTTTTTAATGAGGTGAAGAGGTAGGCATTACTAGTTTTCTTAGTTACCGAGTCCTGCTATAACAGAAATACCACAAGTGATGGCTTTAACAAACAGAATTATATTTTCTTACAGTTTAGAGGGCTAGAAGTCTAAATTCAGAATGCCATCTCAACTGGAAGGCTTTCCTCTGTCAGCTCTGGAGGAAGGTCCTTCAGCTTCTGCTTCCTGGTTCCTTGGAGTTCTTCATGTGGCTTGGCATCTCTCTTCCCCCATCTCTGCTTCTACACTTCCTTGTTTAATCTCTTTTATATCTCAAAGGAGATTGACTGAAGACATACTCTACACTAATCCTGCCTCATTAAACTAACAAAGACAACCTATTCCAAATGGAATTATAACCACAGGCATACAAGTTAGGAATTACAACACATATTTTGGGGGAGACACAACTCATTCCATAACACCAGTAAAGCCCCAAAGATTGATACAGGCCATGAAACTTGTCCAGTACAATTGTATACAGCTGGGGCCAGCTGCACGTAGCAATCATATGTTTTTCTGTTTCTTTGTTCCTCCTCTTCTTTCCTTATCTTCCCCACTCCTTCTATTCTTCTCAAAACTCCTTTGTTTCTTAAATAAAAACATGGAGCTTGGGGGAGGCAGGGAGTTGTCCCAAGATTCCTTACACTCATGCCTTTTTTTCTCAAGAACTATAGCACAATGAGAAACAGACATTGATCTCAGTGATTCTCCCCTGCAATAAGACTAGAGGACCTGTCTTACTAGATTTGTGACCTTAATATATAGTTAGATTCTTCAAGCAAAGGAAAAAAAGTGTGAGATTTGTGCTTTATAACAGCAATTTGTACAACTATTTATTTGATAGAGGCAGGGATGTATAATTTAAAGTATAAAAGACTGTTATAAATTTTCAGGTAAAAGTGATGAGGCCTTGGACTGGAACAATGACAGCTAAGATAAAGAGAGGGGACTGATTCAAGAGCTAGTTAAAAAGCACTTAAATTCAAATTCCTATGAAGGAAGAGTAAGGATTGCCATCAAACCAGCTGTCTCGAAGATGATGATTTCTTAGTATTCTAGAAAAAATTAGATACTCTTGATCTGCTTACATACATCTTTTAACAACCTGATAGTATAACTCTTAGTTCACAAGACTGTGAGCTCCTTCAATCCAGGGACCAAATGTTATTGAACTTTTTATTTGTAACTCCTAGTTTAGTACCTGTTGTTGTTGTTGTTAGGTGCCATCAAGTCAGTTCCAACTCATAGTGACCCTATGTACAACAGCATGAAATACTACCCAGTCTCGTGTCATCCTCACAATCGTTGTTATGCTTGAGCCCATTGTTGCAGTCACTGTGTCAATACATCTCATTGAGGGTTTTCCTCTTTTTCACCAACGCTCTACTTTACCAAGCATGATGTCCTTCTCCAGAGATTGATCCCTTCATATCCAAAGTATGTGAGACGTAGTCTTGACATTCTTGCTTCTAAGAAGCACTCTGATTGTACTTCTTTCTGGACAGATTGTTTAGTACCTAGAGCATGGTAAACACACAGAAAAATGATTGCTTAATAAGTCCCTAGTCTCCCTTAGTGTATACATTAACAAAACGTTTAGCTGAGACCAGAAATATAACATGGTGCCTGAATAGAATTGTTAAGTTTGTTTTAGGTCAACAGACATATTTAGAGGTCCGACTCATTAACCTGTATTTATTATAATATGTTCTGACCAGCTAAGAAAATATTTAAATTCTAAACAGACTTTGTTAACTGGACTGTGATAGCATAAAAATAAAACAAAGAACTAAATTCCTCTGTTAAAATAGATTACACAGGGAGGTGGAGCCAACATGGCACTATAGACAGAAGCACCATGCCGTCCCTCCACAGCAAAAGACCAGAAATCTAAGTCAAACAGAGATAAACGTCAGTCCTGAAACCCTAAGCATCAAATGAAGAGATAAAGAACTCAACCAAGCACTGAATGGAATAAGAAACTGACAGAGAACAGAGAGCAAGAATAGTTACGAGCAGAGATCCCCTATCGGCTAACACAGAATAGATCCACCATCCTGGACTCCTATTGGAGATCGGTGTACAGGAAGTACAGGAAAGCAGCTTCATAGAGCTCCCAGCAGGAGACAGAGCACCCAGTAACCAGCAAGACACACTTTTCTACCCCCTACCCTGCCTCTCCCTGCTTGACCTTCATCACTTCCCAACTGGCTGACTCATGGCTTCCCAGCAGGCTGAGAACGCAGCACGGGAGGCACCAGTTCTGTGCCATGTGGATTCACCCCGCCCACACAGGTCGGCTTCTTCACTGCCATTTCTTTACTGCTAGTGTTGCTATTTTCAGCCTCTTTTGATTTCTTCCCTGCCTCTCATCTTATCCCCTTCCTTTCTTTTGAACACCTGACTCCATGTGCCATCTTCCCTTCTTCTTGACAGGCTGTGAAATACCAGTCACTTTGGGAACTGCTTCTCAAGTTCCTCATGGTCACGTTGGTGGGATCCCTGGAGGCCTTTTTTTTTTCTTCTTTTTTTTGTTTGTTTTTTTCCTCCTTATTTTTTCCTTTTTATCTTTCTTCATTTCTCAGTTTCTCATCTCTTTCTACTTAACTTATTTTCATGTCTCCTGAATACCTGATACTGTGTATCATCTCCACACCTTCTACCCAGCCTGTACTGCTTGGATTCGGAGTGCCTTCCCCAGCCTGTGCAGCCGTGCTGGTGGGATCCCTGTGAGCATTTTTTTTTTAATTTGTAGTTATTTATTTTATTTTTTACTTTTTTGCTTTCTTTTTGTTTTTCTTCACTTCAAGGCTTCTTGTCTCTCCACTCCAACAGCAACACCCTCAGCACTTTTTTTTCTGCTCCGGTTTCTTTCTTCTCTCTCTTCTTTTACATACCCAACCTAGCTCCACACATCACAACCTCCCCCTCCCACTCTGTCCTGCCTATCTGCACCGTTTACTGAACACTATGCTCCCAAGCAACACAGGCATGACCTCCTGGAACCTGCCTTGCACTGACCACAGGCTCACCTTGTCACTCCCAGTATGTGCCACAAACAAACCATTCAAGCCCCACCCCTTCAGCTGGACATGCCCTGTTTGCAGCATAGCTGAGCAACTGGTCCTGCGCATTGGAGAAGGAGGTGAAAAATATTGTATCCACAGAAGAGCAAACAACAAAGAACACACCAACAGCCTGCGCAGATATAACCAAATAAAACAAAAAAGCAGGACGAAACAAACAAACCTACAATCAATAAAAGAAGAAAATACTACTGAATATCCCAAAGACAGCAGGCAATATCAAAAAATATTTTAAAAAACAGGACAGGATGGTTCCAGCAGGCATCCAAAATAAAATACCAGATGACTTCGCATAGAAGAAAAGGCACTAGACCTACCTGATAGGGAATTCAAATCTCTAATACTCAGAATTATCCAAGAGTTGAAGCAAAAAGGAGACAAAAATGAGGAAAAAAATAGACGAATTAATGGAAAATGAAGACCAAAAACAAAAAAAACCGGAAGAATTCAAGAAAATAATGCAGGAACAAAATTCCAAAATAAATTGACAACTAGAAATCATAGAAAAACAATAATTAGAAACCCAAAAGATAACAAGTTTTCAGAAATGGACAATGTCATAGAAGGACTGAGGAATAGGTTTGAAACAGTGAAAGACAAGATCAGCAAAACTGAAAACAAACACTTGGATACAACTTGGAGGAAAAAATCAGAAAAAAGAACCAAAAAAATGAAGAAACCCTAAGAATTATGCTGGATACAATCAAAAGCAAAAATTTGGGAGCGATTGGAGTTCCAGAAGAGGGTGAGAAAAGTGAAAACGCAGGGAAGATCATTGAACAATTGATGACAGAAAACTTCCCTAATATCATGAAACATGACAAGCTGACCATCCAAGAAGCTCAACGAACCCCATATAGGATAGGCCCCAAAAGAAAATCACCAAGGCGTATCATAATCACACTCGCCAAAACCAAAGACAAAGAAAGAATCTTGAGAGCAGTTTGAGAAAAACAAAAAGGGGAAACAATAAGACTAAGCTCTGAAACCATGCAGGCAAGAAGGCAATGGGATGACATATATAAAACCTTGAAAGAAAAAAAAATGCCAACCGAGAATAATATAAACTGCAAAACTCTCCATCAAATATGATGGTAAAATTAGAGCATTTCCAGATAAACAGAAATTAAGTGACTGTGTAAAAACCAAACAAAGCAAACAAGAATTATTAAAGGGAGTCCTTCGGTTTGAGAACAAACAACATCAGAAGACAGCCTGAATTGAGGAAAAAAGATAGCACCAGCCAGATACCAACCTAGGAAATGAACTGTGAAGGGCTATTCAAAACCAAAAGATTTACAACAGGGAATAGGGGAGGTTAATCTGTAAATAACAACAACCTCATAACAATAGGAGGGAATAAACTCTGTAGGTATAGAACCTTCCAGTGGAGAGGAAGGCAAGGCCATACAGAGTAATAATAGACTGGTTCAAACTTAGGAAGATAAGGGTAATTTCAAGGTAACCACAAAGAAAGTTAACAAACCTTTTCATCAAAATAAAGAAGATAATCATAAAGTCTCAGTAAAAAAAAAAAAACTGCAAAAACAAAACAAATGAAAAAATACCCACAAACAAAAGGAATTCAGAACAGGAGAGTAAGAGGAAGAAACAAATCAGCAACACCACAAAAAAAAAAAAAGCACTACAAAATGACAGCAATAAACTCACACCTATCAATAATTACAATGAATATAAATGGCCTAAATGCACCCATAAAGAAACAGAGAGTGAAAGAAGAGATTAAAAAAACAAGATCCATCCATATGCTGTATACAAGAGACATACCTTAGAAACAAAGACATAACTTTATTAAAAATCAAAGGATGGAAAAAAAATATATCAAGCAAACAGCCATGAAAAAAGAGCAAGAGTAGAAATACTACTCTCAGACGAAAATGACTTTAAAACAAAATCCACTATAGAAGACAAAGAAGGGCACTATATCATGATTAAAGGGACAATCCAGCATGAAGACATAACTGTAATAAATATCTATGCACCCAATGACAGAGCTCCAAAAGACATAAAACAAACTCTAACAACACTGAAAAAAGAAATTGACAATTCCACAATGATAGTACAAGACTTCAACACACCACTCTCAGTAAAGGACAGGACATCTAGAAAGAAACTCAACAAAGATACAGAAGCTCTAGAGTACACAATCAGCCATCTTGACCTCATACACATATATAGAACACTCCATCCAACAGATGCAAAGTACATATTCTTTTCCAATGCACATGAAACATTGCTCAGAACAAACCACATACTAGACCACAAAGCAACCCTCAAAAAATCCAAAACATGGAGATAATACAAAGCATCTTCTCTGATCACAATACCATAAGGAAGAAGTTAACAACAGGAAAAGCAAGGGAAAAAAAATCAATTACATGGAAACTAAATAACACTCTGCTTAAAAACCACTGGGTAATGGAAGAAGTCAAACATGACATCAAAAAATTACTAGAATCAAATGAGAATGAAAACACATCATACCAAAACCTTTGGGACACAGCAAAGGCAGTCCTCAGAGGACAATTTATAGCAATAGATGCACATATCAAAAAAGAAGAAAGGGACAAAATCAAAACATTAGCTACGCAACTCAAACAAATAGAATGAGAACAGCAAAAGAAGCCTACAGCTACCAGAAGAAAGAAAATAATAAAGATCAGAGAAGAAATAAATAAAATAGAGAATAGAAAAATAATAGAATCAACAAAACCAAAAGTTGGTTCCTTGAAAGAATCAACAAAATTGACAAACCACTGGCCAGACTGACAAAAGAAAAACAGGAGAGGACACAAATAACCCAAATAAGAAATGAAATGGGGGACATTACAACAGACCCAACTGAAATAAAAAGGATTATAACAGAATATTATGAAAAACTATACTCCAACAAATTTGAAAACCTAGAGGAAATGGATGAATTTCTAGAAACACAATACCTACCCAAACTATCACAAATTGATGTTGAAAATCTGAACAAACTCATAACAAGAGAAGAGATTGAAAAGATATTAAAGAAAACTTACAAAAAAAAAAAGTCCTGGCCCAGATGGCTTCAATGGAGAATTCTACCAAACATTCAGAGAAGAGTTTACACCACTACTACTCAAATTATTTCAGAACATAGAAAAGGAAGGGATACTTCCAAATTCATTCTAGGAAGCCAAAACCAGGGAAAGATGCCACAAAAAAAGAAAATTAAAGACCAATATCTCTCATGAATATAGATGCAAAAATTCTGAACAAAATTCTAGCCAATAGAATTCAGCATCATATCAAAAAAATAATACACCATGACCAAGTAGGATTCATACCAGGTATGCAAGAATTGTTCCACATCAGAAAATCAATCAACGTAATCCACCACATAAATAAAAGGAAAGAAAAGAATCACAGGATCATCTCAATTGATGCAGAAAGGCATTTGACAAAGTCCAACACCAATTTCTGATAAAACCACTCAGTAAAATAGGTATAGAAGGGAAATTCCTCAATATAATAAAGGGCATCTATACAAAACCAACGGCCAACATCATTCTTAATAGAGAGAGGATGAAAACATTCCCCTTAAGAACAGGAATGAGACAAAGATGCCCTCTATCACCACTCCTATTTAACATTGTGCTGGATGTCCTAGCTAGAGCAATAAGGCAAGAAAAAGAAATAAAGGGCATCCAAACTGGTAATGTGGAAGACCACAAAGCAACCCTCATTTGCAGATGATATGATACTATACAAAGAAAACCCAAAAGACTCCATGAGAAAACTACTGGAACTAATAGAAAGATTCAGCAGAGTAGCAGGATACAAGAGAAACACAAAAAAATCAGTTGGATTCCCATACACCGATAAAGAGAACAATGAAAAGGAAATCAGGAAAACAATACCATTTATAATAGTCCCTAAAAAAATAAAGTACTTAGGAATAAATCTAACCAGGGAAGTAAAAGACCTATACAAAGAAAACTACAAAACACTACTGCAAAAAACCAAAAGAGAGCTACATAAATGGAAAAACGTATCATGCTCCTGGATAGGTAGACACAACATTGTGAAAATGACAGTTTTACTCAAAGCAATTTACAAATACAATGTAATCCAAATCCAAGTACCAACAACATTCTTTAAAGAGATGAAAGAAACTAATCATTAACTTTATGTGGAAAGGGAAGAGGCCCTGGATAAGTAAAGCACTATTGAAGAAGGAGAGTAAAGTAGGAGGACTCATACTACTGGACCTCAAAACCTACAATGCAGCTACAGTAGTCAGAACAGCCTGGTACGGGTACAACAACAGACGCATTGACCAACAGAACAGAATTGAGAACCCAGATGTAAATTCATCCACCTATGGTTACTTGATCTTCGATAAGGGCTCCAAATCCATCAAATGGGGAAAAGACAGTCTTTTTAACAAATGGTGCTGGCAAAAGTCAATGTCCATCTGCCAAAAAATGAAACAGGACCTCACACCATACACAAAAACTAATTCAAAATGGATCAGAGACCTAAATATAAAGCCCAAAACTATAAAGTTCATGGAAGAAAAAATACCACCAACAATAGAGGCCCTAATACACGGCATTAACAGGATACAAACCATAACCAACAACACACAAACTCCAGAAGATAAGCTAGATAACTGCAATCTTCTAAAAATTAAACACTTATGCTCATCAAAAGACTTCACCAAAAGAGTAAAAAGAGAACCCACAGACTAGGAAAAACTTTTTGGACATTACAGGTCAGACAAAGGTCTAATCTCTAAGATCTACAAGAAAATCCAACTTCTCTACAACAAAAAGACAAATAATCCAATTAAAACAAGGGCAAAGGAAACAAACAGACACTTCACCAAAGAAGGCATTCAGGTGGCCAACAGACACATGAGGAAATGCTCGTGATCACTAGCCATCTGACAAATGCAAATCAAAACCACAATGCGATACCATCTCACCCTGACATTACTAGCATGAATCAAGAAAACTGGAAATAACAAATGTTGGAGAGGCTGCGGGGAGATGGGAACTCTTATGCACTGCTGGTGGAAATGCAAAATGATACAACCGTTTTGGAAAACAATATGGCTCTTCCTTAGAAAGCTAGAAATAGAAATACCATACAATCCAGCAATCCCACTCCTAGGAATATATCCTAGAGAAATAAGAGCTCTCACACGAATAGACATAAGCACACCCTTGTTCATTGCACCATTATTCACAATAGCGAAATTATTATGTATTACATCTGAAGCTCTTTGAATACGGTTAATGGTTATATTTAGAAATGTTTGTATCTAAATTTTTTCTTAAACAGGTTTTATTTGGCCTTTACGTTGCACTTGTAATTAACTTCCATCAGGTCTTTCACTATTAAGAGTATTATTTTTATAAGTTAATCATGGCCATATTAAGTTTTGTCATCTACAGATAAGTTTTTACTTTGCTGTTTTGCTGAAAACATTTGACCAAAATATCTCAACAAAAAGATGGACTATGTTGGACTTGCTAAAAGGACTGTGACTTGACTCAATCAAAATTTCCAAAACGCTCATGGAGAAGCTGATGAGTTCACAGACTGTGACTGATCCAGAATCAGACGGAACAGAAATTAACTACATAAGACTGAGTAAATGAAAGGAAGCTATGGATTTTATGTTAGAGTATTGCCGATATTTTAAGGTCCTACTTTCTAGATATAAGAAATCATTTTCCTTTCTCCTAAAGTATCTAACTAATGGATTTAAATAACTCTTGAATTAGAAGTTACGTTGGTAAACTTAGCAAAGTTGTGACTATCATAACCAGAGAAGTGTCTGAAATTTGAGCTATGATTTTACAAAATAGTATTAGCCTTTCCTGTTAGTGTCTCAAGAAAGTTTGTGCCTAAATAGATAAATGTTGCTATATTTATATTAATACTCAAACTGAGGTTTTGCAAAATGTATTTGCTGTTGATGCACATGAAAAGCAGTTACTGATGCTGCTTATGCATAAACAAACACCTATTATGGGGGGAGGCTCATCTATCCCAGCCAAATCTGCTCTAGGCTGCATTCCAACAAACTGGAGGAGGTATAGCTATGAGCCAGTGACAAGGAAGAAAATGATATGCTTATGTAACAATGTATGGCCCCAATACCAGCTGGGGGACCAGAAACAGTGTCTCCAAAATGGGTCTTTGGTTTACGGCATGATTTTTCAGCTTGACTTGTTTTGTAGGAAAAATGGGACAAAGTTCCCTATATTCAAGCTTTCATGTCTATCAAACTTTAAATCCCTCTAACCAGGTTCTTTTCCAGGAAAAGCTGAAGGTGAAAGTCCTTCCTGAGTCCTTACTGGAGGGTCTGCTCTTAGAAGGAATAGCCCCAATAACTGCTTCGGCTCCCCCCCACCCGCCATATAGGGAAGGCGCGGTAGAAGTAGACAGGTCAGGTCGAAGAATGACAGCAGAGTCCCCCACAAAAAGGGCTGAGCCTGATTCTAGTCTGGCCAGCTTGAGAGAAACTGACGAATGAAGGGAATCGGGAAGTAAGAGTCTGACTTCATTGGGTATGGTCTCCCCCCAACACACACACCTGTCAGGGTACTGTTTTCAGTGAGGGTACTGCCAGGGCTCGGGCAGGGCAATTTCCTCTGAGAAAAATTCCAGCCGAAGGAGGAACAATGTTAGTACATACTCCTCTCTCTACCTCCGACTTGTCTAATTAAAAGAATCACAGTCCTTCTTATCGGAGTAAGCCAAATAGGATGGCAGAGTTGTTCCTTTCCATTTTCTACAGATCCTGCCTGAAAACACAAGCACCTTGCAGGTGACACTGTTGCAAGAAGAAATAGTGACACTTAGTGGTATTCCTTTCCATATTCAACAAAAGGTGAATCCAGAGTTCTGGGCATAAGAAAAGCCTGGGTGAGCCAAGTCACCCACACTGGTTAAAATTACTTTAAAACCTAGAGCACCTATTATAAACCAGAGGCAATATCCCCTCTGCAAGGAAGCTTTAGAAGAGATCACACCATTGGTAAATTGATACATAAAAACTGGACTTTTAAAATTTTGCCAGTTTCCGTACAACACCCCAATCTTATCGGTGTTGAAACCGGGGACAAGAGAATATTAGTCTGTTCAAGACCTAAGAAAAACTCAACCAAATAGTAGAAGACAGTCATCCAATTGTGCCAAACCCATATACCCTCTTGGTTACTATACCCAGTCAGTGTGCTTGGTTTTCAGTACTGGGCTTGAAAGATGCCTTCTTTTGTATTCCTCTACACCCCGAGTCTCAGCCTCTATTTGCCATTGAATGGACTGATATGAAGACAGGGAATTGCTCTGGGGGTACTAACTCAAACCCTGGGACCAGCCAGGTGACTGGTGGCCTACTTTTTAAAACAGCTGGACAACGTGGCCTGGGGACGGCCCCTTTGTCTTTGAGCCGTGGCTACAACATGTGACCTGTTACAGGAAGCCAAGAAATTCACCCTTGGATCAAAGGTAACGGTAAGTACACCACATACAGTTTTACCTCTTTTGAAACAAAAAGGGGGTTTTTGGCTCATGGCAGGATGGATGGGAAAATGTCAGGCAATCTTGTTAGACAACTCAAACATGGTTCTGAAGGATGTCTCCTCCCTCAATCCTGCTACATTGCTGCCTATTTTGTAAGATGCCCCTGTACATGACTGCCTAGAGATAATTGAAGAAGTTTATTCTAGCAGACCAGATCTCTCAGATTACCCCTTGACTGACCCAGAGATAGAAATGTATACAGACGGCAGTGCCTTTCTATATGAAGGACGCCACAAGGTAGGATATGCGGTGGGGACACAAACTGAGGTCTTAGAGGCAGCTCCACTTCCTGCCGGCACTTTGGCTCAAAAGGCTGAACTCATTGCCCTCGGGCGGGCCCTACAGCTAGGAATAAGAAGACGAATAACTGTGTATACTGATAATAAATATGCCCATCTGGTCCTTCAGTCACATGATGCCTTGTAGAAAGAAGGGGGACTTTTGACATCTGCCAACAAAAAATAAAACATGTACCAGAAATCCTAGAACTCCTGAAGGCAATCAATGATCCTCTTCAGGTGGCAGTGGTATAATGCCCTGGACATCTGGAAATTTTAAATATCTGCTGATTTTTGTGAACACCTACGCAGGGTGGGTGGAGGCTTTCCTTTGTCGAACCAAATGAGCCCAAGAAGTGACCAAGACATTACTCAAAGAAATCATACCCCGTTTTAATCTTCCAATCTCAGTACAGAGTGACAACAGGGGAGGTCTTATGGCAACAGTCACCCAAGAAGTTAATAAGGTTTTAGATATAAATTGGAAATTACACTCAGCCTGGAGACCACAATCGACTGGAAAGATCAAAAAGATGAACTATACTCTGAAAAAGTCCTTGGCAAAACTTTGCCAGGAGACAAGCTCCACTTAGATACAAGTTTTCCCCATTGCCCTGCTCAGAATCCGGGTAGCCCCTCGAAGTGGGCTCAAATTGAGCCCTTACAAGTTAATATATGAGAGACCATTCCTGAAAAAGTCAACTTTCTCCCACCTCGGTGATGACTGAGGTGGAGAGAAGAGACTGGGTCCGTTCTCTGAGAGCTGTCATAAACACTGTTAATCAGTATGCTTCTTCTCGTTTGTCTTTTCGACACTCCCCTCCACAGGTTCCAAACCAAAGATCAGAGATCAGGTCCTGTTGAAAACCTGGAAGAATCAACCCCTGGAAGATCAACTGGCCCCTCAGTGGGAGGGACCTTTTGAAGTTCTCCTGACCACCCACTCCTCTCTGAAATTAACAAGAGTAGCTGCATGAGTAAAAGCAGCCCCACCAGAAGAGAAAGAAATAGAAAACAAAGAGCCACCATACTCTTGTACTCCAATTCAGGGCCTAAAGCACAAGTTCAAGACGCTTACAGTACAATGATTTTGAACTTATTTCCCTCTATCTATTCTTCCAGGGGACCTGGACAGAAAAAGTGCCGGTAATCCTACAGGCAAAGAGGATACTGACCCAGCAAGCTGGGGACACTCTGACCCTACCGTGTGTAGTCTCAACCCTAACTCCAGTAGGTCCAATTAAGTGGGCCATAGAAGAGCCCAAAAGAGGAACTTTAAGAATAGTGATTATTCCAGTTTTTGTGTTCCCTGTTTTATGAGAATATTAACAAAAAGAACTACAAATACTCCTAAGGCTAGAAAAATTTTTACCCTGTAAGTCAGGACGCCCCTTTTCAAGCTCTGAGGACGAATGCCATCTAATTCACCAAGATGTAGCCACTGAGATATGACCACTTCATAGGGGAACTAACACAAACGTCCAAGACCCATAATCCTGTTCCTATAAAAGCCTTCAGCCAATCTCCAGTTGAGGAGACTAGGTTTTTGGAGGAATCTATTCCCCTCTGTCTCCTATATATCAATATATAATAAACATTTTGCTGCTCACCTCACCTGTCTCAGAATTGGCTATCGTGGTAGGTGGCTCCAATCCACGTTATTGCAGTAACACTATCTCTTGGCTACATTCACCAGAAATTTAACCTCTGCAACTCAGAGATGGAGGGGAAGAGAAATGCTAGAAGCCTGACCATCCCAGTAGATAACCACATTCCTTGACCAAAAGCTGGGGAGAGAGGAAACCTCATATTCTTGGTCATACTCACCCAGAGTGGAGCTTCCATCACGCTGAACTGGGGGTGTCAAATCCGGTCACAGCAAGTGTTGCAGGCTCTTGTTTTGCTTACAATACTTAGATTTTCTTGAATAAACTTTTTTTCATTTGATGTATGCCCTTGAGAGAATTTCCAGAGACTTTAAATGGTTTTTTATCACATACTTTTTACTTTTTATGATTTCCCTGGGGAATGGGTCTGCAGAGCTGTTTATGCCGCCACTCCAGAAGTGGAACCTCCTCTGTTAATTTTTTAAGAATTTTTTTTATTTCGTCAGTGGTTGTTTTAGGGATTTCACTCTGCATCTTAATTTATGGTAGCTGTTTTAGTTTAATACTAATTTAGTCCAGTAAAATACAGAAACTTTATTCCATTACAGCTCTATTTCCTTCCCTCAACTTTATGCTATTTTTATCATAAATACTACTTTTGTTATAAATTCAACAGCATTATAATTCCTTTATATAATATACGTCTTCTATTTGAAAAAAATATATACATATAGTGTTCCATATTTATCTGCGTATTTACTATTTCTAATACTGTTTTTCCAGTGGATTTGAGTTACTGTCTGTGGTGTCATTTCCTTTCAGCATTTAGGTCCTTCTTTAGCATTTCCTTTAGGGCAGGTTGGCTAGCAATAAATTTTCTCAGTCTTTATTTACATGAAAATGTCTTTATTTTGTATTTACTTTTAAAGAATAGTTTTGGTGGATGAGAATTACTGGTTGATAGTTTCTAGCACTTCAAATACATCGTTCACTGCCTTCTGGCCTCCACTGTTTCTGTTAAGTCAGCTGTTAATTATACTGTTTCTTTGCATGTGATGAATCACTTTTTTCTTGCTCCTTTCAAGATTTTCTCGAGTCAACAATGTTTATAAAACTTCAAATGTAATCTTTAATGAAAGGGATCATTATGAGTGATGTGGAGATGGCTACATATACTTTCTCAAGAATGCCACATCTTTTAATCATACAGTTTTCAAATACTTTTTGGCTACACTTACATTCTAAGTACTTTTAAAGAACAGAACTACATCAACTAAAGGACAACCAATAAATATAATTCGTTCTTCAACAACAGTAAGGTAATAACAGTGATTAAAATACTTTCTCCTTATATAGTCAAAGTACTAATCTTAACTTTCATTTACATATTTATGGGCAAATGTGTAATTACCAAATAATGTATAGCACAAAAACAAGAAAAATTGTCTTATGTCTAGTTTTGAAAGATTTTTTTTCTAATACACATAACTATTAACAGTTTATTATAAAAACCTGTATATACAATTAATAAATACTTGATCACAAGTCTTTTCAAATATATCCAGAATGAAGTGTAAAAGAGACATTTCCAAGTCAAAGAAGTTACTACTATTACAATATTTAATCATTTTTACAATAGGTTTGCTGGTCCATTTCAATAAGGTTTGTTCTCAAAACCATCAAAATTCTTGCTGGATTTCAGTTAGAGCAAAAGCAAGTTGCTTAATTTTTTCTTCCATTGCTCTTTTGTTTTTGGTTGTTTCTTCCAGAAGCCCACGCATTTCTTCTTCAACTTGGTAAACCTAAATCGACATGCAAATTTACATTTTAATTTCTTAAAGAAAACATATTTTAAAAATGCATGCTGAAAGAAAAAAAGGAAAACATTTATTCTTATACATTTTTCAAATTGTGGCATTCATTTAAAGCAAAGTTTTAATAAAATGTAACTTGTTCAAATGGCAACAGGAAAAATACAATGTTTAACGGTGTACGATTTATTTTAATGTATATTATCTATTTGGAGCTCATAAGATTCTTTTGAGAAAGGCATCGCAATGGTAAGTATTTGTTCAAGGTTGTGCAGCTTGTAATCAGTACTGCTAGGACAGAAACCCAGTTTTCTGATTATTTTTTTCTACTGTTTTATGTTGCTTGTGAATGTTGAATCATGAGTTCAACGTAAATAACCATTCCTTACAGACTTTCAAAACTGAAATATCCTCCCACCCCAAAGAAATTCTCTCTTTAATGTAGCCCCCATCCCTACTGCATTTCTAATTGCTGTTGATAGTTACAAATTACCATCTTTTTGAGACATCGTTTTATCTTTTATTCTTAACTTGCATTTTCCTAGGCTTCTCTGTATTTGATGTTAACTTCTGCTTGAAATTCTCTTATGATACAATAACACTCTTGATACTACTATCAATATGACAATCCTTTTTTACTTTTCCTAATCCCTAATACACAAACTTCCTAATCTTTTTTCCTTAGAGAACTAATCTTTCTCCTAATTTAAATTACCATTTTTATGCAATACTTTTTTCCTCCCCTTCACACCCTATTATCACATTTAAGCTCTGGGGCCATTTCTCCAATTCTAACAGACAGCTTCCTTTGATATTGGCAGGAGGTACAAAATTGAACTCAGTATTTTCCTTTTAGCTAAGGGCCTAATCTTATACTTTATTTAGTAGTAGCTGATATATGCTTGTTAAGCACTCAGTAGATTTTAAATAAAACATCTGAAACATCTGCTGACTTGAAATAAAGAACTAGACATAGCTACTTATTCACTGATTATTTCCAAAGAACTTATTCCCTTTTTCTCTTACATAAACTCTTGAGGCTAATGCTACTTAATCACATAATCTTCATTATAATTTCTGTGTTGTTGTTGTTAGATACCGTCCAGTTGACTCCAACTCACAGTGACTCCATGTGACAGAGAAGAACTGCTCCATAGGATTTGCTCGGGTCGCTATAAATTGGAATCGACTTCACGGCAATGGGTTTGGTTTTTGGTTTTTTTAAATCTTTACAGGGTGGGGGAAAGCCCTGGTTGCACAGTGGTCAATCCCTTGGCTGCTAACCAAAAGGTTGGCAGTTCGAACCAACCAGCTGCTCCATGGAAGAAAGATGTGGCAGCCTGCTTCCATAAAGATTACAGCCTTGGAAACCCTATGGGGCAGTTCTACTCTGCCGAATAGGGTTGCCATGAGTCAGAATCAACTTCATGGCAATGGGTTTTGTTTTTGTTTTTTTTTTTGATTTAATCTTTACGGGAGCAGATAACCGGTTTTTTCGCCTGCGGAGCTGCTGGGTGAGTTTGCACTGCCAATCTTCTGGCTAGCAGCTAAGTGCTTAACCACTGCGCCACCAGGAATATTAATTTGCCTTTCTGTTGTTGAACTTTTTTTAGCTGCTGATTTCTGAATCTCCACTGTCTTACAGATAACTTAGTTTATTACCACTTCAAAATCAGGGAAAAATGGAAATTCACAATGTTACAACTAGTGGATCTCAACAGAAGGTTCACATCAGAATCAACTGTGGAGGTTTACAATTACCTACCTGGGTCTGATTCCAGACTTAGTGAAAGACTCTGAGGAAGAAGCTCACGAATGTATATTATTTTTAAAAAGCTCTGTAGGTTATTCTGATGCTTGTCTCTGATTTAGAATTACCCTAAATTCACTCCTTTGTCAATGATATCAAAATGATAAAGTTGATAGTCTTCAATATGAACTAATAACAAAGTATTCTTTAAGAACTTTTCCCAACGTAGCCATGGATTGTGTTTATTAATACATTTACATTTTCATCCTGCCCACGGTAACCAAAGGGGCTGCCATCCATGAGACTGGTTAGGAATATGGGCAGTTTTTATACAGAGATCATGAAGCAAATGCACAACAGGGTCAAACGTGATATTCTGGTTACATTAGAATTATGTTCTACAACTAAGTATTACCAACATTTTGGCCTGGTTTCATGATAATTCTGGCAAACTTCATATATACAGGCAGTCCTCAGGTTATGAACACGATCTGTTCTTAACTGTGCCTTTAAGTCAAATGTGTAAGTTGGTTACAGGTCCATACGGTTCTTATTTAGACTTTAGTGCAACAAAAGGCTCAAAGTCTTTTCAGTGATTTAAAAGCTGTATGTGCAGCAAACGAAGGTGATTGTGATGAAGACTTTGTTGTGAGTAGGGATTGGTTCAATCGTTTCAAAGTGAGGGCAAATTTACATAACATTAAAGGACAAGTACGAGTTGTCCATAAGTTAGACGTTTGCAACCCAGGGACTGCCTGTATTTGATCAATTATGCTGTCTTTTTCTTTAAAATTCTCAAAAACCCTATTTATTATAAAATTTAATCCCGATTATCAAAACCAAAAGGCTACCTTTACTTACATTACCTTTTCATTTGCAGATTCAATGCATTTCTGCTTTTCATTTGACAGTTGTAACATTTCAGCTTGATGAGCTACAACAATTGCATCAACTTGTTTTTTAAAAGCATCATCCATACTCTGAAGCTTTTCTAGTGCATTCCTTAAAAACAAACAGGCAAACAAAATCAGACGTGTGTGTATAAACTAGGATTTTTTCTTCTCAGATGGCAGCTCTTATATTCATACTTTAATAGAAACATAACTCAATGTTAAGAAAATAGCAAAGGGCTACCATAGGGTAACTTAAGATATAAGGAGCTCATCATCCAGCAGAATCTGTTAGACAAAAGCAGAACCAAGGCAAAGGTAACATCACTGGAAGATTATTATACTTTCACCCTTGGAAAATTAAGAGTATCCTGTTGCCTCATTTATTTTGAGACTAAGGGTATAATTTGTAAGTGCTGTCATAGGTGATGACTAACAATCTTTTTTCTCCATGTATTTGCAGTGTGATAATGATTTGAGAAGTATATACTGGATGGTCTTAAGTTTATAAACATGTATGTCTGACTTTCCTATGTTAATAGTTAACAGACAAAATTCTACGTTAATAAACACATTAAATAGGATTCAAAAAATTTTAGTGCTAGAATTGTGTTAGAGGTAAAAAACCAATTCCTTTGTTATGACTTGTTCTCTACATGAGAACTCATCATTAAAGTATGCTACATATTATTTAAGGTGGCTCAGCTTTAGAAAATAATTTAACAAGTCTACTTATATAATTTACAAGGTAAAACCTTTATGTCATCTACAGTATTTTATGGAATCTATACAATACCAGTCAGGTACACATTTCCTTTCCCCTCTTTAGAGTTAGCTCTTATCCTCAGCTTGTCCTATTGTGCAGGCCAATAGCTATCTAGACTTGCTCTAGCCTCTTCAGGAGCTAACTGTTCCTAGTAGTCAAGTGACTTTCTCCTCTAAACTCTACATACAACATACAAAAATATCATTAGTTGTTTCCATTCAGACAGAGTTTGAAAACAATAGTAGTAATAAAAATAAAATACTCATATAGCAATTACTGTATTTTTACACAAATAATGCATGCCTTCTATGTCTGTTTGCCAACCACGCCCTCCCCCGTGAGGTATTTTCATAAGCACAGCTATGACAATTTTTTTCACATGTTGCTGTTAAAAAAAAAAAAAAAAAAAAGTTAGCATAGCATGTTTACAAAAATACCTGGTGGTGGGAGGGCACGGTCAGAAAACAAATGTAGAAGGTGCATGTTATTTGCATAAAAATATGGCAAGATATGTCAGGAATTGTTCTAAGGCCATATAACTCTATTTATATATGCAGACATGTACGCATATAAAAACACACAGTTTAAACCTCATATCAAACATTTAAGGTAGGAACCATTATTATCTTCATTTTGTAGATGAGGATTTAAAATACAGAGAGATTATGTAATTTGTTAAATGAGATCTTTGAGGCTGAGGTAATTTAATTCGAACATGAGTAATTTAAGTATCAACTCCTAAGTGTCTCAAAGAATGTGGTTCAATTCCTCAGTTCAGCTAATAAGTGGCAGAATGGGCCCCAGGCATTCTGGTGACAGTTTGATCTCTTAACCACTAGGCTCTACTGGAAATAAAATTTCTACTACTACCCCTACTACATTTCTCATGGATGGAAATAAAATACTTGGCAAATAACGATGTCCTACATGTTTTTAGCCCTTTCTTCATTTTTTATACATATCTCATCCATCCTAATTCAGTGTTTATGTTTAAAGATATCTTACATCATTTAGGATGTTATACTTACTTTTGCATTTCAATACTTTTGTCTCTTTCTTCTTTAAGTTTCCTTTCCTTGTCTTCAAATTTTTCTTTCACTTCTTTTACTTGTGTTTCAAGATGACTTAGAAGTTCTCCTTTATCATGCCACTTCTGATTAAGTGTACTAATATGAGAAGAAGTAATTTTAAAAATAAAATTGGTTATAATAAGTGAGCAAC
This sequence comes from Dugong dugon, assembly GCA_030035585.1. Taxonomy (NCBI): domain Eukaryota; kingdom Metazoa; phylum Chordata; class Mammalia; order Sirenia; family Dugongidae; genus Dugong; species Dugong dugon. Next base: position 44,813,674 of record CM057474.1, read on the forward strand.
ATTTTACTTCTTAATGGGAAACTGTATAATACCTGTAAGCATTTCTAATTTCTTCAAGTTCTTCTTCCTTTTCTTTTAACTGTTGTTTTAGTTTTCCTTTTCTTTCATTGTGTCTTTCTAATTTCTCAATTACAACATCCAGTTGTGAAGATTTTTCCTCAAGTTGTTCCTGAGTGCATTTCTGTATTTCAGAGATTTTCTCTTGTAATGTTTTGATATCTTCATCTCTTTCTTGTAAACACTTCAAGGAAAAAATCAGTACTTTATTTTTATTAACCCTAAACTGTCTCATCTTCTAGTTTATTAGATATGGTTTAAAATTATTATAAAAACTACAAATTAAAAAATAAACTGCTCAACGAGTACCTTAGAAAAGATTTACAGAACATTTTTAATCACAATCAGAAACATCACCATTACTATGTATTAAGTGTTATTAGGAATGACTGAATCTTTGACCTCTTTATTTCAGTAAAGTCAGTAATTATCAATCACACAGAGGTGGAGGTGGGAGGAGGAGGGAAAAGAAAGCTGCATGAAAATCTCAAGAGGTGTGTTTAAAGTTTGAAAAATATTTGTCATTCTAATTTTGCATCTTAAAGAAAATTTTAGGCAGCTGATTGTGATACAACAAAGACTGATGTCCACTGTGCACATATGGCACAAATTATACTGCTATTTCTAATGTGCTAAATAAATGTGTTTTTTACATTAGGGTGAGTAAATATTTTAAATTTAAAATAAAGTTTGACTTCATCACTATTAAAATGTAACAGCCTTACATTCCTGAAAATTTCTCATTGTATCTTCTGTACTACAAATCAGAGTCTATTCTATATCTGTATAATAGAAATAAGAGGAAAATCAAAGAAAGATCAAAACTGTCTTACAAAAAAAAAAACCTGTCTCAGGCACTATTAAACATTTGCAGGTATTAGAATTCATATGGGTTATTTCAAAGAACATTTGTTTGCTTTATGGGGGCATGCCTGGAAGTCTAGAACAGCCCTGCTACACACCAACTACTAAAAATATCAGTCATAACTCTGCAAGTGAAACTAGGTGAAATTGGTAGTTCTTATTTTTACCTTGTTCCTCTCCCCAGTCTCCATTGGTTTTTTTTTTTCTTTTTTTTGCTTTTGGAAGTAGAAAATGGAAGCAAACAATATGGGGCAAAGCTAATTTAAGTATGAGTTCATAAGTATTTCAAAGAATGTGGTTCAATTCCTCAGTGTGTTATATATCTAAAAATTCTAAGCAACAATGTCAGTGTGTCTTCTAGTCTTTGCCAACATTCGCACAAAGCTCACAACTTATTTTCTTCTGGGCAGTCCTAACACATATTATCAGGAATCCACGAAGGCTATAAAAAGATTCTTAGGAAATAACCATATTAATAAAAAAGAATAATGAACACCACAGAATCAGAGAAAATCTTGTGATACATATACTGAAAAGTACTGAAATAATGAAAAATTGTTTCTAATTTCTATAGTCAGATGCTAAAGATCTACTTAGTTGAAAATATCAAACTTCACATTTTACAGATCAGGTCATTATCTCTTTTAGGTATTAGTTATGATGAATTTAAGGAGCCCTGGTGGCACAGTGGTTAAAGCAATCAGCTGAAGAAAGGTTGGCGGTTTGAACCCAACAGCTGCTTTGCGGGAGAAAGATGTGGCAGCCCGCTTCCATGAAGATTACAGCCTTGGAAACCCTATGGGGCAGCTCTACTCTGTCCTATAGGGTCGCTGTGAGTTGGAATCGACTTGAAAGCAATGGGTATGGTTTCATTTCGATAAATACTGCTGAAGGAAATTGTGTCCAACTATTTGTGTATGTTACGTGATTAGTTGGAAACCAGTATCAATGCTCATGATATCTTTTGAGGCTGAGGCAATTTTCTTTAGTAAATGTACTAAATTGTAAATAAAAGTTTTTAGGATATGCACTTATGGTGTTTCATCAATGTTGGGTTGAAAATCAGAAACTTTTTCTTCTTTTACACCCAAAATCGAAGACCAAAACCCATCTGTTTTTTGACTTCAGTGTCATTTACTACTAGTCATTTCCTTCCCAAATTGCTCAGAGATTGTTAAGAGGGCAGCAATCTTACTGTAGAAGCAGCCAGTGATGTCAAAAACATTGTATTTATATCTCTGAGTATCATATGTTTTGCTCTGTGAAGTTTGAATCTTCCTACTTAATTCAAAGGAAAATACGCTTGGCTAGTTTTTTTTTAATTTGCACTTTTTTTTTAACTCTGGCAAATATAAATGTAACACAATACTCACCACTTTAGCATTCTTCACATGTACCATTCAGTGACATTAATTATGTTCATACTGTTTAGCCATCATTATCTATCATTTTTAACAAGAGAACAGTGTTCCCTAAGCAATGAGTCCCCCTTTTCCCCTTGACTGAGATTTTATAACAAAAACAAAAGGATTATTGCTAAATTTCAATAACAACTTTCAGTACAGCTTGGCATATATGATAATTATCTTTGAAATTTTGAATATACCAAAACTAAAGCTTCGAGTGAACACAAATGTAACTGTTTACTGTAAGTACACTTCCAGCATTTATAGCTTAAATCTAGCTATAGATATAGCAAGAATAATAAACATGTTTATACTCTGAACTTGATAAGCTCTCAGAGAGTTTCTTGAAAATGATTAAAATATATATATATATATCAAATCTTACCTCATTATAATTACTCTGAAGGATAAGTTCCTAACTTTATGGCTGAATATCCTAATTGGAAGTTTCTTAAAAAATCTTATTTTCACATTTTAACAGATAATATCTAGGAGAAAGTTCTGGAATTCAAATTTGATTCAGTGCCAAAGAACTTTCTGTGGAGAACTTTCAGGTAAGATACTTTGAAACAAGTGGTCCTGTTAGTATTCTGTTTTAAGATAGGCTATATTGAAGAAGAGGGTAAAAATAGCTTCCCTTGGAAACAAGTATCACTCTTTCACAACCTTGTCAATATGAAATAGTAGGTGTCTTTGTCATCTAGTGCTGCTCTAACAGAAATACCACAAGTGGATGGCTTTAACAAAGAGAAATTTATTCTCTCACAGTCCAGTAGGCTACAAGTCCAAATTCAGGGCGTCAGCTCCAGGAGAAGGCTTTCTTTCTTTGTCGGCTCTGGAGGAAGGTGCTTGTGATGCATCAGTCTTCCTTTGGTCTGGGAGCATCTCTGCACAGGAACCTCAGGTGCAAAGGACGCGCTCTGCTCCCGGCACTGTTTTCTTGGTGGTATGAGGTTCCCATGTGTCTCTGCTCACTTCTCTCTTTTATATCTCAAAAGAGATTGCATTAAGACACTACCTAATCTGATAAACCTCATCACAGTGACAGAATTCACAACACATAAGGAGATCACATATAACCTCATCACAGTGATAAGGGTTTACAACATATAAGGAAATCACATCAGATTACACAATCATACAACACTGGGAATCATGACCCAGCCAACCTGACAGATATTTTTGGGGGACACAACTCAATCCGTAACAGTAGGTTTTGTCAAAATTTTGAGAAATGATTCAGCAATATTGGAAGATAATAAAAAATGTTTTAAAAGGGTTGTTGTTGTTAGGTGCCACTGAGTCATTTTCTACTCATAGTGACCCCATGTGACAGAGTAGAACTGTCCTATAGGGTTTTCTTGGCTATAATCTTTACAGAAGCAGATTGCCAGGCTGAATCACCAACCTTTCAGTTAGCAGCCAAGCACACCACCAGGGCTCCTTTTCAAAAGGGTAAACATATAAAATGTCAATTATCTTGTGATTCCTAATCCTGTATTGATACTATTTCCAAATTATTTCAATATTTCAAAGGGTGATATAAATTTGAAGAAAAATTCATGTCAAGTTAATAAATAAATATCATACATAAATTTGAAAAGGGGCAAATGTTATAAAAGAAATATATACTACTGTGTCCTAAATTCTACAGTAGTTGGGAATCATTGAGACAAATACTTTTTGGATACTTTGATTCACTGATTTCCAAACTGCCATTTGCTCTTATCCCAAAATAAAATGTCAAACTTACGCTTTTCAATTTTCTAATGGTTTCAGTTTGGTCTTCTATGATTTTACTCTTAATTCTTAAAGCATCACAATCACGTTCATTTGCCTTTCGTAGAGATTCATTCTCTCTACACAAACTTTCAATTTTGGCCTCCAAATTTCCACGATTTTGGGCCATAGAAGCTCCTAAGAAACAAACATCATCAGTAATAGACTTTAACAGACTTTGGAGGTTTTGTACTTTATGAAAATCTTATTTAACAATGCATAACAATAAAAACAAAAACCCAAATAAACAAAACATATAATACTGTAATATGAAGAGAAAGAAAGAACAAAAAGGTTCTTTTAAGATCTGTGGCTATTTGACAATCTAAAATCATGAATTAAGAGAAGACCAGGTAACTCAGACATGTAATAATTAATTGGTCATATTATGCCATACCAACAAACAAAATTATATTAAAAATTCCTAAGTGGAATGGAAAAATGAGCAATGCTACATTAAGGCCAACATCTAGCTATTTGTGATTTTTAAGGTATCTATGAATGCCATAAAATAGTGTACATTTCTTGCTTTACAGTGATTGGAAAAGGAATGAGGCTGAGGATTTCCTAAACCTAAAGTATTTTTATTCCTATACTATTTTACATTTCTGCACGCAAAACAGGGTAAGTGTCAAAATATGGGAAGAAAAAAAAAAGAATGCTGCATAGCGTACAAAGAATTTAAAATCACTGTATAAAAAATATTTCCAACAACTTATTTAATTGTAGTATTGTAAAGGTACACTTGTTCAGAAAAGTGGCCGAACTACTTTGGGAAGAAAACAAAAAAATAAATTAGGGATGTAACTTTTTGACTGCCGTAATAAATTATTTTCCACTAAGAGCAGGCACTTCACTCCTCTTTGGCTGGCAAACGCCTACTTATCCTTTCGGATCAAGGGTTGCCTTCTTTGGAAAAACCTTCCTTGGCTTCTCTAGGCACAGTTAAGCCCTTCCTTCTCTGTACAATACCCAAATCTGCTGGCTTCTAAGCATGGGCTATTTCCCGTTGAAAATATGAGAATTTTACCCTGTTGTGCCAGCTCATGTCCCCATACTTTTCTTTCTGTCCTTAAGCCATGAATTAGTGATTCCTTGGCTGCTAACTCAGAAATAAGTTGGACTTTTTCTTGCTTGAGAAGTTCTATTTGAATACTCTTCTGCTTGTCATCTTCAATCAAAAGTTCAAGAGTGTTCATTTGATTCTGTATACCCCCCAAAAAATTGAAAAGTAAATAATGTGAAGTAATTATTACTATGTTTAAATCTTCATTTTCTACTTTTTTCTTCCATTTTTAAAAAAAAGGTTATTTAAACAAATACACAGTAAATGTTCCCGAATTTTACATCATAAAAAGTTCTAATTTTATTAACTAAAGATAAATGTAGATCATGGAATAAAATATCAAATTTAAATAGGCCATTCCTTTAAAATTTATGCTAATATCTTAAAAGAGCAACTACAACCTATAATACCCCAAATTTCTCACCAAGCATTTATACTGATAGTTTAAATTCCTCTTTCAGGAAGTAAGTTATCTTGAGCAAAATAGCACTAATGTGTAAAATGGAGACAACAGCAATAAAGAAATTAAGTCTAAAATTATTATAGCTTGCTGTATCTAAAACAATAACTACTATCAGAAAATTAACATTAGCAATTCAAGTAGTATTTCTCAAACTTAAATCATTTGCGTATCACCTTCAAAATTTTTGCTGTATTACCGTACAACTGGCAGCTATTAATATATTTCTTAAAATTAATTCACTTATTTTACTTAAGTACTGTTTTAAGTGAGCAATACTATCTGTGAAGTCATGGGTTTAAACTCCTAGTTACATTTACTTTTCTCATATACACTATGATAAATAACTAGTATCATTTAAAAGTTCATTTCGTGTGCTCCTAAAATCATAAACACACTTGAGAAAACGATACAAAAAGTTAAAAAGGAAACATAATGTTACAAAGTCTTACCTGAAAATTTGCTGCTGTTTCCTGTTTTGATTTGGAAACTTCTGCAAGTTTTGTTTTTTGTTCCTTTATCATAGAGGTCAGATCTTTAATTAAAGAGGAAGATTCATTTTCTTTTCGTTGGGCCCAAACAAGCGCATGTTTGCTCTTTGCTAATTCAGTTGCAACATTTTCAAAACCATCTTTAACCTACATTTCAAAATTGCATTATAAATAACAGTTCTTCCAATATTTAGAAAATATCTGTTTCTGGAAAGAGTTTACTTCTTTCCATTAGAATCACAATTTCAGCAAAAGAATAAAATTCAGGGATAATTTACTCAACTCTGCCATTGTAACACAAAGTAGCCACAGACAATATGTAAACAAATGTGCATGGCTGTGTTCCAATAAAACTTTATTAAAAAAAACAGGAAGTGGGCCAGATTTGGCCCAGAGAGCCTTAACTTACCAACCCTTGCTCTATAGTAACAGGAGGAAATTCAGGTTTCCCAATTCCTATTCAAGTGCTCTCTTTACTTCACTATTTACGATCTTAGGTTTTGCAATATTAATGACGTATAGCTATTATTTATGTTAGCAACTAAGGCTCTAAGAACGTAAGTAATTTCTTAAGGTCATATAGCCAATATGTAAATACAGCCAGGATTCTAAAATGTAGTCCTCTCGTTTAATGATACCTTGCTAATTCTGTTTTCAATAAAGAGCTAGATGCCAACTCTTACATCTTTAAATCTTCTGGCTTCAACAGTTAAAGCAATACGGAATTCATCCTCTAAATCCATATACTGCTGGATTAACATATCAATTTTCTCTTGGTATTCTTTTATATCTTGCTCATGCTTGCTCTCTCGTTTGGCTATTTCTTTAGCTAAGGCATTCTGGAAGTCAGCTTCACTAAATAACTCCCTTGTTTCAAGTTCTTTCCTGGAATAAGAAACAAATAAAAATCACAGGATGCCGTCACATGAAAATAAAATTTTTAAAAGTCTTTAAATAGTTCTTAAATATTCTATATTCACTACTATGAATTTAAGATCAGCTCCCCACTTTTAGCACAGAAATTGGGCACAGGATGGTAGGCAGAACAAGAAAGAATTATTTGATCGTGTATTCATTGTTGATGGGGATAAGTGGAGTATGTAAAATCTTAGCTTCACTGAGATAGTTCAGAATCATTCTATCACTCCTTAAATTCTTTAGGTGTATTTGCAGAAGTCAAGATCTGCTTCACACCATCTTCTACTTTGGCATACAATAAATATAATCTGATTTGGAATGGTGGTTGGTTAACAGAAAAACTCAGTTCAAGTGTGAAATTATTTACCAATCTTCTAACATAGGGGCACTGTTTTCTATTAAATGTGAGTTCATTCTTAGGAGTCCTCCACTGTTTATCTACATAAATCAAACCCATAAGACAAAATTTATTATTTCTGGGTTCTGGCAAAATGGCGCTCTAGGCAGAAGCACCACGCCAAAGATCCGAAAAACTAAGCCAAACAGAGAATACAACAATCCTGAAACCCTAAAACATCAAATGAAGAGATAAAGAACTCAGCCAAGCACCAACTGGAGTGATAAAACCAACAGAGAACGGAGAGCGAGGAGAGATTCATGCAGCGGTCCCTACCAGCAAATGCAGCATGGATCCACCATCTTGGACTCCTATGGGAGACCAGACAACAGGGGATACGAGAAAGCACCCTCACAGAGCTTCCAGCGGGAGACAAAACAACCGGTAATTGGTGATATACGCTTCCCCCCCCCCCCCCAATCCTTCGCCCCGACTCGGCCTCCTCTGATTCCCGCGGCCACAGTCTCTTGACCAGGAAGCAGCAGCTGCTTGGATTCCACACGCCTGAACGGGTGGCTCTCTGAGTGCCATTTCTTGGCTGCTAGGGTTGCTTTTTTTTCTGCTTCTTTTGACGTCTTACTTGCCTCTCGCCACCTCCCCCTCCCTTCGCTCAAGTACCTGGCTCCGTGCGCCATCTTTGCTTCTTCCTGAAGGGCTGCGGAGCTTCATTCGAGTGTGGAGCTGCTTCCCAGTTTGGGCTGCCGTGCTGGTGGGATCCCAGGGCTTTTATTCGTTTGTTTGTTTTGAATTGTTTGTTTGTTTTCTTTTCCTTTTCTTGAGTTTGTGGCCAGGCTGAGCTGCGTGGCAAGGAGACGCCCCTTCGGCTTCCACAGTCCAGTAGAGGGATCCCTGAAGGCATTTCTTTTTATGTTGTTTTTTGTTTGTTTGTTTGGGGGCCTTTCTTGTTTTTTTTTTAAAATTGTTTTGTTTTCTTTTTCCTCTTTTTCCCTTTTTGTCTTTCTTCATTGCTCAGTTTCTCGTCTCTATCTTCCTTGTCTTTCAGTTCCCTGAATACCTGGCGTTGCATACCTCTAAGCCTTCTAGCCAGTTGTACTGCAACACCTGAGAAGGACTTCCCAAGACCTCATAGCTGCACCGCTGGGATCCCTGGGAACTTTGTGGTTCTTTAACCTTTCTGATTCTTATTTATTCATTCTTTTCTTTTCTTCCGCCTCACCTTTCTATTTCTCCCCATTTCATAGTCTCTCATCTCTCCACTCCAACAGCAAGCTCCCCTAGCATTCTTTTTTGTTTGTTTGTATGTTTATGGCTCCTGTTCCTCTCTCCTCTCTCCCATATCCATCGTAGCTCCACACATAACAATCTCCCCACTGCATCCTGCCTACCTGCACCGTGCACTTGACTTCACACAACCAAGCACCACAAGCACAGCCTACTGGAACCTGCCCTGCACTGATTACCGACCAGCTCCGGTGGCTGTAGTAAGTGCCACAAACAACCCGTCGCAGCAACTCCTCTTCAGCTAGACCTGCCCTGCTGTACCATATCTGAGTGACTGACCCTGCCAGTTGAAGAAGGAGGCAAAAAGTACTGTGCCCAAAGATGAGCAAACAACAAAGAACACACAGTCTGCCTGCTCAGACATAGTCAAATTTTTTTTTAAAAAAGGGCTGAAACAAACAAATATACAATCAATAAATGAGAAAAATAATTACTGAATGCCCAGAGGACAGCAGACAATATCAAAACATTTACAAAAACAGGACAGGATGGTTCCAGTAGGCATCCAAAATAAAACACCAGATGACTCTCCTCTGGAAGAAGATGCACTAGAACTACCTAATAGGGAATTCAAATCTCTAATACTCAGAATTCTCAAAGAACTGAGGCAAAAAGCTGACAAACATGAGGAAAACACAGATAAATTCATGGAAAACACGGACAAAAAATTGGAAGAATTCAGGAAAATAATGCAGGAACAAAATGGCAAAATAAATTCACAACTAGAAATTATACAAAGACAACAATTAGAAATCCAAAAGATAAACAAGATTTCAGAAACGGACGGTGTCACAGAAGGGCTGAGAAGCAGATTTTAAACGGTGGAAGACAGGATCAGTGGAATTGAAGACACATAGATACAACTCTGTTTGAGGAAAACTGAGAAAAAAGAACAAAGAAAAATGAAGAGACCCTGAGAGTTATGTTGGACACAATTAAAAGCAAAACTTTACGAGTGATTGGAATTCTGGAACAGGGGGAGAAAACAGAAAACACAGAGAAAATCATTGAGAAACTGCTGACAGAAAACTTCCCCAATATCATGAAAGATGAAAAGCTGGACATCCAAGAAGCTCAACAAACCCCATGTAGAAGAGACCCCAAAAGGAAATCACCAAGGCATATCATATTCACACTTGCCAAAACCAAAGACAAACAAAGAATCTGGAGAGCAGCTCGTGAAAAACAAGAGGTAACATACAGAGGAGAAACAATAAGACTAAGCTCAGATTATTCGGCAGAAACCATGCAGGCAAGAAGGCAATGGGATGACATATATAAAATCTTGAAAGAAAAAAAATTACCAGCTAAGAATAATATATCCTGCAAAACTCTCGTTCAAATTTGATGGTGAAATTAGGTCATTTCCAGATAAACAGAAATTAAGCGAATATGTAAAAGTCAAACCAAACTTACAAGAATTATAAAAGCGAGTTCTTCGATCTGAGGACAAAGAGCTTCAGCTCACAGGCAGAACCTAGGACACAGGATCATACCAGCCAGATACCAATCTAGGAAATGAACTCTCGAGGACTATCCAAAACCAAAAGAAATACAACAGGGCATCAGAGCAGTTAATCAGTAAATGAAAACAACATCAAAACGATAAAAGAAGCAATAAACGGCATAGGTATAGAAACTCCTAAAGGAGTGGAAGGCAAGGCGATACCAAGTAATGGTAGACTGCTTCAAACTTAGAAAGATAAGGGTAAAATCTATGGTAACCACAAAGAAAGTTAACAAACATACTCATAAAAAAAAAGAGGAAAAACATAAAGTCTCAGCAAAAACAAAACCTACAAAAACAAAAAATATGAAAAACAACTCCACAAACAAAAGTAACTCAGCACAAGAGTAAGAACAAAGAAAATGTCCGCACCACCAGAAAAAGCACTACAAAATGTCAACAACAAACCCACATCTATCAATAATCACACTGAATGTAAATGGACTCAATACACCCATAAAGAGACGGAGAGTGACAGAATGGATAAGAAAACAGGATCCATCAATATGCTGTCTACAGGAGACACACCTTAGAAACAAAGATGTGACTTTATTAGAAGTCAAAGGTTGGAAAAAAATATGTCAAGCTAACAACTACCAAAAAAGAGCAAAAGTGCCAATTCTAATCTCTGATAAAATAGACTTTAAAACAAAATCTACCATAAAAGACAAAGAGGACACTATGTAATGATCAAGGGGACGATCCATCATGAAGACATAACCATAACAAACATCTACGCACCCAATGACAGGGCTCCAAAATACATAAAACAAACTCTAACAACACTGAAAAGAGAAATTGACAGTTCCACAATAATAGTAGGAGACTTCAACACACCACTCTCCCACTCTCAGTAAAGGACAGAACAACTAAGAAGAAACTCAGAAAAGATACAGAAGACCTAAAGGGTGCAATCAGCCAACTTGGCCTCATAGACATATACAGAACACTCCATCCAACCACTGCAAAGTACACATTCTTTTCCAATGCACATGGAACGTTCTCCAGAATAGACCACATCTTAGATCACAGAGCAATCCTCAACAAGATCCAAACCGCTGAGATAATTTAAAGTATCTTCTCTGACCACAATGACATCAAGGTAGAAATTAACAATAGAAAGAGCAAGGAAAAAACATCAATTACATGGAAACTGAATAATACCCTGCTTACACATCAGTGGGTAATAGAAGAAATCAGAGATGGAATCAAAAAATTCCTAGAATCAAATGAGAATGAAAACACATCATACCAAAACCTTTGGGACACAGCAAAGGCAGTCCTCAGAGGACAATTTATAGCAATAGATGCACATATCAAAAAAAAGGGACAAAATCAAAACATTAACTACAGAACTCAAACAAATAGAAAGAGAAAAGCAAAAAAAGCACACAACCACCAGAAAAAAGGAAATAGTAAAGATCAGAGCAGAAATAAATGAAATAGAGGACAGAAAAACAATAGAAAGAATCAACAAAACCAAAAGTTGGTTCTTTGAAAGAATCAACAAAATCGACAAACCACTGGCCAGACTGACAAAAGAAAAAACAGGAGAGGACACAAATAACCCAAATAAGAAATGAAATGGGGGACATTACAACAGACCCAACTGAAATAAAAAGGATTATAACAAAATATTATGAAAAACTATACTCCAACAAATTTGAAAACCTAGAGGAAATGGATAAATTTCTAGAAACACAAGGCCTACACAAACCACAACAAAGTGATGTTGAAAATCTGAACAGACCCATAACAAGAGAAGAGACTGAAAAGGTAATAAAAAAAACTCCCAACCAAAAAAAGCCCTGGCCCAGATGGCTTCACTGGAGAATTCTACAAAACATTTACAGAAGAGCTTCTACCAGTACTAGTTAAGCTATTTCAGAGCACAGAAGAGGAAGCAACACTTCCAAATTCATTCTACGAAGCCAGCATAACGCTGATACCAAAACCAGGAAAAGATGTCACAAAAAAAGAAAATTACAAACCAGTATCTCTCATGAATATAGATGCAAAAATTCTGAACAAAATTCTAGCCAATAGAATTCAGCATCATATCAAAAAAATAATACACCATGACCAAGTAGGATTCATACCAGGTATGCAAGAATGGTTCAACATTAGAAAATCAATCAACGTAATCCACCACATAAATAAAAGGAAAGAGAAGAATCACATGATCATCTCAATTGACGCAGAAAAGGCATTCGACAAAGTAAAACACCCGTTCCTGATAAACACTCTCAATAAAATAGGTACAGAAGGGGAATTTCTCAACATAATAAAGGGCATCTATGCAAAACCAACAGCCAACATCATTCTTAATGGAGAGAGGCTGAAAACATTCTCCTTGAAAACAGGAACAAGACAAGGATGCCCTTTATCACCACTCTTATTTAAATTGTGCTGGAAGTTCTAGCTAGGGCAGTAAGGCAAGAAAAAGAAATAAAGGGCATCCAAATTGGTAATGAAGAAGTTAAACTGTCCCTGTTTGCAGATGAAATGATAGTATACATAGAAAATCCTAAAGACTCCACGAGAAATATACTGGAACTAATAGAAAGATTCAGCAGAGTAGCAGGACACAAGAGAAACATTCAAAAATCAGTTGGATTCCTATACACCAATAAGGAGAACGATGAAAAAGAAATCAGGAAAACAATACCATTTTCAATAGCCCCTAAAAAGATAAAATACTTAGGAATAAATCTGACCAGGGATGTGAAAGACCTATATATAGGAAACTACAAAACACTACTGCAAGAAACCCAAAGGGATCTACATAAATGGAAAAACATACCATGCTCATGGATAGGCACACTCAACATTGTGAAAATGGCAACTCTACCCAAAGCAATTTACAAATACAATGCAATCCCGATCCAAATACCAACAACATTAACATTCTTCAAAGAGATGGAAAAACTAATCATTAACTTTATATGGAAAGGGAAGAAGCCCCGAATAAGTAAAGCACTACTGAAGAAGAAGAATAAAGTTGGAGGACTCACACTACCTGACTTGAGAACCTACTATACAGCTACAGTACTCAAAACAGCCTGGTACTGGTACAACGACAGAGACATTGACCAATGGAACAGAATTGAGAACCCAGGTGTAAATCCATCCACCTACGGTCACCTGATCTTCGACAAGGGCTCTAAGTCCATCCAATGGGGAAAAGACAGTCTTTTTAACAAATGCTGTGGCAAAACTGGATATCCATCTGCAAAATCATGACACAGGACCCATACCTCACACCGCATACAAAAACTACTTCAAAATGGATCAAAGACCTGAATATAAAGCCTAAAACTGTAAAGTTCATAGAAGAAAAAATAGGACAAACACTTCAGGCCTTAATACATGGCATTAACAGGATACAAACCATAACCATCAACACACAAACCCCAATAGATAAGCTAGATAACTGGGATCTTCTAAAAACCAAACACCTATGCTCTTCAAAAGACTTCACCAAAAGAGTAAAAAGAGAACCTACAGACTGGGAAAAAATTTTTGGACAGTACAAGCCAGACAAAGGTCTAATCTCCATAATTTACAAGAAAATCCTCTACAACACCTCTACACCTCTACACCTCTACAACAAAAAGACAAATAATCCTATTAAAAAATGGACTGAGGAAATGAACAGACACTTCACCAAAGAAGACATTCAAATGGCCAACAGACACATGAGGAAATGCTCGTGATCACTAGCCATTAGAGAAATGCAAATTAAAACCACAGTGAGATACCCTCTCACCATGGCATTACTGGCACAAATCAAAAACACTGGAAATAACAAATGTTGGAGGGGCTGCGGGGAGATCGGAACTCTTATGCACTGCTGGTCAGAATGCAAAATGATACAACCATTTTGGAAAATGATATGGCGCTTCCTCAGAAAGCTAGAAATAGACATACCATTCGATCGAGCAATCCAACTCCTAGGAATGTATCCTAGAGAAATAAGAGTCGTCACTCGAATAGACATATGCACACCTATGTTCATGGCAGCATTGTTCACAATAGCAAAATGATGGAAACGCCCATCAACAGATGAATGGATAAACGAACTATGGTACATACACAGAATGAAGTACTATGCTACAGGAAAGAACAACAACGAATCTGTGAACCATCTCATAACATGGATGAAACTGGCAGACATTATGCTGAGTGAAATAAATCAATCACAATAGGACAAATATTTTATGAGACCTCTATTGTAAAAACCCATGAAAAAGTTTACACACAAAATGTAACAATCTTCGTCGGTTAACAGGATGGGAGGGGTGGGGGGGGAATACTAAATAGATAATAGGTAAGTGGTATCTTGGGTGAAGGGTAAGGCAGTACATAATACAGGAGAAACTAGCACAACTTGTACAAGGAAAGGTCATGGAAGCCCCACAGACACATCCAAACTCCCTGAGGGACTGAATTGCTGGGTGGAGGGCTGTGGGGACCATGGTCTCAGGGAACATCTAGCTCAACTGGCATGACACAGCTTATAAAGACAATGCTCTACATTCTATCTTGGTGAGTAGTGTCTGAGGTCTTAAAAGCCTGTGAGCGGCCATCTAAGATAACTCCACTGCTCTCATCCCTTCGGGAGCAAGGGAGAATGAAGAGAACAGGATACAAGGAAAAGATTAGTCCATAGGACTAATGGACCACAGCTACCAAGGCCTCCACCGGACTGAGTCCAGTACAGCTAGATGGTGCCCGGCTACCACCACTGACTGCTCTGACCAGGATCACAACAGAGGGTTCTGGACAGAGCTGGAGAAGGATGTAGAGCATAATTCTAACTCACAAAAAAAAAGACCAGATTTACTGGCCTAAAGGAGCCTGGAGAAACCCTCAGAGTATGGCCCCCAGACACCCTTTTAGCTCAGTGGTGAAGTTACCTCCGAGGTTCACTGCTCAGCCTGGGAGTGGACAGCCCCATAAAACCAAATGAGACTACTGAGGTACAGGAGTCCAGCGAAAAGGGCCAGAAAGCAGAAGGGGACAAGGAAGCTCGTGATAGGGAATCCAAGGTTGAGTAAGGATATTGTTGATGTGTTGTGAAATTGTTAACTATTGTTATAGGGCAACATTTGTAGTCACTGTTAAATGAGAAACTGTTTTGTTCTGTAAGCCTTCATCTTAAGTGAGAATAACAGCAGAATTCAAAGAGCGTAATCAATGTCACTGAACTGCGCATGTAGAAATTTTTGAAATGGTGTATCTTTGGCTATGTGTATTTTCACCAAGCAAAAAAAGAGGTTGAGAAGTTAGAGGTTTAATATGTTGTGGGGTTGTTAACCAGTTTTATAAAACAACATGTGTACTTCTGTTTCATGAGAAACTATTTATTCTGTAAGCCTTCACCTGAAGTACAATAAAAAAAATAAATTAACTAAAAAGAAAAAAAAAAAAAAAAAGACTATATAAAGAACCCTTAAATATGAGCTTAAAAGAAAAACCCAATAGAAAATAGGCAAAAGTTATAAAGAGACATTTCACAGAAGAATAAATGTGAAAAACAGTTTCTCCTTAAAGAAATACAAATATAAGCCACAGTGTATGCTATTTCATATCCAATAGATTGGCAAAATTAAAATGTCTGACAACATCACTACTGGAGAAGAAAGTTTTTACATTCTGCTAGTTGAAATGTAAGTTGATACAACCACTTTGAAAAATTACTTGACCTTATCTGGTAAAGCGGAAGGTACATAATACTCTTTAACTCAACAATTTCACATCTAAATATATTCAACAAAGAAAGTAATAAATTTGTTTGAGAAAACATGGGTAACAACGTTCCTGACAACATTGTTTGTGATAGATCATCCAAATGTTTTTACAGTAAAATGAATGAATAGATTGTGCTATATCATACAATGGAATGCTATAGAGCACTATAATTGAACGAACCACTACCACATACATGAACATGGATGAATTTTTTTAAAAAGTCAGTGAATGAAGAAAAGCGAGATGCTAAAAGATACATGAAGTAAGTTATTCATTCAAAGTTCTAAAACCAGTAAAACCAAAAATAGCTTGGTCAGGGGTTTATAAATGTGTAGCAAAACTACAAAGAAAAGTAAAGGGTTAAATTCCTAGTAGTGATTACCTCTGATGTGGGTGGAGGGCAGAATAAGTTGTGTTTATGGGAAGACTCAGGGAGGGTTCCAAAGTACAGGTAATGATATTTATTAAGTTGATAGGTAAATATATTGGTGTTCATTTTACTATAATTCTTCAGTACTTATGTATACATTTATATATTCTTTTTTATTATGATATATTTTATTAAAAATTGTGTTAAAAAAATTTATTATTTCTAGTTTTGGTTTCTTTAAAATGGAACTTAAAAGACATCTGTGAAGCAAACTAAGTGCAAAATCCTAGATTTTTGTGATTATTTCCCTCCAATTTTTAATAGTTGTCTCACTCACATGTACTATGACAACAAATTTTCCCAAAGCATTAAAATTTAATTTATAAACTAAAAATTTAACTTACGTAAGTACAAAAACAAAACAGGTTTGGGAACAAACACAATAACCCATGGCAATCACACAATTAAACTGGCATGGCAATAGGTGGATAACTAGCATAAAGTGTTCAAATTACTATGGACTCTAAAGAGCAGGGGTCATTAAACCATAGCCTATGGGCCAAGTCTGGCTTATTGCCTTTTTTTGCAAACAAAGTTTTACTGGAACATAGTCATGCCCATTTGTTTAAGTATCGTCTGATGGCCATTTTTGTGCTACAGTGGCAGAAGAGTTAGGTATGGCCTGCAAAGCCTAAAATATTTACTGTTTTGCCCTTTACAGAAAAAGTTAATTGACTCTTGTTTCAGAGGGATAAAGAATACCGACTAATTTAACAAGTGGTTATGTGGAAATCAGTTAAAACAATTTTTTCTATATACAATGATCAACTTTTGGTTGGGTTTGGATAGATGCAAAATAAGTTTCAACGTTACAATCCCATACCTAAAGACTCTGAAAAAAATAAAAACAAAAAACACTGACAATATAGTCACCACCTATTTATCTTTAGACTGCTAGTTCTTTTCTTTTCTTTTTTTTGAACAAGGCTACTTGTTCTTGCTCTAGGACTGATTCTAATGCATACATAAACATGGCATTTTACATGAGCTAACTCTGTCAGACTTCACACCACTGCTCAATCACAATCTATTTTTAGGTTTTAGAGAAAAAACTAGTAGCCTTCTTTTTCTATTTTTTTAGATGTCAATATTTTTCTATTTCTCATTTACCTGTGTTCTTGTTCTTTCAATGCAAAAAGTTCATGAAGCTGCTGCAATTTTTCCTTTTCTTGATGAAGAGAAGTTCTAAGTATGTTTATTTCTCTATCAGCAGCTGAAGCTTTGAGCTCTACCTCTTGAATAAGTTTTATCTGAGTAAAATATACACAATTATAATATTTAGAAAATAATCATTCCTGCTTCTATTTTAATGCCACTTCCTCAAAGAAAGGTGCCTTGTATAAATGACAGGAACTAGTGACTAAGTTGAGTTTCAAAGTTTATGAATTTAATGATGCTATGATTACACAAAGTACAACCTCGCAGCCATTAAACACACTGGTATTAACTATTGCTTACTTGCATCAGAGACACCTAGTGAAAATTTCCATTTAGAAAGCATGAAATTAAATTCCTTCAAGAACTCCAAAGAGACTTTTAAAAATTAGCTCTCAAGAATACAAGCCTAACAACCTACACTATTTCTACCAACTCTTCCTGCAATTGCTTTGTGTAAGCACCAGCAGCTTTAATTTAGAAATCATTCAACAAGTTAAACTGTTATATTTACATTAATTTTTGCAGATAGCCTAACATCTTTTTGGTTTACTATAATGGTATAATTTAAGACAGAAGCTATGAACTTGTATTAATCCATGTTTAACTGATATATTAAAACAGAGAAATACCTGTGCCGTCTGCTGATGAAATTTTTGCCTCTCCAATTTTTCTAATGCTTTTTCCAGGGTTCTTAAGTCTCTAACATGACCCTCTTGTTGATCTCTTGCTTTAAGTAATTCAATACTTAGTTTTTTAATTTCACTCTGAAGTGTGTGAACCATAACTTCGAGTTGTACTTTAGAATTTCTCTCTTTAAAAATAATTTCCTTTAGCCTAAAGCAGAAATAAAATGTTACTTTAAGTATATTACCCATACAAAAATGATAAAAATTGTAATTTATGTTAAAGCTTACAGTAGAGATAAAGATTTGAACTATGTTTCAAACTCTCAGAGTAAAAAATGGTTGAAAAACAATGTAATATACCTTTTTCCCATCCCTGAAACTAACGTGGTACCAAGTGAAAAATAGTCTATATAAATTAATGAAACTTTATCTAATGTGAACTTCATTATTCAACAGGAAAACTTTATACTAAACACATAATTTCAGGCATTGTGCCAAGTGTTGGCTTAAAAACAAGCAAGATGAATAAGATACAGTCTCTGCCTTCAAGAAGCTCAGTATCTAGCAGAGGCAAAATACACATATATTTAGAAAGCCATGTGACAGAAGTGCTATATGAATAGTGACCCTGAAGTCAACTTTGACATGTACTGATCCCAGCTCTGTATTAGTTAGAACCCTTTGACTGTAACGAAAAAGTCTTAACTAGCTTAAGTAAAAAGGGAGACTTTATTGGCTCACAAAACCAAACTTAGAGAAGAACAGTACAGTGCAATGGGTTTCTTATATATGGTCTTTTAGGCCCTGGGCTGCAGTCTGCCCTGTGACTGGTCTATTTTACTCACTTTGCAGAGATTGGTTGGTTTACCGGTGTGTAAAACTATCCAATAGGATTGAGCAACTTGCTGTCTACTGAGGGGATTGGTTGGTTTGTGGTCCTGATGGGAGGACCACATCTTGAAACTGACAAGGAATTTGCATATATAAGCAGCCAACCCCACAGAGGTCTGGAGAGGGAAGGAGGGAATCTCAAGACCAAGAAGAACGTGGAATAGAGTGGTTTGGACTTGGGGTTCCTGCATGAGGAACCTCCTAAAAAGCTGTAATATGAGTCAAGGGCTATAACACTGAAGATGGCAAGAGGCCCAGAAGGGGCCCAGTGGCTAAAAGGGCCTGAACGATAGAGAGCTGTCTGCAGCTCTTGATCAAGAATTGCACTGGCCTGGGGTACCCTTGCTCCAAGGACTATCCTGTGAGAAAGCTGTCCTGATTGACGAACGGCATCCAATCTCCTGAGTTATATCATGTTGTTTCCATGCTGCACTCTATTCTGAGTTGTCTCCCAATAAACCATTTAACTGTAAACACAGTGTGTAAGTTCTATGAGGTGTTGCAGCAAATTATCAAACCCAATGGGGGAAAGAAGAGTGCTGAGGGGAGGGAGAGTGTCAGAGATGATGGACTGGCACAGCAGCTTAGGGAAGTTGGAAATCTGGGATATATTTAACCTCTGCCTCATAGGAACCAGCCTGTGCTGATTCTTATTCATGAAATTATTTTAGATGGGGTGGCACAATTCTGAGGGACCACGGAAACCAAGGACATGGACATAACCAGGACTCTCAATCTCTGGTTCTCTGCATGATGGCTTCAATTTTTCCTATTGCAGGCTTCTGTATAACGTGTGTGTTCGGCGGTGGGGGGGGGGGGGGGGGGGGGGAGGGAGGGCACAAATATTACTGGGCTCACATTCTAATTGCTTAGGGAACTAAACAGGAAAGACTACCTTTCTCTAGCTCAACACAGAAGAGTTCTAGGGAAGGCTCTAATTAGTACAATTTGGTTCACATGCCCACTGCATGAACTGATCACTGTGGGCTAAGGCATTCTGATTTACTCAGCTTGGGACAGGTGCTCACCCCCTGACCAAATATCCTAGGCAGAGAGGCAGTTTATAGGGGAACACAAGACTAGTGTTTGGAAAGAGGGCACGGAATAGCAAAGACACAGTCACCTGAAGGAATCAGTGAAGGAGGCAGCCACTCTAATGTATATCTACTGTAATTTCTAAGCCATATTTGAAAAAAAATGTATATATCCATCAACGTATATATTATAGTCACTTCTCCAATTCTTGTCCTTACCATCTCTCCCCTTGCCTCTGAGAGTAATCTCCAAACTGGTCCTCCTATGTTCACTCTCTCAACTCCAGTTTGGTATGCTATATGAAAGAGTTTTGGATTTTATTCTGTGGATTATGTGGGAGATGAGGGCAGAAAAGCTATAGACAAGGAGAACTACAGCAATTATCTAAGCAAGAGATAAAGGATAGAAAAAAAGATAAAAATAACTATTTTGGAACATAGAGGAAATAGTCTCAACATATTTTAAGAATGAGGAAGATATCAACACTAACTGGCAGTGGGATATGAGAAAGAGAAAGGAATTAAAAAAAAACAATCTCTAGATTTCTACCTTTGGTAGCTGACTAGATAGGATAGGACACTATTTATTAGGAGAAGAAATATAAGAAAGGAGCAGGATGAGTTTACCTAGTGGCATCCTGTAACTTGAGATTCTTATGAACACTGTAGGCAAAAAGAGCCCTGGTGGTGCAGTGGTTAAAGTGCTCAGATGTTAACCAAAAGGCTGGCAGTTCAAACCCATCAGCTGCTCCATGGGAGAAAGATGTGGCAGTCTGCTTCCATAAAGATTACAGCCTTGGAAATCCTACAGGGCAGCTCTACTCTGTCCTATAGGGTGGCTGTGAGTCAGAATTGACTTGACGACAATAGTTTTTTTCTGGTTTATTGTAGGCAAGGCATTTTTAGTAGATAATTAGATGAACAAATCTGTTCATCAAGAAAGTCTAGATAACAGATACAGATTTGGGAGCTTACAGGTTACATATTAAAATTATGGTAGGTAAGATTCATTTTTTGAGATACTTATAGAATGCTACCTAAGTGCCAGATCCTGTGTTAGGTGTCAAGGATACAGAGTCCCTATCAAGGCATATAAGGGAATATGAGGACTCATGAGAATCTAATCCCAAACATTTGGGTTTAGATAAAAGTGGAATCCAAAAAGAATGAGGCTCAATTTTCAAGAGAACAATGAATATGCAACACTGGAAAGTATGCAGTCACGTAAAGTTAGAAATGAAGTGTGCATAAAGCCTTCCAATTTAAATAGAATCTGGCTAGCAGCCCCAGACACAGCCTCCTCTGATATTTCACTAAATAATACCTACAATATAGAATAAAACAAAAACTAATACAACTAAAAACAAGAGATGACATAATGCCAAAATCTGGGAGGAATTTTAATTATACAGCAAATGGAACCAAATTAAAATAAAAACAACTCATAGAACACTCAGGATTTGCCTCATGAAACTATCTTTCTGAAAAAAGGAAGATATATCCTCTCCCTTCCACTGTCTGTCTATAACTCAGAGTCACAAGGTCTCTATAAATCCATCACTACAACTATGTTGGCTACCTAGGTACCTACTGGAAGCAAGAGTGCTGTTCTTCTGAAATGGACGGAATACTGTTAATTTATCCATCCTGACCCCTCCCCTCACCCAGCATCTGCTTCTATCAACTCAGAGACAGCAATTCTAAAGACACAAATATGGCAGGAAGATGGCGGCTGACGGTATAAGGACTAGTGACAGCATAATATACCACAGTTTGCATAATTGAAAGAGTTCTCAATTAATACATGTTGCGTATTATAGTTTTCCTTATCTTCATGGGTACAGAATATGACAGAATCAGGTAGTGTGGTAGAAGATACCACCTTAGCATCACAAAACTTTATGGGTTAAATGCCTAAAAGAAACTGGAAACTGGGCTTGGAGCTTACTATTCAATTAAGATCTTAGAAGGGGAATTATCCACTGCATAACTGGACAGGAAATGGAACCAACAGCAACTTCCCAAACCCTGTCTGTTTGCAAACACCAAGGCTAAACACCTAGTGTTCATTCAAGGATAAGAAGAGAGAGAAACTTATGAAAAAATCTTATCACCCATTGAGGAAAAGTGTAACTCAGCAATAAATACCTACAGGAAATACAAAGAAAGAAATTAATTTAAAAAAACAATATGGTATTCTCACAGAAAGGAATAAGATAGATCTGTACTAAAGCATGGAATTAAAAAAAAAGATAAAATGGCAGAAGAAATGGCTAAGTTGGAAAAAAATAAAAAAACTAGAATAAACGGGGGCTATCTGGTACTAAGGTGCCCTGGTGGTGCAGTGGTTAAGAGCTCGGCTGCTAACCAAAAGGTCATCAGTTCCAATCCACCAGCTGCTGCCTGGAAATCCTATGGGGCAGTTCTACTCCGTTCTACAGGGTCGCTATAAGTTGGAATCGACTGGACGGTAATGGGTTTGGTTTTTTAAAAATCTGGTACTACCAGGGATGGGGGGGGGGGAAATACTAAATAGGTAATAGGTAAGTGGTAACTTGGGTGAGAGGTGAGATAGTACATAGTACAGGGGAAACTAACACAACCTGCACAAGGAAAGGTCATGGAGGCCCTATAGACACATCCAAACCCCCCGAGGGACTGAGTTGTTGGACGGAGGGCTCTGGGGACCATGATCTCGGGGAACATCTAGCTCAACTGGCATGACACTACTTATAAAGATAATGCTCTACATTCTACCTTGGTGAGTAGTGTCTGGGGTCTTAAAAGCCTATGAGCGGCCATCTAAGATACTCCACTGATCTCATCCCTTCAGGAACAAGGGAGAACGAAGAGAACAGGATACAAGGAAAAGATTAGTCCGAAGGACTAATGGTCCACAGCTACCAAGGCCTCCACGGGACTGAGCCCAGTACAGCTGGATGGTGCCCGGCTACCACCAATGACTCCTCTGACCAGGATCACAACAGAGGGTTCTGGGCAGAGCTGGAGTAGGATGTAGAGCATAATTTTAACTCCCAAAAAAAAAAAAAAAAAAAAAGAAGACCAGATTTACTGGCCTAAAGAATACTAGAGAAACCTTGAGAGTGTGGCCCCCAGACACCCTCTCAGCTCAGAGGTAAAGTTACCTTCGAAGTTCGATGTTAAGCCTGGGAATGGACACCCCAGTAAAACTAAATGGGACTAACGAGGTACAGGAGTCCGGTGACAAGGGCCAGAAGGCAGAGGGAGAGTAGGAAACTGATGATAAGGAACACAAATTGAATAAGGACACTGTCGATGTATTGTGAGATTGTTGACCACTGCTATAAGGCAACATTTGTAGTAAGTATTAAATGGGAGGCTGTTTTGTCCTGTAAGCCTTCATCTTGGGCGAGAATGGCAGCACAATTGGAAGAGCATAGTCAATATCACTTAAATGTGTAAGTAAAAAGTTTTGAAATGGTGTTTAAATAAAATAAAAATAAATAAATAAATAAATAAACAAATGAGACTAAAGAGGTACAATAGTCCACTGACAAGGTCCAGAAGACAGAAGGGGACAAGGAAGCCCCCTGGTGATAGGGAACACAAGGTGGAGTAAGGATATTCTTGATGTGCTGTGAGATTGTTAACCACTGTCATAGGGCAACATGTGTAGTAACTGTTAAATGAAAAACTATTTTGTTCTGTAAGCCTTCATCTTAAGTGAGAATAACAGCACAGCTGGAAGAGCGTAGTCAATGTCACTGAACTGTGAATGTAGAAATTTTTGAAACGGTGTATCTTTGGCCATCTGTAATTTTCATCAAAAAAAAAAAGGTTGAGAATTTAGAGGCTTAATACGTTGTGGGGTTCTTAACCAATGTCATAGAACAACATGTGTACTACTATTTCATGAGAAACTATTTGCTCTGTAAGCTTTCACCTGAAGTACAATAAAATATAAAAAAAAAAAAAAAAAAATCTGGTACTAAAGCTCACTGTAGAAGAATATGTGACAGAGACTGAATGTGGCCTGCAAAGCCTAAAATACTTACCACCTGAGCCTTTATAGAAAGTTGGCCAACCCCTGTTCTAGTCACTTGTGGTTCTTGTAATACTTATTTGCTCATATTTCTGGCACCTTCCAGCTTAAGATGAGTAGTTTGAGGGCTCAAATAAATGTAACCTGAATTCCAAGCGTTTATATGAAAAGCTAATAAAGCACTAAATCTCTTAGTAAAATTAGTTTAAATCAAACTAAAACCACATACATTGTATTTGATTATACTACAGCTAGTTTAAACTTCTAAGTTCCCTAATCTTTGTGCTGAGGCATACTTTTCCCTTACCTATCTGTGGTAAGTAGAGCCAAGCTATGAACATCTTTCTTTTCTTTTGCATTCTTATGCAGTTCATTGATATAATCAATAAGTTTCTTTTCAGTTTGCTGAGCTTTCCACCTCTTCTCTCTCTCTTGATCTAGTTGTTCGACAAGGGACTGAAAGAAAACAACAGTGTTATTTAAACTTGGAAAAGTTCCCTAACCTTTAAATCTCTCTGTTTTCTCATTTATAATTTAGAAATAATGGTACCTATTTCCAAAGGCTGTGGTGAGAATTAAACAAATTAATGTAAGAAAAGCATGTTAAACAGTACCTGGCACATGATAACCATTCAATAAATGTTAATTGCTATTATTGTTGTTGTCATAACAATTATTTCTCTCAATATCAAAGCTTCCATATTTGAGAATAATGGGAGGAAGCTTATAAGCATGAAAGGTGTGAATATTTTAAAAAAGCAGTTCTATTACATTACAGTCAGAAGTATAACCAGTACTTGAACAAATAAAACATGGGCAAGTTAATGAAAAGTATAAAACAACAAATAAACTTGTACTAAAAACTACCACAACATGAGAATTGTTAAAGCAAATACTGAAGAATTTTAAAGTTCTTGGACGCTTCTTAATCTGGAGTCCAAGGGTCCAACATTGGGAATCAAGACAGCCACGGAAACCTTGCAATTACATACAAATTGTGTGTGTGTGTAAAAGTAGATTTCTCCAAGGAGAGGACTCACAGAGCTCCTTAGATGTTTAAAGGGGTCTGAAACCCAAAAAATTAGAAACCACTGCTTTAAGAAATAAAAATTTGAAAATTTAGAACATACACATTTAAAGGTGAAAAGGGCCCCAGATATTATCTAGCACCACTGTTTTATTTTCCCCAAATGAAAAAAAGACAAAAAAGCTTAAGTGGCTAGTCAAAGGTCACTAAAGATCACATTATAATAAGAAGCCTCTCATTTGTAGAAATTTTCACATTTCTGAATTACCAAAAAAAAAAAGAACTAGTGAAATCTAACTAAGGTTTTGCTATAACCTAAAATAAAGCTAATTTTGGAGAAAAATTTGAGATTTAAATGAAAAAAAAAATTTGTCTCACCACAAGCATGTAACAAATGATTTCATCTAAACCTGATCTTGAATAAATGCATAATTTCCAATCCTTTAAAAATTATAAAAAACAGTAACATAGCACAAAATCTGGAAATAGGAGGGAAAAATAGCCCACTCATTCTCATTATTCCAATAAAATGACAATCAGTATTTTTTTTGCCCATAAAAACACGCATGATTTCTCTAGAACTAACTCTGTATTTAAAACTAAGATTATTCACATTCATTTTCTTCTTCATCTTCTAACTCATACCCGGTAAGTTATGTCTTCTGAGCTACTTCTGTCTACTTTAATTATTTCAGTCTTCGGTTCTTCTGATTCTGCTACTGTATTACAGTTTGCTAAAGATGATCTTACATATAATTCTTTAAAGTAAGGTTGTCTCATTTTACGATTACAACTGCAAAGAATAAAATAGGAAAGAACAGTATTTAAATTTCTTTTCTCAAACATTGACATTTGTAGTTGTATAAAAAAAGGAGTCATCAAAATAAAACAATAACTTGAAAAAACTGCTTTATCAATTTTATAATGGATGCTTTGTTAATAAATTATGAATGAGAACCTCAAGATTTTTAAACAGATAACTAAAAACGTTCAATTTTCAACATATTAAGGTCGGGAAGAAATTGTGGATATAGTCATAATACATTTAAAAAGTACTGTCAATACTTGGGGCTATGATAAGATGATACCCAAGAACTTAGAAAAGCAGTAAATATAAAATTATCCTTTGAGAGTTAAAAGTTTAAAACTGACACATAATAGATCAGAGTAGACAGATATGTCACTAGCCAGAGACCAAAGGATTCGAGGGTAGTACGCCCTGACCATGAAGGAACTGAATGATTAAATGTATATGTAAAAGAAGAGTAAATGGGCAGCTATAGAAGAATTAAAATCTTCTTTTTTCAAAAAGAGGCAAAAAGCTGACTGCAGCTATCCCAGGGTATAGTCTATTCTGAACCACTGTCATGGTGATCTCTATTATGAAAATATAAGCATCAGGCTATCTTACCCTGGTGCATTAAAGATAATCATCTTACTTACCTTTGATCCTAAGCTCAGTAAGTATTATCTAATTAGGATTCATCTTCTCATCTAGATCTGCCCAAAGAGAGAAAAAAGGCTACTCATGTAGACTAAAGAATATCTGGATCCTATGACACTTTCATTTCCCACTGTAAATGAATGCAGTGGAATTTTGGTTTTATACATTATTTTCACAATTTAGGTAATGAAAATCTATCAGAGAAATGTATCCTCTCATATAAATTTATATGAAGGTACTAACCAAATCTGAACCAGAAAGACTTAAAAGTCAAATCTTTCATCTTAGTAAAGTAACATATATCATCATGAGTTAGCTTTTAGAAAGAAGCCATAATCTTAACTACCGACTGTATGCCTTATTTGAACGTCTGAAATGACAACAGATACCTTATTAATGGGCCATTTTTACTGTGGTGCTTAATAGTTTGAGTAGTTTTGGAATAATATGGGATTTTTGATCTTCGAGAAATTTTTCTATTGATTTCTTTCCTGTTTCCAGAGTCACTTTCAGAAGTCACATCTGTGTCTCTTTTTGGTCTGAAGTCTTTCTCAGGAATATTATCTATTAAAGACTTAGATGTCTAGAATAATAAAACAAACCAAAAAAAACCCAAAGTTTATTAAAAGCTCAAGTCAATATAAAAAAAGCTTTAAAATTTGAAATTTCCTAAATTATGACTTTTTATAAAATTAAGGGTCTATAAAACTAGATATGTTTGAAATTAAAGACAGGAGAATTCAGCTGCTGGTATGGACAAGTAAGCTCCTACCAGGTTGACCATCCCACCGAAAACAACTATAAATGCTGAAAAAAACACAAACAAAACAAAACCAAATGAAAAATGCCTGAAGGCCCTAAAAAGTATACAAAAGCAGGCTTATCCTAGAGGGGAGTTGGAACTTGGAAAAATGGACTAAAATGAGGTATTTTTGTTTTTATTTTTGTTTTTATGTTTTTAGCCCATGGGTATTATTTCAATCAGCATCATGTAGGGAGTTTAAAACATAAAAAAAACCAGACTTTTGGGTCTGAAGAACTAAGGGAGAATATGGGAGTAGGGTACAAGTAGCCCACTAAAGGATAAAAGAAATGACCTGAGATTTGAAGTGCTGCCTGAGAGACAAATTTATAGTTTGAGTCAAACCAAGTTAAATACTTGCTAAAACAAAAATATCAACTCTTTGGAGGAATATAAGAGAACCCAAAATCTCCACAACATAACATTTAAAATGTCTATGATACAATCCAAAATTACTCACCATATGAAAAACCAGGAAAATATGGCCTGTTCTCAACAGAAAAGACAATCAATGGAAACAAACCTGATATGCCGCAAATGGTGAAATCAGAAGACAAGAACTTTAATATAGTGATACTATGCTCAATGAGATCAAAGAATATGCTTGTCATAAATGAAAAGATAATGAAAATCCAGCAAAGAAATAAAAACTATAAAAATGCAAATTCTATAACTACAAATGACAATGTCTGAAGTAAAAATTGATTGGCTTAACAGCAGAATGAGATGATAAAGGAAAGAGTAAGTTAATTTGAAGATAGTTCAATGGACATTATTCAACATGAAGAATACAGAAAAAAAAATTATAAAAATGAACAGAATCTCAGGGAATTGTGAGACAATTATCAAAAGGTCTAACATATGTATAACTGACATCTGAAAAAGCAAAGAGAGAATGAGGTAGAAAAAAAAAACTGAAGAAATTATAGCCCAGAATTTCCCAAACTAGGTAGAGACATAAATTTATAGATTCAAGAAGCTCAGTGAAATCCTAAGCAGAATAAATATGACGAAAACTTTACTTAGGCCAATTTAGTCAAACTGCTGAAAACCAAAGATAAAGATAAAAATCTTGAAAACAAACAAAGAAAAATGACACATTACATACAGCAGAACAAGGATCTGAATTAAGGCTGACTTTGCATTCAAAACTTCCGAGGCCAAGAGATGGTACTGAAAGAAATAAATTGCCCATTTAGAACTCTATATTCAGTGGAAAGATCCTTCAAGAATGAAGGTGAAGTAAAGAAGAATATGTTGCTGGCAGATGTATATTACAAGATTTACTAAAGGAAATTCAGGCTAGAAGTTCCAGTTGAAGGAAAATAATACCAGACGGAAACTAGAACCTATGGAAGAAATAAAAAGCATTGTATATGACTTAGGTACTGATAAATATAAGAAATTTTAAAATATTTTTCTCCTTAATTTAATACATATGGCTGTTTACAAGTATGACTAAAATACCAATATATAGATTAAAATGAAATTCTAAAAAAATATTCAACAGAAGACAGGAAAGGAGGAAAAATAAGAAACAGACAAAATAGAAACAATAAAAATGGTAAACCTAAATTCAACTTCATCAAAGACTACAATAAATATTAATGGACTAGGCATTCTTCAAAGGGCAGTCAGTGATGGGCACACTGTATTAAAAAACAGGACCCACCTATATACTGTCTACAAGACCCACTTTATATATAAATTCACAGATAAGTTAAAAATAAATGAATACCACAATGAGATACCACTTGATACCCACTAGGATGGCTATAATCAAAACAAGGTAAGTTGGCAAGGATATGGAGAAACTGGAACTTTGATACACTGCTGATGGGAATATAAAATGGTGCAGCTGCTCAGAAACACTCTGACAGTCACTCAAAACTAAACAGTCACCCTTTGACCCAGCTTTTCCATTCCTAGGTGTATATACACAAGAAAACTGGACAAAAGCTTGTATATGAATGTTCACAGCAGCACTTTTCATAATAACCGAAAAGTGAAAGCACCCAAATGTTCATAACTGATGAATGGATAAATAAAATGTGGTAAATACATACATGGAATATTTGCCAATAAAAAGGAATGAAGTACTGATATTTGCTACAACACAGATGAACCTTGAAGATGTTATTTTAAGAAGCCAGTCACAAAAGACCACACAGGCATACCTTGTTTTATTGCACTTCAGATAGCAGGTTTTTAAAAATAAATTGAAGGTTTGTGGCAACCCTGCATTGAGCAAGTCTATTGATGCCATTTTTCCAACAGCACGTGCTCATTTCGTGTCTGTGTCACATTTTGGTAATTCTTGCAATATTTCAAACTTTTTCACTTACATCTGTTAAGGTGATCTGTGATCAGTGATCTTTGATGCTACTATTGTATGTGTTTTGGGGTGCCACGAACTGTGTCCATCTAAGATGGTAAACTTAATCGACAAATACTGTCTGTGTGCCGACTGCTCCACTGACCTGCCGTTCCCGTCTCTCTCCCTCTCCTCAGGCCTCCCAATTCCCTGAGACACAAGACTGAAATTAGGCCAACTGATAACCCTACAACAGTCTCTTAAGTGTTCAAGTGAAAGGAAGAGTCTCACATCTCTTAAACTTAGTGAAGAAGGCACATCAAAAGCTGAGACAGGCCGAAAGCTAGGCCTCTTATGCTACAGTTAGCCAAGTTGTGAATTCAAAGGAAAAGTTCTTGAAGGAAATTAAGTGTTACTCCAGTGAACACACGAATAGCAAGAAAGTGAAATAGCCTTACTGCTGATATGGAGGTTTTAGTGGTCTGAATAAAAGATTAAACCAGCTACAACAGTTCCTTAAGCCAAAGCCTAATCCAGAGAAAGGCCCTAACTCTCCTCAATTCTATGAAGGCTGAGAGAGGTGAGGAAGCTGTAGGAGAAAAATTTGAAGCTAAGAGGTTGGTTCATGAGGTTTATGGGAAGAAGCTGTCTCCATAACATAAAAGTGCAAGGTGAAGCAGCTAAGTGCAGATGTAGGAGCCTCAGAGTTATCCAAAAGATCTAGTTAAAATAAATGATGAAGGTTGCTACACTAAACAACAGATTTTCAATGTAGACAAAACAGCTTTATTGATAATGATAACTCTAGATAATGATATGCATACTTAAGTACTTAGGGAGAAGTGTATTGATGTATGGAAAATTTACTTTGAAATTTGTCATAAAATAATTTGATGGATGGAGAGATATATGATGAAATAAATATAGCAAAATGTTAACAGTAGAACCTAGGTGGTGGGTATACTGGTATCAAGAAATTCTTTCAACTTTGCTGTAAGTTTGAAAATTGCCATAAAAAATTTTGAAGAAAAAGTAAAATTAAAGGCAAACAGACTTTAACAGAGATGGAGTCCCTCACATCAGTGGAATAATTATGGAAAGTACTGCAGAACAAGACAAAAGAATGACCTAATGAAGATCTGAAGGAAGACAGCAGAAGTGATAAATGAGACAAAGAACTGGTCTGTCAGAAAGAAACTTCTAAGGAGCCTGGTAGGATTGTAAAACTTTATAGGTCAATTTAGTAGTAGGCATCAAAAATCTTCAAAAGTAAGTACACGTTACCTTTCTTGCCTTCTATTTCTAGAATTTACTCTAAAGAAACAATCACGTATCTGAACAAAGTTTTAGCTTCAAATCTTTATGGTAGCACAAAAACTACAAAAACCCCTTGAAAGTCCAGCAACAGTACCATATTTTTACACAAATAACGCACACCTTCTATGTTTGTTTGCCAACCATGCCCTCCCCCACCTTGAGGTTTTTCATAAGTGCTACCACACCAACTGTTTTTTTAACATGTTGCCGGGGGAAAAAAAAAAAAAAAAATTGGCAAAGTGTGCTTACAAGAATACCTTGTGGGAGGAGGGCTCCACTGACAATAAACGTAGAAGGCATGTTATTTGTGTAAAAATATGGTATTAAATTGGCGATTATTAAAACTGTTGTAAGGAATATTTATCAACATGAAAGGAAAATGAATGAAAAAAGTGTTAGCTTTTTCTACTACTACAACAGGATCCTAACTCTCTAAAAGAAAAAAATATACACAAAAACCCATGCATTAAACATAAATTGTTTCTGGTTGGTCACATAATTTTTACTTTACGTTTTCTTAAGTATTTTTCTTGGATAAACATGTTGATTTTGGAAAAGTAGGAAAAATAGTTACCTCAGTGAGAAGCTGTGAAATTTGATCATCTATTTTCTGAAGTTTCATCTCATTCTGAAAATCGTTTTCATGATTAATTTTCTCTGGCTCAGAAGATGGACACACAGAATCAACAGACGTCAAAGCAGTATCTGTTGGCGTGCATGCAAATTGATCCAAGGGTACTAACTGATCAACGTTTGTTGTTATGACTGGCATACTATCAATGGTCTATGACACAGACATAAAGCAATATCCTTTTAATTTACATGTATTCATTAAAATTTGCAGGCAACTTTTATATTAGAAAAAAATACCATACCTCTTCTTCACTTATATTTAGGGGACAATCAGAAGAAATTAAATTATCCAAAAGACCTTCCAAGCATTGTAGGTGGGATAAATTTATTTCTGACAAATTTACTGGTTCACCAAATATGTTCTTGCAATCCAGGGTTCTAAGCTGTGGCAAAGTCTGGAGAATAATTGCTCTGTACCCTTGGAAACAGATCAGTCAAAACGAAAACTCAAACATTAAAAAAAAAGAGATCAACTATTTTTAGAACTAAATTTATCAACTACAGATACATCACCTGAATGATAAAATTAGTCCCAGAATGCAACTCATACGCTTGTAATAAAAGCTACTTACTGCTTCTCCAGTTATGAATCATAAATACAAAATAAACAGAACACTCCCCCACTCCTCTCAAAAAACCTTCCTAATTATCTTTTTATTTTTCATAAAATGGCTTTAAAGCTATAAATACATGAATCCAGTAGCAATTTATTCTAGACAGTAAGCAAAAACATCTTGTTAATTTTTAATGTGCATAGTATAGAACAAACATAAATCAAGATGATATGGATAACACAGAGCCAGAATTTCCCTAATGACACCCCAGACATTAATAAGATTAAAGACCTCCCACCCCCCTTAAACCTCATACAACTAATATTAAGACAGGAGATCTATCAAGTATTAAAGAAAAATATGTTTATTACTTTATTTTCCCTTAGAACAAATAAATTTAAGAACTATCTGACAAAGTAACATTAATTTGGTTTTGGGGGTAATAGGAACACTTTAATTTTAAAATTTAAACTGTAAAATTTGAGGTAAGTGAGTTTAGATATGGCAGTCTGGTCTGCTTTAACTTTGCCAACTTCAATGATTCTGAATTTCTGCCATTAGATCAAATGGCATTTCAGCAGCATTATCTATACATGACATTATGTTTAAGTTTTTTTAAAATTTACTTATTAATAATGTAATACACATATGTGGTATAAAATTCAAAAGGTACATAGTAAAGTTTTCCTAACATTTCCTGATTCTCCAGCTACCCAGTTCCCTTTCTTGGAGTTAACCAATATTATCAGTTTCTTGTGTATCCTTCGAAATAGTTTATATATATATTCAGCAAATATGTATATGTTATTCTTTCCACACAAATGGTAGCCTATACAATGCTTTGCAACTTGCTTGCTTTTCTTTCTCCTAACATATTGGCAATAATGCCTATCAGTAAATAAAGACATTCTATACTCTTTTTTATGGCTGCACAGTATAAGAATATACCATATAAATCTTTTTTGTCACCTTTACCATTTTTAAGTGTACATTTCAGCGACATTAATTACATTTACCACATTGGGCAATCAACACCATTATTTGCAAAAATTTTCATCATCCTAAATAGAAATTTAGTGCCCTTTACACAATAATTTCCCATTCTCCCAGTCCCCGGTAATTACTAATAAACTTTGGTCTCTATGCATTTTCCTGTTCTAGATATTTCACATAAGTGGGACCATATGTTATCTGTCCTTTTGTTATTTCACTCAATATGACTTTAAGGTTAATCCATGTCATGGCATGTATCAGAACTTCATTTCTCTTTACGGCTGAGTAATATTCCATTGTGTGTACATAGCACATTTTGTTTATCCATTTGTCTGTTGATGGACACTTGGATTGTTTCCACCTTTTGGTTATTGTGATTAGCTGCAATGAACACTGGTGTATATGTATCTGTTCGACTCCCTGCTTTCAAGTCTTTTTAGGATATACCTAGAAATGGAATTTCTGGGTCATGTGGTATTTCTATGTTTAACTTTCTGAGGAACTGCCAAATTGTTTTCCACATTCCCACTAACAATGCACAATGCTGATGAAATTTAATTCTGAAGCATTCATTTATCAAATATAAAACTGTCTAAATAGGAAAATTACTGGTCTGTTAGTTCCATGATCTTCTTTTAACAGCAATCTAATCTGTCTTAATAATTTATTTGTAATCATGTTTTTCTAAATATGTAATATAAGTAAGTTGCAAACCTTATGACTAAAATGAAAGGAGGTCATAAACAACAATTTTAGGAAACGAAGAAGCCTGGAATATTAACCATTATAAAAAGTGTTAAATTTTAATTCATACCTGGTATATGACAGACAGGATTATCATCTCCATTTTTTTCCAAAATAAGATTAGTCAGGAAGTGCAATCCTATCATACATTGAAGTAAGTGATGGATACTATCTATACAATTACTATGGAGGTCAATATGTCTAAGTTTATGCTTAATTCCATGAAGGGGGATCAACCCTGCAATAGAAAAAAAATTATTTTGATGCCACAGCAGTAATTTTTCCTACTGCTAATTAAAAATAAATGTTACACAGGTTGCATTTTGAGACGTGAAGAAGCAATATTAATACTACCTTGTTCTGAACAATAACTACTATTGTAATGACTATGATATCAGTAAAGCCAAGAAATGCAGTAGCATCTCTTTAAGGCTTCAGTCCTAGTGGTTTCTGAGCTCTGGTTCTCTTCAAACAAAACAAATGGAGCTTCCCTGGCCAATGCATGCATTTGTATGAGAACGTGCATAAAGCAATGGCTTTAAGCAAGCTTTCTCAGGACATCATTACTGATTAACAGACATAACCAAACACTGCAGTAGACTTCAATTTTGTTGGTTTGAGCATAAGATAAATATGAACAGCACCCATCTGATTTAGTTCCCTGATAATACTTCTTGCATGAGGTTATCTAGAGCATCATAATGTCAGGAAGCAGATTTGTAACTGACACTATTGGTACCTGGCACATTTCCTTGGCCCACCTCGGATTTCAGCTGCAGCTGTGGTGGATATGTGCCATGTCTGGCCAGTCTGGCCCCCAAGCTCTTGCAGTTTCTCTCCTCTTCTGCCTCAGAACTTTCTTCAAAATGGAGGCAGCTCTCTAAGTAAAGGTGCAGCCTGAAGTGTGAGGGAGTTAAGGCCTCCAGGGGCTCTCCTCAACCAAAGAGGAATTGTCAGTGTATGGATGGACCACACTCTCTTCTTTAAAAAAAATCAAAACAACAGTCATCGAGTCGATTCTGACTCATAGCGACCCTACAGGGCATAGTGGAACTGCTGACCTTTTGGTTAGCACCTGTAGCTCTTAACCACTATGCCATCGGAGTACGAAGGGATATTCTTAGAGATGCATTCACACTGCTCCTCAGAGAGTTGAATTTTACGGTTTTGCTTAGTTTGGTACTCTCCATCTATAAATTCAATTTTACTCACATTTTCTCAGTTCCTTTAATATGCGCTACTTTAACCTGACTGGAATATCCTTCTCTCATCACTGTTTGTTGCCTGGCTAGTTCTACTCATTTTTTGTCATATCTACAAAAAAGTCTCCTCTGACAACACCCTGTGTTGTTAGGTGCCGCTGAGTTGATTTCGACTCATGGTGACCCCATGTGACAGAGAACTTCCCCACAGGATTTACTAGGCTGTAATCTTTACGGGGGCAGATTGCCAAGTTTTTTTCCTGTGGAGCTGCTGAGTGCGTTCAAACCACCAACCTTTCAGGTAGCTGCCAAACACTTAACTGTTGTGCTAGCAGGGCTGCCTGACCTCTCTCTACAAAGTCAGATTTCCTGTCATGCCTTCTCACAGTACTCAGCATTTCTCCTTAATTATCCACCACATTTGTAAGTCCTTGTTCTATGTCTGGTTCTTCTTTTTATGCTCAACTTTGTATTTTAGAGTGCAACAGGGTTCATTCCTGGGCCCCTTTATCGATATACTCTCCAGAATTTCCTACAGTTTCATGGCTACAAATACCATCGATGTGCTGTTTACAGCCAAATCTACCAATTCAACCGTGACCCACCCCACCTAAACTGCAGATTATATGTACATGCAAATATACTGGAAACAACCCAATGGCACACAACAACATATACACATACATACATATATAACTCTGCTTTTACGTCCAATCGAGTTCTCAAATATAAGATAGACGAACTGTCATGGATTGAATTGTGTCCCCCAAAAATATGTCAACTTGGCTAGGTCATGATTCCCAGTATTGTATGATTGTCTATCATTTTATCAACTGACATGAATTCCCTATGTGTTGTAAATGCTATCACTACGATATAAGATGGATTAGCAGCAGTTATATTGATGAGGTCTACAAGACTAGATAGCGTCTTAAACCAATCTCTTTTGAGATATAAAAAAGAGAAGCAGGCAGAGAGACATGGGGACCTTGTACCACCAAGAAAGCAGCACTGGGAGCAGAGCGCGTCCTTTGGACCTGAGGTTCCTGCACTGAGATGCTCCCAGACCAAAGGAAGACTGATGACAACGACCTTCATCTGGAGCCAATAGAGAAGGCCTTCCCCTGGAGCCAGCACATGAATCTGGACCTGTAGATTATTTGACTGTGAGAGAACAAATGTCTCTTTGTTAAAGCCATCCATTTGCGGTATTTGTTACAGCAGCACTAGATGACCAAGACACAAACCAACCAGAATCCTTGATTCTCATGCCCTCATCTCTAAACCTACTCCTGCCCTAATCTTGCCCAAGTCAGTAAATAGTACAATAACCCACCCTGTTATTCCAAAGGAAACTTGGTTATCTCAGGTTCCTTTTCCTCATTTCTATCAATCAGTAGTAAATCTTACAAACTCTACCTACAAAACCTATCTATTTACTCCTTTGTAAGATTGCCACTCTAGTCCAAGTCTCTACCATCTCTCATCTAGACCACTGGAATAGCTTCCTAACTGGTCACCTGACTTCCACTCTTTCCCACCTATATTCTTCAACAAGCAGCCGAAGAGATCTTTTAAAAACATAAATTATATCATGCCACTCTCGTTTAAAACCCTACTATGGCTTCCTATTGCACCTAGACTAAAATACAAACCCCTTACCCTGCTTATGAAGTCCTGTGATCTGGCCTCTGCCTACTTTTCCATCTCTTTTCTTAGCATATTAAGCCCTCATTTGCTATGCTGAAGCCACGCTAGCCTTCTTCCTCTGTTCCTGTATGCTAAGCTTCATTCTGCCTTAGTGTCTGTGCATGCTCTTATCATATAAGTTGCTGTTATTTGTTTCTGAACATAAAAAAATAATATCATCCTAAGAATTATCTATTAGAACTCATATGGTTGCCTCTTTTATTTCCTTCATAGTCCTTATCACTTTCTGATAATAAGTCAGACTTATTAAGATTTTGTTTCCATACACTAAAATTCACCTTTTTAAGGTACTGAGTTCTAGGTGTTTTAACAAACATATACAATTGTGTAACTACCACTACAGCTGCGACATAAAACATTTCCATCACCCCTCAAAATTCCACTGTGCCCTTTGTAATCAATCTTTTCTCCCCATCTCCAATCTCTGGCAACCACTGATCTATGTTCCTTAAGCTTTGCCTTTGTCATAATGTCATTATGTGTTTCCTTTCACTTAGTACAACTGTTTTTAGATTTATCAATGTTGCTGTATCTACCAATAGTTCATTTCATTTTTATTGCCAAGTAGTACTCCATTGTATGGATGTATCTTAATGTGTTTATCCATTTATTAGTTTATGGACACATGGGCTGTTTCCACTTTTTGGAGATTATGAAAAATCCTAAGTATGATTAAATAAAAAGTAACATAATCATATAAACTCTCATGTGCAGGTCTTTGTGTAGACATGTTTTCACTTGTTTTGGGTAAATACTTAGGAGTGGGACTGCATACAGAGCCCTAGTGGTGCAGTGGGTTAAGTGCTTGGCTGCTAACCAAAAGATCGGTGGTTCAAACTCACCAGCTGTTCTGTGGGAAAAAGATGTGGCAGTCTGCTTCTGCAAAGATTTACAGCCTTAGAAACCCTATGGGGCAGTTCTACTCTGTCCTATAGGGTCTCTATGAGTTGGAATCAACTTGATGGCAATGGGCTTGGTTTTTTGGGTTTGGGACTGCACAGTCGTATAGTTAAGTATGTGTATAACATTATAAGAAACTGTCAAACTGTTTTCCCAAGTAGTTGTACCTTTCTGAATTCTACCAGTAATGTAAGCAAGTTCTAGCTGCTCTGAAATCTCACCTGCGTTTTGTATTGTCAGTTTTAAAAATTTTAGCCATCCTAGTAGGTATGAAGTGGTTTTAATTTGCATTTCCTTAATGACCAAAGATGCAGAGTATCTTTTCATGTGCCTATTTGTTATTTGTATATCTTCTTGGTAAGGTGTCTGTTCAAATCTTCTGCTCATTTTTTTGGGAGGCTGACATGATCTTATTTATCTGCTTTTCTTCCCCACTAGAATATTAGCCTGTGACAGCACAGACCTTATCTGTTTGTTATTTTTATCACTACTTAATAGGGTTTAATACAGTAATCTTCAAAAAAATATTTCAATAAATGAAGTAACTAGCTAACTCACACTTTTCAGATAAGGAAACTACACCAAAGAGTAAAATACCTTGCCCAACATCATACAGCAGTGCCAGAGCTTGGGTTAAAACTCAATTCTAATACTTTCAAGTTGTTGGGAAAACAAACAAACAAACAAATCAGGATTTAAAAACTAAAATATTGTTGCTACTTCAGCTTAAGGGTAGGGACTAGTTGTTCTTATTTTTTGCACACAAGGCACCTGACATAGGGTAGTGTTTCTCCAGTGGAGGATAAAAACAACTAAATGAATAAGACTGTTTCAAATATTAGTGAGGATTATGAAGATAATTAGAGAAATTTTTGCTAGTTCTAACAGATAATTCTAATATTTATGAAACTTGTTCACTTTATCAGTTGCGTTATTTTAATAAATTAAAAAAATAGATACAATTGAAATTCTTAGACATGCTATAACAAAAAGTAACTTCATCTGATCCTCATTTTATAATAGTCTTTGAAATGCTGTATACCTACACTGTTCAATACAGTAGCCACTAGCAACATGACTATTAAAAATTCAGCTCCGCAGTTTCAATAGCCACATCTCAAGGGCTCAACAGCCATATTCGGCTAGTGGTTGCTATATTACACAGTACAGATATAGAACATTTTATCATTGTAGAAAGTTCTATTGGAACTACTGCTCTCTATGTAATAGTATATTGAAAAATTATCTAAGAGTAAACATGTTTCTCCCAAATTGGGTCTTTCTCATCAGGTTTTTTCTGCTACTGATAACATTTCTCTTCATTCCTCCAGCTTAGCTTTCGCACCAACAGGAAAGAATTATGACTGAAACACACTCTCCAGGTGGTATCTTTGGTCAAAAATTGAATTATTAGTCAGAGTTTTCCAATGTGCTGAGTCTAACTCATCACAGTAATAGGTATTTAACATTATGGAAAATATAAGCATATCTACTTACCACTAAGATCACTTATCTGGTTATAGGATAAATTCAGTTTAGTCAGATTAATTAGTTCTTCAAGTCCTAAAACAAAATAAAGCCTTTACAGGATTTAAGGAATTAATTACAGAAAGAAATAGTATTAAAATATTACTTCAGATTGTTTTGAAGCAAATCCACACTTTGATAAGTTTTATTTTTTTTTTAATTTTGAAAAAACTTTAAAAAATTGATACTTTTTCTGGAAGGATACTTTCATATATAATGAATTTTAGGGTCAGTTTTCAAAAGTTTATAATAATATTTATTCTACTGTCTTGGGAAGAAGAATGACTTCAATAATCTGGCTTATACAAAGTATTACATAAAAATCACTTACTAACCTTCTATTTTTGTGATCAAATTGCAGGACAAATTCAAAGTGCAAAGATTAGTCAATGTGCTTAGCCCTTCTATTTGACTTATTTGATTAGATGACAGATCTAAATGTTGTAAATTCCAAATATGATCAATGGCTTTGATTTTGGAGATATTATTGCAGTGAAGATTGATGGTATGAAGGGTTGAATCTAAAGATAACTCTGATATGCTACAAAAGAAAATATATATTATCAAAAACAAATAAAAACTGGTAAAATTATGACCAAATAATTAAAATTAATCAAACAGCATGTAGATAGCATGTGCTATTCATTTTAGAATAAACTCCTTTCTACTTGTGGTAGCCTTGAAATATAAGATACATATAGCATATGAACCAAGATTTTACACCATTTACACAAACAAGAAACCCACCTAAGCGAGGCAAGTGGGCCTGGACATTTCTAGCTTATATGTGCAAAGTCATCATCATACAGTGGAGGCAGTATTGAATAGTCAATAATTGTAAAGGCTCTGAAATCAGAACGTCCCAGTTCAAATCTGCATCTTACCACTTCTGTGCTGTGTTACTGAGCAAATGACGTAATCGCTCTGAGTCTCAGCTTCATCTCATTTAATCCTCATTTTACAAATGAGGGTAATGAAGTTAATGGGTATCAAGCAACACGCCCAAGTTCTTGTAGTTATTAAGTAACAGAGCCGACGTATAAATCCAGATCATGACTTATAACCTTACTTTCTTCACTGTCTACAAATGGCTAGTTAATCCAGGATGCAGTTGAATTCAAAATAAACTATTTATTGCTATTTCTAATGAAAAAGTACTTGTCCTCCCTTGTTGGAATTTGGAATGTACCTCCCCTAAATAGAACCCATCCCTTCACTTCCTCAATTACTACTATTTATAACTGGAACCTCTCCGGAAGACAGTTCCAGAAGCAGGAACTACATGTAATTCAGAGCCGCTGAATTGGAGGTAGTCAGGAAAGGGGACACACGATGTCATGGCATCTGTGTAGGTAGTGTTGTTGTTAGTTGCTGTCAAGTAGATCCTGACTCATGCTGACCCATGTACGCAGAGTAGAAATGCTCTGTAGGGTTTTCAAACCTGTGACTTTTCAGAAGCAGATTGCCAGGCCTGTCTTCCTAGGTGCCTCTGGGTGGGTTTGAACAGTCAACTTTTCAGCTAGTAGTTAAGTGCTTAACCTTTTGCACCACTCAGGGACTGCACAGGTACTGTAGCAGCTACCATAAAACTAGGAAAGTTAACCCTGGCAGAAGAGAAGTGAGAAGTCTAACAGTCAGCATTTGACTGTAGGGATTTACAAGGCATTCCAGTTTGTTTTGAAAGTAGCACAAGAATCTCAAACAGTAATACACTTTACATGTGCCATAAAGTCATTCAGCAGGTTTATCCCTTGGTGTTTAGACTGAAGCACATAATTCCTGGCAGAAAAAAATTATCTAGCTTATTGCCATTTACTGAGCTGTTGGTTAAACCAAAAGCTTGGAGGTTTGAATCCACCCAGAGGTACCTCAGAAGAAAGGCCTGGTGATCTATTTCTGAAAAATCAGCCACTTGGACACACATGGGGTCCCTGTGAGTTGGAAGCAACTCAACTGCAACTGTTTTTTTTGTTTATTTAGTGCTAGATCTTATGCTGCTAACACATGCTTTTAATGACAACCATTTATTTTCTGATATGTTTCTATTTCTGCAAATTAATATCGTGCAGATAATGTGGTGTAGTAGAAAAAGCAGACTTTGAAATTCGACTG
Organism: Dugong dugon; assembly: GCA_030035585.1. Lineage (NCBI taxonomy): Eukaryota > Metazoa > Chordata > Mammalia > Sirenia > Dugongidae > Dugong > Dugong dugon. The sequence continues at coordinate 44,855,057 of CM057474.1, forward strand.
AAATGGGTTTGAATCTGAACTTAATCAGTCACCAGTTGCATGAAGTCGCAAGTTAGATTCACTGAGTTTCAGGTTTGTCACTTGTAAAATGAGAAAAATGACTACCTTGCAGAATTCCTGTGAGGTTTACAGATAAGGGACATAACATGCATACATAGATGGCATACAGTAAACGGAACTATTATTATTAAACCCTATCAACACTCCTTTAAAAAATCTTCCTGGGGTCCCATGGCAAATTTTAGATCAGGATCACGACAAGATGCTTTAATTATCAGCAGCATGGTTCACATCGATGAGGGCACTCCGCAAAGGCACAGAGAAGCCTGTTTATGGACCTTCCTTTAGCTCACTAAGGCTGGCCACAGAATGTAATTGGAGAAATGGTAAGAAAGGAGACTGGAGAGGTAGGCAGGTACAATCAGCAACGCAGAACCAAAAGCCTTGTATGCTATGCACAAGTTCCGACTGCCTGATTGAGAACGGTGACTATGTGAGTATGTTCAGTATTTTAAAAGTATACGAGTATCTGTATTACAGAACCTTGTAGACGGGAAATTAGAACGGGGATAAAGAGAACTAAGGCAAAGCCAATGACGACCAAAGAACCCTCGCTTTACGGCTGCCAAAGCGACCCCACTGCCACTGTGTCAAGGTAACAGGAACAGAGAGACAAGACAACCCGGGAACACCGACCATCAACGGGCAAGCAAAAGAATAAGAATCATTTAAAAAAAAAAAGAAAGGAATTAAAAGAGGGGAGGAGTGGTTATTAGTTGGTGGAGAGCAACGTCTGAGGCAGTTCAAGGCTAGGCGAAGTCGTGTCCTCTCGAGATGCGGCGGGAAGGAATGAGGGCTCGTTGATCCTGCACTTAGGCAGAGCAGTTTTGACCAGGTAAAGCGGGAGAAGGCCAGACCGCGTTTGTTGCATCTAGGTAACTCAGCGCCGCATCTCACTTCCGCCGAGGCCGCCGAGGCCGCCCCCCGCCGCCTCCCGCCCCCATGGTCGCACCGCGGGGCGGGCTCCACGGCCCAGCCCTGGGGGGTGCGTGGGACGCTCCGGGCTGCGGAACGCCCTTTACCTCCGCAGGCCCTTATCCAGGAGGCACAGATCCCCGCAGCTGCTGTCGCCGTCCTCATTTTCGACTTCCCTCGCCACCACCGCCTCCATGGCACTGGCGACGGGGAGCCGGGTCTTAACCGGCGCGCAGAGCTGGGTCCAAGAGCCCGGACACGCCTCCCGGATTTGCGGAAGTCCGGCCGGAGTGGGCGGGGCGAGAACTCTCCCTGCAACCGACAGTCGGGCTCTTTCCCACCCTGACGGTGCCACAAAGCAAGAAAGCTGATCTCTAACAAGGGCTGTCCGTACTTTTACGGCATTTGGAGCAAGGCTCTCGAGGATTGCCGTAAATGAAGCTTCTTGCTAGGCGTTTGGGGGTTGGGTCATTTTTCTTTTTTTTTTTTTTTTTTGTACTTCAGGTGAAGGTTTACAGAACAAATGGTTTCTCATTAAACAGTAGTACATATATTGTTTTATAACATTGGTTAACAATCCCACAACATGTCAACCCTCTCCTTCTTGACCTTTTTTTTTTTTTGGTGAAAATATAGAGAACCAAAGATACACCATTTCAAAAATTTCTGCATGCACAGTTAAGTCACATCTACTACGCTCTTCAAGTTGTGTTGCTATTCTCACTTTAGATGAAGGTTTACAGAAAAAAATAGTTTCTCATTAAACATCAGTACACATATTGTTTTATGGCATTGGTTAACAATCCCACGACATGTCAACACTGTCCCTTCTCGACCTTGAGGACTTTTTTTTTGGTGAAAATATACATAGCCAAAGGTACACCATTTTGAAAGTTTCTACATGTACAATTCAGTGGCATCGATTACGTTCTTCCAGTTGTGCTGCTATTCTCACTATCCTTTTCCAAATTATTCCATCACCATTATCTTCAACTCACTGTCCCCTAGGCTTCTCATCAAACCTTTTGAGTTGCTGTTGTCAATTTGATCTCTCATAGATGATTCTTTTTTTTTTTTTGTACCTTAAATGAAGGTTTGCAGAACAAATAGTTTCTCATTAAACAGTGCACATATTGCCCTATGACAATGGTTGACAACCCCATGACATTTCAACACTGTTTCTTCTCAACCTTGGGTTCCCTATTACCAGCTTTCCTTTCCCCTCCTGCTTCTAGTCCTTGTCCCTGGACTGCTGTGCCTCATTAGTCCTATTTTGTTTTATGAGGCTGTCCAATCCCCGGCGGAACGGTGCATTCCGGGAGGGGCTTCACCACTGGGCTAAAAGTGTGTCCGGGGGCCATACACTCGAGTCTGTCAGGCCAGTAAATCTGGTCTTTTTTTGTGAGTTAGAATTCTGTTCTACATCCTTTTCCAGCTCTGTCCAGAACCCTCTATTGTGATCCCAGTCAGAGCAGTCAGTGGTAGTAGCCGGGCACCATCTAGCTGTACTGGACTCAGTCTGGTGGAGGCCGTGGTAGCTGTGGTCCATTAGTCCTCTGGACTAATCTTTTCTTTGTATCTTGTTCTCTTCATTTTCCCTTGCTCCCGAAGGCGTGAGATCAGTTGAGTATCTTAGATGGCTGCTCACAGGCTTTTAAGACCCCAGACACCACTCACCAAGGTAGAATGTAGAACAATGTCTTTATAAACTGTGTTATGCCAATTAAGCTGGATGTTCCCTGAGATCATGGTCCCCACAGCCCTCCGCCCAGCAATTCAGTCCCTCAGGGAGTTTGGAAGTGTCTATGGATCTTCCATGACCTTTCCTTGAACAAGTTGTGCTGGTTTCCCCATTAATGTGTACCCTTCACCAAAGTTAACACTTATCTGTTTAGTTCCCCCCGGACTCCTCCCATCCCTCCTAACCAACAAAGATCGTTTCTTTTTGTGTACAAACATTTACATGAGTTATACAGTAGAAGTCTCATACAATATTTCTCCTTTTGTGATTGACTTATTTCACTCAGCATAATGTCCTCCGGTTTTCTTCCTCTTCCTCTCCTGTGCTGAGTTCCTTTTGTTTGTGGATTTTTTTTCCATTTCTTTTGTTTCTGTAGGTTTTGTTTTTACTGAGACTTTATGTTTTTCTTCTTTATTTTGATGAGAAGCTTTGTTAACTTTCTTTGTGGTTACCATGAAATTTACCCTTATCTTCCTAGATTTGAACCAGTCTATTATTACTTGGTTTTGCTTGACTTCCTTTCCATTAGAAGGTTCTATATCTATACCGTTTATTCCCTCTTTTATTGTTCTGATGCTGTTGTCATTTACAGATTAACCTCTCTGGTTTCCTTTTGTAATTCTTTTGGTTTTGCATAGTCCTTAAGAGTTCATTTCCTAGGTTGGTATCTGGCTAGTACAATCCTGTGTCCTATATTCAGTCTGTGGTCTGATATTGTTTGTTCTCAGATCGAAGAACTTCCTTTAATAAGTCTCATAAGTTTGGTTTGGTTTTTACATAGTCCCTTAATTTCTGTTTATCTGGAAATGACCTAATTTCACCATCATATTTGAACGAGAGTTTTGCAGGATATATTATTCTCGGCTGGCAATTTTTTTCTTTCAAGGTTTTATATATGTCATCCCATTGCCTTCTTGCCTGCATGGTTTCTGCTGAATAATATGAGCTTAGTCTTATTGTTTCTCCTCTGTATGTGACTTTTTGTTTTTCTTGAGCTGCGCTCAGGATTCTTTGTTTGTCTTTGGTTTCAGTGAGTGTGATGATGATATGCCTTGGTGATTTTCTTTTGGGGTCTATCCTATATGGGGTTTGTTGAGATTCTTGGATGGTCAGCTTTTCATCTTTCATGATATTGGGGAAGTTTTCTGTCAGCAATTCTTCAGTGATCTTCTCTGTGTCTTCTGTTTTTTCCCACTGTTCTGGAACTCCAGTCACTCACAGATTTTTGCTTTTGATGTATCCCACATAATTCTCAGGGTCTCTTCATTTATCTTTGATCTTTTTTCTGAGTTTTCCTCAAACCAAGTTGTATCTAAGTGTTTGTCTTCAATTCTGCTGATCCTGTCTTTGACCGTTTCAGATCTGCTCCTCAGCCCTTCCATGGCACTGTCCATTTCTGAAATCTTGTTTACGTTTTGGATTTCTAATTGTTGTTTTTGTATAATTTCTAGTTGTGAATTTATTTTGGCATTTTGTTCCTGCATTATTTTCCTGAATTATTCCATTTTTTTGTCTGTATTTTCCGTGAATTTGTCTGCCTTTTCCATGAATTTGTCTATTTTCCTCATTTTGTCTGCTTTTTGCTTCAACTCTTGGGTAATTCTGAGTATGAGAGATTTGAATTCTGTATCAGGTAGTTCTAGTGCCTTTTTATCCACTGGAAAGGCATCTGGTGTTTTATTTTGGATGCCTATTGGAAATATCCTGTCCTGTTTTTGTAAATGTTTTGATATTGTCTGCTGTCTTCGGGGCATTCAGTAGTTATTTTTTCTCGTTTATTGATTGTAGATTTGTTTGTTTCATCCTTTTTTTTTAAATTTGGCTATGTCTGAGCAGGCGGGCTGTGTGTTCTTTATTGTTTGCTCATCTGTGGGCATGATAGTTTTCACCTCCTTCTTTAATTGGCAGGGTTAGTTGCTCAGATATGGTACAGCAGGGCAGGTCTAGCTGAAGAGGAGTTGCTGGGATGGATTGTTTGTGGCACTTACTATAGCCACCAGGGCGGGTCGGTAATCCGTGCAGGTCAGGTTCCAGTAGGCCATGCCTGTGCTGCTTGGTGGTGTGATGTTAAGTGCATGGTGCCAGTAGGCAGGATGTAGTGGGAAGACTGTGATGTGTGGAGCTAAGATAGGTATGGGAGAAAGGAGAGAGGAACAGGAGCCAAAACATATAAACAAACAAAAAAAGAGTGCTAGGGGAGCTTGCCGTTGGAGTGGAGAGATGAGAGACTATGAAATGGATAAAAACAAAAAGGGGAAGAAGAAGAAAAAAAAGGAAAGAATGAATAAATAAAAATTAGAAAGAAAAAGAACAGCAAAGCTCCCAGGGATCCCACTGGTGCGATAGGAGTTCTGGGGAAGTTTTTCCCAGGTGTTGAAGTACAGCCTGGCTAGAAGGCATGGAGGAATTCAGTGCCAGGTATTCAGGGGACAGGAAGTGAAGGAAGGCATAGAGAGACAAGAAACTGAGTAATGAAAGACAAAAAGGGAAAAAGAGGGAAAAGAAAAGAAAACAAATTTAAAGAAGAAAGAAAAGAGAACAAGTAAAGCCCCCAAAAAACAGGAAAAAAAAAACCCACAAAAAAGAAAGAAATGCTCTCAGGGATCCCTCTTCCCATCTGCACAAGCTGAGGGGGTAGGTCCCAAGCCGCGTAGCACTGCCCAGCCAGCACGGGCTCCCAACTCGAGAAAAGGAAAAGAAAACAAACAAACAAGTCAAAACAAACAAACAAACAAAAGCCCCAGGATCTCACCAGTGTCCAGCCCAGACCGGGAAGCAGTTTCACACTCAAATGGAGCTCCGCAGCCCCCAAGGAAGAAGGAAAGATGGTGCATGGAGCCAGGTATTTGAGTGAAAGGAGGGGGAGGTGTTGAGAGGTAAGGAAGAAATCAAAAGAAGAGGAAAAAAGCAACACAAGCAGCCAACAAATGGCACTCAGGGAGTCGGTCAGTGTGGACGGGTGGAATCCAAGCAGCTGGTCCTTCCCAGCCAAGGGACTGTGGCCACAGGAACCAGAGGAGGCCGAGTGGGGTGAAGAAGGGTGGGAGGTGGGAAAGCGTATATCGCCAATTACCAGTTGTCCTGTCTCCTGCTGGAAGCTCCGTGAAGCTGCTTTCTCATACCCCCTATTTGCTGGTCTCCAATAGGAGTCCAAGATGGTGGATCTGCGCTATGTTAGCTGATAGGAGACCTCTGCATGAACCTTTCCTTGCTCTCTGTTCTCTGTCAGTTTTCTCACTCAGTTTGGTGCTTGGCTGAGTTCTTTTTCTCTTCATTTGATGTTTTTGGGTTTCAGGATTGCTGTTTTCTCTGTTTGGCTTAGTTTCTCGGATCTTTGCTGTGGAGGGACGGTGTGGTGCTTCTGCCTAGAGCGCCATGTTGCTGGAAGTCTCCAGCAGCTGTAGGTCTTAACTATTATGCCACCAGGGTTTCCAGGAATAGCACAGGGTCATCTAAGCCAGTTACAGAGTGATGTAGGTATTGGGGAAGTTTCCAAAAAGGCAGTAATTGATGACTGAGCAGAGTCTTTCTAGGTCAAGGGGAGTTCTGGAAATAAACGGCATTCCAAGTAGGAAAACAATACCTGTATTTTACCAAAGTCACTATGAGTTGGAATCGACTTGATGGCAACAAGTTTACTGTATCAAAAGAGTCCCGGAGTGGTGCAGTTAATGCAATTCTGATGCTAACCTAAGGGTTGAAGGTTCAAGTCCCCCAGAGGTGCCTTGAAAGAAAGGACTGGTGATCTACTTATGAAAAAAATCAGCCATTGAAAACACTATGCAGCACAGCTCTACTCTGACACATGTGTGGCCTTAGAAGTGGATGGTTTTTTTAAAATTTTTTATGTAGCAAAGAGTCCTCCTGGTTAGATTGTTCCTTCAAGGCATGAGAATATTTAAAGATGGGGAGACTTTAAAGGTGTATCTCAACTCTGAATCTGTCACTTGTCACTATAATGAACTAAAATCTTGGTTGGCTCCTCATAGGAATGAAATAAAGGTCCAACCTCCAAGTCTAACATTGAAGGTATTTCCAGACTTAACTGCCATTGATATCCTGTCATTCAGCCATACCTACCATATTGTCTAAAACTCATGGCCACAATTTTCCACTTTTCCCTATAACCACACATTTTGCAATGTTTCTTTGCCGTTCGTTTCAACAAGAAGTGGTTGTTGTTAGGTGCCATTGAGGCTGTTCCGAGTCATACAGACCTTATGCATGACATAACGAAACACTGCCCAGTCCTGGTCCGTCCTTACAATTGTCCTTATGTTACCGAGTGGAAACCCCGGGTTCTTGCTTGGCATGATTTGTATTGGCCAATAAAAAAGAGATCGAGGTGGGAGAACAGAAAAGGCACCTTTATTTCATTGTACAAGGAAAGGAGTCAGTTGGAGCTGCTGCTGCCAAGACTGCTCGCCAAGGGTGGGCAGGCAAGTTACTTTTAAAGGGGTTTACAAGTAGGGTGTCTTAGTCATCTAGTGCTGCTGTAACAAATATCACAAGTGAATGGCTTTAACAAAGAGAAATTTATTCTTCCCGGTAAAGTAGGCTAAAAGTCCAAATTCAGAGCATCAGCTCCAGAGAAAGGCTTTCTCTATCTGTCAGCGTTCTCATCAATCTTCCCCTGGACTAAGAGCTTCTCCGAGCAGGGACCCTAGGTCCAAAGGACACCCTCTGCTCCTGCCACTGCTTTCTTGGTGGTATGAGGTTCCTCTGTCTCTCTGCTCACTTCTCTCTTCTATATCCTTTTATATCTGAAGAGATTGCCTCAAGACACAGTCCAATCTTGTAGAGTGAGTCCTGCCTCACTAACACAACTGCCATCCATCCTCCCTCATTAACATCATAGAGGCAGGATTTACAACATATAGGGAAATCACACCATTATCGAGAGTCAAGGCCCAGCCAAACTGATACACATATTTTTTAAGGGACGTAATTCAATCCATGACATACGGAGTTCATACAAGTTATGTCAGCAACGTTCTTAATCATACTATCCAGACACAATGGGGCTTACATATAGCCTCCAAGCAAAAGCAGGATTCATATGCAAAGCTGGGGCTGGGGTGGGGCAGGGAGAGGAAGCCCAGCAAAGGAAACAGGGTTTTTAATACAACACTGTGGGGGCTCTGTCTCAGTTATGCTTGAGCCGATTGTTGCAGCCATTGTGTCAATCCATCTCATTGAGGGTTTTCCTCTTTTTTGCTGATCCTCTGCTCTACCAAGCATGATGTCCTTCTTCAGGGACTGGTTCCTCCATATTACATGTCCAAAGTACGTGAGACAAAGTCTCACCATCCTTACTTCTAAGGAGCATTCTGGCTGTACTTCTTCCAAGACAGCTTTGTTTGTTTTTCTGGCAGTCCATGGTATATTCAATATTCTTCGCCAACACCAGAATTCAAAGGCATCAATACTTCTTTGGTCTTCCTTACTCATGGTCCAGCTTTCACATGCATATGAGGTGGCTGAAGACACCATGGCTTGGGTCAGACACACCTCAGTTCTTAAAGTGACGTCTTTGCTTTTTAAGACTTTAAAGAGATCTTTTGCAGCAGATTTGCCCAATGCAATGCGTCTTTTTGATTTCTTGATTGCTGCTTCCATGGACGTTGATTGTGCATCTAAAGTAAAATGAAATCCTTTAAAACTTCAATCTTTTCTCCATTTTTCATAATGTTGCTTATTGGTCCAGTTGTGAGGATTTTTGTTTTCTTTATGTTGAGGTGTAATTCATACTGAAGGCTGTGGTCTTTGATCTTCATCAGTAAGTGCTGTGGTAGAATTTGTTTACTGGCTCCTTGATTCTGAGCTGGCTAGTGATTTTTTGGCCAATAAAATGTGCTGGAAGTGGTGGTATGCAAGTCTCAAGCCAAGGCCGCAAGACATCTTGCGTGCTACTCCTTCCTATCCTGGAAGTCTGTCTAGCTGACATTTGAACAAGCTCTGGCTACCCTGCTAGAGGATAAGGGAGTACATGGGGCAGACGCAAGTCATCTCAGATAACAAAACAGATTCATGAATGAGTCCAGCAGAGACCAGAAGAAATGCCCAGCTTAACACAGCCCAAATTGCCAAATCACTGAATTAAGAGCTAAGTAAACTGTATTGTGTTAAGTCAGTAAATTCTGGAGGAAGTTTGTTATGTAGGAATAGAAGACTGATAGCACCGTTAATACTATAACTGAATATCAATTAAAATAGAGAATATTTCCAATGGGGTAAGTGTTATAATCTTACATAAGATAAATGACTGACATTAAAAGCAAATTATTGTTAGGGCATTAAAGGGTATTGAATATAGATCTTAGAATAGAACTTTAGGCTAGTGAGGCAGGCATATCAAACTGATCTAATTTGTGACCTCTGGTTTTGAAAAAATGCCCATTACTGGGGAATTCTAGTTACTGGAGTGCCACAGTATCTTAGTTGTATCTCACAGGGCCCCTTTGGCCCCACCTCGACCTCAACACTGTTTTGGTAAATGGTCATATATCCCTGGTCTATCTGTATATGCAGTATTTTTGTAGGTTGTGTTTTTCTTGTTATATTAGTCTTTGTCATGGATTGAATTGTGTCCCTCAAAAATACGTGTATCAATTTGACTGGGCCATGATTCCCAGTATTGTGTGATTGTCCACCATTGTGTCATCTGATGTGATTTTCCTATGTGTTGTAAATTCTCTATGATGTTGATGAAATGGGATTAGCAGAAGTTATGTTAATGAGGCAGGACTCAATCTACAAGATTAGATTGTGTCTTGAGTCAATTTCTTTTGGGATATAGAAGAGAGAAGAGAGCAGAGAGACGTGGGGACCTCATACCACCAAGAAAGCAGTGCTGGGAGCAGAGCACGTCTTTTGGAGCAGAAGCTCGTAGTCCAGGGGAAGATTGATGACAAGGATCTTTCTCCAGAGGCAACAGAGAAAGCCTTTCCCTGAGCTGTCACCCTGAATTTGGACTTGTAGGCCACTAGATTGTGAGAGAATAAACTTCTGTTTGTTAAAGCGATCCACTTCGGGTATTTCTGTTATAGCAGCACTACATAACTAAGGCAGTCTTTATCCAGAATATTTAAAGAGTTAGTCGTTCTCAGTAAATGAATTTTCCAGATAACTGAATTTCTATTTTTTCAGCAGTAACTATTTTTCAAACATTAAATTCTGGTGGAATTTTTAAAATATAGTTCATATAATACCCTGCCTTTTTAAAGTTGACTGAACATAATTTAACATTTTCTTTAAGAACTAGTGTTGTCATAAAAAGTTATTACTTGATTCTGTGTGCATATAATTCTACATTATTAGGAAAATATTTTTTTCTGATCATAAATATAGCATGCTAATTATGGAAAAGGTGAACAGTGTAATAAAGGAATTAGAAATTACTTGTAATCTTACCACTTGAACAATGCTGCTTACTATTAACCTTTTCGTATGTCTCCACTTAGTCATGTTTATGTGCGCAAGCATGTGTGTGTGCATGATCATACATATTAATAAAATTTATTGTGATACATATATTTATTTGTGTATATCCACACTATTACCTGAAGGAGCCCTGGTGATGCAATTGTTAAGCATTTGGCTGTTAACCAAAAGGTTGGCAGTTCGAACCCACCAGCAGCTCAGTGAAAGAAAAGACCTAGTGATCTGCTTCTATAAAGATTACAGTCTAGGAAACCCTATGGGGCAGTTCTACTCTGTCCTATAGGGTCACTGTGAGTGGGAATTGACTTGCCAGCACACAACAACCACATACTATTACTGCATTATGAATAAGCCCTACTTAGATATGGTGATGGTTTTTTTTTAAACAGTGCTACACTTTTGATTTAGTTTATATGCATTGGTGCATTTTATTTTTTTAGTTTATTTTTATTTTTTAATGTTGCAGTTTAAGTGAAAGTTTACAATTCAAGTTAGTCTCATAAAAAAATTAATACATACAGTGTTATGTCACCCTAATTGCTCTCCATATACTGTGACAGCATACTCCTCCTTTCCACCCGATTTCCCATGTCCATTCAACCAGCTCCTAACCCTCTCTGCCTTCTCATCTCACCTCCGGACAGAAGCTGCCCATTTAGTCTCACGTATCTACTTGAGCTAAGAAACACAGTCATCATAAGTATCATTTTATGTCCCAAAGTCCAGTACAATCTTTGCCTGAAGTGTTGGCCTCGGGAATTGTTTTAGTTCTGGGTTGACAGAGAGCCCAGGGGCCATGCTTTCCGGCGTTCTTCCAGTCTCAGTCAGACCATTAAGTATGGTCTTTTTACTAGAATTTGAGTTCCACATCCCACCTTCCCCTGCTCCATCAGGGACTCTCTGTTGCCTTCCCTAGCAGGGTGGTTGTTGTTGGTAGCCAGACACCATCCAGTTCTTCTGACTGCTGATGAAGTCTCCAGTCTATGCGGCACTTTCTGTCTCTTGGACTAATACTTTCCTGGTATCTTTGGTGTTCTTCATTCTCCTTTACTCCAGGTGGTTGGGACCAATTGATGCATCTTAGATGGCCGCTTGCAAACTTTTAAGAACCCAGATGCTACTCACCAAAGTAGGATACAGAACATTTTCTTAATAAAATTTGTTATGCCAATTGACCTAGATGTCCCCTGAAAGCATGGTCCCACACCTCTGCTCCTGCTACTCTGTCCCCCGAAGTGTTTGATTGTATTCAGGAAACTTCTTAGCTTTGATTTAGTCCAGTCATGCTGACTTCCCGTGTAGTGTGTACTGTCCTTCCCTTCACCTAAGATAATTCTTGTCTACTATCTAGACAAGATATTCTTGTCTACACTCACCCCCGCACCCTCATAACCATCAAAAAATGTTTTCTTCTGAGTTTCAACCTTTTCTTGAGTTCTTATAATACTGGGATACACAATACTTATCCTTCTGTGACTGACTAAATTCACTCAGCATAATGCCCTCCAGAATCCTCCATGTTATAAGATGTTTCATGGCTTCTTTCTTGTTCTTTATTGTTGAATAGCATTCCATTGTGTGAATATACTATAATTTGTTTATCCATTCGTCTACTGATGGGCACCTAGGTTGTTTCCATCTTTTTGCTATCGTTAACAGTGCTGTGATGAAGATGGGTATGCATATATCTATTCGTGTGACAGCTGTTATTTCTCTAGGATATATTCCAAGGAGCTGGATTGCTGGATTGTAAGGTACTTGTATTTCTAGCTTTTTAAAGAAGTGCCAAATCGATTTCCAAAGTGGATGTATCATTTTACATTCCCACCAAAAGTGTGTAAGTGTTCCAGTCTCTCCACAATCTCTCCAACATTTATTATTTTGTGTTTTTTGGATTAATGCTAGCCTTGTTGGGGTGAGATGGTATCTCATTGTAGTTTTGATTTGCATTTCTCTAATGGCTAGTAATCGTGAGCATTTCTTCATGTGTCTGTTAGCTGCCTGAATGTCTTCTTTGGTGAAGTGCCTGTTCATATTCTTTGCTCATTTTTTAATTGGGTTATTTGTCTTTTTGTTGTTGAGGTTTTGCAGTATCTTGTAGATTTTAGAGATTAGATGCTGATTGGATTTGTTGTAGCCAAAATTTTTTTCCCAGTCTGTGGGTTGTCTTTTGACTCTTTTGGTGAAGTCTTTTGATGAGTGTGTTTGATTTTTAGGAGCTCCCAATTATTTAGTCTCTCTTCTGGTGCTTGTGCATTGTTACTTATGGTTCATATTCTGTTTATGCCATGTATTAGGGCTCCTAGCATTATATGCATTTTTTCTTCCATGATCTTTATTGTTTTCGATTTTATATTAAGGTCTTTGATCCATTTTGAGTTAGTTTTTTTGTATGGTGTGAGATACGGTTCTTGTTTCAGTTTCTTGCAGATGGATATCCAGTTATACCAGCACCATTTGTTAAAGAAACTGTCTTTTCCCCAATTAATGGACTTTGGGCCTTTGTCAAAAATCAGCTGCTCATAGGTGGATGAATTTATGGCTGGATTCTCAATTCTGTTCCATTGATCTATGTATCTGTTGGACCAGTACCAGGCTGTTTTGACTACTGTGGCAGTATAACAGTTTCTAAAATCAGGTAGTGTGAAGCCTCCCACTTTGTTCTTCTTCTTGAGTAGTGCTTTAATTATCTGGGGCCTCTTCCCTTTCCATATGAATTTAGTGATTTGTTTCTGCATCTCATTAAAAAAGGCGGTTGGCATTTGGATCAGGATTGCATTGTGTCTGTAGATCACTTTGGGTAGAAGTGACATTTTCACAATGTTGAGTCTTCCTATCCATGAGCAAGATATAGTTTTCCACTTATGCAGGTCTCTTTTGGTTTCTTGTAGTAGTGTCTTGTAATTTTCATTCTCTGGTTAGATTTATTCCTAAGTATTTTATCTTCTTGGGGTCTAGTATAAATGGTATTGATTTGGTGATTTACTTTTGGAAGTCCTCTTTGTTGGTGTAGAGGAATCCAACTGATTTTTGTATGTTTATTTTGTATCCTGATACTTTGCTGAAATCCTCTATTAGTTTCGGTAGATTTCTTGTGGATTCTTTGGGGTTTTCTGTGTATAGGATCATATCATGTACAAATCGAGATACGACTTCTTCCCTACCAATTTGGATACCCTTTATTTCTTTTTCTAGCCTAATTGCTCTGGCTAGCACCTCCAGCACAATGTTGAATAATAGTGGTGATAAAGGGCATCCTTGTCTGGTTTCTGTTCTCAAGGGGAATGCTTTCAGACTCTCTTCATTTAGGATGATGTTGGCAGTTGGCTTTCTATAGTTGCCCTTAATTATGTTGAGGAATTCCGCTTCTAATCCTATTTTGTCAAGAGTTTTTGCATGAATGGGTGTTGGACTTTTTCAGATGCCTTTTCTGCATCAACTGCTAAGATCATGTGGTTCTTGTCTTTTGTTTTATTAATGTGATGGATTACATAGACTGTTTTTCTAATGTTGAACCATCCCTACGTATCCAGTATAAATCTCACTTGATCATGATAAATTATTTTTTTGATATGTTGATGAATTCTATTGGCTAGAATTTTGTTGAGGATTTTTGCTTCAATGTTCCTGAGGGATGTTGGTCTATAATTTTCTTTTTTTTTGTGATGTTTTACCTGGTTTTGGCATCAAGGTTATGCTGGCTTTATAGAATGAGTTTGGGAGTATTCCATACTTTTCTATGCTCTGAAACACCTTTAGTAGTAGTGATATTAACTCTTCTCTGAAAGTTTGGTAGAATTATTCAGTGAAGCCATCTGGGCCAGGGCTTTTTTTTTTTTTTTTTATTGTACTTCAGGTGAAGGCTTACAGAACAAATAGTTTCTCATGAAACAGTAGTACACATATTGTTTTATGACACTGGTTAACAACCCCACAACATGTCAACCCTCTAACTTCTCAGCCATTTTTTTTGGTGAAAATACCCATAGCCAAAGAGACACCATTTCAAAAATTTCTACATGCACAGTTCAGTGACATTGACTATGTTCTTCCAATTGTGCTGTTATTCTCACTTAAGATGAAGGCTTACAGAACAAAACAGTTTCTCATTTAACAGTTACTACAAATGTTGCCCTATGACAATGGTTAACAATCTCACAACACATCAACAATATCCTTACTCAACCTTGGGTTCCCTATCACCAGCTTCCTTGTCTCCTTCTGTCTTCTGGCCCTTGTCACTGGACTCCTGTACCTCGTTAGTCCCATTTGGTTTTATGGGGCTGTCCACTCCCAGGCTGAACAGTGAACCTCAGAGATAAATTCACCACTGAGCTGAAAGGGTATCTGGGGGCATACTCTCGGGGTTTCTCTTTTGTAGTTTTCTTTGAATAGGTCTTTTACATCCCTGGTCAGATTTATTCCTAAGCATTTTATCTTTTTAGGGGCTATTGAAAATGGTATTGTTTTCCTGATTTCCTTTTCATCATTCTCCTTATTAGTGTATAGGAATCCAACTGATTTTTGAATGTTTATCTTGTATCCTGCTACTCTGCTGAATCTTTCTATTAGTTCCAGTAGATTTCTCATGGAGTCTTTAGGGTTTTCTATGTATAGTATCATATCATCTGCAAACAGGGACGGTTTAACTTCTTTATGACCAATTTGGATGCCCTTTATTTCTTTTTCTTGCGTTATTGCTTTAGCTAGAACTTCCAGCACAATGTTAAATAGGAGTGGTGATAAAGGGCATCCTTGTCTTGTTCCAGTTCTCAAGGGGAATGTTTTCAGCCTCTCTCCATTAAGGATAATGTTGGCTGTTGGTTTTGCATAGATGCCCTTTATTATGTTTAGACATTTCCCTTCTATACCTATTTTATTGAGAGTTTTTATCAGGAATGTGTGTTGGACTTTGTTGAATGCCTTTTTGGCATCAATTGAGATGATCCTGTGATTTTTTTTCTTTCCTTTTATTCATGTGGTGGATTACATTGATTGATTTTCTAATGTTGAACCATCCTTGCGTACCTGGTATGAATCCTACTTGGTCGTGGTGAATTATTTTTTTGATACGATGCTGAATTTTATTGGCTAGAATTTTGTTGAGAATTTTTGCATCTATATTCATGAGAGATATTGGTCTGTAATTTTCTTTTTTTTGACATCTTTGCCTTGTTTTAGTATCAGGGCTATCCTGGCTTCATAGAATAAATTTGGGAGTGTTGGTTCCTTTTCTATGTTCTGGAATAGTTTGAGTAGTACTGGTATAAACTCTTCTCTGAATGTTTGGTAGAATTCTCCGTGAAGCCATCTGGGCCAGGGCTTTTTTTTTTTTGTTGGGAGTTTTTTTAATTACCTTTTCAATGTCTTCTCTTGTTATGGGTCTGTTCAGATTTTCAACATAATTTGTGATACTTTGTATCACTTTGTAGTGTGTTTCTAGAAATTTATCCATTTCCTCTAGGTTTTCAAATTCATTAGAGTATAGTTTTTCATAATACTCTGTTATGAACCTTTTATTTCAGTTAGGTTTGTTGTAAAGTGGCCCATTTCATTTCTTATTTGGGTTATTTGCATCCTCTCCTGTTTTTCTTTTGTCAGTCTGGCCAGTGGTTTGTCAATTTTGTTGATTCTTTCAAAGAACCAACTTTTGGTTTTGTTGATTCTTTCTACTGTTTTTCTATTCTCGATTTCATTTATTTCTGCTCTGATCTTTATTATTTGCTTTCTTCTGGTGGCTGTGGGCTTTCTTTGCTATTCTCTTTCTATTTGTTCGAGTTCTGTAGTTAATGTTTTGATTTTGTCCTTTTCTTCTTTTTTAATGTGTGCATCTATTGCTATAAATTGTCCTCTGAGGACTGCCATTGCTGTGTCCCAAAAGTTTTGTTATGATGTGTTTTCATTCTTGTTTGATTCTAGGAATTTTTTGATTTCATCTCTAATTTCTTCTATTACCTTGTGGTTTGTAAGCAGGGTGTTATTCAGTTTCCATGTAATTGATTTTTTTCCCTTGTTCTTTCTGTTGTTAATTTCTACCTTGATGGCATTGTGGTCAGAGTAGATACTTTTTGTTATCTCAACGTTTTGGATCTTATTGAGAGTTCCTCTGTGGTCTAAGATGTGGTCTATTCTGGAGAACGTTCCATGTGCATTGGAAAAGAATGTGTACTTTGCAGCTGTAAGGGTGGAATGTTCTATATATGTCTATGAGAACAAGTTGGCTGATTGTGTCCTTAGGTCTTCTGTATCTTTGTTGAGTTTCCTTCTAGATGTTCTGCCCTTTACTGATAGTGGTGTGTTGAAGTCTCCTACTATTATTTTGGAACTGTTAGTTTCTCTTTTCAGTGTTGTTTGAGTTTGTTTTTTGTATTTGGGAGCCCTGTTGTTGGTTGCTAGATGTTTATTATGGTTATGTCTTCATGATGGCTTCTCCCCTTAATCATTATATAGTGTCTTTTATGGTGGATTTTGTTTTAAAGTCTATTTTGTCTGAGATTAGTATTGCCACTCCTGCCCTTTTTTGGTAGTTGTTTGCTTGATGTATTTTTTCCATCCTTTGATTTTTAATAAATTTACACCTTTGTTTCTAAGGTGTGTCTCTTGTAGACAGCATATTGATGGATCCTGTTTTTTAATCCATTCTGTCACTCTCCGTCTCTTCATGGGCGCATTTATGCCATTTACATTCAGTGTAATTATTGATAGGTGTGAGTTTATTGCTCTCATTTTGTAGTGCTTTTTTTTGTGGTGCTGACGTTTTCTTTGTTCCTCTTACTCTCCTGTGCTGAATTCCTTTTATTAGTGGATTTTGGTTTTCAGTTCTTTTGCTTTTGTAAGTTTTGGTTTTACTGACACTTTATTTATTTTGATGAGTAGGTTTGCTAACTTTCTTTGTGGTTACCTTGAAGTTTACCCATCTCTTTCTAAGTTTGAAGCAGTCCATTATTACTTGGTATCGCCTTGTCTTCCTCACCATTAGAAGCTTCTATATCTACACTGTTTATTCCCTCTTTTATTGTTCTAATGTTATTGTCATTTACAGGTTAACTTTTCTGATTTCCTGTTGTATTTCTTTTGGTTTTGGCTAGTCCTGGAGAGTTCATTTCTTAGACTGGTATCTGGCTGGTATGATTCTGTGTCCTAGATTCAGCCTGTGAGCTGAAGTTGTTTGTTTTCAGCTCAAAGGACTTCTTGTACATTTGGTTTGGTTTTTACATATTCCCTTCATTTCTGTTAATCTGGAAATGTTCTAATTTCACCATCATATTTAATGAGAATTTTACAGGATATGTTATTCTTGGCTGGCAATTTTTTTCTTTCAAGGTTTTATGTATGTCATCCCATTGCCTTCTTTCCTGCATTGTTTATGCTGAATAATCCAAGCTTAGTCTTATTGTTCCTCCTCTGTGTGTGACTTTTTGTTTTTCTTGAGCTGCTCTCAGGATTCTTTGTCCTTGTTTTTGGCAAGTGTGATTATGATATGCCTTGGTGATTTTCTTTTGGGGTCTATCTTATATGGGACTTGTTGAGCTTGTTGGATGGCCAGCTTTTCATCTTTCCTGATATTGTGGAAGTTTTCTGTCAGCAGTTCTTAATGATCCTCTTTGAGTTTTCTGTTGTCTCCCTCTGTTCTGGAACTCTGATCACTCGAAAATTTTTGCTTTTGATTTTAACCTGACTAATTCTCAAGGTCTCTTCATTTTTCTTTGTTCTTTTTTCTGAGTTTTCCTTAAACAATGTTGTATCTAATTGTTTGTCTTCAGGTTCACTGATCCAGTCTTCCACCATTTCAGATTTGCTCCTCAGCCCTTCTATGA
This sequence comes from Dugong dugon, assembly GCA_030035585.1. NCBI lineage: Eukaryota > Metazoa > Chordata > Mammalia > Sirenia > Dugongidae > Dugong > Dugong dugon. Next base: position 44,873,033 of record CM057474.1, read on the forward strand.
CATCGTCCATTTCTGAAAACTTGTTGTTTATCTTTTGGATTTCTAATTTTTGTTTTTGTATGATTTTTAGTTGTGAATTTATTTTGACATTTTGTTCCTGCATTATTTTCCTGAATTCGTCCATTTTTTTGTCTGTATTTTCCATGAATTTGTCTGCCTTTTCCATGAATTTGTCTATTTTTTCCTCATTTTTGTCTGCTTTTTGCTTCAACCCTTGGATAGCTTTGAATATTAGAGATTTGAATTCCCTATCAGGTAGTTCTAGTGCCTTTTCTTCTACTGAAAAGTCATCTGGTGTTTTATTTTGGATGCCTACTGGAACCATCTTGTCCTGTTTTTGTAAATGTTTTGATATTGTCTGCTGTCTTTGGGGCATTCAGTAGTTATTTTCCTCGTTTATTGATTGTAAATTTGTTTCATCTTGCTTTTTTGTTTTATTTGATCGTGTCAGACCAGGCGGGCTGTGTGTTCTTTGTTGTTTGCTCATCTATGGGCACCATACTTTTCACCTCCTTCTCCAATGGGCAGGGTCATTCTCTCAGATATGGTACAGCAGTGCAGGTCTAGCTGAAGGGAAGTTGCTGGGATGGGTTGTTTGTGGCACATACTAGGGCCAACAGGGTGGGCTGGTAGTCAGAGCAGGTCAGGTTCCGGTAGGCCATGCCTGTGCTGCTTAGTGTTATGATGTTCAGCGCACAGTGCAGGTAGGCAGGATGGATGGGGAGATTGTGATGTGTAGAGCTAAGATGAGTATGGGAAAGAGGAGAGAGAGGAGAGTGGAAGAGGAACAAGACACATGCAAACAAAGAAAAAAGAGTGCTAAGAGAGCTTGCCATTGTAGTGGAGAGAGGAGAGACTGAGAAATGGAGAAAAACAAAAAGGAATAGAAGAAGAAAGAAAAGAAAAAAATAAATAAAAATTAGGAAGAAAAGGAAAAGCAAAGTTCCCAGGGATCCCGCCAGTGTGGCTGTGAGGTCTGGTTAAGTTGGTCCCAGGCAGTGAAGTATAGCCTGACAAAACGGGTAGAGGTGTCACTCAGCAGCAGGTATTCAGGAGACAGGAAGAGAAGGTACGTACCGAGAGATGAGAAACTGAGTAATGAAGAAAGACAAGAAGGGATAAAGAGAGAAATGAAAACAAGAGAAACAAATAAGAAAAAAGAACAAAACTACCCACAAAATAGGGGGATAAAAAGAAAAAAAAAGCCCTCAGGTATCCTTCAGTGCTTCTACGCAAATTGAGGAGGTAGGTCCCAAGTTGCGCGGTACTGCCCAGCTAGGATGGGCTCCCAATTTGGGAAAAGAAAAAGAAACAAACAAAATAACAATTCAAAACAAACACAAACAAAACCCCGGTATCTCACCAGCGTGGTAGTATGGGCCGGGAAGCAGTCCCACACTCAAGTAGTGATTCACAGTCTCTCAGGAGGAAGCAAAGATAGTGCTCAGAGCCAGGTATTTGAGAGAAGGGAGAGGGAGGTGGTGACAGGTATGGAAGAAATCAAAAGAAGTGGAGAAAAGCAACACCAGCAGCCAAAAAATGGCACTTGAGGAGCCAGCCAGTTCAGGTGGATGGAATCCAAGCAGCACTGGGGTGAAGCCGGTGCTTCCTTGCTAAGAGACTGTGGCCGCAGGAAGCAGAGGAGGCTGAGTGGGAGTGAAGAAGGGTGGGTAGTGGGAAATAGTATATTGCTGGTTACCGGTTGTTCTGTCTCCTGCTGGAAACTCCATGAAGCTGCTTTCCTGTACTCCTGTTCATCAATCTCTGGTAGGAGTCCAAGATGGCAGATCCATGCTGCATTAGCTGATGGGGACCTCTGCATGTATCTCTCCTCACTCTCTTTTTCTCTGTCAGTCTCTTATTCCATTTGGTGCCTGGTTGAGTTCTTTATCTCTTCATTTGATGCTTAGGCTTTCAGGATTGCCATTTTCTCTGTTTGGCTTAGTTTTTCGGATCTTTGCTGTGGAGGGATGGCGTGGTGCTTCTGTCTATAGCATCATGTTGCCTGGAAGTCAGCTTTGTAATATTTTGATGCTTTGGATTGTGTTAAGTCTTGCTTTATTGCCTAATATGTGGTCTATTCTGTAGAATGTTCCATGTGCGTTGGAAAAGAAAGTATACTTGACTGCTGTTGAGTGGAGTGTTTGGTATATGTCTATGAGATCAGGTTGGTTGATTGTAGCATTTAGATCTTCCGTGTCTTTGTTGAGCTTCTTTCTGGATGTTCTGTCCTTCACTGAAAGTGTAGTGTTGAAGTCTCCTACTACTATTATTGAGCTGTCTCTCTTTTCAATGCTGTTAGAGTTTGTTTTATGCATCTTGGATCCCTGTCATTGGGTGGGTAAATGTGTTGGTTCATTTTAGCATGGTGGTTTAGAACATTGATTTTGGAGTCAGAAAATCTGGTTTTGAGTCTTATTTTTGTTAGTTACTAGTTATGTGACATTCAGCATCATACTTATGGAAATGGGAGAACTAATGTTTTGAAGTTCAGAACTTGCAACTTGCTGTTCATATTTACAGCTCATTATTAACAATGACCTGGATAAGAAGCAATTCTTTATAATGATAAGAACATGATTGAGACCTGATTTTGCATCTTAGCTCTATCCGTTTGCAGCTGGATGTCGTTGAGTAAATGGCTTAACTTCCCTGAGCTTCAAGTTCCTCATCTAAAAACATGAAAATGCTATTGTTTATTGCAAACAGTTATTTTGAGGATAGGTATTTAGATGCACCCTAAAAGGTGGAAAGCAAAATATTTTTTTCTTGCTTTTATGTTTTGCTGCTCTTGTTCCTCCTCACTTCTTCCCTTCTCCTCCACCTCCTCTTTCTTCCTCTCTTTCCAGCTTTTTCTCTTTCATATGGTTGACCTTAGCCTTTAACATGTGCTCATTTATTTATACATTGCTTAGATCATTATTTTTCCTTCAGTTCTTTACAAGGACTAAAGCATGAACAAATTGTGTATATTTTCTTATGGGCATGGTAAACAAATCTACAGTATATAGACGTCTTTATTTATTCAGGGTATGTAGAAATGACTGCTTCTTCTTGGTCTATACACATTCGTAAGAGATAATTTCCTTCAAATCTTCGATGTCAGATATATTAACCTGTATGTAAATCACAACCACAATGGAAAAGACAGTAATCAGAGATTTGAGAATATTTTCACCAGAGTTTTTTATTTCTCCTAAAAATACAAATAAACTCATCAGAAAAAGGACATATTATTGTGGGACTTGTGATGAATTCTTTGTAATAAAAAGGAGAAGAAAGTGTTACTCTTGTGTTTGCTGCTGCCTTATCTTCTTGGGCTCATTCTTTGGTCTTATATCAAATTTGCCTGACAGCTTGGATTTTTCACCACCTTGAAACAAAAATTCAATTATTCCATCCATTTCATAATTATATGTTTACAGTGGTGGGAGAGAATATTCAATACACAACATTTCTTTCCATCTTACATTAGATATGTATCTTCTTCCTTCTGTCCTACTAACCAGTGGGTCTGTCATCTTCTCCCCTTTCTCCCAAGCAAACTCAGCTCTGAGAAAGTTCCTTTCTCATTCTTTCTCTCTGGAGCATACCCTGATTTTGTCTCTTTGAAAGGTTTCCTGCAGGCTTTCTAAACATGAGGCTTCTTTGAATATATTTTTTAAAAGCACTCATATTTCTGTAACAATATACCATGTTCTGAGAAAAACTTCTTTCCTGAGCATATCTACTATGTTAAAATGACTACCTAAAAAACCAAACCCACTGCCTTTGAGTTGTTTCTGACTGACTCATAGCGACCCTATTAGGACAGGGTAGAACTGCCCTATAGAGTTTCCAAGGCTATAAATCTTTACTATGGAAGCATACTCTCACATCTTTCTCCTTTCGGTTAGCAGCCAAGTGCTTAACCACTGTGCCACCAGGGCGCCTTAAAATGACTACAGGGTCATTAAAAGTAGGAAAAGTAGGAAAGGAATGCAGGATCCTATGAGATATGAGTAAAATAATTATTGGAAGGTAACTGAGTCCAATCAGGCAGTAAAAAGATGGTTTGAATCTACTCAGCTGGTGATGGAAATTAGCTGCAACTCTGTTCAAAAAACCCAAATCTGCTGCTGTTGAGTCGATTCTGATTCATAGCAACCCTATAGAACAGGGTAGAACTGCCCCATTTGATTTCCAAGGAGTGGCTGGTGGATTTGAACTGCTGACCTTTTGGTTAGCAGCCAAGCTCTTAACTACTGCAACCCATTTAGGAGTGTGGAATTCTGTCCACCCAAATCAACTGAGAAGGCAATCAGGAAATGTAGATAGGAAATAAATTTCAGCTGAAGTGTTAGGGTATTGCCAAAGCAACCGTACCACAAAGTCAGCCTGTGCATATGAGACTTGGTAGAATTATCTGGGAATCAAGTAGTGCTTAGATCCCATGTCCTGGCCTTGAATCTTGGAAGTGTAAGTAACTATATCACAGTCCTGGATTTTCCATCCAGTAGTATCACTCACCTGAGATAGTGACTGATCCCTAGTGGGTCAATAACTTTACAACTTATGAAAGTGTCAGAGCCGTTGGCCCTGCCTGCATCCCCTTGACTCACAGAATTCCTTTGCCCAGCTTCTGTTAGTAATAACTGCTAATAGCCCACACTTGCACCGTTCTTCTGGGACTTGCCCTTGGTCTTTGGGTGGCTGAATGGAGAATCTGCCTTGGATGGAAATGTCTGGAAGATTACATCCTCCCCTCAGGGACTGTCCACAATCAATGACTAACTGATACAGGGTACAAAAGCCCAGGCCCAATACTTACAGTTGGGAACATTTTGTTGTATTAATCCTATTCTAGTGGTGCTGTCCAATAGAAATACAATGTGAGTCACATTTGCAATTAAAAAATTTCTAGTGGCTGCATAAAAAGAAACAGGTGAGGAAACCAGAAGAACTAGATGGTGCCTGGCTACCACCAATGACTGCCTTGACAGGAACACAGCAGAGAGTCCCTGACAGAGTAGGAGAAAAGTGGGGTGCAGAACTCAAATTCTAGTAAAAACACCAGACTTAATGGTTTGACTGAGGCTGGACGGACCCTGGAAGACCTGGCTCCCAGACTCTTTGTTGGCCCAGAGCCAAAACCATTCCTGAGGCCAACTCTTCAGGCAAAGATTAGACTGGACCGTGGGACATAAAGTGATACTCGTGAAGAGTGTGCTTCTCAACTCAAGTAAATACACGTGACTAAATGGGAAGCGCCTGTCTGGAGGTGAGATGAGAAGGCAGAGAGGGTCAGGAGCTGGTTGAATGGACATGGAAAATTCATGGTGGAAAGGAGGAGTGTGCTGTCACAGTATAGGGAGAGAAATTAGGGTCACATAGCAATGTGTATAAATTTTTGTATGAGAAACTGACTTGAATTTTAAACTTACACTTAGAGAAAAATAAAAAAAAGTAACAGGTGAAATGTATTTTAATAATATATTTTATTTAATCCAATATATCCAAAATATTATCATTGCTACATGTAACATATATAAGAAATTAATGAGCTATTTGACATTGTTTTGTTTTTTCAAAATTTGGATATCTGGTGTGCATTTTACAACTACAGCATGTCTCAATTTGACTAGCCACACTTCTAGTACTTAATAGCCACATGTGGCTAGTGGTTACCATGTTGGACAGTGGAGGTCTAGAGTGTCCTGCAGGATCAAGCTGAGACTAGACTTCAACTGAAACCAGGTATTTGCTCAGATTCTTCCCCTGCCCTATCCTGCTTCCTTTACTTCCTTACAGGTGTCTTCTGAGAGCATACTCTCAGAAAATCTCTCAGTGAGAATCCACATCTCAGACTGCTTCTGGGAAGCCCAATGTAAGATGAGAATGTTTACAATTAAATACTATAATGATGAGGTAAATCAAAACTCATAATATCATTTATTTTCTGCTAAATTGTATAATCTGTACCAGTCATTTACAGCATTTGCAATATTTACTAGGATGTGGCATGTTAGAAAATCTGAATGATCAGCCTTGTTACTTAATTTTGAAATGCACAATGAATTTTTAAATGTGCGATTTTAAGTTGGCAAGTGTTGATTAAATTTATAAGCTGTATTGAAATGTTTATGAAAACTTGAAATTCACCGTATTTGAGACTTAAAATTTTTAAATGGCAAGATGTAAGTGATTAGAAAGGTTTTGCAAGCCAGACTTTCAAAATGCTTAAAAATTAAATACATTTTTAAAAGAACTTAAAAAATATTTAAAGGATTTCACTGTTTATAAATTGTGTAAGAAGTCTAATTGCTTAGTGGAATTTAATCTGTTTATTTTGTTAACCAAATATTTATTAAAAACCAAGCAAAAGTGATAGTAATCTAATTTTGTAAAACATTAGATTTACAAGTATAAAATCATTATTTATATATTAAACTTCAAGATTTATGGAAAACTATGATTTTGAATTGATACTATAAATAAACTGATGAATAATTTTAAATCCCACCTTGGGATATCACAGAACTCACTTTAACATCTAACAGTATTTTTTTCTTTCCCTAGACCTAGAAGGAGATTTAAAAAAGGCAAAACGTTTTAACTTGTGCCAACTTAACGCTCTCTCCATTATCCCGCCCTTTCCCCAACCCTGTTCAAATGCGCATAGTCCTTTATAAAGATTCCTTTGGGAATATTGTCTCTTGGTTCAACGTGGTTGCTTTTAATATAGAACATTCCTTGACCTCCCTAACAGGTCCCAGCTTTTGCCAAATCTTAGGGACCTAAGAGTATTACCAAGTTTAAAGAGTGATTCTCAGTTCATGTTTCATGCACATTTCCGTCTTCAGACAGAGAAGACTAAGGCCAGAGCCTCTGATCTCTAACCACAGGAACATCTGCAGAGGGCACCCTGCCTGTTTCAGTCTCTTCTCCTTAGGTCTTCCTGTGGAGAGGAAGGTGGAGAGGAAAGTTTTGTCTAATGAACTTTTATTCTCCACATGTGTCTGACTTTAATTTCTGGAGGACTAGAGTGAAATTCTCAAGGAAGGTACAGATTTTCATCCTGATTGACAGCAAGTTAAGCAAAGAGGTGAGTGCTTAAGGGTCAACAAGAATTTCTCCTCCCCTCCCCAAAGCCGACATATATTGCAACCTGCTAGATGCAGTGAAAGGGGCCCTGGTGGTGCTGTGGTTAAGCGCTCAATTGCTAACTGAAAGATCGATGCTTGGAACTCACCACCTGCTTTGCAGGAGAGAAGACGTGGCAGTCTGCTTAGGTAAAGATTACAGCCTTGCAAACTCTGTGCGGCAGTTCTCCTCTGGCCTATAGGGTCTCTCTGAGTCAGAACTGACTCAATGGCAATGGGTTTAGATGCCAGGAAGACAGATCCCATGTATTTGCATATTTTCTGCCTCTTAAAAGTCCCCTGAACGGCTACAGCTAACATTAACAGTTAATGGTGAGAAACTAGATGCTTTCATCCTAAGATCAAGAACAAGACAAGGGTGATCCGTCTCACCACTCCTACTCAACATCGTACTAGTAGTCCTGGCTAATGAATTAGACAAAAAAAAAGAAAAAAAAAACCAAAAAAGGAATAAAAGATTTACAAATTGGAAAGGAAGAAATAAAAACTGTCTTTGTTCACAGATGATTGTCTGTGTAGAAAATTGCTTTCATATATACCAGTAATAAACAGTTGGAATTTGAAATTAAAAACACAATGCCATTTATATCAGTATCAAAAAAAAGAAAAGAAAGAAATAGGCATAAATCCAACAAAATATGTACAAGATCTGTATGAGGAAAACTACAAAACTCTGGTGAAAGAAAGTAAAGAAATAAATGGAAAGATATTCCATGTTCATGGATTGGAAGACAATATGATTATGATGTCAATTCTCCCAACTTGATCTATAGATTTAACATAATCCCAGTCAAAATCCAATCCAGTTATTTTGTGGATATTGACAAACTCTTTCTAAAGTTCATATGGAAAAGCAAAAGACCCGGAATAGACAATAAAATACTGAAGATAGCAGAGTGGGAAGACTGATATTACTTGACTTTACAACTTACTAGAAAGCTACAGAGATCAAGAGATCATGGTACTGGCAAAGGAATAGACAAGTAGATCAATGGAACAAAATAGAGAGCCCAGAAATAGACTCCCTGCAAGTATGGCCAAATGATCTTTAACAAAGGAATAAGGGTAATTCAATGGAGAAAGGATAGTCTTTTCAAAATATGGTGCTGGGACAATTGGACATGCACATACCAAAAAGAGAGTCTAGAAACAAAACTTACATCGTTCACAAAAAATTGGATGCAAAGGCAGAGAGGGTCTGGAGCTGGTTGAATGGCATGGGAAATCCAGAGCAGAAAGGAGGAGTGTGCTGTCACAGTGTAGGGAGAGCAACTTGGGTCACATAACATAGGGAGAGCAACTAGGGTCACATAACAATGTATGTATAAATTTTTGTATGAGAGACTAACTTGAATTGTAAACTTTCACTTAAAGCACAACAATTAAAAAAAAAAATTAACTCAAAATGCATAATAGACCTAAATGTAAGATGCAAAACTATACAAATTCCGGAAGAAAAAATAGGAGAAAATCTAAGTGACCTTAGGTTTGCTGATGACTTTTTAGATACAACACCAAAAGCACAATTTATAAAAGAAAAAATTGATAAGTGGGACTTCATTAAAATTAAAAAGCTTCTGCTCTGTAAAAGACTCTGTTAAGAGAATGAAAAGACAAGCCACAGATTGGAAGAAAATATTTGAAAAGCACATCCAGTAAAGGACTTATATCCAAAATGTTCAAAGAACTCTTAAAACTCAATAATAAGAAAACAAACAACCCAATTATAAACAGGTTCTAAACAGACCCCTTACCAATAACAATGAAATACTACTATACACCTATTAGAATGGCTAAAATCCAAAACACTGACAACACCAAATGCTGGCCAGGATGTGGTGCAACAGGAACTCTCATTTACTGTTGGTGGGAATGTAAAATGGTACAGTACTTTGGAAGACAGCCTGGCAATCTTTTTTAGCAAAGCTTAGATAGCCTTACCATATGATCCAGCAATCTCACGCCTTGGTATTTACCCAAATGAATTGAAAATCTACCTTCACACAAAAACCTGCTTGTGAATGTTTATAGCTGCTCTGTTTGTAATTGCCGCAAATTGGAAGCAACCAAGATATCCTTCAATAGGTGAATGAATACATAAACTATGGTACATCCATACAATGGAATATTATTCAGCATTAAGAAGAAATAAGGTATCAAGCCCCGAATAGACACGGAGGAACCTTAAATGCATATTGCTAAGTGAAAGAAGCATTTTGAAAAGGCTACTTACTATATGATTCCAACTATGACATTCTGGAAAAGGCAAAACTATAGACACAATACTGTAGAGACAATATAGGAAGACCCTCAACGAGATGGATTGACACAGTGGCTGCAACAATGGGCTCAAACATAGCAATGATTGTGAGGATGACACAGGACCGGGCAGTATTTCATTCTGTTGTACGTAGGGTTACTATGAGTCAGAACCTATTTGATGGCACCAAACAATAACAACATAGAGATAATAAAAAGATCAGTTGTTGTCAGGGGTTCGGAAGGAAGGAGGGAGAAATGAATAGGTACAGCACAGGGCATTTTTAGGGTAGGGAAACTATTCTGTATGATTCTGTAATAGTGGACATATGACATTATGCATTTGTCAAAACCCATAGAACTGTACAACACAAAGAGTGAACCCTAATGTAAACTATGGACTCTTAAACTAAGAATGGATCAATATTGGTTCATCATTTCTAACAAATGTACTAAAGGAATGCAAAATGTTAATGACAGTGTGCAGAGGTGAGGGGGTTATATGGGAATTCTCTGTACATTATGAACAATTCTTCTATAAACCTAAAACTACTCTAAAAAATAAAGTCTATTAGCTTAAAAAATCTGAAAAATCTTAAAGATAGTCTGAAAAGCAAAAACCATATAAGAAAATGTTTATAAATTTTATTAGAAGAAAATTAAAAATTTAGTTTCAAGTACTAATATGGAAAATTAAAATTTTAGTTAGTTAACATATAGTTAAAGAAAAGAAATGGACTAGGAAACGTATTTCCACATTCAGAACAGAAAGTGTCGTCATCAAGAACATATAAAGAACTGCAATGCATTAAGAAAAAGATAAGTGAATGGAAAAATGGACAAAGAATATAAACTAGCAGTAGTCAGAAGAGGAAATATAAAGGGTCAAAAAACAGGAAAATATGCCCAACTTCATTAGAGAGATTCAAAATAGAAAAATAAGGAATGAATTTTAACACATTATATTGACAAAAGTGAAAAAAACTGAAAATATCAATTAACAAGTGGTTGGTGGAAGTATGGGGAAATGGATACTCTTCTACTCTGCTGGTAGGAGTATAATTGGGTGTGACCACTATGCAGAACAATTTGACAGTATTTATTAAAGCACAAATCATGCCCAAACCATTATAGAACAATATTGCATCTTGGTATCACTTCTAGAGCAGTTTCTCATCTGATGTGGGATGAATTACAGGGATGCTGGGAAATATTAAATACCCTCTGAACTCTAGGTGGCCAGATGGGGTAGAGTGGTTCAAACAGATCTGAGTCTGAAGTTGCATTGTGTTGTGTGTTCAGGTGGTGATCATTATGGAGAACATTTGGCACTTGCTCTTATATGATGCCTTACTTTAGCCAAGAGGTGCACCAACACCTGGGTATTGATTTTGCAGAAACTGCTACTGCCCATTGTAGAAAAGAGTCCTGGCAAGCTGCTAGAGGAAATCTAATTCAACAGTGCAAGGACCATAGCTCACCACTGGGGGAGCAGGGAGATGAGGTGGCTCCTGGAGCGTGCAGCTCTAGGTAAGTGACCCATGAAACTGTGCCTTCACATATACCCGGTATTTCTAACTCATGTGCTTTTTTAATGTTCAAGCTAGCTGCAAGGTGACTGCTGGAACAATTCATCTGTGCTAGGTAAATTAAAAATTTATCATTATTTGGAAAACCTTGACATAAAAAATTTTCTATTAGATTTAAAGTCCTTTAATTTTATTGCAAGAAATTTCAATATCGTATGGGTCAATTGAAGAAAAAAGATCCTAAAATTCTTAAAAATCAGCTTAAAGCTTAAAACATGTCCCCTGAGACCATGGTACCTAGCACTTGTATGTACTGCTGCCTAACAAATTACCCCCAAAATTAGGGACTTAAAACAACATTATCTCACAGTTTCTGTGGGTCAGGAATTCCAGTGCTATTTAGCTGGGTTATTTGACTTTGGGTCTTAATACAGGTTGCAATCAAGATGCGGACTGGGGCTGTAGTCATCACAAAATTTGACTGGGGAAGGGTCCACTTCCAAGCTCACTCACATAGCTGTTGACTAAATTCAGTTTTTTGTAGGGTCTTGGACTAAGGGCTTCAGTCTCTCATGAGCTATTGGCTGAGGCTTCCCTGGGTCCTTGCTCTGTGGGCCTTTCCTTAGGTCAGCTCACAACATAGCTCCTTGTTTCGTCAGAGTGATCAAATGAGAGGAAAAGGGAGAAAAAGAGTGCTAACAAGACAGAAGAAACATAATCTTGGAAGTGACATTCCTTGACCTCTGCTGTAGTTTATTCCTTAGAAGCAAGTCAAAGGTCCCGCTCACATTCAAGGGGAGAGGATTACATAAGGGCATGAATAACACGAGGCAGCAATCAGACAGACATTTTATATTTTCTACAGCTATCTATTGTTCTTGGTAGGAGGGTTGTTTTGATACAAGCTAGTCCACGCACTTGGAAGCAGAAGTCTCTACTTGATACATCTACTTGTACATAATAGGCAACTTAAACATTAATCGTGACCTTAATATGTCAATATTGAACTTTTTTCATCACTCCAATTTGTCTTTTTCTCCCAAGCCTCAGTAAATTTTATTATCACTTACCCAGTTTCTTAAAATCATATCCAGATATCTGTGATACATTTCTTTCAGCCAGTACATCCAACCCATCAAGTACTCTTGATTCCATTTCCAAATCGTATTTATATCTAATCATTTCCCTCTAATTCAATTACAAACATTTTGGTCTGACCCACTATCATTTTTTTTCTTGGCTGACTTTGAAAACCTCTTAACTCATCTTCCTGCTTTAACTCCTGTCTCTTTCCTTTTTGGAGGGGTCAAATTTAGGCTTAGGCACGTTATGCTTATTCTCATTTGTTAATTCTATTTTTTAAATTGTGTTTTAGGTAAAAGTTTGCAGCCCAAATTAGTTTCTCATTCAAAAATTTATACACAAATTGTTTTGTGACATTGGTTGCCATCCCCACAACGTGTCAGCACTCTCCCCCTTTCCCTTTACACCCCCGTTCCCTGTGTCCATTCATCCAGGTTTCCTGTCCCTTCCTGCTTTCTTGTTTTTGCTTTTTTGGGAATGTGTTGCCCATATGGTCTCATATAATTAATTGAACTAATAAGCACAATCCTCATGTGTGTTGTTGTTTGTTTTATAGGCCTGTCTAGTCTGGCTGAAAGGTGGACTTTGGGAGTGGCTTCATTTCTGAGTTAGCAGGGTGTCTGGTGGCCATAGTGTTGGAGGTTCGTCCAGTCTCTGTCAGACCAGTAAGTCTGGTCTTTTCATGTGAGTTAGAATTTTGTTCTACATTTTTTCTCCCACTCTGTCCGGAGTCCTCTATTCTGTGATTCCTGTCAGAGCAGTCGGTGGTGGCAACCAGGCATCATCTAGTTCTCCCGGGCTTAGGCTGGTGGAGGCTGTGGTTTATGTGGTCCATTAGTCCTTTGGACTGATATTTTCCTGTGTCTTTGGTTTTCTTCATTCTCCTTTACTCTGAACATGGTGGGACCAATTGATATATTTTAGATGGCTGCTTGCAAGCTTTTACGATTCCAGATGCTACTCACCAAAGTAGGATGTAAAACATTTTCTTTATGAACTATTGACCTAGATATCCCCAGGGACCATGATCTCCAGCCCTCAGCCCCAGTAACTAGGTCCTTCAAGGTGTTTGGGTGTCTAGGAAGCTTCTATTACTATGCCTTGGTCAAGTTGTGCTGACTTCCCCTATATTGTCTTTAGTAAAGATTCCCTTCACCAAAGTTAACACTAGTCTACTATCTAGTTAGTGATTTCCTCTCCCCAAACTTCCTCTCCCTCGTAACCATCAAAGTTTTGTTTTGTTTTGTTTTTCTGTGTGTAAACCTTTTCTTGAGTTGTGGTCAAGAAAAGTGGCCTCATACAATATTTGCCATTTTGTGATTGACTTATTTCACTGAGCATAATGCCATCTAGATTCATCCATATTGTGAGATGTTTTGCAGATTCATCATTGTTCTTTATTGTTGCATAGTACTCCATTGTGTATGCACCATGGTTTCTTTATCCATTCATCTGTTGATGGGCACTTAGGTTGTTTCCATCTTTTTGCTATTGTGAAAAATGCTGCAGTGAACATAGGTGTGACAGCTGTTATTCCTCTAGGATATATTCCTAGGAGTAAGGTTGCTGGATCATATGATATTTCTATTTCTAGTTTTTTAAGGAGATGTCATATTGTTTTCCATAGTGGTTGTACCATTTTGCATTCTCACCAGCAATACATAAGAGTTCCAATCTCTCCGCAACCTCTCCAACATTTGTTATTTTCTGTTTTTTTGATTTATGCCTGTAATGTAGGAGTAAGATGGCATTTCATTGTAGTTTTGATGTGCATTTCTCTAATGGCTAATGCTTACAAGCATTTCCTCATGTGTCTGTTAGCCTACTGAATAACTTCTTTGGTAAAGTGTCTGTTCACATCCTTTTTTTTTAAACTATGTTATTTTTAAACTATGTCCATTTTTAAACTATGTTATTTGTCTTTTTATAATTGAGGTGTTGAAGTATTCTATAGATGTTAGAGATTAGTCCCTTGTCAGATATGTCATAGCCAAAATTTTTTTCCCAATCTGTAGGCTCTCTTTTTACTCTCTTGGTGAAGTCTTTTAAAGAGCTAAGTGTTTAATTTTTAGGAGCTTCTAGTTATCTAGTTTATCTTCTGGTGTTTGTGCATTATTAGTTATGTTTGTAGTGTATTTATGCCATGAATTAGGGCCCCTTATAAATTCTATTTTTTAAACCTTTTTTTTACTATTTGTTGCTAGTGTTTAATTTATATTTGATCTTTGCTTATCGGTCTTAGACTGAGTTTCATTGCTTAATAAATGTTTGCTTAATACTTCTAATATATAGGCAATCATCTTATCTCTAGGTAATGACAGTTTTGTTTATTTTCATTTTTAATTCTATTGTCTCAATCCATCTAGGGCCTCCATTATAAATTTTAAGCAACATAGCAGTGTTGTTCGTTGTTGCCAAAATTTAAACTCATTAAATGTCCATCAACAGGAGAATGAAAAAACAAATTTTGTTTTTTATCCTTCTGTTTACTTAGTTCCCACAGCATTTCGCACTGTTTCTCTATGCAGATGCTAGTCCAGTAGTCCAGACGTGAGAGAACCCCATGCCTCAATTGGACTTCTCATTATCCATTGAGTCCTACCCTCCAGGGGGATCACCAACCATATACTTTAGTACCAACATGGGATCCTAAATGAGTGTTAGACCTGAGTTTGAAAAGGGCCTCAGTAAATTAGTTCTTCTTTTGTGCTTTGGAACTGGTGTTACCTATAGAGATTCAGGTCATGATTATTAGTTTGGCATTTTTTTCCTATGGCTGGTGGGCTTTCATTTGTCCTGCTTGAGGATGACTGTGTAGACATTACTCAAGGTAAAATAAGGGCTGGCTTGTCGTGAATGGGATGACAGACTTTGGTCAGGCATGGATATATCACTGGGAAGTGGGTGGAAATTTAAAAAGCAAATACCTCTCTCAACTTTTTGTTACACATTAGCCCTAAACATCTCCTTTTCTGTTTAATGAGATACAAGGTACAGCGGTGAGGGGGAGCCATGAAGTGATAAACTAGCTTGTAGTTGGGACATTGCTCCTGCATGCCAGATTGATACCTTAACTGCCAAGCTCAGAGTATTCCTATATAGGGGTTGGGTGACCTCTACCCCTACTCAGACTTCTACAAAAATATAAGTTGGCAGGCCATCATATCCCTCTCCTAGGGTATCACCCTTGGTGCATCCAGCCCCACTTGTCCCATAAATACCAAAACATGTCCTCCATGTCCTCCCAGAATTTGCAGGACCAGCTGTAACCTGCCAGTCTTTTGCTTTTAAGTTATTATGGGTTTGCAGCAAGTGTCAAATGTGGTATTTTCCTTTGCCACTTGCTCTACAAACCAGATTCTTTAGTTGTCATTATAAAATGAAAAACAAAAAACAACAAAATAAAACAAACAAAAAGCAAAAACAAAACAAGCCTGTTGCCAAGTGGATTAAAATTCATAGCTACCCTATAAGACAGAGTAGAACTGCCCCATAGGGTTTCCAGGGCTGTAAATCTTTACAGAAGCAGATTCATCATCGTTCTTTATTGCTGCGTAGTATTCCATTGTGTACGCACCACATGCATCTTTCTCCCATGGAGCGGCTAGTGGGTTCCAACCTCAGATCTTTTGGTTAGCAGCAGAGTGCTTTAACCACTATGCAACCAGGGGTCCTCAGTTGTCATTATAAAACATCAAAATTTTAATTTAGAGGCTTGGATTCTGGAGTATTTGAATCAGCTTTGCTAGATATATTTTGCCAAAACCCTCAATGAGACAACATTTGTAAGAAATAAAAGTGTTATGATTTATTAATAATTCACTATGCAATCACAAGATTCTCTGTGTATTATTTCTTTACTAAGTCAGTCTAGGTATATATTCTAGGTCCAATTTCTTCCTCAATTGTTTACAGTTTCTGTCAGCCTATGTTGTCTGATAACTATTGGTCTTCTCTCCTAGGATTTAGCTTTCATCTCATATTAATCTTTTCAATTCCTTCATTGAAAGTGGCCTCCAATTAGGTTTAGAAGTGGTGTCAGGTCAGCAGTGTCAAGTATGATAAAGACAGAAAGGGTCCATTTCTTTCAGCACTGTGTTGTTTTTTCAAATCTATTCTGACTCATAGCGACCCTATAGGACAGAGTAGAACTGCCCCATAGGGTTTCCTAGGCTGTAATCTTTATGAGAGCAGATCACCAGGTCTTTTCTCCTGTAGAGCCACTGGTGGGTTTGAACCACCGATCTTTCAGTTAGTAGCCAAGGGCTTAACCATTGCGCCACCGGGGCTCCTTATTTCAGCACTAGTCTCTAACACTGTTCTCAATACTACTGCACTAGTGCTGAAATAGAGGCCTGGTGGCACAGTGGTTAAGAGGTCGGCAGCTAACCAAAAGGTCAGCATTTCGAATCCACCAGCTGCTCCTTGGAAACCTTATGGGGCAGTTCTACTCTGTCCTTTAGGGCTGCTATGAGTCAGAATCGACTCAATGACAATGGTTTTTTGTTTTTTTTTTAAGTTTGGTTAGTGCTGAAATGGAGGTAATATACAGCATGTTTTAGAGAAGTCATTTAAAGTGTGATTAATGAGTAATTGGTATGAATTAGTGTAGGCTCTTCTTTTGATCTTTACATAGCATTCCAGCTTCAGTCATGCCAAAACACAGAGCTTCAATCAATAACGGAATATTTCTAAAGTTCCAGATCATCCCAAGAACCCAAGCCAAGGCAAACTATCAAGAGAGGTACTACCTAAAGGGCTTTGCAGTTACTATTCATTCACTCACTCATTCAGTTATTTTTTCATTCATTCACACTTCCATTTATGCATTCATTAATTAGTTAATCAAATATCTTTTATGTCCACACACTGTCCTAGAGGCTGACTATACAAAGATGAATAAGCATTGGCCCCTCCCTTGGAGAGCTCACCATCTACAGGAATAAAAAAAAAAAAAAGCTAAAAAAATAGACAATTAAAATAGAGTATGAATTTTGACATAAAAAATCCCAGAAAGTGGTAGAAACACAAGAGGGGATATCTAGCCCAGTCTTGGGGGATTGGATTCAGCATGCTTTATTCTGGATTTAGAACTTCAGTTACAAATTAGGACAGTTAAAATTTGAAAGTTCTGGACATTAGTATCCTGTGATAGCTGTGTTTTAGATCTATATGTGTATGTATATGTAAGGAGCATTTCCTGGTTGAAGAAGAAAAATTCTTTTAATGCATCAATCATTTGCCAAATATGCATAATTTATACTTTGTTGGTATCAAGGTTATGCTGGCGACATAGAATGAATTCAGACGTGTTTCATCCTTTTCTATGTTCTGAAGTAGTTTGAGTAGTACTGGTACAAGCTCTTCTCTTAATGTTTTGTAGAATTCTTCAGTGAAGCCATCTGGACCAGGGCTTTTTTTTGTTGGGAGTTTTTTTTTTATTACCTTTTTGGTCTCTTCCCTTGTTATGGGTCTATTCAGATTTTCAACATCACTTTGCCGTAGTTTGGGTAGGTAGTGTGTTTCTAGAAATTTATCCATTTCCTCTAGGTTTTCAAATTTGTTGGAGTATAGTTTTTCATAATATTCTGTTATGATCCTTTTATTTCGGTTGGGTTTGTTGTAAAGTGGCCCATTTCATTTCTTATTTGGGTTATTTGCATCCTCTCCTGTTTTTCTTTTGTCAGTCTGGCCAGTGGTTTGTCAATTTTGTTGATTCTTTCAAAGAACCAACTTTTGGTTTTGTTGATTCTTTCTACTGTTTTTCTATTCTCGATTTCATTTATTTCTGCTCTGATCTTTATTATTTGCTTTCTTCTGGTGGCTGTGGGCTTTCTTTGCTATTCTCTTTCTATTTGTTTGAGTTGTGTAGTTAATGTTTTGATTTTGTCCCTTTCTTCTTTTTTTGATGTGTGCATCTATTGCTATAAATTGTCCTCTGAGGACTGCCATTGCTGTGTCCCAAAAGTTTTGTTATGATGTGTTTTCATTCTTGTTTGATTCTAGGAATTTTTTGATTTCATCTCTAATTTCTTCTATTACCTTGTGGTTTGTAAGCAGGGTGTTATTCAGTTTCCATGTAATTGATTTTTTTCCCTTGTTCTTTCTGTTGTTAATTTCTACCTTGATGGCATTGTGGCCAGAGAAGATGCTTTGTATTATCTCAACATTTTGGAGCTTGTTGAAGATTGTTCTGTGGCCTAAGATGTGATCTATTCTGGAGAACGTTCCATGTGCATTGGAAAAGAATGTGTACTTTGCAGCTGTTTGATGGAGTGTTCTATATGTGTCTATGAGGTCAAGTTGGCTGATTGTGCCCTTTAGGTCTTCTGTATCTTCACTGAGTTTCTTTTTAGTTGTTCTGTCCTTAAATGAGAGTGGTGTGTTGAAGTCTCCTACTATTATTGTGAAACTGTCAGTTTCTCTTTTCAGTACTGTTAGAGTTTGTTTTACGTATTTTGGAGCTCTGTCATTGGGTGGGTAGATGTTTTTACGGTTATGTCTTCATGATGGATCATCCCCTCAATCATTATATGGTGTCCTTCTTTGTCTTTTATGGTGGATTTTGTTTTAAAGTCTATTTTATGTGAGATTAGTGTTGCCACTCCTGCTCTTTTTTGGTAGTTGTTAGCTTGATATATTTTTTCCAACTTTTGACTCTTAATAAATTCATGTCTTTGTTTCTAAGATGTGTCACTTGTAGACAGCATATTGATGGATCCTGTTTTTTTTATACATTCTGTCACTCTCCGTCTCTTTATGGGTGCATTGAGTCCATTTACATTCAGTGTAGTTACTGATAGATGTGAGTTTATTGCTGTCATTTTGTAGTAATTTTTTTGGGGTGCTAACGTTTTCTTTGTTCCTCTTACTCCCCTGTGCTGAATTCTTTTTGTTTGTGGATTTTCTTTTCCATTTCTTTTGGTTTAGTAGGCTTTGTTTTTACTGAGACTTTATGTTTTTCCTCTTTATTTTTATGAGTATGTTTGTTAATTTTCTTTGTGGTTACCATAAAATTTACCCTTATCTTTCTAAGTTTGAAGCAGTCTATTATTACTTGGTATCGCCTTGCCTTCCTCTCCATTGGAAGGTTCTATACCTACACCTTTTATTCCTTCTTTTATTGTTCTGATGTTGTTGTCATTTGCAGATTAACTGCTCTGATTCCCTGTTGTATTTCTTTTGGTTTTGGATAGTCCTTGAGAGTTCATTTCCTAGATTGGTATCTGGCTGGTACGATCCTGCATCCTAGATTCAGCCTGTGAGCTGAAGATGTTTGTTCTCAGATCAAAGGACTCCCTTTAATAATTCTCATAAGTTTGGTTTGGTTTTTACATATTCCCTTAATTTCTGTTTATCTGGAAATGTCCTAATTTCACCATCATATTTGAACAACAGTTTCGCAGGATATATTATTCTTGGCTGGCAATTTTTTTTCTTTCAAGGTTTTATATATGTCATCCCATTGACTTCTTGCCTGCATGGTTTCTGCCGAATAATCTCAGCTTAGTTTTATTGTTTCTCCTCTGTATGTGACTTCTTGTTTTTCATGAGCGGCTCTCAGAATTCTTTGTTTGTCTTTGGTTTTGGCGAGTGTGATTATGATATGCCTTGGTGATTTTCTTTTGAGGTTCGTTGAGCTTCTTGGGTGGCCAGCTTTTCATCATTCATGATATTGCAGAAGTTTTCTGTCAGCAGTTCTTCAGTGATCCTCTCTGTGTTTTCTGTTTTCACCCCTGTTCTGGAATTCTGATCACTTGAAAATTATTGCTTTTGATTGTATCCCACATAATTCTCAGGATCTCATTTTTCTTCATTCTTTTTTCTGAGTTTTCCTCAAACAGGATTGTATCCAAGTGTTTGTCTTCAATTCCACTGATCTTGTCTTCCACCATTTCAAATCTGCTCCTCAGCCCTTCTATGACACTGTCCATTTCTGAAAACTTGTCGTTTATCTTTTGGATTTTTAATTTTTGTTTTTGTATGATTTTTAGTTGTGAATTTATTTTGGCATTTTGTTCCTGCATTATTTTCCTGAATTCTTCCAATTTTTTGTCTGTATTTACCATGAATTTGTCTGCCTTTTCCATGAATGTGTCTATTTTTTCCTCATTTTTGTCTGCTTTTTTCTTCAATTCTTGGATAATTCTGAGTATGAGAGATTTAATTCCCTATCAGGTAGTTCTAGTGCCTTTTCTTCTACTGGAAAGTCATCTGGTGTTTTATTTTGCGTGCCTACTGGAACCATCTTGTCCTGTTTTTGTAAATGTTTTGATATTGTCTGCTGTCTTCGGGGCATTCCGTAGTTATTTTTCTCATTTATTGATTGTAAATTTGTTTGTTTTGTCCTTTTTTTTTAATTTGGCTATGTCTCAGTAGGCGGACTATGTGTTCTTTGCTATTTGCGCATCTGTGGGCACGATACTTTTTGCCTCCTTCTCCAATTGGCAGGGTCAGTTGCTCAGATATGGTACAGCAGGGCAGGTCTAGCTGAAGAGGAGTTGTTGGGATGAGTTGTTTGTGGCGCTTACTACAGCCACCAGGGCAGGCTGGTAATCAGTGCAGGTCAGGTTCCGGTAGGCTGTACCTGTACTTTTGGTGGTGTGATGTCAAGTGCACGGTGCAGGTAGGCAGGATGGAGAGGGGAGATTGTGATGTGTGCAGCTAAGATGTGTATGGGAGAAAGGAGAGAGGAACAGGAGCCAAAAACATATAAACAAACAAAAAAGAGTGCTAGGGGAGCTTGCTGTTGGAGTGGAGAGATTAGAGACTATGAAATGGAGAAAAACAAAAAGGGGAAGAAGAAGAAAAAAAGAAAATAATGAATAAATAAAAATTAGAAAAAGAAAAGCAAAGCTTCCAGGGATCCCACCGATGTAGCTAAGAGGTCTGGGGAAGTTTTTCCCAGGTGTTGAAGTACAGCCTGGCTAGAAGGTGTAGGGGTGTCACTCAGTGCCAGGTATTCAGGAGACAGGAAGAGAAGGAAGGTATAGAGAGACAAAAAACTGAGTAATGAAAAAAGAAAGAAAGGGAAAAAGAGGGAAAAGAAAAAAAAAAAAAAAAAAAAGAAGAAGAAGAACTCCCCCCCCCACACAAAAAACAAAAACAGGAAAAAGAAAAACCCATAAAAAAAGAAATGCTCTCAGGGATCCCTCTGCGTGTCTGTGCAAGCTGAGGAGGTAGATCCCAAGCCGGGCAGCATTCAACTAGCTCCTAACCCTCTCTGCCTTCTCATCTCACCTCCAGACAGAAGCTGCCCATTTAGTCTGATGTATCTACTTGAGCTAAGAAGCACACTCTTCATAAGTATCATTTTATGTCACAAAGTCCAGTACAATCTTTGATGAGTTGGCCTCGGGAATTATTTTAGTTCTGGGTTGACAGAGAGTTCAGGGGCCATGGTTTCAGGGTTTCCTCCAGTCTCAGTCAGACCATTAAGTCTGGTCTTTTTACTAGAATTTGAGTTTGATCCCACCCTTCCCTTGCCCCATCAGGGACTCTCTGTTGTGTTCCCTGTCAGGGTGGTCACTGGTGGTAGCTGGGCACCATCCAGTTCTTCTGGTCTCAGGCTGATGAAGTCTCTGGTCTATGTGGCCCTTTCAGTCTCTTGGCCTAATACTTTCCTTGTGTCTTTGGTGTTCTTCATTCTCCTTTACTCCAGGTGGTTGGGACCAATTGATACCTCTTAGATGGCTGCTTGCTAGCTTTTAAGACCCCAGACGCCACTCACCCAAGTAGGAGGCAGAACATTTTCTAAATAAAATTTGTTATGCCAGTTGACCTAGATGTCCCCTGAAAGCATGGTCTCCAGACTCCTGCACCTGCTACTCTGTTCCTTGAAGTGTTTTATTGTATTCAGGAAAATTCTTAGCTTTGATTTAGTTCAGTTGTGCTGACTTCCCATGTAGTATGTGCTGTCCTTCCCTTCACCTAAGATAATTTTTGTCTACTTTCTAGTTAGTGAATAACCCTCACCCTCCCTCCCCACCCTCGGATAACCATCAAAGAATGTTTTCTTCTATGTTTAAACCTTTTCTTGAGTTCTCATAATAGTGGTCTTATACAATATTTGTCCTTCTGTGACTGATTAAATTCGCTGAGCACAATGCCCTCCAGATTCCTCCATGTTATGTTTCAGGGCTTCATCGTTGTTCTTTACCATTGCGTAGTATTCCATTGTGTGCATATACCATAACTTGTTTATCCATTCATCTGTTGATGGGCATTTCCATTTTTTTGCTATCGTGAACAGTGCTGCAATGAACATGGGTATGCATATATCTATTCATGTGACAGCTGTTATTTCTTTAGGATATATTCCAAGGAGCAGGATTGCTGGATCATATGGTACTTCTATTTCTAGATTTTTAAGGAAGCACCAAATTGATCTCCATTTTATATTCCCGCCAACAGTCTATAAGTCTTGCCGTCTCTCCAGAATCTCTCCAGGTTTTATTATTTTGTGTTTTTTGGATTAATGCTAGCCTTGCTGGGGTGAGATGGTGTCTCACTGTAGTTTTGATTTGCATTTCTCTAATGGCTAATGATCGTGAGCGTAACTTAATGTGTCTGTTAGCTGCCTGAATGTCTTCTTTGGTGAAGTGCCTGTTCATATACTTTGCCCATTTTTTAATTTGGTTGTCTTTTTGTCGTTGAGGTTTTGCAGTATCTTGTAAATTTGAGAGATTAGACGTTGATTGGATTTGTCATAGCCAAAAATTTTTTCCCAGTCTGTAGGCTGTCTTTTTACTCTTTTGGTGAAGACTTTTGATGAGCAGAAGTGTTTGATTTTTAGGAGTTCCCAGTTATCTAGTCTCTGTTCTGGTCCTTGGGGATTGTTACTTATAGTTCGTATTCTGTTTATGCCTTGTATTAGGACTCCTAGCATTGTTCCTGTTTTTTCTTCCATGATCTTTATCATTTTCAATTTTATATTTAGGTCTTTGATCCATTTTGAGTTAGTTTTGTGTGTGGTATGAGACTTTGGTCTTGTTTCAGTTTTTTGCAGATGGATATCCAGTTATGCCAGCATCATTTGTTAAAGAGACTGTTATTTCCCCAATTAACGAACTTTGGGCCTTTGTCAAAAATCAGCTGCTCATAGGTGAATGAATTTATGTCTGGATTCTCAATTCTGTTCCACTGATCTATGTATCTGTTGTACCAGTACCAGGCTGTTTTGACTACTATGACGGTATAATAGGTTCTAAAATCAGGTAGTATGAGGCCTCCCACTTTGTTCTTCTTCTTGAATAATGCTTTACTTATCTGGGGCCTTGTCCTTTTCCATATAAGTTGATGGTTTGTTTCTCCATCTCATTAAAAAATGCTGTTGGAATTTGGATCAGGATCACACTGTATCTGTAGATCACTTTGGGTAGAATTGACATTTTCACAATGTTGAGTTTTCCTGTCTGTGAGCAAGGTATGTTTTTCCACTTATGCAGATCTCGTCTGGTTTCTTGCAGTAGTGTCTTGTAGTTTTCATTGTACAGGTCTTTTACATCCCTGGTTAGATTGATTCCAAAGTATTTTATCTCTCTCCACTTTGGATGATGTTGGCTGTTGGCTTTGTATAAATGCCCTTTATTATGTTGAGGAATTTCCCTTCTATTCCTATTTTGTTGAGAGTTTTTATCGTGAATGGATGTTGGACTTTGTCAAATGCCTTTTCTGCATCAATTGATAAGATCATGAGGTTATCCTCTTTTAGTAATGTGATGGATTACATTGCTTGTTTTTCTAACATTGAACCATTCGTGCATACCTGGTATAAATCTTACTTGATCATGGTGAATTATTTTTTTGATACGTTGCTGAATTCTGTTGCCTAGAATTTTGTTGAGGATTTTTGCTTCAATGTTCATGAGGGATATTGGTCTAAAATTTTCTTTTTTTGTGGTGTCTTTACCTGGTTTTTGTATCAGGGTTATGCTGGCTTCACAGAATGAGTGTAGGAGTAGTCCATTCTTTTCTATGGTCTGAAATATCTTTAGTAGTAGTGATGTTAACTCTTCTCTGAAAGTTTGGTAGAATTCTCCAGTGAAACCGTCCAGGCCAGGGCTTTTTTTTTGTTGGGCGTTTTTAAATTCCCTTTTCAATGTCTTATTTTGTTATGGGTTTATTTAGTTGTTCTACCTCTGTTTGTGTTAGTTTCGGCAGGTAGTGAGTTTCTAGAAATTTGTCCATGTCCTCTAGGTTTTCAAATTTGTTAGAGTAGAATTTTTCATAGTATTCTGTTATGATTGTTTTAATTTCAGTTGGGTCTGTTGTGATACCACCCATCTCATTCCTTTTATGGGTTATCTGCTTCCTCTCCTGTTTTTCTTTTGTCAGTTTGGCCAATGGTTTATCAATTTTGTTGACCTTTTCAAAGAACCAGCTTTTGGTCTCGTTAATTTTTTCAATCGTTTTTCTATTCTCTGTTTCATTTAATTCTGCTCTAATTCTTATTATTTCCTTTCTTCTGGTGCCCAAGGGCTTCTTTTGCTGCAGTCTTTCTACTTGTTCCACTTGTAGGGTTAATGTTTTGATTTTGGCCCTTTCTTCTTTTTGGATGTGTGCATTTATTGCTATAAACTGACCTCTGAGCACTGCTTTTCTGTGTCTCAAAAGTTCTGGTAGGATGTGTTTTCATTCTCGTTTGATGCTACGAATTTCTTTATTCCATCCTTAATTTCTTCTATAACCCAGTAGTTTTTGAGCAAGATGTTCAGTTTCCATGTGTTTGATTTTTTTCCCTTGCTTTTTCTGTTATTGATTGCTACTTTTATGGCTTTGTGGTCAGAAAAGATGCTTTGTAATATTTAGATGCTTTAGATTGTGTTAAGGCTTGCTTTATGGCCTAATATGTGGTCTGTTCTGGAGAATGTTTCATGTGCATTGGAAAAGAAAGTATACTTGGCTGCTGCTGGGTGGAGTGTTCAGTATATGTCTATGAGATCAAGTTGGTTGATTGTAGCATTTACATCTTCCGTGTCTTTGTTGAGCTTCTTTCTGAATGTTCTGTCCTTCACCAAAAGTCATGTGTTGATGTCTCCTACTACTATTGTGGAGCTGTGTATCTGTTTTCAATGCTGTCAGAGTTCCTTTTATGTATTTTGGAGCCCTGTCTTTGGCTGTGTAAATATTTATTATAGTTACATCGTCCTGGTGTATTGATCCTTTAATCATTATATAGTTTCCTTCCTTATCCTTTGTGGTGGATTTTACTTTAAAGTCTATTTTGTTAAAGATTAATATTGCCACTCCTGCTCTTTTTTGAGTGTTGTTTGCTCTCTATATTTTTTCCATACTTTGAGTTTGAGTTTGTTTGTGTCTTTAAGTCTAATGTGTGTGTCTTGTAGGCAGCATATAGATGGATCGTGTTTTTTTTATCCAATCTGCCACTCTCTGTCTCTTTATTGGTGGATTTAGTCCATTTACATTCAGCATAATTATTGACTGGTATGAGTTTAGTGCTGTCATTTTGATGTCTTTTTGTGTATGTTGTTGACAGTTTCTTTGTTCCACTTAATTTTCTGTGTTGAGTTGTTTTTCTTTATGTATTTTTTTTTCATCTTTTTCATTGTTGTTGATTTTGTATTTGCTGATTCTTTATATTTTACTTGTTTTTTATTTTGACGTGTAGACTTGTTAGTTTCCTTTGTGGTTACCTTAATATTTACCCTTATTTTTCTAAGTTTATACCAGTCTTTTATTTCTTTATATTGCCTTGAGTTCCTCTCCATATGAAAAAGCTATGTCTACATTTTTTAAGTCCCTCTTTTTTGTTTTAATGTTGTCATCTTTTACATATTGACACATCTGTTTCCCTATTTTCAGAGTTTTAGCTTTGATTTACTTTTGTGACTTCTCTATCTGGGTTGATATCTGGTTGCTCTGTCTCATGTTCTAGTCTTGGGTTGTTATCTGACGATACTGATTTTCTAACCAGAGGACTCCCTTTACTATTTCTTGTAATTTTTGTTTGTTTTTTGCCAATTCCCTAAACTTCTGTTCATCTGGAAATGTCCTAATTTCACTATCATATTTGAGAGACAGCTTTGCTGGATATATAATTCTTGGTTGGCAATTTTTTTCCTTCAAGGCTTTATATATGTCACCCCATTGCCTTCTTGCCTGCGTGGTTTCTGCTGAGTAGTCCGAGCTTTTTCTAATTACTCTCCTTTGTAGATGACTTTTCTTTTATTCCCTAGCTGCTCTTAAAATTCTCTCTTTATCTTTGGTTTTGGTAAGTTTGATTATAATATGTCTTGGTGACTTTCTTTTGGGATCTACCTTATGTGGGGTTCGATGTGCATCTTGGATAGATATTCTCTCATCTTTCACGATATCAGGGAAGTTTTCTGCCAACAAATCTTCAACAATTATCTCTGTATTTTCTGTTATCCCTCCTGTTCTTGTATTCTGATCACTCAGATTATTCCTCTTGATAGAATCCCACATAAGTTTTAGGGTTTCTTCATTTTTTAAGTTCTTTTGTCTGATTTTTCCCTCTGTAAGTTGGTGTCAAGTGCTTTATCTTCTGTCTCACTCATTCTGACTTCCATTGCCTCAATTCTGCTCCTATGACTTTCTATTGAGTTGTTCAATTCTGAAATTTTGTGTTAATCTTCTGGATTTCTGATTGTTGCCTCTCTATGGATTCTTGCAGCCTGTTAAATCTGTGATTATGCTCTTCTCTAATCTTTTTAAGTTCCTTTATTGTGTGTTCTGTGTTTTGCCTGGTCTCATGAAGAGTTCTGTATAGTAATCTTTCTTATTCTGCCTCCATTAATTCTAAGAAATTTTCTTCCTCTAGAAAATTTCTAGATTCTTTATTTTGGGAGCTTGCTGAAGCCATCATGGTCTACCTCTTTACGTGATTTGATATAGACTGTTGTCTCTCAGTCACCAATAATTTATTTGTTTATTTTATGTTTGCTTACTGTGTCCTACTTTCTTGTTTTGTTTTGTTTTGATATGCCCAAATAGGCTGTTCATATGAGCTAGCCCAATCACTGGTGCCCCTAAAGCTCGAATGTCCTGCCACCTGGTGGCCAGAACTGATGCTAAGTATGTGAGCCCTGGAGTCAACCCACTCCTCCTGTATGAATTAAGCTTAGGTGTCCAGGTAGTCAGCCACCAAGTGTGTGGTGCAGGCTCTCACCTACGGTCCTAGACGGGCATGAGTGATTGGTGCAGGCACAGGCATCCAGCTGCAGTAGGGTGACACATGCTGAGCAATGCAGGGGGCTGACGCCCGCCCCTGAGTGTCTAGGAGGAAAGCGTGTCCCTTTTCCCTAGAGTGTGTAGATGGGTGCGTTTTGCAGCTGGACTATGAGCACACAATGCTGTTGGCTATAGGACTGGGGTGGGGCACCTCTTATTCTTGTGCCTCTATTGCAAGTGGCTAGGTGCTGTGGGTGGAGCCATCAGTCCTCCGGCCCCTGATGTGGGTAGGTGAAGACCCTGCTTAATGGGCAGAGCAGTGTCAAATGTCACGCACCTGCCACTTCATAGCTGAAACAGTTGAAGTTAGACTTCAGGTATATACCCTGTTGTACTGCAGTAATGAGGGCCTATGCTATTGAGATGGGCCCACACAAGTCTATGCAGGGGGAAAGGCACTCAAAGTCTGTGGATCCCTTATGCCTGTGCCTAGGCAAAGGAGCTGTGTCTACCCTGAGTTCCTGGCTTAGGGGAACCAGCAGATTATTTTTTCCCCATTGGTTAATTTTTTCACTCTCCAAGGTGGGGAGAATGGCTTAGAGCTCGTGACAGGTCCTATTTCTAGCCCAGGGGACTTGGCAGTTGCTGAAGCCATCCTGAACCCAGTGCAGAGCAGAGAGCAGGGTTATAAATGGAGAGAGGTTTTTCCCTAAGGGTAGTGTTTTTGAGCCGTGTGGTAGGCCAGACGCAAAAACTTATCTTTTGCCGATCAAGGGCTGCTTCTCACTGGTTCTGGATGGTCGAGTAGACTCTGTGCCGCTGAGTCTCTCCCAAAGTGGAAAATGCCTCCCAAGCGCCACTGTTTGCCTCACCGCTCACCCCCGAGCTGATGCAGCCTGAAGGGCTCCAGCTCCCACTGGGTCAGGTCTGGCAACTCCTTGCTATTTCCGAACCGTCTTTCCCTCCCCCTGCCACTCAGTCTGATTCCTCAACTTTACCTTTAATGTTCAGGGCTCCTAGATTGTCATATATAATCGATTCACTTGTTTTTTCAAGTCTTTTTTGTAAAAGGGACCACTGGAAGTGTCTGACTACTCTGCCATCTTGGCCTTGTCTCTCCAGAGTTTCTTGTCAATGATGTTTGTATAACAAAAAACTTTGGAGTATAGAGATACTATCTCCCTCTGGAGCAAAGGAGAGGCTTGCTTAATGTACAGAAGTGTCTCCTTTTGTAGCAAAATATGGTAGGCTGACTTTCCGTTATAAAAGTTTCAGGTTTCCTAAGCTTAGGATTCCTCTTCTGTAATGCAACCCACAGCATGATAGGTATTACCAGGCCTCTTTGTCACCCATGGCAATTGGGGCTCAGGAAACTGGCACACAAATAATGGTACCTTGGCCACTGCTTTTACTGTGAGTAATAAATTATCCTTTGTGTATGACTCAGGAGTTTTATGTCCCACAGTTTAGTCCAATCCTTGTCTTAAGAGTTAGCCTTGGAAATCGTTTTAGTTCTGGGCTGATAGAGAATCCAGGGGCCATGCTTTCTGGGGTACCTCCAAGTCTCAGTCAGACCGCTAAGTCTGGTCTTCTTACTAGAATTTGAGTTCTGCACCCCATCTTTCTGCTGCTCCATCAGGGACTCTAAAGTTTATTTAAAGATTGTTCTCTTTATTGTTAGCTGCCTTTGAGTTGATTCTGACTCACGACGGCCGTGTGTGTGCAGAGTAGAACTGCTCCATAGGTTTTTTAAGGCTGTGACTTTTCTGAAGCAGATTGTCAGGCCTGTCTTCTGAGGCACCACTAGGTGGGTTTGAACCACCAGTCTCTTGACTAGTAGTTGAGTGCTTAACTGTTTGTATCACCCAGGGATCCTATTTAAAGATTAGGTCATCTTTATTTTACCTTATATTTTTCTGTATTTAAAATTTTTTCTAATGAGGAAAAATAGGCCATCATAATATTTGTTCAATGAAAAATGTAATTGTCATGAAGGTTTCAAGCTCCTCCAATTTTGTGCTCACTTGCTTTAATTTTGGAAAATATTCTACTTTCCAAAATTGGAAAATACCATTTGTAGAGAGCTTATTGTATTTATACTCATCTAATAAAGAGAAAAACAAATCATATCAAAACAATGTAGTCCTTCTTTCTCAGAATTAAGGTGCTTGAATGTTATTTGTTTAGTCTAGTGATGGTTTTATAATTAAAATTTTTTTACCTGCTATATTAGTAAAGACTCCCCAGCCTGAATATGCATAAAATCCTGGGAAGAGGAAGGCATCTGCAATTTGTCTGGCATCTGGAACTTCAGCATCAAAAGCATTCTCAAACATGGCTACATTCTTTCTTCCTCTTACCAATAGCATGACTCCAGTTAGTGATATGAAGCAGAGAACTGTGATAGTTTGAAACTAAGTCACCTCTTTCACTCCTCGAATATTAAGAATTCCCAAACACGACAAAACATTTAGAATTCCCAAACACAACAAAATGGCCAAAGCTAAACATTTCTTTGGCATATCAGGAAAAAAGCATCCAGGATAGAAAGGCTGATAATAAACCCTGCTAGTAACAAGTCATGTGCAACAACTTCTGCTGGGGTGTTAAATAGGCTGACCCAGAGAGATAAGAAAGTAATAAAGGGTCCAAGAGATCTCGTGGTCCCCATCTCTGCATGAATGAGAGCAGTGATCATAGATGTTACGGCACAAACAGCCCACATGCTTAGGGAGACCCCCACATTGAGTGAGAAGTATTTTAATACCCCTTTAGGAGCAATAAATATTCCTGCCCCTATTATCATACAGAATAAAAAAATTGTTCTGTGGAAATAGCCTATTACCCATTGAAGCTGAATACTTCCCCATTCTTTATTTTCTGAAAAATGAAATTTAATTTTAAAGTTCTACTCTTTTTGCTATGTTTCTGAAAGCGTTAACTCAGTCTTCTTGCAGTTAAGCTCTTTGCTTTCTTTCTTCTCTTTTACTCCAATATGTTTTGTTACTGCCACTAACATAAAATAAATAAGTAAACCTGTTGCCATCGAGTCGATTCCAACTCATAACAACCCTACAGGACAGAGTAGGACTGCCCATAGGGTTTCCAAGGCTGTAATCTTTATGGAAGCAGACTGCCACGTCTTTCTCCTACAGAGCAGCTGGTGGGCTCAAACTACTGACCTTTTGGTTAGCAGCCAAGTGCTTTAGCCACCATGCCACCAAGTCTCCTTGCCACTAACTTCCTGGCCAATGCACCCCATGTGCAGCCACCACTTGTTTATCAGTGGTGGCTTGTGTGTTGCTATGATGTTGAACAGGTTTCAGTGGTGCTTCCAGACTAAGATGGATTAGGAAGAAAGGCCTGGCTATCTACTTGAGAATATCAGCCAATGAAAACCCTATGAATCACAATGTAACATTGTTCTATCTGCAGCCAATCATCAACATGTCGCAGGACTGGGCAGTGTTTCATTCCATTGTGCATGGGATCACAGTGAGTCGGGACTGACTAGCGCAGCTAATAGCAACAGCAACCTCAGCGGTGGGACTTGAGAGCCGTGGTGTCAACACGAGCCTCTTTGTGCAGGGACTGCATTAGGACTGATGAAGCACCCAATTCCAACTCATAGCAATTAGCTGATCATTACCCTCACTCTCCCTTATCTCACAAGTGGCAAAATTGCAATGATCTGTTAGTGCAGATTATTGCAACCAGATGAAAATAGGCTTTAATTCAAGTCTTGGCTGTGAGAAGAGTGTCCTGAAGATCTCTGAGCATATTACTGCAGTTCAGAAACAGCTCCTTGGGAATAATCTTTCTTCTTTTTCTATATTTTCTTTTTTCTCATAAAGCCTTCCTTTCCTGCTTGTCTTATAATAATTCTGGAATTAGCATCCTGATGAAAGTTTTGCACTATGCAAATTCTATATGGTGTTTTTGTTCTAAAATTCTACAAAATATTTTCTTTTACTAAAAATTTCCCATTTTTATAGTAACTGTCATAAGGCATACAATTATTAAGATAAACAAAATAAGTAAAAAGCACTTGCAATTAAATTTAAAAATTAAAATGTATTAACTTGAGAAACGGTTTTATGGAGATGTTATTTATATGGAGTTTACATATATTCGAAGATGTTCAGTTGATACTCTTGATTGTTTTAAAGCATGGATTAGCTAAAAATTTAAAATTCTAAAACCTGGAATATTAAATTAAAATGTAAAAAATCAGTAAATATATTGTTAGTGCTTACTCTACATAAATGTACTTTAAAAGTATTGAACTTGTTTCTTTTTCAGTATAAATCTTATGAAGTTGCCACCTTACTACATTTGAACCATAAAGATCATCCTTCCATATTTCAGAAATATGATTTACCTGCTATTAGAATCAGGATCCCTCTGTCTTGATAGACATGTAATTCTTTGAGAAAAGCTTCTGTGAGATAGCAGGATATTCAACATCAAATGCATTAACTAGGTTACTGTCTCTTATCAATTGCTCAAAGTTTGTTAGGGAAATGACAATGTACTCATAGACTGAAAACTAACCTCTTCTTTCATTTTTGAGTTTAGAATTTCTGTAGACCACAAAATGTCCAGACTAAACATTTCTTTGGCATCTCTGGTAATGAACAGTAGGGCTGGGTATTACATTTTGGTGATATCAACAAATAACAGGTAACTACTGCTACTGGTCTAAATTTGGTGATTTAGAGATAGAGGAAGAACAAGAAAGATTTGAGGGTTTCTTTGAAGAAATACTACTGCGATCGACCTTCAGAGAAAGCTGTCTTGAGCTCTGTAGGACTGAGCTTAACCTTTACAGACCACTCACCATATAAGTAGCAGAAGTACTCACAGTTTTCTCCATATTGAGCATGCGTAATTCAATAAGTCTTTGAGGACCATAAAGATTGAGACCCATAAAGTCTTTAAGGACCATAAAGCACATGTTACACTACTGTTTAAAAGTGTATTGCTCTTTGTAGTGGTTACTCTTCCTTTGTCTCTACTTTCTTGATGCCTTAGACCATAATTTGTAATTATATAATTATTTTTTTATGTTTGTGCTTCTGAGTAATTTTAGACAAGCTCCCTGTTGTATTAGATGTTGTGTGTTACATATGCGGAATAAAAAATGATAGTCAACATGATTTTGGGAAACTTTAACATACTGGAGTCATATGATCCACTTATTTTCTCTGATTCGGATTCCTTCCCTTATAAATTAAGGGAAAGTGACTGTATGGCTGCTTCTAAAACTGAAATGCCAGGGAATATGTGAAGCCATTGGATAAATTTGATGCATCTTCCTGGGATGTCAATTTCACTCAAAGTACTTTTGGAAAAATTTTGAAGCATTTATTTTAAAATAAATATATATTATGGAATAGAATACAAAATTAGCATCCTTTTTTAGAATTAAAGATTAAAATTCAAAGATATTTTGATCACTCTACAGAGATGAGAGAGACTCCCCTGTTACCAGGTGGAAACCCCAGGTTCTTACTCAGCAAGACTTATATTGGCCAATAAACAAGAGACCGAGGTGGGAGAACCAAAAGGCACTTTTATTTCATTGCACAAAGAAATGGAGTCTGTCGGTGCTTACTGCTGCCAACACTGTTTGCCAAGGGCAAGCAGGCAGGTTACTTTTAAAGGGGTTTACAAATAGGGAGTTCATACTAGTTACGTCAGCAACATTCTTAATCATACTACACAGGCACAATGGAGTTTATATATAACCTCTAAGCAAAAGTAGGATTCAAATGTAAAGCTGAGAAGGGGAAAGCCCAGCAAAGAAAACGATTTTGCAATACAACACTGTAGGAGTGGAAGCCAGGTAAAGAATATGGCACTGTGGGGGTTCTGTCTCACTCCTCCCATTTCTTTTTGGACGTTGGTCATTCAAGACCAGTGTCCATTTTGAACGATAGCCCAGCTTGGAATTGTTTGGCATGTTTTTGGGGAGGGGCAAAAATTAGACCTAGGCATTTCATTGTGGCTACTGACTTCTTGTTGGCTTATAACTATTTACTAAATATTAAAAGAAAAAGAGTGGCTTTTATGTCCTGTTTATGTGAATTTCTCCCTAAAAGATTCTTTTTTTTTTTTTTTCCCAGATTGTCTTACCTATTGTCTTTATACTTTAGGCCCAGTTGATGTGTCTTTATGAGTCTTTGTGAGTCTAGCTCTAACTAGGTCACATTCTCTATGCTCAAGTACAGGGAATGATGATTTCAATATTATTTTCTAAATGATTACCTCCTATTGATCAGAGATTGGAGATAACACATCGATGATAAATACCTGGACTTAGTTGAGCTCCTAAATGTTGGCCATTGCAGGCTCTTTAAACTCACAGTACTGGTTTTCCACCGAATAACATTTGGTTCTTTACCAGGATATTAAGTAAGAGCAATGTTCTCAATCGCATTGCCTGAGTGAGCAGATTCAATGTACATTTTAGCCTGAGGCCTTCTTTTGCCCTTTTAGGTGTGTAAGACAATAGAAGATAAATTGTATTATGCCTAATACTGTCAGGATGCAGACTAAGACTATTACTATCCCTTGCAGTAGTCATCTAGCCCATGTACTTATTCCTGATGGTAACTAACCAAATAAATCTGGTGTTTGTAAGGGTGTTACAGTGTGTAACCAAGTAGCTTGTTGTCTAATTATATGTATATCCTGTTCTACTTTTCCTGTGTTATTTATCCAAATGCAGCAAGAGGAATTTGCTACAGCACAGACTACACTTCTTGGGCTAATGTCATGGATTGAATTATGTCCCCCCAAAAATGTGTGTATCAGTTTGGCTGGGCCATGATTCCCGGTATTGTGTGATTTTCCTATATGTTGTAAATCCTGCTTCTATGATGTTAATGAGGGAGAACGGGTGGCAGTTATGTTAGTAAGGCAGGACTCAATCTACAAGATTGGATTGTGTCCTGAGGCAATTTCTTCAGATACAAAAGAGAGAAGTGAGCAGAGAGACAGGGGGACCTCATGCCACCAAGAAAGCAGTGCCAGGAGCAGAGCGTGTCCTTTGGACCTGGGGTCCCTGTGCAGAGAAGCGTCTAGTCCAGGGGAACATTGATGAGAAGGCCGACAGAGAGAGAAAGACTTCCCCTGGAGCTGACGCCCTGAATTTGGACTTTTAGCCTACTTTACTGTGAAGAAATAAATTTCTCTTTGTTAAAGCCATCCACTTGTTGTATTTCTGTTATAGCAGCACTAGATGACTAAGATGGCTAATCAAAAAATCTTAAGGCTATTTTGTTATCTCATATCACCTTGGCTAATGAGGTCAGAGATTACTGTTGTGTCTTTATCTTATTAGCAACTTTGTCTGCTATTTGTCCCCTAATGATTAATTAAATTTCTTAAAGATTTCTCTAATTCAGCTATACCATAACTAGGAATTAAAGCTACCAACCATACCCAGAGTGTTGGACCAATGGGTTTCTTTTTGACTCTTGTTTTATAGTGTGTAACAATTTAACATTACCTTTTCAATATTTACTAGTATCATTACTATGAATATCTAAAAGTAATCTTAAAATTCTCAAAGTGTGTTGCCCATGCATTCACCAGCAATCTAAACAAGAGATTGCCCATGTAAACTCACTGTCAAGGGATCATTTAAAACCAGGATAGTTGGATCCACCACACACAAAGTTTGTCTAGAGGAAACAGAAGTTATAGAAAAATTCATGTGACAACCAGATTTTCATTAGAGAACACATTATTAACAAGATGATATAGGATGGACCCGTCCCATTGAAGGTCTTCAGTTAATCTGTTTAAAACGTACTAAGTGTTCTTCTGAGGGCAAGCTGTCCCTCCTTAGTCTACCTATTAACAGTCATGGGTTACTTTCTCAGAAGCAGTAGCATCACAAAACTGTTTTTATGAGAGAAGAAGTTCTAATTCAAGAGCTACAATATCTAAACCCGTAAGTTAAATAATTTAGGAGAAAGGAAAATGGTTTCTTCTATCTAGAAAGTAGGGCCTTAAAACATCAGCAATATTCCCACATAAAACCCATAGTTTCCTTTCGTTTACTCAGTCTTACGTAGTTAATTTCTGTTCCACGTGATTTTGGATGAGCCACAGTCAGCTTCTGTATAACAGTTCTGGAAATGTTATTCAGTCTAGTCACAGTCCTTTTTGCAAGTCCAGTATAGTCCATCTTTTCATTGAGATATTTTTGTTAAATGTTCTCAGCAAATCAGCAAAGTAAAAACTTATCTGCAGATGACAAAACTTAATATGGCCATGATTAACTTATAAAAATAATACTCTTATAGTGAAAGACCTGATAGAAATTAATTACAAGCATAATGTAAAGGCCAAATAAAATCAGTCAAAAAAAAAAAAAAACTTCAGATAAAAATATCTCTAAATATAACCACTAACTGTATTTTTAAAGAGCTTCAGATATAATACACAGTAATCTAGAGACATAATACCAGGATATACCAAGAATATACCAGGATTATCAAATCTTTAAATACCTGAATAGTAATAAAAGAAAACTTCCTAGGTAAATGATGTGAATTCTCAATCAAACCATTGGCTTTGATAAAGTTGTGACCAAGTTAGCAATTAAGAAATAATAATAAAATTATTACATAATATTATGTATTTGCTGTCTAATACTGGGCAAAAAACACAAGAGGAAATACATATAAATCTTAACCCAAAGAGAATCAGGCGTTTTTCTTGATTTTGACAATACCTTCCATGTAATTTATTAAATACAACTTTTTAGCACTTTCCTTTATAAAAACTTTTTGTGGCTTTCCATGAAGTTTCAGAGTTCTCAGAAGTTTATTATAGGTCACAGTGAAACAATACTTAAGTTATTTAACCAAAGATCTTAAACTAAAAACCTTGGCTTTTTTTTTTTTTTCTTTCTAAAAGCCGTGTGGCTTAGTTTTCCGCTCAGGAATCTTATTCTAATGAGAGGCGGAACCTCTGCTTTCGAGGTAGATTACACAAAGAATAAATTAACCCTTCAACTCAGAAATCAAAGAAAATTTTGTTACTTTAACAACAAGAAACCCAATTCTTTGTTTTATATTTTATTTAATGTTAAAGCTCCTAAAAATCTCATAAATTAAACCATTAAACTTTAGTGAGACAGGTAAAACTTTTGACCATATCAAATGAATTTCTTTTTAATAAACCTCTTAAACGTTGTCTTTGTTGCATATCTCCTATGTTGCATCTCTTTAAATGGCAAAAATGAACACACTTATTAGCAGACTAAATATACACATACATATATCCTTTCTTTTGTGACATAAAAAGCAAAAGTATATAAGCTTAAATTATGACAAATATTTATTAACTCAATTTAATATCAATAAGTTACCTAAAAGGCCTTAGAAATTATTTTAAGCCTGTATACCATAAAACACAAAACTGTTGTTGAAAGAAAGTCTGTTTAAACATTCTAAGTTTTCATTCAACTTTTATTATTTCTCATATTTTCCCAATATAATTTTAGCCCTTAAAGATTTTATTAACTGGCTTTGGAAATCACAAAGTCTCTGCTCAACTGACCAATTCATTGATATGGATATAACCTTAAAGTGTCTGACTAGAGTTGGAAAGTTTTTATCAGGCCATTTCAGACGTGTCTCATTGTGATTTCTATTGGACCTTGGAGACTGAGCGCTGGGGAACCCTAATGTTGTCCCACCCTCTCTATTTTTTTGACTCTAGTAGAAGAAAAGATTAGGCCATTCTGATTCATTTACATATGTTTAAATTAATTGTGGGCATTTCGAAAGGTTGTCTACCCAGTAAATACCAAAGCTCTTTAGTAAGTTTGTAAATGAATCCATCAATTCTAGGCTAGTGAGATGGGTTGAGGGTGGGTCATCCCAACATTTACATATGTTTAAATTGATCTAGACATTTTGAAGGGCTATCTACCCAGTAAATGCCAAAGCTCTTTAGCAATTTTTTTTTCCTCTTTTTTAATACTCTGGAACTGTTAGTTTTACTTTAAGACAAAATTATCCTTTTTCTTTAAATAAAACACATTTCATATAATGTCTAGCTTAAGTTACTTAGAAAGCCTTTGTTTTTATGATTAAGTTACTTAGAAAGCCTTTGTTTTTATGATTGACTTAAACATAAAGTTTTTCAATATAGCTACTAAAAATCTAAATCATAAGACAGACACAAATTTTTCTTGCATGAGGAAAGAACTGAGGTTCTAAGACAGCCTTACAAAAACACAATTCTCAGCCATAGCCTCCAGCCTGATACAAGACAGAAACTTAGACACAATGCTCTAGACCACAAGCAAGCTCTCAGAACAAAAGGAAACAGAAAGACCACATAAACTCACTGAACAATACCACACAAAACAAGGATATGTATATAGCAATTTTTGGTAAGATTGACTCAATTCAGTTTGGGGTGGAGGGGAACAGGTTCTAGTCAAAACTTATTAACTTGCTAAAACCTCAGATGGAGGAATACTAGACTTTTTGATAAAACCTGAGCATCAAGCAAAGTTCCCCAAAGAGGAAAAGACAACACAAATGGAAGCTCATTTTCCCAAAGTAGTCACTGAAATTCCAAATTACTTCTAGTATACTCAGCTTATAGTGTTTTTAAATATGGACCCAAACCAGTGTCTCAGTAGCAGAGGGGAAATCCAGGCTCATTTATCAAAGATGTTAAACTCTAAGGTTCAAGCTTTTGGTTTCCTTCTTTTTGATCTTAATTCATTCTGATGGATAGAGACCTAGTCTCTTATTTTAGACCTTAAATATACTAGGTCCTCCAATTGGAAGGTAAAGTATCTACTGATAATTTTAATTTTAACATTGTGATTCTTTATTGAGAAACTATATCATAAAACAGGTATGGAACTATCACTTCTCCCTGTGAATTGGGCAAAACAGAGCACTATTTTCCAGGTTTTCTCTGAGCCACAAAAAGAAACCTAAAGAGAAATGCCACCGGGTTTGGACAGTGTTTCACTTAGACCAATGTGTACCTTTGTTTCAGGAGCATTTTCTAGTGGGTGGCAGGCAGCCTAGTGCTCTAGCCTGTCTTGTGACTGCCTTATCCTATTGTGGGAGTTTTTATTGCTTGTGATGAGCACTGGCGACCACCTAATGGCTTTTACTGGTTGACCTGTGCCCAAATTTTTGCAGCTTGTAGTGGGTCAGAGCTCTTTGAAAATAGAATTACCTCTTTAATGTATCAGACTTCCAAATCCGGACCTAAACTGCAGTTCACCAAGGGTTACTAGATATCACTCTTAAAACAATCAATCAAGCAAAAATCTAAGAAAATTCTTCTTAATCAAACCGGCTTTTCAAACGAACATGCCAAACAAAACTTAAGAAAACATGAGAAGAAGAACAAAAATAATAAGCAAAGTCTCGTTTTCAAAAG
The DNA here is from genome assembly GCA_030035585.1 of Dugong dugon. Taxonomy (NCBI): domain Eukaryota; kingdom Metazoa; phylum Chordata; class Mammalia; order Sirenia; family Dugongidae; genus Dugong; species Dugong dugon. Next base: position 44,911,635 of record CM057474.1, read on the forward strand.
CACTCATCCCGTGGGTGTCGAAAGGATGTAGAGTGCGAATGTTTGTGGAAGAGGCTGCATAGGCCGGGCCCACTATTATTTACTCCCCATTGCTAATGGCCACATTGTCTCCTGATTTTTCCCTCCCGTTCTAGTCTCTACAAAAAGGTTTAAGATTAACCAATGTTCCTTCCTGGAGGGTGGAAAACAAGTGATAATGATCTAAGAATGAAAAACTAAGCAAAGCACCAATCTTGTGACAAGAAAAAGCAGGATGTTGCCAGATAATCCCCAAAGATGTCACCAGATAACCTTTAAGAATACCAGTAGAAGGTTAACTCATCTAAGACATCACCACCTCAAAGAAAAACTACCATAAAAGATCCATAATCCTGTCTCTATAAAAGACTCCAGCCGATCTCCAGTGGGGGAGACGGGTTTTTTGGAGGAATCTATTCCCCTCTGTCTCCTATATATCGATATATAATAAACATCTTGCTGCTCACCTTACCTGTCTCAGAATTGGCTATTGCGGCAGGCGTCTCTAATCTGCATAACTGCGGTAACATTTGGGTCAAGAAGATAGGACCTCTCTTTTTGCTGGCTTCTTCTCCATCGTCCAGGTCTCCTCGAGGACGACTGAACTTGTGGTTTTAGAATCCCTGCAGCAACTAACTCTTGTAGGGTGAAAACACCACAAAGTTTAGTAAAGCAAAAAGAAAGGTTTTATTTGGCATATATTTAAAGAAGCAAAAAGTAGGAAACAGACAAGCATGCTGCCAGAGCCATGTCTGTCTGAGTCTCTGTTCCCAGTTCTTAAGGATGCATCCTAGCGGGCCATGTTTTAGGATCCCTTGAATGGTCTCCATCCTAGATACACACACTTATACATTCATACAACCTAATCCAGTGCACCAATTTAACAGGTACTTGAGCCTTTTATGCCCTCAGCAGTCAATTCCTCTTGTTTCTTGGGACTTTTCTAAAGCCTTACCTAGGCACAACCCAGGTGTGTTTCATGTGTCTCACAGAGCCATCGTTTGGGTCCTGGGGGTGGGGGGGATCGGCTTTCAGAGCTGCTCCAAGGTCTCTAGGAGAAATCTCCTGGTGGTGCCAGACATCAGGGCTGTTCTGTTTTCCGATCCACCTCAGGAACTGAGCAGGTGGCTCCTGGCTGGCTCACCAGAAATGTTACAGGGTAGAAACCCCAGGTTCTTCCTTGGCATGACTCTCATTGGCCAATAAACAAGAGACTAGGTGGGAGAACAAGAAAGGCAACTTTATTTCATTGTACAAGGAAATGGAGTCAGTCGGTGATTACTACTGCCAACACTGCTCACCAAGGGTGGGCAGGCAGGTTACTTTTAAAAGGGTTTACAAGTAGGGAGTTCGTACAAGTTACGTCAGCAACATTCTTAATCATACTATGCAGGCGCAATGGAGTTTACATATAATCTCTAAGAAAAAGCAGGATTCAAATGCAAGGCTGAGGAGGAGGAGCCCACCAACAAAATGATTTTGCAATACAACACTGTAGAGGAGGAAGCCAGATAAAGAATACAGCACTGTGGAGGTTCTGTCTCACCCCTACCCAAAATATTGTCTAGATGTCAAGACTGATACTGCCACACATGCACAAAGAGGATATTAAAATTTTAGTACTCACATAATGAGGCTTTCTGGGGAAAGCAGGGCAGGCTTCCAAGCAAATCCAATAACAGCTTGAGAAAGCAAGCAGGGGATACTGGCTTGGGGTTCTATGGTGGTTAGGGCTGGAGTGAGAGCTCCTATTGTTACCACAATAACGCAGATATGAGCCACCTGCCCCAACAGCCGGTTCTGAGACAGGGGTGAGGTGAGCAGCAAGAGGTTTATTATATATCGATACATAGGAGACAGAGGGGAATAGATTCCTCCAAAAAACCCATCTTCCCCAACTGGAGATCGGCTAAAGGCTTTTATAGGGACAGGATTATGGGTCTTAGAAGTTTGTGTTAGTTCCCCCTTGAGGTGGTCATGTCTCAGATGAGTTAATCTTTCACTGGTACTCTTGGGGGTTATCTGGTGACATTTTTGGGGATTATCTGGAGACATCCTGGTTCTTCTTGTCACAAGATGGGTGCTTTGTTCATTTTTCATCATTAGATCATTATGACTTGTTTTCCACCCCCCAAGGAGGAACATCAGTTAATCTTAAACCTTTTTGTAGAGACTAGAACCGGAGGGAGAAACAAGATCATAAGACAATGTGGCAGTTAGCAATGGGGAGTAAATAATAGTGAGCTGGGCCTATGCAGACTCTTCAATCCCCCTTTTTATTGGAAGTTTCTCAATCTTGGGAAACAGGGCATCCCTTCTTTTCTGGCTACTTCCTGCTGGTTAGGGGCATTGGCTAGGGTTAGAAACCTCCCAATATCGACTAGGAGCCATAGGTGGGGGGTGAGTTGGAGTGGAAATCAGCTGCATCCTGGTGAATTAGATGATGTCCGTCCCCAGAGCTTGAAAAAGGGGCGTCCCGACTTACCAGGGTAAAAATTTTTCTAGCCTTAGGAGTATTTGTAGTTCTTTTTGTTAATATTCTCATAAAACAGGGAACAGAAAAACAAACTAGAATAAACACTATTCTTAAGGTTCCTCTTTCGGGCTCTTCTATGGCCCACTTAACTGGACCTATTGGATTTAGGGTTGAGACTACACACGGGAGGGTCAGAATCTCCCCAGCTTGCAGGGAGTGTGTGCCTGTAGGATCACTGGCACCTTTTCTGTCCAGATCTCCTGGAAAAATAGAAAGATAGAGGGAAATAAGGTCAAAATCACTGCACTGTAAGCATCTTGAACTTGTACTTCAGGCCCTGAATTGGAGTACAAGAGTATGGTGGCTCTTTGTTTTCTGCTTCTTTCTCTTCTTCTGGCAGGGCTGCTTTTACTCTGGAGGGATGCACTCATGAAGCTACTCTTGTTAATTTCAGAGAGGAGTGGGTGGTCAGGAGAACTTCAAAGGTCCCTCCCACTGAGGGGCCAGTTGATCTTCTGGGGGTTGATTCTTCCAGGTTTTCAACAGGACCTGATCTCTGATCTCTGGGTTGGCACCTGCGGAGGGGAGTGTCAGAAGGAAAAGACAAACGAGAAGAAGCATACTGATTAACAGTGTTTATGACAGCTCTCAGAGAACGGACCCAGTCTCTTCTCTCCACCTCAGTCATCACCGAGGTGGGAGAAAGTCGACTTTTTTAGGAATGGTCTCCCATATATTAACTTGTAAGGGCTCAATTTGAACCCACTTCGAGGGGCTACCCGGATTCTGAGCAGGGCAATGGGGAAAACTTGTATCTAAGTGGAGCTTGTCTCCTGGCAAAGTTTTGCCAAGGACTTTTTCAGAGTATAGTTCATCTTTTTGATCTTTCCAGTCGATTGTGGTCTCCAGGCTGAGTGTAATTTCCAATTTATATCTAAAACCTTATTAACTTCTTGGGTGACTGTTGCCATAAGACCTCCCCTGTTGTCACTCTGTACTGAGATTGGAAGATCAAAACGGGGTATGATTTCTTTGAGTAATGTCTTGGTCACTTCTTGGGCTCATTCGGTTCGACAAAGGAAAGCCTCCACCCACCCTGCGTAGGTGTTCACAAAAATCAGCAGATATTTAAAATTTCCAGATGTCCAGGGCATTATACCACTGCCACCTGAAGAGGATCATTGATTGCCTTCAGGAGTTCTAGGATTTCTGGTACATGTTTTATTTTTTGTTGGCAGATGTCAGAAGTCCCCCTTCTTTCTACAAGGCATCATGTGACTGAAGGACCAGATGGGCATATTTATTATCAGTATACACAGTTATTCGTCTTCTTATTCCTAGCTGTAGGGCCCGCCCGAGGGCAATGAGTTCAGCCTTTTGAGCCAAAGTGCCGGCAGGAAGTGGAGCTGCCTCTAAGACCTCAGTTTGTGTCCCCACCGCATATCCTACCTTGTGGCGTCCTTCATATAGAAAGGCACTGCCGTCTGTATACATTTCTATCTCTGGGTCAGTCAAGGGATAATCTGAAAGATCTGGTCTGCTAGAATAAACTTCTTCAATTATCTCTAGGCAGTCATGTACAGGGGCATCTTACAAAATAGGCAGCAATGTAGCAGGATTGAGGGAGGAGACATCCTTCAGAACCATGTTTGAGTTGTCTAACAAGATTGCCTGACATTTTCCCATCCATCCTGCCATGAGCCAAAAACCCCCCTTTTGTTTCAAAAGAGGCAAAACTGTATGTGGTGTACTTACCGTTACCTTTGATCCAAGGGTGAATTTCTTGGCTTCCTGTAACAGGTCACATGTTGTAGCCACGGCTCAAAGACAAAGGGGCCGTCCCCAGGCCACGTTGTCCAGCTGTTTTAAAAAGTAGGCCACCAGTCACATGGCTGGTCCCAGGGTTTGAGTTAGTACCCCCAGAGCAATTCCCTGTCTTCATATCAGTCTATTCAATGGCAAATAGAGGCTGAGACTCAGGGTGTAGAGGAATACAAAAGAAGGCATCTTTCAAGCTCAGTACTGAAAACCAAGCACATTGACTGGGTATAGTAAGCAAGAGGGTATACGGGTTTGGCACAATCGGACGACTGTCGTCTACTATTTGGTTGATTTTTCTTAGGTCTTGAACAGACCAATATTCTCTTGTCCCCGGTTTCAACACCGATAAGATAGGAGTGTTATACGGAAACTGGCAAAATTTTAAAAGTCCAGTTTTTATGTATCAATCTACCAATGGTGTGATCTCTTCTAAAGCTTCCTTGCAGAGGGGATATTGCCTCTGGTTTATAATAGGTGCTCTAGGTTTTAAAGTAATTTTAACCAGTGTGGGTGACTTGGCTCGCCCAGGCCTTTCTTATGCCCAGAACTCTGGATTCACCTTTTGTTGAATATGGAAAGGAATACCACTAAGTGTCACTATTTCTTCTTGCAACAGTGTCACCTGCAAGGTGCTTGTGTTTTCAGGCAGGATCTGTAGAAAATGGAAAGGAACAACTCTGCCATCCTATTTGGCTTACTCCGATAAGGAGGATTGTGATTCTTTTAATTAGACAAGTTGGAGGTAGAGAAAGGAGTATGTACTAACATTTTTCCTCCTTCAGCTGGACTTTTTCTCAGAGGAAATTGCCCTGCCCGAGCCCTGGCAGTACCCTCACCGAAAACAGTACCCTGACGGGTGTGTGCGTGGCGGGGAGACCATACCCAATGAAGTCAGACTCTTAATTCCCGATTCCCTTCGTTCCTCAGTTTCTCTCAAGCTGGCCAGACTAGAATCAGGCTCAGCCCTTTCTGTGGGTGACTCTGCTGTCATTCTTCGACCTGACATGTCTGCTTCTACGGCACCTTCCCTATATGGGGGCGGGGGGAGCTGAAGCAGTTACTGGGGCTATTCCTTCTAAGAGGGGACCCTCCGGTGAGGATTCAGGAAGCAGTTTGCCTTCAGCTTTTCCTGGAAAAGAACCTGGTTAGAGGGATTTAAAGTTTGATAGAGAGACATGAAAACTTGAATATAGGGAACTTTGTCCCTTTTTTTCCTACAAAATAAGTCAAGCTGAACAATCATGTTGTAAGTCAAAGACCCATTTTGAAGACAATGTTTCCGGTCCCCCAGCTGGTATTGGGGCCATACATGGTTACATAAACATATGATTTTCTTTCTTGTCATTGGCTCATAGCTATACCTCCTCCAGTTTGTTAGAATGCAGCCTAGAGGAGATTTGGCTGGGATAGATAGGCCTCCTCTCATAATAGTGTTTGTTTATGCATAAGCAGCATTAACTAACTGCTTTTCATGTGCCTCAACAGCAAATACATTTTGCTAAACCTCAGACTAAGTATTAATATAAATATAGCAACATTTATTAATTTAGGCACAAACTGTTTCTTGAGAGACTAACAGGAAAGGCTAATACTATTCTATTTTGTAAAATCATAGCTCAAATTTCAGACACTTCTCTGGTTATGATAGTCACAACTTTGCTAAGTTTACCAACATAACTTCTAATTCAAGAGTTGTACTATCTAAACCCGTTAGTTAGATACTTTAGGAGAAAGGAAAATGATTTCTGATATCTAGAAAGTAGGACCTTAAAACATCAGCAATATTTTCACATAAAACCCACAGTTTCCTTTCGTTTACTCAGTCTTACATAGTTAATTTCTGTTCCCCGTGATTCTGGATCAGTCACAGTCTGTTAACTCATCAGCTTCTGCATGAGCGTTCTAGAAATTTTGATTGAGTCAAGTGACAGTCCTTTTAGCAAGTCCAACATAGTCCATCTTTTTGTTGAGATATTTTGGTCAAACGTTTTCAGCAAAACAGCAAAGTAAAAACTTATCTGTAGATGACAAAACTTAATATGGCCATGATTAACTTATAAAAATAATACTCTTAATAGTGAAAGACCTGATAGAAGTTAATTACAAGTGTAGCATAAAGGCCAAATAAACCAGTTTAAAAAAAAAAAAAAACTTTAGATAAATAAAAATATTTCTAAATATAACCATTAACAGTATTCAAAGAGCTTCAGATTTAATAATAATTTTGAGACAAAATACCATATAGTAAGGATATACCAAGAATATACCAAGATTATCAAATCTCTAAATACCTGAATTGTAAAAAAATAAATAAATTCATAGGTAAATGATGTGAATTCTCCAATCAAACCATTGGCTTTGATGATGCTACATTCAGAAAGATAAAGTTGCAACCAAGTTAGCAATAAAGAAATAATAATAATAACAATACTTAAGTTATTAATACTTAAGTTATTTAACCAAAGATCTTAAAGTAAAAACCTTAGCTTTCTTTTCTAAAAGCCATGGTGCTTAGTATTCAGACTCAGGAATCTTATTCTAATGAGAGACCAAACCTTCATCTTCCAGGCAGATTACACAAAGAATAAATTAACCCTTTAACTCAGAAATCAAAAGAAAATTTTGTAATTTTAACAGCGAGAAACCTAATTCTTTGTTTTATATGCTACTTAACATTAAAACTCCTAAAAATCTCATAAATTAAACCATTAAACTTTAGTCAGATAAAACTTGACCATATCAAACAAATTTCTTTTTCAATTAATCTCTTAAACGTTGTCTTTGTGTGTCTCTTACGGTGCATCCCTTTAAATGGCAAAAATGAACACTCATTAGCAGGCTTAAATATATATATATATCTGTCTATCCTTTCTCTTGTGGCATAAAAAGCCAAAGTATATACACTTAAATTGTAACAAATATCTATTAACTCAATTTAACATCAGTAAGTTACCTAAAATGCATTGGGAATTATTTTAAGCCTGTATACCATAAAACGTAACTGTGGTTGAAAGAAAGTCTGTTTAAATATTCCAAGTTTTTATTCAACTTTTACTATTTCTCATATTTTTCCCAACCTAATTTTTAGCCCTTAATGATTTTATTAACTGGCTATTGACTAATTCATTGATATGGATATAACTTTAAGCCTCTGACTACTGCTGGAAACATTTTTCCAGGCCATTTTAGGTGTGTCTTATTGTGATTTCTATTGTTTGACTTCTTAGAGTTCCCCTATAACAGAGGATCCATTCAATTTCTGATAACTATAGCAAAGCAGCAATTTTCCTTATCTTTTGTCTTAAAAGAGTGTCTGCCTAGCTGGAAAGGGTCTTTCAAAAGCTTCCCTTGAGTTAAGACATTTACATATGTTTAAGCCGATGGAGGCATTTTGAAAGGCTATTTACCCAGTAAATACCAAAGCTCTTTCAGGACAAAAGGAGACAGAAAGACGACATAAACTCACCAGATAATACCACAGAAAAAAGGATATGTGGATCTTAGTCTCTTAAAGCGTACATAGCAATTTTTTGGTAAGATCAACTCAATTCAGTGGAAAAAACAGGTTCTAGATAAAACTTATTAACTTGCCGGAGCCTCAAATGGAGGAATGTTAGACCTCTTGACAAAACCTGAGCATCAAGGAAAGTTTCCTAAGGGGAAAAATGGACAACACAAATGAAAGCTCATTTTCCCAAAGTGGCCACTGAAATTCTAAGTTACTTCTAATATACTCAGTTTATAGTGTTTTTAAATATGAACCCCAAACCAGTGAATCAGTAGTGGGGGGGCAGAATCCAGGCTCATTTATCAAAGATGTTAAGCGATAAGGTTCAAGCTTTTGGTTTCCTTCTTTCTGAAGTTTTCTCTTAACAGCTGAATCCGGGCACCCAAGTAGATGGTATAATACCAGTAATACACAGACAATGGACAGGACGGACACAGAACCACAGTAAACAAATGGACAGGACAGACACACAACCACAGTAAGCGAATAAATCCCACAAGCTGACGGAGGTGATCTTGACCCCCTTCAACTCACAGACAGCTCTGTCTGCTGACAGAAGTGATCTTAGAGAATCTCAACCTCCCAGAAACACTCTCGAGAAATCCCGCAAACTGACAGAAGTGATCTTGATCCCTTCAACCTCTCAGATGGCCCTGCTTGCTGGCAGAAGTGATCTTAGAGAATCTCAACTCCCCAGACACATTCACGAGAAATCCTGCAAACTGACGGAGGTGATCTTGACTCCTTCAACCTCACAGACGGCCCTGCTTGCTGACAGAGGTAATCTTAGAGAATCTCAACCTCCCAGACACACTCACAAGAAATCCCACGAACTGACGGAGGTGATCTTGACCCCTTCAACCTCTTAGACGGCTCTGCCTGCCCACAGAGGTGATCTTAGAAAATCTCAACCTCCCAGACACACAAGCATTCACACACCCAGAATCAGAACTCGATAGCCCCAAAAACCAAGGGCTCAGGTCCCGCTCCAAAAACCTTGGGCCTGCCCTGCCTGCCCCAGCCCTGAGCGCAACAGGGAGAGGAGTCATGGACTCACCTTGGGATCCCTCCTATGCAGGTCTTGCTTTTCTTTCACCCACCTCTTTTGGCGTGGTTGGGGACCAGCAGTGCTGTGACAGACCCAGGTCTGGCTGATAGTCTGTCCTATAGGGTGGCTATGATTTGGGGGGACTACCAGCCATACTGTCAGGGTTTCTCCAGGCTCTGACAGACCGGTAAGTCTGGTCTTGTGAGTTTGAATTTTGTTCTACATGTTTCTCCAGCTCAGTCTGGGACCCTCTGTTGTGATCCCTGTCAGAGCAGTTGGTGGTGGCAGCTGGGCATCATCTAGTGCTGTGTTCAGTCTGGTGTAGTTGTGGTCCATTAGTCCTTTAGACTAATCTTTCCTTTGTGTCTTTGGTTTTCTTCATTCTCCCTTTTTCCCAATGCGGTGGGACCAGTGGAGTATCTTAGATGGCTGGTCACAAGCTTTTAAGACCCCAGACACTACTCACCAAAGTAGGATGTAGAACATTTTCTTTATAAACTATACGCCAGTTGAGCTAGATGTCCCCCGCGATCATGGTCCCCAGCCCTCTGGCTCAGAAATTTTTGACCAGAGTCAGAGAGAGAAGAGAACTCTGAAGCTCTCCCCAAAGGAACTGGCTTTCTTTCAAACAGAATGTTGGGATGTGCAAGCCTAAGGGGACTGTCATGGATTGAATCATGTCCCCCCAAAAATGTGTGTATCAGTTTGGCTGGGCCATGATTCCTGGTACTGTGTGATTTTCCTGTATGTTGTAAATCCTGCCTCTATGATGTTAATGAGGGAGGATGGGTGGCAATTGTGTTAGTAAGGCAGGACCTGATCTACAAGACTGGATTGTGTCCTGAGGCAATGTCTTGTGATATAAAAGACAGAAGTGAGCAGTGAGATAGGGGGACCATCAAGAAAGCAGTGCCAGGAACAGAGCGCGTCCTTTGGACCAGGGTCCCTGTGCGGAGAAGCTGCTATTCTGGGGGAACACTGATGAGAAGGCCGAGAGAGAAAGCCTTCCCCTGGAGCTGACACCCTGAATTTGGACTTCTAGCGTACTTTGCTGTAAGGAAATAAATTTCTCTTTGTTAAAGCCATCCACTTGTGGTATTTCTGTTGTAGCAGCACTGGATGACTAAGACAGAATTTGGTACCGAGAGAGTCGGGTGCTGCTCCAACAGATACCTAAAATGTGGAAGCGGTTTTAAAACTGTGAATGGATAGACGTGCAGCAGTGACAGAGGACCACCAGCAGCAGAGAACCTACAGCAGCAGAGAAGCAGCAGCAGCAGAGAACCAACAGCCACAGAACCAGGATACCAGTGCAAGACGGCACTAGAGCCGACCCACGGAGCGAGAGAGCTGAGTGCCTGTGCGCGAGAGGCTTCCTGGCAGAGTGGTGTGCCTCTGGGCACTTATCGGTGGAGCTAGGCTTGCCGACCCATGAAGCAAGGGGGCTGAGTGCCTGTGTGCAGGAGGCTTCCTGGCGGAGTTGGGTGCCTCCGGGCACTTACACCAGTGGAGCTACAGAGCTTTGGAACACTTGCCCCAGCAGGGCAGATGCTGGCATGAGGCCCGACGGCCAAGAGGCCACTGGAAACAGAAGCAGAAGCTGAAGAGACAAGGGACACAAGAAGCTGAGCTGCCTCTGTCTCAAAAGGTATGGCCATGACCTCAGGGGTTTCAAAGGGTGGAGCCATAGCCTCTGGTGTTTCTAAGGGTGGAGTTGTCACTCCAATGGGGTAGGAGAATGGTGCACCTAAAGCCAAGGGAGCAGAGTTACTGTCCCAGTGGGCCTGGAAGGCGGAGCTGAAGCCCAGGGCCGAGGGGCCTCCACTCAAAATCCACACCTAGAGTCTGGAGGGCAGGGCTACTGTGTAAATTGTCTTAGAGAACAGAAGATTATTTTCAAAGCCTTGAGGGCTAATGTAATGTGTTCTACTGACTTGCTTGGTGCCTATTATCACTTCTTTTCCTCTAGTTTCTCCCATTTGTAATGGAAATGTCTAGCTTGTGCCTGTTCTGCCATTGTATGTTTGGAAGCAAATAACTTGTATTCTAGATTTCAAAGATGAAGAATTTTTGGATTTTGGACTTGGAGTTAAGACTTTTGCTATGATATGATTGGGTGAATATGTTTTCCATGTTGCAAGTATGTGATTTTGGGGGGCCAAAGGGTGGAATGTCATGGATTGAATTATGTCCCCCCAAAAATGTGTGTTTCAGTTTGGCTGGGCCATGATTCCTGGTACTGTGTGATTTTCCTATATGTTGTAAATCCTGCCTCTATGATGTTAATGAGGGAGGATGGGTGGCAGTTGTGTTAGTAAGGCAGGACTGGATCTACAAGATTGGATTGTATCCTGAGGCAATCTCTTGAGATATAAAAGAGAGAAGTGAGCAGAGAGACAGGGGGACCTCATACCATCAAGAAGGCAGTGTCAGGAGCAGAGCGTGTCCTTTGGACTGGGGTCCCCGCACCGAGAAGCTGCTATTCTGGGGGAACATTGATGAGAAGGCTGAGAGAGGAAGGCTTCCCCTGGAGCTGACACCCTGAATTTGCACTTTAGCCTACTTTACTATAAGGAAATAAACCTCTCTTTGTTAAAACCATCCACTTGTGATATTTCTGCTATAGCAGCACTAGATAACTAAGACAGGGACCCTCAAGAATAATGGAGATTTTTTGGTGAAAAACAAGAGGAGGACTGTAGCTCTATAAGAGAAACAGTCTAAACTGTCAGCCAGCTGGTTTACCAGACAGACAGCAATGAGCCCTTAAAACCAAAACCAAACCAAACTTGCTATTGAGTCGACTCCAAATCATAGCTACCCTATAGGACAGTGTAGAATTGCCCCACAGTGTTTCCAAGGAGCATCGGGTGGATTCGAACTGCCAACCTTTTGGTTAGAAGCCGTATCACTGAACCACTACACTACCAGGGTTTCCAAAAAGCCCTTATGTAGTCAGAAAGCTCAAAGACTAATAACCTCAAAAACTACTCTTCTGTCTGAATTTAATTGAATGAAACTGGAGCAATTTGTGCCCCAGGGTATTGTCAAAAACAATAGAGCAATCAGCTGGCAAATAGTGGAGCCTAACAACTGGGTGTGATGTCAAACAAGAAAGAAGTTTAATGGAGATCACGGAAAGACAAACAGCCCTGCTAAAACTACAGTCATCCCAATATGACCCCATTCTCAAGGCACTGCCTTCAGAGGAGAGAGGTCAGAGACATTGTACTGCAGGGGAAACAGACTTGCCAAGCCACTAAACAAACAAGCAAACAACACAAAAACAAGCTTCAGAGATGGGGGAGGGGAATCAGTATCCAGAGTTGCTACAGCATGCTCCTTAAAATGTCCAGTTTTTGCAAAAAATTATGAAATGTGCAAAGAAACATAAGTATGCCCCATACACAGGAGAAAAAGCAGACAATAAAAACTGCCTGTGACAGGGCTCAGATGATGATTAAACAAAGACTCCAAAGTAGCATCATAAATGCATCCAAAGAACTAAAGGAAACCATGATTGAGGAAGTAAAGGAAGCTATGATGACAATGCTCATCAAGTAGAAAATACCAGTGCACATAGATATTATGTTTTTTAAATGGAAATTCTGAAGTTAAAAAGTACAGTAACTGAAATGAAAACTTATCAAAGGGGTTCTACAGTACATTGGAACTAGCAGAAGAAAATCAGTGAAATTGAAGGTAGGTTGATAGAGATTATGTAATACAAGAATAGAAAGGAAATATAATGAAGAAAATTTAACAGAACCTCAGAAAAATGCACATTTCATTAAGCACACCAACATACATGGGATGAAAGTACCAGAAGGAGAAGAGAAAGGAGAAAATTAATTCATTAAAACAGAAAAAATAATGACTCTAAACTTCCCCAAATTGATGAAAACATTAATCTACACATCAAAGAAGCTCAACAAACTCCAAACAGGATAAATTCCAAGAGATTTACACCAGGACACTTTAGTCAAATTGTCAAAAGAAAAAGACAAGAGAGAATCTTGAAAGCAAGACAGAAGCAACTGTCATGTATGAAGGATCCTCAATAAGAGTAACAGCTGACTCATCAAAAGACTTCACCAAAAGATAAGAAGAGAACCTACAGACTGGGGGAAAAAAGTTGGCTATGACATATTCAACAAAGGTCTAATCTCTAAAATCTATAGGAAAAATCCAACACCTCTACCACAAAAATACAAACAATCCAATTAAAAAATGGGCAAAGGATATGAACAGACACATCACCAAAGGAGACACTCTAGCAGCTAACAGATACATGAGGAAATGCTTGTGATCAGTAGCCATTAGAGAAATGCAAATCAAAACTACAATGAGATACCATCTCACCCTAACATTACTGGCACAAATGTTGGAGAGGCTGCAGGGAGACTGGAATTCTTATGCACTGCTAGTGGGAATGCACAATGATACAACCATTTTGAAAAACACTATGGCACTTCCTTAAAAAGCTAGAAATAGAAATATCATATGATCCAACAATCCCACTCTTATGAATATGTCCTATAGAAATAAGAGCCATCACACGAATAGACATATGCACACCCATGTGCACTGCAGCATTTTTCACAATAGCAAAAAGATGGAAACAACCTAGATGCTCATCAACAGATGAATGGATAAACAAACTATGGTACATACACATAATGGAATACTATGCAACAATAAAGAACAATAATGAATCTGCAAAAACATCTCACAGCGTGGATGAATCTGGAGGACATTATGCTGAGTGAAATAAGTCAATCACAAAGGGACAAATACTGCATGAGACCACTATTACAAAAACTTATGAGAAGATTTACACACAGAAAGAAACAATCTTTGATGGTTATGAGGGAGAGGGAAAAACACTAGCTAGACAATAGATAAGTGGTAACTTTGGTGAAGGGTAAGACTACAATACTGAGGAATTCAGTACCACTTGACCAAGGCAAAGCCATAGAAGCTTCATAGACACATCCAAACTCCCTGAGGGACCAAGTTACTGGGCTGAAGATTAGGGACCATGGTCTTGGCGGACATCTAGCTCAATCAGTGTAACATAAGTTTATAAAGAAAACCTTCTACATCCTACTTTGATGAGTAGCATCTAAGGTCTTAAATGCTTGTGAGCAGCCATCTAAGATACTCCACTGGTCCACCCCATCTGGAGCAAGGGAGAATGAAGAAAACCAAAGACACAAGGGAAAGATTAGTCTAATCGACCACAACTACCACAGCCTCCACCAGACTGAGCCCAGCACAACTAGATGGTACCCAGCTACCACCACCAACTGCTCTGACAGGGATCATAATAGAGGGTCCTGGACAGAACAGGGGAAAATGTGGAACAAAATTCGAACTCACAAAAAAAAAAAAAAGACCGTATTTACTGGTCTGACAGAGCCTGGAGAAACCCCAAGAATATGGCCCCTGGACACCCTTTTAGCTTAGCAATGAAGTCACTCCTCAGGTTCACCCTTCAGCCAAAGATTAGACAGGCTTATAAAACAAACAATAACACACATAGTTCTACCATGTATACAATTCTAAATGGGCACACCAGGCCAGGAACAAGGACGAGAAGGCAGGAGGGAAAAGGAAAGCTGGACGAATGGAAACGAGGAACCCGAGGTTGTGAAGGGAAGAGTGTTGACATGTTGTGGGGTTGGCAACCAATGTCATGAAACAATATGTGTATTAATTGTTTAATGAGAAGCTAATTTGCTCTGTAAACTTTCACCTAAAGCACACACATACACACATACACACACCAAAAAATAAAGTGAAATATTTAAAAAAAAGAGTAACAGCTGATTTCTCAGAAACCATGGAGGCAAAAAGCCTGTGAGATGATATTCAAAGTGCTCAAAGAAAAAAACTGTCAACCAAGAATCTTATATCCAGCAAAGCTATCTTTCAAAAACAAAGACAAAATAACAACATTCCCAGATAAACAACTGAGGAAATATGTCGCTATCAGATGCACCTTACAAGATGCTAAAGGAAATTCTTCAGGCTTAGGTCACTTCAGAATAAAAGCAACCCCAGACAGTAACTTGAATCTATGTGGAAAAAACAAAGAACACTAATAAATGTAATTATGTAATTATAAAAGACAGTATAAATGCATATTTCTTCCCCTTTCTTGTCTTAGCTGATTTAAAAACTAATTATATAAAACAATATGTATATAATTTTGTTGTTGGGACTATAAAATAAAGAAATACATTTGACAATAACAGCCAAAAGGGAGTGGGTGGGAGCAAAGTTGTATTGGAGTAAAAAAAATGATCAAAGCAAAAAGACAAAATTCATTGATGTCAAGAAGATTCCAACTCATGGCTACCCTATGTATTACAGAGTAGAACTGAACTCCGTTGGATTTTCTTGGCTGTAATCTTTATGAAAGCAGATTACCAAGCCTTTCTTTTGTGGTGCCACTGGGTGGCTTTGAACATCCAACTTTTTGGTTAGTAGTCAAGTGCAAATTGTTTGTGCCACCCAGGGACTTAAGGAAATGACAAGATATGGTAACCTGAAGCCACAGAAACCAACAAAAAGAAAGAGAAATGGTAAAAATAAAGGTTAATGTAACAAACTCTATATAGACTTGCCCTCCTTTTCTCAGCCTCTTTAATAGACATAAAATTACATAAAACAATAACTATAACTATAACAATGTATAGTTAGGCTTGTAATGTACATGTAACATGTATAGCAATAATAGCAAAAAAGAAGAGAGGAACATTTCTATATCTCACTGAAATTTAGTATAAATCCATTGTATATTCTGATAGGATATATATGATAAGCCCTAGAAAAACCACTCAGAAAATATCTCCTAAAATATAGTGAAAAAATCATTAAAGGAATTAAAATGTTACACTTCAAAATATTCACTTAGTACAAAGGAAAGGAAAAAGAGGGGGAAAAAGATACAAGGCATATAGAAAACAAAAAGTATAACAGTAGAAGTAAATTCAATGTGAATACATTAAACAATCAGAAGGCAGAGATACACTAGATACAAAAACATGATCCAACTATATGTTATCTACAGGAGAGACGTGAAATTCAAATATGTAAATACCTCTACTCCTCACTTACCAACTATCTCATCCAACATTTCACATTTACGACAATAGTAAAAAATCTACTATCTGACTATTTTGCACATTAATGATGTACATCTGGCAGTAAAGAATGCCAAGGTGTGAGGTGAGAGTAATGCTGTGATGGTTGAAGTTATCTGTCAACTTGGTTTGACAGTCATGCAATGATGTGATTTGGCAGTTATGTAATGATGTAGTCATCCTCCATTTTGTGATCTGATGTGGTCATCCTCCATTTTGCATAATGCCAATTTTCATGTAACTACCTGGTCTTTGAAACATAACCATGTCGATAAGAGAGGAGTGGGTATAGGCTGAAAGTAAAAGGATGGAAAAAGATACAGCAATCGAACAGCAACCATAAGAAAGTTTACATGACAATACTAATATCAGACAAAATAAACTTTAAACTGACACAAAAAAAATTTTTATTAGAGATAAAAAAAACATGTTATAGTGATAAAAGTGTCAATCCACATGCAATTACTAGCGTATATGTACCTAACAACAGAGCAGCAAAATACATGAAGTAAAAACCAATAGACTTGAAGCGATAAATAGGTAATTAAACAATAATAGACCCTCAGTGAGATGGATTGACACAGTGGCTGCAACAATTGGCTCAAGCATAACAAGGGTTGTAAGGATGACGCAGGACCAGGCAGTGTTTTGTTCTGTTGTACATAGGGTTGCTATGAGTCAGAACCGACTTGGCGGCACCTGACAACAACAACAACAAAGAAACTTCAATACCCTGCCTTCGATAATGAGTAGAAGAACAAGACAGATGATCAGCAAGAAAATAGAAGACTTCAACAACACTATAAACCAATTAGTTCTAACACATTTATGAAACACTCCACCCAACATTCTTCTCAAGTGTACACGGAATATTCTACAGGATAAATCATATGCTATACCATAAAACAAGTCTCAATTAAAAAGGACTGAAATAATAAAAAGTATGTTCTCTGAGCACAATGGAGTGAAATTAGAAAAAAAAAACCAAAGGAATTTGGGAATTCACAAATATGTGGAAACTAAACAACACACTCCTAAATACACGAATTAACTAAGTAGAAACCACAAGGGAAATTAGAAAATTCATTCAGATGAATGAAAATGAAGACAATATTCCAAACTTAATGGGATGCAGCTAAAACATTTGTTAGAGGGAAATTCATAGCTGTGAATGACTACATTAATAAAGGAGAAATATCTCAAATCAATAACCTACCTTCCACCATGTTGTTAGTTACACCTTATGTGTAACAGAACAAAACATTGTCTGCTCCTGTGCCATTGTCACAATTATTGGTATGTTTGAGCCCTCTGTTGTAGCTACTGCGTCAATCCATCTCCTTGAGGGTCTTCTTCTTTTTCACTGACCCTCTACTTTCTCAAGCATGATGTCATCCAGCAATTGGTCTCTTCTGATGACATGTCCAAAGTAAGCAAGACAAAGTCTCACCATCCTCACTTCTAAGGAGCATTCTGGCTGTACTTTCTCCAAGACTGATTTGTTCGTTCTTCTGGAAGTCTGTGGTATATTGAGTATTCTTTGCCAACATCACAATTCAAATGCATCAGTTCTTCTTCAGTCTTCTTTCTCTTGTCTAGCTTTTGCATGCATATGAGGCAGCTGAAAATACCATGGCTTGGGTGAGGCACACCTTAGTCATCAGAGTGACACCTTTCTTTTTTAAGATTTAAAGCAAATAATCTGAGAAGCTGTATCTTCCATCTTAAGGCACTCGAAGAAGAAAAGTAAAATAAAGCCAAAGAATAAAGGAAATAATAAAGATTAGAGCAGAAATTAATGAAATAGAGAATAGAAAACAATACATAAAATCAATACAACCAAGAGATGATATTATTATCAACATTGCAAAAATAAAAAGGATTATACGGAATACTATGAAGAACAAGTTAGATAACTTGAGAAAGTATAGAGTTCCTAAAAAGACACAGTCTACCAAGACTGACTCAAGAAGAAATAAAAAATCTGTATAGACTTATAACAAGTAAAGAAATCAAACTAGTAATTAAAAAACTATTCACAAAGAAAAGCCCAGCCCCAAATGGTGAATGCTACCATGTATTTAAAGAAGAATGAATACCAATTATTCACAAGCTCTTCCAAAAAATTGAAGAGAAAGGAACACATTCCAACTCATTCTATGAGGCCAGCATTACTCTGACATCAAAACTAGACAAACAGATCATAAGAAAAGAAAATTAGAAACCAGTATTTTTTATGAATGTAGATGCAAAAACCCTCAACAAAATATTAGCAAACCAAATCCAGCAATATAGAAAAAGGATAATACACCACGAACAAGTGGAATTTATCCTAAAAATGCAAAGTTGGTTTAACATCCAAAATTCAATTAATGTAATAAACCATTTCAATGAAATAAAAGATAAAATTGTATGATCATCTTAATAGACACAGAAAAACATTTGATAAAGTACAACAACCCTTCATGAAAAAAATATCTAGGAATAGAAGGGTACTTCCTCAACCTGATAAAAGGTATCTATGAAAAACCCACAGCTAACATCATACTTAATGATGGAAGACTAAATACTTTTGCCTTCAGATCAAGAACAAGATAAGGATCCTTTCTCGCACCACTTCTAGGCAAGGAAATGAAATAAAAGTCACCTCGATTGGAAAGGAAAAAGTAAAACTATCTTTGCAGATGACATGATTGCGTATATAAAAAATCCTAAGGAATCCACCAAAAACCTATTAAAACTAATAAATGAGGTCAACAAGGTTACAGGATAAGAGATCAATATACAAAAATCAGTTGTATTTCTATACCTTTGCATTGAACAATCTGAAAATGGAATTAAGAAAACAATTCCATTAGTAATAGCACCAAAAAGAATAAAATAAGAATAAATGTAACAAAACAAGTGTAAGGTGATGCATATTCAGCTATATGCATCCCCTCCTAATGGAGGCAGCTTTGCTCTTCCCCAAAGCATGCTGGGGATGAACTTAGGATGAACTCCGTCTAAGGTACAAGGCCGAGAGTAGCATGGCTGGGCCAGTGGCCAAGGCCGAGGAATGCCTTATCAACAAAAAGAAAAACATCTGGGCCTGGACGTGTAGTCCCCTGAAGTGCTGGCTGTCCAGGGACTTGGAAGAAGAACAAATAAACCTTAGCCCCAGCTGGAACTGTACATAAGCTTGTGTCCCTTGCTAGGCGGTAGCTGAGCACTACTCTGGTCCAGCTGCTGCCCTGGACTGTCCTATACGTAAGTTCCCCAAATAAACCATATATCCTGTTTGCTGGTTCCGGAGTCTTTCTTTGGTCTCTTGGCTGCATGGCCGACCCTGGGCCCAGACACCACTGGATTAACACTCAACAATAAGTGTCAAAGTTTTAAAACTATAAAACATTGTTGAAAGAAATTAAAGAAGACCTAAATAAATGAAGGAGTCCCTGTGTGGTGCAAACAGTTAACATGCTCAGCTGCTAGCTGAAAGTTTGGAGGTTTGAGTCCAACCAGAGACCCTCAGAAGAAAGACCTGGCTATTTACTTCTGGAAAATTCAGCCACTGAAAACCCTATGATGCACACCTATGTTTGTTATAGTACTATTCACAATAGCAAAAAAATGGAAACAATCTAAGTGCCCTTCAGTGGATGAATGGATAAGTAAAATCTAGTACATACATGTAGTGGAATACTACTCAGTGATAAATAAAAATGAGATCTTGAGACATCTTACAACGTGGATGAACCTGGAGGACATTATGCTAAGTGAAATAAGTCAATCTCAAAAAAACAAATACTGTACGTTCTCATTTTTATTAAATGACATGAATAGGTAAACATACAGAAACTAATGTTTATTAGTGGTTACCAGGGCAGGGGGAGAAGTACTCCCTAGGTAAAGTAACTTTTTGTCTATAGAAACGGGAAAGGTAACACCGGATATGGGTAAAGTTTGCACAGCATGATTAATGTAACTGATGTCTAAAAGCTGTACCTAGGGAAAAGGAATGAATGGGCAAAAGCTAGGTTGTGTATAATTTTGCAACAATAACAACAACCAAAAAAAGGGGTGGGGCTACAGATGCTGATACTAATTAGACATAACCAATCACCTCATGGAATTCTCTTGGTTTGAGGGGCTTAGGGCCATAGTCTCATGGGACAATCCAGTCAATTGGCATAATATTGTTGTTAAAGTTTATGTTCTACCTCCCAATATGGTGAGTAGCATCTGGGGTCTTAAAGGCTTATGAGCAGCCATCTAAGAGACAACTATTAGTCTTTATTTATCTGGAACAAAAGAGAAAGAAGGAAACCCAGAAATCAGAGAAGGAACTGGAATGCAGAATTAACAGTATACATGAACCACTGCCTCTTCCACCTTGAGACCACAAGAAGTAGATGGTCCCAGCTACCACTACTGAACATTCCGATCAGGAACACAGTAGATGAATCCTGATAAAAAGAGAGAAAAATGTGGAACTGAACTTCAAATTCTTAAAGAATTCAGACTTTCTGGACCTATTGAGACTGAAGGAGTCCCCAAGACTACGGCCCTGAGTTGCTCTTCAAACCTTGAATTGAAACTATCCCTGAAGTCACCTTTAAACTAAGTAACAGTTTAGCCCAAAGAATAAAGTTTGTGACCTTTGAGTATAGCATTAAAAAATATACACATAGATGTAAGACCAAAGGTCAACAGCTATTTTAAAACATAGATAAGAAAATGGTGGCTCAGAGAGATTAGGGAAATGGAAGTGAAACAATTAGAACAGAAATAATGAAAATATTGACATGTGAAGAATGTAACTGATGTCGCTGATCATTACGTCTAGAAACTGTGGAATAGGAGTGGATTTTGCTGTGTATATTTTTACCAAAAATTAAATTTAAAAAAAGAAAAGAAAGATAACCCTATGGAGCACAGTTCTACTCTGACACACACGGGGTCACTGTAAGTCAGAGTCAACTTGATGGCAATTGATTTAAATGAATGGAAAGACATTGACATTCCATGTTCATGGATCAGAAGCCTTAGCATTGTCAAGACGGCAATACTTTCCAAACTGATGTACAGATTTAATGCAATCTCTATTGAAATCCCAACAGGCTTTGCAGAAATCGACAAACTGGTTTTAAAATTCATATGGCAATTAAAGGTACTCAGAATAATCAGAACAATCTTGAAAAAAGAAGAACAGAAGTTGGAGGACTCATACTTCTTGATTTAAAAACTTACTACAAAGTTACAATAATCAAAACAGTGTGGTACTGGCATAAAGGTAGATATACAGATCAATGGAATAGAATTGAGAGCCCAGAGGTAAACCCCTAAATGTATGGCCAGTTAATTTTTGATGAGGCTGCCAAGACCATTAAATAAAGAAAGAATAATCTCTTCAACAAACGCTGCTTAAAAAACTGAATATCCACATGCAAAAAAATGAAATTGTACACCTACCTCACACCATATGCAAAAATTCCCTCAGAATGGATCAAATATCTATATTTATTAAATATCTATACTATAAATCCCTTAGAAGAAAACATACGTATAAATCTTTGTGACCTTGGGTTAGGCAATGGTTTCTTAGATATGACACCAAAAGCACAAACAACCAAAGGAAAAAACAGATAAAATGAAATTCAACAAAGTTAAACACTTTTGTGCTTTAAAGAACACCATCAGGAAAGTAAAAAGACAATCCACAGAATGAGAGAAAACTTTTGCAAATCATATGTCTGACAAGGGACTTGTATCTAGAAAAAAAAGAACACTTACAACTCAACAATGAAAAGACAAGTAATCCAATTTTAAAAAATGAGCAAAGGTTCTGAATAGCCATTTCTCCAGATAAGATATACAAATGGCCAATAAACACATGAAAAATGCTCAGCATCATTAGTCATTACAGAAATGCAAATCAAAACCACAATGAGATACCACTTCACATCCAGTACGATGGCTACAATCAAAAAGACAACCACATGAACCATAGCCTCCACCAGCCTGGGCCCAGAAGAACCAGATGGTGCCTGGCTATTGCCACCAATTGCTCTGATGGATCACAATAAAGGGTCCCGGACAGAGTGGGAGAAAAATGTAGAACAAAATTCAAATTCACACACACACACACACACACACACACACACACACACACACACACACACACACACACACAAAGACCAGATGTACTGGTCTGACAGATGGAGGAACCCCCAAGACTATGCCCCCAGACACCCTGCTAACTCAGAACTGAAGCCACTCCCAAAGTCCACCTTTCAGCCAAAGATTAGACAAACCTAGGAGCCCTCATGGCACAGTGGTTAAGAGCTATGGCTGCTAACCAAAAATGTTGGCAGTTCTAATCCACTGGCTGCACCTTGGAAACCCTGTGGGGCAGTTCTACTCTGTCCTATAGGGCTATTATGAGTCAGAATCAACTAGATGGCAATTTTTTTTGAAAAACAATAACACAGGTGAGGAACATGCCTTTTATTTCAATCAAGTATGAGAGACCAAATGGGCAACACCTGCCCAAAAGCAAAGACGAGAAGGCAGGAAGGGACAGGAAAACTGGACAAATGGACACAGGGAACCTGAGGTGGAAAGAGGGAGAGTGCTGACAAATCACGAGGATTGCAACCAACGTCACAAAACAATTTGTGTATAAATTTTTGAGTGAGAAACGTTTGTGCTGTAAACTTTCACCTAAACCACAATAAAATTAAAAAAAAAAAAGACAAACAACAGCAAGTATTGGTGGAGAAACTGAAACGCTCATACACTGCTGATGGAAATGTAAAATGGTTAAACCATTTTGGAAAACAAACTGACAGTTTCTTGAAGTTAAACATAGAGTTATCATATGGTCCAGCATTGCTACTCCTAGGTATAAACCCAATAAAAATGAAAACTTTGTCCACAGAAAAACTTGTGAACAAATTTTCATAACAGTATTATTCATAATAGCCAAAAAGTGGAAACAACCCAAATGTCCATCAATAGATAAATAAAATGAAGTACATCCATACAATGGAATATTATTCAGCAATAAAAAGAAGTACTGATACATGCTACAACATGAATGAACCTTGAAAATATGCTAAGTGAAAGAAACCAGTCTAACTAAAGACCACATATTGTATGACGCCATTTATATGAAATATCCAGAATGGGCAAATTCATGGCAATAGAAAGATTAGTGGTTGCCAGTGACTTAGGGTTTGGAGAAAAAATAGGGAATAACTGCTAATTTGTGTAGGATTTCTTTTTGGGGTGATGAATATATTAAAAACCAAATAATTGTATACTTTAAATAGATGAATTACATGGTATATGAATTATATCTCAATAAAGCTGTTATTAAAACAATTAACAGTAGAATTAAAATGTACACTAGAACTATTTTAGATAAAAGAAGGGTGTGAAGGAGTGTCTTAGTTTGCTAGTGCTGTTGTAAAAACAACAAAAACAAAAAAATACCACAAGTTGATGGCTTTAAAGAACAGAAATTTATTTTTTCATAGTTCTGAAGGCTAGAAGTCCAGATTCAGGGTGTTGACTCTAAAGGAAGTTTCTTGTCTTTTTCAGCTTCTAATGTCTGTCAGCATTTCTTCACATTACTGTGTTTGTAGACTAATCTGCTTTCTTTTTCACATGGCATCTCCCCCTGTACGTCTGTCCCTCCATTTCTGTTTTCCCTTTTTATAAGACACTATTCAGAAGGGATTAGGTTTAGAACTCACCCTAATCTGCATGGCCTCATTAATGTAACAAAAGAAAATTCCTATTTCCAAACAGGGTCATATATACAGATATGGGGGTTAGGACTTCAACATAATTTCTTGGGAAAGACAATTAAATCCATAACAAGGAGGAACAAAGGAATATAAACATCTGAGGCATACAAAAGATGCAAAATACCAGATGCAAATCCAGTAACATTAAGAATTACATTAAATGTGAATGGTCTAAACAAGGGGTTGGCAACTGCGGTATGCAAGCCAAATCTTGCCTACCACTTATTGGAACACACCCATCGATTTACATATTATCTGTGACTGCTTTTGTGCTACAACAGCAAAGTTAAGTGGTTGCAACAGAGACTGGCCTGCAAAGCCTAAACAATATACCAACTGGCCCCTTGCAGAAGAATTTTGCTGGCCTCGGTCGAAACATGCCAGTCAATGGCAGAGATTGTCAGATTAGATTTAAAACAAAAAAAAGATCCATCTATATGCTGTCAACAAGAAACATATATTAGAATAAGTGTGAGAGAGATTAACTTCAAGGAATTGGCTTACACAATTGTGAGAGGCTGGCAAGTCCAAAATCAGTAGGTCAGGTGACAAGCTGGAGATTTCTGCAGGCTTGTGTCCTTAAATCCATAGGTCAGGCAACGGGAAAAGTAAATATTAAGAGTATTCTGGCAAAATATCTATTTATAGAGTGGAGGCAGAACACACTCCAAAGCAACTCTCTTTTGCTCTTAAGGCCTTCAACTGTTTGGTTGAGGCCCACCCACATTATGGAAGTTAATCTGCTTTATTTAAAGTCAACTGATTTAATCACCTGTAACTACTTCATAACAGCAAGTAGACTGGTGTTTAACCAAACAACTGGGCACCATAGCCTAGCTGACAGATAAAATTAATCATCATAATCCCCTCTCTCTTATTTTCTTTTCTTTTTTTTGAGGTATTAGTGAATAAAGAGAAGCTGTTACCCTTCTTAATCTTCTTAATTAAACCCTAGTAACTTTTAAATAAACCAAACCCATTGCCCTTGAGTCCATTTCGACTCATAACAACCCTATATGACAGAGTAGAACTGCCCCATAGTGTTTCCAAGAAGTGGCTGGTGGATTTGCTGACCTTTCAGTTAGCAGCCGAGCTCTTAACCACTGCACCACCAGGGCTCCTCATCAATGAAGTGGATAAAAGTAATGTCCGTAGTTTGATTGCATCATTGCAAGTCCCAGTAAATAGGTCTGTGACAGAGAGTAAAAATCCACATTTTGTAGGGGCAGGAGATTAAAGTTGCCAAAGTTTCGACAAAACAAAACAAAAACCCATGGCCATCCAGTAGATTCCAACTCATAGTGACCCTATAGGACAGAGGAGAATTACCTCATAGGGTTTTCAAAGTGTAAATCTTTACTGCCACATCCTTCTCCTTCTGAGCTGCTGGTGGATCCCAAACACCGTTTCGGTTAGCAGTGGAGCGTTTAACTACTGCACCACCAGGGCGCCCTGATTCAGTTGATGAATTTTCATCAGTAAATCTTGATATCCTATCTGACTAACGATCCATGGGCTGGCCATACCGAAAGGTTAAAAGGAACTAAAATAGAATACAGAATACCAGTGGCAGTCCCCAATTACCTTCTCTATTTCTTTACTTCCTTTTGAGATATGGTATTGTTCATTAACAATAATAGTGGGGAGAGGGAGAGCAGGGATCTCATTTAAAATGCCCAATACTGTGGCTTGAAAAATGGCGCTCTAGGCAGAAGCACCACGCCGTCCCTCCACAGCAAAGATCTGAAAAGCTAAGCCGAACAGAGAAAACAACAATCCTGAAACCCTAAAATATCAAATATCAAATGAAGAGATAAAGAACTCAGGCAAGCACCGAATGGAGTGATAAAACTGACAGAACGGAGAGTGAGGAGAGATTCATGCAGAGGTCCCCTACCAGCTAATGCAGCGCTGATCCGCCATCTTGGACTCCTATCAGAGACCAGCAAACAGGGGGTACAAGAAAGCAGCTTCACGGAGCTTCCAGCGGGAGACAAAACAACCAGTAATTTGTGATATAAGCTTTCCCACCCACCCCCTTCTTCACCCCCACTCAGCCTCCATTGCTTCCCCTGGCCACAATCTCTTGTCTGGGAAATAGTGCCTGCCTGGATTCCACACACCCGAACGGGCCAGCTCTCTTAGTGCCATTTGTTGGCTGCTGGTGTTGCTTTTTTCTGCTTCTTTTGATTTCTTCCTTACCTCTCACCAGCTCCCCCTCCTTTCACTCAAATACCTGGCTCCGTGAGCCATCTTTGCTTCTTCCTGAGGGGCTGTGGAGCTCTGTTCAAGTGTGGAGCTGCATCCCGGTCTGGGCTGCCGTGCTGGTGGGATCCCAGGGCTTTTGTTTGTTTGTTTGTTTTGAATTGCTGTTTGTTTTCTTTTCCTTTTCTTGAGTTGGAACCCTTTTCTGGCCAGGTGGTGCTGCGTGGAAAGGAGACTACCCCCTCAGCTTGTGCAGATGGGAAGAGGGATCCTTGAGGACATTTCTTTTTTTGTTGGTTTTCTTTATTTTTTTTTCTGTTTTTTGGGGGGTTTTCTTCTTTTTTTTTCCTTTTTAATTTGTTTTGCTTTCTTTTCCCTCTTTTTCCCTTTTTGTCTTTCTTCATTACTCAGTTTTTTTTCTGTTGGTTTTTTTTTTTTTCTGTTTTTTTGGGGGTTTTCTTCTTTTTTTTAAAATTTGTTTTGTTCCCTTTTCCCTCTTTTTCCCTTTCTGTCTTTCTTCATTACTCAGTTTCTCATCTCTCTATATCTTCCTTCTCTTTCTGTTCCCTGAATACCTGGCGTTGTATACCTCTACGCCTTCTAGCCAGGCTGTACTGCAACACCTGAGAGCTACTTCCCCAGACCACATAGCTGCACTGGTGGGATCCCTGGGAACTTTGCAGTTCTTTAACCTTTCCAATTTTTATTTATTCATTCTTTTCTTCCTCTTCCCCTTTCTGTTTTTCTCCATTTCATAGTCTCCCATCTCTCCACTCCAATGGCAAGCTCCCCAGCATTCTTTTTTGTTTATTTGTATGTTTTTGGCTCCTGTTCCTCTCTCCTCTCTCCCATATCCATCTTAGCTCCACACATAACAATCTCCCCGCTACGTCCTGCCTACCTGCACTGTGTGCTTAACATCACACCACCAAGCAGCACAGGCACAGCCTGCTGGAACCTGCCCTGCACTGACTACCGACCTGCCCTGGTGGTTGTAGTAAGTGCCACAAACAACCCGTCCTAGTAACTCCTCTTCGGCTAGTCCTGCCCTGCCATACCATATCTGAGTGACTGACCCTGCCAGTTGGAGAAGGAGGCGAAAAGTATTGTTCCCACAGATGAGCAAACAACAAAGAACACACAGTCCGCCTGCTCAGTCAATTTTTTTTTTTTAAAAAGGGATGAAACAAACAAATCTACAATCAATAAGTGAGAAAAATAACCACTGAATGCCCCGAAAAAAGCAGACAATATCAAAACATTTACAAAAACAGGACAGGATGGTTCCAGTAGGCATCCAAAATAAAACACCAGATGACTTTCCAATGGAAGAAAATGCACTAGAACTACCTAATAGGGAATTCAAATCTCTAATACTCAGAATTCTCCAAGAGCTGAGGCAAAAAGCTGACAAACATGAGGAAAAAAATAGACAAATTCATGGAAAATACAGACAAAAAATTGGAAGAATTCAGGAAAATAATGCAGGAACAAAATGCCAAAATAAATTCACAACTAGAAATTATACAAAGACAACAATTAGAAATCCAAAAGATAAACAACAAGATTTCAGAAATGGACGGTGTCATAGAAGGGCTGAGAAGCAGATTTGAAACAGTGGAAGACAGGATCAGTGGAATTGAAGACAAACACTTGGATACAACTCTGAGGAAAATTCAGAAAAAAGAACAAAGAAAAATGAAGAGACCCTGAGAGTTATGTGGGATACAATCAAAACCAATACTGTGGCTTGAATCACAATGATAAAAGGAGACAGCAGATGAACACATTTATTAATATATTTGACTTAAACATTCCATTATGTGGATGTTACCACTGTTTTTGTCTGTCCAACTGCCTGCTCTGGAGTATATCTAAGACAATTGCTTCAGAGTGCCTAAGGTCTGACTATGCTCTTTTGTTATGGCTCATTCATGCTGGTAGTTCTAACATTTATTGCCATAGCATGGTGTAGAAGTCACAGTTTTCCCTAATTACTCCCCATCCCTTGTTCTTCCTAGAGCCCTTATAAAATCTCTCTGAGCCCCCTCAAACATCTGTTGAATCAAACAGACAGATACCCATCTACAATGCAAAACAAACACCATTTATTAGAATCACAGAACAAAAGCTAGAACCGAAAAACCTCCCTGCCCCTTACCCTCAGGGTCTTGTTCAGGACATTCTCAGGATCTGAAGAGATGATGAGAAACTTTCCCATAGTGGACACCCCCTCTTTGGTTTGATATATACAGTGAGAGTGAATTATAGGAGGATTAGTCTGTAGAGTCTTATCTGAGGCTCTCCAAGTCAAAACATTGTTTCTCACAGCAACAGGCTTCATCTGTGTCTTGCCACTCAACTGCACTGAGCTTTCCCAGGGGCTATTGTGAGTTTCCCACCAGGCTCCTACTAGGTTTTGGAAGGTCTAAATGAAGTATAGCGAGCCCTGGTGGTGCAGTAGTTAAGTGCTTGGTTGCTAACCAAAAGGTTGGTGGTTTGAACCCACCAGCCACTCCACAGGAGAAAGATGCGGCAGTCTGCTTCTGTAAAGGTTACAGCCTTGGAAGCCCCATGGGGCAGTTCTACCATAAGTCAGAATTGACTCCACTGCAGTGTTTTTTTTTTCTAAATGAAGTATGTATAGCTGTTACATCTGTAAATAGACTGAATTGTGCCTTCTTTGAGAAGTGTACAAACTGTAGACTGCTAATACACACATAGAGCTAAGCATGTGATCTATAAATGAAGTTAACTCCCCCCCCCCGCCCCCCATTTAATCCAACTCTTGGAATAGCCTTTTATTTAAACCTAAAGAAATGGCAGCCTCTACAAACCTTGAAAATGTGGGGCCTATGTTTAATATCATAAAAATCTTTTTAAGATTTCAATTACAACCTGGCAATATAATACAATTATTTTCTACACATTTCATGGTTGTATGATTCCTTCCACCACTCCTACCCAGCCCCCATTATTTTGTAAACATAGTTGGTACTTGTACCTGCCATAGCTTTCAATGGATTATCTTATTTTTCGTAGCCAGTTTTTCACTTTTATCTATATAGCACTCTCTTTGTTGGTAATACATCTCTCTTGCTTTTAGATTCTGTTTTCTAAGGGTATGGCTCATTGAAAATAAGCACATGATGGGATACTTTGAGGATCTGTCTTTATCACTTCTTTTCATTGTTTTTAAACCTCTTTTGGAGGGCTTCTTGATTGATACATATTCTCTTTTGAACAGTGGTGAAGAACACCTTGGTTTGTACTTTCAAATCTTGGAAAGCCCTTCCTATTTTCAGTGTTAATCATGCTGTCATGCATCAACAATTACTTTGTAAACATTATTGAAATTATGAAATTAGTATGCTTGCTCTTTTTGTGGATATAACCTCAAAATAATTCTGAACTTTAAGAGCAAATTCTTTGTGATGCATAATTGGCTAGAGTCTAGAAGAGTAAAATGGTTTTATTCCTTTTATAAAAAAATTAATGTTCACCAAACTTCAAGTGAGTATGGCCATTGAATAAAGTGATGTAATTAAAAATCAACATGACATCTTTGTTAACATCCTCAGGATTTTTGCCATATCTTCATACTACCCAAACTATTCATTTCTTATGAATTTTCATAAAATTGACTTATCTTTCAAAATCCAATACCTCATTTAGCTGCAACTTAAACAATATAAATGAAATTGACTGCTTTAATGTTCTGATTGTTTTTTTTTTTCTAATTCATGTTAAATTAATCATGCAAAGTTAAAATAAAATGTTTTACCATGTATCAGCTAAAATCATCCTGTATGCCAGTAGTGGTTTGTGTACCACCCTTTAGAAAAGACAAATTATTGGATGATCTGTGACTGAGGAAAGATCCCAGTAGTAGTATGTTTGTCTTCTATCTTTTTATTTTACACAGCATGTTTTTCAGATTCTAAGAGCAAGTATTATTTCATTTGGTAATGGATATGGCTAACATGGCTTAGTGGGAAGTTATCCACTGATAAGTCTGAATTTTTGCTGAATAAATGTCTTAATTTTTTAAATATTTTATAGTATAAACATAACTATATAAATAAATATATTCTTAAAATAAGGTAGTTTATATATTACAGTAGAACAAGATAAGATGTTTCGTTAAGGTTAGATGATTCTCAGATAACTCTTAAGATTTATTTTTCACTCTTGGAAATAGGTTTCCTAGCACTTCACAGGGAATTGCACTTCACAGGGAATTGCATAACAGAATGATAATTTTTTAACTGCAAAGCTTTTGACTTAGAATCACTCCCTCTTGGTGATAAATTTAAAAATTTTCAACACTGTTGACATAGGGTCTTATTTGCCAAAGGGTTTGCATCCAAGTGTTCTATGTATAAGTTTATGTTCTTAACTGAAGCACTGTATGGTGATTAGGATGTCTTTATGAGGTGGCTTATTATCTTGACAAGCTGTCATCTTATGCTTTGGTGGTTTAATGATAAGTGTTTTTATCTTGCTGAAATTTCAAAGTAATGGTGTTATCAGTGGAAACACTCCAGTGTTTTCAGTGGCAGTGTTGCCAAGCAACTTGGTTTTTCAAGAATGTCTAAATGACATGCAGCTTCAGTAAATATTTGACCAAAATTTGCCTTCCCTTTTTTATCTACAAGAGTAGAAAGAGGACTGCTCATGTGTTAAGTAGATAGAAGCTTCCAGTTTATACTAGTTACATTAGTTTTTATTATAGCAAACTTGGATTTCTTATTTTTATATTTGAATATGTTATGGTTTCTATAGCTACTGCAGTTCAGACTCCACATATTATATCAAAAGCAATAAATAAATGAAGATGTGAATCAGAGTTCTCAATACCGCTCTTCAAGAAGCTTTAGAGGCAATTATTTTTTAATATCATACCATCTTTTTTATATATGTACTCTTTCTGTAAGCTGCCTTGACATTACAATCAGGTAGAGTACAAGTCACTAAATAAAATTTAAAATCTTTCCAGTGTGTGCGAATTATATTTCTATGTATGTTTTAATGTAATCTGCATTTCCTGTTTCTACTTACATGGTACAAACTTCTGTAGACAAGGTCTTTCCATTATTTATTATATTGTTATACCCCATACGTCATGGATGGGCAAAGAATAATATTGTTTATTGTAATGAGAGAATAATTCTTGAACAATACCTTTTAAACTAAGATATTTTTTATCTAGAAAATGCAGAAGGTAAATGTTTGTGTGTTGTAAAGTTTGGAAGAGAAAAACAGAAAGCCAAATTTTATTTTCACTAGCTCAGAACAGATTAAAACAATGGGGTAATAAAGCTGATGGAGGCAGCTTTTGATGAAAGTTTGTTAACTCAAAGAAGACCTGAGGGTTGAAAGTTTCCACTGATCACAGCCATCAAATACACTAATACATTTAAAAGCGATTGCGCCATCATCAGCAAACAAAATAAAATTTGGTTGGATTTTCTTAAATATTTAATTACTATGTTGTTGTTAGGTGCCATCGGGTCGGTTTCGACTCATAGCGACCCTATGTACAACGGAACAAAACACTGCCTGGTCCTGTGCCATCCTCACAATTGTATGCTTGAGCTCATTGTTGCAGCCACTGTGACAATTCATCTTATTGAGGGTCTTCCTTGAATAGCTTAAATCGTTCAAATGTGATTGTACTGACCAAAGTTTTCATGTGTTACTTCAGATTTTTAATTCTAAGATTTGTGCATGTAGTTGTTGGCTTAAAATAAAGGCTGCCTGTTTATTAATGAAGGTCAGTGCCTACAAATGGAAAATAAAATTTTTTTGTTATAGATGGTGCGTTCAATTTTATTAGTTAATGCTTCTCTCTGAAGCATTTCACTTTTCTTCAGTGATTCCCTTTTTTGGTGGTTTATTGTTATTTTAAAATAAGCAAAATCTTGCAGGAAACGTTCTTGATTAATTACTGCCATATGGATCTTTCATTCATTTACTGTTTACTGAGCGTCTACTATATTGAAAGTGTCGTAGGTGGTATCAAGTCATTTAAAACTTAGTCCTGATTATCAAGAGTTTGTAAGCTAGTGAGAGAATTTTTTCCTCTACTGAGAATCTGTGTAGATTTCATTTACCATCAGTGATGTGGGTCTCACTGAAGCACAAGAACCTGTGCCTAATATTCTAATTTATACAATATAATTTGTTTCCAATAAGGTATTAACAACACTGTTGTAAGCATAGGAGATCTGGAGTGAGTCCTATCTTCACCAGCAACTAACGGCAACTCTTTGGCAATTCACAACCTCTCCAGCTAGACCTCAGCTGTTCATCTATAAAGCAAAGGCTTTGGAGATGATTTCTGATGAGGATAAAACCAACCCTAAAACTCCATGATTCTGCTTTTCTTGCATTCCGAATAAAAAAAAAAGATGATTTATGGACTAAAGCCCTGCACTTAGTACGGGTCGTTGAAATGTATGCAAACGATTCTAAAGGTCTAAGAGAAATCTGAGCAAAGGTAGCAGAAAGCAGCCCAAAGAAAATAAGTGACCGACGAGTAATCTCTGTAAACGGACAGCGCTCCAACCAATTTCACAACACAGAAATTTATGGCCACTACGCTTACTGATTTTCTGCCCAGAAAGTTGTCTCTTTTTCTCCCCAAGTTGTGGCTTGAGATCGGCTCCCGTTGACGCAGCTAGCAAACTGCAAGGGAGCGAGCGGGAAACACACTCTCACCGACGCTTCCCCTCCTCCTTGCTTGCTCCTCCTTCCTACAGAAAAATGCGTATCCAGGCAACGGCGGGCCATGGCGTCACTTCCTGCCATTTAAACTCCGGTCTCCACCCTCTCCCTGCCCCTTCTCTTCGCTTCCATTCCCTCTCCCCTCGATGGTGGGCTTCATTCTCGCTTCTCTGGGCTCGGAGACTGGGCAGAGGTCCGGCGCGCCGCGCGGCGGGGAATACGGTGGGCGCCGCGCACCTGTTGTTTGCAGGAGCCACCACCCTTAGTCCTGCTCTCGGCTGGCGGCGGCGGTAGCGGCCGCCGCGGAGCCGACCCGGCAGGTGGCGAGCGGCCGTGCGCAGGGGCCGGACCACCGCGGCGCGGGGACGCGATGGCGGCGGCGGAGCCCGCGAGCTCCGGCCAGCAGGCGCCGCAAGGGCAGGGGCAGGGCCAGCGGCCGCAGCCGCAGCCTCCCCAGCCGCAGCCCCCGCAACAGCCGCCGCAGCAGCAGGTCGGTGGCGGCGGAGGCGGCAGCAGCAGGCACGAGAAGAGCCTGGGGCTGCTCACCACCAAGTTCGTGTCGCTGCTGCAGGAGGCCAAGGACGGCGTCTTGGATCTCAAAGCGGTGAGCGCGGGAGGCAGAGATGGGGGCGGCCTTCGCAGCCTGCGGCCTCGGGAGAAGCCCACCCCCTCGATGCGTGGCGTCCGGCGGCGTGGTGTGGACCGCCCTGCGGGGACCGGGCGACCCGGGGCCATGTGGCCTGCGCCTGGACCCTGGACGTCGAGATGGAGGAGGAACGAGGGAGCAGGATGGCCTCGACCAGTCGCGTAACCTATAGGGTTGAGGCGCCGCGCCAGGCTATTGACAAAGAGGCCCGGGACCTCGAGCGCGCCCGCGTGGCTCTGTCTCCGGGTACAGGGACCTGAGGGTGGCCGAGTGGCCTTGCTGCTCCCAGTCCACCTGTGGCTGAGGCGCAGGGGGCACCCGGGTGCTGTGCCGGGAGACACTGCCGGATTGATTTTTCTGTTGGGAATCGATGGTTTTGATATGCTATTATAATTGGGATCGTGTTCCAGTTGTAAAAAAAAAAAAAAAAAAAAAAAAAAAAATTCGGTTCTGCCACCTTTTCTGGATGAAAGAGAGAAAATAACTTTTCTCCATATCCTTTCTCGTTAAAATAATAGTAATAACTCTTGGACATTTCATCATATTGATGGTTAGGAAGAAATATTTGATTTGTGACTCAAATTTGGCGTTAAAGATCTCTATAAGTGATATTTGCCATCACACAAAAATGAGATGTTTTGTAACCTTCACGCAAAGTGGTGGAATTGCTCCGTGTAACGCTCTCCTGCTCATCAGGAGAACGTGTGCTTGATCCTTTTGCAGCGGTTCAGATTTTTAAAAAATGCATCAAAAACTGTTCGGTCAGAAAGAATAACTTAACCGTTCAAGGCAGGGTTTGGAAGGATTCCATAGCGCTGAGGAAAAAGAGAAATGTGGTCGCGTGAATTAAAATTCAATCAGCGCACCAAGTTTAAGTAGGAACCAAAGTTTAAAAAATAAACCTAACCAATCAGTGATCACCGCAGACCCCTAACTACGCGTCAGTCCTAGAAGTGGCCTTGCTTGGAGTACTGGTCTTAGCACCGAGGGGAGTGCCTAGACGAGTTTACCTGGCCTGAGGGTGTCACTGCTACCATCAAGGCCGCCCTAAAACAGCGTTTGAACAGGGGCGCGCCCTCCAGGACTCCCTGAGTGTAGGGACCCAAGAAACCCCTGGGCCGATGAGTGTAGTCCAGTGGATGGCGCCTCAGTTCCCTGGATGTAGTAGGTGCTTAGTGTTTGTTGAATTGA
This sequence comes from Dugong dugon, assembly GCA_030035585.1. Lineage (NCBI taxonomy): Eukaryota > Metazoa > Chordata > Mammalia > Sirenia > Dugongidae > Dugong > Dugong dugon. The sequence continues at coordinate 44,946,224 of CM057474.1, forward strand.
ATAATCTGAATTGTTCTGTTTTATATATTACGCACATTTCTGGCAGTTTGGGAAGTAGTTTCTACTCTCTTTTTTACAAAGTTTTCTTGGAATTATTTTCCATCTTTGGAAAGTCCTTGTTGTTTTTTTTTCCATGACCCCCCTCCCCCCAGTGCTTTATGCGTATGTAATATTTAAATTTTAGTGAATTAAAGTGGACTTTGTTTCAAGAATTTTATAGGAAGTCATCAGGTCATCAGAGAAAGCAGGGATGTTACAAAACACAGGTTGCAAACTGCCATTCAGATTAGAGAAATTCAGCTGTAGCGCCATAATTTTAGTAAAAGCCACCAGGGAAGTTTGGGGTTATCAAGATAAGATTGAACTCTTAGAGGTGATCCTTGAGGGCTTCTGCCCCAACTTGCCCTGGGAATATGATGGAACATTGCCCTTGCTGTACTTCAGATTCTTTGGCTTCATCGTGTTTCATCTTTGGCCTTGTTATTGTTTTACAGAAGTCACAGACGCAGTGAGTAGGATGTAGTTTGATATTTCATAACAACGTTGTTTCATTCATCCTGGAAGTCTCCTAAAAGTTCAAAGGTTTCTGCAGTTACAATTAGGTCTCATTATATTAACCACTTTATATTTCTAGAGAGAAATTTGAGTATCATTATTTTTTAATATATGCACACATATTTAATTTATCTACATATCTGCATATATACATGTAAAATCTTATATATGTAAAAGTTTATATTGAAATCTTTCCAATGGTATTTCTTATTGTGAATCATAGTAATATTAAGATATTTTTGACAATATATGTTGAAGATGGACTAGCACCAACAATTATAAATGTCCTCTAATTTCAAATTAGAAAGCCAGAATTTTCTTTTCTTTCTTTTTCTTACATACCTACGTTGTAACACTGGTGGCACAGTGGTTAAGAGCTCAGCTGCTGACCGGAAGGTCAGCAGTTCTGATCCACCAGATGCTCCTTGGAAACCCTATGGGGCAGTTCTACTCTGTCCTGTAGGGTCGCTGTGAGTTGGAATCAAATGGGTTTTGTTTTTTGTTTTTTTTATATAGCTACTTCAGGGAAGTATATTTCAGCATAAGTTATTGATACTTTTGGGTTACACACTTGGAACTTTTAAAAGAGGCAGTGATAGAAACATTTTTCTGAATATCATGGAAGCAGGCATTAATATAGAAAAAGTTTTGGATAGTAAAAATGACATTAAAAAAATTATATCCACCTTCACATAAAATAGTGAAGTGTTTTGAAACCATATAGATGCTATTTCTTTTCTAACATTACAAAGTGTTGAAGAATAAGAACATAATGCTGTATCTTAATGATAAATTTCTTCTCAGCGATGTAATTGGGGACATACTTTAACAGAGAATATAAATTCTAATAAGACTGTTCTGGTATAATTTAACAACAGAGAGTAGAAACACCTTAAGGAGCTCTGGTGGTGCAATGGGTAAGTGCTCGGCTGCTAACCAAAGGGTTATCGGTTTGAACCTACAACAGCAGCTCTGCAGGAGAAAGACCTGGTGATTTGTTTCTGTTAAAGATTACAGCCTAGAAAACCCTGTGGGGCAGTTCTACTCTCACAGGGGGGCACTGTGAGTCGGAATCGACTCAAAACCAGCCAACAACGACAGAAACACCTTGGAAGTGGTTTGAGAAAGTTAGCATCCCTCCTCCCAGCCTAATACAGTTTTATTTACAATAGTGAGGGTGGAAGTCGTTAACTATCTCTTTATTCCAGTGACTGATGGACTGAGAAGTTATATCATGGTCCTTTCAAGCTCTGTGGTCTGCCAGTTTATACTGATAATAGCTAACGTTTATTGAAAGCTTACTATATGCCAGGTATTTTAGATAGATTAACTAATTTAATCTAACACCAGTGGAAGAATGTAGCTTAGGAAATTGAAATCAAGAGAGGTTAAGTAACTTGCCCCAAATCACACGGTAAACAGTGACAGAGCTAAGATTTGACACTAGAGCATTTGTTCTTTTTCTCTATGCTACACTGCCTTTCAGTATTCCTAAAAAATAAACTTATTTACGTTTTCATTTGTGTAAGGGCATGGACTCTATCTTGTAAGGGAAAATGCATGATTATTTTTATTCATCTATTTGTGGTAGAAGAGAGTGAGGTCTTAGAGCGCCTATGTTTAAAAATGAGGGTACTGATGGTAAATTCCACATGTCCCTTTAGGGACTATATTATTTCACAAATTAAACTAGGATTATGTTTTTCCAGATCTAAGAATCTGAAGATCTGTAGGATAGTCATAACTAAGTGTGAATATGTTGTTTTGAAAATTCTTATTAAATATAATTTTTAACTAACTTTCTATATTGTATTTGCCATTTTGGTGCCACTTTGAACTTTTTAAAGCACAATCAAGATAGCTTATCTCTTTTATTGTAATTATTTAGGTACAAATTGCCAGAATGATACCTGGGTGAATGTGATTAAATATTTATGGTGTTTCTTATCTCACAGGTTCCTGACTCATACCCACTTATGATAAGCTGATTAATACTCACCTTGGAAGAAATAAATAATTTAAGGTCTCAGTTTATGACATTAAAGTAATTTTTTAGGAAGAATTAGCCTAAGAAGAGACATATGGGTAGGGCAGCCAGAACTTGAGTGCGTGCTTAAAAATTCTCAGGAGACTAAAGCTTTGCGACATTAATAAAGATGATTAATCATAGCTAATACTAAATGGCAGGCACTATGCTAGGTGCTTTACTTGTATTAATTTAATTCTCATAATAGAACTATAAAGGAGGTATTATAAAAGAGGCATTGTATCTGCATTTTGCTGGTTAGGAAATTGAGGTTTAAAGAGGTTAAGTAACTTAACTTGCCCAATATCCACAATAAATGAGATATGAACACAGATAGTCTGATGTCAGAATCAGTGCCCTTAACCACTATGCTAAGCAAAGATGTGCCTGCCTCCACAGTTTGATTTGAAAAACAACTTTATTAGAGTAAAAAAAGGGGGTAGGGGAGCTAGCCATCTCATTTTTTCCAGTTCTGGGCAGGATAGATTGGCATATATAAGTAATTCTGGATGCATAATCCTGTTTCTGCTGCTTCCCAGCTGTGCATCCTTGGCCAACCCCATATCCTCTATCATTAAAATGGAATCTGCAAATGAAGTATACTTGTCTGGAGAAGAAAGCAGGATTGAAGCACCATAACTAGTGGCATGAGAAGCTCTTGGGATGCTTGTGAAAAATACAAAATCCTAACATTCTTAAATGTCAGACCTGAGAAATCCAATTTTCTAGGACTGGGGGAAGGGCCTAGGAATCAGCATTTTTTAAACTAATACCCCAGATGATTTTGATGACTACTGAAGTTCAAGAACCGCTGAACAATGGAAAGAGTTCTACTTTTTCTTTTCCAACTTATTCACTAATCAGAAACAACTGTTCTGCTAGGAGGGGCAGTTAATGGGGAACAGAGCTGACCTATTTGGGGCTGATGAAGAATGATGAAAGAAAATGTTACTAGGTGGATGTTGAAGAACATTCCCCTTTTATATGTTCTGGAATAGTTTCTGCTGGTATCTTTGAGTTGTAGCCTCGTCTGGCTTTTAAATCTGAAATTACTAATGTGGGGATTAACTTTCAGTAGAAATGAACCTGCTTTAAGAGTAATATCTATAATGGAATATGGAGGGAGAATAGGAATATTAAACAATTGTGGAATTGGAGATTTAAATTTTTAAAAGAAGAGCAAGATCAGGCAACTTTAGCTGAATCTCCTTCATTGCTTGTTCCAGGGACTAATGAGATGATTCTCAGAATGAAGCAAGAGCCTCAGTCATTGTGGAAAGATGCTTTCTGCTAATGAAGAATGGGCCAGAATAAGAAAGATTTTCAACAAGGGTAGGCATAAGGAGTTTCTAGTTGAGACCATTAGTTAACTCCCTTCCCTGCACACACATTTATTCATTTGATTGGTGACTTCTCTCAACCCTCTGGTCTCAGTTTAAACATTCCCTCCTGTTAGATGCTGTGGTAGGCAGAATAATGACCCAAAAGTGCCCGTGTCCTAATCCCTGGGGCCTTAGAATATGTTTGTTCGCATGACAAAAGGGAATTCAAATTGCTAACCAGCTGAATTTAAAATAATCAGGAGATTATTCAGGATTATCGATGTGAGCCAAGTGTATCATAAAAGCCCTTAAAAGTGGAAGAGAAAAGCAGAAGAGGGAGAGCCAGAGGGATGGCGTCCTGAGAAGGACTCAGTCTGATGTTGCTAGAGAAAAGGGCCACAAGCCAAGGAATGCAGGTGGCCTTTAGAAACTGGAAAAGGCAAGGAAATGGATTTTTCCCTAGAGCCTCCAGAAGGAACACAGCCCTACCAACACCTTGATTTTAGTCCAGTAGACCCATTTTGGACTTTGGATCTACAGAACTATAAAATAATATGTGTTGCTTTTAGCCACTAAACGTGTGGTAATTTGTTAAAGCAGCAATAGGAGACTAACACAGATGCATTTCCTGACTCCTTAATCTAAAGTGGCTAAGGTAGGTTCCCCATTATTCTCCTTCTCAGCAACCTGTTCTTTTCCTTATTACTCTTTCTCACAATAGGGAATTATTTGTTTACTTACTTGTGTACCTGTGTTCCCCTCTAGACCAAGTGCTCTGTGAGGCCAGGGACTCGTCTCTCTTGTGTGTTACCAGTACTGACCCAGTCAGCCTCGTTCCAGGCACAATAAATAGTTGAGTGAATGGGTGAGATTAGGTTTGAGTCAGGTGAAGGGGCATTCCCAGCAAGGCAGAGCCAACAGGCCAGAGAAGTAGTTGGGTACATTTGTTGTTGTGTGCCATCAAGTCAATTTCGACTCACAGCAGCCCAATGTGACAGAGTGGAACTGCCCTATGGGGTTTCCTAGGCTGTAAATTTCACGGGAGCAGATTGCCAAGCCTTTTCTCCTGTGGATTGGCTGGTGGGTTCGAACCACTGACCTTTCGCTTTGCAGCAAAGTAACCATTGTGCCACCAGGACTCCTTTGGATACATCTAAGAAGCTATAAATTATGACTATTGGATTAAGAAAATATTTTTGTGATCTAGATAAGATATTAAGCCTGAGCTAGGGAAGTGGAAATATAAAGAAGTGGAGAGATTCAGGTGATGTTACAGTGTAGAAGTGATAGAACTTGGCTGCTGAGTACATGGAAATAGGAAAAATCACTGCCAAGTCTCTGGCTTAGTCAAGTGAATGGGATGTTGGTAATTTTCATTTAGAAGCTATGAAAAGAGAAGATGGTGTTAGAGCAAAAAGAGTTTCAGCTCTGGACATGTATGAAATACCTGTAGGCCTTCCTAGAGTAGATATCTGGCAGTCTACAGGAATTGTGGGTCTGGAACCCAAGAGAAAAATGCTGATTTGGAAATGATTATTAGTTGGTAAGGGGGAAGATTTAGAGTGAAGAGAGGAACAAGAATGGAACTTTGAGAAACACCAATACTTCAGGAGCAGCAGAGGAAAAGGAGACTGAGAAGGCAGGCAAAGATGTAGGCATAACTGGGGGTTATGGTGACAGGGGAGGCCAGGGAACTATTTTAGGAAGGAGGAATAGCCAACCAATGTCAAGTGCTACAGAGGATACAACAGGACTTTTGTACTGTCCGTTGGATTTAGCAACAGCGGTCATTAAAATAATGTCCTCAGAAAACATTTTAGGCATTTAGACATTTTGAATTATTTCCGCTTTTGATAATTTATACTAAAGAATTACTGGATCAAAAGATAATAAACATTTTTAAGCCCTTTGATGAATGTTGCCAAATGGTTTACAAAAGATATTAGTGTATACTCCCAGTAGGGGCACATCAGAAGTACCATAGCATATTGGTTAAGTAAATGCACTCTGAAGTTATACTCTCTGGGTTCACATCTAACTTTATCAAGTACAGTGGCCTTGGGTGAGTTACTGAGCCTCAGTTTTCTTATTTGCAAAAATGGGGACAATAATAGTACCTACCTCAAGGGTATTATTATAGGCGTTGTTAAAATGAATTTTTACTTTTTTAAAGCTCTTAACCAGTGTCTAAATGCTCTATCCAAAGTGTTAGATAGCTAAACTCAATATTTGATACTCTAATTTTTTCATAGTTTTCAAATTTGAAAGTGATGAATAATAGTATCTACTTTTTTAGTCAACTTTGTTGTTGTTGTTAGGTGCTGTCGAGTTTCTGACTCACAGCGACCCTATGTACAACAGAACAAAATACTGCACGGTCCTGCACTAGGTCCTGCACTATCTCACAATCGTTGTGAGATGCTTGAGCCTGTTGTTGCAGCCACTAGTCAGCTTTATACAGGTGCAATTTGCATACATTAAAAGGGACCCATTTTAAGTGGACAGTTCAGTGAGTGTTGACAAATATTTATACCTGTGTAACCACCACCACAGACAGACAGGGGTGTAGCAAGGGTAATGAGCGCCCAAGGCCAATCTCTAAATTGTCCTCCTCTTCCCAATTTAAAGATGAATAGACATTGATAGCGGTGGTGCATCAGCAGAAACGCCTTCCCTCCTCTTTTCTGGCTGACTCAGTCAGGCCTGTTTCATATTTGTGGCCCCTCAGAATGTCATTCTGCACCTTGTCTGGTGCCCCCTTGGACTTGTGCCCAGGAGCAAGTGCCCCCCTCTACCCCTGCCCCCCCTCAGTACACACACCTCTGCAGTCTGATGTGGAACATTTCAGTCACCCCAGGGTTCCGTTTTTTTTCTTTTTTTGGCTTCTTCCCAGTCAATCAGTCAATCACCAACCCCACCGCAGACCCCAGGCAACCATTACTCTGCTTTCTTTACATGGATTAAAATGATCTTTTCTAAAGTTTCATGTCAGTGAAACAGTATGTACTCTTGTTTTTGGCGTCTTTCACTCAGCATGATGTTTGTGACACGCACCCATGTTGTGCATATCAATAGTTTCCTATCACTGAGTAGTGTTCTGTTTTATGGATGTACTATACTTTGTCAGTGTTTATGCTGCTTCCAAATTTTGGTTATTATGAATACTGCTATGAACACTTACGTATGAGTCCTTGTGTGGACATATATTTTCATTGTTTTAATTTTCATTCCTTTATTGAATCATTAAAAGTTTGAAAACTTTTCAAGATTTTTTTTTTTCCTTTTTTGTAAATTCTTTGTCTATTTTTTAATTTGTGGTGTTTTTTTGACCCATCTGTATGAGCTCTTTGTACATTAAAGATATTATTGGTTACATTTCTTAAGACTTTTTATTTCTTTTTAACTTTTATATGGGTTGTAATTATTTTGATAGTCAAATCTTAATTTTTTTCTTTTTATATCTTCTATAGGTTTGACCCTTTAAGGTTTCCAGTAAAGGGTGTTTCTTGGCTGGTTTTCAGAAGTAGATCTCCAGGTCTTTCTTCATAGTCTGTTTTAGACTGGAAGCTCCGCTGAGACCAACATAAAATATCATGTACCATGATCGAAAGTGAGTTCACTCAGATTTCTTGTATTCTCATTAAAATATATTCCTAAGTGGTGCATATGGTTTGCACTCTCCTGCTAACCTAAAGATTGGTGGTTCAAACCTACCTAGCAGTACTGTGGAAGAAAAGGCCTGGCCATCTGCTTCTGTTAAGATTACAGCCAAGAAAACTCTATGGAACAGTTTTACTCAGTATCATGTGAGGTCGCCATGAGTTGGAATCGACTCAACGACAACAACAACATCATAGGCAGACTTAGTGTATCACTCGGGGCCCTTCGCACCTTATTTTCAGGATCCTATCATTTGTGCATGTGTGTGTATGCGTATGCAACTGATTTTATGTGTTTCAGTTACACATTTTTGATTTTTGGATCCTGCCTCTTTACTGTAGTGTTAGTTTCTGAAGCACAGTAGCTAAAACATTAAGTGCACGGGTATTGGCTGTTGTGGGCCTGGCAGAGTAAAATAGTCACTTTGCAAATGGAGAACCTGAAAGGCAGGCTGTTTTCCATAGTTAATCATTTTGGTGTTAGCCCTTTCCAATGCAATAGCATGCTTCATCAGAAGAACATCCCTGAACAAATGAGCTGCAGCTAATCCTAACTCAAATAAAGCTACCAGATAATCTCTCTCCTTTTCCAGAGCTAATCCTGCATCTTAATTGACTCAGTTGTTTAAATGAGGGGGTGGGGCCAGATGAGTCCTAAAGCCCCTTTAGCACTTACATGCCATCTTTGTCAGCTCTCTGGTTTATTTGTCCTGTCCACCTCTTAAAAGTAGCACAGGCTTTAATTTTGTTCAGCCTACAGACATCACTTTGTTCTACATTGGTGAAAGGTCATAGTTTCAGAAGATATTTGAAGGGAAAAGATCTATTTTTTTTCTCAGAGATTATGTTTGTGTTTTCCTATAAACTGAGTTGGGTGGGGGTACAGTTAGATGCTTCTTTTATGGTTATATAGGTCAAATCCTGTTAGAGTGAATGTAGCCTTTTGAAGTAAATTTGATACATGCACACGTGCATCTACAACTATAGCGGCACCTGTGGAATGAGGTTGGTGACTTACTTTACTCTTTGCCTATCCCTTGTCTATAACCAGACAGTTCTCCACGGATGGAGAAAAACACACAGTGCTGCTGTTGGGGTGGCGCAGTGGTTAAGAGCTATGGCTGCTAACCAAAAGGTTAGCATTTTGAAGCCCCCAGCTGCTCCTGGAAACCCTGTGGGGCAGTTCTACTGTGTCCTATAGAGTTGCTATGAGTCGGAATCGACTCGATGGCAATGGTTTTTTTTGTTTTTTTTTTCCTTAGACCTAACAGGGAGGAGCCCTGGTGGAGCAGTGGTTAAACGCTTGGCTGCTAACTGAAAGGTTGGCAGTTGGAACCCACCAGCAACTCCACTGGAGAAAGATATGGCAGTCTGCTTCTGTAAAGATTTGCAGCTTTGGAAACCCTATAGGGCAGTTCTACTCTGTCCTGTAGAGTTGGCTATGAGTCGGAATCAACTTGACAGCAGTGGATTTGGCTTGTTTTTCAGACTTAACAGGGCCAGTAGTGCTGTCCAGCCATCCTTCTGCACTACCTGCTGTCTCACCCTCCTAGATGAGTATTTCACACTTCTCCTTTCACTGAGAAAACAAAAAGCAACCAAGTTGAAACTTCTACCCTCTCTCCCTGTCTACTAACCTACCTGCCTCTGCACCCAGTACTCTGCCGACTTCAAGTATTAATATGCCCTGTTAGTATCTAAGGCTAGTCCTTGCACTCTTAAATCTCACCCACTATCTAGTCCCTTATTTGAATCTGTATTTGATGATAAGGCTATTAGCAGCAAACATTTAAGTATTTCCTATGCGGCAGACATTGTGCTAAATACGATTATCCAGTTTAATCCCACAATACCCCTATTCAGTATATGTTATCCCATTTTATGAAAAGGAAATGAGGCGCTTAATAAGCTTAAGGGACCAGCTGAAGATAGGAAGTGGCAGAGCTGGGACTGGATCTCGGTGTGCCTGACTCCAGAACCTAACTTAAGAATGATGCAGTGCAGCCACTAAAATAAAAGCCTCCTGGAGATCCTTGTTATGTGGTATCTGTACATGTTGGTCATTTATGTTTATATACTGTTAAAGGAGCCGTGGTGCTGCAGTGGTTAAGCACTTGACTGCCAACTGAAATGTCGACAGTTCCAACCTTATCAGTCGCTCCTTGGGAGAAAGATGTGGCAGTTGCTTCCGTAAAGATTACAGCCTTGGAAACCCTATGGAGCAGTTCTACTGTGTCCTTAGGGTCACTATGAGTTAGAATCCACTCGACGGCAGTAGGGTACTGTTCAAAAGTATTTAAGAAATAATGTTTTGGAAATCGGGGCTTAATTCTGTGATTGTTAAAACAGTAATAAATATAAAGAATATACTTTTCTTTGTAAATTTTAAGCTGGAAGTCAAATCGTGGCTCTGCCCAGTAACCTAGGAAAGCCCTTGTGGTCTGGTTCACATTAACATATTCTCATACAAAAACTGGTGAGCTGTTGGCTGTGATTGTAAAAGCTTTTGTGTGTGAGTGCATAGATACGGGTAACCTAGAGCTGCAGCTTGGAGTGCTCTGGGCTGCTTCTCAAGAGGGCCTCTTCTGAGGAAAGTGAGAAATGAATCCTCAACTTCAGTTTTTTACAGTTAACTTTGCAGTAGACTTCATATCACATGGGGTCACCATGAGTTGGAATTAACTCAATGGCAACTAACAACATTATAGGCAGACTTAGTGCATCACTTGGGGCCCTCCCCACCTCATTATTTTCAGGATCCCATCACTTGTGCGTATGTGTGCACGTGTACGCAGCTAACTCATTTTTTGTGTTTTGGTTGCGGTTTTGATTTTTGGATCCTGGCCCTCTTTACTGTGCTGTTAGTTTCAGACTCAAGAACAGAAATGCTATTAAGGTAGGTAAAACAATGAATCCATCCCTAATCCTACTCTTTAATTTTCTGGTTCTCTAGAAGAGATGGTGCCAAGTCAGAGTTAGGGGCTCAAAGGAGCCTCCCTTTCTGGTTCTTCTTCTCTGTGCCACATCATACTTACTCTCTTGCCCACTTACTCTATTAAGGCATGAGTTCCCTTACTGAAGAAGACCTGAGTGATTGGACAATAGTCACCTGTTTTTTCTGGGAGCATAGAAAATTCATTGATAGAACTGACCTTCACTTAAGGTTCCAAATGCCTGTGAAGTGAGCAGCAGCTGTAATTACACTTGATACCAGAGGAAGGGAGGTCCAGATCGCAAACAATATGCTGCGTTGGGTTTTAGTAGGTTGTTGTTAGGTGCCGTTGAGTCGTTTCCGACTCATAGTGACCCCATGTACAACAGAATGAAACGTTGCCCAGTCCTGTGCCATCCTCACAATTGCTGCTATGCGTTAGCCCATCGTTGCAGCCACTGTGTCAGTCCATCTCGTTGAGGATCTTCCTCTCTTTCACTGACCCTCTGCTTTGCCAAGCATGATGTTCTTCTCCAGGTGCTGGCCCCTCCTGATAACACATCCAAAGTATGTGAGATGAAGTATCACCACCCTTGGCTTCTAAGGAGAATTCTGGCTGTACTTCTTCCAAGACAGATTTGTTCTTTCTTCTTGCAGTCCATGGTGTATTCAGTATTCTCTGCCAACACCATAATTCAAAGTTATCAGTTCTTCAGTCCTCCCTATTCATAGTCCAGCTTTAGCATGCATATGAGACGATTGAAAATACTATGACTTGGGTCAGGTGCACATTAGTCCTCAGAGTGACATCTTTGCTTTTTAACACGTTAAAGAGGTCTCTTGCAGCAGATTTGTCCAGTGCAGTAGGTAGTTTGGTTTCCTGACTGCTGCTCCCATGGGCGTTGATTGTGGGTGCAAGTAAAATGAAATCCTTGACAACTTTAGTCTTTTCTCCGTTTATCATGATGTTGCTTGTTGGTCCAGTTGTGAGAATTTTTGTGTTCTTTATGTTGAGGTATAATCCATAGGGAAGGCTGTAGTCTATGATCTTCATCAGTAAGTGCTTCAAGTCCTCTTCACTTTCAGCAAGCAAGGTTCTGTCATCTGCATAATGCAGATGGTTAACGAGTCTTCCACCAATCCTGATGCCACATTCTTCTTCGTATAGTCTGTTTTCTCAGACTGTTTGCTCAGCATACAGATTGAATAAGTATGGTGAAAGGATACAACCCTGATGCACACCTTTCCTAACTTTAAACCACACAGTATCCCCCTGTTCTGTTCAAACGACTGCCTCTTGGTCTTTGTACAGGTTCCTCATGAGGACAATTAAGTGTTCTGGAATTCCCATTCTTCGCAATGTTATCCATAATTTGTTATGGTCTACACAGTTGAATGCCTTTGCATAGTCAATAAAACACGGGTAAGTATCTTTTGTGTATTCTCTGCTTTCAGCCAAGGTCCATCTGACATCAGCAGGGATATCCCTAGTTCCGTGTCCTCTTCTGAATCAGGCTTGAACTTCTAGCAGTTCCCTGTCGATGTACTGCTGTAACCGCTTTTGGATGATCTTCAGCAAAATTTTACTTGTGTGTGATATTAATGATAATGTTCCATAATTTCCACGTTCTGTTGGATCACCTTTCTTTGGAATGGGCACAAATAGGAATCTTTTCCAGTCTGTTGGCCAGGTAGCTGTCTTCCAAATTTCTTGGCATAGACAGTTGAGCACCTCCAGTGTTTCATCAGTTTGTTGAAACATCTCAACTGATATTCTGTCAATTCCTGGGGACTTGTTTTTTGTCATTCCCTTCAGTGTAGCTTGGACTTCTTCCTTTAATACATCAGTTCTTGATTGTATGCTGTCTCCTGAAATGTATGAACGTTGACCAGTTCTTTTTGGTACAGTGACTCTATTCCTTCCGTCTTCTTTTAATGCTTCCTATGTCATTCAGTATTTTTCCTATAGATTCTTCACTATTGTAGTTCAAGGCTTGAATTTTTTCTTCAGTGCTTTCAGCTTGGGAAATGCCTAGCGTTTTCTTCCCTTTTGGTTTTCTAACTCCAGGCCTTTGCACGTTTCATTATAATACTTTGTCTTCTCGAGCCACCCTTTGAAATCTGCTGTTCAGCTCTTTTTTTCTTCATCATTTTTTTCTTTTGCTTTAGCGGCTCTATGTTCAAGAGCAAGTTTTGGAGACTCTTCTGACATCCATTTTGGTCTTTTCTTTCTTTCCTGTCTTTTTTTTTTTTTTTAAATCTTTCAAGGAATTTACTCATTTCATCTAAGTTGTTGAATTTATTGCATAAAGTTATTCACAACTGCAATGTAACAGGTTTCTCTTTATACATGGCCTTTCTGGCCTTGAGTTTATGATTTTGCCAAAAATAATTGGTTGGGCCACCCTTTCCTGTCTCTTTAATGACCTCCTGCTTTCTTCATGTATGATGTCCTTCCACAATTCATCTGGTCTTCCGTCATTAGTGTTTAATGCATCAGATCTGTTCTTGAGATGTCAGTAAATTCAGGTGGAATATACTCAAGGTTGTACTTTGGCACTTGTGGACTTATTCGAATTTTCTTCAGCTTCAGTTTGAACTTGCAGATGAACAACTGATTGTCTGTTCCTGTCTGTTCCACCCGAGTTGGCCCCTGGCCTTGTTCTGACTGATGATATTGAGGTTTTCCATCGTCTCTTTCCACAGAGATGTAGTCTGTTTGATTCCTTTGTATTTCATCTTGCAAGGTCCACGTGTTTAGTTACCATTTTTGTTGTTTAAAAAGGTATTTGCAGTGAAGAAGTCATTGGTCTTGCAAAATTCTATCATGCAATCTCTGGCATCATTTCTTTCACGAAGGCCATATTGCCTGTGAAGTGAGCAGCAGCTGTCTGTTGGAATTGCTCCCAGAAGAGATTGCAAACAATATGCTGTGCTGGGTTTTAGTAGTAGCTACTATTTTTACAGAATCTAGAAAGTTGTGATGCCCTGGGGGAGCTCGTAACCAAATGGTATGAAACTAAATTCTGGTCATTAATTCAGATAATGTGCTGAAAATTAACTTATCTCTATATTAATAGGGACATAAATGTGTTTTTCATTACTACCATGAGTTTAAAAAAGTGTTGCACATTCATGGTAGACTTTTGTCTAATCCACTCTGAAAAAAACCTGTAGAGTAACCACTTTGAGATTCTGTTTGTTCTTGGGGAACAAATGTCAGAAATTTGAGTGAGAATTAATCAGAAAACACAAAATTCCTGAATTCATTATAATATGATATAGCATGTAATATTTTTGTTGATCTTATCTAATGTGAATGAAACTACCCATTTTTTGTATAGTATTTGCTTAGTATCACAACTTTGTCTATAGATTTTGATATCTTATTGATTTTATACTTTGTGTTGGGATTGTATGATTCATTCCTTGGATTTCATTTTAGGTAAAAAATAGTGTATTGCAAGGCACTGAAAGTGTGTTTGTAATTCAGAGTCTTCCCTCCCCGCAAGTATCTTGACTTAATTACAAAAAAAAAAAAAAAATAGGTGAGATAATTTTTTTTAAATTTCAAAAAATAATTAAGGTTGTCTTTAGATGAGAAGGTTTATGAACAGAGAAATAAGAATGGGAAGTGACAGGAGCAGATCATTAGTAGCTCCTCCTCAGGATTTTCCAGTATTCTTATTGTGTTCTTTTACTGTTGAAGGCTTCATGTCATGACCTCTTCATTTTTTTTTTTTTTTCATTCCATTATCTGCTGGCTTTTAAATGGAATAATTTCTTTGGTATTTGCAATGTTTGGGAGCTGCTTTGAACATACCCGGCTATTGTTCCCAAGCACTTAAGTTTGGGATTGGGATTGGGCTCTCATGCTGTGAATTTAATGATCAACTCTTTTGACTTTAAAATACAAATTGTCCTGTATTTCATTGTTCTCTTAAAAATAAAAACAGGCTGCAGATACTTTGGCTGTGAGGCAAAAAAGAAGAATTTATGATATCACCAATGTCTTGGAAGGAATTGACCTGATTGAAAAAAAGTCCAAAAATAGTATCCAATGGAAGTAAGTTACAAACCAACGCCCTTTCTAAAAACTCTAATTTTTCTTCTCAATGCTCTGTAAAATCTGGCCTGTCTAACATTCCTTAATCCTCTGTTTCAGCCCTCTGCCCTAGTCACACCAGGCCCCTCACTTTTCTCTGGACTCACCTCTGGGCCTCAGTATATTTCATCCCTGTTTTGGGATGTTCCTTTGCTCTTCTCTGCCGTTAAAGCTCAAGTCTTACTTTTTCCCTTAAGCTATTCATATGGCACCCACTGCTTACTGCTTGATATTATTAATCCTTCTCTACCTAAGTCTTTATCTCCTCAACTAGTATAAGCTCCTTGAGAACAGGAACTATGTCTTATACATAATAGTTGATTATAATCATTATAGTTGATTGTAATGCATGTTGTCATTTGTTAACTATTGCATGGTTGTGTGTGTGTGTGACTGTGACAATCAGAAAAACAAATCATTCTGTTCTTTAAATTTGGCCCCTTTGACTGTACTTTTTTTTTTAAGCCGAAATTCCAAAAAGATATTAAAAGGTTATAATTTATCAGTATCTGAGTCTACATCATGAGAATGCCAAATGACAGTTTATTTTTGATGTCCTCTGGGCATCACAGTCACCAGCCTGGCCTTCCAGATGACAAAAACCACTCTAGACCATGCTAAGAATTTTTATAATTTGATTGTTCTTGTCAATAAATTTTTTTAAGCAAATATGTTCAGAGGCATGGTGTTTGTTTTCTAATGATTTTAATACTGTATTTTTAGAAGCGTGTATAACGATATTTGTCTTGAATATGTTACTAAGCCAAAATTACTACAACAAAAATTAAGTTATGTTAACCTGGGTCTGACACTGGGGATATTAAATATTTTTAAGAGGTGTAGGTGCTGGCTGTAATACTAAAGAAGTCATAGATAGATTAAGGTATCTTAAAGCTGAAATTGAAGATCTAGAACTGAAGGAAAGAGAACTTGATCAGCAGAAGTTGTGGCTACAGCAAAGCATCAAAAATGTGATGGATGACTCCATTAATAATAGATATCCTTTTAAGTTATACATGTTGTTATAAAATATATATTTATATAATATATATAGTCTTTCAGTTTGCAGGTCACTTGCTTTATTCTAGTGTTTTTTGAGTTAAATTTTTTTTTTAGTTTTGTTTTATTGTTGTAGTTTAAATGTTTACATTTCACGTTAGTCTCCCATACAAAAATTTATACATACATTGTTATGTGACCCTAATTGTGTGACAGCACACTCCTCCTTTCCACCCGATTCCCCATGTCCATTCAACCAGCTCCTAGCCCTCTCTGCCTTCCCGTCTCACCTCTGGACAGAAGCTGCCTGTTTAGTCTCTTGTATCTACTTGAGCTAAGAGGCATACTCCTCACAAGTATCACTTTATGTCCCATAGTCTGGTCTAATCCCTATCTGAAGAGTTAGTCTCAGAAATTGTTTTAGTTCTGAGCTGATAGAGAATCCAGGGGCCATGCTTTCCAGGGGTTCCTCCAGTCTCATTCACACCTTTAAGTCTAGTCTTACTAGAATTTGAGTTCTGCACCCCATCTTTCTCCTGCTCCATCAGGGAGTCTCTGTTGTGTTCCCTGTCAGGGCGGTCATTGGTGGTAGCTGGACACCATCCAGTTCCTGGTCTCAGGCTGATGAAGTCTCTCGTTTCTGTGGCCGTTTCTGTCTTTTGGGCTAATATTTTCCTTGTGTCTTTGGTATTCTTCATTTTCCTTTACTCCAGGTGGTTGGGACCAATTGATGCATCTTAGATGGCTGCTTGCAAGCTTTTAAGACCCCAGCCGCCACTCACCAAAGTAGGATACAGAACTTTTTCTTAATAAGCTTTGTTATGCCAGTTGACCTATATCTCCCCTCAAAGCATGGTCCCCAGACCCCTGCTCCTGCTACTCTGTCCCTCAAAGTGTTTGACTGTATTTGGGAAACTTCTTGGCTTTTAGTCCAGTTGTGGTGACTTCCCCTGTAGTGTGTGTTGTCCTTCCCTTCACTAAGATAATACTTATCTACTATCTAGTTAGTAAATAACCCTTCCCGTCCCTCCCCACCCTCGTAACCAACAAAGAATGTTTTCTTCTGAGTTTAAACCTTTTCTTGAGTTCTTATAATAGTGGTCTTAAACAATATTTGTCCTTCTGTGACTGACTAAATTCACTCAGTATAATGACCTCCAGCTTCCTCCATGTTATGTTTCACGGCTTCATCATTGTTCTTTATCATTGTGTAGTATACCATTGTGTGGATATACCATAATTTGTTTATCCATTCATCTGTTGATGGGCACCTAGGTTGCTTCCATCTTTTTGCTATTGTGAACAGTGCTGCAGTGAACATGGGTGTGCGTATATCTATTCGTGTGATGGCTCTTATTTCTCTAGGATATATTCCAAGGACCAGGATAGTTGGATCATATGGTACTTCTATTTCTAACTTTTTAAGGAAGCGCCAAATCTATTTGCAAAGTGGTTATACTATTTTACATTCCCACCAACAGTGTATAAGTGTTCCAGTCTCTCCATAACCTCTTCAAAATTTATTTGTGTTTTTTTGGATTAATGCTAGCCTTGTTGGGGTGAAATGATATCTCATTGTAGTTTTGATCTGCATCTCTAATGGCTAATGATCGTGAGCATTTCTTCATGTGTCTGTTAGTCTTCTGAATATCTTCTTTGGCAAAGTGCCTGTTCATATCCTTTGCCCATTTTTTAATTGGGTTATTTGTCTTTTTGTTGTTGAGGTTTTGCAGTATCTTGTAGATTTTAGAGATTAGACGCTAATCGGATTTGTCGTAGCCAAAATTTTTTTCCCAGTCTGTAGGTTGTCTCTTGACTCTTTCGGTTAAGTCTTTCGATGAGCATAAGTGTTTGATTTTTAGTTGCTCCCAGTTTTGTCTCTCTTCTGGTGCTTGTGCATTGTTACTTATGGTTCGTATTCTGTTTATGCCATTGTCCCTATTTTTTCTTCCATGATCTTTATGGTTTTCGATTTTATATTTAAGTCTTTGATCCATTTTGAGTTAGTTTTTGTGCATGGTGTGAGGTATAGGTCTTGTTTCAGTTTTTTGCAGATGGATATCCAGTTATGCCAGCACCATTTGTCAGAGAGACTCTTTTCCCCAATTAATGGACTTTGGGCTGCTCATAGGTGGATGAATTTATATCTGGATTCTCAATTCTGTTGCATTGGTGTGTGTATCTGTCGTACTAGTACCGGGCTGTTTTGACTATCGTGGCAGTATAATAGGTTCTAAAATCAGGTAGTGTGAGGCTTCACACTTTGTTCTTCTTGAGTAATGCTTTATTTATCCGGGGCTTCTTCCATTTCCGTATGAAGTTGGTGATTTTTTTCTTCATCTCGTAAAAAATGCCGTTGGAATCTGGATTGGGATTGCATTGTATCTGTTGATCACTTTGGGTAGAATTGACATTTTCACAGTGTTGAATCTTCCTATCCATGAGCAAGGTATGTTCCTCCACTTATGCAGGTCTCTTTTGGTTTCCTGCTGTAGTGTCTTGTGGTTTTCATTGTATAGGTCTTTTATATCACTGGTTAGATTTATTCCTAAGTATTTTATCTTCTTGGGGGCTTTTGTAAATGTTATTGATTGGGTGATTTCCTCTTTGAGGTTCTCTTCGTTGGTATAAAGGAATCCAACTGATTTTTGTATGTTTATCTTCTATCCTGAAACTTTGCTGAAATCTTCTATTTAGTTACACTAGTTTTCTTGTGGATTCTTCGGAGTTTTCTGTGTATAAGATCATGTTATCTGCAAATAGAGATACTTTTACTTCTTCCTTACTAATCTGCATATCCTTTATTTCTTTCTCTAGCCTAATTGCTCTGGCTCCAGCACAATGTTGAATAAGAGTGGTGATAAAAGGCATCCTTGTCTGATTCCCGTTCTCAAGGGGAATGCTTTCAAAGTCTCTCCATTTAGGATGGTGTTGGCTTTTGGCTTTGTATAAATCCCCTTAATTATATTGAGGAATTTCCCTTCTATTCCTATTTGGTTGAGAGTTTTTGTCATGAATTGGTGTTGGACTTTGTGAAATTTTCACATCAACTGATAAGATCATGTCGTTCTTTTCTTTTGTTTTATTTATGTGATGGATTACACTGATTGTTTTTCTGATGTTGAACTATCCTTGCATACCTGGTATAAATCCCACTTGATCATGGTGAATTATTTTTTTGATATATTGTTGAATTCTATTGGCTAGAATTTTGTTGAGGATTTTTGTGTCAATGTTCATGAGGGATATTGGTCTGTAATTTTCTTTTTTTGTGGTGTCTTTACCTGGTTTTGGTACCAGGGTTATGCTGGTTTCATAGAATGAGTTTGTGAGTATTTCATCCTTTTCTCTGCTCTGAAATACCTTTAGTAGTAGTGGTGTTAACTTTTCCCTGAAAGTTTGGTAGAATTCTCCAGTGAAGCCATGCGGGCCAGGGCTGTTTTCTTTTTTTTTTTTTTTGGTTGGGAGTTTTTTAATTACCTTTTCAATCTCTTCTTTTGTTATGGGTTTATTTAGTTGTTCTACCTCTGTTTGTGTTAGTTTAGGTAGAGAGTGAGTTTATAGAAATTTGTCCATTTCCTCTAGGTTTTCAAATTTGTTAGAGTAGAATTTTTCATAGTATTCTGTTAGAATGCTTTTAATTTCAGTTGGGTCTGTTGTGATATCACCCATCTCATTTCTTATATGGGTTATCTGCTTCCTCTCCTGTTTTTTTTTTTTTTTTTTTTTTGGTCAGTTTGGCCAATGGTTTATCAATTTTGTTGATCTTTTCAAAGAACCAGCTTGTGGTCTTGTTAACCCTTTCAATTGTTTTTCTATTCTCTATTTCATTTAATTCTGCTCTGATTCTTATTATTTCCTTTCTTCTGGGGCCCAAGGGCTTCTTTTGCTGCTCTCTTTCTACTTGTTCCAGTTGTAGGGTTCGTGTTTTGATTATGGCCTTTTCTTCTTTTTGGATGTGTACATTTATTGCTACCAACTGATCTCTGAACACTGCTTTTGCTGTGTCCCAAAGGTTCTGGTAGAATGTGTTTCCATTCTCATTTGATTCTGTGAATTTCTTTATTCCATCCTTAATTTCTAATATAACCCAGTAGTTTTGGAGCAAGGTGTTGTTCAGTTTCCATGTGTTTGATAGTTTTTCGTTGCTTTTTCTGTTACTGATTTCTACTTTCATGGCTTTCTGGTCAGAAAAGATGCTTTGTAATATTTCAATGCTTTGGATTTTGTTAAGGCTTGCTTTATGGCCTAATATGTGGTCTGTTCTGGAGAATGTTCTGTTTGCATTGGAAAAGAAAGTATACTTGGCTGCTGTTGGGTGGAATGTTCGGTATATGTCTATGAGATCAAGTTGGTTGATTGTAGCATTTAGATCTTCCTTGTCTTTGTTGAGCTTCTTTCGTGATGTTCTGTCCTTCACTGAAAGTGGGATTTTGAAATCTACTACTATTGTGGAGCTGTCTATCTCTCTTTTCAGTGCTGTTAGAGTTTGTTGTATGTATTTTGGAGCCCTGTCATTGGGTGCGTAAATATTTATTATAGTTCTCTCCTCCCGGTGTATTGACCCTTTAATCATTATACAGTGTCCTTCCTTATCCTTTGTGGTGGGTTTTACTTTTAAGTTTGTCTTCTCAGAGATTAATATTGCCACTCCTGCTCCTTTTTGAGTGTTGTTTGCTTGATTACATTTTTTTCCATCCTTTGAGTTTTAGTTTCTTTGTGTCTTTGAGTCTAAGGTGTGTCTCTTGTAGGCAGCATATAGGTGGATTGTGTTTTTTTATTCAGTCTGCCACTCTTTGTCTCTTTATTGGTGCATTTAGTCCATTTACATTCAGCGTAATTATTGATAGGTATGAGTTTAGTGCTGTCATTTTGATGTCTTTTTTTGTGTGTTCACAGTTTCTTTGTTGCACTTAATTTTCTGTACTGAGTCATTTTTCCTTGTATGTTTTCATCTTTTTCATTGTTGTTGATTTTGTATTTGCTGAGTCTTTGTATTTTTCTAGTTTTTTTTTAATTTTGACTTGTAGGATTGTTAGTTTCCTTTGTGGTTACCTTAATATTTACCCCTATTTTTCTAAGTTTATACCAGTCTTTTATTTCTTTATATCTCCTTGACTTCCTCTCCATATGAAAAATCTATGTCTACATTTTTTTAAGTTCCTGTTTTTTGTTTTAACGTTCTTTTACATATTGACATCTGTTTCCCTATTTTCAGTGTTTTAGCTTTGATTTACTTTAGTGACTTCCCTATCTGGGTTGATATCTGGTTGCTCTGTCCTGTGTTCTAGTCTTGGGTTGTTATCTGATGTTATCGATTTTCTAACCGGAGGACTCCCTTTAGTATTTCTTGTAATTTTGGTTTGGTTTTTGCAAATTCCCTAAACTTCTGTTTATCTGGAAATGTCCTAATTTCACCATCATATTTGAGAGACAGTTTTGCTGGATATGTAATTCTTGGCTGGCAATTCTTTTCCTTCAAGGCTTTATATATGTCATCCCATTGCCTTCTTGCCTGCATGGTTTCTGCTGAGTAGTGTGAGCTTATTCTTATTGACTCTCCTTTGTACATGACTTTTCGTTTATCCCTAGCTGCTCTTAAAATTCTCTCTTTATCTTTGGTTTTGGCAAGTTTGATTATAATATGTCTTGGTGACTTTGTTTTGGGATTTACCTTATGTGGGGTTTGATAAGCATCTTGGATAGATACCTTGTCATCTTTTATGATATCAGGGAAGTTTTCTGCCAAGAAATCTTCAACAATTCTCTCTGTATTTTCTGTTATCCCCCCTGCACCCCATTCTGGTAGTCCAGTCACTTGTAGATTATTCCTCTTGATAGAATCCGACATAATTCTTAGGGTTTCTTCATTTGTTTAAAATTCTTTTATCTGGTTTTTCCTCAAATAATTTGGTGTCAAGTGCTTTATCTTTATAGTCTCACTAATTCTGACTTCCATTGCCTCAATTCTGCTCCTATGACTTTCTACTGAGTTGTCTAATTCTGTCTTTTATTGTTAATCTTTTGGATTTCTGATTGCTGTCTCTATGGATTCTTGCAGCCTGTTAAATGTTATTATGCTCTATTCTTAATTTCCTCTATTGTGTGTTCTGTGTTTTGCTTAATTTCCTTCCTAATCTCTTAAAGAGTTCTGTATATTAATCTTTTGTACTCTGCCCCTGGTAATTCCAATTCCAATTCTGGAAAATTTCTAGATTCAGTTTTGGAGCTTGCTGAAGCCATCATGGACTGTGTCTTTATGTGATTTGATATTGACTGTTGTCTCGGAGCCATCAGTAAGTTATTATATTTATTTATGTTTGCTTAGTGTGTCCTAGCTTTTTGTTTTGATATTCCCAAATAGGCTGCTCGTGGGAGCTAGTTTGATTATTCTCACCTTTGAAGCTCTAATGCCCTGTCACCAGGTGGTTAGATCTGTTACTAGGTAGGTGAGCGCTGGAGTCTGCCCTCTCTTCCTGTATGGATTCAGCTCAGGTGCCCAGGTAGACAGCCACCGTGTGGTATAGGCTCTCACCTATAGTCCTAGACAGGCATCGATGATTGGCGTAGGCACAGGCATCTGAGTAAGGCAGGGGGCTGATGGCCACCCCCGAGTGTCCAGAAGGTAGGCGTGTCCCCGTTCCCTAGAGTGCGTTTAGTGGGTGGGTTTTGCAGCTGGACTGTGAGCACCCAGTGTTGTTGGCTGTAAGGACTAGGGGGCACCTCTTATTCTTGGGCCTCTATCACAGGTGGCTAGCTGGCGTGGGTAGAGCCACCAGTCCTCAGGCCCCTGATGTGGGCAGGTGAAGACCCTGCTTAACGGGCAGAGCAGTGTCAAATGTCACAAAGCTGCCACTTCACAGCTGAAACAGTTGAAGTTAGACTTCATGTATATACCCTGTTGTGCTGCGGTAATGAGGGCTTATGTTGTTGAAATGGGCCCACATTAGTCTGTGCAGGCAGAAAGGCACATAAGATCCCTTATGCCTGTGTCTAGGCGAAGGAGCTGTGCCTACCCTGAGTTCCTGGCTTAGGGGAGCTGGCAGCTTATATTTTTCCTGTTTGTTAATTTGTTCACTCTCCAAGGCCAGGAGAATGCCTTAGGGCGTGTCACAGATCCTACTTCTGGCCCAGGGGACTCGCCAGTTCCTGAAGCCAGTCCGGGACCCAGTGCAGAGCAGGGAGTGGGGAGGTAAATGGGAGAGAGGTTTTTCCCTTGGGGTTTTTTTTTTTTTTTGATCTCCATGGTAGGCTGGACGCAAATACTTATCTTTCAGTGATGGAGGGCTGCTTCTCACTGGTTCTGCATGGCTGAGTAGACTCTCAGCGGCTGGGTCTCTCCCTGTGCTGAATATACCTCCCGAGTACTGTTGCTTGCCTGCCTCACCGCTTACCCCTGAGCTGATCAGGCCTGAAGGTTTTAGGCTTTTGCCAGGTCACGTCTGGTACCTCCTCGCTGCTTCTGAACTCTCTCTCCCTTCCCCTGCCACTCAGTGTGGTTCTTCAACTTTGCCTTTGATATTCAGGGCTCCCAGATTGTCATATATAATCAAATCACTTGTTTTTTTGGGTCTTTGTTGTTAGAGGGGCCACTGGAAGTGCCTGACTACTCTGCCATCTTGGCCCCGCCTCTCAAGTTTTTAAATATAACATTTTAATTTTATAATCTTCTTCTAATAATTTTTAAAATATTTATCTCTTTAAGTTATATGGTACATCCATTAATATTGTTCCTACATTGAAATGAGAAAAAAAGATGCATCTCCTTATCTGTCTACCAACTGATAGGATGCAATATGCTAGTCAAAAGTGGGCTTAGAGGTCTGTGAATATTAGACCATTGTAAGTGCAGTTACTGTTAGTAGAGGCATATTTAAATAATTATGTTCATTGTTCTAAAGTTAAAATTCAGCAGCTCTCAATGTTTTGAAAAATTAATTCTGGTTCGAAAATGAAATACCATGAGCCCACAATCAATCCAAGATACTTTTCCAGAGATACTTTCTGCCTAATATTAAGCTAAAGACAGTACCAACTACAGAGTGTCGATCCAAGGCTTGTGTATCTATCATATTATATTGACGAGAAAAAACAAGTGATATACTCCATGTATTTCTTACAAATCACTGTCTTCTTTTAGATACTTGTACAGTATTCTCTTGATTTGTGAACTTATCAGCACTCTTATGGAACCTTTTAACTTCATCTTGTACCACCTTGAATTTTTGACTAAGTGTATATACTATAACTTATTTTTGATGTTGCCTTAGATTTGGTGAACAAGTCCAAAAACCATTGAACTAGTTGATCTTTGACTTTGCTGCATTACCGTCTAAGATTCTGGCCACTCCCAATTCCCCAAACTATGACCCAAGCAGATTCTCCGTGTGGCGGTGTATGAGCTTGCCATCCACTCCTAGGGTAGCCTTCCTTTCCCCATCCATACCCCTTCTCCGAGAAGCCCCTGCCTCCAAGAGGAATGTTCCCTATGTGCCATTTCTCTCCCTATGGTCCTCACATGCCACAGAAATCAGAAGTGGCTTCTTCTCAAAGTATGGGTACTCATTTTATGGACCTTTATCTGATTGTCTTTGCCTTTCTAGACTAAAGAGTTCTGTTTTTTGTTGTTTTTATCTGACCATGTGTGGTAGCCCATTCATGCATTTGTCATTTTGTTTATTTTCGCCTTAAGATTTATCATCTTAATTTAAATGTCTAGACTTTGATATAAATGCTGTTCCTTAACTTTTTATGACAGTACATTTTCCTATGTAACTCATGAAGACATCTGTAATTGCTTTAATGGTAAGTACTGTTAGTAAATATTTTCTTAGATTCTTCCTCTGATCAACCTATTAATGTAGAGTGATTCAAAATTCCCCATGAACTCACACTAAGTCATTAATTTTCAGTAATTGTGGATATTTTGTCTTACTGTACAGTGCTGTGTATTGATAGGCTGCTTTCGTTTCTGTTTTCATGACAATAACTGCTTTTCACAGCTTTCACATTTGCCTCCATTGGTAGATACAGAATGTGTGTGTGTTGTGGGGATGCTAAACCCATTGCTGCTGAGTCTATTCTGACTCATAGCGACCCTACAGGACAGAGGAGAACTGCCCCATAAAGTTTCCAAGGCTGTAATCTTTACAGAAGCAGACTGCCACATCTTGTTTTCTGTGGAGTGGCTAGTGGGTTCGAACTGCCAACCTTTTGGTTTGCAGCTGAGAGCTTAACCACTGCACCACAAGGGCTGCTGGGGGGAAGGCTTGTTGTTGTTGTATGCTATTGAGTTGATTCCAACTGAGCCCCCCTATAGGACAGAGCAGAACTGCACCATAGGGTTTCCAAGGAGTGGCGGGTGGATTCTAGCTGCTGACCTTTTGGTTAGCAGCGTGAGCTCTTAACCAACCACTAAGCTAAAAAAAAACAACCCAAACCCGTTGCCGTCGAGTCGAGTTAGGGGAAGCTAAATCAGAGGGATTAATCAGCAGTCTCAGTTACAGTCAGTAACTGAACTGAGCTACAACATGGTTCTCATCAGCTGCTGTTCCATCAACTATATGCAAGTGTATGGTCACAAATAGAACCCAAAGAGTTAGGTGAACCCATTTTATAGCTTGGAAAATTATTTTTAATTCTGTTCCATCCTCTGCCCCGGTCTTTTCCCCTTGAAATGACAATAGAATATACTGATGACTAACTAAAATGAGAAAGGGGACTTGTATTCCCGTGATTATAACACAATAAAATGAAAATTTGCATATACATTTATATTTAATTATGCCGGTCCTATTAAAAGGACAGCCTTGTGTATTATATGCATACAAAAATTTCTGTCAAGTGTCTTTTCAAGTGGAATCTGACTTTCCTTCTAAGATGATGTTGAAAATATGTGTGGCCTTATTGCTCTACTTTGCCATATCACCTGACCTTTGTTAAGAATGTTTTGGGAAAGTTTTGTTAATCAGCAATTCAACAGACTGTTGTAGAATTTTGCTTCAAAAATAAGTGTACTTTAACTCAAGATTTTACTTTACCATAGCTAGTCTGTAGGGTCGCTATGAGTTGGAATCGACTCAATAGCAACGGGTTTGTTTTTTTTTGGTTTATACATAGTCGCTATTATCTCTAGTCATTAAGTAGTTCAAATAGCTCAAGTAAACAATGTTGTTTAATTTATTAAAATAAAATTTTTAAGACTCTCAGACTTCACCAGACTGAAGCTATCTAAATAATTTGAGGTTAATTTGTTAATGAGAATAATAAAGCCAACACTGAGGTTAAGAACTCCGCTGCTAACCAAGAGGCTGGCAGTTCGAACCCACCAACTGCCCTGTGGGATAAAAGACCTGGCATTCTTCTCCTGTAAAGATTTACAGTCTAGGAAACCCCATGGGGCAGTTCTACTCCGTCCTATAGGGTTGCTATGAGTCGGAATTTACTTGATGGCACACAATAACAACAATACTAAGAACTACTAATACGGGTATTATTTAATCCTCAAAACAAATCTATGCAGTAGGTTATTTCCACCCCCCGCAACCTCCACCTCCAGTTTACAGAATTAAAAACTGAAGCCCAAGGTCACCTAGCTAGTAGCCGGGGATTCAAACTCAGGTCTTCTGACTCCGGAGCCCACCCCCTAACCACTATATTCCATGGTCAATAGTATTTTCTAAAATTTTCAATTTGGATTTTTTTTTTAAACTAGGTGATACACTTTTGGCCATTCAAGCACCTTCTGGTACACAGCTGGAGGTACCTATTCCAGAAATGGTATGTAGGGTACTTTTGTATATAGGTGGGAAAAATGGATCTACTGTTTCAGGAGGGACAATTTTTTTTTTCCTTCTGAACATCAGCTAATTGTGTGTAAACACTTCCAAGTTCATGCTTTCAAGTTATTAATCTGAAAGTGCTGATATCTGAATTTGGATTTCTTCAATATTTGGTAAAATTATAGGGGAAGTGACCAACTGAATCATTTAACACTGGTTTTAAAGTTTTTAAGAAACTTTGAGCTAGAAGTTGTCAAGGAATGGGTGATGATATAGTTAATAAACTTGAAAAATCTGTTAAAATGACCATATTTTAACTGATATAAAAACCCTGACTGAGGAGAGGAAAAAGTTTAATATGAACACACTAGATTACTTTAAATTGGATCTTTTAAAAAACATTTTCTGGCCTTTTCAGTCAAAAAGATTTATTGACCGTATGCTATATATAAGTTTCAAGACTCGTGTTTTCAGATTCAGATTTTCCAAAATAAACTGAAATTAAAACTATAGCAGACCAAAGACTACTATATTATCTTCTTCTTCTCCCTCAGCTATTCTAGAAGTTTGGATTTAGGCATTTATAGTACTGGATTCTGAAGCCTCAGAGTATAAGTTACTCTGTTGAAATGAAAAAATTTTATATTTATATGTCTCTTAGGGAAAAAATGAGCTGTGTTTGTGCTTGCTGGATGGAAATAAAAAGAGTTTTAACTTGTGGTAAAATAGTTGTTGATTAAGTCAGCTTGTTGCAATAATCACACCCATGGTAGCCAACTCTAGAGGATGTAGTCTAGACGTAGGAGAATGCTTGAAGCATTGCTGAGCACTGGCATGTATAATTATACACAGTAAGAATGGATGGTTGCCAGAATTCTACAGTTGAGAATTTTTGATGATTTGCATTTGAGAAAAGCCTACTTTTTTAGAGGCAAATATTTTAGAGCTTTCAATATCCTTTTCTGTCCTCTTGTGTTTTAACTTGATGACTTCATTTTGTTGTGTGAGTTTTAGACAGCTTTGCATGTCTTATTTTTCAATATAATACCAAGTTTCAAGGTAGCAAGAAATGTTAATATTTATTCATTTGTTTATACCCAATAACTTCAAAGGGCCAAAATGGACAAAAGAAATACCAGATCAATCTAAAGAGTCATTCAGGACCTATCCATGTGCTGCTTATAAATAAAGAATCCAGTTCCTCTAAGCCTGTGGTTTTTCCTGTTCCCCCACCTGATGACCTCACACAACCCTCCTCTCAGCCCTCAACACCTGTGACTCCGCAGAGACCCAACACGGCAACTCAGAATCTGCCTGAGCAACATGTCTCTGAAAGAAGCCAGAATCTTCAGCAGATACCAGCTACAGACTTATCTTCAGGTGCGTTTAGAGCCTTTGTTTTAAAAATTAGAGAGGGAAGGGGAATATGAATACATTAAACAAGCTGGCAGTTGAGTTTCTGAATTTGTCAGTTGTGACATTATTATTTACAGTATGTAATACAAGAAAGCAAAATAGTAAGCTTAATTCAATCAGCAAGTAGTTAATTTAGGGTTTCCTCTATGTCCAGCACTGGGATAGGTATTATGAGGAAAATTTAAAAACAGATCCTATCCTAAATTATATTACTACAGATTTGTTTCATAAGCAGAATATACGTATAGAAACAAATACACACAATTCACAGAAATATATAATCAGATACAATATACTGTGGTTAAGATTGTGTCTAGAATTATGACTGCAGAGGAAGGAAAAGATCTTTATGGGCCAAGGTTAGCTCTTTTCCTTGGGATCTATTTTCAGTAATGTTATTCTCCTTAAGAAAATAAGAAAAGAAACTCTTTCCTGAATAAAAGCCAAAGAAACTACTGAGGTCAGAGTAGGTATTAGTCAGTGGAATAAATGAATGACAAAGTTAAGAGGCAGTCCATGTCTCCTTGAAGACTACTCATTTGGCGTAAGCTGAATTTGTTCCTTTTTTCTTCTTTTACTGTTTAAATATGTCAGCTTTTACCTGAAGTTTACCTTGTTAGTTTTTTTTAATCCTCTTTAGTAAATTAGGATAAACTATTGAAATGTGTTCTATCTTTAAGAAAAAAATCAAACTGGTGTAGAACACAGTGACTTGTATTTCATGTTTCTCTATTCTTTAGTGTTACACTTTTTATTTGGGAAGCTCAGTTTTATAGAGTCGATAAATGCTCTCAGTTTCAATTATTTAGGAAATCTTGCCTTCTTAAATTATTTCATCTATTAAATGATGGAAACCGTGGTGGCACAGTGGTTAAGAGTTCGGCTGCTAACCAAAAGGTCGGCAGTTCAAATTCACCAGGTGCTCCTTGGAAACCCTATGGAGCAGTTCTACTCTGTCCTGTAGGGTTGCTATGAGTTGGAATCAACTTGACAGCAATGCGTTTTTTTTTTTTTTAAATCAAATGATAAATAGCCAAACCACAGAACACAGGGCATTAAGAGTATAGGCCATGCCTCCTAAATTTATCACAATTTCCTTGGTACCCAGTCTTTTTCCTTATACATGGTTAGGTATTTAGCAGCTCCTTACTGATCCCAAATAAAGGGCACATGGAGGTATTCCCCCAATGATTGAATAGATTAGTCATGTCAGTCTAGATGTAGTATTGCAGATAATTAAAAACTGTATAATATATAACCCGAATTTCTTGTTTTACCTTTGGGATGTGTCTCATTGGAAGGTGGCATGAGTTTAGTCCTTTGGAAGTAAACAACAGTTAAAAGTGAAGCTCAAAGGATCTAATAGGACAAGAAATATTTTTCAGTTTTTCATTGCCCATACTCTTCCCTCTTTTACTTCCTCTATAAGTATTTCTATGCTGTAGGACATGGGAATGCACAACAGAAGGCATAATCTTCAAAAAGCTTACACTCTAATCGGGATGAAAAAAGCTTTATGTTTGGCTTAGACACAATTAGTACGTTGACTTCCACAAAGCATTAAAAAAATATCTGAGCAGTTAGCATCTGTATATTATTTTGTATTTGGAAATAGTAGGGAAGGTAGTTTTGGGCCAGATTAGAGGGGGCCTTGAATATTAGAACTTTATCTGATAAGCCAGTGAGGATTTGTGACCGCAGAAGTAGCACAATTAGAACTGGATACGTGTGAACACAGGAGTAACGTGATTAGGATAGTACATCGCCTGGGAGACAGGAGAGATTAGGGGCTATGGAGACTGAAGACTAGATGTTTGTAGTTATGCAATTATAAAAGTAACATTAAGGCTAAAGTACGTTGAGGTTAAGAGACAGTTATAAAGGTTAAGAATGAGGATGGAAATACTGTTTTTGGCCATGAAGATATTACTAATAAACTTCGAATGACTGGTTTATATAAGTAATGATCCAGATTAAAGATTCAGTAGTGTACTGCTGTGGAAGAAGGGGTACAATCAGAAAATGGGGGCAGAACAGATAACTGTTTCTTGTTGGCCTCATTCAAGGTCTTGAGAGGGCCTAGAAGTGTATTTCAGTTATCTAAAAGATCATTTTTGGTGATTCTAGGTGACGAAATTTAAGACTCCTCAGAACCCCATTCTTTCGCGCCTATAGTAGACAGTAAGGAGAGTAAGGATGAAAAACTTAACGTCAGTTGAATTTTTGAAAGATACTCTCCAACTGACTCCATTAACCAGGGATGGATTACCCAATAAGCAAGGCACACACAGGCTTACTTGTGCTTACTTACTAATCTGAAGTGCACAATTTTACCTGTTTTCACCACATCAAAGATGCAGTGAAACCCATGTGACTATTCACTACAGATTAGTAAGTAAACATAAGCCCATGCGTACCTTGCTTACTAGTTTATCTGCTCCTGCCTTAACAATTATGCCATAAGAAGTTAGATTTCCACTTGGGTGGATAAAAATTAACTGCAATAACCATTTAAAAAGATTACTTCAACCTGGCCTTTTATGTCATTTAACTTAGTTTTCAGTAGGTTTTAATCTCCATGTAGGCTTGCAGATGCCCAGTCCTGGATTTCACTGGCACTAGTATATATTGGAGCCCTGGTGGTGCAGTGGTTGAGAGCTTGGCTACTAACCAAAAGATCAGCAGTTTGAATCCACCAGATGCTTCTTGGAAACCCTGTGGGGCAGTTCTCCTCTGTCCTATAGGGTTGCTATGTCTCCGAATCAACTTGATGGCAACAGGTCTGGTTTGGGTTTAGTATAGATTGGCTAGAGTACAATTGTCTAGACCAGTTGTTTTCTACTATCTAAGATGGTACTCACAGCAGAGCAATACAGCTCCACCACCACCACCCTAATCTAGCCTTCCACATTCAGGGTTTGTAATAGATGTAACACAGCATCCACTAACTCAAATAAATACTCCCCAGCTTCCTTTGAATAGGAATTGTGTTCTCCAACCAAAGTCTTTTGACATAGCTAAAATGGATGAGCCTACAGATATGATCCATCATGTTTTCTTTATTTTTACTAATTTTGTTTCACCCCAGAGGTAATATAGCCAACTCCTGAGTTTCCACAATAATAAGGGCATGAAAAAATAATAATAATAAGGGCATGATTGAAATTCATGCAGAGTCTTCTGTACGAATTTTAGTAACTGTAGTGGCTTCCTTGTCACTAGACCTGTCAGAACCATTTAATTTTGTTAAGGACTAGTTAAATTTCATCTTTGATCTCCTGCTCACCCCTCTAGTGAAATAGTAATGAGCACAAAATGATCCAAATCTCAGGTGGCTAATAATGAATAGGGAGAAGAAAAGGTACGAGACAAGCAAAAAATGTGTACCCAGTGTTAGAGAAATTCAGTTGTTATCACAATTTGGGGAAGACAGTGCTCTGCATGAACAAAAGAAGTGCTGTTCTTTGAAGTCCTATTGTCTCATCAGTAAAAGATTCATGCTTTAGGTGGACTCCAGGGCTTCCTGTTGCAGGGTACAATGTTGTGCCTTCTCTCCCCTCTTACCTCTACCTAAATACTGTTAAACATTTAGTATCTAGCATTCATCTTCAAAAAGAACATTTCAAGTACTATCCTAAGTACAACACTATCAGTGATAGGTTAATATCCATTCACCTAAAAGACCATTTAATATGACTACTATTCAAATTTATGCACCAACCGTTAAAGCGAAAGATGAATAAATTGAAGATTTTTAACCAACTTCTCCCATCTGAAATTGATCAGACATGCAGTCAAGATGCACTGATAATTACTGGTGACTGGAATGCAAAAGTTAGAAACAATGAAGAAGGATTGGTAGTTGGAAAATATGGCCTTGGTGGTGGAAACGACGCTGGAGATTGCATGATAGGGTTTTGCAAGACCAGTGACTTCTTCATTGCAAATACCTTTTTAAACAACATACACGTGGAGCTCGCTGATGGAATACACAGGAATCAAATGGACTTTATCTATGGAAAGATATGATAGAAAAGCTCAATATCAGAACAAGGCTAAGGGCTGACTGTGGAATAAACCATCAATTGCTCATATGCAAGTTCAAGCTGAAGCTAAAGAAAATTAAAGCATATCCATGAGAGCCAAAGTATGGCTTTGAGTATATTCCACCTGAATTTAGAGACCATCTCAAGAATAGGTTTGATGCATAGAAAACTAATGACCAAAGGAAGATCAGATGAGATGTGGAATGACATCAAGGACATCATACATGAAGAAAACAAAATGTCATTAAAAAGATGGGAAAGAGAGAAGACCAAAATGGATGTCAGAAGAGACTCTGAAACTTGAACGTAGAACAGCTAAAGTGAAAGGAAGAAATGATGAAAGTAAAAGAGCCGAACAGAAGATTTCAGAGGGCGGCTGGAGAAGACAAAGTATTATAAAAAAATATGCAAAGACCTGGAGTTAGAAAACCAAAAGGGATGAAAACACTAGGCATTTCTCAAGTTGAAAGAACAGAAGAAAAAAATTCAAGCCTTGAGCTGCAGTATTGAACGATTCTATGGGCAAAATATTGAACAACGCAGGAAGTATCAAAAAAAGATAGTATACAATCACTGTGCCAAAAAGAATTGGTAGATGTTCAGCTATTTCAGGAGGTAGCATATGATCAAGAACCAATGGTACTGAAGGAAGAAGTCCAAGCTGCACTGAAGGCATCTGTGAAAAGGCTTCAGGTATTTGCAGAATACCAACTGAGGTGTTTTAATAGATGCAATGTTGGAAGCATTCACTTGTCTATGCCAAGAAATTTGGAAAACAGCTACCTGGCCAACTGATTGGAAGAGATCCATATTTGTGCCCATTCCAAAGAAAGGAGATCCAACAGAATGTGGAAATATCGAACAGTATCATTTAGTATCACATGCAAGTAAAATTTTGCTGAAGATCATTCAAAAGCAGATGGCAGCAGTACATCGACAGGGAACTGCCAGAAATTCAAGCCAGATTAAGAAGAGGATGTGGGAACGGGTGATATCACTGCTTATGTCAGATGGATCTTGGCTGAAAGCAGAGAATACCAAAGATATTTACCTGTGTTTTATTGGCTATGCAAAGGGATTTGTCTGTGTGGATCATAACAAATTACGTATAACATTGCAAAGAATGGGAATTACAGAACACTTAATTGTGCTCACGCAGAACCTGTGTATAGACTAAGAGGCAGTCGTTCAGACAGAACAAGGGGATGTTGCATGGTTTAAAATTGGAAAGGTATGCATCAAGGTTGTATCCTTTCACCATACTTATTCAGTATGTATGCTGAGCAAATAATCTGAGAAGCTGGACTATGAAGAAAAATGCAGCATCGGGATTGGAGGAAGACTCATTAACCTGCAATATGCAGATGGCACAGCGTTACTTGTGGAAAATGAAGAGGACTTGAAGTACTTATTGATGAAGATCAAGGACCACAGCCTTCAGTATGGATTACACCTCAGCATAAAGAAAACAAAATTCCTCACAACTGGACCAGTAAGAAACATGATAAACAGAGAAATGATTGCAGTTGTCAAGAATTTCATTTTACCAGAGAAATGATTGCAGTTGTCAAGAATTTCATTTTACTTGTATCCATAATCAAAGCCCATGGAAGAAGCAGTCAGGAAATCAAACAGTGCATTACATTGGGCAAATCTGCTGCAAAAGACTTCTTTAAAGTGTTAAAAAGTGAAGATATCACTTTGAGGACTAAGGTGCGCCTGATCCAAGCCATGTTATTTTGACCTACCTCATGCATGTGAAAGCTGGACAATGAGTAAGGAAGACTGAAATTGCTGCCTTTGAGTTATGGTGTTGGTGAAGAATATTGACTATACCAAGGATTGCCAGAATGAACAAATCTGTCTTAGAGGAAGTACAGCCAGAATGCTCCTTAGAAACGAGGATGGTGTGACTTCATCTCATGTACTTGGGGCATGTTATCAGGAGGGACCAGGCCCTGAAGAAGGACATCATGCTTGGTAAAGTAGAGGGTCAGCGAAAAAGAGGAAGACCTTCAATGAGATGGACTGACACAGTGGCTGCAGCAGTGGCTCAAGCATAACAATTGTGAGAATGGCGCAAGACTGGGCAGTGTTTTGTTCTGTTGTACACAGGGTCTCTGCGTCCGAACCAACTTGACGGCACCTAACAAGATTTGTCTTGGCCCAATAAGCAGATGCCTTGACAGAGGGCTTGGTGGTTCAAAGCATTACCTTGGGCATGCCTCTCACACTGTTGGATACCATCAGATTTGGTAGTGTCTTACCCTAGTGCTTATCTCATGGCACTATAAGAAAGGTGCAGAAGAGCAAATGGTGCCCTATTTCAAAGTTCCTTCAGAGAAATGGTGATTATGGGAGAAAAAGTCCTCAACACGAACTTTCCTCCCTAATTAACCCAAAGGGGAAATCTCAATCCTTGAAGAACCTTGGGTTTATGTTCCTTTCCTTCTTCAGCAATACTTGTATTCAGACATAGTAGTACCGTCTGTTGTCCCTGTGGTTGATGGGAGTTTTTGTATACTTTGCTTCTTTATTAAATATATACAGGTATCTTAAAAACTCTTACAGACTTCTGAACTTCTGTAATTGGCAAACTGGGGAGCCTGACCCATAGCTGAATGATACGTTGAAAATTTACAAACAAGAACTAAGAACAAGAAATTGGTGATGTGTATTGTTGCAACCCAACATTATCAGGCATTGTAAATAACCTAGATCAATGAGGTGCGGGATAGCAATGTCCTGTATTCATTTCAAGCAAAGAAAAAAATCAACTGAATAAACTTGGATACCCTTTAGTGAAAATGTCCTGAACTGTTGCCTCAGTTTTCAAATTAGTGTATTTAAGATGTTTTTCTTTTCTGTGACGTCCATGGAAAAGTTACTTATTTCATAATCTAAGGTATTGGGAAGAGGATCCCAATTAAAAAAATGAGCACCACAGCTTTATAGTAATGCCTTTATTCTATCCAGAGTGAGGATAATTATTCGTTATCTTGAAGAGGTTGATCTACACAGTGGAGTGTCAGTAAAGTATCACTGAATGTGGCTTATTACCAATGCTGTCTAGAACCACTGAGCCCATAGTACTGTATCTGAGTTCTCCTGATTCCCATCAGTAACCTTAGCTCCTGAACACCCTAAATATTGATATTTGGACTAAGTTGCTCTTGTTATCAATTGAATAGTACTTTTATTACTGAATAATTGACTTCGCTGTTAGGTATAAACTTGGAGAACTCATGATTTCCTCCAGCTTAGTTATAAGACTAGAAAATTCATGATAATACACTTTGTTGTTTAATTTTTTTAGTATATCAATTTGGAACATTCTATGAAAAAAAAATTATCCAGTATAAAAAATATTTTCTTTCCACAAAGTTCTGGTACTTTAACTTTGCCCTGTCAACAAGCTGCTGATTTGACTGCCTGTGTTTAAATATAACTGTCTCTATAAACAGAAAAGTAACAAAACTTTTTTATTACATTTCTGTTTCCAGCAGGATCTATTAGTGGAGATATCATTGATGAATTAATGTCTTCTGAGGGTAAGTAGTTTAAAGGTTCCTTATATATATAGTTTAAAAGGTACTGTATAAGTATGTATTATTCTACTTCTCTAGAATTTATAAAAGTGATACATGACTTAAAAAATGAGGAACCTATATTTTCTAACTGCTTAATTTACTATGATGATTCAGGAAAAATTTCCCTTAGTATTACTTGATAGTAAATCATAGTCATTCTTTAGAATTTATTTTTCTTTACCTCTCCATTTTGAGGGAAGGCAATCCATAAGGGGATACTTGTTGCCTTCACTGCATAAAATCCAAACTGTTGGCACACTAATCCTTTTCACTCCTTAAGAACCTGGCTCAAGAAGAAAATAACATGGTTACATTAACGGATTTGAAAACTCATTTTTATGATTATAGGAACAACACCTAGAAGTTAAACAGTGAAATGCCCAAACTTGAGAAAGTTGGAATGAGAATTTCAAAATGTCTTCCTGAGTTTCAAATATTTTTTCTAACTGTGGGGCAATGTGAAAGTACTTGAATGGTTTAAAGTATAAAAATAGAAAGCCTTGTGATTTAATTTTATTTTTGTTCAGTTAGCTACAAAGGTGCTCTGAAAATAAAACACCTTTATGTAGTCTGGATTGAAGGATTCTGCAGTTAAGTACAATGCTATTCTACAACCCCAAAGCAGGAACAATCCTAGCAGTCTAAGAACAAGCTCTGAGCAGCGAACCAGTCAACACGAACACTGCCTTACTCCTCTGCCTTTTCTTCATGTTACCTGCCTGACTCGTCTTGCAATTGGAATTTATAGTCCATGGTTTAGTCTAAAGGTGGCCACTAACAAGCCACTACCTATAGTCTTAAATCACTTCTAGTGAGCCTAGTTCTTCTCTAAGCAGTCATGTAAGAGTATGGAAAAACTGTTGTGTCTAGAGGAGGCCCCACCCCAGCTGAAGTCTGAGCCAGATTAAGGCTCCTCTCACACAAAACGCCTGTTACCTTGACTGATAGGTTCTTTTAAAAATGATGATGAGGAACAAATACCAGTTCTCCAGCATCCATGAACATTACAAAGTATAGCCTATTTTAAAATTTAGTCATCAGAAATTCCAAAGTTTTCAGTTTTTTCTGAAATCATGGGTCATGTCATGTTCCAGATTAGGACAGTGAAGAATACCCAGCCAGACTCAGACCAAAGCAGGATATAGAGAAAACCAACCATGGTAGAAAAGAAAGAAGCCCTTTTCTGCTGCTCACTTTCACCAGCAGTAACCTCTCCGGGATATGCCTTTTCTTCAGTAGCTCCACAAGATATTATCACTAAAGTTACTATTTGCCCTTTCTGTTGATCTCTCAGAGGCAGGAAAGCAAGCTGCTTGGGATATAGCCAGCTGTGTGCTGGTAAATTTTAAACAACTGGCTCTTTGGGGGGAAAATCCCTGATTTGTAGTAGTCTGCCTATTTCTGTGGCATAAATACTCCCACCTCGGCCAATTTCAAGCTACTTACGCGAAGCCACTGAACTATTCCTAACATATAGCCATGTCATCATCTCATCTGAAAGAAATTTAGAAAATCTGTTAGCTACAATATGACAATTAATTAAAAAATTTCCATTTCACCTTTCTGTAAACTCCTGGATTTAGAGTTCTGATTCCTAATAAATATAGTAGAGACCTAGGAAATGGTATCTGTAAAGTTAGCAAATAGTACAATAACCAGTTAGGAATTTATTAAACATTTATGTAGAAGCAGAGAATATCAGATTTATTATTAACTTAGGTCTGTTTCATACTTGTTTTCAAAGCAGCAGCTTATTGAGCAGATCAAATACTTTGACCAGTGTACTTGAATTATATATTTTAGTGACAAGTTCAGACAATAAAAATTTTAATCCCTATCTCTTAAGCTAATACCTGTACAGGCCTGCTGCCGTCGAGTTGATTCCAACTCATAGCGACCCTATAGGACAAAGATGAACCACAGCATAGGGTTTCCAAGGAGTGCCTGGTGGATTTGAACTGCTGACTTCTTGGTTAGCAGCCGTAGCTCTTAACCACTATGCCACCAGTGTTTCTGCTAATACCTATAATCAGTGTAAATTATCTTTACACGAAACCACAAGTCAGTAATTTGATCATTACTTTCACTATTATATGGAGCCCTGGTAGCGCAGTGGTTAAGAGCTTGGCTGCTAACCAAAAAGGTTGGCAGTTTGCATCCACCAGCGGCTCCTTGGAAACCCTATGGGGCAGTTCAACTGTCCTATAGGGTCACTATAATTTGCAGTCGACTCAACTGCAGTGGGTTTGTTTTTGTCTATTATATAGTTCTAAAAATTCATGTACATCATAGGAAACAATTTGGATTGGTAGTATTTCAGATATTTTATGTTGAACATTACCTATATATGTTGAAACCATCTTTAACATTTTATTTTTCTTTGCTTGCAGTGTTCCCTCTCTTACGGCTTTCTCCTACTCTGGCAGATGACTACAACTTTAATTTAGATGATAATGAAGGAGTCTGTGATCTGTTTGATGTCCAGATACTAAATTATTAGATTCCACGGAAACTTGGGACTGTTATCTACCTCTAACTTTGTAACATTTTAGACTTCTCAATAACATAAGTATTTAAAATAATGAATGTAACACCTTTTTAGTTCACTGATTGTGAAGTCTTCTTCCCTAATACTTTCTTTTTTACTTGACAAAACTTCAACCATAAATACAAAGGGCTTATTGCTTCAGGGGAAAGAGTGATTTAATGCCACCTGCTACCCCCTGATAATTTCTGGGATTTCAACTTATTTTTCCCCCCAATTCTGAATCCTTCTCTTTTTCCCTCTTACAAGAGGGAAGTTAAAGTAGACTTCAGGTCATCAAAAACAAAACTACTGGCCAAGGGCTCATCATTTGTGTGTCATATTTTTACTGCCACAAAACCGTACTACTTTGTGTTCTTCCAGTCCAGCCCAATACTCACTGCCACTTTGAAAGTGAAAGATGTAAACCAGGACATGTTAACTGTTTCAGTGAACAGATTTTGTGAAGTGCCTTTTGTTTTAGCACTTTATCACATTTTGTTGACTTCTGACATTCCACTTTCCTGGATTATAGGAAAGATCTGTTTATGTAGTTTGTTTTAAAATGTGCCAATGCCTGTACATTAACAAGATTTTTAAAAATACAGTTGTACAAAACATTAAATTTATTGGTCTTTTTTGGGGGGGAATTTGATGTATCACCACTGTATTACAACTGAGCCATTAATCTTGTAGCCTCATCAACATTAACTGGTTCGTTCTCATGATGCTGCTGAGGAATCTGAAGAGAGAAAAATACTACATTTAAAAATTCAGATTAACAACAGTGAACAAAAATTACTTGTATATAATCTATTATCTAATTTCTTCAGTGGTTAAGAGCTTGGCTGCTAATCAAAAGATAAGCAGTTCGACTCCACCAGCTGCTCCCTGGAAACCCTATGGGACAGTTCTACTTTGTCCTATAGGGTCACTATGAGTCGGAATCAACTTGACGGCAATGGGTTTGGTTTTTGGGTTTTTTGAGCAAAGTAATAAAAATTAGATTCAACTGAAAGGCTTTGAAAAGTGGGAGTTTAATTTATTAGCCTTTAATTTGCATTTGAGCCATAACAAAAGCAAATGATTTCTACTTACCAGTTGTTTCTGCAGAGGTTCGAGGGAAAGGCCTTTTGAGAAGTGTGCAAGTTCCTTTTGTATATCTACAAAAGCTTTATTTACTCTGTTAACTTTTTCCTCATTCACAATGTTTATCTAAAAAAAATCATTAAGATCTCATTAATATAAAACACAGTTAACCTTACTAAACCCAAAAATCTAAAAACTACCAATCCTACCAATTTGTGGGAATAATCCACACTAAAATTCTTGTTATCTTATTGGGAAATCTTAGACAAAAGGTTTTGTTTTGTTTTTTAAAATAAGAATTACACATAGACTTCTGGTGGTGGTGGTGTGAGCTGACTGGCTCATGGCAACCCCATATGTGCAAAGTAGAACTCCATAGGGTTTTTAAGGCTGTGACCTTTTGGAAGCAGATCACCAGGCCTGTCTTCCAAGGAGCCTCTGGGTGGGTTCAAACTACCAACCTTTTCGGCTAGTAGCCAAGTGCTTAACCATGCCACCCAGGGTCTGGCTTTTCTGGTATAACAACAACAAAAACCCAAACCCACTGCCACTGAGTCAATTCCAACTCATAGTGACCCTATAGGACAAGTACAACTGCCCCATAGGGTTTCCAAGGCTGTAATCTTTATACAAGCAGACTGCCACAACTTTCTGCTGTGGAGCAGCTGGTGGGTAGGGGGGAGAGCAGCTGGAGGGTTTGAACCACTGACCTTTTGGTTAGCAGCTGAGTGCTTAACCATTGCACCACCAAGGCTCCTTTTTCTGGTATAAAACTAAAACCAACCACCACCAAACCTGTCGCTGTCGAGTCAATTGCAACTGATAGAGACCCTATAGGACAGAATTGTCCCATAGGGTTTCCAAGGAGCAGCTGATCAATCTGAACTGCTGACCTTTTGGTTAGCAGCTAAGCTCTTAACCACTGCACCACCAGGGTGACTACAATCTTTCTAGGCACTGGTGCTATGATCTCATCCTGGATCAAATTATTTTAGTGCTTTTCTAGCATTACATCTCTGAATCCTTCCTTGACCTTGCCTCATGGAGACCTAGCACCACCCTGAGGACAGCTTCCCTAGCAGCCCTCCTCTCTAGTCTAAGAGGTGGCAGGTAGGTGTTCTCCTTCACAGCTGCTACTAAACCATTTCTCCTTCAAAACCCTCAGCTCCCTTCCACCAGAATATGGAATGATACTCCATCTTCACTGCTGTCACCTACCAATGCCACCATTACTTCTTCATGAAAGATTTTATGCCTTGGCTCACTGACTACTGCATCCTCCTGCCTATCATCACTACTTAGTGGCTTCAACAAAAATCTAATCCTACGGCCTCTTAGTTTCTTGAGGTCCTCATCTCCAAGAATCTTTTCCCGTAACCAACCTCAGCCATCTACCCCCATGGAATCACCCTGGGCAGTGTCATTACTGTAACTGTACCACCTCCTGTCCTTCTACTTCACTGAGTTTATTAACAATACTTAAACCTCAATGAAACCTTTTCCCACCAATTTCACTATTTTTCACATCTTCATATCCACTTTTTGCCTCAGCCAGCACAGGTTCTTTGACCACTGAATCAATCATTTCTGTATACTCTTAACATTACTTCCCTTCTCTTCCCTGGATCAAACACCTAATTAAATCTTACTATCAGCCTTTTCTGTGTCTGGAATTAAAGCTATAGAAAATGATGACTGACTGACTGACTGGTTTCATTTCAAATTAATAATCACTGTCTTAAATGTGCTGCTATAACAATACCAATAAGTGGATGGATTTAACAAACATTTATTTTCTCAGTTTAGGAGGCTAGAAGTCTGAATTCAGGGTGCTGGCCCTAGGGGAAGGCTTTCTCTGTGAGCTTTGGAGGAAGGTCCTTGTATCTTTGGAGCTGCTGCTCCTGGGTGATCTTAACATGATTTGGCAGTTTTCTTCCCCAATCTCTGCTTCTCTTGCTTGCTAGTTTAATCTCTTTTATATCGCAAAAGAGATTGTCTCAAGACCCACCCTACACTAATCCTGTCTCATTACCCAACAGGACAACCCATTCCCAAATGGGATTATAATCACTAGTATGGAAGTTGGATTTACAACACATTGTGGGGGAACACAATTCAATCCATATCAACCACAAACTTCAATTTACTGTTTATATAGTGCCTGGCAATCTTATGACCAACCCCTAGTAAGTTAGCCCACTTTCAGAAATATTTAATACTTCCTCAAATCTCCAACCATGCCTCCTACCCATGTATCTCCCTCTCTTAGATCCTTCCCACCAGCATACACAAAGGTTCCAGTACCGCCTATCCAGAAGAAATAATCTTGTTCCAATACACCGAACTTTTCCTTGCTTGAGGCCTTTGCACATGCTACTCTCTCTGCTTAGAACATGCCCCTCCCAACTCGTCCCAGCTGGTTGCATTATAAGCTCCTTATCATTCCGGTCATGGCTCAAATGTCAACCCTGAAGACAATAAACTGGCTGCTTGAAGTGGCTGCTCAAAAACAAATTTTATTAAAATTGTCATTCCCAACCCCCCATCCTATCACACAACTTTATTTCCTTCACAGCATTTATAATCATAAAATCGCTCTATTAAAAAACTTAGCTAGCTTATGACAGGTCAAAGTTAAAATGTGTTTCTATGGATTATTATGAAAATTACTGAGTTGTGGAGAGCTGACTCCACCTACTAAACTTCAAAATACTGTCTTAAAGAATTCTGTAATCACTTTAATCTTGACAAGAGATTTCCTAAATATTTTGGACAGTAAACAAGATAAAGAAGCCCCTTTCTTTCCAAAGGAGCCCTGGTGGTACAGTGATTAAGCGCTCTGCTGCTAACCGAAAGGTTGGCAGTCTGAAGTTGCCAGCTGCTCCATGAAGAAAAATGTGGCAGTCTGTGTCCGTAAAGATTACAGCCTTGGAAACACATGGGGCAGCTCTACTCTGTCCGACAGGGTCACTATGAGTCAGAATCAACTCCACGGCAGTGGATGTTTGGGTTTTCTTTTCAAATTTTCCATTTTAACAAGCAACGTATTTTATCTTCATTTTACATGTTTTCATTTAAGTTCCAGATATCATCGAAGAGATAAGAATCACTGAGGAAACTAACAGCAATTGTTGACTGATGTCCCATATCTTGACTCTGTTAATAGGTTCTTAAATATACTTGAGTTAAAAGAACTGTTTCTCATACCATGGCTTTTTTCTGATTTCCAAATCCTAATAAAGCTGTTAAATTTGTAACCTGCAGTTAAAATACTTTTTCTTTTCAAACATTTAGATTCAAGAAAGGGAGGTTCTTTTTCATCATTTTTTTTAAAAAAAGTTTAAAATCACTTTGCCTTTGTGCGAAAGACTAAGAACTTTGGACTTAAATAAAAGCATTCTGGAGGTCTTCTGCCAACATGGCACTCTAGGCAGAAACACCACGCCGCCCCTCCACAGCAAAAATCCGAAAAACTAAGCCAAACAGAGAAAACAGCAATCCTGAAACCTTAAACATCAAATGAAGAGATAAAGAACTCAGCCAAGCATGAAATGGAATAAGAAACTGACAGACAACAGAGAGCAAGGAGACATACATGCAGAGGTCCCCATCAGCTAACGCAGCTCGGATCTGCCATCCTGGACTCCTATCAGCGAAAAGGGGGTACAAGAAAGCAGTTTCATGGAGCTTCCAGCAAGAGACAGAACAACTGGTAAACAGCGACATACGCTTTCCCACCCCCCCAACCTTCTTTACCCCAACTCAGCCTCCTCTGCTTCCCATTGCCACAGTCTCTTGGCCAGGAAGCACTGGCTGCTTGGATTCCACCCGCCCGCACTGGCCAACTCCCCGAGTGCCATTTGTGGCTGCTGGTGTTGCTTTTTTCTGCTTCTTTTGATTTCTTCTTTACCTCTCACCACCATCCATTCCTTCCACTCAAATACCTGGCTCCGTGCACCATCTTTGTTTCTTACTGAGGGGCTGTGAAGCTCCACTTGTGTGTGGATCTGCTTCCTGGTCCATGCTGCCATGCTGGTGGGATCCCGGGGCTTTCTGTTTGTTTGTTTTGAATTATTTCTTTGTTTTCTTTTTCTTTTCTTGAGTGGGGAGCCTGTACTGGCTGGGCAGTGCTGCGTGGCTTGAGACCTACCCCATCAGCTTGCGCAGACGTGCAGAAGGATCCCTGAGCACATTTCTTTTCTTGTGTTTTTTTTCCCCCCCGTTTTTTTTTGGGGGGTTTCCTTGTTCTATTTTTTTTAATTTGTTTTGTTTTCTTTTCTCTCTTTTTCCCTTTTGGTATTTCTTCATTACTAGGTTTCTCGTCTCTCTACACCTTCCTTCTCTTCCTGTCCCCTGAATACCTGGTGCTGTGTGACACCTCTACGCCTTCTAGCCAGGCTGTACCTCAACACCTGGGAACAACTTCCTCAGACCTCACAGCCACCAACGGTGGGATCCCTAGGAGCTTTTTTTTTCTTTTTCTATTTTTTATTCATTGTTTTTTTCTTCCCTTTCCTGTTTTTCTCCATTTCATAGTCTCTCATCTCTCCACTCCAACTGCAAGCTCCTCTAGCACTCTTTTTGTTTGTTTGTATGTTTTTGGCTCCTGTTCTTCTCTCCTCTGTCCCATAGCCATCTTAGGTCCAAACATCAGAAACACCCCCCTCCATCCTGCCTACCTGCACTGTGCACTTAACATCACACCACCAAGCAGCACAGGCACAGCCTACCGGAACCTGCCCTGCACGGATAACTGACCCACCCTGGTGGCCGCAGTAAGTGCCACAAACAACCCATCCCAGCAACTCCTCTTCAGCAAGACCTACCCTGCTGTACAATATCTGAGCAACTAACCCTGCCAATTGGAGAAGAAGGCGAAAAGTATCATGCCCACAGATGAACAAACAACAAAGAACACAAAGCCTGCTTGCTCAGACATAGTCAAATTAAAAAAAAAAAAACCAGGACGAAACAAACCTAAAACCGATAAACGAGCAAAATAATTACTGACTGCCCCGAAGACAGCAGACAATATCAAAACATTTACAAAAAACAGGACAGGATGGTTCCAGTAGGCGTCCAAAATAAAACACCAGATGACTTTCCAGTAGAAGAAAAGGCACTAAAACTACCTGATAGGGAATTCAAATCCCTAATACTCAGAATTATCCAAGAGTTGAAACAAAAAGCAGAGAAAAATGAGGAAAAAATAGACAAATTCATGGAAAATACAAAAAAATGGAAGATTTAGGAAAATAATGCAGGAACAAAAAACCAAAATTAATTCACAACTGGAAATCATACAGAAACAACAATTAGAAATCCAAAAGATAAACAAGATTTCAGAAATGGACAGTATCAAAGAAGGGCTAAGGAGAGTTTTGAAACGGTGGAAGACAGGATCAGCAGAATTGAAGACACCTGGATACAACTCTATTTAAGGAAAACTCAGAAAAAAGAACAAAGAAAAATGAAGAGACCCTCAGAATTACATGGGATACAATCAAAAGCAAAAATATGTGCGTGATCAGAGTTCCAGAACAGGGAGAAAACAGAAAACACAGAGAGGATCATTGAGAAACTGCTGACAGAAAACTTCCCCAATATCATGAAAGATGAAAAGCTGGCCATCCAAGAAGCTCAACGAACCCCATGTAGAAGAGACCCCAAAAGGAAATCACCACGGCATATCATAGTCACACTTGCCAAAACCAAAGACAAACAAAGAATCTGGAGAACAG
This sequence comes from Dugong dugon, assembly GCA_030035585.1. Classification (NCBI taxonomy): domain Eukaryota; kingdom Metazoa; phylum Chordata; class Mammalia; order Sirenia; family Dugongidae; genus Dugong; species Dugong dugon. Next base: position 44,991,009 of record CM057474.1, read on the forward strand.
CTCGTGAAAAACAAGAGGTCACATACAGAGGAGAAACAATAAGACTAAGCTCAGATTATTCGGCAAAAACCATGCAGGCAAGAAGGCAATGGGATGACATATATAAAATCTTGAAAGAAAAAAACTGCCAGCCAAGAATAATATATCCTGAAAAACTCTTGTTCAGATATGATAGTGAAATTAGGGCATTTCCAGATAAACAGAAATTAAGGGAATATGTAAAAGTCAAACCAAACTTACAAGAATTATTAAAGGGAGTTCTTTGATCTGAGAAAAAACAACTTCAGCTCACAGGCTGAATCTTGGATGCAAGATCACACCAGCCAGATACCAATCTAGGAAATGAACTCTTAAGGACTATCCAAAACCAAAAGAAATACAGCAGGGAATCAGAGCAGTTAATCTGTAAATGACAACAACATCAGAACAACAAAAGAGGGAATAAATGGTTTAGGTACAGAACCTTCTAATGGAGAGAAAGGCAAGGCGATACAAAGTAATAACAGACTGCTTCAAACTTAGAAAAATAAGGGTAAATTTCATGGTAACCACAAAGAAAGTTAACAAACATAAAAATAAAGAGGAAAACATGAAGTCTCAGTAAAAACAAAACCTACAAAAACGAAAGAAATGAAAAAAAAAATCCACAAACAAAAGGAATTCAGCACCAGAGAATAAGAGGAACAAAGAAAACGTCATCACCACAAAAAAAAAAGCACTATAAAATGACAGCAATAAACTCATATCTATCAATAATTGCACTGAATGTAAACGGACTCAATGAACCCATAAAGAGACGAACAGTGACAGAACGGATAAAAAAACAGGATCCATCAATATGCTGCCTACAAGAGACACACCTTAGAAACAAAGACATGAATTCATTAAAGATTAAAAGTTGGGAAAAAACATATCAAGCTAACAACTACCAAAAAAGAGCAGGAGTGGCAATACTAATCTCAGATAAAATAGACTTGAAAACAAAATCCACCATAAAAGACAAAAAAGGACACTATATAATGATTAAGGGGACGATCCATCATGAAGACATAACCATAATAAACATCTATGCACCCAGTGACAGGGCTCCAAAATACATAAAACTCTTAACAGTACTGAAAAGAGAAACGGACAGTTCCACAATAATAGTAGGAAACTTCAACACACCACTCTCAGTAAAGGACAGAACAACTAAAAAGAAACTCAGCAAAGATACAGAAGACCTAAAGGGCACAGTCAGCCAACGTGACCTCACAGACATATATAGAACACTCCATCCAACAGCTACAAAGTACACATTCTTTTCAAGTGCATATGCAACGTTCTCCAGAATAGACCACATTTTAGGCCACAGAGCAATCCTCAACAAGATCCAAAATGCTGAGATAATACAAAGTACCTTCTCTGACCACAATGCCATCAAGGTAGAGATTAACAACATAAAAGAGCAAGGAAAAAAAATCAATTACATGGAAACTGAATAACACCCTGCTTACAAATCACTGGATAACAGAAGAAAGCAGAGATGGTATCAAAAACTTCCTAGAATTAAACGAGAATGAAAACACATCATACCAAAACCTTTGGGACACAGCAACCGCAGTTCTCAGAGGACAATTTATAGCAATAACAGCACACATCAAAAAAGAAGGGACAAAATCAAAACATGAACTACACAACTCAAAGAACAGAAAGAGAACAGCAAAAAAGCCCAGAGTCACCAGAATACAGGAAATAATAAAGATCAGAGCAGAAATAAATGAAATAGAGAACAGCAAAATAGAGAGAATAAACAAAACCAAAGGTTGGTTCTTTGAAAGAATCAACAAAATTGACAAACCACTGGCCAGAAGGACAATAGAAAAACAGGAGAGGACTCAAATAACCCAAATAAGAAATGAAATGGGGGACATTACAACAGACCCAACTGAAATAAAAAGGCTCATAACAGAATATTATGAAAAACTATACTCCAACAAATTAGAAAACCTTGAGGAAATGGATAAATTTCTAGAAACACACTACCTACCCAAACTACAACAAAGTGATGTTGAAAATCTGAACAGACCCATAACAAAAGAGATTGAAAAGGTAATTAAAAAAATCTCCCAACAAAAAAAAGCCCTGGCCCAGAGGGCTTCCCTGGAGAATTCTACAAAAAATTCAGAGAAGGGCTTGTACCAGTAGTACTCAAACTATCTCAGAACATAGAAAAGGAAGCAGCACTTTTGAATTCATTCCATGAAGCCAGCATAACTCTGATACCAAAACCAGGCAAAGATGCCACAAAAAAAGAAAATTACAGACCAATATCTCTCATGAATATAGATGCAAAAATTCTAGCCAATAGAATTTGGCATCATATCAAAAAAATTATACAACATGACCAACTAGGATTCATATCTGATATGCAAGGATGGTTCAACATTAGAAAATCAATTAACGTAATCCACCACATAAATAAATGGAAAGAATTACGTGATCATCTCAATTGACGCAGAAAAGGCATTTGACAAAGTCCAACACCCATTCCTGATAAAAACTCTCAATAAAATAAGTATAGAAGGGAAATTTCTCAACATAATAAAGGGCATCTATGCAAAACCAACAGCCAACATCATTCTTAATGGAGAGAGGCTGAAAACATTCCCATTGAGAACAGGAACAAGACAAGGATGCTCTTTATCACTACTCCTATTTAACATTGTGCTGGAAGTTCTAGCTAGAGCAATAAGGCAAGAAAAAGAAGTACAGGGCATCCAAATTGGTAACAAAGAAGTTAAACTGTCCCTGTTTGCAGATGATATGATACTATACTTAGAAAATCCTAAAGACTCCACGAGAAATCTACTGGAACTAATAGAAAGATTCAGCAGAATAGCAGGATACAAGAAACATAGAAAAATCAGTTGGATTCCTATACACCAATAAAGAGAACAATGAAAAGGAAATCAGGAAAACAATACCATTTATAATAGCCCCTAAAAAAAATAAAATACTTAGGAATAAATCTAATGAAGGATATAAAAGACCTATACAAAGAAAACTACAAAACACTACTGCAAGAAACCCAGTGATCTACATAAATGGAAAAACACCATGCTCATGGATAGGCAGACTCAACATTGTGAAAATGACAATTCTACCCAAAGCAATTTACAAATACAATGCAATCCCGATCCAAATACCAACAACATTCCTCAAAGAGATGAAAAAACTAATCATTAACTTTATACGGAAAGGGAAGAAATCCTGAATAAGTAAAGCACTATTGAAGAAGAATAAAGTAGGAGGACTCACACTACCTTACCTCAGAACCTACTATACAGGTATGGTAGTCAAAACAGCCTGGTACTGGTACAATGACAGATACATTGACCAATGGAACAGAACTGAGAACCCAGATGTAAATCCATCCAACTATGGTCACCTGATCTTCAACAAGGGCCCTAAGTCCATCAAATAGGGAAAAGACAGTCTTTTTAACAAATGCTGCTGGCAAAACTGAATATCCATCTGCAAAAACATGAAACAGGATCTATACCTCACAGCATATACAAAAACTAATTAAAAATGCATCAAAGACCTAAATATAAAACCCAAAACTATAAAGTTTACAGAAGAAAAAAACAGGACCAATGCTACAGGCCCTAATACATGGCATTAACAGGATACAAACCATAACCATCAACACACAAACCCCAAAAGATAAGCTAGATAATTGGGATCTTCGAAAAATCAAACACTATGCTGTTCAAAAGACTTCACCAAAAGAGTAAAAAGAGGACCTAAAGACTGGGAAAAAATTTTTGGACATTACAAGTCAGACAAAGGTCTAATCTCCATAATCTACAAGAAAATCCAATACCTCTACAACAAAAAGACAAATAATCCTATTAGAAAATGGGCAAAGGAAACGAACAGACACTTCACCAAAGAAGACATTCAAATGGCCAGCAGACACATGAGGAAATGCTCGTGATCACTAGCCATTAGAGAAATGCAAATTAAAACCACAACGAGATACCATCTCACCCTGGCATTACTGGCACGAATCAAAAACACTGGAAATAACAAATGTTGGAGGGGCTGCGGGGAGATCGGAACTCTTATGCACTGCTGGTGGGAATGCAAAATGATACAACCATTTTGGAAAATGATATGGCGCTTCCTTAGAAAGCTAGAAATAGAAATACTATTTGATCCAGCAATCCCACTCCTAGGAATATATCCTAGAGAGATAATAGCCATCACATGAGTAGACATATGCAAACCCATGTTCACGGCAGCATTGTTCACAATAGCAAAAAGCTGGAAAGAACCCAGATGCCCATCAACACATGAATGGATAAACAAACTATGGTACATACACACAACAGACTACTATACAACGATAAAGAACAATGATGTATCTGAAGCATCTCATAACATGGATGAAACTGGAGGACATTATGCTGAGTGAAATAGGTCAATCACAAAAGGACAAATATTGTATAAGACCTCTATTTTAAAAAGTTATGAAAAAGTTTACACAGAAAAAGTAATAATCTTCGTTGGTTACGAGGGATGGGAGGGATGGGGGGGAAATACTAAATAGACAATAGATAAGTGGTATCTTTGGTGAAGGGTGAAACAGTACACAATATTGGGGAAGCCAGCAAAACTTGTACAAGGAAAGGTCACGGAGGCTCCATAGACACATCCCAACTCCAAGGGACTGAACTGCTAGGTGGAGGGCTGTGGGGACCATGGTCTCGGGGAACATCTAGCTCAACTGGCATAATAGTTTATAAAAACAGTATTCTACAGTCTACCTTGGTGAGTAGCATCTGGGGTCTTAAAAGCCTGTGAGCAGCTATCTAAGATACTCCACTGATCTCAACCCTTCAGGAGCAAGGGGAATGAAGAGAACAGGATATAAGGAAAAGATTAGTCCAAAGGACTAATGGACCACAGCTACCAAGGCCTCCACCACACTGAGTCCAGTACAGCTAGATGGTGCCTAGCTACCACCACTCACTGCTCTGACCAGGATCACAACAGAGGGTTCTGGATAGAGCTGGAGAAGGATGTAGAACGAAATTCTAACACACACACAAAAAGACCAGATTTACTGACCTGAAAGAGACTGGAGAAACCCCGAGAGTACAGCCCCCAGACACCCTTTTAGCTCAGTGGTGAAGTCACTTCAGAGGTTCACCATTCAGCCGGGGTTTGGACAGCCCCATAAAAGAAAACAGGACTGAGGTACAGCAGTCCAGGGACAAGGACTAGACGGCAGAGGGGGACAGGAAAGCTAGTGATAGGGAACCCAAGGTTGAGTAAGGACAGTGTTGAGATGTAGTGGGGTTGTAGGGCAACATGTGTACTAAGTGTTTAATGAGAAACTATTTTTTTCTGTAAACCTTCATCTAAACTGAGAATAGCAGCACAACTGGAGGTATGTAATCAATGTTACTGAATTGTGCATATAGAAATTTTTGAAATGGTGTATCTTTGGCTACGTGTATTTTCAACAACAACAAAAAAAGATCAAGAAGGGAGAGGGTTGACATGTCGTGGGGTTGTTAATCAATGTCATAAAACAATATGTGTACTGGCTGTTTAATGAGAAACTATTTGTTCTGTAAACCTTCACCTAAAGTACAATAAAAATTAATAAAAGCATTCCATTTTTCTGTAGCTTTATAACTATACTTTCCTTTTAAACAATAAGGTCAGCATATTTAACTAATACATACCTTCTTAAGATTTGTGGTAACTGGTTTTGCTTTGTTTTTAGACTTAAAGTGTTTCTGGCTCGCGATGTGAAATATATTCCTGGACTTCTGCCCTCTTAGTTTTTTCTTTGCCATTGTCTAGGAAAAGAAAGAAAAGAAGTTCAATTAAGCTGTCCACATTTATGAATTGTGAATCAATTTAAGTTCTTAAAGTAAAAGTGCCAATTAAGTGTAAGAAATTCCATCTTACTTATGATTATCCCCATGTCCTTTACCCTACTAGATTTTCCACTCTTTGAGTGCAGAGTATGTACAGGTAGTCCCCGACTTACGATGGGGTTCTGTTCCAATGACTCTACCTTAAGTAGGTTCTGATGTAAGTTGAATACCACATTTAAAAAAAAAAAGTCATTATTATTGCGTTTTATCAGTAACTTTATAAATCTGATTTCTGTCTGTCTTGGAGGTAGGCATGAGAATTATAACATCAGTAAATTACGTGCTACAACACTGTATGTAGTACATTTTACTAACAATAAGATATACAAAAAAAAAGTTTTAAGTGTGGTTCGTCATAACTCGATACTCAAATAAGTCATAAATCGTGGACTACCTGTATCTAATTCTTTTCTGGATCTCCGTCAGCTGGCCCATAGGAGGCACCCAATTAATGTTTACTGACTGAATTCTTTAACATTATCAACCCAACAATTGTTTTTTTCAGCTCTCTGAAGCATCTGACAATGTTAACCATCACCAGCCATCCTGTTGGTTTACATATCACTATGCCACTCTGAAGAGGCCCTAGTGGCACAACGGTTAAGTGCTGAGCCGCTAAGCGAAAAGTTGGCAGTTGGAACTCACCAGCACTCCACAGGAGAAAAGACCTGGTAAAGATTTCAGCCTAGAAAACCCTATGCAGCAGTTCTACTCTGTCCTATAGGGTCACTATGAGTTGGAATTGACTCAATGGCACACAACAACATGCCACTCTAGTTCTTATACTTTAGGGACTGACTTCTCTGTTTCCTTCTTGGTTTCTTTTTCATTTGTTTATACTCTCCCCACTTTCTCTCCTAATTGTGTGCATCTCTTCAAAATCAGTCCTTAATCCTCCACTTGCTATCTGCCTCTCTCCTTTAAATTATTCTCAGGACTTCCATATCATGTCTATGTGAGTGCCTCCTACCTTGAAACCTTAACATATTTTTTTCCCTATGTATCTAAACATGCATTAAGTCTGTACATTCTTCCTTAGAAACATCTTTCAAATCTGCTTTTAATAATTGAGAATGATTTAAAATATATTAATAGGTGGCATTTACTGAGCTGTACAGGCACTATGGTAACATTTTAGGTGCTTTTAATTCATTTATGCCTCATTACAACCCTTTGTGGGAGATACTATTATCCCCATTTTACAGATGAAAAACTGATGCAAAGAGAAGTTAATTAATTTGCCCAATTTCACACTACTAGTAACCTTGGGTTGCCAGGATTCAAAGTCAGGCAGACTAGATCCAGTAATTAGACACGTAACCATTATGTGATATTGCCTCTCATGAACACATAAAAAAGCATGTAGTAGTACTGCCTAGCTCAAGACTGGGTTACTGCAATAATCCCTAAGTCCATTTGCTTAGACCCATTAAAAAACAAAAACCATTGCTGTCTAGTGGATTCCGACTCATAGTGACCCTACAAGACAGAGTAGAGCTGCCCCACAGGGTTTCCAAGGCTGCAAATCTTTACAGAAGCAGACTGTCACATCTCTCCCACAGAGTGGCTGGTAGATTTGAACTGAGTGGCTGGCAGATTTGAACTGCTGACCTTTCAGTTAGCAACTGAGCACTTAACCACTGCGCCACCACCAGGGCTCCTTTTGCTTAGACCAGGGGTTGGCAAACTGCCCTTGGGCCAGATCTGGCCATCCACTTGTTTTTGTAAATAAATTGGGAGACAGCCACACCCATTCCATTACATATTGTCTATGGCCACTTTCACCTACAACCATGGACCTACCAAACTCACTGCCATCCAGTCGATTCTAACTCATAGTGACCCTACAGGACACAGCAGAACTGCCCCATAGCAGTTCCAAGGCTATAAATCTTACGGAAGCAGATTGCCACATCTTTCTCCTGCAGAGAGGCTGGTGGGTTTGAGCCTCTGACCTTTTGGTTAGCAGCTGACTGCTTTAACCACAGCGCCACCCGGGCTTCCCCAACTATGGACCACAAAGCCTAAAATATACAGAAAGTGTGCCAACACATGGCTTAAGACACCTGCACTCAAGTCTGCCCTGCACAGTATATGAACCTTCCAAATGTTAAAGGCCTTCTATGGCTCTCCCAGTGCATTAAGGGAAATACGCCCTGGCCTGGCATATGACTGGCAACCTGAATCTAGCTTAAATCTGCCCAAGGTATTTCCTGATACCTCTTCACACACACTAAATTAGCCAGCCTAGTCTACTAACTGTTCTCTAAAAACACCCTGTACATTCTTCCTTTGTTAACACTGTATTTCTTGACTGAAATGCATACCCCCCTTCAAGTTCCTGCCTATGACCAACCTCAGGAGGCTACACTTAACAAAGACACAACTCTTGCACCCCAACGGTACTCCTGTTTTCAAAAAGAGATCACGGTACAAAATACATGATTAATGTGGACAAATTAGAAAATACACTAATAAAATCCCCCAAATTAAAATATCTAAAATCTTTCCAATCGCAACGATATCCAACTGTTCAGCTAGCATTAAGCAATTATTAATTGTTTAATTATGAATGCCACGTGCGCGCGCACACGTATTTCCTGACCCCTAAGATCTCTTAGCCTAGCTGAGGTTAAACATTCACAAACATACACAAATGATAGGTACTGTCATGGGCAGCATACAAATGGGGCATAAGAGGCAGAGATCCAGTAGACTTGGGGACACGAGAAGGTTCGTGGAGCAGGCAATATCCTAGTTGGGAAGGCAGGAAAATTCTTTGACAACCACGTGAAAATTGCGATCATAACAAACTAAGACCCTGCCAAAGGGCTGAAGCCCCAACACGCACTGAGGATTCGGGCCTGTACTAGTAGGCTCCCGGCCGAGTAAGGCTGCCAGAGGCTGAGGGCGACGGAACCAAGCCTCTGGGCCGCACTGGCACGAGATCCGTCTAACCCTGCCCCAACTCCCCGAGGGTTGCCCACCCGCAGGAAAATCGCTTCATCAGTCGCTCACCGTACTTCCGACACCCGCGAAGAGCTGTTTAACGTGACGCCATCTACACGCAGAGGGTCCAGAAACTTCCGGGAGGAGGGATCCTGTCAAGATTCTGCGCACTAGTCGTAGTCCCGCCCATTGACTTTATCCGGGCGGAGACTCGGTGGCGTAGAGGCTCGGCTGCTCACCAGAAGGTCTGCTGGTCAAGTCCACCAGCCGCTCCTTGAAAATCCTATGGGGCAGTTCTACTCTGTCCTATAGGGTCGTTGTGAGTGGGAACCGACTGGACGACACCTAACAACAGCGGAGTTTAAATTGGTAGCTGAGCACGGTGCCTAAAAGAGCGAAGCTACAGCTACTAAGCGTTGTCCCGCCTACCGATCTTAGCCTCGCCCTCATCGCGGAGTCCCATCCACTGAGCATGGTTCGTACGCAGAGCGAAACCGCCCCTACTGAGCGGAGTCCCGCCCGCCTAGCGGAGTTCTGCCGGGAGAGCAAAGCTCCACTCACCGAGCGGAGTCCTACCGGGAGAGCGAAGCTCTGCCCATCGAGCAGAATTCCCCGTCACAGCGGAGTCTTATTCACTGAGCGCGGTCCGGTAAACACAGCCAAGCCCTGCCCATAGTGAAGCTCCACCCTCCGAGGAAAATACCGCCGCAATAACATCTATTGCCTGGTCTGGGTTGTATACGTCTCCTCTGTTCACGCCAGCTGCAAGCGTTAGAGACAGAGCCTAGTCTGGATTTTCCCGGGTGGTAAGTGTACAGAAACCACCCGAAGTGTCTGAGTCATCCTAGTCGCGAAGAGCTTCACACAAGTAGCCCTCGGCCACTGAGTCCTGGCTGGCTTTGCCCACGTTCCCAGGCGGTGGCGCTGCCCACCTAGTGTGGCGTCTGGAGCTTGGCTTGCAGTGAAAGAACTTTGTTGTGGCTAGAATAGTTCTAGAGCTGGAATCTCCGAAGGGAAAATTTGTAATGAACGAGTAGTTAGAAATACTTTTCTCATTGTAACTTCCTTGCTTTAAGAAGCCTTGCTTCAAGAAGAGCATTATTGACAGCACAGCAGAGAAACCAGGCACAGGAACGCACAATATAAAAATAAGTATTAGAGAACGTAGAAGAATTTAGAAGAAACATTTTTGCTTTCCGAGTGTGTTCCAATAAGGAGATGCTGGGGTGAGTTTTCTAGAAAATTGACTCAGTTTTTTCCAAGAGGATTTCCCTATTTAGGCTAACAGTTCTCACTTGTTTCTCTACTTTGTTGAGGTGTTAGGAAAAGCCAGATTTCAAACGACTGTGTAACATTTTATAACTTTAAAAACAGCTCCGCCTACTGTTGCAGTATCTGAGAGCATACAAAATAAGGTGATAATAAAAAACAAAAACCAAACCCAAACCTGTTGCTGTTGAGTCCGTTCCGACTCATAGCGACTCTATGAGACGAGTAGAACTGCCCCACAGGGTTTCCAAGTAGTGAGTTAACTGCGGACCTTTTGATTAGCACCCTTAACCACTGTGCCACTAGGGCTCTAAAACCGCCCCATTTTTGCAGATAGGATACTATTATGGTTCAGAGATTTAACCCGCTGGCTAGCAGTCGCACAACTAGTAACTGACAAAGCCAGACTGGAATCCATGTCAGGGTCAGGTTCCCTTTCTGCCACTAGTGGCGCAGTGGTTAAAGCGATTGCTAACCGAAAGGTCGCAGTTCGAAACCACCAGCGGCTTCGCGGGAGAAGGATGGTAGACTGCTTCCGTAGAGATTTACAGCCTTGGAAACCCTATGGGATTGCTGTGAGTCGGAATCAACTCAGTGGCAGTGGATTTGGTTTTTTTGGTTTGAATGTGAAGTTATTGATGTATATGCAGAAGACAAATAAATAGATGTAATGAAATGCCATAATAGTGTTGATGAAAACTTGTGGGACTAGTTTTCGTTTTTAAATGGTGAGAGGAATTACCATGGTAGTACAGGCAAGAGCAAGAACATTATATAAGGTACTAAATAGTAAAAAATACATGGATTTCCATTTTGTGTCTCCAACCAACCAGCAGTGTGGCCGTGGACAAGTTACTTCATTTCTCTGTGCCTATGTTTCCCATATGTAAATGGCCATTATACCCACTTTAGAGAACATTTATTATCTGTTAAGCATCCCTTTCCATGTGGAATGTTTTTCTCCCCTCAAGTAGTCCTGGTTGGGCTGATAATTACAGTCCTCCTCCCAAGGATTTTTCAGTTAGAGCTAGTGGAGCATGTGGTCTCTTGCCTTTGGTGTCTTTGTGCTGGGAAGATATGAAGTTGAGGCTACTGGTAGCCATCTCCTCCAGCAACTTGGAGGAAGCCTATCTGAAGTTGGAGAGTTTGAGGGCAACATACAAAAGAAAACAGAGCTGAATGATAGAAGAGGAAACTCTAATGCTATCATTTCAGTCCTTTAATTCAGTCATAAATAGAAGAAAGATTCGTCCCTGGACTTCTCATTAACCTGAGCTAAAACATTGCTTTTTTGGCTTAAACTACCTTGTCCTGTTCTGTTTTTTCACATCACTTACCTGAAAGAGTCTTGACTCTAATCCTGCCCTACCTAAGTCATAGGATTATTGTGCAGAGTTAATGAGATATAAGATATGAAAGCATGAGGTATTACTAAGACAGAAGAATAATGCTAACTTTCTAAGACCCATATTTACCTATGCGTATAAGCTATACATATAGAGCTATATACATATACAAATGAGCTATGCATATAGAAAGAAAAACAACAGCTTTGCATTTTTAATGTTTATAACTATACACGAATATCACATTTCCACTTTTTATAACAAACCTTGAATATAAATAAAATCAAAAATGGAAAAAGCACATTTCAGAAACCTCAGTGTTCCTGTTGAGAGTCAACCGTGCAGAGTTCTCTTTACAGACCTGGTCCTCTAGGAGCTGTCTTGGAAGCAATTCAACAAGTAAAGATAATTAGGGAGAAGGGAAAAATGAGAGCACACGTAAGTAATTACAAACCATCTGTCACAAAAACTCACAGCCTTCTATCAGAACAAAGCCAGCCTTGTACACTGATACTCCATGGTAAACTTGTTTCATCTATTTGACTTTCTCCCCACTACTCAGTTTCATTCAGTCAGAATACTTGGAACACGTACACATTGTGGGAACACAAATGAAGTACATGACACAATTCTTTTAAGGAGGATACAATCATCTGGTAGACTCAGATGTATGCATACAGAGTGATTATTCTTGATACAAAATGGCAGGGACTCTAATGAATGCACAAAAATGTGCCATTTATGGAAGGTAATAATTCTGAATTCTGGAAATATTCATGTTAGAATTCTTGTTTTTCTCAGAGCAAGGATTGGCAAACTACAGCCCAAAGGCCAGATCCAGCCTTCCATCTATTTTTGTATGGCCCGTGAGCTAAGAATGGTTTTACGTTTTCAGTGGTTGAAAAAATAAAAAGAAGATGACTATTTTGTGACACATGAACATTATATTAATTTTGTATTTCAGTGTCGATAAAGTTTCATTGGAACATAGTCATCTTTCGTTGTTTACATATTGTCTGTGACAACTTTCATGCTACAACAGCTGAGCTGAGTAGTTACAGCAGAGAACACATAGCCCTCAAAGCTTAAAATATTTTTTTATCTGGCCTTTTGCTGAAAAAGGTTGCCGACCCCTGACTTAAGGATGAGCAGCATGGTGGGATAATTGGTTGAGGTATTTATTAATGTTTTCTTCTCAAAGCTTTAGGAAGCTTAAAAGAATGAAAGACATTTTTCTTTAAAGCATCCTAAGCAGGCAAGGAGCTCTGATGGTGCAGTGGTTAAGCACTCTGCTGCTAACCAAAAGGTCTGCTCCTCAGGAGAAAGATGTGGCAGTCGGCTTCCATAAAGATTACAGCCTTGGAAACCCTTGGGGAGGGGGTCAGTTATACTCTGTCCTCTGGGGTCACTATGAGTCAGAATTGACTCCTAGGCAATGGGTTTTTTGTCTTTGCCTCTATCTGCTGTCAATAGTTTTTGTATTTCAGGGCTGAAAAATAAAGTTTCCAAATAAGTAGAAGACACTTCTACCTGGAACTGCCTTCTTCTTGTTAGCTGCCATCAAGTTGACTCTGACACATGGTGACCTTATGTATAACAGAACGAAACATTCATTGCCCATTCCTCTGCTGTATTCATGATCGTTGGTGTGTTTGAGTCCATTGTTGTGGCTATTGTGTGGTGCCTTCCAACCTAGGTGTCTCACTTTCCAGTACTATATCATAAAATTTTCTATTGTGATCCATAGATTTGCATTGGCTAATTTCAGAAGTAAATCATCAGGCTCTTCTTCCTGGTCTGTCTTAATATGGAACCTCGGCTAAAAGCTGTCCCCCATGGGTGACCCTGCTAGTATTTGACATACAGTGAGATAGCTTACAACATCATAGCAACATGCAAGCCACTATGATACCAGAAACAGGCTAATTGTGGGGATTAGTGGAGGGAGTGAAAAATGGAAATGGCTTAATCCTAGGGGAAAAGGTGAGCTTCTGGAGACTGGGGAACTGACTGGGGAGAGGGAGGTTAAGGACTTTCTGCAAGTGCTTAAGACACATCCTTTGACACATATCACCATGGCCGTAGAAGCTGTAGCACAAGATTCCTGCACCAATAAGTGTCACTGAGCATCTCAGCAGCCACTGTGATGGACTGAAGACTAGAGAACGTTACCTGTCTATATTCTGGATACTGGGTTAGCCAATGCTTTTCGTATGCTTGAGACAGATTGACGTTTATGCCAAGCTAGGAGTGAAAGTTTAGAATCAGATTGAATTTGATTTAAATATTTACATTTTATGATGTTTCTTTAATATTTAGGAGCAAAAATATTTTCACAGGCAAACATGGAACTATAAGGTCTTCTAGGAATAGAGCATAGCATGAACGAACCTTAGACCCAGAGACAAACATGCTAATGTTGTAGGAGTTGGAGTAATCCAATCTGGCTGGAGGAGTGGGTGTGTGGAGATGCAGATGAAGTTAAGGCCACTCCTCTCTCCACTCTCCATTTGGGTGCCCCTGTCACCCCCAGTGGGCTCCTATAATCCACTCCTGGCTACTGCCCACCTGCACAGATGGTTTCCTCATCCTGTTCAGGCTCTGACCCTCCCTGGTCTGCTGCCATACAACCCATCCGCCCTCTTCTCCACATAGACCTTGCTTAGCCCCACCTAATAGCTTTTTTTTTTTCTTTTTCTTTTGTTTATTTTTGAAGTTTAAGTGAAAGTTTACATTTCAAGTTAGTTTCTCATACAAAAATTTATACATACATTGTTATGTGACCGTAACTGCCTTCCCCATACTGTGACAGCACACTCCTCCTTTCCACCCCTGATTTCCCATGTCCATTCAACCAGCTCTTAACCCTCTCTGCTTCTCATCTCACCTCCGGACAGAAGCTGCCCATTTAGTCTCATGCATCTACTTGAGCTAAAAAGCACACTCTTCACTAGCATCATTTTATGTCTCACAATCCAGTCCAGTCTTTGACGAGTTGTCCTTGGGAATTGTTTTAGTTCTGAGTTGACAGAGAGTCTGAGGGCCATGCTTTCTGGGGTTCCTCCAGTCTCAGTAAGACCATTAAGTCTGATCTTTTTACTAGAATTTGAGTTTTGCACACTACCTTTCTCCTGCTCCATCAGGGAATCTCTGTCGTGTTTCCTGTCATAGCAGCCATTTGTGGTAGTTCTTCTGGTCTCAGGCTGATGGAGTCTCTGGTTTATGTGGCCCTTTCTGTCTCTCGGGCTAATACTTTACTTGTGTGTTTGGTATTCTTCATTCTCCTTTACTCCAGGTGGTTGGGACCAATTGATGCAACTTAGAAGGCTGCTTGCTAGCTTTTAAGACCCCAGATGCCACTTAATGAAAGTAGGATGCAGAACATTTTCTTAATAAACTTTCTTATGCCAGTTGACCTAGATGTCCCCTGAAAGCATGGTCCCCAGACCCCCACCCCTGCTACTCTGACCCTCGAAGTGTTTGATTGTATTTAGGAAACTTCTTAGCTTTGGTTTAGACCAGTTGCGCTGACTTCCTCTGTAGTGTGTGCTGTCCTTCCCTTCACCTAAGATATTTCTTGTCTACTGTCTAGTTAGTGAATAACCTCACCCTCCCTCCCCACTCTTGTAACCATCAAAAAATGTTTTCTTCTGTGTTTAAACCTTCCCTTGAGTTCTTATAATAGTGGTCTTATACAATATTTGTCCTTCTGTGACTGACTAAATTCACTCAGCATAATGCCCTCCAGATTCCTCCATGTTATGAGATGCTTCACGGCTTCATCATTGCTCTTTATCATTGCATAGTATTCCATTGTGTGAATATACCATAATTTGTTTATCCATTCGTCTGTTGATGGCCACCTATGTTGTTTCGATCTTTTTGCTATTGTGAACAGTGCTGCAGTGAACGTGGGTATGCATATATCTATTCGTGTGACAGCTGTTATTTCTCTAGGATATATTGCAAGGAGTTGGATTGCTGGATCATATGGTACTTCTATTTCTAGCTTTTTAAAAAAAATTTTTTTATTGTACTTTAGATGAAGGTTTACAGAACAAATAGTTTCTCATTAAACAGTCAGTACACATATTGTTTTGTGACATTGGTTAACAACCCCATGACATGTCAGTACTCTCCCTTCTTGACCTTGGAGGACCTTTTCTTTGGTGAAAATATACATAACCAAAGTTACACCATTTCAAAAGTTTCTACATGTACAATTCAGTGACATTGATTACATTCTTCCAGTTGTGCTGCTATTCTCACTATCCTTTTCCAAAATGTTCCATCACCATTATCTTCAACTCACTGCCCCCTAGATTTCCCATCAAACCTTTGGAGTTGCTGTTGTCAGTTTGATCTCACATAGGTGTGATGGTTAAGATTGTGTGTCAACTTGTAATCACTCCCATGATTGAATATAATGTGAGTAGCCAATCAGATGAAAGTGAGTGCGGCCTGCATCTGTATATAAGCAGATGTTCTGGCTTTTTGCTCTCTCTCGGTCCTGCAGCTGCTTTCTGTCGTCTCATCTCCCATTCCTGGGACTTTAGCTGTCAGCTTATCTGCCGAACCTGGGATTCATCGATCTGCACAGCCTGTGAGTGGGAGCCCTGCTCTCCGACCTTCCGATCTTGGGCTTGCCAGCTTCTGCAGCTGTGTGACTTGGGAGAGGCCTCTACCCTGATCCACAGACGTGGGATGTTCTAGCCTCTACAATCACGTGAGCTGTTTTCCTTGATATAATCTCTCTCTATATATATATTTATACACTTTACTGGTTTTGCTTCTCTAGAGAACCCAGCCTAAGACGATAGGTAATTCGTTTTTTTTTTTTTTTTTGGTACCTTAGATGAAGGTTTGCAGAACAAATAGTTTCTCATTAAACAGTAGTACACATATTGTTTTATTATATTGGTTAACAACCCCACGACATGTCAATCCTGTCCCTTCTCAACCTTTTTTTTGGTGAAAATGTACATAGCCAAAGATACGTGATTTCAAAAATTTCCACATGCACAGTTCAGTGACACTGAGTATGCTCTTCCAGTTGTGCTGCTATTCTCACTTTCGATGAAGGTTTACAGAACAAAATGGTTTCTCTTTAAACACTTAGTACACATGTTGCCCTATGACAATGGTTAACAACCCCACTACATGTCAACACTGTCCTTACTCAACCTCGGGTTCCCTATCACCAGCTTTCCTGTCCCCTTCTGCCTTCTAGTCCTTGTCCCTGGACTGCTGTGCCTCATTAGTCACATTTTGTTTTATGGGGCTGTCCAATCCTCAGCTGAATGGTGAACCTCGGAGGTGACTTCACCACTGAGCTAAAAGGGTGTCTAAGGGCCATACTCTCGGGGTTTCTCCAGTCTCTTTTAGGCCAGTAAATCTGGTCTTTTTTTGTGTGTGTTAGAATTTTGTCCTACATCCTTCTCCAGCTCTGTCCAGAACCCTCTGTTGTGATCCCAGTCAAAGCAGTGAGTGGGGGGGTAGCTGGGCACCATCTAGCTGTACTGGAATCAGTCTGGTGGAGGCCTTGGTAGCTGTCCTTTGGACTAATGTTTTCCTTGTATCCTGTTCTCTTCATTCTCCCTTGCTCCAGAAGGGGTGAGACCAGTGGAGTATCTTAGATGGCTGCTCACAGGCTTTTAAGACCCCAGACGCTACTCACCAAGGTAGAATGTAGAACATTGTCTTTATAAACTGTGTTATGCCAATTAAGCTAGATGTGCCCTGAGACCATGGTTCCCACAGCCCTCCACCCAGCTATTCAGTCCCTCAGGGAGTTTGGATGTGTCTGTGGGGCTTCCATGACCTTTCCTTGTACAAGTTGTGCTGGCTTCCCCAGTATTGTGTACTGTCTTACCCTTCACCAAACTTACCACTTATCTATTTTCTATTTGGTTCCCCCCAACCCCTTCCATCCCTCATAACCAACACAGATTGTTTCTTTTTGTGTGTTAACTTTTACATGAGTTTTTACAGTAGAGGTCTCATATAATATTTGTCCTTTTGTGATTGACCTATTTCACTCAGCATAATGTCTTCCAGTTTCATCCATGTTATGAGATGCTTCACAGATTCATCATTGTTCTTTATCTTTGCATAATACTCCATTGTGTGCATGTACCATAGTTTGTTTATCCATTCATCTGTTGATGGGCATCTAGGTTGTTTCCATCTTTTTGCTATTGTGAACAGTGCTGCAGTGAATATGGGTGTGCATATGTCTATTAGTGTGACGGCTCGTATTTCTCTAGGATATATTCCTAGGAGTGGGATCGCATTTTGTAGTGCTTTTTTTTTTTTTTGTGGTGCTGACGTTTTCTTTGTTCTTCTTACTCTCCTGTGCTGAGTTCCTTTTGTTTGTGGATTTTTTTTTTCATTTCTTTTTTTTGTATGTTTTGTTTTTACTGAGACTGTATGTTTTTCTTCCTTATTTTGATGACTAGGTTTGTTAACTTTCATTGTGATTACCTTGAAATTTACCCTTATCTTCCTAGATTTGAACCAGTCTATTATTACTTGGTATCGCCTTGCCTTCCTCTCCATTAGAAGGTTCTATACCTACACCATTTATTCCCTGTTTTATTGTTCTGATGCTGTTTTCATTTACAGATTAACCTCTCTGGTTCCCTGTTGTTGTTCTTTTGGTTTTTCATAGTCCTTAAGAGTTCATTTTCTAGGTTTGGTATCTGGCTAGTACAGTCCTGCATCCTGTATTCAGCCTGTGGTCTGACGTTGTTTGTTCTCAGATCGAAGGACTCCCTTTAATAAGTCTTGTAAGTTTGGTTTGGTTTTTACATAGTCTCTTAATTTCTGTTTATCTGGAAATGACCTAATTTCACCATCATATTTGAACAAAAATTTTTCAGGATATATTATTCTTGGCTGGCAAATTTTTTCTTTCAAGGTTTTATGTATGTCATCCCATTGCCTTCTTGCCTGCATGGTTTCTGCATAATCAAGCTTAGTCTCATTGTTTCTCCTCTGTATACTAATTTTTGTTTTTCTTGAGCTGCTCTCAGGATTCTTTGCCTTTGGTTTTAGCGAGTGTGATTATGATATGCCTTGGTGATTTTCTTTTGGGGTCTATCCTATGTGGGGTTCGTTGAGCTTCTTGGATGGTCAGCTTTTCATCTTCCATGATATTGGGGAAGTTTTCTGTCAGCAATTCTTCAATGATCCTCTCTGTGTTTTCTGTTTTGTCCCCCTGTTCTGGAACTCCAATCACTTGCAGATTTTTGCTTTTGATTGTATCCCACATAATTCTCAGGGTTTCTTCGTTTTCTTCATTCTTTTTTCTGATTTTTCCTTAAACAGAGTTGTATCCAAGTGTTTCTCTTCAGTTTCGCTGATCCTATGACACTGTCCATTTCTGAAATCTTGTTGTTTATCTTTTGGATTTCTAATTGTTGTTTTTGTACGATTTCTAGTTGTGAATTTATTTTAGCATTTTGTTCCTGTATTCTTGAATTCTTCCATTTTTTTGTCTGTATTTTCCGTGAATTTGTCTATTTTTTCCTCATTTTTGTCTGCTTTTTGCTTCAACTCTTTGATAATTCTGAATATTAGAGATATGAATTCCCTATCAGTTATGTCTAGTGCCTTTTCTTCTACTGGAAGGTCATCTGGTGTTTTATTTTGGACACCTACTGGAACGATCCTGTTCTGTTTTTGTAAATGTTTTGATATTGTCTGTTGTCTTTGGGGCATTTAGTGGTTATTTTCCTCGTTTATTGATTGTAGATTTGTTTGTTTCATCCTGCTTTTTTGTTTTATTTGGTTATGTCTGAGCTGGCAGGCTGTACGTTCTTTGTTGTTTGCTCGTCTGTGGGCACGATACTTTTCACCTCCTTGTCCAGTGGGCAGGGTTAGTCACTCAGGTATGGTACAGCAGGGCAGGTCCAGCTGAAGGGGAGTTGCTGTGATGGGTTGTTTGTGGCACATACCAGGGCTGACAGTGTGGACTGGAAATCAGTATAGGGCAGGTTCTGGTAGGTTGTGCCTGTGCTGCTTGGGAGTGTGATGTTCAGTGCACAGTGCAGGTAGGCAGGAAGGAGGGGGTAGATTGTGATGTGTGGAGCTAAGATGGGTATGGGTAAGAAGAGAGAGAGGAGAGAGGAACAGCAGCCAAAAACATACACATAAACAAAAAAAGAGTGCTAAGGGATCTTGCTATTGGAGTGGAGATATGAGAGACTGAGAAATGGGGAAAAACAAAAATAAAAAAAAGAGAAAGGGTAAAAGAAAAAATGAATAAATTGAGAAACTGGAAATGAAGAAAGACAAAAAGGGAATAAGAGGAGAAAACAAAACAAAGAAACAAACAAAATACCAAAAAAAAAAGAAAAAAGAAATACCCCCAGGGATGTCCCTGTGCATCTGCGCAGAGTAACAAGCTGCGTAGTACTGCCCAGCTGGAAGGGGTTCCCAAGCCGAGAAAACAAAAAACAAACAAACAAAAAGAGAACAAATCAGAGCAAACAAACAAACAAAAACGTCCCGAGGGTCCCCCTAGTGTGGTGGCACGGGCCAGGAAGCAGTTTCACAGTTGAGTGGTGTTTCATAGCCTTTCAGGAAGAAGCAAAGATGGCGCATGGAGCCAGGTATTTGAGAGAAAGGAGGGGAGGTGATGAGAAGTAAGGAAGAAGTCTAAAGAAGTGGAAAAAAGCTACACCAGCAGCCAACAAAAGGCACTCAGGGAGCTGGCCAATGCGGGTGGGTGGAATCCAGGTGACACTAGGGTGAAGCTGGTGCTTCCTGGCCAAGAGACTGTGGCTGCAGGAAGCAGAGGAGGTTAAGTGGGGGTGGGAAAGCCTGTATCGCTGGTTACTGGTTGTTCTGTCTCCTGCTGGAAGCTCTTGTGAAGCTGCTTTCTCGTACCCCTTGTTCAGTGATCTCCGATAAGAGTCCAAGATGGTGGATCTGTGCTGCAGTAGTTGATAGGGGACCTCTGCACGTATCTCTCCTCACTCTCTGTTCTTTGTCACTTTCTTATTTCATTTGGTGCTTGGCTGAGTTCTTTATCTCTTCATTTGATGCATAGGGTTTCAGGATTGACATGTGACTCTGTTTGACTTAGTTTTTTGGATCTTTGCTGTGGAGGAGCGGCATGGTGCTTCTGCCTATAGCGCCATGTTGCCTGGAAATCCCTATTTCTAGCTTTTTAAGGAAGCACCAAATCGATTTCCAAAGTGGTTGTACCATTTTACATTCCCACCAACAGTGTATAAGTGTTCCAGTCTCTCCACAACCTCTCCAGCATTTATTATTTTGTATTTTTTGGATAAATGCTAGCCTTGTTGGGGTATGATGGTATATCATTGTAGTTTTGGTTTGCGTTTCTCTAATGACTAATGATCATGAGCATTTCTTCATGTGTCTGTTAGCTGCCTGAATGTCTTCTTTGGAGAAGTACCTGTTCATATCCTTTGCCCATTTTTTAATTGGGTTATTTGTCTTTTTGTTGTTGATGTTTTGGAGTATCTTGTAGATTTTAGAGATTAGATGTTGATTGGATTTGCCATAGCCTAAATTTTTTTCCCAGTCTGTAGGTTGTCTCTTTACTCTTTTGGTGAAGTCTTTTGATAATCTTAAGTGTTTGATTTTTAGGAGCTCCCAGTTATCTAGTCTCTCTTCTGGTGCTTGTGCATTGTTACCCTAATGGCTTTTTGATTGGAAGGAAGGAGGAGGAAAAGAGAAGGAAGAAAGAAGAAAAGAAAGGAGGGAAGGAAGGAAAGAAAGAAGACATGCAGGCAACACTTTGGGGTTTTATTCTTTAGGCAATGAAGAATTTCCCCCCTACAGGAGATGGTTTTGTTGCAGGGAACTAATTTTGGTGGTGGTGTAAAAGTAGATTGGAGGAAGGAGAGGCTGAAGGCAAAAAGACAGGGGTCCAGAAAATAAACTATGAGGCCTTATAAGGAGGAGAGCCAGGGACCAATGTGCATCTACTATGGTTGCTCTGAGTAGCCAATGCATGAGGAAGAATTGGTAAAAATTGTTTACATTCTGCATTTCTGTATAGTTTCTATGTGGGTCAAATAGTAAACTACCCCCAAATAAAATCTGCATTTCTTAGAAGGACCCAACTAGATCATGAAAATTTTCATGATTGTGGAAATGGTGAGTCTTTTTCTTTTTTTAACCTCTCAGTGATAGAAACATTTCTTTTTAGACTAATAGTGAAAGTTTATAACATATTCTACATAAGAAAGTAGAGCAGAACAAACAGGGTTCTCTTTCTTTCTATCAAGGTCACATTCCTTGAAATACCTGGAGGATAAGAACGAGTAAATGAAAAGAGGTGATTAACTCTTTGTAGTGAAGGAAAAATGACTCACATCAGCAGGTTATTATGAAGCTTTAGGAGGTAGGAAATAAGCTTTAACTTTTCACTGTATATTTTCTATAGTTCAAATACATATTACTGGTATGTGTGTTTGTCTCTCAACGAGTCCATGCACTCTTCAGGGGCAGACTCCATTACTTAATCGCTTTTGCATTTCCATCCAGAATTATGTATTTCTAATGCATTGGAGGTACATTGCAAAGACTTGTTTAATGAAGTAAAATTACCTGAGGTATAAAAATCAGGCAAGGGATTGTAGGCAATACATCGTTTTGCGCTCTCGCTAGTAGCGTGACTAAGATATAGGGTCACTATCAGTCAGAATCGACTCAACCACAATGGGTAAGAGATATCTAGAAAAACACTTTTTATGTTCTTATAGCACTATTTCCTGGAAATCATAGGTGCACCACAAATATGTTTTAATTTAATTAAACTGATTTTATCCAGAGTCCTTTCCTGGCCAAATGCCTAGAAATCTTGAACCTTAACTAATTACAGTCACAAAGGGCAATTCACATATGAAATACTTGAAGGCTAACCAAAACCCAAACCAAACCCGTTGCAGTGGAGTCTATTCTGACTCATGGATTCATAGCGAGCCTCTCCAACAGAGAAGAATTGCCCCATAGAGTTTCCAAGGCTGTAAATCTTTATGGAAGCCACCTGCTATATCTTTCTCCTGTGGAGCAGCTGGTGAGTTACGACCTCCAAGACCTTTGGTTAAGCTCAGCCCCTAACCCACTTTGCCACCAGAGCTCCTATTTGAAGACTCAAACAAACAAAAACTAAACCCGCTGCTGTGGAGTTGATTCCGACTTGCAATGACCCTATAGGACGGAGCAGAACTGCCCCATAGAGTTTGCAAGGAGTAGCTGGTGGATTCGAACTGCTGACCTTTTGGTTAGCAGCCATCTCTTAAACATTGCACTACCTGGCTTAACAGTCAAATACATATCACAAAGGCAATAAAAATATTTAAAGAGTACATGAAGTCCTTTCACATTTTTTATGATGCTTGGTTAAAATGCAAGTAATGGTGAGAAATTAGAGGAATAGTGAAATATTTAGTACGTACATGTTTAAAACTCGGAAAATTGGCAAAGGCAAAGGGGAGTATGCTGTGAAATTACAATTTGACATTCTAAATTTCAGCAGTGTTTAAAGGTAAAAATTGAAAAAATCCTGTACTTTGTAATTATCATGTTGAACTGATAATGTAAACTCTCAAGCTCTCTAAAGCTCAGCAAGGATTTGGTTTTTCAGTTGAAATTGTTGCATTTAGAGTTAACACAAAATAAGGCGAACACTTTTTGACTCTTTTCTTTGTGTTGTTTTATAGCAACCCTGTTGTATGGAGATCCTGCTAAAAATTACCTGAACATCTAATATTATGATTAAGTCAACAAAAAATACTGAGGACTATATTTCACAAACATTTGGCCCCTTAAAAAGTGTTTTGCTTTTTAGATTAGCAAAGTAATGAAAAGTTGTAGAAAATTTGGAAAATTCAAAAAAATGTAAAGAAGAAAATGAACAATCACCAATTAATTATTAAATTCTGATCTTACTCACCATCAACTTTCTTTCATTTGCATTATTTTAATAGCTTTCTAACTGGTCCCCCTGATTTAATCTCTACTCAATCCAGCAGCCAGAGAGATCTTACCAAATGTCAATCAGATCATGTCATTCCTCAGCACAAAATTCTCCAACGTTCCTACATCACTCAGAGTATAAGCCAAAGAAAGAATTTACAATGGCACATGAATCCTACAGATAGATCACCCTTTGTCCCCACTGCCAATGTTATCTCTCTATCCTTATCTACTATTCTTCCCCCTTGCTCAGATCGCTTTAGCCCTACTGGGTTTCTTTCAGAAGGAGATCACCAGGCCTTTCTTCTGAGGTGCTTGCCTCTGTGTATGTTTGAACTGCTAACCATTTGCACCACCGAGGGACTCCACTGGTTTTCTTACTGCTCTTTAATCATGCCAGGTGTTCTCCTGCTCCTCAACCCTTCTTCCCGGAGCACTCTCCCCCTAAATATGTGCACAGCTCTATCTCACATCTCTTTCAGGTCTTCTCTCAAATGTCATGTTTTCAATGAATTCTCCCTTAACTCTTGTTGTTAGTTGCCATCGAATCGCAACATCCCTGCCTCCCTTCTCTGCTGTTCCATTAGCACTGTATAACATCATATATTTTATTTATGTTGTTTATTATCTGTCTCTCCCTGCTAACGTATATGTTCCATGAAGTCAGGGCTTTCGTCTGGTTGTGTTAGCTGCTGCATTCGTTTTCTAATGCTGAGTAAAAAATCACCACCAAAACCTAGTGGCTCAAAGCCACAATCCTTATTTACTAGCTCATGATTTCAGTGGATCTGGAATTTTGAAGGTATTTGGCTGGATCGTTCCGGCTCAGGCTCTTTCATGAGGTTTCAGTCAGATGTTGGCTGGGGCTACAGTCATCTGAAGGCTTGGCTGGGTTAGGGGATCAGCTTCCAGAGTAGCTCACTCACATGACTGGTAAGCTGGTGCAAGCATTTAAAGGCTGGATACAGAAAGAAGAACCTGAGAAATGCCAGAGAGGTTGGGTGGGTAGCAAAAGAGAAATGTAAGTTCAGGGAAGGATTTTCACCCTAAAGATAGGAAATTCTATAGCATGTTAGCACGCTGATGGCAATGACCAAGAAGAGGGAGTGGGGTTGGTAATGTAGGTTATAAAGGAAATCATGGCACAAGGTTGGTGGGAGGTGGAGGTTTTGATAGGTGGGTAAGGTTAGTGCAGCATGTTTCCAGTGGTGGATTGTGGAATGCAAGTGGGCAACCTGGAGTGAGGGTAAATCAAGCCTTGCATGGTAGTGAGATGGGGCCACGTGTAAATGCTCTTTCCTAGAGGACAAAAGAGGGGAGATAACCCTGATAAGTGCTGATGACAGACTGTCTTATCTACATACCTGTTAGCACCTCTAATTTCTCTGTTTTTATATTTCAAAGAGTTGACAAATAGAGTGGCATCGATATATTCACTCCAAGCCAAGGGACTATTAACTGAATTCTTGGACAGCTAAGTTATTTTGGCCTCAATTACCTGCACTTTCCAACATTGATCTGATGTTTATACAAGATCGTTTCCTTATAAATAATCTTAGCTCTCCTTGTTTTCCTCTATCACACTTTACCTACTTTTATAATATGCTCATATGAGATACAAAACACTTCCAAATAGAGTGTGTATAAATTTCTATTAGAAATCTGTCCAAGATTAAATAAAAGAAAAACAAATGTAGAATGTAGGGTTTTAACAATGTGCTCTTGTCTGACAATTTAGGACAGAAGAAATGTTTGGCTCTAGTTTCTAAAGCTATAATCTGAGAAGTGACTTGAGAGGTGATTCATTGAAGGCTGCCTTTCAACTCTAGTCTCAGAATTCCTGTCCTGGCATGGAACCTCTTGTCACTTGAGCAAGTCCTCTAAACCCTTTGGGCCTCAAGTGTCTCCTTAGGAGTTGCAATCCTAACTTTTTGTTGTTGTTGTTGGTTTCACTGAATCAGTTCCAACTCATTGTGACTCTGTGCACAACAGAATGAAATACTGCCTGGTGATGTGCCATCCTCACAATCATTGCTATGTTTAAGCCCATTGTTGCAGCCACTGTGTGAATCAGTCTCATTGAAGGACTTCCTTTTTTTGAAGGACACTCTACTTTACCAAGAAAATCCTAAACTTAGCAATCGGAAATCAGAAATGGAAACCATGTGTAAGTATCAACTCCATAAAATCAACACTGCACATGAGATATCAGATGATACGGCATTCCTGTGGTTAGTAAGTCCCAGCTGCAAATATCATAGGACTTGATGAAGAATGGAAATGAGGCACGGATAGGGAGCACGTTGAACTTGGGACTCTGCAGATTGGGGCTATGTCCTTGACTGTGGGGCTTGCCTCTTCAGGTAACTGGGGATCTATGCTCATCTTAGTTTCTTGCTCTGTAAAAATCAAATGATATAGCCACTTCTGATTCACACTAAGAATTCCTAAAAGGAAGAGCTGGAAAAATGTGCATCACAGAGAAAGAGGCTATGTACATGCCCTTGTAAGTGCCCAATATTAATTCATACTTTGATCTTTCCTTATCTATGTTACTAAAGTATTTCTATAGCTAGATTTATAACTTATCAGTGCTGCATATTATTGATTTACAGAGTCTGATTCACTGAAGAGGAGAGTAGATTTAATCATGCTCTGTGGCAAAGGAAGCTTGAAGTGGACAAAACTGGTTCAAGAGTGAAGTGGAGATGATGACCATATCCTAGGTCAGGATTCCTGGGTTCTCTGGTCAATGTGAGTCTTTCTTTAGTTGTTTACGCTTGATGGCTGTGAACCTGGAGGCAGAGGCTCTTGGTTAAGGAGAAAACACACATACAATTATGAAGGATTGGTTAGCAAGTTCATGGGTCCGTTGATTTGAGGAAGTAGAAGTTTTTTGTCCCCCCGTTTTTTGAAAAAAAATCACATCTACAGAAAAATTCTAAGAATAGTATCATGAGCACCCAAATAGCCTTAGCTAGATCCACCAATTATTGACTGAGATGTTTGAAAGTTATTTGCAATCTTCCAGGCACTTTAGCCCTAATGCTTCAGAATTCACCTCCTAAGAGGAAGGACGTTCTTCTATGCGATCTCAATGCCAATATCACATCTAAGAAAAATAACATCAATTCAGTAATATCTATATGTTGCCCATGTTTAAATTTCCCCAATTACTCCCAGAAAATCTTTACCACTCTTTCCAAATCAAGGTTCACACATTACATTTGGTCCTTACATGTCTTTAGTTTTTTTTTTAAATCCTGTTGTTGTTAGCTGCCTTTGGGTGGGTCCATGCACAAGGGAATGTGATGTTGCCCTGTCCTGTGCCATTCCCATGATCAGTTGTGGATCCCACCATTGTGATCTGTAGGGTTTTCACTGGCTGATTTTTGGAAGTAGATCTTCAGGCCTTTCTTCTTAGTCCCACTAAGAAGCTCGTGGCATAAATTTGTCCATACATAACACTGCACAGTTCAATTTGAATTTCACATTGACCCAAACTCAACCCCTCAGGCAGAATGAGAAATCAATAATCAAAAATCCTATAATATAATCCTGGATGATCAGACAGTTCTCTTTATTTTTCACTCGGAGCCCAGAACAGAGTCAAGGCTCTCTAAGGCCTTTGGTCTTAAGGCAGCAAGCCTATCAATGTCCAAAACGTATGGACTGAAAACTTGCTTTTCTCCATCCTATGGACGGGCAGCAGAATTGCTAGATTAAGTATCAGCTACCGGGTTTGTTTCCCTCACTCTAGGTCGCAGTCCTGCAGGAGGTTAGAGTTAGAGAGAGTGAGGAAGAGGAGCTGAGGAAGAGGGCCAGAATCTGTTCCTCTTTAAAAGGAATCTCCGACCTCTCTTAGCCATGTGACCTGGAAGTGGTTACTGAGTTTCTCTTAGGCCTCATTTCTCTCATCTCTTAAATAGGAATATTATAGTTCCCCAAGGGAGTGTTGTGAGGATCTAATCGGCAATGTCTTAACCGAGATTCTCGCCCATGGTAAAGCTTAATAAATAGTAGCTAAATTATTTTTGTGGTTGTTATTATCATTATGATTATTGTTTTGCATTTGTAATCACTGCCATCACCAACCTCTGCCATCATCACCAGAATCTCCAACTCCCAGCCTGGCAGCTTCAGGCCCAGGTGACTCATTTCCAGGTCAGTGCTCTAGGCAATACTTTCCTCTCCAGGATGACTATTTCCCAGGAGGCAGGAAATCCCCTCCGGAAACCCTCTTATTTTTTTTTTTCTCTATCAAACTCAATCTTCCACTCCCGGATACAAACTAAGAGTGCGCGGGCTCTCTACCTAGGATTCAGGCTAGCTTCCCCCCAAGTCAGTCACCCCTCCCATGCGCGATCGGGCGCCTTCCGCGCGCTCTGCCGCCCCCTGGCGGACAAGGCTGGGAGCGCCCTGGCCCCAGAATGACGGGCTCCCACTTCTGTCTGGCTGCGTCCCGCAGTCCCCGCCCCAGGCTGGTTCCAGCCTGCCAGTGCGCTTGCCCCTTTCCCTCCCTCACTGTCGCCGCCCAGCCACTTCTTCCACTGCTTTCCACCCCGAGGGACCATGTCTAGGTTCATCTGGGGATAGGGCGAACACAACGGTGAGCGCCTTCCGCTGATAGGGGCGGGGGACGGGATCAGGGAGCGGCGAGCCCTGCCAAGACCAGTCCAGACTGGACTTTGCGCAGTGGGTGCCCGAGGGTGCTGGCTAGATGCTTCGGCGCCCGCCGACCACACACTGCTGATCCTGCACTTGCGAGTAACTTTTCTGTTCCTCTTTTAATTGAGCCGCGCTCCCTGGAGCCGAATGCTGGAAGCGGAGGGCCGGGTTAGTTTAGTGTAGAAGGGAAAACGTTTTTTGCGGGGGATAGCAGTAGGGGGGAGTCCTGGTGGTGCAGTGGTTAAGAGCTCAGCTGCTAACCAAAAGGTTGACCGTTCGAACCCACCAGCCGCTCCTTGGAAACCCTGGGAGGCAGCTCTGCTTTGTCCTATAGGGTCGCTATGAGTGGGAATCGACTCGACTGCAACGGGTTTGATTTTGGGGGGTTTTGGTAGTAAGAGTAGTGAGGATTGGTGTGTGTTGGTCCTCTCAAGGTTACCTGAACCCTCAATTTTCATATATATTTCCTCACCTTCATTTGAAAAGGCCAGGACTTTTCCTACTAATAAACACTTATCAATTAAAGGCATGGAGATTAGAAGCCTTACGACATACTTTGATGAATTGAGGGCAAGTTCACTATCACTTACGAGGAACAAATCATAAAACTTCGAAAATACGATTTAGAAATCTTAACTTGCTTTGCACTACTGAAGATTAAGTTGTTTATTGACAAAGTACTGCAAATATTTTAATAGCTGTTACTATAAAATATTCCCACAGCAACTTGCAGTTGATTGACAACTACTGTGGACTTCAGTAAGGTTTTAGGTTATCTGTGGGAATTGAAGTTGTTTGCGGGGGCTACTTCTCCACTTTTTCTTCCTCTCATGTACCCTCATCCCTGCAGGCTGAGCATTATTGAAATAATAAGGCATTGGTAAAAGTGTGTTTACTGATAGGAGATACAATGAAAATAAAATGTATTCTTTTCTTCTTGCAGATACTAAATTATCAAAAGTAAACTTTTTTCTTGTTTTTATGTTAAACTAAATTTGTTATTTCAAATAATGATTTTTTTGAAATAATTGCTAAGTGGATCAAGAAAGCTTTAAAGAAATGACTGTCAAAATGAGGGCTGTGTATAATAATAATACTAATAATAACACTGTTACTGATTGAATTGTGTTCCCTAAAAATATGTGTTGTAAATCCTAACCTCTATGCTTGTGGTTATAATCCCACTTGGGAATGGGTTGTCTTTGTTATGTGCATGAGACAGGATTTGTGTAGGATGGGTTTTGAGTCAATCTCTCTTGAGATGTAAAAGAGATTGAACAAGCAATTGAGAGAAGCAGAGAAGGGGGAAGAGAGATGCCAAGCCACGTGAAGATCGCCCAGGAGCAGAAGCTGGACCTTCCGCCAGAATCAACAGAGGAAGAAAACCTTCCCCTAGAACTGGCACCCTGAATTCGGACTTCTAGCCTCCTAAACTGTGAGAAAATACATTTCTGTTTGTTAAACCCATCCACTTGTGATATTTCTGTTACAGCAACGCTAGATAAGACATAATTTGGTACCAGAAGAGTGGGGTGCTGCTCTAACAGATACCTGAAATGTGGAGATGGTTTTGGAATTGGGTAATGGGTAGGGACTGGAAAAGTTTTAAGGTGCCTAATAGTAAAAACCTAGATTGCTCTGAAGAGACTGTAGAATTGTGGACATCAAAGGAAATTCTGGTGAGAGCTCAGAAGGAAATGAGGAGAGCTATAGAGAAGGTCTCTGTCACCTTAAAGAATACATATGGCACCAGCAACAGAATGTTGCTAGAAATGTGGATGTTAGATATGCTTATGGTGAGGCTTTAAAAGAAAATTATGAACCTGTGATTGGACAGTGAAGGAAGGGTGATGCTTGTCTGAATTATGTTCAAATGTTTGGTGGAAGGTAGAACTTGTAAGTGATGAACTTGGATATCTGGCTGATGAGATTTCTAAGCAAGAACTTAAAGGGGCCATGTGATTTCTCCTTGTTACATATAGTAAAACATGAGAGGAATGAGATGGACTTAAAAATGAACTGTGCAAAATAAAGACAGAACTTAAAGATTTGGAAAATTCTGTTGTTCAAATTAAGGACATGTGTCCTAGAACATTCACCAAAGACGTGGCTACCCAATCTTTTTCTAAAGAGAGTAATCCTGTGACTGATAGATCTAACCACCTACCACAGCAGAAAACCTATCAGCTCAGACTGAAGGGGACAGAGAAAGAATGAAAGGAAAGAAGGCTGTCTGTCTCTTGGAATTCTACAGGAAGGAAACAGGCCAAAGGAGCTACATCTGTTGTCCTCCAAGAAAAGAAAAGGATCATCCCTGGAGCAGCTAGGAGATCAGAACTGTTGGAAGGAACACAGGAAGCAGGGCTTTCTCAGTTTCAAAGGGTGGGGCCACAGCCTCCTAGGTTTCAAAGAGTCAGATCTTCCCCAGCTTGGTTCCAGAGTGTGTTGCTGCTGTTAAGGTGTGCCAGGGGGATGGGGCCAAAGCTGAGTGGGCGGGGCTGCCATGCCTAAGGGGCAGAAGAATGGGGCCTGTCAAGGCCAAGGCGGTGGGGTCACTACTCAGATGGTCTAGGGGAATGGGGCCACCTAAAGCTGAGGGAGCATAATTGCCATCCCGGAAGGCCTGGAAGGCAGACTTGAAGTCCAGGGCTGAAAGGCCTCCACCTAGAATCCAGAGGGTGCGGCCAACACCCACAGTCTGGAGGGTGGGGCCATTGCCTAGATGGTCTCAGAGAATAAAGGATTATTTTCAAGCCTTGAGAGCTAATGTAAACTGTTCGGCTGGGTTTTGAACTTGCTCGGTACCTGTTTTCCCTTCTTTCCCACCAGTTTCTCCCATTTGTAATGGAAATGTCTACTTTGTGCCTTTTCCATCATTGTACTTTGGTAGCATATAACTTGTATTCTAGATTTCACCGATTCACAGATGAAGAGGAGTTTTGCTCCTGGATGGAATTTGGACTCGGAGGTGATTTAAAACGTTTGGGATAATGTGATGTGGCAAGAACATGAATTTTTTTTGGGCCAAAGAGTGAGATGTTATGGATTGAATTGTGTCCCCCAAAAAGATGTGTTGTAAATCCTAACCTCTATGCCTGTGATTATAATCCCAGTTGTCTTTGTTATGTTAATGAGACAGGATTAGTGTGGGGTGGGTATTGAGTCAGTCTCTTCTGAGAAATAAAGAGATTAAACAAGCAAGTGAGAGAAGCAGAGATGGGGGAAGAGAGATGCTGTTGTGGATTGAACTGTGTCCCCCCAAAATATCTGTCAACTTGGCTAAGTCATGATACCCAGTATTATATGATTGTCTACCATTTTGTCATCTGATATGATTTCCTTATGTGTTATAAATCCTATCACTGTGATGTACTAAGATGAATTAGTGGCAGTTATATTGATGAGGTCTGCAAGATTAATAATGTTTTAGGCCAGTCTCTTTTGAGATATAAAAGAGAGAAGTGAGCAGAGAGACATGGAGACCTCATACCACCAAGAAAGCAGTGCCAGGAGCAGAGCACATCCTTTAGGCCTGAGGTTCCTGTGCTGAGATGCTCCCAGATCAAGGAAAGCCTGATGCATCACAAGGACCTTCCTCCAGAGCTGACAGAGAGAGAAAGCCTTCCCCTGGAACCGGCACCCTGAATTCAGACTTCTAGCCTACTGGACTACGAGAGAATAAACTTCTCTTTGTGAAAGCTATCCACTGTGGTATTTCTGTTATAGCAGCACTAGATGACTAAGACAGATACCAGGCCACATGAAGATTGCTCAAGAGCAGAATCTCGAAGAAACAAGGACCTTCCTCCAGAGCCAGCAGAGAGAGAAAGCCTTCCCCTAGAGCTGATACTCCAAATTCAGACTTCTTGCCTCCTAAACTCTGAGAAGATAAATTTCTATTTGTTAAAGTCATCCACTTGTATTTCTATTATTGCAGCACTAGGCAACTAAGGCAAATACTAATAAAATACTTTTCCTGGATTAACATGCGTGTTACTGAACAGTACTGTATAATCAAATTTTATAGAAATCTTATTTTCACAATGGAACAGAAAAGTTGCATTTCTAATTGAGGTTTATGATTTACATGCTAGTTTAAAAATGGCAGCAGGTGAAATTTAGAACTTTAATAATGAAAGGTAGAGTTAGGCAGATTTTTTTTTTGTGACTGAGAGCATAATTAAAATTTTACGTTTTGCTAACTGCCAATTTGTGTTTGGGGAAAAAAAAAACCACTAAACAAGTTTCTTTTAATTTCCTTCTCTGCTGGAATCATTTTTATTGTTGTTTAACAGTTACTGGGTGCCAACTCTGTCCTCACTGCTGTTAAAAAGGATATTTTTGATTAATCGTATTGATTACTCTTTAATAGGTTAGGAAATATTTGGCTCCATTGAAGCTCATATTCAGAAAATTTTAAAATCCATCTTAGAAAAGCCATTAACAAAAAGTGAATTCGTATATCAACTGGGGATTGTAGGGCAGGTCCCTTCTTTTAGATGCAATTGCTTTCTGAGGACCAGGCCTTTAAGTAGATTAACTTTGGCAACATTCTTAATTGGAAATGTGTTGTATCTTGACTAGGCAAGTTTTGTTGCTTTTGTCTGTTGAGCTATTGGCAGAAACCAGGGAATGGGCAGGTAAAAGAAAAGTTAAACCTGGAATGACAGCAATGATCAAATGGAACATCAAAAGGTGAAGCACGGAAGGGTGTACCACTCATAAACTTCCCGACTTCTGAGACTAACCTTGAATAATTTTATTGGTTTAGTTTAGGAAATGTAACAGTCACGGAAAACTGTACATCACCATGGATGTTCAAAAGTTCCTGAATCAATCTGAGGAGCTACCATGTATCTCTACTTAAGAACTATGTTTACCAGTCCCAGTTGCCATTGAGTCAATTCTGACTCATAGCGAGCCCACGTGTGAGTGGGTTTAAAGCTGAATGTTTTGGAAAATTTAAAAAGAAGGTGAGGGGGGTGGGCTTTTAACTACCATAGTGGTTAATAGATAATATTGAGTATTTGATGCAAAGTAATATTATTTTTTCTTTATTTTGCCTTGCCTCTGATTTAAAAAAACATTTCTGGCCATAAAGAACTGGAAATAGGAGAGTAAAGGAATTGGGAGGAGAGAGGAACCTTTTCCTGACTGGAAAAAAGTCAGCAACATGTTGTGACACATGCATTGCATATTTGAAATCTAATTCTGATTAGATTAACTCATCCTTGGTAGCAGTTAAATAGATTTTTTTTTTTCACATCAGAAAAAAAGAAAAAGGAACTAGATTGTTACACAGAAAGAATACTCAGAAAAGTAAGTGAGTGCTGACAAGGAAGCTTAATGCTGTCTTGTAAATAAACTGTAAGCAAGGACTTTTGATGCCCAAATTGCTTTGATATCTGAAGTGCCAGATTCCCAAGAGGACTTCCAAGAGGATATGTGTGCATTTATGTGTTTATTATGTCTTCTTGTACCTGAGACATATGTGAAAGAATTTATGCTTTCTGCTTTGAAAAAATGAAGAGTAATAAGCAGTCTTAGATTAAGAAATTGAAAGCTGTTGATTATTGTGATATATTTGCATTTCTTTAAATCTTAAAATTTATCTTTCTTTAAATGGTTATTGATGTTAGTAATAAATATTTAATTAATTGTCATGCTGTGTCATTTTAATAAGTACTTGATTTTTGGAGGAGCCCTGGTGGAGCAATGCTAAAGCATTTGGCTGCTAATCAAGAGATTGGCTGTTGGAACCTACCTATCAGCTCCATGGGAGAAAGGGCTGACAATCTGCTTATGTAAAGATTAAACCAAAAAAACCCATCACCACTGAGTCAGTTCTGATTCATAGTGAGCCTATAGGACAGGATAGAACTACCCCATAGAGTTTCCAAGGCTGTAAATCTTTACAGAAGCAGACTGCCACGTCTTTCTCCTGCAGAGCAGCTGGTGGGTTCAAACCACCAACCTTCTGGTTAGCAGTCGAGTGCTCAACCACTGTGCCACCAGGGCTCCTTCTGTAAAGATTACAGCCTAGAAAACCATATGGGGCAGTTCTACTCTCACATGGGGTAACTATGAGTCGGAATCAACTTAAGTCCAGTCCTGGAGAAGGATACCATGCTTGGTAAAGTAGAGGTTTGGTGAAAAAAAGGAAAACCCTCAACAGGATGGACTGACTCAGTGGTTGCAACAATGGGCAAAACATAGCAATGATTGTGAGGGTGGCCAGGACCAGGCAGTGTTTTGCTGTGTTGTTCATAGGGTCACTCTAAGTTGGAACCGACTTGATGGCACCTAACAAAAACAACAACATATAAGGTGACTCACATCTGTAGAATGACTTGGAGCTCACATGAAGCTGCAGCCGTTGATTTTATTGTGTGGCAGAACTTAGTCTCCCAGAGAAAGGAGGAGTATAGACCAGTGAGTTTCCAGCTTGCTGGCTCACATCAATTTAGCAAACATGTCTCTGATTTGTGAACTTGATGCAATTTTGACTTTTTGAATAGAAGATCAGGATAACAGTTGTTCCTTGTGTTGGAATTCAAATGTAGCATTTGCAAAATAGCCACAGAAGCAGTGACGTCACTGGGGGGTGCAGACTGCACCGAGTGACACTGTCAGAGGGGGTGACACCAAAATGACTGTCTATAAAAACGTCCTTGTAGTTGTAACAATAAAAACATTTTTCGTAAGTCCAGCTCTTACATGTATCAATATACCAACAAGGCTAGAACTCTTTGCTGATTTACTTTTTAAACCTTCTAATGTGCTCTGGTCAGAGTTGTCATTATTACCCAATGACCATGATGCTTTGAATCTCACGGTTTCATCTGCACGCACTACAAGCATGTGCTATTGTTTTCGTTGCTGCTGGTGTTTATTTTATACTCGCTGATTTTGTCAGATTTTTTTGTGTTTTAGCTACAATATTGTAGTAATTAGTATTTGTGAACCTATGTAAATAACTTTTTTTGGGAATGAAGTAGTAATTAAAAGAAAAGAAGGAGTGATATACGTGAATTACCATTTACAAGTAACGTTACTACAAAAAACATTACCAAAGATTTTGTATGGTCTGGTATGGAAGGAGGTCCATAGGGGAGGTTACACCATGAGTTACTGCACTGGGTAACACCAACTCCAGTGACACCACTGCACAGAAGGGCCTTCTGCAATGTACAAAGAGAGAAATAAATTGCAACCTGAGTCCACCACAGATAATCAAAAACAAAACATTTCTTGACATGGTGGAGTCATTATATTTGGATTATCCTATGAGAAAAAGTTATATATTTCCCTGGTATACCTGTTGTACATCACATGTAATTGAGTTGAGGCCTGGGTAGCACTGGAAGATACCAGTCAGTGATAGAAGAATGAAGTAGGGATAGTATCTTTAAGAACCACTCCCTTTCTTTCCTATACAGCTTGCTTAGGTCCTTTGATTCTCCCAGCATGTAAACTTGTTGACTTCTGGAGTAACTACAGTTCATTCTTCTTTTTTTTTATTTTTTCCCATACAAAAATTTATACATACATTGTTTTGTGACCCTAACTGTTCTCCCCATACTGTACTTATCTTTTGTGGAGGGCTGCTTCTCACTGGTTCTGGGTGGCCGTGTAGACTGTCTGGTGCTGGGTCTCTCCCGGCGTGGAAAACGTGCCTCCCGAGTATGGCTGCTTGCCTGCCTTACCGCTCACCCCCAAGCTGATCAGGCCTGAAGGGCTCAGGCTTTCACTGGGTCAGGTTTGGCAACTCCTCACTGCTTCCAAACCATCTCTCTCTCCCCCGCCACTTAGTCCAGTTCCTCAACTCTGCCTTTGATCTTCAGGGCTCCCAGATTGCCATATATAATCAATTCACTTGTTTTTTTCAGGTCTTTGTTGTAAGAGGGTCCACTGGAAGTGTCTGGCTATTCCGCCATCTTGGTCCCACTCCATCCCACAGTTCATTCTTGAAGCTGAGACTGAATCTCATTGTTTTCTGTGATGAATTGTGCTGTTGTTAGTTTAGTAGAGTAGAAGAGTACCCCTTGAAAAGTACTTTATAAAACCTACACACTCTTTTATCTACAAGGGTTAATTTAATGATGATACTGATTTAAGGCAAACCAAGTGCTTTTCATATTTATAATAAAAACAATTAATCTTATAAAAATAAAAAACAAGAGATTCTAAGCTCCTGAGGGTGAGGATCTTATTAATCTTTGTTTTTTCTTCAATCTCAAGTAGAGTGCATTGTACCCAACAAATATTTGTTGAATGAAAGAACTTAGTTCTTTTCTTTTGTTCTTTTATATCTAAGGTCCTATTCATTGGAATGAATTATTCCCTATTGCTGATGGGGATCATCAATCTCTGATTGAGATTAAAACCAAAGAAGAGAAATATGACTCTTCTCTTCGACCTCTTATTATCAAGTATGACCCAAGCTCAGCTAAAATCATCAGCAATAGTGGCCATTCCTTCAGTGTTGGCTTTGATGATACGGAAGACAAATCAGGTTGGCTTTTTTTTTTTTTTTAAAGTATGGTAAGGGGACTGGAAACTGGACTGCACTTTCTTATCTTTCATATTTTACTTTAACTAAACTTGGAATTTGCCTAATTGAAGCATATTTTTTTTTGTTTTTGTGAATGGAGTTATCATATATTTTTAGGCCTTAAGATAATTTTATCTTGAAGTGATGAAAAAGAGTATTTAGAAAAGGATGTGTTGAATGATTTTTGAAATGATCTTAGTTTCTTATTATACCTTCATTTAGAATTTATCGTTATGAAAGTATTGATTTCTAACAGTATTTTATAAACAATTCTTGATTTGTTTTTGGAAAGTTTTAGTCATAATTATTTTATTATTTGCAAACACTGTAATGCTGGTTAGTACACGTGACTTAATATCTTATTCTCTTAATTACAAAAGCAATACACACTAGTAGTAAACAAGATATTATGGAATTGTATGATAAAATTGTTAAGTCTCTTTCTCCCTACAACCTCTCCTAAAGTGACCAAATGTGCATTCTTTCATAATATTTCAGCACTTAGCCGCACATACACACATATGTATCGTTTGTTTTATGTTTTTGCCTTTTCTTTTTAGAAATAAATTTGGAATAATGCTGATTTACTCTGAAACTTTTTATTCGGCATTTAAAAATATTTCATAGACATCTTTCCAGGTTAAAATATATACATCTAACATACTTGCTTAGAGAGCTGGATTCTATCAGCTATGCTTATATCAAAATTTATACACCATTCTCTCCTAACAATGAACATTTGCGATGGAGTGGGAGGGTAGAAGTTATATTTGAAGGAAAAAAATGAATATTTGAAACATTTTTATATATTGTATGTTTCTTATTAATACTTTACTAGGACTTGTAATAAAAGTTTTGTTTGATTTGTTCATGGGGTAGTGTCTTTAATAATGTGAACAAATAATGGGCCAATTAAATAAAACTTCATTTTATTTGTTAGTTTATTAGTTAAACGAAGAATTGTAGAAAATAGCATTTCCTTAACATGAACACGTAATCCTTCTTCAAGCATACCGATTGCTCAAGGAATACATGATATCAAGTTTAAAAGTAAGATTAGGGCGACAATTAGAAAGAATCATATTCTGGAACACTTTTTGAGGCTTCTGACAAATAATTTTTAGTCTACTATTAGGATGATGCTGTATTTGCTGTATTAATGAAAAGTATAATTAAATTGAACAATCCTTAATTAGAAGAATATTTTCACTTATTCATTAAGCTCAGATTTAGTTTAGTAATATTTAATAACTTATGTAAAACTTTATAGTTAGCAAAAATTATAAGCCCATAGAAATATCTTCCATTTATCAAATTCATAAAAGTGATATATTTTCATTAGAGCTTTGTAAAATATGCATTAAAATAGATGAACACATAGTATTTTCAAGTTTTTTTGGTTGGGTTTTGTATACATATTCAATTGCATTTCCTTGAAACCCTCAGTTGTGTGAATTTATATTAATAGATGTGGTTGTTGTCATTGGTTCATTGTAGAAATACTTTAAGGTTTCTAAATACAAAGTTTATACCACTCATAATCGTAGTTTGATATTGTCTATAAAATGTAAACATAAAATAACCTGAGACTAATCACTCCTAGTTTTAAAATAAGAAATGATGAAACTGTATGTCACCTAAAACTTTACGTCTTTTCTTTATAAATGTAGACATCTTTTGTGGTAAAATTCTTTCTCTAGTTTGCTTTATGATGATCCAAGTTTTTCTTTTCTCCGTTTCTTTCTCCCCATCTTTTTCTTTCATTTTCACTTTAAACCAAAAATCCTGTTGCTGTCAAGATGATTCTGACACATAGGACAGGGTAAAACTATCCCATAGGGTTTCCAAGGCAGAAGCTGACTGCCACATCTTCCGTGGAGAGGCGGGTGGGTTTGAACCGCAGACGTTTAGGTTAGTAGCCGAATGCTTAACCACTGTGCCACCAGGGCTCCTCTATTTTCCTTCTATCTAGGTTAATCAATGGAATTAGTTAGTCTGTGTTTCCAGATTTGGCACTTTGTTTGTGATCATTATGTGTGCTCTTTCCCATAAAATAAAGATCTCTTTCCTATCTAGATCACAAAGAAATTACTAGAATTAATTGAAAATGTCCATAATATACTTTGTACTCCTCTGAGATAGAAGCTATATAAATATGGACCATGATTCTCATTCTTTTTTCCCCAAGATAAGCCAAAAGGGAATGTTTTGTGGTTATATTTGGTGTTAAATAAATTAAAAAATAGAACCACAATAGTTAAGCAAAATAAGTTGCAACTTATTTTTCTTTTTCTTTGGTTAACTATAAAAATTACAAAGATTCTTTCTGTAGCAAACTAATTGGAATAAAACGGCTTCCAATTTATAAAGAAGCGACTAGGGAGCAAATTAACTTTTAGTCCCATAAATCAAACCAAACCAAAGGCAAGAATCTTCCTCCTTTGGAGGGCTTGTTTAGCTGGGCAGCTACATACCCCATTGCTATCCTGAGAGGAGCTGCCCTTTAGAAATTAATAGTCCTTTAAAAAGGGGACAGTTGGATGTGAAATTCTTTAGGAAGAATTCCGACTGGCTGTAGTAGAACAGGGGAAATTGTTATTTGATGAGGAAAGACAAAGCTATTATCACTCACACTATTGGTCTTTCTGGACCAAGACAGGATCTTACCCCTCTGGGAAACTCACCTGACTGTCTCTGCGACCTCTGCTGTGACTCTCATGCCATCCTGGGCTTGTCCTATCACTGTACTTCCCACACTGTATTGGCCTGTCTTTCCACTGAGCTAAAGGCTCCCTGTGGACAACACTATGTCTTATTCACTCACCCACCTAACATGGTACCTGGCACATAGTGGGTACTCAGGAGCTCAGCTGCTGACTGAAAGGTCAGCAGTTCAAATCCACCAGCCATTCCTTGGAAACTCTATGGGGCAGTTCTGCTTTGTCCTGTACAGTCACTATGAGTCAGAATTGACTAGAAGGCAATGGTTTTTTGGTTTTTAAGTTAAAAAAAAAGTTTTTTTTATATGTTTCTTGGAAGACTTGAAAAATGCCGTGATATGGCATGGAAGTACATAGTGCATTAGCACACATAAAGCCCCAATAAAATTTCAACTATCAGAAGTCAACTAATATTTAACATGTCAACACCTAAGTAGTAAAATGTTGGTGGATTATTTATTGCTTAAGCATTTAATTTTGAAGTTATGGTGCTGGCATAATAATAACAACAATAACAGCAATGCTCTACGGCCTTTCTGTGGATGAGACGTGTGTGCCCAAATTTTAAAAAAGATGTCGTAGGGAAGGAAGCTGACTTCTTGGTAATAAAGGCCTTCTAGGAATAGCAGTAAGTTTATGGATTCAGTGTGTTTTCCTTAATTTTTGTCTTTAGAAACTAGAAATTGTCAATTTTTCGGTTGTGATCTCATAGTGTACTTCTAGGTAACTGACTGAAGTCAACCAAATTCACAAGATCTTAAATTATATATTAAAAAACAAACAAAACAGAAAAATATATAGGGGGACCTCCATTAGATGTGTGATCTCCATGGGAGCTAAGATTTCCAGCTAAAAATTATACTTGATAAAACTTTATTGAAATCGTCTCATTTCTCCACTAGACTTTAAGTTCCTTGAGGCTAAGGGACAGCTTTGCTCTTGCATACTTGGTATTGAAAACCTTTACTGGCCTGCAGTAAGCTCTTAATAATTCCTGAATGAATGAATGATCAGAAAGTAACTTGCTCAGAATAACAGAAACCCAATTTAACACAGGGTCTCCTGGCTTTATAAGGAATACAATCCTTAGTGACTGGAAACATCCATGTCCTTTAGTCTCTCTTTCATTTTACAAGACTGGCAGGTTTGTGCTCTTTGGTTCCTCTTTTCCTAGATTTCAGGCAAAACAGATCTGCTGTTAATTTCATTACCATTGAGTTAAAAGTTTACCAGCCATCTTTTATGCCTCTGGACCTCAGAGGTAAGGCATTATTCCCATTCTGATGCATTTAGCGTCAAGTTGGGTCCCTTTTGAAATGCGTGAACAGCACACCTGAGTTGGAGCCTCATTGTTGTGTAGGTTGAGCATTTTATTAGGTGATGCTTCCTGGTTGTGTTAGTCTTAAACTTTTGGCTTGTTTCCCTTTTTTTTCTGTGAGATAAGGCTTGCAAGCATAATTGTGGCTTTCCTGTGTGATAGTTAGGGAGCCCTGATTGGTTTATTTTTGTTTTGTTGTGTCATATGTGGAAAACCAGAGGCGCCCCATGTAACCTAATGGAAAGTTGCCTGCAATAAATTATTTCTATAGCTCTCATTGGTATATTGTCATACCATGGGTCGGTGGTGCCACAGTGCCACTCGCCTCATTGGTGGCTTTTATTACCAGATCATATTTCTCAAAATCCATATTACCATCCAATAATTTAAACACACTTATCAGTAAGCATGCATTCCAATACTGAAAACGCATGCCATCAAAAAAAAAAAAAATGAAGTAAAGAAAAGGTTAATTTAATCTTTCTTGCAAGAACAAATTTACTGTACAGTGATGAGGTCATACCTTTCTTTAGATAGACTGTTGTTAGTTGCCGTAGGGTTGATTCTGACTCATGGTAACTAGTCGTAAAAACATGCTGTTTGGCAATTCCCAGGTAATCTCAGCAACAACCTTACAAACCAGTGTTTGTGGAGAAGTACTTTTATAGGTGGCTTCTCTCTCTCAATTTTATGCTGGTAATATTTATTAACCTAGGCACCACCCTAGGCACTGAGGATACACAGAAGAACTTTATGCCTTCAAGGAGTTTGTATCCTAGTGGGATGGACAGTAAATGCATAGCAGACAAATGTGATGATTTTTAAATTAACTTCTTCTGGGTCTTGTTGCCAGCCTTGCTTATTATTGCAAAGCAGCTGACTACAGTGTAGTTTAGGAAAACAAGCAGGGTTAACAAATCACTAACTGAATTTTAAAAAGTCAAATTCAATATAGAAGTACGTACATTTCCAGTCTCACAACATTATTGGTCTTTACTGTATGTAAAACCGCTGCTGTTGAGTCGATTCCGACTCATAGTGACCCCATAGGGTTTCTAAGGCTGTAAATCGCTACCAAAGCAGACTGCCACATCTTTCTCCCACCTTCAATTATAAAGGCCCTTTTAGTGAGATAGCAATTTTTTCCTAAAGTTTTATGGCATTTAAATCTGGTTCGTTAATCTCTGTAGACTTCTTGCATAAATGTATTATTTGCAATAGATTAAAAAAAAAAAATCTGAATGAGAAGAGGCAGGGCCAACATGGCAGAGTAGTCAGATGCTTCCAGTGGGCCCTCTTACAGTAAAGACCCGAAAAAACAAGTGAATCGATTATATATGACAATCTAAGAGCGCTGAACATCAAAGGCAAAGTTGAGGAATTGGACTGAATGGCAGGGGGAGGGAGAGAAAAACTGTTCGGGAGCAGCGAGGAGTTACCAGACCTGACCTGGTGGGTGCCAGAGCCCTTCAGGCCGGATCAGCTCATGTGCGTGGTGAGGCAAGCAGTGGCATTTGGGAGGCATTTTCCACATTGGGAGAGACCCAGCAGCAGAGAGTCTACTGGGGTATGCAGAATCAGTGAGAAGCAGCCCTCGATCGGTGAAAGATAAGTACTTGTGTCTGGTCTGCCACGTGGATCAAAAACACCCCCCTTTGGGAGAAACCTCTCTCCCATTTACCTCCCCTCTCCCTGCTCTGCACTGGGTCTGGGATGGCTTCAGCGATTGCTGAGTCCCCTGGGCCAGAAGTAGGACCCGTCACGTGCCTTCAGCCATTCTCCCAGCCTTGGAGAGGGAACAAATTAACAAATGGGGAAAAATAATCTGCCAGCTCCCCTAAGCTAGAAACTCAAGGTAGGCACAGCTCCTTTGCCTAGGCACAGGCATAAGGGGTCTACAGACTTTGAGTGCCTTTCACCACTGCATAGACTTGTGTGGGCCCATTTCAACAGCGTAGAAATTACAGTACATTACAGTACAGCAGGGTATATAC
Organism: Dugong dugon; assembly: GCA_030035585.1. Classification (NCBI taxonomy): domain Eukaryota; kingdom Metazoa; phylum Chordata; class Mammalia; order Sirenia; family Dugongidae; genus Dugong; species Dugong dugon. Next base: position 45,033,724 of record CM057474.1, read on the forward strand.
CTGAAGTCTTAACTTCAGCTGTTTCAGTTGTAAAGTGGCAGGTTCGTGACATTTGACAATGCTCTGCCCATTAAGCAGGGTCTTCACCTACCCACATCAGGGGCCTGAGGACTGGTGGCTCCACCCCACCACCTAGCCACCTGTGACGGGTCCAAGAATAAATGGTGCCCCCTAGTCCTTACAGCCAACAACACTGAGTGCTCACAGTCTGGCTGCAAAACCCACCCACCTACGTGCTCTAGGGAATAGGGAGATACTTTCCTCCCAGACACTCAGGGGCGGCTGTCAGCCCCCTGCCATGCTCAGCGCGTGACCACCTACTGCAGCCGGATGCCTGTGCCTACACCAATCGCCCATGCCAGTTTAGGACTGTAGATGAGAGCCTGCACCACACACTTGGTGACTGACTACCTGGTCACCTGAGCTGAATCCATACCAGAAAAGTAAGTGGAATCCTGTGCTCACATACTTAGTAACAGATCTAACCACCTGGTGACAGAACATTAGAGCTTTAAAGGCACCAGTAATCAAACTAGCTGACGTGAGCAGCCTATCTGGGCATATCAAAACAAAACAAAATGAGAAGCTAGGACAAAGTAACAAACATAAAATAAATAAATATAATAACTTATTGATGGTGCAGAGACAACAGTCAATATTAGATCACATAAAGAGGTGGACCATTATGGCTTCAGCAAGCTCCTAAAATAGAGAATCAAGAAATTTTCCAGAGGAAGAAAATTTCTTGGAATTACTGGAGGCGGAATACAAATGATTAATACACAGAACTCTTCAAGAGAGGAGGCGGGGCCGAGATGGCAGAGTAGTAAGATGATCCTGGTGAACCCTCTTACAACAAAAACCTGAAAAAACAAGTGAATTAATTATGTATGACAATCTAGGAGCCCTGAATATCTAAGGCAAGGTTGAGGAACCGGACTGAGTGGCAGGGGGAGAGAGAGACTGTTTGGAAGCAGCGAGGAGCTGCCAGGCCTGACCCGGTGAGAGCCTGAGCACTTCAGGCCCGATCAGTTCATGGGTGAGCAGTGAGGCAGGCAAGCAGCAGTGCTTGGGAGGCACATTTTCCATACTGGGGGAGACCCAGAGGCAGAGATTCTACTCAGTCTACCCAGAACCAGTGAGAAGCAGCCCTTGATCAGTGAAAGATGAGTACTTGCAAATGGTCTACTGCATGGATCAAAAACACCCCCCTTAGGGAAAAAACCTCTCTCCCATTTACCTCCCTGCTCCCTGCTCTGCACTCAGTCTGGGAACAGCTTCAGCAATTGCTGAGTCCCCTGGGCCGGAAGTAGGATCTGTCACACGCCCTAAGCCATTCTCCTGGCCTTGGAGAGTGAACAAATTAACAAAAGGGGAAAAAATAAACTGCCGTCTCCCCTAAGCCAGGAACACAGAGTAGGCACAGCTCCAGCTCCTTTGCCTAGGCAGAGGCATAAGGGATCAATGGACTTTGAGTGCTTTTACCCCTACATAGATTTGTGCAGGCCCACTTCAACAGTGTAGGCCCTCATTATCGCAGTACAACAGGGTATATACGTGAAGTCTAACTTCAACTGTTTCAGCTGTGAAGTGGCAGGTTCTTGACGTTTGACACTGCTCTGCCCGTTAAGCAGGGTCTTCACCTACCCACATCAGGGGCCTGAGGACTGGTGGCTCCACCTACACCACTTAGCCACCTGCAACAGGGGCCCAAGAATAAGAGGTGCCCCCCAGTCCTTACAGCCAACAGCATTGGGTGCTCATAGTCTGGCTGCAAAACCCACCCACATATGTGCTTTAGGGAACAGGGACACGCCTTCCTCCTGGACACTCAGGGGTGGATGTCAGCCCCCTGTCTTGCTCAGAGTGTGTCCTCCTGCTGCAGCCAGATGCTGTGCCTACACCAATCACCTGTTGCTGTCTAGGACTGTAGATGAGAGCCTACACCACACAGTTGGTGTACCTGGGCACCTGAGCTGAATCCATACAGGAGGAGTGGGCGGACTCCAAAGCTCACATACCTAGTAACAGATCTAACCACCTGGTGACAGGGCATTAGAGCTTCAAAAATGCCAATAATCAAACTAGCTCATGCGAGCAGCCTATTTGGGCATATCAAAACAAAACAAGAAGCTAGGACACAGTAAGCAAACATAAAATAAATAAATATAATGACTTATTGGTGGCTTGGAGACAACAATCAGTATCAAATCACATAAAGAGGCAGTCCATGATGGCTTCACCAAGCTCCCAAAATAAAGAATGTAGAAATTTTCCAGAGGAGGAAAATTGCTTGGAATTACCCGAGGCAAAATACAAAAGATTAATACACAGAAATCTTCAAGAAATTAGGAACGAAATTAAGCAAAACACAGAACACGCAATAGAGGAAATTAAAAAGATTAGAGAAGAGCATGATGACAAATTTAACAGGCTGCAAGAATCCATAGAGAGACAGCAATCAGAAATCCAGAAGATTAACAATAAAATTTCAGAATTAGACAACTCAATAGAAAGACATAGGAGCAAAATTGAAGCAATGGAAGTCAGGATTAGTGAGACTGAAGATAAAGAACTTGACACCAACTTGTTTGAGGAAAAATCAGATAAAAGGAGTTAAAAAAGTGAAGAAACCCTAAGAATTATGTGGGACTCTATCAAGAGGAATAACCTACAAGTGATTGGAGTACCAGAAAAGGGGAGGATAACAGAAAATACAGAACGCTTCAAGATATCAGAAAAGAGATCAAGCAAAATGCAGACCAAGCCAAGGAACACACAGACAAAGCAATAGAGGAACTAAAGAAGGTTATAGAAGAGAATAATGACCAATTTAACAAGCTACAAGAATCCATAGAGAGACAGCAATCGGAAATCCAGAAGATTAACAATAAAATTTCAGAATTAGACAACTCAATAGAAAGACGTAGGAGCAGAATTGAAGCAATGGAAGTCAGAATTAGTGAGACTGAAGATAAAGCACTTGACACCAACTTATATAAGGAAAAATCAGATAAAATAATTTAAAAAAATGAAGAAACCCTAAGAATTATCTGGGACTCTATCAAGAGGAATAACTTACAAGTGATTGGAGTACAAGAACAGGGGCTATAACAGAAAACAGAGAGAGAATTGTTGAAGATTTGTTGGCAAAAAACTTCCCTGATATCATGAAAGATGACAAGATATCTATCCAAGATGCTCACTGAACCCCACATAAGGTAGATCCCAAAAGAAAATCACCAATACATATTATAATCAAACTTGCCAAAACCAAAGATAAAGAGAGAATTTTAAGAGAAGTTAGGGATAAACGAAAAGTCATCTACAAAAGAGAGTCGATAAGACTAAGCTCGTACTTAGCAGAAACCATGCAGGCAAGAAGGCAATGGGATGATATATATAAAGCCTTGAAGGAAAAAAATTGCCAGCCAAGAATTATATATCCAGCAAAACTGTCTCTCAAATATGATGGTGAAATTAAGACATTTCCAGATAAACAGAAGTTTGGGGCATTTGCAAAAATGAAACCAAAATTACAAGAAATACTAAAGGGAGTCTTCCGGTTAGAAAATCAATAACATCAGATAACAACCCAAGACTAGAACACAAAACAGAGCAACCAGATATCAACCCAGATAGGGAAGTCAAATAAATCAAAGCTAAAACACTGAAAAGAGGGAAATAGAGATGTCAATATGTAAAAGATGATAAATTAAAACAAAAAAGAGGGACTAAAAAATGTAGACATAGATTTTTCATACAGACAGGAAGTCAAGGCAACATAAGTAAATAAAAGACTTGTATAAACTTAGAAAAATTGGAGCAAATATTAAGATAACCACAAAGGAAACTAACAATCCTACAAATCAAAATAAAAACAAGAAAAATATGAAGACTCAGCAAATACAAAATCAACAACATCAAAAAAGATGAAAAAAATACATAAAGAAAAACAACTCAGCACAGAAAATTAAGTGGAACAAAGAAACTCTCAAGAACACACACAAAAAGACATCAAAATGACAGCACTAAACTCATACCTATCAATAATTATGGTGACATAATACAATTTATAAAGACTATGTTCTACATTCTACCTTGGTGAGTAGTGTCTGGGGTCTTAAAAGCCTGTGAGCAGCCATCTAAGATACTCCACTAGTCTCATCCCTTCGGGAGCAAAGGAGAATGAAGAGAACAGGATACAAGGAAAAGATTAGTTCAAAGGACTAACAGACCACAGCTACCAAGGCCTCCACCAGACTGAGTCCAGTTCAGCTAGATGGTGCCCAGCTACCACCACTGACTGCTCTGACTGGGATCACAACAGTGGGTTCTGGACAGAGCTGGAGAAGGATGTAGAACAAAATTCTAACTCACAAAAAAGAAAAAAAGACCAGATTTACTGGCCTAAAGGAGACAAGAGAAACCCCGAGAGTATGGCCCCCAGACACCCTTTTAGCTCAGTGGTGAAGTCATTTCCGAGGCTCACTGTTCAGCCGGGGAGTGGACAGCCCCATAAAACCAAATGGGACTAGTGAGGCACAGAGGTCCAGGGACAAGGGCCAGAAGGCACAATGGGACAGGAAAACTGGTGATAGGGAACCCAAGGTTGAGTAAGAGTATTGATGTGTTGTGAGGTTGTTAATCATTGTCATAGGGCAACGTGTAGTAACTGTTAAATGAGAAACTATTTTGTTCTGTAAGCCTTCATCTAAAGTGAGAATAGCAGCACAATTGGGAGAGCGTAGTTGATGTCACTGAACTGTGCATGTAGAAATTTTTGAAATGGTGTATCTTTGGCTACGTATATTTTCAACAACAACAACAAATAGGTCGAGAAGGGAGAGGGTTGACATGTTGTGGGGTTGTTAATCAGTGTCATAAAACAATATGTGTACTACTGTTTCATGAGAAAGTATTTGTTCTGTAAGCCTTCACCTGACATGCAATTTAAAAAAAAATTATGCTGAACATAAATGGACTAAATGCACCAATAAAGAGACAGAGAGTGCAGGATGGATTAAAAAACGCGATTTGTCTATATGCTGCCTACAGGACACACACCTTAGCCTTAAAGACACAAAGAAACTAAAACTCAAAAGATGGAAAAGAATATATCAAGCAAACAACACTCAAAAAAGAGCAGGAGTGGCAATATTAATCTCTGACAAAATAGACTTTCAAGTAAAATCCAACACAAAGGATAAGGAAGGACACTGTATAATGATTAAACGATCAATACACCAGGAGGACATAACTATAATAAATATTTACACAGCCAACAACAGGGCTCCAATATACAGATAACAAACTCTAACAACACTGAAAAGAGAGATAGACAGCTGAACAATAGTAGTAGGAGACTTCAACACACTACTTTTGGTGAAGGACAGAACATCTAGAAAGAAGCTCAATAAAGACGTGGAAGATCTAAATGCTACAATCAGCCAACATGACCTCAGACATATACTGAACACTCCACCCAAGAGCAGCCAAGTACACTTTCTTTTCCAACACACATGGAACAGTCTCCAGGATAGACCACATATTAGGCCATAAAGCAAGCCTTAACACAGTCCAAAGCATTGAAATATTACAAAGCATCTTTTCTGACCATACAGCCATAAAAGTAAAAAGTAGTAATGGAAAAAGCAAGGGAAAAAAATCAAACTGAAAAAATGGAAACTGAACAACACCTTGGTCAAAAACTACTGGGTTATAGAAGCAATTAAGGATGGAATCAAGAAATTCGTAGAATCAAACAAGAATGAAAGCACATCCTATCAGAACCTTTGGGACACAGCAGAAGCAGTGCTCAGAGGTCAGTTTATAGCAATAAATGCACACATCCAAAAAGAAGAAAGAGCCAAAATCAAAACATTAACCCTACAACTGGAACAAGTAGAAAGAGAGCAGTAAAAGAAGCCCTCAGGTGCCAGAAGAAAGGAAATAACAAGAATTAGAGCAGAATTAAATGAAATAGAGAATAGAAAAACAATTGAAAGAGTTAACAAGACCAAAAGCTGGTTCTTTGAAAAGATAAAAAAAAAAAAAAATCAATATACCATCAGCCAAACTGACAAAAGAAAATAGGAGAGAAAGCAAATCACTCGTATAAGAAATGAGAAGGGTGATATCACAACAGACCCAACTGAAATTAAAAGAATCATAACAGAATACTATGAAAAATTGTACTCTAACAAATTTGAAAACCTAGAGGAAACAGACAAATTTCTAGAAACTACCTAAACTAACACAAACAGAGGTAGAACAACTAAATAAACTTATAAGAAAGAAGATATTGAGAGATTTAAAAGGTAATTAAAAAACTCCCAACAAAAAAAAGTCTTGGCCCGGACAGTTTCACTGGAGAATTCTACCAGACTTTCAGAGAAGAGGTAACATGACTACTACTAAAGGTATTTCAGAGCATAGAAAAGGATGGAATACTCCCAAACTCATTCCACAAAGCCAGCATAACCCTGATACCAAAACAAGGTAAAGACACCACAAAAAAAGAAAATTACCAAGCAAAATCCCTTATGAATATTGACGCAAAAATCCTCAACAAAATCCTAGCATATAGAGACCAAATTCTGGGCAGCATGGTGCTATAGACAGAAGCACCATGCTGTCCCTTCACAGCAAAGATCTGAAAAACTAAGTCAAACAGAGACACGTAAATCCTGAAATTCTAAGCATCAAATGAAGAGATAAAGAACGCAGCCAAGTACTGAATGGAATAAGAAACTGACAGAGAACAGAGAGCGAGGAGAGATACATGCAGAGGTCCCCTATCAGCTACCGAAGCACGGATCCACCATCTTGGACTCCTATCAGAGATCAGCAAACAGGGATATGGGAAAGCAGCTTCACAGAGATTCCAGCAGGAGACAGAACAACTGGTAACCAGCAATATAAGCTTTCACACACCCACTTAGCCTTCTCTGCTTCTTGCAGCCACAGTCTGTTTGCCAGGAAGCATCAGCTTCAGCCTAGTGTCACTTGGATTCCACCCACCCGCACTGGTCGGCTCCCTGAGTGCCTTTTGTTGGCTGCTGGTGTTGCTTTTCCCACTTCTTTAGATTTCTTCCTTACCTCTCATCACCTCCCCTTCCTTTCTCTCAAATACCTGGCTCCGTGCGCCATCTTTGCTTCTTCCTGAAAGGCTATGAAACACCGCTCAACTGTGAAACTGCTTCCTGGCCCGTGCCGCCACACTGGTGGGACCCTCGGGCCTTTTTTGTTTGTTTGCTCTGATTTGTTCCGTTTTGATTTTTTTGTTTTCTTTTTCTTTTCTCGGCTTGGGAGCCCCTTCTAGCTGGGCAGTACTGCGAGGCTTGGAAGCTATTCCCTTACTCTGCGCAGACTGGCTTCACCCTGGAACCCCTTGGATTCCACTCGTCTGCACTGGCAGGCTCCTTGAGTGCCATTTGTTGGCTGCTGGTGTTGCTTTTTTTCTGCCTCTTTAGATTTCTTCTTTACCTCTCACCACCCTCTCCTTCTTTTTCTCAAATACCTGGCTCTGTGTGCTGTTTTTGCTTCTATCTGAAAGCCTGCAGGGTGTGGCTCATCTGCGGCACTGCTTCCTGGCCCATGCCACCTCCCTGCTGGGACTACCAGGGCTGTTTTTGTTTGTTCTGTTTTGAGTTGTTTGATTTCTTTTTTTTTTCTTTACTTGGGACCCCCTTCTGGCCGGGCAGTGCTGTGTGGCTTGGGAGCTACTCCCTTACTCTGTGCAGATGCACAATGACCTTCCTGGGGACATTTTTTTTCTTTATTTTTGGTTTTATTTTTTTGTTTTTGTTCCTTGATTTGTTTTATTCTCTTTTTCCCTATTTGTCTTTCTTTATTTCCAGTTTCTCGTCTCTCTACACATACCTTCTTTTCCTGCCTCCTGAATACCTGCCTCTGTGTGACAGCTCTACCCCTTATAGCCAGGCTGTATTTCACAGCATGGGAGCAACTTCCCCGGTCCTACCAGCACCTTCCCCAGTCCTACCAGCCACAACGATGGGATCCTTGGAAGCTTTTTTTTTTTCCTCTAATTTTTATTTATTCATTTTTTCCTTTTACTCTTTTTCTATTTTTTTTTTCTCCATTTCTCAGTCTCTCATTGCTCCACACCAGCACAAGCTCCCTTAGCATTCTTTTTTGTTGTTTGTGTGTATGTTTTTGACTCCTGTTCTTCTTCTCCTCTCTCTCTTCTTTCCCATGCCCATCTTAGCTCCACACATCACAATCTGCCCCCTCCTTCCTGCCTACCTGCACCGTGTGCTAAACATTACAACCCCAAGAAGCACAGGCACAACCTGCTGGAACCTGCCCTCCACTGATTCCCAGCCCACCTTGTCAGCTGAGTACGTGCCACAAACAACCCATCCCAGCAACTCCCCTTCAGCTGGACCTGCCCTGCTATACCATACCTGATTGACTAACCCTGCCCATTGGACAAGGAGGTGAAAAGTATCATGCCCATAGACGAGCAAACAGCAAAGAACAAACAGCCTGCCGGCTTAGACATAACCAAATAAAACAAAAAAGCAGGGTGAAACAAACAAATCAATAAACGAGGAAAATAACTACTGAATGCCCTGAAGACAGCAGACAATATCAAAACATATAGAAAAACAGGACAGGATGTTCCAGTATTTATCCAAAATAAAACACCAGATGTCTTTCCAGTAGATTAAAAGACAATAGAACTACCTGATAGGGAATTCAAATCTCTAATATTCAGACTTATCCAAGAGTTCAAGCAAAACGCAGGCAAAAAGGAGGAAAAAGTAGACAAATTCATGGAAAAGGCAGACAAATTTATGGAAAATACAGACCAAGAAATGGAAGAATTCAAGAAAATAATACAGGAACAAAATGATAAAATGAATTCACAACTAAAATCACACAAAAACAATTAGAAATCCAAAAGATAAACAACAAGATTTCAGAAATGGACACTGAATAGAGGGGTTGAGGAGCAGGTTTGAAATGATGGAAGACAGGATCAGTGAAATTGAAGACAAACACTTGGATACAACTCTTCTTGAGGACAAATGAGAAAAACAACGAAGAAAAATGAAGAAACCCTGAGAATCATGTGGGATACAATCAAAAGCAAAAATCTGTGAGTGATCAGAGTTCCAGAACAGGGAGAGAAAACAGAAAACACAGAGAGGATCACTGAAGAACTGCTGACAGAAAACTTCCCCAATATCATGAAAGATGAAAAGCTGACCATCCAAGAAGCTCAAAGAACCCCATATAGGGTAGACTCCAAGAGAAAATCACCAAGGCATATCATAATCACGCTCGTTCAAACCAAAGACAAAGAATCCTGAGAGCAGCTCAAGAAAAACAAAAACTCACATACAAAGGAGAAACAATAAGACTAAGCTCAGATTATATGGCAGAAACCATGCAGGCAAGAAGGCAATGACATATATAAAACCTTGAAAGAAAAAAATTGCAATCCAAGAATAATCTAGCCTGCAAAACTCTCATTCAAATACGATGGTGAAATTAGGACATTTCCAGATAAACAGAAACTACGGGACTATGTAAAAACCAAACCAAGCTTACAAGAATTATTAAAGGGAGTCCTTTGATCTGAGAACAAACATCAGACCATAGGCTGAATCTAGGACACAGGATTGTACCAGCCAGATACCAACCTAGGAAATGAACACTCAAGGACTATCCAAAACCAAAAAAATTACAACAGGGAACCAGAGAGGTTAATCTGTAAATGACAACAACATCAGAACAATAAGAGAGGGAATAAACTGTGTAGGTATAGAACCTTCCAGTGGAGAGCAAGGCAAGGCTATACCAAAAAATAATAGACTGGTTCAAACTTAGGAAGATAAGGGTAAATTTTAAGGTAACCACAAAGAAAGTTAACAAACCCACTCATCAAAATAAAGGAGAAAATCATAAAGTCCAAGTAAAAACAAAACCTACAAAAACAAAAGAAGTGAAAAAAAAAAATCCACAAACAAAAGGAATTCAGCACAGGAGAGTAAGAGGAACAAAGAAAATGTCACCACCACAAAAAAAAAAAAAAAAAAAGTACTACAAAATAACAGCAACCAGTTCACACCTGTCAATAATTACACTGAATGTAAATGGCCTAAATACAACCCTAAAGAGATGGAGGGTGACAGAATGGATATTAAAAACAGGATCCATCAATGTGCTGTCTACAAGCGACACATCTTAGAATCAAAGACATAAATTTATTAAAAAAACCAAAGGATGGAAAAAGAATATATATTAAGCAAACAGCTACCAAAAAAGAGCAGGAGTGGCGATACTAATCTCAGATAAAACAGAATTTAAAACAAAATCCACCATAAAAGACAAAGAACACTATATGATGATTAAGGGGACAATCCATCATGAAGACATAACCATAATAAACATCTACCCACCCAGTGACAGGGCTCTAAAATACATAAAACAACTCTAACAGCACTGAAAAGAGAGATTGACATTTCCACAATAATGGTAGGAGACTTCAACACACCACTCTCAGTAAAGGACAGAACATCTAGAAAAAACTCAACAAAGATACAGAAGACCTAAAGGGCACAATCAGCCAAGTTGACCTCATAGACATATACAACCAACAGCTGCAGAGTACACATTCTTTTCCAATGCACATAGAAAGTTCTCTAGAATATACCACATACTAGGCCACAGAGCAATCCTCAGCAAGATCCAAAACACTGAGATAATACAAAGTATCTTCTCCAACCACAACACCATCAAGGTAGAAATTAACAGCAGGAAGAGCAAGGAAAAAAAATCAATTACATGGAAACTGAATAACACCCTGCTTACAAACCACTGGGTAATAGAATAAATCAGAGATGGAATAAAAAAATTCCGAGAATCAAAAGAGAATGAAAACACAACATACCGAAACCTTTGGGACACAGCAAAGGCAGTCCTCAGAGGACAATTTATAGCAATAGATACACACATCAAAAAAGAAGGGACAAAATCAAAACATTAACTACAGAACTCAAACAAATGGGGAACAGCAAAGAAAGCCCTCAGCAACTAGAAGAAAGGAAATAATAAATGTTAGAGCAAAAATAAATGAGGTAGAGATAGAAAACAATATAAAGAATCAACAAAACCAAAAGTTGTTTCTTTGAAAGGATCAACAAAATCGACAAACTACTGGCCAGACTGACAAAAGAAAAACAGGAGAGGATGCAAATAACCCAAATAAGAAAGGAAATGGAGGATATTACAACACACCCAACTGAAATAAAAAGGATTATAACAGAGTACTGTGAAAAACTATACTCCAACAAATTTGAAAATCTAGAGGAAATGGACAAATTTCTAGAAACACACTGTCTGAGTCATCTAGTGCTGCTATAACAGAAATACCACAAGTGGATGGTTTTAACGAAAAGAAGTTTATTTACTCACAGTCAAAGTAGGCTAAAAGTCCAAATTCAGGGTGTCAGCTCCAGGGAAAGGCTTTCTCTGTTGGCCTTCTCATCAGTGTTCCCCCAGACTAGGAGCTTCTCGGCACAGGGACCCCTGTCCAAAGGATGCGCTCTGCTCCTGGCACTGCTTTTTTGATGGTATGAGGTCCCCCTGTCTCACGGCTCACTTCTGTCTTTTATATCTCAAGACATTGCCTCGAGACACAATCCAGTCTTGTAGATCCAGTCCTGCCTTACTAACACAACTGCCACCCATTCTCCCTCATTAACATCATAGAGGCAGGATTTACAACATATAGGAGAATCACACAGTGGCAGGAATCATGGCCCAACCAAACTGATACACACATTTTTGGGGGGGACATAATTCAATCCATGACACACACTATGTACCCAAACTACCACAAAGTGATGCTGAAAATATGAACAGACTTGTAACAAGAGAAGAGATTGGAAAGGTAATTAAAAAGCTCCCAACAACAACAAAAAAAAAGCCCTGGCCTAGATGTCTTCACTGGAGAATTCTACCAAACATTCAGAGAAGATCTTTCATCACTACTACTCAAAATGTTTCAGAACATAGAGAAGGAAGAGATACTTCCAAATTCATTTTATGTAGCCAGCATAACCCAGATACCAAAACCAGGCAAAGATGTCACAAAAAAAGAAAATTACAGACCAATATGTCTCATGAATATAGATGTAAAAATTCTCAACAAAATTCTAGCCGATAGAATTCAGTATCATATCAAAAAATAATACACCACGACCAAGTAAGATTCATACCAGGAATACAGGGATGGTTCAACATTAGAAAATCAATCAGCATAATCCACCACATAAATAAAAGGAAAGAAAAGAATCACATGATCATCTCAATTGACACAGAAAAGGCATTCGACAAAGTCCAACACACATTCCTGATAAACACTCTCAATAAAATAGGTATAGAAGGGAAATTTCTCAACATAATAAAGGGCATCTATACAAAACCAACAACCAGCATCATTCTTAATGGAGAGAGGCTGAAAACATTCCCCCTGAGAACAGGAAAAGACAAGGATGCCCTTTATCTTCTCTCCTTTTTAATACTGTGCTGGAAGACCTAGCTAGAGCAATAAAGTAAGATAAAGAAATAAGGGCAGCCAAACTGGTAATGAAGAAGTTAAACTGTCCCTTTTTGTGGGTGATATGATGCTATCTGTATAAAACCATAAAGACCGCATGAGAAAACTACTGGAACTAATGGATAGGTTCAGCAGAGTAGCAGGATACAATATAAACATACAAAAACCAGTTGGATTCCTATACACCAATAAAGAGAACGATGAAAAGGAAAACAATACCATTTAAAATAGCCCCTAAAAAAATAATATACTTAGGAATAAATCTGACCAGGGATGTAAAAGACCTACACAAAGAAAACTACAAAACACTACTGCAAGAAACCCAAAGTGATCTACATAAATGGAAAAACATACCATGCTCATGGATAGGTAGACTCAACATTGTGAACATGACAATTCTACCCAAAGCAACTTACAAATACAATGCAATCCCATCCAAATACCACCAACATTCTTTAAGAGATGGAAAAACTAATCATTAACTTTATATGGAAAGGGAAGAAACCCTGGATAAGTAAAGCACTATTGAAGAATAAAGTAGGAGAATTCATACCACCTGATCTCAGAACCTACTATACAGCTCTGGTAGTCAAAACGGTCTGGTACTGGTACAATGAGAGATACATTGACCAGTGGAACAGAATTGAAAACCCAGATGTAAATCCATCCACCTACGGTCACCTGATCTTCGACAAGGGCCCCAAGTCAATCAAATGAGGAAAAGACAGTGTTTTTAACAAATGGTGCTGGCAAAACTGGATGTCCATCTGCAAAAAAATGAAACAGAACCCATACCTCACACCATATACAAAAACTAATTCAAAATGGGTCAAAGACCTAAATATAAAGCCAAAAGTTATAAAGATCATAGAAAAAAAGAATAGAATCAACGCTAGAGGCCCTAATACATGACATTAACAGGATATAAATCATAATCAACAACACAAAAACTCCAGAAAATGAGCTAAATAACTGAGATTTTCTAAAAATTAAACATTTATGCTCATCAAAAGACTTCACCAAAAGAGTAAAAACAGAACCTACAGACTGGGAAAAAATTTTTGGACATTACAAGTCAGACAAAGTTCTAATCTCTAAAATCTACAAGAAAATCCAACACCTCTACAACAAAAAGACAAATCATCCAGCTAAAAAAAGGGCAAAGGAAATGAACAGACACTTCACAAACGAAGACATTCAGGTGGCCAACAGACACATGAGGAAGTGCTCGGATCACTAGCCATTAGAGAAATGCAAATTAAAACCACAATGAGATACCGTCTCACTCCGGCATTATGTGCTCGAATCAAAAACACTGGAAATTACAGATGTTGGAGAGGATGCGGGGAGATTGGAACTCTTATGCACTGCTAGTGGGAATGCATAATGATACAACCATTTTGGAAAATGATATGGTGCTTTCTCAGAAAGCTAGAAATAGAAATACCATATGTTCCAGCAATCCCATTACTAGGAATATATCCTAGAGAAATCAGAGCCGTCACAGGAATAGACATATGCACACCCATGTTCATTGCAGCATTGTTCACAATAGCAAAGGGATGGAAGCAGCCTAGATGCCCATCAAAAATGAATGGATAAAGAAACTATGGTACATACAAACAATGGAGTATTACACAACAGTAAAGAACAATGATGAATCTGTGAAGCATCTCATAACATGGATGAAACTGGAGGACATTATGCTGAGTGAAATAACTCAATCACAAAAGGATAGATATTGTATGAGACCTCTGCTGTAAAAACTCATGAAAAAGTTTTCACACAAAAAGAAACAATTTTTATTGGTTACGAGGTATGGGAGGGGTTGTGGTGGGGAAACTATAGACAATAGATAAGTGGTATCTTTGGTGAAGGGTGAGGCAGTACACAATACTGGGGAAGCCAGCACAACTTGTACAAGGAAAAGTCATGGAAGCTCCATGGATACTTCCAAACTCCCTGAGGGACTGAATTGCTGGGCGGAGTGCTGTGGGTAACATGGTCTCGGGGAACATCTCACTCAATTAGCATAACAGAGTTTATAAAGACAATGTTCTACTATTTACCTTGGTAAGTAAGGTCTAGGGTCTCAAAAGCCTGTGATCGGCCATCTAAGATAATCCACTTGTCTCACCCCTTTGGGAGCAAGGAAGAATGAAGAGAACAGGATACAAGGAAAAGGTTAGTCCAGAGGAATAATGGACCATAGGTACTGACGCCTCCACCAGACTGAGTCCAGTACAGCTAGATGGTGCCTGGCTACCACTATTGACTGCTCTGACTGGGATCACAACAGAGGGTCCTGGACAGAGCTGGATAAGGATGTTGAACAAAATTCTAACACACACACAAAAAAGACCAGATTTACTGGCCTGACAGAGAGAGACTGGAGAAACCCTGAGAGTATGGCCCCCAGACACCCTTTTAACCCAGTGGTGAAGTGGCCTCCCGAGGTACACCGTTCAGCCAGGGATTGGACAGCCCCATAAAACAAAACAGGACTATTGAGGCACAGCAGTCAAGGGACAAGGACTAGTCAGCAAGAGGGGACAGGAAAGCTGGTGATAGGTAACCCAAGGTTGAGAAGGGATAGTGTTGACATGTCGTGGGGTTGTTAACGATTGTCATAGGCAATGTGTGTACTAACTGTTTAATGAGAAACTATTTGTTCTGTAAACCTTCATCTAAAGTACAAAAAAAAAAAAAAAAAAGAATTATCTATGTGAGATCAAATTGACAACAGCATCTCAAAAGGTTTGATGGGAAGCCTAGTGGACAGTGAGTTGAAGATAATAGTGATGGACTAATTTGGAAAAGGATAGTGAGAATAGCAGCACAACTGAAAGAATGTAATTGATGTCACTGAATTGTATATCTAGAAATTTTTCAAATGGTGAATGTTTGGCTAGGTATATATTCACCAAAAAAAAAAAAAAAAAAAAAAAAAAATGTCCTACAAGGTTGAGAAGGAGAGTGTTGATATGTCGTGGGGTTATTAACTAATGTCATAAGACAAAATGTGTACTGGCTGTTTAATGAGAAACTATTTGTTCTGTAAACCTTCATCTGAAGTACAATAAAAAAAAAATTCTAGCCAATAGAATTCAACAACATATCAAAAAAATAATCCACCATGATCAAGTGGGATTTATAGCAGGTATGCAGGGATGGTTCAACATTAGAAAAACAATCAATGTAATCCATCACATTAATAAAACAAAAGACAAGAACCACATGATCTTATCAATTGATGTAGAAAAGGCATTTGACAAAGTCCAACACCCATTCATGATAAAAACTCTCAACAAAATAGGAATAGAAGGGTAATTCCTCAACATAATTAAGGGCATTTATAGAAAGCCCACTCCCAGTATCATCCCTTTATCACCACTCTTATTCAACATTGTGCTGGAGGTCCTAGTCAGAGCAGTTAGGCTAGAAAAAGAAATAAAGGGCATCCAAATTGGCAGGGAAGAAATAAAAATATCTCTATTTGCAGATAATATGATCTTATACACAGAAAACCCCAAAGAAGCCATAGGAAAACTGCTGGAACTAATAGAAGATTTCAGCAAAATATCAAGATAAAAGATAAACATACAAAAATCACTTGGATTCCTCTACACCAACAAAGAGAACTTCGAAGAGGAAATCACCAAATCAACACAATTTACAGTAGCCCCCAAGAGGATAAAATACTTAGGAATAAATCTCACCAGAGATGTAAAAGACCTATACAATGAAAACTACAAGACACTACTGCAAGAAATCAAAAGAGACCTGCATAAGTGGAAAAACATACCTTGTTCATGGATAGGAAGACTCAACATTGTGAAAATGTCAATTCTACCCAAGCGATCTACAGATACGATGCAATCCCAATCCAGATTCCAATGGCAGTTTTTAATGAGATGGAGAAACACATCACCAACTTCGTATGGAAGTGGAAGAGGTCGTGGATAAGTAAAGCATTACTCAAGAAGAAGAACAAAGTGGGAGACCTCACACTACCTGAGTTTAGAACCTATTATACTGCCACTGTAGTCAAAACAGTCTGGTACTGGTATGACAGCAGATACATAGACCAATGGGACAGAATTGAGAATCCAGATGTAAATTCATCCACCTATGAGCAGCTGGTATTTGACAAAGGCCCAAAATCTGTTAATTGAGGAAAAGATAGTTTCTTTAACAAATAGTGCTGGCATAACTGGATATCCATCTGCAAAAAACTGAAATAAGACCCATACCTCACACTATGCACAAAAGTAACTCAAAATGGATCAAAGACCTAAATATAAAATCAAAAACAATAAAGATGATGGAAAAAAAAATAGGGACAACACTAGGAGCCCTAATACATGGCATAAACAGAATACAAACCATAAGTAACAATGCACAAACACCAGAAGGGAAACTAGATAACTGGGAGCTCCTAAAAATGAAACACTTATGCTCATCAAAAGACAACCTATGGTCTGGGAAAAATTTTTGGCTACGACAAATCCGATCCTAAGCTAATCTCTAAAATCTACTAAATATTGCAAAAGCTCAACAACAAAAAGACAAATAATCCAATTAAAAAATGGGCAAAGGATATGAACAGGCACTTCACCAAAGAAGACATTTAGGCGGCTAAGAGACACATGAGAAATGCTCATGATCATTAGCCGCTAGAGAAAAGCAAATCAAAACTACTATGAGATACCATCTCACCCCAATAAGGCTAGCATTAATTCAAAAAAACACAAAATAATAAATGTTGGAGAGGTTGTGGAGAGACTGGAACACTTATACACTGTTGGTGGGAATGTAAAATAGTACAACCACTTTGGAAATAGATTTGGCACTTCTTTAAAAAGGTAGAAATAGAAGTACCATACGATCCAACAATCCCACTCCTTGGGATATATCCTAGAGAAATAATAAGCCCTCACATGAATAGATATATGTGCACCCGTGTTCATTGCAGCACTGCTCACGATAGCAATAAGGTGGAAACAACCTAGGTGCCCATCAAGGGATGAATGGATAAACAAATTATGGTATATTCATGCGGTGGAATACTTTGCAACAGTAAAGAACAAAGATGAATCTGTGAAACGTCTTATAACCTGGAGGAATCTGGAAGGCATTATGCTGAGTGAATTTAGTCACTCGCAAAAGGACAAATATTGTATAAGATCACTGTTATAAGAACTCAAGAAAAGGTTTAAACGCAGAAGAAAACATTCTTTGATGGTTATGAGGGTGGGGAGGGAGGGAGAGGGTTATTCACTCACTAGATAGTGGACAAGAATTATCTTAGGTAAAGGCAAGGACAGCACACACTACAGGGAAAGTCAGCACAACTGGACTAAACTGAAGCGAAGAAGTTTCCTGAATACAGTCATACACTTCGAGGGACAGAGTAGCAGGGGTGGGGGTCTGGGGACCATGGTTTTGGGGGACATCTAGGTCAATTGGCGTAACAAAGCTTATTAAGAAAAAGTTCTGCATCCTACTTTGGTGGTGGTGTCTCGGGTTTTAAAAGTTAGGGAGCGGCCATCTAAAATGCATCAATTGGTCCCAACCCACCTGGATTAAAGGAGAATAAAGAACACTGAAAACACAAGGGAAGTATTAGCCTAAGAGACAGAAGGGGCCACATAAACCAGAGACTCCATCAGCCTGAGACCAGAAGAACTAGATGGTGCCTGGCTACCACCAATGTCTGCCCTGACAGGGAACGCAACAGAGAGTCCCTGATGGAGCAGGAGAAAAGTAGGGTGCAGAACTGAAATTCTAGTAAAAAGACCAGACTTAATGGTCTGATTGAGAGGGCAGGAACCCCAGAAGGCATGGCCCCTGGACTCTCTGTTAAGCCAGAAATAGAAGCATTCCTGAGGCCAACTCTTCAGACAGAGATTAGACTGGACTATGGTACATAAAATGATGCTTGTCAAGAGGGTGCTGCTTAGCTGAAGTAGATGCATGAGACTAAATGGGCAGCTTCTGTCTGGAGGTGAGATGAGAAGGCAGAGAGGGTTAGGAACTGGTTGAATGGATATGGGAAATCAGAGGTGGAAAGGAAGAGTGTGCTGTTACAGTATAGGGAGAGCAATTAGGGTCACATAACAATGTATGTTTGAATTTTTGTATGACAGACTAACTTGAATTGTAAACTTTCACTTAAAATACAATAAAAAAATTAAAAAAATTCTGAATGAAAGGATAAATGAATTATATATGCCAAGTTTGATTTTGGAGGAATTATGACTTGTATAAAATGGAGACAATGATATTTGTTTATTTATCTAGGTTGGAGAGCAAGATGAGCAATTTGACACTTGAAAACTCTAGCTCATTCTCATTAAAAATAATTTTTGTAGTCATGGTTCATTGCATACCATAGTTCAGCTGTTTTATTATGGACTGTCTAAGAGTCAGTGATAAATAAACCTTGATATTTTGACTCCCTTTTTTCTACTCTCTGTTTCTTTGGAAGAGCATTGCTCTACAAGAATGGGCTCCACAATGAGACACTTCCTGATCACAACCCCAGGTTGGATATTTTAGTTGAAACACTCATATGCGGAGCTCAAATATGTGAAGGGTGAAGCAATCTTTGCTGCTTAACTGAGCAGGGCTACACTAATATGGTTTTAAACACTGGATTCAGAGTAGGCTGTCCAATGATCAACCGTTTTTCTTGGATGTTTCCCTAATAATGTGTTTTTTTGTATCACTTTTTTTCTCCTGAGCCAGCTTGCTTGCATCCTCTCCCAAAGTCAATTCCACTTGGGTTACTCAAGCTCTCTAATCTGCTTTTTTATCTGTGAAGTAATAACTTTATGGTTCAGCTCATGTCGTCTTATGCAACAGCAAGGAAAAAAAAAACAAAGACAATAGAGCTGTTGATTTCTTTTCCTTTGGAATGCCATTTTGTCCACATTGTGTAGACTATGGTATCACTTAGGGTAATGTGTCTTTTAGTTTATCTGTGAATGATCTTTGAAGCTGTTTTCTTTTTAAAGACAAAATATTTTACTCATTTGTTCATCAAATACTTATTGCTCATCTCCTCTGTCATAGTTAACTGTGCTAGGTTATGGGTACAACAGCGGCTCAACAGACGTGGTCTCTGTCCTCATGGACATTGTTTAGAGGGAGAAGAAAGAGTAAAATTGTTCTGTTTGTAACAGAGTGGCTGAAGAGCAAGCCCTACAGTCTTGTATAAGTGGTTCTTTCTCATCCTTTATTTTTTTCAGAGGGCTTTGAAAATAGCTATCTTTATTTAATGTAAAGAAATCTGAATCCAGATGACTCTAGAAGAAACCCCAACCATTCAACCTTCCCAAAGATTTTTGTTACAAATTCTCACAATTTTTTAATTGGCAGTTTTTAGAATTATAGATGTTAAAGACCATCCAGTCCAACCCCCGATTAAAAATAGACAGACAAACACAAATATAGACAAGGAAGCTGAAGCCCAGGGAGGCTTAAGTGAGTTTTGAAAGATCACATAATTTAGTGACTGAGCTGGGACTATTCCCAGGTCTGCTGATTCCCAGGCTGCTGTTGCAGCCACTACACCAACTCCGTATCAACCAGTGATGTAGATACTTAACTTGAACTAAATCAAACTCAGTAAGGGAGAAATGAATTCAGCTGAACCGTCAATATAGATGGCAATCTTAATCATTCTTGCTCCTACAGTATAGCTCAAAAAGGGATATGCTTTCAGCAAATGTATTATCTTTCCCTCCTTCCCCTTCTTCCCCCCCCTTTTTTTGCTGTGTGTAAAAAACTATATATATCTCTTAACATATTTACTTCTTAATAAGGCAGGTCATAACTGACAAATTTTGAGACAATATTTATATAGTATTTTGGTAGTGGAAAGTAATTAAATAAAGCTATTGTTAAGGCTGCCCCACCAATCTAACACTAATCCTACTGGGTGTTGATGAGAATTTAGTAATGCTTGAGGTACATTCAACATAGGCCACTTTCTTATCCCCCCATATCCTTTTAAGTATGCCCAATAAAGATTAATTGGGAGGAGACAATTTCAGACTATGTTTTCTATTAAGAAGGTTTTCTATATATCTAACCTATAATTCTGTTACCATATTTTTAGAGATCATATTTGTTGAAGAGTGGTAGTGAAATATACTTTGCCAAAGTGGCGAAGATATAATGGATTTTTAAAAAAGAGTTAATTTTGCCCTGTTTTACCGGTATTTCATATGTACCCCCCAAGAATACAGAATGCAAACACAGAAAGATGTGCCTACTTTGGCCAATATTTGTAATAATAATAACAGCAGTAACATAGTAATAATAATAGCTAACATGTCCTGCATGCTGACTGTGTGCCAGGCAGTGGTAAGTGCTTTGCATTCATTCTTTCTTTCCTCATGACAGCAGTAGGAAGAAGTCATTCCTATCTTCAGGTTATAGATGTAAAAGCTAAAGCTTAGAAGTTAAAGACTTTGCCCAAGATCACAAAGCTAGTAAAAGAGAGTGTGAGCCCAGGTCTTCTAAATGCTGAACTCTGTTCTCTAATCATGCAGTCTTTGGGTGTTAAAAATGGTCAATGCGCAAGGCTGCTAACCAAAAGGTTAGAGATTGAAGACTGCCTAGAGGTGCCTTGGAAGAAATTCCTGGTGTTCTACTTCCGAAAAATCAGTCATTGAAAACCCTATGGAGCACAGTTCTGTTCTGACACACATGGCATCGCCATGAGTGAGAATGGACTCAACTGGCAACTGGTATGCCCTAACCATAATGCTGCACCGCCCCGCAGAGCACAAACAGAACTCTGCATATCACATCCTATTCAAAGAGGCTGACTTATCTTCAGTTAAACGAATCAGTTCTTTACCTTTAAGGATTCCTAATTTCTTCTACTTCCTAATCATTATGTGGGATTTTCCAGCTGTTCCATAAAAACCTGTATTGTGGACTCGCTAACCTTTTAAAATGTTTGCTTTTGTTCCTCATATACCTTAAAGTTGTATTTCTCTCAGCAAGATGAATGACCCATTTGAAAAATTTTCTTGGAGGAGTCATGGAGGAGTAATTGAGGGAGATGTTGTGGGTTGTGGCAGTATGTGTAAATATTTTTTCTTGCTAACAATTTAAAATGTATTTAGTTCTGCAAGGGGGTCCGCTCACTGGAAGCTACAGGCTCCGACAGTTTCACCTTCACTTGGGGTGTGCTGATGACCATGGCTCCGAACATGTGGTAAATGGAGTACCATATGCTGCAAAGGTAAGTCATCTGCAACATCTCAGTGATTCAGGGCTTTCCAACATGGTGGGATTTAAGGGGCACTGGGGACAGCTCAAGGAGCCCTGGTGGCACAGTGGTTAAGCGCTTGGCTGCTAACTGAAAGGTCAGCAGTTTGAACCCACCAGCTGCTCCGCGGGAGAAAGATATGGCATTCTCCTTCTGTAAAGACAGCCTTCGAAACCCTGTGGGGCAGTTCCACTCTGTTCTGTAGGGTCGCTATGAGTCTGATCAACTCAGTGGCAATGGGTTTGGTTTTTTGGTTTTGGGAACAGCTCCCTTGACCACAAATAGATCCTGGAGCTAATTAGGTATTTCATTGTCTGGAGTTCCTTTATTTATTCTATATAAGAGTTTGTCAGTATGACAGTTTTAAACTTGACCCTTCTAAGCTTTAAACCAGCCCTGAGATCTATGGTTATTCTCATTTCAGAAATGTGTAAATGGGAGACTTAGAGAGATTAAGTGATTTATCCAGCAAGGAAGCAGTTGAAATGGTTTTAAACCCAGGATTGTCTGATACCAAATTATGAACTCTTTCTCAGATAGCTGTTGTATGTCCTAAAGGGCCAGTGAAAGGGAGAGAAAGAAACGTTTGTCTTAGGCCCAACTATGTACATATATGGTCCAGATACAAATATATTCTAATGTTATGTAAAGTCCACATTTAAATAGCTGACAATAAATGGCAAAGTTTTATTTGTCAGGGGAGTGGGAGGAAGAGACACAAACTCTCCTAAGCTCTAGTTACCTCTACATTTACAGGTCTAAAATGGAACCTATTAATTATTCAGGTCATTGCTGAAGCATAGCACAATAAGGATTTATTGACTTGTTTCTTTTTCACTGGTCAGTTACTCCTTTTTAACAATAATTACATTCATTAACAATGCTCTAATTTTTTTAATCCTCTGGTTAAGGCATAAATAGTAAAATGCTTCAAGTTGTAATATGATTAAATATTGCTAACACACAACTTTACCATTAGATGAAAGTGAATTATATGACTCAAGTAAAGCTAATCCAACTGAAAATAATTTGATTTGAGTCATTCAGGCAAGGCAGAGCAATGTTACTATGTGAGGACCGTTTTTCTTCATTTTCTTATGGTAATTGAACTGTAGAGTTATGTATCGCTTTACAGCCCTGCTGTTCAGAGAAATTCAGCAAATGGAACTTCTTTCTCATTTTATTCTTCCATTAACATGTACAGCTGCCCTTTGAGGCTGTCAATTTTGCCTACTAAAGCAGTTTTATTTGAGGTCGAGTGTATTAGAGTATAGGACCTGCCTTGCTCTAAGGATGGGTGAATAAAAGGTACACACAAAGTGTTATAGGGTGGTGGACAAAAGATGCCAAGAGTGTAGAATGAGGGACTTCTGAATCTGGATGGTGTCTCAGTTTATATCTACTGTATAGTTCTCATGTTTGCTTTCAAACATTGTTTTGTGTTCTATTCTAACATGTTATTCTAAATCTCAGAAGCTCTGTGGAGATTAAGAACTGGCTGCTTTGGACCACTACTCTCTAATTTTCCTAAGGAACTCTGGAAGATATATCACATTGCTTTGTAGTTACACCTTGTACTTTCATAAGTATGAAAGTATACCTCACAGAAGGTTATTCCAAGTTGGCAAGTACTTTCCTGAGAAGAACTCTTAGATCTTGAAGTTTGGAAGAGGCTCAGTTCTGACATGTCAAGCAAGGGCCCTCTTTATTGACTTACCTTCTTGAAGTATAAAGCTTTGACTGGAGTTTTATACTGTTTTTTAATATTTATTTAAGGCTATTTCTTTTTTTTAATATTTTATTGTGTTTTCTGTAAAGGTTTACACAGCAGTTTAGGTTCCCATTCAACAGTTTCTATACAAGTTGTTCGGTGACGTTGGTTACATTCTTTTTTTAAAAAATTTTTATTGTGCTTTAGGTGAAGGTTTACAGAGCAAGTTAGTTTCCCATTCAATAGTTTATACACAGATTGTTCCATGACATTGGTTGCAATCCCCACAATGTGTCAGCATTCTCCCCTTACCACTCCGAGTTCCCTATTTTCATTCATCCACTTTTCCTGCCCTTTCCTGCCTTCTCATCTTTGCTTTTGGGCATATCTTATCCTTTTGGTCTCATGGAGATGATTATTCTAAGGAGTACTTTCCTCACATGTGTTATTGTTTATTTATAGGCCTGTCTGTTATTTGGCTGAAAGGTGATCTCCAGGAATGGGTTTAGTTCCAAGTTAGAAAGGTGTCTAAGGGCCATAGTCTTGGGGGTTCCTCCAGTCTCTCTCAGACCAGTACATCTGGTCTTTCTATGAATTTGAATTTTGTTCTACATTTTTTCCTCCACTCTAACTGGCATCTTCTATTGTGATACTGGTCAGAGCGGTCAATAGTGGTAACCAGGCACCATCTAGTTCTTCTGGCTGGTGGAGGTTGTGGTTCCTATGGTCCATTAGCCCTTTGGACTAATTGTTTCCTTGAGTCTTTGGTTTTCTTCACTCTCTTTTGCTCTGAACAGGAAGAGACAAAAAGCTGTATCCTAAATGGCCACTCGCAAGCTTTTAAGACCCCAGACAGCACTCACCAAAGTAGGATGTAGAGTGTTTTCTTTATGAACTATGTTATGCCAATTGACATAGATGTCCCCCGAGACTATGGTTCTTAGCCTTCAAACCCAGTATCTCAGTCCCACAAGGTGTGTGGTTATGTCTAGGCTGTTTCCATGACTGTGGCCCCTGTGTGCTCTGTTATATATATGAATATACATGCAGCAATACAAATATGTATGTAGGAATATCCACAGCCAAACCTATATATGCATGTGCGTGTACTCCCATATGCCCTCCCGCATTTATTCAGCGTACATATCTACCTGTGTATTCACTCATAAATTATTGTTATTATTGTTGTTGCAGGATTGTGTATGTTATAGTATTTATCTTCGTTGCTTTTTATTCTTGTGTACCTCTCAGTGTCTTCCCTTGCATTGGTTATGTTGTGCTGACTTGCCCTGTATTAGGTACTGCCTTCCCCTTCACCAAAGTTAACACGAGTGTCTTCTCTAGTTAGTGGTTTTGCCTCTCTCCTCCCATCCCTGGTACCCATCAAAAAATGTTTCTGTGTGTAAACCTTTTCTTGACTGTTTATAATAGTGGTCTCATACAATATCTGTCTTTTTGTGATTGACTTATTTCACTCAGCATAATGTCCTCCAAATTCATCCATGTTGTGAGATGTTTCACAGATTCATCATTATTTATGTTGTGTACTATTCCATTGTGTGTATGTACCACAGTTTCTTTATCCTTTCATCTGTTGATGGGCACTTAGGTTGTTTCCATCTTTTTGCTATTGAATAATGCTGCAGTGAACATGGGTGTGCACATGTCTATTCTTGTCACAGCTCTTATTTCTCTAGGATATATTCCTAGGATTGGGATTACTGGGTCATATAGTATTTCTATTTTTGCTTTTTAAGAAACTGTCTTACCATATTCCATGGTGGTTGCACTATTTTGCATTTCCACCAGCAGTGTATAAGAGTTCCAATCTCCGCATGACCTTGCCAGCATTTGTTGTTTTCTGTTGTTTTGATCAGTACCATTGTTGCTGGATGAGATGGTATCTCACTGTAGTTTTGATTTGTATTTCTCTAATGGCAGATGATAGTGAGCTTCTCTTCATGTGTTTGTTAGACGCCTGAATGCCTTCTTTGGTGAAGTGTCAGGTCATGTCCTTTGCCTGTTTTTTGATTACATTGTTAGTCTTTTTGTTGTTGAGGTGTTGAACTTTTCTGTAGATTTTTTTAAAGATTAGACCCTTGTCGGATATGTTGTAGCCAAAATTTTTTTCCCATTCTGTAGGTTCTCTTTTTACTCTTTTGGTGAACTCTTTTGATGAGCATATGTTTAATTTTTAGGAGATCCCAGTTATCTAGTTTATCTACTGTTGTTTGTGAGTTTCTAGTTATGTTTGGTATTCTAATTTTGCCATATATTATGGACCGTAGCATTGTTCCCCACAACTCCTCTATCAGTTTGTCATACAATAGTGGCTTGTGTGTTGCTGTAATGCTGGAAGCTGTACCACTGGTATTTCAAACACCAGTATCATCACCCATGTTGGACAGGTTTCAGTGGAGCTTCCAGACTAATACTAGAAAGAAGGACCTGGCGATTTACTGCTAAAAAAAACCTGGCCATTGAATGCCTTATGAATAGTGGTGGAACATAGTCTGATATAGTGTCAGAAGATGAACCCCTCAGGTTGGAAGGCACTCAAAATATGACTGAGGAAGAGCTACCTCCTCAAAGTAGAGTTGACCTTAATGATGTGGATGGAGTAAAGCTTTTGGAACATTCATTTGCTGATGTGACACTAGTCAAAATGAGAAGAAACAGCTTCAAATATCCATTAATAGTCAGAACGTGGAATGTATGAAGTACGAATCTAGGAAAATTGGATGTATTCAGAAATGAAATGGAATTTATAAACATCAATATCCTTGGCTTTAGTGAGCTGAAATGAACTGGTATTGGCCATTTTGAATTGGACAATCATATGGTCTACTAGGAAACCCTGGTGGCGTAGTGGTTAAGCCTTGGTGGCTAACCAAGGGGTCGGCAATTTGAATCCAACAGGCACTCCTTGGAAACTCTATGGGGCAATTCTACTCTGTCCTATAGGGTCAGTATGGGTCGGAATCAACTCGATGGCAGTGGGTTTGGTTTGGTTTTGGTTTTATGGTCTACTATGCTGGAAATGACAAATTGAAGAAGAATGGTGTCACATTCTTTGTCAAAAAGAACATTTCGAGATCTATGCTGAAGTACTGTGCTGTCAGTGATAGGATAATATCCATATGCCTACAAGGAAGGTCATTTACTACGAGTATTATTCAAATTTACGCACCAGCCACTAATGCCAAAGATGAAGAAATGGAAGATTTTAACCAACTTCTGCAGTCTGAAATTAATCAAATGTGCAATCAAGATGCATTGATAATTACTGGTGATTGGAATGGGAAACTTGGAAACAAAGAAGAAGGATCGGAAGATATGGCCTTGGTGATAGAAATGATACCAGCGATCACATGATAGAATTTTGCAAGACAAATGACATGTTCATTGCAAGTACCTTTTTTCAACAACATAAACAGTGACTATACATGTGGAGCTCACCAGAGGGAATACACAGGAATCAATCAAATTGACTACATCTTTGGAAAGAGATGTTGGAGAAGCTATATCATCAGTCAGAACAAGACCAGGGCCAATTGCAGAACAGACTATCCATTACTCATATGCAAGTTCAAGTTGAAGCTGAGAAAAAATTTTAGAAATCCATGAGAGCCAAAGTGTGACCTCGAGTATATCCCACTTGAATTTAGACACCATCTCAAGAATAGATTTGACACATTGAATGCTAATGACCGAAGACCAAATGAGTTGTGGGATGACATCAAGAACATCATACATGAAGAAAGCAAAAGGTCATTAAAAAGACAAGAAAGAAAGAAAAACCAAAGTGGATGTCAGAAGAGACTCTGAAACTTGCTTTTGAACATGAAGTAGCTAAAGTGAATGGAAGAAATGATGAAGTAAAAGAGCTGAACATAAGATTTCAAAGGGAGGCTCAAGAAGACAAAGCAAAATATTATAAAGAAATGTGCAAAGACCTGGAGTTAGAAAACTAAAAGGGAAGAACACACTTGGCATTTCTCAAGCTGAAAGAACTGAAGAAAAAATTCAAGCCTTAAGTTGCAATACTGAAGGATTCTATGGGCAAAATATTGAAAGACACAGAAGATGGAAGGAATAATGGAGTCATTGTACAAAAAAGAATTGGTAGATGTTCAGCCATTTCAGGAGGTAGCATATGATCAAGAACCGATGGTACTGTAGGAAGAAATCCAAGCTGCACTGAAGGCATTGATGAGAAACAAGGCTCCAGGAATTGACAGAATACCAATTGAAATGTTTCAACAAACAGATGCAATGCTGGAAGTGCTCACTTGTATGCTAAGAAATTTGGAAGACAGCTACCTGGCCAACTGACTGGAAGAAACCCATATTTGTGCCCATTCCAAAGAAAGGTGATCCAACAGAATGTTAAAATTATCCAACAATATTGTTAGTATGACAAACAAGTAAAATTTTGCTGAAGATAAATCAAGAAAGGTTGCAGCAGTACATTGACAGGGAACTTCCAGAAACTCAAGCTGGATTCAGAAGAGGATGTGGAACCAGGGATATCATTGCTGATGTCAGGTGGATGTTGGCTGAAAGCAGAGAATACCAGAAAGATGTCACCTGTGTTTTGTTGATTATGCAAAGGTATTCTACTGTGTGGATCATAACAAATTATGGATGACATTGCAAGAATTGGAATTCCAGAACACTTAATTATGCTTATGCAGAACCTGTACATAGAACAAGAGGCAGTCTTTCAAACAGAACAAGGGGATACTGCATGGTTTAAAATCAGGAAAGATGTGTGTCAGGGTAGTATCCTTTCACCATACTTATTTAGTATGTATACTGAGTAAATAATTCGAGAAGCGGGACTATATGAATAACAATGCAGCATCAAGCTTAAAGGTAGACTCATTAACAACCTATGATATGCAGATGACACAACCTGACTTCTGAAAAGTGAAGAGGACTTGAAGCACTTACTGATGAAGATCAAAGACTACAGCCTTCAGTATGGATTATACTTCAACATAAAGAAAACAAAATCCTCACAACTGGACCAATAAGCAACATCATGATAAATGGAGAAAAGCTTGAAGTTGTGAAGGATTTCATTTCACTTGGATCTACAATCAATGCCCATGGAATCAGCAGTAAAGAAATCACAGGACATATTGCATTGGGCAAATCTGCTGCAAAAGACGTTTTTAAAGTATTGAAAAGCGAAGATGTGAATTTGGGGACTAAGGTGCGCCTGACCCAAGCTGTGGTATTTTCAGTCACCTCATGTGCATATGAAAGCTGGACCATGAATAAGGAACATGGAAGAAGAATTGACGCCTTTGAATTATGGTGTTGGACGAAGAATACTGAATATACCATGGACTGCCAGAAGAACGAACAAATCTGTCTTGGAAGAAGTACATCCAGAATGCTCTTTAGAAGCAAGGATGGTGATACTTTGTCTCACGTACGTTGGACACATTATTGGGAGGGACTGATCTTTGGAGAAGGACATCATTTGATAAAGTAGAGGGTCAGTGAAAAAGAGGAAGACCCTCAACGAGATGGCTTAGCTATATAGTGTTGCTGTAATAGAAATACTGCAAGTGAATGACTTTAAGAAACAGAAGTTTATTCTCTCACAGTTTAGGAGTCCAAATTCAGGGTGCTAGTTCTAGGGGAAGGCTTTATCTCTCTGCCAGCTCTGGAGGAGGGTCCTTGTGTCCTTTCAACATCCGTGGGCACGGCATCCCTTGGAGATGTCCATGTGTCTTGAAATCAGTCTTTCCCTTGGTCTAGGAGGTTCTCAGCATGGGGACCTTGGGCGCAAAGGATGCGCTTTGCTCCACGCTCTGCTTTCTTTGTAGGTGCAACAGTGGGCTCAAACTTAGCAATGATTATGCGCATGGCACAGGACCAGGCAGTGGTTCATTCTGTTGTACACAACGTTCACTATGCATTCGAACCGACTCACGGCACCTAACGACAACAACAGCATTGTTCCTTTTTTTCTTCCATGATCTTTATAGTTTTAGGTTTTACATTTAAGTCTTTTATGCATTTTGAATTAGTTTTTTGTGTATTATGTGAGGAACAGAACTTGTTTTATTTTTCGTGGATGAATACCTAGTTTCGCCAGCACCATTTGGTAAAGAGACTATCTCTTCCCCATTTAATGAGCTTTGACCCTTTTTTCGAAGATCAGCTGTACATAGGTGGATGGATTTACTTCTGGGTTCTGTATTCTGTTCCATTGGTCTCGTATCTGTCATACAGGTACCAGGCTGTTTTGGATACCATGGCTGTATAGTAGGTTCTGAGATGGGGGAGTGTGAGGCCTCCTCCTTTTTTCTTCTACTTCAATAATGCTTTGCTTATCTGGGTCCTCTTTCCTTTCCATATAAAGTTGATAATTAGTTTTCTTATCTCATTAAAGAATGTTGCTGGAATTTGGACCAGGACTGCATTATATTTGTAGATTGCTTTGGGTAGGATTGATATTTTCGCAATGTTAAGTCTTCCTATCCATGAGCATGGTGGTTTGTTTTTCCTTTTATGTAGGTCTCTTTTGGTTTCTTGCGGTAGTGTTTTGTAGTTTTCTTTGTATAAGTCTTTTACGTCTCTAGTTAGATTTATTCCTATGTATTTTATCTTTTTGAGGGCTATTGTAAATGACATTGTTGTCCTGATTTTCTTTCCAGAGTTCTCTTGGTTGATGTAGAGGAATCCAACTAATTTCTGTGCATTGGTCGTTTGCCCTGCCACTTTGCTGAATTCTTCTAGTAGTTCTAGTAGCTTCCTTGTGGAGTCTCTGGAATTTTCTATCTATATGATCATATAGTCTGTGAATAGAGATACTTTGACTCCTTCCCTACCTATCTGGATGCCCTTTATTTCTTTTTCTAGCCTAACTCCTGTGGCTAAGACCTCCAGCACAATGTTGAGTAATAGTGGTGATAAAGGGCATCCTTGTCTGGTTCCTGTTCTCAAGGGGAATGCTTTCAAAGTCTCTCCATTCAGGATGATGTTGGCTATTGGTTTTGTATAATGCCCTTAATTATACTGAGGAATTTCCCTTCTATTCCTATTTCATTGAGAGTTTTTATCATGAATGGGTGTTGGACTTTGTTGAATGCCTTTTCTGCATCAATTGATAAGATCATGTGGTTCTTGTCTTTTGTTTTATTAATGTGATGGATTACATTGATTGTTTTTCTAATGTTGAACCATCCCTGCATATCTGGTATAAATCCCAGTAGGTCATGGTGAATTTTTTTTTTTTTTTTGATATGTTGCTGAATTCTCTCTCGATGTGGAAACTGCTTCCCAAGCGCACACATAGCACAGCTGTTTGCCTGCTTCACCGAGGACCAGCATGGCTGTGGCTCTGCAGTTTCTCCGCTGCGGCTCTAGCCCTCCTCACCTCTTCCAAATGGTCTTCCTCTCCTGTATGACTCAGATGGATTTCTTAACCTTGTCTTGTTCAGGGCTGCCAGATGTTCACATAGAATCAAATCACTTGTTTTTCCAGGTCTTTGTTGTAAGAGGGATATAGGAAGTGTCTGATTACTCTGCCATGTTGACCATGCCCCTCTTCTTTTTTATTTTAATGGGTAGGTTTGTTAGCTTCCTTTATGGTTACCTTGAAATTTACCTTTATTTTTTTAAGTATAGACCAGTCTTTTATTTCTTGATATTTTCTTGACTTACTCTTCATATGGAAACTCTATGACTACATCGTTTATTCCTTATTTTTTGTTTTGACGTTGTCCTCATTTACATATTGATGTCTCTGGTTCCCTATTTGCAGTCTTTTAACTTTTTTTTTGTTTTTGTGAATTGCCTATTTGGGTTGATGTCTGGTTGATCTGTCCTGTGTCCTAGTCTTGGACTGTTATCTGATGTTGGTTCTCTAACTGGAGGACTTCCTTTAATATTTCTTGTAATTTTGGTCTGGTTTTTACATATTCCCTTAATTTCTATTTATCTGAAAATGATTTAATTTTGCCATCATATTTGAGAGACAGTTTTGCTGATATATAATTCTTGGCTGGCAGTTTTTTTTTCCTTCGAGGCTTTATATGTGTCATCTCATTGCCGTCTTGCCTGCATG
The DNA here is from genome assembly GCA_030035585.1 of Dugong dugon. Taxonomy (NCBI): domain Eukaryota; kingdom Metazoa; phylum Chordata; class Mammalia; order Sirenia; family Dugongidae; genus Dugong; species Dugong dugon. The sequence goes on from CM057474.1 coordinate 45,065,408, forward strand.
GTTTCTACGGAGTAATCAGAGCTTAGTCTTATTGATTCTTCTTTGTAGCTAACTTTTTATTTATTCCTAGCTGCTCTCAGGATTCTTTCTTTGTCTTTGGTTTTGGCAAGTTTGATTATGATATATCTTGGTGACTTTATTTTGTGTTATATTCTTTATGAGGTTCATTGAACTTCTTGGATAATATCTTCTTGTCTTTCATGATATTAAGGAAGTTTTCTGCCAGCAAATCTTTGACAATTCTCTCTGTGTTTTCCTTTATCCTCCGCTTTTCTGGTACTCTGATCACTCATAACTTTTTCCTTTTGATAGTATCCCACATAATTCTTAGACTTTCTTTGTTCTTTTTTCTGATTTTTCTTCCAACAAATTGGTGTCAAGGGTTTTATCATACATTTCATTAATTATGACTTCTGTTGTCTCAGTTATGCTCCTGTGATCTTCTACTGAGTTGTCTAATTCTGAAACTTTATTGTTGATATTTTGGATTTCTAGTTGCTGTTTTTGTATGGTTTCTAGCAGCCTGTTTATTCTGTCATTTTGTTATTGTATTGTTTTCCTGAATTCTGTTGCTTTGTCTGTGTGTTCCTTGATTTGGTCTGTGTTTTGCCTAATCTCCTACTTGATCTCTTGGAGAGCTCTTTTGAATTGTTTATGAGGTAACTCCATTGCCTTGTCTTCCTCTTGAAGGTTTTCTGGTTCTTTATTTTGGTCACTGGTGGAGCCATCTTGTTCATCTTGTTGATATTGACTCTTATCTCTGAGGCATCAATAAGTTATTATATGTATTTAACTTTTGTTTACTGTGTCCTGAATTTTTGTTTTGTTTTGCTATGTCCAAGTGGGATGGGTGTGTGTGTTATTCTGGTCATTAATCTGACCCGTTGAAGCTCTCACCTCCTGTCTCCAGGTGGTTGACGCAGGTATTAGATGTGTTAAGCCTGGGAATCTGTTCACTATTCTTGTGGGCTGCTGAAAAATGTAGGCAGTGTTTTTGGTGGGGTGATGAATTTGTCCTGCTGGTCACCTGGCTGTGGTTGCAGGGGGTATTCTCTCTGGTTGTTGGGTTGGGTGTTGCCTGTGTGCTCCATCACTTACCTGTTGGTTGGGGCTCAGGTACCTAGGTTGTCAGTCACCAAGTGTATGGTGTGGAGACTCACCTGCAGCCCTGGGCGGGCAGGGCTGCATGGGTGTGTTTGGAACAGGCACAGTTCTCTGGATGTAGTAGGGGTTGATGTGGGGGGCAAGGCAGGGGGCTGTTGCTTGCTCCCAGGTGCCTGGATGGAGGGTGTGCCCCTGTCCATTTGAGTATATAGCGAGGGGGAGTAGTACAGCTGGTCTTTGGGTGACCACTGCCTTTGGCTGGAGGGATTAGGTGGTGCTTCTGATTCTCAGGTGCCTGATGTGGGTGGCTAGATGAAGTGGGTGGTACCATTGGCCCTCTGGCTCCTGATGTGGGTGGGGGGAGACCCCTTCTTAGGGGGTGGGGTATTGTTGATGCCACAAATCTACAGCTCCAACTTGGCTGCTGCAGGTGAAAATGCTTCAGCTGGAAGACCTATCCATTTTGTCCTAATGAGGGTGTGCTGTGTGGGGTCTGCCAGCAAAGCACTGGTATGGGTGATCACTGGGGGTGAAGGGCATTGCAAGTCTGTGAGTTCCTTACATCAGTGGCTGGGTGAAAGGGCAGGAGACTCTGGACCAGACAGTGAGTTCCTGGCTTAGGGGGCATGACGATGTTGAATGCTGTGGGACTGGTGTAGGAGCAGGGAGGGGGATGGATGAGAAGGGAGTGCTCTTTGCCTGTGGAGCTCTGGTAGGGGAAGGGGTTTGGTGCTTGCGTGGTGGGTTTGGAGCTTGCACTTAGGTTTTGTAGGTCTGGTGTTGCTCTTGTTTGGTTCTGGAGGTGCGAGCAGATTCACTGCTGCTTAGCTGCACCAGATGGCGTGGGTTATGTTTGGGATGTTGCTGTTTGCCTCAGTCTGTGTGCACTGTACAGATTCAGCTGCAGGACGCTGGTGAGCCAGCAATCCATAGTTCTTCATTTCCACTGTTTTTGAATTGCCTCTCCTTCCACCTGTCACTCAGTCTGATTCTTCAGGTTTGACTTTGATGCTTAGGTTCGTCATTTATCTCTGATTCATTGTTTTTTCAGGTCTTTGTTGTAAGTGGGACAACACAAATCATCTGCTTATTCTGCCATCTGGGCCCCGCCTCTCCTTATTTTCATTTTTGTAGTGGCTAAAATGATTTCTTGTCATTCATTTCAAATCATGGTTGCTGTCATTGTTAGTCAAGAAATGAGTTTTCCACCTTTTTGTGTGTTTTAATTCAAGTACAAATACTGAAAAAAAGAGATTCAGTTTACCTAAAGGCATTGCTGCCAGTTAAGAAATGTGGGTGGGAGAGAGGAGGCCTTGTTTAAAAAAAAAATCAGAAGAAAAAATAATCAGTAAAAAAAAAGTTTTATTTTTTGGCTTGCTGCCCATCATTTTTTTTAACCAGCAGAAGGATATACATAGATACACCTCTTTAGTCAGACACCCGTTTTCTACTCAGTAGTTGTTGTGACCCTAAAGAAGTCATTTCATATCTTTTTATCTCTTTGTTGTCATCTCTTGCTGAGTGAACTGATGCATGGGCAGTGAGCCATTTAAAACAACCTTATCTCCTCAGCCCCTCCCTCACTGGGGAATGTCATCTGTCTCATGTGAGCCAAATATATCTTTGTTTCATCATCTGATGTTTTCAGGTTTCTTTCCTTCCCCAACTATCTCACACCAGCTTAGAACATGGGACCAGTGCAATCTAGTTTCCTATTTTGTATCTGGATATCTCATAGTCTTACTTGATTTGTGGATGGTGCTCTCTCTGTTTTATAGTTTTATGGTTCACTGTTCATAATAATTCTGCTATCCCAAAATCCCCTTTCCTCGTATTAGTTGCCTGTCAGAAGTGGAGTTATATTTAGATGAGATTGGGCGCATTCAGGGTGGTATGGCCATAGATGTGGAGTTATATTTAAGGGACAGGATAAAAACATGTGTTTGAATATACTAAATTATTTTGTAACAGTCAGCTAAAAAAACCAAGTGCCGTCAAGACAGTTCTAACTCATAGCAACCCCATGTGTGTTGCAGTTAAATTATGCTCTATAGAATTTTCAGTGGCTAATTTTTCAGAAGTAGATCACCAGGCCTTTCTTCCGAGGTGCTTCTAGGTGGACTCAAACCAGGACTCCAAACAGTCAACCAGAAGGGCAACTTGGGCATGAGGGCCCACTTAAGTGTTTCGTCTCTGATGTGTCAAAAGGATTAATTAGAAGGAGATCTTATAAGAAGTCAATCTCAAATATGGGTGTGAGTGGACAGCATGACCTGGATGTCAAGATTTACCATTTTAGCCAAACTTTTTGGGCATGCCACATGGTCCTCTGCTTCTATCTCAGTTTATCCTTCCTTTCACAAGGACTAAAGACTCTCCTAAAGTGGTTTTGCTTTATTGCTTTTCTGCAGTCTTTCACATTTGTTTGTGTGTTTGGGACACCACTTTGTTTACTATGCTAGAACATTTGGGATACCTTTGGCTTTTGCTGAAGGTGGTTTGCAGGACAGTAGAGTTGTGAAATAGGTGAAGTCTGTTTTCTAGATTCTCACCCCCCTTTCCTCCTCTTTTCCTCCCCTCAGTAACACCACCTGCCTTTATTTGCTTCCTCAGACAATTCTGATTCCCAGACCTGGAAGCTTCTTTTTCCCGATTAAAACTTTCTCTCAGCAAAGGATCTGAACATATTCATGTTGTTGTTAGGTGCCGTCCAGTCAGTTTTGACTCATAATGACCCTGTATACAACAGAATGCAACACTGCCTGATCCTGCACCATTCTCACAATTGTTATGCTTGAGCCCATTGTTGCAGCCACTGTGTCAGTCCATCTCATTGAGGGTCTTCCTCTCTTTTGCTGACCCTCTACTTTACCAAGCATGATGTCCTTCTCCAGGGACTGATCCCCCCTGATACCATGTCCAGAGTGTATGAGACGTAGATTTGCCATCCTTGCTTCTAAGAAGCATTCTGGTTGTACTTCTTCCAAGACAGATTTGTTCATTCTTTTGGCAGTCTATGGTATATTCAATATTCTTTGCCAGCACCATAATTCAAAGGCTTCAATTCTTCAGTCTTCCTTATTCATTGTCTAGCTTTCACATACATATGAGACGATTGAAAACACCATGGCTTGGGTCAGATGTACCCTAGTCTTCAAGGTGATATCTTTGCTTTTCAACACTGTAAAGAGGTCTTTTGCAGCAGAGTTGCCCAATGTAGTGTGTCTTTTGATTTCTTGACTGCTGCTTCCATGGGTGTTGTGGATCCAAGTAAAATGAAATCCTTGACAATTTCAATCTTTTCTCTGTTTATCATGATGTTGCTGTTGGTCTAGTTGTGAGGATTTTTGTTTTCTTTATGTTGAGGTGTAATTCATACTGAAGGCTGTGGTCTTTGATCTTCATCAGTAAGTGCTTCAAGTCCTCTTCACTTTCAGCGAGCAAGGTTGTGTTATCTGCAAAACGCAGATTGTTAATGAGTCTTCCTCCAGTCCTGATGCTGCATTTTTCTTCATACAGTCCAGCTTCTTGGATTATTTGCTCAGCATATAGATTAAATAAGTATGGTGAAAGGATACAACCCTGATGCATACCTTTCCTGACTTTAAACCATGCAGTATCCTCTTGTTCTGTTCGAACGACTGTTTCTTGATCTATGTACAGTTTCCTCATGAGCACAATTAAGTGTTCTGGAATTCCCATACTTCACAATGTTATCCATAATTTGTTATGATCCACACAGTCGAATGCCTTTGAATAGTCAATAAAACAGGAATGAACATATTCATAGGAAGTCGTAAATGTGTGAATAGTGCTTAAATTAGTTACTCTTAATGAGAATTTGCATTTTCAAGCCATAAAAATATTAAGCTACAGCAATAAGCATCCAACGGGGAAGTTTCCAGAAGAACTGGTCCTGTCAAATTGGCAGCACACTGTCCCTGAAAATCTACTGTGCATTGTTGTGTGCTGGCAGGTCAATTCCGACTAATTGTGAACCTGGGTAGAATTGCCCCATAGGGTTTCCTTGGCTGTAGTCTTTATGGGAGCAGATCGCCAACTCTTTTCTCCTGCAGAGCTGCTTGTGGGTTCGAACTGCTGATTGCTTAACCATTGTGCTACCAGGGCGCCTTACCTACTATGTAGGTGTTGACTTATCCACCTATCTGTGATTCTAAGCTTGGTTCAGTGGATTCTGCCACTACCTGCTAAATTTCAATTGCATCCCTGTGGGAGGCCTGGAGGAGCCCCAAGTTGTTTGGTAACAATGGCCGGAGATTGTTAGGGCCAGAGGGGCTCAGCAAGACGTTCCAGGGCATTCTAAATGGTGATGTAGATTTTAATAAAATATTCCACAGACTAGCTAAGTGACCATGATCGTTCACTCCTAGTACTTTAGTTTTTGGACAAAAATAAATACAAGTATTCTGTCCAGGGTTCTTGTGAATAATACATTATACATATGAGTGGACAGTGCCAGAACATCTATATAAATATTTTATTTGCATTCATGTTTTTGAAGATTAATTTTTTTTTTTTTTAATGATATTGTGTGCCTCCCTTTCAGCTCCATGTTGTTCACTGGAATTCAGACAAATATCCCAGCTTTGTTGAGGCAGCTCATGAGCCTGATGGACTAGCTGTCTTGGGGTATTTTTACAGGTACACTGATTTCATTTTAAATAATCAGTCAGCGATTTTGGGTAAAAGTTCCGTTATGGAGTGTACATTCAATCATTTTGTTAATAGTAAACTAGTTTTGGGTTTAATTTTTTTCTTTTGAAATGGGTAGTAAACATTTATATATTAGTTTATAGTTCATCTAATGGCCTAGGACATTGTCTTATGATTTCTTTTATTATCCACTGATAGTTTTAATATGTATAGGAACAGTGGCAACAAGAACAACAACAATAGCAGGAGAAGTAGCAGCTGAGATCCTGAGAAGAAAAACTTTCTTCTGGCCTTTTCCTGATTACACAATATTTAGGAGATGGGAAAGAATAAAGTTCAAGAGCCTAGTTCTTGAAGCACTAGTTTGACCACAATGGCTTGTTTCCACACATACTGACTTAAAAAAAAAAAAAAGGTTATTTGGTTGTATTTCCCTTTGTCTAATTTTCACATGTGGTCAGACAAGTATCATTGTCATAATACCTGTGGGCAGGTAGGGCTGCTCAGCTCCCACTGGGACCACAATCTTGTAGGGTGTATATATTTGCCATGTCTACATACTTCTGTGTGATGTTGTGACTCCTGGAGCTGGGACTGGAGGAAGTGTGGAGCAGAGGCGGAGAGTGGCGTGGAGAGCAACACCCCTTTCCTTTGGCCTCCACATCTGAATGGTGGCAGTGGGATCCAGGTGGGATAAGAGATTTTACTTTAATTCTCATGTGCATAAAACCTTCAGGTTGCTTCATGACATCTGTAATAATGAAAAGAGTTGCATACAGCAAAACCTGCAAAAGCAGGAACTTGTGTAAGGCAGAAACCTGTCAGAGAAGGAAAACTAAATTATTTCCCACCAACAGAGAGTGATAGAAAAGTGGTAAGACTGCAGCTTGTCAAAGGCAGAAAACTTTTGAGACTTGGAAAAACAAGGCAGTCGCGTCGAGTTCTGGCTCTCACAGGTTTCACTTTATACTTTTCTGAGGAGTTCTGCTTAATTGGGACCTCAGATTGTTTAAGGCTGAAAATGTGAGATGTTTTGGTCCAATGTTTTGTTGCCACTATAGCCAGTTTAAGAGTCCTCGGTGGTGCAAATTGTTAATGTGCTCAACTGCTAACCCAAAGGTTGGAGGTTCAAATCTACCCAGAGGTTCCTTGGAAGAAAGACTTGGTGATCTACTTCCGAAAAATCAGCCATAGAAAACCCTATGATGCACAGTTCTACTCTGATACACATGGGGACACCACCAGTCAGAGGTGACTCAACGGCAACTGGTGTTGGTGGTCATAGCCAGTTTGGACCTAAGGTCTGAAAATCACATCTGGCTTAATAGTGTATCTATTATGTTAGAGTTTCCCAAGCAAGATTTCTGTCAAGGTAATCTGTATCTTACACATTTATAAAGCTGAAAAATACGAAGCTGGTACTACTAGTTTGGGAACCACACCCGACAGTTCAGCCAAGGATTCCTGTAATATTATCTTGTTCAGATTTTTCCGGCATGAGGCCAACAGGTGAAAGAGAGCTTCGTTATATAACAATCAATGTTTGTTCTGAGTTGGATTATCTTTTTAAAAGTGTAATTAAAAAACAGTGATTGAAGTGGAGTGGTTCAGATCAAATCTGCTACAGTAACAATTTCTTTTGAAATTTCATGTTTACAGATTGGTAAACACAATTCCCAACTGCAAAAGGTTACTGACATTCTGGATTCCATTAAAGAAAAGGTAAAATGAATTGTTATTTGCTAATGGTTAACATGTTCTTAAGGAACCCTGGTGGTGCAATGGTTAAGGGCTTGGCTACTAACCAGGTTGGTGGCTGGAACCCATCAGCTGCTCCATGGGAGAATAATGTGGCAGTCTGCCTCCGTAAAGATTTGTTGCCGTCAAGTAGATTCTGACTCATAGCAACCCTACAGGAAAGAATACAACTGCCCTATAGGGTTTCCAAGAAACAGCTAGTGGATTCAAACTGCCAACCTTTTGGTTAGCAGATGAGCTCTTAACCACTCTGCCACCAGTGCTCCTCTGTAATGATTACAGCCTTGGAAACCCTTTGGGACTGTTCTACTCTGTCCTATACGGTCGCTATGAGTTGGAATCAACTCAATGGTAATGAATTAATGTATTTCTATGACTGTTCTCTACTGAATTCTCTTACCTTTTTTTAAAGTCTAACATCTTAGATACAAACTTATGCTGCCTGCTTTGAAGCAAGTTTGGAACATACTAGACCAATGCAGCAGAAGTAATGCATTATGACTTTTCGAAAATTTTGAAAGGGTTTAAATTATCTAAAATTATTGTTGTTGCTAGCTGCTGTCCAGTTGACCCGTGACTCATGAGGACCCCGGGCACGTTGGAACAAAGTGTTGCCCGGCCCTGTACCATCTCCATAATTGGTTGGGGATTGGACTGTTGTGATCCACAAGATTTTCATTGGCTGATTTTTGGAAATAGATTACCAGACTTTTCTTCTTAGTCCATCTTAGTTTGGAAGCCCCACTGAAACCTGTTCAGCATCGTAGCATGATGCAAACCTCCGCTGACAGACAGATGGTGGCTGCATATAAAGTGCATTGGCTGGGTATTGAAACTGGTCTCCTACATGGAAAGCGAGAATTCTAAACTGAACCACCAATGCCCTCTTAATCTAAAATAACCACTGATAAATTTGTTTGTACATAATTGGTTTCTGGTGTTGGAGTTTTGTAGAATAAATCTTTAACATTTCTTAAAGAACACTTAAATATTAAAACAAATTCTGTGCTTATTAAATAAATCTAAATGGTGTGGTATTGCTATTTTTAAAAGGCAGATACTACATAATTCCATATTGTTTCATTGGGTGTCTGTTTTTTGAAGTCTTTGGAAAGCAAGCTATGCCGTTGTAATTTGTGGGAATTCTCTTTTTTCTCCCAGGAAAAACAAACTCAATTCACAAATTTTGACCCATTGTCTCTGCTTCCTCCATCTTGGGACTACTGGACATATCCTGGTTCCCTCACAGTCCCACCTCTTCTGGAGAGCGTCACTTGGATCATTTTAAAGCAACCTATAAATATCAGCTCTCAACAGGTATATCACCTCTTCCAGATTGATCCTGATTCACTCAGAGGAAACTTTATTTTTTAACGCTACACTTACAGCCTGTGTTTTCCCTTCATTAATTGAATGATCGGTTGGAGCAGATGAGATTCATGTCCTTTTTTTATGTGAGTTTCTATGGCAAGATGATTTCTTCCCAGTTATTATATTTTGAAATTTAATGTGCATACAGACACTGATGAAAGTGAAACAACATTTTGGACACTATATTCATTTGCTTTTGTTTTCTTTTGTTTGGTCTGGGATATAAACAGGCTGGGATATAAAGGGCATAATTATGGGAGAGCCTACTCTTGGAAGATCTCATCCTTCTTTCCAGCCTCAGTTCCTAGACCTTCTCCTCCCACTGATTTCACATTCAGAGAGCAAACAGGGTTAGGTGGAGTACTGTCAGAAACGTGTCAGCCTGCTAAACCCTGACAGCATAAAAGTTTAAGAAGTGATCTTATGGCTTTTGTTAACCAAACATTTGTGGGCTGCCTGAGGGGCTTTTAAGCATTTGTTGAGAGGCTGTGTGGGGTGGCCCCTATGCTATTCTAGTGAAGACATTTACTCAGTTCTGATAAATGTCCATTGAATTCCTACTGTAAGCCTAGCTTCTGCCAGGTTTAGGATGTCTTCAGTACTCAGAAACTCTGCTTAGACCCCTGGAACCGAGCAGATTGGTCAACCTCACCACGTGATATTATGTGTTCTGGGGTGCTGTACATCTTAGTGGGTTGTATTTCGTTTCTGCTCTTTCCCGATTCTTTGAACTAGGTGCTGCAGTATTTTAGCACGAACATAATCTAGTGATTTTTGCAGCTAATAAAGTACTTTGGTTCCGGGCTTGTCCACTTGCCTAGCTGTTAATTCCGCACCCCGCACTCCCACCCCCTACCCCCAAATCAAAGGCTAGAACTGGTTCACCTTTACCAAGATCTTATCAGGTAACGTTTTCCCTTAGAATGTTGAATATATTCTACCTTCTGCTAGACATTTCTCAGAATTCCGTTGACCTCGCCTTTAGGATTCAGGGCAAATAATAATCTGGGGCATATGTATTAAAACATTTTATAAAAGTCTGGATAAAAATCCAGAGCTTCACTGACATGAGAACTGAACTTCTTCTCATCATAAATCAGGTGGGCTGTATCATGAGAAAAATGACCTGCCATTGATTCATTGGCCTTATTAAAGGGAGTTCATTTTTCTCCTCTTCACAGGTTTACTTTTCCTCTCCTCTGTTAAATTTCAACAGGTTAGTAGTAAAAGTTAATCAATTACAACATCAAGGTAATTAATTATAAGGGGATAATGTTTTTTCTCCTATTTCAAGGACATCTTTATTCTTTAAAGCCACTTGGAATACAACTTGTGCTTTTTCAACCCATCAGTGATTTGAAAGAGAATATATCAAAATATGTAATTTAGTTCCATAAAAAACATAATTAACCTTATTAAAAATAACTCCCTGAAGTCTGGGAATGATAGCTGCTCACTACTGTATCTTATCCGAGGCTCAATTAATATTAAGTATTAATGTGGTTTTTATACAGTGGAATACATAAAAGGTTAGCTGCATTGTAGAACTGTAGTGTGATTAATATTTCACTTTGAAGCATTCACTTAAATCTACTGTAGTAGAAACACATTCAGACATTTTAATTTCTAACCATATTGAGATGGTTATCTGGATAGTACTCCAAATTATTTTAATATAACATTATGGTGATTTTAAGACTCAAAGAATGAAGCAAATATTTAAAAAAATCTAACCCCAGTTCAGCCATGAGAAAAGACATCAGACAAATCCCAAATGAAGAACATTCTACAGAATACTGGACTAGTACTCCTCAAAAGTGTCATAGTCATTAAAAAAAAAAAAAAAATGGACCATCGGAGAAACTATCACATTCAAGAAGAGCCTAATGAGACATGACTACTAAGTGTAATGTGGTATCCTGGATGAGATTCTGAAACAGAAAAAAAGACATTAGGTGAAAACTAAGGAAATCTGAAAAAAGCATGGACTTTAGTTAATGATAATGTATTAAGACTGGTTCATTAATTGTGACAAATGTATCATACTAATATAAGATGTTAATAATAGAGGAAATTGGTGTTGGGTTTGCAGGGGTTCTTTGTATGATCTTTGCAATAATTCTGTAAATCTAAAACTGTTAAAAAATTAAAATGTTGTTTAAAAAATCCAAAATATGAGAGGGTTGATTAAAATTATTCAGTTGCTTAAAGTAAACTGAAAATTTATTTTATATATTCCACTGACTTAGATTTACTTTCTAAAAGATAATTTCAGTCTCAATTTTGGCAGCTCGCTCTTTTCAGTCATGGAGGAACATTGCTTTTATTCACTTTTCAATTCCACCATATCATGACACTGACTGTGAAGATTAATATTCTCTTTTTAGTACATTGGTGCCAGATTTTTTTTCTAGGTTTTGCTACTGCTCTTTCTTGCCAAGTCACTGTTTGACCGAAAGGGCAAATCAGATGCTTTTCATTTTCTTTTTCTTGATTCAAGTGTATTTATCTGCTTCAGAGTCAAACACTCAGTATTACATTCTTAACTGCCGTGCCAGTGAGCAGATACACTGTTTTCTGACACTTTGGTAATAGATTTGTCATTTTCTTTGGAAGCCTGATTTTTCTTGCCAAGTCTCTTAGGGTTATATTAAACTAAGTTGCATTGCTTGGTTGCTGAAATTCAGTGTGCAAAATACTTGGCTTTCTTTTCTCCTTTAAAAAAAAATCTGTTTTTTTGTTTGTTTATTATGATATTATTTGCATATACTGTAGGACAGAGTAGAACTGCCTCTAGGGTTTCCAAGGAGTGGCTGATGTATTCAAACTGCTGATCTTTTGGTTAATGGCCATAGATAGCTCTTAACCACTGCTTGACCAGGGTTCCATTTGCATACGATAAAATTCATGAATTTTAAGTGTATGGTTGATGCTTTTGTTAATTGTACACAGTTGTACAACAACCAACACAATTAAGATATAGATTAGATTTCTTGACTGGAAGAAGGTTCCTCAAGTCCCTTCGCACTCTGCTGCCCTTGGCCCCAGGCAATCACTTAACATGCTATCACTAAAATTTTTCCTTTTCTAGAATTTCATTTAAATGTAATCATCCAGTACATAGACTTTTCTGTTTGACTTTTTTTACTCAGCGTACTTTTGAGATTCATCTATTTTATTTTTGTTGCTGAGTGATCATGATATGGATATACCACAGTAAAAAAAAAAATCTATTCACTAATTGATGGACATTTGCATTGCTTCTAGTTTTGGGCTATTATGAATAATAGCTATCCCTATTTAGATACTAGGAATAACTGGCATACCTACTTTTGTATAGACACATCTTTTCATATGTCTTCAGTAAATACCTAGGAGTGGAATTGCTTATATGGTAAATGCATGTTTGATTTTATAAAGTACTGCTATTTTTTTTTGTAGGCTTTTCTTTTTTTTTAATTGTACTTTAGATGAAGGTTTACAGAACAAACTAGTTTCTCATTAAAGATTTAGTACACATATTGTTTTCTGACATTGGTTAACAACCCAACGACATGTCAGTACTCTCCCCTCTCAACCTTTGGTTCCCTATTGCAAACTTTCCTGTCCCCTCCTGCCTTCTAGTCCTTGCCCCTGGCCAGGTGTGCCCCTTTAATCTCATTTTGTCCTATGGGCCTGTCTAATCTTTGGCTAAAAGGTGAACCTCAGAAGTGACTTCATTACTGAGCTAAAAGGGTGTCCAGGGGCCATTCTCTTGGGGTTTCTCCAGTCTCTGTCAGGCTAGTAAGTCTGGTCTTTTTCTGAGTTAGAATTTTGTTCTACATTTTTCTCAAGCTCTGTCTGGGACCTTCTATTGTTATCCCTGCCAAAGCAGCCAGTGGTGGTAGCCGGGCACCATCTAATTGTACTAGACTTAGTCTGGTAGAGTCCTTGGTAGTTGTGGTCTGTTAGTCCTTTGGACTAATCTTTCCCTTGTATCTTTAGTTTTCTTCATTTTCCCTTGCTCTTGAAGGGGTGAGACCAGTGGAGTATCTTAGATGGCCTCTCACTGGCTTTTAAGACCCCAGACGCTACTCACCAAAGTAGAATCTGGAACATTTTGTTTATAAACTATGTTATGCCAATTGAGCTAGATGTTCCCTGAGACCGTGGTCCCCACAACCCTCAGCTGAGTAATTCGGTCCCTCAGGGAGTCTGGATTTGCCCATGGAGCTTCCATGACGTTACCCTTAGCAAGTTGTGCTGGCTTCCCCAGTATTGTGTACTGTCTTATCCTTCACCAAAGTTACCACTTATCTATTGTCTATTTAGTGTTTTTCCAACCTCACCCCTCCCCTCCCTTGTAACCATCAAAGATTGTTTCTCTTTCTTTGTAAACCTTTTCAAGGGTTTGTATAGTAGAGGTCTCATACAGTATCTGTCCTTTTGTGATTGACTTCTTTCACTCAGCATAATGCCCTCCAGATTCATCCACGTTGTGAGATGCTTTGCAGATTCATCATGGTTCTTTATTGTTGCGTAGTCCTCCATTCTGTGTATGTATCATAGTTTGTTTATCCATTCATGTGTTGATGGGCATCTGGGTTGTTTCCATCTTTTTGCTATTGTGAACAATGCTGCAGTGAACATGGGTGTGCATATGTCTATTTGTGTGATGGCTCTTATTTCTCTAGAATATATTCCTGGGAGTGGGATTGCTGGATCATATGGTATTTCTATTCCTAGCTTTCAAAGGAAGCACTATATGCATTCCAAAATGGTTGTACCATTTTGCATTCCTGCCAGCAGCGTATAAGAGTTCCAGTCTCCCTGCAGCCTCTCCAGCATTTGTTATTTCCATTTTTTTTGATTTATGCCAGTAATGCTGGGGTGAGATGGTATCTCATTGTGGTTTTAATTTGCATTTTTCTAATGGCTAGTGATCGCGAGCATTTTGTCATGTGTCTTTAGCCACTTGAATATCTTCTTTGGTAAAGTTTCTGTTCATTTCCTTTGCCCATTTTTTAATTGGATTGTCCTTTTGTTGTAGAGGTGTTGGATTTTCTTGTAGATTTTAGGTATTAGACCTTTATCAGATTTGTAATAGCCAAAAATTATTTCCCAATCTGTACATTCTCTTTTTACTCTTTTGGTGAAGCATTTTGATGAGAGTAAGTGTTTAATTTTTAGAAGATCCCAGTTATCTAGCTTATCTTCTGGAGTTTGTATGTTGTTAGTTATGGTTTGTATCCTGTTAATGCTGTGTATTAGGGCCTGTAGCGTTTTGTGGCATCTTTGCCTGGTTTTGGTATCAGGGTTATGCTGGCTACATAAAATGAATTTGGAGGTATCTCTTCCTTTTCTATGTTCTGAAACAGTTTGAGTAGTAATGGTGTAAGATCTTCTCTGAATGTTTGGTAGAATTCTCTGGTGAAGCCATCTAGGCCAGGGCTTTGTTTTTACTGGGAGTTTTTTAAATTACCTTTCCAATCTCTTCTCTTCTATAGGTCTGTTCAGATTTTCAACATCAATTTGTGTTAGTTTGGGTAGGTAGTGTGTTTCTACAAATTTGTCCATTTCCTCTAGATTTTCAAATTTGTTGGAGTATAGTTTTTCACAATACTCTGTTATAATCCTTTTCATTTCAGTTGTGTCTGTTTTAACACCCCCCATTTCATTTATTATTTTGGTTATTTGCACCCTCTCCTGTTTTTCTTTTGTCAGTTTGGCTAGTTGTTTGTCAATTTTGTTGATCCTTTCAAAGTACCAACTTTTAGTTTTGTTGATTGTTCAATTTTTTTTTCTATTCTCTATTTCATTTATTTCTGCTCTGATCTTTATTATTTCCTTTCTTCCGGTGGCTGTTGACTTCTTTTGCTGTTCTCTATTTGTTTGAGTTGTGTAGCTAATGTTTTGATTTTGTCCCTTTCTTTTTTGATGTGTGCATCTATTGTTATAAATTGACCTCTGAGCATTGCCTTTGCTGTGTCCCAAAGGTTTTGGTATGATGTGTTTTCATTCTCATTTGATTCTAGGAATTTTTTGATTCCATCTTCGGTTTCTTCTGTTACCCAGTGGTTTTTAAGCAGGGTGTTATTTAGTTTCTTTGTAATTGATTTTTTTTCCTTGCTCTTCCTGTTATTAATTTCTACTTTGATGGCATTGTGATCAGAGAAGATACTTTGTATTATTTCAGTGTTTTGGATTTTGCTGAGGGTTGTTTTGTGGCCTAAGATGTGGTCTATTCTGGAGACCATTCTATGGGCTTTGGAAAAGAATGTGTACTTTGCAGCTGTTGAATGAATGGAGTGTTCTGTATATGCCTGTGAGTTCAAGTTGGCTGATTGTGGCCTTTAGATATTCTGTATCTTTGTTGAGTTTCTTTCTAGATGTTCTGTCCTTTACTGAGACTGGTGTGTTGAAGTCTCCTACTATTATAGTGGAATTGTCAATTTCTCTTTTCAGTGCTTTTAAAGTTTTTTAATGTATTTTGGAGCCCTGTCATTTGGTATGTAGATATTTATTATGGTTATGTCTTCATGCTGGATCATCCCTTTAATCATGATATAGTGCCCGTCTTTGTCTTTTATGGTGGATTTTGTTTTAAAGTCTATTTTGTCTGGGATTAGTATTGTGACTCCTGCTCATTTTTGGTGACTGTTTGCTTGATATATTTTTTCCATTCTTTGATTTTTAATAAATTTATGTCTTTCTTTCTAAGGTGTGTGTCTTGTAGACAGCATAGTGATGGATCATGTTTTTTAATCCATTCTGTCACTCTCTGTAACTTTATGGGTGCATTTAGGCCATTTACATTCAGTGTAATTATTGATAGGTGTGAGTTTATTGATGTCATTTTGTAGTGCTTTTTTTCTGTGGTGCTGATGATTTCTTCGTTCCTCTTACTCTCCTGTGCTAAATTCCTTTTGTTTGTGGATTGTTTTTTCATTTTTGTAGATTTTATTTTTACTAAGACTCTGTTTTTCTTCTTTATTTTGATGAGTAGGTTTGTTAACTTTCTTTGTCGTCACCTTGTAACTTCCTTTTATCTTCCTAGATTTGAAGCGTGCTAGTATTACTTGATATTGCCTTGCTTTCCTTTCCATTAGAAAGTTCTAAACTTACACTGTTTATTTTCTCTTTTATTGTTCTGACATTGTTGTCATTTACAGATTAACCTTTCTGGTTCCCTGTTGTAATTCTTCTGGTTTTGGATAGTCCTTGAGAGTTCATTTCCTAGGTTGATATCTGGCTGGTGCAATCTTGTGTCCTAGATTCAGGCTGTGGTCTGATGTTTCTTCTCAAACCCAAGGACTCCCTTTAATAATTCTTGTAAGTTTGGTATGGTTTTTACATATTTCCCTTAGTTTCTGTTTATCTGGAAATGTCCTAATTTCACCATCATATTTGAACCAGAGTTTCGCAGGATAGATTATTCTTGGCTGTCATTTTTTTTCTTTCATGGTTTTGTATATGTCATCCCATTGCTTTCTTGCCTGCATGGTTTCTGTTGAGTAATCAGAACTCAGTCTTATTGTTTCCCCTCTCTATGTGATTTTTCATTTTTCTCAAGCTGCTCTCAGGACTATCTTTGTCTGTGGTTTTAGTGAGTGTGATTATGATACGCCTTGGTGATTTTCTTTTGGAGTCTATCCTATATGGGGTTCATTGAGCTTCTCGGATGGTCAGCTTTTCATCTTTCCTGATACTAGGGATGTTTTCTGTCAGTAATTCTTTAATCATCCTCTCTGTGTTTTCCATTTTCTCCCCCTGTTCTGGAATTCTGATCACTCACAAATTATTGCTTTTGATTGTATCCCACATAATTCTCAGGGTTTCTTCATTTTTCTCTGTTCTTTTTTCTGATATTTCCTCAGAACAGAGTTGTATCTAAGTGTTTGTTTTCAATTTCGCTGATCCTGTCTTCCATTGTTTCAAACTTGCTCCTCAGCCCTTCTATGACACTGTCTGTTTCTGAAATCTCGTTGTTTATCTTTTGGATTTCTAATTGTTGTTTTTTATGATTTCTAGTTGTGAATTTATTTTAGCATTTTTTTGTGTATTGTTTTCCTGAATTCTTCTGTTTTTTGGTCTGTATTTTCCATGAATTTGTCTATTTTTTCCTCATTTTTGTCTGCTTTTTGCTTCAACTCTTGGATATCTCTGAATATTGGAGATTTGAATTCTCTGTTGCATAGTTCTAGTGCCTTTTTTTTTTTTTTTACTGGAAACTCATGTGGTGTTTATTTTGGACGCCTGCTGGAACCATCCTGTCCTGTTTTTTTATATGTTTTGATGTTGTCTGCTGTCTTCGGGACATTCAGTAGCTATTTTATTTGTTTGTCGATTTTAGATTTGTTTGTTTCTCCTGCTTTTATGTTTTATTTGGTTATGTCTGAGCAGGAAGGCTGTGCATTCTTTGTTGTTTGCTCTTATGTAGGCATGATACTTTACACCTCCTTGTCCAACGGGCAGGGCCAGTCACTCAGCTATGGTGCAGCAAGGCAGGTCCAGGTGAAGGGGAGTTCCTGGGATGGGTTGTTTGTGGCATGTACTGGGGCTGACAAGGTGAGCTGGGGGTCACTGCAGGACAGGCTCTGGTAGACCATGCCTGTGCTGCTCAGCAGTGCAATGTTCAGCACATGGTGCAGATCGGCAGGAGGGATGGTGAGGGGGAGTTTGTGATGTGTGGAGCTAGGTTGAGTATGGGAAAGAGGAGAGATAAACCAGAGCCTAAAAGAAAAGAAAACAAAATGAAAAACAAAACTGCTATTGGAGTGGAGAGAAGAGAAACTGAGAAATGAATAAAAACAAAAAGAAAAAAAATGATTAAAAACACCTCCAGGGGTCCCACTGATGCAGCTGCCAGACCAAGGAAGCAGCTCCCAAGCTATGCAGTACGGCCCATCTAGAAGGGGTGGATATGATACACAGTGCCAGGTATTCAGGAGACAGGAAAAGAAGATAAGTAGAAAGAGATGAGAAACCAAGAAATGAGGAAAAACAAAAAGGAAAAAAGAAAGAGAAAACAAACCAAAAAAGGAAAAAAAAAAAAAGCTCCCAGGGATCCCACCAGTATGATGGCGTGGACCCAGGAAGCAGTTCCCCAGCCGAGTGGTGCTTCATGGCCTGTCTAGAAGAAGCAGAGATGGCACACAGACTCAGGTGTTCAGGAGAAAGGAAGGGGAGGTAAGAGGCAGGGAAAAAACCAAAAAAGGCCAAAAAAAGGTAACACCAGCAACAAAGAAATGGCACTGAAGAAGCCAACCTGTGTGGGCAGGGTGAATCTGCATGGCATGGAATCCACACTTCCTGTGCCGCAGTTGCGGCCTGCCTGGAAGCTGCGGATCAGCCCACTGGGAAGCCACAGAACAGCCAGCCAGGAAGCCACAGATCAGCCTGCCGGGAAGCGGTGAAGGCTGAGCAGGAGGAGGCAGGGTGAGGGGTGGGAAAGCATGTATTGCTGGTTACTGGGTGCTCTGTCTCCTGCTGGGAGTTCCGTGAATCTTCTTTCCAGTACTCCCTGTTCGCCCATCTCTGACAGGAGTCCAAGATGGTGGATCGGTGCTGTGTTAGCTGGTAGGTAACCTCAGCTCGTAACTCTCCTTGCTCTCCATTCTCTGTCAGTTTCTTACTCCATTTGGTGCTTGGTTGAGTTCTTTATCTCTTCATTTGACACTTAGGGTTCCAGGATTGACATTTGTGTCTGTTTTACTTAGTTTTTTGGGTCTTTCCTGTGGAGGGGCGGCATGGTGCTTCTGTCTATAGTGCCATTTTGGCTCCGCCAGGCCTAGCTTTTGACAATGGATTATCATATAACTGAGGAACGTGATTGCTACTGAAAGGATGAAGATGTCCCAGAGGAAGTGATGCCAGAAAACAAACGTCATATTAAAGATATTTCACATTGAAGTACAAAGGATAAAATGTTGGAAACTGATCCAAACTTAGAAGTATGACAAATCAGAGTAGACTTGTGGACTTCAGTATTTTTTTTTTAAGGGGCAGTACCGTTTTACATTCCCACAACAAATGTATGGAATTTTTAGTTGATCCACATCCTTGTCAGCATTTGGAATTGTCAGTCTTTTTAACTTTAGCCATTCTAGTAGGTATATAGTGGTATCTCATTGTAATTTTAATTTGCATTTCTCTGATGTCTAGTGATGTTGAGCATCTTTTTATATGCTTATTGGCTTCTTTTATGAAGTGTCTGTTCAAGTCCTTTGCCCATTTTTTAATTGAGTTGTTTTTTCATTATTGTGTTGCAAGAGTTCTGTGTATATTCTAGATAAAAACCTTTTGTCAGATACATATTTTGAAAAAATTTTCTCCCAGTCTGTGGTTTGCCCTTTAGTTTTTTTAACTATGTCTTTTGAATAGAAAAAGTTCTCAGTCTTGATGAAGTCCTTTTAATCTATTTATCTTTTATAATTTGTACTTTTGTCATGCTGTTTAAGTAATCTTTGCCTAACTATATACCACAAAAGTTTTCCTACTTTAAGGAGTAATTTTAACTCCAACATTTGTCTTTGATGACCTTTGAGTTAATTTTTGTGTATGGCGTGCACCACTCTCTCTCTGCTTTCCTTCAGATAATTCCAGTTACACATGTTTGACTTTTAATATTTTTGAACAGGTCTGTGAAGCTCTTTATAAATTTTTTTCCCTTTCTGCTCTTCACCTTGCATAATTCCTATTGATCTGTATTCCTGTTCATTTGCTCTTTCCTCTGTCATGTTAATTTGGTTGTTAAATCCGTCTAGTGAATTTTTTTATTGTGCTTTAAGTGAAACTTTACAGCTCAAGTTTGTTTCTCATACAAAAATTTATACACACATTGTTCTGTAACCCTAGTTGCTCTCTGTATAGTGTGACAGTATACTCCTTTCCACCCCAGATTTCCTGTGTCCATTCAGCCAGCTCTTGTCCCTTGCTGCCTTTTCATTTTGCCTCTGGACAGGAGCTGCCTGTTTAGTAAACTAAGAGGCACACTCTTCATGAGTATCATTTTATGTCTTACAGTCTAGTCTAATCTTTGTCTGAAAAGTTGGCCTCGGGAATGGTTTTAGTTCTGGGTTAACAGAGAGTCTGAGGGCCATGTCTTCTGGGGTTCCTCCAGTCTCAGTCAGACCATTAAATCTGGTCTTTTTACTGGAATTTGAGTTCTGCACCCCACATTTCTCCTGCTCCGTGAGGTACTCTCTTTGGTGTTCCCTGTCGGGGCGGTCATTGGTGGTAGCCAGGCACCATGTAGTACTTTTGGTCTCAGGCTGATGGAGTCTCTGGTTTATGTGGGCATTTCTGTCTCTTGGGCTAATATTTTCCTTGTGTCTTTGGTGTTCTTCATGCTTCTTTGCTCCAGGTGGGTTAGGACAAATTGATGAATCTTAGATGGCCGCTTGCTAGCTTTTAAGACCCCAGACACCACTCACCAAGGTGGGATGCAGAACATTTTCTTAATAAACTTTGTTATGCCAATTGACCTAGATGTCCTCAGAAACCAGACCCCAGCCCCTACTACTCTGTCCTTTTAAGTGTTTGGTTGTGTTCAGGAAACTTCTTAGCTTTTGGTATAGTCCAGTTGTGCTGTCTTCCCCTGTATTGTGTATTTTCCTTCCCTTCACCTAAGATAATTCTTGTCTACTATCTAGTTAGTGAATACTCCTCACCTTCTCTCCCCACCCTCGTAACTGTCAAAGAATGTTTTCTGCTGTGTTTAAACCTTTTCTTGAATTCTTATAATAGTGATCTCATACAATATTTGTTCTTTTGTGACTGACTAATTTCAGTCAGCATAATGCCTTCCAGATTCATCCATGTTATGAGCTGTTTCGCGGATTCATCATTGCGTAGTATTCCATTGTAAGAATATACCATAATTTGTTTATCCATTTGTCCATTGCTGGGCACCTAGGTTGTTTCTATCTTTTTGCTATTGTGAACAGTGCTGAACTGAACATGGGTGTGCATATTTCTATTTGTGTGACACCTCTCATTTCTCTAGGATATATTTATTCCGAGGAGTGGGATTGCTAGATCATATGATACTTCAATTTCTAGCTTTTTAAGGAAGAACAAAATCAATTTCCAAAGTAATTGTACCATTTTACATTCTTACTAGCAGTGTATAAGTGTTCCAGTCTCTCCATAACCTCTTCAAATTTATTATTTTGTGTATTTTTGGATTAATGCTAGCCTTGTTGGGGTGAGATGGTATCTCATTGTAGTTTTGATTTGCGTTTCTCCAATGGCTAATGGTTGTGAGCATTTCCTCATGTATCTGTTAGCCGCCTGAGTGTCTTCTTTGGTGAAGTACCTGTTCATATACTTTACCCATTTTTTAATTGGGTTATTTGTCTTTGTGTGGTTGAAGTTTTGCAGTATCTTGTAGATTTTAGAGATTAGACCCTGATTAGACATGTCATAGCCAAAAATTTTTTCCCAGTCTGTAGGTTGTTTTTTTATTCTTTTGGTGAAGTCTTTTGATGAGCATAAGTGTTTAAATTTTAGGAGCTCCCAGTTATCTAGTCTCTCTTCTTGTGTTTGTGCATTGTTAGTAATGTTTTGTATTATGTTTATGCCATGTATTAAGGCTCTTAGCATTGTCCCTATCCAGTGAATTTTTTTATTTTAGAAACTACTTTATTAGTTCTAGAATTTCCAGTTGGTTCTTTGTTATTGTTTCTGTTTCTCTGATGAGACCTTCCATTACTCTGCTGAGTTTCTCATGCATTGAAAAAATGCTTTGTTTAACTTCAGAAAACTATCAGGTAATATAATAGCTACTTTAAAATCCGTGTTTGTTCCAAAATTTGGTTCATCTTGGGTCAAACTCTGCTGATTTTCTTTTCTTTGAGAATGTGGTCCATTTTCTTGATTCTTTGTATACTAGATAATTTTTTATTATATCCTAGGCATTATTAGAGGTCCCTAGGTGGTGCAAATGGTTTGTGCTCAACTACTAAAGATTGGTGATTCGAATCCACCCAAGTGTGCTGCAGAAGAAAAGTTTGGCAATCTGCTTCCATAAAGATTACAGCCAGGAAAACCCTATGGAGGAGTTCTACTCTGTAACACATGGGGTCACCATGGGTCGGAATTGACTCAGTGGCAGTGGGTTTGGTTTTGGTATTTTAGACATTATGAATGTTTAGTTGTGGAGATTCTAGGTTCTGTTATTTTTCTATGATTAGGGAAAAAGGCATAAAAGTAAAATGTTAGAGGTGCTATGTAGTGTTGTGGTTAATATATGAATTTTTTGCCAGATGGCTTATGTATTGAAACTTCCTAGCTATCTCGCAGTTTCCTCATCTGTGAAATGGGGGTAAGATAACATAATACACGTAGTCCCTGACTTATGATGTATTCGAGTTATGAGGAACTGCACTTCTGTCTGTCATTTTTTTGTGTGTATCTTATCATTAGTAATATGTTGTAGCATGTAATTTGCTGATGTTACAATTCTCAGATGTTTACTCATAGATATTCAATTAAACACTGCTGGATTTATAAAGATACTCATAATAATGAAAGCTAAAAAAAAAAAAAATGAAGAGTTCAACGTATGTCAGAACCGATTTACAACTGAGTTGTCAGAACATAACCCTGTCATAAGTCAGAGACTACCTGTGTTCCATAACCCCTTGTCATCCGGTTGATTCCGACTCCTGGTGGTCCCATGTGTTACAGAGTAGAACTGCTCCACAGAGTTTTTTTGGCTGTAATCTTTATGGAAGCAGATTGCCAGGCCTTTGTTTTGCAGTGCTGCTGGTGGGTTCAAACTGCCAACCTTTCGGTTATTAGTTTAGCACAAACGGTTTGTACCACCCAAAACCAAAAAACCAAACCCATTGTCACTGAGTCAATTCTGACTCATATAGGGACCTCAAAATCGGGATAATAGTAGTTTATTGATAGTGTTGTTTTGGGATTAAATGAGATAATGTAATATAAAGCGTTTAGCAGTGCCTGGCCCGTACGTAGTGTTCAGTAAGAGAGAGCTTTTTTATTATATCAACTTTAGCAAACAGTGGAGTGCTATTAAAGACTTTTGAGCAGGTGAGGGACATAAAGCTGATTACAGAAATATTAGAAAAGAATATTTCAGCTTACTGGGGTTACTACACAAAGAAATTAAAATTTTACATATTTGAGCCAAGAAAAACAAGAAACAGGTTATACCTACCGCAGACTCAAGGCTAAACTGGGGAATCTCTTGCCAGGGATTATGTAGATGCTGAATGAGGCTTAGTGACCGAGGGCAGGTTTTCTGCCTGGATGAAGCCCAGGGCAGGGTTAGGAGATGAGACTGGTAGACACATTTAGAGGCTAGTGCAGTGGTGAGAACTCTGGAGCAAAGAGGAGCAAATTTGAGTGGGGGCTGGGAGATGTGGCGGCTCTATGTGATTGGGAAACCCAGAACCAAAAAGGGAAGAGGTTTGGTGAGATTTTGAGACAGGTTTAAGAATACCTACCAAAATGAGCATGCTGCTCAGAGAAAGATCTAGCATAAGATGCAGTTCGAGATAGATAAGGTTAAGGTGTTGAAGAAGTGGGAAGCTATGATCAACTTCCAGAGCAGCCAAAAGAATGGAGGAAATAAAGATGATCGGAGGAACCAGCAGTACCACTGGCGAGGCAAGTCATAGCGGGTGAGACCCGTGGGCCAGCTCCCTAATTCAGGACAAGGGTGCCACCTCCAGACAGACCCGAATTTCCACAATCTGCAGGAGAGTGGGCATCTTCTCCATGTTCCCAGAGATTAGACTTTTTTGTTTGATTTATTAAAAAAAAAAAAAATTAACTAAACTTTATTTTGAAATAATTTTAGATTTACAGAAAAGTTGCATGTGTACAGAGAGTTCCCTATATATCCCTCATCCAGTTTCAGTTTCTGCTAATGTTAACATATTACATTACCAAGGTACATTTGTCAAAACTAACATGCCAACACTGGTACATCACTATTAACTCAACTCCAGACTTCATCTGGAGTTCACTAGTTTTTTTTTTTGTTAATGTCCTTTTTCTGTCCCAGAATTCAATCCAGGATAAACCAAAGCCAAACGAAACCTGTTGCTGTCGAGTCTATTCTGACTCATAGTGACCCTGTAAGACAGAATAGAACTACCTCATAGGGTTTCCAAGGAACGGCTGGTGGATTCTAACTGCTGACCTTTTGGTTGGCAGTCGAACTTTTAACCACTACACCACCAGGGTTCCAACCCAGGATACCATAGTGCGTTTAGTTGCCGCATCTCTCTAACTCTCCTTTGGTCTGTGACAGTTTCATGATCTTTCCTTGTTTATCGTGATCTTGACAGTTTGGGTTTTATTTTTATTTTATTTTTTTTGAGATTAGATTTTATTGGCCTCTGCTACTTGACTTTACCAGAAAATCTCACTTTGTTTTAACTGTAATGATCTAGTCTAATTTTAGAAATTCCTGGAAGCATGAGTAATAGCAAGTTGTAAATATTTTTCTCATCCTTCCATATCTGTACTCTTAAAAGACACCTGTGCTTATATAGCTGCTTGTATAGGATGGCTGTTCCTATCTCCACAGAGCATGGCTAGAAACTGTTGTCTGTTTATTGTGAAGGAAGGACCTTTTTCCCCTCTGCCTCCCATCCTGGTTAGTTCTGTACAAGAAATATTTTAGACTTCAGGTAAATGATGATGATGGAAACCTAACTGGTGAGTCCTAAACTTGTATGACTCTCAGATTAGGTGACTGTTAAAGCTTGGAGAACTGAGGCGTTCATTCCCAGTAACTGAAAAATTTGTCCTCACTAAAAGAAAACAAAACAAAACAAACACCAAAACCTTACTTGTGTTAATTGGCAGTGTATTTTTGAGAAGACATAATTATTCATGTAATTTACCCAATCTTGATTTTACTATTGGAGATCTGTGCTACATCCCCACCAAAGAAAAAAAAAAGAAACCCGTTGCCATCAAGGCAATTCCACCTCATAGCGACCCTATAGGACAGAGTAGAACTGCCCCATAGGGTTTCAGTCTTAATAAAAAAAATTAAAGCCCCAAGAAATTGTTAAATAATTTATAAAACACACTTATAATAGAAAACTGTATAACAATTAAAAATGATGTAGACTTATACTTACCGATATGCTAAGACGTCTAGGATATAGATTAAGTGAAAAAATCAGGTTTCAAAACAGCGTGTATAGTAGAGCCCATTTTTATAACAAAAATTCAAAATGTATGGGTGCGTTTATGCATAGAAAAACATCTGGAACAATGTACTCCATAATGTTAACAGTAGTTCCATCTGAGTGGTTTACTAATAATTTTTATTTCCTTCTTAGTACTCTATATAGTGTATGAAGTTTGTAAGGTAAATAAGCATTTTTCTTTTGTAATAAAAAAATTAAACTTTTTTTATGAGAAGTATGCCTGATAGCACTTAAATTATATTTAAAAAGTATCAGCAGTAGAAAGGTCCTAGGTTTTTTCCATAGCTAGTTATTTACAAGACATAAGTGTAGTAGAGCAAAGTTTTTTAGTTAAAGGAAATTAGATTTAAAGGATCAAGATCCAGGATATAGGAGAATCACCACATGTCTCCCATGAAAATTAAGGCCATGATACATAGTACACATGACATATCGGGACCATGATATATTGGAGTGCTTGTAAGTGTTGCTGGAAGACACTTACTGAGGAACTCTAATCCAATACTTCTCCTTATAGATGAGGAAACTGAGGACCAGAGACAATACATGATTTGCATATTGTCACACAGCTGCTTAGTGGCAGAACCAGGATGAACCTAGTTCTGAAAGCCAGTGCAGTGCCATTGCACCACTCTGCCTTTTTAGGTGACATTCCCTGATTTCTAGTTATATACCCTTTAAACCACATTCCAAATGTTGCTTCCTCTTTTTGCCTTGATCTTCAAGTAAAGAATGCTTACGTTCTTACTTTTTGAGCTCACTGGCAAAAGAGTTGCTTTATTATGACCCATAACTTAGAAAAATTTCATTGCAATATTTGTAGGTGTTGGTAGAGTAAAGGTTATATGTTTCTTAGCTTTCTATGCAGCGTAGTTCACTGTCATTGCTGTGACTTTTCAATGCTTAAACTAACTGTTCTCTTTTCTTTAATAGCTGGCTAAATTCTGCAGTCTTCTGTGTACAGCTGAGGGTGAGGCAGCAGCATTTTTGTTGAGCAATCACCGTCCACCACAGCTTCTGAAGGGCCACAAAGTGAGAGTCTCCTTCCGTTGAAAGTTGTCACCAGTGGACTACCCAAAATGTGACTGTAGAAAGATAACATAAAACAAAACAAAATACCCTACTAACAGCTTTTCCCTAGAGTTCTGATTGATGGGAGTTCTAATTTTGCTGTCTGTTTTAGTACCATGAGGAAAACCAGATCTCTTGAATCAAACTTTGCTCTCATGGGTATTCGAGCAGTAAAAATTATGTGATTTGTATCAAAACCTATGAAATACCTCCAGTTCTACCTGCGTGAAAACGTGGAACACATTACAATCCTCAGCATGCATTAAAACATTTACCTTGCCAGAGAGAATGCATCAGTCATATCTGTCAGTAATGTTTGGTTAAAAACTTACTTTTATTTCCAGAATTTTGAGATTGTGATACCTTTTTCTAAAATAATGACTCTGCTTAATGTTTTAATACTATTCCAATTCATAAAAAGTAGATAATATTTCCTTTTGAAATGAATTTTTGTTATGATTATTATATGGCTAATTTGAATTGCATGATACCTTTAATAAAGACAAGAATATGATGGCTATGGGGGTGAGCTACAACTACTTAATGGTCTACTCCACAGTTCAAAGATAACCCATATAGTGTATAGTGAGGTATTCTTCTGGATATAAATGACTATTTACACTTTAATGACTTATGCTATATACTGTATTCATTCCATAATGTTAATGATGAACTGGCTAATAATTGACAAAATGTAATACTTGTGAAGTTATGGAATTAACATGGCTTCGAAGCTCACAGATTACACAGTACCAGCACAGGGAGAGCCGCTCAGGGCATGGTGAGTGGGTTTCCTACCTTTGGCTGGGAGAAATCTGGTACGGGTCATTGTTATGCCAATTGGAGGAAAAGAATTTTTGAGCCTCATATAATTACACCTACTCCTCACTTACTGACTATCTCATTATTCAACATTTCACATTTATGACAATATTAAAAAATCTACTATCTGACTATTTTGCACATTAACAGTGTACCTCTGGCAGTAACAGACACTGAGGTGTGAGGTGAGAGTAACGCTGGCTGTGATGGTTAAGGTTATATGTCAACTTATCTTCGCCATAATTCTCAGTGGTTTGACAGTTATGTAATGATGTAATTTGGCCAATATGTAATGATGTAGTCATCCTTCATTTTGTGATCTGATGTGGTCATCCTCCATTTTCGCATAATGCCGATTTTCACATAATCATCCAGTCTTTGGAACCTAACCAGGTTGATAAGGGAGGAGTGGGTGTATACAATCAGTCTATAAAACTTTCAGCCCATCACTGTGTCAAAACTCATCTCCTCTTTTACACGTTCCCTCAGTCTATATATTGCCTTTTAATAATTTTGTAAGGTGACTCTGGATATTCGTTCAAACCTACTATCTCTTATATATTTTGTTTCTTTTTGTGAAGACATGGAGTGACAGTAAATATCAATTTGATCTCCTTTCAACCTCATTTAAGACTTGCACAAATGCTATATACCACTGTCATCTTCTGAGAGAAGTTTATCTGAGTTTCCTTGATTTTGATGATTTGTTTCAAACACTTCTTTTCCTCTGGATGTAGATTTTAATAATTGAAATTATTCCGCAATATTTTACTTGATAGAATAACTGAGTATCATTAAATTGTGTAATAATGATAAATACTGGTGCATAATGTAAACTCCTGAAGGAAAACAAAAAACAATTAAACCCATTGCCGTTGAGACAGTGCCAACTCATAGCAACCCTATAGGACAGGGTAGAACTGCCCCATAGAGTTCCCAAGGAGCACCTGATGGATTCGAACTGCTGACCTTTTGGTTAGCAGCCATAGCTCTTAACTGCTATGCCAGCAGGGTTTCCAGCTCCTAGAGAGTAAAGTGGATATCTTGGTCATTTTTTGTTTGACCGTTACAATGTCTAGCATGAGGCCTTGCAGGAGACTGACACTTAGTAAATATTTAAAGAGTTGGATATTTTTGTTTAATTTTATTTGATATCTTTCTCTCTGCTTGAGATCAAATGCACTATAAATAATATAAAAAGTAAACTATAAGTTATCATCTTCTGAAAATTGTTTCTTTTTAAAGGGATACTTATTAAAGCTAATTTGTATAAGCAGAAGCTCTAATGGTTTTAAAAATACCAGTGTTGAATGAAAAGACTTTTCTTTAGTTCGGGAAGACTCATTGTGAAGTGTCCTAGTGAGGGAAAGAACCTTGTTTTCTCAGAATGTAAGTTGCTATATCTGGAGGAGTGTGTAGGATGGGGATTTTAATTATCGTGTATGTAATTTTGTAATCTGTGGTTTTTGCTACTGTATTGGATCTTTTCTATGCTACAGATTGCACGTTAGTAGACCAAAAAACTCTAAACAGTCCTGATTTCCTTGAAGGTTGTCTGCTAACTTCTATCTTGTAGAGGCAAAAGTTTTAAGAGTGTGTTAATATTGTTTTATCACCTCTCTTTAAAAAAATAATAAAGAGTTGTAAATATTGGTATAGTTCTGTTTTGTTTCCCACAACATATATTTGATTAATGCTTATTAAGCTTCTTGTATTTTAATTTAAAATGGATTCAAACATGGTAAAGAAAACGAGACACACTCTGAACAATATCAGGTCCTTGTATATTCAACACACAGAACGAGATTATATTTTTTTACTCTTTTGAAAAACATCCCAAACTCACAGCAAAATTTCAACAACAGTGTAAAGAACTTTTTTTCCTGAATTGTTTGAGAGTAAGTTGTGAACCTGATGCCCCATCATCCCACAAACTTTAGTGTCCATTTCCTACCAGCTAGGGCATTCTCTTAAACCATACCACTAAAACAACCATGAGATTAACATTGCTTTATCATTACCACCTAATCCAGTAAAGAATAACTCGTTCATTTAGTTATCAGGTCTCCATCAGTCTGAAAGAAAGTCAGTGCGTTAAATTTCCTTGTTTCAAATGAGTTTGTTTTCCATATGAGTTCCTCTGGGTGGAGAGAGCAGTTAGTTTATCTTAGCTGTGCTCATAGAGCGAGAGTTGCAGAAACTCTTGGTGGGCTTGTGTCTCAGTGATATCAGCTGAACCACAACTCAGCATTACTAAGTTCCTTATGGAAAGTATGACCTAGAATAAAATCTCACACAAAGGATTTTTTCTTAACAGGGACTCGTGGAACCAACAACCTGTATGGAGGTAAGCCTAAGCATCTATGGTTGGCTGCTATTGGAAGGAGTTGGAGGTATATGGAACTCTCTGAGGGCCCCAGATGCAAACACAAGATGTTACATCACTTAATTAAATAATATTGGCATTTAAAAAATTGTAGCACAGTGTTAATCAGATTCTACCAGGAGAACAAAAACCACTCTGAGTATTTCAAATAAGCCAAAAAACCAAACCCATCGCCATCGAGTCGATCCTGTAGGACAGAGTAGAACTGCCTCATAGGGTTTCCAAGGCTGTAAGCCTTTATAGAAGTAGACTGCCACATCTTTCTCCCACAGAGCGGCTGGTGGGTTCCAACTGCCGACCTTTCAGTTATCAGCAGAGCACTGAACCACTGTACCACCGGAGCTCCCTAGTATTTCAAATTGAGGGGATTAAATGCTGGGAATTGATTACATGGGTGATGAAAGATGCTGAAAATCCAAAACAGGACAGTGAGGCAACCAAGAGATTGCAAGAGTGGGAAGCTACCACCACCTTTAGGCTGAGGGACAAAAGGAGGCAATGTTACTGGAGCTCAGAGGCCATGGTAATCCCACTGATGTTGAAACTAAAATAGGCCTGCCCAGCAGGAGCTGGTTTTCTTAGAGACAAAGCCACTACCTGAGACTCTGCTTGAGGCAGAGAGAGAAGGAGAAATACTCTGTTGCTCCTTCATGTCATCCTCAAAACTCCCACTGCTATCCATTGGTGGAACCTAGCCAGAAGCCGAACAAGATGGAAATACAAGAGGTCATCCCCACTGTGATACAGAGCAGAGCAAAGGAAAGGTCCAGAAATGGATTGGAGGGCAAATGGACCTAAGATGGGTCAAGGCACCAAGGGCTGGGGAACTCCATTATTCAGGTCGTGTAAATGACTGTGAAGCTGGATCTCATCTTAGTTATTTCAGAGATGGAAGACCATTGCTCTATTTCTCCCCAACACTGGAAATTTAACTACAGCTTAATTGGACATGTTGTAAGTCCTAAGTGTTGTTATAGGTACTAGTGATGTAAAGATTATTAATACATGGTTCCTGCTCTCAAACAGTTCAAAATCTTCCAGGACAGGCATACAAATTGCATCAATGCAAAATGTTAAGTGTTTTAATTTGAGTCATTTATAGAGTGCTATGGTGACATAGAGAGGATGGAGAAATTAATTCTGGAGAAATTAACAAAGTCATGAAGGTTTGTAAGTGTGGTATATTTGGAAATTTGGTTCTCTGTGTAGTTTTGGACCGGGTACCTAGTGGTAGGGACATTTATCAGTTAGGATTCTCTTTGTTTGACAATGATAGAAACTCCAACTCAAAATGGCTCAAGCAAATAACATAGTTTATTGATTCACATAACTGGAAAGTCCAAGGATCAAGCTGGTTTTCATCATGGTTGAAGTCAGGGGCTCGGCTCAGGCTTCAGTCTCCCTTCTTTTCCGTCTCTGCCTCCATTTCTGTGGGCTCCTTTAACAATCAGACTCCTCTTCTTATTGGCAGGATATTACTTCCTGCCAATATGGAGCCAAATTCGTAGAAAAAGGAGAGCTTCCTTTCCCAAATACTTCAAAAGAAATTTCTGGCTTGAAGGCTCATTGGCCTAGATTAGGTTACATGCCCATCCTTAATTCAGTTGTTGTGGCCAATGGATAGAATATGCCGATAATTTGGTTTAAGTGGCACAATTGCTTTTGGAAGTGGGGGGAGTCAGCCTCTTTTAAAACTACAGGGGTTAAGAGTGGGGAAGGGGTGTTGCAGTAAAGGAAAACTGGGGCTAATACATGACAAATGAGTTTGAGTGGCAAAAACAGCAAATGTCCACTCAGGAGTGAAAGAGTGGCTGAAGATAGGCCTAGAAAGATCAAAACTCATGAGGTCATTCAGACCTTGGTGGAAATAACCATCCAAAGGGAATGAAGTTTCTCAAGACAAATGTAGGGTCAGCATTTCAATGAGGGCACAATAACCTATTTTTTAAATTTTCTGCTAATTCATTGCCAATGTGATAAAGAGGTACATTGCCACAGTGATGGTGAAGGATGAGGATTGTCAGACCAAGGTATCCAACTTGTCATTAGTAAACGTGGCATTTCAATGGAACAGACATACTAGGTAATCTAATTCAGCTGGTGTTTGCATGTAGACACTGGATTCTGACCACTGAGGTCTGTCACCTGTTGATTTCCTGGGAGTGTCAATGAAGCATAGCCGTCTTTGAACTAGTCTAGCGACAAACGTGCATTGATTATGCAGGCATTCAAGTGCTCCATCCTTACAGGAGTTCCTGGGTGGCTCAAACAGTTAACATGTTTTGAGCCCATCCAGAGGCCTCTTGGAAGAAAGCCCTGGTGATGTACTTCTAAAGAAACCAGCCATTGAAAACACTATGGAGCACAGTTCTACTTTGACTCACATGGGGGTGCAATGAGTCAGAATTGACTCGAAGGCAACTTTTTTTTTTTTTAAATTGGTTTTGTCCTTACAGGTTGCTGAAGAATATTTGCTGGATGAACTAATGAAGGAACTAAGGGGTGAATAAAAGCTCTAGCTGTATGTGTTGTTGTTAGGTGCCACCGAGTAGTCTAGAACTCATAGAGATCTTACGTATAACAGAATGAAACATTGCCTGGTCCTGTGCTGTCTTCATGATCATTGGTATGTTTGTGTCCTTACGGTTATATGCTGAATTAGCAAATCTGGAAATCCATTCTTTCTCAATAAAATAGCAAGTTCCCATAAGGGGTTATTCACCTAAAAACTCAAGCAATTTGTTCCTTAACAAGTTTATTGATTGTGAAATTACTCGAAGATAAATGTGGGGAGGTGAGCACATTGATTGTGTTGTGTCTAATGGATATACATCCTCTCAGGGCAGTGTACACATAAGTATGGCCATTCTTAGTCATAGACAAGGTCTTCATATCTCTCATGTGATTGAAACCTTCTACTGCTGTCATCTGGATGACCAGGAAATTTTCTTCCACAGCCCATGCCATAGACTAACCAGTTGCCATCAAGTCGATTCTGACTCATGGTGACCCCATGTGTTTAGCAGCCAAGCACTTCACCATTTTGCCACTTGAGGACTCCATGCCATAGATTAGCTGTTCTCTAAGTGTGGTTTGTGGATGCCTTGGGTTGCCGAGACACTTTGAGAGGGTTCATGAAATAAAAACTCTTTGATAATAATACCAAGATATGATCTGCCTTTCTCACTTTTTGACATTTGCACTGCTGGTGCAAAAGCAATGATGGGTAAAACTGCAGGTGTCTTTAACTCAAATAAGGGTGTGGCAGCAATCTGTACTAGTAGTCATTATTTTTTCACCACCACACAATCAGTTTAAAAATATCAGCTTCTCTTAAGAATGTTCTTGTCCTTAAGTAAAAATTATTTATTTTATTTTATCTCAACCTGTAAGTACACATCCTTTTAATATTCATGAAACAAAATGGGAAGTCTGCATAAAGAACTTCTGCTACATATGGAAGTTCAGTGATTATATCCAGGAAGAGCACTTGGGTCATGAATTGCAAGCTGAATTAGACACTTTTTTCGTGGAACATCATTTTTTCTTGAAAGAGCAACTGACAAAGTATGGATATTAAGACTTGGGTTTTTGGGATTTAGCTTCTTGGAAATTCTTAAAGTGAGCCTGCCACTTTAAGAAAGACAACTGAAAATATTTGTTGCCAATGATAAAATTAGAACTTTCAAGAGAAAACTAGGATTTTGCAAAACTTCTATCTGCCTCTGTGAGCGTTCCAGCTTCTCAGTGCTTAAACCCTTTTCTGATGAGATCGGTGTTAATGTGAACAAATGTGATTATTTGTTATTATACAATACCTGTTGCTGTTGAGTTGATTCTGACTCATAGCGGCTTTATAGGTATCTCGAAGATACGAATAACTCAGTGAACCCAAATTTTCCAAGTGACCGGTGAACAGACGAAAAAATCCATTCAAAATGCAAGATAGACCAATAGATTTTAATCAATCAGTATGAAAAGCTTATTGATAGGTTTATTGATAAGGAATTACCCTTTGAGAAACTACTGCTTGTCAAGGTTTGGTGGAGTGCTGAAGAAGAATACCCACAATTACCTGGGGAGTCTATTAACTCGCTCCTCCCTTTTGTAACTACTTAACGTGTGTGAGGCTGAATTTCCTCCAAATACTTCAGACAAAACAGCACATCCCAACAGGTTGATTGCAGAAGCAGCTGTGTGAATCTAGGTGTCTTCTATTTAGCCAGACATCAAAGTGGTTTGCAAAAATGTAAATGCCACATTCTTATTAAATTTTTTGCTTTGCAAAATAATGTTATTTTTAATTAAAAATGTTATTTGTATTAATTTGTTACTTATGTGAATTATGAATTTATTATTCTTCTTTTTAAATGAATTAATAAATACTAAAAAAGATTTCTCAGTTGTAATTTCTAATACAGTAAATGTCAATAAATACAACCCACATAAACAAAAGCTCTTTGGAGTCTATAATAATTTTTAAGAGTGTTAAGTGTCCCGAGACCAAAAGAATTGAGAACCACTCCCATAGACCATGCCATGATTCAGTGTTTGACTCTTGGTCAGCACCCCTGTAAGAATTGTGGTCAGTGGTAGTGAATAGTCTGGCTCATGTTATGATAAAAACATATACATATGTACACAGATATTACCTAGCTATAGTAAGGTAAATTGTAGTCAGAGTCTCACATTATTTGACATAAGATTAACTACGGTATTCTAGGCACTTCGAGGTTCGCTCTTCCTTGTATGGCCCCTCTTTACTTTTTCTGTTACCTTCTTTTTTACGACTTCATTTCCTAACATCCAGTCCAAGGCCAAGCAATTTCCATTAATTCATGCTTAGGTGCTGAAGGAATAAAGTAATTGTTTCTCTAGGTCTGGGTTTAGTCCTTGAAATCAAGTCCAAACTACTTAATGTATAGTCCCCTGAGGTCCTGACCTAGCTGTTTCCTGGATTCTTGAACAGAAATTCTCCACCTACTGTTTACTCTGAGCAAACTGCCAAAACCTCATTTCTAAGCATTCAGGTTTGAAAAGATTTTATCCAGTGCATTCTCTTTTCTTCTGTATTTCTCAATGAATCTGACCATAAACTCCAAGTTTCTTTCCCATACCCTTTTGGTGATCTCAATCTTTAATGTTTATTGACCTTCCCCCATCCTGTAATCCCTTTTCTTCTTCCCTAGGGAATTTTATCTCCAGCCCCACCCCTTCCAGTTCTTACTTCTTCTCTTGGAAAACAGCAACATATTTATCATGACAGATAATTTATAATTATATTTTATTACTAGGTCATAGCAATGCAAAAGGGCATGAATGGTCATGTGTGGATCAGGTGACTATTTTCCTAGCAGTCTCACAAATAGGTATATCTTGATGAAGTTCTCCAGGCCTAGAGTCGAACCTTTCACTCAGGAAGATCAGAAATCTAAACAATAAATCCCCTTTCTCAAGTGCAGACTCACCAAGTCTAAGCTCACAAGTCTAATGTATAAAACAAGAAAGTCAACTTACTAATTTATAATGTATAATCTAAGTCTTACATTAGCTGGAGTACTCAAATCAGCATGATCATTCATTCAAGCAGTATTTATTGAGCAACAGTAGAAAGGTCACAGGAAACCAAACGAGAATCAGAAGTTTACTCGGTTGAGAATGGTCTCAAGAAAAACAGAAGAAGTAAATGTTTTATATCTTTAGACTTGGACTACTCTGAAATATTCTCCTCACTAAGAGGATGATTTTTAAAGTGAGACCACGATAATAGAATTTTTGTTAGCCATTCAAAAATGTTAGCATATTATCTCCAAACCCAAAATCAAACCCATGGCTGTCAAGTCGGCCCATAGGGTTTCCAATGCTTTAAATCTCTACGGGAGCAGACTGCCACGTTTTTCTCCCAGTGAGCCGCTGGTGGTGTCGAACCACCAACCTTTTGGTTAGCAGTCAATGGGTTTAACCATTTTGTCACCAGGGCTCCTTTATCTCCAGAACAGGCATAATTTTGCCAAGAGTACTAAAATACTTGGTCTGATGGCTAATATTTTCTCAACACTGGATCAGGTTTGGATAAACTCTATCAAAATGTATTCTGTGAGTTTTTTTTCCCTATTTTTGTGTGATAAATCAACTTTTTTCTTAGTTGGCACATCCTTTTTTATTTTATTTTATTTTATTGTGGTAAATATTTTGTTGCAGTTGTTAGGTGCCATCAAGTCAGTTCCGACTCATAGCGACCGTATCCGCAACAGAACAAGACACTGCCTGCTCCTGCGCCATCCTCACAATCGTTGTTGTGCTTGAGACCATTGTTACAGCCACTATGTCAATCCATCTCGTTGAGGGTCTTCCTCTTTTTCACTGACCCTCTACTTTACCCAGCATGATGTCCTTCTCCAGGGACTGGTCTCTCCTGATAACATGTCCGAAGTATGCCAGACGAAGTCTTGCCATCCTCGCTCCTAAGGAACATTCTGGCTGTGCTTCTTTCAGGACAGATTTGTTTGTTCTTTTGGAAGTCCATGGTATATTCAATATTCTTCATCAACACCATAATTCAAAAGCATCAATTCTTTTTTGGTCTTCCTTATTTGTTGCCCAGCTTTCACATGCATATGAGGCGATCAAAAACACCATGGCTTGGGTCAGGTGCACCTTAGTCTTCAAGGTGACATCTTTGCTTCTCAACACTTTAAAGAGGTCTCTTGCAGCAGATTTCACCAATGCAGTTGTCTTTTGATTTCTTGACTGCTGCTTCCATGGATGCTGATTGTGGATCCAAGTAAAATGAAGTCCTTGACAACTTCGATATTTTCTCTGTTTATCATGATGTTGCTTATTCCTCCAGTTGTGAGGATTTTTATTTTCTTTATGTTGAGGTGTAATCCATACTGAACGCTGTAGTCTTTGATTTTCATCAGTAAATGCTTCAAGTCCTCTTCACTTTCAGCAAGCAAAGTTGTGTCATCTGCATATTGCAGGTTGTTAATGAGTCTTCCTCCAATCCTGATGCCCCGTTCTTCCTGTAATCCAGCTTCTCTGATTATTTGCTCAGCATACAGACTGAATAAGTATGGTGAAAGGCTACATCCCTGATGCACACTCTTCCTAACTTTAAACGGCACAGTAGCCCCTTGTTCTGTTCCAACAACTGCCTCTTTGTCTATATGCAGGTTGTGCATGTGCACAATTAAGTGTCCTGGAATTCCCATTCTTTGCAATGTTACATAATTTGTTATGATCCACACAGTCAAATGCCTTTGTATAGTTAATAAAACACAGGTAAACATCTTTCTGATGTTCTCTGCTTTCAGCCAGGATCCATCTGACATCAGCATTGATAGCCCTCATTCCACATTGTCTTCTGAATCCGGCTTGAATTTCTGGCAGTTCCCTGTTGATGTACGGCTGCAACCACTTTTGAATGGTCTTCAGCAAAATTTTACTTGCATGTGATATTAATGATATTGTTAGATAATTTCCACATTCTGTTGAATCACCTTTCTTTGGAATGGGCACAAATATGGATCTCTTCCAGTCAGTTGGCCAGGTAGCTGTCTTCCAAATTTCTTGACATAGACGAGTGAGCACTTCATTGCTGCATCCATTTGTTGAAATCTCAATTGGTATTCCGTCAGTTCCTAGGGGCTTGTTTTTGCCAATGTCTTCAGTGCAGCTTGGACTTCTTCCTTCAGTACCATAGGTTCTTGATCATATCAGCTACCTTCAGAAATGGTTGAATGTCAATCAGTTCTTTTTGGTATAGTGACTCTACGTATTCTTTCCAACTTCTTTTGATGCTTCGTGTGTCGTTCAGTATTTTGCCCATAGAATCCTTCACTATTGTAACTCAAGGCTTGAATTTTGTCTTCAGTGCTTTCAGCTTGAGAGATGCCGAGTATGTTCTTCCCTTTTGGTTTTCTAACTCCAGGTCTTTGCACATGTTATTATAATATTTACTTTGTCTTCTCCAGCTGCCCTTTGAAATCTTGCGTTCAGTTCTCTTACTTAATCATTTCTTCCTTTTGCTTTAGCTACTTGACATTCAAGAGCACGTTTCAAAGTCTCTTCTAACATCCATTTTGGTCTTTTGTTTTCTTTCTTTCTTGTCTTTTTAATGACCTCTCTTTCTTCATATGTGACGTCCTTGATGTCATTCCACAATCCATCTGGTCTTCAGTCATTAGTGTTCAGTTGTGTCAAATCTACTCTTGAGATGGTCTCTGAATTCAGGTGGGATATACTCAAGGTCCTACATTGGCTCTTATAGACTTGTTTTAATTTCCTTTAGTTTCAACTTGTACTTGCACAGGAGCAATTGATGGTCTGTTCCACAGCTGGCCCCTGGCCTTGTTCTAATGGATGATATTGAGTTTTTCCGTCCTGTCTTTCCACAGATGTAGTCCATTTCATTCCTGTATATTCCATCTGGCAAGGTCCACGTGTATAGTCACTTTTTATGTTGGTGAAAAAGCTATTCACAATGAAGAAGTCATTGTTCTTGCAAAATTCTATCATGGGATCTCCAGAATCATTTCTATTACCAAGGCTGTATTTTCCAACTACCAATCCTTCTTCGTTTCCAACTTTCGCATTCCAATTACCAGTAATTATCAACGCATCTTGATTGCATGTTTGATCAATTTCAGACTGCGGACGTTAGTAAATATTTTCAGTTTCTTCATCTTTGGCCTTAGTGGTTGGTGAGTAAATTTGAGTAGTAGTTGTATTAACTGGTTTTCCTTGTAGGCATATGGATATCACCCTATCACTGACACCCTTGTACTTCAGGATAGATCTTGAAATGCTCTGTTTGACAATGAATGTAATGCCATTCCTTTTCAAGTTGTCATTCTTGGCATAGGAGACCATATGAGTGTTCAATTCAAAATGGCCAATACCAGTCCATTTCAGCTCACTAATGCCTAGGATATTGATCTCTATGCGTTCCATTTCATTTTTGACGATTTCTAGTTTTCCTAGGTTCATACTTCGTACATTCCAGGTTCCGATTTTTAATGGATGTTTGCAGCTGTTTTTTCTCATTTTGAGTCATGCCACATCAGCAAATGAAGATCCCAAAAGCTTGACTCCATCTGCATCATTAAGGTCGAATCTACTTTGAGGAGTCTTTCAAGTGCCTTCCAACCTGAGGGGCTCATCTTCTGGCACTGTATCAGACAGTTTTCTGCTGCTATCCATAAGGTTTTCAGTGGCTAATTTTTTTCAGAAGTAGGCTGCCAGATCCTTCTTCCTAGTCTGTCTTAGTCTGGAAGCTCCACTGAAACCTGTCCACCATGGGTGACCCTGCTGGTATTCGAATACCTGTGGCATAGCTTACAGCATGACAGCAACATGCAAGGCCCTACAGTCCGACAAACTGACAGACCCATGGGTGGTAGTAAATATATATGTAACAAAATATTTGTCATTTCAACTTTCTTCACATGTACAGTTTTGTGGCATTAATTATGTTCATGATGTGGTTCAACCATCACCCTTATCTGTTCCCAAACTTTTCCATCACCCTTAACAGAAGCTCAGTGTCCTCCGTGCATTGAGTCCTCCATTCCCCCTCCCTCCTTCCTGCCTCTGGTAACCACTAGTAAATCTCTGTCTCTATATACTTGTCTATTCTAGATATTTTATATAAGTGGGATCATACAATCTTTGTCCTCTTGTGACTGACTTATTTCACTCAGCACAATGTTTTCAAGCTTCATCTATGTTGTTGCATGTATCAGGATTTCATTGCTCTAATGTTCCCTTGTATGGATATATCACATTTCGTTTATCCTGGTCAGCTGGTTACTGTTGATGGATGTTTAAGCTCTTTTTACCTTTGCCTATTGTGAATACTGTGGCAATGAACATCGGTGTACAAGTATGTATTTGCATTCCTACTGTCAGTTCTTTTAGGTATATACATAGGAGTGGAATTTCTGGATCACATAGTAATACTCTGTTTAACATTTTGAGGAACCTCACATCTTTTCTTTACACGTGTTAGCACACACACCATGTAAGACTTTTAAATCTGAATGCTATTCTGCGGTTTAAGATGACTTTTCATATGTCTGCTCTTATCCACAATGTGTAGGTTATAAAGCTCAAGTCTTAGAATGATTTCACTTATATACAGAATTTTAACCTCAATTTTTTCATTCTCAAGTTCTTGGGGGAATGTGTCTATATAGCATGCTAGTGCTGAAAATTTTATTATTTAAACCTACTTATTGAATGGATAGAAAGGGAAAACAAAGATTTTAATTCCCAAAAAATAAGACTGCATACCTAAAAAAAATCTCAGTATACCCTGTTACCGCTTTACACCCTGTGATCATTAAGGTTGTGTGTCAACTTGGCTGGGTCGTGATTCTCAGTGGTCTGGCAGTTACGATGTAGTTTGGTAGTCAAATAATGATGTAATCACATTCATGATAAGATCTTATCCTGACCCACAGACTTGGGTCCAACCTCTACAACTGCGTGAGCCATTTCCTTGATATAAATCTCTCTCTTTCTATGTATATTTATATGCTTTACTGGTTTTGCTTCTCAGAGACCCAGCCTAAGACACACCTCTTTTTATTTTCTTGGGATTTTTTTTTTTCTAATGAAACTTATCTTAAGTTTTGGTATAGGTAGATGCTGTGTTTTCTCAGCCAACTGATGTGAGAAACAGTAGAAAAAAAATCAAGGATACAGATGGGAGGCATTAGCTGTGATACATAGGAGTCCAATTAGTCCCAATTCCATGACTAAATGAAGATTTTGCAGGTATAAAGACTTCTGAAGACAATTTTCAGGATTGTTATATAACCAAAAGCTTTGGGATCCATGAAACTCCTGCAGCCCTGATCCCAAGGGGGTCACCCAAATATCATTTTCCTAACAGTGTCCTTTTCACTTGGCAATAAGGACTAAGCTGTGTTGGGTTTCTCCATCGGTCACTCGGACATCCTGAGGTTAAGCAGTGAAACAACAATTTCCAAATTTATGTCTATTTGTTCTTTTTATTTGCTGTGTAGTAGATATTATTTCAGTGTTTCCCGATTAGCAATCGGAGCCTGAACAAACACAAACTGGAAGTGCTCCCTCCTCTAAACGATGAAAGGTTCTGTTGTGCTATGTAGCTACCCAGAAGCATGCTTTCAGCTGAATTTGCTCGCTCATCACAAGAGTTTGAAATATGAGCCTAAATTATTCTTTTTACTTAAAGGACTCTGTTAAGAAAAAACAAAGCTTAATCTGGCTTCTCAAACAACATTAAGGAAAAGAGGAAGAAGAGAACTTTGTTTATTTCCTTTATTACGAGTTTACGCATCATTCCTATTCAAGCAAAACTGCCTTGTCATTGATAATGAAGTGTATCGTTGTTAAAAATTAGTAAGATTAGTGGGATTGAAAAGATTATAGGCACTTCTGAGGTCCTTACTTGGCAGTAAGATTTATAGTTGTGAAAGGAGTCTTTCAAAGTTCTGCAGAACTATTGAGAGTGATTTGTAAATGTATGTGTATTTGCATTGTTGTGGTAACTCATATCTCAAAGATTAAAATATTTATAAAAAGTTTTTAAGGGAAAGTGTACACTCAATATAACATGAAAGCTGACATATAACGGGGCTATAGCTAATTTCGAGTTCTACATTCAGCCTTCTACAGAAGCATAAAACTTATTCAGAAAATTAAGGATTACACTGTGAATCTATATGTCATTTCAAATGTGCATAAAGAAATATTCATTTGTGTATTAAATAACTATTTATTGACATCTCTCGTGTGCTGGGCACTGTTTAGGCACAAGGGACACTGGTCAACAAAACAAGACCTCTGTCCTTAAGGAGGTTACATCCTAGCTGGGGAGACAAACAGATGATAGTAAAAATAGATAATACTATGTTACGTTTGTTCTGTGAAGTGCTACGAAAAAAAAAAAAACAGGGTAAGGAGAAGCAGAATGATGGTGCTACTTCAGAACAGTGGGCAGGGAAAGCTTCTCGGAGGAGGTGACATTTGAATGAATGAGGGAGTGATACATGTGACTACCTGGGGAAGAGCTTTGCAGGCAAAGAGAATGTAGGATGTCAGGCCTTGAAAGGGGCAGTTCAAGGAACTATGGGGAGTCTGTTGTGCTGGCTGCCATGGGTGGGAGACAGGTAGGCAATGAACAGAGAGGCAGCCAGCAGACAGGTCATGTGGAGTCCTACAAGCATTGATAAGGACCTTGGATTTTATTGGAGTGACAGGAAGTGGCTGAGGGTGGAACTCAGTGGAATGGAGCATTCTGATTTACTTTTATAAAGGATTGCTCTGGCTGCTGTGTGGAGAAGATTGTAGAGAGGCAAGAGTGGAGCAAGGAGACCAGTAGGGAGGTGTATTCTAAGAGTAGAGTCCATAGGATTGGATGAGGGTTTGAGAAAAAGAGAGGAGAGTGAGACGACTATGAGTTTTGAGCAGCTGGTGGTGCCATTTTCTGAGATGAAGAAGCCTGGGAGAGAAGGAGATTGTAGAGCAGAACAGGGGGCTTGTGAGTGGATTTAAGAAATCATTTTGGACACGTTAATATTGAAGTGTCTTTAGGAGCCCTAGTGGTGCAGTGGTTAAGTTTTCGCCTCTAACCAAAAGGTTGGTAGTTCAAATCCACCAGCCACTCCTTGGAAACCATATGGGGTACTTTATTCTGTACTATAGTGTCGTTATAAATCGGAATCGATTCGACTGCAATGGTCTCTTATTTTTTATGAGACATCCAGGTCCCTGGATGGTGCAAATAGTTAAAGCGCTTGTCTGCTAAGCAAAAAGTTGGAAGTTTAAGTCCACCTGAGGCACCTGGGAAGAAAGGCCTGGTGATCTGCTTCTGAAAAATCAGCCATTGAAAAACGTATGTATCACAGTTCTACTCTGACACACATTGGGTTACCATGAGTCAGGGTCAACTCCATGTCAACTGGTTACTGGTTTATGAGACATCCCATAGGGCTATCGCATAGGCAGTAGAATATATGAGTTCAGAGTTCAGGGGAAGGATTAAGGCTCAGGGTTGGGTTGGAGATTTACATATGGGTGCTATCAGTGTATTTAAATGTTATTAAATACAGTAATGCTCTGGTACTTTGACAGGCTCCTAAAAGTTTTCATGTCACGTTCAAAAGTATAAATCTTACCGTCAAGTAGCCTATTCCCTTGAAGACCCTCACTCACAGTTTAATGGATGCCATGTTTCTTAATACTCAGGGTTGTCACTTCACCCTGGATACCAGATCTTCCAGAATGACACTGGTGGGTGAGATACATGTTTAGAGAAAGGGAGCACAGAAGAGGATGGCGATAAGGAAGAGAAAGAGTTTCTTGCAGTAAATAGTATTTGAAAGGGAGAATATGGAGTGAAATAAAAAGAGTATTTGAACAGGAACTGAACTTTAAAAGGAAAGAATTAATGTGCGCAAAATTTCCCTAAAAGGGAAAAAAGAAGGGACCCCATATTCATGGACAGCAGCGATTTTTTCCTCATGTTAACCCCCAGGTGGCACTGTTGGATCAAAAGAGCTGATATCCATGGGGGCTGGTTGGTGGGGGGTGTAGATTGGATGATGGAAGAGGAGACTGGACACAATAGGCCATTAACATTCAATCATGCTTTTCCTGCCCCCATCTGCTAATGCAGGATTCCAGTCCCTTTCAAAAGCTCCCTCTCTTCAATTATTTCTAAGTATTCCTAGGGAGTGTCTCGTCTGTGCTCTGGTTTAAGTCAAGTCAGCTCACACATGGTGTCTTGCAATTATTTCTTGTTGTTCTACCACCCCTCCCTCCCCCAGCCAGTTGCATCTTCTACTGGCATCCATGGTTTCTGAGATTAGCCCTACCACCTTCTCTGGTTCCACTTAGTCTAACTCTGAGCATCTTCTGATCCCATTAAGCCCTGCCTCAGCCACTGCCAGGGAAGATAAAGCTGAAGAAGTGTTCATTAATGGAAAACTCTGAGAGGGCCTTCTCCTCTGCTATCTGCCTCTTGTTGTTGTTGTTACTGCTCATGGCGACCCCAGCGACAACAGAAAGAAATGCTGCCCTGTACTGTGCCCTCACCACAATCAATTGTGGATTGGACAACGTTTCCTTGTGAACCAGAGGGTTTTTTTTTGGCTGATTTTTGGAAGTAAATTGCCAGGCCTTTCTTGGAAGCTCTGCTGAAACCTGTTCAGCATCATAGCAACACGCAAGCCACCACT
Source organism: Dugong dugon (assembly GCA_030035585.1). Lineage (NCBI taxonomy): Eukaryota > Metazoa > Chordata > Mammalia > Sirenia > Dugongidae > Dugong > Dugong dugon. The sequence continues at coordinate 45,109,006 of CM057474.1, forward strand.
GACAGATGAGTGGTACCTGCGCCTGAGGTGCGTTGGCTGGGGAATTGAATCCAGTCTCCTGCATATTGTTGTTGTTGTTAGGTGCCATCGAGTCGGTTCGTAGCGACCCTCTGCACAACAGAAGGAAACGCTGCCATCCTCACAATCTCTGTTGTGCCTGAGCCTGTTATTGCAGCCACTATGTCAGTACATCTCATTGAGGGTCTTCTTTTTCTTTCATTGACCCTTTACCAAATGTGATGTCCTTCTCCAGGGACTGATCCCTCCTGATAACATGTCCAAGGTATGTGAGATATAGTCTTGCCGTCCTTGTTTCTAAAGAGCATTCCAGTGTACTTCTTTCAAGACAGATTTGTTCGTTCTTTTGGCAGTCCATATTATATTCAATATTCTTCACTAACACCACAATTCAAAGGCATCAATTCTTCTTTGGTCTTCCTTATTAATTGTCCTCCCTTCACGTGCATATGAAGCGATTAAAAACCTCATGGCTTGCATCAGGCACACCTTAGTCTTCAAGGTGACATCTTTGCTTTTTAACACTTTAAAGAGGTCTTTTGCTACACATTTACCCAATGTTATGCGTGTTTTTTTTTATATTGTACTTTAGATGAAGGTTTACAGAACAAATGGTTTCTTATTAAACAGTTAGTACACATACTGTTTTATGACAATGGTTAACAACCCCATGACATGTCAACACTGTCCCTTCTCAACCATGGGTTCCCTATTAGCAGCTTTCCTGTCCCTTCCTGCCTTCTAGTCCTTGTCCCTGGACTGTCATGCCCCATTAGTCTTGTTTTGTTTATGGGTCTGTCTAATCTTTGGCGGAATGGTGAACCTCGGGAGTGACTTCATTACTGAGCTGAAAGAGTGCCTGGGGGCCATACTCTCTGGGTTTCTCTAATCTCTCTCAAGCTGGTAAGTCTGGTCTTCTTTTGTGAATTAGAATTCTGTTCTACATTTTTCTCCAACTCTGTCCAGGACCCTCTGTTGTACTCTCAGTCAGAGCAGTTAGCATTGGTAGGTGGGCACCATCTAGTTGTATTGGACTCAGTCAGGTGGAGGCTGTGGTAGTTGCGGTCCATTAGACCTTTGTACTAATCTTTCTCTTGTATCTTGTCTTCTTTTTTTTTTTTTTTAATTGTCCTTTAGGTGAAGGTTTACAGAACAAAAAGTTTCTCATTAAACAATCAGTACACATTTTGTTTGATTACATTTGTTAACAACCCCACCACATGTCAAGAAGTTCCCTTCTTTAACTTTTTTTTTTGGTGAGAATATACAAAGCCACAGATACATCATTTCAAAAATTTCTACAGGCACAATCAGTGACATCGATTATGTTCTTCCAGTTGTGCTGCTATTCTCAATTTAGATGAAGGTTTACAGAACAAAACAGTTTCTCATTAAACAGTTAGTATACATGTTGCCCTATGACAATGGTTAAAAACCCCACTACATGTCAACACTGTCGTTACTCAACCTTGGGTTCCCTATCACCAGCTTTCCTGTCCCCTTCTGCCTTCTAGTCCTTGTCCTTGGACTGCTGTGCCTCATTAGTCCCGCTTTGTTAATGGGGCTGTCCAATACCTGGCTGAACGGTGAACCTCAGAAGTGACTTCACCACTGAGCTAAAAGGGTCTCTGAGGGCCGTCCCTCGGGGATTCTCCAGCCTTTTTTAGTCTGGTAAATCTGGTCTTTTTTTGTGTGTTAGAATTTTGTTCTACATCCTTCTCCAGCTCTGTCCAGAACCTTCTGCTGTGATCCCGGTCAGAGCAGTCAGTCGTGGTGTCCAGGCATCATCTAGCTGTATTGGACTCAGTCTGGTAGAGGCCTTGGTAGCTGTGGTCCATTAGTCCTTTGGACTAATCTTTTCCTTGTACCCTGTTCTCTTCATTCTCCCTTGCTCTTGAAGGGGGTGACCAGTGGAGTATATTAGATGGCTGCTCACAGGCTTTTAAGACCCCAGATGCTATTCACCAAGGTAGAACGTAGAACATGGTCTTTATAAACAGTGTTATGGCAGTTGAGCTAGATGTTCCCCTAGACCATGGTCTCCACAGCCCTCTGCCCAGCAACTCAGTCCCTCAGGGAGTTTGCATGTGTCTAGGGAGCTTCCATGACCTTTCCTGGTACAAGTTGTGCTGGCTTTCCCAGTACTGTGTACTGTCTTACCCTTCAGCAAAGTTACCACTTATCTATTGTCTATGTAGTTTCCCCCTGCACCCCTCCCATTCCTCGTAACCAACAAAGATTGTTTCTTTTTGTGTGTAAAATTTTTGATGAGTTTTTACCTTAGAGGTCTCATAAAATATTTGTCTTTTTGTGATTGACTTATTTCACTTAGCATAATATCCTCCAGTTTCATCCATGCTATGAAATGCTTCACAGATTCATCATTGTTCTTTATCTTTGTGTAGTACTCCATTGTGTGTATGTACCATAGTGTATCTATTCATAAGTTGACGGGTATCTGGGTTGTTTCCATCTTTTTGCTATTGTGAACAATGCTGCCATGAACATGGGTGTGCATATGTCTATTCGTGTGACGGCTCTTATTCTCTAGAATATATTCTTAGGAGTGGGATTGGTGGATTGTATGGTATTTCTATGTCTAGCTTTCTAAGGAAGCACCATATCATTTTCCAAAATGGTTGTATCATTTTGCATTCCCACCAGAGTGCATAAGAGTTCCTATCACCCCGCAGCCTCTCCAATATTTGTTATTTCCATTTTTTTTTTGATTTATGCCAGTAATGCTGGGGTAAGATGGTATCTCATTGTGGTTTTAATTTGCATTTCTCTAATGGCTAGTGATTGTGAGCATTTCCTCATTTATATGTCAGACACTTGAATGTCTTCTTTGGTGAAGTGTCTGTTCATTTCCTTTGCCCATTTTTTAATTGGATTGTTTGTTTTTTTGTTGTAGAGGTGTTGGATTTTCTTGTAGATTTTAGAGATTAGATCTTTGATTTGTAATAACCCCAACTTTTTTCCAAGTCTGTAGGTTCTCTTGTTACTCTTTTGGTGAAGTCTTTTGATGAGCATAGTGTTTAATTTTTAGAAGATCCCAGTTATGTAGCTCATCTTCTGGAGTTTGTCTGTTGTTGCTTATGGTTTGTATCCTGTTAATGCCATGTATTAGGGTCTCTAGCATTGATCCTATTTTTTCTTTTATGAAATTTATAGTTTTTGGCTTTATATTTAGGTCTTTGACGCATTTTGAATTAGTTTTTGTATATAGTGTGAGGTGTGGGTCCTATTTCATTTTTTTGCAGATGGACATCTAGTTTTGCCAGCACAATTGGTTAAAAAGACTGTCTTTTCCCCATCTGATGGGCTTTCATCCTTGTCAAAGATCACGTGACCGTAGGTGAGTGGATGTATATCTGGGTTCTCAATTCTGTTCCATTGGTCAATGTATCTGTCGTTGTACCAGTACCAGGCTATTTTGACTACTGTAGCTGTATAGTAGGTTCTGAGGTCAGGTACTAGGAGTCCTCGTACTTTATTCTTCTTCAATAGTGCTTGACTTATTCGGGTCTTCTTCCCTTTCCATATAAAGTTAATGATTATTTTTTCCATCTCTTTAAAGTATGTTACTGGTATTTGGATTGAGATTGCACTGTATTTCTAAATTTCTTTGGGTAGAGTTGTCATTTTCACAATGTTGAGTCTACCTATCCATGAGCATGGTAGGTTTTCCCATTTATGTAGATCCCTTTGGTTTTCTTGTTTTGTAGTTTTCTTTGTATAGGTCTTTTACACCCCTGATTAGATTTATTCCTAAGTATTTTATTTTTTTAGGGGCTATTATAAATGGTATTGTTTTCCTGATTTCCTTTTCATCATTCTCCTTATTGGTGTATAGGAATCCAGCTGATGTTTGTATGTTTATCTTGTATCCTGCTACTCTACTGAATCTTTCTATTAGTTCTAGTAGATTTCTCATGGAGTCTTTAGGGTTTTCTATGTATAGTATCATATCATCTGCAAACAGGGACAGTTCAACTTCTTCGTTACCAATTTGGATGTCCTTTAATTTCTTTTTCTTGCCTTATGGCTCTAGTGAGAACTTCCAGCACAGTGTTAAATAGGAGTGGTGATAAAGAGCATTTTTGTCTTGTTCCTGTTCTCAAGGGGAATGTTTTCAGCCTCTCTCCATTAAGAATGATGTTGGCTGTTGGTTTTGCATATATGTCCTTTATTATGCTGAGAAATTTCCCTTCTATACCTATTTTATTGAGAGCTATTATCAGGAGTGGGTGTTGGACTTTGTCAAATGCCTTTTGTATGTCAATTGAGATGATTGTGTGATTATTTTCTTTCTTTTTATTTATGGTGGATTACATTGATTGATTTTCTAATGTTGAACCATGCTTGCATACCTGATAGGAATCCTACTTGGTAGTGGTAAATTATTTTTTTGATACGATGCTGAATTCTATTGGCTAGAATTTTTACATCTATATTCATCAGAGATATTGGTGTGGAATTTTCTTTTTTTTGTGTTATCTTTCCCTGGTTTTGGTATCAGTGTTATGCTGGCTTCATAAAATGAATTTGGAAGTGTCGCTTCTTTTTCTATGTTCTGAAATAGTTTGAGTATTCTAGTGTAAGCTCTTCTCTGAATGTTTGATAGAATTCTCCAGTGAAGCCATCTGGCCAGGGCCTTTTTTTATTGGGAGTTTTGTTTATGACCTTTAAATCTTTTTTTTGCTATGTGTCTGTTCAGATTTTCAACATTGTTTTGTGTTAGTTTGGGTAGGTAGTGTGTTTCTAGAAATTTATCCATTTCCTCCAGGTTTTCAAATATGTTGGAGTATAGTTTTTCATAATACTCTGTTATAATCCTTTTTATTTCAGTTGGGTCTGTTGTAATGCCCCCCATTTCATTTCTTATTTGGATTATTTGCACCCTCTCTTGTTTTTCTTTTGTCAGTCTGGCCAGTGGTGTGTTGATTTTGTTGATCCTTTCAAAGAAACAACTTTTGGTTTTGTGGATTCTTTCTGTTGTTTTTCTATTCTCTATTTTATTTATTTCTGCTTTGATCTGTATTATTTCCTTCTAGTGGCTGTGGGCTTTTTCTTTTTTTGGTACTTTCTATTTGTTCAGTCCTGTAGTTAATATTTTGATTTTGTCCCTTTCTTCTTTTTTGATGTGTGCATCTATTGCTATAAATTGTCCTCTGAGGGATGCCTTTACTGTGTCCCAAAGGTTTTTGTAGGACGTGTTTTTATTTTTGATTGATTTGTGGAATTTTTTGATTCCATCTCTGATTTCTTCAGTTACCCAGTGGTTCATAAGCGGGGTGTTATTCAGTTTCCATGTAATTGATTTTTTTTCCTTGCTCTTCCTGTTGTTAATTTCTACCTTGATGGTGTGGTGGTAGAGAAGATACTTTTTAGTATCTCAATGTTTTGCGTCTTGTTGAGGATTGCTCTGTGACCTAAGATGTGGTCTATTCTGGAGAACGTTCCATGTGCATTGGAAAAGAATGTGTACTTTGCATCTGTTGGGTATGGTGTTCTATAGGTTCTATAGTGTTCTATGAGGTCAAGTTGGCAGATTATGCCCTTTAGGTCTTCTGTATCTTTGTTGAGTTTCTTTCTAGATGTTCTGTCCTTTACCGAGAGTGGTGTGTTCAAATCTCCTGGTATTATTGTGGAACCGTCAATTTCTCTTTTCAGTGCTGTTAGAGTTTGTTTTATGTATTTTGGAGCCCTGTCATTGTGTGCATTGATATTTATTATGGTTATGTGTTCATGATGGATCATCCCATTAATCATTATATAGTGTCCTTCTTTGTATTTTATGGTGGATTTTGTTTTAAAGTCTATTTTGTCTGAGATTAGTATTGCCACTCTTGCTGTTTTTTGGTAGCTGTTCACTTGATATATTTTTTCCATCCTTTGATTTTTAATACATTTATGTCTTTGTTTCTAAGGTTTGTCTCTTGTAGCTGGCATATTGATGGATCCTATTTTTATTTATCCATTCTGTCACTCTCTATGACTTTGTGGGTGCATTTAGGCTATTTACATTAAGTGTAATTATTGATAGGTGTGAGTTTACTGCTGTCACTTTGTAGTGCTTTTTTTGCGGTGCAGACGTTTTCTTTGTTCCTTTTACTCTCCTGTGCTGAATTCCTTTTGTATGTGGATTTTTTTTCATTTCTTTTGTTTTTGCACATTTTGTTTTTACTGAGACTTTTTGTTTTTCCTCTTTATTTTGATGAGTAGGTTTGTTAACTTTCTTGATGGTTACTTTGAAATTTATCCTTATCTTCCTAGGTTTGATGCAGGTTATTATTACTTGGTATCAGCTTGCCTTCCTCTCCATTAGAAGGTTCTGTACTTACACTGTTTATTCTCTCTTTTTTTGTTCTGTTGTTGTCATTTACTGATTAACCTCTCTGTTTCCCTGTTGTAATTCTTTTGGCTTTGATAGTCCTTGAGAGTTCATTTCCTAGGTTGGTATCTGGCTGGTACGATCCTGTGTCCTGGATTCATCCTGTGTTCTGATGTTGTTTGTTCTTAGACTGAAGGACTCCGTTTAATAATTCTTGTAAGTTTGGTTTGGTTTTTACATAGCCCCTTAGTTTCTGTTTATCTGGAAGTGTCCTAATTTCACCATCATATTTTAACCAGAGTTTCGCAAGATAGATCATTCTTGGCTGGCAATTTTTTTTATCAGGGTTATATATATATACACCAACCCATTGCCTTCTTGTCTGCATGGTTTCTGTCAGATAATCTGAGCTTAGTCTTATTGCTTCTCCTCTGTATGTGACTTCTTATTTTTCTCAAGCTGCTCTCAGGATTCTTTGTCTTTGGTTTTAGCAAGTGTGATTATGTTATGCCTTGGTGATTTTCTTTTGGGGTCTATCCTATATGGGGTTCGTTGAGCTTCTTGGATGGTCAGCTTTTCATCTTTCATGCTATTGGAGAAGTTTTCTGTCAGCAGTTCTTCAATGATACTCTCTGTCTTTTCTGTTTTCTCCCCCTGTTCTGGAACTCTGATCATTTACACATTTTTCTTTTGATTGTATCACAGATAATTCTCAGGGTTTCTTCATTGTTTTTTCTGATTTTTCCTCAAAGAGAGTTGTATCCAAGTGTTTGTCTTCAATTTCGCTGGTCCTGTCTTCCATTGTTTCAAACATGCTCCTCAGTTCTTCTGTGACACTGTCCACTTCTGAAATCTTGTTGTTTATCTTTTGGATTTCTAATTGTTGTTTTTGCATGATTTCTAGTTGTGAATTTATTTTAGCATCTTGTTCCTGTATTATTTTCCTGAATTCTTCCATTTTTTTGGTCTGTATTTTCCATGAGTTAGTCTAGTTTTTCCTCGTTTTGCCTGCATTTTGCTTCAACTCTTGGATTGCTCTGAATATTAGTGATTTGAATTCTTTATCAGGGAGTTCTAGTGCCTTTTATTCTACTTGGAAGTCATCTGTTGTTTTATTTTGGATGACTACTGATACTATCCTGTCCTGTTTTTGTATATGTTTTGATATTTTCTGCTGTCTTCAGGACATTCAATACTTATTTTCCTTGTTTATTGATTGTAGACATATTTCTTTCATCCTACTTTTTTGTTTTCTTTGGTTATGTCTGAACAGGCGGGCTGTGTTTTATTTGTTGTTTGCTCATCTGTAGGCACAATGCTGTTCTCCTCATTTTCCAATGGACAGGGTCAGTCGCTCAGGTATAGTACAGCAGGGCAGGTCCAGCTGAAGGGGAGGTGCTGGGATGGGTTGTTTCTGCCATGTACTATGGTCAACTGGGCAGATCGGGAATCAATGTGGGGCAGGCTCTGGTAGGTCATTCATGTGCTATTTGGGTGTGTGATGTTCTGTTCACGGTGCTGGTAGGCAGGAAGGAGGGGGGAGATTTTAATATGATGGGTGTGGGAAGGAAGAGAGAATACATACAAACAACAAACAAAAACGTGTGCTAAGGGAGCTTGCCATTGGAGTGGAGAGATGAGAGACTGAGAAATGGAGAAAAACAAAAATAAATAAGTAAAAGAATAAAAATAATATATAAAAATTAGGAAAAAAAAAGAAAAGCCCCCAGGGATCCCATCATTGCAGCTTCAAGGACTGGGAAATTTGCTCCCTGGCCATGAAGTACAGCCTGGCTAGAAGGGTTAGAAGTGTTACACAGTGCCAGGTATTCAGGAGACAGGAAAAGAAGGTAAGTAGAGAGAGACAAGAAAATGAGAAATGAAGAAAGACAAAAAGGGAAAAGAGAAGAAAACAAAACAAAGAGAAAAAAAAAAAAACAAGAAAAAATAAATATCCCTAGGGAACCCACTTACATCTGCTCAGAGTAAGGGAGTATCTCCCAAGCCATGCAGTACTTCCCGGGTAGAAGGGGCTCTCAAGCCGAGAAATGAAAAAGTAAACAAACAAACCAAAACAGAACAAATCAGAACAAACAAACAAAAAGCCCCAAGGGTCCCACCAGCCTAACGGCACCAGCCAGGAAGCAGTTTCACAGTCGAGCAGTGTTTTGCAGCCTTTCAGGAATAAGTAAAGATGGCACATGGAGCCAGGTATTTGAGAGAAAGGAGGGGGAGGTGGTGAGAAGTAAGGAAGAAATCAAAAAAGCAGGTAAAAGTGACACCAGCAGCCAACAAATGGCACTCAGGGTGCTGGCCAGTGCAGGCGGGTGGAATTCAGTTGGCACTGGGGTGAAGCCAGTGCTTCCCGGCCAAGGGACTGTGGCTGCAGGAAGCAGAGGAGGCAGAGTAGGGGTGAAGCAGGGGAGGCAGTTGGGAAAGTGTATATCGTTGGTTACTGGTTGTTTTGTCTCCTGCTGGAAGCTCCGTGAAGCTGCTTTCTCTTACCCCCGTTCACCCGTCTCTGAGAGGAGTCCAAGATGGTGGATCCGTGCTGTGTTAGCTGATAGGGAATCTCTGCATACATCGCTCCTTGCTCTCTGATCTCTGTCAGTCTTATTCCATTTGGTGCTTGGCCCTATTCATCAGTTCAGTAATCAAACAATCCCTGTATAGTTGAAGTCTATCCACCCCCTCCTCTAGGTTATGATCCCAAACTGGGTCTCGTGTTGGAATGGCCTCCATTCCCCAAGGCCGGGTGTCATGGATTGAATTGTGTTCCCCCAAAATATCTGTCAACTTGGCTGGGTCATGATTCCCAGTATTGTATGATTGTGTACCAATTTGTAATCTGATGTGATTTCCTTATGTGTTGTAAATTCAGTCATTATGATGTAATAAGATGGATTAGCGGCAGTTATACTGATGAGGTATACAAGATTGGATAGTGTCTTAAGCCAATCTCTTTTGAGCTATAAGAGAGAGAAGTGATCAGAGACAGATGAGAACCTCATACCACCAAGAAAGCAGTACCGGGAGCAGAACGCGTCCTTTGGACCTGAAGTTCCTGCACTGAGATGCTCCCCGACCAAGGGAAGACTGATGCATTACAAGGACCTTCCTCCAGAGCCAACAGAGAGAGAAAGCCTTCCTCTGGAGCTGATGTCCTGCATTTGGACTTATAGCTTACTGGACTGTGAGAGAATAAACTTCTCTTTGTTAAAGCCATCCACTTGTGGTATTTCTGTTACAGGAGCATTAGATGACTAAGACATCAGGTTAATGTGTTCAGATTATGGAGCCTATTGACCTCCTTTCAAGCCTGTTCTAACACCGTGCAGCGCTCCTCTGAAGTCAATAAAGTAGTTAAAAGGGCTTGTATGTCTGCCTAAGTGGGGCAGTGAGTATGGAAAATGGAGGGGAATAATTCTGTCATTCTATTTCGGTCACTCCGGTATGGGGTTGTGTGTTATGATTCTTCCAATTATACAAATTGGAAGTAGAGAATGTACTAACACCATTCCTCAAGGCCTTCCCTCAGCATCCACATTCCAGCTGGGATCTCTCTTGAGGGAAATTGCCCTGTCTGAACCCCAACTGTGCCCTCACTGAAAACAGTACCCTGACCGGTGTGTGTGTGTGGGAGACCATACCCAAAGAAGTCGGACTCTTACCTCCCGATTCCCTTCCTTCGTCAGTTTCTCCCAATCTGGCCAAACTAGAATCAGGCTCAGCCCTTCTGGTGGGGGATTCTACCGTGATTCCTTGACCTGACATGCTGGCTTCTACCGCACCTTCCCTATATGAGGGAGGAGGAGCTGAAGCAGTTGTCAGAGCTAATCCTTCCAAAAGGGGATACTCCAGTGAGGATTCGGGAAGCACTTTTGCCTTCAGCTTTCCCTGGAAAAGAACCTGGTTAGACGGATTCAAAGTTTGATAGAGAGACGTGAAAGCTTGAATATAGAGAACTTTGTCCCATTTTTTTTCCCTTCTACAAAACAAGTCAAGCTGAAAAATCGTGCCATAAGCCAAAGACTCATTTTAGGGCCAATGTTCCTGGTCCCCTAGCTGGTATTGGCTCCATACATTGTTACATAAGCATATCATTTCTTTCCTGTCATAAGTTGATAGCTATACTTCTTCCAGTTTGCTAGAATGCAGCCTAGAGGAGATTTGGTTGGGATAGATGGGCCTCCTCCCATAATGGGTGTTTTTCTTGAGCACGCTTTTATTTTTATTTTTATTTTTTTTACCAATGGGCGAGTCCCTCTTTTCTGAGCACAATGGTGATTTATTATATAGTCTATCTGAAAACCCACCTCCTTTGTAATTATGCTCAAGTGGGTCAGAATTCTCTGAATTTCTATTCTGGGTTCCCAACCTCCTCGGAGACATTTTTCTGGAATAACTTGTGCATGATTGACCTCTTTTGATCAGGAAACGGGTTGTCAGAACTAAATAACTGGAAACAAAAGTAGTCGCCAATTTGGTGACAGGTTTTATACAGGTAAGGGTTAACACGTCAATGACACGAGAACACTGGGGCTTCACAGGGACAAGTACACATAAATAACAGTAAACAAATGCAAAACGTGATCTGACGGAGATGATGAAGGTGATCTCGGCAGCCTCAAACTCTCAGACAACCCCCACGGGCTGACAGAGGTGATCTTAGCAACCTCAACCTCCCAGACAATCAGTCTCTGAGGAATTTGAATGGTACACGCTATGGACAGAAAAAATCCTGAAAGAAATGATGGAGATAATCTTGGCAGCCTCAACCTCTGAGACAACCTTTTCAGGTGACAGAGGTGATCTTGGAAACCTTAATTCTCAGACAGTTTTAAGGATCTTTGGCACCCCTGGAACTAAGACCCTAGAGTCACCAGGAGTCCTTTCTTGTGATCCTACTCACAAGGTCAATCATCTGAGGCACCTGCCGCCTAAGAAACCAAGGGCTCAAGTCCTGCTCCGGAATCCTCAGGCCCGCCCTATCTGCCCTGGCCCTGAGTGCAACAGGGAGAGGAGTTGCGGACTCACCTTGGGGTCCTTCCTATGCAAGTCTTGCTTTCTTTCACCCACTTCTTTTGGCACGGTTGGGGACCGGTGGTGCTGTGGCAGACCCAGGTCTGGCCGATAGTCTCCCTGGAGGCAAATGAAACCTCTCCCAGCCACTTGCTGGGAGACCTGTCGATCAGCCCCAGGCCCTGCCCCAAAGCCACTGCATCTCAAGCAGCTGGATTCCCCATATGGGCCACCATATTTGTTACCGTGTTAAAGCGGATTGGAGCTGCCTGCTGCAATAGCCAATTCTAAGACAGGGGTGAGGTGAGCAGCAAGAGTTTTATTATATATAGATATGTAGGAGACAGAGGGGAATAGATTCCTCCAAAACCTGTCTCCCTCAACTGGAGATGGGCCGAAGGCTTTATAGGGACAGGATTATGAGTCTTAGAAGTTTGTGTTAGTTTCCTCTTGAGCTGGTCACGTCCTAGTGAGTTAATCTTTTACTGGCATTCTTGGGGGTTATCTGGTGACATCCTGGTTTTCTTGTCACAAGACGGGTGCTTCATTCGGTTTTTCATTCCTAGATCATTATCACTTGTTTTCCACCCTCCAAGGAGGAACATCGGTTAATCTTAAACTTTTTATAGAGCCTGGAACAAGAAGGAAAGAAAAGATCATGAGACAATGCGGGGGTTTAGCAACGGGGACTAATAATAGTGACCCAGATATATGCAGCCTCTTCCAGAAGCAGGGTCAGAAATTTGTTACATTGCTGACTTTGAAGATGGAGGAAGGGGGCCACAAGACAAACAGTTTGGGCAGTCTCTAGAGGCTGGTGAAGGCAAGGAAACGAATTCTCCCCTAGGGTCTCCAAAATGGAACACATCTCTGCTGACCACTTGATTTAGTTCAGTGAGATCCGTGTTAGACTTCTGACCTTCAGAACTATAAGACAATAAATACATATTGTTTTAATTTACTAAAGTTGTGGTATTTTTTTTTTTTTTTTACTGCAGGAATAGAAAACTAATACAGGAATACATTATGATAATAATTATCAATTCCTGACAAGAAAGCTTAAGTCTGATTTATGGAACAAGGATGTAATTCACAGCTTGTTGTGGTTCTTCATAGGAATACTCTATTGGCAGACAGATCCCATTCAATAGTGTGGCTCATTTGGAGGAAAGTAATACTTCTTTTGGAATAAGGAGAAAATAATATCTTCAGCCCCTGCCTGGGAAATCTGGAAAAGATCATACAAATTCTAGAGAAGGAAGCTGATTCTCACTTGGTGGGTGTAGTTCACTGCTGAGGACTAACATTTACTGATCACTTTATACAATATTTCTTTTCATCTTCAAAAGGATCCTATTTGTACTACTCACAATTTGAATAAGTGGTAAGAAGTTAAGAGAAACTCCAGGTAAGATGTTAAAAGTTCTATCCAATAACTAAGAGAGGAAGAACTCAAAGCCTATCATGAGACCACGTAGCAATTCTCACTCACCCTCAAAACAAGTGCTTTTGTACCAAAAGACTGGATCATTCTCTTTTCCATACTTGTTATGTATTACTGAGTATTGAAACACCATAAAAATTTCCTACAAAGGCCAGGTTTTGTATTCTATCTATGGAACAAAACCAGACATGTACCATTTTTCTACAACCATCATAAACAGAACTGTATTCGAACATAATAGAAAAAGAAGCAAAAATTTAGTTACCTCAGCCTCAGATTAGCTGCTTTTGCTTTGACTGTGTGTGTGTATGTGTTTACCTTTTTCAGAGCAGGAACCTAAGCTCTGATGGAAACCATTAGCATATGTATTGTTTTATTTAAATAATATAAGTTAGAGCAGCTATATGCAGGGATGTGCAATATTATACATAAATATAGTCAAAATATAGCCCAGTACATGTAAGACATTTTTTTCTGAACCACTAGGAGGTATAAATAAGAAAAAAAGATAAAGATGTGTTAATAAGCCAGTAAAACATAATTACCAAAGTATTAAATATGTTATGTTTCAAATTTATTTGTGCCTTCTTTCTAACCGTACTAATTCGGATGTGAAGAGGAAGAATTTTTGCAAATGAACTTTTAGCCTTACAACAGTTGCTGAACAGTTTGACTACTGACTAATGAGTGAAAATCATTCAGGTCATCTTTCCATAGTGTCAAGGGTAAATAATTTCTGTCCTTTATTTTACCTCAGCTTTGTGCATTTTAGATCATTTTTAGATGTTTACTACCATTCCCCAAGTTACTCGCAGATCACTAGTGTTCCAGTCGTTGCCCTTTCTTAGAAAGAGCTATGTCAACTAAGAGGAGACTGAGGAACAAGGCAGAAACTACAGACGGAAGAACTTTGTGCAATGGAGAAAAGTAGATGGTATATAAAAGAGGGCAAGAAAGCAGTGTACAAAAGTAGGTATATAGTTTATAAAACCAAAACCAAACCCGTTGCCATTGAGTTCATTCCAACCCCATGCCCCATAGGGTTTCCAGGGAGGGACTGGTAGATTTGAACTGCTGACCTTTTGGTTAGTGGCCAGAGCTCTTAAACACTGTGCTACCAGGGCTTTATAGTTTATAAAGGATTATAAAAGGCATACAGGAAGAGAGGGAACAGCGTATTCACGCAATGGTAATGTAAGCAATGACTAGAGTAAAGTAACTACACTCTGTGAATATAAATCTCAATGGGAAGAGCTTCATGTCTATGACTTTAGGCTTAATTGCAGGAAGATAGAGGATGGCCTTGGATTCCCTAGATCCCATCTGAGGAAGAATGATTTTGCCCCCACATTCTTCCCTGGGGCAGGGAGGTAGCTCCTTAAACTCTTTGTCCCCCCATTTCGTCAAGCTACCATCAAACTGCCACGGATTTTCAGACATAAATATGCAGCTCATTGTCCCCATGTGCTGTGGGTGCTACGGCTAGTCTGAGAGATTTAAGAAAGCAAAAATTTCCCATAAAAGAGGAAAAGCTTTGTTATTTTTTTCCTAAGGAGATCCTCTTTATCAAAGAGGATATTAGACTACAATTTGGATGATATTTCTTGAGTGGAGGCGATCCTATGATAGAAGGGCACACTTCAAGGTCCCCATGACACCAGTTGACTTTCAGAGGGAAATTATACACCAAAGCTTGAAAATATGTATAACTTTTGAGCTTCTGTAAATCTTTATCAAGGAAAAAAAAGGAAAGGTAGTGTGAGAATATTTATGTACGTTTTGTGCAAGATGCTCACCACAAAGATGTCTATAAAAACAAATACTGTCCACAACTTAAATGTCCAACAAGAAGGGATTTGTCAAATAAATTATGGCTCACTGTCATGGATTGAATTATGTCCCCCAAAAACGTGTAAATCATGATTCCCAGTATTGTATGATTGTGTATCATTTTGTAATCTGATGTGATTTCTTTATGTGTTGTGAACTCTGTCACTATGATGATGTTATACTGATGAGGTGTACAAGATTGGATAGTGTCTTAATCCAATCTCTTTTGAGATATAAAAGAGAGAAGGGAGCAGAGACACATGGGAACCTCACACCACCAAGAAAGCAGTGCCGGGAGCAGAGGGTGTCCTTTGGACCTGAGGTTCCTGCCCTGAGATGCTCCCAGACCAAGGGAAGACTGATGCATCACAAGGACTTTCCTCCAGAGCCAACAGAAAGAGAAAGCCTTCTCCTGGAGCTGACACCCTGAATCTGGGCTTGTAGCCTACTGGTCTATCAGAGAATAAACTTCTCTTAGTTACAGCCATCTTCTTGTGGTATTTCTGTTATAGCAGCATTAGATGACTAAGACACTTGCCAACTTAATAGAATGCTGTTTTGTCATTAACCATTACCTTGCAGAAATGTGTTCATTGACATGGAAGGATATTGATAAATTATTTACAAATTAAAAAGGAATCAAATTAACAAAGAATAAGGTCTCATTTTGTAATACACACACACACACACACAGACACAGAGAAATATAAAGTCTGGAAGATTATATACCAAAATGCTAACAGTGGTGCTTGGATAGTAGGATTACGGGTAATTTTAATCCATCCATTACAATTTTTATACAGTGAACATGTTTACAATCCCACATCCTCCACCCACATATCCTGGAAAATGCCAGGTGGTGGCAACTTGACAATTCTGTTCAAGAAGAGGGCTGCTCCCCTGCACAGACACGTCATTCTTCCCCAATCTCCACAGAATCCTTAAAACTTCTTTTAATAAATTTATTCTTAGAGAATACCAGCAAGATATGGTTCTACAAGGCAGCAGTGCCTAGGGAAAGTAGAGTGAAGATGGTTCAACGATGAGAGAGGTACTGGTTTGGTCACAGAAGGGGAAAGTATTGCCAGTGTTCATGCCGTTGAGATGCCTTTTAAATTTTTAGCTTAGGGATTATCAGGGCAACGTTTCCATGCCAGAGCATTTAATGAAGCATGCCCACCCAAATTCAGAGCTCAGTGTGATTAATACCGGCTTCTAAAAATACTGCTGCGTAAGGATTTAGCTCTTGCCAATGGAATCCATTCTTATGGCTGACTTATTCGTTCAGAAAGTGAGCAAACACTGCTACGGTGATTTAGGGTATTACAAAGGTATTTTCTCAGAGTTAATTTCAGCAGAGTCTGAGCTTTCAGTTGCTTTGTTAATAAAATTTCCAAATTGTCTTTTTCCACACTGACACTTTACATACTTGTCTCTCATAGACTACAGATATCATGGGGACTTCTAGGACCTGATGATCTAATGCCATTATGACATCAGCGATGAACAGTGGTGAGGACTGAGCTCAATATTCCTTAATCTGCACATTCATTTTTAAAATCTAAATAAAATACTATACCGCATTTTCAAATGTAAATTTTCAAATGATGAACCTGCAAAATATATCACAACTTGGATGAATCTGGAGGACATTATGCTGAGTGAAATAAGTCAATCACAAAAGGACAGATATCGTATGAGACCACCATTATAAAAACCCAAGAAAAGGTTTATACACAGCCAAGTTGACAGATATTTTTTGGGGACACAATTCAATCCATGACAGTTGCCAACACCACGATGTTTCAACACTCTCCCCTTCTCAACCTTGGGTTCCCCATTACCAGCTTTCATGTCCCCTTCTGTCTTCTTGTCCTTCCCCCGGGGCTGGTGTGCCCCTTTAGTCTCATTTTGTTTTATGGGCCTGTCTAATCTTTGGCTGAAAAGTGAAACTCAGGAGTGACTTCAGTACTGAGTTAAAAGTGTGTCTGGGGGGCCATACTCTCAGAATTTCTCTAGTATCTGTCAGACCAGTAAGTCTGGTTTTGTTTTTTTTGGGGGGAGGGAATTAAAATTTTATTCTACATTTCCTTCCTGCTCTGTCCGGGACCCTTTATTGTGATCCCTGTTAGAGCAGTCCGTGGTGGTTGCTGGGCACCGTCTAGTTGTGCTGGAGTCAGTCTGGTGGAAGCTGTGGCAGTTGTGGTCCATTAGTCCTTTGGACTAATCTTTCCCTTGTATCTTTGGTTTTCTTCATTCTCCCTTGCTCCAGATAGATGGGACCAGTGGAGTATCTTAGATGGCTGCTCACAAGCTTTTAAGACCCCAGACACTACTCACAAAAGTAGGATATAGAACATTTTCTTTATGAACTATGTTAAGCCAATTGATCTATATGTCCCCCGAGACCATAGTCCCCAGCCTTCAGTCCAGTAGTTTGGTCATTCATGGAGTTTACATCCAAACATCTTGAGGGACCGAGTTACTGAGGCTGATGGCTCAGAACCATGGTTTCAGGGGTCATCTTGGTCAATTGGCATAGCATGCTTCATAAAGAAAATGTTCTACATCCTACTTTGGTGAGTAGTGTCTTGTGAACTGCCATCTAAGGTACATCTATTAGTCCCATCCTGTCCAGAGTAAAGGAGAATGAAGAAAACCAAAGACACACAAGGAGAATATTAGTCCAAAGGACTAAAGGACCACATGAACCACAGCCTCCAACAGCCTGAGCCCAGAAGAACTAGATAGTGCCCAGCTACCACCCCAACCACTCTGATGGGGTCCTGGACAGAGCAGGAGAGAAATGTAGAAAAAATTCAAATTCACAACAAAAGACCAACTTACTGGTCTGACAGAGACTGGAGGAACCCCTGAGACCGTGGCTCCCGGACACCCTGCTAACTTTGAACTAAAGTCACTCCAGAAGTCCACCTTTCAGCCAAAGATTAGACAGACCTATAAAACAAACCATAACACGTGTGAGGAAGGTGCTTCCTAGTTCAATCAAGTATATGAGACCAAATGGGCAACACTCGCCCAAAAGCAAGATGAGAAGGCAGGAAGAAACAGGAAAACTGGATGAATGGACACGGGGAACCCGGGGTGAAAGGGGGAGAGTGCTGATACATCGGGGGGATCGCAACAAATGTCACAAAACAATTTGTGTATAAATTTTTGAATGAGAAACTAATTTGCACTGTAAACTTTCACCTAAAGCACACATGCACACTCTACTGTCTAGGATCTACACTTACCATGTGCAGGAAATGGATTCTTCCATAGCATTAAGCATGCTTAGAGAGGCGTCCCTGGGTAATGCAAACGGTTAACGTGCTATCAAAAGGTTGGAGGCTTAAGTTCACCCAGAGGTGCCTTGGAAGAAAGGCCTGGTGATCTACTTCCAAAAGATCAGCGATTGGTAACCCTATGCAGCACAATTTTACTCTGATACACATGGTGTCACTGTGAGTCAGAATCACCTACATGGCAACTAGTGATCAGTGTAATTTTATTTTTTACTTACAGAATGTAGAAATAACAAAGCCTGAGGTAGGAAGAATACATAGAATTTTAGGAACTGTCATCTTGGAGAGTCTCTCTGTTTTTTTTACCCATCTTTCTCTCAATTTTAGCAGTTTTCCTCTGTTTGTTGGTAAATGATTACCCCATGAACTTAGTACAAACTCCTATCCATGGCATTTCTAGTATGACATTGCCATCTTGACCAAATCTACTCACATGTACTCTTTTTGCTTCAACAGGCAAGCAACTTGTCATCTTCCATCATATACTGCTTCCTCCATTGCCATTTGCTCTATATCTCAGCATGTATTTCTAACTATACCGTATAGTTCACCCTGCCCTGGTGAACATAGAATTATGCAACATTTATACGTTTATAAACTTAAATGTCTCTCATTTCTGGCCATGTTAGCAGGGACAGCTTATGAAACCAATGTTTGTCAATTTTATTTCTCTGTTAGATTATAAAATCATTGAAGGCAAAGAGTATTTGATGAAAATTTTATTAACTTGGTAGCACAATACAGTGGCAACACTCTCAAATCCTATGAAGTTACTTAGTGATATTTATATATGATGCCACAGGGTCACTATGAGTTGGAATTGACAGCATAAGGCTAGGATAATTCTAATTCATTCTGAGAAAGAATATTAAGTTATCATCTCTGCTACGAAAATGACCTGAGAGGAATAACTTAATTTTTTTTTTCAATCAGGCAAGTATCTCTAATTCTCATGAACTTCCTATTTGTACCATAGAATAAATATAAAAGTGTTCATAAAATAATTCAATATCCCAGGTCACTTAGGAGCGTGTTGTGTTTCTAAGGTCTAATGACTTATACTAGTATTTAGGCTCATTTCTTTATTCACATAAAACAGTAAAACGTATATTCTTAAATTTTTTACTTATTGCCTACTAAACTCTATTGTTTTGCTGATTAGATTAAAAACATTTTGTCTTAGTCATCTAGTACTGCTATAATAGAAATACCACAAATGGATGGCTTTAACAAAGAGAAATTTTTTTTCCAAATTCAGGGTGTCAGCTCCAGGGAAAGGTTTTCTCTGTCAGCTCTGGAGGAAGGTCCTTTTCATCAATCTTCTCCTGGACTGGGAGCTTCTCTGCGGAGGAACCCTGGGTCCAAAGGACATGCTCTGCTCCTGGCACTGCTTTCTTGGTGGTAAGATGTGCCCCCCTCTCTGCTTGCTTCCTTTTCCTTTTTATCTCCTGTGAGGTAGAAGGTGGTGCAGGCCACATCCTAGGAACTCCCTTTACATAGGATCAGGGATGTGACCTGGGTAAGGGTGTTACAATCTCACCTTAATCCTCTTTAACATAAAATTACCATCACAAAATGGAGGACAACCACACAATACTGGGAATCATGGCCCAGCCAAATTGATACACACATTTTTTTGGGGGACATAATTCAATCCATGACACATTTTTTTCTCTTGAAATATTTTCAGAGCATTAGGACAATTTCAGAAAAATTAAAGGAAATTTAGCAAACATTTAGTACTGTATTTTCATTATATGTATGTATGTATGAAAATATTGTGCATTAGGGGAAAGTTTACAGAGCAAATTAGATTCCCATTCAATAGTTTGTACACAAAGCATTTCATGGACTTGGTTTCATTCCCCATAATGTGTGTGGCCTCTCTCCATTTCTACCCTGGTTTTCCCATTTCCTTTCATCCTGATTTTCTACTCTTTCCTGCCTTCTCATCTTTGCTTTCAGCCTAATATTGCCCTTCTATCTCATATAGTTGATTGTTTTAAGGAGCACGTTCCTCTCAGGTGTTATTATTTATTTTATGGGACTGTCTTTTGTTTGGTGAAAGGTGGTCTTCGGGAATGGCTTCAGTCCCAGCTCAGAGGGGTGTCTTAGGGCCATAGTCTTGGGGCTTCCTCCAGTCTAATGGACCTATAACTCTGGTTTTTTTGTGAATTTGATGTTTTGTTCTAGTTTTTCTTCTGCTCTGTCTGGGAACGTCTGTTGTGATTCCAGTCAGAGTGGTTGGTAGTGATAGCTGGGCACCAAGTAGTTCTTCTGGTCTTGGGGTCATGTAGGCTGTGGTTCATGTGGTCCATTAGACCTTTGGACTACTTGCTCCCTTGAGTCTTTGGTGTTCTACACTCCTTTGTTCTGGACAGGAAGAGACCAATAGCTGTATCTCAGATGGCCACTCACAAGTTTTTAAGACCCTAGATGCTACTCATCAACGTAGGTTGCAGAACTTTATGAACTATGTTGTGCCAATTGACATAGATGGTCCCCGAGTCTATGGTCCTTTGCCTTGCAGCCTAGGAACTTCATCTCGTGAGATGTTTGGTTATGTTTAAGAGTTTCCCTAACTATACCCCTTGTGTGCTCCATTGTCTATATTAATAGGTGAGGCGCACCTACAGTTATGTATGTAGAAACATCCAAAACATCCACCACTGACCTGTATCTGCCAGTAGGTGTACTCCCTTACACCTCTTAACATATCTATCCACCTATGTATCTATTTGTAAATTACTGTTGGTTAATTCTATTGCTGTAAGATTGTCTGTGCTGTAGTAGTTACCGTAGCTGCCCTTTATTGTTGCATTCCTCCCAGTGTCTTCTCTTGCCTTGGTCATGTTTTGCTGACTTCTCCCATATTATGTATTACCCGCTTCCTTTACCAATATTAACACAAGCTTTCTATCCATTTTATAGAGCCCTGGTGGTGCAGTGGTTAAGAGCTCAGGCTGCTAACCAAAGGTTGGCAGTTCAAATTCACCAGCCGTTCCTTGGAAACATTATGGAGAAGTTCTACTCTGTCCTATAGGGTCGCTATGAGTCAGAATTGACTCGACAGAAAGAGTTTTTTTTCCTATTTGGTAAGTTTCCCTCCTTCCCTCTCCCATCCCTGGTAACCATCAGAGAATTTTTTTCTGCGTGTAAACCTTTCATTGTTACTTTATAATAGTGGTCTCGAACTGTATTTGTCCTTTTGTGATTGGCTTATTTCACTCAGCATAATAGTCTCCAAACTGATCCATGTTGTGCAGTGTTTCACGGATTTGTCATTATTCTTTATTGCTGCATAGTATTCTATTGTGTGTGTGTGCCACAGTATGTTAATTCATTCATTTGTTGATAGGCACTTATATTATTTCCATCTTTTTGCTATTGTGAATAATGCTGCAGTGAACATGGCTGGACATACATCTATTCATGTCACAGCTTTTATTCCTTCAGGGTATATACCTAGGACTGGGATTCCTGGATCATACAGCATTTCTATTTCTAGCTTTTTGAGGATGTGCAATACTATTTTCCATAGTGGTTATACTACTTTATATTCCCACCTGCAGTGTATAAGAGTTCCAATCTCCCTGTAGCCTTTCAACATTTATTATTTTCTGTTTTTTTAATTAGTGCCTTTAATGTTGAGGTGAGATGGTATCTCACCGTAGTTTTGATTTGCATCTCTCTAGCTGCTAACGATCATGAGCATTTCTTCATATGTTTGTTAGCTGTCTGAATGTCTTTTTGGTAAAGTGTCTGTTCATATCCTTTGCCCATTTTTTAATTGGATTATTTGCCTTTTCATTATTGGGGTGCTGAGGTTTTCTACAAATTTTAGAGATTAGACCCTCGTTTGATATGTTGTAGCCAAATTTTTTTCCTCCATCTGTAGATTCTATTTTTACTCTTTTGGAGAAGTCTTTTGTTGAACATTAAGTGTTTAATTTTTGTTGTTGTTAGGCGCCGTCGAGTTGGTTCTGACTCACAGCGACCCTGTGTGCAACAGAATGAAACACTGCCTGGTCTTGTGCCATCCTCACAATCATTGTCATCCTTGAGACCATTGTTGTAGCCACTGTGTCAATCCGTCTCGTTGAAGGGCTTCCTCTTATTCGTTGACCCTCTGCTTCACCAAACATGATGTTCTTCTCTAGGGATTGGGTCCTCCTGATAACATGTCCAAAGTAAGTGAGACAAAGTCTTGCCATACTTGCTGTTAAGAAGCATTCTGGTTGTACTTCTTCCAAGACAGATTTGTACGTTCTTCTGGCAGTCCATGGTTTATTCAACATTGTTCACCGACACCATAATTCAAAGGCATCAATTCTACCGTCTTTATTCATTGTCCAACTTTTGCATACGTATGCGGTGATTGAAAACACCATGACTTGGGCCAGGCGCACCTTCGCCCTTAAAGTAACGTCTTTGTTTTTTAACACTTTAAAGGTCTTTTGCAGCAGTGTGTGCATTTTTAGTTGTCTGGTGTTCTCTTTATGCCATATATTAGGGCCTTAGTGTGGTCCCTATTTTTCCCCCATGATCTTAATAGTTTTAGGGTTTATATTTAGGTTTTTGATCAATTTTGAGTTAGTTCTTGCGTATAGTGTGCGGTATGGGTCCTGTTTCATTTTTCTACAGATAAATATCCAGTTTTGCCAGCATCATTTGTTGAAGAGATTGATCTTTCCCCCATTTAATGGGCTTTGGCCTTTTGTCAAAGATCAGCTGTCCATAGGTGGATGGATTTATGTCTGGGTTCTCAATTTTTTTTCATTTTCCATTTCTATGTGTCTGTCGTTGTACTAGTACCACGCTGTTTTGACTACCATGTCTGTTCTGAGATCAGGTAGCGTGAGGCCTCCTGCTTTGTTTTTCTTTTTCAGTAACGTTTTACTTATCTGGGGCCTCATTCCTTTCCATATAAAGTTAATGAACAGTTTTTCCATCTCGTTAAAGAATGCTGTTGGAATTTGGATCTGGATTGCATTATGTTTGTAGATTGCCTTGGGTAGTATTGACATTTTCGCAATGTTGAGTCTTCCTATCCAAGAGCATAGTAGGTTTTTCCATTTATTTAGGTCTCTTGCTATAGTGTTTTGTAGTTTTGTTTATATGGGTCTTTTTCTTCCGTGATTATAGTTTTTTCCAAGTATTTTCTCTTTTTGAGGGTTATTGTAAATGGTATTATTTTCCTGATTTCCTTCTCAAAGTTCTCTTTTTTGGTGTTGACGAATCCAACTGACTTTTCTATGTTGATCTCATATCCTGCTGTTTAGCTGAATCCTTCCATTAGTTCCAGTAGTTTTCTCGTGGAATCTTTGGGGTTCTCTGTGTATAGTATCATATCATCTGCAAAAAGGGATAGTTTTATTTCTTCCTTACAAATTCGTATGTCGTTTATTTTCTTTTATTGCCCTATTGCTCTAGTTAGGACTTCCAGCACAATGTTAATAGGAGTGGCAATAAAGGGCATCTTTGTCTGGTTCCCATTCTCAAGGAGAATGCTTTCAGTCTGTCTCCATTGTGAATAATGTTGGCTGTTGGTTTTTTATAAACGCTCGTTATTATGTCTAGGTATACCCTTCTATTCCTGTTTTGCTGAGAGGTTTTCTCAGAAATTGGTGTTAGACTTTATCAAATGCCTTTTTGCACCAATTGAGATGATCATGTGATTCTTTTCTTTTGTTCTATTTATGTGGTGGATTAGGTTGGTTGATTTTCTAATGTTGAACCATCCTTGCATACCTGGTATGAATCCCTGTTGATCATGGTGTATTATTCATTTATTTTTTGATATGCTGTTTAATTTTAGAATTTTGTTGAGAATTATTCGTCTATATTCATGAGGGATATTGGTCTGTAATTTTCTTTTTTTTGCCGTATCTTTGGCTGGCTTTTGTATCAGGGTTATGTTGGCTTTATAGGATGAATTTGGGAGTATTCCTTTCTTTTCTATGTTCTGAAATAGTTTGAGTAGTATTGATGTGAGCTCTTCTCTGAATAATTGGTAAATCTGGTCTTGTTGAGTCATTCTATTGGTTTTCTGTTCTCTATTTCATTTATTTTCTTTCTTCTGGTGACTGTTGGCTTCTTTTGCTGCTTTCTTTGTATTTCTTCCAGATGTAGGGTTAATGATTTGACTTTTCCCTTTCTTCTTTTTTGACGTGTATTTATCGCTATAAATTTTCCCTTGAGCACTACTTTGGCTGTGTCCTAAAAGTTTGGTAAGACCTACTTTCATTCTTATTTGATTCTAGGTATATTTTAAAAATTTCATCCTTGACTTCTTTGATTACCTAGTGGTTTTTTACATAAGGTGTTTTTAGTTTCCATGTATTTTAGTTTTTTCCTTGCTCTTATTGTTATTGATTTCAGCCTTTATAACATTGTGATCAGAGAAAATGTATTAAAATCATGCAAATGAAAAATGTGTATTATTTTGATGTTTTGGATTGTATTGAGGCTTGTTTTGTGACCTAAAATGTGGTCTATTCTAGAAAATGATCCTTGTGCACTGGAAAAGAATGTATAATTTGCTGCTGTTGGATGGAGTGTTCTGTATATATGTATGAGGTCAAGTTGGTTGATTACAGCCATTACATCTTCCATATCTTTGTTGAGTTTCTTTCTGGTTGTTCTGTCGTTCATTGAAAGTGGTATGTTGAAATCTCCTACTATTATTGTGGAACTGTCTATTTCTCTTTTCAAAGCTGTTAGAGCTTGTTTTATGTATTTTGATGCCTTGTTATTGCATGTATATATTTTTATTATGGTTATGTCCTCTTGGTGGATTGACCTTCTAATCATTATATAATGACCTTCCTTATCTTTTATGATGGATTTTGTTTTAAAGTCTATTTTATCAAAGATTAACGTTGCCATTCCTGCTCTTTTTTGGTTACTGTTTACTTGATATATTTTTACCATCTTCTGAGTTTTAGTTTATTTATGCCTTTGTGTCTAAGGTGTGTGATGGGGCATGCTTTTTTAAATCCATTCTGCCACTCTCTGTTTCTTTACTGGTGCATTTAAGCCATTTACATTCAGTGTGATTATCGATAGGTACGGGTTTACTGCTGTCACTTCATTGAGTTTTGTGTGTGTGTGTTATGTTGATTTTTTTTGTTCTGCTTAATTTTCTGCGCTGATTTCTTTTTACCTGTAGATGTTATTTTCATTTCTTTCATTGTTGTTGATTTTGTGATTATTGAGACTTTATGTTTTCTTGTTTATTATTTCGATGAGTAGGTATGTTAACTTCCTTTGTGGTTACCTTGAAATTTACCTTTGTCTTCCTAGGTTTAAAACAGTCTTTTATTTCTTGATATCATTTTTACTTTCTATCCATATGAAAGTTGTAGAACTACACCATTTATTTCCCCTTTTTGTTTTGATGTTGTGTCATTTACAGGTTGACTCCTCTGGTTTCCTGTTTTCAGTGTTTTAGCTCTGTTTTAATTTTGGAAATTCTTTATCTGGGTTGGTATCTGGCTGATGCTGTCTGGTGTCCTAATCTCAGGTTGTCATTTGATGTGGTTGGTTCTCTGGCCCAAGGACTCCCCTTAAAATTTCTTATAAGATTGGTCTGGAGCCCTGGTGGCACAGTGGTTAAAAGTTTGGCTTCTAACCAAAAGGTTGGTAGTTCAAATCCACCAGCAACTCCTTGGAAACTCTATGGAGCAGTTCTACTCTGTTCTATAGGATCAAGATGAGTGAAAGTAAACTCAAAGGCAACAGGTTTTGGAAGGTTGGTGTGGTTTTTGTAAATTCCCTTAATTTCTGTTTATTTGGAAATGTCCTAATTTTTCCATCATATTTGAGAGATGATTTTGCTGGATATAGTCCTGGTGGCACATTGGTTAAGTGCTATGGCTATTAACCAAAAGGTCAGCAGTTCGAATCCACCAGCTGCTTCTTGGAAAGCCTATGTGGTAGTTCTACCCTGTCCTATAGGGTCTCTATGAGTCCGAATCAACTTGATGGCAACTTTTTTTTTTGTAAATACAGTTCTTCGTTGGCTTTTTTCCCCCACAGGGTTTTATATATGTCATTTTGTTGCCTTCTTGCCCACGTGGTTTCTGCCAAATAATCAGAGCTTAGTCTTACTGGTTCCGTTTCGTAGGTGACTTTTCATTTTTCGTGAGCAGCTCTCAGGATTCTTTGTTTTCTTTGGTTTTGGTAAGTTTGATTACGATATGTCTTGGTGACTTTTTTGGGGGTCTGTCGTAAGTCAGAATTGACTTGATGGCAAAGGTTTTTTTTTGTTTTTTCCTGTAAGTGGTTTATTGAGCCTCTTGGATGAATATCTTCTCATCAAAGGGAATTGCCCATCAGCAAATCTTTGACAATTCTCATTGTGTTTTCCATTGCCTCTCCTTCTTCTGGAACTCTGTTCACATGCAAATTTTCCCTCTTGATAGTGTCTCGTATAATTCTTAGGCTGTCTTCATTTTTCTTCTTTCTCTGTTTTCCTCAAACAAATTGGTGTCAAGAAATTTGTCCTCAATTTAGCTAAGTCTATGTTCCACTAATTTATTTCTGTTCCTTTATCCTTCTCTTCTGTTGTCTATTTCTGATATTTTATTGTTAAACTTTTGGATTTCTAGTTGCTCTTTTTGTATGGTTTCTAATTGTCTATTTATTTTGTCGTTTTGTTCTTGTGTTGTTTTCCTGAATTCTGCTATTGTCTGTGTTTTCCTTGATCTGTCTGAGAATCCTGTATATTAGTCTTTTGAATTACTATTTCTTCTTCCAGAGGTTTTCTGTTTTTTTATTTTGGTCACTTGCTAGTGCCATCTTGTTCTGATTCTTTAATTGATTTACTATTGTCTCTTGTCTCTGAAACTTCAAGGTGTTAATTTATTTATGGATTTATTATACATTTGTTTGCTGTGTCCTGATTTTTTGTTTAGTTTTGTTTTTACATATCTGAGTAGGCAGGGTATATGTGCTGCTCTTGTCACTAGTCTGGGCTCTGGAGCACTCACCTCCTGTACCTGGGTAGGTGGGGCAGCGACTGGGTGTGTGAGCGTGGTTCTCTGTTCACCGATCTTGTGAGGTGGCTAAGGATGTAGCTGGTATTTCTGGGGAGATGATATGTATGTCCAGCTGGTCAGCTATGAGTGGGTGCAGGGATAGTTCCCACTGGTGGCTGGATTGGGTGTAGTGTGTGCATACTGTCAGTTGCCAGGTGTTCTGAGCGAGGGTGCTTCGGTCACCAGTCACCAGGTAGGTGCCACGAAAACTCTCACCGATGGTCCTGGGTAGGCTGGGCTGGGTGTGGGTGGTCAAAGCCAGGCACAAGCCTCCAGTTGAGGGGGTCAGGGTGTGATGCAGGGTGAAAGGCATATACATATATTTTGTAAGTGATTGTATTTTGAGAGAAAGTTCATTTGGAAGTTAAGGGTTCAGGCTCTGACTCCACAAACTTGGGATTCCAATCCTAGCTTTGTGGCTTTGAGCAAGCTTCTAAAGCCTGCCAAGCCTCAATTTTCTAATTTGTAAAATGGGGAGAATACCTGTACATACTTCATAGGGTTGTTGTGATGATTAAATGAGACACCCTTTCTAATAAGACCTGAAGAGTTTTGTTTAGGTATTTATTTAGCAAATAATATCTGGTGTACAGGCACTGTTGTAAATCTTTACAAATAATAACTCATTTATTACTTCATTTAATATTTAAAGCATAATAACTTCTTAAGGTAAGCACTCTTAATATTTCTATTTTATAGGTGAGGAAACCGAGAGGCCAAGAGCTTAAGATAACTGCTCTGCACTGTTAGACAAGATCAGAACCAAGACTGCACTATGGGTGGATGGGCTCAAGAATTCATGGCCCTAAATGACATTGCTTTTTTTCTGGTCTTCATTTCTGCAAAAAAACAAAAAACAAAAAAAGTAATTATGTTGTTATGATCAAGATTTTCACATAATTTGTATTTGACTGACAGCTGTTACCTAAATGTTTAAAAATATATTGTGATTAAAGTATATAAAATTCAAACGTATTTTCATCAAAATACAAATTAAATGTATAAAATTGAAAATTTTTAAAATTATTTTTATGTTTTTAAAAAATTATTTTTAATAAAACGTTGAAAATTATATATTAAGACCAAATGGAAATAAAAACCAAGAAAACCAAACCTGTTGCCTTCGAGTCACTTCAGACTAATAGGAACCGTATAGAACAGAGCAGAACTGCCTCACAGGGTCTCCATGTAGCGGGTGGTGGATTAGAACTGCTGACCTTTTGGTTAGCATCGAACTCTTTATGACTGCACCACTAGGGCTTCAAATGTGAAATATAATATATTAATTAAAAAAAATAAAAATTGACTAAACCTGAAATTTGAATTCAAAATTTTGAAAATTTAATGAAATCATATTACATAGTTCAGACACGCGATCCCTCACATTACATATTTTAATAAAAACTCTTCCCAGTCCTAGCAATCAATGTCTATCTAGTTGCCATTTAGAATGATGCATCACACATGTTATATTTTTGTTGTTAGCTAGTTGAGTCTGCTCTGACTCATGGCGATCCAATGGACAACAGAACAAAATACCGCCTGGTCGTGTGCCATCTTCATGATCACTGATATACTTGAGTACATTGTTGCGGCAACTGTCTCTTTTGAGTGTCTTTCAGCATAGGGAGCTCATCTTTCAGCACTGTATTGGACAATGTTCTGTTATGATCCATAGGGTTTTCAATGGCTAATATTTGGAAGAGATAGGTAAGCCTTTCTTTCTAGTCTGTCCTGGTCTTGAAGCGCCACTGAAACCTGTCAATCATGAGTGACCCTTGTGATGTTTGAGATACCAGTGACACAGCCTCTAGCAAGTCACCACAGTACAACAAGCTGAGAACCAGGAGGTGGATATTATGCGTATCGGTTACCGCCTGCTATCAAGTTCATTCTGACTCATGGTGTCCCCGTGTGTATCAGGGTAGAACTGTGCTCCAGAGGGTTTTCAAGGGCAGATTTTTTTCAGAAGTAGATCACCAGGACTTTCTTCTGAGGCTCTCCTGGGTGGACTCAAACCTCCAACCTTTTGGTTAGCAGCCAAGTGTGTTAATCATTAACAGGGACTCTGATGTTACATCATGTTATTGTTGTTATTGTGTTCCGTCAAGTCAATTCTGACTCACAGTGACCCTATAGGACAGAGGAGAACTGCCTTATAGGGTTTTCTAGGCTGGAATCTTTACGGGAGCAGATCCCCAGTTCTTTTCTCCTGTGGGGCTGCTGGTGGGTTGGAATTGCTAAACTTTTGGTTAGCAGGGCTGCTTGATGCTATATCTAGACCTCCTTAAATACAAATTTAAGAGTAATGTGAATTGTTTAAAATTGCAAAATGTTTTTCACATGCCACATGCAGCTGTTACAAATACTAATTTGTGAGAAGTTCTGAAAGGATAAATTGGAGACAAAGAGAAACAAGAAAATGGGTACTTGGCACTACTAGGAACAGAAACTTGTTTTGCAGGAATCTATTGTACATATCCTATCTGAAAAGGATGATTGCTGTGATCCTCTCTTGCCTAAGCGTTATTACTGCTCAACTCTTCCCCACACTCTGCAGCACTGTCCATCTCCAATGTCAGCAGTGACACAACCCATAAACCCTTGTAGCATTCAGACATAATTTTGTTTCCAGGACATAGGACTAGATGTGAAATATTTCCCTGGGCCTGAATTGTGTTACTCATGAGAGAGATATTTAGGGTTATGGGTATTGCCATTCCAGTGCTGAGCACCATGCCCTGAGAGACAGAAATGTCCAGGTGTTCTTTAATATAATTATTTTTGTTTGTTTATGGTGTCTGAGACACTCTAAAGTGCCCTTCTTGCATAGCCGAAGGGTGATACTGCCTAACTACTAAGTACAGGACCAGGGCATTTTTTTAGATGAGGCAGATATTTGATCGCATCTTAAAGGAGATATAGCCCCATGGGGCATGTTCCTGAGGGCATGTGCAAAGGCCCAGAGGTACATAGGAGCATAGCATCTTC
This sequence comes from Dugong dugon, assembly GCA_030035585.1. Lineage (NCBI taxonomy): Eukaryota > Metazoa > Chordata > Mammalia > Sirenia > Dugongidae > Dugong > Dugong dugon. Next base: position 45,138,997 of record CM057474.1, read on the forward strand.
TGGGAACTGCAGACATGTCTGTGTGGCTAGAGCACAGGATGCTGGGAGGTGAAGCAGGAGAGTTAAGTTGGGATACATCACAGGGACCTGAAGGGCTATTTTAAGGAATTTAATCCTGAAGTCTTAAAGAGTCTTATACAGAGAAAGTGTTTGATTACATTGATCCTTGGATGTGGAAGATAGGAGCAGGGCAAGAACAGAGGCAGAGACACCAATTAGGGTAACAACTATCTCAGCGAGAAACAATGATGATCTTAACAAAGATGTGGTAGTAGAAATGGAAGTGTTGAGACAAGCTGAGAGGGATTTGGGATATAGTGAAAAGCTGAATGTAAAGGTAGGCCTGGCACATAGTAGTAGTTTAATAAATGTTTGTTGAAGTAAAATGTGCTTCTGTTTACTGTGCCTCCAGCATTTTAACTACACTATCACATGCCTTTGCTTAACTATGAATTCATTTGAATATATTGTTTTGATACTTTGAATTGCAAAGTGAGTAAATTTTGTTCACCAAGGAAAGGTTGATTCCAAGAGTCTGTGGCAAGAAGTTCACTGCGAAGTCGAGTCTGATATTGTTACACAGCTGACTTCATTCTCAGTGTGAACAGTTCTTGACTGTTGTCTCCTTGGGTTCAAGAAGTTCATCTCACAGGTCCATCAGGTCATAGATAATTGGATGGTCATAGATATTTGGGTTATAATGTACACTGCTCATCAACAAGTTTTCTGTACATAATATACTGCCCTTCAGTTACCATTGCTAAGATTCTTTGTCTACTTCTCCCAGTGGAAAAATTTTGCAATCATTCTTAGATTTTCTGAATAGCTTGAACTTTTACAGAATGTTCCCTTTGTTTTTTAAAGTGCCGAATCATTCATTCCTAAATCAAGTTTAACCTAAAAAGACTTTGGCGGGGTTTACCTAAAAGGACTTCATGTGACCTTTCAAAACTGACTAGGGGAAGATTTATAACAAATGTAACTTGAACTTGGCCTGAAAGTTTGAAAGTCATAGGCAATGGGGCTTATATTTCTTTGGTATCTCTCTTTAAAAGCCTCTTCTTATTCATGCGTACTAAACCTGTTTTTTCAAGTGATCCACTTGACCTTTTGATGCAAGTTCAATACCGCTGGTCACGAAAACATATCTTAACCTTAAATGGAGGAATATGAAAAGTCCAGACTTAACAACAAGGCACTCCACATCTAGTCATCTCTGCTACTGCTATTGACTGTGCGCTCCAGTTCCAATAACCACTTCTGTTCCGATTCTACGTACCTGAGTGTAGGCGCTGAAAATTCCAAACTAAGATAGGGACCCTAACATGCTTTTATCCATTTTCTCCAGAAATTGGAGTCTGGTTCCTTAACCTAGCTTTGGAACTGGTTAGTGGGAACCAGGTTGGGGTGTGTGTCAAGATTTATAGTTTGAATAATTTGAGATGTTAACGCAACATCTAAATGGAGATATCAAACAGACAATTGATGTGGGCATGTGAAGCTCCATCGGGAATGGAAATATAAATTTTAGGATCATAGTGTTAGATTAACTTTGAGGCCATCGTGGTAACGGATCCATAAATCACATTATAGCAAGTCTAAAATTTTGCTAATTAACTCTTTTTTCCTACATTAAACCTGTGTTTTTTAATTTAATGATTTTGGATAATAAGATTTCTTCTGGAACATAGCTTTTGCGTTACTAGTGATCAGACTGTACCAACGTATGCTTGTCTGAGCAGTGTGTAACACGGATTTTATTTCTTTGCTTCATTGACAACATTGTGTATTATTTTTAAAATCTTTGCTAATTTTATACATGAAGAATGATGGAACATTGTTTTAATCTGCACTTTGATTATTAGTGAGATTGAGCATTTTTCATGTATTTATTGATCATTTGTATTTCTTCCTTACTGAATTGCCTGTTTATGACTTCTTGCCATTTTCTCTTAAGAATTCAATGTTTGTATTAATAATTTGTGAAAGCTTTTTATATAGCAACGGCATTGCTCCTGTGGATGCCATTTATATTGAAAAAATTTCCCCAGTTGTCATTCTCCTTTTCGTTAAAAAAGTGTTTTTTGTTGTTGTTGCTTTGACCTACATATTTAAATTTTTAATAGTTCAATCATTCTGTTACTTTTCGGTTTGTGCCTTTGGTGTTTTGGAAGAATGTTCTCCATCCATAGATTATTTAAATATTTACATATTTTCCTAGTACATTAATGATTTCATTGAAAAATTTAACCATCTTGGGTTTATTTTTGTGTATGGGGTGAAATAAGGCTTTAAGCAATTTTTCTAAGTAGCTAAACATTGTTTCAGCACGGTGTAGTTCTGTTAGGCATATTTGTTTCTACTGGTCAATTTAGTAGCTAGGTGGTGCAAAGCGTTTGGGCTGAACTACAGATCTAAAGATTGCAGTTCAAATCCACCCAGCAGAACTGTGAAAGTAAGCTTGGTTATCTGTTTCTGTAAAGATTAAAAAAAAAACAAAAACCCCGAAAACTAAACCTGTTACCGTCAAGGCGATTCTAACAGAAGCAGACTGCCACATCTTTCTCCCACAGAGTGGCTGATGGGTTCGAACCACCAACATTTGGTTATCAGCCTAGGGCTTAACCATAGTGCCACCAGCTCTCCTTCTATAAAGATTACAGCCGAGAAAACCCTATGGAGCAGTTCTACTCTGTAACACATACGGTGGCCGTGAGTCAGAATTGACTCCATAGTAATTTTTTTTTTAATAACATAATAGAAAATAACATAGCCAAGTAGTTTAACATGCATCTGCCTCTAAAGGGTATTAAAATACTTACTGATTATTTGGGAAAAGTATGCTCTTTAGCCTCTGAGAGGAAAAAAAAATGAAACTATTTAAACTCCATTCCTCTCTGACATAATTACTATTTCTACCTTCTCATAGTAAGGGAATTAAAACAAAAAAAAAAAACCCAAACTCATTGCCGTGTAATTGATGCTGACTCATAGCAACCCTACAGGACAGGGTAGAACTGCCCCATAGGGCTTCCAGGGAGCACCTGGTGGATTTGAACTACCAATCTTTTGGTTAGCAGCCAAAGCCCTTAACCACTACACCACCAGGGTTTCCAGGTAAGGGAATTAACATCCCCATATGCCCATGTTAGAAACCTCTAAGAAATACACTTGTGCCCTGAGGATTCTAACTCTTTCAAACATGATCCCTTTGTCCACCACTTCATTTTTTTGGTATAAAGATAAAAATGAGAGTATATGCACATATCTTTAAGACTCTCAGTTACTCCTTGTGAGTTACTTCTCTATTGCATGGAAGATTTGTAAACAAGAATGCTTAAAGCCTTTTCTCCTAATTCTTTTCAAGATTTTAATTATTAAAATCTTTTTATTTTATGCATTTTCTCTTTAGCTTTATAATTGTGTCTATATAAGCTTATCAACACAAATTTACTGATCTCCTTGGAATAGGTAGAATGCCTGTATCTACATATATTAGTTTCCTAAGACTACTGTTACAAAATACCAGAAACCGACTGGCTTATAAGAACAGGAACTTATTATCTCACACTTTGGAGGCTAGAAGTCCAAATCAACATGTCTAAGTCTCTAGGGGAAGATCCTTTCTTATCTCTCCCAGCTTCTTGTAGCCCCAGGCATTCCTTTGCTTGTAGATGTATCTTCATATGGTGCCCTTCCTCTGCCTGCCTTTCTGTGTCCCTTTTTCTCTTTTATAAGGACACCACTTAGATTGGATTAGGACCCACCTTACTCCGTTATGACCTCATGTTAACCAATAACATCTTCAAAGATCCTATTTCCAAACAAGGCTATATTCATAGGTAACAGAGGTTAAGACTTTAATATATATTTTGAGGGGACACAATTCAATCTGTAACACTGGCTCCATTCTGTTCAAGTAGAGCAGTCCTGGAGTAAATGCAATTATTTATTCATTTCTACCTATGCCTGTCTGTTTGTGTCTTTGTCCATCTACTGAGATTGAAAATAGCCAAATCTAATAAAAATAATAAAGAAATCGTAACACAGTATCTCATAGCGTGTAGACAGCCACAGTGGGTAAATAAGCATTTGGAGTTTATAGATAATCATGAAGACAATGCTTATAAAACAAGTATTTCCTTATGTTTTCGTGGTCTTGGATACGGAGAATGTTGATGGCTTGCACAGTGATTCTGGTCCACTGCTAATCTGATGATGTCTTCCTCAACCCAATCTTATTTCCTTCTGTTCCTTTTTAAGCCTCTTTTATAACCTACTTGCTAGCTTATTCATTAATAAATGAAACACTTCACTAAGGACAGATTCTCTTTCTTTTTCATCTTTTTTTTTGTTTTTTAACTCTTCTGCAATGGGATCTTGTATCAACTAAAAACGATAATTGGAAAGGAAAAAAACAAACAAACAAACCACAAAAAGATATTTCATGAAGAATCCTGGAACTATACTGTCATTCAGTCTACAGGGAATCTGCAATAAAGAATGAGGTAGAGAGGCAAGAATAAATGCTGAATTAGGAAGCAAGCTCAAGAGAAACTTGGAAGTCCATTGTCACACAATTATAGTTTAGGGCAGGGTTCTTTTGTTTCAATTACAGGATGCTAATTTTTTATCGTGGTAAAATATACACCACATTAAATATGCCATTTTAACCATTTTCAAGTGTACAATCCAGTGACATTAATCAGTAATAATGTTGTGCAACTATCACTAACTATTGTTTCCAAAACTTTTTCATCACCCCAAACAGAAACTCTATATCCATTAAACAATAATGACCCATTTCCCCCAGCCCATGGTTACCACTAATCTGCTTTCTGTCTCTATGCATTTGTCTATTTTAGAGATTTCATAGAGATAGGATCATACAATATTTGCCTTTTTGTGTCTGGCTCATTTCACTCAGCATAATGTTTTCAGGGTTCATTGATGTCACAGCATGTATTAGAATGTCGGTCCTATTTACGGCTGAATAATATTCCATTGTATTTTGTGTGTGTGTGTGTGTGTGTATACCACATTGTATTTATCCACTCAAGGGATGCTAAGTTTTTAAATTAAGGGTTTGTGTGTATGTGTTTAATAAAAATGACAAGAGGAAAGAGATACTAATTTTATAGTTATCCATGTTGTAGCTACAGTCAGATTGTTCAAACACCATGATAAAAGTCTCACTGTGGCTTGTTGTTGTTATTAGTTGCCATTGAGTCATCTCCAACTCATGATGACCTTATGTATAACAGAATGAGACTTTGCCCGGTCCTGCACCATCTTTATGATTACGGTGTGTTTTAGTCCATTGCTTTTGCTATAGTGTCAATCCACTTCATTGAGGGTTTCCTACATCCAAAAAAAAAAAATAATTTTATTGTATTTTAGGTGAAAGTATATAATACAAATTAGTTTTTCATTCAAAAATTTATATACATATTGTTTTGTGACATTGGTTGCAATTCCTGTAATGTGTCAGTGGTCTCCCCCTTTCTCTTTCCACCCTAGGTTCTCTGTGTCCATTTGTATAGTTTTCCTGTCCCTTCCTGCCTTCTCCTCTTTGCTTTAGGGCCAATGTTGCCCATTTGGTCTCATATACTTGATTGAACTAAGAAGCACGTTCCTCACGTGTGTTGTTTGTTTTATAGGCCTGTCCAATCTTTGGCTAAAAGGTGGACTTTGGGAGTGGCTTCAATTCTGAGTTAATGGGGTGCCCGGGGGCCATAGTCTTGGGGCTTCCTCCAGTCTCTGTCAGACCAGTAAGTCTGATCTTTTTTTGTGTGTGAATTTTGTTCTACATTTTTCTCTTCCTCTGTCCAGGACCCTCTACTGTGAACCCTATCAGAATGGTAGGAAGTAGTAGCTGGGTACCATCTAGTTCTTCTGGGCTCAGGCTGTTGGAGGTTGTGGTTCATGTGGTCCATTGGTCCTCTGCACATATATTTAACTTGTGTCTTTGGTTTTCTTCATTCTCCTTTGCTCCAAACACGATGGGACCAGTAGATGTGTCTTAGACGGCTGTTCACAAGATTTTAAGATCCCAGAGGCTACTTACCAAAGGGGTGATGTAGAACATTTTCTTTATGAACTATAAGCGCAGGGTTCTTAACCTGAGACCAGGATTGACTTTGTGATGTTGGAGGAAGGAATGAAGTAAGTCCTAAATGTTCTAAAATTCAATGCAAAATTTTGCATGTATCTGATTATGTACATTTTTTTGGGGGGGGTTCATAACTTTAATCAAGTATCCATGGGAATCTGGGACCACAAAATTTTAAAGAACCATGCAAATCAAATAGCCTGAGTTACAAGAATTATTAGGAGTATCTTCTTTTGAGTCACATAAGGAAATTAAATTTAAAAAAGATATTCTTCTTTCTTCCCCCCTTTGCTCTAATGCTCCCTTTGATGAATTTAATGTTTTTAGAGTTATTTTACTAAAAGTTACAGAAATGAACAATTTGGAAAATACGTTGAGCTACTCGAACCCACAAATTGGCAGAAAGCTTGCCATAAATGTTCACCATGGTACTTCTGAGAAGCAGTAAGATAGAAAAGAGCAAGGAAAAGAAGTATCCTTCTACCTTTTTAGCTTATGCTGCTCCCTATCAGCCGACATTGTCATATCTGGATGCCTAGAAGCCCAATAGATTTGGCATAAAGTTCAGTTGCCAATTATCATGGAAAAACCAGAGAATCCTTGCAGGATGTTCAAATCCTCTACCTAAGTTGACAAGGGAAGAGGGCACACAGCAGGACGGTGATTCAAAGAAACATATGAGTTGCATTTTTAGACCACCTAATGGCTATTCTACATGTCATCTCTCAACAGCTGCTTTTCTCGGCTACTGCGGATAAATGTGGAAAGCCCCGTAATGCACCTCATGAGTTCTGCCAAATATATGAAATTCTGACAGACTCAGTAAGGGGAAATACGCTCCCCAGTTGGCATTTGGTTTAGGGATAAAGTCTGATGACCATTATATATCTTCTGTCACTTCTTTGCCCTTTGGGTGGGTGGCAGTTTTATTAGTAAGGCAGGACCGGATCTCCAAGACTGGATTATGTCCTGAGGCAATCTCTTGAGATATAAGAGATAGAAGTGAGCAGTGAGACAGGGGGACCTCATAACATCAAGAAAGCAGTGCCAGGAGCAGACTGGGTCCTTTGGACTGGGGACCCTGTGCAAAGAAGCTCTTAGTCCAGGGAATACCGAAGAGAAGAAGGCCGACAGAGAGAGACAGCCTTCCCCTGGAGCTGATGCCCTGAATTTGGACTTTTAGCCTACTTTGACTTGGAGGAAATAAACTTCTCTTAATCAAAACCATCCACTTGTGGTATTTCTGTTGTAGCAGCACTAGATAACTAAGACGCAAGGCTTACTGATTTATCTATAAATCCTGTAACATACTTTATTCTTTTTTTTTTAAAAAAATGGATCATCAACTTGGATGTTTTTTAGGTCCTTACTGTGAAAGTAGGAGCCCTGGTGGTACAGTGGTTAAAGCGCTTGGCTGCTGGGAACCCACAAGTTGCTCTGTGGAGAAAGATGTGACAGTCTGCTTCCATAAAGATTTATAGCCTGGGAAACCCTATGGGGCAGTTCTACTCTGCCCTACATGTTCGCTATGAGTGGGAATCGACTTGACGGCAGTGGGTTTGGTTTGGACTGTGAAAGTTGTTTTTTTGCTCAACTCTGTTTAGAAAATATTTTAGAATATTATAGACCCTGAGTACGTTTTATAGATTCTTCTCTCAAATTATACTAATAATCTTTCTTTGGGTCTTACAGTAAACTTGGGTAAGTTCAGAATTAAGATCCTATCAATATTTCTCACATGAAATAAGATCATAGAACAGGCATAACCGTTCCAGGCTTTCTCAATATTTGGCAAATACTATAGTAATATACAGAGCCATATTACTTTTGCAGATAAAGTATTTTATATTTATAGAATGCTTATGAAGCAGAGATACGGAGTTATTTGGGCCCATTACAGTGTTTTAGATTGTTGTAAAAATACATACAACACAACATTTGCCAATTCAACATTTTTCAGGTACACAATTTAATGATACATTACATTACCATTACATTTTGACAAGGAGGATTCCCTTAAATTTGGGGCTCAGAATAAGTAAGTCTTCCTTACTAAAATGTAAGGGCCCTAAATAAAATATTTCCAAAGGAATCTTTGGTACGGTTTTAGGTATATAAAATAAATATTGCCTTTACAGAAATCTGCTTAGTTTGTATTTTTAACGATGATTATACTTACTAGAGGTTTTGACTGAATCTGTGGTGTTAGACAAGATTAGAACATTGGAATGAGAGTGGACTTTCTAATACGATTTCCCAGAAAAGGGAACTAAAGTAAACCACAAGACTCAAAACTGGACATAGGATTTGTAGAATTCTGATGTAGCTACGTCTTCAGAAAGAATGAGCTTCAGATTAAGTGTGCATCTGACTAAAATACTACATAATTCTAAACTGTGGCTCTAAGCCCAAATGATTCTTTCAGCGTTTGTCTAAACCGTTCACTGCCGGATTTGCCTCTAATTTTGAAGTGTAGATTTTCCATGGAGGCTAAATAGTTAAAATAATGGGGGAAAAAGTGGCTCTTACCAATGAGAGGAGGAAAAGTAGAAACAATAACCAAAAGCATCATTATCCTATCTATATAAAAATATTTTTATCACAGAAAACAAAATGGTAGTTATGTTGGGCCAACACAAATAATACCAAATGCAGTTGTTATCTTAGCTGTAAATTTGTCTTCAAGAGTAAACAAACGACTTTCTCAATATTTTATCTCAAGCTACTCTTAGGTTATTACATTTGAGGCAAAATAACACTGCAAGTAAGGCATTTAAGATTTTTGAATGCAAATGGGGTAGAAGCTTATTTTTTTAAATAAAAATAAATTGCATATTATACAAGAAGACAGGAATAAAATTATTTTATTGGTTCCACTAAACTTAATAAAATAGTAAGAGATACAAATCACTAAGAAATTATTCAGTATATCTTAATTGCAGTTATGAAGAATTCCACAAGATAAATTTGAAGTTTAGCACAAGTTTTGCAAGCTTGTAAATCATAATTTGAGTTAAGTATTAAGAACTAAAATTAAGGTTTACTAGCTCTACAGATTAAATTTGTAGCTTTGCTGTCTTGCTAGCATCGAAATAAATCTGTTTTTAAAAAATTATTATTTTACTGAATTATGTCAGAAGCAAGGCTGGGTTCCTTGAGGATGGATAAGCTTCCTTCTGGGCCATTAGAATGAAGCTCTCACTATTCTGCCCTTCAGAGGCTGAGGTGGTCGGTTGTTGTGCTGTATAGGGACAGCATTTTCACCTTCAACATTTGATAGAAGACTGCGGAACTGGGCCAGCTGGAAGGAAGGATGAAATATTTAAAGAATCAAAAGCTATGAAAACTACACAAAGCACTTCATTTCCAGTATATTTAATGGTATTTAGAAAACTGAACTGAGGATGGCAGTGTTTTCACCAACGGGAAGGGAGGAAGCCAAACATTCTTTCACTTATCTCTGAAATTTATTTATGATGGGCTGGCTTAGAATACCAGCTTTCTCACTTGCCAAGTAGACAGCCTTGGGCAAGTGATTTACCAGCTTGATGCCTCAGTTTCCTCGTAGTGCCTACTTCCCTAGGTTGCTGTCAAGATTAAATGGATTAATACATGAAAAGTACTTACGATGGTGCCTGGCACATAGTGTGTGCTCACTTAATGTTGGCTATTTATAGGACAGTGCCTGTCCTGTAGGTTTGTTATGGGAGTTGGCTGATAAAATATATGCAAAGCACGTAATGTAAATAGTTAGCAATGGATAGTGAGAGTTCTCAATCTGATCTTTGTTCTGCATAATGTCAAAGAACAATATTATAAAGCACTTTTTAAATAATCCAATAGGCCTATGTCAGAAATGAACTCCTCAAAATCTTAATCGGAAAAAAATCTCATTCATTAATAATATTAATTGAAATGATATTTCTGCTTTCTACTTCTAATTCCCACTCATTCACCTTTGATACTCTACCTGTTCTGAGCTGACACTGATGGGCTCCTTACAGATGATCCAAGTTACACTCTCATGAAGAGGGGGATGAGTCAGAGAGCCAGAGTAGGTCCAGTAATGCAGAGATGAAGGAAGGAGAGTAGAAGGGTCAAAATTTGTGAATGGAGCTCGTTTTCCCTGAAGAAAAAGACAAGTAATGTATCATTATATCATGATGTAAATTATTTATATCATGTATGTAAGAATCATATACATATATATAAAGTACACACGTAATTATTACATATGTAATCTTGAGATTTTAGCTAAGGATTTAATTGAATTTTCTATTAATATTATTTCATGATTGGTGTGTTTGTGGATATAAAATCTAAAAGCAATAGAAGAAAAAAGACTGGAGATTTACTACATTGGTTTTGACTAAGCAATCTTTCTCTTTCCTCCTTTGGCTGAAGATAAGCAAAAGATTAAAAAAATTTTTTTTTACAATTTATATTCTTTAAAAAATATTTAATTTCCACTCTAAAACATTACTTGTTTCTCTGGAAATCATGTCAAGCACTGTTCTAGTGTCAAAGATCTATTTACATGCATACTGATTACATTTTGGCCTTATTGTATATTTCCCATTATTTTTTCTGATTGATTATTGTCAGTCTTTAGGAAATGAACTGAAATTTTCATGCTAATCTTTTGTACGTCAACTTTACCAGACTTTTATATTAATTCTGTTTTTAGGTGACTGTTTTGAATTTTCCCGTATGTCAGTATTCATATCATCAGCTCATGAGGACAGTTTTGTCTCTATTTCTCCAGTACGTATTCTAACATGTCCTCTTATTTCTTTCTTTCTTTTGTTTATTTTATTGACCAGGACCTTCATTATAATGTTCAGTTGTAGTGGTCACAGTTGGTATCCTGGTCTTTTTCCTGACTGAAATGGAAAGGCTTCAAATGTTTCACTATAAAGTTTAACGTTTGATCCAAGTTTCTAGCAGCTACCCTTTATCAAGTTCAAGAAGTTTACGTAGAAAGGGTGTTGAATTTTATCAAATGCTTTTTAAGCATCTAATAAGTTTATATAGTTTTTCATCTTTAATTGCTTACTATAATCATATATTGAACCATCCTTGCATTCCTGGGATAGACTCTACCTGTTCAGAAGCATTGCTATTTTAATACATGTTCAAATTTGATTTGCTGTAAATGATTTTAAGATTTATTTCAACTATATTCTTAAGAAAAATTGGCCTATGGTTTCCTTTTTGTGGTTTTCTTACCCAGTTTTTATGTTAAGTTTCATTAAATTGTTGAGACGTTTACTGTCTGTTCCCTAATACGGGAAGTGTAGTGAATACTGGTATGATTGTTTCTCAAAGGTTGAATAAAACTTTCCCATAAAATGATCTGGGCCTAGAGTCCTCTGTTAACGGATAATTTAAAAAATATCTTTTCCATTTCTTTTTAGATTCTCTATGTATTTAGCTTTCTAATTCTTTTTGAGTTAATTTTCAGATTTCATGCCTTCGTAGAAAACTATCCATTTTATCTAAAATTTCAAATTTGTTGGTATAATGTTTTGTATGATTTTCTCCTTTAAAATTTTCTTCCGTATCTTTAGTTATCCCCCACCTCGTATTTCTTACAATTTCTTTTCTATGGGTATCTTTTTCTTTTTTCCTTCATCACACTTGCCAAAAGTGTGGCTTTTTTGTTGGTCCTTTCAAAGAATCAATTTTCCATTTTACTGGTAAAATTTTGCTTTGTGCTTATTCATCATTTGTAGTTTTTATTTTATTAATTTTCCATTTATCTTCATTAATTCTTTCTTCCTATTTTCTTTTCATTTGTTGTTATTTTCAGTATTTATGAGTGGAGTGATTATCTTCAGTTTTTCTTACACTGTAATACAGCCATTTAAAGTTTAATTCTTTTTAGCCTCAACACAAGTCAGATTTATTTTACATGAAAATGTGACTGTCTTCCACACTATAAAATAAAATGAGAAATGTCTGACTTATGATTTAACTGTTTACTTTTAAAACAGTATGGCTGAGGTTGGATATATCAGAAAATCTACCTGCTTTTTTGAGTTGACAGATGGGAATCCTGGTTATCAAGCATTGCATACTAATGCTATCTCAAAAAGAATACCCTAGACTCCTCCACTTTTGTACTGCTAGAGAAGTATAGAAGTCTATCTTCATGAAATGAAAACAAATTCACATTTTAGTTGGATATAGTATTTAAAGCAAGCACGAATGGCTAAGTAACCTGTTCTTCTATAGACCTGATCCTGCGGAAATCAGTCAACAACTATAAAAAAAGAAAAACAAAAGAAAACAAATCCTTTCTCAGAAGTAAGCAGTATCTTAAGTAGTGCCTTGATTTTCAGATTGGTAGCTCTCTCTTCAGCCTTCCAACTCCCCACTTCAAATACTTACGTATATGGTTCCTGTAGTTTTGTGGATTCTTATTCTCTGATTTAAACTAGTTTAGTTAATCAATTTACCTTAGTTTTAACTGCACTTAAGGCATTAAGTACTTTCTGCAGTGTTGAGTTGGCTTGACCAACCTGGAGAAGAAAACAATAAAGAATGAGATAAAGACCGTTACAAATCAAACACAGTTTAGCTAAATTTTTATATTTAAAAAAAATTAAAACCAGTAACTGAGGGAGATAAAGTATTTCCTCTCTGCCTTAGGAGGTGGAATTTTGCACTATTTTGATAAATAATTTAGGTGTGTATCTTTATAAGCACTTGTACTCTATAAATTGTTTTTATAACCAATACATATTTAAAGAGTAACATATATAAATAGATGTAAAAACAAACGTCTTACTTTTGGTCAGTTATATTAGTTACAGTAAGTAAAGTGTATAGCTTAAAATAAGGAGCCCTGGCAGCGCAATAGTTAGGCACTCAGCTGCTAACAGAAAGGTTGGCAGTTTGAACACATCCAGTAGCTCGACAGGAGAAAGACCTGGCAATATGCTTCAATAAAAATTACAGCCTAGATAAACCTTATGGGGCAGTTCTACTCTGTCACATGGGATCACTGTAAGTCAGAATCAACTCAACTGCATCTAACAACAACATAGCTTATAACAAGTGCCCAACAAAGGTTTAGTAGAGTTACTATACTTCCGAAAGTTCCTTAGTTATCCAAGCAGATCCAATTTAATAATAAATTGAGAGGCTTTCCTATAGAGATTTGAGCAACATTTACCATTTTCAAAAATCAATGGAACCTTCTTTAAAGGAGAAAAAAAAAATCCTCTTCATCTTTCTTCCCTGATGAGATATTTAATTGAAAGTTTCCTGAATCTATGAGGTAGAAAGGATTTAGAAGAGCTGGTAAAATAGGAATTCCTTTTCCTCTTGAATTCCCCATTCTATCCTCATCTGAAACTTATTTCTCTCTTCAGAAGGTGAAGTAGAGAGAAAAAAAAGCAACAAAGCAGAACGAGAACTTTCCAAAAAGAAAGACTCGAATATCTTTTTGTCTTAGGTCGTTCTGTTTTGAGATCTGATCCCTAAGAAGTAGTGTTAGCAAAGCTCTGTAACTTACCTTCATCAAAACACCAATAACTGCCAAACCATCAGCCTTGGAGGCAGCTTCAGCACAACTGGAGTATTTTTCAGAATTCCAGTGAACTATGTGAAGCTAAAATAAAAATACTAATGTGGTTAATTAACAATTTATACCAGTTTAAAGACAGAAAGTAAATTATAAGTTATCTTGTTAATGTATGAAGCTGTTTCTTGGTTTTGATAGATAAAACTTATGTGAACACTTATTCAGTGGGTGGGAAGGGCTGTGTTCTCACTCTTACGAAGCCTTGCCTGTGTGCTGAGCAGAGTAGGCAGGTTGCAAATCAATCCGGGAACCAGTAAGTAAAATTTCTTTCCCCACAATATTGTAACCATACCTTGTTTTCTATATCTCTCTTTGGTACGAAAAGCTCGGGCGAGTTGGTTAACTAGTTTCAGGACAACAATTGGAATAGTTTACTCTCATGTGAAGAATTTCTTCCTAATTTTATGAGAAGGGTTTCCCGGACTGCCTGGGAGTCTCAGGGACCCTGTGTGGATACATACATGTTATATATTCATACATATAAAGTCAAAACCAAAACTTCTCTCCTTTCAATCTCCGGTCCCTCTGTTGACAGTTGGCTATAAATATCCAGATTTTTCTATGGTTACACAGACAATAATGCCTTCAAATAGACCAAACAAACTTCCATGTGAGGGCAGGTCAAGAGGCTGAGGGTGCTCGCACACCAGGAACCTGAGTCCCTCATCTAGGTGTGAGCTACTCTCTGTGCCTACTCTTATTATCAAGCTCAAGATCTTAAGCCCGTTGCCGTAAAGTCAATTCTGCTCAGAGGTCTTAGTAGAGACTTACTGAAGTGTTCCAGCCTGGCCACACCTGTGTTTCAGGCATGTCCATGCTTGAGCACTTAAATAAGAGGGGAATGTGGTGGGTTCCATTTTGGGCTGGGGATTTAAACGAAAGCAGCATCTCTTAAGGCTTGTCTGATGTCAAAGTGACAACTTTTGAGGTGTCCTCAAGGGAAAGGTGATTCTTGGGCTCAAGAATTTAGCTCCAAGATTGAACTGCCTCCTTCCACGTGAAAGTTTTCCCTCCACTGGCAAACATGGTGTATTTGAGTTTGATATTGATGGAACCAGAGAGTTCCTTATAGGGACAAAAATTTCTCATTCTTTGAAGTCATTATGATGGGGTCTTACGTGATATGGGAAACTGCTTCTGGGAGTATTCACAGTGTAATCATCTCTCATTTTCTAAGTTACATTACCTCTGCAGAAAATTTTTCTCCATCCACTGTGTGCTCGGAGCCATGGTCGTTTGCACTGCCCCAGTGAAAATGGAACTGACAGAGCCTGTAGCTTTCAGAGAGAGGACCGCCTTTCAGCACTGCAAGAAAAAGGGAACAACTATTAGCCTTATGAACACAAGGTCCAGCTTTTTTTCGCATTTCATGTAAACCAGAATCTTTGATGAAACTGTGTTGAAATGAAAGCTAACGCTAATGCTGAAGTATTCATCTTATCTTTTTTCCCACATCCATGATGACAGCATTCGTACGCATGGAGCACTCTTGACTGTGGCATAGATAAGATAGTCCATGTGTTATTCACAATTCCCAGCACACGAGCTGTTATTTGACCTGTTTCTACCTCCAATAAAGCATATTGGAAGGTGAGTGAATTATATTATTATAGGACCTTCCTTGAATCTGCTTTAATTTACAGATTTATTCATGCTTTGTTCAACAAAGACTGAATAGGCAGCATGCATCAGAATCTGAGGTAGTTTATTTTGAACAACAAATTACTCATCATGTACTTTATAACTGATCAATAGACAGCAGTGTGTCTGACCATGTGGTTAAGAATCCCTGGCCACGGACCCAGAGAAAGTGTGAGTGAAGTCACTTTAAAAATTTTAACATTGAACTACACAACCATAAAGAACAACGATGAGTCCATGAAACATAATATGATGGATCTGGAGAACATAATGCAGAATGAAATAAGTCAATGACATAAGAACAAATGTTGTATGATCCCACCTTCATAAGAAGACAAGAATATATATATATATATATATATATATAAAGGGACCAATGTTCATTGGTGGTTACAAGGGATGGATGGGAAGGGATGAGGAATCACTCTCTAGAGTATAGATGCTTGTTTTTGGCAATGGGAAAAGTAGCACAGAATGTGGGTGTGATGAGCACACCCTGACTAAAGTAATCAATGCTGCTAAGAAGCACACAAGAGAAAACGATGTTTGTGCTAAAGAATACGACATATAATTTGGCAACAACACCAACGATAACCAAAAAATGAGTGTATGGTTACATAAATAGGTGTATAGGCATATATGTGTATGTAGAGGCGAGTACATATGTGTGGACAGATAGAAATATCTATATATACCTGTACATACAGATATGTGTGTGCAGACATATATATTCATAGAGAACAGAGCTACAGATATATCCCAGACATAACCAAACACCACGCGAGATTGGTTCTGGGTTTGAAGGCTTAGGACCTTAGTCTCACAGGACAACTCAATCAACTCAGTCACAAAGTTTATGTTTTGCATCCTAGTGAGGTGAGTAGTGTCTAGGGTTTTAAAAGCTTGCGAGCAACCATCTAAGATGCAACTATTGGTCTCTACTGTTAGGCACAAAGGAGAAAGAAAGAAAGCAAAGTCTCAGAGAAGAAACTAGTCTACAGAGCTGATAGCTAATAGCCAACACAAGCCATGGCCTCATCTACCCTGAGACCAGAAAAACTAGATGTTGCCCGGCTACCACTACTGACCGTTTTGATGAGGGCCACAATAGATGGACCCTGAGAAAACAGGAGAAAAATACGGAACAGAACCCAAATTCTTGAAAAATTTAGACTTACTGGACCAGTTGAGACTGGAGGACTCCCTGAGACTAGTGCCCTGGATACTCTTTAAACCTTAAACTAAAACTATCCCCAGGTAATCTTTTAGTAAAACATCAGATACGGCACACAAACTAAAGGATATTATCCATGAATACGATGCTCCATGAAAGAACCATTTATATGAGACCAAATGGTCAACAACTACTCCAAAGATGAAAAGATAAGGGGGCAGGGTAACCAGAGTACTGGAACTGGAACAACCAGAATGGTGACACATGGTGAAAAATGTAACTAATGTCACTGAACAATTTGTGTAGGAATTGTTAAATGGGAACCTAATTTGTTGCATAAATTTCACCAAAAACACAATAAAATGTTATTTAAAAAAAAAAAGTAAAGAAAAATCCTTGAGATTTTGCATGATGAAGCTATTCTAAAATAAATGTATATTCTTTTCAGAAAGTTAACATTGAATGATTATGTTGTTTTGGGGAGTGTATCCAATCATATTATTAATTCAACACATACGATACTAGACCTATGTAATATTAATAATAGGCATAGCCCCAAGGCGCCTAAAATTTAGACTGAAAACCTTGTGGAAAAGTGCTACAACAAGTTTGGCTTTTTGAGTTATTAGAGTTGTCAAGAATTGTCATTTAAAAAATTATTCAACAAACATTTATGAAAAACTTACTATGTAGCAGGGAATGTGCTAGATTCTGGGGCATAAAGATGATTCAGTTATTACAGTCTAGTAGGGAGATGAGAAGATAGTTAAGTATACTGATGCACAAAACTGTCCCATGTAAACTTCATGCAAGACTCATTTGCTTGTTGGTACATGAACGTTTCACAATTAATTATAGAGTCATTTTTCTGGCTTAAGGGAAAAAAATATATATATTTTACCCCTGACTCTCTTCCCCACTGAGCTCTTCCACCCTCATCCCAATTAGATAATATTTGCCTTTTCAGTTTTTATGTTCACTGTGATTGGTTTATTTGACCTTTTGGGAAAAACACTGTTTATTCAGAGAGAGTGAGCATGCAGAAACATGTGATAGGATGAAGTGAGCGTAAAGAAGAGATGAGATGGTGCCGTTGAGGAGGTGTAAAACAAGACTGAGATGGGAGTTATAAAAATTGTCTTTACCAGATGTCCAAGGTGCTTTATCAGTTTACAGCAATATCTCTCACACACACACGCACGCACACCACTTACGACGGGCATTTGAGTTAAAGCCCCATTCTTTTAATTTCCCCAGTAGACTCTAAGACAATAATAATCATAAAGGTCTTTGGCTCACCTGATCGGTTGTCATTATCCTCAAAATTTACATGGAAGGAATGTCCCACATTGATAATTTCTTTGGCTGTGTCTGGATTGTAGGAGACACTGATAGGTTTCAGGGCAGTGTCATGTTTGGTTTCACTGGTTTTAATGTCGATAGGAGACTGGTTATTTCCATGGGCAATGGGGTACAGCTTGCCCCATTGCTCGGGACCTATCAGAACAAATGTATGATTACTACAAAAAACTTACCAAGTGCTTGATTCCAGTTTTAGGCATCTAGCTACCTGTTTGCTAGATTGAGGTTTATTGAGGTATCTTAAACGACGTTCTATTTAGTTTAATGGACATTCAGTGTTGAAGATGCCCCTTTTCTATACTATAAAACAGTATATTTGTCAACACTAGTAGTATAGGCCCATACTCATAGTCTATAGGATAAGACTATAAATATTTTACTATTAGCAATAGATTTCTAGTAGTAAAATCTACCTATCTATCCCACATGAAGGATTTTTGCTTTTGGAAAATACATTTTGTAGACAACCATGCCAAAGAACAACTCCTAAGAATACACGCAAAGATATTACAATTATTCAAAGAGACAATTCAAACTATTAACCTATGGTTATACAGTTATTTTAAATGCTTAATACCTCTGCTACTGAAAAGAGAATAAGCTATTATCTCCCATCTATATGAGCAGAGCTCTTACCGTTTTTGCCATCATATCCCCAGTCAGCACTTGCCATGATCTTCTACTTAGTTTTCTTTTTCTGAAACAAAGATAACAACTTGAATTACTGACTGGGACCGTGTATATAGCAGACACTATAAACCACCACTTGGGGTTTTTCTAGAAGCTTCCCTGTCCTTTAATATGTTACTATGTCACCATCTCTGCCTATAAGGAAATATGTATGTGTAAAAAGAGATGTTCTAAAAAAAGTTCAGGAGGGTCATGTCAGTCCAATTGTTTAAAAGAGAAGTATCAAAGTCTTAGTCTTTATAAAACCAAGCCCTGTCTCTCAAGTTATTAGAAAATAGAGCTGAAAGCTACCACACACCATTCTTTGCATTTTCTAAATTACAAATGACTTTGTGCACTTGATATTTCCAATTCTTCCCTTGCTGGATACTTTTAAGCAATATTACCAATAAAAACAAACCCATTGCAATTGAGTCAATTCCAACTCAAAGCGACCCTATAGGACAGAGTAAAACTGGCCCGTAGGGCTTCCAAGGAGCAGCTGGTGGATTCAAATTGCCAACATTTTGCTTACCGGCCAACCTCTTAACCACTACGCCACCAGGGCTTTTAAGCAATATTAGCAACACTTAATTAATAAGGAGAAAAATTTGCTGTTTATAGACTGATCTGTACTAGTATCATGATGTTACTAAGAAAATTAAATTAAAAAAGAAAAAAATTAAATTAAATAAATGTACTGGAAAATGTTAACTTTTCTATCTTAAGAGAATTAAAGAACTACAATTTTCTCTAAAATGAAAAAAAATGAAAGAAAGAAATTAATGCTGGTTTGTAATACATATGATACAGAATGGTGCATTTCATGAACACACTGAGGATGAGAACAAAGTTGTTCATTTTGGAGCAATAATGGAATTCGTATTAAAATTAATTAACATTGAAATTAAGGCCTAATGTTACTTTACGTGTTGAATAGGTCTATCGGTGCAACGGTTAAGTGTTTGCCTGCTGACTGACTGACAGGTTGGCAGGTTGAACCACCCAGTTGCTCTGAGAAAGACCTGGCAATATGCTCGTGTAAAGATTACAGCCTAGAAAAGTCATGGGGCAATTTTAGTCTGTCATACGGGGTCACTATGAGTTGAAAATCAACTTGACAGCACTTAACAACAGTACAATCTATAGAACACTTTCATATTATTTTACCATCACAAAAGGACTCTTTAAAGTAAGAATTATCATTTTGTAGTTGAGAGATGTTGAGGGAGTTCACCACAACTATCAAAAAACCAAGAAGCCAATCCAAGACTTCAGCCTCCAAGCTCATATCCTTTCTTCACTATACCTCCAGCAAATGTGACACTGGGTGAGCTATGAGATGGATGATCCATTAATCCCCTTCTATGCCCACAATCTTCTTAAGTCTAAATGTACTCAAAGGAAATGCAACCAGAAAAATAAGCTTCTATAGTAATGCTTTTTCATGCCGGAATAGGCATATCTGCATTCGCACTGTAAAATTATGAGCTGCCTGGCTCCCTGAGGGAAGAGGAGGATCAGAAGCAATTTTTAGCAGGGCTGACTAGGGACATGTTGTTTACTTCTTTGTGGGTTAGGATAGCCTGCTGCTTCACATGCAGACTGAACTATGGCTCATGAGAATTTGCAGAGTGGGAAGAGACCCAAGCTCCCATTTTATGGGTTTTGTGGGCAGAAGGAGAGATCTTTTAAAAGAGAACTTTACTTTTTAAGGTAACATTTATTAAGGGGCCAGTATGTATCCAATATCATGCTAAAAACTTTATATGCATTATTTTATTTATTCTCACAAGAGCATTTCTATGGAAGCTTTTTTTTTTTTTTTTATTTTAGCATTAACGTCTGCGTTTTACATACAAAGAAATTGAGGCCTACAGAGGTGAAGACACCTCCTCAGAGTTATAGAGCTTGTAAGCAGCTGTTTAGAGCCCATAAATCTAGGGCTTAAACTTAAGTCTAACTCCAAAGCTTCTACTCTTTCTTAACATTTACCAGCGGACCCTTCTACTATCAATAAATGCCCACTGGCCTCCTTTTGATTCTATTTTCTGGAAGATCTGCTTAGTTGATCTGGACTGGTCTGGCTCAAGTCAGGATTGAGCCATGAGTTTAATTCACCCAGACTTACGGTTTTAGGATTCACCAGAAGCTCACGGAGCAACCTTAGCAGGCTATTCTTGATGAGGTAATTTGTCTCTTAATATTAAATTCTTTGTCAGAAACCACTTTAATTATTATATTGACCCACGTATTTGAAAAAAGACAACCCCTTTTTCATTACATGATGATTCAGCACATGAATGTCTCAACATTCATACGGCATAGTAATTCACTTGAAGTTTTAGATACACAATTACTTTGAACCGTAACCATTATGACCCTTTACTTCACTATCTACCCAGGGTGTGTTTGTGTACTCGAACAAACAGAAAACTAACTATACAGAGAAAGGGAGTAAAATTTAATGAGCACCTGTGGTTTAGGCCCTGACACCTTGATTTATAATCATATGTTATTAGGTATGATTATAGGTTCTTTGAGCGATGGGACACAACACAAAGACACTTGGATAGATAAAAAGCAGAAATCTTTGTTACTTACAGCTCCAAATGAGAGACGGCTGCCAGGCAGAGCCAAACAGGTTCAATAAACTGGAGACGTAGGAGGTGGCTTAAGTATGGCAAGCAAAGTGGGGTTAGCTAGGTTAGGCAGGCTCCCAGTGACTTGGCTAATTTGAATAATTTTGTGGGCTCTGGGCCATAAAAGCTATTCCAAGTTATTCGATATCGGGCCGAGGGCGATTAGGGTGGGTGCATAGTGGTCCCAGAATGTGAGACCCTGATAAGGGAAGTGGTTGAGGTGTGTACACTTAGTCAGCCGTTATAGAAGAACTGATTGGCCTCTAGCCAGGGCGTCAAAGTTGGGTCAAGCCAGCATTAAAAACAAATAAAAACTAAATTACAGTTGACTCCTTGATTTCTTGACATCAGCTTTGAGCTCAATTATTTGGGGTGTCTGAGTGGCCTGAATAGTAGCGGAGTAGGGCATAGTTGCCCTAAACAGCATAGAAAACATTAGATTATGACAGTAAAAAGAAAGAACCCGAGTAAAAGCATGAGAAGTCCCTGGGGGCTGACTCACAGCCAGGTTCCCCATTAGTTTGGTGTTAACCAAGAGGATAAATTAGTTGTGGCAGTATATTCCAGCAATATTTTGGTTGAATTGTGGAGTGTGGTAAAGATGTGGCTTCTGTTTTTTGTGATGATTTTGTGGTCCAAGCTGTTTGTTAGAGTGACCACTTGACCAACGTTGTTGCACAAACAAAAAGAAGTATTAATAATGCCTCCTTGATTACCTAATAAATAATTAAGAGTCAATCTATTATCAAAAACCATTTTTGCCAGGGTTATGGCTTTGATTAAGCAAGCCTAATATTTGTTGTACTTTAGAAATGTGAGATACTAGAAATCTGGACATTCATAGGTTAGTGTCAATGATTTTTGATTGTTGAGTCAGAGTGACGGTCCCTGCTGCTATTCTGGCAAGTCCCATAGTGGTGGCCAGTCCCAATATTATAGACATGACAGGGGCATGTTAATGACATTTGGCTGGGGTAGAGGAAAAACAACTAAACTTTATATAAATGGGAAGGCCAAGAGAGGCCAGAATGAATCGATGTGGTTTGTGGCTTGAGGGCAGTAGAAGAGCAAAGCAGAGGGGAGTAGCACTCTTGTTTGTTGGACCACAATATAATCTGTTGGTGTTATCTTTAGACTGAAAAATGGTACCTTGCCTAAGGTAATTGGAAATTACTAAAGAGTGGGACTGGAGGAAGACAGTTGATTTTGTTAGGCATATAGTGAGGGTTTAGAATCATCCTTTAAGTAGTTCATATGTGCTTTGTATTGAGGAAACGTAAGAACAATTACCATTTGCCATAAGGGGGTGCCCCAGATACAAGGGAAGTTGCAGTTTGGAGGAGGTTTTAATTTTCCAATATTTTCCACCTCCAGGCCACATACCAGCTGGATAAATGTTTGATGTGGGATATTTGGAAGCAGACTAATGGCAAATTCAACAGTTACAGAGGCAGTGCGTGAGAAGCTACTTCAGTTGGTTCAGTTAAAAGAATATATATGTATGTTGGATGCCTTTGTACTTATTCAAAGGGCTGTGGTGATGAGTTTGAATTTCATTTGCTGTGTGGTCTTTTGGAGGGTGAAAGGGGTAGTCACTGAAAGGATAGTAGAGACTGAAGGTGGGATGTGGCTGCTGAATAATGATGAAGATGGAGGGAAAAAAATATGAAGGGAAATGAGTGGTTTGAACACTGGGAGGCCAGCAGAATTCTCCTCTTGTATCTAGGGGAGCGCATAGCGTGAATACCTTGGTAAGGTCACCCTTTAGGCAAGAGGAAAGAAAACAAAACCAGTTTCCATCCGGTCCATTCTGACTCATGGTAACCTTACATGTTTCAGAGCAGAATTATTTTCCAAAGGGTTTTCAATGGCTGTGATCTTTTGGAACTGGATCAGCAAGCCTTTCTTCTGGGCACCTCTGGGTGGGTAAGAACTCCTAACCTTTAGGTTAGTGGCTGAGCACTAAACTTTTTGTGCCACCTAGGTAGGAGCGGTAGGTGGTATTAGAGGGAATCTGAATCTTGGAGGCATTGCAGAGGCATTGGCTTTGGCGCAATAAGGGCTTAACGTGGTACAGAGTAAAATCATAATCATTGGGGGTGGGGGGAGAACTTACAATTTTATCAGTATTCAGTCAAGTTGATGTGGGTCATATTTTTGTGGTTCTATGATATTTTAACAGGGCGGCATCACTTGTAGAATTTGAAGGCGATATTGGATCCTGGAGCTTGAATTGCATATATCTTTTCCAGGTACATAGCTAGCAAAAGTGATGATGGCATTCATGATACTGCCATAATTGAACAAAGTCACTGGAACCTGACTGACATAATTAAAGCCTCAATTAAGGGTGGTGACATCGAAAAGCTCCCAGCAGTCCAAGGTTTTGAACATATGGGTGATGATAGGGGATTCTGCTGCAAATAGGTTTTAAATCGCATGGCTTAATTTGGGTGCAGTTGTTAATAGGGTGTTAGTTTGCTTGCCATTTAAAATATCTCTGACTGAGGTTGGAGCTCCACTGTGCCGGGTCTAGCTTTTGACAATGGACTATCATATAACTGAGGAAGGTGATTGCTACTGAAAGGATGAAGATGTCCATTTCTCTGATGTCTAGTGATGTTGAGCATCTTTTTATATGCTTATTGGCTTCTTTTATGAAGTGTCCGTTCAAGTCCTTTGCCCATTTTTTAATTGAGTTGTTTTTTCATTATTGTGTTGCAAGAGTTCTGTGTATATTCTAGATAAAAACCTTTTGTCAGATACATATTTTGAAAAAAATTTCTCCCAGTCTGTGGTTTGCCTTTTAGTTTTTTTAACTATGTCTTTTGAATAGAAAAAGTTCTCAGTCTTGATGAAGTCCTTTTAATCTATTTATCTTTCATAATTTGTACTTTTGTCATGCTGTTTAAGTAATCTTTGCCTAACTATATACCACAAAAGTTTTCCTACTTTAAGCAGTAATTTTAACTCCAACATTTGTCTTTGATTACCTTTGAGTTAATTTTTGTGTATGGCGTGCCCCACTCTCTCTCTGCTTTCCTTCAGATAATTCCAGTTTCACATATGATTGACTTTTAATATTTTTGAACAGGTCTGTGATGCTCTTTATAAAATTTCTTTTTTCGTTTCTGCTCTTCACCTTGCATAATTCCTATTGATCTGTATTCCTGTTCATTTGCTCTTTCCTCTGTCATGTTAATTTGGTTGTTAAATCCGTCTAGCAAATTTTTTATTGTGCTTTAAGTGAAACTTTACAGCTCAAGTTCGTTTCTCATACAAAAATTTATACACACATTGTTCTGTAACCCTAGTTGCTCTCTGTATAGTGTGACAGTACACTCCTTTCCACCCCAGATTTCCCGTGTCCATTCAGCCAGCTCCTGTCCCTTGCTGCCTTCTCATTTTGCCTCTGGACAGGAGCTGTCTGTTTAGTAAACTAAGAGGTACTCTCTTCATGAGTATCATTTTATGTCTTACAGTCTAGTCTAATCTTTGTCTGAAGAGTTGGCCTCGGGAATGGTTTTAGTTCTGGGTTAACAGAGAGTCTGAGGGCCATGTCTTCTGGGGTTCATCCAGTCTCAGATAGACCATTAAGTCTGGTCTTTTTACTGGAATTTGAGTTCTGCACCCCACATTTCTCCTGCTCTGTGAGGGACTCTCTTTTGTGTTCCCTGTCAGGGCGGTCATTGGTGGTAGCCGGGCACCATCTAGTTCTTTTGGTCTCAGGCTGATGGAGTCTCTGGTTTATGTGGGTGTTTCTGTCTCTTGGGCTAATATTTTCCTTGTGTCTTTGGTGTTCTTCATTTTCCTTTGCTCCAGGTGGGTTAGGACCAATTGACAAATCTTAGACGGCCGCTCGCTAGCTTTTAAGACCCCCGACACCACTCACCAAGGTGGGATGCAGAACATTTTCTTAATAAACTTTGTTATGCCAATTGACCTAGATGTCCCCAGAAACCAGACCCCAGCCCCTACTACTCTGTCCTTTTAAGTGTTTGGTTGTGTTCAGGAAACTTCTTAGCTTTTGGTATAGTCCAGTTGTGCTGTCTTCCCCTGTATTGTGTATTTTCCTTCCCTTCACCTAAGATAATTCTTGTCTACTATCTAGTTAGTGAATACTCCTCACCTTCTCTCCCCACCCTCGTAACTGTCAAAGAATGTTTTCTGCTGTGTTTAAACCTTTTCTTGAATTCTTGTAATAGTGATCTCATACAATATTTGTTCTTTTGTGACTGACTAATTTCAGTCAGCATAATGCCTTCCAGATTCATCCATGTTATGAGCTGTTTCGCGGATTCATCATTGCGTAGTATTCCATTGTAAGAATATACCATAATTTGTTTATCCATTTGTCCATTGCTGTGCACCTAGGTTGTTTCTATCTTTTTGCTGTTGTGAACAGTGCTGAAATGAACATGGGTGTGCATATTTCTATTTGTGTGACACCTCTCATTTCTCTAGGATATATTCCAAGGAGTGGGAGTGCTGGATCATAGGGTACTTCTAGTTCTAGCTTTTTAGGGAAGAACGAAATCAATTTCCAGAGTAGTTGTACCATTTTACATTCTCACTAGCAGTGTATAAGTGTTCCAGTCTCTCCATAACCTCTTCAAATTTATTATTTTGTGTATTTTTGGATTAATGCTAGCCTTGTTGGGGTGAGATGGTATCTCATTGCAGTTTTGATTTGCGTTTCTCCAGTGGCTAATGATTGTGAGCATTTCCTCATGTATCTGTTAGCCGCCTGAGTGTCTTCTTTGGTGAAGTACCTGTTCATATACTTTACCCATTTTTTAATTGGGTTATTTGTCTTTGTGTGGTTGAAGTTTTGCAGTATCCTGTAGATTTTAGAGATTAGACCCTGATTAGATATGTCGTAGCCAAAATTTTTTTCCCAGTCTGTAGGTTGTCTTTTTATTCTTTTGGTGAAGTCTTTTGATGAGCGTAAGTGTTTGATTTTTAGGAGCTCCCAGTTATCTAGTCTCTCTTCTGGTGTTTGTGCATTGTTAGTATTGTTTTGTATTCTGTTTATGCCAGGTATTAGGGCTCCTAGCATTGTCCCTATCCAGTGAATTTTTTTATTTTAGATAGTGTACTTTTTTAGTTCTAGAATTTCCAGTTGGTTCTTTGTTATTGTTTCTGTTTCTCTGATGAGACCTCCCATTACTCTGCGGAGATCTCTCATGCATTCAGAAAATACTGTGTTTAACTTCAGAAAACCATCAGGTAGTTATAATAGCTACTTTAAAATCTGTGTTTGTTCCAAAATTTGGTTTATCTTGGGTCAAACTCTGTTGATTTTCTTTTCTTTGAGAATGTGGTCCATTTTCTTGATTCTTTGTATACTAGGTAATTTTTTATTATATCCTAGACATTATTAGAGGTCCCTAGGTGGTGCAAATGGTTTGTGCTTAACTACTAACCTAACGATTGGTGATTCCAATCCACCCAAGGGTGCTGCAGAAGAAAGGTCTGGCAATCTGCTTCCATAAAGATTACAGCCAGGAAAACCCTATGGAGCAGTTCTACTCTGTAACACATGGGGTCACCATGGGTCAGAATTGACTCGATGGCAGTGGGTTTGGTTTTGGTTTTTTAGACATTATGAATGTTTAGTTGTGGAGAGTCTGGATTCTGTTATTTTCTCTGATTAGGGAAAATGCAAAAAAGTAAAAAGTTAGAGGTGCTATGTAGTGTTGTGGTTAATATATGAATTTTTTGCCAGATGGCTTACGTATTGAAACTTCCTAGCTATCTTGCAGTTTCCTCATCTGTAAAATGGGGGTAAGATAGCATAATACAGGTAGTCCCTGACTTATGATGTATTCGAGTTATGATGAACTGCACTTCTGTCTGTCATTTTTTTTGGTGTATCTTATCATTAGTAATATGTTGCAGCAAGCATGTAATTTGCTGATGTTATGATTCTCAGATGTTTACTCATAGATATTCAATTAAACACTGTCGGATTTATAAAGGTACTCATAATAATGAAAAGTAAAAAAAAAAAAAAAAAAATGAAGTGCCGACATATGTCAGAACTGATTTACAACTGAGTTGTCAGAACATAACACTGTTGCAAGTCAAGGACTACCTGTGTTCCATAACCCTTTGTCATCCAGTTGATTCTGACGCCTGGTGGTCCCATGTGTTACAGAATAGAACTGCTCCACAGATTTGTTTTTGGCTGTAATCTTTACGGAAGCAGATTGCCAGGCCTTTGTTTTGCAGTGCTGCCGGTGGGTTCAAACTGCCAACCTTTAGTTTATTAGTTTAGCACAAACGGTTTGCACCACCCAAAACCAAAAAACCAAGCCCATTGCCACTGAGTCGATTCCGACTCATATAGGGACCTGAAAATCGGGATAATAGTAGTTTATTGATAGTGTTGTTTTGGGGACTAAATGAGATAATGTAATATAAAGCATTTAGCACAGTGCCTGGCCCATATGTAGTGTTCAGTAAGAGAGAACTTTTTTAGTATACTCAACTTTAGCAAGCAGTAGAGTGCTATTAAAGACTTTTGAGCAGGTGAGGGACATAAAGCTGATTACAGAAATATTAGAAAAGAATATTTCAGCTTACTGGGGTTACTACACAAAGACATTAAAATTTTATATATTTCAGCCAAGAAAAGCAAAAAACAGGTTATACCTACCGCAGACTCAAGGCTTAACTGGGGAAACTCTTGCCGGGGATTACCTAGATGCTGAATGAGGCTTAGTGACCGAGGGGCAGGTTTTCTGCCTTGGATGAAGCCCAGAGCTGGGTTAGGAGATGAGACTTGTAGGCACATTTAGAGGCTAGTGCAGTGGTGAGAACTCTGGAGCAAAGAGGAGCAAATTTGAGTGGGGGCTGGGAAATGTGGGGTCCAACTGGCTGCTCTATGTGACTGGGAAACCCAGAACCAAAAAGGGAAGGGGTTTGGTGAGATTTTAGGGCAGGTTTAAGAATACCTACCAAAATGAGCACGCTGCTCAGAGAAAGATCTAGCATAAGATTCAGTTGGAGATAGATAAGGTTAAGGTGTTGAAGAAGCGGGAAGCTATGATCAACTTCCAGAGCAGCCAAAAGAATGGAGGAAATAAAGATGATCGGAGGAACCAGCAGTACCACTGGCGAGGCAAGTCATAGCGGGTGAGACCCGTGGGCCAGCTCCCTAATTCAGGACAAGGGTGCCACCTCCAGACAGACCCGAATTTCCACGATCTGCAGGAGAGTGGGCATCTTCTCCATGTTCCCAGAGATTAGACTTTTTTGTTTGATTTATTAAAAAAAAAAAATTAACTAAACTTT
Source organism: Dugong dugon (assembly GCA_030035585.1). Taxonomy (NCBI): domain Eukaryota; kingdom Metazoa; phylum Chordata; class Mammalia; order Sirenia; family Dugongidae; genus Dugong; species Dugong dugon. The sequence continues at coordinate 45,167,487 of CM057474.1, forward strand.
ATTTTGAAATAATTTTAGATTTACAGAAAAGTTGCAAGTGTGCAGAGAGTTCCCTATACATCCCTCATCCAGTTTCAGTTTCTGCTAATGTTAACATATTACATTACCAAGGTGCATTTGTCAAAACTAACATGCCAGCACTGGTACATCACTATTAACTCAACTCCAGACTTCATTTGGAGTTCACTAATTGTTTTTTTGTTAATGTCCTTTTTCTGTCCCAGGATTCAATCCAGGATAAACCAAAACCAAATGAAACCTGTTGCCGTTGAGTCTATTCTGACTCACAGTGACCCTGTAAGACTGAATAGAACTGCCTCATAGGGTTTCTAAGGAGCAGCTGGTGGATTCTAACTGCTGACCTTTTAACCACTACACCACCAGGATTCCAACCCAGGATACCACAATGCGTTTAGTTGCCACATCTCTCTAACTCTCCTTTGGTCTGTGACAGTTTCATGATCTTTCCTTGTTTATCGTGATCTTGACAGTTTGGGTTTTATTTTTATTTTATTTTTTTTGAGATTAGATTTTATTGGCCTCTGCTACTTGACTTTACCAGAAAATCTCACTTTGTTTTAACTGTAATGATCTAGTCTAATTTTAGAAATTCCTGGAAGCATGAGTAATAGCAAGTTGTAAATATTTTTCTCATCCTTCCATATCTGTACTCTTAAAAGACACCTGTGCTTATATAGCTGCTTGTATAGGATGGCTGTTCCTATCTCCACAGAGCATGGCTAGAAACTGTTGTCTGTTTATTGTGAAGGAAGGACCTTTTTCCCCTCTGCCTCCCATCCTGGTTAGTTCTGTACAAGAAATATTTTAGACTTCAGGTAAATGATGATGATGGAAACCTAACTGGTGAGTTCTAAACTTGTTTGACTCTCAGATTAGGTGACTATTAAAGCTTAGAGAACTGAGGCGTTCATTCCCAGTAACTGAAAAATTTGTCCTCACTAAAAGAAAACAAAACAAACACCAAAACCTTACTTGTATTAATTGGCAGTGTATTTTTGAAAAGACAGAATTATTCAGGTAATTTACCCAATCTTGATTTTACTATTGGAGATCTGTGCAACCTTCCCACCAAAAAAAAAAAAAAAAAAAAAATGAAACCCGTTGCCATCAAGGCAATTCCAACTCATAGCGACCCTATAGGACAGAGTAGAACTGCCCCACAGGGTTTCAGTCTTAATAAAAAAAATTAAACCCCCAAGAAATTGTTAAATAATTTATAAAACACACTTACAATAGAAAACTTTATAACAATTAAAAATAATGAGGTAGATTTACACTTACTGATATGCTAAGACGTCTAGGATATAGATTAAGTGAAAAAATCAGGTTTCAAAACAGCGTGTATAGTAGAGCCCATTTTTATAACAAAAATTCAAAATGTATGGGTGCATTTATGCATAGAAAAACATCTGGAAGAATATACTCCATAATGTTAACAGTAGTTCCATCTGAGTGGTTTACTAATAATTTTTATTTCCTTCTTAGTACTCTATATAGTGTATGAAGTTTGTAAGGTAAATAAGCATTTTTCTTTCGCAATAAAAAAATTAAACTCTTTTTAGTGAGAAGTATGCCTGATAGCACTTAAATTATATTTAAAAAGTATCAGCAGTGGAAAGGTCCTAGGTTTTTTCCATAGCTAGTTATTTACAAGACATAAGTGTAGTAGAGCAAAGTTTTTTAGTTAAAGGAAATTAGATTTAAAGGATCAAGATCCAGGATATAGGAGAATCACCACATGTCTCCCACGAAAATTAAGGCCATGATACATAGTGCACATGACATATCGGGACCATGATATATTGGAGTGCTTGTAAGTGTTGCTGGAAGACACTTACTGAGGAACTCTAATCCAATACTTCTCCTTATAGATGAGGAAACTGAGGACCAGAGACAATACATGATTTGCATATTGTCACACAGCTGCTTAGTGGCAGAACCAGGATGAACCTAGTTCTGAAAGCCAGTGCAGTGCCATTGCACCACTCTGCCTTTTTAGGTGACATTCCCTGATTTCTAGATATATACCCTTTAAACCACATTCCAAATGTTGCTTCCTCTTTTTGCTTTGATCTTCAAGTAAAGAATGCTTACGTACTTAATTTTTGAGCTCACTGGCGAAAGAGTTGCTTTATTATGACCCATAATGTAGAAAAATTTCCTTGCAATATTTGTAGGTCTTGGTAGAGTAAAGGTTATATGTTTCTAAGCTTTCTATGCAGCGTAGTTCACTGTCATTGCTGTGACTTTTCAATGCTTAAACTAACTCTTCTCTTTTCTTTAACAGCTGGCCAAATTCTGCAGTCTTCTGCGTACAGCTGAGGGTGAGGCAGCAGCATTTTTGTTGAGCAATCACCGTCCACCACAGCTTCTGAAGGGCCGCAAAGTGAGAGTCTCCTTCCGTTGAAAGTTGTCACCAGTGGACTACCCCAAATGCGACTGTAGAAAGTTAACATAAAACAAAACAAAATACCCCTACTAACAGTTTTTCCCTAGAGTTCTGATTGATGGGAGTTCTAATTTTGCTGTCTGTTTTAGTACCATGAGGAAAACCAGATCTCTTGAATCAAACTTTGCTCTTATGGGTATTCAAGCAGTAAAAATTATGTGATTTGTATCAAAACCTATGAAGTACCTCCACTTCTACCTGCATGCATTAAAACATTTACCTTGCCAGGGAGACTGAATCAGTCATATCTGTCAGTAATGTTTGGTTAAAAACTTAATTTTATTTCCAGAATTTTGAGATTGTGATACCTTTTTCTAAAATAATGACTCTGCTTAATGTTTTAATACTATTCCAATTCATAAAAAGTAGATAATATTTCCTTTTGAAATGAATTTTTGTTATGATTATTATATGGCTAATTTGAATTGCATGATACCTTTAACAAAGACAAGAATATGATGGCTATAGGGGGTGAGCTACAACTACTTAATGGTCTACTCCACAGTTCAAAGATAACCCATACAGTGTATAGTGAGGTATTCTTCCGGATATAAATGGCTATTTACACTTTAATGACTTATGCCATATACCGTATTCATTCCATAATGTTAATGATGAACTGGCTAATAATTGACGAAATGTAATACTTGTGAACTTATGGAATTAACATGGCTTGGAAGCTAACAGATTACACAGTACCAGCACAGGGAGAGCCGCCCAGGGCGTGGTGAGTGGGTTTCCTACCTTTGGCTGGAGAAATCTGGTACGGGTCATTGTTATGCCAATTGGAGGAAAAAAATTTTTGAGCTTCATATAATTACACCTACTTCTCACTTACCGACTATCTCATTATTCAACATTTCACATTTATGACAATATTAAAAAATCTACTATCTGACTATTTTGCACATTAACAGTGTACCTCTGGCAGTAACGGACACTAAGTTGTGAGGTGAGTGTAACGCTGGCTGTGATGGTTAAGGTTATATGTCAACTTGTCTTCACCATAATTCTCAGTGGTTTGACAGTTATGTAATGATGTAATTTGGCCAATATGTAATGATGTAGTCATCCTTCATTTTGTGATCTGATGTGGTCATCCTCCATTTTTGCATAACGCCAATTTTCACATAATCACCCAGTCTTTGGAACCTAACCAGGTTGATAAGTGAGGAGTGGGTGTATACAATCAGTCTATAAAGCTTTCAGCCCATCACTGTGTCAAAACTCATCTCCTCTTTTACATGTTCCCTCAGTCTATGTATTGCCTTTTAATAATTTTGTAAGGTGACTCTGGATATTCGTTCAAACTTACTATCTCTTATATATTTTGTTTCTTTTTGGTGAAGACATGGAGTGACAGTGAATATCAATTTGATCTCCTTTTAACCTCATTTAAGACTTGAATAATTGCTACATGCCACTATCATCTTCTGAGAGAAGTTTATCTGAGTTTCCTTGATTTTGATGATTTGTTTCAAACACTTCTTTTCCTCTGGATGTAGATTTTAATAATTGAAATTATTCTGCAATATTTTACTTGATAGAATAACTGAGTATCATTAAATTGTGTAATAATGATAAATACTGGTGCATAATGTAAACTCCTGAAGGAAAAAACAAACAAACTACTAAACCCATTGCCATCGAGTCAGTTCCAACTCCTAGCAACCCTATAGGACAGGGTAGAACTGCTCCATAGAGTTCCCAAGGAGCACCTGATGGGTTCTAGCTGCTGACCTTTTGGTTAGCAGCCATAGCTCTTAACCAATATGCCAGCAGGGTTTCTGGCTCCTAGAGAGTAAAGTGGATATCTTGGTCATTTTTTGTTTGACCGTTACAATGTTTAGCATGAGGCCTTGCAGGAGATTGACACTTAGTAAATATTTAAAGAGTTGGATATTTTTGTTTAATTTTATTTGATATCTTTCTCTCTGCTTGAGATCAAATGCACTATAAATAATATAAAAAGTAAACTATAAGTTATCATCTTCTGAAAATTGTTTCTTTTTAAAGGGATACTTATTAAAGCTAATTTGTATAAGCAGAAGCTCTAATGGTTTTAAAAATACCAGTGTTGAATGAAAAGACTTTTCTTTAGTTCGGGAAGACTCATTGTGAAGTGTCCTAGTGAGGGAAAGAACCTTGTTTTCTCAGAATGTAAGTTGCTATATCTGGAGGAGTGTGTAGGGTGGGGATTTTAATTATCGTGTATGTAATTTTGTAATCTGTGGTTTTTGCTACAGTATTGGATCTTTTCTATGCTACAGATTGCACGTTAGTAGACTAAAAAACTCTAAACAGTCCTGATTTCCTTGAAGGTTGTCTGCTAACTTCTATCTCGTAGAGGCAAAAGCTTTACGAGTGTGTTAATATTGTTTTATCGCCTCTCTTTTAAAAAACAATAAAGAGTTGTAAATATTAGTATAGTTCTGTTTTGTTTCCCACATCATATATTTGATTAATGCTTATTAAGCTTCTTGTATTTTAATTTAAAATGGATTCAAACGCGGTGAGGAAAACAAGACACACTCTGAACAATATCAAGTCCTTGTATGTTCAACACACAGAACGAGATTATATTTTTTTACTCTTTTGGAAAACATCCCAATCTCACAACAAAATTTCAACAACAGTGTAAAGAACTTTTTTTTTCTGAATTGTTTGAGAGTAAGTTGTGAACCCGATGCCCCATCATCCCACAAACTTTAGTGTCTATTTCCTACCAGCTAGGGCATTCTCTTAAACCATACCACTAAAACAACCATGAGATTAACATTGCTTTATCATTACCACCTAATCCAGTAAAGAATAACTCGTTCATTTAGTTGTCAGGTCTCCTTCAGTCTGAAAGAAAGTGGGTGCGTTAAACTTCCTTGTTTCAAATGAGTTTGTTTTCTATATGAGTTCCTCTGGGTGGAGAGAGCAGTTAGTTTATCTTAGCTGTGCTCATAGAGCGAGAGTTGCAGAAACTCTTGGTGGGTTTGTGTCTCAGTGATATCAGCTGAACCACGACTCAGCATTACTAAGTTTTTTATGGAAAGTATGACCTAGAATAAAATCTTACACAAAGGATTTTTTCTTAACAGGGACTCCTGGAACCAACAACCTGTATGGAGGTAAGCCTAAGCGTCTATGGTTGGCTGGTATTGGAAGGAGTTGGAGGTATATGGAACCTCTCTGAGGGCCCCAGATGCAAACACAAGATGTTATATCACTTAATGAAATAATATTGGCATTTAAAAAAATACAGCACAGTGTTAATCAGATTCTACCAGGAGAACAAAAACCACTCTGAGTATTTCAAATAAGCCAAAAAACCAAACCCATTGCCATCAAGTCAATCCTGTAGGACAGAGTAGAACTGCCTCATAGGGTTTCCAAGGCTGTAAACCTTTATAGAAGTAGACTGCCACATCTTTCTCCCACAGAGCGGCTGGTGGGTTCCAACTGCCGACCTTTCGGTTAGTAGCCGAGCACTGAACCACTGCACCACCAAAGCTCCCTAGTATTTCAAATTGAGGGGATTAAATGCTGGGAATTGATTACATGGGTGATGAAAGATGCTGAAAATCCAAAACAAGATGGTGAGGCAACCAAGAGATCGCAAGAGTGGGAAGCTACCATCACCCTTAGGCTGAGGGACAAAAGGAGGCAATGTTACTGGAGCTCAGAGGCCATGGTCACCCCGCTGATGTTGAAACTAAAATAGGCCTGCCCAGCAGAAGCTGGTTTTCTTAGAGACAAAGCCACTACCTGAGACCCTGCCTGAGGCAGAGAGAGAAGGAGAAATACTCTGTTGCTCCTTCATGTCATCCTCGAAACTCCCACTGCTATCCGTTGGTGGAACCTAGCCAGAAGCCGAACAAGATGGAAATACAAGAGGTCATCCCCACTGTGATACAGAGCAGAGCAAAGGAAAGGTCCAGAAATGGATTGGAGGGCAAATGGACCTAAGATGGGTCAAGGCACCAAGGGCTGGGGAACTCCATTATTCAGGTCGTGTAAATGACTGTGAAGCTGGATCTCATCTTAGTTATTTCAGAGATGGAAGACCATTGCTCTATTTCTCCCCAACACTGGAGATTTAACTACAGCTTAATTGGACGTGTTGTAAGTGCTAAGCGTTGTGATAGGTGCTAGTGATGTAAAGATGATTAATACACGGTTCCTGCTCTCAAACAGTTCAAAATCTTCCAGGACAGGCATACAAATTGCATCAATGCAAAATGTTAAGTGTTTTAATTTGAGCCATTTATAGAGTGCTATGGTGACATAGAGAGGATGGAGAAATTAACAAAGTCATGAAGGTTTGTAAGTGTGGTGTATTTGGAAATTTGGTTCTCTGTGTAGTTTTGGACCGGGTGTCTAGTGGTAGGGACATTTATCAGTTAGGAGTCTCTTTGTTTGACAATGATAGAAACTCCAACTCAAAATGGCTCAAGCAAATAATGGAGTTTATTGATTCACATAACTGGAAAGTCCAAGGATCAAGCTGGTTTTCATCACGGTTCAAGTCAGGGGCTCGGCTCAGGCTTCAGTCTCCCTTCTTTTCCGACTCTGCCTCCATTTCTGTGGGCTCCTTTAACAATCAGATTCCTCTTCTTATTGGCAGGATGTTACCTCCTGCCAATAAGGAGCCAAATTCGTAGAAAAAGGAGAGCTTCCTTTCCCAAATACTTCAAAAGAAATTTCTGGCTTGAAGGCTCGTTGGCCTAGATTAGGTTACATGCCCATCCTTAATTCAGTTGTTGTGGCCAATGGATAGAATATGCCGATAATTTGGTTTAAGTGGCACAATTACTTTTGGAAGCGGGGGGAGTCAGTCTCTTTTAAAACTACGGGGCTAAGAGTGGGGAAGGGGTGTTGCAGTAAAGGAAAACTGGGGCTAATACATGAAAAATGAGTTTGAGTGGCAAAAACAGCAAATGTCCACTCAGGAGTGAAAGAGTGGCTGAAGATAGGCCTAGAAAGATCAAAACTCATGAGGTCATTCAGACCCTGGAGGAAATAACCATCCAAAGGGAATGAAGTTTCTCAATCAAATGTAGGGTCAGCATTTCAATGAGGGCACAATAACCTGTTTTTTAAATTTTCTGCTAATTCATTGCTAATGTGATAAAGAGGTACATTGCCACAGTGATGGTGAAGGATGAGGATTGTCAGACCAAGGTATCCAACTTGTCATTAGTAAACTTGACATTTCAATGGAACAGACATACTAGGTAATCTAATTCAGCTGGTGTTTGCATGTAGACACTGGATTCTGACCACTGAGTTCTGTCACCTGCTGATTGCCCGGGAGTGTCAATGAAGCATAGCCGTCTTTGAACTAGTCTAGCGACAAACGTGCATTGATTATGCAGGCATTCAAGTGCTCCATCCTTACAGGAGTTCCTGGGTGGCTCAAACAGTTAACATGTTTTGAGCCCATCCAGAGGCCTTTTGGAAGAAAGCCCTGGTGATGTACTTCTAAAAAAAACCAGCCACTGAAAACACTATGGAGCACAGTTCTACTTTGACTCACATGGGGGTGCAATGAGTCAGAATTGACTCCAAGGCAACTTTTTTTTTTTAAATTGGTTTTGTCCTTACAGGTTGCTGAAGAATATTTGCTGAATGAACTAATGAAGGAACTAATGGGTGAATAAAAGCTCTAGCTATATGTGTTGTTGTTAGGTGCCACCGAGTAGGCTAGAACTCATAGAGATCTTACATATAACAGAACGAAACATTGCCTGGTCCAGTGCCATCTTCGTGATCGTTGGTATGTTTGTGTCCTTACGTTTATATGCAGAATTAGCAAATCTGGAAATCCATTCTTTCTCAATAAAATAGCAAGTTCCCATAAGGGGTTATTCACCTAAAAACTCAAGCAATTTGTTCCTTAACACGTTTATTGACTGTGAAATTACTCCAAGATAAACGTGGGGAGGTGAGCACATTGATTGTGTTGTGTCTAATGGATATACCTTCTCCTCAGGGCAGTGTACAGACAAGTATGGCCCATCCTAGTCATAGACAAGGTCTTCATACCTCTCATCTGAGTGAAACCTTCTACTGCTGTCGTCTGGATGATCAGGAAATTTTCTTCCACAGCCCATGCCATAGACTAACGAGTTGCCATCAAGTCGATTCTGACTCATGGTGACCCCATGTGTTTAGCAGCCAAGCACTTCACCATTTTGCCACTTGAGGACTCCATGCCATAGATTAGCTGTTCTCTAAGTGTGGTTTGCAGATGCCTTGGGTTGCCGAGACACTTTGTGAGGGTTCATGAAATAAAAACTCTTTGATAATAATACCAAGATATGATCTGCCTTTCTCACTTTTTGACATTTGCAGTGCTGGTGCAAAAACAATGATGGGTAAAACTGCAGGTGCCTTTAACTCAAATAAGGGTGTGGCAGCAAACTGTACTAGTAGTCATTATTTTTTTCACCACCACACAATCACAGTTTAAAAATATCAGCTTCTCTTAAGAATGTTCTTGTCCTTAAGTAAAAATTATTTATTTTATTTTATCTCAACCTCTAAGTACACATCCTTTTAATATTCATGAAACTAAATGGGAAGTCTGCATAAAGAACTTCTGCTACATGTGGAAGTTCAGTGATTATATCTAGGAAGAGCACTTAGGTGATGAATTGCAAGCTGAATTAGACACTTTTTTCGTGGAACATCATTTTTTCTTGAAAGAGCAACTGACAAAGTATGGATATTAAGACTTGGGTTTTTGGGAATTAGCTTCTTGGAAATTCTTAAAGTGAGCCTGCCACTTTAAGAAAGACAACTGAAAAATATTTGTTGCCAATGATAAAATTAGAACTTTCAAGAGAAAACTAGGATTTTGCAAAACTTCTATCTGCCTCTGTGAGCGTTCCAGCTTCTCAGTGCTTAAACCCTTTTCTGATGAGATCGGTGGTAATGTGAACAAATGTGATTATTTGTTATTATACAATACCTGTTGCTGTCGAGTTGATTCTGACTCATAGCGGCTTTATAGGTATCTCGAAGATACGAATAACTGAGTGAACCCAAATTTTCCAAGTGACTGGTGAACAGACAAAAAAATCCATTCAAAATGCAAGATAGACCAATAGATTTTAATCAATCAGAGTATGAAAAGCTTATTGATAGGTTTATTGATAAGGAATTACCCTTTGAGAAACTACCGCTTGTCAAGTTTTGGAGGAGTGCTGAAGAAGAATACCCACAATTACCTGGGGAGTCTATTAACTCGCTCCTCCCTTTTGTAACGACTTAATGTGTGTGAGGCTGGATTTCCTCCAAATACTTCAAACAAAACAGCACATCCCAACTGGTTGATTGTAGAAGTAGCTGTGTGAATCTAGGTGTCTTCTATTTAGCCAGACATCAAGGTGGTTTGCAAAAATGTAAATGCCACTTTTCTTATTAAATTTTTTGCTTTGCAAAATAATGTTATTTTTAATTAAAAATGTGTTATTTATATTAATTTATTACTTATTATGTGAATTATTATGAATTTATTATTCTTCTCTTTAAATGAATTAATAAATACTAAAAAAGATTTCTCAGTTGTAATTTCTAATACTGTAAATGTCAATAAATACAACCCACATAAACAAAAGCTCTTTGGAGCCTATAATAATTTTTAAGAGTGTAAAGGGTCTTGAGACCAAAAGAATTGAGAACCACTCCCATAGACCATGCCATGATTCAGTGTTTGACTCTTTGTTCAGCACCCATGTAAGAATTGTGGTCAGATGTAGTGACTAGTCTGGCTCATGTTGTGATAAAAACATATACATACGTACACACATATTACCTAGCTATAGTAAGGTAAATTGTAGTCAGAGTCTCACATTATTTGACATAGGATTAACTACTGTATTCTAGGCACTTCGAGGTTCGCTCTTCCTTGTATGGCCCCTCTTTACTTTTTCTGTTACCTTCTTTTTTATGACTTTATTTCCTAACATCCAGTCCAAGGCCAAGCAATTTCCATTAATTCTTGTTTAGAGCTGAAGGAATAAAGTAATTGTTTCTCTAGGTTTGGGTTTAGTCCTTGAAATCAAGTCCAAACTACTTAATGTGTAGTTACCTGAGGTCCTGACCTAGCAGTTCCCTGGATTCTTGAACAGAAATTCTCCACCTACTGTTTACTCTGAGCAAACTGCCAAACCCTCATTTCCAAGCATTCAGGTTTGAAAAGTTTTTGTCCAGTGCATTCTCTTTTCTTCTGTATTTCTCAGTGAATCTGACCATAAACTCCAAGTTTCTTTCTCATACCCTTTTGGTGATCTCAATCTTTAGCGTTTATTGACCTTCCCCCTTCCTGTAATCCCTTCTTTCTTCCCTAGGGAATTATATCTCTAGCCCCACCCCTTCCAGTTCTTACTTCTTCTCTTGGAAAAGAGCAGCAGATTTATCTTGACAGATAATTTACAATTATATTTTCTTACTAGGTCATAGCAATGCAAAAGGGTATGAATGGTCATGTGTGGATCAGGTGACTATTTTCCTAGGGGTCTCACAAGTAGGCATATCTTGATGAAGTTCTCCAGGCCTAGAGTCGAACCTTTCGCAAGCAAGATCAGAAATCTAAACAATAAATCCCCTTTCTCAAGTGCAGACTCACCAAGTCTAAGCTCACAAGTCTAATGTATAAAACAAGAAAGTCAACTTACTAATTTATAATGTATAATCTAAGTCTTACATTAGCTGGAGTACTCAAATCAGCATGATCATTCATTCAAGCAGTATTTATTGAGCAACAGTAGAAAGGTCACAGGAAACCAAACGAGAATCAGAAGTTTACTCGGTTGAGAATGGTCTCAAGAAAAACAGAAGAAGTAAATGTTTTATATCTTTAGACTTGGACTACTCTGAAATATTCTCCTCACTAAGAGGATGATTTTTAAAGTGAGACCACGATAATAGAATTTTTGTTAGCCATTCAAAAATGTTAGCATATTATCTCCAAACCCAAAATCAAACCCATGGCTGTCAAGTCGGCCCATAGGGTTTCCAATGCTTTAAATCTCTACGGGAGCAGACTGCCACGTTTTTCTCCCAGTGAGCCGCTGGTGGTGTCGAACCACCAACCTTTTGGTTAGCAGTCAATGGGTTTAACCATTTTGTCACCAGGGCTCCTTTATCTCCAGAACAGGCATAATTTTGCCAAGAGTACTAAAATACTTGGTCTGATGGCTAATATTTTCTCAACACTGGATCAGCTTTGGATAAACTCTATCAAAATGTATTCTGTGAGTTTTTTTTCCCTATTTTTGTGTGATAAATCAACTTTTTTCTTAGTTGGCACATCCTTTTTTATTTTATTTTATTTTATTGTGGTAAATATTTTGTTGTAGTTGTTAGGTGCCATCAAGTCAGTTCCGACTCATAGCGACCCTACCCGCAATCCAACAAGTCACTGCCCGGTTCTGCGCCGTCGTCACAATCGTTGTTATGCTTGAGCCCATTGTTACAGCCACTGTGTCAATCCATCTCATTGAGGGTCTTCCTCTTGTCACTGACCCTCTACTTTACCCGGCAAGATGTCCTTCTCCAGGGACTGATCCCTCCTGATAACATGTCCAAATTATGCCAGACGAAGTCTTGCCATACTTGCTCCTAAGGAGCATTCTGGCTATACTTCTTTCAGGACAGATTTGTTTGTTCTTTTGGCAGTCCATGGTATATTCAATATTCTTCATCAACACAATAATTCAAAAGCATCAATTCTTTTTTGTTCTTCCTTATTTGTTGCCCAGCTTTCACATGCATTTGAGATGATCAAAAACACCATGGCTTGGGTCAGGTGCACCTTAGTCTTCAAGGTGACATCTTTGCTTCTCAACACTTTAAAGAGGTCTCTTGCAGCAGATTTGCCCAATGCAATGTGTCTTTTGATTTCTTGACTGCTGCTTCCATGGGTGCTGATTGTGGATCCAAGTAAAATGAAGTCCTTGACATCTTCAATATTTTCTCCGTTTATCATGATGTTGCTTATTGCTCCAGTTGTGAGGATTTTTATTTTCTTTGTGTTGAGGTGTAATCCATACTGAACGCTGTAGTCTTTGATCTTCATCAGTAAATGCTTCAAGTCCTCTTCACTTTCAGCAAGCAAAGTTGTGTCATCTGCATATTGCAGGTTGTTAATGAGTCTTCCTCCAATCCTGATGCCCCGTTCTTCCTGTAATCCAGCTTCTCTGATTATATGCTCAGCATACAGACTGAATAAGTATGGTGAAAGGCTACATCCTTGATGCACACTCTTCCTAACTTTAAACTGCACTGTAGCCCCTTGTTCTGTTCCAACAACTGCCTCTTTGTCTATATGCAGGTTGTGCCTGTGCACAATTAAGTGTCCTGGAATTCCCATTCTTTGCAATGTTACATAATTTGTTATGATCCACACAGTCAAATGCCTTTGTATAGTTAATAAAACACAGGTAAACACCTTTCTGATGTTCTCTGCTTTCAGCCAGGATCCATCTGACATCAGCATTGATAACGCTCTTTCCACATTGTCTTCTGAATCCAGCTTGAATTTCTGGCAGTTCCCTGTTGATGTACTGCTGCAACCACTTTTGAATGGTCTTCAGCAAAATTTTACTTGCATGTGATGTTAATGGTATTGTTAGATAATTTCCACATTCTATTGAATCACCTTTCTTTGGAATGGGCACAAATATGGATCTCTTCCAGTCAGTTGGCCAGGTAGCTGTCTTCCAAATTTCTTGACGTATACGAGTGAGCACTTCAGTGCTGCATCCATTTGTTGAAATCTCAATTGGTATTCCGTCAGTTCCTAGGGGCTTGTTTTTGCCAATGTCTTCAGTGCAGCTTGGACTTCTTCCTTCAGTACCAGAGGTTCTTGATCATATGAGCTACCTCCAGAAATGGTTGAATGTCAATCACTTCTTTTTGGTATAGTGAATCTATGTATTCTTTCCATCTTCTTTTGATGCTTCATGTGTCGTTCAGTATTTTGCCCATAGAATCCTTCACTATTGCAACTCAAAGCTTGAATTTTTTCTTCAATCCTTTCAGTTTGAGAAATGCCGAGTATGTTCTTCCCTTTTGGTTTTCTAACTCCAGGTCTTTGCACATGTTATTATAATATTTACTTTGTCTTCTCCAGCTGCCTTTTGAAATCTTCTGTTTAGTTCTCTTACTTAATCATTTCTTCTTTTTCCTTTAGCTACTTGACATTCAAGAGCAAGTTGCAAAGTCTATTCTAATATCCATTTTGGTCGTTTTTTTCTTTCTTTCCCGTCTTTTTAATGACCTCTCTTTCTCCATATATGAAGTCCTTGACGTCATTCCACAATCCGTCTGGTCTTCAGTCATTAGTGATCAGTTGTGTCAAATCTACTCTTGAGATGGTCTCTAAATCCAGGTGGGATATACTCAAGGTCATACTTTGGCTCTTGTAGACTTGTTCTAATTTTCTTCAATTTCAACTTGAACTTGCACAGGATCAATTGATGGTCTGTTCCACAGCCAGACCCTGGCCTTGTTCTAACTGATGATATTGAGCTTTTCCATCCTCTCTTTCCACAGAGGTAGTCGATTTGATTCCAGTGTATTCCATCTGGCAAGGTCCACCTGTACAGTCACTTTTTATGTCAGTGAAAAAGCTATTTGCAATGAAGAAGTCATTGGTCTTGCAAAATTCTATCATGGGATCTCCAGAATCATTTCTATTACCAAGGCCATATTTTCCAACTATCAATCCTTTGTTTCCAACTTTTGCATTCCAATCACCAGTAATTATCAACGCATCTTGATTGCACGTTTGATCAACTTCAGACTGCTGAGTTTGGTAAATATTTTCAGTTTCTTCATCTTTGGCCTTGGTGGTTGGTGAGTAAATTTGAATAGTAGTTGTATTAACTGGTCTTCCTTGTAGGCGTATGGATATCACCCTATCACTGACAGCCTTGTACTTCAGGATAGATCTTGAAATGTTCTTTTTGACGATGAATGTAATGCCATTCCTCTTAAAGTTGTCATTCCTGGCATAGTAGACCATATGATTGTTTGATTCAAAATGGCCAATACCAGTCCATTTCAGCTCACTAATGCCTAGGATATTGATCTCTATGCGTTCCATTTCATTTTGGACGATTTCTAGTTTTCCTAGGTTCATACCTCGTACATTCCAGGTTCTGATTTTTAATGGATGTTTGCAGCTGTTTCTTCTCATTTTGAGTCATGCCACATTCAGCAAATGAAGATCCCAAAAGCTTGACTACAACCACATCATTAAGGTCGAATCTACTTTGAGGAGTCTTTCAAGTGCCTTCCAACCTGAGGGGCTCATCTTCTGGCACTGTATCAGACAGTTTTCTGCTGCTATCCATAAGGTTTTCAGTGGCTAATTTTTTTCAGAAGTAGGCTGCCAGATCCTTCTTCCTAGTCTGTCTTAGTCTGGAAGCTCCACTGAAACCTGTCCACCATGGGTGACCCTGCTGGTATTCGAATACCTGTGGCATAGCTTACAGCATGACAGCAACATGCAAGGCCCTACAGTCCGACAAACTGACAGACCCATGGGTGGTAGTAAATATATATGTAACAAAATATTTGTCATTTCAACTTTCTTCACATGTACAGTTTTGTGGCATTAATTATGTTCATGATGTGGTTCAACCATCACCCTTATCTGTTCCCAAACTTTTCCATCACCCTTAACAGAAGCTCAGTGTCCTCCGTGCATTGAGTCCTCCATTCCCCCTCCCTCCTTCCTGCCTCTGGTAACCACTAGTAAATCTCTGTCTCTATATACTTGTCTATTCTAGATATTTTATATAAGTGGGATCATACAATCTTTGTCCTCTTGTGACTGACTTATTTCACTCAGCACAATGTTTTCAAGCTTCATCTATGTTGTTGCATGTATCAGGATTTCATTGCTCTAATGTTCCCTTGTATGGATATATCACATTTCGTTTATCCTGGTCAGCTGGTTACTGTTGATGGATGTTTAAGCTCTTTTTACCTTTGCCTATTGTGAATACTGTGGCAATGAACATCGGTGTACAAGTATGTATTTGCATTCCTACTGTCAGTTCTTTTAGGTATATACATAGGAGTGGAATTTCTGGATCACATAGTAATACTCTGTTTAACATTTTGAGGAACCTCACATCTTTTCTTTACACGTGTTAGCACACACACCATGTAAGACTTTTAAATCTGAATGCTATTCTGCCGTTTAAGATGACTTTTCATATGTCTGCTCTTATCCACAATGTGTAGGTTATAAAGCTCAAGTCTTAGAATGATTTCACTTATATACAGAATTTTAACCTCAATTTTTTCATTCTCAAGTTCTTGGGGGAATGTGTCTATATAGCATGCTAGTGCTGAAAATTTTATTATTTAAACCTACTTATTGAATGGATAGAAAGGGAAAACAAAGATTTTAATTCCCAAAAAATAAGACTGCATACCTAAAAAAAATCTCAGTATACCCTGTTACCGCTTTACACCCTGTGATCATTAAGGTTGTGTGTCAACTTGGCTGGGTCGTGATTCTCAGTGGTCTGGCAGTTACGATGTAGTTTGGTAGTCAAATAATGATGTAATCACATTCATGATAAGATCTTATCCTGACCCACAGACTTGGGTCCAACCTCTACAAGCTGCGTGAGCCATTTCCTTGATATAAATCTCTCTCTTTCTATGTATATTTATATGCTTTACTGGTTTTGCTTCTCTAGAGACCCAGCCTAAGACACACCTCTTTTTATTTTCTTGGGATTTTTTTTTTCTAATGAAACTTATCTTAAGTTTTGGTATAGGTAGATGCTGTGTTTTCTCAGCCAACTGATGTGAGAAACAGTAGAAAAAAAATCAAGGATACAGATGGGAGGCATTAGCTGTGATACATAGGAGTCCAATTAGTCCCAATTCCATGACTAAATGAAGATTTTGCAGGTATAAAGACTTCTGAAGACAATTTTCAGGATTGTTATATAACCAAAAGCTTTGGGATCCATGAAACTCCTGCAGCCCTGATCCCAAGGGGGTCTCCCAAATATCATTTTCCTAACAGTGTCCTTTTCACTTGGCAATAAGGACTAAGCTGTGTTGGGTTTCTCCATCGGTCACTTGGACATCCTGAGATCAAGCAGTGAAACAACGATTTCCAAGTTCATGTCTATTTGTTCTTTTTATTTGCAGTGTAGTAGATATTATTTCAGCGTTTCCCCTTTAGCAATCTGAGCCTGAACAAACACAAACTGGTAGTGCTCCCTCCTCTAAACGATGAAAGGTTCTGTTGTGCTATGTAGCTACCCAGAAGCATGCTTTCAGCTGAATTTGCTCACTCATCACAAGAGATTGAAATATGAGCCTAAATTATTCTTTTTTACTTAAAGGACTCTGTTAAGAAAAAACAAAGCTTAATCTGGCTTCTCAAACAACATTAAGGAAGAGAGGAAGAAGAGAACTTTGTTTATTTCCTTTATTACGAGTTTACGCATCATTCCTATTCAAGCAAAACTGCCTTGTCATTTATAATGAAGTGTGTCGTTGTTAAAAATTAGTAAGATTAGTGGGATTGAAAAGATTATAGGCACTTCTGAGGTCCTTACTTGGCAGTAAGATTTATAGTTGTGAAAGGAGTCTTTCAAAGTTCTGCAGAACTATTGAGAGTGATTTGTAAATGTATGTGTATTTGCATTGTTGTGGTAACTCATATCTCAAAGATTAAAATATTTATAAAAAGTTTTTAAGGGAAAGTGTACACTCAATATAACATGAAAGCTGACATATAACGGGGCTATAGCTAATTTCGAGTTCTACATTCAGCCTTCTACAGAAGCATAAAACTTATTCAGAAAATTAAGGATTACACTGTGAATCTATATGTTATTTCAAATGTGCATAAAGAAATATTCATTTGTGTATTAAATAACTATTTATTGACATCTCTCGTGTGCTGGGCACTGTTTAGGCACAAGGGACACTGGTCAACAAAACAAGACCTCTGTCCTTAAGGAGGTTACATCCTAGCTGGGGAGACAAACAGATGATAGTAAAAATAGATAATACTATGTTACGTTTGTTCTGTGAAGTGCTACGAAAAAAAAAAAAACAGGGTAAGGAGAAGCAGAATGATGGTGCTACTTCAGAACAGTGGGCAGGGAAAGCTTCTCGGAGGAGGTGACATTTGAATGAATGAGGGAGTGATACATGTGACTACCTGGGGAAGAGCTTTGCAGGCAAAGAGAATGTAGGATGTCAGGCCTTGAAAGGGGCAGTTCAAGGAACTATGGGGAGTCTGTTGTGCTGGCTGCCATGGGTGGGAGACAGGTAGGCAATGAACAGAGAGGCAGCCAGCAGACAGGTCATGTGGAGTCCTACAAGCATTGATAAGGACCTTGGATTTTATTGGAGTGACAGGAAGTGGCTGAGGGTGGAACTCAGTGGAATGGAGCATTCTGATTTACTTTTATAAAGGATTGCTCTGGCTGCTGTGTGGAGAAGATTGTAGAGAGGCAAGAGTGGAGCAAGGAGACCAGTAGGGAGGTGTATTCTAAGAGTAGAGTCCATAGGATTGGATGAGGGTTTGAGAAAAAGAGAGGAGAGTGAGACGACTATGAGTTTTGAGCAGCTGGTGGTGCCATTTTCTGAGATGAAGAAGCCTGGGAGAGAAGGAGATTGTAGAGCAGAACAGGGGGCTTGTGAGTGGATTTAAGAAATCATTTTGGACACGTTAATACTGAAGTGTCTTTAGGAGCCCTAGTGGTGCAGTGGTTAAGTTTTCGGCTGCTAACCAAAAGGTTGGTAGTTCAAATCCACCAGCCACTCCTTGGAAACCATATGGGGTACTTTATTCTGTACTATAGTGTCGTTATAAATCGGAATCGATTCGACTGCAATGGTCTCTTATTTTTTATGAGACATCCAGGTCCCTGGATGGCGCAAATAGTTAAAGCGCTTGTCTGCTAAGCAAAAAGTTGGAAGTTTAAGTCCACCTGAGGCACCTGGGAAGAAAGGCCTGGTGATCTACTTCTGAAAAATCAGCCATTGAAAAACGTATGTATCACAGTTCTACTCTGACACACATTGGGTTACCATGAGTCAGGGTCAACTCCATGTCAACTGGTTACTGGTTTATGAGACATCCCATCGGGCTATCGCATAGGCAGTTGAATATATGAGTTCAGAGTTCAGGGGAAGGATTAGGGCTGAGGGTTGGGTTGGAGATTTACAAATGGGTGCTATCAGTGTATTTAAATGTTATTAAATACAGTAATGCTCTGGTACTTTGACAGGCTCCTAAAAGTTTTCATGTCACGTTCAAAAATATAAATCTTACCGTCAAGTAGCCTATTCCCTTGAAGACCCTCACTCACAGTTTAATGGATGCCATGTTTCTTAATACTCAGGGTTGTCACTTCACCCTGGATACCAGATCTTCCAGAATGACACTGGTGGGTGAGATACATGTTTAGAGAAAGGGAGCACAGAAGAGGATGGCGATAAGGAAGAGAAAGAGTTTCTTGCAGTAAATAGTATTTGAAAGGGAGAATATGCAGTGAAATAAAAAGAGTATTTGAACAGGAACTGAACTTTAAAAGGAAAGAATTAATGTGCGCAAAATTTCCCTAAAAGGGAAAAAAGAAGGGACCCCATATTCATGGACAGCAGCGATTTTTTTCCTCATGTTAACCCCCAGGTGGCACTGTTGGATCAAAAGAGCTGATATCCATGGGGGCTGCTTGGTGGGGGGTGTAGATTGGATGATGGAAGAGGAGACTGGACACAATAGGCCATTAACATTCAATCATGCTTTTCCTGCCCCCATCTGCTAATGCAGGATTCCAGTCCCTTTCAAAGGCTCTCTCTCTTCAATTATTTCTAAGTATTCCTAGGGAGTGTCTCGTCTGTGCTCTGGTTTAAGTCAAGTCAGCTCAAACATGGTGTCTTGCACTTATTTCTTGTTGTTCTACCACCCCTCCCTCCCCCAGCCAGTTGCATCTTCTACTGGCATCCATGGTTTCTGAGATTAGCTCTACCACCTTCTCTGGTTCCACTTAGTCTAACTCTGAGCATCTTACTGATCCCATTAAGCCCTGCCTC
Source organism: Dugong dugon (assembly GCA_030035585.1). NCBI lineage: Eukaryota > Metazoa > Chordata > Mammalia > Sirenia > Dugongidae > Dugong > Dugong dugon. Next base: position 45,187,045 of record CM057474.1, read on the forward strand.
AGCCACTGCCAGGGAAGATAAAGCTGAAGAAGTGTTCATTAATGGAAAACTCTGAGAGGGACTTCTTCTCTGCTATCTGCCTCTTGTTGTTGTTGTTACTGCTCATGGCGACCCCAGTGACAACAGAAAGAAATGCTGCCCTGTACTGTGCCCTCACCACGATCAATTGTGGATTGGACAACGTTTCCTTGTGAACCAGAGGGTTTTTTTTGGCTGATTTTTGGAAGTAAATTGCCAGGCCTTTCTTGGAAGCTCTGCTGAAACCTGTTCAGCATCATAGCAACACGCAAGCCACCACTGACAGATGAGTGGTACCTGCGCCTGAGGTGCGTTGGCTGGGGAATTGAATCCAGTCTCCTGCATGTTGTTGTTGTTGTTAGGTGCCATCGAGTCGGTTCGTAGCGACCCTCTGCACAACAGAAGGAAACGCTGCCATCCTCACAATCTCTGTTGTGCCTGAGCCTGTTATTGCAGCCACTATGTTAATACATCTCATTGAGGGTCTTCTTTTTCTTTCATTGACCCTTTACCAAATGTGATGTCCTTCTCCAGGGACTGATCCCTCCTGATAACATGTCCAAGGTATGTGAGATATAGTCTTGCTGTCCTTGTTTCTAAAGAGCATTCCAGTTGTACTTCTTTCAAGACAGATTTATTCGTTCTTTTGGCAGTCCATAGTATATTCAATATTCTTCACTAACACCACAATTCAAAGGCATCAATTCTTCTTTGGTCTTCCTTATTAATTGTCCTCCTTTCACGTGCATATGAAGCGATTAAAAACATCATGGCTTTCATCAGGCACACCTTAGTCTTCAAGGTGACATCTTTGCTTTTTAACACTTTGAAGAGGTCTTTTGCAACAGATTTACCCAATGTTATGCGTCTTTTTTTTATATTGTACTTTAGATGAAGGTTTACAGAACAAATGGTTTCTTATTAAACAGTTAGTACACATACTGTTTTATGACAATGGTTAACAAGCCATGACATGTCAACACTGTCCCTTCTCTATCATGGGTTCCCTATTAGCAGCTTTCCTGTCCCTTCCTGCCCTCTAGTCCTTGTCCCTGGACTGTCGTGCCCCATTAGTCTTGGTTTGTTTATGGGCCTGTCTAATCTATGGCTGTATGGTGAACCTTGGGAGGGACTTCATTACTGAACTAAAAGAGTGCCTGGGGGCCATACTTTCTGGGTTTCTCTAATCTCTATCAGGCCAGTAAGTCTGGTCTTCTTTTGTGAGTTAGAATTCTGTTCTACATTTTTCTCCAACTCTGTCCAGGAACCTCTGTTGAACTCCCAGTCAGAGCAGTTACTCTTGATAGGTGGGCACCATTTAGTTGTATTGGACTCAGTCAGGTGGAGGCCGTGGTAGTTGCGGTCCATTAGACCTTTGTACTAATCTTTCCCTTGTATCTTGTCTTCTTTTTTTCTTTTTTTTTAATTGTCCTTTAGGTGAAGGTTTACAGAACAAACAGTTTCTCATTAAAAGTCAGTACACATTTTGTTTGATGACATTTGTTAACAACCCCACCACATGTCAAGAAGTTCCCTTCTTTAACTTTTTTTTTTGGTGAGAATATACATAGCCAAAGATACATCATTTCAAAAATTTCTACAGGCACGATTCGGTGACATCAATTATGTTCTTCCAGTTGTGCTGCTATTCTCACTTTAGATGAAGGTTTACAGAACAAAACACTTCTCATTAAACAGTTAGTACACATGTTGCCCTATGACAATGGTTAAAAACCCCACTACATGTCAACACTGTCGTTACTCAACCTTGGGTTCCCTATCACCAGCTTTTCTGTCCCCTTCTGCCTTCTAGTCCTTGTCCCTGGACTGCTGTGCCTCATTAGTCCCATTTTGTTAATTGGGCTGTCCAATACCTGGCTGAACGGTGAACCTCAGAAGTGACTTCACCACTGAGCTAAAAGGGTCTCTGAGGGCCATACCTCGGGGATTCTCCAGCCTCTTTTAGTCTGGTAAATCTGGTCTTTTTTTGTGTGTTAGAATTTTGTTCAACATCCTTCTCCAGCTCTGTCCAGAACCTTCTGCTGTGATCCCGGTCAGAGCAGTCAGTGGTGGTAGCTGGGAACCATCTAGTTGTACTGGACTCAGCCTGGTGGAGGCCTTGGTAGCTGTGGTCCATTAGTCCTTTGGACTAATGTTTTCCTTGTATCCTGTTCTCTTCATTCTCCTTTGCTCCGGAAGGTGGAAGACCAGTGGAGTATCTTAGATGGCTGCTCACAGGCTTTTAAGACCCCAGATGCTACTCACCAAGGTAGAATGTAGAACATGGTGTTTATAAACAGTGTTATGGCAGTTGAGCTAGATATTCCCCTAGACCATGGTCTCCACAGCCCTCCACCCAGCAATTCAGTCCCTCAGGGAGTGTGGATGTGTCTATGGATCTTCCATGACCTTTTCTTGTACAAGTTGTGCTGGTTTTCCCAGTACTGTGTACTGTCTTACCCTTCAGCAAAGTTACCACTTATCTATTGTCTATTTAGTTTCCCCCTCCACCCCTCTCATTCCTCGTAACCAACAAAGATTGTTTCTTTTTGTGTGTAAACTTTTTCATGAGTTTTTACCTTAGAGGTCTCATACAATATTTATCCTTTTGTGATTGACTTATTTCACTTAGCGTAATATCCTTCAGTTTCATCCATGCTATGAAATGCTTCAGAGATTCATCTTTGTTCTTAAAGTTGCGGAGTACTCCATTGTGTGTATGTACCATGGTTTTTCTATTCATAAGTTGATGGGCTTCTGGGTTGTTTCCATCTTTTTGCTATTGTGAACAATGCTGCCATGAACATGGGTGTGCATATGTCTATTCGTGTGACGGCTCTTATTTCTCTAGAATATGTTCTTAGGAGTGGGATTGGTGGATTGTATGGTATTTGTATGTCTAGCTTTCTAAGGAGGCACAATATCATCTTCCAAAATGGTTGTATCATTTTGCATTCCCACCAGAGTGCATAAGAGTTCTGATCTCCCCGCAGCCTCTCCAATATTTGTTATTTCCATTTTTTTTTTCATTTATGCCAGTAATGCTGGGGTGAGATGGTATCTTATTGTGGTCTTAATTTGCATTTCTCTAATGGCTAGTGATTGTGAGCATTTCCTCATGTGTCTGTCAGCCACTTGAATGTCTTCTTTGGTGAAGTGTCTGTTCATTTCCTTTGTCCATTTTTTAATTGGATTGTTTGTCTTTTTATTGTAGAGGTGTTGGATTTTCTTGTAGATTTTAGAGATTAGATCTTTGTCTGATTTGTAATGACCCAGATTTTTTTCCCAGTCTGTAGGTTCTCTTGTTACTCTTTTGGAGAAGCCTTTTGATGAGCATAGTGTTTAATTTTTAGAAGATCCCGGTTATGTAGCTCATCTTCTGGAGTTTGTCTGTTGTTGGTTACAGTTTGTATCCTGTTAAGTCCATGCATTAGGGTCTCTAGCACTGATCCTGTTTTTTCTTTTATGAACTTTATAGTTTTTGGCTTTATATTTAGGTCTTTGATGCATTTTGAATTAGTTTTTGTATATAGTGTGAGGTATGGGTCCTATTTCATTTTTTTGCAAATGGACATCCAGTTTTGCCAGCACTATTTGTTAAAAAGACTGTCTTTTCCCCATCTGATGGGCTTTGGTCCTTGTCAAAGATCAGGTGACCGTAGGTGAATGGATTTATATCTGGATTCTCAATTCTGTTCCATTGGTCAATGTATCTGTCGTTGTACCAGTACCAGGCTGTTTTGACTACTGTAGCTGTGTAGTAGGTTCTGCGATCAGGTACTAGGAGTCCTCTTACTTTATTCTTCTTCAATAGTGCTTGACTTATTTGGGGCTTCTTCCCTTTCCATATAAAGTTAATGATTAGTTTTTCCATCTCTTTAAAGAATGTTATTGGTATTTGGATTGGGATTGTATTGTATTTGTAAATTGCCTTGGGTAGAGTTGTCATTTTCACAATGTTGAGTCTACCTATCCATGAGCATGGTATATTTTCCCATTTACGTAGATCCCTTTGGTTTTCTTGTTTTGTAGTTTTCTTTGTATAGGTCTTTTACACCCCTGGTTAGAATTATTCCTAAGTATTTTATTTTTTTAGGGGCTATTATAAATGGTATTGTTTTCCTGATTTCCTTTTCATCGTTCTCCTTATTGGTGTATAGGAATCCAGCTGATGTTTGTACGTTTATCTTGTATCCTGCTACTCTGCTGAATCTTTCTATTAGTTCCAGTAGATTTCTCGTGGAGTCTTTAGGGTTTTCTATGTATAGTAGCATATCTTCTCCAAACAGGGACAGTTTAACTTCTTCTTTACCACTGTGGATGTCCTTTATTTCTTTTTCTTGCCTTATTGCTCTAGTGAGGACTTCCATCACAATGTTAAATAGGAGTGGTGATAGAGAGCATCTTTGTCTTGTTTCTGTTCTCAAGGGGAATGTTTTCAGCCTCTCTCCATTAAGAATGATGTTGGCTGTTGGTTTTGCATAGATGTCCTTTATTATGCTGAGAAATTTCCCTTCTATACCTATTTTATTGAGAGTTTTTATCAGGAATGGGTGTTGGACTTTGACAAATGCCTTTTGTGTGTCAATTGAGATGATCGTGTGATTATTTTCTTTCTTTTTATTTATGGTGGATTACATTGATTTATTTTCTAATGTTGAACCATGCTTGCATACTTGGTATGAATCCTACTTGGCTGTGGTGAATAATTTTTTGATACGATGCTGAATTCTATTGGCTAGAATTTTTACATCTATATTCATGAGAGATATTGGTGTGTAATTTTCTTTTTTGCGTGTTATCTTTGCCTGGTTTTGGTATCAGCATTATGCTGGCTTCATAGAATGAATTTGGAAGTGTCGCTTCCTTTTCTATGTTCTGAAATAGTTTGAGTATACTAGTATAAGCTCTTCTCTGAATGTTTGATAGAATTCTCTAGTGAAGTCATCTGGCCAGGGTCTTTTTTTGGGGGGGGGGGAGTTTTTTTTATGACCTTTCAATCTGTTTTCTTGCTATGGGTTTGTTCAGATTTTCAACATCATTTTGTGTTAGTTTAGGTAGGTAGTGTGTTTCTAGAAATTTGTCAATTTCCTCCAGCTTTTCAAATTTGTTGGAGTATAGTTTTTCATAATATTCTGTTATAATCCTTTTTATTTCAGTTGGGTCTGTTGTAAAGTCCCCCATTTCATTTCTTATTTAGATTATTTGCATCCTCTCGTGTTTTTCTTTTGTCAGTCTGGCCAGTGGTGTGTTGATTTTGTTGATCCTTTCAAGGAAACAACTTTTGGTTTTGTGGATTCTTTCTGTTGTTTTTCTATTCTCTATTTCATTTATTTCTCCTTTGATCTTTATGATTTCCTTCTAGTGGCTGTGGGCTTTTTTTTGTTGTTGTTGTTCTTTCTTTTATTTGTTCATTCTTGTAGTTAACATTTTGTTTTTGTCCCTTTCTTCTTTTTTGATGTGTGCATCTATTGCCATAAATTGTCCTCTGAGGGATGCCTTTACTGTGTCCCAAAGGTTTTGGTATAATGTGTTTTTATTTTCGTTTGATTCGAGGAAGTTTTTGATTCCATCTCTGATTTCTTCAGTTAACCAGTGGTTCGTAAGCAGGGTGTTATTCAGTTTCCATGTAATTGATCTTTCTCCTTGCTCTTCCTGTTGTTAATTTTTACCTTGATGGCATTATGGTCAGAGAAGATACTTTTTATTATCTCAGTGTTTTGCATCTTGTTGAGGATTGCTCTGTGGCCTAAGATGTGGTCTATTCTGGAGAATTTTCCTTGTGCACTGGAAAAGAATGTGTACTTTGCATCTGTTGGGTATAGTGTTCTATAGGGTCTATGGTGTTCTATGAGGTCAAGTTGGCAGAATGTGCCCTTTAGGTCTTCTGTATCTTTGTTGAGTTTCTTTCTAGATGTTCTGTCCTTTACTGAGAGTGGTGTGTTCAAGTCTCCTACTATTATTGTGGAACTGGCAATTTCTCTTTCCACTGTTGTTAGAGTTTGTTTTATGTATTTTGGAGCCCTGTCATTGTGTGCATTGATATTTATTATGGTTAAGTGTTCATGATGGATCATCCTTTTAATCATTATATAGTGTCCTTCTTTGTATTTTATGGTGGATTTTGTTTTAAAGTCTATTTTGTCTGAGATTAGTATTGCCACTCCTGCTGTTTTCTGGTAGCTGTTCACTTGATATATTTTTTCCATCCTTTGATTTTTAATACATTTATGTCTTTGTTTCTAAGGTTTGTCTCTTGTAGATGGCATATTGATGGATCCTATTTTTATTTATCCATTCTGTCACTCTCCATGACTTTGTGGGTGTGTTTAGGCTATTTACATTAAGTGTAATTATTGATAGGTGTGAGTTTACTGCTGTCATTGTGTAGTGCTTTTTTTGTGGTGCTGACGTTTTCTTTGTTCCTCTTACTCTCCTGTGCTGAATTCCTTTTGTCTGTGGATTTTTTTCATTTCTTTTGCTTTTGTAGGTTTTGTTTTTACTGAGACTTTATGTTTTTCCTCTTTATTTTGATGAGTAGGTTTGTTAACTCTCTTGATGGTTACTTTGTAATTTTTGCTTATCTTTCTAGGTTTGATGCAGGTTATTATTACTTAATATCGCCTTGCCTTCCTCTCCATTAGGAGGTTCTCTACTTACACTGTTTATACTCTTTTTTATTGTTCTGATGTTGTCATTTAATGATTAACCTCTCTGATTCCGTGTTGTAATTCTTTTGGTTTTGATAGTCCTTGAGAGTTCATCTCCTAGTTTGGTATCTGGCTGGTACCATTCTGTGTGCTAGATTCATCCTGTGTTCTGCTGTTGTTTGTTCTCAGACTGAAGGACTCCGTTTAATAATTCTTGTAAGTTTGGTTTGGTTTTTACATAGCCCCTTAGTTTCTGTTTATCTGGAAGTGTCCTAATTTCACCATCATATTTGAACCAGAGTTTCGCAGGATAGATCATTCTTGGCTGGCAATTTTTTCTGTCAAGGTTTTATATATACCATCCCATTGCCTTCTTGTCTGCATGGTTTCTGTCAGATAATCTGAGCTTAGTCTTATTGCTTCTCCTCTGTATGTGACTTCTTATTTTTCTCAAGCTGCTCACAGGATTCTTTGTCTTTAGTTTTAGCGAGTGTGATTATGATATGTCTTGGTGATTTTCTTTTGGGGTCTATCCTATATGGGGTTCGTTGAGCTTCTTGGATGGTCAGCTTTTCATCTTTCATGCTATTGGAGAAGTTTTCTGTCAGCAGTTCTTCAATGATCCTCTCTGTCTTTTCTGTTTTCTCCCCCTGTTCTGGAACTCCGATCACTTGCAAATTTTTCTTTTGATTGTATCCCAGATAATTCTCAGGGTTTCTTCATTTTTTTTCATTGTTTTTTCTGATTTTTCCTCAAAGAGAGTTGTATCCAAGTGTTTGCCTTCAATTTCGCTGCTCCTGTCTTCTATTGTTTCAAACCTGCTTCTCAGTTCTTCTGTGACAGTGTCAACTTCCGAAATCTTGTTGTTTATCTTTTGGATTTCTAATTGTTGTTTTTGTATGATTTCTCCTTGTGAATTTATTTTTGCATTTTTTCCTGTATTATTTTCCTGAATTCTTCCATTTTTTAGGTCTGTATTTTCCATGAGTTTGTCTAGTTTTTCATCACTTTTTTCTGTATTTTGCTTCAACTCTTGGATAGCTCTGAATATTAGAGATGTGAATTCTTTATCAGGGAGTTCTAGTGCCTTTTATTCTACTTGGAAGTCATCTGTTGTTTTATTTTGGATGACTACTGATACTATCCTGTCCTGTTTTTGTATATGTTTTAATATTGTCTGCTGTCTTCAGGACATTTAATATTATTTTCCTTGTTTATTTATTTTAGATTTATTTCTTTCATCCTACTTTTTTGTTTTCTTTGGTTATGTCTGAGCAGGCGGGCTGTGTTTTATTTGTTGTTTGCTCATCTGTAGGCACAATGCTTTTCTCCTCATTTTCCAATGGACAGGGTCAGTCGCTCAGGTATGGTACAGCAGGGCAGGTCCAGCTGAAGGGGAGGTGCTGGGATGGGTTGTTTCTGCCATGTACTATGGTCAACTGGGCAGATCGGGAATCAATGTGGGGCAGACTCCGGTAGGTCATTCATGTGCTATCTGGGTGTGTGATGTTCTGTGCACGGTGCTGGTAGGCAGGAAGGAGGGGGGAGATTTTAATATGATGGGTATGGGAAGGAAGAGAGAATACATACAAACAACAAACAAAAAAGTGTGCTAAGGGAGCTTGCCATTGGAGTGGAGAGATGAGAGACTGAGAAATGGAGAAAAACAAAAATAAATAAGTAAAAGAATAAAAATAATAAATAAAAGTTAGGGGGGAAAAAAAAAGAAAAGCCCCCAGGGATCCCATCATTGTAGCTTCGAGGACTGGGAAAATTGCTCCCAGGCCGTGAAGTACAGCCTGGCTAGAAGGGTTAGAAGTGTTACGCAGTGCCAGGTATTCAGGGGACAGGAAAAGAAGGTAAATGTAGAGAGTCAAGAAACTGAGAAATGAAGAAAGACAAAAAGGGAAAAGAGAAGCAAAGAAAACAAAGAAAAACAAACAAACAATAAAAACCCCAATAAAAAATAAATATCCCCAGGGATCCCACTTACATTTGGTCAGAGTAAAGGAGTATCCCCCAAGCCACGCAGTACTGCCCGGCTAGAAGGGGCTCTCAAGCCGAGAAAAGAAAAAGCAAACAAACAAATCAAAACAGAACAAATCAGAACAAAGAAACAAAAAGCCCCGGGAGTCCACCAGCCTAACAGCACCAGCCAGGAAGCAGTTTCACAGTCAAGCAGTGTTTTGCTGCCTTTCAGGAAGAAGTAAAGATGGCATATGGAGCTAGGTATTTGAGAGAATGGAGGGGGAGGTGGTGAGAAGTAAGGAAGAAATCAAAAAAGCTGGTAAAAGTGACACCAGCAGCCAACAAATGGCACTCAGGGTGCTGGCAAGTGCGGGCGGGTGTAATTCAATTGGCACTGGGGTGAAGCCAGTGCTTCCCGGCCAAGGGACTGTGGCTGCAGGAAGCAGAGGAGGCAGAGTAGGGGTGAAGAAGGGGAGGCCGGTGGGAAAGCACATATCATTGGTTATTGGTTGTTTTGTCTCCTGCTGGAAGCTCCGTGAAGCTGCTTTCTCTTATCCCCTGTTCACCGTTCTCTGAGAGGAGTCCAAGATGGTGGATCCGTGCTGCGTTAGCTGATAGGAAACCTCTGCATGCATCTCTCCTTGCTCTCTGATCTCTGTCAGTCTTATTCCATTTGGTGCTTGGCTGACATCTTTATCTCTTTGTTTGATGTTTAGGGTTTCAGGATTGATGTGTGTCTCTGTTTGATTCAGTTTTTTGGATCTTTGCTGTGGAGGGACGTCGTGGTGCTTCTGTCTATAGCACCATGTTGCCCAGGTATGCGCCTGTTGATTTCTTGACTACTGCTTCCATGGGTATTGATTCTGACTGATGATATTGAGCTTTTCCATTGTCTCCTTCCACAGATGTAGTCGATTTGATTCCTGTGTATTCCACCTGGCAAAGTCCACGTGTATAGTTGCAATTTATGTTGTTGACAAAAGGTATTTGCAAAGAAAAAGTTGTTGGTCTTGCAAAATTCTATCATGTGATCTCCAGCATCGTTTCTATCACCAAGTCCATATTTTCCAACTACCAATCCTTTATCTTTGTTTCCAACTTTCACTTTCCAATCACCAGTAATTATCAATGCATTCTGATTGCATGGTTGATCAATTTCAGACTGCAGAATTTGGTAAAAAATCTTCAATTTCTTTATCTTTGGTCTTAGAGGTTGATGCATAAATCTGAATAATAGTCCTATTAACTGGTCTTCCTTGTAGGTGTCTGGATATTTTCGTATCACTGACAACATTGTACTTTAGGATAGATTTTGAAATGTTCTTTTTGACGATGAATGCAATACCATTCCTCTTCAAGTTGTCATTCCTTGTTTAGTAGACCATATGATTATCTGATTCAAAATGGCCAATAGCAGCCCATTTCAGCTCACTAATGCCTAGGATATTGATCTCTATGCAGTCCATTTCATTTTTGTTGATTTCTAGTTTTCCTAGGTTCATACTTCGTACGCTCCACGTTCTGATTTTTAATGGATGTTTGCAGCTGTTTGTTCTCGTTTTGAGTAGTGCCACAGCAGCAAATGAAGGTCCCGAAAGCTTGACTCCATCCATGTCATTAAGGTTGACTCTACTTTGAGGAGGCAGCTCTTTCCCAGTTGTATTTTGAGTGCCTTCCATCCTGAGGAGCTCATCTTCAGGCACTATATCAGACGATGTTCTGCTGCTATTCATAAGGTTTTCACTGGGTAGTTTTCTCAGAAGTAGACCACCAGATCCTTCTTCCTAGTGTTAGTCTGAAAGTTCCACTGAAACCTGTCCACCATGGGTCACCCTGCTGGTATTTGAATACTGTGACATAGATTCCAGCATAAAAGCAACATGCAAGCCCTCACAGTATGACAAACTGACAGACGCGTAGGGAGTCACTTGCATGGAAGGTGAGAATTCTAACACTGAACCACCACTGCCGTATACTAAGCTCAATATAAGGGGAAGGATGCTCAAGCGGAAGCGAGTTTGGATTTAAATTTCCTGGAATTTTATCTGCTCTAATGTTGCGTTACTATTCATCTGTACTTCTAAATGAGTAATCCTGCCCTAAATTTTCAACAAATGAGACAGAGACTCATCCATGAGTGTTGTTCTCCTTTTATATACAAGGAGAGAGACTAGATCAAGTAGGGCTTAGGATCTGCCAGTGGATATAAAAGACTTTCTTATCAAAAGCTTCTTGTCAGAGACTGTCTTAGTTATCTAGTGCTACTATAATAGAAATACCACCAGCGGATAGCTTTAACAAAGAGAAATTTATTCTCTCACAGTCTAGGAGTCTAGAAGTCCCGATTGTGGGTGCCAGCTCCAGGGGAAGACTTTCTCTCTCTGTTGGTTCTGGGGGAAAGTCCTTGTCATCAATTTCCCAGGTCAAGGAGCATCTCAGTGCAGGGACCCCAGTTCCAAAGGACGGGCTATCTCCTGGCTTTTGTTTGTTGGTGGTATAGGGTCCCCATATCTCTCTGCTGGCTTCTCTCTTTTATCTCTCAAAAGAGATTGACTTAAGACACAACCTAATGTTGTAGACTGAGTCCTGCCTCATTAACTTAACTGCTGCTAATCCCACCTCACTAACATCATAGAGGTAGGATTTACCACACATAGGAAAATCACATCAGATGACAAAATGGTGGATAATCACACCATACTGGGGAACATGGACTAGTCAAGTTGACCCACGCTTTTTAGGGGGATGTAATTAAATCCATAATGAAGGCTTACATATCAAAGGCTCTCTGTGTCATTTTTACCACTCTGTCGTCCTCTTTAGCATGCCCCTTTTCTGTTGAGATTCACAGTGATGTCAGGAGGCCAACTGGTCTTTTATTGAATCTTAGTCCACTCCAGTTTTCTTTGGATCAGGTCAAAACTCCTGCCTTCAATGCTCAGAGATTTCATTAAGAAGTAGTCTACTGCCCTACCCTTACTGCCATCCAGTCTAGCTTTCTTTCTCCCCTTACACAGCTTACCCATCCATACACACATCTCCACTCCTCAGAGGTCATTCTTAGACTTAGGGGAATGAAAAAACATATTTTGTTCATAAGAAATTATGGGAGCATGATTAAGATTTTTTTCTGCTTTGGTGTTTGAGGAAAGTTAGGTTACTGCTTTCTAAAGCATGAGAAAAGTATTGAGAAGCCTTCAGGGACTCTGGCTTTACCCACTCACAACTGGATCACCTGAGGCCAAATATCTACACTTCTCTTTGAATATTTTTAGATTTGAAGATAGAGGCAGTTGCCATGAAGGAAATACCAATTTTAATTGGAAGGAAAGAGGATAAAGTGCAGTGGCTCATGAATGTGGGGAAATTCCTTAACTTCTTCAAGTCTCTCTTTTCAAATCCATAAAATGAGAATTACAGTAGTATCAACAAAATAAATTTGTTGTGCATCTTACACAAGGTGAGGTACTTAAAGGAATTATCACAGTGCCTGGCACACTCAGTAAATGCTAGTTGTTACTGTTACTGCAAAACGCAGGTCTGAGCCGCCTGCCGCAGAAGCCAATACTGAGATGGGGTGATGTGAGCAGCAAGTGAGCAGCAATATATTGATATACAGGAGACAGAGGGGAATGAGCTCCTTCAAAATCTGCCTCCCCCTCTGGAGGCTGAACAGAGGATTCTCTTGGGACATGGTCAGGATCTGAAGAATCTGTGGACTGTTAGTTCCCCTTTGAGGTGGGCATGATGACTTCATTCCAGACATGTTGACCTTCTGAGGGTGTTCTTGAAGATCCTTTGTTCAGTCATCTCGCCTTCAGATTTTATCACTTGTTGTTCTACCTCTGAAAGAGGAACTTAGGTTAATTTTTAAACTTTTATAATATCATGGGAAAACAGGAGGGAAGAGAGAAGGAAAATAAATCAGAATCATAGGAGCGTGCAGAAGTGAACTATGCAAGCTATGCACTAACAATACCACAGTAGCCAGGATGCTAGGCCTACACAGCTGACAATAAATGTGAAATTCCCACGCAGTCCCTTTCATTACTGTTTGATCTGGCACTTTCAACTAGGAAGGCACAAGAACAGTCCAACAGTTCAAGATTCCTTTTAGGTTGTGCCACTAGGTGTCACTGCTGATGTTTGGTACTTTGCAAATGAAAGTTTTCAAAAGTTCTAAAGGAAAAAAAGAAGGAAAGAAAAGATCGCTCTCTTAACAAGCTGCAAAATATTCATTTTAATAGTGAATCAGCCTTAGAAAAATTGTAAGGCTTTAACCAACCTATTTAGACATCAATTTCACCAGTATGGTTTGCTGATTAAGCAACTGAAATTGATATAAAAATAAATGCTGATATGTTTAAGAACTGCAGCTTCAGATGTAAGGCCGAAACAACAGAATCAACAGCCTCAGAAATTAGAGGCATGGGTGAGGAGATGGAGAGAGGATGTTAGAAAGCAGATGAATAACAGAAAGAAGAAAACAGTAAGACATCCTACTGATTCTGTACTTGTATGACAGGTCCAGCTGCAAAAACTGATTGCTGTGGAGTCAACACCAGCTCATGGTGACCTCATGCATGTCAGAGTAAAACTGTGCTCCATAGGGTTTTCAATGGTTGATTTTTGAGAAGTAGATTGCCAGGCCTTTCTTCCAAGGCACCTCTGGGTAGACTCAAACCTCGAACACTTCAGTTAGCAGCCAAGTGTGTTAACCGCTGGCACCATCCAGGGACTCCATATGACAGGTAGCATCATAAGTATATGGACTATTTTCTTCCCATTAAATATTTAGTCAATGTTTTTAAATATTGCAATCTTATTTTAAATGACTTCCTCAATCAGAATGTGTATAGAACATCAGATTAAATCAAAATATATGTTGTTGATAGGTGCCTTCGAGTCAGTTCTGACTCATAGCGACCCTACGTACAACAGAATGAAACACTGCCCGGTCCTGTGCTATCCTTGCTGTTATGCTTCAGCCCATCGTTGCAGCCACTGTGTCAATCCATCTCATTGAGGGTCTTCTTCTTATTTCCTGGCTGTCTACTTTACCAAGCATGATGTCCTTCTCCAGGGACTGATCCCTCCTGATACACTTGTCTAAAATACACGAGACACAGGAGTTCTGGCAAAATGGCACTCTAGGCAGAAGCACCACGTCGTACCTCCACAAGAAAGATCCGAAAAACTAAGCCAAACAGAGAATACAACAATCCTGAAACCTTAAAATATCAAATGAAGAGATAAAGAACTCAGCCAAGCACCAAATGGAGTGAGAAAACTGACAAGAGAACGGAGAGCGAGGAGAGATTCATGCAGAGGTCCCCTACCAGCTAACGCAGTGCGGATCAACCATCTTGGACTCCTTTGGAGACCAGCAAATGGGGGTACAAGAAAGCAGCCTCACGGAGTGTCCAGTGGGAGATAAAACAACTGGTAATTTGCGGTGTGCACTTTCCCATCCCCCACCCCTCTTCGCCCTGGCTTGGCCTCCTCTGCTTCCTGCGGCCAAGGTCTCTTGACCGGGAAATTCGGGCTGCTTGGATTCCACACACCCAAGCAGGCGGCTCTCTGGCTGCCATTTGTTGGCTGCTAATGTTGCTTTTTTTTTTTTTTCTGCTTCTTTTGATTTCTCACTTGCCTCTTGCCACCTCCTCCTCCTTTCACTCAAGTGCCTGGCTCCATGCTCCACCTTTGCTTCTTTCTGAGGGCTGCAGAGCGCCAGCAATTTGTGACATATGCTTTCCCACTCTCTACCCTTCTTCACCCACACTCGGCCTTCTCTGCTTCCCTTGGACACAGTCTCTTGTCCAGAAACCCCAGCCTGCACTAGCTGGCTCTCTGAGTACCATTTGTTGGCTGCTGGTGTTGCTTTTTTTTTTTTTTTTCTCTGCTTCTTTTGATTTCTTGCTTGCCTCTCAACTCCTCCCCTTCCTTTTGCTCAAGTGCCTGGCTCCGTGCGCCATCTTTGCTTCTTCCTGAGGGGCTGTGGATCTTCATTCGAGTGTGGAGCTTCTTCCCAGTCTGGGCTACTACACTGGTGGGATCCCAGGGCTTTTGTTCGTTTGTTCTTTTTGAATTGTTTGTTTGTTTTATTTTCCTTTTCTTGAGTTGGGAGCCCTTTCTGGTCAGGTGGAGCTGCGTGGCAAGGAACTCCCCTTCAGCTTCCACAGACGTGCAGAGGGATCCCTGAGGACATTTCTTTTTTCTGTTGTTTTATTTTCTTTCTATTTTTTTGGGGGCCTTTCTTGTTCTTTCTTTTCTTTTTTTTTAATTTGTTTTGTTTTCTTTTCCCTCTTTTTCCCTTTTTGTCTTTCTTCATTTTTCAGTCTTTCATCTTTCTATATCTTCCTTCTCTTTCTGATCTCAGAATACCAGGTGTTGTATAACTCTACGCCTTCTAGCCAGGCTGTACTGCAACACCTGAGAGTGACTTCCCCAGACCTCATAGCTACATCAGTAGGATACCTGGGAACACTGCGGTTCTTTAACCTATCTGATTTTTATTTATTCATTCTTTTCTTTTCTTCCTCTTCCCCTTTCTGTTTTTCTCCATTTCATAGTCTCTCATCTCTCCATTCCAACGGCAAGCTCCCCAGAATTCTTTTTTGTTAGTTTGCATGTTTTTGGCTCCTGTTCCTCTCTCCTGTCTCCAATATCCATCTTAGCTCCACACGTAACAATCTCCCCACTGCATCTTGCCTACCTGCACTGTGCGCTTGACATGACACCAACAAGCAGCACAGGCACGGCCTACTGGAATCTGCCCAGCACTGATTACCGACCTGCCATGGTGGCTGTAGTGAGTGCCACAAACAACCAGTCCCAGTGGCTCCTGTTCAGCTAGACCTGCCCTGCTGTACCATATCTGAGTGACTGACCCTGCCAGTTGGAGAAGGAAGTGAAAAGTATTGAGCGTACAGATGAGCAAACAACAAAGAATACACTGTCTGCCTGCTCAGACATAGTCAAATTTTTTTTTAAAAAAGGGAGAGAAACAAACAAATCTACAATCAATAAACGAGAAAAATAACTACTGAATGCCCTGAAAACAGCAGACAATATCAAAACATTTACAAAAACTTGGCAGGATGGTTACAGTAGACATCCAAAATAAAACACCAGATGACTCTCCTGTGGAAGAAAATGCACTAGAACTACCCGATAGGGAATTAAAATCTTTAATACTCAGAATTCTCCAAGAACTAAGGGAAAAAGCTGACAAACAGGAGGAAAAAATAGACAAATTCATGGAAAATACAGACAAAAAAATTGGAAGAATTCAGGAAGATGATGCAGGAACAAAATGCCAAAATAAATTCACAACTAGTAATTATACAAAAACAACAACTAGAAATCCAAAAGATAAACAACAAGATTTCAGAAATGGATGATGTCATAGAAGGGCTGAGAAGCAGATTTGAAACGGTGGAAGACAGGATCAGTGGAACTGAAGACAAACACTTGGATACAACTCTGTTTCAGGAAAACTCAGAAAAAAGAACAAAGAAAAAGGAAGAGACCCTGAGAGTTATGTGGGACACAATTAAAAGCAAAAATTTACGAGTGATTGGAATTCTGGAACAGGGAGAGAAAACAGAAAACACAGAGGGGATCATTGAGGAACTGCTGACAGGAAACTTTCCCAATATCATGAAAGATGAAAATCTGGCCATCCAAGAAGCTCAACGAAGCCCATATAGAAGAGACCCCAAAAGGAAATCACCAAGGCATATCATATTCACACTCACCAAAACCAAAGACAAACAAAGAATCCTGAGAGCAACTCATGAAAAACAAGAAGTCACATACAGAGGAGAAAGAATAAGACTAAGCTCAGATTATCTGGCAGAAACCATGCAGGCAAGAAGGTAATGGGATGACATATATAAAATCTTGAAAGTAAAAAATTGTCAGCCAAGAATAATGTATCCTGCAAAACTCTCATTCAAATTTGATGGTGAAATTAGGTCATTTCCAGATAAACAGAAAGTAAGGGAATATGTAAAAGTCAAACCAAACTTACAAGAATTATTAAAGGCAGTTCTTCGATCTGAGGACAAACAGCTTCAGCTCACAGGCAGAACCAAGGATGCAGGATCATACAAGCCAGATACCAATTTAGGAAATGAACTCTCGAGGACTATCCAAAACCAAAAGAAATACAACAGGGAATCAGAGTAGTTAATCAATAAATGACAACAACATCAAAACAATAAAAGAGGGAATAAACAGCATAGGTATAGAACCTTCTAATGGAGAGGAAGACAAGGCAATACCAAGTAATGGTAGACTGCTTCAAACTTAGAAAGATAAGGGTAAAATTCATGGTAACCACAAAGAGGGTTAACAAACCAACTCATAAAAATAAAGGTGAAAAACATAAAGTCTCGGCAAAAACAAAGCCGACAAAAACAAAAGAAATGAAAAAAAAAATCCACAAAGAAAAGTAACTCATCACAAGAGAGTAAGAAGAACAAAGAAAACATCAGCACCACAAAAAAAAAGCACTACAAAATGACAGCAACAAACTCACATCTATCAATAATTACACTGAATGTAAATGGACTCAATGTACCCATAAAGAGATGGAGAGTGACAGATGGGATAAGAAAACAGAATCCATCAATATGCTGTCTACAAGAGACACACCTTAGAAACAAAGATGTGAATTTATTAAGAGTCAAAGGTTGGGAAAAAAATATATCAAGCTAACAACTACCAAAAAAGAGCAGGAGTGGCAATTCTAATCTCAGATAAAATAGACTTTAAAACAAAATCTACCATAAAAGACAAAGAAGGACAATATATAATGATTAAGGGGATTTCTCATCATGAAGATATAACCATAATAAACATCTACGCACCCAATGATAGGGCTCCAAAATACATAAAACAAACTCTAACAACACTGAAAAGAGAAATTGACAGTTCCACAATAATAGTAGGAGACTTCAACACACCACTCTCAGTAAAGGACAGAACAACTAAAGAAGAAACTCAGCAAAGACACAGAAGACCTAAAGGGCACAATCAGCCAACTGGACCTCATAGACATATATAGAACACTCCATCCAACCACTGCAAAGTACAGGTTCTTTTCCAAAGCACATGGAACGTTCTCCAGAATAGACCACATCTTAAGCCACAGAGCAATCCTCTACAAGATCCAAAACGTTGAGATAATTCACAGTGTCTTCTCTGACCACAACGCCATCAAGGTAGAAATTAACACTATAAAGAGCAAGGAAACAAAATCAACTACATGGAAACTGAATAATACCCTGCTTACACATCACTGGGTAATAGAAGACGTCAGCGGTGGAATCAAAAAATTCCTAGAATCAAATGAGAATGAAAACACATCATACCAAAATCTTTGGGAGACAGCAAAGGCAGTTCTCAGAGGACAATTTATAGCAATAGATGCACATATCAAAAAAGAGGAAAGGGACAAAATCAAAACATGGACTATAGAACTCAAACAAATAGAAAGAGAACAGCAAAAAAAGCTCACAACCACCGGAAGAAAGGAAATAGTAAAGGTCAGAGCAGAAATAAATAAAATAGAGAACAGAAAAACAATAGAAAGAATCAACAAAACCAAAAGTTGGTTCTTTGAAAGAATCAACAAAATCGACAAACCACTGGCCAGACTCACAAAAGAAAAACAGGAGAGGACATAAATAACCCAAACAAGAAATGAAATGGGGGACATTACAACAGACCCAACTGAAATCAAAAGGATTATAACAGAATTTTATGAAAAACTATACTTCAACAAATTTGAAAACCTACAGGAAATGGATAAGTTTCTAGAATCACACAACCTACCCAAAATAACACAAAATGATGTTGAAAATCTGAACAGACCCATAATAAGAGAAGACATTGAAAAGGTAATTAAAAAACTTCCAACCAAAAACAGCCCTGACCCAGATGGCTTCACTGGAGAATTCTACAAAACATTTACAGAAGAGCTTGTACCAGTACTATTCAAGCTATTTCAGAGCATAGAAGAGGAAGCAACCCTTCCAAATTCATTCTATGTAGCTACCATCACGCTAATACCAAAACCAAAGACGTCACAAAAAAGGAAAATTACAGACCAATATCTCTCATGAATATAGATGCAAAAATTCTGAACAAAATTCTAGCCAATAGAATTCAGCATCATATCAAAAAAATAATACACCACAATCAAGTAGGATTCATACCAGGTATGCAAGGATGGTTCAACATAAAAAAATCAATCAATGTAATCCGCCACATAAATAAACGGAAAGAAAAGAATCACATGATCATCTCAATTTACGCAGAAAAGGCATTTGACAAAGTCCAACACCCATTCCTGATAAAAACTCTCAATAAAATAAGTACAGAAGGGAAATTTCTCAACACAATAAAGGGCATCTGTGCAAAACCACTGGCCAACATCATTCTTAATGGAGAGAGGCTGAAAACGTTCCCCTTGAAAACAGGAACAAGACAAGGATGCCCTTTATCACCACTCCTATTTAACACTGTGCTGGAAGTTCTAGCTAGAGAAATAAGGCAAGAAAAAGAAATAAAGGGCATCCAAATGGGTAATGAAGATGTTAAACCGTCCCTGTTTGCAGATGAAATGATAGTATACGTAGAAAACCCTAAAGACTCCATGAGAAATCTACTGGAACTAATAGAAACATTCAGCAGAGTAGCAGGATACAAGATAAACATTCAAAAATCAGTTGGATTCCTATACACCAGTAAGGAGAATGATGAAAAGGAAATCAGGAAAACAATACCATTTTCAATAGCCCCTAAAAAGATAAAATACTTAGGAATAAATCCGACCAGGGATGTAAGAGACCTATATAAAGAAAACTATAAAACACTACTGCATGAAACCCAAAAGAATCTACATAAATGGAAAAACATACCATGCTCATGGATAGGGAGACTCAACATTGTGAAAATGTCAATTCTACCCAAAGCAATTTACAAATACAATGGAATCCCAATCCAAATACCAAGAATATTCTTCAAAGTGATGGAAAAACTAATCATTAACTTTATATGGAAAGGGAAGAAGCCCCGAATAAGTAAAGCACTACTGAAGAAGAAGAATATAAGTTGGAGGACTCACACTACCTGACTTCAGAACCTACTATACAGCTACAGTAGTCAAAACAGCCTGGTACTGGTACAATGACAGATACCTTGACCAATGGAACAGAATTGAGAATCCAGATAGATGTAAAGCCATCCACCTACGGTCACCTGATCTTTGACAAGGGCCCAAAGTCCATCAAATGGGGAAAAGACATTCTTTTTAACAAATGCTGCCGGCAAAACTGGATATCCATCTGCAAAAAAATGAAACAGGACTCATACCTCATACCGTATACAAAAACTACTTCAAAATGGATCAAAGACCTGAATATAAAGCCTAAAACTATAAAGTTCATAGAAGAAAAAATAGGACCAACACTTCAGGCCTTAATACATGGCATTAACAGGATACAAACCATAACCATGAACGCACAAACCCCAACAGATAAGCTAGATAAACTGGGATCTTCTAAAAATCAAACACCTATGCTCTTCAAAAGACTTCACCAAAAGAATCGAAAGAGAACCTACAGATGGGAAAAAATTTTTGGACAGTACAAGTCAGATAAAGGTCTAATCTCCATAATCTGCAAGAAAATACAACACCTCTACAATAAAAAGACAAATAATCCTATTCAAAAATGGGCAAAGGAAATGAACAGACACTTCACCAAAGAAGACATTCAAATGGCCAACAGACACATGAGGAAATGCTGGCGATCACTAGCCATTAGAGAAATGCAAATTAAAACGACAATGAGATACCATCTCACCCCGACATTACTGGGACGAATCAAAAACACCGGAAAAAACAAATGTTGGAGGGGCTGTGGGGAGATCGGAACACTTATGCACTGCTGGTGGGAATGCAAAATGATACAAGCATTTTGGAAAATAATATAGTGCTTCCTCAGAAAGCTAGAAATAGACATACCATTCGATCCAGCAATCCCACTCCTAGGAATATATCCTAGAGAAATAAGAGTCATCACTTGAATAGACATATGCACACCTATGTTCATGGCAGCATTGTTCACAATAGCAAAATGATGGAAACAACCTA
Source organism: Dugong dugon (assembly GCA_030035585.1). Classification (NCBI taxonomy): domain Eukaryota; kingdom Metazoa; phylum Chordata; class Mammalia; order Sirenia; family Dugongidae; genus Dugong; species Dugong dugon. The sequence continues at coordinate 45,207,847 of CM057474.1, forward strand.
GATGCCCATCAACAGATGAATGGATAAACAAACTATGGTACATGCACACATTGGAGTACTATGCAAAAAGAAAGAACAATGATGAATCTGTGGACCATCTCATAACATGGATGAAACTGGAGGACATTATGCTGAGTGAAATAAGTCAATCACAAAAGGATAAATATTGTATGAGACCTCTATCGTAAAAGCCCATGAAAAAGTTCACACACAAAACGTAACAATCTTTGTTGGTTACCTGGGATGGGAGAGGTGGGGGCGGGAATACTAAATAGGCAATAGATAAATGGTATCTTGGGTGAAGGGTGAGACAGTACACAATACAGGGGAAACTAAGCACAACCTGTACAAGGAAAGGTCATGGAAGCCCCATAGACACATCCACACTCCCTGAGAGACTGAATTGCTGGGCAGAGGGCTGTGGGGACCATGGTCTCGGGGAACATCTAGCTCAATTGGCATGACACAGCTTATAAAAACAATGCTCTACATTGTACCTTGGTGAGTAGTTTCTGGGGTCTTAAAAGCCTGTGAGCGGCCATCTAAGATACTCCACTGCTCTCATCCCTTCGGGAGCAAGGGAGAATGAAGACAATAGGATACAAGGAAAAGATTAGTCCAAAGGACTATTTGTCCACAGCTACCAAGGCCTCCTCCGGACTGAGTCCAGTACAGCTAGATGGTGCCCGGCTACCACCACTGACTGCTCTGACCAGGATCACAACAAAGAATTCTGGACAGAGCTGGAGAAGGATGTAGAGCATAATTCTAACTCACACACACACACACAAAAAAAGACCAGATTTACTGGCCTAAAGGAGACTGGAGAAACCTCCAGTGTATGGCCCCCAGACACCCCTTTAGCTCAGTGGTGAAGTTACCACCGAGGTTCACTGTTCAGCCTGGGAGTGGACAGCCCCGTAAAACCAAATGAGACTACCGAGGTACAGTAGTCCAGTGACAAGGGCCAGAAGGCAGAAGGGGACAAGGAAGCTGGTGATAGGGAACCCAAGGTTGAGTAAGAATATTGTTGATGTGTTGTGAGATTGTTAACCATTGTCATAGGGCAACATTTGTAGTAACTGTTAAATGAGAAACTATTTTGTTCTGTAAGCCTTCATCTTAAGTGAGAATAACAGCACAATTGGAGGAGCATAGTCAATGTCACTGAACTGTGTATGTAGAAATTTTTGGAACGGTGTATCTTTGGCTATGTGTATTTTCACCAAAAAAAAAAAAAAAAAAAAAAAAAAGGTTGAGAAGTTAGAGGGTTAATATGTTGTGAGGTTGTTAACCAATGTCATAAAACAACATGTGTACTACTGTTTCATGAGAAACTATTTGTTCTGTAAGCCTCACCTGAAGTACAATAAATTATAAAAATAAAATAAAATAAAATACATGAGACCAAGTCTCACCATCCCTGTTTCTAAGGCGCTTTCTAGCTGTACTTCTCCCAAGACAGATTTGTTCTTTCTTTTATTTGTCCAATATATTTCACCAATCCCATAATTTAAAAGTGTCCATTCTTCTCTGGACTTCTTTATTAATTGTCTAGCCTTTGAATGCATTTGAGACAATTGAAAATACCATGGCTTTTGTCAGGTGCACCTTAGTCTTCAAAGTGACATCTTTTCTTTTTAACACTTCATCCCTTATTGGCAATGATATCCCTCATTCCACCTCCTCTTCTGAATCCAGCTTGAATTTCCTGCAGTTCCCTGTCGACGTACTAATACAAGCACATTTGAATGATCCTCAGCAAAATTTTACTTGCGTGTGTTATTAATGCTATTATTCAATAATTTCCCCATTCTGTCCAATCATCTTTCTTTGGAATGGGCACAAATATGGATCTCTTCCAACTGGTTGGCTAGGTAGCTGTCTTCCAATTTTCTTGGCATAGATGAGTGAGCACCTCTAGCACTGCATCTATTTGTTGAAACATCTCAACTGGTATTTTGTCAATTCCTGGAGCCTTGATTTTCCCCGGTGCCTTCAGTGCAGCTTGGACTTCTTCCTACAGTACCGTCAGTTCTTGATCATATGCTACCTCCTGAAATGGTTAAACATTGACCAATTCTTTTTGGTACAGTGATTCTGTGTATTTCTTCTGTCTTCCTGAGTTGCTTCTTGTGTCATTCAATATTTTCCCTGTAGAATTCTTTAATATTGCAACTGGAGGCTTGAATTTTTTCTTCAGTTCTTTCAGCTTGAGAAATGCCGAGCGTGTTCTTCTCTTTTGGTTTTCTAACTCTAGATCCCTGCACATGTCATTGTAATACTTCACTTTATCTTCTCTAACTGCCCTTTCAAAAGTTCTATGCAGCTCATTTCTTCTGTTCCCTTTAGCTACTCTGCATTCAAGAGCAAGTTTCAGAGTCTTTTCTGACATCCATTTTGGTCTTTTCTTTCTTTTCTGTCTTTTGAATGACCTTTTTCTTTCTTCATGTATGGTATCTTTGATGTCATCCTTCAACTTGTCTGGTCTTCTGTCATTAGTGTTCAATGGGTCAAATCTACTCTTGAGATGGTCTCCAAATTCAGGTGAGATATACTCAAGTTCATATTTTGGCTTTTGTGGACTAGCTCTAATTTTCTTCTGCTTTAACTTGAACTTGTATATGAGCAATTGATGGTGTGTTCCGCAGTCGGCCTTCTCCATTGTCTCTTTCCACAGATGCAGTCAATTTGATTCCTGTGTATTCCGTCTGGCAAAGTCCAAGTGTACAGTCACCATTTATGTTGTTGGAAAAAGGTATCTGCTGAAGAACAGCAAAGACACGAGGAAACTTTTAGCCCAAGAGACAGAAAGGGCCACATAAACCAGAGACTTCATCAGCCTGAGACCAGAACTAGATAGTGCCTTGTTACCCCAATGACCGCCCTGACAGGGAACGCAACAGAGAGTCCCTAAGGTAGCAGGAGAAAGGTGGGGTACAGAACTCAAATTCTAGTAAAAAGACCAGACTTAATGGTCTAACTGAGACTGGAGGAACCCCAGAAAGCATCGCCCCTGGATTCTCTATCTAACTAAACAATTTCTGAGGCCAACTCTTCCGATAAGGATTGGACTGGACTGTGGGACATAAAGTGATACTTTTGAGGAGTGTGCCTCTTAGCTCTGTTAGATACAAGAGACTAAATAGGCAGCTTTTGTCCAGAGGTGAGATGGGAAGGCAGAAAGGGTTAGGAGCTGGTTGAATGAACATGGGGAATCAGGGGTGGAAAGGAGGAGTGTGCTGTCACAGTATGGGGAGAGCAATTGCGGTCACATAACAATGTATGTATAAGTTTTTGTATGGGGGACAAAAGTTGTCTGTAATGAATAAGTCATTGCAAATAAATGTATAGCCTAAAGTAAAAAATCATAAACTCAGTAGATATGCAAAAAGAATGATTTTCAAGCAGCTAGATTGATTTTGTTAATTGCACTAGAGATTTCATCAGGGAAATACTATTTTTTACCAAGTATAAAAAAAGGGGTGGAGGCAGAAATCTAGACATACACCTGACCACTGCTATTTTCTGTGGTTCCCGTACTGCCTGTAGTGAAAAGCCTTAGGGCAGGAACAGCCTCCTAGAGCCAGTGTAGGTAGGCTTTTACTGTGTGAGCAAAAGAACAAGGAGAGTGGGAGCTGGTTAAATCTGGATATTTCTTTTTTGCCTCTACGCTTTACCTCAAAAACCTTACAAATGAAGTACAGTGGAATGATACTGTTACCAATGATAGCTAAAATTCTATTGAAGCATTGTTCTAAGCACTTTAAACAAATTAACTGATTGGCAGCTCGCAATAACCCCATGACGTAGGTACTATAAATTTTCCCATTTGACAGATCAGAACTGAGGAAGTCCAGATTAGTTATCCAAAGCATTACAACTAGTTAGTGACTTTGATTAAACATGTTCCATCAAGCAGAGAGATGTTTCTGAAACAATATTATAAGATAAAACCAATCTATTCATCTTCTTTGCAACCTTCTTAATTATTTATACATATTTTATACAGTTGTATATATATATATATACAGATGTGTGTGTGTAGTGCATTCTTCTCATTTAATATTACTTTATAAGCATTTTTTCACATTGCTGTTGTTGTATTTGTGTGCCATTGAGTTAGTTCTGACTTATAGTGACCCTATAAGACGGAGTAGTGACAACATAAGAGATGTAACAGTAGTTTTCATATCATGCTTCAAGGATGCCCTCAGTTGCCGTCCTACTTCACCTGGAGCAACTCCTCTTTAAAAAGAAAATGTTTAAAACCAATTTACATATTTAGCTTTTGCATAATATTTCAATGAAGAAATGATCCAGTGCCAAATCAAAGTTTAAATACCACTAATTTTACCATAATTATAATCGCCCTAGTGTTGAACATTTAGGCTAGCTCCATTGTTTATTGTTATAAGCATACTGCTATGAGCATCTTTGTACATAACATTTTCTTATTCCTTTTAATTGTTTTCTTAAATAAATTCCTTCTAGTTGGTTTAGGCCCAAAGGGCATGGAGATTTTTAAGTATTGCAAGCAGTATTGCCAAATTGCATTGTGTAAAGCAATTTACAATGCCAGTGTCAGTGTGAACATAGTTGCTCTTTGCCTATTGTCCAACAGTAACAGCTTTGAAAAAACAAACAACAAAATCAGAAACAAACAAACAAAAACACCTAGAAACATAAATTAGTGTTTTTGTATCACCTTAATTTAAAAGGGGAGCCCTGGTGACGCAGTGGTTAAGAGCTCTGCTGCTAACCAAAAGCTCAGCAGTTTGAATCCACCAGCCGCACCTTGGGAAACCTATGGGGCAGTTCTACTCTGTCCTATAGGGTCGCTATGAATCAGGACTGACTTGACGGCAAGGAGTTTGGTTTTTTTTGTTTGTTTAATTTAAAAGGTAAGTTTCATACCCTGCCTCAAACTGGAGGTTAATGTGGCTGTGTGGATTAGCAGCAGGGAATTTTAGCTCACTGAATTACTGTAATGGGTGGCTGGAGAATTAATGAGAAAAAAGGTGTTAGCTCTGAATAAGAAGTTTCTTTAGGTAGAAGAACTCCAGGAGCCATTTACAAAGGTTTATTCATGGACCACAGGAAAGGTAAGCGCCTCTGGTCCTCCTGAAATCGTGAGGGACCATCCTTGAGGGGCCCTGACATAGGAAACTAGACTTTGCCCTATCTATCTCCAAAAGATAGGGCAGATTTGAATCAGTGCTGCTCATTCCTAAGGCTCTACTGGGGAAATGTTACTGTATTTAACACACGTAGATAAAACCAACAAAAAGAAAACAAACCAGTTGCCCTTGAGTTGGTTCCGAACCCATGTGCTGAAGAATAGGACTAGCTCTATAGGATTTTCAAGGCTGATTTTGCCAGGCCTTTCTTCCAAGGCACCTCTGAATGGGTTTGAACCATCAGCCTTCAGGTTACAAGTTGAGTGTTTAACTATTTGCACCACCCAGGGACTCCTAACACACACAGATAGGAGTTTTAAAATACCACATTATCAAATTTGGTAAAGGGTAAGACAGTACACAATACTGGGGAAGCCAGCACAACCTGTACAAGGAAAGGTCATAGAAGCTCCACAGTCACATCCGTACTCCCTGAAGGGCTGAACTGCTGGGCAGAGGGCTGTGGGAACTTGTCTTGGGAAACATCTAGCTCAATTGGCATAACAGAATCTATAAAGAAAGTCTTCTGCATCCTACGTTGGTGAGTAGCATCTAGGGCCTTAAGAGCTCGTGAGCAGCCATCTAAGATACTCCACTGGTCTCACCCCTTCCAGAGCAAGGGGGAATGAAGAAAACAAGATAGAAGGGAAAGATTAGTCCAAAGGACTAGTGGACCACAACTACCACGGCCTCCACCAGACTGAGTCCAGTACAACCAGATGGTGCCCACCTACCACCACTGACTGGTCTGACTGGGATCACAACAGAGGGTCTCGGACAGCGCTGGAGAGAAATGTAGAACAGAATTCTAACTCACAAAAAATGACCAGACTTACTGGCCTGACAGAGACTGGAGAAACCCTGGGAGTATGGCTGCTGGACACCCTTTTAGCTCAGTAATGAAGTCACTCCCGAGGCTCACCTTTCAGCCAAAGATTAGACAGCCCCATAAAAGAAAACAAGACTAATAGCGTCCAGCAGTCCAGGGACAAGGACTAGAAGCAGGAGGGGACAGGAAAGGTAGTAATAGGGAACCCAAGGTTGAGAAGGGACAGTGTTGACATGTCGTGGGGTTGTTAACCATTGTCATAAAACAATATGTGTACTGTTTAATGAGAAACTCTTTGTTCTGTAAACTTTCATCTAAAGTACAATCAAAAATTTAAAAAAAGACAAACAAAAAACAAAACCCCACATTATCAAATACAAAGAAAAAAATGAAAGAAATCACTCATATTCCTGCCCCCATGGCAATAACAACTATTAACATTTTTGCCTTTAGGTATTAACAAAATGAATCAATAGTGAGTTTTGATCTTATAAAGTTTAGATAATTTGTTTTAATTTTTAAGAAATTGGATAATGCAGTAGAGAATTTAGAGAACCCAATAAACTGGGTGTAACGCCATGCTTGTAAATTCCAGGTTTGTAGTAGTTTACATTGCACTCTATAATATACACAGTAAAAGTTGCTTTCTATCCAAAAGCTCTAGTTTACTTCTCTCAGTCAAACATGTAAACCCTCCAACTGGCATCTTTGCCTGCAAGCCCAGATGAGAGGACAAAGAGTGACGGTACTATTTCCTTACCTCCACCTGATAGCACCAGTGGCAGGGTGGTGCCACATGGTTGAAGAATGTTACAGGCACAGTCTTCGGGTTGTTTCTTGCGCATAGGCGACATCTCTTTGTAACATCCTGGATGGCTTTTAGGGTATTTGGCCCAGTGACCACCTGCTAGATCCATTCGAGATCTGGTCTCTCCCATAGTGAGTCTCTTCATGTAGAGTTGATACTATAGCATATACTTGGGCCTCTGGTAACAGTACTTTCCCTCAGAGTTCATCAGCCACTTAGAATGAGAAGTGAGGTGATATCCCCATTCTTTTGTCCTATCCAGGTCCTAGGTGGTGTAAATGGGTGTGGGAAGGTTGGCAGGGTCCAGATGAGGGATCAAGGCCATCTCTGTTCCCATCCCACCTCCTCGCATTGCAGCCTTCTTTGCTTCTGGGTCGGCTTTTCAGTTCCCTATTGCCTTGGGAGATTGTCCCTTCTGATATCCAGGACAATATACTACTGCCACCTGAAGGGGATCATTAACTGCCTCAGGAATTCCAGGATTTCTGGTATATGTTTTATTTCTTTGTTGGCCCATGTCAGGAGTCCCCTCTCTTTCGACAAGGCACTGTGTGAGTGAAGGACCAGCTGGGCATATTTACTGCCCATATACACAGTTATGAGTCTTCCTGCTCCTAGTCACAGGACTCGCCCAATGGCTATGAGTTCCACCTTTTGAGTTGAGGTGCCGGCAGGAAGTGGAGCTGCCTCTAAGACCTCAGTTCATGTTACCACTGCGTATCCTGCCTTGCGATGTCTTTCATATAGAAAACTACTGCCATCCGTATACATTTCTATTTCTGGATCAATCAAAGAGACATCTGAGAGATCTGCTCTGCTAGAATAAACTGCAATTATCTCCAAGCAATCATGTATAGGAGCATCTTCTGAGATGGGCAGTAGGGTGGCAGGGGTCAGGGAAGAGACAGCCTTTAAGATTACATTTGGGTTATCTAGCAGGATTGCCTGATATCTTCCCATTCATCCTGCCGTGAGCCAAAACTTCCCATTGTGTTCTAAGAGGGGTAGAACAGTATGTGGAGTATTGATTTTTACCTTTTGTCCAAGAATGAATTATTCAGCTTCTTGCAACAGGTCGCCTGCCATGGCCATGACAGAGGGAGCATCCCCGGGCCATGCTGTCCAACTGTTTGGAAAAATAGGCCACCGGTGGCCTGGCTGGTCCCAAGGTTTGAGTTAGTACCCCCACAGCAATTCCCTATCTTTCTTATACAAACAGTTCAAAAGGTTTTCGGACGTCAGGCAATCCCAGTGCCAAAGCTGTCATTAATTTGCACTTACTTTTCTCAAAAGCCTGTTGCATTCTTTGGTCCATAGTAAAGGCTCTTTTTCTTCTCCTTTTAGGGCCTCATATTAGGGTTTTGCCATAAGTCCAAATCCTGGTATCCAAACCCGCAAAATCCAGCCATCCCAAGGAAACCCCTAAGCTGCTGCCTAGAGGTGGGAGGTGCCACCCACACGATAGCTTCTGATCGATCCTGGAGAAGACCCTGCTGCCCCTGTGATATTTGAAATCCCAGATATTACACTTGTTGTTGGGATATCTGGGGCTTTTTCTTGGAAACTTGATACCCACACTCAGTCAAATGATTCAAAACCAATATGGTATTTTGGTCGGAGTCTTCTCTAGTCTCACTTGCTATCAGGATATCATCGACATATTGTAAGAGAAGACCTCTTTCTAGCCTCAGTGCCCTCAAGTCTTTGGCTAGTATTTCCCCCCAAATAGTGGGGGAATTCTTGGATCCCTGGACCAGAACCTTCCATGTGAGATGTCTGTTAGTCCCAGTCTTAATATCAGTCCATTCAAAGGCAAACAGAGGCTGAGATTCGGGTGTAGATGAATGCCAAAGAAAGCATCCTTTATGTCCAATACCAAAAACCAAGCACATTGACCAGGTATAGTAACCAAGAAGGTATATGGATTGGGCACAACCAGATGAATATCCTCTACTGTTTGGTTGATTTTCCTTAAGTCTTGAAAAAACCAATATTCCCCTGCCCCTGGTTTCAACACTGGTAGGATAGGGGTGTTATATGGAGATCTGCAGAATTTTAAAAGTCCAATTTCTATATATCGATAAACTAATGGTGCAATTCCTTCGAAGTCTTCTTTACGGAGGGGATATTGCCTTTGGTTTATAACAGGTGTTCTGGGTATCAAGGTTATTTTAACCAGTGAGGATGACTTAGCTTGCCCAGACTTTTCTGATGCCTAGACATCTGGATTCACCTTTTGTTGAATATGGAAAACAATGCCACTAAGTGTCACTATTTCTTCTTGTGCAAGGCGCATGCATTTTCAGGAGGGGTCTGTACCAGTATTTGGGATGGTTTGAAAGTGATTTGGGCTCCCAGTTTCGACAGGAGGTCCCTCCACAAAAGGGGGACTTGGCATTCCGGCATATAAAGGAACTCACGATACAACAATTTCTTTCTAACTTCACAATTAACTGGTTGGAGAAGACATCGGGTGGTAAGCTTCCCTGAGACCACCACCCCCGGAGCAGTGCGAGGACTAACGGGAGATTTGGCTGTGTTCAAAACTGAAAAAGTGGATCCCGTATCAGAATAAAGTCAATAGGGTGCTCTCCCACCTTTAGGGTCACCCAAGACTCAAGGTGGGAGATAGTTAATGAAGGTTCTAGCCCCTGGCCCCCTCCTTCTGAATTGTCTCCCTACAGGGCCCCTCCTAATAGGCTTGGAGGGTGGTGGGTCATGGCCATTTTTCGCTGGCTTCTGGATATTCTTGTTTTCAGTGTCCATGCTTTTTACAGTAAGCACACTGGGCTGGTCCCAGGGGTGCCCCCATCCCATGCCCTGAGATTGTCCACCTGGCCCCCTGTTTTTCCCTCGGACTGGAGGGGCTAGGGCAGCTGCCAGTAGGGCCAGTTTTTGCTTCATTTTTTGTTTTTCCTTTAACTCTACCACCTGATCTCTATTACTGAAGGCCTTAAAAGCAATCTCAATTAATTGCCCTATGGACATCTCAACTCCTCCCTCTAACTTCTGCAACTTCTTCTGAATATTAGGAGCACTTTGGGAAATAAAGTCATATTTAGAAGCTGGGAATTGTTAGGCTCCTCAGGATTTATATTGGTGTATTGGTGGAATGCACCTGTCGTCACTCTCTCTAAGAAAGTGGGTTGGTCTTCCCTTTCCTTTGAATGACTTCCCTAACTTTTTGTGAGCTTTTGGGCTTAGGGGCCTTTCCTTAGTCCAGTAATAAAAGAATCCCTGTACAGTTGAGGTCTATCCACCCCCTCCTCTCGGTTATGATCCCAACCTGGGTCTCTTGTTGGAATGGCCTCCATTCCCCAAGGTCGGGTGTCATGGATTGAATTGTGTTCCCCCAAAATATCTGTCAACTTGGCTGGGTCATGATTTCCAGTATTGTATGATTGTGTATCATTTTGTAATCTGATGTGATTTCCTTATGTGTTGTAAATTCAGTCACTATAATGTAATAAGGTGGATTAGAGGCAGTTATACTGATGAGGTATACAAGATTGGATAGTGTCTTAAGCCAATCTCTTTTGAGCTATAAGAGAGAGAAGTGATCAGAGACAGATGAGAACCTCATACCACCAAGAAAGCAGTACCGGGAGCAGAATGCGTCCTTTGGACCTGAAGTTCCTGTGCTGAGATGCTCCCAGACGAAGGGAAGACTGATGCATCACAAGGACCTTCCTCCAGAGCCAACAGAGAGAGAAAGCCTCCCTCTGGAGATGATGCCCTGAATTTGGATTAGTAGCCTACTGGACTGTGAGAGAATAAACTTCTCTTTGTTAAAGTCATTCACTTGTGGTATTTCTGTTACAGCAGCATTAGATGACTAAGACATCAGGTTAATGTGTTCAGATTACGGAGCCTATTGACCTCCTTTCAAGTCTGTTCTAACACCATGCAGTGCTCCTCTGAAGTCAATAAAGTAGTTAAAAGGGCCTGTATGTCTGCCTAAGTGGGGCAGTGAGTAGAGAAAATGGAGAGGAATAATTCTGTCATTCTATTTGGGTCACTCCGGTATGGGTTTGTGTGTTATGATTCTTCCAATTATACAAATCGGAAGTAGCGAATGTACTAGCACCATTCCTCAAAGCCTTCCCTCAGCGTCCATTCTAGCTGGGATCTCTCTTGAGGGAAATTGCCATGCCTGAACCCCGACGGCGCCCTCACTGAAAACAGTTCCCTGACAGGTGCGTGTGTGTGGAAGACCATACCCAATGAAGTCGAACTCTTACTTCCTGATTCCCTCCTTCGTCAGTTTCTCCCAATCTGGCCAAACTAGAATCAGGCTCAGCCCTTCTGGTGGGGGATTCTACCGTCATTCCTTGACCTGACATGTCGGCTTCTATTGCACCTTCCCTGTATGAAGGAGGAGGAGCCGAAGCAGTTGTCAGAGCTAATCCTTCCAAAAGGGGATACTCCAGTGAGGATTCGAGAAGCACTTTTGCCTTCAGCTTTCCCTGGAAAAGAACCTGGTTAGATGGATTCAAAGTTTGATAGAGAGACATGAAAGCTTGAATATAGAGAACTTTGTCCCATTTTTTCCCCTTCTACAAAACAAGTCAAGCTGAAAAATCGTGCCATAAGCCGAAGACTCATTTTAGGGCCAATGTTCCTGGTCCCCTAGCTGGTATTGGCTCCATATATTGTTACATAAGCATATCATTTTCTTCCCTGTTATAAGATGATAGCTATACTTCTTCCAGTTTGCTAGAATGCAGCCTAGAGGAGATTTGGTTGGGATAGATGGGCCTCCTCCCATAATGGGTGTTTTTCTTGAGCACGCGTTTTTTTAATTTTTATTTTTTTACCAATGGGTGAGTCCTTCTTTTCTGAGCACAATCGTGATTTATTATATAGTCTATCTGAAAATCCACCTCCTTTCTAATTATGCTCAATTGGGTCAGAATTCCCTGAATTTCTATTCTGGGTTCCAACCTCCTCGGAGACATTTTTCTGGAATAATTTCTGCATGATTTTGCTCTTCTGATCAGGAAACGAGTTGTCAGCACTAAATAACTGGAAACAAAAGTAGTCGCCAATTTGGTGACAGGTTTTATACAGGTAAGGGTTAACACGACAATGACACAAGAACACTGCGGCTTCACAGGGACAAGTACACATAAAAAACAGTAAACAAGTGCAAAACATAATCCGACCGAGATGATGAAGGTGATCTCGGGAGCCTCAAACTCTCAGACAACCCCCACGGGCTGACAGAGGTGATCTTAGCAACCTCAACCTCCCAGACAATCTCTGAGGAATTTGAATGGTACACGCTATGGACATACAAAAATCCTGAAAGAAATGATGGAGATAATCTTGGCAGCCTCAACCTCTGAGACAACCTTTTCAGGTGACAGAGGTGATCTTGGCAACCTTAATTCTCAGACAGTTTTAAGGATCTTTGGCACACTCTAGAGTCACCAGGAGTCCTTTCTTGCAATCCTACTCACAAGGTCAATCATCTGAGGCACCTCCCACCTCAGAAACCAAGGGCTCAAGTCCTGCTCCGGAATTCTCGGGCCCGCCCTATCTGCCCTGGCCCTGAGTGCAACAGGGAGAGGAGTTGCGAACTCACCTTGCGAACTCACTCCTTCCTATGCAAGTCTTGCTTTCTTTCACCCACTTCTTTTGGCACGGTTGGGGACCGGTGGTGCTGTGGCAGACCCAGGTCTGGCCAATAGTCTCCCTGGAAGCAAATGAAACCTCTCTCCGCCACTTGCTGGGAGACCTGTTGATCAGCCCCAGGCCGTGCCCCAAAGCCACCACATGTCAAGCAGCTGGATTCCCCATATGGGCCACCAAATTTGTTACCGTGTTAACGCAGATTGGAGCCACCTGCTGCAATAGCCAATTCTGAGACAAGGGTGAGGTGAGCAGCAAGAGTTTTATTATATATAGATATATAGGAGACAGAGGGGAATAGATTCCTCCAAAACCTGTCTCCCTCAACTGGAGACAGGCCAAAGGCTTTATAGGGACAGGATTATGGGTCTTAGAAGTTTGTGTTAGTTCCTTTTTGAGCTGGTCATGTCCTAGTGAGTTAATCTTTTACTGGCATTCTTGGGGGTTATCTGGTGACATCCTGGTTTTCTTGTCACAAGACAGGTGCTTCGTTCGGTTTTTCATTCCTAGGTCATTATCACTTGTTTTCCACTCCCCAAGGAGGAACATCGGTTAATCTTAAACTTTTTATAGAGCTTGGAACAATAAGGAAAGAAAAGATCATGAGACAATGCAGGGGTTTAGCAACGGGGTGTAATAATAGTGAGGCAGACTTATGCAGCATCTTCCAGAAGCAGGGTCAGAAATTTGTTACACTGCTGACTTTGAAGATGGAGTAAGGGGGCCACAAGACAAACAGTTTGGGCAGTCTCTAGAGGCTGGTGAAGGCAAGGAAACGAATTCTCCCCTAGGGTCTCCAAAATGGAACACATCTCTGCTGACCACTTGATTTTAGTTCAGTGAGATCTGTGTTAGACTTCTGACCTTCAGAACTACAAGACAATAAATACATATTGTTTTAATTTACTAAAGTTGTGGTATTTTTTTTTTTTTAACTGCAGGAATAGAAAACTAATACAGGAATACATTATGATAATAATTATCAATTCCTGACAAGAAAACTTAAATCTGATTTATGGAACAAGGATGTAATTCACAGCTTGTTGTGGTTCTTTATAGGAATATTCTATTGGCAGGCAGATCCCATTCAATAGTGTGGCTCATTTGGAGGAAAGTAATACTTCTTTTGGAATAAGGAGAAAATAATATCTTCAGCCCCTGCCTGGGAAATCTGGAAAAGATCATACAAATTCTAGTGAAGGAAGCTGATTCTCACTTGGTGGGTGTAGTTCACTGCTGAGGACTAACATTTACTGATCACTTTATACAATATTTCTTTTCATCTTCAAAAGGATCCTGATTTGTACTACTCACATTTTGCATAAGTGGTAAGAAGTTAAGAGAAACTCCAGGTAAGATGTTAAAAGGTCTATCCAATAACTAAGAGAGGAAGAACTCAAAGCCTATCATGAGACCATGCAGGAATTCTCACTCATCCTCCAAACAAGTGCTTTTGTACCAAAAAGACTGGATCATTCTCCTTTCCATACTTGTTATGTATTACTGAGTATTGAAACACGATAAAAATTTCCTACAAAAGTTAGGTTTTGTATTCTATCTATGGAACAAAACCAGACATGTATCATTTTTCTACAACCATCATAAACAAAACTGTATTTGAACATAATAGAAAAAGAAGCAAAAATTTAGTTATCTCAGCCTCAGATTAGCTGGTTTTTGCTTTGAGTGTGTGTGTGTGTGTGTGTGTGTGTGTGTGTGTGTTTACCTTTTTCAGAGCAGGAACCTAAGCTCTGATGGAAACCATTAGCATATGTATTGTTTTATTCAAATAATTTAAGTTAGAGCAGCTACATGCAGGGATGTGCAACATTATAAATAAATATAGTCAAAATATACCCCAGTACATGTAAGACATTTTTTTCTGAACTGCTAGGAGCTATAAATAAGAAAGAAAGATAAAGATGTATTAATAAGCCATTAAAACATAATTACCAAAGTATTAAATATGTTATGTTTCAAATTTATTTGTGCCTTCCTTCTAACCTTACTAATTCAGATGTGAAGAGGAAGAATTTTTACAAATGAACTTTTAGCCTTACAACAGTTGCTGAACAGTTTGACTACTGACTAATGAGTGAAAATCATTCAGGTCATCTTTCCATAGTGTCAAGGTAAATAATTTCTGTCCTTTATTTTTACCTCAGCTTTGTGCATTTTAGATCATTTTTAGATGTTTACTACCATTCCCCAAGTTACTCGCAGATCACTAGTGTTCCAGTCGTTGCCCTTTCTTAGAAAGAGCTATGTCAACTAGGAGGAGACTGAGGAACAAGGCAGAAACTACAGATGGAAGAACCTTGTGCAATGGAGAAATGTAGATGGTATATAAAAGAGGGCAAGAAAGCAGTGTACAAAAGGAGGTATATAGTTTATAAAACCAAAACCAAACCCGTTGCCGTTGAGTCCATTCCAACTCATAGTGGCCCTATAGGACAGAGTAGAACTGCCCCATAGGGTTTCCAGGGAGGGACTGGTAGATTTGAATTGCTGACCTTTTGGTTAGTGGCCAGAGCTCTTAACCACTGCGCTACCAGTGCTTTATAGTTTATAAAGGATTATGAAAACATACAGGAAGAGAGGGAACAGCGTATTCACAGAATGGTAATGGAGGCAAGGACTAGAGTAAAGTAACTACACTCTGTGAATATAAACCTCAATGGGAAGAGCTTCATGTCTATGACTTTAGGCTAAATGGCAGGAAGATAGAGGATGGCCTTGCATTCCCTAGATCCCATCTGAGGTAGAATGATTTTGCCCCCACATTCTTCCCTGGGGCAGGGAGGTAGCTCCTTAAACTGTTTGTCCTCCCTTTTCATCAAGCTACCATCAAACTGCCACGGATTTTCAGAGATAAATATGCAGCTCATTGTCCCCATCTGCTGTGGGTGCTAAGGCTAGTCTGAGAGACTTAAGAAAGCAAAAATTTCCCATAAAAGAGGAAAAACCTTGTTATTTTTTTCCTAAGGAGATCCTCTTTATCAAACAGGATATTAGACTCCAATTTGGATGATTTTTCTTGAGTGGAGGCAATCCTATGATAGAAGGGCACACCTCAGAGTCCCCATGACACCAGATGTCTTTATGTATAACTTTTGACCTTTTGTAAATCTTTATCAAAAAAAAAAAAGGTAGTGTGAGAATACTTATGTACGTTTTATGCAAGATGCTCACCACAAAGATGTCTATAAAAACAAATAGTGTCCACAACTTAAATGTCCAACAAGCAGGGATTTGTCAAATAAATTATGGCTCACTGTCATGGGTTGAATTATGTCCCCCAAAAATGTGTGGATCATGATTCCCAGTATTGTATGATTGTGTATCATTTTGTAATCTGATGTGATTTCTTTATGTGTTGTGAACTCTGTCACTATGATGATGTTATACCGATGAGGTGTACAAGATTGGATAGTGTCTTAATCCAATCTCTTTAGAGATATAAAAGAGAGAAGGGAGCAGAGACACATGGGAACCTCACACCACCAAGAAAGCAGTGCCGGGAGCAGAGGGTGTCCTTTGGAGCCGAGGTTCCTGCGCTCAGATGCTCCCAGACCAAGGGAAGACTGATGCATCACAAGGACCTTCCTCCAGAGCCAACAGAGAGAGAAAGCCTTCTCCTGGAGCTGACACCCTGAATCTGGGCTTGTAGCCTACTGGTCTATCAGAGAATAAACTTCTCTTAGTTACAGCCATCTTCTTGTGGTATTTCCGTTATAGCAGCACTAGATGACTAAGACACTCTCCCACTTAATAGAATGCTGTTTTGTCATTAATCATTACCTTGCAGAAATGTGTTCATTGACATGGAAGGATATTGATAAATTATTTACGAATGAAAAAGGAATTAAATTAACAAAGAATAAGGTCTCATTTTGTAATACACACACACACACACACACACACACACACACAGAGAGAGAAATACAAAGTCTGGAAGATTATATACCAAAATGCTAACAGTGGTGCTTGGATAGTAGGATTATGGGTAATTTTAATCCATCCATTACAATTTTTATACAGTGAACATGTTTACAATCCCACATCCTCCACCCACATATCCTGGAAAATGCCAGATGGTGGCAACTTGACAATTCTGTTCAAGAAGAGGGCTGCTCCCCTGCACAGACACGTCATTCTTCCCCAATCTCCACGGAATCCTTAAAACTTCTTTTAATAAATTTTTTCTTAGAGAATACCAGCAAGATATGGTTCTACAAGGCAGCAGTGCCTAGGGAAAGTAGAGTGAAGATGGTTCAACAATGATGAGAGGTGCTGGTTTGGTCACAGAAGGGGAAAGCATTGCCAGTGTTTATGCCGTTGAGATGCCTTTTAAATTTTTAGCTTAGGGATTATCAGGGCAACGTTTCCATGCCAGAGCATTTAATGAAGCATGCCCACCCAAATTCAGAGCTCAGTGTGATTAATACCGGCTTCTAAAAATACTGCTGCGTAAGGATTTAGCTCTTGCCAATGGAATCCATTCTTATGGCTGACTTATTCGTTCAGGAAGTGAGCAAACACTGCTACGGTGATTTAGGGTATTACAAAGGTATTTTCTCAGAGTTAATTTCAGCAGAGTCTGATCTTTCAGTTGCTTTGTTAATAAAATTTCCAGATTGTCTTTTTCCACACTGACACTTTACATACTTGTCTCTCATAGACTATAGATATCATGGGGACTTCTAGGACCTGATGATCTAATGCCATTATGGCATCAACGATGAACAGTGGCGAGGACTGAGCTCAATATTCCTTAATCTGCACATTCATTTTTAAAATCTAAATAAAATACTATACCGCATTTTCAAATGCAAATTTTCAAATGATGAACCTGCAAAGTATATCACAACATGGATGAATCTGGAGGACATTATGCTGAGTGAAATAAGTCAATCACAAAAGGACAGATATTGTATGAGACCACTATTATAAAAACCCAAGAAAAGGTTTACACATAGAAAAAAACAATCTTTGAGGGTTACGAGGGAGGGGATGAGTGGGTATGGGAAATCACTAACTAGAAAGCAGACAAGTGTTAACTTTGGTGAAGGGAAAGACAACACACAATATAGAGGAAGTCAGCACAACTTGACCAAGTCAACATCATAGAAGCCTCCTAGACACATCTTTTTTTTTTTTTAATTGTACTTTAGATGAAGGTTTACAGTGCAAATTAGCTTCTCATTAAGCAATTAATACACACATTGTTTTGTGACATTGGTTGCTGTCTTAGTGATCTAGTACTGCTCTAACAGAAGTACCTCAGGTGGATGGCCTCAACAAAGAGAAGTTTATTTTCTCACAGTCCAGTAGGCTACAAGTCCAAATTCAGGGTGTTAGCTCCAGGGGAATGCTTTCTCCATTGGCTCTGGAGGAAGGTCCGTGTCATCAATCTTCCTTTGGTCTGGGAGCTTCTCTGGGCAGGAACCTCAGGTCCAAAGGACGCTCTCTGCTCCCGACACTGCTTTCTTGGTGGTGTGAGGTTCCCATGTGTCTCTGCTTGCTTCTCCCTTTTGTATCTCAGAAGAGATTGGATTAATACACTGTCTAATCTTGTAAACCTCATCAGTATAACCTTGTCTTAGTGACAGAGTTTACAACACATAAGGAAATCACATCAGATTACACAATCATACAATACTGGGAATCATGACCCAGCCAAGGTGACAGATATTTTTTCGGGACACAATTCAATCCATGACAGTTGCCAACACCATGACACGTCAACACTCTCCCGTTCTCAACCTTGGGTTTCCCATTACCAGCTTTCATGTCCCCTTCTGCCTTCTTGTCCTTGCCCCTGGGCTGGTGCATCCCTTTAGTCTCATTTTGTTTTATGGGCCTGTCTAATCTTTGGCTGCAAAGTGAACCTCAGGAGTGACTTCAGTACTAAGTTAAAAGGGTGTCTGGGGGCCATACTCTCAGAGTTTCTCTAGTCTCTGT
This sequence comes from Dugong dugon, assembly GCA_030035585.1. Lineage (NCBI taxonomy): Eukaryota > Metazoa > Chordata > Mammalia > Sirenia > Dugongidae > Dugong > Dugong dugon. The sequence goes on from CM057474.1 coordinate 45,226,262, forward strand.
CAGACCAGTAAGTCTGTTTTTTTTTTTTTGGGGGGTGGACTTAAAATTGTATTCTACGTTTTTCTCCTGCTCTCCGGGACACTTAATTGTGATCCCTGTTAGAGCAGTCAGTGGAGGTAGCTGGGCACCGTCTAGTTGTGCTGGACTCAGTCTGGTGGAAGCTGTGGTAGTTGTGGTCCATTAGTCCTTTGGACTAATCTTTCCCTCGTATCTTTGTTTTTTTTTCATTCTCCCTTGCTCTAGACAGATGGGACCAGTGGAGTATCTTAGATGGCTGCTCACAAGCTTTTAAGACCCCAGACACTACTCACCAAAGTAGGATTTAAACATTTTCTTTATGAACTATGTTATGCCAATTGATCTAGATGTCCTCTGAGACCACAGTCCCCAACCTTCAGTCCAGTGATTTGGTCACTCACGGAGTTTACAACCAAACATCTTGAGGGACCGAGTTACTAGGCTGATGGCTCAGAACCATGGTTTCAGGGGACATCTTGGTCAATTGGCATAAATAGTCCATAAAGAAAATGTTGTACATCCTACTTTGGTGAGTAGTGTCTTGTGAACTGCCATCTAAGGTACATCTGTTAGTCCCCTCCTGTCCAGAGTAAAGAAGAATGAAGAAAACCAAAGACACACAAGGAAAATATTAGTCCAAAGGATTAACGGACCACATGAACCACAGCCTCCATCAGCCTGAGCCCAGAAGAACTAGATAGTGCCCAGCTACCACCCCAACCACTCTGATGGGGTCCTGGACAGAGCAGGAGAGAAATGTAGAAAAAATTCAAATTCACAACAAAAGACCAACTTACTGGTCTGATAGAGACTGGAGGAACCCCTGAGACCATGGCCCCAGGACGCCCTGCTAACTTTGAACTGAAGTCACTCCAAAAGTCCACCTTTCAGCCAAAGATTAGACAGACCTATAAAACAAACCATAACACGTGTGAGGAAGGTGCTTCCTAGTTTAATCAAGTATATGAGACCAAATGGGCAACACTCGCCCAAAAGCAAGATGAGAAGGCAGGAAGAAACAGGAAAACTGGATGAATGGAGACGGGGAACCCGGGGTGAAAGGGGGAGAGTGCTGATACATCGGGGGGATCACAACAAATGTCACAGAACAATTTGTGTATAAATTTTTGAATGAGAAACTAATTTGCACTGTAAACTTTCACCTAAATCACACACACACACACACACACACATGCACACACACACATGCACACACACACACACACACACACAAAGGTAACTAACGTAAAACAGAAAAAAAGTTAATATTTTTACTGGTGCCTCTACTGTCTAGGATCTACACTTACCATGTGCAGGATATGGATTCTTCAATAGCATTAAGCATGCTTAGAGAGGCGTCCCTGGGTGATGCAAACGGTTAACGTGCTATCAAAAGGTTGGAGGCTTAAGTTCACCCAGAGGTGCCTTGGAAGAAAGGCCTGGTGATTTACTTCCAAAGGATCAGCAATTGGTAACCCTATGCAGCACAATTCTACTCTGATACACATGGTGTCACTGTGAGTCAGAATCACCTACATGGCAACTAGTGATCAGTATAATTTTATTTTTTACTTACAGAATGCAGAAATAACAAAGCCTGAGGTAGGAAGAACACATAGAATTTTAGGAACTGTCATCTTGGAGAGTCTCTCTGTCTTTTTTACCCATCTTTTCTCAACTTTAGCAGTTTTCCTCTGTTTGTTGGTAAATGATTACCCCATGGACTTAGTACAAACTCCTATCCATGGCATTTCTAGTATGACATTGCCATCTTGACCAAATCTACTCACATGTACTCTTCTTGCTTCAACAGGCAAGCAACTTGTCATCTTCCATCATATACTGCTTCCTCCATTGCCATTTGCTCTATATCTCAGCATGTATTTCTAACTATACCATATAGTTCACCCTGCCCTGGTGAACATAGAATTATGCAACATTTATACGTTTATAAACTTAAATGTCTCTCATTTCTGGCCATGTTAGCAGGGACAGCTTTTGAAACCAATGTTTGTCAATTTTATTTCTCTGTTAGATTATAAAATCATTGAAGGCAAAGAGTATTTGATGAAAATTTTATTAACTTGGTAGCACAATACAGTGGCAACACTCTCAAATCCTATGAAGTTACTTAGTGATATTTATATATGATGCCACAGGGTCACTATGAGTTGGAATTGACAGCATAAGGCTAGGATAATTCTAATTCATTCTGAGAAAGAATATTAAGTTATCATCTCTGGTACGAAAATGACCTGAGAGGAATAACTTAATTTTTTTTTCAATCAGGCAAGTATCTCTAATTCTCATGAACTTCCTATTTGTACCATAGAATAAATATAAAAGTGTTCATAAAATAATTCAATATCCCAGGTCACTTAGGAGCATGTTGTGTTTCTAAGGTCTAATGACTTATACTAGTATTTAGGCTCATTTCTTTATTCACATAAAACAGTAAAACGTATATTCTTAAATTTTTTACTTATTGCCTACTAAACTCTATTGTTTTGCTGATTAGATTAAAAATATTTTGTCTTAGTCATCTAGTACTGCTATAATAGAAATACCGCAAATGGATGGCTTTAACAAAGAGAAATTTATTTTCCAAATTCAGGGTGTCAGCTCCAGGGAAAGGTTTTCTCTGTCAGCTCTGGAGGAAGGTCGTTTTCATCAGTCTTCTCCTGGACTAGGAGCTTCTCTGCGGAGGAACCCTGGGTCCAAAGGACATGCTCTGCTCCTGGCACTGCTTTCTTGGTGGTAAGTTGTGCCCCCCTCTCTGCTTGCTTCCTTTTCCTTTTTATCTCTTGTGAGGTAGAAGGTGGTGCAGGCCACATCCTAGGAACTCCCTTTACATAGGATCAGGGATGTGACCTGGGTAAGGGTGTTACAATCTCACCTTAATCCTCTTTAACATAAAATTACCATCACAAAATGGAGGACAACCACACAATACTGGGAATCATGGCCCAGCCAAATTGATACACACATTTTTTTGGGGGACATAATTCAATCCATGACACATTTTTTTCTCTTGAAATATTTTCAGAGCATTAGGACAATTTCAGAAAAATTAAAGGAAATTTAGCAAACATTTAGTACTGTATTTTCATTATATGTATGTATGTATGAAAATATTGTGCATTAGGGGAAAGTTTACAGAGCAAATTAGATTCCCATTCAATAGTTTGTACACAAAGCATTTCATGGACTTGGTTTCATTCCCCATAATGCATGTGGCCTCTCTCCATTTCTACACTGGTTTTCCCATTTCCTTTCATCCTGATTTTCTACTCTTTCCTGCCTTCTCATCTTTGCTTTCAGCCTAATATTGCCCTTCGATGTTGTATAATTGATTGTTCTAAGGAGCACGTTCCTCTCAGGTGTTATTATTTATTTTATGGGACTGTCTTTTGTTTGGCTGAAAGGTGGTCTTCAGGAATGGCTTCAGTCCCAGCTCAGAGGGGTGTCTTAGGGCCATAGTCTTGGGGCTTCCTCCAGTCTCTAATGGACCTATAACTCTGGTCTTTTTTGTGAATTTGATGTTTTGTTCTAATTTTTCTCCTGCTCTGTCCGGGAACTTCTGTTGTGATTCCAGTCAGAGTGGTTGGTAGTGTTAGCTGGGCACCAATTAGTTCTTCTGGTCTTGGGGTCATGTAGGCTGTGGTTCATGTGGTCCGTTAGACCTTTGGACTACTTGCTCCCTTGAGTCTTTGGTTTTCTACACTCTCCTTTGTTCTGGACAGGAAGAGACCAATAGCTGTATCTTAGATGGCCACTCACAAGTTTTTAAGACCCTAGATGCTACTCATCAACGTAGGTTGCAGAACTTTATGAACTATGTTGTGCCAATTGACATAGATGGTCCCCGAGTCTATGGTCCTTTGCCTTGCAGCCTAGGAACTTCATCTTGTGAGATGTTTGGTTATGTTTAAGAGTTTCCCTAACTATACCCCTTGTGTGCTCCATTGTCTATATTAATAGGTGAGGCACACCTACAGTTATGTATGTAGAAACATCCACCACCAACCTGTATCTGCCAGTAGGTGTGCTCCCTTACACCTCTTAACATATCTATCCACCTATGTATCTATTTGCAAATTACTGTTGGTTAATTCTATTGCTGTAAGATTGTCTGTGCTGTAGTAGTTACCGTAGTTGCCCTTTATTGTTGCATTCCTCCCAGTGTCTTCTCTTGCCTTGGTCATGTTTTGCTGACTTCTCCCATATTATGTATTACCTCTTCCCTTTACCAATATTAACACATCCTTCTATCTATTTTATGGAGCCCTGGTGGTGCAGTGGTTAAGAGCTCAGGCTGCTAACCAAAAGGTTGGCAGTTCAAATTCACCAGCCGTTCCTTGGAAATCCTATGGGGAAGTTCTACTCTGTCCTATAGGGTCGCTATGAGTCAGAATTGACTCAACAGAAAGGGGTTTTTTTTTTTCCTATTTGGTAATTTTCCCTTCTTCCCCCTCCCATCCCTGGTAACCATCAAATAATTTTTTTTCTGCATTAAACCTTTCATTGTTACTTTATAATAGTGGTCTCGAACTGTATTTGTCCTTTTGTGATTGGCTTATTTCACTCAGCATAATAGTCTCCAAACTGATCCAAGTTGTGCAGTGTTTCACAGATTTGTCATTATTCTTTATTGCTGCATAGTATTCTATTGTGTGTGTGTGTGCCACAGTATGTTAATTCATTCATTTGTTGATAGGCACTTATATTGTTTCCATCTTTTTCCTGTTGTGAATAATGCTGCAGTGAACATGGCTGGACATACATCTATTCATGTCACAGCTTTTATTCCTTCAGGGTATATACCTAGGACTGGGATTCCTGGATCATATAGCATTTCTATTTTTAGCTTTTTGAGGATGTGCAATACCATTTTCCATAGTGGTTATACTATTTTATATTCCCACCTGCAGTGTATAAGAGTTCCAATCTCCCTGTAGCCTTTCAACATTTATTATTTTCTGTTTTTTTAATTAGTGCCTTTAATGTTGAGGTGAGATGGTATCTCACCGTAGTTTTGATTTGCATCTCTCTAGCTGCTAACGATCATGAGCATTTCTTCATATGTTTGTTAGCTGTCTGAATGTCTTTTTGGTAAAGTGTCTGTTCATATCCTTTGCCCATTTTTTAATTGGATTATTTGCCTTTTCATTATTGGGGTGCTGAGGTTTTCTACAAATTTTAGAGATTAGACCCTCGTTTGATATGTTGTAGCCAAATTTTTTTCCTCAATCTGTAGATTCTATTTTTACTCTTTTGGAGAAGTCTTTTGTTGAACATTGTTTAATTTTTGTTGTTGTTAGGCGCTGTCGAGTTGGTTCTGACTCACAGCGACCCTGTGTGCAACAGAACGAAACACTGCCTGGTCTTGTGCCATCCTCACAATCATTGTCATCCTTGAGACCATTGTTGTAGCCACTGTGTCAATCCGTCTCGTTGAAGGGCTTCCTCTTATTCGTTGACCCTCTGCTTCACCAAACATGATGTTCTTCTCTAGGGATTGGGTCCTCCTGATAACATGTCCAAAGTAAGTGAGACAAAGTCTTGCCATACTTGCTGTTAAGAAGCATTCTGGTTGTACTTCTTCCAAGACAGATTTGTACGTTCTTCTGGCAGTCCATGGTTTATTCAACATTGTTCACCGACACCATAATTCAAAGGCATCAATTCTACCGTCTTTATTCATTGTCCAACTTTTGCATACGTATGCGGCGATTGAAAACACCATGACTTGGGTCAGGCGCACCTTCGTCCTTAAAGTAACATCTTTGTTTTTTAACACTTTAAAGGTCTTTTGCAGCAGGGTGTGCATTTTTAGTTATGTCTGGTGTTCTCTTTATGCCATATATTAGGGCCTTAGTGTGGTCCCTATTTTTCCCCCATGATCTTAATAGTTTTAGGTTTTATATTTAGGTTTTTGATCAATTTTGAGTTAGTTCTTGCGTATAGTGTGCGGTATGGGTCCTGTTTCATTTTTCTACAGATAAATATCCAGTTTTGCCAGCATCATTTGTTGAAGAGATTGATCTTTCCCCCATTTAATGGGCTTTGGCCTTTTGTCAAAGATCAGCTGTCCATAGGTGGATGGATTTATGTCTGGGTTCTCAATTTTTTTTCATTTTCCATTTCTATGTGTCTGTCGTTGTACTAGTACCACGCTGTTTTGACTACCATGTCTGTTCTGAGATCAGGTAGCGTGAGGCCTCCTGCTTTGTTTTTCTTTTTCAGTAACGTTTTACTTATCTGGGGCCTCATTCCTTTCCATATAAAGTTAATGAACAGTTTTTCCATCTCGTTAAATAATGCTGTTGGAATTTGGATCTGTATTGCTTTATGTTTGTAGATTGCCTTGGGTAGTATTGACATTTTCGCAATGTTGAGTCTTCCTATCCAAGAGTATAATAGGTTTTTCCATTTATTTAGGTCTCTTGCTATAGTGTTTTGTAGTTTTGTATATATGGGTCTTTTTCGTCCGTGATTATAATTTTTTCCAAGTATTTTCTGTTTTTGAGGGTTATTGTAAATGGTATTATTTTCCTGATTTCCTTCTCAAAGTTCTCTTTTTTGGTGTTGACGAATCCAACTGATTTTTCTATGTTGATCTCGTATCCTGCTGTTTAGCTGAATCCTTCCATTAGTTCTAGTAGTTTTCTCATGGAATCTTTGGGGTTCTCTGTGTATAGTATCATATCATCTGCAAACAGGGATAGTTTTATTTCTTCCTTACAAATTCGTATGTCCTTTATTTTCTTTTATTGCCCTATTGCTCTAGTTAGGACTTCCAGCACAATATTAATAGGAGTGGCAATAAAGGGCATCTTTGTCTGGTTCCCATTCTCAAGGAGAATGCTTTCAGTCTCTCTCCATTGTGAATAATGTTGGCTGTTGGTTTTTTATAAACGCTCGTTATTATGTTTAGGTATACCCTTCTATTCCTATTTTGCTGAGAGGTTTTCTCAGAAATTGGTGTTAAACTTTATCAAATGCCTTTTTGCACCAATTGAGATGATCATGTGATTCTTTTCTTTTGTTCTATTTATGTGGTGGATTAGGTTGGTTGATTTTCTAATGTTGAACCATCCTTGCATACCTGGTACGAATCCCCATTGATCATGGTGTGTTATTCATTTATTTTTTGATATGCTGTTTAATTTTAGAATTTTGTTGAGAATTATTCGTCTATATTCATGAGGGATATTGGTCTATAATTTTCTTTTTTTGCTGTGTCTTTGGCTGGCTTTTGTATCAGGTTTATGTTGGCTTTATAGGATGAATTTGGGAGTATTCCTTTCTTTTCTATGTTCTGAAATAGTTTGAGTAGTATTGATGTGAGCTCTTCTCTGAATAATTGGTAAATCTGGTCTTGTTGAGTCATTCTATTGGTTTTCTGTTCTCTATTTCATTTATTTTCTTTCTTCTGGTGACTGTTGGCTTCTTTTGCTGCTTTCTTTCTATTTCTTCCAGATGTAGGGTTAATGATTTGACTTTTCCCTTTCTTCTTTTTTGACGTGTATTTATTGCTATAAATTTTCCCTTGAGCACTACTTTGGCTGTGTCCTAAAAGTTTGGTAAGACCTATTTTCATTCTTATTTGATTCTAGGTATTTTTTTTAAATTTTATCCTTGACTTTTTCTATTACCTAGTGGTTTTTTACATAAGGTGTTTTTAGTTTCCATGTATTTTAGTTTTTTCCTTGCTCTTATTGTTATTGATTTCAGCCTTTATAAAATTGTGATCAGAGAAAATTATTACACTTTAGGAAATGTATTAAAATAATACAAATGAAAAATGTGTATTATTTCAATGTTTTGGATTTTATTGAGGCTTGTTTTGTGACCTAAAATGTGGTCTATTCTGGAGAATGATCCATGTGCATTGGAAAAGAACGTATAATTTGCTGCTGTTGGGTGGAGTGTTCTGTATATATGTATGAGGTCAAGTTGGTTGATTGCAGCCATTACATCTTCCATGTCTTTGCTAAGTTTCTTTCTAGTTGTTCTGTCCTTCATTGAAAGTGGTATGTTGAAATCTCCTACTATTATTGTGGAACTGTCTATTTCTCTTTTCAACGCGGTTAGAGCTTGTTTTATGTATTTTCATGCATTGTTATTGCATGCGTATATATTTATTATGGTTATGTCCTCTTGGTGGATTGACATTCTAATCATTATATAATGTCCTTCCTTATCTTTTATGGTGGATTTTGTTTTATAGTCCTTTTTATCAGAGATCAATGTTGCCATTCCTGCTCTGTTTTGGTTATTGTTTAGTTGATATATTTTTACCATCTTTTGAGTTTTAGTTTATTTATGCCTTTGTGTCTAAGGTGTGTGATGGGTCATGCTTTTTTAAATCCATTCTGCCACTCTCTGTTTCTTTACTGGTGCATTTAAGCCATTTACATTCAGTGTGATTATCGATAGGTATGGGTTTACTGCTGTCACTTCATTGAGTTTTGTGTGTGTGTGTTATGTTGATTTTTTTTTTGTTCTGCTTAATTTTCTGCGCTGATTTCTTTTTACCTGTAGATGTTATTTTCATTTCTTTCATTGTTGTTGATTTTGTGATTATTGAGACTTTATGTTTTCTTCTTTATTATTTCGATGAGTAGGTTTGTTAACTTTCTTTGTGGTTACCTTGAAATTTACCTTTGTCTTCCTAAGTTTAAAACAGTCTTTTATTTCTTGATATCATTTTTACTTTCTATCCATATGAAAGTTCTATAACTACACCATTTATTTCCCCTTTTTGTTTTGATGTTGTGTCATTTACAGGTTGACTCCTTTGGTTCCGTTTAAGTGTTTTTGCTCTGTTTTAATTTTGGAAATTCTTTATCCGGGTTGGTATCTGGCTGATGCTGTCCTGTGTCCTAATCTCAGGTTGTCATTTGATGTTGTTCGTTCTCTGGCTCAAGGACTCCCTTTAATATTTCTTATAAGATTGGTCTGGAGCCCTGGTGGCACAGTGGTTAAGAGTTTAGCTTCTAACCAAAAGGTTGGTAGTTCAAATCCACCAGCCACTCCTTGGAAACCCTATGGAGCAGTTCTACTCTGTCCTATAGGATAACTATGAGTGAAAGTAAACTCAATGGCAACAGGTTGTGGAAGGTTGGTGTGGTTTTTGTAAATTCCCTTAATTTCTGTTTATTTGGAAATGTCCTAATTTTTCCATCATATTTGAGAGATGATTTTGCTGGATATAGTCCTGGTGGCACATTGGTTAAGTGCTATGGCTATTAACCAAAAGGTCAGCAGTTCGAATCCACCAGCTGCTTCTTAGAAACCCTATGTGGTAGTTCTAGTCTGTCCTATCGGGTTGCTGTGAGTCTGAATCAACTTGATGGCAACTTTTTTTTTTTTGTAAATACAGTTCTTGGTTGGCTTTTTTTCCCCACAGAGTTTTATATATGTCATTTTGTTGCCTTCTTGCCCACATGGTTTCTGCCAAATAATCAGAGCTTAGTCTTACTGGTTCCCTTTTGTAGGTGACTTTTCATTTTTCCTGAGCAGCTCTCAGGATTCTTTGTTTTCTTTGGTTTTGGTAAGTTTGATTATGATACGTCTTGGTGACTTTTTGGGGGGTCTGTCATAAGTTGGAATTGACTTGACGGCAAAGGTTTTTTTTTTTTTTTCTTATAAGGGGTTCATTGAGCCTCTTGGATGAATATCTTCTCATCAAAGGGAATTTCCCATCAGCAAATCTTTGACAATTCTCATTGTGTTTTCCATTGTCTCCCCTTGTTCTGGAACTCTGTTCACATGCAAATTTTCCCTCTTGATAGTGTCTTGTATAATTCTTAGGCTGTCTTCATTTTTCTTCTTTCTCCGTTTTCCTCAAACAAATTGGTGTCAAGAGATTTGTCCTCAATTTAGCTAAGTCTATGTTCCACTAATTTATTTCTGTTCCTTTATCCTTCTCTTCTGTTGTCTATTTCTGATATTTTATTGTTAAACTTTTGGATTTCTAGTTGCTCTTTTTGTATGGTTTCTCCTTGTCTATTTATTTTGTCGTTTTGTTCTTGTGTTGTTTTCCTGAATTTTTCTATTGTCTGTGTTTTCCTTGATCTCTCTGATAATCCTCTATATTAGTCTTTTGATTGACTATTTCTTCTTCCAGAAGGTTTTCTGTTTTTTTATTTTGGTCACTTGCTAGTGCCATCTTGATCCGATTCTTTAATTGATTTACTATTGTCTCTTATCTCTGAGGCTTCAAGGTGTTAATTTATTTATGGATTTATTGTATGTTTGTTTGCTGTGTCCTGATTTTTTGTTTAGTTTTGTTTTTATATATCTGAGTAGGCAGGGTATAAGTGCTGCTCTTGTCACTAGTCTGGTAGCTCTGGAACACTCACCTCCTGTGTCCGGGTAGGTAGGGCAGTGACTGGGTGTGTGAGCGTGGTTCTCTGTTCACCGATCTTGCGAGGTGGCTAAGGATGTAGCTGGTATTCCTGGGAAGATGATATGTATGTCAAGCTGGTCAGCTATGAGTGGGTGCAGGGATAGTTCTCACTGGTGGCTGGATTGGGTGTAGTGTGTGTGCATACTGTCAGTTGCCACGTGTTCTGAGCGAGGGTGCCCAGGTCACCTGTCACCAGGTGGATGCCACGAAAACTCTCACCGATGGTCCTGGGTAGGCTGGGCTGGGTGGGGGTAGTCAAAGCCAGGCACAAGCCTCCAGTTGAGGGGGTGGGGGTGTGATGCAGGGTGAAAGGCATATACATATATTTTGTAAGTGATTGTATTTTCAGAGAAAGTTCATTTGGAAGTTAAGGGTTCAGGCTCTGACTCCACAAACTTGGGATTCCAATTCTAGCTTTGTGGCTTTGAGCAAGCTTCTAAAGCATGCCAAGCCTCAATTTTCTGTTTTGTAAAATGGGGAGAATACCTGTACATACTTCATAGGGTTGTTGTGATGATTAAATGAGACACTCTTTCTAATAAGACCTGGAGAGTTTTGTTTAGGAATTTATTTAACAAATACTTAATATCTGGTGAACAGGCACAGTTGTAAATCTTTACAAATAATAACTCATTTATTACTTCATTTAATAGTTAAATCATAATAACTTCTTAAGGTAGGCACTCTTAAAATTTTTATTTTATAGTTGAGGAAACTGAGAGGCCAAGAGTTTAAGATAACTGCTCTGCGCTGTTAGACAATATCAGAGCCAAGATGCACTATGGCTGGATGGGCTCAAGAATTCATGGCCCTAAATGACATTGCTTTTTTTCTGGTCTTCATTTCTGCAAAAAACCAAAAAACAAAAAAAGTAATTACATTGTTATGATCAAGATTTTCATGTAATTTGTATTTGATTGACAGCTGTTACCTAAATGTTTAAAAATATGTTGCGTTTAAAGTATATAAAATTCAAACATATTTTCATCAAAATATAAATTAAATGCATAAAATTGAAAATTTAAATTATTTTCATATTTTTCAAAAATTATTTTTAATAAAACATTGAAAATTATATATTAAGACCAAAAGTGAAATAAAAACCAAAAAACCCAAACTTGTTGCCTTCGAGTCACTTCAGACTAATAGGAACCGTATAGAACAGAGCAGAACTGCCTCACAGGGTCTCCAGGTAGCGGGTGGTGGATTAGAACTGCTGACCTTTTGGTTAGCATCGAACTCTTTATGACTGCACCACTAGGGCTTCAAATGTGAAATATAATATATTAATTAAAAAAAAATAAAAATTGACTAAACCTGAAATTTGAATTCAAAATTTTGAAAATTTAATGAAATCATATTACATAGTTCAGACACGCGATCCCTCACATTACATATTTTAATAAAAACTCTTCCCAGTCCTAGCAATCAATGTCTATCTAGTTGCCATTTAGAATGATGCTTCACACATGTTATATTTTTGTTGTTAGCTAGTTGAGTCTGCTCTGACTCATGGCGATCCAATGGACACAGAACAAAATACCGCCTGGTCGTGTGCCATCTTCATGATCACTGATATACTTGAGTACATTGTTGTGGCAACTGTCTCTTTTGAGTGTCTTTCAGCATAGGGAGCTCATCTTTCAGCACTGTATTGGACAATGTTCTGTTATGATCCATAGGGTTTTCAATGGCTAATATTTGGAAGAGATAGGTAAGCCTTTCTTTCTAGTCTGTCCTGGTCTTGAAGCGCCACTGAAACCTGTCAATCATGAGTGACCCTTGTGATGTTTGAGATACCAGTGACACAGCCTCTAGCAAGTCACCACAGTACAACAAGCTGAGAACCAGGAGGTGGATATTATGCGTATCGGTTACCGCCTGCTATCAAGTTCATTCTGACTCATGGTGTCCCCGTGTGTATCAGGGTAGAACTGTGCTCCAGAGGGTTTTCAAGGGCAGATTTTTTTCAGAAGTAGATCACCAGGACTTTCTTCTGAGGCTCTCCTGGGTGGACTCAAACCTCCAACCTTTTGGTTAGCAGCCAAGTGTGTTAATCATTAACAGGGACTCTGATGTTACATCATGTTATTGTTGTTATTGTGTTCCGTCAAGTCAATTCTGACTCACAGTGACCCTATAGGACAGAGGAGAACTGCTTTATAGGGTTTTCTAGGCTGGAATCTTTACGGGAGCAGATCCCCAGTTCTTTTCTCCTGTGGGGCTGCTGGTGGGTTGGAATTGCTAAACTTTTGGTTAGCAGGGCTGCTTGATGCTATATCTAGACCTCCTTAAATACAAATTTAAGAGTAATGTGAATTGTTTAAAATTGCAAAATGTTTTTCACATGCCACATGCAGCTGTTACAAATACTAATTTGTGAGAAGTTCTGAAAGGATAAATTGGAGACAAAGAGAAACAAGAAAATGGGTACTTGGCACTACTAGGAACAGAAACTTGTTTTGCAGGAATCTATTGTACATATCCTATCTGAAAAGGATGATTGCTGTGATCCTCTCTTGCCTAAGCGTTATTACTGCTCAACTCTTCCCCACACTCTGCAGCACTGTCCATCTCCAATGTCAGCAGTGACACAACCCATAAACCCTTGTAGCATTCAGACATAATTTTGTTTCCAGGACATAGGACTAGATGTGAAATATTTCCCTGGGCCTGAATTGTGTTACTCATGAGAGAGATATTTAGGGTTATGGGTATTGCCATTCCAGTGCTGAGCACCATGCCCTGAGAGACAGAAATGTCCAGGTGTTCTTTAATATAATTATTTTTGTTTGTTTATGGTGTCTGAGACACTCTAAAGTGCCCTTCTTGCATAGCCGAAGGGTGATACTGCCTAACTACTAAGTACAGGACCAGGGCATTTTTTTAGATGAGGCAGATATTTGATCGCATCTTAAAGGAGATATAGCCCCATGGGGCATGTTCCTGAGGGCATGTGCAAAGGCCCAGAGGTACATAGGAGCATAGCATCTTCTGGGAACTGCAGACATGTCTGTGTGGCTAGAGCACAGGATGCTGGGAGGTGAAGCAGGAGAGTTAAGTTGGGATACATCACAGGGACCTGAAGGGCTATTTTAAGGAATTTAATCCTGAAGTCTTAAAGAGTCTTATACAGAGAAAGTGTTTGATTACATTGATCCTTGGATGTGGAAGATAGGAGCAGGGCAAGAACAGAGGCAGAGACACCAATTAGGGTAACAACTATCTCAGCGAGAAACAATGATGATCTTAACAAAGATGTGGTAGTAGAAATGGAAGTGTTGAGACAAGCTGAGAGGGATTTGGGATATAGTGAAAAGCTGAATGTAAAGGTAGGCCTGGCACATAGTAGTAGTTTAATAAATGTTTGTTGAAGTAAAATGTGCTTCTGTTTACTGTGCCTCCAGCATTTTAACTACACTATCACATGCCTTTGCTTAACTATGAATTCATTTGAATATATTGTTTTGATACTTTGAATTGCAAAGTGAGTAAATTTTTTTTCACCAAGGAAAGGTTGATTCCAAGAGTCTGTGGCAAGAAGTTCACTGCGAAGTCGAGTCTGATATTGTTACACAGCTGACTTCATTCTCAGTGTGAACAGTTCTTGACTGTTGTCTCCTTGGGTTCAAGAAGTTCATCTCACAGGTCCATCAGGTCATAGATAATTGGATGGTCATAGATATTTGGGTTATAATGTACACTGCTCATCAACAAGTTTTCTGTACATAATATACTGCCCTTCAGTTACCATTGCTAAGATTCTTTGTCTACTTCTCCCAGTGGAAAAATTTTGCAATCATTCTTAGATTTTCTGAATAGCTTGAACTTTTACAGAATGTTCCCTTTGTTTTTTAAAGTGCCGAATCATTCATTCCTAAATCAAGTTTAACCTAAAAAGACTTTGGCGGGGTTTACCTAAAAGGACTTCATGTGACCTTTCAAAACTGACTAGGGGAAGATTTATAACAAATGTAACTTGAACTTGGCCTGAAAGTTTGAAAGTCATAGGCAATGGGGCTTATGTTTCTTTGGTATCTCTCTTTAAAAGCCTCTTCTTATTCATGCGTACTAAACCTGTTTTTTCAAGTGATCCACTTGACCTTTTGATGCAAGTTCAATACCGCTGGTCACGAAAACTTATCTTAACCTTAAATGGAGGAATATGAAAAGTCCAGACTTAACAACAAGGCACTCCACAACTAGTCATCTCTGCTACTGCTACTGACTGTGCGCTCCAGTTCCAATAACCACTTCTGTTCCGATTCTACGTACCTGAGTGTAGGCGCTGAAAATTCCAAACTAAGATAGGGACCCTAACATGCTTTTATCCATTTTCTCCAGAAATTGGAGTCTGGTTCCTTAACCTAGCTTTGGAACTGGTTAGTGGGAACCAGGTTGGGGTGTGTGTCAAGATTTATAGTTTGAATAATTTGAGATGTTAACGCAACATCTAAATGGAGATATCAAACAGACAATTGATGTGGGCATGTGAAGCTCCATCGGGAATGGAAATATAAATTTTAGGATCATAGTGTTAGATTAACTTTGAGGCCATCGTGGTAACGGATCCATAAATCACATTATAGCAAGTCTAAAATTTTGCTAATTAACTCTTTTTTCCTACATTAAACCTGTGTTTTTTAATTTAATGATTTTGGATAATAAGATTTCTTCTGGAACATAGCTTTTGCGTTACTAGTGATCAGACTGTACCAACGTATGCTTGTCTGAGCAGTGTGTAACACGGATTTTATTTCTTTGCTTCATTGACAACATTGTGTATTATTTTTAAAATCTTTGCTAATTTTATACATGAAGAATGATGGAACATTGTTTTAATCTGCACTTTGATTATTAGTGAGATTGAGCATTTTTCATGTATTTATTGATCATTTGTATTTCTTCCTTACTGAATTGCCTGTTTATGACTTCTTGCCATTTTCTCTTAAGAATTCAATGTTTGTATTAATAATTTGTGAAAGCTTTTTATATAGCAACGGCATTGCTCCTGTGGATGCCATTTATATTGAAAAAATTTCCCCAGTTGTCATTCTCCTTTTCGTTAAAAAAGTGTTTTTTGTTGTTGTTGCTTTGACCTACATATTTAAATTTTTAATAGTTCAATCATTCTGTTACTTTTCGGTTTGTGCCTTTGGTGTTTTGGAAGAATGTTCTCCATCCATAGATTATTTAAATATTTACATATTTTCCTAGTACATTAATGATTTCATTGAAAAATTTAACCATCTTGGGTTTATTTTTGTGTATGGGGTGAAATAAGGCTTTAAGCAATTTTTCTAAGTAGCTAAACATTGTTTCAGCACGGTGTAGTTCTGTTAGGCATATTTGTTTCTACTGGTCAATTTAGTAGCTAGGTGGTGCAAAGCGTTTGGGCTGAACTACAGATCTAAAGATTGCAGTTCAAATCCACCCAGCAGAACTGTGAAAGTAAGCTTGGTTATCTGTTTCTGTAAAGATTAAAAGAAAAACAAAAACCCCGAAAACTAAACCTGTTACCGTCAAGGCGATTCTAACAGAAGCAGACTGCCACATCTTTCTCCCACAGAGTGGCTGATGGGTTCGAACCACCAACATTTGGTTATCAGCCTAGGGCTTAACCATCGTGCCACCAGCTCTCCTTCTATAAAGATTACAGCCGAGAAAACCCTATGGAGCAGTTCTACTCTGTAACACATACGGTGGCCGTGAGTCAGAATTGACTCCATAGTAATTTTTTTTTTAATAACATAATAGAAAATAACATAGCCAAGTAGTTTAACATGCATCTGCCTCTAAAGGGTATTAAAATACTTACTGATTATTTGGGAAAAGTATGCTCTTTAGCCTCTGAGAGGAAAAAAAAATGAAACTATTTAAACTCCATTCCTCTCTGACATAATTACTATTTCTACCTTCTCATAGTAAGGGAATTAAAACAAAAAAAAAAAACCCAAACTCATTGCCGTGTAATTGATGCTGACTCATAGCAACCCTACAGGACAGGGTAGAACTGCCCCATAGGGCTTCCAGGGAGCACCTGGTGGATTTGAACTACCAATCTTTTGGTTAGCAGCCAAAGCCCTTAACCACTACACCACCAGGGTTTCCAGGTAAGGGAATTAACATCCCCATATGCCCATGTTAGAAACCTCTAAGAAATACACTTGTGCCCTGAGGATTCTAACTCTTTCAAACATGATCCCTTTGTCCACCACTTCATTTTTTTGGTATAAAGATAAAAATGAGAGTATATGCACATATCTTTAAGACTCTCAGTTACTCCTTGTGAGTTACTTCTCTATTGCATGGAAGATTTGTAAACAAGAATGCTTAAAGCCTTTTCTCCTAATTCTTTTCAAGATTTTAATTATTAAAATCTTTTTATTTTATGCATTTTCTCTTTAGCTTTATAATTGTGTCTATATAAGCTTATCAACACAAATTTATTGATCTCCTTGGAATAGGTAGAATGCCTGTATCTACATATATTAGTTTCCTAAGACTACTGTTACAAAATACCAGAAACCGATTGGCTTATAAAAACAGGAACTTATTATCTCACACTTTGGAGGCTAGAAGTCCAAATCAACATGTCTAAGTCTCTAGGGGAAGATCCTTTCTTATCTCTCCCAGCTTCTTGTAGCCCCAGGCATTCCTTTGCTTGTAGATGTATCTTCATATGGTGCCCTTCCTCTGCCTGCCTTTCTGTGTCCCTTTTTCTCTTTTATAAGGACACCACTTAGATTGGATTAGGACCCACCTTACTCCGTTATGACCTCATGTTAACCAATAACATCTTCAAAGATCCTATTTCCAAACAAGGCTATATTCATAGGTAACAGAGGTTAAGACTTTAATATATATTTTGAGGGGACACAATTCAATCTGTAACACTGGCTCCATTCTGTTCAAGTAGAGCAGTCCTGGAGTAAATGCAATTATTTATTCATTTCTACCTATGCCTGTCTGTTTGTGTCTTTGTCCATCTACTGAGATTGAAAATAGCCAAATCTAATAAAAATAATAAAGAAATCGTAACACAGTATCTCATAGCGTGTAGACAGCCACAGTGGGTAAATAAGCATTTGGAGTTTATAGATAATCATGAAGACAATGCTTATAAAACAAGTATTTCCTTATGTTTTCGTGGTCTTGGATACGGAGAATGTTGATGGCTTGCACAGTGATTCTGGTCCATTGCTAATCTGATGATGTCTTCCTCAACCCAATCTTATTTCCTTCTGTTCCTTTTTAAGCCTCTTTTATAACCTACTTGCTAGCTTATTCATTAATAAATGAAACACTTCACTAAGGACAGATTCTCTTTCTTTTTCATCTTTTTTTTTGTTTTTTAACTCTTCTGCAATGGGATCTTGTATCAACTAAAAACGATAATTGGAAAGGAAAAAAACAAACAAACAAACCACAAAAAGATATTTCATGAAGAATCCTGGAACTATACTGTCATTCAGTCTACAGGGAATCTGCAATAAAGAATGAGGTAGAGAGGCAAGAATAAATGCTGAATTAGGAAGCAAGCTCAAGAGAAACTTGGAAGTCCATTGTCACACAATTATAGTTTAGGGCAGGGTTCTTTTGTTTCAATTACAGGATGCTAATTTTTTATCGTGGTAAAATATACACCACATTAAATATGCCATTTTAACCATTTTCAAGTGTACAATCCAGTGACATTAATCAGTAATAATGTTGTGCAACTATCACTAACTATTGTTTCCAAAACTTTTTCATCACCCCAAACAGAAACTCTATATCCATTAAACAATAATGACCCATTTCCCCCAGCCCATGGTTACCACTAATCTGCTTTCTGTCTCTATGCATTTGTCTATTTTAGAGATTTCATAGAAATAGGATCATACAATATTTGCCTTTTTGTGTCTGGCTCATTTCACTCAGCATAATGTTTTCAGGGTTCATTGATGTCACAGCATGTATTAGAATGTCGGTCCTATTTACGGCTGAATAATATTCCATTGTATTTTGTGTGTGTGTGTGTGTGTGTATACCACATTGTATTTATCCACTCAAGGGATGCTAAGTTTTTAAATTAAGGGTTTGTGTGTATGTGTTTAATAAAAATGACAAGAGGAAAGAGATACTAATTTTATAGTTATCCATGTTGTAGCTACAGTCAGATTGTTCAAACACCATGATAAAAGTCTCACTGTGGCTTGTTGTTGTTATTAGTTGCCATTGAGTCATCTCCAACTCATGATGACCTTATGTATAACAGAATGAGACTTTGCCCGGTCCTGCACCATCTTTATGATTACGGTGTGTTTTAGTCCATTGCTTTTGCTATAGTGTCAATCCACTTCATTGAGGGTTTCCTACATCCAAAAAAAAAAAATAATTTTATTGTATTTTAGGTGAAAGTATATAATACAAATTAGTTTTTCATTCAAAAATTTATATACATATTGTTTTGTGACATTGGTTGCAATTCCTGTAATGTGTCAGTGGTCTCCCCCTTTCTCTTTCCACCCTAGGTTCTCTGTGTCCATTTGTATAGTTTTCCTGTCCCTTCCTGCCTTCTCCTCTTTGCTTTAGGGCCAATGTTGCCCATTTGGTCTCATATACTTGATTGAACTAAGAAGCACGTTCCTCACGTGTGTTGTTTGTTTTATAGGCCTGTCCAATCTTTGGCTAAAAGGTGGACTTTGGGAGTGGCTTCAATTCTGAGTTAATGGGGTGCCCGGGGGCCATAGTCTTGGGGCTTCCTCCAGTCTCTGTCAGACCAGTAAGTCTGATCTTTTTTTGTGTGTGAATTTTGTTCTACATTTTTCTCTTCCTCTGTCCAGGACCCTCTACTGTGAACCCTATCAGAATGGTAGGAAGTAGCAGCTGGGTACCATCTAGTTCTTCTGGGCTCAGGCTGTTGGAGGTTGTGGTTCATGTGGTCCATTGGTCCTCTGCACATATATTTAACTTGTGTCTTTGGTTTTCTTCATTCTCCTTTGCTCCAAACACGATGGGACCAGTAGATGTGTCTTAGACGGCTGTTCACAAGCTTTTAAGATCCCAGAGGCTACTTACCAAAGGGGTGATGTAGAACATTTTCTTTATGAACTATAAGCGCAGGGTTCTTAACCTGAGACCAGGATTGACTTTGTGATGTTGGAGGAAGGAATGAAGTAAGTCCTAAATGTTCTAAAATTCAATGCAAAATTTTGCATGTATCTGATTATGTACATTTTTTTGGGGGGGGTTCATAACTTTAATCAAGTATCCATGGGAATCTGGGACCACAAAATTTTAAAGAACCATGCAAATCAAATAGCCTGAGTTACAAGAATTATTAGGAGTATCTTCTTTTGAGTCACGTAAGGAAATTAAATTTAAAAAAGATATTCTTCTTTCTTCCCCCCTTTGCTCTAATGCTCCCTTTGATGAATTTAATGTTTTTAGAGTTATTTTACTAAAAGTTACAGAAATGAAAAATTTGGAAAATACGTTGAGCTACTCGAACCCACAAATTGGCAGAAAGCTTGCCATAAATGTTCACCATGGTACTTCTGAGAAGCAGTAAGATAGAAAAGAGCAAGGAAGAGAAGTATCCTTCTACCTTTTTAGCTTATGCTGCTCCCTATCAGCCGACATTGTCATATCTGGATGCCTAGAAGCCCAATAGATTTGGCATAAAGTTCAGTTGCCAATTATCATGGAAAAACCAGAGAATCCTTGCAGGATGTTCAAATCCTCTACCTAAGTTGACAAGGGAAGAGGGCACACAGCAGGACGGTGATTCAAAGAAACATATGAGTTGCATTTTTAGACCACCTAATGGCTATTCTACATGTCATCTCTCAACAGCTGCTTTTCTCGGCTACTGCGGATAAATGTGGAAAGCCCCGTAATGCACCTCATGAGTTCTGCCAAATATATGAAATTCTGACAGACTCAGTAAGGGGAAATACGCTCCCCAGTTGGCATTTGGTTTAGGGATAAAGTCTGATGACCATCATATATCTTCTGTCACTTCTTTGCCCTTTGGGTGGGTGGCAGTTTTATTAGTAAGGCAGGACCGGATCTCCAAGACTGGATTATGTCCTGAGGCAATCTCTTGAGATATAAGAGATAGAAGTGAGCAGTGAGACAGGGGGACCTCATAACATCAAGAAAGCAGTGCCAGGAGCAGACTGTGTCCTTTGGACTGGGGACCCTGTGCAAAGAAGCTCTTAGTCCAGGGAATACCGAAGAGAAGAAGGCCGACAGAGAGAGACAGCCTTCCCCTGGAGCTGATGCCCTGAATTTGGACTTTTAGCCTACTTTGACTTGGAGGAAATAAACTTCTCTTAATCAAAACCATCCACTTGTGGTATTTCTGTTGTAGCAGCACTAGATAACTAAGACGCAAGGCTTACTGATTTATCTATAAATCCTGTAACATACTTTATTCTTTTTTTTAAAAAAAATGGATCATCAACTTAGATGTTTTTTAGGTCCTTACTGTGAAAGTAGGAGCCCTGGTGGTACAGTGGTTAAAGCGCTTGGCTGCTGGGAACCCACAAGTTGCTCTGTGGAGAAAGATGTGACAGTCTGCTTCCATAAAGATTTATAGCCTGGGAAACCCTATGGGGCAGTTCTACTCTGCCCTACAGGTTCGCTATGAGTGGGAATCGACTTGACGGCAGTGGGTTTGGTTTGGACTGTGAAAGTTGTTTTTTTGCTCAACTCTGTTTAGAAAATATTTTAGAATATTATAGACCCTGAGTACGTTTTATAGATTCTTCTCTCAAATTATACTAATAATCTTTCTTTGGGTCTTACAGTAAACTTGGGTAAGTTCAGAATTAAGATCCTATCAATATTTCTCACATGAAATAAGATCATAGAACAGGCATAACCATTCCAGGCTTTCTCAATATTTGGCAAATACTATAGTAATATACAGAGCCATATTACTTTTGCAGATAAAGTATTTTATATTTATAGAATGCTTATGAAGCAGAGATACGGAGTTATTTGGGCCCATTACAGTGTTTTAGATTGTTGTAAAAATACATACAACACAACATTTGGCAATTCAACATTTTTCAGGTACACAATTTAATGATACATTACATTACCATTACATTTTGACAAGGAGGATTCCCTTAAATTTGGGGCTCAGAATAAGTAAGTCTTCCTTACTAAAATGTAAGGGCCCTAAATAAAATATTTCCAAAGGAATCTTTGGTACGGTTTTAGGTATATAAAATAAATATTGCCTTTACAGAAATCTGCTTAGTTTGTATTTTTAACGATGATTATACTTACTAGAGGTTTTGACTGAATCTGTGGTGTTAGACAAGATTAGAACATTGGAATGAGAGTGGACTTTCTAATATGATTTCCCAGAAAAGGGAACTAAAGTAAACCACAAGACTCAAAACTGGACATAGGATTTGTAGAATTCTGATGTAGCTACGTCTTCAGAAAGAATGAGCTTCAGATTAAGTGTGCATCTGACTAAAATACTACATAATTCTAAACTGTGGCTCTAAGCCCAAATGATTCTTTCAGCGTTTGTCTAAACCGTTCACTGCCGGATTTGCCTCTAATTTTGAAGTGTAGATTTTCCATGGAGGCTAAATAGTTAAAATAATGGGGGAAAAAGTGGCTCTTACCAATGAGAGGAGGAAAAGTAGAAACAATAACCAAAAGCATCATTATCCTATCTATATAAAAATATTTTTATCACAGAAAACAAAATGGTAGTTATGTTGGGCCAACACAAATAATACCAAATGCAGTTGTTATCTTAGCTGTAAATTTGTCTTCAAGAGTAAACAAACGACTTTCTCAATATTTTATCTCAAGCTACTCTTAGGTTATTACATTTGAGGCAAAATAACACTGCAAGTAAGGCATTTAAGATTTTTGAATGCAAATGGGGTAGAAGCTTATTTTTTTAAATAAAAATAAATTGCATATTATACAAGAAGACAGGAATAAAATTATTTTATTGGTTCCACTAAACTTAATAAAATAGTAAGAGATACAAATCACTAAGAAATTATTCAGTATATCTTAATTGCAGTTATGAAGAATTCCACAAGATAAATTTGAAGTTTAGCACAAGTTTTGCAAGCTTGTAAATCATAATTTGAGTTAAGTATTAAGAACTAAAATTAAGGTTTACTAGCTCTACAGATTAAATTTGTAGCTTTGCTGTCTTGCTAGCATCGAAATAAATCTGTTTTTAAAAAATTATTATTTTACTGAATTATGTCAGAAGCAAGGCTGGGTTCCTTGAGGATGGATAAGCTTCCTTCTGGGCCATTAGAATGAAGCTCTCACTATTCTGCCCTTCAGAGGCTGAGGTGGTCGGTTGTTGTGCTGTATAGGGACAGCATTTTCACCTTCAACATTTGATAGAAGACTGCGGAACTGGGCCAGCTGGAAGGAAGGATGAAATATTTAAAGAATCAAAAGCTATGAAAACTACACAAAGCACTTCATTTCCAGTATATTTAATGGTATTTAGAAAACTGAACTGAGGATGGCAGTGTTTTCACCAACGGGAAGGGAGGAAGCCAAACATTCTTTCACTTATCTCTGAAATTTATTTATGATGGGCTGGCTTAGAATACCAGCTTTCTCACTTGCCAAGTAGACAGCCTTGGGCAAGTGATTTACCAGCTTGATGCCTCAGTTTCCTCGTAGTGCCTACTTCCCTAGGTTGCTGTCAAGATTAAATGGATTAATACATGAAAAGTACTTACGATGGTGCCTGGCACATAGTGTGTGCTCACTTAATGTTGGCTATTTATAGGACAGTGCCTGTCCTGTAGGTTTGTTATGGGAGTTGGCTGATAAAATATATGCAAAGCACGTAATGTAAATAGTTAGCAATGGATAGTGAGAGTTCTCAATCTGATCTTTGTTCTGCATAATGTCAAAGAACAATATTATAAAGCACTTTTTAAATAATCCAATAGGCCTATGTCAGAAATGAACTCCTCAAAATCTTAATCGGAAAAAAATCTCATTCATTAATAATATTAATTGAAATGATATTTCTGCTTTCTACTTCTAATTCCCACTCATTCACCTTTGATACTCTACCTGTTCTGAGCTGACACTGATGGGCTCCTTACAGATGATCCAAGTTACACTCTCATGAAGAGGGGGATGAGTCAGAGAGCCAGAGTAGGTCCAGTAATGCAGAGATGAAGGAAGGAGAGTAGAAGGGTCAAAATTTGTGAATGGAGCTCGTTTTCCCTGAAGAAAAAGACAAGTAATGTATCATTATATCATGATGTAAATTATTTATATCATGTATGTAAGAATCATATACATATATATAAAGTACATACGTAATTATTACATATGTAATCTTGAGATTTTAGCTAAGGATTTAATTGAATTTTCTATTAATATTATTTCATGATTGGTGTGTTTGTGGATATAAAATCTAAAAGCAATAGAAGAAAAAAGACTGGAGATTTACTACATTGGTTTTGACTAAGCAATCTTTCTCTTTCCTCCTTTGGCTGAAGATAAGCAAAAGATTAAAAAAATTTTTTTTTACAATTTATATTCTTTAAAAAATATTTAATTTCCACTCTAAAACATTACTTGTTTCTCTGGAAATCATGTCAAGCACTGTTCTAGTGTCAAAGATCTATTTACATGCATACTGATTACATTTTGGCCTTATTGTATATTTCCCATTATTTTTTCTGATTGATTATTGTCAGTCTTTAGGAAATGAACTGAAATTTTCATGCTAATCTTTTGTACGTCAACTTTACCAGACTTTTATATTAATTCTGTTTTTAGGTGACTGTTTTGAATTTTCCCGTATGTCAATATTCATATCATCAGCTCATGAGGACAGTTTTGTCTCTATTTCTCCAGTACGTATTCTAACATGTCCTCTTATTTCTTTCTTTCTTTTGTTTATTTTATTGACCAGGACCTTCATTATAATGTTCAGTTGTAGTGGTCACAGTTGGTATCCTGGTCTTTTTCCTGACTGAAATGGAAAGGCTTCAAATGTTTCACTATAAAGTTTAACGTTTGATCCAAGTTTCTAGCAGCTACCCTTTATCAAGTTCAAGAAGTTTACGTAGAAAGGGCGTTGAATTTTATCAAATGCTTTTTAAGCATCTAATAAGTTTATATAGTTTTTCATCTTTAATTGCTTACTATAATCATATATTGAACCATCCTTGCATTCCTGGGATAGACTCTACCTGTTCAGAAGCATTGCTATTTTAATACATGTTCAAATTTGATTTGCTGTAAATGATTTTAAGATTTATTTCAACTATATTCTTAAGAAAAATTGGCCTATGGTTTCCTTTTTGTGGTTTTCTTACCCAGTTTTTATGTTAAGTTTCATTAAATTGTTGAGACGTTTACTGTCTGTTCCCTAATACGGGAAGTGTAGTGAATACTGGTATGATTGTTTCTCAAAGGTTGAATAAAACTTTCCCATAAAATGATCTGGGCCTAGAGTCCTCTGTTAACGGATAATTTAAAAAATATCTTTTCCATTTCTTTTTAGATTCTCTATGTATTTAGCTTTCTAATTCTTTTTGAGTTAATTTTCAGATTTCATGCCTTCGTAGAAAACTATCCATTTTATCTAAAATTTCAAATTTGTTGGTATAATGTTTTGTATGATTTTCTCCTTTAAAATTTTCTTCCGTATCTTTAGTTATCCCCCACCTCGTATTTCTTACAATTTCTTTTCTATGGGTATCTTTTTCTTTTTTCCTTCATCACACTTGCCAAAAGTGTGGCTTTTTTGTTGGTCCTTTCAAAGAATCAATTTTCCATTTTACTGGTAAAATTTTGCTTTGTGCTTATTCATCATTTGTAGTTTTTATTTTATTAATTTTCCATTTATCTTCATTAATTCTTTCTTCCTATTTTCTTTTCATTTGTTGTTATTTTCAGTATTTATGAGTGGAGTGATTATCTTCAGTTTTTCTTACACTGTAATACAGCCATTTAAAGTTTAATTCTTTTTAGCCTCAACACAAGTCAGATTTATTTTACATGAAAATGTGACTGTCTTCCACACTATAAAATAAAATGAGAAATGTCTGACTTATGATTTAACTGTTTACTTTTAAAACAGTATGGCTGAGGTTGGATATATCAGAAAATCTACCTGCTTTTTTGAGTTGACAGATGGGAATCCTGGTTATCAAGCATTGCATACTAATGCTATCTCAAAAAGAATACCCTAGACTCCTCCACTTTTGTACTGCTAGAGAAGTATAGAAGTCTATCTTCATGAAATGAAAACAAATTCACATTTTAGTTGGATATAGTATTTAAAGCAAGCACGAATGGCTAAGTAACCTTTTCTTCTATAGACCTGATCCTGCGGAGATCAGTCAACAACTATAAAAAAAGAAAAACAAAAGAAAACAAATCCTTTCTCAGAAGTAAGCAGTATCTTAAGTAGTGCCTTGATTTTCAGATTGGTAGCTCTCTCTTCAGCCTTCCAACTCCCCACTTCAAATACTTACGTATATGGTTCCTGTAGTTTTGTGGATTCTTATTCTCTGATTTAAACTAGTTTAGTTAATCAATTTACCTTAGTTTTAACTGCACTTAAGGCATTAAGTACTTTCTGCAGTGTTGAGTTGGCTTGACCAACCTGGAGAAGAAAACAATAAAGAATGAGATAAAGACCGTTACAAATCAAACACAGTTTAGCTAAATTTTTATATTTAAAAAAAATTAAAACCAGTAACTGAGGGAGATAAAGTATTTCCTCTCTGCCTTAGGAGGTGGAATTTTGCACTATTTTGATAAATAATTTAGGTGTGTATCTTTATAAGCACTTGTACTCTATAAATTGTTTTTATAACCAATACATATTTAAAGAGTAACATATATAAATAGATGTAAAAACAAACGTCTTACTTTTGGTCAGTTATATTAGTTACAGTAAGTAAAGTGTATAGCTTAAAATAAGGAGCCCTGGCAGCGCAATAGTTAGGCACTCAGCTGCTAACAGAAAGGTTGGCAGTTTGAACACATCCAGTAGCTCGACAGGAGAAAGACCTGGCAATATGCTTCAGTAAAAATTACAGCCTAGATAAACCTTATGGGGCAGTTCTACTCTGTCACATGGGATCACTGTAAGTCAGAATCAACTCAACTGCATCTAACAACAACATAGCTTATAACAAGTGCCCAACAAAGGTTTAGTAGAGTTACTATACTTCCGAAAGTTCCTTAGTTATCCAAGCAGATCCAATTTAATAATAAATTGAGAGGCTTTCCTATAGAGATTTGAGCAACATTTACCATTTTCAAAAATCAATGGAACCTTCTTTAAAGGAGAAAAAAAAAATCCTCTTCATCTTTCTTCCCTGATGAGATATTTAATTGAAAGTTTCCTGAATCTATGAGGTAGAAAGGATTTAGAAGAGCTGGTAAAATAGGAATTCCTTTTCCTCTTGAATTCCCCATTCTATCCTCATCTGAAACTTATTTCTCTCTTCAGAAGGTGAAGTAGAGAGAAAAAAAAGCAACAAAGCAGAACGAGAACTTTCCAAAAAGAAAGACTCGAATATCTTTTTGTCTTAGGTCGTTCTGTTTTGAGATCTGATCCCTAAGAAGTAGTGTTAGCAAAGCTCTGTAACTTACCTTCATCAAAACACCAATAACTGCCAAACCATCAGCCTTGGAGGCAGCTTCAGCACAACTGGAGTATTTTTCAGAATTCCAGTGAACTATGTGAAGCTAAAATAAAAATACTAATGTGGTTAATTAACAATTTATACCAGTTTAAAGACAGAAAGTAAATTATAAGTTATCTTGTTAATGTATGAAGCTGTTTCTTGGTTTTGATAGATAAAACTTATGTGAACACTTATTCAGTGGGTGGGAAGGGCTGTGTTCTCACTCTTACGAAGCCTTGCCTGTGTGCTGAGCAGAGTAGGCAGGTTGCAAATCAATCCGGGAACCAGTAAGTAAAATTTCTTTCCCCACAATATTGTAACCATACCTTGTTTTCTATATCTCTCTTTGGTACGAAAAGCTCAGGCGAGTTGGTTAACTAGTTTCAGGACAACAATTGGAATAGTTTACTCTCATGTGAAGAATTTCTTCCTAATTTTATGAGAAGGGTTTCCCGGACTGCCTGGGAGTCTCAGGGACCCTGTGTGGATACATACATGTTATATATTCATACATATAAAGTCAAAACCAAAACTTCTCTCCTTTCAATCTCCGGTCCCTCTGTTGACAGTTGGCTATAAATATCCAGATTTTTCTATGGTTACACAGACAATAATGCCTTCAAATAGACCAAACAAACTTCCATGTGAGGGCAGGTCAAGAGGCTGAGGGTGCTCGCACACCAGGAACCTGAGTCCCTCATCTAGGTGTGAGCTACTCTCTGTGCCTACTCTTATTATCAAGCTCAAGATCTTAAGCCCGTTGCCGTAAAGTCAATTCTGCTCAGAGGTCTTAGTAGAGACTTACTGAAGTGTTCCAGCCTGGCCACACCTGTGTTTCAGGCATGTCCATGCTTGAGCACTTAAATAAGAGGGGAATGTGGTGGGTTCCATTTTGGGCTGGGGATTTAAACGAAAGCAGCATCTCTTAAGGCTTGTCTGATGTCAAAGTGACAACTTTTGAGGTGTCCTCAAGGGAAAGGTGATTCTTGGGCTCAAGAATTTAGCTCCAAGATTGAACTGCCTCCTTCCACGTGAAAGTTTTCCCTCCACTGGCAAACATGGTGTATTTGAGTTTGATATTGATGGAACCAGAGAGTTCCTTATAGGGACAAAAATTTCTCCTTCTTTGAAGTCATTATGATGGGGTCTTACGTGATATGGGAAACTGCTTCTGGGAGTATTCACAGTGTAATCATCTCTCATTTTCTAAGTTACATTACCTCTGCAGAAAATTTTTCTCCATCCACTGTGTGCTCGGAGCCATGGTCGTTTGCACTGCCCCAGTGAAAATGGAACTGACAGAGCCTGTAGCTTTCAGAGAGAGGACCGCCTTTCAGCACTGCAAGAAAAAGGGAACAACTATTAGCCTTATGAACACAAGGTCCAGCTTTTTTTCGCATTTCATGTAAACCAGAATCTTTGATGAAACTGTGTTGAAATGAAAGCTAACGCTAATGCTGAAGTATTCATCTTATCTTTTTTCCCACATCCATGATGACAGCATTCGTACGCATGGAGCACTCTTGACTGTGGCATAGATAAGATAGTCCATGTGTTATTCACAATTCCCAGCACACGAGCTGTTATTTGACCTGTTTCTACCTCCAATAAAGCATATTGGAAGGTGAGTGAATTATATTATTATAGGACCTTCCTTGAATCTGCTTTAATTTACAGATTTATTCATGCTTTGTTCAACAAAGACTGAATAGGCAGCATGCATCAGAATCTGAGGTAGTTTATTTTGAACAACAAATTACTCATCATGTACTTTATAACTGATCAATAGACAGCAGTGTGTCTGACCATGTGGTTAAGAATCCCTGGCCACGGACCCAGAGAAAGTGTGAGTGAAGTCACTTTAAAAATTTTAACATTGAACTACACAACCATAAAGAACAACGATGAGTCCATGAAACATAATATGATGGATCTGGAGAACATAATGCAGAATGAAATAAGTCAATGACATAAGAACAAATGTTGTATGATCCCACCTTCATAAGAAGACAAGAATATATATATATATATAAAGGGACCAATGTTCATTGGTGGTTACAAGGGATGGATGGGAAGGGATGAGGAATCACTCTCTAGAGTATAGATGCTTGTTTTTGGCAATGGGAAAAGTAGCACAGAATGTGGGTGTGATGAGCACACCCTGACTAAAGTAATCAATGCTGCTAAGAAGCACACAAGAGAAAACGATGTTTGTGCTAAAGAATATGACATATAATTTGGCAACAACACCAACGATAACCAAAAAATGAGTGTATGGTTACATAAATAGGTGTATAGGCATATATGTGTATGTAGAGGCGAGTACATATGTGTGGACAGATAGAAATATCTATATATACCTGTACATACAGATATGTGTGTGCAGACATATATATTCATAGAGAAAGAGCTACAGATATATCCCAGACATAACCAAACACCACGCGAGATTGGTTCTGGGTTTGAAGGCTTAGGACCTTAGTCTCACAGGGCAACTCAATCAACTCAGTCACAAAGTTTATGTTTTGCATCCTAGTGAGGTGAGTAGTGTCTAGGGTTTTAAAAGCTTGCGAGCAACCATCTAAGATGCAACTATTGGTCTCTACTGTTAGGCACAAAGGAGAAAGAAAGAAAGCAAAGTCTCAGAGAAGAAACTAGTCTACAGAGCTGATAGCTAATAGCCAACACAAGCCATGGCCTCATCTACCCTGAGACCAGAAAAACTAGATGTTGCCCGGCTACCACTA
The DNA here is from genome assembly GCA_030035585.1 of Dugong dugon. NCBI lineage: Eukaryota > Metazoa > Chordata > Mammalia > Sirenia > Dugongidae > Dugong > Dugong dugon. The sequence continues at coordinate 45,256,108 of CM057474.1, forward strand.
CTGACCGTTTTGATGAGGGCCACAATAGATGGACCCTGAGAAAACAGGAGAAAAATACGGAACAGAACCCAAATTCTTGAAAAATTTAGACTTACTGGACCAGTTGAGACTGGAGGACTCCCTGAGACTAGTGCCCTGGATACTCTTTAAACCTTAAACTAAAACTATCCCCAGGTAATCTTTTAGTAAAACATCAGATACGGCACACAAACTAAAGGATATTATCCATGAATACGATGCTCCATGAAAGAACCATTTATATGAGACCAAATGGTCAACAACTACTCCAAAGATGAAAAGATAAGGGGGCAGGGTAACCAGAGTACTGGAACTGGAACAACCAGAATGGTGACACATGGTGAAAAATGTAACTAATGTCACTGAACAATTTGTGTAGGAATTGTTAAATGGGAACCTAATTTGTTGCATAAATTTCACCAAAAACACAATAAAATGTTATTTAAAAAAAAAAAGTAAAGAAAAATCCTTGAGATTTTGCATGATGAAGCTATTCTAAAATAAATGTATATTCTTTTCAGAAAGTTAACATTGAATGATTATGTTGTTTTGGGGAGTGTATCCAATCATATTATTAATTCAACACATACGATACTAGACCTATGTAATATTAATAATAGGCATAGCCCCAAGGCGCCTAAAATTTAGACTGAAAACCTTGTGGAAAAGTGCTACAACAAGTTTGGCTTTTTGAGTTATTAGAGTTGTCAAGAATTGTCATTTAAAAAATTATTCAACAAACATTTATGAAAAACTTACTATGTAGCAGGGAATGTGCTAGATTCTGGGGCATAAAGATGATTCAGTTATTACAGTCTAGTAGGGAGATGAGAAGATAGTTAAGTATACTGATGCACAAAACTGTCCCATGTAAACTTCATGCAAGACTCATTTGCTTGTTGGTACATGAACGTTTCACAATTAATTATAGAGTCATTTTTCTGGCTTAAGGGAAAAAAATATATATATTTTACCCCTGACTCTCTTCCCCACTGAGCTCTTCCACCCTCATCCCAATTAGATAATATTTGCCTTTTCAGTTTTTATGTTCACTGTGATTGGTTTATTTGACCTTTTGGGAAAAACACTGTTTATTCAGAGAGAGTGAGCATGCAGAAACATGTGATAGGATGAAGTGAGCATAAAGAAGAGATGAGATGGTGCCGTTGAGGAGGTGTAAAACAAGACTGAGATGGGAGTTATAAAAATTGTCTTTACCAGAAGTCCAAGGTGCTTTATCAGTTTACAGCAATATCTCTCACACACACACGCACGCACACCACTTACGACGGGCATTTGAGTTAAAGCCCCATTCTTTTAATTTCCCCAGTAGACTCTAAGACAATAATAATCATAAAGGTCTTTGGCTCACCTGATCGGTTGTCATTATCCTCAAAATTTACATGGAAGGAATGTCCCACATTGATAATTTCTTTGGCTGTGTCTGGATTGTAGGAGACACTGATAGGTTTCAGGGCAGTGTCATGTTTGGTTTCACTGGTTTTAATGTCGATAGGAGACTGGTTATTTCCATGGGCAATGGGGTACAGCTTGCCCCATTGCTCGGGACCTATCAGAACAAATGTATGATTACTACAAAAAACTTACCAAGTGCTTGATTCCAGTTTTAGGCATCTAGCTACCTGTTTGCTAGATTGAGGTTTATTGAGGTATCTTAAACGACGTTCTATTTAGTTTAATGGACATTCAGTGTTGAAGATGCCCCTTTTCTATACTATAAAACAGTATATTTGTCAACACTAGTAGTATAGGCCCATACTCATAGTCTATAGGATAAGACTATAAATATTTTACTATTAGCAATAGATTTCTAGTAGTAAAATCTACCTATCTATCCCACATGAAGGATTTTTGCTTTTGGAAAATACATTTTGTAGACAACCATGCCAAAGAACAACTCCTAAGAATACACGCAAAGATATTACAATTATTCAAAGAGACAATTCAAACTATTAACCTATGGTTATACAGTTATTTTAAATGCTTAATACCTCTGCTACTGAAAAGAGAATAAGCTATTATCTCCCATCTATATGAGCAGAGCTCTTACCGTTTTTGCCATCATATCCCCAGTCAGCACTTGCCATGATCTTCTACTTAGTTTTCTTTTTCTGAAACAAAGATAACAACTTGAATTACTGACTGGGACCGTGTATATAGCAGACACTATAAACCACCACTTGGGGTTTTTCTAGAAGCTTCCCTGTCCTTTAATATGTTACTATGTCACCATCTCTGCCTATAAGGAAATATGTATGTGTAAAAAGAGATGTTCTAAAAAAAGTTCAGGAGGGTCATGTCAGTCCAATTGTTTAAAAGAGAAGTATCAAAGTCTTAGTCTTTATAAAACCAAGCCCTGTCTCTCAAGTTATTAGAAAATAGAGCTGAAAGCTACCACACACCATTCTTTGCATTTTCTAAATTACAAATGACTTTGTGCACTTGATATTTCCAATTCTTCCCTTGCTGGATACTTTTAAGCAATATTACCAATAAAAACAAACCCATTGCAATTGAGTCAATTCCAACTCAAAGCGACCCTATAGGACAGAGTAGAACTGGCCCGTAGGGCTTCCAAGGAGCAGCTGGTGGATTCAAATTGCCAACATTTTGCTTACCGGCCAACCTCTTAACCACTACGCCACCAGGGCTTTTAAGCAATATTAGCAACACTTAATTAATAAGGAGAAAAATTTGCTGTTTATAGACTGATCTGTACTAGTATCATGATGTTACTAAGAAAATTAAATTAAAAAAGAAAAAAATTAAATTAAATAAATGTACTGGAAAATGTTAACTTTTCTATCTTAAGAGAATTAAAGAACTACAATTTTCTCTAAAATGAAAAAAAAATGAAAGAAAGAAATTAATGCTGGTTTGTAATACATATGATACAGAATGGTGCATTTCATGAACACACTGAGGATGAGAACAAAGTTGTTCATTTTGGAGCAATAATGGAATTCGTATTAAAATTAATTAACATTGAAATTAAGGCCTAATGTTACTTTACGTGTTGAATAGGTCTATCGGTGCAACGGTTAAGTGTTTGCCTGCTGACTGACTGACAGGTTGGCAGGTTGAACCACCCAGTTGCTCTGAGAAAGACCTGGCAATATGCTCGTGTAAAGATTACAGCCTAGAAAAGTCATGGGGCAATTTTAGTCTGTCATACGGGGTCACTATGAGTTGAAAATCAACTTGACAGCACTTAACAACAGTACAATCTATAGAACACTTTCATATTATTTTACCATCACAAAAGGACTCTTTAAAGTAAGAATTATCATTTTGTAGTTGAGAGATGTTGAGGGAGTTCACCACAACTATCAAAAAACCAAGAAGCCAATCCAAGACTTCAGCCTCCAAGCTCATATCCTTTCTTCACTATACCTCCAGCAAATGTGACACTGGGTGAGCTATGAGATGGATGATCCATTAATCCCCTTCTATGCCCACAATCTTCTTAAGTCTAAATGTACTCAAAGGAAATGCAACCAGAAAAATAAGCTTCTATAGTAATGCTTTTTCATGCCGGAATAGGCATATCTGCATTTGCACTGTAAAATTATGAGCTGCCTGGCTCCCTGAGGGAAGAGGAGGATCAGAAGCAATTTTTAGCAGGGCTGACTAGGGACATGTTGTTTACTTCTTTGTGGGTTAGGATAGCCTGCTGCTTCACATGCAGACTGAACTATGGCTCATGAGAATTTGCAGAGTGGGAAGAGACCCAAGCTCCCATTTTATGGGTTTTGTGGGCAGAAGGAGAGATCTTTTAAAAGAGAACTTTACTTTTTAAGGTAACATTTATTAAGGGGCCAGTATGTATCCAATATCATGCTAAAAACTTTATATGCATTATTTTATTTATTCTCACAAGAGCATTTCTATGGAAGCTTTTTTTTTTTTTTATTTTAGCATTAACGTCTGCGTTTTACATACAAAGAAATTGAGGCCTACAGAGGTGAAGACACCTCCTCAGAGTTATAGAGCTTGTAAGCAGCTGTTTAGAGCCCATAAATCTAGGGCTTAAACTTAAGTCTAACTCCAAAGCTTCTACTCTTTCTTAACATTTACCAGCGGACCCTTCTACTATCAATAAATGCCCACTGGCCTCCTTTTGATTCTATTTTCTGGAAGATCTGCTTAGTTGATCTGGACTGGTCTGGCTCAAGTCAGGATTGAGCCATGAGTTTAATTCACCCAGACTTACGGTTTTAGGATTCACCAGAAGCTCACGGAGCAACCTTAGCAGGCTATTCTTGATGAGGTAATTTGTCTCTTAATATTAAATTCTTTGTCAGAAACCACTTTAATTATTATATTGACCCACGTATTTGAAAAAAGACAACCCCTTTTTCATTACATGATGATTCAGCACATGAATGTTTCAACATTCATATGGCATAGTAATTCACTTGAAGTTTTAGATACACAATTACTTTGAACCGTAACCATTATGACCCTTTACTTCACTATCTACCCAGGGTGTGTTTGTGTACTCGAACAAACAGAAAACTATAGAGAGAAAGGGAGTAAAATTTAATGAGCACCTGTGGTTTAGGCCCTGACACCTTGATTTATAATCATATGTTATTAGGTATGATTATAGGTTCTTTGAGCGATGGGACACAACACAAAGACACTTGGATAGATAAAAAGCAGAAATCTTTGTTACTTACAGCTCCAAATGAGAGACGGCTGCCAGGCAGAGCCAAACAGGTTCAATAAACTGGAGACGTAGGAGGTGGCTTAAGTATGGCAAGCAAAGTGGGGTTAGCTAGGTTAGGCAGGCTCCCAGTGACTTGGCTAATTTGAATAATTTTGTGGGCTCTGGGCCATAAAAGCTATTCCAAGTTATTCGACATCGGGCCGAGGGCGATTAGGGTGGGTGCATAGTGGTCCCAGAATGTGAGACCCTGATAAGGGAAGTGGTTGAGGTGTGTACACTTAGTCAGCCGTTATAGAAGAACTGATTGGCCTCTAGCCAGGGCGTCAAAGTTGGGTCAAGCCAGCATTAAAAACAAATAAAAACTAAATTACAGTTGACTCCTTGATTTCTTGACATCAGCTTTGAGCTCAATTATTTGGCGTGTCTGAGTGGCCTGAATAGTAGCGGAGTAGGGCATAGTTGCCCTAAACAGCATAGAAAACATTAGATTATGACAGTAAAAAGAAAGAACCCGAGTAAAAGCATGAGAAGTCCCTGGGGGCTGACTCATAGCCAGGTTCCCCATTAGTTTGGTGTTAACCAAGAGGATAAATTAGTTGTGGCAGTATATTCCAGCAATATTTTGGTTGAATTGTGGAGTGTGGTAAAGATGTGGCTTCTGTTTTTTGTGATGATTTTGTGGTCCAAGCTGTTTGTTAGAGTGACCACTTGACCAACGTTGTTGCACAAACAAAAAGAAGTATTAATAATGCCTCCTTGATTACCTAATAAATAATTAAGAGTCAATCTATTATCAAAAACCATTTTTGCCAGGGTTATGGCTTTGATTAAGCAAGCCTAATATTTGTTGTACTTTAGAAATGTGAGATACTAGAAATCTGGACATTCATAGGTTAGTGTCAATGATTTTTGATTGTTGAGTCAGAGTGACGGTCCCTGCTGCTATTCTGGCAAGTCCCATAGTGGTGGCCAGTCCCAATATTATAGACATGACAGGGGCATGTTAATGACATTTGGCTGGGGTAGAGGAAAAACAACTAAACTTTATATAAATGGGAAGGCCAAGAGAGGCCAGAATGAATCGATGTGGTTTGTGGCTTGAGGGCAGTAGAAGAGCAAAGCAGAGGGGAGTAGCACTCTTGTTTGTTGGACCACAATATAATCTGTTGGTGTTATCTTTAGACTGAAAAATGGTACCTTGCCTAAGGTAATTGGAAATTACTAAAGAGTGGGACTGGAGGAAGACAGTTGATTTTGTTGGGCATATAGTGAGGGTTTAGAATCATCCTTTAAGTAGTTCATATGTGCTTTGTATTGAGGAAACGTAAGAACAATTACCATTTGCCATAAGGGGGTGCCCCAGATACAAGGGAAGTTGCAGTTTGGAGGAGGTTTTAATTTTCCAATATTTTCCACCTCCAGGCCACATACCAGCTGGATAAATGTTTGATGTGGGATATTTGGAAGCAGACTAATGGCAAATTCAACAGTTACAGAGGCAGTGCGTGAGAAGCTACTTCAGTTGGTTCAGTTAAAAGAATATATATGTATGTTGGATGCCTTTGTACTTATTCAAAGGGCTGTGGTGATGAGTTTGAATTTCATTTGCTGTGTGGTCTTTTGGAGGGTGAAAGGGGTAGTCACTGAAAGGATAGTAGAGACTGAAGGTGGGATGTGGCTGCTGAATAATGATGAAGATGGAGGGAAAAAAATATGAAGGGAAATGAGTGGTTTGAACACTGGGAGGCCAGCAGAATTCTCCTCTTGTATCTAGGGGAGCGCATAGCGTGAATACCTTGGTAAGGTCACCCTTTAGGCAAGAGGAAAGAAAACAAAACCAGTTTCCATCCGGTCCATTCTGACTCATGGTAACCTTACATGTTTCAGAGCAGAATTATTTTCCAAAGGGTTTTCAATGGCTGTGATCTTTTGGAACTGGATCAGCAAGCCTTTCTTCTGGGCACCTCTGGGTGGGTAAGAACTCCTAACCTTTAGGTTAGTGGCTGAGCACTAAACTTTTTGTGCCACCTAGGTAGGAGCGGTAGGTGGTATTAGAGGGAATCTGAATCTTGGAGGCATTGCAGAGGCATTGGCTTTGGCGCAATAAGGGCTTAACGTGGTACAGAGTAAAATCATAATCATTGGGGGTGGGGGGAGAACTTACAATTTTATCAGTATTCAGTCAAGTTGATGTGGGTCATATTTTTGTGGTTCTATGATATTTTAACAGGGCGGCATCACTTGTAGAATTTGAAGGCGATATTGGATCCTGGAGCTTGAATTGCATATATCTTTTCCAGGTACATAGCTAGCAAAAGTGATGATGGCATTCATGATACTGCCATAATTGAACAAAGTCACTGGAACCTGACTGACATAATTAAAGCCTCAATTAAGGGTGGTGACATCGAAAAGCTCCCAGCAGTCCAAGGTTTTGAACATATGGGTGATGATAGGGGATTCTGCTGCAAATAGGTTTTAAATCGCATGGGTGTTAGTTTGCTTGCCATTTAAAATATCTCTGACTGAGGTTGGAGCTCCACTGTGCCGGGTCTAGCTTTTGACAATGGACTATCATATAACTGAGGAAGGTGATTGCTACTGAAAGGATGAAGATGTCCATTTCTCTGATGTCTAGTGATGTTGAGCATCTTTTTATATGCTTATTGGCTTCTTTTATGAAGTGTCCGTTCAAGTCCTTTGCCCATTTTTTAATTGAGTTGTTTTTTCATTATTGTGTTGCAAGAGTTCTGTGTATATTCTAGATAAAAACCTTTTGTCAGATACATATTTTGAAAAAAATTTCTCCCAGTCTGTGGTTTGCCTTTTAGTTTTTTTAACTATGTCTTTTGAATAGAAAAAGTTCTCAGTCTTGATGAAGTCCTTTTAATCTATTTATCTTTCATAATTTGTACTTTTGTCATGCTGTTTAAGTAATCTTTGCCTAACTATATACCACAAAAGTTTTCCTACTTTAAGCAGTAATTTTAACTCCAACATTTGTCTTTGATTACCTTTGAGTTAATTTTTGTGTATGGCGTGCCCCACTCTCTCTCTGCTTTCCTTCAGATAATTCCAGTTTCACATATGATTGACTTTTAATATTTTTGAACAGGTCTGTGATGCTCTTTATAAAATTTCTTTTTTCGTTTCTGCTCTTCACCTTGCATAATTCCTATTGATCTGTATTCCTGTTCATTTGCTCTTTCCTCTGTCATGTTAATTTGGTTGTTAAATCCGTCTAGCAAATTTTTTATTGTGCTTTAAGTGAAACTTTACAGCTCAAGTTCGTTTCTCATACAAAAATTTATACACACATTGTTCTGTAACCCTAGTTGCTCTCTGTATAGTGTGACAGTACACTCCTTTCCACCCCAGATTTCCCGTGTCCATTCAGCCAGCTCCTGTCCCTTGCTGCCTTCTCATTTTGCCTCTGGACAGGAGCTGTCTGTTTAGTAAACTAAGAGGTACTCTCTTCATGAGTATCATTTTATGTCTTACAGTCTAGTCTAATCTTTGTCTGAAGAGTTGGCCTCGGGAATGGTTTTAGTTCTGGGTTAACAGAGAGTCTGAGGGCCATGTCTTCTGGGGTTCATCCAGTCTCAGATAGACCATTAAGTCTGGTCTTTTTACTGGAATTTGAGTTCTGCACCCCACATTTCTCCTGCTCTGTGAGGGACTCTCTTTTGTGTTCCCTGTCAGGGCGGTCATTGGTGGTAGCCGGGCACCATCTAGTTCTTTTGGTCTCAGGCTGATGGAGTCTCTGGTTTATGTGGGTGTTTCTGTCTCTTGGGCTAATATTTTCCTTGTGTCTTTGGTGTTCTTCATTTTCCTTTGCTCCAGGTGGGTTAGGACCAATTGACAAATCTTAGACGGCCGCTCGCTAGCTTTTAAGACCCCCGACACCACTCACCAAGGTGGGATGCAGAACATTTTCTTAATAAACTTTGTTATGCCAATTGACCTAGATGTCCCCAGAAACCAGACCCCAGCCCCTACTACTCTGTCCTTTTAAGTGTTTGGTTGTGTTCAGGAAACTTCTTAGCTTTTGGTATAGTCCAGTTGTGCTGTCTTCCCCTGTATTGTGTATTTTCCTTCCCTTCACCTAAGATAATTCTTGTCTACTATCTAGTTAGTGAATACTCCTCACCTTCTCTCCCCACCCTCGTAACTGTCAAAGAATGTTTTCTGCTGTGTTTAAACCTTTTCTTGAATTCTTGTAATAGTGATCTCATACAATATTTGTTCTTTTGTGACTGACTAATTTCAGTCAGCATAATGCCTTCCAGATTCATCCATGTTATGAGCTGTTTCGCGGATTCATCATTGCGTAGTATTCCATTGTAAGAATATACCATAATTTGTTTATCCATTTGTCCATTGCTGGGCACCTAGGTTGTTTCTATCTTTTTGCTGTTGTGAACAGTGCTGAAATGAACATGGGTGTGCATATTTCTATTTGTGTGACACCTCTCATTTCTCTAGGATATATTCCAAGGAGTGGGAGTGCTGGATCATAGGGTACTTCTAGTTCTAGCTTTTTAGGGAAGAACGAAATCAATTTCCAGAGTAGTTGTACCATTTTACATTCTCACTAGCAGTGTATAAGTGTTCCAGTCTCTCCATAACCTCTTCAAATTTATTATTTTGTGTATTTTTGGATTAATGCTAGCCTTGTTGGGGTGAGATGGTATCTCATTGCAGTTTTGATTTGCGTTTCTCCAGTGGCTAATGATTGTGAGCATTTCCTCATGTATCTGTTAGCCGCCTGAGTGTCTTCTTTGGTGAAGTACCTGTTCATATACTTTACCCATTTTTTAATTGGGTTATTTGTCTTTGTGTGGTTGAAGTTTTGCAGTATCCTGTAGATTTTAGAGATTAGACCCTGATTAGATATGTCGTAGTCAAAATTTTTTTCCCAGTCTGTAGGTTGTCTTTTTATTCTTTTGGTGAAGTCTTTTGATGAGCGTAAGTGTTTGATTTTTAGGAGCTCCCAGTTATCTAGTCTCTCTTCTGGTGTTTGTGCATTGTTAGTATTGTTTTGTATTCTGTTTATGCCAGGTATTAGGGCTCCTAGCATTGTCCCTATCCAGTGAATTTTTTTATTTTAGATAGTGTACTTTTTTAGTTCTAGAATTTCCAGTTGGTTCTTTGTTATTGTTTCTGTTTCTCTGATGAGACCTCCCATTACTCTGCGGAGATCTCTCATGCATTCAGAAAATACTGTGTTTAACTTCAGAAAACCATCAGGTAGTTATAATAGCTACTTTAAAATCTGTGTTTGTTCCAAAATTTGGTTTATCTTGGGTCAAACTCTGTTGATTTTCTTTTCTTTGAGAATGTGGTCCATTTTCTTGATTCTTTGTATACTAGGTAATTTTTTATTATATCCTAGACATTATTAGAGGTCCCTAGGTGGTGCAAATGGTTTGTGCTTAACTACTAACCTAACGATTGGTGATTCCAATCCACCCAAGGGTGCTGCAGAAGAAAGGTCTGGCAATCTGCTTCCATAAAGATTACAGCCAGGAAAACCCTATGGAGCAGTTCTACTCTGTAACACATGGGGTCACCATGGGTCAGAATTGACTCGATGGCAGTGGGTTTGGTTTTGGTTTTTTAGACATTATGAATGTTTAGTTGTGGAGAGTCTGGATTCTGTTATTTTCTCTGATTAGGGAAAATGCAAAAAAGTAAAAAGTTAGAGGTGCTATGTAGTGTTGTGGTTAATATATGAATTTTTTGCCAGATGGCTTACGTATTGAAACTTCCTAGCTATCTTGCAGTTTCCTCATCTGTAAAATGGGGGTAAGATAGCATAATACAGGTAGTCCCTGACTTATGATGTATTCGAGTTATGATGAACTGCACTTCTGTCTGTCATTTTTTTTGGTGTATCTTATCATTAGTAATATGTTGCAGCAAGCATGTAATTTGCTGATGTTATGATTCTCAGATGTTTACTCATAGATATTCAATTAAACACTGTCGGATTTATAAAGGTACTCATAATAATGAAAAGTAAAAAAAAAAAAAAAAAAAATGAAGTGCCGACATATGTCAGAACTGATTTACAACTGAGTTGTCAGAACATAACACTGTTGCAAGTCAAGGACTACCTGTGTTCCATAACCCTTTGTCATCCAGTTGATTCTGACTCCTGGTGGTCCCATGTGTTACAGAATAGAACTGCTCCACAGATTTGTTTTTGGCTGTAATCTTTACGGAAGCAGATTGCCAGGCCTTTGTTTTGCAGTGCTGCCGGTGGGTTCAAACTGCCAACCTTTAGTTTATTAGTTTAGCACAAACGGTTTGCACCACCCAAAACCAAAAAACCAAGCCCATTGCCACTGAGTCGATTCCGACTCATATAGGGACCTGAAAATCGGGATAATAGTAGTTTATTGATAGTGTTGTTTTGGGGACTAAATGAGATAATGTAATATAAAGCATTTAGCACAGTGCCTGGCCCATATGTAGTGTTCAGTAAGAGAGAACTTTTTTAGTATACTCAACTTTAGCAAGCAGTAGAGTGCTATTAAAGACTTTTGAGCAGGTGAGGGACATAAAGCTGATTACAGAAATATTAGAAAAGAATATTTCAGCTTACTGGGGTTACTACACAAAGACATTAAAATTTTATATATTTCAGCCAAGAAAAGCAAAAAACAGGTTATACCTACCGCAGACTCAAGGCTTAACTGGGGAAACTCTTGCCGGGGATTACCTAGATGCTGAATGAGGCTTAGTGACCGAGGGGCAGGTTTTCTGCCTTGGATGAAGCCCAGAGCTGGGTTAGGAGATGAGACTTGTAGGCACATTTAGAGGCTAGTGCAGTGGTGAGAACTCTGGAGCAAAGAGGAGCAAATTTGAGTGGGGGCTGGGAAATGTGGGGTCCAACTGGCTGCTCTATGTGACTGGGAAACCCAGAACCAAAAAGGGAAGGGGTTTGGTGAGATTTTAGGGCAGGTTTAAGAATACCTACCAAAATGAGCACGCTGCTCAGAGAAAGATCTAGCATAAGATTCAGTTGGAGATAGATAAGGTTAAGGTGTTGAAGAAGCGGGAAGCTATGATCAACTTCCAGAGCAGCCAAAAGAATGGAGGAAATAAAGATGATCGGAGGAACCAGCAGTACCACTTGGCGAGGCAAGTCATAGCGGGTGAGACCCGTGGGCCAGCTCCCTAATTCAGGACAAGGGTGCCACCTCCAGACAGACCCGAATTTCCACGATCTGCAGGAGAGTGGGCATCTTCTCCATGTTCCCAGAGATTAGACTTTTTTGTTTGATTTATTAAAAAAAAAAAAATTAACTAAACTTTATTTTGAAATAATTTTAGATTTACAGAAAAGTTGCAAGTGTGCAGAGAGTTCCCTATACATCCCTCATCCAGTTTCAGTTTCTGCTAATGTTAACATATTACATTACCAAGGTGCATTTGTCAAAACTAACATGCCAGCACTGGTACATCACTATTAACTCAACTCCAGACTTCATTTGGAGTTCACTAGTTGTCTTTTTGTTAATGTCCTTTTTCTGTCCCAGGATTCAATCCAGGATAAACCAAAACCAAATGAAACCTGTTGCCGTTGAGTCTATTCTGACTCACAGTGACCCTGTAAGACTGAATAGAACTGCCTCATAGGGTTTCTAAGGAGCAGCTGGTGGATTCTAACTGCTGACCTTTTAACCACTACACCACCAGGATTCCAACCCAGGATACCACAATGCGTTTAGTTGCCACATCTCTCTAACTCTCCTTTGGTCTGTGACAGTTTCATGATCTTTCCTTGTTTATCGTGATCTTGACAGTTTGGGTTTTATTTTTATTTTATTTTTTTTGAGATTAGATTTTATTGGCCTCTGCTACTTGACTTTACCAGAAAATCTCACTTTGTTTTAACTGTAATGATCTAGTCTAATTTTAGAAATTCCTGGAAGCATGAGTAATAGCAAGTTGTAAATATTTTTCTCATCCTTCCATATCTGTACTCTTAAAAGACACCTGTGCTTATATAGCTGCTTGTATAGGATGGCTGTTCCTATCTCCACAGAGCATGGCTAGAAACTGTTGTCTGTTTATTGTGAAGGAAGGACCTTTTTCCCCTCTGCCTCCCATCCTGGTTAGTTCTGTACAAGAAATATTTTAGACTTCAGGTAAATGATGATGATGGAAACCTAACTGGTGAGTTCTAAACTTGTTTGACTCTCAGATTAGGTGACTATTAAAGCTTAGAGAACTGAGGCGTTCATTCCCAGTAACTGAAAAATTTGTCCTCACTAAAAGAAAACAAAACAAACACCAAAACCTTACTTGTATTAATTGGCAGTGTATTTTTGAAAAGACAGAATTATTCAGGTAATTTACCCAATCTTGATTTTACTATTGGAGATCTGTGCAACCTTCCCACCAAAAAAAAAAAAAAAAAAAAATGAAACCCGTTGCCATCAAGGCAATTCCAACTCATAGCGACCCTATAGGACAGAGTAGAACTGCCCCACAGGGTTTCAGTCTTAATAAAAAAAATTAAACCCCCAAGAAATTGTTAAATAATTTATAAAACACACTTACAATAGAAAACTTTATAACAATTAAAAATAATGAGGTAGATTTACACTTACTGATATGCTAAGACGTCTAGGATATAGATTAAGTGAAAAAATCAGGTTTCAAAACAGCGTGTATAGTAGAGCCCATTTTTATAACAAAAATTCAAAATGTATGGGTGCATTTATGCATAGAAAAACATCTGGAAGAATATACTCCATAATGTTAACAGTAGTTCCATCTGAGTGGTTTACTAATAATTTTTATTTCCTTCTTAGTACTCTATATAGTGTATGAAGTTTGTAAGGTAAATAAGCATTTTTCTTTCGCAATAAAAAAATTAAACTCTTTTTAGTGAGAAGTATGCCTGATAGCACTTAAATTATATTTAAAAAGTATCAGCAGTGGAAAGGTCCTAGGTTTTTTCCATAGCTAGTTATTTACAAGACATAAGTGTAGTAGAGCAAAGTTTTTTAGTTAAAGGAAATTAGATTTAAAGGATCAAGATCCAGGATATAGGAGAATCACCACATGTCTCCCACGAAAATTAAGGCCATGATACATAGTGCACATGACATATCGGGACCATGATATATTGGAGTGCTTGTAAGTGTTGCTGGAAGACACTTACTGAGGAACTCTAATCCAATACTTCTCCTTATAGATGAGGAAACTGAGGACCAGAGACAATACATGATTTGCATATTGTCACACAGCTGCTTAGTGGCAGAACCAGGATGAACCTAGTTCTGAAAGCCAGTGCAGTGCCATTGCACCACTCTGCCTTTTTAGGTGACATTCCCTGATTTCTAGATATATACCCTTTAAACCACATTCCAAATGTTGCTTCCTCTTTTTGCTTTGATCTTCAAGTAAAGAATGCTTACGTACTTAATTTTTGAGCTCACTGGCGAAAGAGTTGCTTTATTATGACCCATAATGTAGAAAAATTTCCTTGCAATATTTGTAGGTCTTGGTAGAGTAAAGGTTATATGTTTCTAAGCTTTCTATGCAGCGTAGTTCACTGTCATTGCTGTGACTTTTCAATGCTTAAACTAACTCTTCTCTTTTCTTTAACAGCTGGCCAAATTCTGCAGTCTTCTGCGTACAGCTGAGGGTGAGGCAGCAGCATTTTTGTTGAGCAATCACCGTCCACCACAGCTTCTGAAGGGCCGCAAAGTGAGAGTCTCCTTCCGTTGAAAGTTGTCACCAGTGGACTACCCCAAATGCGACTGTAGAAAGTTAACATAAAACAAAACAAAATACCCCTACTAACAGTTTTTCCCTAGAGTTCTGATTGATGGGAGTTCTAATTTTGCTGTCTGTTTTAGTACCATGAGGAAAACCAGATCTCTTGAATCAAACTTTGCTCTTATGGGTATTCAAGCAGTAAAAATTATGTGATTTGTATCAAAACCTATGAAGTACCTCCACTTCTACCTGCATGCATTAAAACATTTACCTTGCCAGGGAGACTGAATCAGTCATATCTGTCAGTAATGTTTGGTTAAAAACTTAATTTTATTTCCAGAATTTTGAGATTGTGATACCTTTTTCTAAAATAATGACTCTGCTTAATGTTTTAATACTATTCCAATTCATAAAAAGTAGATAATATTTCCTTTTGAAATGAATTTTTGTTATGATTATTATATGGCTAATTTGAATTGCATGATACCTTTAACAAAGACAAGAATATGATGGCTATAGGGGGTGAGCTACAACTACTTAATGGTCTACTCCACAGTTCAAAGATAACCCATACAGTGTATAGTGAGGTATTCTTCCGGATATAAATGGCTATTTACACTTTAATGACTTATGCCATATACCGTATTCATTCCATAATGTTAATGATGAACTGGCTAATAATTGACGAAATGTAATACTTGTGAACTTATGGAATTAACATGGCTTGGAAGCTAACAGATTACACAGTACCAGCACAGGGAGAGCCGCCCAGGGCGTGGTGAGTGGGTTTCCTACCTTTGGCTGGAGAAATCTGGTACGGGTCATTGTTATGCCAATTGGAGGAAAAAAATTTTTGAGCTTCATATAATTACACCTACTTCTCACTTACCGACTATCTCATTATTCAACATTTCACATTTATGACAATATTAAAAAATCTACTATCTGACTATTTTGCACATTAACAGTGTACCTCTGGCAGTAACGGACACTAAGTTGTGAGGTGAGTGTAACGCTGGCTGTGATGGTTAAGGTTATATGTCAACTTGTCTTCACCATAATTCTCAGTGGTTTGACAGTTATGTAATGATGTAATTTGGCCAATATGTAATGATGTAGTCATCCTTCATTTTGTGATCTGATGTGGTCATCCTCCATTTTTGCATAACGCCAATTTTCACATAATCACCCAGTCTTTGGAACCTAACCAGGTTGATAAGTGAGGAGTGGGTGTATACAATCAGTCTATAAAGCTTTCAGCCCATCACTGTGTCAAAACTCATCTCCTCTTTTACATGTTCCCTCAGTCTATGTATTGCCTTTTAATAATTTTGTAAGGTGACTCTGGATATTCGTTCAAACTTACTATCTCTTATATATTTTGTTTCTTTTTGGTGAAGACATGGAGTGACAGTGAATATCAATTTGATCTCCTTTTAACCTCATTTAAGACTTGAATAATTGCTACATGCCACTATCATCTTCTGAGAGAAGTTTATCTGAGTTTCCTTGATTTTGATGATTTGTTTCAAACACTTCTTTTCCTCTGGATGTAGATTTTAATAATTGAAATTATTCTGCAATATTTTACTTGATAGAATAACTGAGTATCATTAAATTGTGTAATAATGATAAATACTGGTGCATAATGTAAACTCCTGAAGGAAAAAACAAACAAACTACTAAACCCATTGCCATCGAGTCAGTTCCAACTCCTAGCAACCCTATAGGACAGGGTAGAACTGCTCCATAGAGTTCCCAAGGAGCACCTGATGGGTTCTAGCTGCTGACCTTTTGGTTAGCAGCCATAGCTCTTAACCAATATGCCAGCAGGGTTTCTGGCTCCTAGAGAGTAAAGTGGATATCTTGGTCATTTTTTGTTTGACCGTTACAATGTTTAGCATGAGGCCTTGCAGGAGATTGACACTTAGTAAATATTTAAAGAGTTGGATATTTTTGTTTAATTTTATTTGATATCTTTCTCTCTGCTTGAGATCAAATGCACTATAAATAATATAAAAAGTAAACTATAAGTTATCATCTTCTGAAAATTGTTTCTTTTTAAAGGTATACTTATTAAAGCTAATTTGTATAAGCAGAAGCTCTAATGGTTTTAAAAATACCAGTGTTGAATGAAAAGACTTTTCTTTAGTTCGGGAAGACTCATTGTGAAGTGTCCTAGTGAGGGAAAGAACCTTGTTTTCTCAGAATGTAAGTTGCTATATCTGGAGGAGTGTGTAGGGTGGGGATTTTAATTATCGTGTATGTAATTTTGTAATCTGTGGTTTTTGCTACAGTATTGGATCTTTTCTATGCTACAGATTGCACGTTAGTAGACTAAAAAACTCTAAACAGTCCTGATTTCCTTGAAGGTTGTCTGCTAACTTCTATCTCGTAGAGGCAAAAGCTTTACGAGTGTGTTAATATTGTTTTATCGCCTCTCTTTTAAAAAACAATAAAGAGTTGTAAATATTAGTATAGTTCTGTTTTGTTTCCCACATCATATATTTGATTAATGCTTATTAAGCTTCTTGTATTTTAATTTAAAATGGATTCAAACGCGGTGAGGAAAACAAGACACACTCTGAACAATATCAAGTCCTTGTATGTTCAACACACAGAACGAGATTATATTTTTTTACTCTTTTGGAAAACATCCCAATCTCACAACAAAATTTCAACAACAGTGTAAAGAACTTTTTTTTTCTGAATTGTTTGAGAGTAAGTTGTGAACCCGATGCCCCATCATCCCACAAACTTTAGTGTCTATTTCCTACCAGCTAGGGCATTCTCTTAAACCATACCACTAAAACAACCATGAGATTAACATTGCTTTATCATTACCACCTAATCCAGTAAAGAATAACTCGTTCATTTAGTTGTCAGGTCTCCTTCAGTCTGAAAGAAAGTGGGTGCGTTAAACTTCCTTGTTTCAAATGAGTTTGTTTTCCATATGAGTTCCTCTGGGTGGAGAGAGCAGTTAGTTTATCTTAGCTGTGCTCATAGAGCGAGAGTTGCAGAAACTCTTGGTGGGTTTGTGTCTCAGTGATATCAGCTGAACCACGACTCAGCATTACTAAGTTTTTTATGGAAAGTATGACCTAGAATAAAATCTTACACAAAGGATTTTTTCTTAACAGGGACTCCTGGAACCAACAACCTGTATGGAGGTAAGCCTAAGCGTCTATGGTTGGCTGGTATTGGAAGGAGTTGGAGGTTTATGGAACCTCTCTGAGGGCCCCAGATGCAAACACAAGATGTTATATCACTTAATGAAATAATATTGGCATTTAAAAAAATACAGCACAGTGTTAATCAGATTCTACCAGGAGAACAAAAACCACTCTGAGTATTTCAAATAAGCCAAAAAACCAAACCCATTGCCATCAAGTCAATCCTGTAGGACAGAGTAGAACTGCCTCATAGGGTTTCCAAGGCTGTAAACCTTTATAGAAGTAGACTGCCACATCTTTCTCCCACAGAGCGGCTGGTGGGTTCCAACTGCCGACCTTTCGGTTAGTAGCCGAGCACTGAACCACTGCACCACCAAAGCTCCCTAGTATTTCAAATTGAGGGGATTAAATGCTGGGAATTGATTACATGGGTGATGAAAGATGCTGAAAATCCAAAACAAGATGGTGAGGCAACCAAGAGATCGCAAGAGTGGGAAGCTACCATCACCCTTAGGCTGAGGGACAAAAGGAGGCAATGTTACTGGAGCTCAGAGGCCATGGTCACCCCGCTGATGTTGAAACTAAAATAGGCCTGCCCAGCAGAAGCTGGTTTTCTTAGAGACAAAGCCACTACCTGAGACCCTGCCTGAGGCAGAGAGAGAAGGAGAAATACTCTGTTGCTCCTTCATGTCATCCTCGAAACTCCCACTGCTATCCATTGGTGGAACCTAGCCAGAAGCCGAACAAGATGGAAATACAAGAGGTCATCCCCACTGTGATACAGAGCAGAGCAAAGGAAAGGTCCAGAAATGGATTGGAGGGCAAATGGACCTAAGATGGGTCAAGGCACCAAGGGCTGGGGAACTCCATTATTCAGGTCGTGTAAATGACTGTGAAGCTGGATCTCATCTTAGTTATTTCAGAGATGGAAGACCATTGCTCTATTTCTCCCCAACACTGGAGATTTAACTACAGCTTAATTGGACATGTTGTAAGTGCTAAGCGTTGTGATAGGTGCTAGTGATGTAAAGATGATTAATACACGGTTCCTGCTCTCAAACAGTTCAAAATCTTCCAGGACAGGCATACAAATTGCATCAATGCAAAATGTTAAGTGTTTTAATTTGAGCCATTTATAGAGTGCTATGGTGACATAGAGAGGATGGAGAAATTAACAAAGTCATGAAGGTTTGTAAGTGTGGTGTATTTGGAAATTTGGTTCTCTGTGTAGTTTTGGACCGGGTGTCTAGTGGTAGGGACATTTATCAGTTAGGAGTCTCTTTGTTTGACAATGATAGAAACTCCAACTCAAAATGGCTCAAGCAAATAATGGAGTTTATTGATTCACATAACTGGAAAGTCCAAGGATCAAGCTGGTTTTCATCACGGTTCAAGTCAGGGGCTCGGCTCAGGCTTCAGTCTCCCTTCTTTTCCGACTCTGCCTCCATTTCTGTGGGCTCCTTTAACAATCAGATTCCTCTTCTTATTGGCAGGATGTTACCTCCTGCCAATAAGGAGCCAAATTCGTAGAAAAAGGAGAGCTTCCTTTCCCAAATACTTCAAAAGAAATTTCTGGCTTGAAGGCTCGTTGGCCTAGATTAGGTTACATGCCCATCCTTAATTCAGTTGTTGTGGCCAATGGATAGAATATGCCGATAATTTGGTTTAAGTGGCACAATTACTTTTGGAAGCGGGGGGAGTCAGTCTCTTTTAAAACTACGGGGCTAAGAGTGGGGAAGGGGTGTTGCAGTAAAGGAAAACTGGGGCTAATACATGAAAAATGAGTTTGAGTGGCAAAAACAGCAAATGTCCACTCAGGAGTGAAAGAGTGGCTGAAGATAGGCCTAGAAAGATCAAAACTCATGAGGTCATTCAGACCCTGGAGGAAATAACCATCCAAAGGGAATGAAGTTTCTCAATCAAATGTAGGGTCAGCATTTCAATGAGGGCACAATAACCTGTTTTTTAAATTTTCTGCTAATTCATTGCTAATGTGATAAAGAGGTACATTGCCACAGTGATGGTGAAGGATGAGGATTGTCAGACCAAGGTATCCAACTTGTCATTAGTAAACTTGACATTTCAATGGAACAGACATACTAGGTAATCTAATTCAGCTGGTGTTTGCATGTAGACACTGGATTCTGACCACTGAGTTCTGTCACCTGCTGATTGCCCGGGAGTGTCAATGAAGCATAGCCGTCTTTGAACTAGTCTAGCGACAAACGTGCATTGATTATGCAGGCATTCAAGTGCTCCATCCTTACAGGAGTTCCTGGGTGGCTCAAACAGTTAACATGTTTTGAGCCCATCCAGAGGCCTTTTGGAAGAAAGCCCTGGTGATGTACTTCTAAAAAAAACCAGCCACTGAAAACACTATGGAGCACAGTTCTACTTTGACTCACATGGGGGTGCAATGAGTCAGAATTGACTCCAAGGCAACTTTTTTTTTTTAAATTGGTTTTGTCCTTACAGGTTGCTGAAGAATATTTGCTGAATGAACTAATGAAGGAACTAATGGGTGAATAAAAGCTCTAGCTATATGTGTTGTTGTTAGGTGCCACCGAGTAGGCTAGAACTCATAGAGATCTTACATATAACAGAACGAAACATTGCCTGGTCCAGTGCCATCTTCGTGATCGTTGGTATGTTTGTGTCCTTACGGTTATATGCAGAATTAGCAAATCTGGAAATCCATTCTTTCTCAATAAAATAGCAAGTTCCCATAAGGGGTTATTCACCTAAAAACTCAAGCAATTTGTTCCTTAACACGTTTATTGACTGTGAAATTACTCCAAGATAAACGTGGGGAGGTGAGCACATTGATTGTGTTGTGTCTAATGGATATACCTTCTCCTCAGGGCAGTGTACAGACAAGTATGGCCCATCCTAGTCATAGACAAGGTCTTCATACCTCTCATCTGAGTGAAACCTTCTACTGCTGTCGTCTGGATGATCAGGAAATTTTCTTCCACAGCCCATGCCATAGACTAACCAGTTGCCATCAAGTCGATTCTGACTCATGGTGACCCCATGTGTTTAGCAGCCAAGCACTTCACCATTTTGCCACTTGAGGACTCCATGCCATAGATTAGCTGTTCTCTAAGTGTGGTTTGCAGATGCCTTGGGTTGCCGAGACACTTTGTGAGGGTTCATGAAATAAAAACTCTTTGATAATAATACCAAGATATGATCTGCCTTTCTCACTTTTTGACATTTGCAGTGCTGGTGCAAAAACAATGATGGGTAAAACTGCAGGTGCCTTTAACTCAAATAAGGGTGTGGCAGCAAACTGTACTAGTAGTCATTATTTTTTTCACCACCACACAATCACAGTTTAAAAATATCAGCTTCTCTTAAGAATGTTCTTGTCCTTAAGTAAAAATTATTTATTTTATTTTATCTCAACCTCTAAGTACACATCCTTTTAATATTCATGAAACAAAATGGGAAGTCTGCATAAAGAACTTCTGCTACATGTGAAAGTTCAGTGATTATATCTAGGAAGAGCACTTAGGTGATGAATTGCAAGCTGAATTAGACACTTTTTTCGTGGAACATCATTTTTTCTTGAAAGAGCAACTGACAAAGTATGGATATTAAGACTTGGGTTTTTGGGAATTAGCTTCTTGGAAATTCTTAAAGTGAGCCTGCCACTTTAAGAAAGACAACTGAAAATATTTGTTGCCAATGATAAAATTAGAACTTTCAAGAGAAAACTAGGATTTTGCAAAACTTCTATCTGCCTCTGTGAGCGTTCCAGCTTCTCAGTGCTTAAACCCTTTTCTGATGAGATCGGTGGTAATGTGAACAAATGTGATTATTTGTTATTATACAATACCTGTTGCTGTCGAGTTGATTCTGACTCATAGCGGCTTTATAGGTATCTCGAAGATACGAATAACTGAGTGAACCCAAATTTTCCAAGTGACTGGTGAACAGACAAAAAAATCCATTCAAAATGCAAGATAGACCAATAGATTTTAATCAATCAGAGTATGAAAAGCTTATTGATAGGTTTATTGATAAGGAATTACCCTTTGAGAAACTACCGCTTGTCAAGTTTTGGAGGAGTGCTGAAGAAGAATACCCACAATTACCTGGGGAGTCTATTAACTCGCTCCTCCCTTTTGTAACTACTTAATGTGTGTGAGGCTGGATTTCCTCCAAATACTTCAAACAAAACAGCACATCCCAACTGGTTGATTGTAGAAGTAGCTGTGTGAATCTAGGTGTCTTCTATTTAGCCAGACATCAAGGTGGTTTGCAAAAATGTAAATGCCACTTTTCTTATTAAATTTTTTGCTTTGCAAAATAATGTTATTTTTAATTAAAAATGTGTTATTTATATTAATTTATTACTTATTATGTGAATTATTATGAATTTATTATTCTTCTCTTTAAATGAATTAATAAATACTAAAAAAGATTTCTCAGTTGTAATTTCTAATACTGTAAATGTCAATAAATACAACCCACATAAACAAAAGCTCTTTGGAGCCTATAATAATTTTTAAGAGTGTAAAGGGTCTTGAGACCAAAAGAATTGAGAACCACTCCCATAGACCATGCCATGATTCAGTGTTTGACTCTTTGTTCAGCACCCATGTAAGAATTGTGGTCAGATGTAGTGACTAGTCTGGCTCATGTTGTGATAAAAACATATACATATGTACACACATATTACCTAGCTATAGTAAGGTAAATTGTAGTCAGAGTCTCACATTATTTGACATAGGATTAACTACTGTATTCTAGGCACTTCGAGGTTCGCTCTTCCTTGTATGGCCCCTCTTTACTTTTTCTGTTACCTTCTTTTTTATGACTTTATTTCCTAACATCCAGTCCAAGGCCAAGCAATTTCCATTAATTCTTGTTTAGAGCTGAAGGAATAAAGTAATTGTTTCTCTAGGTTTGGGTTTAGTCCTTGAAATCAAGTCCAAACTACTTAATGTGTAGTTACCTGAGGTCCTGACCTAGCAGTTCCCTGGATTCTTGAACAGAAATTCTCCACCTACTGTTTACTCTGAGCAAACTGCCAAACCCTCATTTCCAAGCATTCAGGTTTGAAAAGTTTTTGTCCAGTGCATTCTCTTTTCTTCTGTATTTCTCAGTGAATCTGACCATAAACTCCAAGTTTCTTTCTCATACCCTTTTGGTGATCTCAATCTTTAGCGTTTATTGACCTTCCCCCTTCCTGTAATCCCTTCTTTCTTCCCTAGGGAATTATATCTCTAGCCCCACCCCTTCCAGTTCTTACTTCTTCTCTTGGAAAAGAGCAGCAGATTTATCTTGACAGATAATTTACAATTATATTTTCTTACTAGGTCATAGCAATGCAAAAGGGTATGAATGGTCATGTGTGGATCAGGTGACTATTTTCCTAGGGGTCTCACAAGTAGGCATATCTTGATGAAGTTCTCCAGGCCTAGAGTCGAACCTTTCGCAAGCAAGATCAGAAATCTAAACAATAAATCCCCTTTCTCAAGTGCAGACTCACCAAGTCTAAGCTCACAAGTCTAATGTATAAAACAAGAAAGTCAACTTACTAATTTATAATGTATAATCTAAGTCTTACATTAGCTGGAGTACTCAAATCAGCATGATCATTCATTCAAGCAGTATTTATTGAGCAACAGTAGAAAGGTCACAGGAAACCAAATGAGAATCAGAAGTTTACTCGGTTGAGAATGGTCTCAAGAAAAACAGAAGAAGTAAATGTTTTATATCTTTAGACTTGGACTACTCTGAAATATTCTCCTCACTAAGAGGATGATTTTTAAAGTGAGACCACGATAATAGAATTTTTGTTAGCCATTCAAAAATGTTAGCATATTATCTCCAAACCCAAAATCAAACCCATGGCTGTCAAGTCGGCCCATAGGGTTTCCAAGGCTGTAAATCTCTACGGGAGCAGACTGCCACGTTTTTCTCCCAGTGAGCCGCTGGTGGTGTCGAACCACCAACCTTTTGGTTAGCAGTCAATGGGTTTAACCATTTTGTCACCAGGGCTCCTTTATCTCGAGAACAGGCATAATTTTGCCAAGAGTACTAAAATACTTGGTCTGATGGCTAATATTTTCTCAACACTGGATCAGGTTTGGATAAACTCTATCAAAATGTATTCTGTGAGTTTTTTTTCCCTATTTTTGTGTGATAAATCAACTTTTTTCTTAGTTGGCACATCCTTTTTTTTTTAATTTTATTTTATTGTGGTAAATATTTTGTTGTAGTTGTTAGGTGCCATCAAGTCAGTTCCGACTCATAGTGACCCTACCCGCAATCCAACAAGTCACTGCCCGGTTCTGCGCCGTCGTCACAATCGTTGTTATGCTTGAGCCCATTGTTACAGCCACTGTGTCAATCCATCTCATTGAGGGTCTTCCTCTTGTCACTGACCCTCTACTTTACCCGGCAAGATGTCCTTCTCCAGGGACTGATCCCTCCTGATAACATGTCCAAATTATGCCAGACGAAGTCTTGCCATCCTTGCTCCTAAGGAGCATTCTGGCTATACTTCTTTCAGGACAGATTTGTTTGTTCTTTTGGCAGTCCATGGTATATTCAATATTCTTCATCAACACAATAATTCAAAAGCATCAATTCTTTTTTGTTCTTCCTTATTTGTTGCCCAGCTTTCACATGCATTTGAGATGATCAAAAACACCATGGCTTGGTCAGGTGCACCTTAGTCTTCAAGGTGACATCTTTGCTTCTCAACACTTTAAAGAGGTCTCTTGCAGCAGATTTGCCCAATGCAATGTGTCTTTTGATTTCTTGACTGCTGCTTCCATGGGTGCTGATTGTGGATCCATGTAAAATGAAGTCCTTGACATCTTCAATATTTTCTCCGTTTATCATGATGTTGCTTATTGCTCCAGTTGTGAGGATTTTTATTTTCTTTGTGTTGAGGTGTAATCCATACTGAACGCTGTAGTCTTTGATCTTCATCAGTAAATGCTTCAAGTCCTCTTCACTTTCAGCAAGCAAAGTTGTGTCATCTGCATATTGCAGGTTGTTAATGAGTCTTCCTCCAATCCTGATGCCCCGTTCTTCCTGTAATCCAGCTTCTCTGATTATATGCTCAGCATACAGACTGAATAAGTATGGTGAAAGGCTACATCCTTGATGCACACTCTTCCTAACTTTAAACTGCACTGTAGCCCCTTGTTCTGTTCCAACAACTGCCTCTTTGTCTATATGCAGGTTGTGCCTGTGCACAATTAAGTGTCTTGGAATTCCCATTCTTTGCAATGTTACATAATTTGTTATGATCCACACAGTCAAATGCCTTTGTATAGTTAATAAAACACAGGTAAACATCTTTCTGATGTTCTCTGCTTTCAGCCAGGATCCATCTGACATCAGCATTGATAACGCTGTTTCCACATTGTCTTCTGAATCCAGCTTGAATTTCTGGCAGTTCCCTGTTGATGTAATGCTGCAACCACTTTTGAATGGTCTTCAGCAAAATTTTACTTGCATGTGATGTTAATGATATTGTTAGATAATTTCCACATTCTATTGAATCACCTTTCTTTGGAATGGGCACAAATATGGATCTCTTCCAGTCAGTTGGCCAGGTAGCTGTCTTCCAAATTTCTTGACATAGACGAGTGAGCACTTCAGTGCTGCATCCATTTGTTGAAATCTCAATTGGTATTCCGTCAGTTCCTAGGGGCTTGTTTTTGCCAATGTCTTCAGTGCAGCTTGGACTTCTTCCTTCAGTACCAGAGGTTCTTGATCATATGAGCTACCTCCAGAAATGGTTGAATGTCAATCAATTCTTTTTGGTATAGTGAATCTATGTATTCTTTCCATCTTCTTTTGATGCTTCATGTGTCGTTCAGTATTTTGCCCATAGAATCCTTCACTATTGCAACTCAAAGCTTGAATTTTTTCTTCAATCCTTTCAGTTTGAGAAATGCCGAGTATGTTCTTCCCTTTTGGTTTTCTAACTCCAGGTCTTTGCACATGTTATTATAATATTTACTTTGTCTTCTCCAGCTGCCTTTTGAAATCTTCTGTTTAGTTCTCTTACTTAATCATTTCTTCTTTTTCCTTTAGCTACTTGACATTCAAGAGCAAGTTGCAAAGTCTATTCTAATATCCATTTTGGTCGTTTTTTTCTTTCTTTCCCGTCTTTTTAATGACCTCTCTTTCTCCATATATGAAGTCCTTGACGTCATTCCACAATCCGTCTGGTCTTCAGTCATTAGTGATCAGTTGTGTCAAATCTACTCTTGAGATGGTCTCTAAATCCAGGTGGGATATACTCAAGGTCATACTTTGGCTCTTGTAGACTTGTTCTAATTTTCTTCAATTTCAACTTGAACTTGCACAGGATCAATTGATGGTCTGTTCCACAGCCAGCCCCTGGCCTTGTTCTAACTGATGATATTGAGCTTTTCCATCCTCTCTTTCCACAGAGGTAGTCGATTTGATTCCAGTGTATTCCATCTGGCAAGGTCCACCTGTACAGTCACTTTTTATGTCAGTGAAAAAGCTATTTGCAATGAAGAAGTCATTGGTCTTGCAAAATTCTATCATGGGATCTCCAGAATCATTTCTATTACCAAGGCCATATTTTCCAACTATCAATCCTTCGTTTCCAACTTTTGCATTCCAATCACCAGTAATTATCAACGCATCTTGATTGCACGTTTGATCAACTTCACACTGCTGAGTTTGGTAAATATTTTCAGTTTCTTCATCTTTGGCCTTGGTGGTTGGTGAGTAAATTTGAATAGTAGTTGTATTAACTGGTCTTCCTTGTAGGCGTATGGATATCACCGTATCACTGACAGCCTTGTACTTCAGGATAGATCTTGAAATGTTCTTTTTGACGATGAATGTAATGCCATTCCTCTTAAAGTTGTCATTCCTGGCATAGTAGACCATATGATTGTTTGATTCAAAATGGCCAATACCAGTCCATTTCAGCTCACTAATGCCTAGGATATTGATCTCTATGCGTTCCATTTCATTTTGGACGATTTCTAGTTTTCCTAGGTTCATACCTCGTACATTCCAGGTTCCGATTTTTAATGGATGTTTGCAGCTGTTTCTTCTCATTTTGAGTCATGCCACATTCAGCAAATGAAGATCCCAAAAGCTTGACTACAACCACATCATTAAGGTCGAATCTACTTTGAGGAGTCTTTCAAGTGCCTTCCAACCTGAGGGGCTCATCTTCTGGCACTGTATCAGACAGTTTTCTGCTGCTATCCATAAGGTTTTCAGTGGCTAATTTTTTTCAGAAGTAGGCTGCCAGATCCTTCTTCCTAGTCTGTCTTAGTCTGGAAGCTCCACTGAAACCTGTCCACCATGGGTGACCCTGCTGGTATTCGAATACCTGTGGCATAGCTTACAGCATGACAGCAACATGCAAGGCCCTACAGTCCGACAAACTGACAGACCCATGGGTGGTAGTAAATATATATGTAACAAAATATTTGTCATTTCAACTTTCTTCACATGTACAGTTTTGTGGCATTAATTATGTTCATGATGTGGTTCAACCATCACCCTTATCTGTTCCCAAACTTTTCCATCACCCTTAACAGAAGCTCAGTGTCCTCCGTGCATTGAGTCCTCCATTCCCCCTCCCTCCTTCCTGCCTCTGGTAACCACTAGTAAATCTCTGTCTCTATATACTTGTCTATTCTAGATATTTTATATAAGTGGGATCATACAATCTTTGTCCTCTTGTGACTGACTTATTTCACTCAGCACAATGTTTTCAAGCTTCATCTATGTTGTTGCATGTATCAGGATTTCATTGCTCTAATGTTCCCTTGTATGGATATATCACATTTCGTTTATCCTGGTCAGCTGGTTACTGTTGATGGATGTTTAAGCTCTTTTTACCTTTGCCTATTGTGAATACTGTGGCAATGAACATCGGTGTACAAGTATGTATTTGCATTCCTACTGTCAGTTCTTTTAGGTATATACATAGGAGTGGAATTTCTGGATCACATAGTAATACTCTGTTTAACATTTTGAGGAACCTCACATCTTTTCTTTACACGTGTTAGCACACACACCATGTAAGACTTTTAAATCTGAATGCTATTCTGCCGTTTAAGATGACTTTTCATATGTCTGCTCTTATCCACAATGTGTAGGTTATAAAGCTCAAGTCTTAGAATGATTTCACTTATATACAGAATTTTAACCTCAATTTTTTCATTCTCAAGTTCTTGGGGGAATGTGTCTATATAGCATGCTAGTGCTGAAAATTTTATTATTTAAACCTACTTATTGAATGGATAGAAAGGGAAAACAAAGATTTTAATTCCCAAAAAATAAGACTGCATACCTAAAAAAAATCTCAGTATACCCTGTTACCGCTTTACACCCTGTGATCATTAAGGTTGTGTGTCAACTTGGCTGGGTCGTGATTCTCAGTGGTCTGGCAGTTACGATGTAGTTTGGTAGTCAAATAATGATGTAATCACATTCATGATAAGATCTTATCCTGACCCACAGACTTGGGTCCAACCTCTACAACTGCGTGAGCCATTTCCTTGATATAAATCTCTCTCTTTCTATGTATATTTATATGCTTTACTGGTTTTGCTTCTCAGAGACCCAGCCTAAGACACACCTCTTTTTATTTTCTTGGGATTTTTTTTTTCTAATGAAACTTATCTTAAGTTTTGGTATAGGTAAATGCTGTGTTTTCTCAGCCAACTGATGTGAGAAGCAGTAGAAAAAAAATCAAGGATACAGATGGGAGGCATTAGCTATGATACATAGGAGTCTGATTAGTTCCAATTCCATGAGTAAATCAAGATTTTGCAGGTATAAAGACTTCTGAAGACAATTTTCAGGATTGTTATATAACCAAAAGCTTTGGGATCCATGAAACTCCTGCAGCCCTGATCCCAAGGGGGTCACCCAAATATCATTTTCCTAACAGTGTCCTTTTCACTTGGCAATAAGGACTAAGCTGTGTTGGGTTTCTCCATCGGTCACTCAGACATCCTGAGGTTAAGCAGTGAAACAACAATTTCCAAATTTATGTCTATTTGTTCTTTTTATTTGCTGTGTAGTAGATATTATTTCAGTGTTTCCCGTTTAGCAATCGGAGCCTGAACAAACACAAACTGGAAGTGCTCCCTCCTCTAAACGATGAAAGGTTCTGTTGTGCTATGTAGCTACCCAGAAGCATGCTTTCAGCTGAATTTGCTCGCTCATCACAAGAGTTTGAAATATGAGCCTAAATTATTCTTTTTACTTAAAGGACTCTGTTAAGAAAAAACAAAGCTTAATCTGGCTTCTCAAACAACATTAAGGAAAAGAGGAAGAAGAGAACTTTGTTTATTTCCTTTATTACGAGTTTACGCATCATTCCTATTCAAGCAAAACTGCCTTGTCATTGATAATGAAGTGTATCGTTGTTAAAAATTAGTAAGATTAGTGGGATTGAAAAGATTATAGGCACTTCTGAGGTCCTTACTTGGCAGTAAGATTTATAGTTGTGAAAGGAGTCTTTCAAAGTTCTGCAGAACTATTGAGAGTGATTTGTAAATGTATGTGTATTTGCATTGTTGTGGTAACTCATATCTCAAAGATTAAAATATTTATAAAAAGTTTTTAAGGGAAAGTGTACACTCAATATAACATGAAAGCTGACATATAACGGGGCTATAGCTAATTTCGAGTTCTACATTCAGCCTTCTACAGAAGCATAAAACTTATTCAGAAAATTAAGGATTACACTGTGAATCTATATGTTATTTCAAATGTGCATAAAGAAATATTCATTTGTGTATTAAATAACTATTTATTGACATCTCTCGTGTGCTGGGCACTGTTTAGGCACAAGGGACACTGGTCAACAAAACAAGACCTCTGTCCTTAAGGAGGTTACATCCTAGCTGGGGAGACAAACAGATGATAGTAAAAATAGATAATACTATGTTACGTTTGTTCTGTGAAGTGCTACGAAAAAAAAAAAACAGGGTAAGGAGAAGCAGAATGATGGTGCTACTTCAGAACAGTGGGCAGGGAAAGCTTCTCGGAGGAGGTGACATTTGAATGAATGAGGGAGTGATACATGTGACTACCTGGGGAAGAGCTTTGCAGGCAAAGAGAATGTAGGATGTCAGGCCTTGAAAGGGGCAGTTCAAGGAACTATGGGGAGTCTGTTGTGCTGGCTGCCATGGGTGGGAGACAGGTAGGCAATGAACAGAGAGGCAGCCAGCAGACAGGTCATGTGGAGTCCTACAAGCATTGATAAGGACCTTGGATTTTATTGGAGTGACAGGAAGTGGCTGAGGGTGGAACTCAGTGGAATGGAGCATTCTGATTTACTTTTATAAAGGATTGCTCTGGCTGCTGTGTGGAGAAGATTGTAGAGAGGCAAGAGTGGAGCAAGGAGACCAGTAGGGAGGTGTATTCTAAGAGTAGAGTCCATAGGATTGGATGAGGGTTTGAGAAAAAGAGAGGAGAGTGAGACGACTATGAGTTTTGAGCAGCTGGTGGTGCCATTTTCTGAGATGAAGAAGCCTGGGAGAGAAGGAGATTGTAGAGCAGAACAGGGGGCTTGTGAGTGGATTTAAGAAATCATTTTGGACACATTAATATTGAAGTGTCTTTAGGAGCCCTAGTGGTGCAGTGGTTAAGTTTTCGCCTCTAACCAAAAGGTTGGTAGTTCAAATCCACCAGCCACTCCTTGGAAACCATATGGGGTACTTTATTCTGTACTATAGTGTCGTTATAAATCGGAATCGATTCGACTGCAATGGTCTCTTATTTTTTATGAGACATCCAGGTCCCTGGATGGCGCAAATAGTTAAAGTGCTTGTCTGCTAAGCAAAAAGTTGGAAGTTTAAGTCCACCTGAGGCACCTGGGAAGAAAGGCCTGGTGATCTACTTCTGAAAAATCAGCCATTGAAAAACGTATGTATCACAGTTCTACTCTGACACACATTGGGTTACCATGAGTCAGGGTCAACTCCATGTCAACTGGTTACTGGTTTATGAGACATCCCATAGGGCTATCGCATAGGCAGTTGAATATATGAGTTCAGAGTTCAGGGGAAGGATTAGGGCTGAGGGTTGGGTTGGAGATTTACAAATGGGTGCTATCAGTGTATTTAAATGTTATTAAATACAGTAATGCTCTGGTACTTTGACAGGCTCCTAAAAGTTTTCATGTCACGTTCAAAAATATAAATCTTACCGTCAAGTAGCCTATTCCCTTGAAGACCCTCACTCACAGTTTAATGGATGCCATGTTTCTTAATACTCAGGGTTGTCACTTCACCCTGGATACCAGATCTTCCAGAATGACACTGGTGGGTGAGATACATGTTTAGAGAAAGGGAGCACAGAAGAGGATGGCGATAAGGAAGAGAAAGAGTTTCTTGCAGTAAATAGTATTTGAAAGGGAGAATATGGAGTGAAATAAAAAGAGTATTTGAACAGGAACTGAACTTTAAAAGGAAAGAATTAATGTGCGCAAAATTTCCCTAAAAGGGAAAAAAGAAGGGACCCCATATTCATGGACAGCAGCGATTTTTTTCCTCATGTTAACCCCCAGGTGGCACTGTTGGATCAAAAGAGCTGATATCCATGGGGGCTGCTTGGTGGGGGGTGTAGATTGGATGATGGAAGAGGAGACTGGACACAATAGGCCATTAACATTCAATCATGCTTTTCCTGCCCCCATCTGCTAATGCAGGATTCCAGTCCCTTTCAAAGGCTCCCTCTCTTCAATTATTTCTAAGTATTCCTAGGGAGTGTCTCGTCTGTGCTCTCGTTTAAGTCAAGTCAGCTCACACATGGTGTCTTGCACTTATTTCTTGTTGTTCTACCACCCCTCCCTCCCCCAGCCAGTTGCATCTTCTACTGGCATCCATGGTTTCTGAGATTAGCTCTACCACCTTCTCTGGTTCCACTTAGTCTAACTCTGAGCATCTTCTGATCCCATTAAGCCCTGCCTCAGCCACTGCCAGGGAAGATAAAGCTGAAGAAGTGTTCATTAATGGAAAACTCTGAGAGGGCCTTCTTCTCTGCTATCTGCCTCTTGTTGTTGTTGTTACTGCTCATGGCGACCCCAGTGACAACAGAAAGAAATGCTGCCCTGTACTGTGCCCTCACCACGATCAATTGTGGATTGGACAACGTTTCCTTGTGAACCAGAGGGTTTTTTTTGGCTGATTTTTGGAAGTAAATTGCCAGGCCTTTCTTGGAAGCTCCGCTGAAACCTGTTCAGCATCATAGCAACACGCAAGCCACCACTGACAGATGAGTGGTACCTGCGCCTGAGGTGCGTTGGCTGGGGAATTGAATCCAGTCTCCTGCACGTTGTTGTTGTTGTTAGGTGCCATCGAGTCGGTTCGTAGCGACCCTCTGCACAACAGAAGGAAACGCTGCCATCCTCACAATCTCTGTTGTGCCTGAGCCTGTTATTGCAGCCACTATGTTAATACATCTCATTGAGGGTCTTCTTTTTCTTTCATTGACCCTTTACCAAATGTGATGTCCTTCTCCAGGGACTGATCCCTCCTGATAACATGTCCAAGGTATGTGAGATATAGTCTTGCTGTCCTTGTTTCTAAAGAGCATTCCAGTTGTACTTCTTTCAAGACAGATTTATTCGTTCTTTTGGCAGTCCATAGTATATTCAATATTCTTCACTAACACCACAATTCAAAGGCATCAATTCTTCTTTGGTCTTCCTTATTAATTGTCCTCCTTTCACGTGCATATGAAGCGATTAAAAACATCATGGCTTTCATCAGGCACACCTTAGTCTTCAAGGTGACATCTTTGCTTTTTAACACTTTGAAGAGGTCTTTTGCAACAGATTTACCCAATGTTATGCGTCTTTTTTTTATATTGTACTTTAGATGAAGGTTTACAGAACAAATGGTTTCTTATTAAACAGTTAGTACACATACTGTTTTATGACAATGGTTAACAAGCCATGACATGTCAACAATGTCCCTTCTCAACCATGGGTTCCCTATTAGCAGCTTTCCTGTCCCTTCCTGCCCTCTAGTCCTTGTCCCTGGACTGTCGTGCCCCATTAGTCTTGGTTTGTTTATGGGCCTGTCTAATCTATGGCTGTATGGTGAACCTTGGGAGGGACTTCATTACTGAACTAAAAGAGTGCCTGGGGGCCATACTTTCTGGGTTTCTCTAATCTCTATCAGGCCAGTAAGTCTGGTCTTCTTTTGTGAGTTAGAATTCTGTTCTACATTTTTCTCCAACTCTGTCCAGGAACCTCTGTTGAACTCCCAGTCAGAGCAGTTACTCTTGATAGGTGGGCACCATTTAGTTGTATTGGACTCAGTCAGGTGGAGGCCGTGGTAGTTGCGGTCCATTAGACCTTTGTACTAATCTTTCCCTTGTATCTTGTCTTCTTTTTTTTTTTTTTTTAATTGTCCTTTAGGTGAAGGTTTACAGAACAAACAGTTTCTCATTAAAAGTCAGTACACATTTTGTTTGATGACATTTGTTAACAACCCCACCACTTGTCAAGAAGTTCCCTTCTTTAACTTTTTTTTTTGGTGAGAATATACATAGCCAAAGATACATCATTTCAAAAATTTCTACAGGCACAATTCGGTGACATCGATTATGTTCTTCCAGTTGTGCTGCTATTCTCACTTTAGATGAAGGTTTACAGAACAAAACACTTCTCATTAAACAGTTAGTACACATGTTGCCCTATGACAATGGTTAAAAACCCCACTACATGTCAACACTGTCGTTACTCAACCTTGGGTTCCCTATCACCAGCTTTTCTGTCCCCTTCTGCCTTCTAGTCCTTGTCCCTGGACTGCTGTGCCTCATTAGTCCCATTTTGTTAATTGGGCTGTCCAATACCTGGCTGAACGGTGAACCTCAGAAGTGACTTCACCACTGAGCTAAAAGGGTCTCTGAGGGCCATACCTCGGGGATTCTCCAGCCTCTTTTAGTCTGGTAAATCTGGTCTTTTTTTGTGTGTTAGAATTTTGTTCTACATCCTTCTCCGGCTCTGTCCAGAACCTTCTGCTGTGATCCCGGTCAGAGCAGTCAGTGGTGGTAGCTGGGAACCATCTAGTTGTACTGGACTCAGCCTGGTGGAGGCCTTGGTAGCTGTGGTCCATTAGTCCTTTGGACTAATGTTTTCCTTGTATCCTGTTCTCTTCATTCTCTTTTGCTCCGGAAGGTGGAAGACCAGTGGAGTATCTTAGATGGCTGCTCACAGGCTTTTAAGACCCCAGATGCTACTCACCAAGGTAGAATGTAGAACATGGTGTTTATAAAC
The DNA here is from genome assembly GCA_030035585.1 of Dugong dugon. Classification (NCBI taxonomy): domain Eukaryota; kingdom Metazoa; phylum Chordata; class Mammalia; order Sirenia; family Dugongidae; genus Dugong; species Dugong dugon. Next base: position 45,290,006 of record CM057474.1, read on the forward strand.
AGTGTTATGGCAGTTGAGCTAGATGTTCCCCTAGACCATGGTCTCCACAGCCCTCCACCCAGCAATTCAGTCCCTCAGGGAGTGTGGATGTGTCTATGGATCTTCCATGACCTTTTTTTGTACAAGTTGTGCTGGTTTTCCCAGTACTGTGTACTGTCTTACCCTTCAGCAAAGTTACCACTTATCTATTGTCTATTTAGTTTCCCCCTCCACCCCTCTCATTCCTCGTAACCAACAAAGATTGTTTCTTTTTGTGTGTAAACTTTTTCATGAGTTTTTACCTTAGAGGTCTCATACAATATTTATCCTTTTGTGATTGACTTATTTCACTTAGCATAATATCTTTCAGTTTCATCCATGCTATGAAATGCTTCAGAGATTCATCTTTGTTCTTAAAGTTGCGGAGTACTCCATTGTGTGTATGTACCATAGTTTTTCTATTCATAAGTTGATGGGCTTCTGGGTTGTTTCCATCTTTTTGCTATTGTGAACAATGCTGCCATGAACATGGGTGTGCATATGTCTATTCGTGTGACGGCTCTTATTTCTCTAGAATATGTTCTTAGGAGTGGGATTGGTGGATTGTATGGTATTTGTATGTCTAGCTTTCTAAGGAGGCACAATATCATCTTCCAAAATGGTTGTATCATTTTGCATTCCCACCAGAGTGCATAAGAGTTCTGATCTCCCCGCAGCCTCTCCAATATTTGTTATTTCCATTTTTTTTTTCATTTATGCCAGTAATGCTGGGGTGAGATGGTATCTTATTGTGGTCTTAATTTGCATTTCTCTAATGGCTAGTGATTGTGAGCATTTCCTCATGTGTCTGTCAGCCACTTGAATGTCTTCTTTGGTGAAGTGTCTGTTCATTTCCTTTGTCCATTTTTTAATTGGATTGTTTGTCTTTTTATTGTAGAGGTGTTGGATTTTCTTGTAGATTTTAGAGATTAGATCTTTGTCTGATTTGTAATGACCCAGATTTTTTTCCCAGTCTGTAGGTTCTCTTGTTACTCTTTTGGTGAAGCCTTTTGATGAGCATAGTGTTTAATTTTTAGAAGATCCCAGTTATGTAGCTCATCTTCTGGAGTTTGTCTGTTGTTGGTTACAGTTTGTATCCTGTTAAGACCATGCATTAGGGTCTCTAGCACTGATCCTGTTTTTTCTTTTATGAACTTTATAGTTTTTGGCTTTATATTTAGGTCTTTGATGCATTTTGAATTAGTTTTTGTATATAGTGTGAGGTATGGGTCCTATTTCATTTTTTTGCAGATGGACATCCAGTTTTGCCAGCACTATTTGTTAAAAAGACTGTCTTTTCCCCATCTGATGGGCTTTGGTCCTTGTCAAAGATCAGGTGACCGTAGGTGAATGGATTTATATCTGGATTCTCAATTCTGTTCCATTGGTCAATGTATCTGTCGTTGTACCAGTACCAGGCTGTTTTGACTACTGTAGCTGTGTAGTAGGTTCTGCGATCAGGTACTAGGAGTCCTCTTACTTTATTCTTCTTCAATAGTGCTTGACTTATTTGGGGCTTCTTCCCTTTCCATATAAAGTTAATGATTAGTTTTTCCATCTCTTTAAAGAATGTTATTGGTATTTGGATTGGGATTGTATTGTATTTGTAAATTGCCTTGGGTAGAGTTGTCATTTTCACAATGTTGAGTCTACCTATCCATGAGCATGGTATATTTTCCCATTTACGTAGATCCCTTTGGTTTTCTTGTTTTGTAGTTTTCTTTGTATAGGTCTTTTACACCCCTGGTTAGAATTATTCCTAAGTATTTTATTTTTTTAGGGGCTATTATAAATGGTATTGTTTTCCTGATTTCCTTTTCATCGTTCTCCTTATTGGTGTATAGGAATCCAGCTGATGTTTGTACGTTTATCTTGTATCCTGCTACTCTGCTGAATCTTTCTGTTAGTTGCAGTAGATTTCTCGTGGAGTCTTTAGGGTTTTCTATGTATAGTAGCATATCTTCTCCAAACAGGGACAGTTTAACTTCTTCTTTACCACTGTGGATGTCCTTTATTTCTTTTTCTTGCCTTATTGCTCTAGTGAGGACTTCCATCACAATGTTAAATAGGAGTGGTGATAGAGAGCATCTTTGTCTTGTTTCTGTTCTCAAGGGGAATGTTTTCAGCCTCTCTCCATTAAGAATGATGTTGGCTGTTGGTTTTGCATAGATGTCCTTTATTATGCTGAGAAATTTCCCTTCTATTCCTATTTTATTGAGAGTTTTTATCAGGAATGGGTGTTGGACTTTGTCAAATGCCTTTTGTGTGTCAATTGAGATGATCGTGTGATTATTTTCTTTCTTTTTATTTATGGTGGATTACATTGATTTATTTTCTAATGTTGAACCATGCTTGCATACTTGGTATGAATCCTACTTGGCCGTGGTGAATAATTTTTTGATACGATGCTGAATTCTATTGGCTAGAATTTTTACATCTATATTCATGAGAGATATTGGTGTGTAATTTTCTTTTTTGCGTGTTATCTTTGCCTGGTTTTGGTATCAGCATTATGCTGGCTTCATAAAATGAATTTGGAAGTGTCGCTTCCTTTTCTATGTTCTGAAATAGTTTGAGTATACTAGTATAAGCTCTTCTCTGAATGTTTGATAGAATTCTCTAGTGAAGTCATCTGGCCAGGGTCTTTTTTTGGGGGGGGGAGTTTTTTTTATGACCTTTCAATCTCTTTTCTTGCTATGGGTTTGTTCAGATTTTCAACATCATTTTGTGTTAGTTTAGGTAGGTAGTGTGTTTCTAGAAATTTGTCAATTTCCTCCAGCTTTTCAAATTTGTTGGAGTATAGTTTTTCATAATATTCTGTTATAATCCTTTTTATTTCAGTTGGGTCTGTTGTAAAGTCCCCCATTTCATTTCTTATTTAGATTATTTGCATCCTCTCGTGTTTTTCTTTTGTCAGTCTGGCCAGTGGTGTGTTGATTTTGTTGATCCTTTCAAGGAAACAACTTTTGGTTTTGTGGATTCTTTCTGTTGTTTTTCTATTCTCTATTTCATTTATTTCTGCTTTGATCTTTATGATTTCCTTCTAGTGGCTGCGGGCTTTTTTTTGTTGTTGTTGTTCTTTCTTTTATTTGTTCATTCTTGTAGTTAACATTTTGTTTTTGTCCCTTTCTTCTTTTTTGATGTGTGCATCTATTGCCATAAATTGTCCTCTGAGGGATGCCTTTACTGTGTCCCAAAGGTTTTGGTATAATGTGTTTTTATTTTCGTTTGATTCGAGGAAGTTTTTGATTCCATCTCTGATTTCTTCAGTTAACCAGTGGTTCGTAAGCAGGGTGTTATTCAGTTTCCATGTAATTGATCTTTCTCCTTGCTCTTCCTGTTGTTAATTTCTACCTTGATGGCATTATGGTCAGAGAAGATACTTTTTATTATCTCAATGTTTTGCATCTTGTTGAGGATTGCTCTGTGGCCTAAGATGTGGTCTATTCTGGAGAATTTTCCTTGTGCATTGGAAAAGAATGTGTACTTTGCTTCTGTTGGGTATAGTGTTCTATAGGGTCTATGGTGTTCTATGAGGTCAAGTTGGCAGATTGTGCCCTTTAGGTCTTCTGTATCTTTGTTGAGTTTCTTTCTAGATGTTCTGTCCTTTACTGAGAGTGGTGTGTTCAAGTCTCCTACTATTATTGTGGAACTGGCAATTTCTCTTTCCACTGTTGTTAGAGTTTGTTTTATGTATTTTGGAGCCCTGTCATTGTGTGCATTGATATTTATTATGGTTAAGTGTTCATGATGGATCATCCTTTTAATCATTATATAGTGTCCTTCTTTGTATTTTATGGTGGATTTTGTTTTAAAGTCTATTTTGTCTGAGATTAGTATTGCCACTCCTGCTGTTTTCTGGTAGCTGTTCACTTGATATATTTTTTCCATCCTTTGATTTTTAATACATTTATGTCTTTGTTTCTAAGGTTTGTCTCTTGTAGATGGCATATTGATGGATCCTATTTTTATTTATCCATTCTGTCACTCTCCATGACTTTGTGGGTGTGTTTAGGCTATTTACATTAAGTGTAATTATTGATAGGTGTGAGTTTACTGCTGTCATTGTGTAGTGCTTTTTTTGTGGTGCTGACGTTTTCTTTGTTCCTCTTACTCTCCTGTGCTGAATTCCTTTTGTCTGTGGATTTTTTTCATTTCTTTTGCTTTTGTAGGTTTTGTTTTTACTGAGACTTTATGTTTTTCCTCTTTATTTTGATGAGTAGGTTTGTTAACTCTCTTGATGGTTACTTTGTAATTTTTGCTTATCTTTCTAGGTTTGATGCAGGTTATTATTACTTAATATCGCCTTGCCTTCCTCTCCATTAGGAGGTTCTCTACTTACACTGTTTATACTCTTTTTTATTGTTCTGATGTTGTCATTTAATGATTAACCTCTCTGATTCCGTGTTGTAATTCTTTTGGTTTTGATAGTCCTTGAGAGTTCATCTCCTAGTTTGGTATCTGGCTGGTACCATTCTGTGTGCTAGTTTCATCCTGTGTTCTGATGTTGTTTGTTCTCAGACTGAAGGACTCCGTTTAATAATTCTTGTAAGTTTGGTTTGGTTTTTACATAGCCCCTTAGTTTCTGTTTATCTGGAAGTGTCCTAATTTCACCATCATATTTGAACCAGAGTTTCGCAGGATAGATCATTCTTGGCTGGCAATTTTTTCTGTCAAGGTTTTATATATACCATCCCATTGCCTTCTTGTCTGCATGGTTTCTGTCAGATAATCTGAGCTTAGTCTTATTGCTTCTCCTCTGTATGTGACTTCTTATTTTTCTCAAGCTGCTCACAGGATTCTTTGTCTTTAGTTTTAGCGAGTGTGATTATGATATGTCTTGGTGATTTTCTTTTGGGGTCTATCCTATATGGGGTTCGTTGAGCTTCTTGGATGGTCAGCTTTTCATCTTTCATGCTATTGGAGAAGTTTTCTGTCAGCAGTTCTTCAATGATCCTCTCTGTCTTTTCTGTTTTCTCCCCCTGTTCTGGAACTCCGATCACTTGCAAATTTTTCTTTTGATTGTATCCCAGATAATTCTCAGGGTTTCTTCATTTTTTTTCATTGTTTTTTCTGATTTTTCCTCAAAGAGAGTTGTATCCAAGTGTTTGCCTTCAATTTCGCTGCTCCTGTCTTCTATTGTTTCAAACCTGCTTCTCAGTTCTTCTGTGACAGTGTCAACTTCCGAAATCTTGTTGTTTATCTTTTGGATTTCTAATTGTTGTTTTTGTATGATTTCTCCTTGTGAATTTATTTTTGCATTTTTTCCTGTATTATTTTCCTGAATTCTTCCATTTTTTAGGTCTGTATTTTCCATGAGTTTGTCTAGTTTTTCATCACTTTTTTCTGTATTTTGCTTCAACTCTTGGATAGCTCTGAATATTAGAGATGTGAATTCTTTATCAGGGAGTTCTAGTGCCTTTTATTCTACTTGGAAGTCATCTGTTGTTTTATTTTGGATGACTACTGATACTATCCTGTCCTGTTTTTGTATATGTTTTAATATTGTCTGCTGTCTTCAGGACATTTAATATTATTTTCCTTGTTTATTTATTTTAGATTTATTTCTTTCATCCTACTTTTTTGTTTTCTTTGGTTATGTCTGAGCAGGCGGGCTGTGTTTTATTTGTTGTTTGCTCATCTGTAGGCACAATGCTTTTCTCCTCATTTTCCAATGGACAGGGTCAGTCGCTCAGGTATGGTACAGCAGGGCAGGTCCAGCTGAAGGGGAGGTGCTGGGATGGGTTGTTTCTGCCATGTACTATGGTCAACTGGGCAGATCGGGAATCAATGTGGGGCAGACTCCGGTAGGTCATTCATGTGCTATCTGGGTGTGTGATGTTCTGTGCACGGTGCTGGTAGGCAGGAAGGAGGGGGGAGATTTTAATATGATGGGTATGGGAAGGAAGAGAGAATACATACAAACAACAAACAAAAAAGTGTGCTAAGGGAGCTTGCCATTGGAGTGGAGAGATGAGAGACTGAGAAATGGAGAAAAACAAAAATAAATAAGTAAAAGAATAAAAATAATAAATAAAAGTTAGGGGGGAAGAAAAAAGAAAAGCCCCCAGGGATCCCATCATTGTAGCTTCGAGGACTGGGAAAATTGCTCCCAGGCCGTGAAGTACAGCCTGGCTAGAAGGGTTAGAAGTGTTACGCAGTGCCAGGTATTCAGGGGACAGGAAAAGAAGGTAAATGTAGAGAGTCAAGAAACTGAGAAATGAAGAAAGACAAAAAGGGAAAAGAGAAGCAAAGAAAACAAAGAAAAACAAACAAACAAAAAAAACCCCAATAAAAAATAAATATCCCCAGGGATCCCACTTACATTTGGTCAGAGTAAAGGAGTATCCCCCAAGCCACGCAGTACTGCCCGGCTAGAAGGGGCTCTCAAGCCGAGAAAAGAAAAAGCAAACAAACAAATCAAAACAGAACAAATCAGAACAAAGAAACAAAAAGCCCCGGGAGTCCACCAGCCTAACAGCACCAGCCAGGAAGCAGTTTCACAGTCAAGCAGTGTTTTGCTGCCTTTCAGGAAAAAGTAAAGATGGCATATGGAGCTAGGTATTTGAGAGAATGGAGGGGGAGGTGGTGAGAAGTAAGGAAGAAATCAAAAAAGCTGGTAAAAGTGACACCAGCAGCCAACAAATGGCACTCAGGGTGCTGGCAAGTGCGGGCGGGTGTAATTCAATTGGCACTGGGGTGAAGCCAGTGCTTCCCGGCCAAGGGACTGTGGCTGCAGGAAGCAGAGGAGGCAGAGTAGGGGTGAAGAAGGGGAGGCCGGTGGGAAAGCACATATCATTGGTTATTGGTTGTTTTGTCTCCTGCTGGAAGCTCCGTGAAGCTGCTTTCTCTTATCCCCTGTTCACCGTTCTCTGAGAGGAGTCCAAAATGGTGGATCCGTGCTGCGTTAGCTGATAGGAAACCTCTGCATGCATCTCTCCTTGCTCTCTGATCTCTGTCAGTCTTATTCCATTTGGTGCTTGGCTGACATCTTTATCTCTTTGTTTGATGTTTAGGGTTTCAGGATTGATGTGTGTCTCTGTTTGATTCAGTTTTTTGGATCTTTGCTGTGGAGGGACGTCGTGGTGCTTCTGTCTATAGCACCATGTTGCCCAGGTATGCGCCTGTTGATTTCTTGACTACTGCTTCCATGGGTATTGATTCTGACTGATGATATTGAGCTTTTCCATTGTCTCCTTCCACAGATGTAGTCGATTTGATTCCTGTGTATTCCACCTGGCAAAGTCCACGTGTATAGTTGCAATTTATGTTGTTGACAAAAGGTATTTGCAAAGAAAAAGTTGTTGGTCTTGCAAAATTCTATCATGTGATCTCCAGCATCGTTTCTATCACCAAGTCCATATTTTCCAACTACCAATCCTTTATCTTTGTTTCCAACTTTCACTTTCCAATCACCAGTAATTATCAATGCATTCTGATTGCATGGTTGATCAATTTCAGACTGCAGAATTTGGTAAAAAATCTTCAATTTCTTTATCTTTGGTCTTAGAGGTTGATGCATAAATCTGAATAATAGTCCTATTAACTGGTCTTCCTTGTAGGTGTCTGGATATTTTCGTATCACTGACAACATTGTACTTTAGGATAGATTTTGAAATGTTCTTTTTGACGATGAATGCAATACCATTCCTCTTCAAGTTGTCATTCCTTGTTTAGTAGACCATATGATTATCTGATTCAAAATGGCCAATAGCAGCCCATTTCAGCTCACTAATGCCTAGGATATTGATCTCTATGCAGTCCATTTCATTTTTGTTGATTTCTAGTTTTCCTAGGTTCATACTTCGTACGCTCCACGTTCTGATTTTTAATGGATGTTTGCAGCTGTTTGTTCTCGTTTTGAGTAGTGCCACAGCAGCAAATGAAGGTCCCGAAAGCTTGACTCCATCCATGTCATTAAGGTTGACTCTACTTTGAGGAGGCAGCTCTTTCCCAGTTGTATTTTGAGTGCCTTCCATCCTGAGGAGCTCATCTTCAGGCACTATATCAGACGATGTTCTGCTGCTATTCATAAGGTTTTCACTGGGTAGTTTTTTCAGAAGTAGACCACCAGATCCTTCTTCCTAGTGTTAGTCTGAAAGTTCCACTGAAACCTGTCCACCATGGGTCACCCTGCTGGTATTTGAATACTGTGACATAGATTCCAGCATAAAAGCAACATGCAAGCCCTCACAGTATGACAAACTGACAGACGCGTAGGGAGTCACTTGCATGGAAGGTGAGAATTCTAACACTGAACCACCACTGCCGTATACTAAGCTCAATATAAGGGGAAGCATGCTCAAGCGGAAGCGAGTTTGGATTTAAATTTCCTGGAATTTTATCTGCTCTAATGTTGCGTTACTATTCATCTGTACTTCTAAATGAGTAATCCTGCCCTAAATTTTCAACAAATGAGACAGAGACTCATCCATGAGTGTTGTTCTCCTTTTATATACAAGGAGAGAGACTAGATCAAGTAGGGCTTAGGATCTGCCAGTGGATATAAAAGACTTTCTTATCAAAAGCTTCTTGTCAGAGACTGTCTTAGTTATCTAGTGCTACTATAATAGAAATACCACCAGCGGATAGCTTTAACAAAGAGAAATTTATTCTCTCACAGTCTAGGAGTCTAGAAGTCCCGATTGTGGGTGCCAGCTCCAGGGGAAGACTTTCTCTCTCTGTTGGTTCTGGGGGAAAGTCCTTGTCATCAATTTCCCAGGTCAAGGAGCATCTCAGTGCAGGGACCCCAGTTCCAAAGGACGGGCTATCTCCTGGCTTTTGTTTGTTGGTGGTATAGGGTCCCCATATCTCTCTGCTGGCTTCTCTCTTTTATCTCTCAAAAGAGATTGACTTAAGACACAACCTAATGTTGTAGACTGAGTCCTGCCTCATTAACTTAACTGCTGCTAATCCCACCTCACTAACATCATAGAGGTAGGATTTACCACACATAGGAAAATCACATCAGATGACAAAATGGTGGATAATCACACCATACTGGGGAACATGGACTAGTCAAGTTGACCCACGCTTTTTAGGGGGATGTAATTAAATCCATAATGAAGGCTTACATATCAAAGGCTCTCTGTGTCATTTTTACCACTCTGTCGTCCTCTTTAGCATGCCCCTTTTCTGTTGAGATTCACAGTGATGTCAGGAGGCCAACTGGTCTTTTATTGAATCTTAGTCCACTCCAGTTTTCTTTGGATCAGGTCAAAACTCCTGCCTTCAATGCTCAGAGATTTCATTAAGAAGTAGTCTACTGCCCTACCCTTACTGCCATCCAGTCTAGCTTTCTTTCTCCCCTTACACAGCTTACCCATCCATACACACATCTCCACTCCTCAGAGGTCATTCTTAGACTTAGGGGAATGAAAAAACATATTTTGTTCATAAGAAATTATGGGAGCATGATTAAGATTTTTTTCTGCTTTGGTGTTTGAGGAAAGTTAGGTTACTGCTTTCTAAAGCATGAGAAAAGTATTGAGAAGCCTTCAGGGACTCTGGCTTTACCCACTCACAACTGGATCACCTGAGGCCAAATATCTACACTTCTCTTTGAATATTTTTAGATTTGAAGATAGAGGCAGTTGCCATGAAGGAAATACCAATTTTAATTGGAAGGAAAGAGGATAAAGTGCAGTGGCTCATGAATGTGGGGAAATTCCTTAACTTCTTCAAGTCTCTCTTTTCAAATCCATAAAATGAGAATTACAGTAGTATCAACAAAATAAATTTGTTGTGCATCTTACACAAGGTGAGGTACTTAAAGGAATTATCACAGTGCCTGGCACACTCAGTAAATGCTAGTTGTTACTGTTACTGCAAAACGCAGGTCTGAGCCGCCTGCCGCAGAAGCCAATACTGAGATGGGGTGATGTGAGCAGCAAGTGAGCAGCAATATATTGATATACAGGAGACAGAGGGGAATGAGCTCCTTCAAAATCTGCCTCCCCCTCTGGAGGCTGAACAGAGGATTCTCTTGGGACATGGTCAGGATCTGAAGAATCTGTGGACTGTTAGTTCCCCTTTGAGGTGGGCATGATGACTTCATTCCAGACATGTTGACCTTCTGAGGGTGTTCTTGAAGATCCTTTGTTCAGTCATCTCGCCTTCAGATTTTATCACTTGTTGTTCTACCTCTGAAAGAGGAACTTAGGTTAATTTTTAAACTTTTATAATATCATGGGAAAACAGGAGGGAAGAGAGAAGGAAAATAAATCAGAATCATAGGAGCGTGCAGAAGTGAACTATGCAAGCTATGCACTAACAATACCACAGTAGCCAGGATGCTAGGCCTACACAGCTGACAATAAATGTGAAATTCCCACGCAGTCCCTTTCATTACTGTTTGATCTGGCACTTTCAACTAGGAAGGCACAAGAACAGTCCAACAGTTCAAGATTCCTTTTAGGTTGTGCCACTAGGTGTCACTGCTGATGTTTGGTACTTTGCAAATGAAAGTTTTCAAAAGTTCTAAAGGAAAAAAAGAAGGAAAGAAAAGATCGCTCTCTTAACAAGCTGCAAAATATTCATTTTAATAGTGAATCAGCCTTAGAAAAATTGTAAGGCTTTAACCAACCTATTTAGACATCAATTTCACCAGTATGGTTTGCTGATTAAGCAACTGAAATTGATATAAAAATAAATGCTGATATGTTTAAGAACTGCAGCTTCAGATGTAAGGCCGAAACAACAGAATCAACAGCCTCAGAAATTAGAGGCATGGGTGAAGAGATGGAGAGAGGATGTTAGAAAGCAGATGAATAACAGAAAGAAGAAAACAGTAAGACATCCTACTGATTCTGTACTTGTATGACAGGTCCAGCTGCAAAAACTGATTGCTGTGGAGTCAACACCAGCTCATGGTGACCTCATGCATGTCAGAGTAGAACTGTGCTCCATAGGGTTTTCAATGGTTGATTTTTGAGAAGTAGATTGCCAGGCCTTTCTTCCAAGGCACCTCTGGGTAGACTCAAACCTCGAACACTTCAGTTAGCAGCCAAGTGTGTTAACCGCTGGCACCATCCAGGGACTCCATATGACAGGTAGCATCATAAGTATATGGACTATTTTCTTCCCATTAAATATTTAGTCAATGTTTTTAAATATTGCAATCTTATTTTAAATGACTTCCTCAATCAGAATGTGTATAGAACATCAGATTAAATCAAAATATATGTTGTTGATAGGTGCCTTCGAGTCAGTTCTGACTCATAGCGACCCTACGTACAACAGAATGAAACACTGCCCGGTCCTGTGCTATCCTTGCTGTTATGCTTCAGCCCATCGTTGCAGCCACTGTGTCAATCCATCTCGTTGAGGGTCTTCTTCTTATTTCCTGGCTGTCTACTTTACCAAGCATGATGTCCTTCTCCAGGGACTGATCCCTCCTGATACACTTGTCTAAAATACACGAGACACAGGAGTTCTGGCAAAATGGCACTCTAGGCAGAAGCACCACGTCGTACCTCCACAAGAAAGATCCGAAAAACTAAGCCAAACAGAGAATACAACAATCCTGAAACCTTAAAATATCAAATGAAGAGATAAAGAACTCAGCCAAGCACCAAATGGAGTGAGAAAACTGACAAGAGAACGGAGAGCGAGGAGAGACTCATGCAGAGGTCCCCTACCAGCTAACGCAGTGCGGATCAACCATCTTGGACTCCTTTGGAGACCAGCAAATGGGGGTACAAGAAAGCAGCCTCACGGAGTGTCCAGTGGGAGATAAAACAACTGGTAATTTGCGGTGTGCACTTTCCCATCCCCCACCCCTCTTCGCCCTGGCTTGGCCTCCTCTGCTTCCTGCGGCCAAGGTCTCTTGACCGGGAAATTCGGGCTGCTTGGATTCCACACACCCAAGCAGGCGGCTCTCTGGCTGCCATTTGTTGGCTGCTAATGTTGCTTTTTTTTTTTTTTCTGCTTCTTTTGATTTCTCACTTGCCTCTTGCCACCTCCTCCTCCTTTCACTCAAGTGCCTGGCTCCATGCTCCACCTTTGCTTCTTTCTGAGGGCTGCAGAGCGCCAGCAATTTGTGACATATGCTTTCCCACTCTCTACCCTTCTTCACCCACACTCGGCCTTCTCTGCTTCCCTTGGACACAGTCTCTTGTCCAGAAACCCCAGCCTGCACTAGCTGGCTCTCTGAGTACCATTTGTTGGCTGCTGGTGTTGCTTTTTTTTTTTTTTTTTCTCTGCTTCTTTTGATTTCTTGCTTGCCTCTCAACTCCTCCCCTTCCTTTTGCTCAAGTGCCTGGCTCCGTGCGCCATCTTTGCTTCTTCCTGAGGGGCTGTGGATCTTCATTCGAGTGTGGAGCTTCTTCCCAGTCTGGGCTACTACACTGGTGGGATCCCAGGGCTTTTGTTCGTTTGTTCTTTTTGAATTGTTTGTTTGTTTTATTTTCCTTTTCTTGAGTTGGGAGCCCTTTCTGGTCAGGTGGAGCTGCGTGGCAAGGAACTCCCCTTCAGCTTCCACAGACGTGCAGAGGGATCCCTGAGGACATTTCTTTTTTCTGTTGTTTTATTTTCTTTCTATTTTTTTGGGGGCCTTTCTTGTTCTTTCTTTTCTTTTTTTTTAATTTGTTTTGTTTTCTTTTCCCTCTTTTTCCCTTTTTGTCTTTCTTCATTTTTCAGTCTTTCATCTTTCTATATCTTCCTTCTCTTTCTGATCTCAGAATACCAGGTGTTGTATAACTCTACGCCTTCTAGCCAGGCTGTACTGCAACACCTGAGAGTGACTTCCCCAGACCTCATAGCTACATCAGTAGGATACCTGGGAACACTGCGGTTCTTTAACCTATCTGATTTTTATTTATTCATTCTTTTCTTTTCTTCCTCTTCCCCTTTCTGTTTTTCTCCATTTCATAGTCTCTCATCTCTCCATTCCAATGGCAAGCTCCCCAGAATTCTTTTTTGTTAGTTTGCATGTTTTTGGCTCCTGTTCCTCTCTCCTGTCTCCAATATCCATCTTAGCTCCACACGTAACAATCTCCCCACTGCATCTTGCCTACCTGCACTGTGCGCTTGACATGACACCAACAAGCAGCACAGGCACGGCCTACTGGTATCTTCCCAGCACTGATTACCGACCTGCCATGGTGGCTGTAGTGAGTGCCACAAACAACCAGTCCCAGTGGCTCCTGTTCAGCTAGACCTGCCCTGCTGTACCATATCTGAGTGACTGACCCTGCCAGTTGGAGAAGGAAGTGAAAAGTATTGAGCGTACAGATGAGCAAACAACAAAGAATACACTGTCTGCCTGCTCAGACATAGTCAAATTTTTTTTTAAAAAAGGGAGAGAAACAAACAAATCTACAATCAATAAACGAGAAAAATAACTACTGAATGCCCTGAAAACAGCAGACAATATCAAAACATTTACAAAAACTTGGCAGGATGGTTACAGTAGACATCCAAAATAAAACACCAGATGACTCTCCTGTGGAAGAAAATGCACTAGAACTACCCGATAGGGAATTAAAATCTTTAATACTCAGAATTCTCCAAGAACTAAGGGAAAAAGCTGACAAACAGGAGGAAAAAATAGACAAATTCATGGAAAATACAGACAAAAAATTGGAAGAATTCAGGAAGATGATGCAGGAACAAAATGCCAAAATAAATTCACAACTAGTAATTATACAAAAACAACAACTAGAAATCCAAAAGATAAACAACAAGATTTCAGAAATGGATGATGTCATAGAAGGGCTGAGAAGCAGATTTGAAACGGTGGAAGACAGGATCAGTGGAACTGAAGACAAACACTTGGATACAACTCTGTTTCAGGAAAACTCAGAAAAAAGAACAAAGAAAAAGGAAGAGACCCTGAGAGTTATGTGGGACACAATTAAAAGCAAAAATTTACGAGTGATTGGAATTCCGGAACAGGGAGAGAAAACAGAAAACACAGAGGGGATCATTGAGGAACTGCTGACAGGAAACTTTCCCAATATCATGAAAGATGAAAATCTGGCCATCCAAGAAGCTCAACGAAGCCCATATAGAAGAGACCCCAAAAGGAAATCACCAAGGCATATCATATTCACACTCACCAAAACCAAAGACAAACAAAGAATCCTGAGAGCAACTCATGAAAAACAAGAAGTCACATACAGAGGAGAAAGAATAAGACTAAGCTCAGATTATCTGGCAGAAACCATGCAGGCAAGAAGGTAATGGGATGACATATATAAAATCTTGAAAGTAAAAAATTGTCAGCCAAGAATAATGTATCCTGCAAAACTCTCATTCAAATTTGATGGTGAAATTAGGTCATTTCCAGATAAACAGAAAGTAAGGGAATATGTAAAAGTCAAACCAAACTTACAAGAATTATTAAAGGCAGTTCTTCGATCTGAGGACAAACAGCTTCAGCTCACAGGCAGAACCAAGGATGCAGGATCATACAAGCCAGATACCAATTTAGGAAATGAACTCTCGAGGACTATCCAAAACCAAAAGAAATACAACAGGGAATCAGAGTAGTTAATCAATAAATGACAACAACATCAAAACAATAAAAGAGGGAATAAACAGCATAGGTATAGAACCTTCTAATGGAGAGGAAGACAAGGCAATACCAAGTAATGGTAGACTGCTTCAAACTTAGAAAGATAAGGGTAAATTTCATGGTAACCACAAAGAGGGTTAACAAACCAACTCATAAAAATAAAGGTGAAAAACATAAAGTCTCGGCAAAAACAAAGCCGACAAAAACAAAAGAAATGAAAAAAAAAATCCACAAAGAAAAGTAACTCATCACAAGAGAGTAAGAAGAACAAAGAAAACATCAGCACCACAAAAAAAAAGCACTACAAAATGACAGCAACAAACTCACATCTATCAATAATTACACTGAATGTAAATGGACTCAATGTACCCATAAAGAGATGGAGAGTGACAGATGGGATAAGAAAACAGAATCCATCAATATGCTGTCTACAAGAGACACACCTTAGAAACAAAGATGTGAATTTATTAAGAGTCAAAGGTTGGGAAAAAAATATATCAAGCTAACAACTACCAAAAAAGAGCAGGAGTGGCAATTCTAATCTCAGATAAAATAGACTTTAAAACAAAATCTACCATAAAAGACAAAGAAGGACAATATATAATGATTAAGGGGATTTCTCATCATGAAGATATAACCATAATAAACATCTACGCACCCAATGATAGGGCTCCAAAATACATAAAACAAACTCTAACAACACTGAAAAGAGAAATTGACAGTTCCACAATAATAGTAGGAGACTTCAACACACCACTCTCAGTAAAGGACAGAACAACTAAAGAAGAAACTCAGCAAAGACACAGAAGACCTAAAGGGCACAATCAGCCAACTGGACCTCATAGACATATATAGAACACTCCATCCAACCACTGCAAAGTACAGGTTCTTTTCCAAAGCACATGGAACGTTCTCCAGAATAGACCACATCTTAAGCCACAGAGCAATCCTCTACAAGATCCAAAACGTTGAGATAATTCACAGTGTCTTCTCTGACCACAACGCCATCAAGGTAGAAATTAACACTATAAAGAGCAAGGAAACAAAATCAACTACATGGAAACTGAATAATACCCTGCTTACACATCACTGGGTAATAGAAGACGTCAGCGGTGGAATCAAAAAATTCCTAGAATCAAATGAGAATGAAAACACATCATACCAAAATCTTTGGGAGACAGCAAAGGCAGTTCTCAGAGGACAATTTATAGCAATAGATGCACATATCAAAAAAGAGGAAAGGGACAAAATCAAAACATGGACTATAGAACTCAAACAAATAGAAAGAGAACAGCAAAAAAAGCTCACAACCACCGGAAGAAAGGAAATAGTAAAGGTCAGAGCAGAAATAAATAAAATAGAGAACAGAAAAACAATAGAAAGAATCAACAAAACCAAAAGTTGGTTCTTTGAAAGAATCAACAAAATCGACAAACCACTGGCCAGACTCACAAAAGAAAAACAGGAGAGGACATAAATAACCCAAACAAGAAATGAAATGGGGGACATTACAACAGACCCAACTGAAATCAAAAGGATTATAACAGAATTTATGAAAAACTATACTTCAACAAATTTGAAAACCTACAGGAAATGGATAAGTTTCTAGAATCACACAACCTACCCAAAATAACACAAAATGATGTTGAAAATCTGAACAGACCCATAATAAGAGAAGACATTGAAAAGGTAATTAAAAAACTTCCAACCAAAAACAGCCCTGACCCAGATGGCTTCACTGGAGAATTCTACAAAACATTTACAGAAGAGCTTGTACCAGTACTATTCAAGCTATTTCAGAGCATAGAAGAGGAAGCAACCCTTCCAAATTCATTCTATGTAGCTACCATCACGCTAATACCAAAACCAAAGACGTCACAAAAAAGGAAAATTACAGACCAATATCTCTCATGAATATAGATGCAAAAATTCTGAACAAAATTCTAGCCAATAGAATTCAGCATCATATCAAAAAAATAATACACCACAATCAAGTAGGATTCATACCAGGTATGCAAGGATGGTTCAACATAAAAAAATCAATCAATGTAATCCGCCACATAAATAAACGGAAAGAAAAGAATCACATGATCATCTCAATTTACGCAGAAAAGGCATTTGACAAAGTCCAACACCCATTCCTGATAAAAACTCTCAATAAAATAAGTACAGAAGGGAAATTTCTCAACACAATAAAGGGCATCTGTGCAAAACCACTGGCCAACATCATTCTTAATGGAGAGAGGCTGAAAACGTTCCCCTTGAAAACAGGAACAAGACAAGGATGCCCTTTATCACCACTCCTATTTAACACTGTGCTGGAAGTTCTAGCTAGAGAAATAAGGCAAGAAAAAGAAATAAAGGGCATCCAAATGGGTAATGAAGATGTTAAACCGTCCCTGTTTGCAGATGAAATGATAGTATACGTAGAAAACCCTAAAGACTCCATGAGAAATCTACTGGAACTAATAGAAACATTCAGCAGAGTAGCAGGATACAAGATAAACATTCAAAAATCAGTTGGATTCCTATACACCAGTAAGGAGAATGATGAAAAGGAAATCAGGAAAACAATACCATTTTCAATAGCCCCTAAAAAGATAAAATACTTAGGAATAAATCCGACCAGGGATGTAAGAGACCTATATAAAGAAAACTATAAAACACTACTGCATGAAACACAAAAGAATCTACATAAATGGAAAAACATACCATGCTCATGGATAGGGAGACTCAACATTGTGAAAATGTCAATTCTACCCAAAGCAATTTACAAATACAATGGAATCCCAATCCAAATACCAAGAATATTCTTCAAAGTGATGGAAAAACTAATCATTAACTTTATATGGAAAGGGAAGAAGCCCCGAATAAGTAAAGCACTACTGAAGAAGAAGAATATAAGTTGGAGGACTCACACTACCTGACTTCAGAACCTACTATACAGCTACAGTAGTCAAAACAGCCTGGTACTGGTACAATGACAGATACCTTGACCAATGGAACAGAATTGAGAATCCAGATAGATGTAAAGCCATCCACCTACGGTCACCTGATCTTTGACAAGGGCCCAAAGTCCATCAAATGGGGAAAAGACATTCTTTTTAACAAATGCTGCCGGCAAAACTGGATATCCATCTGCAAAAAAATGAAACAGGACTCATACCTCATACCGTATACAAAAACTACTTCAAAATGGATCAAAGACCTGAATATAAAGCCTAAAACTATAAAGTTCATAGAAGAAAAAATAGGACCAACACTTCAGGCCTTAATACATGGCATTAACAGGATACAAACCATAACCATGAACGCACAAACCCCAACAGATAAGCTAGATAAACTGGGATCTTCTAAAAATCAAACACCTATGCTCTTCAAAAGACTTCACCAAAAGAATCGAAAGAGAACCTACAGATGGGAAAAAATTTTTGGACAGTACAAGTCAGATAAAGGTCTAATCTCCATAATCTGCAAGAAAATACAACACCTCTACAATAAAAAGACAAATAATCCTATTCAAAAATGGGCAAAGGAAATGAACAGACACTTCACCAAAGAAGACATTCAAATGGCCAACAGACACATGAGGAAATGCTGGCGATCACTAGCCATTAGAGAAATGCAAATTAAAACGACAATGAGATACCATCTCACCCCGACATTACTGGGACGAATCAAAAACACCGGAAAAAACAAATGTTGGAGGGGCTGTGGGGAGATCGGAACACTTATGCACTGCTGGTGGGAATGCAAAATGATACAAGCATTTTGGAAAATAATATAGTGCTTCCTCAGAAAGCTAGAAATAGACATACCATTCGATCCAGCAATCCCACTCCTAGGAATATATCCTAGAGAAATAAGAGTCATCACTTGAATAGACATATGCACACCTATGTTCATGGCAGCATTGTTCACAATAGCAAAATGATGGAAACAACCTAGATGCCCATCAACAGATGAATGGATAAACAAACTATGGTACATGCACACATTGGAGTACTATGCAAAAAGAAAGAACAATGATGAATCTGTGGACCATCTCATAACATGGATGAAACTGGAGGACATTATGCTGAGTGAAATAAGTCAATCACAAAAGGATAAATATTGTATGAGACCTCTATCGTAAAAGCCCATGAAAAAGTTCACACACAAAACGTAACAATCTTTGTTGGTTACCTGGGATGGGAGAGGTGGGGGCGGGAATACTAAATAGGCAATAGATAAATGGTATCTTGGGTGAAGGGTGAGACAGTACACAATACAGGGGAAACTAAGCACAACCTGTACAAGGAAAGGTCATGGAAGCCCCATAGACACATCCACACTCCCTGAGAGACTGAATTGCTGGGCAGAGGGCTGTGGGGACCATGGTCTCGGGGAACATCTAGCTCAATTGGCATGACACAGCTTATAAAAACAATGCTCTACATTGTACCTTGGTGAGTAGTTTCTGGGGTCTTAAAAGCCTGTGAGCGGCCATCTAAGATACTCCACTGCTCTCATCCCTTCGGGAGCAAGGGAGAATGAAGACAATAGGATACAAGGAAAAGATTAGTCCAAAGGACTATTTGTCCACAGCTACCAAGGCCTCCTCCGGACTGAGTCCAGTACAGCTAGATGGTGCCCGGCTACCACCACTGACTGCTCTGACCAGGATCACAACAAAGAATTCTGGACAGAGCTGGAGAAGGATGTAGAGCATAATTCTAACTCACACACACACACACAAAAAAAGACCAGATTTACTGGCCTAAAGGAGACTGGAGAAACCTCCAGTGTATGGCCCCCAGACACCCCTTTAGCTCAGTGGTGAAGTTACCACCGAGGTTCACTGTTCAGCCTGGGAGTGGACAGCCCCGTAAAACCAAATGAGACTACCGAGGTACAGTAGTCCAGTGACAAGGGCCAGAAGGCAGAAGGGGACAAGGAAGCTGGTGATAGGGAACCCAAGGTTGAGTAAGAATATTGTTGATGTGTTGTGAGATTGTTAACCATTGTCATAGGGCAACATTTGTAGTAACTGTTAAATGAGAAACTATTTTGTTCTGTAAGCCTTCATCTTAAGTGAGAATAACAGCACAATTGGAGGAGCATAGTCAATGTCACTGAACTGTGTATGTAGAAATTTTTGGAACGGTGTATCTTTGGCTATGTGTATTTTCACCAAAAAAAAAAAAAAAAAAAAAAAAAGGTTGAGAAGTTAGAGGGTTAATATGTTGTGAGGTTGTTAACCAATGTCATAAAACAACATGTGTACTACTGTTTCATGAGAAACTATTTGTTCTGTAAGCCTCACCTGAAGTACAATAAATTATAAAAATAAAATAAAATAAAATACATGAGACCAAGTCTCACCATCCCTGTTTCTAAGGCGCTTTCTAGCTGTACTTCTCCCAAGACAGATTTGTTCTTTCTTTTATTTGTCCAATATATTTCACCAATCCCATAATTTAAAAGTGTCCATTCTTCTCTGGACTTCTTTATTAATTGTCTAGCCTTTGAATGCATTTGAGACAATTGAAAATACCATGGCTTTTGTCAGGTGCACCTTAGTCTTCAAAGTGACATCTTTTCTTTTTAACACTTCATCCCTTATTGGCAATGATATCCCTCATTCCACCTCCTCTTCTGAATCCAGCTTGAATTTCCTGCAGTTCCCTGTCGACGTACTAATACAAGCACATTTGAATGATCCTCAGCAAAATTTTACTTGCGTGTGTTATTAATGCTATTATTCAATAATTTCCCCATTCTGTCCAATCATCTTTCTTTGGAATGGGCACAAATATGGATCTCTTCCAACTGGTTGGCTAGGTAGCTGTCTTCCAATTTTCTTGGCATAGATGAGTGAGCACCTCTAGCACTGCATCTATTTGTTGAAACATCTCAACTGGTATTTTGTCAATTCCTGGAGCCTTGATTTTCCCCGGTGCCTTCAGTGCAGCTTGGACTTCTTCCTACAGTACCGTCAGTTCTTGATCATATGCTACCTCCTGAAATGGTTAAACATTGACCAATTCTTTTTGGTACAGTGATTCTGTGTATTTCTTCTGTCTTCCTGAGTTGCTTCTTGTGTCATTCAATATTTTCCCTGTAGAATTCTTTAATATTGCAACTGGAGGCTTGAATTTTTTCTTCAGTTCTTTCAGCTTGAGAAATGCCGAGCGTGTTCTTCTCTTTTGGTTTTCTAACTCTAGATCCCTGCACATGTCATTGTAATACTTCACTTTATCTTCTCTAACTGCCCTTTCAAAAGTTCTATGCAGCTCATTTCTTCTGTTCCCTTTAGCTACTCTGCATTCAAGAGCAAGTTTCAGAGTCTCTTCTGACATCCATTTTGGTCTTTTCTTTCTTTTCTGTCTTTTGAATGACCTTTTTCTTTCTTCATGTATGGTATCTTTGATGTCATCCTTCAACTTGTCTGGTCTTCTGTCATTAGTGTTCAATGGGTCAAATCTACTCTTGAGATGGTCTCCAAATTCAGGTGAGATATACTCAAGTTCATATTTTGGCTTTTGTGGACTAGCTCTAATTTTCTTCTGCTTTAACTTGAACTTGTATATGAGCAATTGATGGTGTGTTCCGCAGTCGGCCTTCTCCATTGTCTCTTTCCACAGATGCAGTCAATTTGATTCCTGTGTATTCCGTCTGGCAAAGTCCAAGTGTACAGTCACCATTTATGTTGTTGGAAAAAGGTATCTGCTGAAGAACAGCAAAGACACGAGGAAACTTTTAGCCCAAGAGACAGAAAGGGCCACATAAACCAGAGACTTCATCAGCCTGAGACCAGAACTAGATAGTGCCTTGTTACCCCAATGACCGCCCTGACAGGGAACGCAACAGAGAGTCCCTAAGGTAGCAGGAGAAAGGTGGGGTACAGAACTCAAATTCTAGTAAAAAGACCAGACTTAATGGTCTAACTGAGAATGGAGGAACCCCAGAAAGCATCGCCCCTGGATTCTCTATCTAACTAAACAATTTCTGAGGCCAACTCTTCCGATAAGGATTGGACTGGACTGTGGGACATAAAGTGATACTTTTGAGGACTGTGCCTCTTAGCTCTGTTAGATACAAGAGACTAAATAGGCAGCTTTTGTCCAGAGGTGAGATGGGAAGGCAGAAAGGGTTAGGAGCTGGTTGAATGAACATGGGGAATCAGGGGTGGAAAGGAGGAGTGTGCTGTCACAGTATGGGGAGAGCAATTGCGGTCACATAACAATGTATGTATAAGTTTTTGTATGGGGGACAAAAGGTGTCTGTAATGAATAAGTCATTGCAAATAAATGTATAGCCTAAAGTAAAAAATCATAAACTCAGTAGATATGCAAAAAGAATGATTTTCAAGCAGCTAGATTGATTTTGTTAATTGCACTAGAGATTTCATCAGGGAAATACTATTTTTTACCAAGTATAAAAAAAGGGGTGGAGGCAGAAATCTAGACATACACCTGACCACTGCTATTTTCTGTGGTTCCCGTACTGCCTGTAGTGAAAAGCCTTAGGGCAGGAACAGCCTCCTAGAGCCAGTGTAGGTAGGCTTTTACTGTGTGAGCAAAAGAACAAGGAGAGTGGGAGCTGGTTAAATCTGGATATTTCTTTTTTGCCTCTACGCTTTACCTCAAAAACCTTACAAATGAAGTACAGTGGAATGATACTGTTACCAATGATAGCTAAAATTCTATTGAAGCATTGTTCTAAGCACTTTAAACAAATTAACTGATTGGCAGCTCGCAATAACCCCATGACGTAGGTACTATAAATTTTCCCATTTGACAGATCAGAACTGAGGAAGTCCAGATTAGTTATCCAAAGCATTACAACTAGTTAGTGACTTTGATTAAACATGTTCCATCAAGCAGAGAGATGTTTCTGAAACAATATTATAAGATAAAACCAATCTATTCATCTTCTTTGCAACCTTCTTAATTATTTATACATATTTTATACAGTTGTATATATATATATACAGATGTGTGTGTGTAGTGCATTCTTCTCATTTAATATTACTTTATAAGCATTTTTTCACATTGCTGTTGTTGTATTTGTGTGCCATTGAGTTAGTTCTGACTTATAGTGACCCTATAAGACGGAGTAGTGACAACATAAGAGATGTAACAGTAGTTTTCATATCATGCTTCAAGGATGCCCTCAGTTGCCGCCCTACTTCACCTGGAGCAACTCCTCTTTAAAAAGAAAATGTTTAAAACCAATTTACATATTTAGCTTTTGCATAATATTTCACTGAAGAAATGATCCAGTGCCAAATCAAAGTTTAAATACCACTAATTTTACCATAATTATAATCGCCCTAGTGTTGAACATTTAGGCTAGCTCCATTGTTTATTGTTATAAGCATACTGCTATGAGCATCTTTGTACATAACACTTTCTTATTCCTTTTAATTGTTTTCTTAAATAAATTCTCTCTAGTTGGTTTAGGCCCAAAGGGCATGGAGATTTTTAAGTATTGCAAGCAGTATTGCCAAATTGCATTGTGTAAAGCAGTTTACAATGCCAGTGTCAGTGTGAACATAGTTGCTCTTTGCCTATTGTCCAACAGTAACAGCTTTGAAAAAACAAACAACAAAATCAGAAACAAACAAACAAAAACACCTAGAAACATAAATTAGTGTTTTTGTATCACCTTAATTTAAAAGGGGAGCCCTGGTGACGCAGTGGTTAAGAGCTCTGCTGCTAACCAAAAGCTCAGCAGTTTGAATCCACCAGCCGCACCTTGGGAAACCTATGGGGCAGTTCTACTCTGTCCTATAGGGTCGCTATGAATCGGGACTGACTTGACGGCAAGGAGTTTGGTTTTTTTTGTTTGTTTAATTTAAAAGGTAAGTTTCATACCCTGCCTCAAACTGGAGGTTAATGTGGCTGTGTGGATTAGCAGCAGGGAATTTTAGCTCACTGAATTACTGTAATGGGTGGCTGGAGAATTAATGAGAAAAAAGGTGTTAGCTCTGAATAAGAAGTTTCTTTAGGTAGAAGAACTCCAGGAGCCATTTACAAAGGTTTATTCATGGACCACAGGAAAGGTAAGCGCCTCTGGTCCTCCTGAAATCGTGAGGGACCATCCTTGAGGGGCCCTGACATAGGAAACTAGACTTTGCCCTATCTATCTCCAAAAGATAGGGCAGATTTGAATCAGTGCTGCTCATTCCTAAGGCTCTACTGGGGAAATGTTACTGTATTTAACACACGTAGATAAAACCAACAAAAAGAAAACAAACCAGTTGCCCTTGAGTTGGTTCCGAACCCATGTGCTGAAGAATAGGACTAGCTCTATAGGATTTTCAAGGCTGATTTTGCCAGGCCTTTCTTCCAAGGTACCTCTGAATGGGTTTGAACCATCAGCCTTCAGGTTACAAGTTGAGTGTTTAACTATTTGCACCACCCAGGGACTCCTAACACACACAGATAGGAGTTTTAAAATACCACATTATCAAATTTGGTAAAGGGTAAGACAGTACACAATACTGGGGAAGCCAGCACAACCTGTACAAGGAAAGGTCATAGAAGCTCCACAGTCACATCCGTACTCCCTGAAGGGCTGAACTGCTGGGCAGAGGGCTGTGGGAACTTGTCTTGGGAAACATCTAGCTCAATTGGCATAACAGAATCTATAAAGAAAGTCTTCTGCATCCTACGTTGGTGAGTAGCATCTAGGGCCTTAAGAGCTCGTGAGCAGCCATCTAAGATACTCCACTGGTCTCACCCCTTCCAGAGCAAGGGGGAATGAAGAAAACAAGATAGAAGGGAAAGATTAGTCCAAAGGACTAGTGGACCACAACTACCACGGCCTCCACCAGACTGAGTCCAGTACAACCAGATGGTGCCCACCTACCACCACTGACTGGTCTGACTGGGATCACAACAGAGGGTCTCGGACAGCGCTGGAGAGAAATGTAGAACAGAATTCTAACTCACAAAAAATGACCAGACTTACTGGCCTGACAGAGACTGGAGAAACCCTGGGAGTATGGCTGCTGGACACCCTTTTAGCTCAGTAATGAAGTCACTCCCGAGGCTCACCTTTCAGCCAAAGATTAGACAGCCCCATAAAAGAAAACAAGACTAATAGCGTCCAGCAGTCCAGGGACAAGGACTAGAAGCAGGAGGGGACAGGAAAGGTAGTAATAGGGAACCCAAGGTTGAGAAGGGACAGTGTTGACATGTCGTGGGGTTGTTAACCATTGTCATAAAACAATATGTGTACTGTTTAATGAGAAACTCTTTGTTCTGTAAACTTTCATCTAAAGTACAATCAAAAATTTAAAAAAAGACAAACAAAAAACAAAACCCCACATTATCAAATACAAAGAAAAAAATGAAAGAAATCACTCATATTCCTGCCCCCATGGCAATAACAACTATTAACATTTTTGCCTTTAGGTATTAACAAAATGAATCAATAGTGAGTTTTGATCTTATAAAGTTTAGATAATTTGTTTTAATTTTTAAGAAATTGGATAATGCAGTAGAGAATTTAGAGAACCCAATAAACTGGGTGTAACTCCATGCTTGTAAATTCCAGGTTTGTAGTAGTTTACACTGCACTCTATAATATACACAGTAAAAGTTGCTTTCTATCCAAAAGCTCTAGTTTACTTCTCTCAGTCAAACATGTAAACCCTCCAACTGGCATCTTTGCCTGCAAGCCCAGATGAGAGGACAAAGAGTGACGGTACTATTTCCTTACCTCCACCTGATAGCACCAGTGGCAGGGTGGTGCCACATGGTTGAAGAATGTTACAGAGAGCCCCGGTGCTAAGCTCTCTTCTCATGAAACAGAGACATGCAGTCTAAGGTGTTACACTGATGCCAACATTAAGGTTGGAACAAACAGGGAAAGAATATGTTTTTCTTTATTAAATATGGGTTCGAGTAGATGCCAAGATTTTAACTGTCACAAGTTGTAAGTTTGCCTTTTTTCACCAATAAGTTGATTTTAACTTTGACTGTATGGGAAATGGTAGTGATTGGACTAATGAGGTTATAGAATTCTTAGACCTCACACACTGGCACTCAGACCCCCAGTGTGAACCTGAATGTTGTGTGTGCAACATGAGGGGCTCTGTTGATGCACAAACTCTTCTTCATGCCCGTTGCCCTAGTTCAAGCATTTATTATCATAACCTCCCAACTCTCTTGCCTTCACTCCAACCACCTCATCATCATAACAATCATCTCTCTAAAAACACAGAGCTGGTGATGTTCTTCCCTGGGTACACACCTTTCATGAGGGTTACACTGCTGAAAGAGCAGCGCTCAAACACCTTTGTTTTGCATTTAAGAGCTTTCACTCTCTGGCTCCAGCCCATTTTTCTAGACGTATTTCCTGTCACTCTGCTGCCTGTTCCCCTGTGTTCTGGTGCTTCCAGACAACCTTGCCATTGTCTAAACAAACTCTGTTCTTTTCTGCCATTGCTTTTGCTCATGCTTTCTTCTCTTCATGAAATTCCCTTTCTCTATTCCTGTCCCTTTAAGGTCCAGCAAAAATGTAGCCTCTACTATGAAGACTTCTTTGACCACTTCTCTCCATTGGGCAGAACTAAGAGCTTTTTCAGCTCTCCTCCTATGTACTGTGATCATAGCACTACCCACCTTGTAACAGAGTTCTTTGTATTTGTGTGTACCACTCCTGGCCAACTGCAGCTCTTCAGGGGCAGTGGTGTGTCTTATTCATGTTTGTGTCCTAGAACTAGCACAGCACAGTGTCAGACACGTAGTAGGTACATGTTTAATATTTTTTTAATGAATGCATTCATTTGTAATGGATTATGGGCACTGGTAAATTAATAAAAATAATAAATAATGGTTTATTAAAACAGTAAATATTATTTGTTAAAATAATAAATATATTTTATTTTTGTTATATTAATGCTTATAAAATACTAAATATTTATGTATTTAGATATTTATATTATAAAAAATAATAAATACTGATTATTCCTGATGTTTGTTATTTATTTATTTTACCATCCTTTCTTGAGTCCCTGCTGTGTGCCAGGCACCCTGACGGACACTGGCCCTCGAAGATGAATAAGACATAGCTCCTGACCTGAAAAGGCCCACAATCTTGTGAGGGAGATAGACATGTATGTATGAATTATGTTAATTAATTTATTTTATAAAATAGAAAAATTTTCTTAAATTTGGATTTTTTTTTATTGCTTGAAATGAGAGTGGATAGTGGCATGTTAAATGTGTAAGTAGCAAAAACATATAAAGTATATCTACTTTCTGGTCATTACTATTCAGAAAAGTTATGCTTAAGAGTATTTCCTCTTTTCTGTGCCAGCAAGGGCACAATCCTGGCTGTTTCTGCTGGGCGTGCTGCAGATTTAGACTCTCTCCCATTTCGACCACATGCAGCCAGCCCCACAGTGGACTAGGATGCCTGGGAGAAGAGAAGTGGTGTTAAGAATACAGAGAGAAAGCCTGCTTCCTTTGCTGCCAGAACTCTGCTGAGAGTCTGTACTGTTCCAAGAATCCATAGTACTAGCAGCAAAAACAATGGTATCTCCACTCATGTCCTCAGCCTTTTCCCAGTAAAGGTAGAACATCAATCAGAATTCAACAAGACAACCAGAAGACAGCCTTGCATCAGTCTTTGATTTCAGTATAAGCCTATCTTATAGGGTTGGAGTGTTTGCTATAGCCTTCCTCTAAGTGGTCCAAATGATAACAAGGAGTCCTGGTTATAAATGCACCATGACATAAAAAGAGAGAAAGTGAGACATTCAACTGGCATTTTGTAAAGGTCAGAGGTTACTACAAAAGGACTTGTACAGAGACAAGAGTCATTCTTCTACTACACAAAGAGGAAAATCCACATGCATAGGATCATAAGACTAGAAGGGATGTCAAGAGGTTAGGTAGTTTAGGCTTTGCTTCTGAGCAGTAAGACAACCAAGAGAAAATAGAATGAACCCATTAAACCTGTTCCAATTTTAGAAGTCATTGTTTTCCAAGCAAATGGCTTGCTTATCTCCTGTATGGTATGTGAGCTGATGTTCTAGAATAGACCATTTTTTGAAAAACATTTTAGAATTTCCTTACCTGTATTGCTAGTTTTCTTTGCTCAACTCTTGAGAGTGAGTTTATTAAATTATAAAAGATAATATAGTGCTTGATTTATTGTATCATGACATTCGCTATGAAGTCGATGACCTTAAAAAATACCATAGAAACCAATGTTCCTATTAGAGGATGAAATGTACTGTTTGTCTTCTCTGGGGCAGAGGAGTAAGTGTTGGCTCTGTTGTAAATGCAAAGCCACGGGATATATAAAATAGTGAAGAATCAGAAAAGTTTTTTGTGAAGATATTTAGCAAAGCAATGATGAGCTCTTCACAATGTAAGTAATATTATTTGTTTACCAGCCCTTCTGTGGTATTATTTTCCACTCTTTTAATGTATCGTCTTTCTTTCCCTTATAGAAGTCCAATACAGCTTCTAAAAAAAAAACAAAAACAAACAAAAAAAAAACTGAGGCTTTTTGCCACCATTTTCCAGAAAAACCTAACAAGCACGTGGGAAAGGTACTGTGTCAATCTGTGATGTAGAAATCTACAAAAGTTGATCTAGATAATTACAGAAACAGTAAGTTTTGGCTTGATAATTAAAGACAATGACTTACATGAGGATGGATGATAGACTAGGAACTATGTCTGAGATCAGAAAGCTTTTTGAGATGGATTTAGGAAGAAGGCCTCAAGAAACATACTCAGAGTAGGCATCGCATGAAGGTGTGCCTCCTCATTTTTACGAAAGACCTTTGAACTGTTCAGAATTGTGGTAAGCAAAATAATGGTCCCCAAAAGATGCCCACATTCTAATCCCCAAAACCTGTGAATATGTTCTCTTACATGACAACAAGGACTTTACAGATGTGATTAAAATTTTAAACTTCAAAATGGGAAGGTTATCCCAGATTATCCATGTGAGCTCAATCTAATCACATGAAGCTCTAAAAGTGGAGAACTTTCTTGACTGTGGCTAGAGAAAGAGATGTGACAAAGGAAGTGTTACCACAATAACTCGGATTGGAGCCGACTGCCGCAATAGCCAATTCTGAGACAGGGGTGAGGTGAGCAGCAAGAGTTTTATTATATATCGATATATAGGAGACAGAGGGGAATAGATTCCTCCAAAACCTGTCTCCCTCAACTGGAGACAGGCTGAAGGCTTTATAGGGACAGGATTATGAGTCTTAGAAGTTTGTGTTAGTTCCCTCTTGAGCTGGTCACGTCCTAGATGAGTTAATCTTTTACTGGCATTCTTGGGGGTTATCTGGTGACTTCCTGGTTTTCTTGTCACAGGATGGGTGCTTTGTTCTGTTTTTCATTCCTAGATCATTATCACTTGTTTGCCACCCTCCAAGGAGGAACATCGGTTAATCTTAAACTTTTTATAGAGCCTGGAACAAGAAGGAAAGAAAAGATCATGAGACAATGTGGAGGTTTAGCAACGGGGAGTAATAATAGTGAGCCGGACCTATGCAGCGTCTTCCAATCCCCCCTTTTATTGGAAGTTTCTCAGTCTTGGGAAACAGGGTGTCACTTGTTTTCTGACTACTTCCTGCTGGTTAGGGGGCATCGGCTGGAGTGAGAAACCTCCCAGTATCGACTAGGGGCCATAGACGGGGGGTGAGTTATAGTGGAAATTGGCTACATCTTGGTGAATTAGATGACATGAATCCCCAGACCTGAAAAAGGGGCATCCTGACTTAGCAGGGTAAAAATTTCTCCATCCTTAAGGGTATTTGTAGTTCCTCTTGCCAATATTTTTTCCTAAAACAGGGAACACAAAAACAAACTAGAATAATCACTATTCCTAAGGTTATTAAGGCAGTTAACCAAGGTACCACGGAAGGAAAGATGCCGGAGAACCAGCTCCATGCATCTTCTTGTCTCGATTTGGGGTCTGTCCATTTAGTTACCTTATGAATGGTGTTTAACCCTATTTCAACTTCTCCTGTAGTATTTATCCAAGTGCAGCAGGATTTATTTATTATAGCACATACACCTCATGCCTTTGCCAGTAAGAAGTCTAAGGAAATTCTGTTGTCAAGGACCACTTCGACCAGGGAGTTCAAAGAGGTTTGTTGGGCTTTGAGTGCTCTCTCAGTCCCAAGAGCTAATAGGTGAAGGGTATCTGATAAATTTCTGATAGCCATTTCCATGTGGTATACTCCTAATCCTGGGATAATCATTCTTAAGAACCACCACCCAAATCCAGTCTTCTCTAGGATAGGGTTGTTATTTGTCCCTGTCACCTCCAGGGAGACAGGATCTAGGGAGAAGATATCTTGTCTCTTCCGAGGGATCTTTACAATCGCCTGGGTGGGTGATGGATGCATCTGAGTAGGGAAAGTTAGGAACCTCAAAGTGCATTGCCAACATAGTGAATTCCAGTCAGACATTGGATAGCCTATGTGTAGGGTGATGCCTTTGGGAAGGGGTTCTCTCTAGTGGGTATGCTTTTCCCCCACATGGAAAGGAGTACCCTGATGGGGCACACAAGGACCAATTTCCATTAGAGCTATCTGGGATGCTAGTGTTAATATGGGGCAATTGGGGAACGACTAGAGATTGATTACATGATGAGAGAAGTTGAAAATCTCGGAAAACTTGTTGGGCTACCTTTGTCTGGGGATCTTGTGATTTAATTACCCATTTGCTCCCTGAAGTATGGTTATAAAGCTCAGCGAGAGAGAGACAGGGTATAGAAAATGGGTATTGAACAAGCCTTGCTTGTATTGGATCTTTTGGGGCAGTATGGGTTAGGATGCAATTGGGTATATCTTTGTTGTAGTCGAAAACTGGGGCTGCTAACAGACTTAAGGGAGCTCCTGATCGGGGGAGGTGATGGCACACCCAGCAGTTGCTAAGGTTCCCTCCTGTAGTCACTGCTTGGGATGGGTGACTAGGCTGTTGGATGCCCAGTCCCATTCATCTGGAAGATGGGCAGGTTCTTGTTACCCCACGACAACAACTTGGATTCCCTCTCCTCTGCTGATCTCAGCATCTTGGGGTGACCCCTTTTTATACTTTACACGATAGTATGTTCCAGTGTCAGATAAGGTTATATCTGAAACCATCGTTGAAAAGTCCCAATTGTGTGACTGAGTGGTATCAACCATAGGTGCTACCTGGTTGGAGCCAGTGGTCCTGAAGTCCCAAACAGTCATCTGTCCTCTTTCAGTCTCTTCCATCATCCACTTAACTGGACCTACTGGAGTTAGGGATGATACTACACATGGGAGGGTTAAAGTGTCTCCAACCTGCAGGGTTAGCACTCCCCTGGCTTGTAGAACCACTGGAATTTTTCCCATCCACACTTCCTGGAGAAGTAAAAAGAAAACAAAAAACAGGGTTAGGGCCATTATTCTGTAAGTTTCTTGAGCTTGTATTTCAGATCTTGAATTGGAGTGCTGGAATACGGTGGTTCTTTGACTTCTCCTCTTTCAGGTGGAGGTGCTTTCTCCCTCGAGTGATGCACCCACGCGACTACTCCTGCTAATTTCAGAGATGAGTGGGTGGTCAGGAGAACTTCAAAAGGTCCTTCCCACTTAGGGGCCAGTCGATCTTCTGGGTGTTGATTCTTCCAGGTTTTCAACAGGACTCCATCTCCTGGGTAGAAACTATGAAGGGGAATGTCAGAAGGAAAAGACAAGCAGGAAGAAGCATATTGATTAACAGTGTTTATGACGGTTTCCAGAGAACGGACCCAGTCTTTTTTCTCCACCTCGGTCATTACAGAGGTAGGGAAAGTCAACTTTTTCAGGAATGGTTTCCCATATATTAATTCATAGTGGTTTAACCTGAGCCCGCTTGGAGCGGCTACCCGGATTCTGAGCAGGGCAATGGGCAAAACTTGTATCCAAGTGGAGTTTGTCTCTTGGCAAAGTTCTGCCAAGGTCTTTTTCAAAGTATGATTCATCTTTTCACTTTTTCCAGTTGATTGTTGTCTCCAAGCTGAGTGTAACTTCCAGTTTGTATCTAAAGCCTTACTGACGTCTTGTGTAATTTTTGCCATAAAACCTCCTCCATTAACACTTTGGACTGATGTTGGTAGACCGAAACGAGGTATGATTTCTTTGAGTAAATTTCTTGGTCACTTCTTGGGCTCGTTCAGTCCAACAAGGGAAAGCCTCTACCCATTCCAGAGTAGGTGTCCACGAAGACCAACAAATATCTGAAGTTCCCATGTGCCCGGGGCATCACTGTGAAATCCACTTGCCATCTTCTCCCATGTTTGTTCCCTGATGTTGGAGTCCCAGTTCCATCGGGTGGGGCACAGTCTTCGGGTTGTTTCTTGCGCATAGGCGACATCTCTTTGTAACATCCTGGATGGCTTTTAGGGTATTTGGCCCAGTGACCACCTGCTAGATCCATTCGAGATCTGGTCTCTCCCATAGTGAGTCTCTTCATGTAGAGTTGATACTATAGCATATACTTGGGCCTCTGGTAACAGTACTTTCCCTCAGAGTTCATCAGCCACTTAGAATGAGAAGTGAGGTGATATCCCCATTCTTTTGTCCTATCCAGGTCCTAGGTGGTGTAAATGGGTGTGGGAAGGTTGGCAGGGTCCAGATGAGGGATCAAGGCCATCTCTGTTCCCATCCCACCTCCTCGCATTGCAGCCTTCTTTGCTTCTGGGTCGGCTTTTCAGTTCCCTATTGCCTTGGGAGATTGTCCCTTCTGATATCCAGGACAATATACTACTGCCACCTGAAGGGGATCATTAACTGCCTCAGGAATTCCAGGATTTCTGGTATATGTTTTATTTCTTTGTTGGCCCATGTCAGGAGTCCCCTCTCTTTCGACAAGGCACTGTGTGAGTGAAGGACCAGCTGGGCATATTTACTGCCCATATACACAGTTATGAGTCTTCCTGCTCCTAGTCACAGGACTCGCCCAATGGCTATGAGTTCCACCTTTTGAGTTGAGGTGCCGGCAGGAAGTGGAGCTGCCTCTAAGACCTCAGTTCATGTTACCACTGCGTATCCTGCCTTGCGATGTCTTTCATATAGAAAACTACTGCCATCCGTATACATTTCTATTTCTGGATCAATCAAAGAGACATCTGAGAGATCTGCTCTGCTAGAATAAACTGCAATTATCTCCAAGCAATCATGTATAGGAGCATCTTCTGAGATGGGCAGTAGGGTGGCAGGGGTCAGGGAAGAGACAGCCTTTAAGATTACATTTGGGTTATCTAGCAGGATTGCCTGATATCTTCCCATTCATCCTGCCGTGAGCCAAAACTTCCCATTGTGTTCTAAGAGGGGTAGAACAGTATGTGGAGTATTGATTTTTACCTTTTGTCCAAGAATGAATTATTCAGCTTCTTGCAACAGGTCGCCTGCCATGGCCATGACAGAGGGAGCATCCCCGGGCCATGCTGTCCAACTGTTTGGAAAAATAGGCCACCGGTGGCCTGGCTGGTCCCAAGGTTTGAGTTAGTACCCCCACAGCAATTCCCTATCTTTCTTATACAAACAGTTCAAAAGGTTTTCGGACGTCAGGCAATCCCAGTGCCAAAGCTGTCATTAATTTGCACTTACTTTTCTCAAAAGCCTGTTGCATTCTTTGGTCCATAGTAAAGGCTCTTTTTCTTCTCCTTTTAGGGCCTCATATTAGGGTTTTGCCATAAGTCCAAATCCTGGTATCCAAACCCGCAAAATCCAGCCATCCCAAGGAAACCCCTAAGCTGCTGCCTAGAGGTGGGAGGTGCCACCCACACGATAGCTTCTGATCGATCCTGGAGAAGACCCTGCTGCCCCTGTGATATTTGAAATCCCAGATATTACACTTGTTGTTGGGATATCTGGGGCTTTTTCTTGGAAACTTGATACCCACACTCAGTCAAATGATTCAAAACCAATATGGTATTTTGGTCGGAGTCTTCTCTAGTCTCACTTGCTATCAGGATATCATCGACATATTGTAAGAGAAGACCTCTTTCTAGCCTCAGTGCCCTCAAGTCTTTGGCTAGTATTTCCCCCCAAATAGTGGACCAGAACCTGCCATGTGAGATGTCTGTTAGTCCCAGTCTTAATATCAGTCCATTCAAAGGCAAACAGAGGCTGAGATTCGGGGTGTAGATGAATGCCAAAGAAAGCATCCTTTATGTCCAATACCAAAAACCAAGCACATTGACCAGGTATAGTAACCAAGAAGGTATATGGATTGGGCACAACCAGATGAATATCCTCTACTATTTGGTTGATTTTCCTTAAGTCTTGAAAAAACCAATATTCCCCTGCCCCTGGTTTCAACACTGGTAGGATAGGGGTGTTATATGGAGATCTGCAGAATTTTAAAAGTCCAATTTCTATATATCGATAAACTAATGGTGCAATTCCTTCGAAGTCTTCTTTACGGAGGGGATATTGCCTTTGGTTTATAACAGGTGTTCTGGGT
Source organism: Dugong dugon (assembly GCA_030035585.1). Lineage (NCBI taxonomy): Eukaryota > Metazoa > Chordata > Mammalia > Sirenia > Dugongidae > Dugong > Dugong dugon. Next base: position 45,323,989 of record CM057474.1, read on the forward strand.
ATCAAGGTTATTTTAACCAGTGAGGATGACTTAGCTTGCCCAGACTTTTCTGATGCCTAGACATCTGGATTCACCTTTTGTTGAATATGGAAAACAATGCCACTAAGTGTCACTATTTCTTCTTGTGCAAGGCGCATGCATTTTCAGGAGGGGTCTGTACCAGTATTTGGGATGGTTTGAAAGTGATTTGGGCTCCCAGTTTCGACAGGAGGTCCCTCCACAAAAGGGGGACTTGGCATTCCGGCATATAAAGGAACTCACGATACAACAATTTCTTTCTAACTTCACAATTTACTGGTTGGAGAAGACATCGGGTGGTAAGCTTCCCTGAGACCACCACCCCCGGAGCAGTGCGAGGACTAACGGGAGATTTGGCTGTGTTCAAAACTGAAAAAGTGGATCCCGTATCAGAATAAAGTCAATAGGGTGCTCTCCCACCTTTAGGGTCACCCAAGACTCAAGGTGGGAGATAGTTAATGAAGGTTCTAGCCCCTGGCCCCCTCCTTCTGAATTGTCTCCCTACAGGGCCCCTCCTAATAGGCTTGGAGGGTGGTGGGTCATGGCCATTTTTTGCTGGCTTCTGGATATTCTTGTTTTCAGTGTCCATGCTTTTTACAGTAAGCACACTGGGCTGGTCCCAGGGGTGCCCCCATCCCATGCCCTGAGATTGTCCACCTGGCCCCCTGTTTTTCCCTCGGATTGGAGGGGCTAGGGCAGCTGCCAGTAGGGCCAGTTTTTGCTTCATTTTTTGTTTTTCCTTTAACTCTACCACCTGATCTCTATTACTGAAGGCCTTAAAAGCAATCTCAATTAATTGCCCTATGGACATCTCAACTCCTCCCTCTAACTTCTGCAACTTCTTCTGAATATTAGGAGCACTTTGGGAAATAAAGTCATATTTAGAAGCTGGGAATTGTTAGGCTCCTCAGGATTTATATTGGTGTATTGGTGGAATGCACCTGTCGTCACTCTCTCTAAGAAAGTGGGTTGGTCTTCCCTTTCCTGTAAATGACTTCCCTAACTTTTTGTGAGCTTTTGGGCTTAGGGGCCTTTCCTTAGTCCAGTAATAAAAGAATCCCTATACAGTTGCGGTCTATCCACCCCCTCCTCTCGGTTATGATCCCAACCTGGGTCTCTTGTTGGAATGGCCTCCATTCCCCAAGGTCGGGTGTCATGGATTGAATTGTGTTCCCCCAAAATATCTGTCAACTTGGCTGGGTCATGATTTCCAGTATTGTATGATTGTGTATCATTTTGTAATCTGATGTGATTTCCTTATGTGTTGTAAATTCAGTCACTATAATGTAATAAGGTGGATTAGAGGCAGTTATACTGATGAGGTATACAAGATTGGATAGTGTCTTAAGCCAATCTCTTTTGAGCTATAAGAGAGAGAAGTGATCAGAGACAGATGAGAACCTCATACCACCAAGTAAGCAGTACCGGGAGCAGAACGCGTCCTTTGGACCTGAAGTTCCTGTGCTGAGATGCTCCCAGACCAAGGGAAGACTGATGCATCACAAGGACCTTCCTCCAGAGCCAACAGAGAGAGAAAGCCTCCCTCTGGAGATGATGCCCTGAATTTGGATTAGTAGCCTACTGGACTGTGAGAGAATAAACTTCTCTTTGTTAAAGTCATTCACTTGTGGTATTTCTGTTACAGCAGCATTAGATGACTAAGACATCAGGTTAATGTGTTCAGATTACGGAGCCTATTGACCTCCTTTCAAGTCTGTTCTAACACCATGCAGTGCTCCTCTGAAGTCAATAAAGTAGTTAAAAGGGCCTGTATGTCTGCCTAAATGGGGCAGTGAGTAGAGAAAATGGAGAGGAATAATTCTGTCATTCTATTTGGGTCACTCCGGTATGGGTTTGTGTGTTATGATTCTTCCAATTATACAAATCGGAAGTAGCGAATGTACTAGCACCATTCCTCAAGGCCTTCCCTCAGCGTCCATTCTAGCTGGGATCTCTCTTGAGGGAAATTGCCATGCCTGAACCCCGACGGCGCCCTCACTGAAAACAGTTCCCTGACAGGTGCGTGTGTGTGGAAGACCATACCCAATGAAGTCGAACTCTTACTTCCTGATTCCCTCCTTCGTCAGTTTCTCCCAATCTGGCCAAACTAGAATCAGGCTCAGCCCTTCTGGTGGGGGATTCTACCGTCATTCCTTGACCTGACATGTCGGCTTCTATTGCACCTTCCCTGTATGAAGGAGGAGGAGCCGAAGCAGTTGTCAGAGCTAATCCTTCCAAAAGGGGATACTCCAGTGAGGATTCGAGAAGCACTTTTGCCTTCAGCTTTCCCTGGAAAAGAACCTGGTTAGATGGATTCAAAGTTTGATAGAGAGACATGAAAGCTTGAATATAGAGAACTTTGTCCCATTTTTTCCCCTTCTACAAAACAAGTCAAGCTGAAAAATCGTGCCATAAGCCGAAGACTCATTTTAGGGCCAATGTTCCTGGTCCCCTAGCTGGTATTGGCTCCATACATGGTTACATAAGCATATCATTTTCTTCCCTGTTATAAGATGATAGCTATACTTCTTCCAGTTTGCTAGAATGCAGCCTAGAGGAGATTTGGTTGGGATAGATGGGCCTCCTCCCATAATGGGTGTTTTTCTTGAGCACGCGTTTTTTTAATTTTTATTTTTTTACCAATGGGTGAGTCCTTCTTTTCTGAGCACAATCGTGATTTATTATATAGTCTATCTGAAAATCCACCTCCTTTCTAATTATGCTCAATTGGGTCAGAATTCCCTGAATTTCTATTCTGGGTTCCAACCTCCTCGGAGACATTTTTCTGGAATAATTTCTGCATGATTTTGCTCTTCTGATCAGGAAACGAGTTGTCAGCACTAAATAACTGGAAACAAAAGTAGTCGCCAATTTGGTGACAGGTTTTATACAGGTAAGGGTTAACACGACAATGACACAAGAACACTGCGGCTTCACAGGGACAAGTACACATAAAAAACAGTAAACAAGTGCAAAACATAATCCGACCGAGATGATGAAGGTGATCTCGGGAGCCTCAAACTCTCAGACAACCCCCACGGGCTGACAGAGGTGATCTTAGCAACCTCAACCTCCCAGACAATCTCTGAGGAATTTGAATGGTACATGCTATGGACATACAAAAATCCTGAAAGAAATGATGGAGATAATCTTGGCAGCCTCAACCTCTGAGACAACCTTTTCAGGTGACAGAGGTGATCTTGGCAACCTTAATTCTCAGACAGTTTTAAGGATCTTTGGCACACTCTAGAGTCACCAGGAGTCCTTTCTTGCAATCCTACTCACAAGGTCAATCATCTGAGGCACCTCCCACCTCAGAAACCAAGGGCTCAAGTCCTGCTCCGGAATTCTCGGGCCCGCCCTATCTGCCCTGGCCCTGAGTGCAACAGGGAGAGGAGTTGCGAACTCACCTTGCGAACTCACTCCTTCCTGTGCAAGTCTTGCTTTCTTTCACCCACTTCTTTTGGCACGGTTGGGGACCGGTGGTGCTGTGGCAGACCCAGGTCTGGCCAATAGTCTCCCTGGAAGCAAATGAAACCTCTCTCCGCCACTTGCTGGGAGACCTGTTGATCAGCCCCAGGCCGTGCCCCAAAGCCACCACATGTCAAGCAGCTGGATTCCCCATATGGGCCACCAAATTTGTTACCGTGTTAACGCAGATTGGAGCCACCTGCTGCAATAGCCAATTCTGAGACAAGGGTGAGGTGAGCAGCAAGAGTTTTATTATATATAGATATATAGGAGACAGAGGGGAATAGATTCCTCCAAAACCTGTCTCCCTCAACTGGAGACAGGCCAAAGGCTTTATAGGGACAGGATTATGGGTCTTAGAAGTTTGTGTTAGTTCCTTTTTGAGCTGGTCATGTCCTAGTGAGTTAATCTTTTACTGGCATTCTTGGGGGTTATCTGGTGACATCCTGGTTTTCTTGTCACAAGACAGGTGCTTCGTTCGGTTTTTCATTCCTAGGTCATTATCACTTGTTTTCCACTCCCCAAGGAGGAACATCGGTTAATCTTAAACTTTTTATAGAGCTTGGAACAATAAGGAAAGAAAAGATCATGAGACAATGCAGGGGTTTAGCAACGGGGTGTAATAATAGTGAGGCAGACTTATGCAGCATCTTCCAGAAGCAGGGTCAGAAATTTGTTACACTGCTGACTTTGAAGATGGAGGAAGGGGGCCACAAGACAAACAGTTTGGGCAGTCTCTAGAGGCTGGTGAAGGCAAGGAAACGAATTCTCCCCTAGGGTCTCCAAAATGGAACACACCTCTGCTGACCACTTGATTTTAGTTCAGTGAGATCCGTGTTAGACTTCTGACCTTCAGAACTACAAGACAATAAATACATATTGTTTTAATTTACTAAAGTTGTGGTATTTTTTTTTTTTTACTGCAGGAATAGAAAACTAATACAGGAATACATTATGATAATAATTATCAATTCCTGACAAGAAAACTTAAGTCTGATTTATGGAACAAGGATGTAATTCACAGCTTGTTGTGGTTCTTCATAGGAATATTCTATTGGCAGGCAGATCCCATTCAATAGTGTGGCTCATTTGGAGGAAAGTAATACTTCTTTTGGAATAAGGAGAAAATAATATCTTCAGCCCCTGCCTGGGAAATCTGGAAAAGATCATACAAATTCTAGTGAAGGAAGCTGATTCTCACTTGGTGGGTGTAGTTCACTGCTGAGGACTAACATTTACTGATCACTTTATACAATATTTCTTTTCATCTTCAAAAGGATCCTGATTTGTACTACTCACATTTTGCATAAGTGGTAAGAAGTTAAGAGAAACTCCAGGTAAGATGTTAAAAGGTCTATCCAATAACTAAGAGAGGAAGAACTCAAAGCCTATCATGAGACCACGCAGGAATTCTCACTCATCCTCCAAACAAGTGCTTTTGTACCAAAAAGACTGGATCATTCTCTTTTCCATACTTGTTATGTATTACTGAGTATTGAAACACGATAAAAATTTCCTACAAAAGTTAGGTTTTGTATTCTATCTATGGAACAAAACCAGACATGTATCATTTTTCTACAACCATCATAAACAAAACTGTATTTGAACATAATAGAAAAAGAAGCAAAAATTTAGTTATCTCAGCCTCAGATTAGCTGGTTTTTGCTTTGAGTGTGTGTGTGTGTGTGTGTGTGTGTGTGTGTGTGTGTGTGTTTACCTTTTTCAGAGCAGGAACCTAAGCTCTGATGGAAACCATTAGCATATGTATTGTTTTATTCAAATAATTTAAGTTAGAGCAGCTACATGCAGGGATGTGCAACATTATAAATAAATATAGTCAAAATATACCCCAGTACATGTAAGACATTTTTTTCTGAACTGCTAGGAGCTATAAATAAGAAAGAAAGATAAAGATGTATTAATAAGCCATTAAAACATAATTACCAAAGTATTAAATATGTTATGTTTCAAATTTATTTGTGCCTTCCTTCTAACCTTACTAATTCAGATGTGAAGAGGAAGAATTTTTGCAAATGAACTTTTAGCCTTACAACAGTTGCTGAACAGTTTGACTACTGACTAATGAGTGAAAATCATTCAGGTCATCTTTCCATAGTGTCAAGGTAAATAATTTCTGTCCTTTATTTTTACCTCAGCTTTGTGCATTTTAGATCATTTTTAGATGTTTACTACCATTCCCCAAGTTACTCGCAGATCACTAGTGTTCTAGTCGTTGCCCTTTCTTAGAAAGAGCTATGTCAACTAGGAGGAGACTGAGGAACAAGGCAGAAACTACAGATGGAAGAACCTTGTGCAATGGAGAAATGTAGATGGTATATAAAAGAGGGCAAGAAAGCAGTGTACAAAAGGAGGTATATAGGTTATAAAACCAAAACCAAACCCGTTGCCGTTGAGTCCATTCCAACTCATAGTGGCCCTATAGGACAGAGTAGAACTGCCCCATAGGGTTTCCAGGGAGGGACTGGTAGATTTGAATTGCTGACCTTTTGGTTAGTGGCCAGAGCTCTTAACCACTGCGCTACCAGGGCTTTATAGTTTATAAAGGATTATGAAAACATACAGGAAGAGAGGGAACAGCGTATTCACAGAATGGTAATGGAGGCAAGGACTAGAGTAAAGTAACTACACTCTGTGAATATAAACCTCAATGGGAAGAGCTTCATGTCTATGACTTTAGGCTAAATGGCAGGAAGATAGAGGATGGCCTTGCATTCCCTAGATCCCATCTGAGGTAGAATGATTTTGCCCCCACATTCTTCCCTGGGGCAGGGAGGTAGCTCCTTAAACTGTTTGTCCTCCCTTTTCATCAAGCTACCATCAAACTGCCACGGATTTTCAGAGATAAATATGCAGCTCATTGTCCCCATCTGCTGTGGGTGCTAAGGCTAGTCTGAGAGACTTAAGAAAGCAAAAATTTCCCATAAAAGAGGAAAAACCTTGTTATTTTTTTCCTAAGGAGATCCTCTTTATCAAACAGGATATTAGACTCCAATTTGGATGATTTTTCTTGAGTGGAGGCAATCCTATGATAGAAGGGCACACCTCAGAGTCCCCATGACACCAGATGTCTTTATGTATAACTTTTGACCTTTTGTAAATCTTTATCAAGAAAAAAAAAAAAAGGTAGTGTGAGAATACTTATGTACGTTTTATGCAAGATGCTCACCACAAAGATGTCTATAAAAACAAATAGTGTCCACAACTTAAATGTCCAACAAGCAGGGATTTGTCAAATAAATTATGGCTCACTGTCATGGGTTGAATTATGTCCCCCAAAAATGTGTGGATCATGATTCCCAGTATTGTATGATTGTGTATCATTATGTAATCTGATGTGATTTCTTTATGTGTTGTGAACTCTGTCACTATGATGATGTTATACCGATGAGGTGTACAAGATTGGATAGTGTCTTAATCCAATCTCTTTAGAGATATAAAAGAGAGAAGGGAGCAGAGACACATGGGAACCTCACACCACCAAGAAAGCAGTGCCGGGAGCAGAGGGTGTCCTTTGGAGCCGAGGTTCCTGCGCTCAGATGCTCCCAGACCAAGGGAAGACTGATGCATCACAAGGACCTTCCTCCAGAGCCAACAGAGAGAGAAAGCCTTCTCCTGGAGCTGACACCCTGAATCTGGGCTTGTAGCCTACTGGTCTATCAGAGAATAAACTTCTCTTAGTTACAGCCATCTTCTTGTGGTATTTCCGTTATAGCAGCACTAGATGACTAAGACACTCTCCCACTTAATAGAATGCTGTTTTGTCATTAATCATTACCTTGCAGAAATGTGTTCATTGACATGGAAGGATATTGATAAATTATTTACGAATGAAAAAGGAATTAAATTAACAAAGAATAAGGTCTCATTTTGTAATACACACACACACACACACACACACACACACACACACACACAGAGAGAGAGAAATACAAAGTCTGGAAGATTATATACCAAAATGCTAACAGTGGTGCTTGGATAGTAGGATTATGGGTAATTTTAATCCATCCATTACAATTTTTATACAGTGAACATGTTTACAATCCCACATCCTCCACCCACATATCCTGGAAAATGCCAGATGGTGGCAACTTGACAATTCTGTTCAAGAAGAGGGCTGCTCCCCTGCACAGACACGTCATTCTTCCCCAATCTCCACGGAATCCTTAAAACTTCTTTTAATAAATTTTTTCTTAGAGAATACCAGCAAGATATGGTTCTACAAGGCAGCAGTGCCTAGGGAAAGTAGAGTGAAGATGGTTCAACAATGATGAGAGGTGCTGGTTTGGTCACAGAAGGGGAAAGCATTGCCAGTGTTTATGCCGTTGAGATGCCTTTTAAATTTTTAGCTTAGGGATTATCAGGGCAACGTTTCCATGCCAGAGCATTTAATGAAGCATGCCCACCCAAATTCAGAGCTCAGTGTGATTAATACCGGCTTCTAAAAATACTGCTGCGTAAGGATTTAGCTCTTGCCAATGGAATCCATTCTTATGGCTGACTTATTCGTTCAGGAAGTGAGCAAACACTGCTACGGTGATTTAGGGTATTACAAAGGTATTTTCTCAGAGTTAATTTCAGCAGAGTCTGATCTTTCAGTTGCTTTGTTAATAAAATTTCCAGATTGTCTTTTTCCACACTGACACTTTACATACTTGTCTCTCATAGACTATAGATATCATGGGGACTTCTAGGACCTGATGATCTAATGCCATTATGGCATCAACGATGAACAGTGGCGAGGACTGAGCTCAATATTCCTTAATCTGCACATTCATTTTTAAAATCTAAATAAAATACTATACCGCATTTTCAAATGCAAATTTTCAAATGATGAACCTGCAAAGTATATCACAACATGGATGAATCTGGAGGACATTATGCTGAGTGAAATAAGTCAATCACAAAAGGACAGATATTGTATGAGACCACTATTATAAAAACCCAAGAAAAGGTTTACACATAGAAAAAAACAATCTTTGAGGGTTACGAGGGAGGGGATGAGTGGGTATGGGAAATCACTAACTAGAAAGCAGACAAGTGTTAACTTTGGTGAAGGGAAAGACAACACACAATATAGAGGAAGTCAGCACAACTTGACCAAGTCAACATCATAGAAGCCTCCTAGACACATCTTTTTTTTTTTTTTAATTGTACTTTAGATGAAGGTTTACAGTGCAAATTAGCTTCTCATTAAGCAATTAATACACACATTGTTTTGTGACATTGGTTGCTGTCTTAGTGATCTAGTACTGCTCTAACAGAAGTACCTCAGGTGGATGGCCTCAACAAAGAGAAGTTTATTTTCTCACAGTCCAGTAGGCTACAAGTCCAAATTCAGGGTGTTAGCTCCAGGGGAATGCTTTCTCCATTGGCTCTGGAGGAAGGTCCGTGTCATCAATCTTCCTTTGGTCTGGGAGCTTCTCTGGGCAGGAACCTCAGGTCCAAAGGACGCTCTCTGCTCCCAGCACTGCTTTCTTGGTGGTGTGAGGTTCCCATGTGTCTCTGCTTGCTTCTCCCTTTTGTATCTCAGAAGAGATTGGATTAATACACTGTCTAATCTTGTAAACCTCATCAGTATAACCTTGTCTTAGTGACAGAGTTTACAACACATAAGGAAATCACATCAGATTACACAATCATACAATACTGGGAATCATGACCCAGCCAAGGTGACAGATATTTTTTAGGGGACACAATTCAATCCATGACAGTTGCCAACACCATGACACGTCAACACTCTCCCGTTCTCAACCTTGGGTTTCCCATTACCAGCTTTCATGTCCCCTTCTGCCTTCTTGTCCTTGCCCCCGGGCTGGTGCATCCCTTTAGTCTCATTTTGTTTTATGGGCCTGTCTAATCTTTGGCTGCAAAGTGAACCTCAGGAGTGACTTCAGTACTGAGTTAAAAGGGTGTCTGGGGGCCATACTCTCAGAGTTTCTCTAGTCTCTGTCAGACCAGTAAGTCTGTTTTTTTTTTTTTTGGGGGGGGGGGGACTTAAAATTGTATTCTACGTTTTTCTCCTGCTCTCCGGGACACTTAATTGTGATCCCTGTTAGAGCAGTCAGTGGTGGTAGCTGGGCACCATCTAGTTGTGCTGGACTCAGTCTGGTGGAAGCTGTGGTACTTGTGGTCCATTAGTCCTTTGGACTAATCTTTCCCTCGTATCTTTGTTTTTTTTTCATTCTCCCTTGCTCTAGACAGATGGGACCAGTGGAGTATCTTAGATGGCTGCTCACAAGCTTTTAAGACCCCAGACACTACTCACCAAAGTAGGATTTAAACATTTTCTTTATGAACTATGTTATGCCAATTGATCTAGATGTCCTCTGAGACCACAGTCCCCAACCTTCAGTCCAGTGATTTGGTCACTCACGGAGTTTACAACCAAACATCTTGAGGGACCGAGTTACTAGGCTGATGGCTCGGAACCATGGTTTCAGGGGACATCTTGGTCAATTGGCATAACATAGTCCATAAAGAAAATGTTGTACATCCTACTTTGGTGAGTAGTGTCTTGTGAACTGCCATCTAAGGTACATCTGTTAGTCCCCTCCTGTCCAGAGTAAAGAAGAATGAAGAAAACCAAAGACACACAAGGAAAATATTAGTCCAAAGGATTAACGGACCACATGAACCACAGCCTCCATCAGCCTGAGCCCAGAAGAACTAGACAGTGCCCAGCTACCACCCCAAACACTCTGATGGGGTCCTGGACAGAGCAGGAGAGAAATGTAGAAAAAATTCAAATTCACAACAAAAGACCAACTTACTGGTCTGATAGAGACTGGAGGAACCCCTGAGACCATGGCCCCAGGACGCCCTGCTAACTTTGAACTGAAGTCACTCCAAAAGTCCACCTTTCAGCCAAAGATTAGACAGACCTATAAAACAAACCATAACACGTGTGAGGAAGGTGCTTCCTAGTTCAATCAAGTATATGAGACCAAATGGGCAACACTCGCCCAAAAGCAAGATGAGAAGGCAGGAAGAAACAGGAAAACTGGATGAATGGAGACGGGGAACCCGGGGTGAAAGGGGGAGAGTGCTGATACATCGGGGGGATCACAACAAATGTCACAGAACAATTTGTGTATAAATTTTTGAATGAGAAACTAATTTGCACTGTAAACTTTCACCTAAATCACACACACACACACACACACACATGCACACACACACATGCACACACACACACACACACACACAAAGGTAACTAACGTAAAACAGAAAAAAAGTTAATATTTTTACTGGTGCCTCTACTGTCTAGGATCTACACTTACCATGTGCAGGAAATGGATTCTTCAATAGCATTAAGCATGCTTAGAGAGGCGTCCCTGGGTGATGCAAACGGTTAACATGCTATCAAAAGGTTGGAGGCTTAAGTTCACCCAGAGGTGCCTTGGAAGAAAGGCCTGGTGATTTACTTCCAAAGGATCAGCAATTGGTAACCCTATGCAGCACAATTCTACTCTGATACACATGGTGTCACTGTGAGTCAGAATCACCTACATGGCAACTAGTGATCAGTATAATTTTATTTTTTACTTACAGAATGCAGAAATAACAAAGCCTGAGGTAGGAAGAACACATAGAATTTTAGGAACTGTCATCTTGGAGAGTCTCTCTGTCTTTTTTACCCATCTTTTCTCAACTTTAGCAGTTTTCCTCTGTTTGTTGGTAAATGATTACCCCATGGACTTAGTACAAACTCCTATCCATGGCATTTCTAGTATGACATTGCCATCTTGACCAAATCTACTCACATGTACTCTTCTTGCTTCAACAGGCAAGCAACTTGTCATCTTCCATCATATACTGCTTCCTCCATTGCCATTTGCTCTATATCTCAGCATGTATTTCTAACTATACCATATAGTTCACCCTGCCCTGGTGAACATAGAATTATGCAACATTTATACGTTTATAAACTTAAATGTCTCTCATTTCTGGCCATGTTAGCAGGGACAGCTTTTGAAACCAATGTTTGTCAATTTTATTTCTCTGTTAGATTATAAAATCATTGAAGGCAAAGAGTATTTGATGAAAATTTTATTAACTTGGTAGCACAATACAGTGGCAACACTCTCAAATCCTATGAAGTTACTTAGTGATATTTATATATGATGCCACAGGGTCACTATGAGTTGGAATTGACAGCATAAGGCTAGGATAATTCTAATTCATTCTGAGAAAGAATATTAAGTTAACATCTCTGCTACGAAAATGACCTGAGAGGAATAACTTAATTTTTTTTTTTCAATCAGGCAAGTATCTCTAATTCTCATGAACTTCCTATTTGTACCATAGAATAAATATAAAAGTGTTCATAAAATAATTCAATATCCCAGGTCACTTAGGAGTATGTTGTGTTTCTAAGGTCTAATGACTTATACTAGTATTTAGGCTCATTTCTTTATTCACATAAAACAGTAAAACGTATATTCTTAAATTTTTTACTTATTGCCTACTAAACTCTATTGTTTTGCTTATTAGATTAAAAATATTTTGTCTTAGTCATCTAGTACTGCTATAATAGAAATACCGCAAATGGATGGCTTTAACAAAGAGAAATTTATTTTCCAAATTCAGGGTGTCAGCTCCAGGGAAAGGTTTTCTCTGTCAGCTCTGGAGGAACGTCCTTTTCATCAGTCTTCTCCTGGACTAGGAGCTTCTCTGCGGAGGAACCCTGGGTCCAAAGGACATGCTCTGCTCCTGGCACTGCTTTCTTGGTGGTAAGTTGTGCCCCCCTCTCTGCTTGCTTCCTTTTCCTTTTTATCTCTTGTGAGGTAGAAGGTGGTGCAGGCCACATCCTAGGAACTCCCTTTACATAGGATCAGGGATGTGACCTGGGTAAGGGTGTTACAATCTCACCTTAATCCTCTTTAACATAAAATTACCATCACAAAATGGAGGACAACCACACAATACTGGGAATCATGGCCCAGCCAAATTGATACACACATTTTTTTGGGGGACATAATTCAATCCATGACACATTTTTTTCTCTTGAAATATTTTCAGAGCATTAGGACAATTTCAGAAAAATTAAAGGAAATTTAGCAAAGATTTAGTACTGTATTTTCATTATATGTATGTATGTATGAAAATATTGTGCATTAGGGGAAAGTTTACAGAGCAAATTAGATTCCCATTCAATAGTTTGTACACAAAGCATTTCATGGACTTGGTTTCATTCCCCATAATGCATGTGGCCTCTCTCCATTTCTACACTGGTTTTCCCATTTCCTTTCATCCTGATTTTCTACTCTTTCCTGCCTTCTCATCTTTGCTTTCAGCCTAATATTGCCCTTCGATGTCGTATAATTGATTGTTCTAAGGAGCACGTTCCTCTCAGGTGTTATTATTTATTTTATGGGACTGTCTTTTGTTTGGCTGAAAGGTGGTCTTCAGGAATGGCTTCAGTCCCAGCTCAGAGGGGTGTCTTAGGGCCATAGTCTTGGGGCTTCCTCCAGTCTCTAATGGACCTATAACTCTGGTCTTTTTTGTGAATTTGATGTTTTGTTCTAATTTTTCTCCTGCTCTGTCCGGGAACTTCTGTTGTGATTCCAGTCAGAGTGGTTGGTAGTGTTAGCTGGGCACCAATTAGTTCTTCTGGTCTTGGGGTCATGTAGGCTGTGGTTCATGTGGTCCGTTAGACCTTTGGACTACTTGCTCCCTTGAGTCTTTGGTTTTCTACACTCTCCTTTGTTCTGGACAGGAAGAGACCAATAGCTGTATCTTAGATGGCCACTCACAAGTTTTTAAGACCCTAGATGCTACTCATCAACGTAGGTTGCAGAACTTTATGAACTATGTTGTGCCAATTGACATAGATGGTCCCCGAGTCTATGGTCCTTTGCCTTGCAGCCTAGGAACTTCATCTTGTGAGATGTTTGGTTATGTTTAAGAGTTTCCCTAACTATACCCCTTGTGTGCTCCATTGTCTATATTAATAGGTGAGGCGCACCTACAGTTATGTATGTAGAAACATCCACCACCAACCTGTATCTGCCAGTAGGTGTACTCCCTTACACCTCTTAACATATCTATCCACCTATGTATCTATTTGCAAATTACTGTTGGTTAATTCTATTGCTGTAAGATTGTCTGTGCTGTAGTAGTTACCGTAGTTGCCCTTTATTGTTGCATTCCTCCCAGTGTCTTCTCTTGCCTTGGTCATGTTTTGCTGACTTCTCCCATATTATGTATTACCTCTTCCCTTTACCAATATTAACACATCCTTCTATCTATTTTATGGAGCCCTGGTGGTGCAGTGGTTAAGAGCTCAGGCTGCTAACCAAAAGGTTGGCAGTTCAAATTCACCAGCCGTTCCTTGGAAACCCTATGGGGAAGTTCTACTCTGTCCTATAGTGTCGCTGTGAGTCAGAATTGACTCAACAGAAAGGGTTTTTTTTTTTTCCTATTTGGTAATTTTCCCTTCTTCCCCCTCCCATCCCTGGTAACCATCAAATAATTTTTTTTCTGCATGTAAACCTTTCATTGTTACTTTATAGTAGTGGTCTCGAACTGTATTTGTCCTTTTGTGATTGGCTTATTTCACTCAGCATAATAGTCTCCAAACTGATCCATGTTGTGCAGTGTTTCACAGATTTGTCATTATTCTTTATTGCTGCATAGTATTCTATTGTGTGTGTGTGTGCCACAGTATGTTAATTCATTCATTTGTTGATAGGCACTTATATTGTTTCCATCTTTTTCCTGTTGTGAATAATGCTGCAGTGAACATGGCTGGACATACATCTATTCATGTCACAGCTTTTATTCCTTCAGGGTATATACCTAGGACTGGGATTCCTGGATCATACAGCATTTCTATTTTTAGCTTTTTGAGGATGTGCAATGCCATTTTCCATAGTGGTTATACTATTTTATATTCCCACCTGCAGTGTATAAGAGTTCCAATCTCCCTGTAGCCTTTCAACATTTATTATTTTCTGTTTTTTTAATTAGTGCCTTTAATGTTGAGGTGAGATGGTATCTCACCATAGTTTTGATTTGCATCTCTCTAGCTGCTAACGATCATGAGCATTTCTTCATATGTTTGTTAGCTGTCTGAATGTCTTTTTGGTAAAGTGTCTGTTCATATCCTTTGCCCATTTTTTAATTGGATTATTTGCCTTTTCATTATTGGGGTGCTGAGGTTTTCTACAAATTTTAGAGATTAGACCCTCGTTTGATATGTTGTAGCCAAATTTTTTTCCTCAATCTGTAGATTCTATTTTTACTCTTTTGGAGAAGTCTTTTGTTGAACATTGTTTAATTTTTGTTGTTGTTAGGCGCTGTCAAGTTGGTTCTGACTCACAGTGACCCTGTGTGCAACAGAACGAAACACTGCCTGGTCTTGTGCCATCCTCACAATCATTGTCATCCTTGAGACCATTGTTGTAGCCACTGTGTCAATCCGTCTCGTTGAAGGGCTTCCTCTTATTCGTTGACCCTCTGCTTCACCAAACATGATGTTCTTCTCTAGGGATTGGGTCCTCCTGATAACATGTCCAAAGTAAGTGAGACAAAGTCTTGCCATACTTGCTGTTAAGAAGCATTCTGGTTGTACTTCTTCCAAGACAGATTTGTACGTTCTTCTGGCAGTCCATGGTTTATTCAACATTGTTCACCGACACCATAATTCAAAGGCATCAATTCTACCGTCTTTATTCATTGTCCAACTTTTGCATACGTATGCGGTGATTGAAAACACCATGACTTGGGCCAGGCGCACCTTCGTCCTTAAAGTAACATCTTTGTTTTTTAACACTTTAAAGGTCTTTTGCAGCAGGGTGTGCATTTTTAGTTATGTCTGGTGTTCTCTTTATGCCATATATTAGGGCCTTAGTGTGGTCCCTATTTTTCCCCCATGATCTTAATAGTTTTAGGTTTTATATTTAGGTTTTTGATCAATTTTGAGTTAGTTCTTGCGTATAGTGTGCGGTATGGGTCCTGTTTCATTTTTCTACAGATAAATATCCAGTTTTGCCAGCATCATTTGTTGAAGAGATTGATCTTTCCCCCATTTAATGGGCTTTGGCCTTTTGTCAAAGATCAGCTGTCCATAGGTGGATGGATTTATGTCTGGGTTCTCAATTTTTTTTCATTTTCCATTTCTATGTGTCTGTCGTTGTACTAGTACCACGCTGTTTTGACTACCATGTCTGTTCTGAGATCAGGTAGCGTGAGGCCTCCTGCTTTGTTTTTCTTTTTCAGTAACGTTTTACTTATCTGGGGCCTCATTCCTTTCCATATAAAGTTAATGATCAGTTTTTCCATCTCGTTAAATAATGCTGTTGGAATTTGGATCTGTATTGCATTATGTTTGTAGATTGCCTTGGGTAGTATTGACATTTTCGCAATGTTGAGTCTTCCTATCCAAGAGTATAATAGGTTTTTCCATTTATTTAGGTCTCTTGCTATAGTGTTTTGTAGTTTTGTATATATGGGTCTTTTTCTTCCGTGATTATAATTTTTTCCAAGTATTTTCTCTTTTTGAGAGTTATTGTAAATGGTATTATTTTCCTGATTTCCTTCTCAAAGTTCTCTTTTTTGGTGTTGACGAATCCAACTGATTTTTCTATGTTGATCTCGTATCCTGCTGTTTAGCTGAATCCTTCCATTAGTTCTAGTAGTTTTCTCATGGAATCTTTGGGGTTCTCTGTGTATAGTATCATATCATCTGCAAACAGGGATAGTTTTATTTCTTCCTTACAAATTCGTATGTCCTTTATTTTCTTTTATTGCCCTATTGCTCTAGTTAGGCCTTCCAGCACAATATTAATAGGAGTGGCAATAAAGGGCATCTTTGTCTGGTTCCCATTCTCAAGGAGAATGCTTTCAGTCTGTCTCCATTGTGAATAATGTTGGCTGTTGGTTTTTTATAAACGCTCGTTATTATGTTTAGGTATACCCTTCTATTCCTATTTTGCTGAGAGGTTTTCTCAGAAATTTGTGTTAGACTTTATCAAATGCCTTTTTGCACCAATTGAGATGATCATGTGATTCTTTTCTTTTGTTCTATTTATGTGGTGGATTAGGTTGGTTGATTTTCTAATGTTGAACCATCCTTGCATACCTGGTACGAATCCCCATTGATCATGGTGTGTTATTCATTTATTTTTTGATATGCTGTTTAATTTTAGAATTTTGTTGAGAATTATTCGTCTATATTCATGAGGGATATTGGTCTATAATTTTCTTTTTTTGCTGTGTCTTTGGCTGGCTTTTGTATCAGGTTTATGTTGGCTTGATAGGATGAATTTGGGAGTATTCCTTTCTTTTCTATGTTCTGAAATAGTTTGAGTAGTATTGATGTGAGCTCTTCTCTGAATAATTGGTAAATCTGGTCTTGTTGAGTCATTCTATTGGTTTTCTGTTCTCTATTTCATTTATTTTCTTTCTTCTGGTGACTGTTGGCTTCTTTTGCTGCTTTCTTTCTATTTCTTCCAGATGTAGGGTTAATGATTTGACTTTTCCCTTTCTTCTTTTTTGACGTGTATTTATTGCTATAAATTTTCCCTTGAGCACTACTTTGGCTGTGTCCTAAAAGTTTGGTAAGACCTATTTTCATTCTTATTTGATTCTAGGTATTTTTTTTAAATTTTATCCTTGACTTTTTCTATTACCTAGTGGTTTTTTACATAAGGTGTTTTTAGTTTCCATGTATTTTAGTTTTTTCCTTGCTCTTATTGTTATTGATTTCAGCCTTTATAAAATTGTGATCAGAGAAAATGTATTGCATTTTGTAAAATGTATTAAAATCATGCAAATGAAAAATGTGTATTATTTTGATGTTTTGGATTGTATTGAGGCTTTTTTTGTGACCTAAAATGTGGTCTATTCTAGAAAATGATCCATGTTCATTGGAAAAGAAAGTATAATTTGCTGCTGTTGGGTGGAGTGTTCTGTATATACGTATGAGGTCAAGTTGGTTGATTGCAGCCATTACATCTTCCGTATCTTTGCTGAGTTTCTTTCTAGTTGTTCTGTCCTTCATTGAAAGTGGTATGTTGAAATCTCCTACTATTATTGTGGAACTGTCTATTTCTCTTTTCAACGTGGTTAGAGCTTGTTTTATGTATTTTCATGCATTGTTATTGCATGCGTATATATTTATTATGGTTATGTCCTCTTGGTGGATTGACATTCTAATCATTATATAATGTCCTTCCTTATCTTTTATGGTGGATTTTGTTTTATAGTCCTTTTTATCAGAGATCAATGTTGCCATTCCTGCTCTGTTTTGGTTATTGTTTAGTTGATATATTTTTACCATCTTTTGAGTTTTAGTTTATTTATGCCTTTGTGTCTAAGGTGTGTGATGGGTCATGCTTTTTTAAATCCATTCTGCCACTCTCTGTTTCTTTACTGGTGCATTTAAGCCATTTACATTCAGTGTGATTATCGATAGGTATGGGTTTACTGCTGTCACTTCATTGAGTTTTGTGTGTGTGTGTTATGTTGATTTTTTTTTGTTCTGCTTAATTTTCTGCGCTGATTTCTTTTTACCTGTAGATGTTATTTTCATTTCTTTCATTGTTGTTGATTTTGTGATTATTGAGACTTTATGTTTTCTTCTTTATTATTTCGATGAGTAGGTTTGTTAACTTTCTTTGTGGTTACCTTGAAATTTACCTTTGTCTTCCTAAGTTTAAAACAGTCTTTTATTTCTTGATATCATTTTTACTTTCTATCCATATGAAAGTTGTAGAACTACACCATTTATTTCCCCTTTTTGTTTTGATGTTGTGTCATTTACAGGTTGACTCCTTTGGTTCCGTTTAAGTGTTTTTGCTCTGTTTTAATTTTGGAAATTCTTTATCCGGGTTGGTATCTGGCTGATGCTGTCCTGTGTCCTAATCTCAGGTTGTCATTTGATGTTGTTCGTTCTCTGGCTCAAGGACTCCCTTTAATATTTCTTATAAGATTGGTCTGGAGCCCTGGTGGCACAGTGGTTAAGAGTTTAGCTTCTAACCAAAAGGTTGGTAGTTCAAATCCACCAGCCACTCCTTGGAAACCCTATGGAGCAGTTCTACTCTGTCCTATAGGATAACTATGAGTGAAAGTAAACTCAATGGCAACAGGTTGTGGAAGGTTGGTGTGGTTTTTGTAAATTCCCTTAATTTCTGTTTATTTGGAAATGTCCTAATTTTTCCATCATATTTGAGAGATGATTTTGCTGGATATAGTCCTGGTGGCACATTGGTTAAGTGCTATGGCTATTAACCAAAAGGTCAGCAGTTCGAATCCACCAGCTGCTTCTTAGAAACCCTATGTGGTAGTTCTAGTCTGTCCTATCAGGTTGCTGTGAGTCTGAATCAACTTGATGGCAACTTTTTTTTTTTTGTAAATACAGTTCTTGGTTGGCTTTTTTTCCCCACAGAGTTTTATATATGTCATTTTGTTGCCTTCTTGCCCACATGGTTTCTGCCAAATAATCAGAGCTTAGTCTTACTGGTTCCCTTTTGTAGGTGACTTTTCATTTTTCCTGAGCAGCTCTCAGGATTCTTTGTTTTCTTTGGTTTTGGTAAGTTTGATTATGATACGTCTTGGTGACTTTTTGGGGGGTCTGTCATAAGTTGGAATTGACTTGACGGCAAAGGTTTTTTTTTTTTTTTCTTATAAGGGGTTCATTGAGCCTCTTGGATGAATATCTTCTCATCAAAGGGAATTTCCCATCAGCAAATCTTTGACAATTCTCATTGTGTTTTCCATTGTCTCCCCTTGTTCTGGAACTCTGTTCACATGCAAATTTTCCCTCTTGATAGTGTCTTGTATAATTCTTAGGCTGTCTTCATTTTTCTTCTTTCTCCGTTTTCCTCAAACAAATTGGTGTCAAGAGATTTGTCCTCAATTTAGCTAAGTCTATGTTCCACTAATTTATTTCTGTTCCTTTATCCTTCTCTTCTGTTGTCTATTTCTGATATTTTATTGTTAAACTTTTGGATTTCTAGTTGCTCTTTTTGTATGGTTTCTCCTTGTCTATTTATTTTGTCGTTTTGTTCTTGTGTTGTTTTCCTGAATTTTTCTATTGTCTGTGTTTTCCTTGATCTCTCTGATAATCCTCTATATTAGTCTTTTGATTGACTATTTCTTCTTCCAGAAGGTTTTCTGTTTTTTTATTTTGGTCACTTGCTAGTGCCATCTTGATCCGATTCTTTAATTGATTTACTATTGTCTCTTATCTCTGAGGCTTCAAGGTGTTAATTTATTTATGGATTTATTGTATGTTTGTTTGCTGTGTCCTGATTTTTTGTTTAGTTTTGTTTTTATATATCTGAGTAGGCAGGGTATAAGTGCTGCTCTTGTCACTAGTCTGGTAGCTCTGGAACACTCACCTCCTGTGTCCGGGTAGGTAGGGCAGTGACTGGGTGTGTGAGCGTGGTTCTCTGTTCACCGATCTTGCGAGGTGGCTAAGGATGTAGCTGGTATTCCTGGGAAGATGATATGTATGTCAAGCTGGTCAGCTATGAGTGGGTGCAGGGATAGTTCTCACTGGTGGCTGGATTGGGTGTAGTGTGTGTGCATACTGTCAGTTGCCACGTGTTCTGAGCGAGGGTGCCCAGGTCACCTGTCACCAGGTGGATGCCACGAAAACTCTCACCGATGGTCCTGGGTAGGCTGGGCTGGGTGGGGGTAGTCAAAGCCAGGCACAAGCCTCCAGTTGAGGGGGTGGGGGTGTGATGCAGGGTGAAAGGCATATACATATATTTTGTAAGTGATTGTATTTTGAGAGAAAGTTCATTTGGAAGTTAAGGGTTCAGGCTCTGACTCCACAAACTTGGGATTCCAATTCTAGCTTTGTGGCTTTGAGCAAGCTTCTAAAGCATGCCAAGCCTCAATTTTCTGATTTGTAAAATGGGGAGAATACCTGTACATACTTCATAGGGTTGTTGTGATGATTAAATGAGACACTCTTTCTAATAAGACCTGGAGAGTTTTGTTTAGGAATTTATTTAACAAATACTTAATATCTGGTGAACAGGCACAGTTGTAAATCTTTACAAATAATAACTCATTTATTACTTCATTTAATAGTTAAATCATAATAACTTCTTAAGGTAGGCACTCTTAATATTTTTATTTTATAGTTGAGGAAACTGAGAGGCCAAGAGTTTAAGATAACTGCTCTGCGCTGTTAGACAATATCAGAGCCAAGATGCACTATGGCTGGATGGGCTCAAGAATTCATGGCCCTAAATGACATTGCTTTTTTTCTGGTCTTCATTTCTGCAAAAAACCAAAAAACAAAAAAAGTAATTACATTGTTATGATCAAGATTTTCATGTAATTTGTATTTGATTGACAGTTGTTACCTAAATGTTTAAAAATATGTTGTGTTTAAAGTATATAAAATTCAAACATATTTTCATCAAAATATAAATTAAATGCATAAAATTGAAAATTTAAATTATTTTCATATTTTTCAAAAATTATTTTTAATAAAACATTGAAAATTATATATTAAGACCAAAAGTGAAATAAAAACCAAAAAAACCAAACTTGTTGCCTTCGAGTCACTTCAGACTAATAGGAACCGTATAGAACAGAGCAGAACTGCCTCACAGGGTCTCCAGGTAGCGGGTGGTGGATTAGAACTGCTGACCTTTTGGTTAGCATCGAACTCTTTATGACTGCACCACTAGGGCTTCAAATGTGAAATATAATATATTAATTAAAAAAAAATAAAAATTGACTAAACCTGAAATTTGAATTCAAAATTTTGAAAATTTAATGAAATCATATTACATAGTTCAGACACGCGATCCCTCACATTACATATTTTAATAAAAACTCTTCCCAGTCGTAGCAATCAATGTCTATCTAGTTGCCATTTAGAATGATGCTTCACACATGTTATATTTTTGTTGTTAGCTAGTTGAGTCTGCTCTGACTCATGGCGATCCAATGGACACAGAACAAAATACCGCCTGGTCGTGTGCCATCTTCATGATCACTGATATACTTGAGTACATTGTTGTGGCAACTGTCTCTTTTGAGTGTCTTTCAGCATAGGGAGCTCATCTTTCAGCACTGTATTGGACAATGTTCTGTTATGATCCATAGGGTTTTCAATGGCTAATATTTGGAAGAGATAGGTAAGCCTTTCTTTCTAGTCTGTCCTGGTCTTGAAGCGCCACTGAAACCTGTCAATCATGAGTGACCCTTGTGATGTTTGAGATACCAGTGACACAGCCTCTAGCAAGTCACCACAGTACAACAAGCTGAGAACCAGGAGGTGGATATTATGCGTATCGGTTACCGCCTGCTATCAAGTTCATTCTGACTCATGGTGTCCCCGTGTGTATCAGGGTAGAACTGTGCTCCAGAGGGTTTTCAAGGGCAGATTTTTTTCAGAAGTAGATCACCAGGACTTTCTTCTGAGGCTCTCCTGGGTGGACTCAAACCTCCAACCTTTTGGTTAGCAGCCAAGTGTGTTAATCATTAACAGGGACTCTGATGTTACATCATGTTATTGTTGTTATTGTGTTCCGTCAAGTCAATTCTGACTCACAGTGACCCTATAGGACAGAGGAGAACTGCCTTATAGGGTTTTCTAGGCTGGAATCTTTACGGGAGCAGATCCCCAGTTCTTTTCTCCTGTGGGGCTGCTGGTGGGTTGGAATTGCTAAACTTTTGGTTAGCAGGGCTGCTTGATGCTATATCTAGACCTCCTTAAATACAAATTTAAGAGTAATGTGAATTGTTTAAAATTGCAAAATGTTTTTCACATGCCACATGCAGCTGTTACAAATACTAATTTGTGAGAAGTTCTGAAAGGATAAATTGGAGACAAAGAGAAACAAGAAAATGGGTACTTGGCACTACTAGGAACAGAAACTTGTTTTGCAGGAATCTATTGTACATACCCTATCTGAAAAGGATGATTGCTGTGATCCTCTCTTGCCTAAGCGTTATTACTGCTCAACTCTTCCCCACACTCTGCAGCACTGTCCATCTCCAATGTCAGCAGTGACACAACCCATAAACCCTTGTAGCATTCAGACATAATTTTGTTTCCAGGACATAGGACTAGATGTGAAATATTTCCCTGGGCCTGAATTGTGTTACTCATGAGAGAGATATTTAGGGTTATGGGTATTGCCATTCCAGTGCTGAGCACCATGCCCTGAGAGACAGAAATGTCCAGGTGTTCTTTAATATAATTATTTTTGTTTGTTTATGGTGTCTGAGACACTCTAAAGTGCCCTTCTTGCATAGCCGAAGGGTGATACTGCCTAACTACTAAGTACAGGACCAGGGCATTTTTTTAGATGAGGCAGATATTTGATCGCATCTTAAAGGAGATATAGCCCCATGGGGCATGTTCCTGAGGGCATGTGCAAAGGCCCAGAGGTACATAGGAGCATAGCATCTTCTGGGAACTGCAGACATGTCTGTGTGGCTAGAGCACAGGATGCTGGGAGGTGAAGCAGGAGAGTTAAGTTGGGATACATCACAGGGACCTGAAGGGCTATTTTAAGGAATTTAATCCTGAAGTCTTAAAGAGTCTTATACAGAGAAAGTGTTTGATTACATTGATCCTTGGATGTGGAAGATAGGAGCAGGGCAAGAACAGAGGCAGAGACACCAATTAGGGGAACAACTATCTCAGCGAGAAACAATGATGACCTTAACAAAGATGTGGTAGTAGAAATGGAAGTGTTGAGACAAGCTGAGAGGGATTTGGGATATAGTGAAAAGCTGAATGTAAAGGTAGGCCTGGCACATAGTAGTAGTTTAATAAATGTTTGTTGAAGTAAAATGTGCTTCTGTTTACTGTGCCTCCAGCATTTTAACTACACTATCACATGCCTTTGCTTAACTATGAATTCATTTGAATATATTGTTTTGATACTTTGAATTGCAAAGTGAGTAAATTTTTTTTCACCAAGGAAAGGTTGATTCCAAGAGTCTGTGGCAAGAAGTTCACTGCGAAGTCGAGTCTGATATTGTTACACAGCTGACTTCATTCTCAGTGTGAACAGTTCTTGACTGTTGTCTCCTTGGGTTCAAGAAGTTCATCTCACAGGTCCATCAGGTCATAGATAATTGGATGGTCATAGATATTTGGGTTATAATGTACACTGCTCATCAACAAGTTTTCTGTACATAATATACTGCCCTTCAGTTACCATTGCTAAGATTCTTTGTCTACTTCTCCCAGTGGAAAAATTTTGCAATCATTCTTAGATTTTCTGAATAGCTTGAACTTTTACAGAATGTTCCCTTTGTTTTTTAAAGTGCCGAATCATTCATTCCTAAATCAAGTTTAACCTAAAAAGACTTTGGCGGGGTTTACCTAAAAGGACTTCATGTGACCTTTCAAAACTGACTAGGGGAAGATTTATAACAAATGTAACTTGAACTTGGCCTGAAAGTTTGAAAGTCATAGGCAATGGGGCTTATGTTTCTTTGGTATCTCTCTTTAAAAGCCTCTTCTTATTCATGCGTACTAAACCTGTTTTTTCAAGTGATCCACTTGACCTTTTGATGCAAGTTCAATACCGCTGGTCACGAAAACTTATCTTAACCTTAAATGGAGGAATATGAAAAGTCCAGACTTAACAACAAGGCACTCCACAACTAGTCATCTCTGCTACTGCTACTGACTGTGCGCTCCAGTTCCAATAACCACTTCTGTTCCGATTCTACGTACCTGAGTGTAGGCGCTGAAAATTCCAAACTAAGATAGGGACCCTAACATGCTTTTATCCATTTTCTCCAGAAATTGGAGTCTGGTTCCTTAACCTAGCTTTGGAACTGGTTAGTGGGAACCAGGTTGGGGTGTGTGTCAAGATTTATAGTTTGAATAATTTGAGATGTTAACGCAACATCTAAATGGAGATATCAAACAGACAATTGATGTGGGCATGTGAAGCTCCATCGGGAATGGAAATATAAATTTTAGGATCATAGTGTTAGATTAACTTTGAGGCCATCGTGGTAACGGATCCATAAATCACATTATAGCAAGTCTAAAATTTTGCTAATTAACTCTTTTTTCCTACATTAAACCTGTGTTTTTTAATTTAATGATTTTGGATAATAAGATTTCTTCTGGAACATAGCTTTTGCGTTACTAGTGATCAGACTGTACCAACGTATGCTT
Source organism: Dugong dugon (assembly GCA_030035585.1). Lineage (NCBI taxonomy): Eukaryota > Metazoa > Chordata > Mammalia > Sirenia > Dugongidae > Dugong > Dugong dugon. The sequence continues at coordinate 45,348,620 of CM057474.1, forward strand.
GTCTGAGCAGTGTGTAACACGGATTTTATTTCTTTGCTTCATTGACAACATTGTGTATTATTTTTAAAATCTTTGCTAATTTTATACATGAAGAATGATGGAACATTGTTTTAATCTGCACTTTGATTATTAGTGAGATTGAGCATTTTTCATGTATTTATTGATCATTTGTATTTCTTCCTTACTGAATTGCCTGTTTATGACTTCTTGCCATTTTCTCTTAAGAATTCAATGTTTGTATTAATAATTTGTGAAAGCTTTTTATATAGCAATGGCATTGCTCCTGTGGATGCCATTTATATTGAAAAAATTTCCCCAGTTGTCATTCTCCTTTTCGTTAAAAAAGTGTTTTTTGTTGTTGTTGCTTTGACCTACATATTTAAATTTTTAATAGTTCAATCATTCTGTTACTTTTCGGTTTGTGCCTTTGGTGTTTTGGAAGAATGTTCTCCATCCATAGATTATTTAAATATTTACATATTTTCCTAGTACATTAATGATTTCATTGAAAAATTTAACCATCTTGGGTTTATTTTTGTGTATGGGGTGAAATAAGGCTTTAAGCAATTTTTCTAAGTAGCTAAACATTGTTTCAGCACGGTGTAGTTCTGTTAGGCATATTTGTTTCTACTGGTCAATTTAGTAGCTAGGTGGTGCAAAGCGTTTGGGCTGAACTACAGATCTAAAGATTGCAGTTCAAATCCACCCAGCAGAACTGTGAAAGTAAGCTTGGTTATCTGTTTCTGTAAAGATTAAAAGAAAAACAAAAACCCCGAAAACTAAACCTGTTACCGTCAAGGCGATTCTAACAGAAGCAGACTGCCACATCTTTCTCCCACAGAGTGGCTGATGGGTTCGAACCACCAACATTTGGTTATCAGCCTAGGGCTTAACCATCGTGCCACCAGCTCTCCTTCTATAAAGATTACAGCCGAGAAAACCCTATGGAGCAGTTCTACTCTGTAACACATACGGTGGCCGTGAGTCAGAATTGACTCCATAGTAATTTTTTTTTTAATAACATAATAGAAAATAACATAGCCAAGTAGTTTAACATGCATCTGCCTCTAAAGGGTATTAAAATACTTACTGATTATTTGGGAAAAGTATGCTCTTTAGCCTCTGAGAGGAAAAAAAAATGAAACTATTTAAACTCCATTCCTCTCTGACATAATTACTATTTCTACCTTCTCATAGTAAGGGAATTAAAACAAAAAAAAAAACCCAAACTCATTGCCATGTAATTGATGCTGACTCATAGCAACCCTACAGGACAGGGTAGAACTGCCCCATAGGGCTTCCAGGGAGCACCTGGTGGATTTGAACTACCAATCTTTTGGTTAGCAGCCAAAGCCCTTAACCACTACACCACCAGGGTTTCCAGGTAAGGGAATTAACATCCCCATATGCCCATGTTAGAAACCTCTAAGAAATACACTTGTGCCCTGAGGATTCTAACTCTTTCAAACATGATCCCTTTGTCCACCACTTCATTTTTTTGGTATAAAGATAAAAATGAGAGTATATGCACATATCTTTAAGACTCTCAGTTACTCCTTGTGAGTTACTTCTCTATTGCATGGAAGATTTGTAAACAAGAATGCTTAAAGCCTTTTCTCCTAATTCTTTTCAAGATTTTAATTATTAAAATCTTTTTATTTTATGCATTTTCTCTTTAGCTTTATAATTGTGTCTATATAAGCTTATCAACACAAATTTATTGATCTCCTTGGAATAGGTAGAATGCCTGTATCTACATATATTAGTTTCCTAAGACTACTGTTACAAAATACCAGAAACCGATTGGCTTATAAGAACAGGAACTTATTATCTCACACTTTGGAGGCTAGAAGTCCAAATCAACATGTCTAAGTCTCTAGGGGAAGGTCCTTTCTTATCTCTCCCAGCTTCTTGTAGCCCCAGGCATTCCTTTGCTTGTAGATGTATCTTCATATGGTGCCCTTCCTCTGCCTGCCTTTCTGTGTCCCTTTTTCTCTTTTATAAGGACACCACTTAGATTGGATTAGGACCCACCTTACTCCGTTATGACCTCATGTTAACCAATAACATCTTCAAAGATCCTATTTCCAAACAAGGCTATATTCATAGGTAACAGAGGTTAAGACTTTAATATATATTTTGAGGGGACACAATTCAATCTGTAACACTGGCTCCATTCTGTTCAAGTAGAGCAGTCCTGGAGTAAATGCAATTATTTATTCATTTCTACCTATGCCTGTCTGTTTGTGTCTTTGTCCATCTACTGAGATTGAAAATAGCCAAATCTAATAAAAATAATAAAGACATCGTAACACAGTATCTCATAGCGTGTAGACAGCCACAGTGGGTAAATAAGCATTTGGAGTTTATAGATAATCATGAAGACAATGCTTATAAAACAAGTATTTCCTTATGTTTTCGTGGTCTTGGATACGGAGAATGTTGATGGCTTGCACAGTGATTCTGGTCCATTGCTAATCTGATGATGTCTTCCTCAACCCAATCTTATTTCCTTCTGTTCCTTTTTAAGCCTCTTTTATAACCTACTTGCTAGCTTATTCATTAATAAATGAAACACTTCACTAAGGACAGATTCTCTTTCTTTTTCATCTTTTTTTTTGTTTTTTAACTCTTCTGCAATGGGATCTTGTATCAACTAAAAACGATAATTGGAAAGGAAAAAAACAAACAAACAAACCACAAAAAGATATTTCATGAAGAATCCTGGAACTATACTGTCATTCAGTCTACAGGGAATCTGCAATAAAGAATGAGGTAGAGAGGCAAGAATAAATGCTGAATTAGGAAGCAAGCTCAAGAGAAACTTGGAAGTCCATTGTCACACAATTATAGTTTAGGGCAGGGTTCTTTTGTTTCAATTACAGGATGCTAATTTTTTATCGTGGTAAAATATACACCACATTAAATATGCCATTTTAACCATTTTCAAGTGTACAATCCAGTGACATTAATCAGTAATAATGTTGTGCAACTATCACTAACTATTGTTTCCAAAACTTTTTCATCACCCCAAACAGAAACTCTATATCCATTAAACAATAATGACCCATTTCCCCCAGCCCATGGTTACCACTAATCTGCTTTCTGTCTCTATGCATTTGTCTATTTTAGAGATTTCATAGAAATAGGATCATACAATATTTGCCTTTTTGTCTCTGGCTCATTTCACTCAGCATAATGTTTTCAGGGTTCATTGATGTCACAGCATGTATTAGAATGTCGGTCCTATTTACGGCTGAATAATATTCCATTGTATTTTGTGTGTGTGTGTGTGTGTGTATACCACATTGTATTTATCCACTCAAGGGATGCTAAGTTTTTAAATTAAGGGTTTGTGTGTATGTGTTTAATAAAAATGACAAGAGGAAAGAGATACTAATTTTATAGTTATCCATGTTGTAGCTACAGTCAGATTGTTCAAACACCATGATAAAAGTCTCACTGTGGCTTGTTGTTGTTATTAGTTGCCATTGAGTCATCTCCAACTCATGATGACCTTATGTATAACAGAATGAGACTTTGCCCGGTCCTGCACCATCTTTATGATTACGGTGTGTTTTAGTCCATTGCTTTTGCTATAGTGTCAATCCACTTCATTGAGGGTTTCCTACATCCAAAAAAAAAAAATAATTTTATTGTATTTTAGGTGAAAGTATATAATACAAATTAGTTTTTCATTCAAAAATTTATATACATATTGTTTTGTGACATTGGTTGCAATTCCTGTAATGTGTCAGTGGTCTCCCCCTTTCTCTTTCCACCCTAGGTTCTCTGTGTCCATTTGTATAGTTTTCCTGTCCCTTCCTGCCTTCTCCTCTTTGCTTTAGGGCCAATGTTGCCCATTTGGTCTCATATACTTGATTGAACTAAGAAGCACGTTCCTCACGTGTGTTGTTTGTTTTATAGGCCTGTCCAATCTTTGGCTAAAAGGTGGACTTTGGGAGTGGCTTCAATTCTGAGTTAATGGGGTGCCCGGGGGCCATAGTCTTGGGGCTTCCTCCAGTCTCTGTCAGACCAGTAAGTCTGATCTTTTTTTGTGTGTGAATTTTGTTCTACATTTTTCTCTTCCTCTGTCCAGGACCCTCTACTGTGAACCCTATCAGAATGGTAGGAAGTAGTAGCTGGGTACCATCTAGTTCTTCTGGGCTCAGGCTGTTGGAGGTTGTGGTTCATGTGGTCCATTGGTCCTCTGCACATATATTTAACTTGTGTCTTTGGTTTTCTTCATTCTCCTTTGCTCCAAACACGATGGGACCAGTAGATGTGTCTTAGACGGCTGTTCACAAGCTTTTAAGATCCCAGAGGCTACTTACCAAAGGGGTGATGTAGAACATTTTCTTTATGAACTATAAGCGCAGGGTTCTTCACCTGAGACCAGGATTGACTTTGTGATGTTGGAGGAAGGAATGAAGTAAGTCCTAAATGTTCTAAAATTCAATGCAAAATTTTGCATGTATCTGATTATGTACATTTTTTTGGGGGGGTTCATAACTTTAATCAAGTATCCATGGGAATCTGGGACCACAAAATTTTAAAGAACCATGCAAATCAAATAGCCTGAGTTACAAGAATTATTAGGAGTATCTTCTTTTGAGTCACGTAAGGAAATTAAATTTAAAAAAGATATTCTTCTTTCTTCCCCCCTTTGCTCTAATGCTCCCTTTGATGAATTTAATGTTTTTAGAGTTATTTTACTAAAAGTTACAGAAATGAACAATTTGGAAAATACGTTGAGCTACTCGAACCCACAAATTGGCAGAAAGCTTGCCATAAATGTTCACCATGGTGCTTCTGAGAAGCAGTAAGATAGAAAAGAGCAAGGAAAAGAAGTATCCTTCTACCTTTTTAGCTTATGCTGCTCCCTATCAGCCGACATTGTCATATCTGGATGCCTAGAAGCCCAATAGATTTGGCATAAAGTTCAGTTGCCAATTATCATGGAAAAACCAGAGAATCCTTGCAGGATGTTCAAATCCTCTACCTAAGTTGACAAGGGAAGAGGGCACACAGCAGGACGGTGATTCAAAGAAACATATGAGTTGCATTTTTAGACCACCTAATGGCTATTCTACATGTCATCTCTCAACAGCTGCTTTTCTCGGCTACTGCGGATAAATGTGGAAAGCCCCGTAATGCACCTCATGAGTTCTGCCAAATATATGAAATTCTGACAGACTCAGTAAGGGGAAATACGCTCCCCAGTTGGCATTTGGTTTAGGGATAAAGTCTGATGACCATCATATATCTTCTGTCACTTCTTTGCCCTTTGGGTGGGTGGCAGTTTTATTAGTAAGGCAGGACCGGATCTCCAAGACTGGATTATGTCCTGAGGCAATCTCTTGAGATATAAGAGATAGAAGTGAGCAGTGAGACAGGGGGACCTCATAACATCAAGAAAGCAGTGCCAGGAGCAGACTGGGTCCTTTGGACTGGGGACCCTGTGCAAAGAAGCTCTTAGTCCAGGGAATACCGAAGAGAAGAAGGCCGACAGAGAGAGACAGCCTTCCCCTGGAGCTGATGCCCTGAATTTGGACTTTTAGCCTACTTTGACTTGGAGGAAATAAACTTCTCTTAATCAAAACCATCCACTTGTGGTATTTCTGTTGTAGCAGCACTAGATAACTAAGACGCAAGGCTTACTGATTTATCTATAAATCCTGTAACATACTTTATTCTTTTTTTTTTAAAAAAAATGGATCATCAACTTGGATGTTTTTTAGGTCCTTACTGTGAAAGTAGGAGCCCTGGTGGTACAGTGGTTAAAGCGCTTGGCTGCTGGGAACCCACAAGTTGCTCTGTGGAGAAAGATGTGACAGTCTGCTTCCATAAAGATTTATAGCCTGGGAAACCCTATGGGGCAGTTCTACTCTGCCCTACAGGTTCGCTATGAGTGGGAATCGACTTGACGGCAGTGGGTTTGGTTTGGACTGTGAAAGTTGTTTTTTTGCTCAACTCTGTTTAGAAAATATTTTAGAATATTATAGACCCTGAGTACGTTTTATAGATTCTTCTCTCAAATTATACTAATAATCTTTCTTTGGGTCTTACAGTAAACTTGGGTAAGTTCAGAATTAAGATCCTATCAATATTTCTCACATGAAATAAGATCATAGAACAGGCATAACCGTTCCAGGCTTTCTCAATATTTGGCAAATACTATAGTAATATACAGAGCCATATTACTTTTGCAGATAAAGTATTTTATATTTATAGAATGCTTATGAAGCAGAGATACGGAGTTATTTGGGCCCATTACAGTGTTTTAGATTGTTGTAAAAATACATACAACACAACATTTGCCAATTCAACATTTTTCAGGTACACAATTTAATGATACATTACATTACCATTACATTTTGACAAGGAGGATTCCCTTAAATTTGGGGCTCAGAATAAGTAAGTCTTCCTTACTAAAATGTAAGGGCCCTAAATAAAATATTTCCAAAGGAATCTTTGGTACGGTTTTAGGTATATAAAATAAATATTGCCTTTACAGAAATCTGCTTAGTTTGTATTTTTAACGATGATTATACTTACTAGAGGTTTTGACTGAATCTGTGGTGTTAGACAAGATTAGAACATTGGAATGAGAGTGGACTTTCTAATACGATTTCCCAGAAAAGGGAACTAAAGTAAACCACAAGACTCAAAACTGGACATAGGATTTGTAGAATTCTGATGTAGCTACGTCTTCAGAAAGAATGAGCTTCAGATTAAGTGTGCATCTGACTAAAATACTACATAATTCTAAACTGTGGCTCTAAGCCCAAATGATTCTTTCAGCGTTTGTCTAAACCGTTCACTGCCGGATTTGCCTCTAATTTTGAAGTGTAGATTTTCCATGGAGGCTAAATAGTTAAAATAATGGGGGAAAAAGTGGCTCTTACCAATGAGAGGAGGAAAAGTAGAAACAATAACCAAAAGCATCATTATCCTATCTATATAAAAATATTTTTATCACAGAAAACAAAATGGTAGTTATGTTGGGCCAACACAAATAATACCAAATGCAGTTGTTATCTTAGCTGTAAATTTGTCTTCAAGAGTAAACAAACGACTTTCTCAATATTTTATCTCAAGCTACCCTTAGGTTATTACATTTGAGGCAAAATAACACTGCAAGTAAGGCATTTAAGATTTTTGAATGCAAATGGGGTAGAAGCTTATTTTTTTAAATAAAAATAAATTGCATATTATACAAGAAGACAGGAATAAAATTATTTTATTGGTTCCACTAAACTTAATAAAATAGTAAGAGATACAAATCACTAAGAAATTATTCAGTATATCTTAATTGCAGTTATGAAGAATTCCACAAGATAAATTTGAAGTTTAGCACAAGTTTTGCAAGCTTGTAAATCATAATTTGAGTTAAGTATTAAGAACTAAAATTAAGGTTTACTAGCTCTACAGATTAAATTTGTAGCTTTGCTGTCTTGCTAGCATCGAAATAAATCTGTTTTTAAAAAATTATTATTTTACTGAATTATGTCAGAAGCAAGGCTGGGTTCCTTGAGGATGGATAAGCTTCCTTCTGGGCCATTAGAATGAAGCTCTCACTATTCTGCCCTTCAGAGGCTGAGGTGGTCGGTTGTTGTGCTGTATAGGGACAGCATTTTCACCTTCAACATTTGATAGAAGACTGCGGAACTGGGCCAGCTGGAAGGAAGGATGAAATATTTAAAGAATCAAAAGCTATGAAAACTACACAAAGCACTTCATTTCCAGTATATTTAATGGTATTTAGAAAACTGAACTGAGGATGGCAGTGTTTTCACCAACGGGAAGGGAGGAAGCCAAACATTCTTTCACTTATCTCTGAAATTTATTTATGATGGGCTGGCTTAGAATACCAGCTTTCTCACTTGCCAAGTAGACAGCCTTGGGCAAGTGATTTACCAGCTTGATGCCTCAGTTTCCTCGTAGTGCCTACTTCCCTAGGTTGCTGTCAAGATTAAATGGATTAATACATGAAAAGTACTTACGATGGTGCCTGGCACATAGTGTGTGCTCACTTAATGTTGGCTATTTATAGGACAGTGCCTGTCCTGTAGGTTTGTTATGGGAGTTGGCTGATAAAATATATGCAAAGCACGTAATGTAAATAGTTAGCAATGGATAGTGAGAGTTCTCAATCTGATCTTTGTTCTGCATAATGTCAAAGAACAATATTATAAAGCACTTTTTAAATAATCCAATAGGCCTATGTCAGAAATGAACTCCTCAAAATCTTAATCGGAAAAAAATCTCATTCATTAATAATATTAATTGAAATGATATTTCTGCTTTCTACTTCTAATTCCCACTCATTCACCTTTGATACTCTACCTGTTCTGAGCTGACACTGATGGGCTCCTTACAGATGATCCAAGTTACACTCTCATGAAGAGGGGGATGAGTCAGAGAGCCAGAGTAGGTCCAGTAATGCAGAGATGAAGGAAGGAGAGTAGAAGGGTCAAAATTTGTGAACGGAGCTCGTTTTCCCTGAAGAAAAAGACAAGTAATGTATCATTATATCATGATGTAAATTATTTATATCATGTATGTAAGAATCATATACATATATATAAAGTACATACGTAATTATTACATATGTAATCTTGAGATTTTAGCTAAGGATTTAATTGAATTTTCTATTAATATTATTTCATGATTGGTGTGTTTGTGGATATAAAATCTAAAAGCAATAGAAGAAAAAAGACTGGAGATTTACTACATTGGTTTTGACTAAGCAATCTTTCTCTTTCCTCCTTTGGCTGAAGATAAGCAAAAGATTAAAAAAATTTTTTTTTACAATTTATATTCTTTAAAAAATATTTAATTTCCACTCTAAAACATTACTTGTTTCTCTGGAAATCATGTCAAGCACTGTTCTAGTGTCAAAGATCTATTTACATGCATACTGATTACATTTTGGCCTTATTGTATATTTCCCATTATTTTTTCTGATTGATTATTGTCAGTCTTTAGGAAATGAACTGAGATTTTCATGCTAATCTTTTGTACGTCAACTTTACCAGACTTTTATATTAATTCTGTTTTTAGGTGACTGTTTTGAATTTTCCCGTATGTCAATATTCATATCATCAGCTCATGAGGACAGTTTTGTCTCTATTTCTCCAGTACGTATTCTAACATGTCCTCTTATTTCTTTCTTTCTTTTGTTTATTTTATTGACCAGGACCTTCATTATAATGTTCAGTTGTAGTGGTCACAGTTGGTATCCTGGTCTTTTTCCTGACTGAAATGGAAAGGCTTCAAATGTTTCACTATAAAGTTTAACGTTTGATCCAAGTTTCTAGCAGCTACCCTTTATCAAGTTCAAGAAGTTTACGTAGAAAGGGCGTTGAATTTTATCAAATGCTTTTTAAGCATCTAATAAGTTTATATAGTTTTTCATCTTTAATTGCTTACTATAATCATATATTGAACCATCCTTGCATTCCTGGGATAGACTCTACCTGTTCAGAAGCATTGCTATTTTAATACATGTTCAAATTTGATTTGCTGTAAATGATTTTAAGATTTATTTCAACTATATTCTTAAGAAAAATTGGCCTATGGTTTCCTTTTTGTGGTTTTCTTACCCAGTTTTTATGTTAAGTTTCATTAAATTGTTGAGACGTTTACTGTCTGTTCCCTAATACGGGAAGTGTAGTGAATACTGGTATGATTGTTTCTCAAAGGTTGAATAAAACTTTCCCATAAAATGATCTGGGCCTAGAGTCCTCTGTTAACGGATAATTTAAAAAATATCTTTTCCATTTCTTTTTAGATTCTCTATGTATTTAGCTTTCTAATTCTTTTTGAGTTAATTTTCAGATTTCATGCCTTCGTAGAAAACTATCCATTTTATCTAAAATTTCAAATTTATTGGTATAATGTTTTGTATGATTTTCTCCTTTAAAATTTTCTTCCGTATCTTTAGTTATCCCCCACCTCGTATTTCTTACAATTTCTTTTCTATGGGTATCTTTTTCTTTTTTCCTTCATCACACTTGCCAAAAGTGTGGCTTTTTTGTTGGTCCTTTCAAAGAATCAATTTTCCATTTTACTGGTAAAATTTTGCTTTGTGCTTATTCATCATTTGTAGTTTTTATTTTATTAATTTTCCATTTATCTTCATTAATTCTTTCTTCCTATTTTCTTTTCATTTGTTGTTATTTTCAGTATTTATGAGTGGAGTGATTATCTTCAGTTTTTCTTACACTGTAATACAGCCATTTAAAGTTTAATTCTTTTTAGCCTCAACACAAGTCAGATTTATTTTACATGAAAATGTGACTGTCTTCCACACTATAAAATAAAATGAGAAATGTCTGACTTATGATTTAACTGTTTACTTTTAAAACAGTATGGCTGAGGTTGGATATATCAGAAAATCTACCTGCTTTTTTGAGTTGACAGATGGGAATCCTGGTTATCAAGCATTGCATACTAATGCTATCTCAAAAAGAATACCCTAGACTCCTCCACTTTTGTACTGCTAGAGAAGTATAGAAGTCTATCTTCATGAAATGAAAACAAATTCACATTTTAGTTGGATATAGTATTTAAAGCAAGCACGAATGGCTAAGTAACCTGTTCTTCTATAGACCTGATCCTGCGGAAATCAGTCAACAACTATAAAAAAAGAAAAACAAAAGAAAACAAATCCTTTCTCAGAAGTAAGCAGTATCTTAAGTAGTGCCTTGATTTTCAGATTGGTAGCTCTCTCTTCAGCCTTCCAACTCCCCACTTCAAATACTTACGTATATGGTTCCTGTAGTTTTGTGGATTCTTATTCTCTGATTTAAACTAGTTTAGTTAATCAATTTACCTTAGTTTTAACTGCACTTAAGGCATTAAGTACTTTCTGCAGTGTTGAGTTGGCTTGACCAACCTGGAGAAGAAAACAATAAAGAATGAGATAAAGACCGTTACAAATCAAACACAGTTTAGCTAAATTTTTATATTTAAAAAAAATTAAAACCAGTAACTGAGGGAGATAAAGTATTTCCTCTCTGCCTTAGGAGGTGGAATTTTGCACTATTTTGTAAATAATTTAGGTGTGTATCTTTATAAGCACTTGTACTCTATAAATTGTTTTTATAACCAATACATATTTAAAGAGTAACATATATAAATAGATGTAAAAACAAACGTCTTACTTTTGGTCAGTTATATTAGTTACAGTAAGTAAAGTGTATAGCTTAAAATAAGGAGCCCTGGCAGTGCAATAGTTAGGCACTCAGCTGCTAACAGAAAGGTTGGCAGTTTGAACACATCCAGTAGCTCGACAGGAGAAAGACCTGGCAATATGCTTCAGTAAAAATTACAGCCTAGATAAACCTTATGGGGCAGTTCTACTCTGTCACATGGGATCACTGTAAGTCAGAATCAACTCAACTGCATCTAACAACAACATAGCTTATAACAAGTGCCCAACAAAGGTTTAGTAGAGTTACTATACTTCCGAAAGTTCCTTAGTTATCCAAGCAGATCCAATTTAATAATAAATTGAGAGGCTTTCCTATAGAGATTTGAGCAACATTTACCATTTTCAAAAATCAATGGAACCTTCTTTAAAGGAGAAAAAAAAAATCCTCTTCATCTTTCTTCCCTGATGAGATATTTAATTGAAAGATTCCTGAATCTATGAGGTAGAAAGGATTTAGAAGAGCTGGTAAAATAGGAATTCCTTTTCCTCTTGAATTCCCCATTCTATCCTCATCTGAAACTTATTTCTCTCTTCAGAAGGTGAAGTAGAGAGAAAAAAAAGCAACAAAGCAGAACGAGAACTTTCCAAAAAGAAAGACTCGAATATCTTTTTGTCTTAGGTCGTTCTGTTTTGAGATCTGATCCCTAAGAAGTAGTGTTAGCAAAGCTCTGTAACTTACCTTCATCAAAACACCAATAACTGCCAAACCATCAGCCTTGGAGGCAGCTTCAGCACAACTGGAGTATTTTTCAGAATTCCAGTGAACTATGTGAAGCTAAAATAAAAATACTAATGTGGTTAATTAACAATTTATACCAGTTTAAAGACAGAAAGTAAATTATAAGTTATCTTGTTAATGTATGAAGCTGTTTCTTGGTTTTGATAGATAAAACTTATGTGAACACTTATTCAGTGGGTGGGAAGGGCTGTGTTCTCACTCTTACGAAGCCTTGCCTGTGTGCTGAGCAGAGTAGGCAGGTTGCAAATCAATCCGGGAACCAGTAAGTAAAATTTCTTTCCCCACAATATTGTAACCATACCTTGTTTTCTATATCTCTCTTTGGTACGAAAAGCTCAGGCGAGTTGGTTAACTAGTTTCAGGACAACAATTGGAATAGTTTACTCTCATGTGAAGAATTTCTTCCTAATTTTATGAGAAGGGTTTCCCGGACTGCCTGGGAGTCTCAGGGACCCTGTGTGGATACATACATGTTATATATTCATACATATAAAGTCAAAACCAAAACTTCTCTCCTTTCAATCTCCGGTCCCTCTGTTGACAGTTGGCTATAAATATCCAGATTTTTCTATGGTTATACAGTCAATAATGCCTTCAAATAGACCAAACAAACTTCCATGTGAGGGCAGGTCAAGAGGCTGAGGGTGCTCGCACACCAGGAACCTGAGTCCCTCATCTAGGTGTGAGCTACTCTCTGTGCCTACTCTTATTATCAAGCTCAAGATCTTAAACCCGTTGCCGTAAAGTCAATTCTGCTCAGAGGTTTTAGTAGAGACTTACTGAAGTGTTCCAGCCTGGCCACACCTGTGTTTCAGGCATGTCCATGCTTGAGCACTTAAATAAGAGGGGAATGTGGTGGGTTCCATTTTGGGCTGGGGATTTAAACGAAAGCAGCATCTCTTAAGGCTTGTCTGATGTCAAAGTGACAACTTTTGAGGTGTCCTCGAGGGAAAGGTGATTCTTGGGCTCAAGAATTTAGCTCCAAGATTGAACTGCCTCCTTCCACGTGAAAGTTTTCCCTCCACTGGCAAACATGGTGTATTTGAGTTTGATATTGATGGAACCAGAGAGTTCCTTATAGGGACAAAAATTTCTCATTCATTGAAGTCATTATGATGGGGTCTTACGTGATATGGGAAACTGCTTCTGGGAGTATTCACAGTGTAATCATCTCTCATTTTCTAAGTTACGTTACCTCTGCAGAAAATTTTTCTCCATCCACTGTGTGCTCGGAGCCATGGTCGTTTGCACTGCCCCAGTGAAAATGGAACTGACAGAGCCTGTAGCTTTCAGAGAGAGGACCGCCTTTCAGCACTGCAAGAAAAAGGGAACAACTATTAGCCTTATGAACACAAGGTCCAGCTTTTTTTCGCATTTCATGTAAACCAGAATCTTTGATGAAATTGTGTTGAAATGAAAGCTAACGCTAATGCTGAAGTTTTCATCTTATCTTTTTTCCCACATCCATGATGACAGCATTCGTACGCATGGAGCACTCTTGACTGTGGCATAGATAAGATAGTCCATGTGTTATTCACAATTCCCAGCACACGAGCTGTTATTTGACCTGTTTCTACCTCCAATAAAGCATATTGGAAGGTGAGTGAATTATATTATTATAGGACCTTCCTTGAATCTGCTTTAATTTACAGATTTATTCATGCTTTGTTCAACAAAGACTGAATAGGCAGCATGCATCAGAATCTGAGGTAGTTTATTTTGAACAACAAATTACTCATCATGTACTTTATAACTGATCAATAGACAGCAGTGTGTCTGACCATGTGGTTAAGAATCCCTGGCCACGGACCCAGAGAAAGTGTGAGTGAAGTCACTTTAAAAATTTTAACATTGAACTACACAACCATAAAGAACAACGATGAGTCCATGAAACATAATATGGTGGATCTGGAGAACATAATGCAGAATGAAATAAGTCAATCACATAAGAACAAATGTTGTATGATCCCACCTTCATAAGAAGACAAGAATATATATATATATATATATATATAAAGGGACCAATGTTCATTGGTGGTTACAAGGGATGGATGGGAAGGGATGAGGAATCACTCTCTAGAGTATAGATGCTTGTTTTTGGCAATGGGAAAAGTAGCACAGAATGTGGGTGTGATGAGCACACCCTGACTAAAGTAATCAATGCTGCTAAGAAGCACACAAGAGAAAACGATGTTTGTGCTAAAGAATACGACATATAATTTGGCAACAACACCAACGATAACCAAAAAATGAGTGTATGGTTACATAAATAGGTGTATAGGCATATATGTGTATGTAGAGGCGAGTACATATGTGTGGACAGATAGAAATATCTATATATACCTGTACATACAGATATGTGTGTGCAGACATATATATTCATAGAGAACAGAGCTACAGATATATCCCAGACATAACCAAACACCACGCGAGATTGGTTCTGGGTTTGAAGGCTTAGGACCTTAGTCTCACAGGACAACTCAATCAACTCAGTCACAAAGTTTATGTTTTGCATCCTAGTGAGGTGAGTAGTGTCTAGGGTTTTAAAAGCTTGCGAGCAACCATCTAAGATGCAACTATTGGTCTCTACTTGTTAGGCACAAAGGAGAAAGAAAGAAAGCAAAGTCTCAGAGAAGAAACTAGTCTACAGAGCTGATAGCTAATAGCCAACACAAGCCATGGCCTCATCTACCCTGAGACCAGAAAAACTAGATGTTGCCCGGCTACCACTACTGACCGTTTTGATGAGGGCCACAATAGATGGACCCTGAGAAAACAGGAGAAAAATACGGAACAGAACCCAAATTCTTGAAAAATTTAGACTTACTGGACCAGTTGAGACTGGAGGACTCCCTGAGACTAGTGCCCTGGATACTCTTTAAACCTTAAACTAAAACTATCCCCAGGTAATCTTTTAGTAAAACATCAGATACGGCACACAAACTAAAGGATATTATCCATGAATACGATGCTCCATGAAAGAACCATTTATATGAGACCAAATGGTCAACAACTACTCCAAAGATGAAAAGATAAGGGGGCAGGGTAACCAGAGTACTGGAACTGGAACAACCAGAATGGTGACACATGGTGAAAAATGTAACTAATGTCACTGAACAATTTGTGTAGGAATTGTTAAATGGGAACCTAATTTGTTGCATAAATTTCACCAAAAACACAATAAAATGTTATTTAAAAAAAAAAAGTAAAGAAAAATCCTTGAGATTTTGCATGATGAAGCTATTCTAAAATAAATGTATATTCTTTTCAGAAAGTTAACATTGAATGATTATGTTGTTTTGGGGAGTGTATCCAATCATATTATTAATTCAACACATACGATACTAGACCTATGTAATATTAATAATAGGCATAGCCCCAAGGCGCCTAAAATTTAGACTGAAAACCTTGTGGAAAAGTGCTACAACAAGTTTGGCTTTTTGAGTTATTAGAGTTGTCAAGAATTGTCATTTAAAAAATTATTCAACAAACATTTATGAAAAACTTACTATGTAGCAGGGAATGTGCTAGATTCTGGGGCATAAAGATGATTCAGTTATTACAGTCTAGTAGGGAGATGAGAAGATAGTTAAGTATACTGATGCACAAAACTGTCCCATGTAAACTTCATGCAAGACTCATTTGCTTGTTGGTACATGAACGTTTCACAATTAATTATAGAGTCATTTTTCTGGCTTAAGGGAAAAAAATATATATATTTTACCCCTGACTCTCTTCCCCACTGAGCTCTTCCACTCTCATCCCAATTAGATAATATTTGCCTTTTCAGTTTTTATGTTCACTGTGATTGGTTTATTTGACCTTTTGGGAAAAACACTGTTTATTCAGAGAGAGTGAGCATGCAGAAACATGTGATAGGATGAAGTGAGCATAAAGAAGAGATGAGATGGTGCCGTTGAGGAGGTGTAAAACAAGACTGAGATGGGAGTTATAAAAATTGTCTTTACCAGAAGTCCAAGGTGCTTTATCAGTTTACAGCAATATCTCTCACACACACACGCACGCACACCACTTACGACGGGCATTTGAGTTAAAGCCCCATTCTTTTAATTTCCCCAGTAGACTCTAAGACAATAATAATCATAAAGGTCTTTGGCTCACCTGATCGGTTGTCATTATCCTCAAAATTTACATGGAAGGAATGTCCCACATTGATAATTTCTTTGGCTGTGTCTGGATTGTAGGAGACACTGATAGGTTTCAGGGCAGTGTCATGTTTGGTTTCACTGGTTTTAATGTCAATAGGAGACTGGTTATTTCCATGGGCAATGGGGTACAGCTTGCCCCATTGCTCGGGACCTATCAGAACAAATGTATGATTACTACAAAAAACTTACCAAGTGCTTGATTCCAGTTTTAGGCATCTAGCTACCTGTTTGCTAGATTGAGGTTTATTGAGGTATCTTAAACGACATTCTATTTAGTTTAATGGACATTCAGTGTTGAAGATGCCCCTTTTCTATACTATAAAACAGTATATTTGTCAACACTAGTAGTATAGGCCCATACTCATAGTCTATAGGATAAGACTATAAATATTTTACTATTAGCAATAGATTTCTAGTAGTAAAATCTACCTATCTATCCCACATGAAGGATTTTTGCTTTTGGAAAATACATTTTGTAGACAACCATGCCAAAGAACAACTCCTAAGAATACACGCAAAGATATTACAATTATTCAAAGAGACAATTCAAACTATTAACCTATGGTTATACAGTTATTTTAAATGCTTAATACCTCTGCTACTGAAAAGAGAATAAGCTATTATCTCCCATCTATATGAGCAGAGCTCTTACCGTTTTTGCCATCATATCCCCAGTCAGCACTTGCCATGATCTTCTACTTAGTTTTCTTTTTCTGAAACAAAGATAACAACTTGAATTACTGACTGGGACCGTGTATATAGCAGACACTATAAACCACCACTTGGGGTTTTTCTAGAAGCTTCCCTGTCCTTTAATATGTTACTATGTCACCATCTCTGCCTATAAGGAAATATGTATGTGTAAAAAGAGATGTTCTAAAAAAAGTTCAGGAGGGTCATGTCAGTCCAATTGTTTAAAAGAGAAGTATCAAAGTCTTAGTCTTTATAAAACCAAGCCCTGTCTCTCAAGTTATTAGAAAATAGAGCTGAAAGCTACCACACACCATTCTTTGCATTTTCTAAATTACAAATGACTTTGTGCACTTGATATTTCCAATTCTTCCCTTGCTGGATACTTTTAAGCAATATTACCAATAAAAACAAACCCATTGCAATTGAGTCAATTCCAACTCAAAGCGACCCTATAGGACAGAGTAGAACTGGCCCGTAGGGCTTCCAAGGAGCAGCTGGTGGATTCAAATTGCCAACATTTTGCTTACCGGCCAACCTCTTAACCACTACGCCACCAGGGCTTTTAAGCAATATTAGCAACACTTAATTAATAAGGAGAAAAATTTGCTGTTTATAGACTGATCTGTACTAGTATCATGATGTTACTAAGAAAATTAAATTAAAAAAGAAAAAAATTAAATTAAATAAATGTACTGGAAAATGTTAACTTTTCTATCTTAAGAGAATTAAAGAACTACAATTTTCTCTAAAATGAAAAAAAAATGAAAGAAAGAAATTAATGCTGGTTTGTAATACATATGATACAGAATGGTGCATTTCATGAACACACTGAGGATGAGAACAAAGTTGTTCATTTTGGAGCAATAATGGAATTCGTATTAAAATTAATTAACATTGAAATTAAGGCCTAATGTTACTTTACGTGTTGAATAGGTCTATCGGTGCAACGGTTAAGTGTTTGCCTGCTGACTGACTGACAGGTTGGCAGGTTGAACCACCCAGTTGCTCTGAGAAAGACCTGGCAATATGCTCGTGTAAAGATTACAGCCTAGAAAAGTCATGGGGCAATTTTAGTCTGTCATACGGGGTCACTATGAGTTGAAAATCAACTTGACAGCACTTAACAACAGTACAATCTATAGAACACTTTCATATTATTTTACCATCACAAAAGGACTCTTTAAAGTAAGAATTATCATTTTGTAGTTGAGAGATGTTGAGGGAGTTCACCACAACTATCAAAAAACCAAGAAGCCAATCCAAGACTTCAGCCTCCAAGCTCATATCCTTTCTTCACTATACCTCCAGCAAATGTGACACTGGGTGAGCTATGAGATGGATGATCCATTAATCCCCTTCTATGCCCACAATCTTCTTAAGTCTAAATGTACTCAAAGGAAATGCAACCAGAAAAATAAGCTTCTATAGTAATGCTTTTTCATGCCGGAATAGGCATATCTGCATTTGCACTGTAAAATTATGAGCTGCCTGGCTCCCTGAGGGAAGAGGAGGATCAGAAGCAATTTTTAGCAGGGCTGACTAGGGACATGTTGTTTACTTCTTTGTGGGTTAGGATAGCCTGCTGCTTCACATGCAGACTGAACTATGGCTCATGAGAATTTGCAGAGTGGGAAGAGACCCAAGCTCCCATTTTATGGGTTTTGTGGGCAGAAGGAGAGATCTTTTAAAAGAGAACTTTACTTTTTAAGGTAACATTTATTAAGGGGCCAGTATGTATCCAATATCATGCTAAAAACTTTATATGCATTATTTTATTTATTCTCACAAGAGCATTTCTATGGAAGCTTTTTTTTTTTTTTTATTTTAGCATTAACGTCTGCGTTTTACATACAAAGAAATTGAGGCCTACAGAGGTGAAGACACCTCCTCAGAGTTATAGAGCTTGTAAGCAGCTGTTTAGAGCCCATAAATCTAGGGCTTAAACTTAAGTCTAACTCCAAAGCTTCTACTCTTTCTTAACATTTACCAGCGGACCCTTCTACTATCAATAAATGCCCACTGGCCTCCTTTTGATTCTATTTTCTGGAAGATCTGCTTAGTTGATCTGGACTGGTCTGGCTCAAGTCAGGATTGAGCCATGAGTTTAATTCACCCAGACTTACGGTTTTAGGATTCACCAGAAGCTCACGGAGCAACCTTAGCAGGCTATTCTTGATGAGGTAATTTGTCTCTTAATATTAAATTCTTTGTCAGAAACCACTTTAATTATTATATTGACCCACGTATTTGAAAAAAGACAACCCCTTTTTCATTACATGATGATTCAGCACATGAATGTTTCAACATTCATATGGCATAGTAATTCACTTGAAGTTTTAGATACACAATTACTTTGAACCGTAACCATTATGACCCTTTACTTCACTATCTACCCAGGGTGTGTTTGTGTACTCGAACAAACAGAAAACTATAGAGAGAAAGGGAGTAAAATTTAATGAGCACCTGTGGTTTAGGCCCTGACACCTTGATTTATAATCATATGTTATTAGGTATGATTATAGGTTCTTTGAGCGATGGGACACAACACAAAGACACTTGGATAGATAAAAAGCAGAAATCTTTGTTACTTACAGCTCCAAATGAGAGACGGCTGCCAGGCAGAGCCAAACAGGTTCAATAAACTGGAGACGTAGGAGGTGGCTTAAGTATGGCAAGCAAAGTGGGGTTAGCTAGGTTAGGCAGGCTCCCAGTGACTTGGCTAATTTGAATAATTTTGTGGGCTCTGGGCCATAAAAGCTATTCCAAGTTATTCGACATCGGGCCGAGGGCGATTAGGGTGGGTGCATAGTGGTCCCAGAATGTGAGACCCTGATAAGGGAAGTGGTTGAGGTGTGTACACTTAGTCAGCCGTTATAGAAGAACTGATTGGCCTCTAGCCAGGGCGTCAAAGTTGGGTCAAGCCAGCATTAAAAACAAATAAAAACTAAATTACAGTTGACTCCTTGATTTCTTGACATCAGCTTTGAGCTCAATTATTTGGCGTGTCTGAGTGGCCTGAATAGTAGCGGAGTAGGGCATAGTTGCCCTAAACAGCATAGAAAACATTAGATTATGACAGTAAAAAGAAAGAACCCGAGTAAAAGCATGAGAAGTCCCTGGGGGCTGACTCATAGCCAGGTTCCCCATTAGTTTGGTGTTAACCAAGAGGATAAATTAGTTGTGGCAGTATATTCCAGCAATATTTTGGTTGAATTGTGGAGTGTGGTAAAGATGTGGCTTCTGTTTTTTGTGATGATTTTGTGGTCCAAGCTGTTTGTTAGAGTGACCACTTGACCAACGTTGTTGCACAAACAAAAAGAAGTATTAATAATGCCTCCTTGATTACCTAATAAATAATTAAGAGTCAATCTATTATCAAAAACCATTTTTGCCAGGGTTATGGCTTTGATTAAGCAAGCCTAATATTTGTTGTACTTTAGAAATGTGAGATACTAGAAATCTGGACATTCATAGGTTAGTGTCAATGATTTTTGATTGTTGAGTCAGAGTGACGGTCCCTGCTGCTATTCTGGCAAGTCCCATAGTGGTGGCCAGTCCCAATATTATAGATATGACAGGGGCATGTTAATGACATTTGGCTGGGGTAGAGGAAAAACAACTAAACTTTATATAAATGGGAAGGCCAAGAGAGGCCAGAATGAATCGATGTGGTTTGTGGCTTGAGGGCAGTAGAAGAGCAAAGCAGAGGGGAGTAGCACTCTTGTTTGTTGGACCACAATATAATCTGTTGGTGTTATCTTTAGACTGAAAAATGGTACCTTGCCTAAGGTAATTGGAAATTACTAAAGAGTGGGACTGGAGGAAGACAGTTGATTTTGTTGGGCATATAGTGAGGGTTTAGAATCATCCTTTAAGTAGTTCATATGTGCTTTGTATTGAGGAAACGTAAGAACAATTACCATTTGCCATAAGGGGGTGCCCCAGATACAAGGGAAGTTGCAGTTTGGAGGAGGTTTTAATTTTCCAATATTTTCCACCTCCAGGCCACATACCAGCTGGATAAATGTTTGATGTGGGATATTTGGAAGCAGACTAATGGCAAATTCAACAGTTACAGAGGCAGTGCGTGAGAAGCTACTTCAGTTGGTTCAGTTAAAAGAATATATATGTATGTTGGATGCCTTTGTACTTATTCAAAGGGCTGTGGTGATGAGTTTGAATTTCATTTGCTGTGTGGTCTTTTGGAGGGTGAAAGGGGTAGTCACTGAAAGGATAGTAGAGACTGAAGGTGGGATGTGGCTGCTGAATAATGATGAAGATGGAGGGAAAAAAATATGAAGGGAAATGAGTGGTTTGAACACTGGGAGGCCAGCAGAATTCTCCTCTTGTATCTAGGGGAGCGCATAGCGTGAATACCTTGGTAAGGTCACCCTTTAGGCAAGAGGAAAGAAAACAAAACCAGTTTCCATCCGGTCCATTCTGACTCATGGTAACCTTACATGTTTCAGAGCAGAATTATTTTCCAAAGGGTTTTCAATGGCTGTGATCTTTTGGAACTGGATCAGCAAGCCTTTCTTCTGGGCACCTCTGGGTGGGTAAGAACTCCTAACCTTTAGGTTAGTGGCTGAGCACTAAACTTTTTGTGCCACCTAGGTAGGAGCGGTAGGTGGTATTAGAGGGAATCTGAATCTTGGAGGCATTGCAGAGGCATTGGCTTTGGCGCAATAAGGGCTTAACGTGGTACAGAGTAAAATCATAATCATTGGGGGTGGGGGGAGAACTTACAATTTTATCAGTATTCAGTCAAGTTGATGTGGGTCATATTTTTGTGGTTCTATGATATTTTAACAGGGCGGCATCACTTGTAGAATTTGAAGGCGATATTGGATCCTGGAGCTTGAATTGCATATATCTTTTCCAGGTACATAGCTAGCAAAAGTGATGATGGCATTCATGATACTGCCATAATTGAACAAAGTCACTGGAACCTGACTGACATAATTAAAGCCTCAATTAAGGGTGGTGACATCGAAAAGCTCCCAGCAGTCCAAGGTTTTGAACATATGGGTGATGATAGGGGATTCTGCTGCAAATAGGTTTTAAATCGCATGGGTGTTAGTTTGCTTGCCATTTAAAATATCTCTGACTGAGGTTGGAGCTCCACTGTGCCGGGTCTAGCTTTTGACAATGGACTATCATATAACTGAGGAAGGTGATTGCTACTGAAAGGATGAAGATGTCCATTTCTCTGAGGTCTAGTGATGTTGAGCATCTTTTTATATGCTTATTGGCTTCTTTTATGAAGTGTCCGTTCAAGTCCTTTGCCCATTTTTTAATTGAGTTGTTTTTTCATTATTGTGTTGCAAGAGTTCTGTGTATATTCTAGATAAAAACCTTTTGTCAGATACATATTTTGAAAAAAATTTCTCCCAGTCTGTGGTTTGCCTTTTAGTTTTTTTAACTATGTCTTTTGAATAGAAAAAGTTCTCAGTCTTGATGAAGTCCTTTTAATCTATTTATCTTTCATAATTTGTACTTTTGTCATGCTGTTTAAGTAATCTTTGCCTAACTATATACCACAAAAGTTTTCCTACTTTAAGCAGTAATTTTAACTCCAACATTTGTCTTTGATTACCTTTGAGTTAATTTTTGTGTATGGCGTGCCCCACTCTCTCTCTGCTTTCCTTCAGATAATTCCAGTTTCACATATGATTGACTTTTAATATTTTTGAACAGGTCTGTGATGCTCTTTATAAAATTTCTTTTTTCGTTTCTGCTCTTCACCTTGCATAATTCCTATTGATCTGTATTCCTGTTCATTTGCTCTTTCCTCTGTCATGTTAATTTGGTTGTTAAATCCGTCTAGCAAATTTTTTATTGTGCTTTAAGTGAAACTTTACAGCTCAAGTTCGTTTCTCATACAAAAATTTATACACACATTGTTCTGTAACCCTAGTTGCTCTCTGTATAGTGTGACAGTACACTCCTTTCCACCCCAGATTTCCCGTGTCCATTCAGCCAGCTCCTGTCCCTTGCTGCCTTCTCATTTTGCCTCTGGACAGGAGCTGTCTGTTTAGTAAACTAAGAGGTACTCTCTTCATGAGTATCATTTTATGTCTTACAGTCTAGTCTAATCTTTGTCTGAAGAGTTGGCCTCGGGAATGGTTTTAGTTCTGGGTTAACAGAGAGTCTGAGGGCCATGTCTTCTGGGGTTCATCCAGTCTCAGATAGACCATTAAGTCTGGTCTTTTTACTGGAATTTGAGTTCTGCACCCCACATTTCTCCTGCTCTGTGAGGGACTCTCTTTTGTGTTCCCTGTCAGGGCGGTCATTGGTGGTAGCTGGGCACCATCTAGTTCTTTTGGTCTCAGGCTGATGGAGTCTCTGGTTTATGTGGGTGTTTCTGTCTCTTGGGCTAATATTTTCCTTGTGTCTTTGGTGTTCTTCATTTTCCTTTGCTCCAGGTGGGTTAGGACCAATTGACAAATCTTAGACGGCCGCTCGCTAGCTTTTAAGACCCCCGACACCACTCACCAAGGTGGGATGCAGAACATTTTCTTAATAAACTTTGTTATGCCAATTGACCTAGATGTCCCCAGAAACCAGACCCCAGCCCCTACTACTCTGTCCTTTTAAGTGTTTGGTTGTGTTCAGGAAACTTCTTAGCTTTTGGTATAGTCCAGTTGTGCTGTCTTCCCCTGTATTGTGTATTTTCCTTCCCTTCACCTAAGATAATTCTTGTCTACTATCTAGTTAGTGAATACTCCTCACCTTCTCTCCCCACCCTCGTAACTGTCAAAGAATGTTTTCTGCTGTGTTTAAACCTTTTCTTGAATTCTTGTAATAGTGATCTCATACAATATTTGTTCTTTTGTGACTGACTAATTTCAGTCAGCATAATGCCTTCCAGATTCATCCATGTTATGAGCTGTTTCGTGGATTCATCATTGCGTAGTATTCCATTGTAAGAATATACCATAATTTGTTTATCCATTTGTCCATTGCTGGGCACCTAGGTTGTTTCTATCTTTTTGCTGTTGTGAACAGTGCTGAAATGAACATGGGTGTGCATATTTCTATTTGTGTGACACCTCTCATTTCTCTAGGATATATTCCAAGGAGTGGGAGTGCTGGATCATAGGGTACTTCTAGTTCTAGCTTTTTAGGGAAGAACGAAATCAATTTCCAGAGTAGTTGTACCATTTTACATTCTCACTAGCAGTGTATAAGTGTTCCAGTCTCTCCATAACCTCTTCAAATTTATTATTTTGTGTATTTTTGGATTAATGCTAGCCTTGTTGGGGTGAGATGGTATCTCATTGCAGTTTTGATTTGCGTTTCTCCAGTGGCTAATGATTGTGAGCATTTCCTCATGTATCTGTTAGCCGCCTGAGTGTCTTCTTTGGTGAAGTACCTGTTCATATACTTTACCCATTTTTTAATTGGGTTATTTGTCTTTGTGTGGTTGAAGTTTTGCAGTATCCTGTAGATTTTAGAGATTAGACCCTGATTAGATATGTCGTAGCCAAAATTTTTTTCCCAGTCTGTAGGTTGTCTTTTTATTCTTTTGGTGAAGTCTTTTGATGAGCGTAAGTGTTTGATTTTTAGGAGCTCCCAGTTATCTAGTCTCTCTTCTGGTGTTTGTGCATTGTTAGTATTGTTTTGTATTCTGTTTATGCCAGGTATTAGGGCTCCTAGCATTGTCCCTATCCAGTGAATTTTTTTATTTTAGATAGTGTACTTTTTTAGTTCTAGAATTTCCAGTTGGTTCTTTGTTATTGTTTCTGTTTCTCTGATGAGACCTCCCATTACTCTGCGGAGATCTCTCATGCATTCAGAAAATACTGTGTTTAACTTCAGAAAACCATCAGGTAGTTATAATAGCTACTTTAAAATCTGTGTTTGTTCCAAAATTTGGTTTATCTTGGGTCAAACTCTGTTGATTTTCTTTTCTTTGAGAATGTGGTCCATTTTCTTGATTCTTTGTATACTAGGTAATTTTTTATTATATCCTAGACATTATTAGAGGTCCCTAGGTGGTGCAAATGGTTTGTGCTTAACTACTAACCTAACGATTGGTGATTCCAATCCACCCAAGGGTGCTGCAGAAGAAAGGTCTGGCAATCTGCTTCCATAAAGATTACAGCCAGGAAAACCCTATGGAGCAGTTCTACTCTGTAACACATGGGGTCACCATGGGTCAGAATTGACTCGATGGCAGTGGGTTTGGTTTTGGTTTTTTAGACATTATGAATGTTTAGTTGTGGAGATTCTGGATTCTGTTATTTTCTCTGATTAGGGAAAATGCAAAAAAGTAAAAAGTTAGAGGTGCTATGTAGTGTTGTGGTTAATATATGAATTTTTTGCCAGATGGCTTACGTATTGAAACTTCCTAGCTATCTTGCAGTTTCCTCATCTGTAAAATGGGGGTAAGATAGCATAATACAGGTAGTCCCTGACTTATGATGTATTCGAGTTATGATGAACTGCACTTCTGTCTGTCATTTTTTTTGGTGTATCTTATCATTAGTAATATGTTGCAGCAAGCATGTAATTTGCTGATGTTATGATTCTCAGATGTTTACTCATAGATATTCAATTAAACACTGTCGGATTTATAAAGGTACTCATAATAATGAAAAGTAAAAAAAAAAAAAAAAAAAAAATGAAGTGTCCGACATATGTCAGAACTGATTTACAACTGAGTTGTCAGAACATAACACTGTTGCAAGTCAAGGACTACCTGTGTTCCATAACCCTTTGTCATCCAGTTGATTCTGACTCCTGGTGGTCCCATGTGTTACAGAATAGAACTGCTCCACAGATTTGTTTTTGGCTGTAATCTTTACGGAAGCAGATTGCCAGGCCTTTGTTTTGCAGTGCTGCCGGTGGGTTCAAACTGCCAACCTTTAGTTTATTAGTTTAGCACAAACGGTTTGTACCACCCAAAACCAAAAAATCAAGCCCATTGCCACTGAGTCGATTCCGACTCATATAGGGACCTGAAAATCGGGATAATAGTAGTTTATTGATAGTGTTGTTTTGGGGACTAAATGAGATAATGTAATATAAAGCATTTAGCACAGTGCCTGGCCCATATGTAGTGTTCAGTAAGAGAGAACTTTTTTAGTATACTCAACTTTAGCAAGCAGTAGAGTGCTATTAAAGACTTTTGAGCAGGTGAGGGACATAAAGCTGATTACAGAAATATTAGAAAAGAATATTTCAGCTTACTGGGGTTACTACACAAAGACATTAAAATTTTATATATTTCAGCCAAGAAAAGCAAAAAACAGGTTATACCTACCGCAGACTCAAGGCTTAACTGGGGAAACTCTTGCCGGGGATTACCTAGATGCTGAATGAGGCTTAGTGACCGAGGGGCAGGTTTTCTGCCTTGGATGAAGCCCAGAGCTGGGTTAGGAGATGAGACTTGTAGGCACATTTAGAGGCTAGTGCAGTGGTGAGAACTCTGGAGCAAAGAGGAGCAAATTTGAGTGGGGGCTGGGAAATGTGGGGTCCAACTGGCTGCTCTATGTGACTGGGAAACCCAGAACCAAAAAGGGAAGGGGTTTGGTGAGATTTTAGGGCAGGTTTAAGAATACCTACCAAAATGAGCACGCTGCTCAGAGAAAGATCTAGCATAAGATTCAGTTGGAGATAGATAAGGTTAAGGTGTTGAAGAAGCGGGAAGCTATGATCAACTTCCAGAGCAGCCAAAAGAATGGAGGAAATAAAGATGATCGGAGGAACCAGCAGTACCACTGGCGAGGCAAGTCATAGCGGGTGAGACCCGTGGGCCAGCTCCCTAATTCAGGACAAGGGTGCCACCTCCAGACAGACCCGAATTTCCACGATCTGCAGGAGAGTGGGCATCTTCTCCATGTTCCCAGAGATTAGACTTTTTTGTTTGATTTATTAAAAAAAAAAAAATTAACTAAACTTTATTTTGAAATAATTTTAGATTTACAGAAAAGTTGCAAGTGTGCAGAGAGTTCCCTATACATCCCTCATCCAGTTTCAGTTTCTGCTAATGTTAACATATTACATTACCAAGGTGCATTTGTCAAAACTAACATGCCAGCACTGGTACATCACTATTAACTCAACTCCAGACTTCATTTGGAGTTCACTAGTTGTCTTTTTGTTAATGTCCTTTTTCTGTCCCAGGATTCAATCCAGGATAAACCAAAACCAAATGAAACCTGTTGCCGCTGAGTCTATTCTGACTCACAGTGACCCTGTAAGACTGAATAGAACTGCCTCATAGGGTTTCTAAGGAGCAGCTGGTGGATTCTAACTGCTGACCTTTTAACCACTACACCACCAGGATTCCAACCCAGGATACCACAATGCGTTTAGTTGCCACATCTCTCTAACTCTCCTTTGGTCTGTGACAGTTTCATGATCTTTCCTTGTTTATCGTGATCTTGACAGTTTGGGTTTTATTTTTATTTTATTTTTTTTGAGATTAGATTTTATTGGCCTCTGCTACTTGACTTTACCAGAAAATCTCACTTTGTTTTAACTGTAATGATCTAGTCTAATTTTAGAAATTCCTGGAAGCATGAGTAATAGCAAGTTGTAAATATTTTTCTCATCCTTCCATATCTGTACTCTTAAAAGACACCTGTGCTTATATAGCTGCTTGTATAGGATGGCTGTTCCTATCTCCACAGAGCATGGCTAGAAACTGTTGTCTGTTTATTGTGAAGGAAGGACCTTTTTCCCCTCTGCCTCCCATCCTGGTTAGTTCTGTACAAGAAATATTTTAGACTTCAGGTAAATGATGATGATGGAAACCTAACTGGTGAGTTCTAAACTTGTATGACTCTCAGATTAGGTGACTGTTAAAGCTTAGAGAACTGAGGCGTTCATTCCCAGTAACTGAAAAATTTGTCCTCACTAAAACAAAACAAAACAAACACCAAAACCTTACTTGTATTAATTGGCAGTGTATTTTTGAAAAGACAGAATTATTCAGGTAATTTACCCAATCTTGATTTTACTATTGGAGATCTGTGCAACCTTCCCACCAAAAAAAAAAAAAAAAAATGAAACCCGTTGCCATCAAGGCAATTCCAACTCATAGCGACCCTATAGGACAGAGTAGAACTGCCCCATAGGGTTTCAGTCTTAATAAAAAAAATTAAACCCCCAAGAAATTGTTAAATAATTTATAAAACACACTTACAATAGAAAACTTTATAACAATTAAAAATAATGAGGTAGATTTACACTTACTGATATGCTAAGACGTCTAGGATATAGATTAAGTGAAAAAATCAGGTTTCAAAACAGCGTGTATAGTAGAGCCCATTTTTATAACAAAAATTCAAAATGTATGGGTGCATTTATGCATAGAAAAACATCTGGAAGAATATACTCCATAATGTTAACAGTAGTTCCATCTGAGTGGTTTACTAATAATTTTTATTTCCTTCTTAGTACTCTATATAGTGTATGAAGTTTGTAAGGTAAATAAGCATTTTTCTTTTGCAATAAAAAAATTAAACTCTTTTTAGTGAGAAGTATGCCTGATAGCACTTAAATTATATTTAAAAAGTATCAGCAGTGGAAAGGTCCTAGGTTTTTTCCATAGCTAGTTATTTACAAGACATAAGTGTAGTAGAGCAAAGTTTTTTAGTTAAAGGAAATTAGATTTAAAGGATCAAGATCCAGGATATAGGAGAATCACCACATGTCTCCCACGAAAATTAAGGCCATGATACATAGTGCACATGACATATCGGGACCATGATATATTGGAGTGCTTGTAAGTGTTGCTGGAAGACACTTACTGAGGAACTCTAATCCAATACTTCTCCTTATAGATGAGGAAACTGAGGACCAGAGACAATACATGATTTGCATATTGTCACACAGCTGCTTAGTGGCAGAACCAGGATGAACCTAGTTCTGAAAGCCAGTGCAGTGCCATTGCACCACTCTGCCTTTTTAGGTGACATTCCCTGATTTCTAGATATATACCCTTTAAACCACATTCCAAATGTTGCTTCCTCTTTTTGCTTTGATCTTCAAGTAAAGAATGCTTACGTACTTAATTTTTGAGCTCACTGGCGAAAGAGTTGCTTTATTATGACCCATAATGTAGAAAAATTTCCTTGCAATATTTGTAGGTCTTGGTAGAGTAAAGGTTATATGTTTCTAAGCTTTCTATGCAGCGTAGTTCACTGTCATTGCTGTGACTTTTCAATGCTTAAACTAACTCTTCTCTTTTCTTTAACAGCTGGCCAAATTCTGCAGTCTTCTGCGTACAGCTGAGGGTGAGGCAGCAGCATTTTTGTTGAGCAATCACCGTCCACCACAGCTTCTGAAGGGCCGCAAAGTGAGAGTCTCCTTCCGTTGAAAGTTGTCACCAGTGGACTACCCCAAATGCGACTGTAGAAAGTTAACATAAAACAAAACAAAATACCCCTACTAACAGTTTTTCCCTAGAGTTCTGATTGATGGGAGTTCTAATTTTGCTGTCTGTTTTAGTACCATGAGGAAAACCAGATCTCTTGAATCAAACTTTGCTCTTATGGGTATTCAAGCAGTAAAAATTATGTGATTTGTATCAAAACCTATGAAGTACCTCCACTTCTACCTGCATGCATTAAAACATTTACCTTGCCAGGGAGACTGAATCAGTCATATCTGTCAGTAATGTTTGGTTAAAAACTTAATTTTATTTCCAGAATTTTGAGATTGTGATACCTTTTTCTAAAATAATGACTCTGCTTAATGTTTTAATACTATTCCAATTCATAAAAAGTAGATAATATTTCCTTTTGAAATGAATTTTTGTTATGATTATTATATGGCTAATTTGAATTGCATGATACCTTTAACAAAGACAAGAATATGATGGCTATAGGGGGTGAGCTACAACTACTTAATGGTCTACTCCACAGTTCAAAGATAACCCATACAGTGTATAGTGAGGTATTCTTCCGGATATAAATGGCTATTTACACTTTAATGACTTATGCCATATACCGTATTCATTCCATAATGTTAATGATGAACTGGCTAATAATTGACGAAATGTAATACTTGTGAACTTATGGAATTAACATGGCTTGGAAGCTAACAGATTACACAGTACCAGCACAGGGAGAGCCGCCCAGGGCGTGGTGAGTGGGTTTCCTACCTTTGGCTGGAGAAATCTGGTACGGGTCATTGTTATGCCAGTTGGAGGAAAAAAATTTTTGAGCTTCATATAATTACACCTACTTCTCACTTACCGACTATCTCATTATTCAACATTTCACATTTATGACAATATTAAAAAATCTACTATCTGACTATTTTGCACATTAACAGTGTACCTCTGGCAGTAACGGACACTAAGGTGTGAGGTGAGTGTAACGCTGGCTGTGATGGTTAAGGTTATATGTCAACTTGTCTTCACCATAATTCTCAGTGGTTTGACAGTTATGTAATGATGTAATTTGGCCAATATGTAATGATGTAGTCATCCTTCATTTTGTGATCTGATGTGGTCATCCTCCATTTTTGCATAATGCCAATTTTCACATAATCACCCAGTCTTTGGAACCTAACCAGGTTGATAAGTGAGGAGTGGGTGTATACAATCAGTCTGTAAAGCTTTCAGCCCATCACTGTGTCAAAACTCATCTCCTCTTTTACATGTTCCCTCAGTCTATGTATTGCCTTTTAATAATTTTGTAAGGTGACTCTGGATATTCGTTCAAACTTACTATCTCTTATATATTTTGTTTCTTTTTGGTGAAGACATGGAGTGACAGTGAATATCAATTTGATCTCCTTTTAACCTCATTTAAGACTTGAATAATTGCTACATGCCACTATCATCTTCTGAGAGAAGTTTATCTGAGTTTCCTTGATTTTGATGATTTGTTTCAAACACTTCTTTTCCTCTGGATGTAGATTTTAATAATTGAAATTATTCTGCAATATTTTACTTGATAGAATAACTGAGTATCATTAAATTGTGTAATAATGATAAATACTGGTGCATAATGTAAACTCCTGAAGGAAAAAACAAACAAACTACTAAACCCATTGCCATCGAGTCAGTTCCAACTCCTAGCAACCCTATAGGACAGGGTAGAACTGCTCCATAGAGTTCCCAAGGAGCACCTGATGGGTTCTAGCTGCTGACCTTTTGGTTAGCAGCCATAGCTCTTAACCAATATGCCAGCAGGGTTTCTGGCTCCTAGAGAGTAAAGTGGATATCTTGGTCATTTTTTGTTTGACCGTTACAATGTTTAGCATGAGGCCTTGCAGGAGATTGACACTTAGTAAATATTTAAAGAGTTGGATATTTTTGTTTAATTTTATTTGATATCTTTCTCTCTGCTTGAGATCAAATGCACTATAAATAATATAAAAAGTAAACTATAAGTTATCATCTTCTGAAAATTGTTTCTTTTTAAAGGTATACTTATTAAAGCTAATTTGTATAAGCAGAAGCTCTAATGGTTTTAAAAATACCAGTGTTGAATGAAAAGACTTTTCTTTAGTTCGGGAAGACTCATTGTGAAGTGTCCTAGTGAGGGAAAGAACCTTGTTTTCTCAGAATGTAAGTTGCTATATCTGGAGGAGTGTGTAGGGTGGGGATTTTAATTATCGTGTATGTAATTTTGTAATCTGTGGTTTTTGCTACAGTATTGGATCTTTTCTATGCTACAGATTGCACGTTAGTAGACTAAAAAACTCTAAACAGTCCTGATTTCCTTGAAGGTTGTCTGCTAACTTCTATCTCGTAGAGGCAAAAGCTTTACGAGTGTGTTAATATTGTTTTATCGCCTCTCTTTTAAAAAACAATAAAGAGTTGTAAATATTAGTATAGTTCTGTTTTGTTTCCCACATCATATATTTGATTAATGCTTATTAAGCTTCTTGTATTTTAATTTAAAATGGATTCAAACGCGGTGAGGAAAACAAGACACACTCTGAACAATATCAAGTCCTTGTATGTTCAACACACAGAACGAGATTATATTTTTTTACTCTTTTGGAAAACATCCCAATCTCACAACAAAATTTCAACAACAGTGTAAAGAACTTTTTTTTTCTGAATTGTTTGAGAGTAAGTTGTGAACCCGATGCCCCATCATCCCACAAACTTTAGTGTCTATTTCCTACCAGCTAGGGCATTCTCTTAAACCATACCACTAAAACAACCATGAGATTAACATTGCTTTATCATTACCACCTAATCCAGTAAAGAATAACTCGTTCATTTAGTTGTCAGGTCTCCTTCAGTCTGAAAGAAAGTGGGTGCGTTAAACTTCCTTGTTTCAAATGAGTTTGTTTTCTATATGAGTTCCTCTGGGTGGAGAGAGCAGTTAGTTTATCTTAGCTGTGCTCATAGAGCGAGAGTTGCAGAAACTCTTGGTGGGTTTGTGTCTCAGTGATATCAGCTGAACCACGACTCAGCATTACTAAGTTTTTTATGGAAAGTATGACCTAGAATAAAATCTTACACAAAGGATTTTTTCTTAACAGGGACTCCTGGAACCAACAACCTGTATGGAGGTAAGCCTAAGCGTCTATGGTTGGCTGGTATTGGAAGGAGTTGGAGGTATATGGAACCTCTCTGAGGGCCCCAGATGCAAACACAAGATGTTATATCACTTAATGAAATAATATTGGCATTTAAAAAAATATAGCACAGTGTTAATCAGATTCTACCAGGAGAACAAAAACCACTCTGAGTATTTCAAATAAGCCAAAAAACCAAACCCATTGCCATCAAGTCAATCCTGTAGGACAGAGTAGAACTGCCTCATAGGGTTTCCAAGGCTGTAAACCTTTATAGAAGTAGACTGCCACATCTTTCTCCCACAGAGCGGCTGGTGGGTTCCAACTGCCGACCTTTCGGTTAGTAGCCGAGCACTGAACCACTGCACCACCAAAGCTCCCTAGTATTTCAAATTGAGGGGATTAAATGCTGGGAATTGATTACATGGGTGATGAAAGATGCTGAAAATCCAAAACAAGATGGTGAGGCAACCAAGAGATCGCAAGAGTGGGAAGCTACCATCACCCTTAGGCTGAGGGACAAAAGGAGGCAATGTTACTGGAGCTCAGAGGCCATGGTCACCCCGCTGATGTTGAAACTAAAATAGGCCTGCCCAGCAGAAGCTGGTTTTCTTAGAGACAAAGCCACTACCTGAGACCCTGCCTGAGGCAGAGAGAGAAGGAGAAATACTCTGTTGCTCCTTCATGTCATCCTCGAAACTCCCACTGCTATCCGTTGGTGGAACCTAGCCAGAAGCCGAACAAGATGGAAATACAAGAGGTCATCCCCACTGTGATACAGAGCAGAGCAAAGGAAAGGTCCAGAAATGGATTGGAGGGCAAATGGACCTAAGATGGGTCAAGGCACCAAGGGCTGGGGAACTCCATTATTCAGGTCGTGTAAATGACTGTGAAGCTGGATCTCATCTTAGTTATTTCAGAGATGGAAGACCATTGCTCTATTTCTCCCCAACACTGGAGATTTAACTACAGCTTAATTGGACGTGTTGTAAGTGCTAAGCGTTGTGATAGGTGCTAGTGATGTAAAGATGATTAATACACGGTTCCTGCTCTCAAACAGTTCAAAATCTTCCAGGACAGGCATACAAATTGCATCAATGCAAAATGTTAAGTGTTTTAATTTGAGCCATTTATAGAGTGCTATGGTGACATAGAGAGGATGGAGAAATTAACAAAGTCATGAAGGTTTGTAAGTGTGGTGTATTTGGAAATTTGGTTCTCTGTGTAGTTTTGGACCGGGTGTCTAGTGGTAGGGACATTTATCAGTTAGGAGTCTCTTTGTTTGACAATGATAGAAACTCCAACTCAAAATGGCTCAAGCAAATAATGGAGTTTATTGATTCACATAACTGGAAAGTCCAAGGATCAAGCTGGTTTTCATCACGGTTCAAGTCAGGGGCTCGGCTCAGGCTTCAGTCTCCCTTCTTTTCCGACTCTGCCTCCATTTCTGTGGGCTCCTTTAACAATCAGATTCCTCTTCTTATTGGCAGGATGTTACCTCCTGCCAATAAGGAGCCAAATTCGTAGAAAAAGGAGAGCTTCCTTTCCCAAATACTTCAAAAGAAATTTCTGGCTTGAAGGCTCGTTGGCCTAGATTAGGTTACATGCCCATCCTTAATTCAGTTGTTGTGGCCAATGGATAGAATATGCCGATAATTTGGTTTAAGTGGCACAATTACTTTTGGAAGCGGGGGGAGTCAGTCTCTTTTAAAACTACGGGGCTAAGAGTGGGGAAGGGGTGTTGCAGTAAAGGAAAACTGGGGCTAATACATGAAAAATGAGTTTGAGTGGCAAAAACAGCAAATGTCCACTCAGGAGTGAAAGAGTGGCTGAAGATAGGCCTAGAAAGATCAAAACTCATGAGGTCATTCAGACCCTGGAGGAAATAACCATCCAAAGGGAATGAAGTTTCTCAATCAAATGTAGGGTCAGCATTTCAATGAGGGCACAATAACCTGTTTTTTAAATTTTCTGCTAATTCATTGCTAATGTGATAAAGAGGTACATTGCCACAGTGATGGTGAAGGATGAGGATTGTCAGACCAAGGTATCCAACTTGTCATTAGTAAACTTGGCATTTCAATGGAACAGACATACTAGGTAATCTAATTCAGCTGGTGTTTGCATGCAGACACTGGATTCTGACCACTGAGTTCTGTCACCTGCTGATTGCCCGGGAGTGTCAATGAAGCATAGCCGTCTTTGAACTAGTCTAGCGACAAACGTGCATTGATTATGCAGGCATTCAAGTGCTCCATCCTTACAGGAGTTCCTGGGTGGCTCAAACAGTTAACATGTTTTGAGCCCATCCAGAGGCCTTTTGGAAGAAAGCCCTGGTGATGTACTTCTAAAAAAAACCAGCCACTGAAAACACTATGGAGCACAGTTCTACTTTGACTCACATGGGGGTGCAATGAGTCAGAATTGACTCCAAGGCAACTTTTTTTTTTTAAATTGGTTTTGTCCTTACAGGTTGCTGAAGAATATTTGCTGAATGAACTAATGAAGGAACTAATGGGTGAATAAAAGCTCTAGCTATATGTGTTGTTGTTAGGTGCCACCGAGTAGGCTAGAACTCATAGAGATCTTACGTATAACAGAACGAAACATTGCCTGGTCCAGTGCCATCTTCGTGATCGTTGGTATGTTTGTGTCCTTACGGTTATATGCAGAATTAGCAAATCTGGAAATCCATTCTTTCTCAATAAAATAGCAAGTTCCCATAAGGGGTTATTCACCTAAAAACTCAAGCAATTTGTTCCTTAACAAGTTTATTGACTGTGAAATTACTCCAAGATAAACGTGGGGAGGTGAGCACATTGATTGTGTTGTGTCTAATGGATATACCTTCTCCTCAGGGCAGTGTACAGACAAGTATGGCCCATCCTAGTCATAGACAAGGTCTTCATACCTCTCATCTGAGTGAAACCTTCTACTGCTGTCGTCTGGATGATCAGGAAATTTTCTTCCACAGCCCATGCCATAGACTAACCAGTTGCCATCAAGTCGATTCTGACTCATGGTGACCCCATGTGTTTAGCAGCCAAGCACTTCACCATTTTGCCACTTGAGGACTCCATGCCATAGATTAGCTGTTCTCTAAGTGTGGTTTGCAGATGCCTTGGGTTGCCGAGACACTTTGTGAGGGTTCATGAAATAAAAACTCTTTGATAATAATACCAAGATATGATCTGCCTTTCTCACTTTTTGACATTTGCAGTGCTGGTGCAAAAACAATGATGGGTAAAACTGCAGGTGCCTTTAACTCAAATAAGGGTGTGGCAGCAAACTGTACTAGTAGTCATTATTTTTTTCACCACCACACAATCACAGTTTAAAAATATCAGCTTCTCTTAAGAATGTTCTTGTCCTTAAGTAAAAATTATTTATTTTATTTTATCTCAACCTCTAAGTACACATCCTTTTAATATTCGTGAAACTAAATGGGAAGTCTGCATAAAGAACTTCTGCTACATGTGGAAGTTCAGTGATTATATCTAGGAAGAGCACTTAGGTGATGAATTGCAAGCTGAATTAGACACTTTTTTCGTGGAACATCATTTTTTCTTGAAAGAGCAACTGACAAAGTATGGATATTAAGACTTGGGTTTTTGGGAATTAGCTTCTTGGAAATTCTTAAAGTGAGCCTGCCACTTTAAGAAAGACAACTGAAAAATATTTGTTGCCAATGATAAAATTAGAACTTTCAAGAGAAAACTAGGATTTTGCAAAACTTCTATCTGCCTCTGTGAGCGTTCCAGCTTCTCAGTGCTTAAACCCTTTTCTGATGAGATCGGTGGTAATGTGAACAAATGTGATTATTTGTTATTATACAATACCTGTTGCTGTCGAGTTGATTCTGACTCATAGCGGCTTTATAGGTATCTCGAAGATACGAATAACTGAGTGAACCCAAATTTTCCAAGTGACTGGTGAACAGACAAAAAAATCCATTCAAAATGCAAGATAGACCAATAGATTTTAATCAATCAGAGTATGAAAAGCTTATTGATAGGTTTATTGATAAGGAATTACCCTTTGAGAAACTACCGCTTGTCAAGTTTTGGAGGAGTGCTGAAGAAGAATACCCACAATTACCTGGGGAGTCTATTAACTCGCTCCTCCCTTTTGTAACGACTTAATGTGTGTGAGGCTGGATTTCCTCCAAATACTTCAAACAAAACAGCACATCCCAACTGGTTGATTGTAGAAGTAGCTGTGTGAATCTAGGTGTCTTCTATTTAGCCAGACATCAAGGTGGTTTGCAAAAATGTAAATGCCACTTTTCTTATTAAATTTTTTGCTTTGCAAAATAATGTTATTTTTAATTAAAAATGTGTTATTTATATTAATTTATTACTTATTATGTGAATTATTATGAATTTATTATTCTTCTCTTTAAATGAATTAATAAATACTAAAAAAGATTTCTCAGTTGTAATTTCTAATACTGTAAATGTCAATAAATACAACCCACATAAACAAAAGCTCTTTGGAGCCTATAATAATTTTTAAGAGTGTAAAGGGTCTTGAGACCAAAAGAATTGAGAACCACTCCCATAGACCATGCCATGATTCAGTGTTTGACTCTTTGTTCAGCACCCATGTAAGAATTGTGGTCAGATGTAGTGACTAGTCTGGCTCATGTTGTGATAAAAACATATACATATGTACACACATATTACCTAGCTATAGTAAGGTAAATTGTAGTCAGAGTCTCACATTATTTGACATAGGATTAACTACTGTATTCTAGGCACTTCGAGGTTCGCTCTTCCTTGTATGGCCCCTCTTTACTTTTTCTGTTACCTTCTTTTTTATGACTTTATTTCCTAACATCCAGTCCAAGGCCAAGCAATTTCCATTAATTCTTGTTTAGAGCTGAAGGAATAAAGTAATTGTTTCTCTAGGTTTGGGTTTAGTCCTTGAAATCAAGTCCAAACTACTTAATGTGTAGTTACCTGAGGTCCTGACCTAGCAGTTCCCTGGATTCTTGAACAGAAATTCTCCACCTACTGTTTACTCTGAGCAAACTGCCAAACCCTCATTTCCAAGCATTCAGGTTTGAAAAGTTTTTGTCCAGTGCATTCTCTTTTCTTCTGTATTTCTCAGTGAATCTGACCATAAACTCCAAGTTTCTTTCTCATACCCTTTTGGTGATCTCAATCTTTAGCGTTTATTGACCTTCCCCCTTCCTGTAATCCCTTCTTTCTTCCCTAGGGAATTATATCTCTAGCCCCACCCCTTCCAGTTCTTACTTCTTCTCTTGGAAAAGAGCAGCAGATTTATCTTGACAGATAATTTACAATTATATTTTCTTACTAGGTCATAGCAATGCAAAAGGGTATGAATGGTCATGTGTGGATCAGGTGACTATTTTCCTAGGGGTCTCACAAGTAGGCATATCTTGATGAAGTTCTCCAGGCCTAGAGTCGAACCTTTCGCAAGCAAGATCAGAAATCTAAACAATAAATCCCCTTTCTCAAGTGCAGACTCACCAAGTCTAAGCTCACAAGTCTAATGTATAAAACAAGAAAGTCAACTTACTAATTTATAATGTATAATCTAAGTCTTACATTAGCTGGAGTACTCAAATCAGCATGATCATTCATTCAAGCAGTATTTATTGAGCAACAGTAGAAAGGTCACAGGAAACCAAACGAGAATCAGAAGTTTACTCGGTTGAGAATGGTCTCAAGAAAAACAGAAGAAGTAAATGTTTTATATCTTTAGACTTGGACTACTCTGAAATATTCTCCTCACTAAGAGGATGATTTTTAAAGTGAGACCACGATAATAGAATTTTTGTTAGCCATTCAAAAATGTTAGCATATTATCTCCAAACCCAAAATCAAACCCATGGCTGTCAAGTCGGCCCATAGGGTTTCCAATGCTTTAAATCTCTACGGGAGCAGACTGCCACGTTTTTCTCCCAGTGAGCCGCTGGTGGTGTCGAACCACCAACCTTTTGGTTAGCAGTCAATGGGTTTAACCATTTTGTCACCAGGGCTCCTTTATCTCCAGAACAGGCATAATTTTGCCAAGAGTACTAAAATACTTGGTCTGATGGCTAATATTTTCTCAACACTGGATCAGCTTTGGATAAACTCTATCAAAATGTATTCTGTGAGTTTTTTTTCCCTATTTTTGTGTGATAAATCAACTTTTTTCTTAGTTGGCACATCCTTTTTTATTTTATTTTATTTTATTGTGGTAAATATTTTGTTGTAGTTGTTAGGTGCCATCAAGTCAGTTCCGACTCATAGCGACCCTACCCGCAATCCAACAAGTCACTGCCCGGTTCTGCGCCGTCGTCACAATCGTTGTTATGCTTGAGCCCATTGTTACAGCCACTGTGTCAATCCATCTCATTGAGGGTCTTCCTCTTGTCACTGACCCTCTACTTTACCCGGCAAGATGTCCTTCTCCAGGGACTGATCCCTCCTGATAACATGTCCAAATTATGCCAGACGAAGTCTTGCCATCCTTGCTCCTAAGGAGCATTCTGGCTATACTTCTTTCAGGACAGATTTGTTTGTTCTTTTGGCAGTCCATGGTATATTCAATATTCTTCATCAACACCATAATTCAAAAGCATCAATTCTTTTTTGTTCTTCCTTATTTGTTGCCCAGCTTTCACATGCATTTGAGATGATCAAAAACACCATGGCTTGGGTCAGGTGCACCTTAGTCTTCAAGGTGACATCTTTGCTTCTCAACACTTTAAAGAGGTCTCTTGCAGCAGATTTGCCCAATGCAATGTGTCTTTTGATTTCTTGACTGCTGCTTCCATGGGTGCTGATTGTGGATCCAAGTAAAATGAAGTCCTTGACATCTTCAATATTTTCTCCGTTTATCATGATGTTGCTTATTGCTCCAGTTGTGAGGATTTTTATTTTCTTTGTGTTGAGGTGTAATCCATACTGAACGCTGTAGTCTTTGATCTTCATCAGTAAATGCTTCAAGTCCTCTTCACTTTCAGCAAGCAAAGTTGTGTCATCTGCATATTGCAGGTTGTTAATGAGTCTTCCTCCAATCCTGATGCCCCGTTCTTCCTGTAATCCAGCTTCTCTGATTATATGCTCAGCATACAGACTGAATAAGTATGGTGAAAGGCTACATCCTTGATGCACACTCTTCCTAACTTTAAACTGCACTGTAGCCCCTTGTTCTGTTCCAACAACTGCCTCTTTGTCTATATGCAGGTTGTGCCTGTGCACAATTAAGTGTCCTGGAATTCCCATTCTTTGCAATGTTACATAATTTGTTATGATCCACACAGTCAAATGCCTTTGTATAGTTAATAAAACACAGGTAAACACCTTTCTGATGTTCTCTGCTTTCAGCCAGGATCCATCTGACATCAGCATTGATAACGCTCTTTCCACATTGTCTTCTGAATCCAGCTTGAATTTCTGGCAGTTCCCTGTTGATGTACTGCTGCAACCACTTTTGAATGGTCTTCAGCAAAATTTTACTTGCATGTGATGTTAATGGTATTGTTAGATAATTTCCACATTCTATTGAATCACCTTTCTTTGGAATGGGCACAAATATGGATCTCTTCCAGTCAGTTGGCCAGGTAGCTGTCTTCCAAATTTCTTGACGTATACGAGTGAGCACTTCAGTGCTGCATCCATTTGTTGAAATCTCAATTGGTATTCCGTCAGTTCCTAGGGGCTTGTTTTTGCCAATGTCTTCAGTGCAGCTTGGACTTCTTCCTTCAGTACCAGAGGTTCTTGATCATATGAGCTACCTCCAGAAATGGTTGAATGTCAATCAATTCTTTTTGGTATAGTGAATCTATGTATTCTTTCCATCTTCTTTTGATGCTTCATGTGTCGTTCAGTATTTTGCCCATAGAATCCTTCACTATTGCAACTCAAAGCTTGAATTTTTTCTTCAATCCTTTCAGTTTGAGAAATGCCGAGTATGTTCTTCCCTTTTGGTTTTCTAACTCCAGGTCTTTGCACGTTATTATAATATTTACTTTGTCTTCTCCAGCTGCCTTTTGAAATCTTCTGTTTAGTTCTCTTACTTAATCATTTCTTCTTTTTCCTTTAGCTACTTGACATTCAAGAGCAAGTTGCAAAGTCTATTCTAATATCCATTTTGGTCGTTTTTTTCTTTCTTTCCCGTCTTTTTAATGACCTCTCTTTCTCCATATATGAAGTCCTTGACGTCATTCCACAATCCGTCTGGTCTTCAGTCATTAGTGATCAGTTGTGTCAAATCTACTCTTGAGATGGTCTCTAAATCCAGGTGGGATATACTCAAGGTCATACTTTGGCTCTTGTAGACTTGTTCTAATTTTCTTCAATTTCAACTTGAACTTGCACAGGATCAATTGATGGTCTGTTCCACAGCCAGACCCTGGCCTTGTTCTAACTGATGATATTGAGCTTTTCCATCCTCTCTTTCCACAGAGGTAGTCGATTTGATTCCAGTGTATTCCATCTGGCAAGGTCCACCTGTACAGTCACTTTTTATGTCAGTGAAAAAGCTATTTGCAATGAAGAAGTCATTGGTCTTGCAAAATTCTATCATGGGATCTCCAGAATCATTTCTATTACCAAGGCCATATTTTCCAATTATCAATCCTTTGTTTCCAACTTTTGCATTCCAATCACCAGTAATTATCAACGCATCTTGATTGCACGTTTGATCAACTTCACACTGCTGAGTTTGGTAAATATTTTCAGTTTCTTCATCTTTGGCCTTGGTGGTTGGTGAGTAAATTTGAATAGTAGTTGTATTAACTGGTCTTCCTTGTAGGCGTATGGATATCACCGTATCACTGACAGCCTTGTACTTCAGGATAGATCTTGAAATGTTCTTTTTGACGATGAATGTAATGCCATTCCTCTTAAAGTTGTCATTCCTGGCATAGTAGACCATATGATTGTTTGATTCAAAATGGCCAATACCAGTCCATTTCAGCTCACTAATGCCTAGGATATTGATCTCTATGCGTTCCATTTCATTTTGGACGATTTCTAGTTTTCCTAGGTTCATACCTCGTACATTCCAGGTTCTGATTTTTAATGGATGTTTGCAGCTGTTTCTTCTCATTTTGAGTCATGCCACATTCAGCAAATGAAGATCCCAAAAGCTTGACTACAACCACATCATTAAGGTCGAATCTACTTTGAGGAGTCTTTCAAGTGCCTTCCAACCTGAGGGGCTCATCTTCTGGCACTGTATCAGACAGTTTTCTGCTGCTATCCATAAGGTTTTCAGTGGCTAATTTTTTTCAGAAGTAGGCTGCCAGATCCTTCTTCCTAGTCTGTCTTAGTCTGGAAGCTCCACTGAAACCTGTCCACCATGGGTGACCCTGCTGGTATTCGAATACCTGTGGCATAGCTTACAGCATGACAGCAACATGCAAGGCCCTACAGTCCGACAAACTGACAGACCCATGGGTGGTAGTAAATATATATGTAACAAAATATTTGTCATTTCAACTTTCTTCACATGTACAGTTTTGTGGCATTAATTATGTTCATGATGTGGTTCAACCATCACCCTTATCTGTTCCCAAACTTTTCCATCACCCTTAACAGAAGCTCAGTGTCCTCCGTGCATTGAGTCCTCCATTCCCCCTCCCTCCTTCCTGCCTCTGGTAACCACTAGTAAATCTCTGTCTCTATATACTTGTCTATTCTAGATATTTTATATAAGTGGGATCATACAATCTTTGTCCTCTTGTGACTGACTTATTTCACTCAGCACAATGTTTTCAAGCTTCATCTATGTTGTTGCATGTATCAGGATTTCATTGCTCTAATGTTCCCTTGTATGGATATATCACATTTCGTTTATCCTGGTCAGCTGGTTACTGTTGATGGATGTTTAAGCTCTTTTTACCTTTGCCTATTGTGAATACTGTGGCAATGAACATCGGTGTACAAGTATGTATTTGCATTCCTACTGTCAGTTCTTTTAGGTATATACATAGGAGTGGAATTTCTGGATCACATAGTAATACTCTGTTTAACATTTTGAGGAACCTCACATCTTTTCTTTACACGTGTTAGCACACACACCATGTAAGACTTTTAAATCTGAATGCTATTCTGCCGTTTAAGATGACTTTTCATATGTCTGCTCTTATCCACAATGTGTAGGTTATAAAGCTCAAGTCTTAGAATGATTTCACTTATATACAGAATTTTAACCTCAATTTTTTCATTCTCAAGTTCTTGGGGGAATGTGTCTATATAGCATGCTAGTGCTGAAAATTTTATTATTTAAACCTACTTATTGAATGGATAGAAAGGGAAAACAAAGATTTTAATTCCCAAAAAATAAGACTGCATACCTAAAAAAAATCTCAGTATACCCTGTTACCGCTTTACACCCTGTGATCATTAAGGTTGTGTG
Source organism: Dugong dugon (assembly GCA_030035585.1). Taxonomy (NCBI): domain Eukaryota; kingdom Metazoa; phylum Chordata; class Mammalia; order Sirenia; family Dugongidae; genus Dugong; species Dugong dugon. The sequence continues at coordinate 45,391,323 of CM057474.1, forward strand.
TCAACTTGGCTGGGTCGTGATTCTCAGTGGTCTGGCAGTTACGATGTAGTTTGGTAGTCAAATAATGATGTAATCACATTCATGATAAGATCTTATCCTGACCCACAGACTTGGGTCCAACCTCTACAAGCTGCGTGAGCCATTTCCTTGATATAAATCTCTCTCTTTCTATGTATATTTATATGCTTTACTGGTTTTGCTTCTCTAGAGACCCAGCCTAAGACACACCTCTTTTTATTTTCTTGGGATTTTTTTTTTCTAATGAAACTTATCTTAAGTTTTGGTATAGGTAGATGCTGTGTTTTCTCAGCCAACTGATGTGAGAAACAGTAGAAAAAAAATCAAGGATACAGATGGGAGGCATTAGCTGTGATACATAGGAGTCCAATTAGTCCCAATTCCATGACTAAATGAAGATTTTGCAGGTATAAAGACTTCTGAAGACAATTTTCAGGATTGTTATATAACCAAAAGCTTTGGGATCCATGAAACTCCTGCAGCCCTGATCCCAAGGGGGTCTCCCAAATATCATTTTCCTAACAGTGTCCTTTTCACTTGGCAATAAGGACTAAGCTGTGTTGGGTTTCTCCATCGGTCACTTGGACATCCTGAGATCAAGCAGTGAAACAACGATTTCCAAGTTCATGTCTATTTGTTCTTTTTATTTGCAGTGTAGTAGATATTATTTCAGCGTTTCCCCTTTAGCAATCTGAGCCTGAACAAACACAAACTGGTAGTGCTCCCTCCTCTAAACGATGAAAGGTTCTGTTGTGCTATGTAGCTACCCAGAAGCATGCTTTCAGCTGAATTTGCTCACTCATCACAAGAGATTGAAATATGAGCCTAAATTATTCTTTTTACTTAAAGGACTCTGTTAAGAAAAAACAAAGCTTAATCTGGCTTCTCAAACAACATTAAGGAAGAGAGGAAGAAGAGAACTTTGTTTATTTCCTTTATTACGAGTTTACGCATCATTCCTATTCAAGCAAAACTGCCTTGTCATTTATAATGAAGTGTGTCGTTGTTAAAAATTAGTAAGATTAGTGGGATTGAAAAGATTATAGGCACTTCTGAGGTCCTTACTTGGCAGTAAGATTTATAGTTGTGAAAGGAGTCTTTCAAAGTTCTGCAGAACTATTGAGAGTGATTTGTAAATGTATGTGTATTTGCATTGTTGTGGTAACTCATATCTCAAAGATTAAAATATTTATAAAAAGTTTTTAAGGGAAAGTGTACACTCAATATAACATGAAAGCTGACATATAACGGGGCTATAGCTAATTTCGAGTTCTACATTCAGCCTTCTACAGAAGCATAAAACTTATTCAGAAAATTAAGGATTACACTGTGAATCTATATTTTATTTCAAATGTGCATAAAGAAATATTCATTTGTGTATTAAATAACTATTTATTGACATCTCTCGTGTGCTGGGCACTGTTTAGGCACAAGGGACACTGGTCAACAAAACAAGACCTCTGTCCTTAAGGAGGTTACATCCTAGCTGGGGAGACAAACAGATGATAGTAAAAATAGATAATACTATGTTACGTTTGTTCTGTGAAGTGCTACGAAAAAAAAAAAAAACAGGGTAAGGAGAAGCAGAATGATGGTGCTACTTCAGAACAGTGGGCAGGGAAAGCTTCTCGGAGGAGGTGACATTTGAATGAATGAGGGAGTGATACATGTGACTACCTGGGGAAGAGCTTTGCAGGCAAAGAGAATGTAGGATGTCAGGCCTTGAAAGGGGCAGTTCAAGGAACTATGGGGAGTCTGTTGTGCTGGCTGCCATGGGTGGGAGACAGGTAGGCAATGAACAGAGAGGCAGCCAGCAGACAGGTCATGTGGAGTCCTACAAGCATTGATAAGGACCTTGGATTTTATTGGAGTGACAGGAAGTGGCTGAGGGTGGAACTCAGTGGAATGGAGCATTCTGATTTACTTTTATAAAGGATTGCTCTGGCTGCTGTGTGGAGAAGATTGTAGAGAGGCAAGAGTGGAGCAAGGAGACCAGTAGGGAGGTGTATTCTAAGAGTAGAGTCCATAGGATTGGATGAGGGTTTGAGAAAAAGAGAGGAGAGTGAGACGACTATGAGTTTTGAGCAGCTGGTGGTGCCATTTTCTGAGATGAAGAAGCCTGGGAGAGAAGGAGATTGTAGAGCAGAACAGGGGGCTTGTGAGTGGATTTAAGAAATCATTTTGGACACGTTAATACTGAAGTGTCTTTAGGAGCCCTAGTGGTGCAGTGGTTAAGTTTTCGGCTGCTAACCAAAAGGTTGGTAGTTCAAATCCACCAGCCACTCCTTGGAAACCATATGGGGTACTTTATTCTGTACTATAGTGTCGTTATAAATCGGAATCGATTCGACTGCAATGGTCTCTTATTTTTTATGAGACATCCAGGTCCCTGGATGGCGCAAATAGTTAAAGCGCTTGTCTGCTAAGCAAAAAGTTGGAAGTTTAAGTCCACCTGAGGCACCTGGGAAGAAAGGCCTGGTGATCTACTTCTGAAAAATCAGCCATTGAAAAACGTATGTATCACAGTTCTACTCTGACACACATTGGGTTACCATGAGTCAGGGTCAACTCCATGTCAACTGGTTACTGGTTTATGAGACATCCCATCGGGCTATCGCATAGGCAGTTGAATATATGAGTTCAGAGTTCAGGGGAAGGATTAGGGCTGAGGGTTGGGTTGGAGATTTACAAATGGGTGCTATCAGTGTATTTAAATGTTATTAAATACAGTAATGCTCTGGTACTTTGACAGGCTCCTAAAAGTTTTCATGTCACGTTCAAAAATATAAATCTTACCGTCAAGTAGCCTATTCCCTTGAAGACCCTCACTCACAGTTTAATGGATGCCATGTTTCTTAATACTCAGGGTTGTCACTTCACCCTGGATACCAGATCTTCCAGAATGACACTGGTGGGTGAGATACATGTTTAGAGAAAGGGAGCACAGAAGAGGATGGCGATAAGGAAGAGAAAGAGTTTCTTGCAGTAAATAGTATTTGAAAGGGAGAATATGCAGTGAAATAAAAAGAGTATTTGAACAGGAACTGAACTTTAAAAGGAAAGAATTAATGTGCGCAAAATTTCCCTAAAAGGGAAAAAAGAAGGGACCCCATATTCATGGACAGCAGCGATTTTTTTCCTCATGTTAACCCCCAGGTGGCACTGTTGGATCAAAAGAGCTGATATCCATGGGGGCTGCTTGGTGGGGGGTGTAGATTGGATGATGGAAGAGGAGACTGGACACAATAGGCCATTAACATTCAATCATGCTTTTCCTGCCCCCATCTGCTAATGCAGGATTCCAGTCCCTTTCAAAGGCTCTCTCTCTTCAATTATTTCTAAGTATTCCTAGGGAGTGTCTCGTCTGTGCTCTGGTTTAAGTCAAGTCAGCTCAAACATGGTGTCTTGCACTTATTTCTTGTTGTTCTACCACCCCTCCCTCCCCCAGCCAGTTGCATCTTCTACTGGCATCCATGGTTTCTGAGATTAGCTCTACCACCTTCTCTGGTTCCACTTAGTCTAACTCTGAGCATCTTACTGATCCCATTAAGCCCTGCCTCAGCCACTGCCAGGGAAGATAAAGCTGAAGAAGTGTTCATTAATGGAAAACTCTGAGAGGGACTTCTTCTCTGCTATCTGCCTCTTGTTGTTGTTGTTACTGCTCATGGCGACCCCAGTGACAACAGAAAGAAATGCTGCCCTGTACTGTGCCCTCACCACGATCAATTGTGGATTGGACAACGTTTCCTTGTGAACCAGAGGGTTTTTTTTGGCTGATTTTTGGAAGTAAATTGCCAGGCCTTTCTTGGAAGCTCTGCTGAAACCTGTTCAGCATCATAGCAACACGCAAGCCACCACTGACAGATGAGTGGTACCTGCGCCTGAGGTGCGTTGGCTGGGGAATTGAATCCAGTCTCCTGCATGTTGTTGTTGTTGTTAGGTGCCATCGAGTCGGTTCGTAGCGACCCTCTGCACAACAGAAGGAAACGCTGCCATCCTCACAATCTCTGTTGTGCCTGAGCCTGTTATTGCAGCCACTATGTTAATACATCTCATTGAGGGTCTTCTTTTTCTTTCATTGACCCTTTACCAAATGTGATGTCCTTCTCCAGGGACTGATCCCTCCTGATAACATGTCCAAGGTATGTGAGATATAGTCTTGCTGTCCTTGTTTCTAAAGAGCATTCCAGTTGTACTTCTTTCAAGACAGATTTATTCGTTCTTTTGGCAGTCCATAGTATATTCAATATTCTTCACTAACACCACAATTCAAAGGCATCAATTCTTCTTTGGTCTTCCTTATTAATTGTCCTCCTTTCACGTGCATATGAAGCGATTAAAAACATCATGGCTTTCATCAGGCACACCTTAGTCTTCAAGGTGACATCTTTGCTTTTTAACACTTTGAAGAGGTCTTTTGCAACAGATTTACCCAATGTTATGCGTCTTTTTTTTATATTGTACTTTAGATGAAGGTTTACAGAACAAATGGTTTCTTATTAAACAGTTAGTACACATACTGTTTTATGACAATGGTTAACAAGCCATGACATGTCAACACTGTCCCTTCTCTATCATGGGTTCCCTATTAGCAGCTTTCCTGTCCCTTCCTGCCCTCTAGTCCTTGTCCCTGGACTGTCGTGCCCCATTAGTCTTGGTTTGTTTATGGGCCTGTCTAATCTATGGCTGTATGGTGAACCTTGGGAGGGACTTCATTACTGAACTAAAAGAGTGCCTGGGGGCCATACTTTCTGGGTTTCTCTAATCTCTATCAGGCCAGTAAGTCTGGTCTTCTTTTGTGAGTTAGAATTCTGTTCTACATTTTTCTCCAACTCTGTCCAGGAACCTCTGTTGAACTCCCAGTCAGAGCAGTTACTCTTGATAGGTGGGCACCATTTAGTTGTATTGGACTCAGTCAGGTGGAGGCCGTGGTAGTTGCGGTCCATTAGACCTTTGTACTAATCTTTCCCTTGTATCTTGTCTTCTTTTTTTCTTTTTTTTTAATTGTCCTTTAGGTGAAGGTTTACAGAACAAACAGTTTCTCATTAAAAGTCAGTACACATTTTGTTTGATGACATTTGTTAACAACCCCACCACATGTCAAGAAGTTCCCTTCTTTAACTTTTTTTTTTGGTGAGAATATACATAGCCAAAGATACATCATTTCAAAAATTTCTACAGGCACGATTCGGTGACATCAATTATGTTCTTCCAGTTGTGCTGCTATTCTCACTTTAGATGAAGGTTTACAGAACAAAACACTTCTCATTAAACAGTTAGTACACATGTTGCCCTATGACAATGGTTAAAAACCCCACTACATGTCAACACTGTCGTTACTCAACCTTGGGTTCCCTATCACCAGCTTTTCTGTCCCCTTCTGCCTTCTAGTCCTTGTCCCTGGACTGCTGTGCCTCATTAGTCCCATTTTGTTAATTGGGCTGTCCAATACCTGGCTGAACGGTGAACCTCAGAAGTGACTTCACCACTGAGCTAAAAGGGTCTCTGAGGGCCATACCTCGGGGATTCTCCAGCCTCTTTTAGTCTGGTAAATCTGGTCTTTTTTTGTGTGTTAGAATTTTGTTCAACATCCTTCTCCAGCTCTGTCCAGAACCTTCTGCTGTGATCCCGGTCAGAGCAGTCAGTGGTGGTAGCTGGGAACCATCTAGTTGTACTGGACTCAGCCTGGTGGAGGCCTTGGTAGCTGTGGTCCATTAGTCCTTTGGACTAATGTTTTCCTTGTATCCTGTTCTCTTCATTCTCCTTTGCTCCGGAAGGTGGAAGACCAGTGGAGTATCTTAGATGGCTGCTCACAGGCTTTTAAGACCCCAGATGCTACTCACCAAGGTAGAATGTAGAACATGGTGTTTATAAACAGTGTTATGGCAGTTGAGCTAGATATTCCCCTAGACCATGGTCTCCACAGCCCTCCACCCAGCAATTCAGTCCCTCAGGGAGTGTGGATGTGTCTATGGATCTTCCATGACCTTTTCTTGTACAAGTTGTGCTGGTTTTCCCAGTACTGTGTACTGTCTTACCCTTCAGCAAAGTTACCACTTATCTATTGTCTATTTAGTTTCCCCCTCCACCCCTCTCATTCCTCGTAACCAACAAAGATTGTTTCTTTTTGTGTGTAAACTTTTTCATGAGTTTTTACCTTAGAGGTCTCATACAATATTTATCCTTTTGTGATTGACTTATTTCACTTAGCGTAATATCCTTCAGTTTCATCCATGCTATGAAATGCTTCAGAGATTCATCTTTGTTCTTAAAGTTGCGGAGTACTCCATTGTGTGTATGTACCATGGTTTTTCTATTCATAAGTTGATGGGCTTCTGGGTTGTTTCCATCTTTTTGCTATTGTGAACAATGCTGCCATGAACATGGGTGTGCATATGTCTATTCGTGTGACGGCTCTTATTTCTCTAGAATATGTTCTTAGGAGTGGGATTGGTGGATTGTATGGTATTTGTATGTCTAGCTTTCTAAGGAGGCACAATATCATCTTCCAAAATGGTTGTATCATTTTGCATTCCCACCAGAGTGCATAAGAGTTCTGATCTCCCCGCAGCCTCTCCAATATTTGTTATTTCCATTTTTTTTTTCATTTATGCCAGTAATGCTGGGGTGAGATGGTATCTTATTGTGGTCTTAATTTGCATTTCTCTAATGGCTAGTGATTGTGAGCATTTCCTCATGTGTCTGTCAGCCACTTGAATGTCTTCTTTGGTGAAGTGTCTGTTCATTTCCTTTGTCCATTTTTTAATTGGATTGTTTGTCTTTTTATTGTAGAGGTGTTGGATTTTCTTGTAGATTTTAGAGATTAGATCTTTGTCTGATTTGTAATGACCCAGATTTTTTTCCCAGTCTGTAGGTTCTCTTGTTACTCTTTTGGAGAAGCCTTTTGATGAGCATAGTGTTTAATTTTTAGAAGATCCCGGTTATGTAGCTCATCTTCTGGAGTTTGTCTGTTGTTGGTTACAGTTTGTATCCTGTTAAGTCCATGCATTAGGGTCTCTAGCACTGATCCTGTTTTTTCTTTTATGAACTTTATAGTTTTTGGCTTTATATTTAGGTCTTTGATGCATTTTGAATTAGTTTTTGTATATAGTGTGAGGTATGGGTCCTATTTCATTTTTTTGCAAATGGACATCCAGTTTTGCCAGCACTATTTGTTAAAAAGACTGTCTTTTCCCCATCTGATGGGCTTTGGTCCTTGTCAAAGATCAGGTGACCGTAGGTGAATGGATTTATATCTGGATTCTCAATTCTGTTCCATTGGTCAATGTATCTGTCGTTGTACCAGTACCAGGCTGTTTTGACTACTGTAGCTGTGTAGTAGGTTCTGCGATCAGGTACTAGGAGTCCTCTTACTTTATTCTTCTTCAATAGTGCTTGACTTATTTGGGGCTTCTTCCCTTTCCATATAAAGTTAATGATTAGTTTTTCCATCTCTTTAAAGAATGTTATTGGTATTTGGATTGGGATTGTATTGTATTTGTAAATTGCCTTGGGTAGAGTTGTCATTTTCACAATGTTGAGTCTACCTATCCATGAGCATGGTATATTTTCCCATTTACGTAGATCCCTTTGGTTTTCTTGTTTTGTAGTTTTCTTTGTATAGGTCTTTTACACCCCTGGTTAGAATTATTCCTAAGTATTTTATTTTTTTAGGGGCTATTATAAATGGTATTGTTTTCCTGATTTCCTTTTCATCGTTCTCCTTATTGGTGTATAGGAATCCAGCTGATGTTTGTACGTTTATCTTGTATCCTGCTACTCTGCTGAATCTTTCTATTAGTTCCAGTAGATTTCTCGTGGAGTCTTTAGGGTTTTCTATGTATAGTAGCATATCTTCTCCAAACAGGGACAGTTTAACTTCTTCTTTACCACTGTGGATGTCCTTTATTTCTTTTTCTTGCCTTATTGCTCTAGTGAGGACTTCCATCACAATGTTAAATAGGAGTGGTGATAGAGAGCATCTTTGTCTTGTTTCTGTTCTCAAGGGGAATGTTTTCAGCCTCTCTCCATTAAGAATGATGTTGGCTGTTGGTTTTGCATAGATGTCCTTTATTATGCTGAGAAATTTCCCTTCTATACCTATTTTATTGAGAGTTTTTATCAGGAATGGGTGTTGGACTTTGACAAATGCCTTTTGTGTGTCAATTGAGATGATCGTGTGATTATTTTCTTTCTTTTTATTTATGGTGGATTACATTGATTTATTTTCTAATGTTGAACCATGCTTGCATACTTGGTATGAATCCTACTTGGCTGTGGTGAATAATTTTTTGATACGATGCTGAATTCTATTGGCTAGAATTTTTACATCTATATTCATGAGAGATATTGGTGTGTAATTTTCTTTTTTGCGTGTTATCTTTGCCTGGTTTTGGTATCAGCATTATGCTGGCTTCATAGAATGAATTTGGAAGTGTCGCTTCCTTTTCTATGTTCTGAAATAGTTTGAGTATACTAGTATAAGCTCTTCTCTGAATGTTTGATAGAATTCTCTAGTGAAGTCATCTGGCCAGGGTCTTTTTTTGGGGGGGGGGGAGTTTTTTTTATGACCTTTCAATCTGTTTTCTTGCTATGGGTTTGTTCAGATTTTCAACATCATTTTGTGTTAGTTTAGGTAGGTAGTGTGTTTCTAGAAATTTGTCAATTTCCTCCAGCTTTTCAAATTTGTTGGAGTATAGTTTTTCATAATATTCTGTTATAATCCTTTTTATTTCAGTTGGGTCTGTTGTAAAGTCCCCCATTTCATTTCTTATTTAGATTATTTGCATCCTCTCGTGTTTTTCTTTTGTCAGTCTGGCCAGTGGTGTGTTGATTTTGTTGATCCTTTCAAGGAAACAACTTTTGGTTTTGTGGATTCTTTCTGTTGTTTTTCTATTCTCTATTTCATTTATTTCTCCTTTGATCTTTATGATTTCCTTCTAGTGGCTGTGGGCTTTTTTTTGTTGTTGTTGTTCTTTCTTTTATTTGTTCATTCTTGTAGTTAACATTTTGTTTTTGTCCCTTTCTTCTTTTTTGATGTGTGCATCTATTGCCATAAATTGTCCTCTGAGGGATGCCTTTACTGTGTCCCAAAGGTTTTGGTATAATGTGTTTTTATTTTCGTTTGATTCGAGGAAGTTTTTGATTCCATCTCTGATTTCTTCAGTTAACCAGTGGTTCGTAAGCAGGGTGTTATTCAGTTTCCATGTAATTGATCTTTCTCCTTGCTCTTCCTGTTGTTAATTTTTACCTTGATGGCATTATGGTCAGAGAAGATACTTTTTATTATCTCAGTGTTTTGCATCTTGTTGAGGATTGCTCTGTGGCCTAAGATGTGGTCTATTCTGGAGAATTTTCCTTGTGCATTGGAAAAGAATGTGTACTTTGCATCTGTTGGGTATAGTGTTCTATAGGGTCTATGGTGTTCTATGAGGTCAAGTTGGCAGAATGTGCCCTTTAGGTCTTCTGTATCTTTGTTGAGTTTCTTTCTAGATGTTCTGTCCTTTACTGAGAGTGGTGTGTTCAAGTCTCCTACTATTATTGTGGAACTGGCAATTTCTCTTTCCACTGTTGTTAGAGTTTGTTTTATGTATTTTGGAGCCCTGTCATTGTGTGCATTGATATTTATTATGGTTAAGTGTTCATGATGGATCATCCTTTTAATCATTATATAGTGTCCTTCTTTGTATTTTATGGTGGATTTTGTTTTAAAGTCTATTTTGTCTGAGATTAGTATTGCCACTCCTGCTGTTTTCTGGTAGCTGTTCACTTGATATATTTTTTCCATCCTTTGATTTTTAATACATTTATGTCTTTGTTTCTAAGGTTTGTCTCTTGTAGATGGCATATTGATGGATCCTATTTTTATTTATCCATTCTGTCACTCTCCATGACTTTGTGGGTGTGTTTAGGCTATTTACATTAAGTGTAATTATTGATAGGTGTGAGTTTACTGCTGTCATTGTGTAGTGCTTTTTTTGTGGTGCTGACGTTTTCTTTGTTCCTCTTACTCTCCTGTGCTGAATTCCTTTTGTCTGTGGATTTTTTTCATTTCTTTTGCTTTTGTAGGTTTTGTTTTTACTGAGACTTTATGTTTTTCCTCTTTATTTTGATGAGTAGGTTTGTTAACTCTCTTGATGGTTACTTTGTAATTTTTGCTTATCTTTCTAGGTTTGATGCAGGTTATTATTACTTAATATCGCCTTGCCTTCCTCTCCATTAGGAGGTTCTCTACTTACACTGTTTATACTCTTTTTTATTGTTCTGATGTTGTCATTTAATGATTAACCTCTCTGATTCCGTGTTGTAATTCTTTTGGTTTTGATAGTCCTTGAGAGTTCATCTCCTAGTTTGGTATCTGGCTGGTACCATTCTGTGTGCTAGTTTCATCCTGTGTTCTGATGTTGTTTGTTCTCAGACTGAAGGACTCCGTTTAATAATTCTTGTAAGTTTGGTTTGGTTTTTACATAGCCCCTTAGTTTCTGTTTATCTGGAAGTGTCCTAATTTCACCATCATATTTTAACCAGAGTTTCGCAGGATAGATCATTCTTGGCTGGCAATTTTTTCTGTCAAGGTTTTATATATACCATCCCATTGCCTTCTTGTCTGCATGGTTTCTGTCAGATAATCTGAGCTTAGTCTTATTGCTTCTCCTCTGTATGTGACTTCTTATTTTTCTCAAGCTGCTCACAGGATTCTTTGTCTTTAGTTTTAGCGAGTGTGATTATGATATGTCTTGGTGATTTTCTTTTGGGGTCTATCCTATATGGGGTTCGTTGAGCTTCTTGGATGGTCAGCTTTTCATCTTTCATGCTATTGGAGAAGTTTTCTGTCAGCAGTTCTTCAATGATCCTCTCTGTCTTTTCTGTTTTCTCCCCCTGTTCTGGAACTCCGATCACTTGCAAATTTTTCTTTTGATTGTATCCCAGATAATTCTCAGGGTTTCTTCATTTTTTTTCATTGTTTTTTCTGATTTTTCCTCAAAGAGAGTTGTATCCAAGTGTTTGCCTTCAATTTCGCTGCTCCTGTCTTCTATTGTTTCAAACCTGCTTCTCAGTTCTTCTGTGACAGTGTCAACTTCCGAAATCTTGTTGTTTATCTTTTGGATTTCTAATTGTTGTTTTTGTATGATTTCTCCTTGTGAATTTATTTTTGCATTTTTTCCTGTATTATTTTCCTGAATTCTTCCATTTTTTAGGTCTGTATTTTCCATGAGTTTGTCTAGTTTTTCATCACTTTTTTCTGTATTTTGCTTCAACTCTTGGATAGCTCTGAATATTAGAGATGTGAATTCTTTATCAGGGAGTTCTAGTGCCTTTTATTCTACTTGGAAGTCATCTGTTGTTTTATTTTGGATGACTACTGATACTATCCTGTCCTGTTTTTGTATATGTTTTAATATTGTCTGCTGTCTTCAGGACATTTAATATTATTTTCCTTGTTTATTTATTTTAGATTTATTTCTTTCATCCTACTTTTTTGTTTTCTTTGGTTATGTCTGAGCAGGCGGGCTGTGTTTTATTTGTTGTTTGCTCATCTGTAGGCACAATGCTTTTCTCCTCATTTTCCAATGGACAGGGTCAGTCGCTCAGGTATGGTACAGCAGGGCAGGTCCAGCTGAAGGGGAGGTGCTGGGATGGGTTGTTTCTGCCATGTACTATGGTCAACTGGGCAGATCGGGAATCAATGTGGGGCAGACTCCGGTAGGTCATTCATGTGCTATCTGGGTGTGTGATGTTCTGTGCACGGTGCTGGTAGGCAGGAAGGAGGGGGGAGATTTTAATATGATGGGTATGGGAAGGAAGAGAGAATACATACAAACAACAAACAAAAAAGTGTGCTAAGGGAGCTTGCCATTGGAGTGGAGAGATGAGAGACTGAGAAATGGAGAAAAACAAAAATAAATAAGTAAAAGAATAAAAATAATAAATAAAAGTTAGGGGGGAAAAAAAAAGAAAAGCCCCCAGGGATCCCATCATTGTAGCTTCGAGGACTGGGAAAATTGCTCCCAGGCCGTGAAGTACAGCCTGGCTAGAAGGGTTAGAAGTGTTACGCAGTGCCAGGTATTCAGGGGACAGGAAAAGAAGGTAAATGTAGAGAGTCAAGAAACTGAGAAATGAAGAAAGACAAAAAGGGAAAAGAGAAGCAAAGAAAACAAAGAAAAACAAACAAACAATAAAAACCCCAATAAAAAATAAATATCCCCAGGGATCCCACTTACATTTGGTCAGAGTAAAGGAGTATCCCCCAAGCCACGCAGTACTGCCCGGCTAGAAGGGGCTCTCAAGCCGAGAAAAGAAAAAGCAAACAAACAAATCAAAACAGAACAAATCAGAACAAAGAAACAAAAAGCCCCGGGAGTCCACCAGCCTAACAGCACCAGCCAGGAAGCAGTTTCACAGTCAAGCAGTGTTTTGCTGCCTTTCAGGAAGAAGTAAAGATGGCATATGGAGCTAGGTATTTGAGAGAATGGAGGGGGAGGTGGTGAGAAGTAAGGAAGAAATCAAAAAAGCTGGTAAAAGTGACACCAGCAGCCAACAAATGGCACTCAGGGTGCTGGCAAGTGCGGGCGGGTGTAATTCAATTGGCACTGGGGTGAAGCCAGTGCTTCCCGGCCAAGGGACTGTGGCTGCAGGAAGCAGAGGAGGCAGAGTAGGGGTGAAGAAGGGGAGGCCGGTGGGAAAGCACATATCATTGGTTATTGGTTGTTTTGTCTCCTGCTGGAAGCTCCGTGAAGCTGCTTTCTCTTATCCCCTGTTCACCGTTCTCTGAGAGGAGTCCAAGATGGTGGATCCGTGCTGCGTTAGCTGATAGGAAACCTCTGCATGCATCTCTCCTTGCTCTCTGATCTCTGTCAGTCTTATTCCATTTGGTGCTTGGCTGACATCTTTATCTCTTTGTTTGATGTTTAGGGTTTCAGGATTGATGTGTGTCTCTGTTTGATTCAGTTTTTTGGATCTTTGCTGTGGAGGGACGTTGTGGTGCTTCTGTCTATAGCACCATGTTGCCCAGGTATGCGCCTGTTGATTTCTTGACTACTGCTTCCATGGGTATTGATTCTGACTGATGATATTGAGCTTTTCCATTGTCTCCTTCCACAGATGTAGTCGATTTGATTCCTGTGTATTCCACCTGGCAAAGTCCACGTGTATAGTTGCAATTTATGTTGTTGACAAAAGGTATTTGCAAAGAAAAAGTTGTTGGTCTTGCAAAATTCTATCATGTGATCTCCAGCATCGTTTCTATCACCAAGTCCATATTTTCCAACTACCAATCCTTTATCTTTGTTTCCAACTTTCACTTTCCAATCACCAGTAATTATCAATGCATTCTGATTGCATGGTTGATCAATTTCAGACTGCAGAATTTGGTAAAAAATCTTCAATTTCTTTATCTTTGGTCTTAGAGGTTGATGCATAAATCTGAATAATAGTCCTATTAACTGGTCTTCCTTGTAGGTGTCTGGATATTTTCGTATCACTGACAACATTGTACTTTAGGATAGATTTTGAAATGTTCTTTTTGACGATGAATGCAATACCATTCCTCTTCAAGTTGTCATTCCTTGTTTAGTAGACCATATGATTATCTGATTCAAAATGGCCAATAGCAGCCCATTTCAGCTCACTAATGCCTAGGATATTGATCTCTATGCAGTCCATTTCATTTTTGTTGATTTCTAGTTTTCCTAGGTTCATACTTCGTACGCTCCACGTTCTGATTTTTAATGGATGTTTGCAGCTGTTTGTTCTCGTTTTGAGTAGTGCCACAGCAGCAAATGAAGGTCCCGAAAGCTTGACTCCATCCATGTCATTAAGGTTGACTCTACTTTGAGGAGGCAGCTCTTTCCCAGTTGTATTTTGAGTGCCTTCCATCCTGAGGAGCTCATCTTCAGGCACTATATCAGACGATGTTCTGCTGCTATTCATAAGGTTTTCACTGGGTAGTTTTTTCAGAAGTAGACCACCAGATCCTTCTTCCTAGTGTTAGTCTGAAAGTTCCACTGAAACCTGTCCACCATGGGTCACCCTGCTGGCATTTGAATACTGTGACATAGATTCCAGCATAAAAGCAACATGCAAGCCCTCACAGTATGACAAACTGACAGACGCGTAGGGAGTCACTTGCATGGAAGGTGAGAATTCTAACACTGAACCACCACTGCCGTATACTAAGCTCAATATAAGGGGAAGGATGCTCAAGCGGAAGCGAGTTTGGATTTAAATTTCCTGGAATTTTATCTGCTCTAATGTTGCGTTACTATTCATCTGTACTTCTAAATGAGTAATCCTGCCCTAAATTTTCAACAAATGAGACAGAGACTCATCCATGAGTGTTGTTCTCCTTTTATATACAAGGAGAGAGACTAGATCAAGTAGGGCTTAGGATCTGCCAGTGGATATAAAAGACTTTCTTATCAAAAGCTTCTTGTCAGAGACTGTCTTAGTTATCTAGTGCTACTATAATAGAAATACCACCAGCGGATAGCTTTAACAAAGAGAAATTTATTCTCTCACAGTCTAGGAGTCTAGAAGTCCCGATTGTGGGTGCCAGCTCCAGGGGAAGACTTTCTCTCTCTGTTGGTTCTGGGGGAAAGTCCTTGTCATCAATTTCCCAGGTCAAGGAGCATCTCAGTGCAGGGACCCCAGTTCCAAAGGACGGGCTATCTCCTGGCTTTTGTTTGTTGGTGGTATAGGGTCCCCATATCTCTCTGCTGGCTTCTCTCTTTTATCTCTCAAAAGAGATTGACTTAAGACACAACCTAATGTTGTAGACTGAGTCCTGCCTCATTAACTTAACTGCTGCTAATCCCACCTCACTAACATCATAGAGGTAGGATTTACCACACATAGGAAAATCACATCAGATGACAAAATGGTGGATAATCACACCATACTGGGGAACATGGACTAGTCAAGTTGACCCACGCTTTTTAGGGGGATGTAATTAAATCCATAATGAAGGCTTACATATCAAAGGCTCTCTGTGTCATTTTTACCACTCTGTCGTCCTCTTTAGCATGCCCCTTTTCTGTTGAGATTCACAGTGATGTCAGGAGGCCAACTGGTCTTTTATTGAATCTTAGTCCACTCCAGTTTTCTTTGGATCAGGTCAAAACTCCTGCCTTCAATGCTCAGAGATTTCATTAAGAAGTAGTCTACTGCCCTACCCTTACTGCCATCCAGTCTAGCTTTCTTTCTCCCCTTACACAGCTTACCCATCCATACACACATCTCCACTCCTCAGAGGTCATTCTTAGACTTAGGGGAATGAAAAAACATATTTTGTTCATAAGAAATTATGGGAGCATGATTAAGATTTTTTTCTGCTTTGGTGTTTGAGGAAAGTTAGGTTACTGCTTTCTAAAGCATGAGAAAAGTATTGAGAAGCCTTCAGGGACTCTGGCTTTACCCACTCACAACTGGATCACCTGAGGCCAAATATCTACACTTCTCTTTGAATATTTTTAGATTTGAAGATAGAAGCAGTTGCCATGAAGGAAATACCAATTTTAATTGGAAGGAAAGAGGATAAAGTGCAGTGGCTCATGAATGTGGGGAAATTCCTTAACTTCTTCAAGTCTCTCTTTTCAAATCCATAAAATGAGAATTACAGTAGTATCAACAAAATAAATTTGTTGTGCATCTTACACAAGGTGAGGTACTTAAAGGAATTATCACAGTGCCTGGCACACTCAGTAAATGCTAGTTGTTACTGTTACTGCAAAACGCAGGTCTGAGCCGCCTGCCGCAGAAGCCAATACTGAGATGGGGTGATGTGAGCAGCAAGTGAGCAGCAATATATTGATATACAGGAGACAGAGGGGAATGAGCTCCTTCAAAATCTGCCTCCCCCTCTGGAGGCTGAACAGAGGATTCTCTTGGGACATGGTCAGGATCTGAAGAATCTGTGGACTGTTAGTTCCCCTTTGAGGTGGGCATGATGACTTCATTCCAGACATGTTGACCTTCTGAGGGTGTTCTTGAAGATCCTTTGTTCAGTCATCTCGCCTTCAGATTTTATCACTTGTTGTTCTACCTCTGAAAGAGGAACTTAGGTTAATTTTTAAACTTTTATAATATCATGGGAAAACAGGAGGGAAGAGAGAAGGAAAATAAATCAGAATCATAGGAGCGTGCAGAAGTGAACTATGCAAGCTATGCACTAACAATACCACAGTAGCCAGGATGCTAGGCCTACACAGCTGACAATAAATGTGAAATTCCCACGCAGTCCCTTTCATTACTGTTTGATCTGGCACTTTCAACTAGGAAGGCACAAGAACAGTCCAACAGTTCAAGATTCCTTTTAGGTTGTGCCACTAGGTGTCACTGCTGATGTTTGGTACTTTGCAAATGAAAGTTTTCAAAAGTTCTAAAGGAAAAAAAGAAGGAAAGAAAAGATCGCTCTCTTAACAAGCTGCAAAATATTCATTTTAATAGTGAATCAGCCTTAGAAAAATTGTAAGGCTTTAACCAACCTATTTAGACATCAATTTCACCAGTATGGTTTGCTGATTAAGCAACTGAAATTGATATAAAAATAAATGCTGATATGTTTAAGAACTGCAGCTTCAGATGTAAGGCCGAAACAACAGAATCAACAGCCTCAGAAATTAGAGGCATGGGTGAAGAGATGGAGAGAGGATGTTAGAAAGCAGATGAATAACAGAAAGAAGAAAACAGTAAGACATCCTACTGATTCTGTACTTGTATGACAGGTCCAGCTGCAAAAACTGATTGCTGTGGAGTCAACACCAGCTCATGGTGACCTCATGCATGTCAGAGTAGAACTGTGCTCCATAGGGTTTTCAATGGTTGATTTTTGAGAAGTAGATTGCCAGGCCTTTCTTCCAAGGCACCTCTGGGTAGACTCAAACCTCGAACACTTCAGTTAGCAGCCAAGTGTGTTAACCGCTGGCACCATCCAGGGACTCCATATGACAGGTAGCATCATAAGTATATGGACTATTTTCTTCCCATTAAATATTTAGTCAATGTTTTTAAATATTGCAATCTTATTTTAAATGACTTCCTCAATCAGAATGTGTATAGAACATCAGATTAAATCAAAATATATGTTGTTGATAGGTGCCTTCGAGTCAGTTCTGACTCATAGCGACCCTACGTACAACAGAATGAAACACTGCCCGGTCCTGTGCTATCCTTGCTGTTATGCTTCAGCCCATCGTTGCAGCCACTGTGTCAATCCATCTCATTGAGGGTCTTCTTCTTATTTCCTGGCTGTCTACTTTACCAAGCATGATGTCCTTCTCCAGGGACTGATCCCTCCTGATACACTTGTCTAAAATACACGAGACACAGGAGTTCTGGCAAAATGGCACTCTAGGCAGAAGCACCACGTCGTACCTCCACAAGAAAGATCCGAAAAACTAAGCCAAACAGAGAATACAACAATCCTGAAACCTTAAAATATCAAATGAAGAGATAAAGAACTCAGCCAAGCACCAAATGGAGTGAGAAAACTGACAAGAGAACGGAGAGCGAGGAGAGACTCATGCAGAGGTCCCCTACCAGCTAACGCAGTGCGGATCAACCATCTTGGACTCCTTTGGAGACCAGCAAATGGGGGTACAAGAAAGCAGCCTCACGGAGTGTCCAGTGGGAGATAAAACAACTGGTAATTTGCGGTGTGCACTTTCCCATCCCCCACCCCTCTTCGCCCTGGCTTGGCCTCCTCTGCTTCCTGCGGCCAAGGTCTCTTGACCGGGAAATTCGGGCTGCTTGGATTCCACACACCCAAGCAGGCGGCTCTCTGGCTGCCATTTGTTGGCTGCTAATGTTGCTTTTTTTTTTTTTTCTGCTTCTTTTGATTTCTCACTTGCCTCTTGCCACCTCCTCCTCCTTTCACTCAAGTGCCTGGCTCCATGCTCCACCTTTGCTTCTTTCTGAGGGCTGCAGAGCGCCAGCAATTTGTGACATATGCTTTCCCACTCTCTACCCTTCTTCACCCACACTCGGCCTTCTCTGCTTCCCTTGGACACAGTCTCTTGTCCAGAAACCCCAGCCTGCACTAGCTGGCTCTCTGAGTACCATTTGTTGGCTGCTGGTGTTGCTTTTTTTTTTTTTTTTTCTCTGCTTCTTTTGATTTCTTGCTTGCCTCTCAACTCCTCCCCTTCGTTTTGCTCAAGTGCCTGGCTCCGTGCGCCATCTTTGCTTCTTCCTGAGGGGCTGTGGATCTTCATTCGAGTGTGGAGCTTCTTCCCAGTCTGGGCTACTACACTGGTGGGATCCCAGGGCTTTTGTTCGTTTGTTCTTTTTGAATTGTTTGTTTGTTTTATTTTCCTTTTCTTGAGTTGGGAGCCCTTTCTGGTCAGGTGGAGCTGCGTGGCAAGGAACTCCCCTTCAGCTTCCACAGACGTGCAGAGGGATCCCTGAGGACATTTCTTTTTTCTGTTGTTTTATTTTCTTTCTATTTTTTTGGGGGCCTTTCTTGTTCTTTCTTTTCTTTTTTTTTAATTTGTTTTGTTTTCTTTTCCCTCTTTTTCCCTTTTTGTCTTTCTTCATTTTTCAGTCTTTCATCTTTCTATATCTTCCTTCTCTTTCTGATCTCAGAATACCAGGTGTTGTATAACTCTACGCCTTCTAGCCAGGCTGTACTGCAACACCTGAGAGTGACTTCCCCAGACCTCATAGCTACATCAGTAGGATACCTGGGAACACTGCGGTTCTTTAACCTATCTGATTTTTATTTATTCATTCTTTTCTTTTCTTCCTCTTCCCCTTTCTGTTTTTCTCCATTTCATAGTCTCTCATCTCTCCATTCCAATGGCAAGCTCCCCAGAATTCTTTTTTGTTAGTTTGCATGTTTTTGGCTCCTGTTCCTCTCTCCTGTCTCCAATATCCATCTTAGCTCCACACGTAACAATCTCCCCACTGCATCTTGCCTACCTGCACTGTGCGCTTGACATGACACCAACAAGCAGCACAGGCACGGCCTACTGGAATCTGCCCAGCACTGATTACCGACCTGCCATGGTGGCTGTAGTGAGTGCCACAAACAACCAGTCCCAGTGGCTCCTGTTCAGCTAGACCTGCCCTGCTGTACCATATCTGAGTGACTGACCCTGCCAGTTGGAGAAGGAAGTGAAAAGTATTGAGCGTACAGATGAGCAAACAACAAAGAATACACTGTCTGCCTGCTCAGACATAGTCAAATTTTTTTTTAAAAAAGGGAGAGAAACAAACAAATCTACAATCAATAAACGAGAAAAATAACTACTGAATGCCCTGAAAACAGCAGACAATATCAAAACATTTACAAAAACTTGGCAGGATGGTTACAGTAGACATCCAAAATAAAACACCAGATGACTCTCCTGTGGAAGAAAATGCACTAGAACTACCCGATAGGGAATTAAAATCTTTAATACTCAGAATTCTCCAAGAACTAAGGGAAAAAGCTGACAAACAGGAGGAAAAAATAGACAAATTCATGGAAAATACAGACAAAAAATTGGAAGAATTCAGGAAGATGATGCAGGAACAAAATGCCAAAATAAATTCACAACTAGTAATTATACAAAAACAACAACTAGAAATCCAAAAGATAAACAACAAGATTTCAGAAATGGATGATGTCATAGAAGGGCTGAGAAGCAGATTTGAAACGGTGGAAGACAGGATCAGTGGAACTGAAG
This sequence comes from Dugong dugon, assembly GCA_030035585.1. NCBI lineage: Eukaryota > Metazoa > Chordata > Mammalia > Sirenia > Dugongidae > Dugong > Dugong dugon. The sequence goes on from CM057474.1 coordinate 45,411,002, forward strand.
ACAAACACTTGGATACAACTCTGTTTCAGGAAAACTCAGAAAAAAGAACAAAGAAAAAGGAAGAGACCCTGAGAGTTATGTGGGACACAATTAAAAGCAAAAATTTACGAGTGATTGGAATTCCGGAACAGGGAGAGAAAACAGAAAACACAGAGGGGATCATTGAGGAACTGCTGACAGGAAACTTTCCCAATATCATGAAAGATGAAAATCTGGCCATCCAAGAAGCTCAACGAAGCCCATATAGAAGAGACCCCAAAAGGAAATCACCAAGGCATATCATATTCACACTCACCAAAACCAAAGACAAACAAAGAATCCTGAGAGCAACTCATGAAAAACAAGAAGTCACATACAGAGGAGAAAGAATAAGACTAAGCTCAGATTATCTGGCAGAAACCATGCAGGCAAGAAGGTAATGGGATGACATATATAAAATCTTGAAAGTAAAAAATTGTCAGCCAAGAATAATGTATCCTGCAAAACTCTCATTCAAATTTGATGGTGAAATTAGGTCATTTCCAGATAAACAGAAAGTAAGGGAATATGTAAAAGTCAAACCAAACTTACAAGAATTATTAAAGGCAGTTCTTCGATCTGAGGACAAACAGCTTCAGCTCACAGGCAGAACCAAGGATGCAGGATCATACAAGCCAGATACCAATTTAGGAAATGAACTCTCGAGGACTATCCAAAACCAAAAGAAATACAACAGGGAATCAGAGTAGTTAATCAATAAATGACAACAACATCAAAACAATAAAAGAGGGAATAAACAGCATAGGTATAGAACCTTCTAATGGAGAGGAAGACAAGGCAATACCAAGTAATGGTAGACTGCTTCAAACTTAGAAAGATAAGGGTAAATTTCATGGTAACCACAAAGAGGGTTAACAAACCAACTCATAAAAATAAAGGTGAAAAACATAAAGTCTCGGCAAAAACAAAGCCGACAAAAACAAAAGAAATGAAAAAAAAAATCCACAAAGAAAAGTAACTCATCACAAGAGAGTAAGAAGAACAAAGAAAACATCAGCACCACAAAAAAAAAGCACTACAAAATGACAGCAACAAACTCACATCTATCAATAATTACACTGAATGTAAATGGACTCAATGTACCCATAAAGAGATGGAGAGTGACAGATGGGATAAGAAAACAGAATCCATCAATATGCTGTCTACAAGAGACACACCTTAGAAACAAAGATGTGAATTTATTAAGAGTCAAAGGTTGGGAAAAAAATATATCAAGCTAACAACTACCAAAAAAGAGCAGGAGTGGCAATTCTAATCTCAGATAAAATAGACTTTAAAACAAAATCTACCATAAAAGACAAAGAAGGACAATATATAATGATTAAGGGGATTTCTCATCATGAAGATATAACCATAATAAACATCTACGCACCCAATGATAGGGCTCCAAAATACATAAAACAAACTCTAACAACACTGAAAAGAGAAATTGACAGTTCCACAATAATAGTAGGAGACTTCAACACACCACTCTCAGTAAAGGACAGAACAACTAAAGAAGAAACTCAGCAAAGACACAGAAGACCTAAAGGGCACAATCAGCCAACTGGACCTCATAGACATATATAGAACACTCCATCCAACCACTGCAAAGTACAGGTTCTTTTCCAAAGCACATGGAACGTTCTCCAGAATAGACCACATCTTAAGCCACAGAGCAATCCTCTACAAGATCCAAAACGTTGAGATAATTCACAGTGTCTTCTCTGACCACAACGCCATCAAGGTAGAAATTAACACTATAAAGAGCAAGGAAACAAAATCAACTACATGGAAACTGAATAATACCCTGCTTACACATCACTGGGTAATAGAAGACGTCAGCGGTGGAATCAAAAAATTCCTAGAATCAAATGAGAATGAAAACACATCATACCAAAATCTTTGGGAGACAGCAAAGGCAGTTCTCAGAGGACAATTTATAGCAATAGATGCACATATCAAAAAAGAGGAAAGGGACAAAATCAAAACATGGACTATAGAACTCAAACAAATAGAAAGAGAACAGCAAAAAAAGCTCACAACCACCGGAAGAAAGGAAATAGTAAAGGTCAGAGCAGAAATAAATAAAATAGAGAACAGAAAAACAATAGAAAGAATCAACAAAACCAAAAGTTGGTTCTTTGAAAGAATCAACAAAATCGACAAACCACTGGCCAGACTCACAAAAGAAAAACAGGAGAGGACATAAATAACCCAAACAAGAAATGAAATGGGGGACATTACAACAGACCCAACTGAAATCAAAAGGATTATAACAGAATTTATGAAAAACTATACTTCAACAAATTTGAAAACCTACAGGAAATGGATAAGTTTCTAGAATCACACAACCTACCCAAAATAACACAAAATGATGTTGAAAATCTGAACAGACCCATAATAAGAGAAGACATTGAAAAGGTAATTAAAAAACTTCCAACCAAAAACAGCCCTGACCCAGATGGCTTCACTGGAGAATTCTACAAAACATTTACAGAAGAGCTTGTACCAGTACTATTCAAGCTATTTCAGAGCATAGAAGAGGAAGCAACCCTTCCAAATTCATTCTATGTAGCTACCATCACGCTAATACCAAAACCAAAGACGTCACAAAAAAGGAAAATTACAGACCAATATCTCTCATGAATATAGATGCAAAAATTCTGAACAAAATTCTAGCCAATAGAATTCAGCATCATATCAAAAAAATAATACACCACAATCAAGTAGGATTCATACCAGGTATGCAAGGATGGTTCAACATAAAAAAATCAATCAATGTAATCCGCCACATAAATAAACGGAAAGAAAAGAATCACATGATCATCTCAATTTACGCAGAAAAGGCATTTGACAAAGTCCAACACCCATTCCTGATAAAAACTCTCAATAAAATAAGTACAGAAGGGAAATTTCTCAACACAATAAAGGGCATCTGTGCAAAACCACTGGCCAACATCATTCTTAATGGAGAGAGGCTGAAAACGTTCCCCTTGAAAACAGGAACAAGACAAGGATGCCCTTTATCACCACTCCTATTTAACACTGTGCTGGAAGTTCTAGCTAGAGAAATAAGGCAAGAAAAAGAAATAAAGGGCATCCAAATGGGTAATGAAGATGTTAAACCGTCCCTGTTTGCAGATGAAATGATAGTATACGTAGAAAACCCTAAAGACTCCATGAGAAATCTACTGGAACTAATAGAAACATTCAGCAGAGTAGCAGGATACAAGATAAACATTCAAAAATCAGTTGGATTCCTATACACCAGTAAGGAGAATGATGAAAAGGAAATCAGGAAAACAATACCATTTTCAATAGCCCCTAAAAAGATAAAATACTTAGGAATAAATCCGACCAGGGATGTAAGAGACCTATATAAAGAAAACTATAAAACACTACTGCATGAAACACAAAAGAATCTACATAAATGGAAAAACATACCATGCTCATGGATAGGGAGACTCAACATTGTGAAAATGTCAATTCTACCCAAAGCAATTTACAAATACAATGGAATCCCAATCCAAATACCAAGAATATTCTTCAAAGTGATGGAAAAACTAATCATTAACTTTATATGGAAAGGGAAGAAGCCCCGAATAAGTAAAGCACTACTGAAGAAGAAGAATATAAGTTGGAGGACTCACACTACCTGACTTCAGAACCTACTATACAGCTACAGTAGTCAAAACAGCCTGGTACTGGTACAATGACAGATACCTTGACCAATGGAACAGAATTGAGAATCCAGATAGATGTAAAGCCATCCACCTACGGTCACCTGATCTTTGACAAGGGCCCAAAGTCCATCAAATGGGGAAAAGACATTCTTTTTAACAAATGCTGCCGGCAAAACTGGATATCCATCTGCAAAAAAATGAAACAGGACTCATACCTCATACCGTATACAAAAACTACTTCAAAATGGATCAAAGACCTGAATATAAAGCCTAAAACTATAAAGTTCATAGAAGAAAAAATAGGACCAACACTTCAGGCCTTAATACATGGCATTAACAGGATACAAACCATAACCATGAACGCACAAACCCCAACAGATAAGCTAGATAAACTGGGATCTTCTAAAAATCAAACACCTATGCTCTTCAAAAGACTTCACCAAAAGAATCGAAAGAGAACCTACAGATGGGAAAAAATTTTTGGACAGTACAAGTCAGATAAAGGTCTAATCTCCATAATCTGCAAGAAAATACAACACCTCTACAATAAAAAGACAAATAATCCTATTCAAAAATGGGCAAAGGAAATGAACAGACACTTCACCAAAGAAGACATTCAAATGGCCAACAGACACATGAGGAAATGCTGGCGATCACTAGCCATTAGAGAAATGCAAATTAAAACGACAATGAGATACCATCTCACCCCGACATTACTGGGACGAATCAAAAACACCGGAAAAAACAAATGTTGGAGGGGCTGTGGGGAGATCGGAACACTTATGCACTGCTGGTGGGAATGCAAAATGATACAAGCATTTTGGAAAATAATATAGTGCTTCCTCAGAAAGCTAGAAATAGACATACCATTCGATCCAGCAATCCCACTCCTAGGAATATATCCTAGAGAAATAAGAGTCATCACTTGAATAGACATATGCACACCTATGTTCATGGCAGCATTGTTCACAATAGCAAAATGATGGAAACAACCTAGATGCCCATCAACAGATGAATGGATAAACAAACTATGGTACATGCACACATTGGAGTACTATGCAAAAAGAAAGAACAATGATGAATCTGTGGACCATCTCATAACATGGATGAAACTGGAGGACATTATGCTGAGTGAAATAAGTCAATCACAAAAGGATAAATATTGTATGAGACCTCTATCGTAAAAGCCCATGAAAAAGTTCACACACAAAACGTAACAATCTTTGTTGGTTACCTGGGATGGGAGAGGTGGGGGCGGGAATACTAAATAGGCAATAGATAAATGGTATCTTGGGTGAAGGGTGAGACAGTACACAATACAGGGGAAACTAAGCACAACCTGTACAAGGAAAGGTCATGGAAGCCCCATAGACACATCCACACTCCCTGAGAGACTGAATTGCTGGGCAGAGGGCTGTGGGGACCATGGTCTCGGGGAACATCTAGCTCAATTGGCATGACACAGCTTATAAAAACAATGCTCTACATTGTACCTTGGTGAGTAGTTTCTGGGGTCTTAAAAGCCTGTGAGCGGCCATCTAAGATACTCCACTGCTCTCATCCCTTCGGGAGCAAGGGAGAATGAAGACAATAGGATACAAGGAAAAGATTAGTCCAAAGGACTATTTGTCCACAGCTACCAAGGCCTCCTCCGGACTGAGTCCAGTACAGCTAGATGGTGCCCGGCTACCACCACTGACTGCTCTGACCAGGATCACAACAAAGAATTCTGGACAGAGCTGGAGAAGGATGTAGAGCATAATTCTAACTCACACACACACACACAAAAAAAGACCAGATTTACTGGCCTAAAGGAGACTGGAGAAACCTCCAGTGTATGGCCCCCAGACACCCCTTTAGCTCAGTGGTGAAGTTACCACCGAGGTTCACTGTTCAGCCTGGGAGTGGACAGCCCCGTAAAACCAAATGAGACTACCGAGGTACAGTAGTCCAGTGACAAGGGCCAGAAGGCAGAAGGGGACAAGGAAGCTGGTGATAGGGAACCCAAGGTTGAGTAAGAATATTGTTGATGTGTTGTGAGATTGTTAACCATTGTCATAGGGCAACATTTGTAGTAACTGTTAAATGAGAAACTATTTTGTTCTGTAAGCCTTCATCTTAAGTGAGAATAACAGCACAATTGGAGGAGCATAGTCAATGTCACTGAACTGTGTATGTAGAAATTTTTGGAACGGTGTATCTTTGGCTATGTGTATTTTCACCAAAAAAAAAAAAAAAAAAAAAAAAGGTTGAGAAGTTAGAGGGTTAATATGTTGTGAGGTTGTTAACCAATGTCATAAAACAACATGTGTACTACTGTTTCATGAGAAACTATTTGTTCTGTAAGCCTCACCTGAAGTACAATAAATTATAAAAATAAAATAAAATAAAATACATGAGACCAAGTCTCACCATCCCTGTTTCTAAGGCGCTTTCTAGCTGTACTTCTCCCAAGACAGATTTGTTCTTTCTTTTATTTGTCCAATATATTTCACCAATCCCATAATTTAAAAGTGTCCATTCTTCTCTGGACTTCTTTATTAATTGTCTAGCCTTTGAATGCATTTGAGACAATTGAAAATACCATGGCTTTTGTCAGGTGCACCTTAGTCTTCAAAGTGACATCTTTTCTTTTTAACACTTCATCCCTTATTGGCAATGATATCCCTCATTCCACCTCCTCTTCTGAATCCAGCTTGAATTTCCTGCAGTTCCCTGTCGACGTACTAATACAAGCACATTTGAATGATCCTCAGCAAAATTTTACTTGCGTGTGTTATTAATGCTATTATTCAATAATTTCCCCATTCTGTCCAATCATCTTTCTTTGGAATGGGCACAAATATGGATCTCTTCCAACTGGTTGGCTAGGTAGCTGTCTTCCAATTTTCTTGGCATAGATGAGTGAGCACCTCTAGCACTGCATCTATTTGTTGAAACATCTCAACTGGTATTTTGTCAATTCCTGGAGCCTTGATTTTCCCCGGTGCCTTCAGTGCAGCTTGGACTTCTTCCTACAGTACCGTCAGTTCTTGATCATATGCTACCTCCTGAAATGGTTAAACATTGACCAATTCTTTTTGGTACAGTGATTCTGTGTATTTCTTCTGTCTTCCTGAGTTGCTTCTTGTGTCATTCAATATTTTCCCTGTAGAATTCTTTAATATTGCAACTGGAGGCTTGAATTTTTTCTTCAGTTCTTTCAGCTTGAGAAATGCCGAGCGTGTTCTTCTCTTTTGGTTTTCTAACTCTAGATCCCTGCACATGTCATTGTAATACTTCACTTTATCTTCTCTAACTGCCCTTTCAAAAGTTCTATGCAGCTCATTTCTTCTGTTCCCTTTAGCTACTCTGCATTCAAGAGCAAGTTTCAGAGTCTCTTCTGACATCCATTTTGGTCTTTTCTTTCTTTTCTGTCTTTTGAATGACCTTTTTCTTTCTTCATGTATGGTATCTTTGATGTCATCCTTCAACTTGTCTGGTCTTCTGTCATTAGTGTTCAATGGGTCAAATCTACTCTTGAGATGGTCTCCAAATTCAGGTGAGATATACTCAAGTTCATATTTTGGCTTTTGTGGACTAGCTCTAATTTTCTTCTGCTTTAACTTGAACTTGTATATGAGCAATTGATGGTGTGTTCCGCAGTCGGCCTTCTCCATTGTCTCTTTCCACAGATGCAGTCAATTTGATTCCTGTGTATTCCGTCTGGCAAAGTCCAAGTGTACAGTCACCATTTATGTTGTTGGAAAAAGGTATCTGCTGAAGAACAGCAAAGACACGAGGAAACTTTTAGCCCAAGAGACAGAAAGGGCCACATAAACCAGAGACTTCATCAGCCTGAGACCAGAACTAGATAGTGCCTTGTTACCCCAATGACCGCCCTGACAGGGAACGCAACAGAGAGTCCCTAAGGTAGCAAGAGAAAGGTGGGGTACAGAACTCAAATTCTAGTAAAAAGACCAGACTTAATGGTCTAACTGAGACTGGAGGAACCCCAGAAAGCATCGCCCCTGGATTCTCTATCTAACTAAACAATTTCTGAGGCCAACTCTTCCGATAAGGTTTGGACTGGACTGTGGGACATAAAGTGATACTTTTGAGGAGTGTGCCTCTTAGCTCTGTTAGATACAAGAGACTAAATAGGCAGCTTTTGTCCAGAGGTGAGATGGGAAGGCAGAAAGGGTTAGGAGCTGGTTGAATGAACATGGGGAATCAGGGGTGGAAAGGAGGAGTGTGCTGTCACAGTATGGGGAGAGCAATTGCGGTCACATAACAATGTATGTATAAGTTTTTGTATGGGGGACAAAAGTTGTCTGTAATGAATAAGTCAATGCAAATAAATGTATAGCCTAAAGTAACAAATCATAAACTCAGTAGATATGCAAAAAGAATGATTTTCAAGCAGCTAGATTGATTTTGTTAATTGCACTAGAGATTTCATCAGGGAAATACTATTTTTTACCAAGTATAAAAAAAGGGGTGGAGGCAGAAATCTAGACATACACCTGACCACTGCTATTTTCTGTGGTTCCCGTACTGCCTGTAGTGAAAAGCCTTAGGGCAGGAACAGCCTCCTAGAGCCAGTGTAGGTAGGCTTTTACTGTGTGAGCAAAAGAACAAGGAGAGTGGGAGCTGGTTAAATCTGGATATTTCTTTTTTGCCTCTACGCTTTACCTCAAAAACCTTACAAATGAAGTACAGTGGAATGATACTGTTACCAATGATAGCTAAAATTCTATTGAAGCATTGTTCTAAGCACTTTAAACAAATTAACTGATTGGCAGCTCGCAATAACCCCATGACGTAGGTACTATAAATTTTCCCATTTGACAGATCAGAACTGAGGAAGTCCAGATTAGTTATCCAAAGCATTACAACTAGTTAGTGACTTTGATTAAACATGTTCCATCAAGCAGAGAGATGTTTCTGAAACAATATTATAAGATAAAACCAATCTATTCATCTTCTTTGCAACCTTCTTAATTATTTATACATATTTTATACAGTTGTATATATATATATATACAGATGTGTGTGTGTAGTGCATTCTTCTCATTTAATATTACTTTATAAGCATTTTTTCACATTGCTGTTGTTGTATTTGTGTGCCATTGAGTTAGTTCTGACTTATAGTGACCCTATAAGACGGAGTAGTGACAACATAAGAGATGTAACAGTAGTTTTCATATCATGCTTCAAGGATGCCCTCAGTTGCCGTCCTACTTCACCTGGAGCAACTCCTCTTTAAAAAGAAAATGTTTAAAACCAATTTACATATTTAGCTTTTGCATAATATTTCAATGAAGAAATGATCCAGTGCCAAATCAAAGTTTAAATACCACTAATTTTACCATAATTATAATCGCCCTAGTGTTGAACATTTAGGCTAGCTCCATTGTTTATTGTTATAAGCATACTGCTATGAGCATCTTTGTACATAACATTTTCTTATTCCTTTTAATTGTTTTCTTAAATAAATTCCTTCTAGTTGGTTTAGGCCCAAAGGGCATGGAGATTTTTAAGTATTGCAAGCAGTATTGCCAAATTGCATTGTGTAAAGCAATTTACAATGCCAGTGTCAGTGTGAACATAGTTGCTCTTTGCCTATTGTCCAACAGTAACAGCTTTGAAAAAACAAACAACAAAATCAGAAACAAACAAACAAAAACACCTAGAAACATAAATTAGTGTTTTTGTATCACCTTAATTTAAAAGGGGAGCCCTGGTGACGCAGTGGTTAAGAGCTCTGCTGCTAACCAAAAGCTCAGCAGTTTGAATCCACCAGCCGCACCTTGGGAAACCTATGGGGCAGTTCTACTCTGTCCTATAGGGTCGCTATGAATCAGGACTGACTTGACGGCAAGGAGTTTGGTTTTTTTTGTTTGTTTAATTTAAAAGGTAAGTTTCATACCCTGCCTCAAACTGGAGGTTAATGTGGCTGTGTGGATTAGCAGCAGGGAATTTTAGCTCACTGAATTACTGTAATGGGTGGCTGGAGAATTAATGAGAAAAAAGGTGTTAGCTCTGAATAAGAAGTTTCTTTAGGTAGAAGAACTCCAGGAGCCATTTACAAAGGTTTATTCATGGACCACAGGAAAGGTAAGCGCCTCTGGTCCTCCTGAAATTGTGAGGGACCATCCTTGAGGGGCCCTGACATAGGAAACTAGACTTTGCCCTATCTATCTCCAAAAGATAGGGCAGATTTGAATCAGTGCTGCTCATTCCTAAGGCTCTACTGGGGAAATGTTACTGTATTTAACACACGTAGATAAAACCAACAAAAAGAAAACAAACCAGTTGCCCTTGAGTTGGTTCCGAACCCATGTGCTGAAGAATAGGACTAGCTCTATAGGATTTTCAAGGCTGATTTTGCCAGGCCTTTCTTCCAAGGCACCTCTGAATGGGTTTGAACCATCAGCCTTCAGGTTACAAGTTGAGTGTTTAACTATTTGCACCACCCAGGGACTCCTAACACACACAGATAGGAGTTTTAAAATACCACATTATCAAATTTGGTAAAGGGTAAGACAGTACACAATACTGGGGAAGCCAGCACAACCTGTACAAGGAAAGGTCATAGAAGCTCCACAGTCACATCCGTACTCCCTGAAGGGCTGAACTGCTGGGCAGAGGGCTGTGGGAACTTGTCTTGGGAAACATCTAGCTCAATTGGCATAACAGAATCTATAAAGAAAGTCTTCTGCATCCTACGTTGGTGAGTAGCATCTAGGGCCTTAAGAGCTCGTGAGCAGCCATCTAAGATACTCCACTGGTCTCACCCCTTCCAGAGCAAGGGGGAATGAAGAAAACAAGATAGAAGGGAAAGATTAGTCCAAAGGACTAGTGGACCACAACTACCACGGCCTCCACCAGACTGAGTCCAGTACAACCAGATGGTGCCCACCTACCACCACTGACTGGTCTGACTGGGATCACAACAGAGGGTCTCGGACAGCGCTGGAGAGAAATGTAGAACAGAATTCTAACTCACAAAAAATGACCAGACTTACTGGCCTGACAGAGACTGGAGAAACCCTGGGAGTATGGCTGCTGGACACCCTTTTAGCTCAGTAATGAAGTCACTCCCGAGGCTCACCTTTCAGCCAAAGATTAGACAGCCCCATAAAAGAAAACAAGACTAATAGCGTCCAGCAGTCCAGGGACAAGGACTAGAAGCAGGAGGGGACAGGAAAGGTAGTAATAGGGAACCCAAGGTTGAGAAGGGACAGTGTTGACATGTCGTGGGGTTGTTAACCATTGTCATAAAACAATATGTGTACTGTTTAATGAGAAACTCTTTGTTCTGTAAACTTTCATCTAAAGTACAATCAAAAATTTAAAAAAAGACAAACAAAAAACAAAACCCCACATTATCAAATACAAAGAAAAAAATGAAAGAAATCACTCATATTCCTGCCCCCATGGCAATAACAACTATTAACATTTTCGCCTTTAGGTATTAACAAAATGAATCAATAGTGAGTTTTGATCTTATAAAGTTTAGATAATTTGTTTTAATTTTTAAGAAATTGGATAATGCAGTAGAGAATTTAGAGAACCCAATAAACTGGGTGTAACGCCATGCTTGTAAATTCCAGGTTTGTAGTAGTTTACATTGCACTCTATAATATACACAGTAAAAGTTGCTTTCTATCCAAAAGCTCTAGTTTACTTCTCTCAGTCAAACATGTAAACCCTCCAACTGGCATCTTTGCCTGCAAGCCCAGATGAGAGGACAAAGAGTGACGGTACTATTTCCTTACCTCCACCTGATAGCACCAGTGGCAGGGTGGTGCCACATGGTTGAAGAATGTTACAGGCACAGTCTTCGGGTTGTTTCTTGCGCATAGGCGACATCTCTTTGTAACATCCTGGATGGCTTTTAGGGTATTTGGCCCAGTGACCACCTGCTAGATCCATTCGAGATCTGGTCTCTCCCATAGTGAGTCTCTTCATGTAGAGTTGATACTATAGCATATACTTGGGCCTCTGGTAACAGTACTTTCCCTCAGAGTTCATCAGCCACTTAGAATGAGAAGTGAGGTGATATCCCCATTCTTTTGTCCTATCCAGGTCCTAGGTGGTGTAAATGGGTGTGGGAAGGTTGGCAGGGTCCAGATGAGGGATCAAGGCCATCTCTGTTCCCATCCCACCTCCTCGCATTGCAGCCTTCTTTGCTTCTGGGTCGGCTTTTCAGTTCCCTATTGCCTTGGGAGATTGTCCCTTCTGATATCCAGGACAATACACTACTGCCACCTGAAGGGGATCATTAACTGCCTCAGGAATTCCAGGATTTCTGGTATATGTTTTATTTCTTTGTTGGCCCATGTCAGGAGTCCCCTCTCTTTCGACAAGGCACTGTGTGAGTGAAGGACCAGCTGGGCATATTTACTGCCCATATACACAGTTATGAGTCTTCCTGCTCCTAGTCACAGGACTCGCCCAATGGCTATGAGTTCCACCTTTTGAGTTGAGGTGCCGGCAGGAAGTGGAGCTGCCTCTAAGACCTCAGTTCATGTTACCACTGCGTATCCTGCCTTGCGATGTCTTTCATATAGAAAACTACTGCCATCCGTATACATTTCTATTTCTGGATCAATCAAAGAGACATCTGAGAGATCTGCTCTGCTAGAATAAACTGCAATTATCTCCAAGCAATCATGTATAGGAGCATCTTCTGAGATGGGCAGTAGGGTGGCAGGGGTCAGGGAAGAGACAGCCTTTAAGATTACATTTGGGTTATCTAGCAGGATTGCCTGATATCTTCCCATTCATCCTGCCGTGAGCCAAAACTTCCCATTGTGTTCTAAGAGGGGTAGAACAGTATGTGGTGTATTGATTTTTACCTTTTGTCCAAGAATGAATTATTCAGCTTCTTGCAACTGGTCGCATGCCATGGCCATGACAGAGGGAGCATCCCCGGGCCATGCTGTCCAACTGTTTGGAAAAATAGGCCACCGGTGGCCTGGCTGGTCCCAAGGTTTGAGTTAGTACCCCCACAGCAATTCCCTATCTTTCTTATACAAACAGTTCAAAAGGTTTTCGGACGTCAGGCAATCCCAGTGCCAAAGCTGTCATTAATTTGCACTTACTTTTCTCAAAAGCCTGTTGCATTCTTTGGTCCATAGTAAAGGCTCTTTTTCTTCTCCTTTTAGGGCCTCATATTAGGGTTTTGCCATAAGTCCAAATCCTGGTATCCAAACCCGCAAAATCCAGCCATCCCAAGGAAACCCCTAAGCTGCTGCCTAGAGGTGGGAGGTGCCACCCACACGATAGCTTCTGATCGATCCTGGAGAAGACCCTGCTGCCCCTGTGATATTTGAAATCCCAGATATTACACTTGTTGTTGGGATATCTGGGGCTTTTTCTTGGAAACTTGATACCCACACTCAGTCAAATGATTCAAAACCAATATGGTATTTTGGTCGGAGTCTTCTCTAGTCTCACTTGCTATCAGGATATCATCGACATATTGTAAGAGAAGACCTCTTTCTAGCCTCAGTGCCCTCAAGTCTTTGGCTAGTATTTCCCCCCAAATAGTGGGGGAATTCTTGGATCCCTGGACCAGAACCTTCCATGTGAGATGTCTGTTAGTCCCAGTCTTAATATCAGTCCATTCAAAGGCAAACAGAGGCTGAGATTCGGGTGTAGATGAATGCCAAAGAAAGCATCCTTTATGTCCAATACCAAAAACCAAGCACATTGACCAGGTATAGTAACCAAGAAGGTATATGGATTGGGCACAACCAGATGAATATCCTCTACTATTTGGTTGATTTTCCTTAAGTCTTGAAAAAACCAATATTCCCCTGCCCCTGGTTTCAACACTGGTAGGATAGGGGTGTTATATGGAGATCTGCAGAATTTTAAAAGTCCAATTTCTATATATCGATAAACTAATGGTGCAATTCCTTCGAAGTCTTCTTTACGGAGGGGATATTGCCTTTGGTTTATAACAGGTGTTCTGGGTATCAAGGTTATTTTAACCAGTGAGGATGACTTAGCTTGCCCAGACTTTTCTGATGCCTAGACATCTGGATTCACCTTTTGTTGAATATGGAAAACAATGCCACTAAGTGTCACTATTTCTTCTTGTGCAAGGCGCATGCATTTTCAGGAGGGGTCTGTACCAGTATTTGGGATGGTTTGAAAGTGATTTGGGCTCCCAGTTTCGACAGGAGGTCCCTCCACAAAAGGGGGACTTGGCATTCCGGCATATAAAGGAACTCACGATACAACAATTTCTTTCTAACTTCACAATTAACTGGTTGGAGAAGACATCGGGTGGTAAGCTTCCCTGAGACCACCACCCCCGGAGCAGTGCGAGGACTAACGGGAGATTTGGCTGTGTTCAAAACTGAAAAAGTGGATCCCGTATCAGAATAAAGTCAATAGGGTGCTCTCCCACCTTTAGGGTCACCCAAGACTCAAGGTGGGAGATAGTTAATGAAGGTTCTAGCCCCTGGCCCCCTCCTTCTGAATTGTCTCCCTACAGGGCCCCTCCTAATAGGCTTGGAGGGTGGTGGGTCATGGCCATTTTTCGCTGGCTTCTGGATATTCTTGTTTTCAGTGTCCATGCTTTTTACAGTAAGCACACTGGGCTGGTCCCAGGGGTGCCCCCATCCCATGCCCTGAGATTGTCCACCTGGCCCCCTGTTTTTCCCTCGGACTGGAGGGGCTAGGGCAGCTGCCAGTAGGGCCAGTTTTTGCTTCATTTTTTGTTTTTCCTTTAACTCTACCACCTGATCTCTATTACTGAAGGCCTTAAAAGCAATCTCAATTAATTGCCCTATGGACATCTCAACTCCTCCCTCTAACTTCTGCAACTTCTTCTGAATATTAGGAGCACTTTGGGAAATAAAGTCATATTTAGAAGCTGGGAATTGTTAGGCTCCTCAGGATTTATATTGGTGTATTGGTGGAATGCACCTGTCGTCACTCTCTCTAAGAAAGTGGGTTGGTCTTCCCTTTCCTTTAAATGACTTCCCTAACTTTTTGTGAGCTTTTGGGCTTAGGGGCCTTTCCTTAGTCCAGTAATAAAAGAATCCCTATACAGTTGAGGTCTATCCACCCCCTCCTCTCGGTTATGATCCCAACCTGGGTCTCTTGTTGGAATGGCCTCCATTCCCCAAGGTCGGGTGTCATGGATTGAATTGTGTTCCCCCAAAATATCTGTCAACTTGGCTGGGTCATGATTTCCAGTATTGTATGATTGTGTATCATTTTGTAATCTGATGTGATTTCCTTATGTGTTGTAAATTCAGTCACTATAATGTAATAAGGTGGATTAGAGGCAGTTATACTGATGAGGTATACAAGATTGGATAGTGTCTTAAGCCAATCTCTTTTGAGCTATAAGAGAGAGAAGTGATCAGAGACAGATGAGAACCTCATACCACCAAGAAAGCAGTACCGGGAGCAGAATGCGTCCTTTGGACCTGAAGTTCCTGTGCTGAGATGCTCCCAGACGAAGGGAAGACTGATGCATCACAAGGACCTTCCTCCAGAGCCAACAGAGAGAGAAAGCCTCCCTCTGGAGATGATGCCCTGAATTTGGATTAGTAGCCTACTGGACTGTGAGAGAATAAACTTCTCTTTGTTAAAGTCATTCACTTGTGGTATTTCTGTTACAGCAGCATTAGATGACTAAGACATCAGGTTAATGTGTTCAGATTACGGAGCCTATTGACCTCCTTTCAAGTCTGTTCTAACACCATGCAGTGCTCCTCTGAAGTCAATAAAGTAGTTAAAAGGGCCTGTATGTCTGCCTAAGTGGGGCAGTGAGTAGAGAAAATGGAGAGGAATAATTCTGTCATTCTATTTGGGTCACTCCGGTATGGGTTTGTGTGTTATGATTCTTCCAATTATACAAATCGGAAGTAGCGAATGTACTAGCACCATTCCTCAAGGCCTTCCCTCAGCGTCCATTCTAGCTGGGATCTCTCTTGAGGGAAATTGCCATGCCTGAACCCCGACGGCGCCCTCACTGAAAACAGTTCCCTGACAGGTGCGTGTGTGTGGAAGACCATACCCAATGAAGTCGAACTCTTACTTCCTGATTCCCTCCTTCGTCAGTTTCTCCCAATCTGGCCAAACTAGAATCAGGCTCAGCCCTTCTGGTGGGGGATTCTACCGTCATTCCTTGACCTGACATGTCGGCTTCTATTGCACCTTCCCTGTATGAAGGAGGAGGAGCCGAAGCAGTTGTCAGAGCTAATCCTTCCAAAAGGGGATACTCCAGTGAGGATTCGAGAAGCACTTTGCCTTCAGCTTTCCCTGGAAAAGAACCTGGTTAGATGGATTCAAAGTTTGATAGAGAGACATGAAAGCTTGAATATAGAGAACTTTGTCCCATTTTTTCCCCTTCTACAAAACAAGTCAAGCTGAAAAATCGTGCCATAAGCCGAAGACTCATTTTAGGGCCAATGTTCCTGGTCCCCTAGCTGGTATTGGCTCCATACATGGTTACATAAGCATATCATTTTCTTCCCTGTTATAAGATGATAGCTATACTTCTTCCAGTTTGCTAGAATGCAGCCTAGAGGAGATTTGGTTGGGATAGATGGGCCTCCTCCCATAATGGGTGTTTTTCTTGAGCACGCGTTTTTTTAATTTTTATTTTTTTACCAATGGGTGAGTCCTTCTTTTCTGAGCACAATCGTGATTTATTATATAGTCTATCTGAAAATCCACCTCCTTTCTAATTATGCTCAATTGGGTCAGAATTCCCTGAATTTCTATTCTGGGTTCCAACCTCCTCGGAGACATTTTTCTGGAATAATTTCTGCATGATTTTGCTCTTCTGATCAGGAAACGAGTTGTCAGCACTAAATAACTGGAAACAAAAGTAGTCGCCAATTTGGTGACAGGTTTTATACAGGTAAGGGTTAACACGACAATGACACAAGAACACTGCGGCTTCACAGGGACAAGTACACATAAAAAACAGTAAACAAGTGCAAAACATAATCCGACCGAGATGATGAAGGTGATCTCGGGAGCCTCAAACTCTCAGACAACCCCCACGGGCTGACAGAGGTGATCTTAGCAACCTCAACCTCCCAGACAATCTCTGAGGAATTTGAATGGTACACGCTATGGACATACAAAAATCCTGAAAGAAATGATGGAGATAATCTTGGCAGCCTCAACCTCTGAGACAACCTTTTCAGGTGACGTGATCTTGGCAACCTTAATTCTCAGACAGTTTTAAGGATCTTTGGCACACTCTAGAGTCACCAGGAGTCCTTTCTTGCAATCCTACTCACAAGGTCAATCATCTGAGGCACCTCCCACCTCAGAAACCAAGGGCTCAAGTCCTGCTCCGGAATTCTCGGGCCCGCCCTATCTGCCCTGGCCCTGAGTGCAACAGGGAGAGGAGTTGTGAACTCACCTTGCGAACTCACTCCTTCCTATGCAAGTCTTGCTTTCTTTCACCCACTTCTTTTGGCACGGTTGGGGACCGGTGGTGCTGTGGCAGACCCAGGTCTGGCCAATAGTCTCCCTGGAAGCAAATGAAACCTCTCTCCGCCACTTGCTGGGAGACCTGTTGATCAGCCCCAGGCCGTGCCCCAAAGCCACCACATGTCAAGCAGCTGGATTCCCCATATGGGCCACCAAATTTGTTACCGTGTTAACGCAGATTGGAGCCACCTGCTGCAATAGCCAGTTCTGAGACAAGGGTGAGGTGAGCAGCAAGAGTTTTATTATATATAGATATATAGGAGACAGAGGGGAATAGATTCCTCCAAAACCTGTCTCCCTCAACTGGAGACAGGCCAAAGGCTTTATAGGGACAGGATTATGGGTCTTAGAAGTTTGTGTTAGTTCCTTTTTGAGCTGGTCATGTCCTAGTGAGTTAATCTTTTACTGGCATTCTTGGGGGTTATCTGGTGACATCCTGGTTTTCTTGTCACAAGACAGGTGCTTCGTTCGGTTTTTCATTCCTAGGTCATTATCACTTGTTTTCCACCCCCCAAGGAGGAACATCGGTTAATCTTAAACTTTTTATAGAGCTTGGAACAATAAGGAAAGAAAAGATCATGAGACAATGCAGGGGTTTAGCAACGGGGTGTAATAATAGTGAGGCAGACTTATGCAGCATCTTCCAGAAGCAGGGTCAGAAATTTGTTACACTGCTGACTTTGAAGATGGAGTAAGGGGGCCACAAGACAAACAGTTTGGGCAGTCTCTAGAGGCTGGTGAAGGCAAGGAAACGAATTCTCCCCTAGGGTCTCCAAAATGGAACACATCTCTGCTGACCACTTGATTTTAGTTCAGTGAGATCCGTGTTAGACTTCTGACCTTCAGAACTACAAGACAATAAATACATATTGTTTTAATTTACTAAAGTTGTGGTATTTTTTTTTTTTTACTGCAGGAATAGAAAACTAATACAGGAATACATTATGATAATAATTATCAATTCCTGACAAGAAAACTTAAGTCTGATTTACGGAACAAGGATGTAATTCACAGCTTGTTGTGGTTCTTTATAGGAATATTCTATTGGCAGGCAGATCCCATTCAATAGTGTGGCTCATTTGGAGGAAAGTAATACTTCTTTTGGAATAAGGAGAAAATAATATCTTCAGCCCCTGCCTGGGAAATCTGGAAAAGATCATACAAATTCTAGTGAAGGAAGCTGATTCTCACTTGGTGGGTGTAGTTCACTGCTGAGGACTAACATTTACTGATCACTTTATACAATATTTCTTTTCATCTTCAAAAGGATCCTGATTTGTACTACTCACATTTTGCATAAGTGGTAAGAAGTTAAGAGAAACTCCAGGTAAGATGTTAAAAGGTCTATCCAATAACTAAGAGAGGAAGAACTCAAAGCCTATCATGAGACCATGCAGGAATTCTCACTCATCCTCCAAACAAGTGCTTTTGTACCAAAAAGACTGGATCATTCTCCTTTCCATACTTGTTATGTATTACTGAGTATTGAAACACGATAAAAATTTCCTACAAAAGTTAGGTTTTGTATTCTATCTATGGAACAAAACCAGACATGTATCATTTTTCTACAACCATCATAAACAAAACTGTATTTGAACATAATAGAAAAAGAAGCAAAAATTTAGTTATCTCAGCCTCAGATTAGCTGGTTTTTGCTTTGAGTGTGTGTGTGTGTGTGTGTGTGTGTGTGTGTGTGTGTGTTTACCTTTTTCAGAGCAGGAACCTAAGCTCTGATGGAAACCATTAGCATATGTATTGTTTTATTCAAATAATTTAAGTTAGAGCAGCTACATGCAGGGATGTGCAACATTATAAATAAATATAGTCAAAATATACCCCAGTACATGTAAGACATTTTTTTCTGAACTGCTAGGAGCTATAAATAAGAAAGAAAGATAAAGATGTATTAATAAGCCATTAAAACATAATTACCAAAGTATTAAATATGTTATGTTTCAAATTTATTTGTGCCTTCCTTCTAACCTTACTAATTCAGATGTGAAGAGGAAGAATTTTTACAAATGAACTTTTAGCCTTACAACAGTTGCTGAACAGTTTGACTACTGACTAATGAGTGAAAATCATTCAGGTCATCTTTCCATAGTGTCAAGGTAAATAATTTCTGTCCTTTATTTTTACCTCAGCTTTGTGCATTTTAGATCATTTTTAGATGTTTACTACCATTCCCCAAGTTACTCGCAGATCACTAGTGTTCTAGTCGTTGCCCTTTCTTAGAAAGAGCTATGTCAACTAGGAGGAGACTGAGGAACAAGGCAGAAACTACAGATGGAAGAACCTTGTGCAATGGAGAAATGTAGATGGTATATAAAAGAGGGCAAGAAAGCAGTGTACAAAAGGAGGTATATAGTTTATAAAACCAAAACCAAACCCGTTGCCGTTGAGTGCATTCCAACTCATAGTGGCCCTATAGGACAGAGTAGAACTGCCCCATAGGGTTTCCAGGGAGGGACTGGTAGATTTGAATTGCTGACCTTTTGGTTAGTGGCCAGAGCTCTTAACCACTGCGCTACCAGGGCTTTATAGTTTATAAAGGATTATGAAAACATACAGGAAGAGAGGGAACAGCGTATTCACAGAATGGTAATGGAGGCAAGGACTAGAGTAAAGTAACTACACTCTGTGAATATAAACCTCAATGGGAAGAGCTTCATGTCTATGACTTTAGGCTAAATGGTAGGAAGATAGAGGATGGCCTTGCATTCCCTAGATCCCATCTGAGGTAGAATGATTTTGCCCCCACATTCTTCCCTGGGGCAGGGAGGTAGCTCCTTAAACTGTTTGTCCTCCCTTTTCATCAAGCTACCATCAAACTGCCACGGATTTTCAGAGATAAATATGCAGCTCATTGTCCCCATCTGCTGTGGGTGCTAAGGCTAGTCTGAGAGACTTAAGAAAGCAAAAATTTCCCATAAAAGAGGAAAAACCTTGTTATTTTTTTCCTAAGGAGATCCTCTTTATCAAACAGGATATTAGACTCCAATTTGGATGATTTTTCTTGAGTGGAGGCAATCCTATGATAGAAGGGCACACCTCAGAGTCCCCATGACACCAGATGTCTTTATGTATAACTTTTGACCTTTTGTAAATCTTTATCAAAAAAAAAAAAGGTAGTGTGAGAATACTTATGTACGTTTTATGCAAGATGCTCACCACAAAGATGTCTATAAAAACAAATAGTGTCCACAACTTAAATGTCCAACAAGCAGGGATTTGTCAAATAAATTATGGCTCACTGTCATGGGTTGAATTATGTCCCCCAAAAATGTGTGGATCATGATTCCCAGTATTGTATGATAGTGTATCATTATGTAATCTGATGTGATTTCTTTATGTGTTGTGAACTCTGTCACTATGATGATGTTATACCGATGAGGTGTACAAGATTGGATAGTGTCTTAATCCAATCTCTTTAGAGATATAAAAGAGAGAAGGGAGCAGAGACACATGGGAACCTCACACCACCAAGAAAGCAGTGCCGGGAGCAGAGGGTGTCCTTTGGAGCCGAGGTTCCTGCGCTCAGATGCTCCCAGACCAAGGGAAGACTGATGCATCACAAGGACCTTCCTCCAGAGCCAACAGAGAGAGAAAGCCTTCTCCTGGAGCTGACACCCTGAATCTGGGCTTGTAGCCTACTGGTCTATCAGAGAATAAACTTCTCTTAGTTACAGCCATCTTCTTGTGGTATTTCCGTTATAGCAGCACTAGATGACTAAGACACTCTCCCACTTAATAGAATGCTGTTTTGTCATTAATCATTACCTTGCAGAAATGTGTTCATTGACATGGAAGGATATTGATAAATTATTTACGAATGAAAAAGGAATTAAATTAACAAAGAATAAGGTCTCATTTTGTAATACACACACACACACACACACACACACACACACACACACACACACACACACACACACAGAGAAATACAAAGTCTGGAAGATTATATACCAAAATGCTAACAGTGGTGCTTGGATAGTAGGATTATGGGTAATTTTAATCCATCCATTACAATTTTTATACAGTGAACATGTTTACAATCCCACATCCTCCACCCACATATCCTGGAAAATGCCAGATGGTGGCAACTTGACAATTCTGTTCAAGAAGAGGGCTGCTCCCCTGCACAGACACGTCATTCTTCCCCAATCTCCACGGAATCCTTAAAACTTCTTTTAATAAATTTTTTCTTAGAGAATACCAGCAAGATATGGTTCTACAAGGCAGCAGTGCCTAGGGAAAGTAGAGTGAAGATGGTTCAACAATGATGAGAGGTGCTGGTTTGGTCACAGAAGGGGAAAGCATTGCCAGTGTTTATGCCGTTGAGATGCCTTTTAAATTTTTAGCTTAGGGATTATCAGGGCAACGTTTCCATGCCAGAGCATTTAATGAAGCATGCCCACCCAAATTCAGAGCTCAGTGTGATTAATACCGGCTTCTAAAAATACTGCTGCGTAAGGATTTAGCTCTTGCCAATGGAATCCATTCTTATGGCTGACTTATTCGTTCAGGAAGTGAGCAAACACTGCTACGGTGATTTAGGGTATTACAAAGGTATTTTCTCAGAGTTAATTTCAGCAGAGTCTGATCTTTCAGTTGCTTTGTTAATAAAATTTCCAGATTGTCTTTTTCCACACTGACACTTTACATACTTGTCTCTCATAGACTATAGATATCATGGGGACTTCTAGGACCTGATGATCTAATGCCATTATGGCATCAACGATGAACAGTGGCGAGGACTGAGCTCAATATTCCTTAATCTGCACATTCATTTTTAAAATCTAAATAAAATACTATACCGCATTTTCAAATGCAAATTTTCAAATGATGAACCTGCAAAGTATATCACAACATGGATGAATCTGGAGGACATTATGCTGAGTGAAATAAGTCAATCACAAAAGGACAGATATTGTATGAGACCACTATTATAAAAACCCAAGAAAAGGTTTACACATAGAAAAAAACAATCTTTGAGGGTTACGAGGGAGGGGATGAGTGGGTATGGGAAATCACTAACTAGAAAGCAGACAAGTGTTAACTTTGGTGAAGGGAAAGACAACACACAATATAGAGGAAGTCAGCACAACTTGACCAAGTCAACATCATAGAAGCCTCCTAGACACATCTTTTTTTTTTTTTTAATTGTACTTTAGATGAAGGTTTACAGTGCAAATTAGCTTCTCATTAAGCAATTAATACACACATTGTTTTGTGACATTGGTTGCTGTCTTAGTGATCTAGTACTGCTCTAACAGAAGTACCTCAGGTGGATGGCCTCAACAAAGAGAAGTTTATTTTCTCACAGTCCAGTAGGCTACAAGTCCAAATTCAGGGTGTTAGCTCCAGGGGAATGCTTTCTCCATTGGCTCTGGAGGAAGGTCCGTGTCATCAATCTTCCTTTGGTCTGGGAGCTTCTCTGGGCAGGAACCTCAGGTCCAAAGGACGCTCTCTGCTCCCGGCACTGCTTTCTTGGTGGTGTGAGGTTCCCATGTGTCTCTGCTTGCTTCTCCCTTTTGTATCTCAGAAGAGATTGGATTAATACACTGTCTAATCTTGTAAACCTCATCAGTATAACCTTGTCTTAGTGACAGAGTTTACAACACATAAGGAAATCACATCAGATTACACAATCATACAATACTGGGAATCATGACCCAGCCAAGGTGACAGATATTTTTTAGGGGACACAATTCAATCCATGACAGTTGCCAACACCATGACACGTCAACACTCTCCCGTTCTCAACCTTGGGTTTCCCATTACCAGCTTTCATGTCCCCTTCTGCCTTCTTGTCCTTGCCCCTGGGCTGGTGCATCCCTTTAGTCTCATTTTGTTTTATGGGCCTGTCTAATCTTTGGCTGCAAAGTGAACCTCAGGAGTGACTTCAGTACTGAGTTAAAAGGGTGTCTGGGGGCCATACTCTCAGAGTTTCTCTAGTCTCTGTCAGACCAGTAAGTCTGTTTTTTTTTTTGGGGGGGTGGACTTAAAATTGTATTCTACGTTTTTCTCCTGCTCTCCGGGACACTTAATTGTGATCCCTGTTAGAGCAGTCAGTGGTGGTAGCTGGGCACCGTCTAGTTGTGCTGGACTCAGTCTGGTGGAAGCTGTGGTAGTTGTGGTCCATTAGTCCTTTGGACTAATCTTTCCCTCGTATCTTTGTTTGTTTTTCATTCTCCCTTGCTCTAGACAGATGGGACCAGTGGAGTATCTTAGATGGCTGCTCACAAGCTTTTAAGACCCCAGACACTACTCACCAAAGTAGGATTTAAACATTTTCTTTATGAACTATGTTATGCCAATTGATCTAGATGTCCTCTGAGACCACAGTCCCCAACCTTCAGTCCAGTGATTTGGTCACTCACGGAGTTTACAACCAAACATCTTGAGGGACCGAGTTACTAGGCTGATGGCTCAGAACCATGGTTTCAGGGGACATCTTGGTCAATTGGCATAAATAGTCCATAAAGAAAATGTTGTACATCCTACTTTGGTGAGTAGTGTCTTGTGAACTGCCATCTAAGGTACATCTGTTAGTCCCCTCCTGTCCAGAGTAAAGAAGAATGAAGAAAACCAAAGACACACAAGGAAAATATTAGTCCAAAGGATTAACGGACCACATGAACCACAGCCTCCATCAGCCTGAGCCCAGAAGAACTAGATAGTGCCCAGCTACCACCCCAAACACTCTGATGGGGTCCTGGACAGAGCAGGAGAGAAATGTAGAAAAAATTCAAATTCACAACAAAAGACCAACTTACTGGTCTGATAGAGACTGGAGGAACCCCTGAGACCATGGCCCCAGGACGCCCTGCTAACTTTGAACTGAAGTCACTCCAAAAGTCCACCTTTCAGCCAAAGATTAGACAGACCTATAAAACAAACCATAACACGTGTGAGGAAGGTGCTTCCTAGTTCAATCAAGTATATGAGACCAAATGGGCAACACTCGCCCAAAAGCAAGATGAGAAGGCAGGAAGAAACAGGAAAACTGGATGAATGGAGACGGGGAACCCGGGGTGAAAGGGGGAGAGTGCTGATACATCGGGGGGATCACAACAAATGTCACAGAACAATTTGTGTATAAATTTTTGAATGAGAAACTAATTTGCACTGTAAACTTTCACCTAAATCACACACACACACACACACACACATGCACACACACACATGCACACACACACACACACACACAAAGGTAACTAACGTAAAACAGAAAAAAAGTTAATATTTTTACTGGTGCCACTACTGTCTAGGATCTACACTTACCATGTGCAGGAAATGGATTCTTCAATAGCATTAAGCATGCTTAGAGAGGCGTCCCTGGGTGATGCAAACGGTTAACGTGCTATCAAAAGGTTGGAGGCTTAAGTTCACCAAGAGGTGCCTTGGAAGAAAGGCCTGGTGATTTATTTCCAAAGGATCAGCAATTGGTAACCCTATGCAGCACAATTCTACTCTGATACACATGGTGTCACTGTGAGTCAGAATCACCTACATGGCAGCTAGTGATCAGTATAATTTTATTTTTTACTTACAGAATGCAGAAATAACAAAGCCTGAGGTAGGAAGAACACATAGAATTTTAGGAACTGTCATCTTGGAGAGTCTCTCTGTCTTTTTTACCCATCTTTTCTCAACTTTAGCAGTTTTCCTCTGTTTGTTGGTAAATGATTACCCCATGGACTTAGTACAAACTCCTATCCATGGCATTTCTAGTATGACATTGCCATCTTGACCAAATCTACTCACATGTACTCTTCTTGCTTCAACAGGCAAGCAACTTGTCATCTTCCATCATATACTGCTTCCTCCATTGCCATTTGCTCTATATCTCAGCATGTATTTCTAACTATACCATATAGTTCACCCTGCCCTGGTGAACATAGAATTGTGCAACATTTATACGTTTATAAACTTAAATGTCTCTCATTTCTGGCCATGTTAGCAGGGACAGCTTTTGAAACCAATGTTTGTCAATTTTATTTCTCTGTTAGATTATAAAATCATTGAAGGCAAAGAGTATTTGATGAAAATTTTATTAACTTGGTAGCACAATACAGTGGCAACACTCTCAAATCCTATGAAGTTACTTAGTGATATTTATATATGATGCCACAGGGTCACTATGAGTTGGAATTGACAGCATAAGGCTAGGATAATTCTAATTCATTCTGAGAAAGAATATTAAGTTAACATCTCTGCTACGAAAATGACCTGAGAGGAATAACTTAATTTTTTTTTTCAATCAGGCAAGTATCTCTAATTCTCATGAACTTCCTATTTGTACCATAGAATAAATATAAAAGTGTTCATAAAATAATTCAATATCCCAGGTCACTTAGGAGCATGTTGTGTTTCTAAGGTCTAATGACTTATACTAGTATTTAGGCTCATTTCTTTATTCACATAAAACAGTAAAACGTATATTCTTAAATTTTTTACTTATTGCCTACTAAACTCTATTGTTTTGCTTATTAGATTAAAAATATTTTGTCTTAGTCATCTAGTACTGCTATAATAGAAATACCGCAAATGGATGGCTTTAACAAAGAGAAATTTATTTTCCAAATTCAGGGTGTCAGCTCCAGGGAAAGGTTTTCTCTGTCAGCTCTGGAGGAACGTCCTTTTCATCAGTCTTCTCCTGGACTAGGAGCTTCTCTGCGGAGGAACCCTGGGTCCAAAGGACATGCTCTGCTCCTGGCACTGCTTTCTTGGTGGTAAGTTGTGACCCCCTCTCTGCTTGCTTCCTTTTCCTTTTTATCTCTTGTGAGGTAGAAGGTGGTGCAGGCCACATCCTAGGAACTCCCTTTACATAGGATCAGGGATGTGACCTGGGTAAGGGTGTTACAATCTCACCTTAATCCTCTTTAACATAAAATTACCATCACAAAATGGAGGACAACCACACAATACTGGGAATCATGGCCCAGCCAAATTGATACACACATTTTTTTGGGGGACATAATTCAATCCATGACACATTTTTTTCTCTTGAAATATTTTCAGAGCATTAGGACAATTTCAGAAAAATTAAAGGAAATTTAGCAAACATTTAGTACTGTATTTTCATTATATGTATGTATGTATGAAAATATTGTGCATTAGGGGAAAGTTTACAGAGCAAATTAGATTCCCATTCAATAGTTTGTACACAAAGCATTTCATGGACTTGGTTTCATTCCCCATAATGCATGTGGCCTCTCTCCATTTCTACACTGGTTTTCCCATTTCCTTTCATCCTGATTTTCTACTCTTTCCTGCCTTCTCATCTTTGCTTTCAGCCTAATATTGCCCTTCGATGTCGTATAATTGATTGTTCTAAGGAGCACGTTCCTCTCAGGTGTTATTATTTATTTTATGGGACTGTCTTTTGTTTGGCTGAAAGGTGGTCTTCAGGAATGGCTTCAGTCCCAGCTCAGAGGGGTGTCTTAGGGCCATAGTCTTGGGGCTTCCTCCAGTCTCTAATGGACCTATAACTCTGGTCTTTTTTGTGAATTTGATGTTTTGTTCTAATTTTTCTCCTGCTCTGTCCGGGAACTTCTGTTGTGATTCCAGTCAGAGTGGTTG
The DNA here is from genome assembly GCA_030035585.1 of Dugong dugon. Classification (NCBI taxonomy): domain Eukaryota; kingdom Metazoa; phylum Chordata; class Mammalia; order Sirenia; family Dugongidae; genus Dugong; species Dugong dugon. The sequence continues at coordinate 45,437,758 of CM057474.1, forward strand.
GTAGTGTTAGCTGGGCACCAATTAGTTCTTCTGGTCTTGGGGTCATGTAGGCTGTGGTTCATGTGGTCCGTTAGACCTTTGGACTACTTGCTCCCTTGAGTCTTTGGTTTTCTACACTCTCCTTTGTTCTGGACAGGAAGAGACCAATAGCTGTATCTTAGATGGCCACTCACAAGTTTTTAAGACCCTAGATGCTACTCATCAACGTAGGTTGCAGAACTTTATGAACTATGTTGTGCCAATTGACATAGATGGTCCCCGAGTCTATGGTCCTTTGCCTTGCAGCCTAGGAACTTCATCTTGTGAGATGTTTGGTTATGTTTAGGAGTTTCCCTAACTATACCCCTTGTGAGCTCCATTGTCTATATTAATAGGTGAGGCGCACCTACAGTTACGTATGTAGAAACATCCACCACCAACCTGTATCTGCCAGTAGGTGTACTCCCTTACACCTCTTAACATATCTATCCACCTATGTATCTATTTGCAAATTACTGTTGGTTAATTCTATTGCTGTAAGATTGTCTGTGCTGTAGTAGTTACCGTAGTTGCCCTTTATTGTTGCATTCCTCCCAGTGTCTTCTCTTGCCTTGGTCATGTTTTGCTGACTTCTCCCATATTATGTATTACCTCTTCCCTTTACCAATATTAACACATCCTTCTATCTATTTTATGGAGCCCTGGTGGTGCAGTGGTTAAGAGCTCAGGCTGCTAACCAAAAGGTTGGCAGTTCAAATTCACCAGCCGTTCCTTGGCAACCCTATGGGGAAGTTCTACTCTGTCCTATAGTGTCACTATGAGTCAGAATTGACTCAACAGAAAGGGTTTTTTTTTTTCCTATTTGGTAATTTTCCCTTCTTCCCCCTCCCATCCCTGGTAACCATCAAATAATTTTTTTTCTGCATGTAAACCTTTCATTGTTACTTTATAGTAGTGGTCTCGAACTGTATTTGTCCTTTTGTGATTGGCTTATTTCGCTCAGCATAATAGTCTCCAAACTGATCCATGTTGTGCAGTGTTTCACAGATTTGTCATTATTCTTTATTGCTGCATAGTATTCTATTGTGTGTGTGTGTGCCACAGTATGTTAATTCATTCATTTGTTGATAGGCACTTATATTGTTTCCATCTTTTTCCTGTTGTGAATAATGCTGCAGTGAACATGGCTGGACATACATCTATTCATGTCACAGCTTTTATTCCTTCAGGGTATATACCTAGGACTGGGATTCCTGGATCATACAGCATTTCTATTTTTAGCTTTTTGAGGATGTGCAATGCCATTTTCCATAGTGGTTATACTATTTTATATTCCCACCTGCAGTGTATAAGAGTTCCAATCTCCCTGTAGCCTTTCAACATTTATTATTTTCTGTTTTTTTAATTAGTGCCTTTAATGTTGAGGTGAGATGGTATCTCACCGTAGTTTTGATTTGCATCTCTCTAGCTGCTAACGATCATGAGCATTTCTTCATATGTTTGTTAGCTGTCTGAATGTCTTTTTGGTAAAGTGTCTGTTCATATCCTTTGCCCATTTTTTAATTGGATTATTTGCCTTTTCATTATTGGGGTGCTGAGGTTTTCTACAAATTTTAGAGATTAGACCCTCGTTTGATATGTTGTAGCCAAATTTTTTTCCTCAATCTGTAGATTCTATTTTTACTCTTTTGGAGAAGTCTTTTGTTGAACATTGTTTAATTTTTGTTGTTGTTAGGCGCTGTCAAGTTGGTTCTGACTCACAGCGACCCTGTGTGCAACAGAACGAAACACTGCCTGGTCTTGTGCCATCCTCACAATCATTGTCATCCTTGAGACCATTGTTGTAGCCACTGTGTCAATCCGTCTCGTTGAAGGGCTTCCTCTTATTCGTTGACCCTCTGCTTGACCAAACATGATGTTCTTCTCTAGGGATTGGGTCCTCCTGATAACATGTCCAAAGTAAGTGAGACAAAGTCTTGCCATACTTGCTGTTAAGAAGCATTCTGGTTGTACTTCTTCCAAGACAGATTTGTACGTTCTTCTGGCAGTCCATGGTTTATTCAACATTGTTCACCGACACCATAATTCAAAGGCATCAATTCTACCGTCTTTATTCATTGTCCAACTTTTGCATACGTATGCGGTGATTGAAAACACCATGACTTGGGCCAGGCGCACCTTCGTCCTTAAAGTAACATCTTTGTTTTTTAATACTTTAAAGGTCTTTTGCAGCAGGGTGTGCATTTTTAGTTGTCTGGTGTTCTCTTTATGCCATATATTAGGGCCTTAGTGTGGTCCCTATTTTTCCCCCATGATCTTAATAGTTTTAGGTTTTATATTTAGGTTTTTGATCAATTTTGAGTTAGTTCTTGCGTATAGTGTGCGGTATGGGTCCTGTTTCATTTTTCTACAGATAAATATCCAGTTTTGCCAGCATCATTTGTTGAAGAGATTGATCTTTCCCCCATTTAATGGGCTTTGGCCTTTTGTCAAAGATCAGCTGTCCATAGGTGGATGGATTTATGTCTGGGTTCTCAATTTTTTTTCATTTTCCATTTCTATGTGTCTGTCGTTGTACTAGTACCACGCTGTTTTGACTACCATGTCTGTTCTGAGATCAGGTAGCGTGAGGCCTCCTGCTTTGTTTTTCTTTTTCAGTAACGTTTTACTTATCTGGGGCCTCATTCCTTTCCATATAAAGTTAATGATCAGTTTTTCCATCTCGTTAAATAATGCTGTTGGAATTTGGATCTGTATTGCATTATGTTTGTAGATTGCCTTGGGTAGTATTGACATTTTCGCAATGTTGAGTCTTCCTATCCAAGAGTATAATAGGTTTTTCCATTTATTTAGGTCTCTTGCTATAGTTTTTTGTAGTTTTGTATATATGGGTCTTTTTCTTCCGTGATTATAATTTTTTCCAAGTATTTTCTCTTTTTGAGAGTTATTGTAAATGGTATTATTTTCCTGATTTCCTTCTCAAAGTTCTCTTTTTTGGTGTTGACGAATCCAACTGATTTTTCTATGTTGATCTCGTATCCTGCTGTTTAGCTGAATCCTTCCATTAGTTCTAGTAGTTTTCTCATGGAATCTTTGGGGTTCTCTGTGTATAGTATCATATCATCTGCAAACAGGGATAGTTTTATTTCTTCCTTACAAATTCGTATGTCCTTTATTTTCTTTTATTGCCCTATTGCTCTAGTTAGGCCTTCCAGCACAATATTAATAGGAGTGGCAATAAAGGGCATCTTTGTCTGGTTCCCATTCTCAAGGAGAATGCTTTCAGTCTCTCTCCATTGTGAATAATGTTGGCTGTTGGTTTTTTATAAACGCTCGTTATTATGTTTAGGTATACCCTTCTATTCCTATTTTGCTGAGAGGTTTTCTCAGAAATTGGTGTTAGACTTTATCAAATGCCTTTTTGCACCAATTGAGATGATCATGTGATTCTTTTCTTTTGTTCTATTTATGTGGTGGATTAGGTTGGTTGATTTTCTAATGTTGAACCATCCTTGCATACCTGGTACGAATCCCCATTGATCATGGTGTGTTATTCATTTATTTTTTGATATGCTGTTTAATTTTAGAATTTTGTTGAGAATTATTCGTCTATATTCATGAGGGATATTGGTCTATAATTTTCTTTTTTTGCTGTGTCTTTGGCTGGCTTTTGTATCAGGTTTATGTTGGCTTTATAGGATGAATTTGGGAGTATTCCTTTCTTTTCTATGTTCTGAAATAGTTTGAGTAGTATTGATGTGAGCTCTTCTCTGAATAATTGGTAAATCTGGTCTTGTTGAGTCATTCTATTGGTTTTCTGTTCTCTATTTCATTTATTTTCTTTCTTCTGGTGACTGTTGGCTTCTTTTGCTGCTTTCTTTCTATTTCTTCCAGATGTAGGGTTAATGATTTGACTTTTCCCTTTCTTCTTTTTTGACGTGTATTTATTGCTATAAATTTTCCCTTGAGCACTACTTTGGCTGTGTCCTAAAAGTTTGGTAAGACCTATTTTCATTCTTATTTGATTCTAGGTATTTTTTTTAAATTTTATCCTTGACTTTTTCTATTACCTAGTGGTTTTTTACATAAGGTGTTTTTAGTTTCCATGTATTTTAGTTTTTTCCTTGCTCTTATTGTTATTGATTTCAGCCTTTATAAAATTGTGATCAGAGAAAATGTATTACATTTTGTAAAATGTATTAAAATCATGCAAATGAAAAATGTGTATTATTTTGATGTTTTGGATTGTATTGAGGCTTGTTTTGTGACCTAAAATGTGGTCTATTCTGGAGAATGATCCATGTGCATTGGAAAAGAACGTATAATTTGCTGCTGTTGGGTGGAGTGTTCTGTATATATGTATGAGGTCAAGTTGGTTGATTGCAGCCATTACATCTTCCATGTCTTTGCTAAGTTTCTTTCTAGTTGTTCTGTCCTTCATTGAAAGTGGTATGTTGAAATCTCCTACTATTATTGTGGAACTGTCTATTTCTCTTTTCAACGCGGTTAGAGCTTGTTTTATGTATTTTCATGCATTGTTATTGCATGCGTATATATTTATTATGGTTATGTCCTCTTGGTGGATTGACATTCTAATCATTATATAATGTCCTTCCTTATCTTTTATGGTGGATTTTGTTTTATAGTCCTTTTTATCAGAGATCAATGTTGCCATTCCTGCTCTGTTTTGGTTATTGTTTAGTTGATATATTTTTACCATCTTTTGAGTTTTAGTTTATTTATGCCTTTGTGTCTAAGGTGTGTGATGGGTCATGCTTTTTTAAATCCATTCTGCCACTCTCTGTTTCTTTACTGGTGCATTTAAGCCATTTACATTCAGTGTGATTATCGATAGGTATGGGTTTACTGCTGTCACTTCATTGAGTTTTGTGTGTGTGTGTTATGTTGATTTTTTTTTTGTTCTGCTTAATTTTCTGCACTGATTTCTTTTTACCTGTAGATGTTATTTTCATTTCTTTCATTGTTGTTGATTTTGTGATTATTGAGACTTTATGTTTTCTTCTTTATTATTTCGATGAGTAGGTTTGTTAACTTTCTTTGTGGTTACCTTGAAATTTACCTTTGTCTTCCTAAGTTTAAAACAGTCTTTTATTTCTTGATATCATTTTTACTTTCTATCCATATGAAAGTTCTATAACTACACCATTTATTTCCCCTTTTTGTTTTGATGTTGTGTCATTTACAGGTTGACTCCTTTGGTTCCGTTTAAGTGTTTTTGCTCTGTTTTAATTTTGGAAATTCTTTATCCGGGTTGGTATCTGGCTGATGCTGTCCTGTGTCCTAATCTCAGGTTGTCATTTGATGTTGTTCGTTCTCTGGCTCAAGGACTCCCTTTAATATTTCTTATAAGATTGGTCTGGAGCCCTGGTGGCACAGTGGTTAAGAGTTTAGCTTCTAACCAAAAGGTTGGTAGTTCAAATCCACCAGCCACTCCTTGGAAACCCTATGGAGCAGTTCTACTCTGTCCTATAGGATAACTATGAGTGAAAGTAAACTCAATGGCAACAGGTTGTGGAAGGTTGGTGTGGTTTTTGTAAATTCCCTTAATTTCTGTTTATTTGGAAATGTCCTAATTTTTCCATCATATTTGAGAGATGATTTTGCTGGATATAGTCCTGGTGGCACATTGGTTAAGTGCTATGGCTATTAACCAAAAGGTCAGCAGTTCGAATCCACCAGCTGCTTCTTAGAAACCCTATGTGGTAGTTCTAGTCTGTCCTATCGGGTTGCTGTGAGTCTGAATCAACTTGATGGCAACTTTTTTTTTTTTGTAAATACAGTTCTTGGTTGGCTTTTTTTCCCCACAGAGTTTTATATATGTCATTTTGTTGCCTTCTTGCCCACATGGTTTCTGCCAAATAATCAGAGCTTAGTCTTACTGGTTCCCTTTTGTAGGTGACTTTTCATTTTTCCTGAGCAGCTCTCAGGATTCTTTGTTTTCTTTGGTTTTGGTAAGTTTGATTATGATACGTCTTGGTGACTTTTTGGGGGGTCTGTCATAAGTTGGAATTGACTTGACGGCAAAGGTTTTTTTTTTTTTTTCTTATAAGGGGTTCATTGAGCCTCTTGGATGAATATCTTCTCATCAAAGGGAATTTCCCATCAGCAAATCTTTGACAATTCTCATTGTGTTTTCCATTGTCTCCCCTTGTTCTGGAACTCTGTTCACATGCAAATTTTCCCTCTTGATAGTGTCTTGTATAATTCTTAGGCTGTCTTCATTTTTCTTCTTTCTCCGTTTTCCTCAAACAAATTGGTGTCAAGAGATTTGTCCTCAATTTAGCTAAGTCTATGTTCCACTAATTTATTTCTGTTCCTTTATCCTTCTCTTCTGTTGTCTATTTCTGATATTTTATTGTTAAACTTTTGGATTTCTAGTTGCTCTTTTTGTATGGTTTCTCCTTGTCTATTTATTTTGTCGTTTTGTTCTTGTGTTGTTTTCCTGAATTTTTCTATTGTCTGTGTTTTCCTTGATCTCTCTGATAATCCTCTATATTAGTCTTTTGATTGACTATTTCTTCTTCCAGAAGGTTTTCTGTTTTTTTATTTTGGTCACTTGCTAGTGCCATCTTGATCCGATTCTTTAATTGATTTACTATTGTCTCTTATCTCTGAGGCTTCAAGGTGTTAATTTATTTATGGATTTATTGTATGTTTGTTTGCTGTGTCCTGATTTTTTGTTTAGTTTTGTTTTTATATATCTGAGTAGGCAGGGTATAAGTGCTGCTCTTGTCACTAGTCTGGTAGCTCTGGAACACTCACCTCCTGTGTCCGGGTAGGTAGGGCAGTGACTGGGTGTGTGAGCGTGGTTCTCTGTTCACCGATCTTGCGAGGTGGCTAAGGATGTAGCTGGTATTCCTGGGAAGATGATATGTATGTCAAGCTGGTCAGCTATGAGTGGGTGCAGGGATAGTTCTCACTGGTGGCTGGATTGGGTGTAGTGTGTGTGCATACTGTCAGTTGCCACGTGTTCTGAGCGAGGGTGCCCAGGTCACCTGTCACCAGGTGGATGCCACGAAAACTCTCACCGATGGTCCTGGGTAGGCTGGGCTGGGTGGGGGTAGTCAAAGCCAGGCACAAGCCTCCAGTTGAGGGGGTGGGGGTGTGATGCAGGGTGAAAGGCATATACATATATTTTGTAAGTGATTGTATTTTCAGAGAAAGTTCATTTGGAAGTTAAGGGTTCAGGCTCTGACTCCACAAACTTGGGATTCCAATTCTAGCTTTGTGGCTTTGAGCAAGCTTCTAAAGCATGCCAAGCCTCAATTTTCTGTTTTGTAAAATGGGGAGAATACCTGTACATACTTCATAGGGTTGTTGTGATGATTAAATGAGACACTCTTTCTAATAAGACCTGGAGAGTTTTGTTTAGGAATTTATTTAACAAATACTTAATATCTGGTGAACAGGCACAGTTGTAAATCTTTACAAATAATAACTCATTTATTACTTCATTTAATAGTTAAATCATAATAACTTCTTAAGGTAGGCACTCTTAAAATTTTTATTTTATAGTTGAGGAAACTGAGAGGCCAAGAGTTTAAGATAACTGCTCTGCGCTGTTAGACAATATCAGAGCCAAGATGCACTATGGCTGGATGGGCTCAAGAATTCATGGCCCTAAATGACATTGCTTTTTTTCTGGTCTTCATTTCTGCAAAAAACCAAAAAACAAAAAAAGTAATTACATTGTTATGATCAAGATTTTCATGTAATTTGTATTTGATTGACAGCTGTTACCTAAATGTTTAAAAATATGTTGCGTTTAAAGTATATAAAATTCAAACATATTTTCATCAAAATATAAATTAAATGCATAAAATTGAAAATTTAAATTATTTTCATATTTTTCAAAAATTATTTTTAATAAAACATTGAAAATTATATATTAAGACCAAAAGTGAAATAAAAACCAAAAAAACCAAACTTGTTGCCTTCGAGTCACTTCAGACTAATAGGAACCGTATAGAACAGAGCAGAACTGCCTCACAGGGTCTCCAGGTAGCGGGTGGTGGATTAGAACTGCTGACCTTTTGGTTAGCATCGAACTCTTTATGACTGCACCACTAGGGCTTCAAATGTGAAATATAATATATTAATTAAAAAAAAATAAAAATTGACTAAACCTGAAATTTGAATTCAAAATTTTGAAAATTTAATGAAATCATATTACATAGTTCAGACACGCGATCCCTCACATTACATATTTTAATAAAAACTCTTCCCAGTCCTAGCAATCAATGTCTATCTAGTTGCCATTTAGAATGATGCTTCACACATGTTATATTTTTGTTGTTAGCTAGTTGAGTCTGCTCTGACTCATGGCGATCCAATGGACACAGAACAAAATACCGCCTGGTCGTGTGCCATCTTCATGATCACTGATATACTTGAGTACACTGTTGTGGCAACTGTCTCTTTTGAGTGTCTTTCAGCATAGGGAGCTCATCTTTCAGCACTGTATTGGACAATGTTCTGTTATGATCCATAGGGTTTTCAATGGCTAATATTTGGAAGAGATAGGTAAGCCTTTCTTTCTAGTCTGTCCTGGTCTTGAAGCGCCACTGAAACCTGTCAATCATGAGTGACCCTTGTGATGTTTGAGATACCAGTGACACAGCCTCTAGCAAGTCACCACAGTACAACAAGCTGAGAACCAGGAGGTGGATATTATGCGTATCGGTTACCGCCTGCTATCAAGTTCATTCTGACTCATGGTGTCCCCGTGTGTATCAGGGTAGAACTGTGCTCCAGAGGGTTTTCAAGGGCAGATTTTTTTCAGAAGTAGATCACCAGGACTTTCTTCTGAGGCTCTCCTGGGTGGACTCAAACCTCCAACCTTTTGGTTAGCAGCCAAGTGTGTTAATCATTAACAGGGACTCTGATGTTACATCATGTTATTGTTGTTATTGTGTTCCGTCAAGTCAATTCTGACTCACAGTGACCCTATAGGACAGAGGAGAACTGCCTTATAGGGTTTTCTAGGCTGGAATCTTTACGGGAGCAGATCCCCAGTTCTTTTCTCCTGTGGGGCTGCTGGTGGGTTGGAATTGCTAAACTTTTGGTTAGCAGGGCTGCTTGATGCTATATCTAGACCTCCTTAAATACAAATTTAAGAGTAATGTGAATTGTTTAAAATTGCAAAATGTTTTTCACATGCCACATGCAGCTGTTACAAATACTAATTTGTGAGAAGTTCTGAAAGGATAAATTGGAGACAAAGAGAAACAAGAAAATGGGTACTTGGCACTACTAGGAACAGAAACTTGTTTTGCAGGAATCTATTGTACATATCCTATCTGAAAAGGATGATTGCTGTGATCCTCTCTTGCCTAAGCGTTATTACTGCTCAACTCTTCCCCACACTCTGCAGCACTGTCCATCTCCAATGTCAGCAGTGACACAACCCATAAACCCTTGTAGCATTCAGACATAATTTTGTTTCCAGGACATAGGACTAGATGTGAAATATTTCCCTGGGCCTGAATTGTGTTACTCATGAGAGAGATATTTAGGGTTATGGGTATTGCCATTCCAGTGCTGAGCACCATGCCCTGAGAGACAGAAATGTCCAGGTGTTCTTTAATATAATTATTTTTGTTTGTTTATGGTGTCTGAGACACTCTAAAGTGCCCTTCTTGCATAGCCGAAGGGTGATACTGCCTAACTACTAAGTACAGGACCAGGGCATTTTTTTAGATGAGGCAGATATTTGATCGCATCTTAAAGGAGATATAGCCCCATGGGGCATGTTCCTGAGGGCATGTGCAAAGGCCCAGAGGTACATAGGAGCATAGCATCTTCTGGGAACTGCAGACATGTCTGTGTGGCTAGAGCACAGGATGCTGGGAGGTGAAGCAGGAGAGTTAAGTTGGGATACATCACAGGGACCTGAAGGGCTATTTTAAGGAATTTAATCCTGAAGTCTTAAAGAGTCTTATACAGAGAAAGTGTTTGATTACATTGATCCTTGGATGTGGAAGATAGGAGCAGGGCAAGAACAGAGGCAGAGACACCAATTAGGGTAACAACTATCTCAGCGAGAAACAATGATGATCTTAACAAAGATGTGGTAGTAGAAATGGAAGTGTTGAGACAAGCTGAGAGGGATTTGGGATATAGTGAAAAGCTGAATGTAAAGGTAGGCCTGGCACATAGTAGTAGTTTAATAAATGTTTGTTGAAGTAAAATGTGCTTCTGTTTACTGTGCCTCCAGCATTTTAACTACACTATCACATGCCTTTGCTTAACTATGAATTCATTTGAATATATTGTTTTGATACTTTGAATTGCAAAGTGAGTAAATTTTTTTTCACCAAGGAAAGGTTGATTCCAAGAGTCTGTGGCAAGAAGTTCACTGCGAAGTCGAGTCTGATATTGTTACACAGCTGACTTCATTCTCAGTGTGAACAGTTCTTGACTGTTGTCTCCTTGGGTTCAAGAAGTTCATCTCACAGGTCCATCAGGTCATAGATAATTGGATGGTCATAGATATTTGGGTTATAATGTACACTGCTCATCAACAAGTTTTCTGTACATAATATACTGCCCTTCAGTTACCATTGCTAAGATTCTTTGTCTACTTCTCCCAGTGGAAAAATTTTGCAATCATTCTTAGATTTTCTGAATAGCTTGAACTTTTACAGAATGTTCCCTTTGTTTTTTAAAGTGCCGAATCATTCATTCCTAAATCAAGTTTAACCTAAAAAGACTTTGGCGGGGTTTACCTAAAAGGACTTCATGTGACCTTTCAAAACTGACTAGGGGAAGATTTATAACAAATGTAACTTGAACTTGGCCTGAAAGTTTGAAAGTCATAGGCAATGGGGCTTATGTTTCTTTGGTATCTCTCTTTAAAAGCCTCTTCTTATTCATGCGTACTAAACCTGTTTTTTCAAGTGATCCACTTGACCTTTTGATGCAAGTTCAATACCGCTGGTCACGAAAACTTATCTTAACCTTAAATGGAGGAATATGAAAAGTCCAGACTTAACAACAAGGCACTCCACAACTAGTCATCTCTGCTACTGCTACTGACTGTGCGCTCCAGTTCCAATAACCACTTCTGTTCCGATTCTACGTACCTGAGTGTAGGCGCTGAAAATTCCAAACTAAGATAGGGACCCTAACATGCTTTTATCCATTTTCTCCAGAAATTGGAGTCTGGTTCCTTAACCTAGCTTTGGAACTGGTTAGTGGGAACCAGGTTGGGGTGTGTGTCAAGATTTATAGTTTGAATAATTTGAGATGTTAACGCAACATCTAAATGGAGATATCAAACAGACAATTGATGTGGGCATGTGAAGCTCCATCGGGAATGGAAATATAAATTTTAGGATCATAGTGTTAGATTAACTTTGAGGCCATCGTGGTAACGGATCCATAAATCACATTATAGCAAGTCTAAAATTTTGCTAATTAACTCTTTTTTCCTACATTAAACCTGTGTTTTTTAATTTAATGATTTTGGATAATAAGATTTCTTCTGGAACATAGCTTTTGCGTTACTAGTGATCAGACTGTACCAACGTATGCTTGTCTGAGCAGTGTGTAACACGGATTTTATTTCTTTGCTTCATTGACAACATTGTGTATTATTTTTAAAATCTTTGCTAATTTTATACATGAAGAATGATGGAACATTGTTTTAATCTGCACTTTGATTATTAGTGAGATTGAGCATTTTTCATGTATTTATTGATCATTTGTATTTCTTCCTTACTGAATTGCCTGTTTATGACTTCTTGCCATTTTCTCTTAAGAATTCAATGTTTGTATTAATAATTTGTGAAAGCTTTTTATATAGCAACGGCATTGCTCCTGTGGATGCCATTTATATTGAAAAAATTTCCCCAGTTGTCATTCTCCTTTTCGTTAAAAAAGTGTTTTTTGTTGTTGTTGCTTTGACCTACATATTTAAATTTTTAATAGTTCAATCATTCTGTTACTTTTCGGTTTGTGCCTTTGGTGTTTTGGAAGAATGTTCTCCATCCATAGATTATTTAAATATTTACATATTTTCCTAGTACATTAATGATTTCATTGAAAAATTTAACCATCTTGGGTTTATTTTTGTGTATGGGGTGAAATAAGGCTTTAAGCAATTTTTCTAAGTAGCTAAACATTGTTTCAGCACGGTGTAGTTCTGTTAGGCATATTTGTTTCTACTGGTCAATTTAGTAGCTAGGTGGTGCAAAGCGTTTGGGCTGAACTACAGATCTAAAGATTGCAGTTCAAATCCACCCAGCAGAACTGTGAAAGTAAGCTTGGTTATCTGTTTCTGTAAAGATTAAAAGAAAAACAAAAACCCCGAAAACTAAACCTGTTACCGTCAAGGCGATTCTAACAGAAGCAGACTGCCACATCTTTCTCCCACAGAGTGGCTGATGGGTTCGAACCACCAACATTTGGTTATCAGCCTAGGGCTTAACCATCGTGCCACCAGCTCTCCTTCTATAAAGATTACAGCCGAGAAAACCCTATGGAGCAGTTCTACTCTGTAACACATACGGTGGCCGTGAGTCAGAATTGACTCCATAGTAATTTTTTTTTTAATAACATAATAGAAAATAACATAGCCAAGTAGTTTAACATGCATCTGCCTCTAAAGGGTATTAAAATACTTACTGATTATTTGGGAAAAGTATGCTCTTTAGCCTCTGAGAGGAAAAAAAAATGAAACTATTTAAACTCCATTCCTCTCTGACATAATTACTATTTCTACCTTCTCATAGTAAGGGAATTAAAACAAAAAAAAAAAACCCAAACTCATTGCCGTGTAATTGATGCTGACTCATAGCAACCCTACAGGACAGGGTAGAACTGCCCCATAGGGCTTCCAGGGAGCACCTGGTGGATTTGAACTACCAATCTTTTGGTTAGCAGCCAAAGCCCTTAACCACTACACCACCAGGGTTTCCAGGTAAGGGAATTAACATCCCCATATGCCCATGTTAGAAACCTCTAAGAAATACACTTGTGCCCTGAGGATTCTAACTCTTTCAAACATGATCCCTTTGTCCACCACTTCATTTTTTTGGTATAAAGATAAAAATGAGAGTATATGCACATATCTTTAAGACTCTCAGTTACTCCTTGTGAGTTACTTCTCTATTGCATGGAAGATTTGTAAACAAGAATGCTTAAAGCCTTTTCTCCTAATTCTTTTCAAGATTTTAATTATTAAAATCTTTTTATTTTATGCATTTTCTCTTTAGCTTTATAATTGTGTCTATATAAGCTTATCAACACAAATTTATTGATCTCCTTGGAATAGGTAGAATGCCTGTATCTACATATATTAGTTTCCTAAGACTACTGTTACAAAATACCAGAAACCGATTGGCTTATAAAAACAGGAACTTATTATCTCACACTTTGGAGGCTAGAAGTCCAAATCAACATGTCTAAGTCTCTAGGGGAAGATCCTTTCTTATCTCTCCCAGCTTCTTGTAGCCCCAGGCATTCCTTTGCTTGTAGATGTATCTTCATATGGTGCCCTTCCTCTGCCTGCCTTTCTGTGTCCCTTTTTCTCTTTTATAAGGACACCACTTAGATTGGATTAGGACCCACCTTACTCCGTTATGACCTCATGTTAACCAATAACATCTTCAAAGATCCTATTTCCAAACAAGGCTATATTCATAGGTAACAGAGGTTAAGACTTTAATATATATTTTGAGGGGACACAATTCAATCTGTAACACTGGCTCCATTCTGTTCAAGTAGAGCAGTCCTGGAGTAAATGCAATTATTTATTCATTTCTACCTATGCCTGTCTGTTTGTGTCTTTGTCCATCTACTGAGATTGAAAATAGCCAAATCTAATAAAAATAATAAAGAAATCGTAACACAGTATCTCATAGCGTGTAGACAGCCACAGTGGGTAAATAAGCATTTGGAGTTTATAGATAATCATGAAGACAATGCTTATAAAACAAGTATTTCCTTATGTTTTCGTGGTCTTGGATACAGAGAATGTTGATGGCTTGCACAGTGATTCTGGTCCATTGCTAATCTGATGATGTCTTCCTCAACCCAATCTTATTTCCTTCTGTTCCTTTTTAAGCCTCTTTTATAACCTACTTGCTAGCTTATTCATTAATAAATGAAACACTTCACTAAGGACAGATTCTCTTTCTTTTTCATCTTTTTTTTTGTTTTTTAACTCTTCTGCAATGGGATCTTGTATCAACTAAAAACGATAATTGGAAAGGAAAAAAACAAACAAACAAACCACAAAAAGATATTTCATGAAGAATCCTGGAACTATACTGTCATTCAGTCTACAGGGAATCTGCAATAAAGAATGAGGTAGAGAGGCAAGAATAAATGCTGAATTAGGAAGCAAGCTCAAGAGAAACTTGGAAGTCCATTGTCACACAATTATAGTTTAGGGCAGGGTTCTTTTGTTTCAATTACAGGATGCTAATTTTTTATCGTGGTAAAATATACACCACATTAAATATGCCATTTTAACCATTTTCAAGTGTACAATCCAGTGACATTAATCAGTAATAATGTTGTGCAACTATCACTAACTATTGTTTCCAAAACTTTTTCATCACCCCAAACAGAAACTCTGTATCCATTAAACAATAATGACCCATTTCCCCCAGCCCATGGTTACCACTAATCTGCTTTCTGTCTCTATGCATTTGTCTATTTTAGAGATTTCATAGAGATAGGATCATACAATATTTGCCTTTTTGTGTCTGGCTCATTTCACTCAGCATAATGTTTTCAGGGTTCATTGATGTCACAGCATGTATTAGAATGTCGGTCCTATTTACGGCTGAATAATATTCCATTGTATTTTGTGTGTGTGTGTGTGTGTGTATACCACATTGTATTTATCCACTCAAGGGATGCTAAGTTTTTAAATTAAGGGTTTGTGTGTATGTGTTTAATAAAAATGACAAGAGGAAAGAGATACTAATTTTATAGTTATCCATGTTGTAGCTACAGTCAGATTGTTCAAACACCATGATAAAAGTCTCACTGTGGCTTGTTGTTGTTATTAGTTGCCATTGAGTCATCTCCAACTCATGATGACCTTATGTATAACAGAATGAGACTTTGCCCGGTCCTGCACCATCTTTATGATTACGGTGTGTTTTAGTCCATTGCTTTTGCTATAGTGTCAATCCACTTCATTGAGGGTTTCCTACATCCAAAAAAAAAAAATAATTTTATTGTATTTTAGGTGAAAGTATATAATACAAATTAGTTTTTCATTCAAAAATTTATATACATATTGTTTTGTGACATTGGTTGCAATTCATGTAATGTGTCAGTGGTCTCCCCCTTTCTCTTTCCACCCTAGGTTCTCTGTGTCCATTTGTATAGTTTTCCTGTCCCTTCCTGCCTTCTCCTCTTTGCTTTAGGGCCAATGTTGCCCATTTGGTCTCATATACTTGATTGAACTAAGAAGCACGTTCCTCACGTGTGTTGTTTGTTTTATAGGCCTGTCCAATCTTTGGCTAAAAGGTGGACTTTGGGAGTGGCTTCAATTCTGAGTTAATGGGGTGCCCGGGGGCCATAGTCTTGGGGCTTCCTCCAGTCTCTGTCAGACCAGTAAGTCTGATCTTTTTTTGTGTGTGAATTTTGTTCTACATTTTTCTCTTCCTCTGTCCAGGACCCTCTACTGTGAACCCTATCAGAATGGTAGGAAGTAGCAGCTGGGTACCATCTAGTTCTTCTGGGCTCAGGCTGTTGGAGGTTGTGGTTCATGTGGTCCATTGGTCCTCTGCACATATATTTAACTTGTGTCTTTGGTTTTCTTCATTCTCCTTTGCTCCAAACACGATGGGACCAGTAGATGTGTCTTAGACGGCTGTTCACAAGCTTTTAAGATCCCAGAGGCTACTTACCAAAGGGGTGATGTAGAACATTTTCTTTATGAACTATAAGCGCAGGGTTCTTAACCTGAGACCAGGATTGACTTTGTGATGTTGGAGGAAGGAATGAAGTAAGTCCTAAATGTTCTAAAATTCAATGCAAAATTTTGCATGTATCTGATTATGTACATTTTTTGGGGGGGGGTTCATAACTTTAATCAAGTATCCATGGGAATCTGGGACCACAAAATTTTAAAGAACCATGCAAATCAAATAGCCTGAGTTACAAGAATTATTAGGAGTATCTTCTTTTGAGTCACGTAAGGAAATTAAATTTAAAAAAGATATTCTTCTTTCTTCCCCCCTTTGCTCTAATGCTCCCTTTGATGAATTTAATGTTTTTAGAGTTATTTTACTAAAAGTTACAGAAATGAAAAATTTGGAAAATACGTTGAGCTACTCGAACCCACAAATTGGCAGAAAGCTTGCCATAAATGTTCACCATGGTACTTCTGAGAAGCAGTAAGATAGAAAAGAGCAAGGAAGAGAAGTATCCTTCTACCTTTTTAGCTTATGCTGCTCCCTATCAGCCGACATTGTCATATCTGGATGCCTAGAAGCCCAATAGATTTGGCATAAAGTTCAGTTGCCAATTATCATGGAAAAACCAGAGAATCCTTGCAGGATGTTCAAATCCTCTACCTAAGTTGACAAGGGAAGAGGGCACACAGCAGGACGGTGATTCAAAGAAACATATGAGTTGCATTTTTAGACCACCTAATGGCTATTCTACATGTCATCTCTCAACAGCTGCTTTTCTCGGCTACTGCGGATAAATGTGGAAAGCCCCGTAATGCACCTCATGAGTTCTGCCAAATATATGAAATTCTGACAGACTCAGTAAGGGGAAATACGCTCCCCAGTTGGCATTTGGTTTAGGGATAAAGTCTGATGACCATCATATATCTTCTGTCACTTCTTTGCCCTTTGGGTGGGTGGCAGTTTTATTAGTAAGGCAGGACCGGATCTCCAAGACTGGATTATGTCCTGAGGCAATCTCTTGAGATATAAGAGATAGAAGTGAGCAGTGAGACAGGGGGACCTCATAACATCAAGAAAGCAGTGCCAGGAGCAGACTGTGTCCTTTGGACTGGGGACCCTGTGCAAAGAAGCTCTTAGTCCAGGGAATACCGAAGAGAAGAAGGCCGACAGAGAGAGACAGCCTTCCCCTGGAGCTGATGCCCTGAATTTGGACTTTTAGCCTACTTTGACTTGGAGGAAATAAACTTCTCTTAATCAAAACCATCCACTTGTGGTATTTCTGTTGTAGCAGCACTAGATAACTAAGACGCAAGGCTTACTGATTTATCTATAAATCCTGTAACATACTTTATTCTTTTTTTTAAAAAAAATGGATCATCAACTTGGATGTTTTTTAGGTCCTTACTGTGAAAGTAGGAGCCCTGGTGGTACAGTGGTTAAAGCGCTTGGCTGCTGGGAACCCACAAGTTGCTCTGTGGAGAAAGATGTGACAGTCTGCTTCCATAAAGATTTATAGCCTGGGAAACCCTATGGGGCAGTTCTACTCTGCCCTACAGGTTCGCTATGAGTGGGAATCGACTTGACGGCAGTGGGTTTGGTTTGGACTGTGAAAGTTGTTTTTTTGCTCAACTCTGTTTAGAAAATATTTTAGAATATTATAGACCCTGAGTACGTTTTATAGATTCTTCTCTCAAATTATACTAATAATCTTTCTTTGGGTCTTACAGTAAACTTGGATAAGTTCAGAATTAAGATCCTATCAATATTTCTCACATGAAATAAGATCATAGAACAGGCATAACCGTTCCAGGCTTTCTCAATATTTGGCAAATACTATAGTAATATACAGAGCCATATTACTTTTGCAGATAAAGTATTTTATATTTATAGAATGCTTATGAAGCAGAGATACGGAGTTATTTGGGCCCATTACAGTGTTTTAGATTGTTGTAAAAATACATACAACACAACATTTGCCAATTCAACATTTTTCAGGTACACAATTTAATGATACATTACATTACCATTACATTTTGACAAGGAGGATTCCCTTAAATTTGGGGCTCAGAATAAGTAAGTCTTCCTTACTAAAATGTAAGGGCCCTAAATAAAATATTTCCAAAGGAATCTTTGGCACGGTTTTAGGTATATAAAATAAATATTGCCTTTACAGAAATCTGCTTAGTTTGTATTTTTAACGATGATTATACTTACTAGAGGTTTTGACTGAATCTGTGGTGTTAGACAAGATTAGAACATTGGAATGAGAGTGGACTTTCTAATATGATTTCCCAGAAAAGGGAACTAAAGTAAACCACAAGACTCAAAACTGGACATAGGATTTGTAGAATTCTGATGTAGCTACGTCTTCAGAAAGAATGAGCTTCAGATTAAGTGTGCATCTGACTAAAATACTACATAATTCTAAACTGTGGCTCTAAGCCCAAATGATTCTTTCAGCGTTTGTCTAAACCGTTCACTGCCGGATTTGCCTCTAATTTTGAAGTGTAGATTTTCCATGGAGGCTAAATAGTTAAAATAATGGGGGAAAAAGTGGCTCTTACCAATGAGAGGAGGAAAAGTAGAAACAATAACCAAAAGCATCATTATCCTATCTATATAAAAATATTTTTATCACAGAAAACAAAATGGTAGTTATGTTGGGCCAACACAAATAATACCAAATGCAGTTGTTATCTTAGCTGTAAATTTGTCTTCAAGAGTAAACAAACGACTTTCTCAATATTTTATCTCAAGCTACTCTTAGGTTATTACATTTGAGGCAAAATAACACTGCAAGTAAGGCATTTAAGATTTTTGAATGCAAATGGGGTAGAAGCTTATTTTTTTAAATAAAAATAAATTGCATATTATACAAGAAGACAGGAATAAAATTATTTTATTGGTTCCACTAAACTTAATAAAATAGTAAGAGATACAAATCACTAAGAAATTATTCAGTATATCTTAATTGCAGTTATGAAGAATTCCACAAGATAAATTTGAAGTTTAGCACAAGTTTTGCAAGCTTGTAAATCATAATTTGAGTTAAGTATTAAGAACTAAAATTAAGGTTTACTAGCTCTACAGATTAAATTTGTAGCTTTGCTGTCTTGCTAGCATCAAAATAAATCTGTTTTTAAAAAATTATTATTTTACTGAATTATGTCAGAAGCAAGGCTGGGTTCCTTGAGGATGGATAAGCTTCCTTCTGGGCCATTAGAATGAAGCTCTCACTATTCTGCCCTTCAGAGGCTGAGGTGGTCGGTTGTTGTGCTGTATAGGGACAGCATTTTCACCTTCAACATTTGATAGAAGACTGCGGAACTGGGCCAGCTGGAAGGAAGGATGAAATATTTAAAGAATCAAAAGCTATGAAAACTACACAAAGCACTTCATTTCCAGTATATTTAATGGTATTTAGAAAACTGAACTGAGGATGGCAGTGTTTTCACCAACGGGAAGGGAGGAAGCCAAACATTCTTTCACTTATCTCTGAAATTTATTTATGATGGGCTGGCTTAGAATACCAGCTTTCTCACTTGCCAAGTAGACAGCCTTGGGCAAGTGATTTACCAGCTTGATGCCTCAGTTTCCTCGTAGTGCCTACTTCCCTAGGTTGCTGTCAAGATTAAATGGATTAATACATGAAAAGTACTTACGATGGTGCCTGGCACATAGTGTGTGCTCACTTAATGTTGGCTATTTATAGGACAGTGCCTGTCCTGTAGGTTTGTTATGGGAGTTGGCTGATAAAATATATGCAAAGCACGTAATGTAAATAGTTAGCAATGGATAGTGAGAGTTCTCAATCTGATCTTTGTTCTGCATAATGTCAAAGAACAATATTATAAAGCACTTTTTAAATAATCCAATAGGCCTATGTCAGAAATGAACTCCTCAAAATCTTAATCGGAAAAAAATCTCATTCATTAATAATATTAATTGAAATGATATTTCTGCTTTCTACTTCTAATTCCCACTCATTCACCTTTGATACTCTACCTGTTCTGAGCTGACACTGATGGGCTCCTTACAGATGATCCAAGTTACACTCTCATGAAGAGGGGGATGAGTCAGAGAGCCAGAGTAGGTCCAGTAATGCAGAGATGAAGGAAGGAGAGTAGAAGGGTCAAAATTTGTGAATGGAGCTCGTTTTCCCTGAAGAAAAAGACAAGTAATGTATCATTATATCATGATGTAAATTATTTATATCATGTATGTAAGAATCATATACATATATATAAAGTACACACGTAATTATTACATATGTAATCTTGAGATTTTAGCTAAGGATTTAATTGAATTTTCTATTAATATTATTTCATGATTGGTGTGTTTGTGGATATAAAATCTAAAAGCAATAGAAGAAAAAAGACTGGAGATTTACTACATTGGTTTTGACTAAGCAATCTTTCTCTTTCCTCCTTTGGCTGAAGATAAGCAAAAGATTAAAAAAATTTTTTTTTACAATTTATATTCTTTAAAAAATATTTAATTTCCACTCTAAAACATTACTTGTTTCTCTGGAAATCATGTCAAGCACTGTTCTAGTGTCAAAGATCTATTTACATGCATACTGATTACATTTTGGCCTTATTGTATATTTCCCATTATTTTTTCTGATTGATTATTGTCAGTCTTTAGGAAATGAACTGAAATTTTCATGCTAATCTTTTGTACGTCAGCTTTACCAGACTTTTATATTAATTCTGTTTTTAGGTGACTGTTTTGAATTTTCCCGTATGTCAATATTCATATCATCAGCTCATGAGGACAGTTTTGTCTCTATTTCTCCAGTACGTATTCTAACATGTCCTCTTATTTCTTTCTTTCTTTTGTTTATTTTATTGACCAGGACCTTCATTATAATGTTCAGTTGTAGTGGTCACAGTTGGTATCCTGGTCTTTTTCCTGACTGAAATGGAAAGGCTTCAAATGTTTCACTATAAAGTTTAACGTTTGATCCAAGTTTCTAGCAGCTACCCTTTATCAAGTTCAAGAAGTTTACGTAGAAAGGGCGTTGAATTTTATCAAATGCTTTTTAAGCATCTAATAAGTTTATATAGTTTTTCATCTTTAATTGCTTACTATAATCATATATTGAACCATCCTTGCATTCCTGGGATAGACTCTACCTGTTCAGAAGCATTGCTATTTTAATACATGTTCAAATTTGATTTGCTGTAAATGATTTTAAGATTTATTTCAACTATATTCTTAAGAAAAATTGGCCTATGGTTTCCTTTTTGTGGTTTTCTTACCCAGTTTTTATGTTAAGTTTCATTAAATTGTTGAGACGTTTACTGTCTGTTCCCTAATACGGGAAGTGTAGTGAATACTGGTATGATTGTTTCTCAAAGGTTGAATAAAACTTTCCCATAAAATGATCTGGGCCTAGAGTCCTCTGTTAACGGATAATTTAAAAAATATCTTTTCCATTTCTTTTTAGATTCTCTATGTATTTAGCTTTCTAATTCTTTTTGAGTTAATTTTCAGATTTCATGCCTTCGTAGAAAACTATCCATTTTATCTAAAATTTCAAATTTGTTGGTATAATGTTTTGTATGATTTTCTCCTTTAAAATTTTCTTCCGTATCTTTAGTTATCCCCCACCTCGTATTTCTTACAATTTCTTTTCTATGGGTATCTTTTTCTTTTTTCCTTCATCACACTTGCCAAAAGTGTGGCTTTTTTGTTGGTCCTTTCAAAGAATCAATTTTCCATTTTACTGGTAAAATTTTGCTTTGTGCTTATTCATCATTTGTAGTTTTTATTTTATTAATTTTCCATTTATCTTCATTAATTCTTTCTTCCTATTTTCTTTTCATTTGTTGTTATTTTCAGTATTTATGAGTGGAGTGATTATCTTCAGTTTTTCTTACACTGTAATACAGCCATTTAAAGTTTAATTCTTTTTAGCCTCAACACAAGTCAGATTTATTTTACATGAAAATGTGACTGTCTTCCACACTATAAAATAAAATGAGAAATGTCTGACTTATGATTTAACTGTTTACTTTTAAAACAGTATGGCTGAGGTTGGATATATCAGAAAATCTACCTGCTTTTTTGAGTTGACAGATGGGAATCCTGGTTATCAAGCATTGCATACTAATGCTATCTCAAAAAGAATACCCTAGACTCCTCCACTTTTGTACTGCTAGAGAAGTATAGAAGTCTATCTTCATGAAATGAAAACAAATTCACATTTTAGTTGGATATAGTATTTAAAGCAAGCACGAATGGCTAAGTAACCTGTTCTTCTATAGACCTGATCCTGCGGAAATCAGTCAACAACTATAAAAAAAGAAAAACAAAAGAAAACAAATCCTTTCTCAGAAGTAAGCAGTATCTTAAGTAGTGCCTTGATTTTCAGATTGGTAGCTCTCTCTTCAGCCTTCCAACTCCCCACTTCAAATACTTACGTATATGGTTCCTGTAGTTTTGTGGATTCTTATTCTCTGATTTAAACTAGTTTAGTTAATCAATTTACCTTAGTTTTAACTGCACTTAAGGCATTAAGTACTTTCTGCAGTGTTGAGTTGGCTTGACCAACCTGGAGAAGAAAACAATAAAGAATGAGATAAAGACCGTTACAAATCAAACACAGTTTAGCTAAATTTTTATATTTAAAAAAAATTAAAACCAGTAACTGAGGGAGATAAAGTATTTCCTCTCTGCCTTAGGAGGTGGAATTTTGCACTATTTTGATAAATAATTTAGGTGTGTATCTTTATAAGCACTTGTACTCTATAAATTGTTTTTATAACCAATACATATTTAAAGAGTAACATATATAAATAGATGTAAAAACAAACGTCTTACTTTTGGTCAGTTATATTAGTTACAGTAAGTAAAGTGTATAGCTTAAAATAAGGAGCCCTGGCAGCGCAATAGTTAGGCACTCAGCTGCTAACAGAAAGGTTGGCAGTTTGAACACATCCAGTAGCTCGACAGGAGAAAGACCTGGCAATATGCTTCAATAAAAATTACAGCCTAGATAAACCTTATGGGGCAGTTCTACTCTGTCACATGGGATCACTGTAAGTCAGAATCAACTCAACTGCATCTAACAACAACATAGCTTATAACAAGTGCCCAACAAAGGTTTAGTAGAGTTACTATACTTCCGAAAGTTCCTTAGTTATCCAAGCAGATCCAATTTAATAATAAATTGAGAGGCTTTCCTATAGAGATTTGAGCAACATTTACCATTTTCAAAAATCAATGGAACCTTCTTTAAAGGAGAAAAAAAAAATCCTCTTCATCTTTCTTCCCTGATGAGATATTTAATTGAAAGTTTCCTGAATCTATGAGGTAGAAAGGATTTAGAAGAGCTGGTAAAATAGGAATTCCTTTTCCTCTTGAATTCCCCATTCTATCCTCATCTGAAACTTATTTCTCTCTTCAGAAGGTGAAGTAGAGAGAAAAAAAAGCAACAAAGCAGAACGAGAACTTTCCAAAAAGAAAGACTCGAATATCTTTTTGTCTTAGGTCGTTCTGTTTTGAGATCTGATCCCTAAGAAGTAGTGTTAGCAAAGCTCTGTAACTTACCTTCATCAAAACACCAATAACTGCCAAACCATCAGCCTTGGAGGCAGCTTCAGCACAACTGGAGTATTTTTCAGAATTCCAGTGAACTATGTGAAGCTAAAATAAAAATACTAATGTGGTTAATTAACAATTTATACCAGTTTAAAGACAGAAAGTAAATTATAAGTTATCTTGTTAATGTATGAAGCTGTTTCTTGGTTTTGATAGATAAAACTTATGTGAACACTTATTCAGTGGGTGGGAAGGGCTGTGTTCTCACTCTTACGAAGCCTTGCCTGTGTGCTGAGCAGAGTAGGCAGGTTGCAAATCAATCCGGGAACCAGTAAGTAAAATTTCTTTCCCCACAATATTGTAACCATACCTTGTTTTCTATATCTCTCTTTGGTACGAAAAGCTCAGGCGAGTTGGTTAACTAGTTTCAGGACAACAATTGGAATAGTTTACTCTCATGTGAAGAATTTCTTCCTAATTTTATGAGAAGGGTTTCCCGGACTGCCTGGGAGTCTCAGGGACCCTGTGTGGATACATACATGTTATATATTCATACATATAAAGTCAAAACCAAAACTTCTCTCCTTTCAATCTCCGGTCCCTCTGTTGACAGTTGGCTATAAATATCCAGATTTTTCTATGGTTACACAGACAATAATGCCTTCAAATAGACCAAACAAACTTCCATGTGAGGGCAGGTCAAGAGGCTGAGGGTGCTCGCACACCAGGAACCTGAGTCCCTCATCTAGGTGTGAGCTACTCTCTGTGCCTACTCTTATTATCAAGCTCAAGATCTTAAGCCCGTTGCCGTAAAGTCAATTCTGCTCAGAGGTCTTAGTAGAGACTTACTGAAGTGTTCCAGCCTGGCCACACCTGTGTTTCAGGCATGTCCATGCTTGAGCACTTAAATAAGAGGGGAATGTGGTGGGTTCCATTTTGGGCTGGGGATTTAAACGAAAGCAGCATCTCTTAAGGCTTGTCTGATGTCAAAGTGACAACTTTTGAGGTGTCCTCAAGGGAAAGGTGATTCTTGGGCTCAAGAATTTAGCTCCAAGATTGAACTGCCTCCTTCCACGTGAAAGTTTTCCCTCCACTGGCAAACATGGTGTATTTGAGTTTGATATTGATGGAACCAGAGAGTTCCTTATAGGGACAAAAATTTCTCATTCATTGAAGTCATTATGATGGGGTCTTACGTGATATGGGAAACTGCTTCCGGGAGTATTCACAGTGTAATCATCTCTCATTTTCTAAGTTACATTACCTCTGCAGAAAATTTTTCTCCATCCACTGTGTGCTCGGAGCCATGGTCGTTTGCACTGCCCCAGTGAAAATGGAACTGACAGAGCCTGTAGCTTTCAGAGAGAGGACCGCCTTTCAGCACTGCAAGAAAAAGGGAACAACTATTAGCCTTATGAACACAAGGTCCAGCTTTTTTTCGCATTTCATGTAAACCAGAATCTTTGATGAAACTGTGTTGAAATGAAAGCTAACGCTAATGCTGAAGTTTTCATCTTATCTTTTTTCCCACATCCATGATGACAGCATTCGTACGCATGGAGCACTCTTGACTGTGGCATAGATAAGATAGTCCATGTGTTATTCACAATTCCCAGCACAAGAGCTGTTATTTGACCTGTTTCTACCTCCAATAAAGCATATTGGAAGGTGAGTGAATTATATTATTATAGGACCTTCCTTGAATCTGCTTTAATTTACAGATTTATTCATGCTTTGTTCAACAAAGACTGAATAGGCAGCATACATCAGAATCTGAGGTAGTTTATTTTGAACAACAAATTACTCATCATGTACTTTATAACTGATCAATAGACAGCAGTGTGTCTGACCATGTGGTTAAGAATCCCTGGCCACGGACCCAGAGAAAGTGTGAGTGAAGTCACTTTAAAAATTTTAACATTGAACTACACAACCATAAAGAACAACGATGAGTCCATGAAACATAATATGATGGATCTGGAGAACATAATGCAGAATGAAATAAGTCAATGACATAAGAACAAATGTTGTATGATCCCACCTTCATAAGAAGACAAGAATATATATATATATATATATATATATATATATATATATATATATATATATACATATAAAGGGACCAATGTTCATTGGTGGTTACAAGGGATGGATGGGAAGGGATGAGGAATCACTCTCTAGAGTATAGATGCTTGTTTTTGGCAATGGGAAAAGTAGCACAGAATGTGGGTGTGATGAGCACACCCTGACTAAAGTAATCAATGCTGCTAAGAAGCACACAAGAGAAAACGATGTTTGTGCTAAAGAATACGACATATAATTTGGCAACAACACCAACGATAACCAAAAAATGAGTGTATGGTTACATAAATAGGTGTATAGGCATATATGTGTATGTAGAGGCGAGTACATATGTGTGGACAGATAGAAATATCTATATATACCTGTACATACAGATATGTGTGTGCAGACATATATATTCATAGAGAACAGAGCTACAGATATATCCCAGACATAACCAAACACCACGCGAGATTGGTTCTGGGTTTGAAGGCTTAGGACCTTAGTCTCACAGGACAACTCAATCAACTCAGTCACAAAGTTTATGTTTTGCATCCTAGTGAGGTGAGTAGTGTCTAGGGTTTTAAAAGCTTGCGAGCAACCATCTAAGATGCAACTATTGGTCTCTACTTGTTAGGCACAAAGG
Source organism: Dugong dugon (assembly GCA_030035585.1). Classification (NCBI taxonomy): domain Eukaryota; kingdom Metazoa; phylum Chordata; class Mammalia; order Sirenia; family Dugongidae; genus Dugong; species Dugong dugon. The sequence goes on from CM057474.1 coordinate 45,463,894, forward strand.
AGAAAGAAAGAAAGCAAAGTCTCAGAGAAGAAACTAGTCTACAGAGCTGATAGCTAATAGCCAACACAAGCCATGGCCTCATCTACCCTGAGACCAGAAAAACTAGATGTTGCCCGGCTACCACTACTGACCGTTTTGATGAGGGCCACAATAGATGGACCCTGAGAAAACAGGAGAAAAATACGGAACAGAACCCAAATTCTTGAAAAATTTAGACTTACTGGACCAGTTGAGACTGGAGGACTCCCTGAGACTAGTGCCCTGGATACTCTTTAAACCTTAAACTAAAACTATCCCCAGGTAATCTTTTAGTAAAACATCAGATACGGCACACAAACTAAAGGATATTATCCATGAATACGATGCTCCATGAAAGAACCATTTATATGAGACCAAATGGTCAACAACTACTCCAAAGATGAAAAGATAAGGGGGCAGGGTAACCAGAGTACTGGAACTGGAACAACCAGAATGGTGACACATGGTGAAAAATGTAACTAATGTCACTGAACAATTTGTGTAGGAATTGTTAAATGGGAACCTAATTTGTTGCATAAATTTCACCAAAAACACAATAAAATGTTATTTAAAAAAAAAAAGTAAAGAAAAATCCTTGAGATTTTGCATGATGAAGCTATTCTAAAATAAATGTATATTCTTTTCAGAAAGTTAACATTGAATGATTATGTTGTTTTGGGGAGTGTATCCAATCATATTATTAATTCAACACATACGATACTAGACCTATGTAATATTAATAATAGGCATAGCCCCAAGGCGCCTAAAATTTAGACTGAAAACCTTGTGGAAAAGTGCTACAACAAGTTTGGCTTTTTGAGTTATTAGAGTTGTCAAGAATTGTCATTTAAAAAATTATTCAACAAACATTTATGAAAAACTTACTATGTAGCAGGGAATGTGCTAGATTCTGGGGCATAAAGATGATTCAGTTATTACAGTCTAGTAGGGAGATGAGAAGATAGTTAAGTATACTGATGCACAAAACTGTCCCATGTAAACTTCATGCAAGACTCATTTGCTTGTTGGTACATGAACGTTTCACAATTAATTATAGAGTCATTTTTCTGGCTTAAGGGAAAAAAATATATATATTTTACCCCTGACTCTCTTCCCCACTGAGCTCTTCCACCCTCATCCCAATTAGATAATATTTGCCTTTTCAGTTTTTATGTTCACTGTGATTGGTTTATTTGACCTTTTGGGAAAAACACTGTTTATTCAGAGAGAGTGAGCATGCAGAAACATGTGATAGGATGAAGTGAGCATAAAGAAGAGATGAGATGGTGCCGTTGAGGAGGTGTAAAACAAGACTGAGATGGGAGTTATAAAAATTGTCTTTACCAGAAGTCCAAGGTGCTTTATCAGTTTACAGCAATATCTCTCACACACACACGCACGCACACCACTTACGACGGGCATTTGAGTTAAAGCCCCATTCTTTTAATTTCCCCAGTAGACTCTAAGACAATAATAATCATAAAGGTCTTTGGCTCACCTGATCGGTTGTCATTATCCTCAAAATTTACATGGAAGGAATGTCCCACATTGATAATTTCTTTGGCTGTGTCTGGATTGTAGGAGACACTGATAGGTTTCAGGGCAGTGTCATGTTTGGTTTCACTGGTTTTAATGTCGATAGGAGACTGGTTATTTCCATGGGCAATGGGGTACAGCTTGCCCCATTGCTCGGGACCTATCAGAACAAATGTATGATTACTACAAAAAACTTACCAAGTGCTTGATTCCAGTTTTAGGCATCTAGCTACCTGTTTGCTAGATTGAGGTTTATTGAGGTATCTTAAACGACGTTCTATTTAGTTTAATGGACATTCAGTGTTGAAGATGCCCCTTTTCTATACTATAAAACAGTATATTTGTCAACACTAGTAGTATAGGCCCATACTCATAGTCTATAGGATAAGACTATAAATATTTTACTATTAGCAATAGATTTCTAGTAGTAAAATCTACCTATCTATCCCACATGAAGGATTTTTGCTTTTGGAAAATACATTTTGTAGACAACCATGCCAAAGAACAACTCCTAAGAATACACGCAAAGATATTACAATTATTCAAAGAGACAATTCAAACTATTAACCTATGGTTATACAGTTATTTTAAATGCTTAATACCTCTGCTACTGAAAAGAGAATAAGCTATTATCTCCCATCTATATGAGCAGAGCTCTTACCGTTTTTGCCATCATATCCCCAGTCAGCACTTGCCATGATCTTCTACTTAGTTTTCTTTTTCTGAAACAAAGATAACAACTTGAATTACTGACTGGGACCGTGTATATAGCAGACACTATAAACCACCACTTGGGGTTTTTCTAGAAGCTTCCCTGTCCTTTAATATGTTACTATGTCACCATCTCTGCCTATAAGGAAATATGTATGTGTAAAAAGAGATGTTCTAAAAAAAGTTCAGGAGGGTCATGTCAGTCCAATTGTTTAAAAGAGAAGTATCAAAGTCTTAGTCTTTATAAAACCAAGCCCTGTCTCTCAAGTTATTAGAAAATAGAGCTGAAAGCTACCACACACCATTCTTTGCATTTTCTAAATTACAAATGACTTTGTGCACTTGATATTTCCAATTCTTCCCTTGCTGGATACTTTTAAGCAATATTACCAATAAAAACAAACCCATTGCAATTGAGTCAATTCCAACTCAAAGCGACCCTATAGGACAGAGTAAAACTGGCCCGTAGGGCTTCCAAGGAGCAGCTGGTGGATTCAAATTGCCAACATTTTGCTTACCGGCCAACCTCTTAACCACTACGCCACCAGGGCTTTTAAGCAATATTAGCAACACTTAATTAATAAGGAGAAAAATTTGCTGTTTATAGACTGATCTGTACTAGTATCATGATGTTACTAAGAAAATTAAATTAAAAAAGAAAAAAATTAAATTAAATAAATGTACTGGAAAATGTTAACTTTTCTATCTTAAGAGAATTAAAGAACTACAATTTTCTCTAAAATGAAAAAAAATGAAAGAAAGAAATTAATGCTGGTTTGTAATACATATGATACAGAATGGTGCATTTCATGAACACACTGAGGATGAGAACAAAGTTGTTCATTTTGGAGCAATAATGGAATTCGTATTAAAATTAATTAACATTGAAATTAAGGCCTAATGTTACTTTACGTGTTGAATAGGTCTATCGGTGCAACGGTTAAGTGTTTGCCTGCTGACTGACTGACAGGTTGGCAGGTTGAACCACCCAGTTGCTCTGAGAAAGACCTGGCAATATGCTCGTGTAAAGATTACAGCCTAGAAAAGTCATGGGGCAATTTTAGTCTGTCATACGGGGTCACTATGAGTTGAAAATCAACTTGACAGCACTTAACAACAGTACAATCTATAGAACACTTTCATATTATTTTACCATCACAAAAGGACTCTTTAAAGTAAGAATTATCATTTTGTAGTTGAGAGATGTTGAGGGAGTTCACCACAACTATCAAAAAACCAAGAAGCCAATCCAAGACTTCAGCCTCCAAGCTCATATCCTTTCTTCACTATACCTCCAGCAAATGTGACACTGGGTGAGCTATGAGATGGATGATCCATTAATCCCCTTCTATGCCCACAATCTTCTTAAGTCTAAATGTACTCAAAGGAAATGCAACCAGAAAAATAAGCTTCTATAGTAATGCTTTTTCATGCCGGAATAGGCATATCTGCATTTGCACTGTAAAATTATGAGCTGCCTGGCTCCCTGAGGGAAGAGGAGGATCAGAAGCAATTTTTAGCAGGGCTGACTAGGGACATGTTGTTTACTTCTTTGTGGGTTAGGATAGCCTGCTGCTTCACATGCAGACTGAACTATGGCTCATGAGAATTTGCAGAGTGGGAAGAGACCCAAGCTCCCATTTTATGGGTTTTGTGGGCAGAAGGAGAGATCTTTTAAAAGAGAACTTTACTTTTTAAGGTAACATTTATTAAGGGGCCAGTATGTATCCAATATCATGCTAAAAACTTTATATGCATTATTTTATTTATTCTCACAAGAGCATTTCTATGGAAGCTTTTTTTTTTTTTTTTTTTTTTAGCATTAACGTCTGCGTTTTACATACAAAGAAATTGAGGCCTACAGAGGTGAAGACACCTCCTCAGAGTTATAGAGCTTGTAAGCAGCTGTTTAGAGCCCATAAATCTAGGGCTTAAACTTAAGTCTAACTCCAAAGCTTCTACTCTTTCTTAACATTTACCAGCGGACCCTTCTACTATCAATAAATGCCCACTGGCCTCCTTTTGATTCTATTTTCTGGAAGATCTGCTTAGTTGATCTGGACTGGTCTGGCTCAAGTCAGGATTGAGCCATGAGTTTAATTCACCCAGACTTACGGTTTTAGGATTCACCAGAAGCTCACGGAGCAACCTTAGCAGGCTATTCTTGATGAGGTAATTTGTCTCTTAATATTAAATTCTTTGTCAGAAACCACTTTAATTATTATATTGACCCACGTATTTGAAAAAAGACAACCCCTTTTTCATTACATGATGATTCAGCACATGAATGTCTCAACATTCATACGGCATAGTAATTCACTTGAAGTTTTAGATACACAATTACTTTGAACCGTAACCATTATGACCCTTTACTTCACTATCTACCCAGGGTGTGTTTGTGTACTCGAACAAACAGAAAACTAACTATACAGAGAAAGGGAGTAAAATTTAATGAGCACCTGTGGTTTAGGCCCTGACACCTTGATTTATAATCATATGTTATTAGGTATGATTATAGGTTCTTTGAGCGATGGGACACAACACAAAGACACTTGGATAGATAAAAAGCAGAAATCTTTGTTACTTACAGCTCCAAATGAGAGACGGCTGCCAGGCAGAGCCAAACAGGTTCAATAAACTGGAGACGTAGGAGGTGGCTTAAGTATGGCAAGCAAAGTGGGGTTAGCTAGGTTAGGCAGGCTCCCAGTGACTTGGCTAATTTGAATAATTTTGTGGGCTCTGGGCCATAAAAGCTATTCCAAGTTATTCGATATCGGGCCGAGGGCGATTAGGGTGGGTGCATAGTGGTCCCAGAATGTGAGACCCTGATAAGGGAAGTGGTTGAGGTGTGTACACTTAGTCAGCCGTTATAGAAGAACTGATTGGCCTCTAGCCAGGGCGTCAAAGTTGGGTCAAGCCAGCATTAAAAACAAATAAAAACTAAATTACAGTTGACTCCTTGATTTCTTGACATCAGCTTTGAGCTCAATTATTTGGGGTGTCTGAGTGGCCTGAATAGTAGCGGAGTAGGGCATAGTTGCCCTAAACAGCATAGAAAACATTAGATTATGACAGTAAAAAGAAAGAACCCGAGTAAAAGCATGAGAAGTCCCTGGGGGCTGACTCACAGCCAGGTTCCCCATTAGTTTGGTGTTAACCAAGAGGATAAATTAGTTGTGGCAGTATATTCCAGCAATATTTTGGTTGAATTGTGGAGTGTGGTAAAGATGTGGCTTCTGTTTTTTGTGATGATTTTGTGGTCCAAGCTGTTTGTTAGAGTGACCACTTGACCAACGTTGTTGCACAAACAAAAAGAAGTATTAATAATGCCTCCTTGATTACCTAATAAATAATTAAGAGTCAATCTATTATCAAAAACCATTTTTGCCAGGGTTATGGCTTTGATTAAGCAAGCCTAATATTTGTTGTACTTTAGAAATGTGAGATACTAGAAATCTGGACATTCATAGGTTAGTGTCAATGATTTTTGATTGTTGAGTCAGAGTGACGGTCCCTGCTGCTATTCTGGCAAGTCCCATAGTGGTGGCCAGTCCCAATATTATAGACATGACAGGGGCATGTTAATGACATTTGGCTGGGGTAGAGGAAAAACAACTAAACTTTATATAAATGGGAAGGCCAAGAGAGGCCAGAATGAATCGATGTGGTTTGTGGCTTGAGGGCAGTAGAAGAGCAAAGCAGAGGGGAGTAGCACTCTTGTTTGTTGGACCACAATATAATCTGTTGGTGTTATCTTTAGACTGAAAAATGGTACCTTGCCTAAGGTAATTGGAAATTACTAAAGAGTGGGACTGGAGGAAGACAGTTGATTTTGTTAGGCATATAGTGAGGGTTTAGAATCATCCTTTAAGTAGTTCATATGTGCTTTGTATTGAGGAAACGTAAGAACAATTACCATTTGCCATAAGGGGGTGCCCCAGATACAAGGGAAGTTGCAGTTTGGAGGAGGTTTTAATTTTCCAATATTTTCCACCTCCAGGCCACATACCAGCTGGATAAATGTTTGATGTGGGATATTTGGAAGCAGACTAATGGCAAATTCAACAGTTACAGAGGCAGTGCGTGAGAAGCTACTTCAGTTGGTTCAGTTAAAAGAATATACATGTATGTTGGATGCCTTTGTACTTATTCAAAGGGCTGTGGTGATGAGTTTGAATTTCATTTGCTGTGTGGTCTTTTGGAGGGTGAAAGGGGTAGTCACTGAAAGGATAGTAGAGACTGAAGGTGGGATGTGGCTGCTGAATAATGATGAAGATGGAGGGAAAAAAATATGAAGGGAAATGAGTGGTTTGAACACTGGGAGGCCAGCAGAATTCTCCTCTTGTATCTAGGGGAGTGCATAGCGTGAATACCTTGGTAAGGTCACCCTTTAGGCAAGAGGAAAGAAAACAAAACCAGTTTCCATCCGGTCCATTCTGACTCATGGTAACCTTACATGTTTCAGAGCAGAATTATTTTCCAAAGGGTTTTCAATGGCTGTGATCTTTTGGAACTGGATCAGCAAGCCTTTCTTCTGGGCACCTCTGGGTGGGTAAGAACTCCTAACCTTTAGGTTAGTGGCTGAGCACTAAACTTTTTGTGCCACCTAGGTAGGAGCGGTAGGTGGTATTAGAGGGAATCTGAATCTTGGAGGCATTGCAGAGGCATTGGCTTTGGCGCAATAAGGGCTTAACGTGGTACAGAGTAAAATCATAATCATTGGGGGTGGGGGGAGAACTTACAATTTTATCAGTATTCAGTCAAGTTGATGTGGGTCATATTTTTGTGGTTCTATGATATTTTAACAGGGTGGCATCACTTGTAGAATTTGAAGGCGATATTGGATCCTGGAGCTTGAATTGCATATATCTTTTCCAGGTACATAGCTAGCAAAAGTGATGATGGCATTCATGATACTGCCATAATTGAACAAAGTCACTGGAACCTGACTGACATAATTAAAGCCTCAATTAAGGGTGGTGACATCGAAAAGCTCCCAGCAGTCCAAGGTTTTGAACATATGGGTGATGATAGGGGATTCTGCTGCAAATAGGTTTTAAATCGCATGGCTTAATTTGGGTGCAGTTGTTAATAGGGTGTTAGTTTGCTTGCCATTTAAAATATCTCTGACTGAGGTTGGAGCTCCACTGTGCCGGGTCTAGCTTTTGACAATGGACTATCATATAACTGAGGAAGGTGATTGCTACTGAAAGGATGAAGATGTCCATTTCTCTGATGTCTAGTGATGTTGAGCATCTTTTTATATGCTTATTGGCTTCTTTTATGAAGTGTCCGTTCAAGTCCTTTGCCCATTTTTTAATTGAGTTGTTTTTTCATTATTGTGTTGCAAGAGTTCTGTGTATATTCTAGATAAAAACCTTTTGTCAGATACATATTTTGAAAAAAATTTCTCCCAGTCTGTGGTTTGCCTTTTAGTTTTTTTAACTATGTCTTTTGAATAGAAAAAGTTCTCAGTCTTGATGAAGTCCTTTTAATCTATTTATCTTTCATAATTTGTACTTTTGTCATGCTGTTTAAGTAATCTTTGCCTAACTATATACCACAAAAGTTTTCCTACTTTAAGCAGTAATTTTAACTCCAACATTTGTCTTTGATTACCTTTGAGTTAATTTTTGTGTATGGCGTGCCCCACTCTCTCTCTGCTTTCCTTCAGATAATTCCAGTTTCACATATGATTGACTTTTAATATTTTTGAACAGGTCTGTGATGCTCTTTATAAAATTTCTTTTTTCGTTTCTGCTCTTCACCTTGCATAATTCCTATTGATCTGTATTCCTGTTCATTTGCTCTTTCCTCTGTCATGTTAATTTGGTTGTTAAATCCGTCTAGCAAATTTTTTATTGTGCTTTAAGTGAAACTTTACAGCTCAAGTTCGTTTCTCATACAAAAATTTATACACACATTGTTCTGTAACCCTAGTTGCTCTCTGTATAGTGTGACAGTACACTCCTTTCCACCCCAGATTTCACGTGTCCATTCAGCCAGCTCCTGTCCCTTGCTGCCTTCTCATTTTGCCTCTGGACAGGAGCTGTCTGTTTAGTAAACTAAGAGGTACTCTCTTCATGAGTATCATTTTATGTCTTACAGTCTAGTCTAATCTTTGTCTGAAGAGTTGGCCTCGGGAATGGTTTTAGTTCTGGGTTAACAGAGAGTCTGAGGGCCATGTCTTCTGGGGTTCATCCAGTCTCAGATAGACCATTAAGTCTGGTCTTTTTACTGGAATTTGAGTTCTGCACCCCACATTTCTCCTGCTCTGTGAGGGACTCTCTTTTGTGTTCCCTGTCAGGGCGGTCATTGGTGGTAGCCGGGCACCATCTAGTTCTTTTGGTCTCAGGCTGATGGAGTCTCTGGTTTATGTGGGTGTTTCTGTCTCTTGGGCTAATATTTTCCTTGTGTCTTTGGTGTTCTTCATTTTCCTTTGCTCCAGGTGGGTTAGGACCAATTGACAAATCTTAGACGGCCGCTCGCTAGCTTTTAAGACCCCCGACACCACTCACCAAGGTGGGATGCAGAACATTTTCTTAATAAACTTTGTTATGCCAATTGACCTAGATGTCCCCAGAAACCAGACCCCAGCCCCTACTACTCTGTCCTTTTAAGTGTTTGGTTGTGTTCAGGAAACTTCTTAGCTTTTGGTATAGTCCAGTTGTGCTGTCTTCCCCTGTATTGTGTATTTTCCTTCCCTTCACCTAAGATAATTCTTGTCTACTATCTAGTTAGTGAGTACTCCTCACCTTCTCTCCCCACCCTCGTAACTGTCAAAGAATGTTTTCTGCTGTGTTTAAACCTTTTCTTGAATTCTTGTAATAGTGATCTCATACAATATTTGTTCTTTTGTGACTGACTAATTTCAGTCAGCATAATGCCTTCCAGATTCATCCATGTTATGAGCTGTTTCGCGGATTCATCATTGCGTAGTATTCCATTGTAAGAATATACCATAATTTGTTTATCCATTTGTCCATTGCTGGGCACCTAGGTTGTTTCTATCTTTTTGCTGTTGTGAACAGTGCTGAAATGAACATGGGTGTGCATATTTCTATTTGTGTGACACCTCTCATTTCTCTAGGATATATTCCAAGGAGTGGGAGTGCTGGATCATAGGGTACTTCTAGTTCTAGCTTTTTAGGGAAGAACGAAATCAATTTCCAGAGTAGTTGTACCATTTTACATTCTCACTAGCAGTGTATAAGTGTTCCAGTCTCTCCATAACCTCTTCAAATTTATTATTTTGTGTATTTTTGGATTAATGCTAGCCTTGTTGGGGTGAGATGGTATCTCATTGCAGTTTTGATTTGCGTTTCTCCAGTGGCTAATGATTGTGAGCATTTCCTCATGTATCTGTTAGCCGCCTGAGTGTCTTCTTTGGTGAAGTACCTGTTCATATACTTTACCCATTTTTTAATTGGGTTATTTGTCTTTGTGTGGTTGAAGTTTTGCAGTATCCTGTAGATTTTAGAGATTAGACCCTGATTAGATATGTCGTAGCCAAAATTTTTTTCCCAGTCTGTAGGTTGTCTTTTTATTCTTTTGGTGAAGTCTTTTGATGAGCGTAAGTGTTTGATTTTTAGGAGCTCCCAGTTATCTAGTCTCTCTTCTGGTGTTTGTGCATTGTTAGTATTGTTTTGTATTCTGTTTATGCCAGGTATTAGGGCTCCTAGCATTGTCCCTATCCAGTGAATTTTTTTATTTTAGATAGTGTACTTTTTTAGTTCTAGAATTTCCAGTTGGTTCTTTGTTATTGTTTCTGTTTCTCTGATGAGACCTCCCATTACTCTGCGGAGATCTCTCATGCATTCAGAAAATACTGTGTTTAACTTCAGAAAACCATCAGGTAGTTATAATAGCTACTTTAAAATCTGTGTTTGTTCCAAAATTTGGTTTATCTTGGGTCAAACTCTGTTGATTTTCTTTTCTTTGAGAATGTGGTCCATTTTCTTGATTCTTTGTATACTAGGTAATTTTTTATTATATCCTAGACATTATTAGAGGTCCCTAGGTGGTGCAAATGGTTTGTGCTTAACTACTAACCTAATGATTGGTGATTCCAATCCACCCAAGGGTGCTGCAGAAGAAAGGTCTGGCAATCTGCTTCCATAAAGATTACAGCCAGGAAAACCCTATGGAGCAGTTCTACTCTGTAACACATGGGGTCACCATGGGTCAGAATTGACTCGATGGCAGTGGGTTTGGTTTTGGTTTTTTAGACATTATGAATGTTTAGTTGTGGAGAGTCTGGATTCTGTTATTTTCTCTGATTAGGGAAAATGCAAAAAAGTAAAAAGTTAGAGGTGCTATGTAGTGTTGTGGTTAATATATGAATTTTTTGCCAGATGGCTTACGTATTGAAACTTCCTAGCTATCTTGCAGTTTCCTCATCTGTAAAATGGGGGTAAGATAGCATAATACAGGTAGTCCCTGACTTATGATGTATTCGAGTTATGATGAACTGCACTTCTGTCTGTCATTTTTTTTGGTGTATCTTATCATTAGTAATATGTTGCAGCAAGCATGTAATTTGCTGATGTTATGATTCTCAGATGTTTACTCATAGATATTCAATTAAACACTGTCGGATTTATAAAGGTACTCATAATAATGAAAAGTAAAAAAAAAAAAAAAAAAATGAAGTGCCGACATATGTCAGAACTGATTTACAACTGAGTTGTCAGAACATAACACTGTTGCAAGTCAAGGACTACCTGTGTTCCATAACCCTTTGTCATCCAGTTGATTCTGACTCCTGGTGGTCCCATGTGTTACAGAATAGAACTGCTCCACAGATTTGTTTTTGGCTGTAATCTTTACGGAAGCAGATTGCCAGGCCTTTGTTTTGCAGTGCTGCCGGTGGGTTCAAACTGCCAACCTTTAGTTTATTAGTTTAGCACAAACGGTTTGCACCACCCAAAACCAAAAAACCAAGCCCATTGCCACTGAGTCGATTCCGACTCATATAGGGACCTGAAAATCGGGATAATAGTAGTTTATTGATAGTGTTGTTTTGGGGACTAAATGAGATAATGTAATATAAAGCATTTAGCACAGTGCCTGGCCCATATGTAGTGTTCAGTAAGAGAGAACTTTTTTAGTATACTCAACTTTAGCAAGCAGTAGAGTGCTATTAAAGACTTTTGAGCAGGTGAGGGACATAAAGCTGATTACAGAAATATTAGAAAAGAATATTTCAGCTTACTGGGGTTACTACACAAAGACATTAAAATTTTATATATTTCAGCCAAGAAAAGCAAAAAACAGGTTATACCTACCGCAGACTCAAGGCTTAACTGGGGAAACTCTTGCCGGGGATTACCTAGATGCTGAATGAGGCTTAGTGACCGAGGGGCAGGTTTTCTGCCTTGGATGAAGCCCAGAGCTGGGTTAGGAGATGAGACTTGTAGGCACATTTAGAGGCTAGTGCAGTGGTGAGAACTCTGGAGCAAAGAGGAGCAAATTTGAGTGGGGGCTGGGAAATGTGGGGTCCAACTGGCTGCTCTATGTGACTGGGAAACCCAGAACCAAAAAGGGAAGGGGTTTGGTGAGATTTTAGGGCAGGTTTAAGAATACCTACCAAAATGAGCACGCTGCTCAGAGAAAGATCTAGCATAAGATTCAGTTGGAGATAGATAAGGTTAAGGTGTTGAAGAAGCGGGAAGCTATGATCAACTTCCAGAGCAGCCAAAAGAATGGAGGAAATAAAGATGATCGGAGGAACCAGCAGTACCACTTGGCGAGGCAAGTCATAGCGGGTGAGACCCGTGGGCCAGCTCCCTAATTCAGGACAAGGGTGCCACCTCCAGACAGACCCGAATTTCCACGATCTGCAGGAGAGTGGGCATCTTCTCCATGTTCCCAGAGATTAGACTTTTTTGTTTGATTTATTAAAAAAAAAAAAAATTAACTAAACTTTATTTTGAAATAATTTTAGATTTACAGAAAAGTTGCAAGTGTGCAGAGAGTTCCCTATACATCCCTCATCCAGTTTCAGTTTCTGCTAATGTTAACATATTACATTACCAAGGTGCATTTGTCAAAACTAACATGCCAGCACTGGTACATCACTATTAACTCAACTCCAGACTTCATTTGGAGTTCACTAATTGTTTTTTTGTTAATGTCCTTTTTCTGTCCCAGGATTCAATCCAGGATAAACCAAAACCAAATGAAACCTGTTGCCGTTGAGTCTATTCTGACTCACAGTGACCCTGTAAGACTGAATAGAACTGCCTCATAGGGTTTCTAAGGAGCAGCTGGTGGATTCTAACTGCTGACCTTTTAACCACTACACCACCAGGATTCCAACCCAGGATACCACAATGCGTTTAGTTGCCACATCTCTCTAACTCTCCTTTGGTCTGTGACAGTTTCATGATCTTTCCTTGTTTATCGTGATCTTGACAGTTTGGGTTTTATTTTTATTTTATTTTTTTTGAGATTAGATTTTATTGGCCTCTGCTACTTGACTTTACCAGAAAATCTCACTTTGTTTTAACTGTAATGATCTAGCCTAATTTTAGAAATTCCTGGAAGCATGAGTAATAGCAAGTTGTAAATATTTTTCTCATCCTTCCATATCTGTACTCTTAAAAGACACCTGTGCTTATATAGCTGCTTGTATAGGATGGCTGTTCCTATCTCCACAGAGCATGGCTAGAAACTGTTGTCTGTTTATTGTGAAGGAAGGACCTTTTTCCCCTCTGCCTCCCATCCTGGTTAGTTCTGTACAAGAAATATTTTAGACTTCAGGTAAATGATGATGATGGAAACCTAACTGGTGAGTTCTAAACTTGTTTGACTCTCAGATTAGGTGACTATTAAAGCTTAGAGAACTGAGGCGTTCATTCCCAGTAACTGAAAAATTTGTCCTCACTAAAAGAAAACAAAACAAACACCAAAACCTTACTTGTATTAATTGGCAGTGTATTTTTGAAAAGACAGAATTATTCAGGTAATTTACCCAATCTTGATTTTACTATTGGAGATCTGTGCAACCTTCCCACCAAAAAAAAAAAAAAAAAAAAAATGAAACCCGTTGCCATCAAGGCAATTCCAACTCATAGCGACCCTATAGGACAGAGTAGAACTGCCCCACAGGGTTTCAGTCTTAATAAAAAAAATTAAACCCCCAAGAAATTGTTAAATAATTTATAAAACACACTTACAATAGAAAACTTTATAACAATTAAAAATAATGAGGTAGATTTACACTTACTGATATGCTAAGACGTCTAGGATATAGATTAAGTGAAAAAATCAGGTTTCAAAACAGCGTGTATAGTAGAGCCCATTTTTATAACAAAAATTCAAAATGTATGGGTGCATTTATGCATAGAAAAACATCTGGAAGAATATACTCCATAATGTTAACAGTAGTTCCATCTGAGTGGTTTACTAATAATTTTTATTTCCTTCTTAGTACTCTATATAGTGTATGAAGTTTGTAAGGTAAATAAGCATTTTTCTTTCGCAATAAAAAAATTAAACTCTTTTTAGTGAGAAGTATGCCTGATAGCACTTAAATTATATTTAAAAAGTATCAGCAGTGGAAAGGTCCTAGGTTTTTTCCATAGCTAGTTATTTACAAGACATAAGTGTAGTAGAGCAAAGTTTTTTAGTTAAAGGAAATTAGATTTAAAGGATCAAGATCCAGGATATAGGAGAATCACCACATGTCTCCCACGAAAATTAAGGCCATGATACATAGTGCACATGACATATCGGGACCATGATATATTGGAGTGCTTGTAAGTGTTGCTGGAAGACACTTACTGAGGAACTCTAATCCAATACTTCTCCTTATAGATGAGGAAACTGAGGACCAGAGACAATACATGATTTGCATATTGTCACACAGCTGCTTAGTGGCAGAACCAGGATGAACCTAGTTCTGAAAGCCAGTGCAGTGCCATTGCACCACTCTGCCTTTTTAGGTGACATTCCCTGATTTCTAGATATATACCCTTTAAACCACATTCCAAATGTTGCTTCCTCTTTTTGCTTTGATCTTCAAGTAAAGAATGCTTACGTACTTAATTTTTGAGCTCACTGGCGAAAGAGTTGCTTTATTATGACCCATAATGTAGAAAAATTTCCTTGCAATATTTGTAGGTCTTGGTAGAGTAAAGGTTATATGTTTCTAAGCTTTCTATGCAGCGTAGTTCACTGTCATTGCTGTGACTTTTCAATGCTTAAACTAACTCTTCTCTTTTCTTTAACAGCTGGCCAAATTCTGCAGTCTTCTGCGTACAGCTGAGGGTGAGGCAGCAGCATTTTTGTTGAGCAATCACCGTCCACCACAGCTTCTGAAGGGCCGCAAAGTGAGAGTCTCCTTCCGTTGAAAGTTGTCACCAGTGGACTACCCCAAATGCGACTGTAGAAAGTTAACATAAAACAAAACAAAATACCCCTACTAACAGTTTTTCCCTAGAGTTCTGATTGATGGGAGTTCTAATTTTGCTGTCTGTTTTAGTACCATGAGGAAAACCAGATCTCTTGAATCAAACTTTGCTCTTATGGGTATTCAAGCAGTAAAAATTATGTGATTTGTATCAAAACCTATGAAGTACCTCCACTTCTACCTGCATGCATTAAAACATTTACCTTGCCAGGGAGACTGAATCAGTCATATCTGTCAGTAATGTTTGGTTAAAAACTTAATTTTATTTCCAGAATTTTGAGATTGTGATACCTTTTTCTAAAATAATGACTCTGCTTAATGTTTTAATACTATTCCAATTCATAAAAAGTAGATAATATTTCCTTTTGAAATGAATTTTTGTTATGATTATTATATGGCTAATTTGAATTGCATGATACCTTTAACAAAGACAAGAATATGATGGCTATAGGGGGTGAGCTACAACTACTTAATGGTCTACTCCACAGTTCAAAGATAACCCATACAGTGTATAGTGAGGTATTCTTCCGGATATAAATGGCTATTTACACTTTAATGACTTATGCCATATACCGTATTCATTCCATAATGTTAATGATGAACTGGCTAATAATTGACGAAATGTAATACTTGTGAACTTATGGAATTAACATGGCTTGGAAGCTAACAGATTACACAGTACCAGCACAGGGAGAGCCGCCCAGGGCGTGGTGAGTGGGTTTCCTACCTTTGGCTGGAGAAATCTGGTACGGGTCATTGTTATGCCAATTGGAGGAAAAAAATTTTTGAGCTTCATATAATTACACCTACTTCTCACTTACCGACTATCTCATTATTCAACATTTCACATTTATGACAATATTAAAAAATCTACTATCTGACTATTTTGCACATTAACAGTGTACCTCTGGCAGTAACGGACACTAAGTTGTGAGGTGAGTGTAACGCTGGCTGTGATGGTTAAGGTTATATGTCAACTTGTCTTCACCATAATTCTCAGTGGTTTGACAGTTATGTAATGATGTAATTTGGCCAATATGTAATGATGTAGTCATCCTTCATTTTGTGATCTGATGTGGTCATCCTCCATTTTTGCATAACGCCAATTTTCACATAATCACCCAGTCTTTGGAACCTAACCAGGTTGATAAGTGAGGAGTGGGTGTATACAATCAGTCTATAAAGCTTTCAGCCCATCACTGTGTCAAAACTCATCTCCTCTTTTACATGTTCCCTCAGTCTATGTATTGCCTTTTAATAATTTTGTAAGGTGACTCTGGATATTCGTTCAAACTTACTATCTCTTATATATTTTGTTTCTTTTTGGTGAAGACATGGAGTGACAGTGAATATCAATTTGATCTCCTTTTAACCTCATTTAAGACTTGAATAATTGCTACATGCCACTATCATCTTCTGAGAGAAGTTTATCTGAGTTTCCTTGATTTTGATGATTTGTTTCAAACACTTCTTTTCCTCTGGATGTAGATTTTAATAATTGAAATTATTCTGCAATATTTTACTTGATAGAATAACTGAGTATCATTAAATTGTGTAATAATGATAAATACTGGTGCATAATGTAAACTCCTGAAGGAAAAAACAAACAAACTACTAAACCCATTGCCATCGAGTCAGTTCCAACTCCTAGCAACCCTATAGGACAGGGTAGAACTGCTCCATAGAGTTCCCAAGGAGCACCTGATGGGTTCTAGCTGCTGACCTTTTGGTTAGCAGCCATAGCTCTTAACCAATATGCCAGCAGGGTTTCTGGCTCCTAGAGAGTAAAGTGGATATCTTGGTCATTTTTTGTTTGACCGTTACAATGTTTAGCATGAGGCCTTGCAGGAGATTGACACTTAGTAAATATTTAAAGAGTTGGATATTTTTGTTTAATTTTATTTGATATCTTTCTCTCTGCTTGAGATCAAATGCACTATAAATAATATAAAAAGTAAACTATAAGTTATCATCTTCTGAAAATTGTTTCTTTTTAAAGGGATACTTATTAAAGCTAATTTGTATAAGCAGAAGCTCTAATGGTTTTAAAAATACCAGTGTTGAATGAAAAGACTTTTCTTTAGTTCGGGAAGACTCATTGTGAAGTGTCCTAGTGAGGGAAAGAACCTTGTTTTCTCAGAATGTAAGTTGCTATATCTGGAGGAGTGTGTAGGGTGGGGATTTTAATTATCGTGTATGTAATTTTGTAATCTGTGGTTTTTGCTACAGTATTGGATCTTTTCTATGCTACAGATTGCACGTTAGTAGACTAAAAAACTCTAAACAGTCCTGATTTCCTTGAAGGTTGTCTGCTAACTTCTATCTCGTAGAGGCAAAAGCTTTACGAGTGTGTTAATATTGTTTTATCGCCTCTCTTTTAAAAAACAATAAAGAGTTGTAAATATTAGTATAGTTCTGTTTTGTTTCCCACATCATATATTT
Organism: Dugong dugon; assembly: GCA_030035585.1. Classification (NCBI taxonomy): domain Eukaryota; kingdom Metazoa; phylum Chordata; class Mammalia; order Sirenia; family Dugongidae; genus Dugong; species Dugong dugon. The sequence continues at coordinate 45,481,016 of CM057474.1, forward strand.
GATTAATGCTTATTAAGCTTCTTGTATTTTAATTTAAAATGGATTCAAACGCGGTGAGGAAAACAAGACACACTCTGAACAATATCAAGTCCTTGTATGTTCAACACACAGAACGAGATTATATTTTTTTACTCTTTTGGAAAACATCCCAATCTCACAACAAAATTTCAACAACAGTGTAAAGAACTTTTTTTTTCTGAATTGTTTGAGAGTAAGTTGTGAACCCGATGCCCCATCATCCCACAAACTTTAGTGTCTATTTCCTACCAGCTAGGGCATTCTCTTAAACCATACCACTAAAACAACCATGAGATTAACATTGCTTTATCATTACCACCTAATCCAGTAAAGAATAACTCGTTCATTTAGTTGTCAGGTCTCCTTCAGTCTGAAAGAAAGTGGGTGCGTTAAACTTCCTTGTTTCAAATGAGTTTGTTTTCTATATGAGTTCCTCTGGGTGGAGAGAGCAGTTAGTTTATCTTAGCTGTGCTCATAGAGCGAGAGTTGCAGAAACTCTTGGTGGGTTTGTGTCTCAGTGATATCAGCTGAACCACGACTCAGCATTACTAAGTTTTTTATGGAAAGTATGACCTAGAATAAAATCTTACACAAAGGATTTTTTCTTAACAGGGACTCCTGGAACCAACAACCTGTATGGAGGTAAGCCTAAGCGTCTATGGTTGGCTGGTATTGGAAGGAGTTGGAGGTATATGGAACCTCTCTGAGGGCCCCAGATGCAAACACAAGATGTTATATCACTTAATGAAATAATATTGGCATTTAAAAAAATATAGCACAGTGTTAATCAGATTCTACCAGGAGAACAAAAACCACTCTGAGTATTTCAAATAAGCCAAAAAACCAAACCCATTGCCATCAAGTCAATCCTGTAGGACAGAGTAGAACTGCCTCATAGGGTTTCCAAGGCTGTAAACCTTTATAGAAGTAGACTGCCACATCTTTCTCCCACAGAGCGGCTGGTGGGTTCCAACTGCCGACCTTTCGGTTAGTAGCCGAGCACTGAACCACTGCACCACCAAAGCTCCCTAGTATTTCAAATTGAGGGGATTAAATGCTGGGAATTGATTACATGGGTGATGAAAGATGCTGAAAATCCAAAACAAGATGGTGAGGCAACCAAGAGATCGCAAGAGTGGGAAGCTACCATCACCCTTAGGCTGAGGGACAAAAGGAGGCAATGTTACTGGAGCTCAGAGGCCATGGTCACCCCGCTGATGTTGAAACTAAAATAGGCCTGCCCAGCAGAAGCTGGTTTTCTTAGAGACAAAGCCACTACCTGAGACCCTGCCTGAGGCAGAGAGAGAAGGAGAAATACTCTGTTGCTCCTTCATGTCATCCTCGAAACTCCCACTGCTATCCGTTGGTGGAACCTAGCCAGAAGCCGAACAAGATGGAAATACAAGAGGTCATCCCCACTGTGATACAGAGCAGAGCAAAGGAAAGGTCCAGAAATGGATTGGAGGGCAAATGGACCTAAGATGGGTCAAGGCACCAAGGGCTGGGGAACTCCATTATTCAGGTCGTGTAAATGACTGTGAAGCTGGATCTCATCTTAGTTATTTCAGAGATGGAAGACCATTGCTCTATTTCTCCCCAACACTGGAGATTTAACTACAGCTTAATTGGACGTGTTGTAAGTGCTAAGCGTTGTGATAGGTGCTAGTGATGTAAAGATGATTAATACACGGTTCCTGCTCTCAAACAGTTCAAAATCTTCCAGGACAGGCATACAAATTGCATCAATGCAAAATGTTAAGTGTTTTAATTTGAGCCATTTATAGAGTGCTATGGTGACATAGAGAGGATGGAGAAATTAACAAAGTCATGAAGGTTTGTAAGTGTGGTGTATTTGGAAATTTGGTTCTCTGTGTAGTTTTGGACCGGGTGTCTAGTGGTAGGGACATTTATCAGTTAGGAGTCTCTTTGTTTGACAATGATAGAAACTCCAACTCAAAATGGCTCAAGCAAATAATGGAGTTTATTGATTCACATAACTGGAAAGTCCAAGGATCAAGCTGGTTTTCATCACGGTTCAAGTCAGGGGCTCGGCTCAGGCTTCAGTCTCCCTTCTTTTCCGACTCTGCCTCCATTTCTGTGGGCTCCTTTAACAATCAGACTCCTCTTCTTATTGGCAGGATGTTACCTCCTGCCAATAAGGAGCCAAATTCGTAGAAAAAGGAGAGCTTCCTTTCCCAAATACTTCAAAAGAAATTTCTGGCTTGAAGGCTCGTTGGCCTAGATTAGGTTACATGCCCATCCTTAATTCAGTTGTTGTGGCCAATGGATAGAATATGCCGATAATTTGGTTTAAGTGGCACAATTACTTTTGGAAGCGGGGGGAGTCAGTCTCTTTTAAATCTACGGGGCTAAGAGTGGGGAAGGGGTGTTGCAGTAAAGGAAAACTGGGGCTAATACATGAAAAATGAGTTTGAGTGGCAAAAACAGCAAATGTCCACTCAGGAGTGAAAGAGTGGCTGAAGATAGGCCTAGAAAGATCAAAACTCATGAGGTCATTCAGACCCTGGAGGAAATAACCATCCAAAGGGAATGAAGTTTCTCAATCAAATGTAGGGTCAGCATTTCAATGAGGGCACAATAACCTGTTTTTTAAATTTTCTGCTAATTCATTGCTAATGTGATAAAGAGGTACATTGCCACAGTGATGGTGAAGGATGAGGATTGTCAGACCAAGGTATCCAACTTGTCATTAGTAAACTTGGCATTTCAATGGAACAGACATACTAGGTAATCTAATTCAGCTGGTGTTTGCATGTAGACACTGGATTCTGACCACTGAGTTCTGTCACCTGCTGATTGCCCGGGAGTGTCAATGAAGCATAGCCGTCTTTGAACTAGTCTAGCGACAAACGTGCATTGATTATGCAGGCATTCAAGTGCTCCATCCTTACAGGAGTTCCTGGGTGGCTCAAACAGTTAACATGTTTTGAGCCCATCCAGAGGCCTTTTGGAAGAAAGCCCTGGTGATGTACTTCTAAAAAAAACCAGCCACTGAAAACACTATGGAGCACAGTTCTACTTTGACTCACATGGGGGTGCAATGAGTCAGAATTGACTCCAAGGCAACTTTTTTTTTTTAAATTGGTTTTGTCCTTACAGGTTGCTGAAGAATATTTGCTGAATGAACTAATGAAGGAACTAATGGGTGAATAAAAGCTCTAGCTATATGTGTTGTTGTTAGGTGCCACCGAGTAGGCTAGAACTCATAGAGATCTTACATATAACAGAACGAAACATTGCCTGGTCCAGTGCCATCTTCGTGATCGTTGGTATGTTTGTGTCCTTACGGTTATATGCAGAATTAGCAAATCTGGAAATCCATTCTTTCTCAATAAAATAGCAAGTTCCCATAAGGGGTTATTCACCTAAAAACTCAAGCAATTTGTTCCTTAACACGTTTATTGACTGTGAAATTACTCCAAGATAAATGTGGGGAGGTGAGCACATTGATTGTGTTGTGTCTAATGGATATACCTTCTCCTCAGGGCAGTGTGCAGACAAGTATGGCCCATCCTAGTCATAGACAAGGTCTTCATACCTCTCATCTGAGTGAAACCTTCTACTGCTGTCGTCTGGATGATCAGGAAATTTTCTTCCACAGCCCATGCCATAGACTAACCAGTTGCCATCAAGTCGATTCTGACTCATGGTGACCCCATGTGTTTAGCAGCCAAGCACTTCACCATTTTGCCACTTGAGGACTCCATGCCATAGATTAGCTGTTCTCTAAGTGTGGTTTGCAGATGCCTTGGGTTGCCGAGACACTTTGTGAGGGTTCATGAAATAAAAACTCTCTGATAATAATACCAAGATATGATCTGCCTTTCTCACTTTTTGACATTTGCAGTGCTGGTGCAAAAACAATGATGGGTAAAACTGCAGGTGCCTTTAACTCAAATAAGGGTGTGGCAGCAAACTGTACTAGTAGTCATTATTTTTTTCACCACCACACAATCACAGTTTAAAAATATCAGCTTCTCTTAAGAATGTTCTTGTCCTTAAGTAAAAATTATTTATTTTATTTTATCTCAACCTCTAAGTACACACCCTTTTAATATTCATGAAACAAAATGGGAAGTTTGCATAAAGAACTTCAGCTACATATGGAAGTTCAGTGATTATATCTAGGAAGAGCACTTAGGTGATGAATTGCAAGCTGAGTTAGACACTATTTTCGTGGAACATCATTTTGTCTTGAAAGAGCAACTGACAAAGTATGGATATTAAGACTTGGGTTTTTGGGAATTAGCTTCTTGGAAATTCTTAAAGTGAGCCTGCCACTTTAAGAAAGACAACTAAAAATATTTATTGCCAATGATAAAATTAGAACTTTCAAGAGAAAACTAGGATTTTGGAAAACTTCTATCTGCCTCTGTGAGCGTTCCAGCTTCTCAGTGCTTAAACCCTTTTCTGATGAGATCGGTGGTAATGTGAACAAACGTGATTATTTGTTATTATACAATACCTGTTGCTGTTGAGTTGATTCTGACTCATAGCGGCTTTATAGGTATCTCGAAGATACAAATAACTCAGTGAACCCAAATTTTCCAAGTGACCGGTGAACAGACAAAAAAATCCATTCAAAATGCAAGATAGACCAATAGATTTTAATCAATCAGAGTATGAAAAACTTATTGATAGGTTTATTGATAAGGAATTACCCTTTGAGAAACTACCACTTGTCAAGTTTTGGAGGAGTGTTGAAGAAGAATACCCACAATTACCTGGGGAGTTATTAACTCGCTCCTCCCTTTTGTATCTACTTAATGTGTGTGAGGCTGGATTTCCTCCAAATACTTCAAACAAAACAGCACATCCCAACAGGTTGATTGCAGAAGCAGCTGTATGAATCTAGGTGTCTTCTGTTTAGCCAGACATCAAAGTGTTTTGCAAAAATGTAAATGCCACTTTTCTTATTAAATTTTTTGCTTTGCAAAATAATGTTATTTTTAATTAAAAATGTGTTATTTATATTAATTTATTACTTATTATATGAATTATTATGAATTTATTATTCTTCTCTTTAAATGAATTAATAAATACTAAAAAAGATTTCTCAGTTGTAATTTCTAATACAGTAAATGTCAATAAATACAACCCACATAAACAAAAGCTCTTTGGAGCCTATAATAATTTTTAAGAGTGTAAAGGGTCTTGAGACCAAAAGAATTGAGAACCACTCCCATAGACCATGCCATGATTCAATGTTTGACTCTTGGTCAGCACCCATGTAAGAATTGTGGTCAGTGGTAGTGAATAGTCTGGCTCATGTTATGATAAAAACATATACATATGTACACAGATATTACCTAGCTATAGTAAGGTAAATTGTAGTCAGAGTCTCACATTATTTGACATAGGATTAACTACGGTATTCTAGGCACTTCGAGGTTCGCTCTTCCTTGTATGGCCCCTCTTTACTTTTTCTGTTACCTTCTTTTTTATGACTTTATTTCCTAACATCCGGTCCAAGGCCAAGCAATTTCCATTAATTCTTGTTTAGGGCTGAAGGAATAAAGTAATTGTTTCTCTAGGTCTGGGTTTAGTCCTTGAAATCAAGTCCAAACTACTTAATGTGTAGTTACCTGAGGTCCTGACCTAGCAGTTTCCTGGATTCTTGAACAGAAATTCTCCACCTACTGTTTACTCTGAGCAAACTGCCAAACCCTTATTTCTAAGCATTCAGGTTTGAAAAGTTTTTGTCCAGTGCATTCTCTTTTCTTCTGTATTTCTCAGTGAATCTGACCATAAACTCCAAGTTTCTTTCTCATACCCTTTTGGTGATCTCAATCTTTAGTGTTTATTGACCTTCCCCCTTCCTGTAATCCCTTCTTTCTTCCCTAGGGAATTATATCTCCAGCCCCACCCCTTCCAGTTCTTACTTCTTCTCTTGGAAAAGAGCAGCAGATTTATCTTGACAGATAATTTACAATTATATTTTCTTACTAGGTCATAGCAATGCAAAAGGGTATGAATGGTCATGTGTGGATCAGGTGACTATTTTCCTAGCGGTCTCACAAGTAGGTATAACCTGATGAAGTTCTCCAGGCCTAGAGTCGAACCTTTCGCTCAGGAAGATCAGAAATCTAAACAATAAATCCCCTTTCTCAAGTGCAGACTCACCAAGTCTAAGCTCACAAGTCTAATGTATAAAACAAGAAAGTCAACTTACTAATTTATAATGTATAATCTAAGTCTTACATTAGCTGGAGTACTCAAATCAGCAAGATCATTCATTCAAGCAGTATTTATTGAGCAACAGTAGAAAGGTCACAGGAAACCAAATGAGAATCAGAAGTTTACTCGTTTGAGAATGGTCTCAAGAAAAACAGAAGAAGTAAATGTTTTATATCTTTAGACTTGGACTACTCTGAAATATTCTCCTCACTAAGAGGATGATTTTTAAAGTGAGACCACGATAATAGAATTTTTGTTAGCCATTCAAAAATGTTAGCATATTATCTCCAAACCCAAAATCAAACCCATGGCTGTCAAGTCGGCCCATAGGGTTTCCAAGGCTGTAAATCTCTGCGGGAGCAGACTGCCACGTCTTTCTCCCAGTGAGCTGCTGGTGGTGTCGAACCACCAACCTTTTGGTTAGCAGTCAATGGGTTTAACCACTTTGCCACCAGGGCTCCTTTATCTCCAGAACAGGCATAATTTTGCCAAGAGTACTAAAATACTTGGTCTGATGGCTAATATTTTCTCAACACTGGATCAGGTTTGGATAAACTCTATCAAAATGTATTCTGTGAGTTTTTTTTTTTTCTATTTTTGTGTGATAAATCAACTTTTTTCTTAGTTGGCACATCCTTTTTTATTCGATTTTATTTTATTGTGGTAAATATTTTGTTGTAGTTGTTAGGTGCCATCAAGTCAGTTCCGACTCATAGCAACCCTACCCGCAACCGAACAAGACACTGCCTGGTTCTGCCCCGCTGTCACAATAGTTGTTATGCTTGAGCCCATTGTTACAGCCACTGTGTCAATCCATCTCATTGAGGGTCTTCCTCTTGTCACTGACCCTCTACTCTACCCAGCATGATGTCCTTCTCCAGGGACTGATCCCTCCTGATAACATGTCCAGATTATGCCAGATGAAGTCTTGCCATCCTTGCTCCTAAGGAGCATTCTGGATATACTTCTTTCAGGACAGATTTGTTTGTTCTTTTGGCAGTCCATGGTATATTCAATATTCTTCATCAACACCATAATTCAAAAGCATCAATTCTTTTTTGGTCTTCCTTATTTGTTGCCCAGGTTTCACACCCATATGAGGCGATCAAAAACACCAAGGCTTGGGTCAGGTGCACCTTAGTCTTCAAGGTGACATCTTTGCTTTTCAACACTTGCAGCAGATTTGCCCAATGCAATGTGTCTTTTGATTTCTTGACTGCTGCTTCCATGGGTGCTGATTGTGGATCCAAGTAAAATGAAGTCCTTGACATCTTCAATATTTTCTCCTTTTATCATGATGTTGCTTATTGCTCCAGTTGTGAGGATTTTTATTTTCTTTATGTTGAGGTGTAATCCATACTGAAGACTGTAGTCTTTGATCTTCTTCAGTAAGTGCTTCAAGTCCTCTTCACCTTCAGCAAGCAAAGTTGTGTCATCTGCATATTGCAGGTTGTTAATGAGTCTTCCTCCAATTCTGGTGCCCCGTTCTTCCTGTAATCCAGCTTCTCTGATTATTTGCTCAGCATACAGACTGAATAAGTATGGTGAAAGACTACAACCCTGATGCACACCCTTCCTAACTTTAAACTGCGCAGTAGCCGCTTGTTCTGTTCCAACAACTGTCTCTTTGTCTATATACAGGTTGTGCATGTGCACAATTAAGTGTCCTGAAATTCCCATTCTTTGCAATGTTACATAATTTGTTATGATCCACACAGTCAAATGCCTTTGTATAGTCAATAAAACACAGGTAAACATCTTTCTGATATTATCTGCTTTCAGCCAGGATCCATCTGACATCAGCATTGATAGCCCTCATTCCACATTGTCTTCTGAATCTGGCTTGAATTTCTGGCAGTTCCCTGTTGATGTACTGCTGCAACCACTTTTGAATGGTCTTCAGCAAAATTTTACTTGCATGTGATTTAATGATATTGTTAGATAATTTCCACATTCTGTTGGATCACCTTTCTTTGGAATGGGCACAAATATGGGTCTCTTTCAGTCAGTTGGCCAGGTAGCTGTCTTCCAAATTTCTTGACATAGACGAGTGAGCACTTCAGTGCTGCATCCATTTGTTGAAATCTCATTTGGTATTCCGTCAGTTCCTAGGGGCTTGTTTTTGCCAATGTCTTCAGTGCAGCTTGGACTTCTTCCTTCAGTACCAGAGGTTCTTGATCATATGAGCTACCTCCAGAAATGGTTGAATTTCAATCAATTCTTTTTGGTATAGTGACTCTACGTATTCTTTCCATCTTCTTTTGATGCTTCATGTGTCGTTCAGTATTTTGCCCATAGAATCTTTCACTATTGCAACTCAAATCTTGAATTTTTTCTTCAGTCCTTTCAGTTTGAGAAATGCCGAGTATGTTATTCCCTTTTGGTTTTCTAACTCCAGGTCTTTGCACATGTCATTATAATATTTACTTTGTCTTCTCCAGCTGCCTTTTGAAATCTTCTGTTTAGTTCTCTTACTTAATCATTTCTTCTTTTTTTCTTTAGCTACTCGACATTCAAGAGCAAGTTTCAAAGTCTATTCTAACATCCATTTTTGTCTTTTTTTTCTTTCTTTCCTGTCTTTTTAATGACCTCTCTTTCTTCATATATGAAGTCCTTGATGTCATTCCACAATCCGTCGGCTCTTCAGTCATTAGTGATCAGTTGTGTCAAATCTACTCTTGAGATGGTCTCTAAATTCAGGTGGGATATACTCGAGGTCATACTTCAGCTCTTGTAGACTTGTTCTAATTTTCTTCAATTTCAACTTGAACTTGCACAGGAGCAATTGATGGTCTGTTTCACAGCCGGCCCCTGGCCTTGTTCTAACTGATGATATTGAACTCTTCCATCCTCCCCTTCCACAGATGTAGTCGATTTGATTCCGGTGTATTCCATCTGGCAAGGTCCACGTGTATAGTCACTTTTTATGTTGGTGAAAAAGCTATTCACAATGAAGAAGTCATTGGTCTTGCAAATTCTATCATGGGATCTCCAGCATCATTTCTATTACCAAGGCCATATTTTCCAACTACCAATCCTTCTTAGTTTCCAACTTTCTTATTCCAAACACCAGTAATTATCAACGCATCTTGATTGCATGTTTGATCAACTTCAGACTGCTGAGGTTAGTAAATATTTTCAGTTTCTTCATCTTTGGCCTTGTGGTTGGTGAGTATATTTGAATAGTAGTTGTATTAACTGGTCTTCTTTGTAAGCGTATGGATATCACCCTATCACTGACAGCCTTGTACTTCAGGATAGATCTTGAAACGTTCTTTTTGATGATGAATGTAATGCCATTCCTCTTAAAGTTGTCATTCCTGGCATAGTAGACCATATGAGTGTTTGATTCAAAATGGCCATACCAGTCCATTTCAGCTTACTAATGCCTAGGGTATTGATCTCTATGCGTTCCATTTCATTTTGGACGATTTCTAGTTTTCCAAGGTTCATACCTCGTACATTCCAGGTTCCGATTTTTAATGGATGTTTGCAGCTGTTTCTTCTCATTTTGAGTCATGCCACATCAGCAAAGGAAGATCCCAAAAGCTTGACTACAACCGCATCATTAAGGTCGAATTTACTTTGAGGAGTCTTTCAATTACCTTCCAACCTGAGGGGCTCATCTTCTGGCACTGTATCAGACAGTTTTCTGCTGCTATTCATAAGGTTTTCAGTGGCTAATTTTTTTCAGAAGTAGGCTGCCAGATCCTTCTTCCTAGTCTGTCTTAGTCTGGAAGCTCCACTGAAACCTGTCCACCATGGGTGACCCTGCTGGTATTTGAATACCTGTGGCATAGCTTTCAGCATGACAGCAACATGCAAGCCCCTACAGTCCGACAAACTGACAGACCCATGGGTGGTAGTAAATATATATGTAACAAAATATTTGTCATTTCAACTTTCTTCACATGTACAGTTTTGTGGCATTAATTATGTTCATGATGTGGTTCAACCATCACCCTTATCTGTTCCCAAACTTTTCCATCACCCTTAACAGAAGCTCAGTGTCCTCTGTGCATTGAGTCCTCCATTCCCCCTCCCTCCCTCCTGCCTCTGGTAACCACTAATAAATCTCTGTCTCTATATACTTGTCTATTCTAGATATTTTATATAAGTAGGATCATACAATCTTTGTCCTCTTGTGAGTGACTTATTTCACTCAGCATGTTTTCAAGCTTCATCTATGTTGTTGCATGTATCAGGATTTCATTGCTCTAACGTTCCCTTGTATGGGTATATCACATTTCATTTATCCTGCTCAACTGGTTACTGTTGATGGATGTTTAAGCTCTTTTTACCTTTGCCTATTGTGAATTATGTGGCAGTGAACATCGGTGTACAAGTATCTATTTGCATTCCTACTGTCAGTTCTTTTAGGTATATACATAGGAGTGGAATTTCTGGATCACATAGTAATACTCTGTTTAACATTTTGAGGAACCTCACATCCTTTCTTTACATGCGTTAGCACACGCACCATGTAAGACTTTTAAATCTGAGTGCCAGTCTGCTGTTTAAGATGACTTTTCATATGTCTGCTCTTATCCACAATGTGTAGGTTATAAAGCTCAAGTCTTAGAATGATTTCACTTATATACACAATTTTAACCTCAATATTTTCATTCTCAAGTTCTTGGGGGACTGTGTCTATATAGCACGCTAGTGCTGAAATTTTATTGTTTAAACCTACTTATTGAATGGATAAAAAGGGAAAACAAAGATTTTAATTCCCGAAAAATAAGACTGCATACCTAAAAAAAATCTCAGTATAGCCTGTTACCTCTTTACACCCTGTGATCTTTAAGGTTGTGTGTCAACTTGGCTGGGTCGTGATTCTCAGTGGTTTGGCAGTTACTATGTAGTTTGGTAGTCATATAATGATGTAATCACATTCATGATAAGATCTTATCCTGACCCATAGACTTGGGTCCAGCCTCTACAATGTGTACCGCATGAGCCGTTTCCTTGATATAAATCTCTCTCTTTCTATGTATATTTAGATGCTTTACTAGTTTTGCTTCTCTAGAGACCCAGCCTAAGACTCTTTATTTTCTTGGGATTTTTTTTTTCTAATGAAACTTATCTTAAGTTTTGGTATAGGTAGATGCTGTGTTTTCTCAGCCAACTGATGTGAGAAACAGTAGAAAAAAAATCAAGGATACAGATGGGAGGCATTAGCTGTGATACATAGGAGTCCGATTAGTTCCAATTCCATGACTAATTGAAGATTTTGCAGGTATAAAGACTTCTGAAGACAATTTTCAGGATTGTTATATAACCAAAAGCTTTGGGATCCATGAAACTCCTGCAGCCCTGATCCCAAGGTGGTCTCCCAAACATCATTTTCCTAACAGTGTCCTTTTCACTTGGCAATAAGGACTAAGCTGTGTTGGGTTTCTCCATCTGTCACTCGGACATCCTGAGATCAAGCAGTGAAACAACGATTTCCAAGTTCATGTCTATTTGTTCTTTTTATTTGCTGTGTAGTAGATATTATTTCAGCATTTCCCTTTACCAGTCGGAGCCTGAACAAACACAAACTGGAAGTGCTCCCTCCTCTAAACGATGAACGGTTCTGTTGTGCTATGTAGCTACCCAGAAGCATGCTTTCAGCTGAATTTGCTTGCTCGTCACAAGAGTTTGAAATATGAGCCTAAATTATTCTTTTTACTTAAATAACTCTATTAAGAAAAAACAAAGCTTAATCTGGCTTCTCAAACAACATTAAGGAAGAGAGGAAGAAGAGAACTTTGTTTATTTCCTTTATTACGAGTTTACGCATCATTCCTATTCAAGCAAAACTGCCTTGTCATTTATAATGAAGTGTATCGTTGTTAAAAATTAGTAAGATTAGTTTGATTGAAAAGATTATAGGCACTTCTGAGGTCCTTACTTGGCAGTAATATTTATAGTTGTGAAAAGAGTCTTTCAAAGTTCTGCAGAACTATTGAGAGTGATTTGTAAATGTATGTGTATTTGCATTGTTGTGCTAACTCATATCTCAAAGATTAAAATATTTTTAAAAAGTTTTTGAGGGAAAGTGTACACTCAGTATAACATGAAAGCTGACATATAACGGGCTATAGCTAATTATGAATTCTACATTCAGCCTTCTACAGAAGCATAAAACTTATTCAGAAAATTAAGGATTACACTGTGAATCTATATGTTATTTCAAATGTGCATAAAGAAATATTCATTTGTGTATTAAATAACTATTTATTGACGTCTCTCATGTGCTGGGCACTGTTTAGGCACAAGGGACACTGGTCAACAAAAGAAGACCTCTGTCCTTAAGGAGGTTACATCCTAGTTGGGGAGACAAACAGATGATAGTAAAAATAGATAATACTATATTACGTTTGTTCTGTGAAGTGGTATGAAAAAAAAAATTAAACAGGGTAAAGAGAAGCAGAGTGATGGTGCTACTTTAGAGCAGTGGGCAGGGAAAGCTTCTCGGAGGAGGTGGCATTTGAATGAATGAGCGTGTGATACATGTGACTACCTGGGGAAGAGCTTTGCAGGGAAAGAGAATGTCAGATGTCAGGCCTTGAAAAGGGCAGTTCAAGGAACTACGGGGAGTCTGTTGTGCTGGCTGCCGTGGGTGGGAGACAGGTAGGCAATGAACAGAGAGGCAGCCAGCAGACAGGTCATGTGGAGCCCTACAAGCATTGATAAGGACCTTGGATTTTATTGGAGTGACAGGAAGTGGCTGAGGGTGGAACTCAGTGGAATGGAGCATTCTGATTTACTTTTATAAAGGATTGCTCTGGCTGCTGTGTGGAGAAGATTGTAGAGAGGCAAGAGTGGAGCAAGGAGACCAGTAGGGAGGTGTATTCTAAGAGTAGAGTCCATAGGATTGGATGAGGGTTTGAGAAAAAGAGAGGAGAGTGAGACGACTATGAGTTTTGAGCAGCTGGTGGTGCCATTTTCTGAGATGAAGAAGCCTGGGAGAGAAGGAGATTGTAGTGCAGAACAGGAGGATTGTGAGTGGAATTAAGAAATCTTTTTTGGACACGTTAATACTGAGGTGTCTATAGGAGCCCTAGTGGTGCAGTGGTTAAGTGTTCGGCTGCTAACCAAAAGGTTGGTAGTTCAAATCCACCAGCCACTCCTTGGAAACCATAAGGGGTCGTTCTGTTCTTTCCTATACTGTTGCTGTAAGTTGGAATCGATTCGACTGCAATGCTCTCATATTTTTTATGAGACATCCAGGGTCCCTGGATGGTTCAAATAGTTAAAGCGCTTGTCTGCTAAGCAAAAAGTTGGAAGTTTAAGTCCACCTGAGGCACCTGGGAAGAAAGGCGTGGTGATCCACTTCTGAAAAATCAGCCATTGAAAAACGTATGTATCACAGTTCTACTCTGACACACATTGGGTTACCATGAGTCAGGGTCAACTCCACGTCAACTGGTTACTGGTTTATGAGACATCCCATAGGGCTATCGCATAGGCAGTTGACTATATGAGTTCAGAGTTCAGGGGAAGGATTAGGGCTGAGGGTTGGGTTGGAGATGTACATATGGGTGCTATCAGTGTATTTAAATGTTATTAAATACAGTAATGCTTTGGTACTTTGACAGGCTCCTAAAAGTTTTCATGTCACGTTCAAAAGTATAAATCTTACCGTCAAGTAGCCTATTCCCTTGAAGACCCTCACTCACAGTTTAATGGATGCCATGTTTCTTAATACTCAGGGTTGCCACTTCACCCTGGATACCAGATCTTCCAGAATGACACTGGTGGGTGAGATACATGTTTAGAGAAAGGGAGCACAGAAGAGGATGGCGATAAGGAAGAGAAAGAGTTTCTTGCAGTAAATAGTATTTAAAAGGGAGAATATGCAGTGAAATAAAAAGAGTATTTGAACAGGAACTGAACTTTAAAAGGAAAGAATTAATGTGCGCAAAATTTCCCTAAAAGGGAAAAAAGAAGGGACCCCATATTCATGGACAGCAGCGATTTTTTTCCTCATGTTAACCCCCAGGTGGCACTGTTGGATCAAAAGAGCTGATATCCATGGGGGCTGCTTGGTGGGGGGTGTAGATTGGATGATGGAAGAGGAGACTGGACACAATAGGCCATTAACATTCAATCATGCTTTTCCTGCCCCCATCTGCTAATGCAGGATTCCAGTCCCTTTCAAAGGCTCCCTCTCTTCAATTATTTCTATTTATTCCTAGGAGTGTCTTGTTTGTGCTCTCGAGTAAGTCAAGTTAGCTCACACATGGTGTCTTGCACTTATTTCTTGTTGTTCTACCACCCCTCCCTCCCCCAGCCAGTTGCATCTTCTACTGGCATCCATGGTCTCTGAGATTAGCTCTACCACCCTCTCTGGTTCCACTTAGTCTAACTCTGAGCATCTTACTGATCCCATTAAGCCCTGCCTCAGCCACTGCCAGGGAAGATAAAGCTGAAGAAGTGTTCATTAATGGAAAACACTGAGAGGGCCTTCTTCTCTGCTATCTGCCTCTTGTTGTTGTTGTTACTGCTCATGGCGACCCCAGTGACAACAGAAGGAAATGCTGCCCTGTACTGTGCCCTCACCACGATCAATTGTGGATTGGACAACGTTTCCTTGTGAACCAGAGGGTTTTTTTTGGCTGATTTTTGGAAGTAAATTGCCAGGCCTTTCTTGGAAGCTCCGCTGAAACCTGTTCAGCATCATAGCAACACGCAAGCCACCACTGACAGAAGAAGTGGTACCTGCGCCTGAGGTGCGTTGGCTGGGGAATTGAATCCAGTCTCCTGCATGTTGTTGTTGTTGTTAGGTGCCATCGAGTCGGTTCGTAGCGACCCTCTGCACAACAGAAGGAAACGCTGCCATCCTCACAATCTCTGTTGTGCCTGAGCCTGTTATTGCAGCCACTGTGTCAATACATCTCATTGAGGGTCTTCTTTTTCTTTCACTGACCCTTTACCAAATGTGATGTCCTTCTCCAGGGACTGATCCCTCCTGATAACATGTCCAAGGTATGTGAGATATAGTCTTGCCGTCCTTGTTTCTAAAGAGCATTCCAGTTGTACTTCTTTCAAGACAGATTTGTTCGTTCTTTTGGCAGTCCATAGTATATTCAATATTCTTCACTAACACCACAATTCAAAGGCATCAATTCTTCTTTGGTCTTCCTTCTTAATTGTCCTCCTTTCACATGCATATGAAGCAATTAAAAACATAATGGCTTGCATCAGACACACCTTAGTCTTCAAGGTGACATCTTTGCTTTTTAACACTTTGAAGAGGTCTTTTGCAACAGATTTACCCAATGTTATGCGTCTTTTTTTTATATTGTACTTTAGATGAAGGTTTACGGAACAAATGGTTTCTTATTAAACAGTTAGTACACATACTGTTTTATGACAATGGTTAACAAGCCATGACATGTCAACACTGTCCCTTCTCAACCATGGGTTCCCTATTAGCAGCTTTCCTGTCCCTTCCTGCCCTCTAGTCCTTGTCCCTGGACTGTCGTGCCCCATTAGTCTTGGTTTGTTTATGGGCCAGTCTAATCTATGGCTGAATGGTGAACCTCGGGAGGGACTTCATTACTGAGCTAAAAGAGTGCCTGGGGGCCATACTCTCTGGGTTTCTCTAATCTCTAACAGGCCAGTAAGTCTGGTCTTCTTTTGTGAGTTAGAATTCTGTTCTACATTTTTCTCCAACTCTGTCCAGGAACCTCTGTTGTAGTCCCAGTCAGAGCAGTTAGTCTTGATAGGTGGGCACCGTTTAGTTGTATTGGACTCAGTCAGGCGGAGGCCGTGGTAGTTGCGGTCCATTAGACCTTTGTACTAATCTTTCCCTTGTATCTTTTCTCTCTTTTTTTTTTTTTTAATAGTCCTTTAGGTAAAGGTTTACAGAACAAACAGTTTCTCATTAAAAGTCAGTACACATTTTGTTTGATGACGTTTGTTAACAACCCCACCACATGTGAAGACGTTCCCTTCTTTACCTTTTTTTTTTTTTTTTTGCTGAGAATATACATAGACAAAGATACATCATTTCAAAAATTTCTACAGGCACAATTCGGTGACATCGATTATGTTCTTCCAGTTGTGCTGCTATTCTCACTTTAGATGAAGGTTTACAGAACAAAAGTTTCTCACTAAACAGTTAGTACACATGTTGTCGTATGACAATGGTTAACAACCCCACTACATGTCAACACTGTCGTTACTCAACCTTGGGTTCCCTATCACCAGCTTTCCTGTCCCCTTCTGCCTTCTAGTCCTTGTCCTTGGACTGCTGTGCCTCATTAGTCCCGTTTTGTTAATGGGCTGTCCAATACCTGGCTGAACGGTGAACCTCAGAAGTGACTTCACCACTGAGCTAAAAGGGTCTCTGATGGCCATACCTCGGGGTTTCTCCAGCCTCTTTTAGTCCGGTAAATCTGGTCTTTTTTGTGTGTTAGAATTTTATTCTAAATCCTTCTCCAGCTCTGTCCAGAGCACTCTGTTGTGATCCCAGTCAGAGCAGTCAGTGGTGGTAGCCGGGCACCATCCAGCTGTACTGGACTCAGTCTGGTGGAGGCCTTGGTAGCTGTGGTCCATTAGTCCTTTGGACTAATCTTTCCCTTGTATCCTGTTCTCTTCATTCTCCCTTGCTCCGGAAGTGGGCAGACCAGTGGAGTATCTTAGATGGCTGCTCACAGGCTTTTAAGACCCCAGATGCTACTCACCAAGGTAGAATGTAGAACATGGTCGTTATAAACAGTGTTAAGCCAGCTGAGCTAGATGTTCCCCTAGACCATGGTCTCCACAGCCCTCCACCCATCAATTCAGTCCCTCAGGGAGTGTGGATGTGTCTATGGATCTTCCATGACCTTTTCTTGTACAAGTTGTGCTAGTTTTCCCAGTACTGTGTACTGTCTTACCCTTCAGCAAAGTTACCACTTATCTACTGTCTATTTAGTTTCCCCCTCCACCCCTCTCATTCCTCGTAACCAACAAAGATTGTTTCTTTTTGTGTGTAAACTTTTTCATGAGTTTTTACCTTAGAGGTCTCATACAATATTTATCCTTTTGTGATTGACTTATTTCACTTAGCATAATATCCTTCAGTTTCATCCATGCTATGAAATGCTTCACAGATTCATCATTGTTCTGAAAGTTGCGGGGTACTCCATTGTGAGTATGTACCATGGTTTTTCTATTCATAAGTTGATGGGCATCTGGGTTGTTTCCATCTTTTTGCTATTGTGAACAATGCTGCCATGAACTTGGGTGTGCATATGTCTATTCGTGTGACGGCTCTTATTTCTCTAGAATATGTTCTTAGGAGTGGGATTGGTGGATTGTATGGTATTTGTATGTCTAGCTTTCTACGGAGGCACAATATCATCTTCCAAAATGGTTGTATCATTTTGCATTCCCACCAGAGTGCATAAGAGTTCTGATCTCCCCGCAGCCTCTCCAATATTTGTTATTTCCATTTTTTTTTTCATTTATGCCAGTAATGCTGGGGTGAGATGGTATCTTATTGTGGTCTTAATTTGCATTTCTCTAATGGCTAGTGATTGTGAGCATTTCCTCATGTGTCTGTCAGCCACTTGAATGTCTTCTTTGGTGAAGTGTCTGTTCATTTCCTTTGTCCATTTTTTAATTGGATTGTTTGTCTTTTTATTGTAGAGGTGTTGGATTTTCTTGTAGATTTTAGAGATTAGATCTTTGTCTGATTTGTAATGACCCAGATTTTTTTCCCAGTCTGTAGGTTCTCTTGTTACTCTTTTGGTGAAGCCTTTTGATGAGCATAGTGTTTAATTTTTAGAAGATCCCAGTTATGTAGCTCATCTTCTGGAGTTTGTCTGTTGTTGGTTACAGTTTGTATCCTGTTAAGTCCATGCATTAGGGTCTCTAGCACTGATCCTGTTTTTTCTTTTATGAACTTTATAGTTTTTGGCTTTATATTTAGGTCTTTGATGCATTTTGAATTAGTTTTTGTATATAGTGTGAGGTATGGGTCCTATTTCATTTTTTTGCAGATGGACATCCAGTTTTGCCAGCACTATTTGTTAAAAAGACTGTCTTTTCCCCATCTGATGGGCTTTGGTCCTTGTCAAAGATCAGGTGACCGTAGGTGAATGGATTTATATCTGGGTTCTCAATTCTGTTCCATTGGTCAATGTATCTGTCATTGTACCAGAACCAGGCTGTTTTGACTACTGTAGCTGTGTAGTAGGTTCTGCGATCAGGTACTAGGAGTCCTCTTACTTTATTCTTCTTCAATGGTGCTTGACTTATTTGGGGCTTCTTCCCTTTCCATATAAAGTTAATGATTAGTTTTTCCATCTCTTTAAGGAATGTTATTGGTATTTGGATCGGGATTGCATTGTATTTGTAAATTGCTTTGGGTAGAGTTGTCATTTTCACAATGTTGAGTCTACCTATCCATGAGCATGGTATATTTTCCCATTTACGTAGATCCCTTTGGTTTTCTTGTTTTGTAGTTTTCTTTGTATAGGTCTTTTACGCCCCTGGTTAGATTTATTCCTAAGTATTTTATTTTTTTAGGGGCTATTATAAATGGTATTGTTTTCCTGATTTCCTTTTCATCGTTCTCCTTATTGGTGTATAGGAATCCAGCTGATGTTTGTACGTTTATCTTGTATCCTGCTACTCTGCTGAATCTTTCTATTAGTTCCAGTAGATTTCTCATGGAGTCTTTAGGGTTTTCTATGTATAGTAGCATATCTTCTTCAAACAGGGACAGTTTAACTTCTTCTTTACCACTGTGGATGTCCTTTATTTCTTTTTCTTGCCTTATTGCTCTAGTGAGGACTTCCATCTCAATGTTAAATAGGAGTGGTGATAGAGAGCATCTTTGTCTTGTTTCTGTTCTCAAGGGGAATGTTTTCAGCCTCTCTCCATTAAGAATGATGTTGGCTGTTGGTTTTGCATAGATGTCCTTTATTATGCTGAGAAATTTCCCTTCTATACCTATTTTATTGAGAGTTTTTATCAGGAATGGGTGTTGGACTTTGTCAAATGCCTTTTGTGTGTCAATTGAGATGATCGTGTGATTATTTTCTTTCTTTTTATTTATGGTGGATTACATTGATTTATTTTCTAATGTTGAACCATGCTTGCATACTTGGTATGAATCCTACTTGGCCGTGGTGAATAATTTTTTGATACGATGCTGAATTCTATTGGCTAGAATTTTTACATCTATATTCATGAGAGATATTGGTGTGTAATTTTCTTTTTTGCGTGTTATCTTTGCCTGGTTTTGGTATCAGCATTATGCTGGCTTCATAGACTGAATTTGGAAATGTCGCTTCCTTTTCTATGTTCTGAAATAGTTTGAGTATACTAGTATAAGCTCTTCTCTGAATGTTTGATAGAATTCTCTAGTGAAGTCATCTGGCCAGGGTCTTTTTTTGGGGGGGGGAGTTTTTTTTATGACCTTTCAATCTCTTTTCTTGCTATGGGTTTGTTCAGATTTTAACATCATTTTGTGTTAGTTTGGGTAGGTAGTGCGTTTCTAGAAATTTATCCATTTCCTCCAGCTTTTCAAATTTGTTGGAGTATAGTTTTTCATAATATTCTGTTATAATCCTTTTTATTTCAGTTGGGTCTGTTGTAAAGTCCCCCGTTTCATTTCTTACTTAGATTATTTGCATCCTGTTTTTCTTTTGTCAGTTTGGCCAGTGGTGTGTTGATTTTGTTGATCCTTTCAAAGAAACAACATTTGGTTTTGTTGATTCTTTCTGTTGTTTTTCTATTCTCTGTTTCATTTACTTCTGCTTTGATCTTTATGATTTCCTTCTAGTGGCTGTGGGCTGTTTTTTTTTTTTTTTTGGTTCTTTCTTTTATTTGTTCATTCTTGTAGTTAACATTTTGATTTTGTCCCTTTCTTCTTTTTTGAT
The DNA here is from genome assembly GCA_030035585.1 of Dugong dugon. Lineage (NCBI taxonomy): Eukaryota > Metazoa > Chordata > Mammalia > Sirenia > Dugongidae > Dugong > Dugong dugon. The sequence goes on from CM057474.1 coordinate 45,501,100, forward strand.
GTGTGTATCTATTTCTATAAATTGTCCTCTGAGGCCTGCCTTTACTGTGTCCCAAAGGTTTTGGTATGATGTGTTTCTATTTTCATTTGATTCAAGGAATTTTTTGATTCCATCTCTGATTTCTTCAGTTAACCAGTGGTTCGTGAGCAGGGTGTTATTCAGTTTCCATGTAATTGATTTTTTTCCTTGCTCTTCTGTTGTTAATTTCTACCTTGACGGCATTATGATCAGAGAAGATACTTTATAGTATCTCAGTGTTTTGCATCTTGTTGAGGATTGCTCTGTGGCTAAGATGTGGTCTATTCTGGAGAACGTTCCATGTGCATTGGAAAAGAATGTGTACTTTACATCTGTTGGGTAGAGTGTTCTATAGGGTCTATGGTGTTCTATGAGGTCAAGTTGGCAGATTGTGCCCTTTAGGTCTTCTGTATCTTTGTTGAGTTTCTTTCTAGATGTTCTGTCCTTTACCGAGTGTGGTGTGTTCAAGTCTCCTGGTATTATTGTGGAACTGTCAATTTCTCTTTTCAGTGCTGTTAGAGTTTTTTTATGTATTTTGGAGCCCTGTCATTGTGTGCATTGATATTTATTATGGTTATGTGTTCATGATGGATCCTCCCTTTAATCATTATATAGTGTCCTTCTTTGTCTTTTATGGTGGATTTTGTTTTAAAGTCCATTTTGTCTGAGATTAGTATTGCCACTCCTGCTGTTTTTTGGTAGCTGTTTACTTGATATATTTTTTCAATCCTTTGATTTTTAATGCATTTATGTCTTTGTTTATAAGGTGTGTCTCTTGTAGATGGCATATTGATGGATCCTATTTTCATCTATCCATTCTGTCACTCTCTATGACTTTGTGGGTGCATTTAGGCTGTTAACATTAAGTGTAATTATTGATAGGTGTGAGTTTACTGCTGTCATTGTGTAGTGCTTTTTTTGTGGTGCTGACGTTTTCTTTGTTCATCTTACTCTCCTGTGCTGAATTCCTTTTGTCTGTGGATTTTTTTTCATTTCTTTTGTTTTTGTAGGTTTTGTTTTTACTGAGACTTTATGTTTTTCCTCTTTATTTTGATGAGTAGGTTTGTTAACTTTCTTGATGGTTACTTTGAAATTTTTCCTTATCTTCCTAGGTTTGATGCAGGTTATTATTACTTAATATCGCCTTGCCTTCCTCTCCATTAGAAGGTTTTGTACTTACACTGTTTATTCTCTTTTTTTTTGTTCTGTTGTTGTCATTTAATGATTAACCTCTCTGATTCCGTGTTGTAATTCTTTTGGTTTTGATAGTCCTTGAGAGTTCATTTCCTAGGTTGGTATCTGGCTGGTACCATCCTGTGTGCTAGATTCATCCTGTGTTCTGATGTTGTTTGTTCTCAGACCGAAGGACTCCATTTAATATTTCTTGTAAGTTTGGTTTGGTTTTTACATAGCCCTTTAGTTTCTGTTTATCTGGAAGTGTCCTAATTTCACCATCATATTTGAAGCAGACTTTTGCAGGATAGATGATTCTTGGCTGGCAATTTTTTTTTATCAAGGTTATATATATACACCATCCCATTGCCTTCTTGCCTGCATGGTTTCTGTCAGATAATCTGAGCTTAGTCTTATTGCTTCTCCTCTGTATGTGACTTCTTATTTTTCTCAAGCTGCTCTCAGGATTCTTTGTCTTTGGTTTTAGCGAGTGTGATTATGATATGCCTTGGTGATTTTCTTTTGGGTTCTATCCTATATGGGGTTCGTTGAGCTTCTTGGATGGTCAGCTTTTCATCTTTCATGCTATTGGAGAAGTTTTCTGTCAGCAGTTCTTCAATGATCCTCTCTGTGTTTTCTGTTTTCTCTCCCTGTTCTGGAACTCCGATCACTTGCAAATTTTTCTTTTGATTGTATCCCAGATAATTCTCAGGGTTTCTTCATTTTTCTTCATTGTTTTTACTGATTTTTCCTCAAAGAGAGTTGTGTCCAAGTGTTTGCCTTCAATTTCGCTGCTCCTGTCTTCTATTGTTTCAAACCTGGTGCTCAGTTCTTCTGTGACACTGTCCAATTCTGAAATCTTGTTGTTTATCTTTTGGATTTCTAACTGTTGTTTTTGTATGATTTCTAGTTGTGAGTTTATTTTTGCATTTTGTTTCTGTATTATTTCCCTGAATTCTTCCATTTTTTTGGTCTGTATTTTCCATGAGTTTGTCTAGTTTTTCCTCACTTTTGTCTGCATTTTGCTTCAACTCTTGGATAGCTCTGAATAGTAGAGATTTGAATTCTTTATCAGGGAGTTCTAGTGCCTTTTATTCTACTTGGAAGTCATCTGTTGTTTTATTTTGGATGACTACTGATACTATCCTGTCCTGTTTTTGTATATGTTTTGATATTGTCTGCTGTCTTCAGGACATTTAATACTATTTCCTTGTTTATTGATTTTAGATTTATTTCTTTCATCCTACGTTTTTGTTTTCTTTGGTTACTTCTGAGCAGGTGGGCTGTGGGTTATTTGTTCTTTGCTCATCTGTAGGCACAATGCTTTTCTCCTCATTTTCTAATGGACAGGGTCAGTCGCTCAGGTATGGTACAGCAGAGCAGGTCCAGGTGAAGGGGAGGTGCTAAGATGGGTTGTTTCTGCCATGTACTATGGTCAACTGGGCAGATCGGGAATCAATGTGGGGCAGGCTCCGGTAGGTCATTCATGTGCTATTTGGGTGTGTGATGTTCTGAGCACGGTGCTGGTAGGCAGGAAGGAGGGGGGAGATTTTAATATGATGGGTATGGGAAGGAAGAGAGAATACATACAAACAACAAACAAAAAAGTGTGCTAAGGGAGCTTGCCATTGGAGTGGAGAGATAAGAGACTGAGAAATGGAGAAAAACAAAAATAAATAAATAAAAGAATAAAAATAATCAATAAAAGTTAGGGGAAAAAGAAAGAAATGCCCTCAGGGATCCCTTCATTGCAGCATCGAGGACTGGGAAAGTTGCTCCCAGGCCGTGAAGTACAGCCTGGCTAGAAGCATTAGAGGTGTTACACAGTGCCAGGTATTCAGGAGACAGGAAAAGAAGGTAAATATAGAGAGACAAGAAACTGAGAAGTGAAGAAAGACAAAAAGGGAAAAGAGAAGGAAAGAAAACAAAGAAAAACAAACAAACAAACAAAAAAAAACTAATAAAAAATAAATATCCCCAGGGAACCCACTTGGGAGTATCTCCCAAGCCACGCAGTACTGCCTGGCTAGAAGGGGCTCTCAAGCCGAGAAAAGAAAAAGCAAACAAACAAATCAAAACAGAACAAATCAGAACAAACAAACAAAAAGCCCCTGGGGTCCACCAGCCTAACAGCACCAGCCAGGAAGCAGTTTCACAGTCGAGCAGTGTTTTGCTGCCTTTCAGGAAAAAGTAAAGATGGCATATGGAGCCAGGTATTTGAGAGAAAGGACGGGGAGGTGGTGAGAAGTAAGGAAGAAATCAAAAAAGCTGGTAAAAGTGACACCAGCAGCCAACAAATGGCACTCAGGGTGCTGGCAAGTGCGGGCAGGTGGAATTCAATTGGCACTGGGGTGAAGCCAGTGCTTCCCGGCCAAGGGACTGTGGCTGCAGGAAGCAGAGGAGGCAGAGTAGGGGTGAAGAAGGGGAGGCCGGTGGGAAAGCACATATCGTTGGTTACTGGTTGTTTTGTCTCCTGCTGGAAGCTCCGTGAAGCTGCTTTCTCTTATCCCCTGTTCACCGTTCTCTGAGAGGAGTCCAAGATGATGGATCCGTGCTGCGTTAGCTGATAGGGAACCTCTGCATGCATCTCTCCTTGCTCTCTGATCTCTGTCAGTCTTATTCCATTTGGTGCTTGGTTGACATCTTTATCTCTTTGTTTGATGTTTAGGGTTTCAGGATTGATGTGTGTCTCTGTTTGATTCAGTTTTTTGGATCTTTGCTGTGGAGGGACGTCGTGGTGCTTCTGTCTATAGCACCATGTTGCCCAGGTATGCGCCTGTTGATTTCTTTACTGCTGCTTCCATGGGTGTTGATTCTGACTGATGATTTTGAGCTTTTCCATTGTCTACTTCCACAGATGTAGTCGATTTGATTCCTGTGTATTCCACCTGGCAAAGTCCACGTGTATAGTTGCAATTTATGTTGTTGACAAAAGGTATTTGCAGTGAAAAAGTTGTTGGTCTTGCAAAATTCTATCATGTGATCTCCAGCATCATTTCTATCACCAAGTCCATATTTTTCAACTACCAATCCTTTATCTTTGTTTCCAACTTTCACTTTCCAATCACCGGTAATTATCAATGCATTCTGATTGCATGGTTGATCAATTTCAGACTGCAGAATTTGGTAAAAAATCTTCAATTTCTTTATCTTTGGTCTTAGAGGTTGATGCATAAATCTGAATAATAGTCGTATTAATGGTCTTCCTTGTAGGTGCCTGGATATTATCCTATCACTGACAACATTGTACTTTAGGATAGATTTTGAAATGTTCTTTCTGATGATGAATGCAATGCCATTCCTCTTCAAGTTGTCATTCCTGGTATAGTAGACCATATGATTATCTGATTCAAAATGGCCAATACCAGTCCATTTCAGCTCACTAATGCCTAGGATATTGATCTCTATGTAGTCCATTTCATTTTTGTTGATTTCTAGTTTTCCTAGTTTCATACTTCGTACGCTCCACGTTCTGATTTTTAATGGATGTTTTCAGCTGTTTGTTCTCGTTTTGAGTAGTGCCACAGCAGCAAATGAAGGTCCCGAAAGCTTGACTCCATCCATGTCATTAAGGTTGACTCTACTTTGAGGAGGCAGCTCTTTCCCAGTTGTATTTTGAGTGCCTTCCATCCTGAGGAGCTCATCTTCAGGCACTATATCAGACGATGTTCTGCTGCTATTCATAAGGTTTTCACTGGGTAGTTTTTTCAGAAGTAGACCACCAGATCCTTCTTCCTAGTGTTAGTCTGAAAGTTCCACTGAAACCTGTCCACCATGGGTCACCCTGCTGGTATTTGAATACTGTGACATAGATTCCAGCATAAAAGCAACATGCAAGCCCTCACAGTATGACAAACTGACAGACGCGTAGGGAGTCACTTGCATGGAAGGTGAGAATTCTAACACTGAACCACCACTGCCGTATACTAAGCTCAATATAAGGGGAAGCATGCTCAAGCGGAATCGAGTTTGGATTTAAATTTCCTGGAATTTTATCTGCTCTAATGTTGCGTTACTATTCATCTATACTTCTAAATGAGTAATCCTGCCCTAAATTTTCAACAAATGAGACAGAGACTCATCCATGAGTGTTGTTCTCCTTTTATATACAAGGAGAGAGACTAGATCAAGTAGGGCTTAGGATCTGCCAGTGGATATAAAAGACTTTCTTATCAAAAGCTTCTTGTCAGAGACTGTCTTAGTTATCTAGTGCTACTATAATAGAAATACCACCAGCGGATAGCTTTAACAAAGAGAAATTTATTCTCTCACAGTCTAGGAGTCTAGAAGTCCCGATTGTGGGTGCCAGCTCCAGGGGAAGACTTTCTCTCTCTGTTGGTTCTGGGGGAAAGTCCTTGTCATCAATTTCCCAGGTCAAGGAGCATCTCAGTGCAGGGACCCCAGTTCCAAAGGACGGGCTATCTCCTGGCTTTTGTTTGTTGGTGGTATAGGGTCCCCATATCTCTCTGCTGGCTTCTCTCTTTTATCTCTCAAAAGAGATTGACTTAAGACACAACCTAATGTTGTAGACTGAGTCCTGCCTCATTAACTTAACTGCTGCTAATCCCACCTCACTAACATCATAGAGGTAGGATTTACCACACATAGGAAAATCACATCAGATGACAAAATGGTGGATAATCACACCATACTGGGGAACATGGACTAGTCAAGTTGACCCACGCTTTTTAGGGGGATGTAATTAAATCCATAATGAAGGCTTACATATCAAAGGCTCTCTGTGTCATTTTTACCACTCTGTCGTCCTCTTTAGCATGCCCCTTTTCTGTTGAGATTCACAGTGATGTCAGGAGGCCAACTGGTCTTTTATTGAATCTTAGTCCACTCCAGTTTTCTTTGGATCAGGTCAAAACTCCTGCCTTCAATGCTCAGAGATTTCATTAAGAAGTAGTCTACTGCCCTACCCTTACTGCCATCCAGTCTAGCTTTCTTTCTCCCCTTACACAGCTTACCCATCCATACACACATCTCCACTCCTCAGAGGTCATTCTTAGACTTAGGGGAATGAAAAAACATATTTTGTTCATAAGAAATTATGGGAGCATGATTAAGATTTTTTTCTGCTTTGGTGTTTGAGGAAAGTTAGGTTACTGCTTTCTAAAGCATGAGAAAAGTATTGAGAAGCCTTCAGGGACTCTGGCTTTACCCACTCACAACTGGATCACCTGAGGCCAAATATCTACACTTCTCTTTGAATATTTTTAGATTTGAAGATAGAGGCAGTTGCCATGAAGGAAATACCAATTTTAATTGGAAGGAAAGAGGATAAAGTGCAGTGGCTCATGAATGTGGGGAAATTCCTTAACTTCTTCAAGTCTCTCTTTTCAAATCCATAAAATGAGAATTACAGTAGTATCAACAAAATAAATTTGTTGTGCATCTTACACAAGGTGAGGTACTTAAAGGAATTATCACAGTGCCTGGCACACTCAGTAAATGCTAGTTGTTACTGTTACTGCAAAACGCAGGTCTGAGCCGCCTGCCGCAGAAGCCAATACTGAGATGGGGTGATGTGAGCAGCAAGTGAGCAGCAATATATTGATATACAGGAGATAGAGGGGAATGAGCTCCTTCAAAATCTGCCTCCCCCTCTGGAGGCCGAACAGAGGATTCTCTTGGGACATGGTCAGGATCTGAAGAATCTGTGGACTGTTAGTTCCCCTTTGAGGTGGGCATGATGACTTCATTCCAGACATGTTGACCTTCTGAGGGTGTTCTTGAAGATCCTTTGTTCAGTCATCTCGCCTTCAGATTTTATCACTTGTTGTTCTACCTCTGAAAGAGGAACTTAGGTTAATTTTTAAACTTTTATAATATCATGGGAAAACAGGAGGGAAGAGAGAAGGAAAATAAATCAGAATCATAGGAGCGTGCAGAAGTGAACTATGCAAGCTATGCACTAACAATACCACAGTAGCCAGGATGCTAGGCCTACACAGCTGACAATAAATGTGAAATTCCCACGCAGTCCCTTTCATTACTGTTTGATCTGGCACTTTCAACTAGGAAGGCACAAGAACAGTCCAACAGTTCAAGATTCCTTTTAGGTTGTGCCACTAGGTGTCACTGCTGATGTTTGGTACTTTGCAAATGAAAGTTTTCAAAAGTTCTAAAGGAAAAAAAGAAGGAAAGAAAAGATCGCTCTCTTAACAAGCTGCAAAATATTCATTTTAATAGTGAATCAGCCTTAGAAAAATTGTAAGGCTTTAACCAACCTATTTAGACATCAATTTCACCAGTATGGTTTGCTGATTAAGCAACTGAAATTGATATAAAAATAAATGCTGATATGTTTAAGAACTGCAGCTTCAGATGTAAGGCCGAAACAACAGAATCAACAGCCTCAGAAATTAGAGGCATGGGTGAGGAGATGGAGAGAGGATGTTAGAAAGCAGATGAATAACAGAAAGAAGAAAACAGTAAGACATCCTACTGATTCTGTACTTGTATGACAGGTCCAGCTGCAAAAACTGATTGCTGTGGAGTCAACACCAGCTCATGGTGACCTCATGCATGTCAGAGTAGAACTGTGCTCCATAGGGTTTTCAATGGTTGATTTTTGAGAAGTAGATTGCCAGGCCTTTCTTCCAAGGCACCTCTGGGTAGACTCAAACCTCGAACACTTCAGTTAGCAGCCAAGTGTGTTAACCGCTGGCACCATCCAGGGACTCCATATGACAGGTAGCATCATAAGTATATGGACTATTTTCTTCCCATTAAATATTTAGTCAATGTTTTTAAATATTGCAATCTTATTTTAAATGACTTCCTCAATCAGAATGTGTATAGAACATCAGATTAAATCAAAATACATGTTGTTGATAGGTGCCTTCGAGTCAGTTCTGACTCATAGCGACCCTACGTACAACAGAATGAAACACTGCCCGGTCCTGTGCTATCCTTGCTGTTATGCTTCAGCCCATCGTTGCAGCCACTGTGTCAATCCATCTCATTGAGGGTCTTCTTCTTATTTCCTGGCTGTCTACTTTACCAAGCATGATGTCCTTCTCCAGGGACTGATCCCTCCTGATACACTTGTCTAAAATACACGAGACACAGGAGTTCTGGCAAAATGGCACTCTAGGCAGAAGCACCACGTCGTACCTCCACAAGAAAGATCCGAAAAACTAAGCCAAACAGAGAATACAACAATCCTGAAACCTTAAAATATCAAATGAAGAGATAAAGAACTCAGCCAAGCACCAAATGGAGTGAGAAAACTGACAAGAGAATGGAGAGCGAGGAGAGATTCATGCAGAGGTCCCCTACCAGCTAACGCAGTGTGGATCCACCATCTTGGACTCCTATTGGAGACCAGCAAATGGGGGTACAAGAAAGCAGCCTCACAGAGCGTCCCAGCGGGAGACAAAACAACTGGTAATTTGCCGTTGCGCTTTCCCATCCCCCACCCATCTTTGCCCCAGCTTGGCCTCCTCTGCTTCCTGCAGCCAAGGTCTCTTGACTGGGAAACGCCGGCTGCTTGGATTCCACACACCCAAGCAGGTGGCTCTCTGGCTGCCATTTTTTGGCTGCTAGTGTTGCTTTTTTTTTTCTGCTTCTTTTGATTTCTCACTTGCCTCTTGCCACCTCCACCTCCTTTCACTCGAGTGCCTGGCACCGTGCTCCACCTTTGCCTCTTCCTGAGGGCTGCAGAGTGCCAGCAATTTGTGATATATGCTTTCCCACTCTCTACACTTCTTCACCCACACTCAGCCTTCTCTGCTTCCTTCTGACACAGTCTCTTGTCCAGAAACCCCAGCCTGCACTAGCTGGCTCTCTGAGTACCATTTGTTGGCTGCTGGTGTTGCTTCTTTTATTTTCACTGCTTCTTTTGATTTCTTGCTTGCCTCTCACCTCCTCCCCTTCCTTTTGCTCAAGTGCCTGGCTCCGTGCACCATCTTTGCTTCTCCTTGAGGGGCTGTGGAGCTCCATTCGGGTGTGGAGCTGCTTCCCGGTCTGGGCTACTACGCTGGTAGGATCCCGGGCTTTTGTTCGTTTGTTCATTTTGAATTGTTTGTCTGTTTTCTTTTCCTTTTCTTGAGTTGGGAGCCCTTTCTGGCCAGGTGGAGCTGCATGGCAAGGAACTCCCATTGAGCTTCCACAGACGTGAGGAGGGATCCCTGAGAGCATTTCTTTTTTTGTTGGTTTTTTTTTTTTTTCATTTTTTTGGGGGCCTTTCTTGTTCTTTCTTTTTTTTTTTTTTTAATTTGTTTTGTTTTCTTTTCCCTCTTTTTTCCTTTTTGTCTTTCTTCATTGCTCAGTCTTTCATCTTTCCATATCTTCCTTCTCTTTCTGATCCCAGAATACCAGGCATTGTATACCTCTACGCCTTCTAGCCAGGCTGTAGTGCAACACCTGAGAGCGAATTCCCCAGACCTCATACCTGCATCAATGGGATCCCTGGGAACATTGCAGTTCTTTAACCTATCTGCTTTTTATTTATTCATTCTTTTCTTTTCTTCCTCTTCCCCTTTCTGTTTTTCTCCATTTCATAGTCTCTCATCTCTCCATTCCAACGGCAAGCTACCCAGCATTCTTTTTTGTTAGTTTGCATGTTTTTGGCTCCTGTTCCTCTCTCCTCTCTCTCATATCCATCTTGGCTCCACACATAACAATCTCCCCCCTGCATCTTGCCTACCTGCACTGTGCGCTTGACATCACACCAACAAACAGCACAGGCACGGCCCACTGGAACCTACCCAGCACTGATTACCAACCCGCCCTGGTGGCTGTAGTGAGTGCCACAAACAACCAGTCCCAGTGGCTCTATTCAGCTAGACCTGCCTTGCTATACCATATATGAGTGACTGACCCTGCCAGTTGGAGAAGGAGGTGAAAAGTATTGAGTACACAGATGAGCAAACAACAAAGAGCACACAGTCTGCCTGCTCAGACATAGTCAAATTTTTTTTTTAAAAAGGGAGAGAAAGAAACAAATCTACAATCAATAAACGAGAAAAATAACTACTGAATGCCCCGAAAACAGCAGACAATATCAAAACATTTACAAAAACTGGACAAGACGGTTCTAGTAGGCATCCAAAATAAAACACCAGATGACTCTCCTGCAGAAGAAAATGCACTAGAACTACCTGATAGGGAATTAAAATCTTTAATACTCAGAATTCTCCAAGAACTAAGGGAAAAAGCTGACAAACAGGAGGAAAAAATAGACAAATTCATGGAAAATACAGACAAAAAATTGGAAGAATTCAGGAAGATGATGCAGGAACAAAATACCAAAATAAATTCACAACTAGTAATTATACAAAAACATCAACTAGAAATCCAAAAGATAAACAACAAGATTTCAGAAATGGATGATGTCATAGAAGGGCTGAGAAGCAGATTTGAAACGGTGGAAGACAGGATCAGTGGAACTGAAGACAAACACTTGGATACAACTCTGTTTCAGGAAAACTCAGAAAAAAGAACAAAGAAAAATGAAGAGACCCTGAGAGATATGTGGGACACAAATAAAAGCAAAAACTTACGAGTGATTGGCATACCAGAACAGGGGGAGAAAACAGAAAACACAGAGAGGATCATTGACGAACTGCTGACAGAAAACTTCCTCAATATCATGAAAGATGAAAAGCTGGCCATCCACGCTCAACGAACCCCATATAGAAGAGACCCCAAAAGGAAATCAAAAAGGCATATCATATTCACACTCGCCAAAACCAAAGACAAACAAAGAATCCTGAGAACAGCTCATGAAAAACAAGAAGTCATACAGAGAAGAATCAATAAGACTGAGCTCAGATTATCTGGCAGAAACCATGCAGGCAAGAGGCAATGGGATGACATATATAAAATCTTGAAAGTAAAAAATTGTCAGCCAAGAATAATGTATCCTACAAAACTCTCGTTCACATTTGATGGTGAAATTAGGTCATTTCCAGATAAACAGAAAGTAAGGGAATATGTAAAAGTCAAACCAAACTTACAAGAATTATTAAAGGCAGTTCTTCGATCTGAGGACAAACAGCTTCAGCTCACAGGCAGAACCTAGGATGCAGGATCGTACGAGCCAGATACCAATCTAGGAAATGAACTCTCGAGGACTATCCAAAACCAAAAGAAATACAACAGAGAATCAGAGCAGTTAATCAATAAATGACAACAACATCAAAACAATAAAAGAGGAAATAAACAGCATAGGTATAGAACCTTCTAATGGAGAGGAAGACAAGGCAATACCAAGTAATGGTAGACTGCTTCAAACTTAGAAAGATAAGGGTAAAATTTATGGTAAACACAAAGAAAGTTAACAAACCAACTCTAAAAATAAAGATGAAAAACATAAAGTCTCAGCAAAAACAAAGCCGACAAAAACAAAAGAAATGAAAAAAAAAATCCACAGTAACTCAGCACAAGAGAGTAAGAAGAACAAAGAAAACATCAGCACCACAAACAAAAGCACTACAAAATGACAGCAACAAACTCACATCTATCAATAATTACACTGAATGTAAATGGACTCAATGCACCCATAAAGAGATGGAGAGTGACAGATGGGATAAGAAAACAGAATCCATCAATATGCTGTCTACAAGAGACACACCTTAGAAACAAAGATGTGGATTTATTAAAAGTCAAAGGTTGGGAAATAATATCTCAAGCTCACAACTACAAAAAAAGAGCAGGAGTGGCAATTCTAATCTCAGATAAAATAGACTTTAAAACAAAATCTACCATAAAAGACAAAGAAGAACAATATATAATGATTAAGGGGATTTTCCATCATGAAGACATAACCATAATAAACATCTACGCACCCAATGATAGGACTCCAAAATACATAAAACAAACTCTAACTACACTGAAAAGAGAAATTGACAGTTCCACAATAATAGTAGGAGACTTCAACACACCACTCTCAGTAAAGGACAGAACAACTAAGAAGAAACTCAGCAAAGACACAGAATACCTAAAGGGCACAATCAGCCAACTGGACCTCATAGACATATATAGAAGACTCCACCCAACCACTGCAAAGTACATGTTCTTTTCCAAAGCACATGGAATGTTCTCCAGAATAGACCACATCTTAAGCCACAGAGCAATCCTCTACAAGATCCAAAACGTTGAGATAATTCACAGTGTCTTCTCTGACCACAACGCCATCAAGGTAGAAATTAACACTAGAAAGAACAAGGAAAAAAAATCAACTACATGGAAACTGAATAATACCCTGCTTACACATCACTGGGTAATAGAAGACATCAGAGATGGAATCAAAAAATTCCTAGAATCAAATGAGAATTAAAAACACATCATACCAAAACCTTTGCGACTCAGCAAAGGCAGTCTTCAGAGGACAATTTATAGCAATAGATGCACATATCAAAAAAAAAAAGGGACAAAATCAAAACATTAACTACAGAACTCAAACAAATAGAAAGAGAACAGCAAAAAAAGCCCACAACCACCAGAAGAAAGGAAATAGTAAAGATCAGAGCAGAAATAAATGAAATAGAGAATAGAAAAAAAAAAAATAGAAAGAATCAACAAAACCAAAAGTTGGTTCTTTGAAAGAATCAACAAAATCAACAAACCACTGGCCAGACTCACAAAAGAAAAACAGGAGAGGACACAAATAACCCAAATAAGAAATGAAATGGGGGACATTACAACAGACCCAACTGAAATAAAAAGGATTATAACAGAATATTATGAAAAACTATACTCCAACAAATTTGAAAACCTACAGGAAATGGATATGTTTCTAGAATCACACGGCCTACCCAAACTAACACAAAGTGATGTTGAAAATCTCAACAGACCCATAACAAGAGAAGAGATTGAAAAGTTAATTTAAAAACTTCCAACCAAAAAAAGCCCTGACCCAGATGGCTTTACTGGAGTTTTCTACAAAACATTTACAGAAGAGCTTGTACCAATACTATTCAAGATATTTCAGAGCATAGAAGAGGAAGCAACCCTTCCAAATTGATTCTATGTAGCTACCATCACGCCAATACCAAAACCAGGCAAAGACGTCACAAAAAAAAAATTACAGACCATCTCTCATGCATAACGATGCAAAAATTCTGAACAAAATTCTAGCCAATAGAATTCAGCATCATATCAAAAAAATAATACACCATGACCAAGTAGGATTCATACCCGGTATGCAAGGATGGTTTAACATTAGAAAATCTATCAACATAATTCACCACATAAATAAAAGAAAAGAAAAAAATCACATGATCATCTCAATTGACACAGAAAAGGCATTTGACAAAGTCCAACACCCATTCCTGATAAAAACTCTCAATAAAATAAGTACAGAAGGGAAATTTCTCAACACAATAAAGGGCATCTGTGCAAAACCACTGGCCAACATCATTCTTAATGGAGAGAGGCTGAAAACGTTCCCCTTGAAAACAGGAACAAGACAAGGATGCCCTTTATCACCACTCCTATTTAACACTGTGCTGGAAGTTCTAGCTAGAGAAATAAGGCAAGAAAAAGAAATAAAGGGCATCCAAATGGGTAATGAAGACGTTAAACTGTTCCTGTTTGCAGATGAAATGATAGTATACGTAGAAAACCCTAAAGACTCCATGAGAAATCTACTGGAACTAACAGAAAGATTCAGCAGAGTAGCAGGATACAAGATAAGCATTCAAAAATCAGTTGGATTCCTATACACCAGTAAGGAGAACGATGAAAAGGAAATCAGGAAAACAATACCATTTTCAATAGCCCCTAAAAAGATAAAATACTTAGGAATATATCTGACCAGGGATGTAAGAGACCTATATAAATAAAACTATAAAACACTACTGCATGAAACCCAAAAGGATCTACATAAATGGAAAAACATACCATGCTCATGGATAGGGAGACTCAACATTGTGAAAATGTCAATTCTACCCAAAGCAATTTACAAATACAATTGAATCCCAATCCAAATACCAAGAATATTCTTCAAAGTGATGGAAAAACTAATCATTAACTTTATATGGAAAGGGAAGAAGCCCCGAATAAGTAAAGCACTACTGAAGAAGAAGAATATAAGTTGGAGGACTCACACTACCTGACTTCAGAACCTACTATACAGCTACAATAGTCAAAACAGCCTGGTACTGGTACAATGACAGATACCTTGACCAATGGAACAGAATTGAGAACCCAGATAGATGTAAAGCCATCCACCTACGGTCACCTGATCTTCGACAAGTGCCCAAAGTCCATCAAATGGGGAAAAGACAGTCTTTTTAACAAATGCTGCTGGCAAAACTGGATATCCATCTGCAAAAAAATGAAACAGGACTCATACCTCATATCGTATACAAAAACTACTTGAAAATGGATCAAAGACCTGAATATAAAGCCTAAAACTATAAAGTTCTTAGAAGAAAAAATAGGACCAACACTTCAGGCCTTAATACATTGCATTAACAGGATACAAACCATAACCATGAACGCACAAACCGCAACAGATAAGCTAGATAAACCGGGATCTTCTAAAAATCAAACACCTATGCTCTTCAAAAGACTTCACCAAAAGAATCGAAAGAGAACCTACAGATGGGAAAAAATGTTTGGACAGTACAAGTCAGATAAAGGTCTAATCTCCATAATCTGCAAGAAAATACAACACCTCTACAATAAAAAGACAAATAATCCTATTCAAAAATGGGCAAAGGAAATGAACAGACACTTCACCAAAGAAGACATTCAAATGGCCAACAGACACATGAGGAAATGCTCACGATCACTAGCCATTAGAGAAATGCAAATTAAAACGACAATGAGATACCATCTCACCCCGACATTACTGGGACGAATCAAAAACACCGGAAAAAACAAATGTTGGAGGGGCTGTGGGGAGATCGGAACACTTATGCACTGCTGGTGGGAATGCAAAATGATACAAGCATTTTGGAAAATGATATGGTGCTTCCTCAGAAAGCTAGAAGTAGACATACCATTTGATCCAGCAATACCAATCCTAGGAATATATCCTAGAGAAATAAGAGTCATCACTCGAATAGACATATGCACACCTATGTTCATGGCAGCATTGTTCACAATAGCAAAACGATAGAAACAACCTAGATACCCGTCAACAGATGAATGGATAAACAAACCATGGTACATGTACACATTGGAGTACTATGCAACTAGAAAGAATAATGATGAATCTGTGGACCATCTCATAACATGGATGAAACTGGAGGACATTATGCTGAGTGAAATAAGTCAATCACAAAAGGATAAATATTGTATGAGACCTCTATTGAAAAAACCCATGAAAAAGTTCACACACAAAATGTAACAATCTTTGTTGGTTACCAGGGATGGGAGAGGTGGGGGGGAAATACTAAATAGGCAATAGATAAATGGTATCTTGGGTGAAGAGTGAGACAGTACACAATACAGGGGAAACTAGCACAACCTGTACAAGGAAAGGTCATGGAAGCCCCATAGACACATCCACACTCCCTGAGAGACTGAATTGCTGGGCAGAGGGCTGTGGGGACCATGGTCTCGAGGAACATCTAGCTCAATTGGCATGACACAGCTTATAAAGACAATGTTCTACATTGTACCTTGGTGAGTAGTGTCTGGAGTCTTAAAAGCCTGTGAGCTGCCATCTAAGATACTCCACTGCTCTCATCCCTTTGGGAGCAAGGGAGAATGAAGACAATAGGATACAAGGAAAAGATTAGTCCAAAGGACTAATTGTCCACAGCTACCAAGGCCTCCTCTGGACTGAGTCCAGTACAGCTAGATGGTGCCCGGCTACCACCACTGACTGCTCTGACCAGGATCACAACCGAGGGTTCTGGACAGAGCTGGAGAAGGACATAGAGCATAATTCTAACTCACAGAAGAAAAAAAAAGACCAGATTTACTGGCCTAAAGGAGACTGGAGAAACCTCGAGTGTATGGCCCCCAGACACCCCTTTAGCTCAGTGGGGAAGTTACCACCGAGGTTCACTGTTCAGCCTGGGAGTGGACAGCCCCGTAAAACCAAATGAGACTACCGAGGTACAGTAGTCCAGTGACAAGGGCCAGAAGGCAGAAGGGGACAAGGTAGCTGGTGATAGGGAACCCAAGGTTGAGTAAGAATATTGTTGATGTGTTGTGAGATTGTTAACGATTGTCATAGGGCAAGATTTGTAGTAACTGTTAAATGAGAAACTATTTTGTTCTGTAAGCCTTCTTCTTAAGTGAGAATAACAGCACAATTGGAGGAGCATAGTCAATGTCACCGAACTGTGTATGTAGAAATTTTTGAAACGGTGTATCTTTGGCTATGTGTATTTTCACCAAAAAAAAAAAAAAAAAAGAAAGGTTGAGAAGTTAGAGGGTTAATATGTTGTGAGGTTGTTAACCAATGTCATAAAACAACATGTGTACTACTGTTTCATGAGAAACTATTTGTTCTGTAAGCCTCACCTGAAGTACAATAAATTATAAAAATAAAATAAAATAAAATACATGAGACCAAGTCTCACCATCCCTGTTTCTAAGGCGCTTTCTAGCTGTACTTCTCCCAAGACAGATTTGTTCTTTCTTTTATTTGTCCAATATATTTCACCAATCCCATAATTTAAAAGTGTCCATTCTTCTCTGGACTTCTTTATTAATTGTCTAGCCTTTGAATGCATTTGAGACAATTGAAAATACCATGGCTTTTGTCAGGTGCACCTTAGTCTTCAAAGTGACATCTTTGCTTTTTAACACTTCATCCCTTATTGGCAATGATATCCCTCATTCCACCTCCTCTTCTGAATCCAGCTTGAATTTCCTGCAGTTCCCTGTCGACGTACTAATACAAGCACATTTGAATGATCCTCAGCAAAATTTTACTTGCGTGTGTTATTAATGCTATTATTCAATAATTTCCCCATTCTGTCCAATCATCTTTCTTTGGAATGGGCACAAATATGGATCTCTTCCAACTGGTTGGCTAGGTAGCTGTCTTCCAATTTTCTTGGCATAGATGAGTGAGCACCTCTAGCACTGCATCCATTTGTTGAAACATCTCAATTGGTATTTTGTCAATTCCTGGAGCCTTGATTTTCCCCGGTGCCTTCAGTGCAGCTTGGACTTCTTCCTACAGTACCGTCAGTTCTTGATCATATGCTACCTCCTGAAATGGTTAAACATTGACCAATTCTTTTTGGTACAGTGATTCTGTGTATTTCTTCTGTCTTCCTGAGATGCTTCTTGTGTCATTCAATATTTTCCCTGTAGAATTCTTTAATATTGCAACTGGAGGCTTGAATTTTTTCTTCAGTTCTTTCAGCTTGAGAAATGCCGAGCGTGTTCTTCTCTTTTGGTTTTCTAACTCTAGATCCCTGCACATGTCATTGTAATACTTCACTTTATCTTCTCTAACTGCCCTTTCAAAAGTTCTATGCAGCTCATTTCTTCTGTTCCCTTTAGCTACTCTGCATTCAAGAGCAAGTTTCAGAGTCTCTTCTGACATCCATTTTGGTCTTTTCTTTCTTTTCTGTCTTTTGAATGACCTTTTTCTTTCTTCATGTATGGTATCTTTGATGTCATCCTTCAACTTGTCTGGTCTTCTGTCATTAGTGTTCAATGGGTCAAATCTACTCTTGAGATGGTCTCCAAATTCAGGTGAGATATACTCAAGTTCATATTTTGGCTTTTGTGGACTAGCTCTAATTTTCTTCTGCTTTAACTTGAACTTGTATATGAGCAATTGATGGTGTGTTCCGCAGTCGGCCTTCTCCATTGTCTCTTTCCACAGATGCAGTCAATTTGATTCCTGTGTATTCCGTCTGGCAAAGTCCAAGTGTACAGTCACCATTTATGTTGTTGGAAAAAGGTATCTGCTGAAGAACAGCAAAGACACGAGGAAACTTTTAGCCCAAGAGACAGAAAGGGCCACATAAACCGGAGACTTCATCAGCCTGAGACCAGAACTAGATAGTGCCTTGTTACCTCAATGACCGCCCTGACAGGGAATGCAACAGAGAGTCCCTAAGGTAGCAGGAGAAAGGTGGGGTACAGAACTCAAATTCTAGTAAAAAGACCAGACTTAATGGTCTAACTGAGACTGGAGGAACCCCAGAAAGCATCGCCCCTGGATTCTCTATCTAACTAAACAATTTCTGAGGCCAACTCTTCCGATAAGGATTGGACTGGACTGTGGGACATAAAGTGATACTTTTGAGGAGTGTGCCTCTTAGCTCTGTTAGATACAAGAGACTAAATAGGCAGCTTTTGTCCAGAGGTGAGATGGGAAGGCAGAAAGGGTTAGGAGCTGGTTGAATGAACATGGGGAATCAGGGGTGGAAAGGAGGAGTGTGCTGTCACAGTATGGGGAGAGCAATTGCGGTCACATAACAATGTATGTATAAGTTTTTGTATGGGGGACAAAAGGTGTCTGTAATGAATAAGTCATTGCAAATAAATGTATAGCCTAAAGTAAAAAATCATAAACTCAGTAGATATGCAAAAAGAATGATTTTCAAGCAGCTAGATTGATTTTGTTAATTGCACTAGAGATTTCATCAGGGAAATACTATTTTTTATCAAGTATAAAAAAAGGGGTGGAGGCAGAAATCTAGACATACACCTGACCACTGCTATTTTCTGTGGTTCCCGTACTGCCTGTAGTGAAAAGCCTTAGGGCAGGAACAGCCTCCTAGAGCCAGTGTAGGTAGGCTTTTACTGTGTGAGCAAAAGAACAAGGAGAGTGGGAGCTGGTTAAATCTGGATATTTCTTTTTTGCCTCTACGCTTTACCTCAAAAACCTTACAAATGAAGTACAGTGGAATGATACTGTTACCAATGATAGCTAAAATTCTATTGAAGCATTGTTCTAAGCACTTTAAACAAATTAACTGATTGGCAGCTCGCAATAACCCCATGACGTAGGTACTATAAATTTTCCCATTTGACAGATCAGAACTGAGGAAGTCCAGATTAGTTATCCAAAGCATTACAACTAGTTAGTGACTTTGATTAAACATGTTCCGTCAAGCAGAGAGGACGGAGTAGTGACAACATAAGCGATGTAACAGTAGTTTTCATACCATGCTTCAAGGACGCCCTCAGTTGCCGCCCTACTTCACCTGGAGCAACTCCTCTTTAAAAAGAAAATGTTTAAAACCAATTTACATATTTAGCTTTTGCATAATATTTCACTGAAGAAATGATCCAGTGCCAAATCAAAGTTTAAATACCACTAATTTTACCATAATTATAATCGCCCTAGTGTTGAACATTTAGGCTAGCTCCATTGTTTATTGTTATAAGCATACTGCTATGAGCATCTTTGTACATAACATTTTCTTATTCCTTTTAATTGTTTTCTTAAATAAATTCTCTCTAGTTGGTTTAGGCCCAAAGGGCATGGAGATTTTTAAGTATTGCAAGCAGTATTGCCAAATTGCATTGTGTAAAGCAATTTACAATGCCAGTGTCAGTGTGAACATAGTTGCTCTTTGCCTATTGTCCAACAGTAACAGCTTTGAAAAAACAAACAACAAAATCAGAAACAAACAAACAAAAACACCTAGAAACATAAATTAGTGTTTTTGTATCACCTTAATTTAAAAGGGGAGCCCTGGTGACGCAGTGGTTAAGAGCTCTGCTGCTAACCAAAAGCTCAGCAGTTTGAATCCACCAGCCGCACCTTGGGAAACCTATGGGGCAGTTCTACTCTGTCCTATAGGGTCGCTATGAATCGGGACTGACTTGACGGCAAGGAGTTTGGTTTTTTTTGTTTGTTTAATTTAAAAGGTAAGTTTCATACCCTGCCTCAAACTGGAGGTTAATGTGGCTGTGTGGATTAGCAGCAGGGAATTTTAGCTCACTGAATTACTGTAATGGGTGGCTGGAGAATTAATGAGAAAAAAGGTGTTAGCTCTGAATAAGAAGTTTCTTTAGGTAGAAGAACTCCAGGAGCCATTTACAAAGGTTTATTCATGGACCACAGGAAAGGTAAGCGCCTCTGGTCCTCCTGAAATCGTGAGGGACCATCCTTGAGGGGCCCTGACATAGGAAACTAGACTTTGCCCTATCTATCTCCAAAAGATAGGGCAGATTTGAATCAGTGCTGCTCATTCCTAAGGCTCTACTGGGGAAATGTTACTGTATTTAACACACGTAGATAAAACCAACAAAAAGAAAACAAACCAGTTGCCCTTGAGTTGGTTCCGAACCCATGTGCTGAAGAATAGGACTAGCTCTATAGGATTTTCAAGGCTGATTTTGCCAGGCCTTTCTTCCAAGGCACCTCTGAATGGGTTTGAACCATCAGCCTTCAGGTTACAAGTTGAGTGTTTAACTATTTGCACCACCCAGGGACTCCTAACACACACAGATAGGAGTTTTAAAATACCACATTATCAAATTTGGTAAAGGGTAAGACAGTACACAATACTGGGGAAGCCAGCACAACCTGTACAAGGAAAGGTCATAGAAGCTCCACAGTCACATCCGTACTCCCTGAAGGGCTGAACTGCTGGGCAGAGGGCTGTGGGAACTTGTCTTGGGAAACATCTAGCTCAATTGGCATAACAGAATCTATAAAGAAAGTCTTCTGCATCCTACGTTGGTGAGTAGCATCTAGGGCCTTAAGAGCTCGTGAGCAGCCATCTAAGATACTCCACTGGTCTCACCCCTTCCAGAGCAAGGGGGAATGAAGAAAACAAGATAGAAGGGAAAGATTAGTCCAAAGGACTAGTGGACCACAACTACCACGGCCTCCACCAGACTGAGTCCAGTACAACCAGATGGTGCCCACCTACCACCACTGACTGGTCTGACTGGGATCACAACAGAGGGTCTCGGACAGCGCTGGAGAGAAATGTAGAACAGAATTCTAACTCACAAAAAATGACCAGACTTACTGGCCTGACAGAGACTGGAGAAACCCTGGGAGTATGGCTGCTGGACACCCTTTTAGCTCAGTAATGAAGTCACTCCCGAGGCTCACCTTTCAGCCAAAGATTAGACAGCCCCATAAAAGAAAACAAGACTAATAGCGTCCAACAGTCCAGGGACAAGGACTAGAAGCAGGAGGGGACAGGAAAGGTAGTAATAGGGAACCCAAGGTTGAGAAGGGACAGTGTTGACATGTCGTGGGGTTGTTAACCATTGTCATAAAACAATATGTGTACTGTTTAATGAGAAACTCTTTGTTCTGTAAACTTTCATCTAAAGTACAATCAAAAATTTTAAAAAAGACAAACAAAAAACAAAACCCCACATTATCAAATACAAAGAAAAAAATGAAAGAAATCACTCATATTCCTGCCCCCATGGCAATAACAACTATTAACATTTTTGCCTTTAGGTATTAACAAAATGAATCAATAGTGAGTTTTGATCTTATAAAGTTTAGATAATTTGTTTTAATTTTTAAGAAATTGGATAATGCAGTAGAGAATTTAGAGAACCCAATAAACTGGGTGTAACTCCATGCTTGTAAATTCCAGGTTTGTAGTAGTTTACATTGCACTCTATAATATACACAGTAAAAGTTGCTTTCTATCCAAAAGCTCTAGTTTACTTCTCTCAGTCAAACATGTAAACCCTCCAACTGGCATCTTTGCCTGCAAGCCCAGATGAGAGGACAAAGAGTGACGGTACTATTTCCTTACCTCCACCTGATAGCACCAGTGGCAGGGTGGTGCCACATGGTTGAAGAATGTTACAGAGAGCCCTGGTGCTAAGCTCTCTTCTCATGAAACAGAGACATGCAGTCTAAGGTGTTACACTGATGCCAACATTAAGGTTGGAACAAACAGGGAAAGAATATGTTTTTCTTTATTAAATATGGGTTCGAGTAGATGCCAAGATTTTAACTGTCACAAGTTGTAAGTTTGCCTTTTTTCACCAATAAGTTGATTTTAACTTTGACTGTATGGGAAATGGTAGTGATTGGACTAATGAGGTTATAGAATTCTTAGACCTCACACACTGGCACTCAGACCCCCAGTGTGAACCTGAATGTTGTGTGTGCAACATGAGGGGCTCTGTTGATGCACAAACTCTTCTTCATGCCCGTTGCCCTAGTTCAAGCGTTTATTATCATAACCTCCCAACTCTCTTGCCTTCACTCCAACCACCTCATCATCATAACAATCATCTCTCTAAAAACACAGAGCTGGTGATGTTCTTCCCTGGGTACACACCTTTCATGAGGGTTACACTGCTGAAAGAGCAGCGCTCAAACACCTTTGTCTTGCATTTAAGAGCTTTCACTCTCTGGCTCCAGCCCATTTTTCTAGACGTATTTCCTGTCACTCTGCTGCCTGTTCCCCTGTGTTCTGGTGCTTCCAGACAACCTTGCCATTGTCTAAACAAACTCTGTTCTTTTCTGCCATTGCTTTTGCTCATGCTTTCTTCTCTTCATGAAATTCCCTTTCTCTATTCCTGTCCCTTTAAGGTCCAGCAAAAATGTAGCCTCTACTATGAAGACTTCTTTGACCACTTCTCTCCATTGGGCAGAACTAAGAGCTTTTTCAGCTCTCCTCCTATGTACTGTGATCATAGCACTACCCACCTTGTAACAGAGTTCTTTGTATTTGTGTGTACCACTCCTGGCCAACTGCAGCTCTTCAGGGGCAGTGGTGTGTCTTATTCATGTTTGTGTCCTAGAACTAGCACAGCACAGTGTCAGACACGTAGTAGGTACATGTTTAATATTTTTTTAATGAATGCATTCATTTGTAATGGATTATGGGCACTGGTAAATTAATAAAAATAATAAATAATGGTTTATTAAAACAGTAAATATTATTTGTTAAAATAATAAATATATTTTATTTTTGTTATATTAATGCTTATAAAATACTAAATATTTATGTATTTAGATATTTATATTATAAAAAATAATAAATACTGATTATTCCTGATGTTTGTTATTTATTTATTTTACCATCCTTTCTTGAGTCCCTGCTGTGTGCCAGGCACCCTGACGGACACTGGCCCTCGAAGATGAATAAGACATAGCTCCTGACCTGAAAAGGCCCACAATCTTGTGAGGGAGATAGACATGTATGTATGAATTATGTTAATTTATTTATTTTATAAAATAGAAAAATTTTCTTAAATTTGGATTTTTTTTTATTGCTTGAAATGAGAGTGGATAGTGGCATGTTAAATGTGTAAGTAGCAAAAACATATAAAGTATATCTACTTTCTGGTCATTACTATTCAGAAAAGTTATGCTTAAGAGTATTTCCTCTTTTCTGTGCCAGCAAGGGCACAATCCTGGCTGTTTCTGCTGGGCGTGCTGCAGATTTAGACTCTCTCCCATTTCGACCACATGCAGCCAGCCCCACAGTGGACTAGGATGCCTGGGAGAAGAGAAGTGGTGTTAAGAATACAGAAAGAAAGCCTGCTTCCTTTGCTGCCAGAACTCTGCTGAGATTCTGTACTGTTCCAAGAATCCATAGTACTAGCAGCAAAAACAATGGTATCTCCACTCATGTCCTCAGCCTTTTCCCAGTAAAGGTAGAACATCAATCAGAATTCAACAAGACAACCAGAAGACAGCCTTGCATCAGTCTTTGATTTCAGTATAAGCCTATCTTATAGGGTTGGAGTGTTTGCTATAGCCTTCCTCTAAGTGGTCCAAATGATAACAAGGAGTCCTGGTTATAAATGCACCATGACATAAAAAGAGAGAAAGTGAGATATTCAACTGGCATTTTGTAAAGGTCAGAGGTTACTACAAAAGGACTTGTACAGAGACAAGAGTCATTCTTCTACTACACAAAGAGGAAAATCCACATGCATAGGATCATAAGACTAGAAGGGATGTCAAGAGGTTAGGTAGTTTAGGCTTTGCTTCTGAGCAGTAAGACAACCAAGAGAAAATAGAATGAACCCATTAAACCTGTTCCAATTTTAGAAGTCATTGTTTTCCAAGCAAATGGCTTGCTTATCTCCTGTATGTTATGTGAGCTGATGTTCTAGAATAGACCATTTTTTGAAAAACATTTTAGAATTTCCTTACCTGTATTGCTAGTTTTCTTTGCTCAACTCTTGAGAGTGAGTTTATTAAATTATAAAAGATAATATAGTGCTTGATTTATTGTATCATGACATTCGCTATGAAGTCGATGACCTTAAAAAATACCATAGAAACCAATGTTCCTATTAGAGGATGAAATGTACTGTTTGTCTTCTCTGGGGCAGAGGAGTAAGTGTTGGCTCTGTTGTAAATGCAAAGCCACGGGATATATAAAATAGTGAAGAATCAGAAAAGTTTTTTGTGAAGATATTTAGCAAAGCAATGATGAGCTCTTCACAATGTAAGTAATATTATTTGTTTACCAGCCCTTCTGTGGTATTATTTTCCACTCTTTTAATGTATCGTCTTTCTTTCCCTTATAGAAGTCCAATACAGCTTCTAAAAAAAAAACAAAAACAAACAAAAAAAAAACTGATGCTTTTTGCCACCATTTTCCAGAAAAACCTAACAAGCACGTGGGAAAGGTACTGTGTCAATCTGTGATGTAGAAATCTACAAAAGTTGATCTAGATAATTACAGAAACAGTAAGTTTTGGCTTGATAATTAAAGACAATGACTTACATGAGGATGGATGATAGACTAGGAACTATGTCTGAGATCAGAAAGCTTTTTGAGATGGATTTAGGAAGAAGGCCTCAAGAAACATACTCAGAGTAGGCATCGCATGAAGGTGTGCCTCCTCATTTTTACGAAAGACCTTTGAACTGTTCAGAATTGTGGTAAGCAAAATAATGGTCCCCAAAAGATGCCCACATTCTAATCCCCAAAACCTGTGAATATGTTCTCTTACATGACAACAAGGACTTTACAGATGTGATTAAAATTTTAAACTTCAAAATGGGAAGGTTATCCCAGATTATCCATGTGAGCTCAATCTAATCACATGAAGCTCTAAAAGTGGAGAACTTTCTTGACTGTGGCTAGAGAAAGAGATGTGACAAAGGAAGTGTTACCACAATAACTCAGATTGGAGCCGACTGCCGCAATAGCCAATTCTGAGACAGGGGTGAGGTGAGCAGCAAGAGTTTTATTATATATCGATATATAGGAGACAGAGGGGAATAGATTCCTCCAAAACCTGTCTCCCTCAACTGGAGACAGGCTGAAGGCTTTATAGGGACAGGATTATGAGTCTTAGAAGTTTGTGTTAGTTCCCTCTTGAGCTGGTCACGTCCTAGATGAGTTAATCTTTTACTGGCATTCTTGGGGGTTATCTGGTGACTTCCTGGTTTTCTTGTCACAGGATGGGTGCTTTGTTCTGTTTTTCATTCCTAGATCATTATCACTTGTTTGCCACCCTCCAAGGAGGAACATCGGTTAATCTTAAACTTTTTATAGAGCCTGGAACAAGAAGGAAAGAAAAGATCATGAGACAATGTGGAGGTTTAGCAACGGGGAGTAATAATAGTGAGCCGGACCTATGCAGCGTCTTCCAATCCCCCCTTTTATTGGAAGTTTCTCAGTCTTGGGAAACAGGGTGTCACTTGTTTTCTGACTACTTCCTGCTGGTTAGGGGGCATCGGCTGGAGTGAGAAACCTCCCAGTATCGACTAGGGGCCATAGACGGGGGGTGAGTTATAGTGGAAATTGGCTACATCTTGGTGAATTAGATGACATGAATCCCCAGACCTGAAAAAGGGGCATCCTGACTTAGCAGGGTAAAAATTTCTCCATCCTTAAGGGTATTTGTAGTTCCTCTTGTCAATATTTTTTCCTAAAACAGGGAACACAAAAACAAACTAGAATAATCACTATTCCTAAGGTTATTAAGGCAGTTAACCAAGGTACCACGGAAGGAAAGATGCCGGAGAACCAGCTCCATGCATCTTCTTGTCTCGATTTGGGGTCTGTCCATTTAGTTACCTTATGAATGGTGTTTAACCCTATTTCAACTTCTCCTGTAGTATTTATCCAAGTGCAGCAGGATTTATTTATTATAGCACATACACCTCATGCCTTTGCCAATAAGAAGTCTAAGGAAATTCTGTTGTCAAGGACCACTTCGACCAGGGAGTTCAAAGAGGTTTGTTGGGCTTTGAGTGCTCTCTCAGTCCCAAGAGCTAATAGGTGAAGGGTATCTGATAAATTTCTGATAGCCATTTCCATGTGGTATACTCCTAATCCTGGGATAATCATTCTTAAGAACCACCACCCAAATCCAGTCTTCTCTAGGATAGGGTTGTTATTTGTCCCTGTCACCTCCAGGGAGACAGGATCTAGGGAGAAGATATCTTGTCTCTTCCGAGGGATCTTTACAATCGCCTGGGTGGGTGATGGATGCATCTGAGTAGGGAAAGTTAGGAACCTCAAAGTGCATTGCCAACATAGTGAATTCCAGTCAGACATTGGATAGCCTATGTGTAGGGTGATGCCTTTGGGAAGGGGTTCTCTCTAGTGGGTATGCTTTTCCCCCACATGGAAAGGAGTACCCTGATGGGGCACACAAGGACCAATTTCCATTAGAGCTATCTGGGATGCTAGTGTTAATATGGGGCAATTGGGGAACGACTAGAGATTGATTACATGATGAGAGAAGTTGAAAATCTCGGAAAACTTGTTGGGCTACCTTTGTCTGGGGATCTTGTGATTTAATTACCCATTTGCTCCCTGAAGTATGGTTATAAAGCTCGGCGAGAGAGAGACAGGGTATAGAAAATGGGTATTGAACAAGCCTTGCTTGTATTGGATCTTTTGGGGCAGTATGGGTTAGGATGCAATTGGGTATATCTTTGTTGTAGTCGAAAACTGGGGCTGCTAACAGACTTAAGGGAGCTCCTGATCGGGGGAGGTGATGGCACACCCAGCAGTTGCTAAGGTTCCCTCCTGTAGTCACTGCTTGGGATGGGTGACTAGGCTGTTGGATGCCCAGTCCCATTCATCTGGAAGATGGGCAGGTTCTTGTTACCCCACGACAACAACTTGGATTCCCTCTCCTCTGCTGATCTCAGCATCTTGGGGTGACCCCTTTTTATACTTTACACGATAGTATGTTCCAGTGTCAGATAAGGTTATATCTGAAACCATCGTTGAAAAGTCCCAATTGTGTGACTGAGTGGTATCAACCATAGGTGCTACCTGGTTGGAGCCAGTGGTCCTGAAGTCCCAAACAGTCATCTGTCCTCTTTCAGTCTCTTCCATCATCCACTTAACTGGACCTACTGGAGTTAGGGATGATACTACACATGGGAGGGTTAAAGTGTCTCCAACCTGCAGGGTTAGCACTCCCCTGGCTTGTAGAACCACTGGAATTTTTCCCATCCACACTTCCTGGAGAAGTAAAAAGAAAACAAAAAACAGGGTTAGGGCCATTATTCTGTAAGTTTCTTGAGCTTGTATTTCAGATCTTGAATTGGAGTGCAGGAATACGGTGGTTCTTTGACTTCTCCTCTTTCAGGTGGAGGTGCTTTCTCCCTCGAGTGATGCACCCACGCGACTACTCCTGCTAATTTCAGAGATGAGTGGGTGGTCAGGAGAACTTCAAAAGGTCCTTCCCACTTAGGGGCCAGTCGATCTTCTGGGTGTTGATTCTTCCAGGTTTTCAACAGGACTCCATCTCCTGGGTAGAAACTATGAAGGGGAATGTCAGAAGGAAAAGACAAGCAGGAAGAAGCATATTGATTAACAGTGTTTATGACGGTTTCCAGAGAATGGACCCAGTCTTTTTTCTCCACCTCGGTCATTACAGAGGTAGGGAAAGTCAACTTTTTCAGGAATGGTTTCCCATATATTAATTCATAGTGGTTTAACCTGAGCCCGCTTGGAGCGGCTACCCGGATTCTGAGCAGGGCAATGGGCAAAACTTGTATCCAAGTGGAGTTTGTCTCTTGGCAAAGTTCTGCCAAGGTCTTTTTCAAAGTATGATTCATCTTTTCACTTTTTCCAGTTGATTGTTGTCTCCAAGCTGAGTGTAACTTCCAGTTTGTATCTAAAGCCTTACTGACGTCTTGTGTAATTTTTGCCATAAAACCTCCTCCATTAACACTTTGGACTGATGTTGGTAGACCGAAACGAGGTATGATTTCTTTGAGTAAATTTCTTGGTCACTTCTTGGGCTCGTTCAGTCCAACAAGGGAAAGCCTCTACCCATTCCAGAGTAGGTGTCCACGAAGACCAACAAATATCTGAAGTTCCCATGTGCCCGGGGCATCACTGTGAAATCCACTTGCCATCTTCTCCCATGTTTGTTCCCTGATGTTGGAGTCCCAGTTCCATCGGGTGGGGCACAGTCTTCGGGTTGTTTCTTGCGCATAGGCGACATCTCTTTGTAACATCCTGGATGGCTTTTAGGGTATTTGGCCCAGTGACCACCTGCTAGATCCATTCGAGATCTGGTCTCTCCCATAGTGAGTCTCTTCATGTAGAGTTGATACTATAGCATATACTTGGGCCTCTGGTAACAGTACTTTCCCTCAGAGTTCATCAGCCACTTAGAATGAGAAGTGAGGTGATATCCCCATTCTTTTGTCCTATCCAGGTCCTAGGTGGTGTAAATGGGTGTGGGAAGGTTGGCAGGGTCCAGATGAGGGATCAAGGCCATCTCTGTTCCCATCCCACCTCCTCGCATTGCAGCCTTCTTTGCTTCTGGGTCGGCTTTTCAGTTCCCTATTGCCTTGGGAGATTGTCCCTTCTGATATCCAGGACAATACACTACTGCCACCTGAAGGGGATCATTAACTGCCTCAGGAATTCCAGGATTTCTGGTATATGTTTTATTTCTTTGTTGGCCCATGTCAGGAGTCCCCTCTCTTTCGACAAGGCACTGTGTGAGTGAAGGACCAGCTGGGCATATTTACTGCCCATATACACAGTTATGAGTCTTCCTGCTCCTAGTCACAGGACTCGCCCAATGGCTATGAGTTCCACCTTTTGAGTTGAGGTGCCGGCAGGAAGTGGAGCTGCCTCTAAGACCTCAGTTCATGTTACCACTGCATATCCTGCCTTGCGATGTCTTTCATATAGAAAACTACTGCCATCCGTATACATTTCTATTTCTGGATCAATCAAAGGGACATCTGAGAGATCTGCTCTTCTAGAATAAACTGCAATTATCTCCAAGCAATCATGTATAGGAGCATCTTCTGAGATGGGCAGTAGGGTGGCAGGGGTCAGGGAAGAGACAGCCTTTAAGATTACATTTGGGTTATCTAGCAGGATTGCCTGATATCTTCCCATTCATCCTGCCGTGAGCCAAAACTTCCCATTGTGTTCTAAGAGGGGTAGAACAGTATGTGGTGTATTGATTTTTACCTTTTGTCCAAGAATGAATTATTCAGCTTCTTGCAACAGGTCGCATGCCATGGCCATGACAGAGGGAGCATCCCCGGGCCATGCTGTCCAACTGTTTGGAAAAATAGGCCACCGGTGGCCTGGCTGGTCCCAAGGTTTGAGTTAGTACCCCCACAGCAATTCCCTATCTTTCTTATACAAACAGTTCAAAAGGTTTTCGGACGTCAGGCAATCCCAGTGCCAAAGCTGTCATTAATTTGCACTTACTTTTCTCAAAAGCCTGTTGCATTCTTTGGTCCATAGTAAAGGCTCTTTTTCTTCTCCTTTTAGGGCCTCATATTAGGGTTTTGCCATAAGTCCAAATCCTGGTATCCAAACCCGCAAAATCCAGCCATCCCAAGGAAACCCCTAAGCTGCTGCCTAGAGGTGGGAGGTGCCACCCACACGATAGCTTCTGATCGATCCTGGAGAAGACCCTGCTGCCCCTGTGATATTTGAAATCCCAGATATTACACTTGTTGTTGGGATATCTGGGGCTTTTTCTTGGAAACTTGATACCCACACTCAGTCAAATGATTCAAAACCAATATGGTATTTTGGTCGGAGTCTTCTCTAGTCTCACTTGCTATCAGGATATCATCGACATATTGTAAGAGAAGACCTCTTTCTAGCCTCAGTGCCCTCAAGTCTTTGGCTAGTATTTCCCCCCAAATAGTGGGGGAATTCTTGGATCCCTGGACCAGAACCTGCCATGTGAGATGTCTGTTAGTCCCAGTCTTAATATCAGTCCATTCAAAGGCAAACAGAGGCTGAGATTCGGGGTGTAGATGAATGCCAAAGAAAGCATCCTTTATGTCCAATACCAAAAACCAAGCACATTGACCAGGTATAGTAACCAAGAAGGTATATGGATTGGGCACAACCAGATGAATATCCTCTACTATTTGGTTGATTTTCCTTAAGTCTTGAAAAAACCAATATTCCCCTGCCCCTGGTTTCAACACTGGTAGGATAGGGGTGTTATATGGAGATCTGCAGAATTTTAAAAGTCCAATTTCTATGTATCGATAAACTAATGGTGCAATTCCTTCAAAGTCTTCTTTACGGAGGGGGTATTGCCTTTGGTTTATAACAGGTGTTCTGGGTATCAAGGTTATTTTAACCAGTGAGGATGATTTAGCTTGCCCAGACTTTTCTGATGCCTAGACATCTGGATTCACCTTTTGTTGAATATGGAAAACAATGCCACTAAGTGTCACTATTTCTTCTTGTGCAAGGCGCATGCATTTTCAGGAGGGGTCTGTACCAGTATTTGGGATGGTTTGAAAGTGATTTGGGCTCCCAGTTTCGACAGGAGGTCCCTCCACAAAAGGGGGACTTGGCATTCCGGCATATAAAGGAACTCACGATACAACAATTTCTTTCTAACTTCACAATTAACTGGTTGGAGAAGACATCGGGTGGTAAGCTTCCCTGAGACCACCACCCCCGGAGCAGTGGGAGGACTAACGGGATAT
This sequence comes from Dugong dugon, assembly GCA_030035585.1. Lineage (NCBI taxonomy): Eukaryota > Metazoa > Chordata > Mammalia > Sirenia > Dugongidae > Dugong > Dugong dugon. The sequence goes on from CM057474.1 coordinate 45,532,043, forward strand.
TTGGCTGTGTTCAAAACTGAAAAAGTGAATCCCGTATCAGAATAAAGTCAATAGGGTGCTCTCCCACCTTTAGGGTCACCCAAGACTCAAGGTGGGAGATAGTTAATGAAGGTTCTAGCCCCTGGCCCCCTCCTTCTGAATTGTCTCCCTACAGGGCCCCTCCTAATAGGCTTGGAGGGTGGTGGGTCATGGCCATCTTTCGCTGGCTTCTGGATATTCTTGTTTTCAGTGTCCATGCTTTTTACAGTAAGCACACTGGGCTGGTCCCAGGGGTGCCCCCATCCCATGCCCTGAGATTGTCCACCTGGCCCCCTGTTTTTCCCTCAGACTGGAGGGGCTAGGGCAGCTGCCAGTAGGGCCAGTTTTTGCTTCATTTTTTGTTTTTCCTTTAACTCTACCACCTGATCTCTATTACTGAAGGCCTTAAAAGCAATCTCAATTAATTGCCCTATGGACATCTCAACTCCTCCCTCTAACTTCTGCAACTTCTTCTGAATATTAGGAGCACTTTGGGAAATAAAGTCATATTTAGAAGCTGGGAATTGTTAGGCTCCTCAGGATTTATATTGGTGTATTGGTGGAATGCACCTGTCGTCACTCTCTCTAAGAAAGTGGGTTGGTCTTCCCTTTCCTTTGAATGACTTCCCTAACTTTTTGTGAGCTTTTGGGCTTAGGGGCCTTTCCTTAGTCCAGTAATAAAAGAATCCCTGTACAGTTGAGGTCTATCCACCCCCTCCTCTCGGTTATGATCCCAACCTGGGTCTCTTGTTGGAATGGCCTCCATTCCCCAAGGTCGGGTGTCATGGATTGAATTGTGTTCCCCCAAAATATCTGTCAACTTGGCTGGGTCATGATTTCCAGTATTGTATGATTGTGTATCATTTTGTAATCTGATGTGATTTCCTTATGTGTTGTAAATTCAGTCACTATAATGTAATAAGGTGGATTAGAGGCAGTTATACTGATGAGGTATACAAGATTGGATAGTGTCTTAAGCCAATCTCTTTTGAGCTATAAGAGAGAGAAGTGATCAGAGACAGATGAGAACCTCATACCACCAAGAAAGCAGTACCGGGAGCAGAACGCGTCCTTTGGACCTGAAGTTCCTGTGCTGAGATGCTCCCAGACGAAGGGAAGACTGATGCATCACAAGGACCTTCCTCCAGAGCCAACAGAGAGAGAAAGCCTCCCTCTGGAGATGATGCCCTGAATTTGGATTAGTAGTCTACTGGACTGTGAGAGAATAAACTTCTCTTTGTTAAAGTCATTCACTTGTGGTATTTCTGTTACAGCAGCATTAGATGACTAAGACATCAGGTTAATGTGTTCAGATTACGGAGCCTATTGACCTCCTTTCAAGTCTGTTCTAACACCATGCAGTGCTCCTCTGAAGTCAATAAAGTAGTTAAAAGGGCCTGTATGTCTGCCTAAGTGGTGCAGTGAGTAGAGAAAATGGAGAAGAATAATTCTGTCATTCTATTTGGGTCACTACGGTATGGGTTTGTGTGTTATGATTCTTCCAATTATACAAATCGGAAGTAGCGAATGTACTAGCACCATTCCTCAAGGCCTTCCCTCAGCGTCCATTCTAGCTGGGATCTCTCTTGAGGGAAATTGCCATGCCTGAACCCCGACGGCGCCCTCACTGAAAACAGTTCCCTGACAGGTGCGTGTGTGTGGAAGACCATACCCAATGAAGTCGAACTCTTACTTCCTGATTCCCTCCTTCGTCAGTTTCTCCCAATCTGGCCAAACTAGAATCAGGCTCAGACCTTCTGGTGGGGGATTCTACCGTCATTCCTTGACCTGACATGTCGGCTTCTATTGCACCTTCCCTGTATGAAGGAGGAGGAGCCGAAGCAGTTGTCAGAGCTAATCCTTCCAAAAGGGGATACTCCAGTGAGGATTCGAGAAGCACTTTTGCCTTCAGCTTTCCCTGGAAAAGAACCTGGTTAGATGGATTCAAAGTTTGATAGAGAGACATGAAAGCTTGAATATAGAGAACTTTGTCCCATTTTTTCCCCTTCTACAAAACAAGTCAAGCTGAAAAATCGTGCCATAAGCCGAAGACTCATTTTAGGGCCAATGTTCCTGGTCCCCTAGCTGGTATTGGCTCCATACATTGTTACATAAGCATATCATTTTCTTCCCTGTTATAAGATGATAGCTATACTTCTTCCAGTTTGCTAGAATGCAGCCTAGAGGAGATTTGGTTGGGATAGATGGGCCTCCTCCCATAATGGGTGTTTTTCTTGAGCGCGCGTTTTTTTAATTTTTATTTTTTTACCAATGGGTGAGTCCTTCTTTTCTGAGCACAATCGTGATTTATTATATAGTCTATCTGAAAATCCACCTCCTTTCTAATTATGCTCAATTGGGTCAGAATTCCCTGAATTTCTATTCTGGGTTCCAACCTCCTCGGAGACATTTTTCTGGAATAATTTCTGCATGATTTTGCTCTTCTGATCAGGAAACGAGTTGTCAGCACTAAATAACTGGAAACAAAAGTAGTCGCCAATTTGGTGACAGGTTTTATACAGGTAAGGGTTAACACGACAATGACACAAGAACACTGCGGCTTCACAGGGACAAGTACACATAAAAAACAGTAAACAAGTGCAAAACATAATCCGACCGAGATGATGAAGGTGATCTCGGGAGCCTCAAACTCTCAGACAACCCCCACGGGCTGACAGAGGTGATCTTAGCAACCTCAACCTCCCAGACAATCTCTGAGGAATTTGAATGGTACACGCTATGGACATACAAAAATCCTGAAAGAAATGATGGAGATAATCTTGGCAGCCTCAACCTCTGAGACAACCTTTTCAGGTGAGGTGATCTTGGCAACCTTAATTCTCAGACAGTTTTAAGGATCTTTGGCACACTCTAGAGTCACCAGAAGTCCTTTCTTGCAATCCTACTCACAAGGTCAATCATCTGAGGCACCTCCCACCTCAGAAACCAAGGGCTCAAGTCCTGCTCCGGAATTCTCGGGCCCGCCCTATCTGCCCTGGCCCTGAGTGCAACAGGGAGAGGAGCTGCGAACTCACCTTGCGAACTCACTCCTTCCTATGCAAGTCTTGCTTTCTTTCACCCACTTCTTTTGGCACGGTTGGGGACCGGTGGTGCTGTGGCAGACCCAGGTCTGGCCAATAGTCTCCCTGGAAGCAAATGAAACCTCTCTCCGCCACTTGCTGGGAGACCTTTGATCAGCCCCAGGCCGTGCCCCAAAGCCACCACATGTCAAGCAGCTGGATTCCCCATATGGGCCACCAAATTTGTTACCGTGTTAACGCAGATTGGAGCCACCTGCTGCAATAGCCAATTCTGAGACAAGGGTGAGGTGAGCAGCAAGAGTTTTATTATATATAGATATATAGGAGACAGAGGGGAATAGATTCCTCCAAAACCTGTCTCCCTCAACTGGAGACAGGCCAAAGGCTTTATAGGGACAGGATTATGGGTCTTAGAAGTTTGTGTTAGTTCCTTTTTGAGCTGGTCATGTCCTAGTGAGTTAATCTTTTACTGGCATTCTTGGGGGTTATCTGGTGACATCCTGGTTTTCTTGTCACAAGACAGGTGCTTCGTTCGGTTTTTCATTCCTAGGTCATTATCACTTGTTTTCCACTCCCCAAGGAGGAACATCGGTTAATCTTAAACTTTTTATAGAGCTTGGAACAATAAGGAAAGAAAAGATCATGAGACAATGCAGGGGTTTAGCAACGGGGTGTAATAATAGTGAGGCAGACTTATGCAGCATCTTCCAGAAGCAGGGTCAGAAATTTGTTACACTGCTGACTTTGAAGATGGAGGAAGGGGGCCACAAGACAAACAGTTTGGGCAGTCTCTAGAGGCTGGTGAAGGCAAGGAAACGAATTCTCCCCTAGGGTCTCCAAAATGGAACACATCTCTGCTGACCACTTGATTTTAGTTCAGTGAGATCCGTGTTAGACTTCTGACCTTCAGAACTACAAGACAATAAATACATATTGTTTTAATTTACTAAAGTTGTGGTATTTTTTTTTTTTTACTGCAGGAATAGAAAACTAATACAGGAATACATTATGATAATAATTATCAATTCCTGACAAGAAAACTTAAGTCTGATTTATGGAACAAGGATGTAATTCACAGCTTGTTGTGGTTCTTCATAGGAATATTCTATTGGCAGGCAGATCCCATTCAATAGTGTGGCTCATTTGGAGGAAAGTAATACTTCTTTTGGAATAAGGAGAAAATAATATCTTCAGCCCCTGCCTGGGAAATCTGGAAAAGATCATACAAATTCTAGTGAAGGAAGCTGATTCTCACTTGGTGGGTGTAGTTCACTGCTGAGGACTAACATTTACTGATCACTTTATACAATATTTCTTTTCATCTTCAAAAGGATCCTGATTTGTACTACTCACATTTTGCATAAGTGGTAAGAAGTTAAGAGAAACTCCAGGTAAGATGTTAAAAGGTCTATCCAATAACTAAGAGAGGAAGAACTCAAAGCCTATCATGAGACCACGCAGGAATTCTCACTCATCCTCCAAACAAGTGCTTTTGTACCAAAAAGACTGGATCATTCTCTTTTCCATACTTGTTATGTATTACTGAGTATTGAAACACGATAAAAATTTCCTACAAAAGTTAGGTTTTGTATTCTATCTATGGAACAAAACCAGACATGTATCATTTTTCTACAACCATCATAAACAAAACTGTATTTGAACATAATAGAAAAAGAAGCAAAAATTTAGTTATCTCAGCCTCAGATTAGCTGGTTTTTGCTTTGAGTGTGTGTGTGTGTGTGTGTGTGTGTGTGTGTGTGTGTTTACCTTTTTCAGAGCAGGAACCTAAGCTCTGATGGAAACCATTAGCATATGTATTGTTTTATTCAAATAATTTAAGTTAGAGCAGCTACATGCAGGGATGTGCAACATTATAAATAAATATAGTCAAAATATACCCCAGTACATGTAAGACATTTTTTTCTGAACTGCTAGGAGCTATAAATAAGAAAGAAAGATAAAGATGTATTAATAAGCCATTAAAACATAATTACCAAAGTATTAAATATGTTATGTTTCAAATTTATTTGTGCCTTCCTTCTAACCTTACTAATTCAGATGTGAAGAGGAAGAATTTTTACAAATGAACTTTTAGCCTTACAACAGTTGCTGAACAGTTTGACTACTGACTAATGAGTGAAAATCATTCAGGTCATCTTTCCATAGTGTCAAGGTAAATAATTTCTGTCCTTTATTTTTACCTCAGCTTTGTGCATTTTAGATCATTTTTAGATGTTTACTACCATTCCCCAAGTTACTCGCAGATCACTAGTGTTCTAGTCGTTGCCCTTTCTTAGAAAGAGCTATGTCAACTAGGAGGAGACTGAGGAACAAGGCAGAAACTACAGATGGAAGAACCTTGTGCAATGGAGAAATGTAGATGGTATATAAAAGAGGGCAAGAAAGCAGTGTACAAAAGGAGGTATATAGTTTATAAAACCAAAACCAAACCCGTTGCCGTTGAGTGCATTCCAACTCATAGTGGCCCTATAGGACAGAGTAGAACTGCCCCATAGGGTTTCCAGGGAGGGACTGGTAGATTTGAATTGCTGACCTTTTGGTTAGTGGCCAGAGCTCTTAACCACTGCGCTACCAGGGCTTTATAGTTTATAAAGGATTATGAAAACATACAGGAAGAGAGGGAACAGCGTATTCACAGAATGGTAATGGAGGCAAGGACTAGAGTAAAGTAACTACACTCTGTGAATATAAACCTCAATGGGAAGAGCTTCATGTCTATGACTTTAGGCTAAATGGCAGGAAGATAGAGGATGGCCTTGCATTCCCTAGATCCCATCTGAGGTAGAATGATTTTGCCCCCACATTCTTCCCTGGGGCAGGGAGGTAGCTCCTTAAACTGTTTGTCCTCCCTTTTCATCAAGCTACCATCAAACTGCCACGGATTTTCAGAGATAAATATGCAGCTCATTGTCCCCATCTGCTGTGGGTGCTAAGGCTAGTCTGAGAGACTTAAGAAAGCAAAAATTTCCCATAAAAGAGGAAAAACCTTGTTATTTTTTTCCTAAGGAGATCCTCTTTATCAAACAGGATATTAGACTCCAATTTGGATGATTTTTCTTGAGTGGAGGCAGTCCTATGATAGAAGGGCACACCTCAGAGTCCCCATGACACCAGATGTCTTTATGTATAACTTTTGACCTTTTGTAAATCTTTATCAAGAAAAAAAAAAAGGTAGTGTGAGAATACTTATGTACGTTTTGTGCAAGATGCTCACCACAAAGATGTCTATAAAAACAAATAGTGTCCACAACTTAAATGTCCAACAAGCAGGGATTTGTCAAATAAATTATGGCTCACTGTCATGGGTTGAATTATGTCCCCCAAAAATGTGTGGATCATGATTCCCAGTATTGTATGATTGTGTATCATTTTGTAATCTGATGTGATTTCTTTATGTGTTGTGAACTCTGTCACTATGATGATGTTATACCGATGAGGTGTACAAGATTGGATAGTGTCTTAATCCAATCTCTTTAGAGATATAAAAGAGAGAAGGGAGCAGAGACACATGGGAACCTCACACCACCAAGAAAGCAGTGCCGGGAGCAGAGGGTGTCCTTTGGAGCCGAGGTTCCTGCGCTCAGATGCTCCCAGACCAAGGGAAGACTGATGCATCACAAGGACCTTCCTCCAGAGCCAACAGAGAGAGAAAGCCTTCTCCTGGAGCTGACACCCTGAATCTGGGCTTGTAGCCTACTGGTCTATCAGAGAATAAACTTCTCTTAGTTACAGCCATCTTCTTGTGGTATTTCCGTTATAGCAGCACTAGATGACTAAGACACTCTCCCACTTAATAGAATGCTGTTTTGTCATTAATCATTACCTTGCAGAAATGTGTTCATTGACATGGAAGGATATTGATAAATTATTTACGAATGAAAAAGGAATTAAATTAACAAAGAATAAGGTCTCATTTTGTAATACACACACACACACACACACACACACACACACACACACACACACACAGAGAGAGAGAGAGAAATACAAAGTCTGGAAGATTATATACCAAAATGCTAACAGTGGTGCTTGGATAGTAGGATTATGGGTAATTTTAATCCATCCATTACAATTTTTATACAGTGAACATGTTTACAATCCCACATCCTCCACCCACATATCCTGGAAAATGCCAGATGGTGGCAACTTGACAATTCTGTTCAAGAAGAGGGCTGCTCCCCTGCACAGACACGTCATTCTTCCCCAATCTCCACGGAATCCTTAAAACTTCTTTTAATAAATTTTTTCTTAGAGAATACCAGCAAGATATGGTTCTACAAGGCAGCAGTGCCTAGGGAAAGTAGAGTGAAGATGGTTCAACAATGATGAGAGGTGCTGGTTTGGTCACAGAAGGGGAAAGCATTGCCAGTGTTTATGCCGTTGAGATGCCTTTTAAATTTTTAGCTTAGGGATTATCAGGGCAACGTTTCCATGCCAGAGCATTTAATGAAGCATGCCCACCCAAATTCAGAGCTCAGTGTGATTAATACCGGCTTCTAAAAATACTGCTGCGTAAGGATTTAGCTCTTGCCAATGGAATCCATTCTTATGGCTGACTTATTCGTTCAGGAAGTGAGCAAACACTGCTACGGTGATTTAGGGTATTACAAAGGTATTTTCTCAGAGTTAATTTCAGCAGAGTCTGATCTTTCAGTTGCTTTGTTAATAAAATTTCCAGATTGTCTTTTTCCACACTGACACTTTACATACTTGTCTCTCATAGACTATAGATATCATGGGGACTTCTAGGACCTGATGATCTAATGCCATTATGGCATCAACGATGAACAGTGGCGAGGACTGAGCTCAATATTCCTTAATCTGCACATTCATTTTTAAAATCTAAATAAAATACTATACCGCATTTTCAAATGCAAATTTTCAAATGATGAACCTGCAAAGTATATCACAACATGGATGAATCTGGAGGACATTATGCTGAGTGAAATAAGTCAATCACAAAAGGACAGATATTGTATGAGACCACTATTATAAAAACCCAAGAAAAGGTTTACACATAGAAAAAAACAATCTTTGAGGGTTACGAGGGAGGGGATGAGTGGGTATGGGAAATCACTAACTAGAAAGCAGACAAGTGTTAACTTTGGTGAAGGGAAAGACAACACACAATATAGAGGAAGTCAGCACAACTTGACCAAGTCAACATCATAGAAGCCTCCTAGACACATCTTTTTTTTTTTTAATTGTACTTTAGATGAAGGTTTACAGTGCAAATTAGCTTCTCATTAAGCAATTAATACACACATTGTTTTGTGACATTGGTTGCTGTCTTAGTGATCTAGCACTGCTCTAACAGAAGTACCTCAGGTGGATGGCCTCAACAAAGAGAAGTTTATTTTCTCACAGTCCAGTAGGCTACAAGTCCAAATTCAGGGTGTTAGCTCCAGGGGAATGCTTTCTCCATTGGCTCTGGAGGAAGGTCCGTGTCATCAATCTTCCTTTGGTCTGGGAGCTTCTCTGGGCAGGAACCTCAGGTCCAAAGGACGCTCTCTGCTCCCGACACTGCTTTCTTGGTGGTGTGAGGTTCCCATGTGTCTCTGCTTGCTTCTCCCTTTTGTATCTCAGAAGAGATTGGATTAATACACTGTCTAATCTTGTAAACCTCATCAGTATAACCTTGTCTTAGTGACAGAGTTTACAACACATAAGGAAATCACATCAGATTACACAATCATACAATACTGGGAATCATGACCCAGCCAAGGTGACAGATATTTTTTCGGGACACAATTCAATCCATGACAGTTGCCAACACCATGACACGTCAACACTCTCCCGTTCTCAACCTTGGGTTTCCCATTACCAGCTTTCATGTCCCCTTCTGCCTTCTTGTCCTTGCCCCTGGGCTGGTGCATCCCTTTAGTCTCATTTTGTTTTATGGGCCTGTCTAATCTTTGGCTGCAAAGTGAACCTCAGGAGTGACTTCAGTACTGAGTTAAAAGGGTGTCTGGGGGCCATACTCTCAGAGTTTCTCTAGTCTCTGTCAGACCAGTAAGTCTGTTTTTTTTTTTTTTGGGGGGGGGGGACTTAAAATTGTATTCTACGTTTTTCTCCTGCTCTCCGGGACACTTAATTGTGATCCCTGTTAGAGCAGTCAGTGGTGGTAGCTGGGCACCATCTAGTTGTGCTGGACTCAGTCTGGTGGAAGCTGTGGTACTTGTGGTCCATTAGTCCTTTGGACTAATCTTTCCCTCGTATCTTTGTTTTTTTTTCATTCTCCCTTGCTCTAGACAGATGGGACCAGTGGAGTATCTTAGATGGCTGCTCACAAGCTTTTAAGACCCCAGACACTACTCACCAAAGTAGGATTTAAACATTTTCTTTATGAACTATGTTATGCCAATTGATCTAGATGTCCTCTGAGACCACAGTCCCCAACCTTCAGTCCAGTGATTTGGTCACTCACGGAGTTTACAACCAAACATCTTGAGGGACCGAGTTACTAGGCTGATGGCTTGGAACCATGGTTTCAGGGGACATCTTGGTCAATTGGCATAACATAGTCCATAAAGAAAATGTTGTACATCCTACTTTGGTGAGTAGTGTCTTGTGAACTGCCATCTAAGGTACATCTGTTAGTCCCCTCCTGTCCAGAGTAAAGAAGAATGAAGAAAACCAAAGACACACAAGGAAAATATTAGTCCAAAGGATTAACGGACCACATGAACCACAGCCTCCATCAGCCTGAGCCCAGAAGAACTAGATAGTGCCCAGCTACCACCCCAAACACTCTGATGGGGTCCTGGACAGAGCAGGAGAGAAATGTAGAAAAAATTCAAATTCACAACAAAAGACCAACTTACTGGTCTGATAGAGACTGGAGGAACCCCTGAGACCATGGCCCCAGGACGCCCTGCTAACTTTGAACTGAAGTCACTCCAAAAGTCCACCTTTCAGCCAAAGATTAGACAGACCTATAAAACAAACCATAACACGTGTGAGGAAGGTGCTTCCTAGTTCAATCAAGTATATGAGACCAAATGGGCAACACTCGCCCAAAAGCAAGATGAGAAGGCAGGAAGAAACAGGAAAACTGGATGAATGGAGACGGGGAACCCGGGGTGAAAGGGGGAGAGTGCTGATACATCGGGGGGATCACAACAAATGTCACAGAACAATTTGTGTATACATTTTTGAATGAGAAACTAATTTGCACTGTAAACTTTCACCTAAATCACACACACACACACACACACACATGCACACACACACATGCACACACACACACACACACACACAAAGGTAACTAACGTAAAACAGAAAAAAAGTTAATATTTTTACTGGTGCCTCTACTGTCTAGGATCTACACTTACCATGTGCAGGAAATGGATTCTTCAATAGCATTAAGCATGCTTAGAGAGGCGTCCCTGGGTGATGCAAACGGTTAACGTGCTATCAAAAGGTTGGAGGCTTAAGTTCACCCAGAGGTGCCTTGGAAGAAAGGCCTGGTGATTTACTTCCAAAGGATCAGCAATTGGTAACCCTATGCAGCACAATTCTACTCTGATACACATGGTGTCACTGTGAGTCAGAATCACCTACATGGCAACTAGTGATCAGTATAATTTTATTTTTTACTTACAGAATGCAGAAATAACAAAGCCTGAGGTAGGAAGAACACATAGAATTTTAGGAACTGTCATCTTGGAGAGTCTCTCTGTCTTTTTTACCCATCTTTTCTCAACTTTAGCAGTTTTCCTCTGTTTGTTGGTAAATGATTACCCCATGGACTTAGTACAAACTCCTATCCATGGCATTTCTAGTATGACATTGCCATCTTGACCAAATCTACTCACATGTACTCTTCTTGCTTCAACAGGCAAGCAACTTGTCATCTTCCATCATATACTGCTTCCTCCATTGCCATTTGCTCTATATCTCAGCATGTATTTCTAACTATACCATATAGTTCACCCTGCCCTGGTGAACATAGAATTATGCAACATTTATACGTTTATAAACTTAAATGTCTCTCATTTCTGGCCATGTTAGCAGGGACAGCTTTTGAAACCAATGTTTGTCAATTTTATTTCTCTGTTAGATTATAAAATCATTGAAGGCAAAGAGTATTTGATGAAAATTTTATTAACTTGGTAGCACAATACAGTGGCAACACTTTCAAATCCTATGAAGTTACTTAGTGATATTTATATATGATGCCACAGGGTCACTATGAGTTGGAATTGACAGCATAAGGCTAGGATAATTCTAATTCATTCTGAGAAAGAATATTAAGTTATCATCTCTGCTACGAAAATGACCTGAGAGGAATAACTTAATTTTTTTTTTCAATCAGGCAAGTATCTCTAATTCTCATGAACTTCCTATTTGTACCATAGAATAAATATAAAAGTGTTCATAAAATAATTCAATATCCCAGGTCACTTAGGAGCATGTTGTGTTTCTAAGGTCTAATGACTTATACTAGTATTTAGGCTCATTTCTTTATTCACATAAAACAGTAAAACGTATATTCTTAAATTTTTTACTTATTGCCTACTAAACTCTATTGTTTTGCTGATTAGATTAAAATATTTTGTCTTAGTCATCTAGTACTGCTATAATAGAAATACCACAAATGGATGGCTTTAACAAAGAGAAATTTATTTTCCAAATTCAGGGTGTCAGCTCCAGGGAAAGGTTTTCTCTGTCAGCTCTGGAGGAAGGTCGTTTTCATCAGTCTTCTCCTGGACTAGGAGCTTCTCTGCGGAGGAACCCTGGGTCCAAAGGACATGCTCTGCTCCTGGCACTGCTTTCTTGGTGGTAAGTTGTGCCCCCCTCTCTGCTTGCTTCCTTTTCCTTTTTATCTCTTGTGAGGTAGAAGGTGGTGCAGGCCACATCCTAGGAACTCCCTTTACATAGGATCAGGGATGTGACCTGGGTAAGGGTGTTACAATCTCACCTTAATCCTCTTTAACATAAAATTACCATCACAAAATGGAGGACAACCACACAATACTGGGAATCATGGCCCAGCCAAATTGATACACACATTTTTTTGGGGGACATAATTCAATCCATGACACATTTTTTTCTCTTGAAATATTTTCAGAGCATTAGGACAATTTCAGAAAAATTAAAGGAAATTTAGCAAAGATTTAGTACTGTATTTTCATTATATGTATGTATGTATGAAAATATTGTGCATTAGGGGAAAGTTTACAGAGCAAATTAGATTCCCATTCAATAGTTTGTACACAAAGCATTTCATGGACTTGGTTTCATTCCCCATAATGCATGTGGCCTCTCTCCATTTCTACACTGGTTTTCCCATTTCCTTTCATCCTGATTTTCTACTCTTTCCTGCCTTCTCATCTTTGCTTTCAGCCTAATATTGCCCTTCGATGTCGTATAATTGATTGTTCTAAGGAGCACGTTCCTCTCAGGTGTTATTATTTATTTTATGGGACTGTCTTTTGTTTGGCTGAAAGGTGGTCTTCAGGAATGGCTTCAGTCCCAGCTCAGAGGGGTGTCTTAGGGCCATAGTCTTGGGGCTTCCTCCAGTCTCTAATGGACCTATAACTCTGGTCTTTTTTGTGAATTTGATGTTTTGTTCTAATTTTTCTCCTGCTCTGTCCGGGAACTTCTGTTGTGATTCCAGTCAGAGTGGTTGGTAGTGTTAGCTGGGCACCAATTAGTTCTTCTGGTCTTGGGGTCATGTAGGCTGTGGTTCATGTGGTCCGTTAGACCTTTGGACTACTTGCTCCCTTGAGTCTTTGGTTTTCTACACTCTCCTTTGTTCTGGACAGGAAGAGACCAATAGCTGTATCTTAGATGGCCACTCACAAGTTTTTAAGACCCTAGATGCTACTCATCAACGTAGGTTGCAGAACTTTATGAACTATGTTGTGCCAATTGACATAGATGGTCCCCGAGTCTATGGTCCTTTGCCTTGCAGCCTAGGAACTTCATCTTGTGAGATGTTTGGTTATGTTTAGGAGTTTCCCTAACTATACCCCTTGTGAGCTCCATTGTCTATATTAATAGGTGAGGCGCACCTACAGTTACGTATGTAGAAACATCCACCACCAACCTGTATCTGCCAGTAGGTGTACTCCCTTACACCTCTTAACATATCTATCCACCTATGTATCTATTTGCAAATTACTGTTGGTTAATTCTATTGCTGTAAGATTGTCTGTGCTGTAGTAGTTACCGTAGTTGCCCTTTATTGTTGCATTCCTCCCAGTGTCTTCTCTTGCCTTGGTCATGTTTTGCTGACTTCTCCCATATTATGTATTACCTCTTCCCTTTACCAATATTAACACATCCTTCTATCTATTTTATGGAGCCCTGGTGGTGCAGTGGTTAAGAGCTCAGGCTGCTAACCAAAAGGTTGGCAGTTCAAATTCACCAGCCGTTCCTTGGCAACCCTATGGGGAAGTTCTACTCTGTCCTATAGTGTCACTATGAGTCAGAATTGACTCAACAGAAAGGGTTTTTTTTTTTCCTATTTGGTAATTTTCCCTTCTTCCCCCTCCCATCCCTGGTAACCATCAAATAATTTTTTTTCTGCATGTAAACCTTTCATTGTTACTTTATAGTAGTGGTCTCGAACTGTATTTGTCCTTTTGTGATTGGCTTATTTCGCTCAGCATAATAGTCTCCAAACTGATCCATGTTGTGCAGTGTTTCACAGATTTGTCATTATTCTTTATTGCTGCATAGTATTCTATTGTGTGTGTGTGTGCCACAGTATGTTAATTCATTCATTTGTTGATAGGCACTTATATTGTTTCCATCTTTTTCCTGTTGTGAATAATGCTGCAGTGAACATGGCTGGACATACATCTATTCATGTCACAGCTTTTATTCCTTCAGGGTATATACCTAGGACTGGGATTCCTGGATCATACAGCATTTCTATTTTTAGCTTTTTGAGGATGTGCAATGCCATTTTCCATAGTGGTTATACTATTTTATATTCCCACCTGCAGTGTATAAGAGTTCCAATCTCCCTGTAGCCTTTCAACATTTATTATTTTCTGTTTTTTTAATTAGTGCCTTTAATGTTGAGGTGAGATGGTATCTCACCGTAGTTTTGATTTGCATCTCTCTAGCTGCTAACGATCATGAGCATTTCTTCATATGTTTGTTAGCTGTCTGAATGTCTTTTTGGTAAAGTGTCTGTTCATATCCTTTGCCCATTTTTTAATTGGATTATTTGCCTTTTCATTATTGGGGTGCTGAGGTTTTCTACAAATTTTAGAGATTAGACCCTCGTTTGATATGTTGTAGCCAAATTTTTTTCCTCAATCTGTAGATTCTATTTTTACTCTTTTGGAGAAGTCTTTTGTTGAACATTGTTTAATTTTTGTTGTTGTTAGGCGCTGTCGAGTTGGTTCTGACTCACAGCGACCCTGTGTGCAACAGAACGAAACACTGCCTGGTCTTGTGCCATCCTCACAATCATTGTCATCCTTGAGACCATTGTTGTAGCCACTGTGTCAATCCGTCTCGTTGAAGGGCTTCCTCTTATTCGTTGACCCTCTGCTTCACCAAACGTGATGTACTTCTCTAGGGATTGGGTCCTCCTGATAACATGTCCAAAGTAAGTGAGACAAAGTCTTGCCATACTTGCTGTTAAGAAGCATTCTGGTTGTACTTCTTCCAAGACAGATTTGTACGTTCTTCTGGCAGTCCATGGTTTATTCAACATTGTTCACCGACACCATAATTCAAAGGCATCAATTCTACCGTCTTTATTCATTGTCCAACTTTTGCATACGTATGCGGCGATTGAAAACACCATGACTTGGGTCAGGCGCACCTTCGTCCTTAAAGTAACATCTTTGTTTTTTAACACTTTAAAGGTCTTTTGCAGCAGGGTGTGCATTTTTAGTTATGTCTGGTGTTCTCTTTATGCCGTATATTAGGGCCTTAGTGTGGTCCCTATTTTTCCCCCATGATCTTAATAGTTTTAGGTTTTATATTTAGGTTTTTGATCAATTTTGAGTTAGTTCTTGCGTATAGTGTGCGGTATGGGTCCTGTTTCATTTTTCTACAGATAAATATCCAGTTTTGCCAGCATCATTTGTTGAAGAGATTGATCTTTCCCCCATTTAATGGGCTTTGGCCTTTTGTCAAAGGTCAGCTGTCCATAGGTGGATGGATTTATGTCTGGGTTCTCAATTTTTTTTCATTTTCCATTTCTATGTGTCTGTCGTTGTACTAGTACCACGCTGTTTTGACTACCATGTCTGTTCTGAGATCAGGTAGCGTGAGGCCTCCTGCTTTGTTTTTCTTTTTCAGTAACGTTTTACTTATCTGGGGCCTCATTCCTTTCCATATAAAGTTAATGATCAGTTTTTCCATCTCGTTAAATAATGCTGTTGGAATTTGGATCTGGATTGCATTATGTTTGTAGATTGCCTTGGGTAGTTTTGACATTGTCACAATGTTGAGTCTTCCTATCCAAGAGCATAATAGGTTTTTCCATTTATTTAGGCCTCTTGCTATAGTGTTTTGTAGTTTTGTTTATATGGGTATTTTTCTTCCATGATTATAATTTTTTCCAAGTATTTTCTCTTTTTTAGGGCTATTGTAAATGGTATTATTTTCCTGATTTCCTTCTCAAAGTTCTCTTTTTTGGTGTAGATGAATCCAACTGATTTTTCTATGTTGATCTCATATCCTGCTGTTTAGCTGAATCCTTCCATTAGTTCCAGTAGTTTTCTTGTGGAATCTTTGGGGTTCTCTATGTATAGTATCATATCATCTGCAAACAGGGATAGTTTTATTTCTTCCTTAGAAATTCGTATGCCCTTTATTTTCTTTTATTGCCCTATTGCTCTAGTTATGACTTCCAGCACAATGTTAATAGAAGCGGCAATAAAGGGCATCTTTGTCTGGTTCCCATTCTCAAGGAGAATGCTTTCAGTCTCTCTCCATTGTGAATAATGCTGGCTATTGGTTTTTTATAAAGGCTCGTTATTATGTTGAGTTATTACCCTTCTATTCCTATTTTGCTGAGAGGTTTTCTCAGAAACTGGTGTTAGACTTTATCAAATGCCTTTTTGTGTAGATTGAGATGATCATGTGATTCTTTTCTTTTGTTCTATTTATGTGGTGGATTATGTTGTTTGATTTTCTAATGTTGAACCATCCTTGCGTACCTGGTATGAATCCCCATTGATCATGGTATATTATTCATTTATTTTTTGATATGCTGTTTAATTTTAGAATTTTGTTGAGAATTATTCGTCTATATTCATGAGGGATATTGGTCTGTAATTTTCTTTTTTTGCTGTATCTTTGGCTGGCTTTGGTATCAAGGTTATGATATCTTCATAGGATGAATTTGGGCTTATTCCTTTCTTTTCTATGTTCTGAAATAGTTTGAGTAGTATTGATGTGAGCTCTTCTCTGAATAATTGGTAAATGTGGTCTTGTTGAGTCAATCTATTGTTTTTCTGTTCTCTATTTCATTTATTTTCTTTCTTTTGGTGACTGTTGGCTTCTTCTGCTGCTTTCTCTCTATTTCTTCCAGATGTAGGGCTAATGATTTGACTTTTCCCTTTCTTCTTTTTTGACGTGTAGTTATTGCTATAAATTTTCCCTTGAGCACTACTTTTGCTGTGTCCCAAAGGTTTGGTAAGACCTATTTTCATTCTTGTTTGATTCTAAGTATTTTTTTAAATTTCATCTTTGACTTCTTCTATTACCTAGTGGTTTTTTACATAAGGTGTTTTTAGTTTCCATGTATTTTATTGTTTTTCCTTGCTCTGGATTTCAGGCTTTATAATACTGTGATCAGAGAAAATTATTACATTTTAGGAAATGTATTAAAATAATACAAATGAAAAATGTGTATTATTTCAATGTTTTGGATTTTATTGAGGCTTGTTTTGTGACCTAAAATGTGGTCTATTCTGGAGAATGATCCATGTGCATTGGAAAAGAACGTATAATTTGCTGCTGTTGGGTGGAGTGTTCTGTATATATGTATGAGGTCAAGTTGGTTGATTGCAGCCATTACATCTTCCATGTCTTTGCTAAGTTTCTTTCTAGTTGTTCTGTCCTTCATTGAAAGTGGTATGTTGAAATCTCCTACTATTATTGTGGAACTGTCTATTTCTCTTTTCAACGCGGTTAGAGCTTGTTTTATGTATTTTCATGCATTGTTATTGCATGCGTATATATTTATTATGGTTATGTCCTCTTGGTGGATTGACATTCTAATCATTATATAATGTCCTTCCTTATCTTTTATGGTGGATTTTGTTTTATAGTCCTTTTTATCAGAGATCAATGTTGCCATTCCTGCTCTGTTTTGGTTATTGTTTAGTTGATATATTTTTACCATCTTTTGAGTTTTAGTTTATTTATGCCTTTGTGTCTAAGGTGTGTGATGGGTCATGCTTTTTTAAATCCATTCTGCCACTCTCTGTTTCTTTACTGGTGCATTTAAGCCATTTACATTCAGTGTGATTATCGATAGGTATGGGTTTACTGCTGTCACTTCATTGAGTTTTGTGTGTGTGTGTTATGTTGATTTTTTTTTGTTCTGCTTAATTTTCTGCGCTGATTTCTTTTTACCTGTAGATGTTATTTTCATTTCTTTCATTGTTGTTGATTTTGTGATTATTGAGACTTTATGTTTTCTTCTTTATTATTTCGATGAGTAGGTTTGTTAACTTTCTTTGTGGTTACCTTGAAATTTACCTTTGTCTTCCTAAGTTTAAAACAGTCTTTTATTTCTTGATATCATTTTTACTTTCTATCCATATGAAAGTTCTATAACTACACCATTTATTTCCCCTTTTTGTTTTGATGTTGTGTCATTTACAGGTTGACTCCTCTGGTTCCCTGTTTTCAGTGTTTTAGCTTTGTTTTGGTTTTGGAAATTCTTTATCTGGGTTGGTATCTGGCTGATGCTGTCCTGTGTCCTAATCTCAGGTTGTCATTTGATGTTGTTGGTTCTCTGTCCCAAGGACTCCCTTTAATATTCTTATAAGATTGGTCTGGAGCCCTGGTGGCACAGTCGTTAAGAGTTGGCATCTAACCAAAATGTTGGTAGTTCAAATCCACCAGTCACTCCTTGGAAACCCTATGGAGCAGTTCTGCTCTGTTCTATAGGATCACTATGAGTCAAAATAAACTCAATGACAACGGGTTTTGGAAGGTTGGTGTGGTTTTTGTAAATTCCCTTAATTTCTGTTTATTTGGAAATGTACTAATTTTTCCATCATATTTGAGAGATAATTTTGCTGTATCTAGTCCTGGCTGCACATTGGTTTAGTGCTATGGCTATTAAGGAAAATGTCAGCTGTTCGAATCCACCAGCTGCTTCTTGGAAACCCTATGTGGTAGTTCTACTCTTTCCTATAGGGTCGCTATGAGTCTGAATCAACTTGATGGCAACTATTTTTTTTTTTTTTAAATACAATTCTTGGTTGGCTTTTTTCCCCAAGGGTTTTATATCCGTCATTTTGTTGCCTTCTTGCCCACATAGTTTCTGCCAAGGAATCAGATCTTAGTCTTACTGGTTCTCTTTTGTAGGTGAGTTTTCATTTTTCCTGAGCAGCTCTCAGGTTTCTTTCTTTTCTTTGGTTTTGGTAAGTTTGATTATGATATGTCTTGGTGACTTTTTGGGGGTCTGTCATAAGTTGGAATTGACTTGATGGCAAAGGTTTTTTTTTTTTTTTTGGCTTTTCCTTTAAGGGGTTTGCTGAGCCGCTTGGATGAATATCTTCTCATCGAAGGAAATTTTCTGTTAGCAAATCTTTGACAATTCTCACTATGTTTTCCTTTGCCTCCCCTTGTCCTGGAACCCTGTTCACATGCAAATTTTTCCTCTTGATAGTGTCTCGTATAATTCTTAGGCTGTCTTCATTTTTCTTCTTTGTCCTTTTTCGTCAAACAAATTGGTGTCAAGGGATTTGCCCTCAATTTAGCTAAGTCTATGTTCAAATAATTCACTTCTGTTCCTGTATCCTTCTATTCTGTTGTCTATTTCTGATATTTTATTGTTAAACTTTTGGATTTCTAGTTGCTGTTTTTGTATGGTTTCTAATTGTCTATTTATTTTGCCATTTTGTTCTTGTGTTGTTTTCCTGAATTCTTCTATTGTCTGTGTTTTCCTTGATTTTGTCTGTGTTTTCCTTGATCTCTCTGAGAATCCTGTATATTAGTCTTTTGAATTACTATTTCTTCTTCCAGAAGGTATTCTGTTTTTTTATTTTGGTCACTTGCTAGTGTCATCTTGATCTGATTCTTTAATTGATTTACTATTGTCTCTTGTCTCTAAGGCTTCAAGGTGTTAATTTATTTATGGATTTATTGTATGTTTGTTTGCTGTGTCCTGATTTTTTGTTTAGTTTTGTTTTTATATATCTGAGTAGGCAGGGTATATATGCTGCTCTTGTCACTAGTCTGGGCTCTGGAGCACTCACCTCCTGTATCCGGATAGGTGGGGCAGTGACTGGGTGTGTGAGCATGGTTCTCTGTTCACCGATCTTGCGAGGTGGCTAAGGATGTAGCTGGTATTTCTGGGGAGATGATATGTATGTCCAGCTGGTCAGCTATGAGCAGGTGCAGGGATAGTTCTCACTGGTTGCTGGATTGGGTGTAGTGTGAGCATACTGTCAGTTGCCAGGTGTTCTGAGCAAGGGTGCCCAGGTCACCAGTCACCAGTTGGGTGCCATGAAAAGTTTCACCGATGGTCCTGGGTAGGCTGGGCTGGGTGGGGTTGGTCAAAGCCAGGAATAAGCCTCCAGTTGAGGGGGTGGGGGTGTGATTCAGGGTGAAAGGCATATACATATATTTTTTAAGTGATTGTATTTTGAGAGAAAGTTCATTTGGTAGTTAAGGGTTCAGGCTCTGACTCCACAACCTTGGGATTCCAATCCTAGCTTTGTGGCTTTGAGCAAGCTTCTAAAGCCTGCCAAGCCTCAATTTTCTGATTTATAAAATGGGGAGAATACCTGTACATACTTCATAGGGTTGTTGTGATGATTAAATGAGACACTCTTTCTAATAAGACCTGAAGAATTTTGTTTAGGTATTTATTTAGCAAATACTTAATATCTGGTGTACAGGCACAGTTGTAAATCTTTGCAAATAATAACTGATTTATTACTTCATTTAATAGTTAAATCATAATAACTTCTTAAGGTAGGCACTCTTAATATTTCTATGTTATAGGTGAGGAAACCAAGTGGCCAAGAGCTTAAGATAACTGCTCTGCACTGTTAGACAATATCAGAGCCAAGACTGCACTATGGGTGGATGGGCTCAAGAATTCATGGCCCTAAATGACATTGCTTTTTTTCTGGTCTTCATTTCTGCAAAAAACCAAAAAACAAAAAAAGTAATTACATTGTTATGATCAAGATTTTCACGTAATTTGTATTTGATTGACAGCTGTTACCTAAATGTTTAAAAATATGTTGTGTTTAAAGTATATAAAATTCAAACATATTTTCATCAAAATATAAATTAAATGCATAAAATTGAAAATTTAAATTATTTTCATATTTTTCAAAAATTATTTTTAATAAAACATTGAAAATTATATATTAAGACCAAAAGTGAAATAAAAACCAAGAAAACCAAACCTGTTGCCTTCGAGTCACTTCAGACTAATAGGAACCGTATAGAACAGAGCAGAACTGCCTCACAGGGTCTCCAGGTAGCGGGTGGTCGATTAGAACTGCTGACCTTTTGGTTAGCATCGAACTCTTTATGACTGCACCACTAGGGCTTCAAATGTGAAATATAATATATTAATTAAAAAAAAATAAAAATTGACTAAACCTGAAATTTGAATTCAAAATTTTGAAAATTTAATGAAGTCATATTACATAGTTCAGACACGCGATCCCTCACATTACATATTTTAATAAAAACTCTTCCCAGTCCTAGCAATCAATGTCTATCTAGTTGCCATTTAGAATGATGCTTCACACATGTTATATTTTTGTTGTTAGCTAGTTGAGTCTGCTCTGACTCATGGCGATCCAATCGACAACAGAACAAAATACCGCCTGGTTGTGTGCCATCTTCATGATCACTGATATACTTGAGTACATTGTTGTGGCAACTGTCTCTTTTGAGTGTCTTTCAGCATAGGGAGCTCATCTTTCAGCACTGTATTGGACAATGTTCTGTTATGATCCATAGGGTTTTCAATGGCTAATATTTGGAAGAGATAGGTAAGCCTTTCTTTCTAGTCTGTCCTGGTCTTGAAGCGCCACTGAAACCTGTCAATCATGAGTGACCCTTTTGATGTTTAAGATACCAGTGACACAGCCTCTAGCAAGTCACCACAGTACAACAAGCTGAGAACCAGAAGGTGGATATTGTGCTTATCGGTTACCGCCTGCTATCAAGTTGTTTCTGACTCATGGTGACCCCGTGTGTATCAGAGTAGAACTGTGCTCCAGAGGGTTTTCAAGGGCAGATTTTTTCAGAAGCAGATCACCAGGACTTTCTCCTGAGGCACCCCTGGGTGGACTCAAACCTCCAACCTTTTGGTTAGCAGCCAATTGTGTTAATCATTAACAGGGACTCTGATGTTACATCTTGTTATTGTTGTTATTGTGTGCCGTCAAGTCAATTCTGACTCACAGTGACCCTATAGGACAGAGGAGAACTGCCTTATAGGGTTTCCTAGGCTGGAATGTTTATGGGAGCAGATAACCAGTTCTTTTTTCCTGTGGGGCCTCTGTTGGGTTGGAATTGCTAATCTTTTGGTTAGCAGGGCTGCTTGATGCTATATCTAGACCTACTTAAATACAAATTTAAGAGTAATGTGAATTGTTTAAAATTCAAAATGTTTTTCAGATGCCACATGCAGGTGTTACAAATACTAATTTGTGAGTAGTTCTGAAAGGATAAATTGGAGACAAAGGGAAACAAGAAAGTGGGTACTTGGCACTACTGGGAACGGAAACTTGTTTTGCAGGAATCTATTGTACATATCCTATCTGAAAAGGATGATTGCTGTGATCCTCTCTTGCCTAAGCGTTATTACTGCTCAACTCTTCCCCACATTCTGCAGCACTGTCCATCTCCAATGTCAGCAGTGACACAACCCATAAACCCTTGTAGCATTCAGACACAATTTTGTTTCCAGGACATAGGACTAGACGTGAAATATTTCCTTGGGGCCTGAATTGTGTTAGTCATGAGAAAGATGTTTACGGTTACGGGTCTTGCCATGCCAGTGCTGAGCACCAAGCTCTGAGAGACAGAAAAGTCCAGGTGTTCTTTAATATATATTTTTTTGTTTGTTTATGGTGTCTGAGACACTCTAAAGTGCCCTTCTTGCATAGCCGAAGGGTGATACTGCCTAACTACTAAGTGCAGGACCGAGGCATTTTTTTAGATGAGGTAGATATTTGATTGCGTCTTAAAGGAGATATAGCCCCATGGGGCATGTTCCTGAGGGCATGTGCAAAGGCCCAGAGGTACATAGGAGCATAGCATCTTTTGGGAACTGCAGACATGTCTGTGTGGCTAGAGCACAGGATGCTGGGAGGTGAAGCAGGAGAGTTAAGTTGGGATACATCACAGGGACCTGAAGGGCTATTTTAAGGAATTTAATCCTGACGTCTTAGAGAGTTTTATACAGAGAAAGTGTTTGATTACATTGATCCTTGGATGTGGAAGATAGGAGCAGGGCAAGAACAGAAGCAGAGACACCAATTAGGGTAGCAGTTATCTCAGTGAAAAACAATGATGACCTTAACAAAGATGTGGTAGTAGAAATGGACGTGATGAGACAAGCTGAGAGGGATTTGGGATATAGTGAAAAGTTGAATGTAAGGGTAGGCCTGGCACATAGTAGTAGTTTAATAAATGTTTATTGAAGTAGAATGTGCTTCTGTTGACTCTGCCTCCAGCATTTTAACTACACTATCACATGCCTTTGCTTAACTATGAATTAATTTGAATATATTGTTTTGATACTTTGAATTGCAAAGTGAGTAAATTTTTTTCACCAAGGAAAGGTTGATCCCAAGAGTCTGTCGCAAGAAGTTCACTGCGAAGTCGAGTCTGATATTGTTACACAGCTGACTTCATTCCCAGTGTGAACATTTCTTGACTGTTGTCTCCTTGGGTTCAAGAAGTTCATCTCACAGGTCCATCAGGTCATAGATAATTGGATGGTCATAGATATTTGGGTTATAATGTACACTGCTCATCAACAAGTTTTCTGTACATGATATACTGCCCTTCAGTTACCATTGCTAAGATTCTTTGTCTACTTCACCCAGTGGAAAAATTTTGGAATCATTCTTAGATTTTCTGAATAGCTTGAACTTTTACAGAATGTTCCCTTTGTTTTTTAAAGTGCTGAATCATTTATTCCTAAATCAAGTTTAACCTAAAATGACTTTGGCGGGGTTTAACCTAAAAGAACTTCATGTGACCTTTCAGAACTGACTAGGGGAAGATTTATAACAAATGTAACTTGAACTTGGCCTGAAAGTTTGAAAGTCATAGGCAATGGGGCTTATGTTTCTTTGATATCTCTCTTTAAAAGCCTCTTCTTATTCATGTGTACTAAATCTGTTTTCTCAAGTGATTAACTTGACCTTTTGATGCAAGTTCAATACTGCTGGTCATGAAAACTTATCTTAGCCTTAAACAGAGGAATATGAAAAGTTCAGTCTTAACAAGGCACTCCACATCTAGTCATCTCTGCTACTGCTATTGACTGTGTGCTCCAGTTCCAATAACTACTTCTGTTCTGATTCTCTGTACCTGAGTCTAGGCATTGAAAATCCCAAACTAAGATAGGGACCCTAACATGCTTTTATCCATTTTCTTCCAGAAATTGGAGTCTGGTTCCTTAACCTAACTTTGGAACTGGTTAATGGGAACCAGGTTGGGGTGTGTGTCAAGATTTATGTTTTGAATAATTTGAGATGTTAACACAACATCTAAATGGAGATATCAAACAGGCAATTGGATGTGTGCGTATGAAGCTCCATCAGGAATGGAAATATAAATTTTAGGATCATAGAGTTAGAAAACCTTTGAAGCCATTGTGGTAATGGATGCATAAATCACATTACAGCAAGTCTGAAATTTTACCAGTTAACTCTTTTTTCCTACATTAAACCTGTATTTTTTAATTGAATGATTTTGGATGATAAGATTTCTTCTGGAACATAGCTTTTGCATTACTAGTGATCAGACTGTACCAACATATGCTTGTCTGAGCAGTGTGTGACACAGTTTTTATTTCTTTGCTTTATTGACAACATTGTGTATTATTTTTAAAATCTTTGCTAATTTTATACATGAAGAATGATGGAACATTGTTTTAATCTGCACTTTGATTATTAGTGAGATTGAGCATTTTTAATGTATTTATTGATCATTTGTATTTCTTCCTTACTGAATTGCCTGTTTATACCTTCTTGCCATTTTTTCTTAAGAATTCAATGTTTGTATTAATAATTTGAGAAATCTTTTTATATAGCAAAGGCATTGTTCCTGTGGATGTCATTTATGTTGAAAAATTTCCCCAGTTGTCATTTTCCTTTTCATTAAAAAAATGTTGTTGTTGCTTTGACCCACATATTTAAATTTTTAATAGTTCAATCATTCTGTTACTTCCCGGTTTGTGCCTTTGGTGTTTTGGAAGAATGTTCTCTATCCAGAGATTATTTAAATATTTCCATGTTGTCCTAATACATTAATGATTTCATTGAAAAATTTAACCATCTTGGGTTTATTTTGGTGTATGGGGTGAAATAAGGCTTTAAGTAATTTTTCTAAGTAGCTAAACATTATTTCAGCACGGTGTAGTTCTGTTAGGCATATTTGTTTCTGCCGGTCAATTTAGTAGCTAAGTGGTGCAAAGCATTTGAGCTGAACTACAGATCTAAAGATCGCAGTTCAAATCCATCCAGCTCTACTGTGAAAGAAAGCTTAGTTATCTGCTTCTGTAAAGATTAAAAAAAAAAAAAAAAAAAAAAAAAAACCCGAAAAACTAAACCTGTTATTGTCGAGGCAATTCTAACAGAAGCAGACTGCCACATCTTTCTCCCGCAGAGGGGCTGATGGGTTCGAACCACCAACGTTTGGTTAGCAGCAGAGGACTTAACCATAGTGCCACCAGCTCTCCTTCTGTAAAGATTACAGCCGAGAAAACCCTACGGAGCAGTTCTACTCTGTAACACATACGGTGGCCGTGAGTCAGAATTGACTCCATAGTAATTTTTTCTTCAAATAACGTAATAGAAAATAGCATATCCAAGTAGTTTAACATGCATCTGTCTCTAAAGGGTATTAAAATACTTACTGATTATTTGGGAAAAGTACGCTCTTTAGGCTCTTAGAGGAAAAAAAATGAAACCATTTAAACTCCATTCCTCTCTGACATAATTACTATTTCTACCTTCTCATAGTGAGGGAATTAAAACCAAAAAAAAAAAACAAAAACAAAAAACCACAAACTCATTGCCGTCAAATTGTTGCTGACTCATAGAGACCCTATAGGAGAGGGTAGAACTGCCCCATAGGGTTTCCAGGGAGCACCTGGTAGATTTGAACCACCGATCTTTTGGTTAGCAGCAGAAGCTCTTAACCACTACATCACCAGGGTTTCCAGGTAAGGGAATTAACATCCCCAGATGCCCATGTTAGAAACCTCTAAGAAATACACTTGTGCCCTGAGGGTTCTAACTCTTTCAAAGATGATCCCTTTGTCCACTACTTCACTTTTTTGGTATAAAGATAAAAATGAGAGTATATGCACATATCTTTAAGACTCTCAGTTACTCCTTGTGAGTTACTCCTCTACTGCATGGAAGATTTGTAAACAAGAATACTTAAAGCCTTTTCTCCTAATTGATTTCAAGATTTTAATTATTAAAATCATTTTATTTTATGCATTTTCTCTTTAGCTTTATAATTGTGTCTATATAAGCTTATCAACACAAATTTACTGATCTCCTTGGAATAGGTAGAATGCCTGTATCTACATATATTAGTTTCCTAAGACTACTGTTACAAAATACCAGAAACCGACTGGCTTATAAGAACAGGAACTTATTATCTCACACTTTGGAGGCTAGAAGTCCAAATCAACATGTCTAAGTCTCTAGGGGAAGATCCTTTCTTATCTCTCCCAGCTTCTTGTAGCCCCAGGCATTCCTTTGCTTGTAGATGTATCTTCATATGGTGCCCTTCCTCTGCCTGCCTTTCTGTGTCCCTTTTTCTCTTTTATAAGGACACCACTTAGATTGGATTAGGACCCACCTTACTCCGTTATGACCTCATGTTAACCAATAACATCTTCAAAGATCCTATTTCCAAACAAGGCTATATTCATAGGTAACAGAGGTTAAGACTTTAATATATATTTTGAGGGGACACAATTCAATCTGTAACACTGGCTCCATTCTGTTCAAGTAGAGCAGTCCTGGAGTAAATGCAATTATTTATTCATTTCTACCTATGCCTGTCTGTTTGTGTCTTTGTCCATCTACTGAGACTGAAAATAGCCAAATCTAATAAAAATAATAAAGAAATCGTAACACAGTATCTCATAGCGTGTAGACAGCCACAGTGGGTAAATAAGCATTTGGAGTTTATAGATAATCATGAAGACAATGCTCATAAAACAAGTATTTCCTTATGTTTTCGTGGTCTTGGATACGGAGAATGTTGATGGCTTGCACAGTGATTCTGGTCCATTGCTAATCTGATGATGTCTTCCTCAACCCAATCTTATTTCCTTCTGTTCCTTTTTAAGTCTCATTTATAACCTACTTGATAGTTTATTCATTAATAAACAAAACACTTCACTAAGGACAGATTCTCTTTCTTTTTCATCTTTTTTTTTTTGTTTTTAAACTCTTCTACAGTGGGCTCTTATAACAACTAAAAATGATAATTGGAAAGGAAAAAAAAACAAACCACAAAAAGATATTTCATGAACAATCCTGTAACTATGCTATCATTCAGTCTATAGGGAATTTGCAATAAAGAATGAGGTAGACAGGCAAGAATAATTGCTGAATTAGGAAGCAAGCTCAAGAGAAACTTAGAGGTCCATTGTCACACAATTATGACTTAGGGCAGGATTCTTTTTTTTTTTTTTAATTAAAGGATGCTAATTTTTTACTGTGGTAAAATATACACAACATGAAACTTACCATTTTAACCATTTTCAAGTATACAATCCAGTGACATTAATCAGTAACAACGTTGTGCAACTATCACTAACTATTGTTTCCAAATATTTTTTATCACCCCAAACAGAAACTCTATATCCATTAAACAATAATGACCCATTTCCCCCAGCCCACAGTTACCACTAATCTACTTTCTGTCACTATGCATTTGCCTATTTTAGAGATTTCATAGAAATAGGATCATACAATATTTGCCTTTTTGTGTCTGGCTCATTTCACTCAGCATAATGTTTTTAAGGTTCATTGATGTCACAGCATGTATTAGAATGTCAGTCCTATTTACGGCTGAATAATATTCCATTGTATTTTGTGTGTGTGTGTGTGTGTGTGTGTGTGTGTGTGTGTATACCACATTGTATTATCCACTTAAGGGATGCTAAGTTTTTAAATTAAGAGTTTGTGTGTATGTGTTTAATAAAAATGACAAGAGGAAAGAGATGCTAATTTTATAGTTATCCATGCTGTAGCTACAGTCAGATTGTTCGAACACCATAATAAAAGTCTCACTGTGGCTTGTTGTTGTTATTAGTTGCCATTGAGTTGGCTCCAACTCATGATGACCTTATGTATAACAGAATGAAATTTTGCCCGGTCCTGCACCATCTTTATGATCGTGGTATGTTTTAGTCCATTGCTTTGGCTGTAGTGTCAATCCACTTCATTGAGGGTTTCCTATATTAAAAAAAATAAGAATAATTTTATTGTATTTCAGGTGAAAGTATATAATACAAATTAGTTTTTCATTCAAAAATTTATATACAAATTGTTTTGTGACATTGGTTGCATTCCCTGTAATGTGTCAGTGGTCTCCCCCTTTCTCTTTCCACCCTAGGTTCTCTGTGTCCATTTGTATAGCTTTCCTATCCCTTCCTGCCTTCTCCTCTTTGCTTTTGGGCCAGTGTTGCCCATTTGGTTTCATATACTTGATTGAACTAAGAAGCACATTCCTCACGTGTGTTGTTTGTTTTATAGGCCTGTCTAATCTTTGGCTAAAAGGTGGACTTTGGGAGTGGCTTCAGTTCTGAGTTAATAGGGTGCCTGGGGGCCATAGTCTTTGGGCTTCCTCCAGTATCTGTCAGACCAGTAAGTCTGGTCTTTTGTGTGTGTGTGTGTGTGTGTGAATTTTGTTCTACATTTTTCTCTTCCTCTGTCCAGGACCCTCTACTGTGAACCCTGTCAGAATGGTAGGAAGTAGTAGCTGGGTACCATCTAGTTCTTCTGGGCTCTGGCTGATGGAGGTTGTGGTTCACGTGGTCCATTAGTCCTTTGGACAAATATTTAACTTGTGTCTTTGGTATTCTTCATTCTCCTTTGCTGTGAACACGATGGGACCAGTAGATGTATCTTAGATGGCTGTTCACAAGCTTTTAAGATCCCAGAGGCTACTTACCAAAGGGAGGATGTAGAACATTTTCTTTATGAACTATAGGAGCAGGGTTCTTAACCTGAGACCCAGGATTGACTTTGTGATGTGGGAGGAAGGAATGAAGTAAGTCCTAAATGTTCTAAAATTCAATGCAAAATTTTGCATTTATCTGATTATGTACATTTTTTTGGGGGGGTTTCATAACTTTAATCATGTATTCATGGGAATCTGGGACCACAAAATGTTAAAGAACCATAGAAATCAAATAGCCTGAGTTACAAGAATTATTAGGAGTATCTTCTTTTGAGTCACGTAAGGAAATTAAATTTAAAGAAGGTATTCTTCTTTCTTCCCCCCTTTGCTCTAATGCTCCCTTTGATGAATTTAAAGTTTTTTAGAGTTATTTTACTAAAAGTTACAGAAATGAACAATTTGGAAAATACGTTGAGCTACTCAAATGCACAAATTGGCAAAAAGGTTGCCATAAAATGTTCACCATGGTACTTCTGAGAAGCAGTAAGATAGAAAAGAGCAAGGAAAAGAAGTACCCTTCTACTTTTTAGCTTATGCTGCTCCATATCAGCTGACATTGTCATATCTGGGTGCCTAGAAGCCCAACAGATTTGGCATAAAGAAGGTCAGGTGACAATTATCATGGAAGAACCAGAGAATCCTTGCAGGATTTTCAAATCCTCTACCTAAGTTGACAAGGGAAGAGGGCACACAGCAGGACAGTCAGTCAAAGAAACATATGAGTTGCATTTTTAGATGACCCAACGGCTATTCTACATATCTTCTCTCAACAGCTGCTTTTATAGGCTACTGCAGATAAATGTGGAAAGCCCCGTAATGCACCTCATGAGTTCTGCCAAATATATGAAATTCTGACAGACTGAGTAAGGGGAAATATGCTCCCCAGTTGGCATTTGGTTTAGGGATAAAGTTTGATGACCATCATATATCTTCTGTCACTTCTTTGCCCTTTGTCAAGATGTCTTAGTCATCTAGTGCTGCTCTAACAGAAATACCACAAGTGGATGGTTTTAACGAAGAGAAGTTTATTTTCTCTCAGTCAAAGTAGGCTAAAAGTCCAAATTCAGGGTGTCAGCTCCAGGGGAAGGCTTTCTCTCTCTGTAGGCCTTCTCATCAGTGTTTCCCCTGACTGGGAGCTTCTTGGTGCAGGGACCCCTGTCCAAAAGATATGCTCTGCACCTTGCACTGCTTTCTTGATGGTATGATGTCCCTCTGTCTCACTGCTCACTTCTGTCTTTTATATCTCAAGAGATTGCCTCAGGACACAATCCAGTCTTGTAGATCAGGTCCTGCCTTACTAACACAACTGCCACCCATCCTCCCTCGTTAACATCATACAGGCAGCCCTAGCCAAATTGATGCACACATTTTTTGGGGAACATAATTCAAACCATGACATTTCACCCTTTGGCCCCCCAAAAATCACATCCTTGCAACATGGAAAACATATGGAATGTTATGGTTTGAATTATATCCCCCCAAAAATGTGTATATCAGTTTGGCTGGGCCAGGATTCCTGCTACTGTGTGATTTTCCTATATGTTGTAAACCAATGGGAAGAGAGGAAGCCAAACATTCTTTCACTTATCTCTGAAATTTATTTATGATGGGCTGGCTTAGAATACCAGCTTTCTCACTTGCCAAGTGGATAGCCTTGGGCAAGTGATTTACCAGCTTGATGCCTCAGTTTCCTTATAGTGCCTACTTCCCTAGGTTGCTGTCAAGATTAAATGGATTAATACATGTAAAGTACTTAGGATGGTGCCTGGCACATAGTGTGTGCTCACTTAATGTTGGCTATTAATAGGACAGTGCCTGTCCTGTAGGTTTGTTATGGGAGTTGGCTGATAAAATATATGCAAAGCACCTAATGTAAGCAGTTAGCAATGGATAATGAGAGTTCTCAATCTGATCTTTGTTCTGCATAATGTCAAAGAACAATATTATAAAGCACTTTTTAAATAATCCAATAGGCCTATGTCAGAAATGAACTCCTCAAAATCTTAATTGGAAAAACAATCTCATTCATTAATAATATTAATTGAAATGATATTTCTGCTTTCTACTTCTAATTCCCACTCGTTCACCTTTGATACTCTACCTGTTCTGAGCTGACACTGATGGGCTCCTTACAGATGATCCAAGTTACACTCTCATGAAGAGGGGGATGAGTCAGAGAGCCAGAGTAGGTCCAGTAATGCAGAGATGAAGGAAGGAGAGTAGAAAGTTCAAAATTTGTGAATGCAGCTCGTTTTCCCTGGAAGAAAAAGACAAGTAATGTATCATTATATCATGATGTAAAATATTTATATCATGTATGTAAGAATCATATACATATATATAAAGTACATACGTAATTATTACATATGTAATCTTGAGATTTTAGCTAAGGATTTAATTGAATTTTCTATTAATATTATTTCATGATTGGTGTGTTTGTGGATATAAAGTATAAAAGCAATAAAAGAAAAAAAGACTGAAAATTTACTACATTGGTTTTGACTAAGCAATCTTTCTCTTTCCTCCTTTGGCTGAAGATAAGCAAAAGATTAAAAAATTTCTTTTACACTTTATGCTTTTTGAAAAATATTTAATTTCCACTCTAAAACATTACTTATTTCTCTGGAAATCATGTAAAGTACTGTTCTAGTGTCAAAGATCTATTTACATGCATACTGATTACATTTTGGCCTTATTGTATTTTTTCCCAGTATTTTTTCTGATTGATTATTGTCAGTCTTTAGGAAATGAACTGATATTTTCATGCTAATCTTTTGTACAGTCAACTTTACCAGACTTTTATATTAATTCTGTTTTTAGGTGACTGTTTTGAATTTTCCCGTATGTCAATTATCATATCATCAGCTCATGAGGACAGTTTTGTCTCTATTTCTCCAATACGTAGTCTAACTTGTCCTCTTATTTCTTTCTTTCTTTTGTTTACTTAATTGACCAGGACCTTCATTATATTGTTCAGTTGTAGTGGTCACAGTTGGTATCCTGGTCTTTTTCCTGACTGAAATGGAAAGGCTTCAAATGTTTCACTATAAAGTTTAATGTTTGATCCAAGTTTCTAGCAGCTACCCTTTATCAAGTTCAAGAAGTTTACGTAGAAAGGGCGTTGAATTTTATCAAATGCTTTTTAAGCATCTAATAAGTTTATATAGTTTTTCATCTTTAATTGCTTACTATAATCATATATTGAACCATCCTTGCATGCCTGGGATAGACTCTACCTATTCAGAAGCATTCCTATTTTAATACACGTTCAAATTTGATTTGCTGTAAATGATTTTAAGATTTATTTCAACTATATTCTTAAGAAAAATTGGCCTATGGTTTCCTTTTTGTGGTTTTCTTACCCAGTTTTTATGTTAAGTTTCATTAAATTGTTGAGACGTTTACTGTCTGTTCCCTAATACGGGAAGTGTAGTGAATACTGGTATGATTGTTTCTCAAAGGTTGAATAAAACTGTCCCATAAAATGATCTGGGCCTAGAGTCCTCTGTTAATGGATAATTTAAAAAATATCTTTTCCATTTCTTTTTAGATTCTCTATTTATTTAGTTTTCTAATTATTTTTGAGTTAATTTTCGTATTTCATGCATTCTTAGAAAACTATCCACTTTATCTAAAATTTCAAGTTTATTGGTATAATGTTATGTATAATTTTCTCTTTTAAAACTTTCTTCTATATCTTTAGTTATGCCCCGTCTCGTATTTCTAACAATTTTTTTTTTGTCTGTATCCTTTTCTTTTTTCCTCCATCAAACTTGCCAAAAGTATGGCTTTTTTGTTGGTCCTTTTAAAGAATCAATTTTTCATTTTACTGGTAAAATTTTGCCTTGTGTTTATTCATCATTTGTAGTTTTTATTTTATTAATTTTCGATTTATCCTCATTAATTCTTTCTTCCTATTTTCTTTTCATTTGTTGTTATTTTTGGTATTTATGAGTGGAGTGACTATTTTCCGTTTTCTTTACTTTATAATACAGCCATTTAAATTTTAATTTTTTCTAGACTCAACACTAGTCAGATTTATTTTACATAAAAATATGACTGTCTTCCACACTATAAAATAAAATGAGAAATCTCTGACTTATGATTTAACTGTTTACTTTTAAAACAGTATGGCTGAGGTTGGATATATCAGAAAATCTACCTGCTTTTTTGAGTTGACAGATGGGAATCCTGGTTATCAAGCATTATATACTAATGTTATCCCAAAAGAATACCCTAAACTCCTGCATTTTCATACTGCTAGAGAAATGTAGAAGTCTTTCTTCGTGAAATGAAAACAAATTCGCATTTTAGTTGGATATAGTATTTAAAGCAACCATGAATGGCTAAGTAACCTGTTCTTCTATAGACCTGATCCTGCGGAAATCAGTCAACAACTATAAAAAAAGAAAAACAAAAGAAAACAAATCCTTTCTCAGAAGTAAGCAGTATCTAAGTCGTGCCTTGATTTTCAGATTGTAGCTCTCTCTTAAGCCTTCCAATGCCCCACTTCAAATACATACTTATATGGTTCTGTAGTTTTGTGAATTTTTATTCTCTGATTTAAACTAATTCAGCTAATCAGTTTACCTTAGTTTTAACTGGACTTAAGGCATTAAGTACTTTCTGCACTGTTGAGTTGGCCTGACCAACCTGGAGAAGAAAACAATAAAGAATGAGATAAAGACCGTTATAAATCAAACACTGTTTAGCTAAATTTTTACATTAAAAAAAATTAAAACCAGTAACTGAGGGAGATAAAGTATTTCCTCTCTGCCTTAGGAGATGTAATTTTGCACTATTTTGATAAATAATTTAGGTGTGTATCTTTATAAGCACTTGTGCTCTATAAATTGTTTATAACCAATACATATTTAAAATGCAACATTTATAAATAGATGTAAAAACAAACATCTTACTTTTGGTCAGTTATATTAGTTACAATTAGTAAAGTGTATAGCTTATAATAAGGAGCGCTGGCCGCACAATAGTTAGTCACTCAGCTACTAACAGAAAGTTTGGCAGTTTGAATACATCCAGTAGCTCGATGTGAGAAAGACACTGGCAATATGCTTCTGTAAAAATTACAGCCTAGATAAACCTTATGGGGCAGTTCTACTCTGTCACATGGGGTCACCGTAAGTCAGAATCAACTCAACTGCATCTAACAACAACATAGCTTATAGTAAGTGCCCAAAAAAGGTTGAGTAGAGTTAGTATACTTCTGAAAGTTCCTTAGTTATCCAAGCAGATCCAATTTAATAATAAATTGAGAGGGTTTCCTATAGAGATTTGAGCAACATTTACCATTTTCAAAAATCAATGGAACCTTCTTTAAAGGAAAAAAAAAATCCTCTTAGTATTTGTCTTCCCTGATGAGATATTAAACTGAAAGATTCCTGAATCTATGAGGTAGAAAGGATTTAGAAGAGCTGTTAAAATAGGAATTCCTTTTCCCCTTGAATTCCCCATTCTATCCTCATCTGAAACTTATTTCTCTCTTCAGAGGGTGAAGTGGAGAGAAAAAACAGCAGCAAAGCAGAATGAGAACTTTCCAAAGAGAAAGACACGAATATCTTTTTGTCTTATGTTGTTCTATTTTGAGATCTGATCCTTAAGAAGTAGTGTTAGCAAAGCTCTGTAACTTACCTTCATCAAAGCACCAATAATTGCCAGACCATCAGCCTTGGAGGCAGCTTCAGCACAACTGGAGTATTTTTCAGAATTCCAGTGAACTATGTGAAGCTAAAATAAAAATAGTAATGTGGTTAATTAATAGTTTATACCAGTTTAAAGACAGAAAGTAAATTATAAATTAACTTGTTAATGTATGAAGCTGTTTCTTGGTTTTGATACATAAAACTTATGTGAACACTTATCCAGTGGGTAAGAAGGGCTGTGTTCTCACTCTTACGGATCCTTATTTGTGTGCAGAGCAGAGTAGGCAGGTTGCAAATCAGTCCTGAAACCTGTAAGTAAAATTTCTTTCCCTACAATACTGTAACTATACCTTGTTTTCTATAACTCTCTTTGGTATGAAAAGCTCAGGAGAGTTGATTAACTAGTTTTAGGACAAAAATTGGAATAGTTTACTCTCATGTGAAGAATTTCTTACTAATTTTATGAGAAGGGGTTCCCAGACGGCCTGGGAGTCTCAGGGACCCTGTGTGGATACATACATGCTATATATTCATACATATAAAGTCAAAACCAAAACTTCTCCCCTTTCAATCTCCAATCCCTCTGTTGACAGTTGGCTATAAATATTCCAGATTTTTCTATGGTTATACAGACAGTAATGCCTTCAAATAGACCAAACAAACTTCCATGTAAGGGCAGGTCAAGAGGCTGAGGGTGCTCGCACACCAGGAACCTGAGTCCCTCATCTAGGTGTGACCTACTCTCTGTGCGCACTCTTATTATCAAGCTGAAGATCTTAAACCCGTTGCGGTAAAGTCAATTCCGCTCAGAGGTCTTAGTAGAGACTTACTGAAGTGTTCCAGCATGGCCACACCTGTGTTTCAGGCATGTCCATGCTTGAACACTTAAATAAGAGTGGAATGTGGTGGGTTCCATTTTGAGAAAGGAGCATCTCTTAAGGCTTGTCTGATGTCAAAGTGATAACTTTTGAGGTGTCCTCAAGGGAAAGGTGATTCTTGGGCTCAAGAATTTAGCTCCAAGATTGAACTGCCTCCTTC
This sequence comes from Dugong dugon, assembly GCA_030035585.1. Taxonomy (NCBI): domain Eukaryota; kingdom Metazoa; phylum Chordata; class Mammalia; order Sirenia; family Dugongidae; genus Dugong; species Dugong dugon. The sequence continues at coordinate 45,567,399 of CM057474.1, forward strand.
CACGTGAAAGTTTTCCGTCCACTGGCAAACATGGTGTGTCTGAGTTTGATATTGATGAAACCAGAGAGTTCCTTACAGAGACAAAAAATTCTCATTCTTTGAAGTCATTATGATGGGGTCTTACGCGATATGGGAAGCTGCTTCTGGGAGTATTCACAGTACAATTATCTCTCATTTTCTAAGTTACATTACCTCTGCAGAAAATTTTTCTCCATCCACTGTGTGCTCGGAGCCATGGTCGTTTGCACTGCCTCAGTGAAAATGGAACTGACAGAGCCTGTAGCTTTCAGAGAGAGGACCGCCTTTCAGCACTGCAAGAAAAAGGGAACAACTATTAGCCTTATGAACACAAGGTCCAGCTTTTTTTCGCATTTCATGTAAACCAGAATCTTTAATGAAATTGTGTTGAAATGAAAGCAAACGCTAACGCTGAAGTTTTCATCTTATCTTTTTTTCCCACATCCATGATGACAGCATTCGTATGCATGGCACACTCTTGACTGTAGCATAGATAAGATAGTCCATGTGTTATTCACAATTCCCAGCACACGAGCTGTTATTTGACCTGTTTTTCCCTCCAATAAAGCATATTGGAAGGTGAGTGAATTATATTATTATAGGACTTTCCTTGAATCTGCTTTAATTTGCAAATTTATTCATGCTTTGTTCAACAAAGACTGAATAGGCAGCATGCATCAGAATCGGAGGTAGTTTATTTTGAACAACAAATGACTCATGGTGTACTTTATAACTGATCAATAGGCAGCAGTGTGTCTGACCATGTGGTTAAGAATCCCTGGCCACGGACCAACAGAACGTGTGAGTGAGGTCACTTTAAAAATTTTAACATTGAACTACACAACCATAAAGAACAATGATTAGTCCATGAAATATAATATGATGGATCTGGAGAACATAAGGTGGAATGAAATAAGTCAATCACATAAGAACAAATATTGTATGATCTCACCTTCATAAGAAGACAAGAATAGACATATATATATAAAGTGACCAATGTTAATTGGTGGTTACAAGGGATGGATGGGAAGGGTTGGGGAATCACTCTTTAGCGTATAGATGCTTGTTTTTGGCAATGGGAAAAGTAGCACAGAATGTGGGTGTGATGAGCACACCCTGACTAAAGTAATCAATGCTGCTAAGAAGCACACAAGAGAAAACGATGTTTGTGCTAAAGAATATGACATATAATTTGGCAACAACACCAACGATAACCGAAAAATGAGTGTATGGTTACATATGTAGGTGCATAGGCATATATGTGTATGTAGAGGCGAGTACATATGTGTGGACAGAGAGAAATATCTAAATATACTGGTACATACAGATATGTGTGTGCGGACATATATATTCATAGAGAACAGAGTTACAGATACATCCCAGACATAACCAAACACCAGGCGAGATTGGTTTTCTGGGTTTGAAGGCTTAGGACCCTAGTCTCACAGGACAACTCAATCAACTCAATCACAAAGTTCATGTTTTTGCATCCAGTGAGGTGAGTAGTGTCTAGGGTTTTAAAAGCTTGAGAGCAGCTGTCTAGGATACAACTATTGGTCTCTACTTGTTAGGCGCAAGAGAGAAAGAAAGAAAACAAAGTCTCAGAGAAGAAACTAGTCTACAGAGCTAACAGCTAATAGCCAACATGAGCCATGACTTCATCTACCCTGAGACCAGAAAAACTAGATGTTGCCCGGCTACCACTACTGACCGTTTTGATGAGGGCCACAACAGATGGATCCTGATAAAACAGGAGAAAAATACGGAACAGAACCCAAATTCTTGAAAAATTTAGACTTACTGGACCAGTTGAGACTGGAGGACTCCCTGAGACTAGTGCCCTGGATACTCTTTAAACCTTAAACTAAAACTATCCCCTGAGGTAACCTTTTAGTAAAACATCAGATATGGCACACAAAATAAAGGATATTATCCATGAATACGATGCTCCATGAAAGAACCATTTATATGAGACCAAAAGGCAACAACTACTCCAAAGATGAAAAGATAAGGGGGCAGGGTAACCAGAGTACTGGAACTGGAACAACCAGAATGGTGACACATGGTGAAAAATGTAACTAATGTCACTGAACAATTTGTGTAGAAATTGTTAAATGGGAACCTAATTTGCTGTGTAAATTTCACCAAAAAAACAATAAAATGTTATTTAAAAAAAAAAAGTAAAGAAAAAGCCTTGAGATTTTGCATGATGAAGCTATTCTAAAATAAATGTATATTCTTTTCAGAAAGTTAACATTGAATGATTATGTTGTTTTGGGGAGTGTATCCAATCATATTATTAATTCAACACATATGATACTAGACCTATGTAATATTAATAATAGGCATAGCCCCAAGGCGCCTAAAATTTAGACTGAAAACCTTGTGGAAAAGTGCTACAACAAGTTTGGCTTTTTGAGTTATTAGAGTTGTCAAGAATTGTCATTTAAAAAATTATTCAACAAACATTTATGAAAAACTTACTATGTAGCAGGGAATGTGCTAGATTCTGGGGCATAAAGATGATTCAGTTATTACAGTCTAGTAGGGAGATGAGAAGATAGATAAGTATACTGATGCACAAAACTGTCCCATGTAAACTTCATGCAAGACTCATTTGCTTGTTGGTACATGAACGTTTCACAATTAATTATAGAGTCATTTTTCTGGCTTAAGGGAAAAAAATATATATATTTTACCCCTGACTCTCTTCCCCACTGAGCTCTTCCACCCTCATCCCAATTAGATAATATTTGCCTTTTCAGTTTTTATGTTCACTGTGATTGGTTTATTTGACCTTTTGGGAAAAACACTGTTTATTCAGAGAGAGTGAGCATGCAGAAACATGTGATAGGATGAAGTGAGCATAAAGAAGAGATGAGATGGTGCCGTTGAGGAGGTGTAAAACAAGACTGAGATGGGAGTTATAAAAATTGTCTTTACCAGAAGTCCAAGGTGCTTTATCAGTTTACAGCAATATCTCTCACACACACACGCACGCACACCACTTACGACGGGCATTTGAGTTAAAGCCCCATTCTTTTAATTTCCCCAGTAGACTCTAAGACAATAATAATCATAAAGGTCTTTGGCTCACCTGATCGGTTGTCATTATCCTCAAAATTTACATGGAAGGAATGTCCCACATTGATAATTTCTTTGGCTGTGTCTGGATTGTAGGAGACACTGATAGGTTTCAGGGCAGTGTCATGTTTGGTTTCACTGGTTTTAATGTCAATAGGAGACTGGTTATTTCCATGGGCAATGGGGTACAGCTTGCCCCATTGCTCGGGACCTATCAGAACAAATGTATGATTACTACAAAAAACTTACCAAGTGCTTGATTCCAGTTTTAGGCATCTAGCTACCTGTTTGCTAGATTGAGGTTTATTGAGGTATCTTAAACGACATTCTATTTAGTTTAATGGACATTCAGTGTTGAAGATGCCCCTTTTCTATACTATAAAACAGTATATTTGTCAACACTAGTAGTATAGGCCCATACTCATAGTCTATAGGATAAGACTATAAATATTTTACTATTAGCAATAGATTTCTAGTAGTAAAATCTACCTATCTATCCCACATGAAGGATTTTTGCTTTTGGAAAATACATTTTGTAGACAACCATGCCAAAGAACAACTCCTAAGAATACACGCAAAGATATTACAATTATTCAAAGAGACAATTCAAACTATTAACCTATGGTTATACAGTTATTTTAAATGCTTAATACCTCTGCTACTGAAAAGAGAATAAGCTATTATCTCCCATCTATATGAGCAGAGCTCTTACCGTTTTTGCCATCATATCCCCAGTCAGCACTTGCCATGATCTTCTACTTAGTTTTCTTTTTCTGAAACAAAGATAACAACTTGAATTACTGACTGGGACCGTGTATATAGCAGACACTATAAACCACCACTTGGGGTTTTTCTAGAAGCTTCCCTGTCCTTTAATATGTTACTATGTCACCATCTCTGCCTATAAGGAAATATGTATGTGTAAAAAGAGATGTTCTAAAAAAAGTTCAGGAGGGTCATGTCAGTCCAATTGTTTAAAAGAGAAGTATCAAAGTCTTAGTCTTTATAAAACCAAGCCCTGTCTCTCAAGTTATTAGAAAATAGAGCTGAAAGCTACCACACACCATTCTTTGCATTTTCTAAATTACAAATGACTTTGTGCACTTGATATTTCCAATTCTTCCCTTGCTGGATACTTTTAAGCAATATTACCAATAAAAACAAACCCATTGCAATTGAGTCAATTCCAACTCAAAGCGACCCTATAGGACAGAGTAAAACTGGCCCGTAGGGCTTCCAAGGAGCAGCTGGTGGATTCAAATTGCCAACATTTTGCTTACCGGCCAACCTCTTAACCACTATGCCACCAGGGCTTTTAAGCAATATTAGCAACACTTAATTAATAAGGAGAAAAATTTGCTGTTTATAGACTGATCTGTACTAGTATCATGATGTTACTAAGAAAATTAAATTAAAAAAGAAAAAAATTAAATTAAATAAATGTACTGGAAAATGTTAACTTTTCTATCTTAAGAGAATTAAAGAACTACAATTTTCTCTAAAATGAAAAAAAATGAAAGAAAGAAATTAATGCTGGTTTGTAATACATATGATACAGAATGGTGCATTTCATGAACACACTGAGGATGAGAACAAAGTTGTTCATTTTGGAGCAATAATGGAATTCGTATTAAAATTAATTAACATTGAAATTAAGGCCTAATGTTACTTTACGTGTTGAATAGGTCTATCGGTGCAACGGTTAAGTGTTTGCCTGCTGACTGACTGACAGGTTGGCAGGTTGAACCACCCAGTTGCTCTGAGAAAGACCTGGCAATATGCTCGTGTAAAGATTACAGCCTAGAAAAGTCATGGGGCAGTTTTAGTCTGTCATATGGGGTCACTATGAGTTGAAAATCAATTTGACAGCACTTAACAACAACAACAATACTACTATAAAGCACTTTCATATTATTTTACCATCACAAAAAGACTCTTTAAAGTAAGAATTATCATTTTGTAGTTGAGAGATGTTGAAGGAGTTCACCACAACTATCAAAAAACCAAGAAGCCAATCCAAGACTTCAGCCTCCAAGCTCATATCCTTTCTTCACTATACCTCCAGCAAATGTGACACTGGGTGAGCTATGAGATGGATGATCCATTAATCCCCTTCTATGCCCACAATTTTCTTAAGTCTAAATGTACTCAAAGGAAATGCAACAAGAAAAATAAGCTTCTATAGTAATGCTTTTTCATGCCAAAAGAGACATATCTGCATTTGCACTGTAGAATTATGAGCTGCCTGGCTCCCCGAGGGAAGAGGAGGATCAGAAGCAATTTTTAGCGGGGCTGACTAGGGACATGTTGTTTAATTCTTTGTGGGTTAGGATAGCCTGCTGCTTCACATGCAGACGGAGCTATGGCTCATGAGCATTCACAGAGTGGGAAGAGACCCAAGCTCCCATTTTATGGGTTTTGGGGGCAGAAGGAAAGATCTTTTAAAAAAGAACTTTATTTTTTAAGGTAACATTTATTAAGGAACCAGTATGTATCCAATATCATGCTAAAAACTTTATATGCATTATTTTATTTATTCTCACAAAAGCATTACTATGGAAGCTTTTTTTTTTTTTATTTTAGCATTAACATCTGTGTTTTAATTAAAACGAAATTGAGGCCTACACAGGTGAAGACACCTCCTCAGAGTTACAGAGCTTCTAAGTAGCTGTTTAGAGCCCATAAATCTAGGGCTTAAACTTAAGCCTAACTCCAAAGCTTCTACTCTTTCTTAACGTTTACCAGCGGGCCATTCTACTATCAATAAATGCCCACTGGCCTCCTTTTGATTCTATTTTCTGGAAGATCTGCTTAGTTGATCTGGACTGGTCTGGTTCAAGTGAAGATTGATCCATGAGTTTAATTCACCCAGACTTACGGTTTCAGGCTTCACCAGAAGCTCACGGAGCAACAATAAGCAGGCTATTCTTGATGAGGTAATTTGTCTCTTAATATTAAATTCTTTGTCAGAAACCACTTTAATTATTATATTGACCCACGTATTTGAAAAAAGACAACCCCTTTTTCATTACATGATGATTCAGCACATGAATGTTTCAACATTTATACGGCATAGTAATTCACTTGAAGTTTTAGATACACAGTTACTTTGAACCCTAACCATTATGGCCCTTTACTTCATTATCGGCCCAGGGTGTGTTTGTGTATTCGAACAAGCAGAAAACTATACAGAGAAAGGGAGTAAAATTTAATGAGCACCTGTGGTTTAGGCCCTGACACCTTGTTTTATAATCATATGATATTAGGTATGATTATAGGTTCTTTGAGCGATGGGGCACAACACAAAGACACTTGCATAGATAAATAGCAGAAATCTTTGTTACTTAGAGCTCCAAATGAGAGATGGCTGCCAGGCAGGGCCAAACAGGTTCAGTAAACTGGAGACTAGGAGGTGGCTTAAGTATGGCAAGCAAAGTGGGGTTAGCTAGGTTAGGCAGGCTCCCAGTGACTTGGCTAATTTGAATAATTTTGTGGGCTCTGGGCCATAAAAGCTATCCCAAGTTGTTCAATATTAGGCGGAGGGGGATTGGGGTGTGTGCATCGTGGTCCCAGAATGTGAGAGTCTGATAAGGAAAGTGGTTGAGGTGTACACTTTGTCACCCATTATAGAAGAACTGATTGGCCTCTAGCCAGGGCGTCAAAGTTGGGTCAAGCCAGCATTAAAAAACCAGACGAAAACTATATTACAATTGACTCCTTGATTTCTTGACATCAGCTTTGAGCTCAATTATTTGGGGTGTTTGAGTGGCCTGAATAGTAGGGGAGTAGGGCATAGTTGCCCTAAACAGTGTAGAAAACATTAGATTGTGACAGTAAAAATAAAGAACCCAAGTAAAAGCATGAGAAATCCCTGGAGGCTGACTCATAGCCAGGTTACCCATTAGTTTGGTGTTAACCAAGAGGATAAATTAGTTGTGGCAGTATACTCTAGCAATATTTTGGTTGAATTGTGGAGTGTGGTAAAGATGTGGGTCCCATTTCTTGTGATGATTTTGTGGTCCAAGCTGTTTGTTAGAGTGACCACTTGACCAATGTTGTTCATCCACAAACAAAAAGAAGTATTAATAATGCCGTAAAAACCTCCTTGATAACTTAATAAATAATTAAGAGCCAATCTATTATCAAAAACCATTTTTGCCAGGGTTCTATGGCTTTGATTAAGCAAGCCTAATATTTGTTGTACTTTAGAAATGTGATATACTAGAAATTTGGACATTCATACTTTAGTGTCAATGATTTTTTATTGTTGAGTCAGAGTGATGATCCCTGCCACTGTTCTGGGAAGTCCCATAGTGGTGGCAAGTTCCAATATTATAGATATGACAGGGGCATGTTAATAACATTTGGCTGGGGTAGAGGAAGAACAACTAAACTTTATATAAATGGGAAGGCCAAGAGAGGCCAGAATGAATCAGTGTGGTTTGTGTCTTGAGGGCAGTGGAAGAGCAAAGTAGAGGGGAGCAGTACCCTTGTTTGTTGGACCACAATATAATCTGTTGGTGTTATCTTTAGACTGAAAAATTGTACCTTGCCTTAGGTAATTGGAAATTACTAAAGAATAGGACTGGAGGAAGACAGTTGATTTTGTTGGGCATGTAGTGAGGGTTTAGAGTCACCCTTTAAGTAGTTCCTATGTGCTTTGTATTGAGGAAACATAAAAACAATTACCATTTTCTGTAAGGGTGTGCCCCAGATACAAGGGAAGTTGCAGTTTGGAGGAGGTTTTAATTTTCCAATATTTTCCACCTCCAGGCCACATACCAGCTGGATAAATGTTTGGTGTGGGATATTTGGAAGCAGACTAATGGTAAATTCAACAGTTACAGAGTCAGTGCGTGGTAAGCTACTTCAGTTAGTTCTGTTAAAAGAATATATATGTATGTTGGTTGCCTTTGTACTTATTCAAAGGGCTGTGGTGATGAGCTTGAATTTCATTTGCTGTGTGGTCTTTTGATGGATGAAAGGGGTAGTTTCTGAAAGGATAGTAGAGACTGAAGGGGGGTTGTTGATGCTGAATAATGATGAAGATGGAGGGAAAAAAATATGAAGGGAAATGAGTGGTTTGAGCACTGGGAGGCCAGCAGAGTTCTCCTCTTATATCTAGGAGAGCACATAGTGTGAATACCTTGGTAAGGTCACCCTTTAGGCAAGAGGAAACAAAACAAAACCAGTTGCCATCCGGTCCATTCTGACTCATGGTAACCTTACATGTTTCAGAGTAGAACTATTTTCCAAAGGGTTTTCAATGGCTGTGATCTTTTGGAAGTAGATCACTAAGCCTTTCTTCTGGGCACCTGTGGTGGCTAAGCACTGCTAACCTTTAGGTTAGTAGCTGAGCACTTAACTTTTTGTGCCACCTAGGCAGGAGAGGTAGGTGGTATTAGAGGGAATCTTAATCATGGAGGCATTGCAGAGGCATTGGCCTTGGCGCAATAAGGGCTTGAGATGGTATAGAGTAAAATCATAATCATTGGGGGTGGGGGGAGAGCTTACAATTTTATCAGTATTCACTCAAGGTGAAGTGGGTCATATTTTTGTGGTTCTATGATATTTTAACAGGGCGGTGTCGCTTGTAGAATTTGAAGGAGTTATTGGATCCTGGAGTTTGAATTGCATATATCTTTTCTGGGTACGTAGGTAGCAAAAGTGATGATGGCATTCACAATACTGCCATAATTGGACAAAGTCACTGGAACCTGACTGACATAATTAAAGCCTCAATCAAGGGTGCTGAAATCCAAAAGCTCCCAACAGTCCAAGGTTTTGCCCATATGGGTGATGATAGGGGATTCTGCTGCAAGTAAGTTTTTTTTTTTTTTTTTTTAAATTTTATTTTATTTAAACACTATTTCAAAACTTTTTACTTACACATTTAAGTGATATTGACTATGCTCTTCCAATTCTGCTGCCATTCTCGCCCAAGATGAAGGCTTACAGGACAAAACAGCCTCCCATTTAATAGTTACTACAAATGTTGCCCTATAGCAGTGGTCAACAATCTCACAATACATCGACAGTGTCCTTATTCAATTTGTGTTCCTTATCATCAGTTTCCTACTCTCCCTCTGCCTTCTGGCCCTTGTCACCGGACTCCTGTACCTCGTTAGTCCCATTTAGTTTTACTGGACTGTCCATTCCCAGGCTTAACATCGAACCTCGAAGGTAACTTCACCTCTGAGCTGAAAGGGTGTCTGGGGGCCACACTCTTGAGGTTTCTCTAGTGTTCTTTAGGTCTTCTTTTTTTTTTTTTTTTTTTTTGGGAGTTAAAATTATGCTCTACATCCTTCTCCAGCTCTGCCCAGAACCCTCTGTTGTGATCCAGGTCAGAGGAGTCATTGGTGGTAGCCGGGCACCATCCAGCTGTACTGGACTCAGTCCCGTGGAGGCCTTGGTAGCTGTGGACCATTACTCCTTTGGACTAATCTTTTCCTTGTATCCTGTTCTCTTCGTTCTCCCTTGTTCCCGAAGGGATGAGATCAGTGGAGTATCTTAGATGGCCACTCATAGGCTTTTAAGACCCCAGACACTACTCACCAAGGTAGAATGTAGAGCATTATCTTTATAAGTAGTATCATGCCAATTGAGCTAGATGTTCCCCGAGATCATGGTCCCCAGAGCCCTCCGTCCAACAACTCAGTCCCTCGGGGGTTTGGATGTGTCTATAGGGCCTCCATGACCTTTCCTTGTGCAGGTTGTGTTAGTTTCCCCTGTACTATGTACTATCTCACCTCTCACCCAAGTTACCACTTACCTATTACCTATTTAGTATTCCCCCCCAAGGATTGTTACATTTTGCATGTGAATTTTTTCATGGGTTTTTACAATAGAGGTCTCATACAATATTTGTCCTTTTGTGATTGACTTATTTCACTCAGCATGATGTCCTCTAGTTTCATCCATGTTATGAGATGGTTCACCGATTCATTGTTGTTCTTTCTCGTTGCATAGTACTCCATTGTGTGTATGTACCATAGTTTGTGTATCCATTCATCTGTTGATGGACATTGAGGTTGTTTCCATCATTTTGCTATTGTGAATAATGCTGCCATGAACATAGGTGTGCATATGTCTATTCGAGTGATGACTCTTATTTCTCTAGGATATATTCCTAGGAGTGGGATTGCTGGATCGAATGGTATGTCTATTTCTAGCTTTCTGAGGAAACACCATATCATTTTCCAAAATAGTTGTATCATTTTGCATTCCCACCACCAGTGTATAAGAGTTCCCGTCTCCCTGCAGCCCCTCCAACATTTGTTATTTCCAGTATTTTTGATTCGTGCCAGTAATGCCGGGGTGAGATGGTATCTCATTGTGGTTTTAATCTGCATTTCTCTAATGCCTAGTGATCGCGAGCATTTCCTCATGTGTCTGTTGGCCATTTGAATGTCTTCCTTGGTGAAGTGTCTGTTCATTTCCTTTGCCCATTTTTAGATAGGATTGGTTGTCTTTTTGTTGTAGAGGTGTTGGATTTTCTTGTAGATTATGGAGATTAGACCTTTGTCTGACTTGTACTGTCCAAAAATTTTTTCCCAGTCTGTAGGTTCTCTTTTAACTCTTTTGGTGAAATCTTTTGAAGAGCATAGATGTTTGATTTTTAGAAGATCCCAGTTATCTAGTTTATCTGTTGGGTTTTTTGTGTTGATGTTTATGGTTTGTATCCTGTTAATGCCATGTATTAAAGCCTGAAGTGTTGGTCCTATTTTTTCTTCTATGAATTTTATAGTTTGAGGCTTTATATTCAGGTCTTTGATCCATTTTGAAGTAGTTTTTGTATATGGTGTGAGGTATGGGTCCTGTTTCATTTTTCTACAAATGGATATCCAGTTTTGCCAGCACCATTTGTTAAAAAGACTGTCTTTTCCCGATTTGATGTATTTTGGGCCCTTGTCAAAAATCAGGTGACCGTAGGTGGATGGATTTACATCTGAGTTCTCAATTCTGTTCCATTGGTCAATGTCTCTGTTGTTGTACCAGTACCAGGCTGTTTTGAGTACTGTAGCTGTGTAGTAGGTTCTCAAGTCAGGTAGTGTGAGTCCTCCAACTTTATTCTTCTTCTTCAGTAGTGCTTTACTTATTCGGGGTTTCTTCCCTTTCCATATAAAGTTAATAATTAGTTTTTCCATCTCTTTGAAGAATGTTGTTGGTATTTGTATCGGAATTGCATTGTATTTGTAGATTACTTTAGGTAGAATTGCCATTTTCACAATGTTGAGTCTGCCTATCCATGAGCATGGTATGTTTTTCCATTTATGTAGATCCCTTTGGATTTCATGTAGCAGTGTTTTGTAGTTTTCTTTGTATAGGTCTTTTATATTCCTGGTCAGATTTATTCCTAAGTATTTTATCTTTTTAGGGGCTACTGAAAATGGTATTGATTTCCTGATCTCCTTTTCATCGTTCTCTTTACTGGTGTATAGGAATCCAACTGATTTTTGAATGTTTATCTTGTATCCTGCTACTCGTCTGAATCTTTCTATTAGTTCCAGTAAATTTCTCGTGGAGTCTTTAGGGTTTTCTATGTATAGTATCATATCATCTGCAAACAGGGAGAGTTTAACTTCTTCATTACCAATTTGGATGCCCTTTATTTCTTTCTCTTGCCTTACTGCTCTGGCTAGAACTTCCAGCACAATGTTAAATAGGAGTGGTGATAAACGGCATCCTTGTCTTGTTCCTGTTTTCAAGGGGAATGTTTTCAGCCTCTCTCCATTAAGAATGATGTTGGCTGTTGGTTTTGCATAGATGCCCTTTATTAGGTTGAGAAATTTCCCTTCTATACCTATTTTATTGAGAGCTTTTATCAGGAATGGGTGTTGGACTTTGTCAGATGCCTTTTCGGCATCAATTGAGATGATCATGTGATTTTTTTCTTTCCTTTTATTTATGTGGTGGATTACGTTGATGGATTTTCTAATGTTAAACCATCCTTGCATACCTGGTATGAATCCTACTTGGTCGTGGTGTATTATTTTTTTGCTATGATGCTGAATTTTATTGGCTAGAATTTTGTTGAGACTTTTTGCATCTATATTCATGAGAGATATTGGTCTGTAATTTTCTTTTGTTGTGATGTCTTTGCCTGGTTTTGGTATCAGCGTTATGCTGGCTTCATAGAATGAATTTGGAAGTGTTGCTTCCTCTTCTATGCTCTGAAATAACTTGAGTAGAACTGGTACGAGCTCTTCTGTAAATGTTTTGTAGAATTCTCCAGTGAAGCCATCTGGGCCAGGGCTTTTTTTGGTTGGGAGTTTTTTTATTACCTTTTCAATCTCTTCTCTTGTTATGGGTCTGTTCAGATTTTCAATATCACTTTGTTGTAGTTTGGGTAGGCTGTATGTTTCTAGAAATTTATCCATTTCCTCTAGGTTTGCAAATTTGTTGGAATATAGTTTTTCATAATATTCTGTTATAATCCTTTTTATTTCAGTTGGGTCTCTTGTAATGTCCCCCATTTCATTTCTTATTTGGGTTATTTGTGCCCTCTGCTGTTTTTCTTTTGTCAGTCTGGCCAGTGATTTGTCGATTTTGTTGATTCTTTCAAAGAACCAAATTTTGGTTTTGTTGATTCTTTCTATTGTTTTTCTGTTCTCTATTTCATTTATTTCTGCTCTGATCTTTACTATTTCCTTTCTTCCGGTGGTTGTAGGCTTTTTTTGTTGTTCTCTTTCTATTTGTTTGAGTTCTGTAGTTAATGTTTTGATTTTGTCCCTTTCTTCTTTTTTGATATGTGCATCTATTGCTATAAATTGTCCTATGAGGACTGCCTTTGCTGTGTCCCAAAGGTTTTGGTATGATGTGTTTTCATTTTCATTTGATTCTAGGAATTTTTTAATTCCATCTCTGATTTCTTCTATTACCCATTGATGTGTAAGCAGATTATTATTCAGTTTCCATGTGTTTGATTTTTTTTCCTTGTTCTTTCTAGTGTTAATTTCTACCTTGATGGCATTGTGGTCAGAGAAGATACTGTGAATTATCTCAGCATTTTGGATCTTGTTGAGGATTGCTCTGTGGCCTAAGATGTGGTCTATTCTGGAGAACGTTCCATGTGCATTGGAAAAGAATGTGTACTTTGCAGCGGTTGGATGGATTGTTCTATATATGTCTATGAGGTCTAGTTGGCTGATTGTGTCCTTTAGGTCTTCTGTATCTTTGCTGAGTTTCTTTTTAGTTGTTCTGTCCTTTACTGAGAGTGGTGTGTTGAAGTCTCCTACTATTATTGTGGAACTGTCAATTTCTCTTTTCAGTGTTGTTAGAGTTTGTTTGATGTATTTTGGAGCCCTGTCATTGTGTGTGTAGATGTTTATTATGGTTATGTCTTCATGATGGATCATCCCCTTAATCATTATATAGTGTCCTTCTTTGTTTTGTATGGTGCATTTTGTTTTAAAGTCTATTTTATCTGAGATTAGAATTGCCACTCCTGTTCTTTTTTGTTAGTTGTGAGCTTGATATATTTTTTTCCCAACCTTTGACTTTTAATAAATTCACATCTTTGTTTATAAGGTGTGTCTCTTGTAGACAGCATATTAATCGATCCTGTTTTCTTATCCATTCTGTCACTGTCTGTCTCTTTATGGGTGCATTGAGTCCATTTACATTCAGTGTAATTATTGATAGATGTGAGTTTGTTGCTGTCATTTTGTAGTGCTTTTGTTTGTGGTGCTGACATTTTCTTTGTTTTTCTTACTCTCTTGTGCTGAGTTACTTTTGTTTGTGGATTTTTTTCATTTTTTTCTTTTTGTAAGTTTTGTTTTTGCTGAGACTTTATGTTTTTCCTCTTTATTTTGATGAGTATGTTTCTTAACTTTCTTTTTGGTTACCATGAATTTTACCCTTATCTTTATAATTTTGAAGCAGTCTACCATTACTTGGTATCGCCTTGCCTTCCACTCCTTTAGAAGGTTCTATACCTATGCCGTTTGTTCCCTCTTTCATTGTTTTGATGTTGTTGTCATCCTTTGATTGAGTTCTCTGATTCCCTGTTGTATATCTTTTGTTTTTGGAAATTCCTCTGTAGTTCAGTTCCTAGAATGGTATCTGGTTCATGTGAACCTGTGTCCTAGGTCTTAGGTCCTGCCTGAGGGCTGAAGCTGTTTGTCCTCAGATCGAAGAACTCCCTTTAATAATTCTTGTAAGTTTGGTTTGACTTCTGCATATTCCTTTAGTTTCTGTTTATCTGGAAATGACCTAATTTCACCATCAAATCTGAATGAGAGTTTTGCAGGATATATTATTCTTGGCTGACAATTTTTCTCTTTCAAGATTTTATATATGTCATCCCATTGCCTTCTTGCTTGCATGGTTTCTGCTGAATAATCTGAGCTTAGTCTTATTTTTTCTCCTCTGTATGTGACTTCTTGTTTTTCACGAGCTGCTCTCAGGATCCTTTGTTTGTCTTTAGTTTTAGCGAGTGTGAATATGATATGTCTTGGTGATTTTCTTTTGGGGTCTCTTCTATATGGGGTTCGTTGAGCTTCTTGGATGGCCAGCTTTTCATTTTTCATGATATTGGGAAAGTTTTCTGTCAGCAGTTCGTCAATGATCCTCTCTGTGTTTTCTGTTTTTTCCCCCTGTTCTGGTATGCCAATCACTCGTAAGTTTTTGCTTTTAATTGTGTCCCACATAACTCTCAGGGTCTCTTCATTTTTCTTTGTTCTTTTTTCTGAGTTTTCCTGAAACAGAGTTGTATCCAAGTGTTTGTCTTCAGTTCCACTGATCCTGTCTTCCATGGTTTCAAATCTACTTCTCAGCCCTTCTATGACACCGTCCATTTCTGAAATCTTGTTGTTTATCTTTTGGATTTCTAATTGTTGTTTTTGTATAATTTCGAGTTGTGAATTTATTTTGGCATTTTGTTCCTGCATCATCTTCCTGAATTCTTCCAATTTTTTGTCTGTATTTTCCATAAATTTGTCTATTTTTTCCTCATGTTTGTCAGCTTTTTGCCTCAGTTCTTGGAAAATTCCGAGTATTAGTGATTTGAGTTCCGTATCAGGTACTTCTAGTGCATTTTCTTCCACAGGAGAGTTATCTGGTGTTTTAATTTGGACGCCTATTGGAGCCATCTTGTCTTGTTTTTGTAAATGTTTTGATATTGTTTGCTGTTTTTGGGGCATTCAGTAGATATTTCTCTCGTTTATTGATTGTAGATTTTTTTTTTGTTTGTTTCGTTCTTGTGGTACAGCTGGGCAGATCTAGCTGAGGAGGAGCCACTGGGACGGGTTGTTTGTGGCACTCACCGCATTCACCAGGACGGTCGGTAGTCAGTGCTGGGCAGATTCCAATAGGGCGTGCCTGCACCGCTTGGTGGTGTGATGTCTAGTGCACGATGCAGGTAGGTAGGGTGCAGCGGGAAGATGGTTATGTGTGAAGCTAAGCGGTCATTCTGTCTCTGACCAGATGCTCTGCAAGGCTGCTCTACCGTTCGCTGGTCTCCGATAGGAATCCAAGATGGTGGATCTGCGCTGCGTTAGCTGGTAAGGAATCTCTGCCTGAGTCTCTCCTCGCTCTCCGTTCTCTTTTAGTATTCTCACTCCGTTTGGTGTTTGGCTGAGTTCTTTATCTCTTCATTTGGTGTTCTAGGGTTTCAGGATTGTTGATTCTCTGTTAGGCTTAGTTTTTCGGATCTTTGCTGTGGAGGTACGGCGTGGTGTTCCTGCCTAGAGCGCCATCTTGCCCCTCCCTTAACTCTGCAAGTAAGTTTTAAATCGCATGGCTTAATTTGGGTGCAGTTGTTAATAGGGTGTTAGTTTGCTTGCCATTTAAAATATCTGTGACTGAGTTTGGAGCTCCACTGTTAGCCTGCAGGCAGGCCCTACAATTTAGTCAATTATTATCATCCCTTTTCTTCAGTTGTCTGGTGAGGTCTTTGATTTGCAGGGCCTGCATTGGCCATGTTTGGTTGAAACAATGGCTTATTTTAGGTTTGAGCCTCCAGATTGGAAACCAGTGAAAGCGCCAGACCAATAGTAACATGACCAAGAGACAGCAGAATGGTGTGAAGCTGCATCTTAAAGTTTGTTTGTTGTTTTATGCTTCTTTCCCTCTGGTATTAATTATTACCTGGGAGGAGTTGTCTGGTTTCATCATGGTGGATGAAGGTTTTGGTTCCATCATTATTTTCTAAGGTGATTTTCATTTACCATGTGGAGTTGCTTATCTCTCTTCTTGATGATCTGTGGAAACAGCCCTGTAGAAATAATTTTATTCCCTGAAGGGGATTAGAGGGGAAAGGCTGGATTAATCATCCATCCCTTATATCCTAAATAGTGTGGAAGATTTTTAGGTGGTGGAAATTTAGGTTCAAATGGGTCACAAATGGGCAGGTGTCCTTTCAATCTATTGTTAATGGTCCCAGGAGCCTATGAGCACACTATCTGGCCTGGGATGGGGACAAGATTGAAAATTCTTGTTCAAAGAGGGAGATATTAGTGAAAGGTTTCCAGTCTAGAGAATCCTCATAAAGATGAAGATGAGAAAAATGGCACTCTGGGCAGAAGCACCATGCCGTCCCTTCACAGCAAAGATCCAAAAAACTAAGCCAAACAGAGAAAACAGCAATCCTGAAACCCTAAAACATCAACTGAAGAGATAAAGAACTCAACCAAGCACCAAATAGAGTGAGCAAACTGACAGAGAATGGAAAGAGAGGAGAGATTCAGGGAGAGGTCCCCTATCAGCTAACGTAGTGTGGATCTGCCATCTTGGACTCCTATCAAAGACCAGTAAATAGGGGGTGTGAGAAAGCAGCTTCATGGAGTTTCCAGTGGGAGATAGAACAAATGGTAATCTGAGTTGTGCACTTTCCCACCTCCCACCCTTCTTCACCCCCACTCAGCCGCCTCTGCTTCCCGCGGCCACAGTCTCTTGTCCAGGAAGCACCAGCTGCTTGGATTCCACATGCTCCCACTGGCCGGCTCTCTGAGTGCCATTTGTTGGCTGCTGGTATTGCTTTTTTTCTGCTTCTTTTGATGTCTTCCTTACCTCTCACCACCTCCCCCTTCTTTTGCTCAAATACCTGGCTCTACGTGCTATCTTTGCTTCTTCCTGAGGGGTTGCGGATCTCCGTTCGAGTGTGGAGCTGCTTCCCAGTCTGGGCTGTGGTGCTGGTGGGATCCTGGGGCTTTTGTTTGTTTGTTTGATTTGAATTCTTTTTGTGTTTTCTTTTCCTTTCTTGAGTTGGGAGCCCTTTCTGGCCAGGTGGAGCTGTGTGGCAAGGAACTCCCTTCAGCTTCCACAGACGTGCAGATGGATCCCTGAGCGCATTTCCTTTTATTTATTTTTTATTTTAATGTAGTTCAGGTGAAGGCTTACAGAACAAATAGTTTCTCATGAAACAGTAGTACACATGTTGTTTTATGACATTGGTTAACATCCCCACAACATATTAACCCTTTAAATTCTCAACCTTTTTTTTTGGTGAAAATACACATAGCCAAAGATACACCGTTTCAAAACTTTCTACATATACAGTTCAGTGACATTGACTACGTTCTTCCAATTGTGCTGTTATTCTCACTTAAGATGAAGGCTTACAGAACAAAATAGTTCCTCACTTAACAGTTACTACAAATGTTGCCCTATGACAATGGTTAACAATCTCACAACACATCAACAATATCCTTACTCAACCTTGTGTTCCCTATCACCAGCTTCCTTGTTCCCTTTGCTTTCCGGCCCTTGTCACTGGAGTCCTCTACCTCATTAGTCTCATTTGGTTTTACGGGGCTGTCCACTCCCAGGCTGGACAGTGAACATCAGATATAACTTCACCACTGAGCTAAAAGGGTGTCTGGGGACCATACTCTCAAGGTTTCTCCAGTCTCCTTTAGGCCAGTAAATCTGGTCTTTTTTTTTTTGTGGGTGAGAATTATGCTCTACATCCTTCTCCAGCTCTGTCAGAACCCTCTGTTGTGATCCTGGTCAGAGCAGTCAGTGGTGGTGGCAGGGCACCTTCTAGCTGTACTGGACTCAGGCCGGTGGAGGCCTTGGTAGCTGTGGACAATTAGTCCTTCAGACTAATCTTTTCCTTGTATCCTGTTCTCTTCATTATCCCTTGCTCTGGAAGGGATGAGACCAGTGGAGTATCTTAGATGGCCGCTCACAGGCTTTTAAGACCCCAGACACTACTCACCAAGGTAGAATGTAGAGCATTGTCTTTATAAGCTGTGTCATGCCAATCGAGCTAGATGTTCCCCGAGACCATGGTCCCCACAGCCCTCCACCCAGAAATTCAGTCCCTCAGGGAGTTTGGATGTGTCTATGGGGCTTCCATGACCTTTCCTTGTACAGGTAGTGATAGTTTCCCCTGTATTGTGTACTGTCTCACCCTTCACCTAAGATACCACTTATCTATTGCCTATATAGTATTTCCCCCCCAGCCCTCCTATCCCTAGTAACCAATAAAGATTGTTACACTTTTGTGTGAACTGTTTCATGGGTTTTTACAATAGAAGTCTCATACAATATTTTTCCTTTTGAGATTGACTTATTTCACTCAGCATAATGTCCTCCAGTTTCATTCACGTTATAAGATGGTTCACAGATTCATTGTTGTTTTTTCTCATTGCATAGTACTCTATTGTGTGTATGTACCATAGTTTGTTTATCCATTAATCTGTTGATGGGCATCTAGGTTGTTTCCATCGTTTTGCTATTGTGAACAATGCTGCCATGAACATAGGTGTGCATATGTCTATTCGAGTGACAACTCTTATTTCTCTAGGATATATTCCTAGGAGTGGGATTACTGGATGGGATGGTATGTCGATTTCTAGCTTTCTGAGGAAGCGCCATATCATTTTCCAAAATGGTTGTATCATTTTGCATTCCCACCACCAGTGTATAAGAGTTCCCATCTCCCCACAGCCCCTCCAAATTTGTTGTTTCCAGTGTTTTTGATTCGTGCCAGTAATGCAGGGGTGAGATGGTATCTCATTGTCGTTTTAATTTGCATTTCTCTAATGGCTAGTGATCGTGAGCATTTCCTCATGTGTCTGTTGGCCATTTGAATGTCTTGTTTGGTGAAGTGTCTGTTCATTTCCTTTGCCCATTTTTTAATAGGATTATTTGTCTTTTTGTTGTCGAGGTGTTGGATTTTCTTGTAGATTATGGAGATTAGACCTTTGTCTGACCTGTAGTGTCCGAAAATTTTTTCCCAGTCTACAGGTTCTCTTTTTACTCCTTTGGTGAATTATTTTGAAGAGCATAGGTGTTTGATTTTTAGAAGATCCCAGTTATCTAGCTTATCTGTTGGGTTTTGTGTGTTGATGGTCATAGTTTGTATCCTGTTAATGCCATGTATTAAGGCCTGAAGTGCTGGTCCTATTTTTTCTTCTATGAACTATATAGTTTTAGGATTTATATTCAGGTCTTTGATCCATTTTGAAGTAGTTTTTGTATATGGCGTGAGGTATGGGTCCTGTTTCATTTTTTTGCAAATGGATATCCAGTTTTGCCAGCACCATTTGTTAAAAAGACTGTCTTTTGCCCATTTGATGGACTTTGGGCCCTTGTCAAAGATCAGGTGACCGTAGGTGGATGGCTTTACATCTGTGTTCTTAATTCTGTTCCATTGGTAAAGGTATCTGTCATTGTACCAGTACCAGGCTGTTTTGACTACTGTAGCTGTATAGTAGGTTCTGAAGTCAGGTAGTGTGTGTCCTCCAATTTATATTCTTCTTCCTCAGTAGTGCTTTACTTATTTGGGGCTTCTTCCCTTTCCATATAAAGTTAATGATTAGTTTTTCCATCTCTTTGAAGAATATTGTTGGTATTTGGATCAGGATTGCGTTGTATTTTTAAATTGCTTTGGGTAGAATTGCCATTTTCATAATGTTGAGTCTGCCTATCCATGAGCATGGTATGTTTTTCCATTTATGTAGATCCCTTTGGGTTTCATACAGTAGTGTTTTATAGTTTTCTTTGTATAGGTCTTTTACTTCCCTGGTCAGATTTATTCCTAAGTATTTTATCTTTTTAGGGGCTATTGAAAATGGTATTGTTTTCCTGATTTCCTTCTCATTGTTCTCCTTACTGGTATATAGGAATCCAACTGATTTTTGAATGTTTATCTTGTATCCTGCTACTCTACTGAATCTTTCTATTAGTTCCAGTAGATTTCTCGTGGAGTCTTTAGGGTATTCTATGTATAGTATCACAGCATCTGCAAACAGGGACAGTTTAGCTTTTTCATTACCCATTTGGATGCCTTTTATTTCTTTTTCTTGCCTTACTGCTCTAGCTAGAACTTCCAGCACAATGTTAAATTGGAGTGGTGATAAAGGGCATCCTTGTCTTGTTCCTGTTTTCAAGGGGAATGTTTTCAGCCTCTCTCCATAAAGAATGATGTTGGCCGTTGGTTTTGCATAGATGCCCTTTATTATGTTGAGAAATTTCCCTTCTATACCAATTTGATTCAGAGTTTTTATCAGCAATGGGTGTTGGACTTTGTCAAATGCCTTTTCTGCGTCAATTGAGATGATCATGCGATTCTTTTCTTTCCTTTTCTTTATGTGGTGGATTACGTTGATTGATTTTCTAATGTTGACCCATCCTTGCATACCTGGTATGAATCCTCCTTGGTCGTGGTGTATTATTTTTTTGATATGATGCTGAATTCTATTGGCTAGAATTTTGTTGAGAATTTTTGCATCTATATTCATGAGAGATATTGGTCTGTAATTTTCTTTTTTTGTGACGCCTTTGCCTGGTTTTGGTAACAGCATTATGCTGGCTTCATAGAATGAATTTGGAAGTGTTGCTTCCTCTTCTATGCTCTGAAATAACTTGAGTAGAACTGGTACAAGCTCTTCTGTGAATGTTTTCTAGAATTCTCCAGTGAAGCCACCTGGGCCAGGGCTTTTTATGGTTGGGACTTTTTAAATTACCTTTTCAATCTCTTCTCTTGTTATGGGTCCGTTTAGATTTTCAACATCACTTTGTTGTAGTTTCGGTAGGCCAAGTGTTTCTATTAATTTCTCCATTTCCTCTAGGTTTTCAGATTTGTTGGAGTATAGTTTTTCATAATATTCTGTTATAATCCTTTTTGTTTCAGTTGGGTCTGCTGTAATGTCCCCCATTTCATTTCTTATTTGGGTTATTTGTGTCCGCTCCTGTTTTCTTTTGTGAGTCTGGCCAGTGGTTTGTCGATTTTGTTGATTCTTTCAAAGAACCAACTTTTGGTTTTGTTGATTCTTTCTATTGTTTTTTTGTTCTCTATTTTATTTATTTCTTCTCTGATCTTTACTATTTCCTTTCTTCCAGTGGTTGGGGGCTTTTTTTGCTATTCTCTTTCTATTTGTCTGAGTTCTGTAGTTCACGTTTTGATTTTGTCCCTTTCTTTTTTTTTGATGTGTGCATCTATTGCTATAAATTGTCCTCTGAGGACTGCCTTTGTTGTGTCCCAAAAGTTTTGGTATGATGTGTTTTCATTCTCATTTAATTCCAGGAATTTTTGATTCTATCTATTACCCACTGATGTGTAAGCATGGTATTATTCAGTTTCCATGTAGTTGATTTTTTTTCCTTGCTCTTTCTGTTGTTAATTTCTACCTTGATGGCATTGTGATCAGAGAAGATACTTTGAATTATCTCAGCATTTTGGATCTTGTTGAGGATTTCTCTGTGGCCAAAGATATGGTCTATTCTGGAGAATGATCCATGTGCGTTGGAAAAGAATGTGTACTTTGCAGTGGTTGGATGGAGTGTTCTATATACGTCTGTGAGGTCCAGTTGGCTGATTGTGCCCTTTAGGTCTTCCATGTCTTTGCTGAGTTTTTTCTTAGTTGTTCTGTCCTTTACTGAGAGTGGTGTGTTGAAGTCTCTTACTATTATTGTGAAACTGTCAATTTCTCTTTTCAGTGTTGTTAGAGTTTGTTTGATGTATTTTGGAGCCCTGTCATTGGGAGCGTAGATGTTTATTATGGTTATGTCTTCATGATGGATCATCCCCTTAATCATTATATAGTGTCCTTCTTTGTCTTTTATGGTAGATTTCGTTTTAAAGTCTATTTTACCTCAGATTAGAATTGCCACTCCAGTTCTTTTTTGTTAGTTGTGAGCTTGATATATTTTTTTCCAACCTTTGACTTTTAATAAATTCACATCTTTGTTTCTAAGGTGTGTCTCTTGTAGACAGCATATTGATGGATCCTGTTTTCTTATCCATTCTGTCACTGTCCGTCTCTTTATGGGTGCATTGAGTCTGTTTAAATTCAGTGTAATTATTGATAGATGTGAGTTTGTTGCTGTCATTTTGTAGTGCTTTTTTTTGTGATGCTGAAGGTTCCTTTGTTCTTCTTACTCTCTTGTGCTGAGTTACTTTTGTCTGTGGAGTTTTTTTTTCATTTCTTTTGTTTTTGTAGGTTTTGTTTTTATAGAGACTTTATGTTTTTCATCTTTATTTTTATGAGTTGGTTTGTTAACTTTCTTTGTGGTTCTCATGAATTTTACCCTTATCTTTCTAAGTTTGAAGCAGTCTACCATTACTTTGTATCACCTTGCCTTCCTTTTCGTTAGAAGGTTCTATACATATGCCGTTAACTCCCTCTTTTATTGTTTTGATGTTGTTGTCGTTTATTGATTAACTGCTCTGATTGTCTGTTGTATTTCTTTTGGTTTTGGATAGTCCTCGAGAGTTCATTTCCTAGATTGGTATCTGGCTCGTACAATCCTGCATCCTTGGTTCTGCCTCTGAGCTGAAGCTGTTTGTCCTCAGATTGAAGAACTCCCTTTAATAATTCTTGTAAGTTTGGTTTGACTTTTACATATTCCCTTAATTTCTGTTTATCTCGAAATGACTTAATTTCACCATCAAATTTGAACGAGAGTTTTGCAGAATGTATTATTCTTGGCTGACAATTTTTTTGTTTCAAGATTTTATATATGTCATCCCATTGTCTTCTTGCCTGAGTGGTTTCTGCTGAATAATCTGAGATTTGTCTTATTGTTTCTCTTCTGTATGTGACTTCTTGTTTTTCACAGGCTCATCTCAGGATTCTTTGTGTATCTTTGGTTTTAGCAGGTGTGAATATGATATGCCTTGGTGATTTTCTTTTGGGGTCTCTTCTATATGCTGTTCATTGAGCTTCTTGGATGGCCTGCTTTTCATCTTTCATGGTAATGGGGAAGATTTCTGTCAGCAGTTCCTCACTGATCCTCTCTGTGTTTTCTGTTTTCTCCCCCTGCTCTGAAATTGCAATCACTCGTAAATTTTGCTTTTAATTGTGTCCCACATAGCTCTCATGGTCTCTTCATTTTACTTTGTTCTTTTTTCTGAGTTTTCCTGAAACAGAGTTGTATCCAAGTGTTTGCCTTCAATTCCACTGATCCTGTCTTCCACCGTTTCAAATCTGCTTCTCAGCCCTTCTATGACATCATCCATTTCTGAAATCTTGTTGTTTATCTTTTGGATTTCTAATTGTTGTTTTCGTATAATTACTAGTTGTGAATTTATTTTGGCATTTTGTTCCTGCATCATCTTCCTGAATTCTTCCAATTTTTTGTCTGTATTTTCCATGAATTTGTCTGTTTTTTTTCATGTTTGTCAGCTTTTTGCCTCAGTTCTTGGAGAATTCTAGTATTAGAGATTTGAATTCCCTATCAGGTACTTCTAGTGCATTTTCTTCCACAGGAGAGTCATCTGGTGTTTTAGTTTGGATGCCTACTGGAACCATCCTGTCCTGTTTTTGTAAATGTTTTGATATTGTTTACTGTTTTTGTGGCATTCAGTAGTTATTTCCCTCATTTATTGACTGTAGATTTGTTTGTTTCATCCCTTTTTTAAAAAAAAATTTGACTATGTCTGATCAGGTGGACTGCGTGCTCTTTGTTGTTTGCTCGTCTGTGTGTTCAATACTTTTCGCCTCCTTCTCCAACTGGCAGGGTCAGTCACTCAGATATGGTACAGCAGGGCAGGTCTAGCTGAACAGGAGCCACTGGGACTGGTTGTTTGTGGCACTCATTACAGCCACCAGGGTGGGTCGGTAATCAGTGCTGGGCAGGTTCCTGTAGGTCATGCCTGCACTCCTTGGTGGTGTGATGTCAAGCACACGGTTCAGGTAGGCAGGATGAAGCAGGGAGATGGTTATGTGTGGAGCTAAGCAGCTGTTTTGTCTCCTGCTGGACGCTCCGTGAGGCTGCTTTCTCGTACCTCCGTTTGCTGGTCTCCGATAGGAGTCCAAGGTGGTGGATCCGTGCTGCATTAGCTGGTAGGGGACCTCTGCATGAATCTCTCCTTGCTCTCCATTCTCTGTCAGTATTCTTACTGCATTTGGTGCTTGGCTAATTCTTTATCTCTTCATCTGACGTTTTAGGGTTTCAGGATTGTTGTATTCTCTGTTTGGCTTAGTTTTTTGGATCTTTCCTATGGAGGGACGGCATGGTGCTTCTGCCTAGAGTGCCATTTTGCTGGAACTCCTAGGCATTTCTTTTTTAATTGGTTTTTTTTCTGTTTTTTTGGGGGGGGTCTTTCTTGTTCTTTTTTTTTTGTAATTTGTTTTGTTTTGTTTTCCCTCTTTTTCCCTTCTTGTCTTTCTTCATTGCTCAGTCTCTTGTCTCTCTATATTTTCCTTCTCTTTCTGAACCCTGACTACCAGGCATTGTATACCTCTACGCCTTGTAGCCAGGCTGTACTGCAACACCTGAGTGCAACTTCCCCATACCTCATAGCTGCATCAGTGGGATCCCTGGGAACATTGCGGTTTTTAACCTATCTGATTTTTATTTATTCATTCTTATCTTTCTTTTTTTTCTTCTCCTTCCCCTTTTGTTTTTCTCCACTTCATAGTCTCTCATCTCTCCACTCCAACAGAAAGCTCCCCTAACACTCTTTTTTGTTTCTTTGTATGTTTTGGGATTCTGTTCCTCTCTCCTCTCTCCCATATCCATCTTAGCTCCACACATAACAATCTCCCTGCTACATCCTTCCTATTTGCACCATGTGCTTAACATCACCCCACCAAGCAGCACAGGCACGGCCTACTGGAACCTACCCTGCACTGATTACTGACCCGCCCTGGTGACTGTAGTAAGTGCCACAAGCAACCCATCCGAGTAACTTGTCTTCAGCTAGACCTACCCTGCTGTACCATATCTGAGTGACTGACCCTGCCAATAGGCGAAGGAGGCAAAAAGTATTGTGCCCACAGATGAGCAAACAACAAAGAACACACAGCCCGCCTGTTCAGACATAGCCAAATTTTTTAAAAAAAGGACAAAACCAAGAAATCTACAATCAACAAACTAGAAAAATAACTACTGAATGCCCTGAAGACAGCAGGCAATATGAAAACATTTAGAAAAACAGGACAGGATCATTCTAGTAGGCACCCTAAGTAAAACAACTGTTTCCAGTGGAAGAAAAGGCACTAGAACTACCTGATAGGGAACTCAAATCTCTAATACTCAGAATTCTCCAAGAGTTGAAGCAAAAATCAGACAAAAATGAGGAAAAAATAGACAAATTCTTGGAAAATACAGACAAAAAATTGGAAGAATTCAGGAAAATAACGCAGGAACAGAATGCCAAAATAAATGCACAACTAGAAATTATACAAAAACAACAATTAGAAATCCAAAAGATAAACAACAAGATTTCAGAAATGGACAGTGTCATAGAAGGTCTAATAAACAGATTTGAAACGGTGGAAGACAGGATCAGTGGAATTGAAGACAAACACTTGGATACAACTCTGTTTCAGGAAAACTCAAAGAAAAGAACAAAGAAAAATGAAGATTCCCTGAGAGTTATGTGGGATACACTCAAAAGCAAAAATTTGTGAGTAATTGGAATTCCAGAACAGTGGGAGAAAACAGAAAAAACAGAGAGGATCATTAAAGAACTGCTGACAGAAAACTTCCCCAATATCATGAAAGATAAAAAGTTGTCCATCCAAGAAGCTTAACGAACCCCATATATGATAGACCCCAAAAGAAAATCACCAAGACATATCATAATCACACTTGCCAAAACCAAAGACAAGCAGACAATTCTGAGAGCAGTTGGCAAAAAACAAGAAGCCACACACAGAGGAGAAACAATAAGACTAAGCTCAGATTATTTGGCAGAAACCAAGCAGGCAAGCAGGCAATGGGATGACATATATTAAACATTGAAATAAAAAAATTGCCAGCCAAGAATAATCTGTCCTGCAAAACTCTCATTCAAACACAATGGCGAGATTAGGACATTTCCAGATAAACGGAAATTAAGGGAATCTGTAAAAACCAAACCAAATTTACAAGAATTATTAAAGGGAGTTCTTCGATCTGAGAACAAACAACTTCAGCTCACAGACAGAATCTAGGACATAGGATCATACCAGCCAGATACCAAACTAGGAAATGAACTCTCAACGATTATCCAAAACCAAAAGAAATACAACAAGGAATCAGAGAAGTTAATCAGTAAACCATAACAACATCAGAACAATAAAAGAGGGAATAAATGGTGTAGTTATAGAACCTCGTAATGGAGAGGAAGGCAAGGTGATATCAAGTAATAACACACTGCTTCAAACTTAGAAAGGTAAGTGTAAATTTCATGGTAACCAAAAAGAAAGTTAAGAAACATACTCATCAAAATAAAGAGGAAAAACATAAAGTCTCAGCAAAAACAAAACTTACAAAAAGAAAAAAATGAAAAAAATCCACAAACAAAAGTAACTCAGCACAAGAGAGTAAGAAAAACAAAGAAAATGTCAGCACCACAAACAAAAGCACTACAAAATGACAGCAACAAACTCACATCTATCAATAATTACACTGAATGTAAATGGACTCAATGCACCCATAAAGAGACAGACAGTGACAGAATGGATAAGAAAACAGGATCGATTAATATGCTGTCTACAAGAGACACACCTTATAAACAAAGATGTGAATTTATTAAAAGTCAAAGGTTGGGAAAAAAATATATCAAGCTCACAACTAACAAAAAAGAACAGGAGTGGCAATTCTAATCTCAGATAAAATAGACTTTAAAACAAAATGCACCATACAAAACAAAGAAGGACACTATATAATGATTAAGGGGATGATCCATCATGAAGACATAACCATAATAAACATCTACACACACAATGACAGGGCTCCAAAATACATCAAACAAACTCTAACAACACTGAAAAGAGAAATTGACAGTTCCACAATAATAGTAGGAGACTTCAACACACCACTCTCAGTAAAGGATAGAACAACTAAGAAGAAACTCAGCGAAGATACAGAAGACCTAAAGGACACAATCAGTCAACTTGACCTCATAGACATATAGAACACTCCATCCAACAGCTGCAAAGTACACATTCTTTTCCAATGCACATGGAACGTTCTCCAGAATAGATCACATCTTAGGCCACAGAGCAATCGTCAACAAGATCCAAAATGCTGAGATAATTCAAAGTATCTTCTCTGATCACAATGCCATCAAGTTAGAAATTAACAACAGAAAGAGCACGGAAAAAAAATCAATTACATGGAAACTGTATAATACCCTGCTAACACATCACTGGGTAATAGAAGAAATCAGAGATGAAATAAAAAAATTCCTAGAATCAAATGAGAATGAAAACACATCATACCAAAACGTTTCGGACAAAGCAAAGGCAGTCCTCAGAGGACAATTTATAGCAATAGATGCACACATCAAAAAAGAAGAAAGGGACAAAATCAAAACATTAACCACACATCTCAAACAAATAGAAAGGGAACAGCAAAAAAAGCCCACAGTCACTGGAATAAAGGAAATAATAAAGATCAGAGCAGAAACAAATGAAATAGAGAACAGAAATTCAATAGAAAGGATCAACAATATCGACAAACCACTGGCCAGACTCACAAAAGAATAACAGGAGAAGATGCAAATAACCAAATAAGAAATGAAATGGGTGACATTACAACAGACCCAACTGAAATAAAAAGGATCATAACAGACTATTATGAAAAACTATACGCCAACAAATTTGAAAACCTACAGGAAATTGTTGAAGTTCTAGAATCACACTACCTACACAAACTACAACAAAGTGATGTTGAAAATGTGAACAGACCCATAACAATAGAAGAGATTGAAAAGGTAATAAAAAAAATCCCAACCAAAAAAAGCCCCAGCCCAGATGGCTTGAATGGAGAATTCTAGAAAACATTCACAGAAGAGCTTGTATCAGTACTACTCAACCAATTTCAGAGCATAGAAAAGGAGACAACACTTCCAAATTCATTCTGCGAAGCCAGCATAACGCTGATACCAAAAGCAGGCAAAGACGCCACAAAAAAGAAAATTACAGAACAATACCTCTCATGAACATAGATGCAAAAATTTTGAACAAAACTCTAGCCAATAGAATTCAGAATCATATCAAAAAAATAATACACCATGAAGAAGTAGGATTCATACCAGCTATGCAAGGATGTTTCAACATTAGAAAATCAATAAACGTAATCCACCACATAAATAAAAGGAAAGAAAATAATCACATGATCATCTCAATTGACACAGAAAAAGCATTTGATGAAGTCCAACACCTATTCCTGATAAAAACTCTGAATCAAATTGGTATAGAAGGGAAATTTCTCAACATAATAAAGGGCATCCATGCAAAACCAATGGCCAACATCATTCTTAATGGAGACAGGTTGAAAACATTCCCCTTGAGAACAAGAACAAGACAAGGAAGCCCTTTATCACCACTCCTATTTAATATTGTGCTGGAAGTTCTAGCTCGAGCAATAAGGCAAGAAAAACAAATAAAGGGCATCCAAACTGGTAATGAAGAAGTTAAACTGTCCCTGTTTGCAGATGATATGATACTATAGCTAGAAACCCTAAAGACTCCACAAGAAATCTACTGGAACTAATAGAAAGATTCAGCAGAGTAGCAGGATACAAGACAAACATACAAAAATCAGTTGTTTTCCTATACATCAATAAGCAGAATGATGAAAAGGAAATCAGAAAAACAGTACAATTTATAATATCGCCTAAAAAAATAAAATACTTAGGAATAAATCTAACCAGGGATGTAAAAGACCTATACAAAGACAACTACAAAACAGTACTGCAAGAAACCCAAAGGGATCTTCATAAATGGAAAAACATACCATGCTCATGGAGAAGTAGACTCAGCATTGTGAAAATGACAATTCTTCCCGAAGCAATTCACAAATACAATGCAATCCCGATCCAAATACCAACATTTTTCAAAGATGGAAAAACTAATAATTAACTTTATATGGAAAGGGAAGAAGCCCGAATAAGTAAAGCACTACTGAAGAAGAAGAAAGTTGGAGGACTCACACTACCTGACCTCAGAACCTACTATACAGCTACGGCAGTCTAAACAGCCTGGTACTTGTATAACAACAGATACACTGACCAATGGACCATAATTGAGAACCCAAATGTAAAGCCATCCATCTACGGTCACCTGATCTTTGACAAGGGCCGAAAGTCAATCAAATGGGGAAAAAACGGTCTTCTTAGTAAATGGTGCTTGCAAAACTGGATATTCATCAGCAAAAAAATGAAACAGACCCATACCCCACGCCGTATACAAAAAGTAATTCAAAATGGATCAAAGACCTAAATATAAAGCCAAAAACTATAAAGTTCATAGAAGAAAAAATAGGACCATCGCTACAGGCCTTAATATACAGCATTAACTGGATACCAACCATAACCATCAACACACAAACCCCAGAAGATAAGCTAGATAACTGGGATCTTCTAAAAATCAAACACCTATGCTCTTCAAAAGACTTCATCAAAAGAGTAAAAAGGGAACTTACAGACTGCGAAAAAAATTTTTGGACAGTACAAGTCAGACAAAGTTCTAATCTCCAAGAAAAGCCATACCTCTACAACAAAAAGACAAATAATCCTATTAAAAAATGGGCAAGGAAATGAACAGACACTTCACCGAAGAAGACATTCAAGCTGCCAACAGACACATGAGGAAATGCGCACGATCGCGAGCCCTTAGAGAAATGCGAATTAAAACAACAATGAGATACCATCTCACCCCGACATTACTAGCATGAATCAAAAACCCAGGAAATAGCAAACATTGTAGGGGCCGTGGGGAGATTGGAACTCTTATGCACTCCTGGTGTTAATGCAAAATGACACAACCATTTTGGAAAATGATATAGCACGTCCTCAGAAAGCTAGAAATAGACATACCATAAGATCTAGCAATCCCACTCCTAGGAATATATCCTAGAGAAATAAGAGTCGTCACTCGAATAGACATATGCACACCTATGTTCATGGCAGCATTGTTCACTGTAGCAAAAAGATGAAAACAACCTAGATGCCCATCAACAGAAGAATGGATAAACAAACTATGGTACGTACACACAATGGAGTACTATGCAATGAAAAAGAACAATGATCAATCTGTGAAGCATCTCATAACGGGGATGAAACTGTAGGACATTATGCTGAGTGAAATAAGTCAGTCACAAAAGGACAAATACTGTATAAGACCTCTATTGTAAAAACCCATGAAAAAGTTCACACACAAAAAGTAACAATCTTTGTTGGTAACCAGGGATGGCAGGGGTGGGGAGAAATACTCACTAGGCAATAGATAAGTGGTATCTTGGGTGAAGGGTGAGACAGTATACAATACTGGGGAAATCAGCACAACTTCTGCAAGGAAAGTTCATGGGAGCTCCATAGATACTTCCAAACTCCCTGAGGGATTGAATTGCTGGGCAGAGGGCTGTGGGGACCATGGTCTCGGGGAACATCTAGCTCAAGTGGCATAACACAGTTTATAAAGGCAATGTTCTACATTCTACCTTGGTGAGTAATGTGTGGGGTCTTAAAAGCCTGTGAGCAGCCATCTAAGATACTCCACTGGTCTCATCCTCAGGAGCAAGGGAGTGTGATGAGAACAGGATACAAAGGAAAGATTAGTCTGAAGGACTAAAGGACCACAGCTACCAAGGCCTCCACCAGATTGAGTCCAATATAGCTAGATGGTGCCTGGCTACCACCACTGACTGCTCTGACCGGGATCACAACAGAGGGTTCTGGACAGAGCTGGAGAAGGATGTAGAACATAATTCTAACTCACAAGATAAAAAGAACAGATTTACTGGCCTAAAGGAGACTGGAGAAACCCTGAGAGTATGGCCTGCAGACACCTTTTTAGCTCAGTGATGAAGTCACTTCCGAGGTTCACCGTTCAGCTGGGGAGTGGACAGCCCCATAAAACCAAATGGGACTTATGAGGCACAGCAGTCGAGGGACAAGGACTAGAAGGCAGAAGGGGACAGGAAAGCTGGTGATAGGGAACCCAAGGTTGAGTAAGGATAGTTTTGATGTGTTGTGAGTTTGTTAACCATTGTCATAGAGCAACTTGTGTACTAACTGTTTAATGAGAAACTATTTTCTTCTGTAAACCTTCATCTAAATTGAGAATAGCAGCACTATTGGAAGAGCATAGTCAATGTCACTGAACTGTGCATGTAGAAATTTTTGAAATGGTGTATCTTTGGCTATGTATATTTTCACCAATAAAAAGAAAATGTCGAGAAGGGAGAGGGTTGACATGTCATGGGGTTGTTAACCAATGTCATAGAACAATATGTGTACCACTGTTTCATGAGAAACTGTTTGTTCTGTAAACCATTTCCTGAAGTACAATAAAAAAAAAAAAATGAAGATGAGATATGTTGTTGTTAACTGCCATCAGGTTGGCCCCCCATAAACACTCATGGTGACTCCATGCACGATGAGATTGGACTGTTATGATCCATAGAGTTTTCAAAGGTTTATGTTTTTAAGTAGATTTCGAGGCCTTTCTTCCTAATCTGTCTTAGTCTGGAAGCTATGAACCTGTTCAGCATCATAGCAACATGCAAGCCTCCACTGGAAGATAGATGGTGGCTGTGCTTGAGGTGCATTGACTGGGAATCGAACCTAGGTCTCCTGCATGAAAGGTGAGAATTCTACCACTGGACCACCACTGCCACCCAAAATGAGGTATGTCTCCCTTTCAATACAGAAAAGGGCAATGAGAAAGCTTGTAAAAATTAATATGTGGTGTAAGTCTGTCCAAAAATCTGGAATTGAGAGAAATTTGGTGCTCAGGGCAAAAGTGAGACCCAATTATGAGTTTATTTGCTAGACTGGAGTTTAGAAAGTAGTTGTTTAATGAAATTGTTGTCTTTCAATTAAACTGTCTCCCTGCAGTGATATGCCAGATGGAAATTTCATTGAGTAACCTGTTGCAGAGCCCATTGTTTCACTGCATATGCTGTTAAATGAGAACTCTGATCTGAATCAGTAGTGTTGGGAGTTCTGAAGGGAACTAGAATGGTTTTAGTAAGGTCAGTGATTGGCGTTGCAGCCATGGCAAGCCAAATAGGAAAGGGCAGTAGGAGGCCAGTGTAGGTATTTACTATAGTTAGTGCATAATATGTGACCCCCAATGAAAGCGGATTCAGTCCAATACAACCTACTTGCCATCAACTGTAGGGGAATATTTCCCAGGGGAATATCACGGTATCTCATGAGTTGCCAATAACAGGTTTGATTATTGTTGTTGTTGTTAGGTGCTGTAGAGTTGGTTCTGACTCATAGCGACCTTCTGTACAACAGACTAAAACACTACCCAGTCCTGCGCCATCCTCACAATCGTTGCTATGTTGGAGCCCATTGTTTCAGCCACTGTGTCAATCCATCTTGTTGAGCGTCTTCCTCTTTTTCATAGACACTCTGCTTTACCAAGCATGATATTCTTTTCCAGGGACTGGTCCCTCCTCATAATGTCTAAAATACGTGAGACGAAGTCTCGCCATCCTAGCATCAAAGGAGCATTCTGACTGTACTTCTTCCAAGACAGAGTTGTTTGTTCTCCTGGCAGTCCATGGTATATTCAATATTCTTCACCAACACCATAATTCAAAGGCATCAATTCTTCTTCCGTCTTCTTTATTTGTTGTCCAGCTTTCAAATGCGTATGAGCAATTGAAAATACCATGGTTTGGGTCAGGCACACCTTGGTCTTCAAGGTAACATCTTTGCTTTTCAACACTTTAAAGAGGTCTTTGCAGCAGATTTGCCCAGTGTAATGCATCTTTTGATTTCTTAACTGCTGCTTCCATGGGTGTTGGTTGTGGATCCAAGTAAAATGAAATCCTTGACAACTTCAATATTTTCTCCATTTATCATGATGTTGCTTATTGGTCCAGTTGTGAGGATTTTTGTTTTCTTTGTATTAACGCTTAATCCATACTGAAGGTTGTAGTCATTGATCTTTATCAGTAAGTACTTTAAGTCCTATTCACTTTCAGCAAGCAAAGTTGTGTCATCTGTATATTGCAGGTTGTTAATGAGTCTACCTCCAATCCTGATGCCATGTTCTTCTTCATTTAGTCCAGTTTCTCAGATTATTTGCTCAGCGTACAGATTGAATAAGTATGGTGAAATGATACAACTCTGACACGCACAGTTCCTGATTTTAAACCATGCAGTATCCCTTTGTTTTGTTCGGATGACTGCCTCTTGATCTCCGTACAGGTTCCCCCTGAGCACAATTAAAAAACCAAAATCCCATTGCCGTCAAGTGGATTCCAACTCATAGCAACCTTATAGGACAGAGTAGAACTGCCCTAGTGTTTCCAAGGAGCGCCTGGTGGATTCCAACAGACGACCTTTTGGTTAGCAGCCAAGCCCTTAACCACTATGCAACCAGGGTTCCAAGCACAATTAAGTGTTCTAAAAAAATTCCCATTCTTCACAATGTTATGATCTATAATGGTCTAATATCTTTGCATAGTCAATAAAACACAGGTAACCATCTTTCTGGTATTCTCTGTTTTCAACCAAAATCCACCTGACATCAGCAATGATGTCCCTCATTCCACGTCCTCTTCTGAATCTGGCTTGAATTTCTGGCAGTTCCCTGTCGATGTACTGCTAAAACTGTTCTTGAATTATCTTCAGCAAAATTTTACTTGTGTGTGATATTAATGATATTGTTTGATAGTTTCCTCGTTCTGTTGGATTACCTTTCTTTGGAATGGGCACAAATATGGATCTCTTCCAGTCTGTCAGCCAGGTAGCTGTCTTCCAGATAGACAAATTTTGCATCCATTTGTTGAAACATCTCAATTAGTATTCTGTCAATTTCTGGATCTTGTTTTTCACCAATGCCTTCAGTGCAGCTTGGACTTCTTTCTTCAATACCATTGGTGCTTGATCATATGCTACCAGTCTGATTATAGACAGTAAAGTTAACAATAGTCAATTTTGCCGTGGGCTGTGTTAGAGGAAGCCCTTTAGTTTTGGTCGACTCCATTAGGGAAAGGATTCTCCAATGGCCAGAACTCTCATAGGCCTCAACTGCCAGCAGCACTGGCAAGAAGGAGGGACAAGCAAGGGAAATTTGGGCTAGTTTATCAACTTGATCATTGAAGAGCGCCTCAGATGTGTTGGCCTTGGTATGAGCAGGACGTAGGAGTCTCCGATTTTAAAGGGAGGACTCACCAGCTACAGCTACATGGACGACCCCTATAGTTCTTTATCCTGGATAAGGAAATAATCCTTTTTCTATTGGTTGGACCAAACAGAAAGACTGTTGGCTACAGTCCAGGAATCTATAAAAGGGTGAACAGCTGACAGCACTCTGTCTTGGACATCCTGTATAGCAAGGACGACAGCCTGTAATTCCACTCACTAGGACAAGCCTTGAGTGCCAATCCACTTGAGGGATACCATTGGCTGGGGGGAAGATGACCACACTTCAGAGTTCCACCGTGGTAAAGTATGCTGATTCCTTTTTCTCCTCAGACATTTGGTCCTGGGGGCTTCCCATTTTTCAATGGGCTCAGGCAATGGGGACACCATTGCCATGTCCAAAGCCTTGGTGGTCAAGGAGCGGAGGATGAGAGAAGCCAAATCCTCCTGTAATTTGGAAAGGTCTTTGGTGTCAGGTTTAACCATATCCTGAAGATACCATTGTCCTACCATGCTTAGAGTGCTGCAGGGATAAGCAGCTTCTCTGGAATCCAGATTTTCCTTAAAATAAGGAAAAATGTATAGTGAAAATCATGGTGATTCTCATACTGCTATCTAACTTCTCTACCCCTCTAGAAATGGTATTGTTTGGATTGACCAGATACACCTATTTCCGGTGGGGAAGTGGGCCATGGATAATGGTGTTACTACCCTAGACATTTCTGGATGAAAACAACTAGGATTCTGATTTATCAATTTATTTATTTATTTTTATTTTACTTTAGATGAAGATTTACAGAACAAATAGTTTATCATTAAACACTTAGTATACATATTGCCCTAAGACAATGGTTAACAACCCCACGACATGTCAACACTGTCCCTTCTCAGCCTTGGGTTCCCTATTGCCACCTTACCTTTCCCCTCCTGCCTTCTAGCCCTTGTCCCTGGACTGTTGTGCCCCATTGGTCTCGTTTTGTTTTATGGGGCTGTCCAATCTTTGGCTGAATGGTGAACCTCAGGAGTGACTTCATTACTGAGATAAAGAGGTGTCTGGGGGCCATACCCTCGGGGTTTCTCCAGTCTTGGTCAGGCCAGTAAGTCTGGTCTATTTTTGTGAATTAGAATTTTGCTCTACATTTTTCTCCAGCTCTGTCAGAGACCCTCCGTTGTGATCCTGGTCAGAACAGTCAGTGGTGTTAGTCAGGCACCATCTAGTTGTACTTGAGTCAGTCTGGTGGAGGCCGTGGTACTTGTGGTCTATTAGTCCTTTGGACTAATCTTTCCTTTGTATCTTGTTTTCTTCATTCTCCCTTGCTCCTGAAGGGGTGAGACCAGTGGAGATCTTAGATGGCTGCTTATAGGCTTTTAAGACCCCCGACACTACTCACCAAGGTAGAATGTAGAACGTTTTCTTTATAAACTGTATTATGCCAACTGAGCTAGATGTTCCCCAGTATCATGGTCTCCACTGCCCTCTGCCCAGAGATTCAGTCCCTCAGGGAGTTCGGATGTGTCTATGGAGCTTCCGTGACTTTTCCTTGTACAAGTTGTGCTGGCTTTCCCAGTGTTATGTACTGTCTTACTCTTCAGCAAAGTTACCACTTATCTATTGTCTGTTTAGTATTTCCTTCCACCCCTCCCATCCCTTGTAACCAACAATGATCGTTTCTTTTTGTGTGTGAAGTCTTTCATGAGTTTTTACAGTAAAGGTCTCATACAATATTAGTCCTTTTGTGATTGACTTATTTCACTCAGCATAATGCCCTCCAGTTTCATCCATGTTATGAGATGGTTCACAGATTCATCATTGTTCTTTATTGTTGCATAATACTCCATTGTGTGTATGTACCATAGTTTGTTTCTCCCTTCATATGTTGATGGGCATCTAGGTTGTTTACATCTTTTTGCTATTGTGAACAATGTTGCAATGAACATAGGTGTGCATATGACTATTCCTGTGAAGGCTCTTCTTTCTCAAGGATATATTCCTTGGAGTGGGATTGCAGGATCCTATGGTATTTCTATCTCTAGCTTTCTAAGGAAGCACCATATCATTTTCTAAAATGGTTCTGTCATTTTGCATTCCCACCAGCAGTGCATAAGAGTTCTGCTCACCCTGCCACCTCTCCAACATTTGTTATTTCCAGTTTTTTTGATTCGTGCCAGTAATGCTAGGGTGAGATGGTATCTCATTGTGGTTTTAATTTGCATTTCTCTAATGGCTAGCGATTGCAAACATTTACGCATGTGTCTGTTGGCTGCTTGAATGTTCTTTGCTGAAGTGTCTGTTCATTTCCTTTGCCCATTTTTTAATTAGATTATTTGTCCTTTTGTTGTAGAGGTGTTGGATTTTCTTGTAGATTTTAGATGTTAGACCTTTATCTTACTCGTAATGTCCAAAAAATTTTTTTTTCCAGTCTGTAGGTTCTCTTTTTACTCTTTTGGTGAAGACTTTTGATGAGCACAAGTTTTTAATTTTTAGAAGATTCCAGTTATCTAGCTTATCTTCTGGTGTTTGTGTGTTGTTGGTTATGGTTTATATCCTGCTAATGATGTGAATTAGTGCCTCTAGCATTGATCCTATTTTTTATTCTATGAACTGTATAGTTTTTTTCTTTATATCCAGATCTTTGATCTATTTTGAATTAGTTTTTGTATATAGTGTGAGGTATGGGTCCTGTTTCATTTTTTTGCAGATGGACATCCAGTTTTGCCAGCGTCATTTGTTGAAAAGACCGTCTTTTCCCCATTTGATGGATTTTGGGCCCTTGTTGAAGATCAGGTGCCCATCGGTGTATGGATTTATATTTGGGTTCTCAATTCTTTTCCATTGGTCAAAGTATCTGTCGTTGTACCAGTACCAGGTTGTTTTGACTACAATAGCTCTATAGTAGGTTCTGAGGTCAGGTAAAGCGTGTCCTCCTACTTCATTCTTTTTCAATAGTCATTTACTTATCCAGGGCTTCTTCCCTTCCCATATAAAGTTAATAATTAGTTTTTCCATCTCTTTAAAGAATGTTGTTGGTATTTGGATCAGGATTGCATAGTATTTCTAAATTGCTTTGAGTAGAATTGTCATTTTCTCAATAATGAGTCTACCTATCCATGAGCATGGTATGTTTTCTGGTTTATATAGATCCCTTTGTGTTCCTTGCAGTACTGTTTTGTAGTTTTCTTAGTAAAGGTCTTTTACATCCCTGGTTAGATTTATTCCTAAGTATTTTATTTTTTTAGGGGCTTTTATAAATGGTATTGTTTTCCTGATTTCCTTTTCATCATTCTCCTTATTGGTGTATAGGAATCCAATGGATTTTCGTATGTTTATCTTGTATCCTTCTACTCTGCTGAAACTTTCTATTAGTTCTAGTAGATTTCTCATTGAGCCTTTAGGGTTTTCTATGTATAGTATCATATCATCTGCAGACAGGGACAGTTTAACTTCTTCATTACCAGTTTGGATGCCCTTTATTTCTTTTACTTGCCTTATTGCTCTAGCTAGAACTTCCAGCACAATGTTAAATAGGAGTGGTGATAAAGGGCATCCTTGTCTTGTTCCTGTTCTCAAGAGGAATCTTTTCAGCCTCTCTCCATTATGAATTATGTTTGCCATTGGTTTTGCATAGATGCCCTTTATTATGTTGAGAAATTTCCCTTCTATACCTATTTTGTTGAGAGTTTTATCAGGAACGGGTGTTGGACTTTGTTGAACGCCTTTTCTGTGTCAATTGAGATGATCATGTGATTCTTTTCTTTCCATTTATTTATATGGTGGATTACGTTGATTGATTTTCTAATGTTGAATCATAATGAATCAATTTAAATGGCAAGATAGCTTAACTGAATTTCACAGCTATCATTTCCTCTAGATTGGTCATTCTCTTTATTCATAACAAAGATGTGCTTACCAATTTATTTTTTTTCCAGTGGATGTCTTTGTCTCCATCCATACCAAGATTCTTCCTATTTTAGGACCTTTGCACTTGCTATCCCCTCTGCTTGGATTGCTCTGTACCCAGATCTTTACACAGGCTTACATATCATCTCCTCAGAGACACTTTTCTGGACCTCCAAATTCAACATATTCCTCCTCTTCCCAGTAACTCTATTATATTATTGTATCTTATTTCTTTCATAGCACTCATTACATTCTTAAATTATGGTTTGCATTCTGAAATTAATTTTTTATTTTATTAATGTCTGTAACCGTCTCTAAAATGGCACCTCATGATGACAGAAAGTTGTTCTTTTTTGTTGTTGCTGCTACTAATGTGTTCATTGTACCTTTAACATGCCTGGAAACAGTGGTGCTCAATAAATATTTGTGCAGAGAATGATTAAACCATCATTTTAACTTTACCATATTTTTGTAAGGACTTAGAAGGGCAGAATGCTTAACACAGACTATGCCTACCCAAATGCACAGATCTGAACCCAGAGGTGTGAGGGACCTCACTGTTTGGGCATGTGAATTAGCTTTGCTAGAGATGAAATGTTCATATTTGGAACAAAGTTCTTAGTTCTATTAACGAGAATAATGGAGTGACCTGTCTGTGTCTGTCAGTCGTCGCAAGGAGAGTGAGAATGCTGGTCTTTATAAGTGTCAGAAAAAAATGACACTTTATGTCAAAATTTAACTTTCCAAATGTGGTCTGACCCTTTTCTTTTTTTGAACTTTTGACATACAAATTTAAAAAATTCCCCAACGTTTATGACTTTTATTACTATAGTTTAAAAAAAGCTTTCAACCTTATATTTTCTGTTTTGGAACGTTTTATTTTTGAAGGCAATTTCTTAATCTACTAACAAATTTTTTTGATTGACAACCAAGTAAACTCTTTATATAGGTAGTGATTTTAATCAACAACATAGTGCTAATCATGATTTCTTATAATTTCATGATTTTGAAAAGATTAATTTTTTGCCAATTCAACTTTCTACAGGTGTACAACTTATTGACAATGTTTACAATAATCAGCTGTGTAATCCTACTCTTTATCAATGTGATTTTTCCATCACCATAAGCCAAAACTCAGTAGTCCATAAGCAGTAATCCTCCCTTTCCCTTTCTCTCCTGCCACTAGTAACTACTCATAAACTTTGGTCTCTATACATTTGCCTTTTCTTGTCTTAGTATATGTGAGATCATACAATATATGTCCTTTTGTGATTGACTTATTTCACTCAGTGTAATATCTTCAAGCTCCATCCATATTGTAGCACGTAGAAAAGATTAAATTTTAAATATATCTAGTTTACTGTAACATTTATTGAAATTCCCAGTTAGAAAGATACACTACATACTCTGAGAAAATAAGTTTCTAAACTTTTAAGCTAATGAATAGACACTTCTTATACTGGAGGATGGATAATGTGGGCAGGTTAATTGTACCATCCTCATATTTATTTTTAAAACTGAGCAAATGCTATTTGTATCTTATCTTCAATATTTGGTGAGAGAATTAATGAGCCCCTCCATAACAGACAACATTGTTAAGCAACATTTTTCATCTAAAAATAAAATAACATGCATAATGCTTTGTAAACCATAAAATATTGCACAAATGTAAATTATCAACTTGAACTTAAAAAAAAAAGTTCTGGTTTTAACTCTCGGGTAAATAGATGATTATATAAAACAGAATAGTTCGAATGATTTCATGTGGCCTCAGATTCAAACAATTGCATAACAGAAGTCTGCCTGCTGTAGATTAAACTAAATCCCACATGTAAAAATGAAAGGGGATAATACCTCAAGTGTAAATATTAAGGAGGTGAAGGTCAGTCTTATCAGTCATCTTGTCTTTCCATTCAGCTGCTAACCAAAAGGTCAGCAGTTTGAATCCATCAGCAGTTTCTTGGAAACCTTATGAGGCAGTTCTACTCCGTCCTATAGGGTCTCTATGAGTCGGAATCGACTTGACAGCAATATGTTTATCTACATGAAAGGGAGTTTATTTTAAAAAAAAAGTTTCTGCTGATTCCCCTAACATCTTTGTTAGATCTCAAATCCTTTCATCAAAGACTAGGTTTCTAGAACAGATTTGCAATTGAATACGTCATTTCTTCATCCAGTGTTTCTTAATTTATAGTCTTCAGATTACCTGCCTCAGATTCACCTGGAAATGCACTTTAAAATGCACATGTATGTCTCATCCAATCATGTTTGTAAAATTACCTAAGCCCATTAGGAGGGCCAACAAATATCAAGCTACTCTGGCAAATATTTGAGCTTCATTAGAGGTGTTTGGGGGTTATATATCTCCACCCCTACAACCCAATTACCAAGAGATATATTTCAGTGAAAGGAAGTCTCATACCAAATTTCCCGATTGTACATATATTATTAGTTAACAGGCACAAAACAGTCATATGACTTGTGTGTGGTTTCAGGAGTTCTAACTGCAAGCGAGGTTCATCAACTAGAGTTTTGCATGAAGGCTAACTCCAAATTGTCTTCTATAATATCAGGAATGGTGATCCTTGTTGTTGGGAAGGCAGCTGAGTCCAGTTGGTCCGTAGACTCACATACTATACCAATGGCATTTGAGTGCTGGACTTGCTCCATTCATGTGTCTTGTTCATTTAAAAGCTGTAGATCCAGCAGGTTTTTTGTAGTCAGTCCCCACTCTCGTTATCACTAATTTCATGCATCCGAAATTATTTCTAACATCCTTTATGGTTAAATAACAAGCTTTTTGGTGTTGATTTAGCTGCAAATATGCTAAGTAGCTACCTCTGAGAATGTTAAGGCCCGGTTAGGAGGCTATTAAGCATCCCTAGGGTTTAGATTGTGTGAACAAATATATATACTGAAGGAAGTATAAATTTAATGCCCCTTGAACAAAAATCTTTGCATAAGAGGATTGGGAATATGTATTTTTTAAACTCATTCTCAAGTGATATTTTAAAAACACATTTGGACACTTTTATAAATACTTTTCTTAGACCCTGAATGTCATCTTCCTGACATGCTGAACATTAGTAGCTGCTTCACACACACAAAAATACTCACTGCTTTACTGAATTGATCTTTTTTTCCCTTAAAGTTTCTAAATTTCATTTTAATGTATTTACTGGTAC
Source organism: Dugong dugon (assembly GCA_030035585.1). Classification (NCBI taxonomy): domain Eukaryota; kingdom Metazoa; phylum Chordata; class Mammalia; order Sirenia; family Dugongidae; genus Dugong; species Dugong dugon. Next base: position 45,609,079 of record CM057474.1, read on the forward strand.
CTGGCTACAGAGAAAAAACTCTTTTGTGATCACATTTTTTAAATTTTTTTTTTTTTTATTATACTTCAGGTGAAGCCTTACAAGAACAAACAGTTTCTCATGAAACAGTAGTACACATATTGTTTTATGGCATTGGTTAACAACCCCACGACATGTCAACCCTCTAACTTCTCAACCTTTTTTTTTTTGGTGAAAATACACATTGCCAAAGATACACCATTTCAAAAATTTCTACATGCACAGTTCAGTGACATTGACTACGATCTTTCAATTGTGCTGCCATTCTCACTTAATATGAAGGCTTACAGAACAAAATAGTTTCTCGTTTAACAGTTACTACACATGTTGCCCTATGACAATGGTTAACCATCTCACAACACATCAACAATATCCTTACTCAAGCTTGGGTTCCCTATCACCAGCTTCCTTGTCCCCTTCTGCCTTCTGGCCATTGTCACTGGACAACTGTACCTCATTAGTCCCATTTGGTTTTATGGGGCTGTCCACTCCCAGGCTGAACAGTGAAACTCGGACATAACTTCACCACTAAGCTAAAAGGGTGTCTGGGGGCCATAATCTCGGGGTTTCTTCAGTCTTCTTTAGGCCAGTAAATCTGGTCTTTTTTTTTTTTTTTGTGAGTTAGAATTATGCTATACATCCTTCTCCAGCTCTGTCCAGAAACCTCTGTTGTGATCCTGGTCAGAGCAGTCAGTGGTGGTAGCCAGGCACCATCTAGCTATACTGGACTCAGGCCAGTGGAGGCCTTGGTAGCTGTGGACCATTACTCCTTTGGATTAATCCTTTCCTTGTATCATGTTCTCTTCATTCTCCCTTGCTCCCGAAGGGATGAGACCAGTGGAGTATCTTAGATGGCTGATCACAGGCTTTTAAGACCCCAGACACTACTCACCAAGGTAGAATGTAGAACATTGTCTTTATAAACTGTGTTATGCCAATTAAGCTAGATGTTCCCCATGACCATGGTCCCCACAGTCCTCCGCCCAGCAATTCAATCCCTCAGAGAGTTTGGATGTGTCTATGGGGCTTCCATGACCTTTCCTTGTACAGGGTGTGCTAGTTTCCCCTGTATTGTGTACTGTCTCACCCTTCACCTAAGATACCACTTATCTATTGCCTAGTGAGTATTTCTCCCGAAGCCCTCCCATCCCTGGTAACCAACAAAGATTGTTACATTTTGTGTGTGAACTTTTTCATGGGTTTTTACAATAGAGGTCTCATACAATATTTGTCCTTTTGTGATTGACTTATTTCACTCAGCATAATGTCCTCCAGTTTCATCCATGTTATGAGATGCCTTACAGATTCATTGTTGTTCTTTCTCATTGCATAGTACTCCATTGTGTGTAGGTACCATAGTTTGTTTATCCTTCCATCTGTTGATGGGCATCTAGGTTGTTTCCATCATTTTGCTATTGTGAACAATGCTGCCATGAACATAGGTGTGCATATGTCTATTTGAGTGACGGCTGTTATTTCTCTAGGATATATTCCCAGGAGTGGGATTGCTGGATCGAATAGTATGTCTACTTCTAGCTTTCTGAGGAAGCACCATATCATTTTCCAAAATGGTTGTATCATTTTGCATTCCCACCAGCAGTACATAAGAGTTCTCATCTCCCCACAGCCCCTCCAACATTTATTATTTCCAGTGTTTTTGATTCGTGCCAGTAATGCAGGGGTGAGATGGTATCTCATTGTGGTTTTAATTTGCATTTCTCTAATGGCTAGTGAACGCGAGCATTTCCTCATGTGTCTGTTGGCCATTTGAATGTCTTCTTTGGGGAAGTGTCTGTTCATTTCCTTTGCCCATTTTTTAATAGGATTATTTGTCTTTTTGTTGTAGAGGTGTTGGATTTTCTTGCAGATTATGGAGATTAGACCTTCCTCCTGCTTGTACTGTCCAAAAATTTTTTCCCAGCTGTAGGTTCTCTTTTTACTCTTTTTGTGAAGTATTTTGAAGAGCATAGGTATTTGATTTTTAGAAGATCCCAGTTATCTAGCTTATCTGTTGGGGTTTGTGCATTGATGGTTATGGTTTGTATCCTGTTAATGCCATGTATTAAGCTCTTAAGTGTAGATCCTATTTTTTCCTCTATGAACTTTATAGTTTTAGGTTTTATATTCAGATCTTAGATCAATTTTGAAGTAATTTTTGTATACGGTGTGAGGTATGGGTCCTGTTTCATTTTTTTGCAAATGGATATCCAGTTTTGCCAGCACCATTAGTTAAAAAGACTGTCTTTTCCCCATTTGATGAATCTTGGGTGCTTGTTGAAGATCAGGTGACCGTAGGTGGATGGCTTTACATCTGGGTTCTCAATTCTGTTCCATTGGTCAAGGTATCTGTCATTGTACCAGTACCATGCTGTTTTGACTACTGTAGCTATATAGTAGGTTCTGAAGTCAGGTAGTGTGAGTCCTCCAACTTTATTCTTTTTCTTCAGTAGTGCTTTACTTATTCGGCGCTTCTTCCCTTTCCATATAAAGTTAGTGATTAGTTTTTCCATCTCTTTGAAGAATGTTATTGGTATTTTCATCTGGATTGCATTGTATTTGTAAATTGCTTTGGGTAGAATTGCCATTTTCACAATGTTGAGTCTGCCTATCCATGAGCATGGTATGTTTTCCATTTATGTAGATCCCTTTGGGTTTCATGTAGAAGTGTTTTGTAGTTTTCTTTGTGTAGGTCTTTTACATCCCTGGTCAGATTTATTCCTAAGTATTTTATTTTTTTAGGGGCTATTGAAAATGGTATTGTTTTCCTGATTTCCTTTTCATCATTCTCTTTATTGGTGTATAGGAATCCAACTGATTTTTGAATGTTTGTCTTGTATCCTGCTACTCTGCTGAATCTTTCTATAAGTTCCAGTAGATTTCTCATGGAGTCTTTGGGTTTTCTATGTATAGTATATCATCTGCAACAGGGACAGTTTAACTTCTTCATTATCAGTTTGGATGCCCTTTATTTCTTTTTCTTGTCTTATTGTTCTAGCTAGAACTTCCAGCACAATGTTAAATAGAAGTGGTGATAAAGGGTGTTCTTGTCTTGTTCCTGTTTTCTGGGGAATGTTTTCAGCCTCTCTCCATTAAGTGATGTTGGCCATTGTTTTCGCATAGATGCCCTTTATTATGTTGAGAAATTTCCCTTCTATACCTATTTGATTGAGAGTTTTTATCAGGAATGGGTGTTGGACTTTGTCAAATGCCTTTTATGCATCAATTGTGAAGATCATGTGATTCTTTCCTGTCCTTTTATTGATGTGGTGGATTATGTTGATTGATTTTCTAATGTTAAACCATCCTTGCATAGCTGGTATGAATCCTGCTTCGTTGTGGTGTATTTTTTTTTTTTTTTGATATGATGCTGAATTCTATTGGCTAGAGTTTTATTGAGAATTTTTGCATCTACGTTCATGAGAGGTATTGGTCTGTAATTTTCTTTTTTGTGGCATGTTTGCCTGCTTTTGGTATCAGCGTTATGCTGGCTTCACAGAATGAATTTGGAAGTGTCACTTCCTTTTCTGTGCTCTGAAATTGGTTGAGTAGTACTGATATAAGCTCTTCTGTGAATGTTTTGTAGAATTCTCCAGTGAAGCCATCTGGGCTGGGGCTTTTTCTCTTGGAAGTTTTTTATTACCTTTTCAATCTCTTCTTTTTTTATGGGTCTGTTGAGATTTTCAACATCACTTTGTTGTAGTTTGTGTAGGTAGTGTGATTCTAGAATTTTATCCATTTCCTGTAGGTTTTCAAATTTGTTGGAGTATAATTTTTCATAATAGTCTGTTATGATCCTTTTTATTTCAGTTGGGTCTGTTGTAATGTAACCCATTTCATTTGTTATTTGGTTATTTGCGTCCTCTTCTGTTTTTCTTTTGTGAGTCTGGCCAGTGGATTGTCGATTTTGTTGATTCTTTCAAAGAAAAAACTTTTGCTTTTGTTGATCCTTTCTATTGATTTTCTGTTCTCTATTTCATTTATTTCTGCTCTGATCTTTATTATTTCCTTTCTTCTTGTGGCTGTGGGCTTTTTTTTGCTGTTCTCTTTCTATTTGTTTGAGATGTGTGGTTAATGTTTTGATTTTGTCCCTTTCTTCTTTTTTGATGTGTGCATCTATTGCTATAAATTGTTCTCTGAGGACTGCCTTTGCTGTGTCCAAAACGTTTTGGTATGATGTGTTTTCATTCTCATTTGATTCTAGGAATTTTTTGATTCCGTCTCTGATTTCTTCTATTACCCAGTGATGTGTTAGCAGGGTATTATTCAGTTTCCATGTAATTGATTTTTTTTCCTCGCTCTTTCTGTTGTTAATTTCTACCTTGATGGCATTGTGGTCAGAGAAGATACTTTGAATTATCTCAGCATTTTGGATCTTGTTGACGATTGCTCTGTGGCCTAAGATGTGGTCTATTCTGGAGAATGTTCCATGTGCATTGAGAAAGAATGTGTACTTTGCAGCAGTTGGATGGAGTGTTCTATATATGTCTATGAGGTCAGTTTGGCTGATTGTGCCCTTTAGGTCTTCTGTATCTTTGCTGAGTTTCTTCTTAGTTGTTCTGTCCTTTACTGAGAGTGGTGTGTTGAAGTCTCTTACTATTATTGTGGAACTGTCAATTTCTCTTTTCAGTGTTGTTAGAGTTTGTTTGATGTATTTTGGAGCCCTGTCATTGTGTGTGTAGATGTTTATTATGGTTATATCTTCCTGATGGATCACCCCGTTAATCATTATATAGTGTCCTTCTTTGTTTCCTATGGTGGATTTTGTTTTAAAGTCTATTTTATCTGAGATTAGTATTGCCACTCCTGATCTTTTTTGGTAGTTGTTAGCTTGGTATATTTTTTTGCAACCTTTGACTTTTAATCAATTCACATCTTTGTTTCTAAGGTGTGTCTCCTGTAGACAGCATATTGATCGATCCTGTTTTCTTATCCATTCTGTCATTGTCCGTCTCTTTATGGGTGCATTGAATCCATTTACATTCAGTGTAATTATTGGTAGATGTGAGTTTGTTGCTGTCATTTTGTAGTGCTTTTGTTTGTGGTGCTGACGTTTTCTTTGTTTTTTTTACTCTGCTATGCTGAGTTACTTTTGTTTGTGGATTTTTTTCATTTCTTTTGTTTTCGTAGGTTTTGTTTTTGCTGAGGCTTTATGTTTTTCCTTTTTATTTTGATGTGTATGTTCCTTAACTTTGTTTTTGGTTACCGTGAAATTTACACTTATCTTTCTAAGTCTGAAGCAGTCTGTTATTCCTTGATACTGCCTTGCCTTCCTCTCCATTAGAAGGTTCTATACCTATGCCATTTATTCCTTCTTTTATTGTTTTGATGTTGTTGTCATTTACTGATTAACTGCTCTGTTTCCCTGATGTATTTCTTTTGGTTTTGGATAGTCCTTGAGAGTTCACTTCCTGGGTTGGTATCTGGCTGGTATGATCCTGCGTCCTAGATTCTGCCTGTGAGCTGAAGTTGTTTGTCCTCAGATCGAAGAACTCCCTTTAATAATTCTTGTAAGTCTGGTTTGACTTTTATGTATTCCCTTAATTTCTGTTTATCTGGAAATGACCTAATTTCACCATCCTATTTGAATGAGAGTTTTGCAGGACAGATTATTCTTGGCTGGTAATTTTTTTCTTTCAATATTTTATATATGTCATCCCATTGCCTTCTTGCCTGCGTGGTTTCTGCCGAATAATCTGAGCTTAGTCTTGTTGTTTCTCCTGTGTATGTGACTTCTTATTTTTCACGAGCTGCTCTCAGGATTCTTTGTTTGTCTTTGGTTTTGGCGAGTGTGATTATGATATGCCTTGGTGATTTTCTTTTGGGGTCTATCGTATATGGGGTTTGTTGAGCTTCTTGGATGGCTAGCTTTTCATTTTTCATGATGTTGGGGAAGTTTTCTGTCAGCAGTTCTTCAATGATCCTCTGTGTTTTCTGTTTTCTCCCCGTTCGGAATTCCAATCAGTAACAGATTTTTGCTTTTGATTGTATCCCACATAATTCTCAGGGTCTCTTCATTTTTATTTGTTGTTTTTTCTGAGTTTTCCTGAAACAGAGTTGTATCCAAGTGTTTGTCTTCAATTCCGCTGACCCTGTCTTCCACTGTTTCAAATCTTCTTCTCAGCCCTTCTATGACACAGTCCATTTCTGAAATCCTGTTGTTTGTTTATCTTTTGGATTTCTAATTGTTGTCTTTGTATAATTTCTAGTTGTGAATTTGTTTTGGCATTTTGTTCCTGCATTATTTTCCTGAATTATTCCTATTTTTTGTCTGTATTTTCCATGAATTTGCCTATTTTTTCCTCAAGTATGTCAGCTTTTTGCCTCAGCTCTTGGGGAATTCTGAGTATTAGAGATTTGAATTCCCTATCAGGTAGTTCTGTGGCCTTTTCTTCCACTGGAAAGTCATCTGTTGTTTTATTTTGGACACCTACTGGAACCATCCTTTCCTGTTTTTGTAAATGTTTTGATATTGTCTGCTGGCCTCGGAGCATTCAGTAGTTGTTTTTCTCATTTATTGTTTGTAGATTTGTTTGTTTTGTCCCTTTTTTTTAAAAATTTGAATATGTCTGAGCAGGCAGACTGTGTTTTTTTTGCCAGTCTGTGGGCGCAATACTTTTCACCTCCTTCTCCAATTGAGGGTCAGTCACTCAGACATGGTATGGCAGGACAGGTCTAGCTGAAGAGGAGTCACTGGGACTGGTTGTCTGTGGTACTCACTGCAGCCACCAGGGTGGGTCAGCAATCAGTGTAGAGCAGTGTCCAGTAGGCCATGCTTGTGCTGCTTGGTGGTGTGATGTTAAGTGCATGGTGCAGGTAGGCAGGATGTAGTGGGGAGGTTGTTATGTGTGGAGCTAAGATGGGTATGGGATAGAGGAGAGAGGAACAGGAGCCAAAAACATACAAAGAAACAGAAAAGAATGCTAGGGGAGCTTGCTGTTGGAGTGAACAGATAAGAGACTCTGAAATGGAGAAAAACAGAAAGGGGACGAGGACAAAAAGAAAAGAAAAAAATGAATAAGTAAGAATCAGAAAGGTTAAAGAACCACAAAGTTCCCAGGGATCCCACTGGTGCAGCTCTGAGGTCTGGGGAAGTCACTGTCAGGTGTTGCAGTACAGCCTGGCCAGAAGGCGCAGAGGCATACAACGCCAGGTATTCAGGGAACAGAAAGAGAAGGAAGATGTAGAGAGACGAGAAACTGAGTAATGAAGAAAGACAAAAAGAGAAAAAGAGGGAAGGAAAACAAAGAAATTAAAAAAAAAAAAACAAGTAAATCCCCCCAAAAAACAGGAAAAAAAAAAAAACAACAAGAAAAGAAATGTTCTCAGGGATCCCTCTGCACTTCTGTGCAAGCCGAGGAGCTATTCTCCTTGCCTGGCAGCACGGCCTGGTCAGAAAGGGCCCCCAACTCAAGAAAAGGAAAAGAAAACAAACAAACAATTCAAAACAAACAAACAAACAAACAGAAGCCCTGGGATCCCACTAGCATGGCAGCCCAGACTGGGAAGCATCTCCACACTCAAATGGAGCTCCACAGCCTCTCAGGAAGAAGCAAAGATGATGCATGGAGCCAGGCACCCAAGCGAAAGGAGGGGGAGGTGGTGAGAGGCAAGGAAGAAATCAAAACAAGCAGAAAATTAAGCAACACCAGCAGCCAACAAATGGCACCCAGAGAGCCAGCCAGTGTGGGCCGGTGGAATCCAAGCAGCCGGCGCTTCCTGGACAAGAGACTGTGTCTGCGGGAAGCAGAGGGGGCTGAGTGTGGGTGAAGAAGTGTAGGGAGTGGGAAAGCATATATCAGAAATTACTGGAGCTCTGCAGCCCCTCAGGTACAAGCAAAGATGGCTCACGGAGCCAGGTATTTGAAAGAAAGGAGGGTGTGATGGTGAGAGGTAATGAAGAAATCAAAAGAAGCAGAGAAAAGCAACACCAGCAGCCAACAAGTGGCACTCAGAGAGGCGGCCCATTCGGGTGTGTGGAATCGAAGCAGCCGGTGTTTCCCAGACAAGAGATTGTGGCCGAGGGAAGCAGAGGAGGCTGAGTGGGGGTGAAGAAGGGTGGGGGGTGGGAAAGCATATATCGCAAATTACCGGTTGTTTTGTCTCCCACTGGAAGCTCCATGAAGCTGCTTTCTCATACCCCCTGTTTGCTGGTGTCTGATAGGAGTCCAAGATGGCAGATCCGCTCTGCGTTAGCTTGTAAGAGACCTCTGCATGAATCTCTCCTGGCTCTCCTGGTTCTCTGTCAGTTTCTCACTCCGTTTGGTGCTTGGCTGAGTTCTTTATCTCTTCATTTGATTTTTTAGCATTTCAGAATTGTTGTCTTCTCTGTTCGGCTTAGTTTTTCTGATCTTTGCTGTGGAGGGACAGCGTGGTGCTTCTGCCTAGAGAGCCATTTTCCGTGATCACTTTTTGCAATGCCTTTTACTCCATTGGGTCAGCTAAATGCAAGTGGGTGACTTGCTCTGCAGTGATTTCTGAATTAATGCTCAAGTCAGATCCATCATTAAGTAAAGACAGATACAATAACTGTCTTTCAGTAGCGGAAATAGCTGTTGCTGCATATAAGAGACTGTCATTTTAATTGACCCTTAACTGATCCTTGCCCTAGTAATTCTATAAAAGAAAAGTGACAAGGGCACTATTTGAACCAGCAGGTTACAGAATGACTCATTTTTCAAGGGCAGAGTGCACAGAAAAAGTGCGTTACTGAGATTTTCTTTGGTGGTACCCCATGAGCAGAGACAAATAATGGGGGTGCAGTGATATCTACAGTGCTCTTTTAGAATCTAAAGATTTTCTTTTGCTTCACAGCCATTTTCAGGTATTAGCATTAACTATAAAATTCTTTATCTGTTTGCCCCCATTTCTTTGAGTAATGCTATTCCTTTATTTTGAAACTGTATTCGTCTTAATCATCTAGTGCTGCCATAACAGAAACACAACAGGCAGATGGTTTTTAACGAAGAGAAATTTATTTCCTCACAGTCAAAATAGGCTAAAAGTCCAAATTCAGGGCGTCAGCTCCAGGGGAAGACTTTTTCTCTCTGTCAGCCTTCTTCTCTTCGGTGTTCCCCTGGACTAGGAGCTTCTCTGCACAGGGACCCCGGTCCAAAGGATGCACTCTGCTCCCAGCACTGCTTTCTTGATGGTATGAGGTCCCCAATTCTCCACTTGTTTCCCTCTCCTTTTATCTCTTTAGAGATAAAAGGTGGTGCAGGCCACACCCCAGGGAAACTCCCTTTACATTGGATCAGGGATGTGACCTGGGTAAGGGTGGTGTTACAATCCCACCCTAATCCTCTTTAACGTAAAATTACAATCACAAAATGGAGGGCAACGACACAATTCTGTGAATCATGGCCCAGTCAAATTGATACGCACATTTTTGGGGGACACAATTCAAACCATGACAGCATTCATAATAATACTCTCCTTGAAGGTTTTTTGTGAGGATTAGAGGTAAAGGCACATAGCAGATGCTCACTAAGAGGTAACTATTATTTTTTCCTGAGGATAGTAGTAATAATGGAAAACTGCATAGACTATGGTTAAAAAGAATAGAAGAGTCAAATGTGACTGAGAGTTAAGTAAGATACAGGTCTTGGTCAGAGCCTCCAAGACTTGCATTGATGAAGCGTATTGGCTAATTAGCCTTGAAACCACCCTCCCTAGGGTTTTTTCTAAGAAATGATTGAGGACTAAGTGCAATGATTATAGATGTTTTTCAAGAAAGATACTCTTTCTTTTAGAATAGCCCCATAGTGTGAGAGGCTTTTTCTCGTGTTACTTTTACATACACTATCCAATTTATAACTTTTAACAAGTCTTGAGCCAGGCAGAACAAATATTAGTAACCCCATGTCAAAGTAAAGAAAGAAACTTTCACAGATGAGAAAGTTAAGCCACTTGTCCAAAGTTAGATGAATAGTAAATGATAGAATTAGAACATCAGGTCTTCAAATTCCATATCAACCATTCTTTCCACCATGACAAATCAGAAAATCAAACCAACATTATTTTTGTCTTTCACCACATTTTACTTCATAATTACAAAAAGAGTTCAATGATATGGTAAGCTATTACCTCAGAAACAGTCATTGTAGTTTCCCTAAAGTACAAGTTAGCTATGAGTCGAATTCAACTTATGGTGACCCCATGTGTGTCTGAGTAGAACTGTGCTCCACAGGATTTTCAATGGTCGAGTTTTTGGAAGTAGATCTTCAAGTCTTTCTTCTGAGGTGCCTCTGGGTGGACTCGAACCTCCAAACTTTTGGTTAGCATTAAGTAATCATTTGCACCACCCAGGAACTCCTTACCTAAAGTAGACCCCATAATATTGACATGAGCAGGGTTCGGTTTTGTCCACGGAGGGTAGAGTGGGTATGGGGACTGCATCTTTCCTAAATGCATGAATGTATCTCCTCAGCCAGCCTGCCCAGGTCCACCGAGCTATCACTTGCATTCCTGCTGAGGTTCTTTCAGTTCCCATCCTTTCTACATTTCTGCAGAGAAACAAAGCTACACAAGAGTGAAACTCCCTAGTTCCTGTGTAGTTGGTGAATGCATATCTCCACAAAAATTTATTTCTTCCCATATGTCTTGTTTTGAATTTCCTCTGGTTTTCTTTTTTAATTATCTCTTTTTTTTCCTCAATTGCTCTACTCAAATGAGTACTACCTAAATATATGCCTTAAAAAAATCTGATCTCCAGTGAATATTTGAAATTCTACAAATTTAGAGGGTTTGTCTAAGATGGATTTGGTTAAGTAAATGAAGAAATTTAAAGACACTTAGAAATTTCTGATACAGTGTAACTCTCCCTTCAGAAATGACTCTCATAGAAAGAGTGCACAAAGTCTTCTCTGGTTTTTTAGGTCTCCTTTAACTTCTGGAATCAGAAAATTTTGGAGAGATCGCTTGGTCGACAGTTCCCAACTACACCTTGAATGGCCCTGGATTTCAAAACTTCAGGGTTAAGACAGAAAAGGTGTATGAATAAAAACCTCCTTGATGCATTTCTTTATCCCTGGTTTTTCTGGCCTTGTGATGGAGTTTCTTAATATGCAATACTTGGACATTGCAACAATAGTCCTAAATCCTTTAAGACTGTCCTGGACTCTACCTTTAACTAGTTGGTAAAGTTCCACATAACCTTTGTGCAACTGCCTGAGGATTACAAAATGAGGGAATGACATTTTGGCAAGTGGCTTAGTTTTCCATCATCACCCCAGAGGCAGCCGGAACGAGTCTGGTTAGAAAGAACTCCAGGAAAAACACCTGTCTAGGCTCATGTCAATAATTTTTCAAGTGAAGATCCACAGAGTCCAAAGGAATCTTCAAGGGCCCTACTGGCTAGGAACCAAGCTCCAGTTAGAATGAAGTTTACGAGTGTGGACTTCCTGGAACAGGTCAGGCTGATTTTATGCAGTGATTTCATCTGGGGAAGATGAATTCCTGGCAATGTTATCAATTCCTCCTGTTGGTAATTCCTAGGGGTGCTACCTAGCCAGGGTTTATGTTTGATGTTCTTACAATGTGGTCTTTTGTTGCTCCTCTCCCATGCTCCAAGAATTCTCATAACGTCCCCTGCAGAGCTGAACAGGATTTTACCATGTGGTTACTTGCAGATGGCACCAGCTGTTGCTACACGTTTTTAATCCTATTGTGTGTGTGTCTGTGTGAATTTTGGGTTTCTACTCCTCCCCTACTTCTGATATTATACACACAGTGCCAACTCGTTTGCTGGTGAGCATGAAATTATTAGTAAAGGCCGGAAGCTTTTTCCAAAGGAACATTGACGGTGACCATAAAGCCTATACTGGGTGTGGGGATGACTATGCCAGTTATTTTGGTTAATATTATTTGAATTTTTTTTAAAGAATTGCTTTAACTTTAAAGGCAGGTGTGTTAAGTGAAACATTGCTTAAGGATTCAAGTCCCTAAAAAGTAGAGTCAAGTTGGAATGATAAGGAAAAGGCGAATCATCTTTTAGCAGCAGCTAGATATACGGAAGTTTGAAGACAAGAAAGATAGGGTGTCTTTTATTAAATCAAATATTAGCAGCAATGTTCTGGCATGATGATCATGCCTTCTGTATGAGATGGGTATCACATCCACTCAAAGAACAGCCCAGTGGAGAGAGAAATGCCAACTATAATAGATGTGACCTTTTAGTGCCTTGGCCATTGGCATTGCCCGAGGGTAATCCTAGATCACCCATTTTTCCATTTGGATGTAGCTGAGACTGACAGGGCAGGTGTCCTGCCTAAAGCAACTGATTTATCATCGGCTTTCTGTCTCCTTCCTACTTGCCTCTTCCAATGTGAGCTCAAAAATCTAGTTCTTTTCACTACCTCTGCAGAGTACCTAGAGGTGAGGATCTGATATATTATTTCTTACTTGTACTGCTGCTGCTTAACCGATGTAAAGATCAATGATAAACAGATGCACCATAGCGATTTTTAGTACTGCTATTAAATTCAGTAGAATTAAAATGCAGCTACTGACGGAGGACTTGAACTGCAGTGTCTAGATGAAGCTAAATCGAGTACAACTTAATCCCTTCAACATAATATGAACAAGGAACAAAACAAATGGTGCCATGGTATTTGGGCACTGCCTTAGGCACTACAACTTCTGGTTGTTGAGATTAGCTATGGATTGACTTTGTAACTCACTGTTACTCACACAGTGCCATTGATGTCACTGCCTGCCACCTTAAATGTCAGGGATGCACCCCAAATTATTCAACCCAGCTTCAGGGAATGGATAGCTAAAGTTTGTTTGGACCTCAGTGACCCATAGGTTCTTAAGGTGTAATATCTGAGCTAGACAGCACTGACTGTGGGAGGGTGAGACTAACATTTTGCCCACTGCTTGTCACAAGCAGCACTTGGAGAACACTGCCTCTCTCTTTTGTCTGTCTTCAGCAGGAAAAGTGCTTAAGACCAGTGCAGGGAGCATGTTGTAGTTATACCCTGGAGTTGACATACGTGAGCCTGTCTTTTCTGGAAGCTGGACTCTGTTTCTTGTGTCCAGTGTGAGTCTCAGACTTATCCCTGTATGCCTGGTCTCGATTCTGTCCTGTGCCATCCAGTGCAGCTTTGCTCTCTGGACCTCAGCCACAGTCCTCCAACCTGGACTCTGACCTTGCCTTTGACTTGCATTTGGCCTGACATCACAGACACTGGCTACTACCTCCCTTAGGACTCATGCTTCTGCTCCGCCCATCCCCACTTGTCAGCTCAGCCCAGCTTCTAGCCTAGGACCCTCTTATCCTACCCTGCTTTGTGACTTGACACTGATCATTAGCTGAATTCAGGCTCAGGCTTGGATCAAAAGGCTGAGAGTTTAGGCCAGGGAAGAATATTGTCTCGGAACCCAGGCTGGCTTGGGGATGCCTGTGGGGTGGAAGGACGTGAGCCAGGAACAAAGGGCAATGTGCACTCTCCAGAAGTCAAAAGACTGAGGAGAAGCATCTGGCCAAAACAGGAGAAAGTTTAAAGCAAGAAGAACATGAGCCATTGATTAGTTGTGTGCCACAGTACAGTGGCATCACTAAGGGTGTATGTAGGGGCGGGGGGCAGGGTGCAGACCACACCGGGTGACACTGTTAGAGGGGGGTGACACCAAAATCACTGTTTATAAAATTTTTGTGTAGTGTTTCAACAGAAGTTTATTTTTATAAAAATAGCCCTGTAGTTAGTTATAACAACACAAACACTTTTCATAAGCCCAACTTACATGTATCATACACCTACAAGGCTAAAACTCTATGCTAATTTACTTTTTGAACCTTCTAATGTGCTCCGTCAGAGCTGTCATTATTACCCAATTACAATGATGCTTCGAATCACGTGGTTTCCTCTGCAGCACTACAAGCGCGTGCTTTTGTTTTTGTTGCTGCTGCTGTTTTTATAGTTGCTGATTTGGTTACATTTGCTGGTATTTTAGCTACAATATTGTGGTAATTAGCTTGAGGGGATGACACCATGGTTATCACACTAGGTGACACCAGCAGTAGTGACGCCACTGCCACAGGTAAAGACTAACATGAGGCTATGTACTTGTAACTCACCTGACTTGAGTATCATCTTCGTCTTGAGATTCTCACAACATTGTGAAAAATCATCCATGGATATTTTTATTTATAACATTTCTTTTTTTTAATGGGTAATTCGTATTCATGTGGTTCTAAATCCAAAGATTTAAAAAGATACAAAAAAAACATTTCTCCCATCCTTCTGTCCCAGAGAGAACCAAGGTTATTAATTTCTTTCATACCTTTCTAGAGATATTTGATGCATATATGTGAAGATAACTGTGTATAATATTTTTCTCTCTTTTTTATACAAATAATGTTACACTGAATACACTTTTTTGTCGGTTGCTTTTCCCCCTTAATATATTATATTGGAATTTGGCCCACATCCATATATAAACAGTGCTATTTTGATAGCCCTAGAAACCCTATGGGGTCACTTTGAGTCAGAATCAACTCAAGGGCAGTGAGTTTTGTTTTGTTTTTTTGACTTTACAATATTCTATTGTACAGATTGCCATTGTTTAGTTAGTGATTCCTCTATTGATGGACATTTAGTTTATATGTTTGTTATTATAAACAATTTTGAGATTAATGGTATATTTTTTTGGGTACTAAGAGAAACACTACTGGATAAAAGAGTCTAGGAATATAAATACCTTATAAGTGTATAGATTTTTGTTCTTTTCTATGTGTTCTAACCTGCATTTTACTTAGATTCTAATAATGATCCTAACAGGGAGGTAAAGACAACATATGTGGGATTTTTTTCTTTTTTTTTCACATGAGATAAAAGTTAGGGAGAGCGGAAGGTGGCAGCTTCCTTTAATGAGAAAGTTGAATGGAAAGGAAGTCATCTTTCTGATACACCCCTGGAATCCTGCTTTTTAGAAGAGAAATCCATTCTTGTTTCCACTAAAGGTGCTAAGACAAACATCTTGTTGAGATAATCTTTTGTTTTCAGGGATTATAAAAAAACTCTGTTTTCTCTCACATGTAAAAAGTAAAAGAAGCAAAAAGCTTATAGAACAAGGAATAATTTTATATTATTGAGAATAGGTTGGAGCTACAGTCACCTATGTAAGTCACTGAGGCAATAGAGAACCAAAAAAAAAAAAAAAAACAACGAGAAAACTGTTGCCATTGAGTTGATTGTGACTCATAGCGACCCTATGGAACATAGAACTACCCTGCAGGATTTCCAAGAAGTGGCTGGTGGATTCAAACTGCTGACCTTTTGGTTAGCAGGGGGTGGAGGTGAGGACAGGAAGAGGATTTTCTTTTAAGGCAGGGAGCCACCTTCTGATTTGGTAGCAGTAAACCAGGTGGGGAAACAGGGGCACTCTCAATGTACTAAGAATAGCTCTTCAAAACACCTTTCCTGATAAGTGTGAAGAGAGAAGGCAAGCACTCTGTGAAGAGTAAAATTGAGAGCAAGGAATTCTATAAATCAGGGCACTTAGATTGCTGATTGCAGAGGGAGGAAAACCATAGCTGGGACTGGATTGATGTGCCTGAATGCAGAGAAAGCTCGCTCCAATGTTGTTTTCCTGTAGTGTAAGGTTAAGGGTGAACATCTAAAGAAAGATCTTCAAAGATCAATAAGAAAGTGCTTTAGGCACTTATTTCTTTTTAGAAGTTTACATTTTTTACTTTGTTTTTAAAATATAGATGTTTTTATTTTTTAAAAAGAAGTAATAAAAATCCATTTTATTTTATTTAATGTGTCTAGAATTAAAACCTTATTTTCTGAACCAAGTCATTTTTATCAGTAGTAAATTGCAGACCAATTATTTTTTTTTATTATTGAAACATAATGCTGTGACTTGCTTGATTATCTTCACTAGCATTTAATCCTTATATTATTTAACATAATTCCCATAACAATATGTGAACTAAATATAATGACCTTCCTTTCACAAGTGAGAAGATTGAAGTGGAGAGGTTTTGTCACTTGCCCAAAATCACACTTAATAGTGGCAGCATTGATATTTGATCCCATATCTTTTGCCTTCATCTCAAGGGATCTTTCCACCAGAGATTTTAAGATTAAAAATGCATTGAATAGGAGGAGGAAATGGAATGTGTGGCTAATTGCCTCCATAACCAATTGCATCCTTTGCCATGAGACCAGAACTGGATGGTACCCAGCTACTATTACTGGATGTTTTGATCAAAGATTCTACAGAAGGATCTCAATCAAAAGGGGGAAAATGCAGAACAGAATTTAAAATTGTAAAGAAATCCAGATATTCTTGGACCAATGAGGCTGGATAAACTCCAAGAAGTATTTCCCTGAGATAGTCTTTAAACCTTAAAACTTAAACCAAAAATATCCCCTAAAGTCTTTTTTAAACCCAGCAGTAGTTTAGCGTAACTAGTAAAGAATGTCTGCCCTGAGCATTATGCTCTTTTAAGAACTATCTATATGGGATCAAATCAACAACAGCAAACTCAAAAGACTGGATAGGAAACTTAGGTGGCTGTGAGTTTACGTTAATGGGGAGGAACAATTTGGAAAAGGAGGGTGAGAGTGGTAGTACAACTTGAAGAATGTAATCAATGTCACTGAAATTTATGTGTAGAAATTGTTGAATTGGTGTATGCTCTGCTGTATATAGTCTCAACAGCAGCAACAACAAAAAATAAAATAAGTTTAAACAACGCATTGGACTTTATCATATAATGTTAGTGAGAATAGAATACCAGAAAGAAAATATCCTTTACATACAACCCTCTTGAAGTTCATCTAAGGAGTAAGCTGTTGTGATACACCAGAAAGAGCAGACTGACCCCTCATTTACTTACCCTAACCCAGTATTTGTGCAACTGGAAACAAATATCTTAGCCTTACTGAACATTAATTTCCTTATTTGTAAAACAGAAGTAATAATACCAGTCTTACAGAGTTGTTAGGATTGATGATAATGTATTTAAAGTGCCTGGTGAAAAGAAAGCACCCAGTAAAAACAACTTTCTTCTTGTTCTTACTGTTATTATATGAGATTATGAAGGTGAAAATGTTTTATAAACTATGATTTGATATACAAATGCTAGGTACTCTTATTATTATTTTCTTTTATTTCTCAATATTTATTCACTATATTTAGAATACATTTTAACAGTTGAATCCATTCAGTACATTGACTTTAGTGTTAAAGTTGTTCTAACCCATTTTTTAAGAAATTAAAATTTAGAAGCTGATTTATCTAAAATAAATATTAATACTTGCAAAAAAGTTTTTTTTCATTTTATTTAATTTTAAAACTAAATGTCTCTCTGGAAGACCAAATAACACAAAACTTCTGTAAGGATCAAGTATAGTTAATACTCTGATATTAGAGAACAAAACTGTTTTCTAGAAAAGTAAGAAAATAAGATGCTTAAAGAAAAAACCCTAAATTCCTGTTTTTCATTAGAGAAAAAGAAAAAAAAAAAAAACTTGAGTTCTTAAAAAGTTTTGTAAACTATAAAGTCATACATAAATATAACTTGCTACAGGTTCCAGTTTCTCATCTGAAACCCCTGGGGCCAAAAGTGTTTCAGAATTCAGATTTTTTTCAGATTTTATAAAAGCAATACAGTGCAAATATTATATAAATAATGTCCTTAGCAGGTCCTGGAGCAGCACCCTGTAAGTCAACACGATACTATTTTTGCAGGAAGATGTATGAGTATTCATACCAAGTGGAATAAATAAGGATTATAAATAGCTTCATGTCAGTTCAAGACAGGTTTTTCTCACAAATGAGTTCAGGTCAATTCAGATCAGGGATTTGCAGAAAAACGTTTGTTTTTCAGAAAGTTTTGAATTTCAGTGCTGGAGGTAAGGGATAGTAGGCCTGTATTTTCCTCCCCTATGTCGAGTGTGTCAACACAAAGACTATGTGGAGTGGTAGGAGGACTATCCAATCTGAACTCAGACAAAGTCTGAATACCTGATCTACCACTTACTACTTGGATGACATTGTGCAAATTACTTGACATCTGTAAGCCTCTGTTTCCTCATTTGAAAAATAGGGGAAAGAGTTCTAACCTTTCAGGACTGTGATGAGGGTTAATGAAAAAGTATGCCAAGTGTCTTGGGGCCCGGTAGTTGGAGTGGTAGAATTCTTACCTTCCATGAGGGACATCCAGGTTTGATTCCCAGCTAATGTACCTCATGTGCAGCCACCACTCATCTGTAAATGGAGGCTTGTGAGTTGCTATGATGTTGAACAGGTTTCAGTGCAGCTTCCAGTCTAAGAAGGACTAACAGATCAAAAATCAGTCAATGAAAAGTCTATGGATCACAACGGTCAGGTCTGCAATAAATTACGGCCAGCATTTTGTTCCGTTGTACATGATGTTGCCATGAGTCAGGATCCATTCAATGGCAACTAACAACAACGACATGCCAACATAACTGGTAAGCACACAGCAATTAACAGCTACTTTTATTGTTCTTGGGAGGTGGTGTCTAATGAAATAAATTTTTTTTTCAATGAAGAATTTGAAGGTAGTAGGAGATAGAGATCCGTATATATGCCTATTCCCAAGAAAAGTGATCCAATAGAACACGGAAATTATGGAACAATATCAAGCAAAATTTTGCTGAAGATCATTCAAAAGTGGCTGCAGCAGTGTATCAACAGGGAACTTCCAGAAATTCAGGCCAGATTCAGAAGAGGACGCGGAACCAGTGATATTATTGCTGATATCAGATGGATCCTGGCTAAAAGCGGAAAATATCAGAAAGATGTTTACCTGTGCTTTATTGACTCTGAAAAGGCATTTGACGTGTGGATCATAACAAATTATGGGTAACATTGTGAAGAAAGGGAATTCCAGAACACTTAATTGTGCTCATGAGGAATCTGTATATAGATCAAGAGGCAGCTGTTCCAACAGAACAAAGGGATACTGCATGGTTTAAAGTCAGTAAAGGCGTGCGTCAGGGTTGTATCCTTTCACCATACTTATTCAATCTGTAAACTGAGAAAATAATCCGAGGAGCTGGACTATATAAAGAAGAATGGGGCATCAGGATTGGAGGAAACTCATTAACAACCTGCCATATTCAGATGACACAACCTCGCTTGCTGAAAGTAAAGAGGACTTGAAGCACTTACCGATGAAGACTAAAGACCACAGCCTTTAGTATGAATTACACCTCAACATAAAGAAAACAAAAGTCCTACAACTGGACCGATAAGCAACATCATGATAAATGGAGAAAAGATTGAAGTTGTCAAGAATTTAATTTTACTTGGATCCACAATCAACACCCATGGAAACAGTGGTTAAGAAATCAAAAGATGCATTGCACTGGGCAAATCTGCTGCAAAGACCTCTTTAAAGTGTTGAAAAGCAAAGATGTCACCTCGAAGACTAAGGTGTGCCTGACCCAAGCCGTGGTATTATCAATCGCCTCAAATGCATGTGAAAGCTGGACAATGAATAAGGAAGACCGAAGAAAAATTGACGCTTTTGAATTGTGGTGTTGGCAAAGAATATTGAATATACCATAGACTGCCAAAAAAAATGAACAAATCTGTCTTGGAATAAGTACAACCAGAATGCTCCTTAAGAGCAAGGATGGCGATACTACATCTTACATACTTTGGACGTGTTATCAGGAGGGATCAGTCTCTGGAGGAAGACATCATACTTGGTAAAGCAGAGGGTCAGCGAAAAAGAGGAAGACCCTCAACAAGATGGATTGATACAGTGGCTGCAACAATAGGCTCAAGCATAACAATGATTGTGAGCATGGCACAGACCTGGGCAGTGTTTTGTTCTGTAATACATAGGGTCACTATGAGTTGGAACCGACTCGACGGCACCTAACAGTAACAACAACAACAGGAGATAGAGATAGGAATTTTGTATAAGAATCTCAGGAGATTTCTTAAAGAAAAAGGACCAAGACCCCAAAACTTTCTCTCTGGGATTTAAATTTATTGAAACTTGTTGGGCTAGTTAGACAGGGCATCCCTGATCTAAACTTAGATTCAGGGAGGTTTGAAGAGTCTCTGAAATGAAATCCCCGGGAGGGTAGAAAGAACATGCAGAGTGTCCTGGTCTCAACTTCAACCTGAAGGAGAACAGAAAAATAGTAGTCTGAGCCTATGAGAAATTAGACCTGGGAACCGGTCCCACCCAGACCTCTTGTGGTCAGGCTTTCAGTCCTTAGGAGTCACTATGTGAATTTATTTATGTGTTCATTTAGCAATCAGTTTTGAATGTTGACTATGTACTAAGCACAGTTCTATGAAAATATTGAAAAAAACATGCATACACAGCTCTATCTTCATGGTATTATAGTTTATTGGTGACTTACAATAAACAAGTAAACAACAAGCAAATCAATACAAACTGTAGTAAATTCTCTAAAAGAAGGAACTAGGTGGGGTGTGGTAAGGGTACTTCAGATTGTTGCTGTAGGTTGTCATCAAGTAGATTCCAACTCATGGTGACCCCATGTGTGTCAGAGTAGAACTCTGCTCCATAGGGTTTTCAATGGCTGATTTTTCAGAAGTAGATCACCATGCCTTTGTTTTGGGGTGCCTCTGGGTGAACCTGAATCGCTAAACATTTTGTTAACAGCTGAGTGCCTTATCCATTGCATCACCAGGGACTTACCTTAGATTAGGCACTGTCTTAAAAAGTAATCTTTAAGCTAGATGAGAAGGCACCAGCTGTGCGAAGAGAAAGCTGAAAGGAGATGGGATGGCTATGGTGGTGGTGGAGGTTCATGAGCTGTTTCTTCTGCCTGGAACACTGCTCCCTATAGTGCAACAGAGCTGTCTCTTTCTCATCGTTCAGATTTCAGATCTCTTCGGAAGGCCTCCCTTACCTAGTTAACCTTAACTTCCCCACTGTAGTCTGTCACTTTCTATCCATTACCCTGATTTATTTCTTCAGAGCTCTTTTCACCATCTAAAACCATCTTGTACATTTTTTGCACTTGTTTATTGTGTGCCTCCCCTCTTTAGAATGAAAGCTTCATGAGAGTCTTCAGCATCTTGTTCAGTAGCTGTAGGTGCCTAAATATTTGCTGAATAAATACAGGGAAGAGACTATGCAAAAGCCCTAAGGTAGAAAAGAGGTTGATTCATTCTGTGGGATGAAACTAGGTCTATGGATCATGGGGTAGATGGTCACGGTTAATGGCCCAATGAATTCTGCCTCTTGGTATCCACGTCCTTATGTAGTTTCCCAGATTGACTCTGGGCTGGACCACATGACTTTCTTTGGCCAATTGGACATAAGCACACATAATCCAGGAAAGTGCTTGTTTAGAACACAGATGAGCCATGTGAGAAAGCCCAACCTGATCTTATCTCCTTGAAAATAAAAAGCCACTTGGAGAACAAGGCCTTGCCATCCCAACTGTCCCAACTGATCTCAGCCTCCAGCCAACCCTCTAGTTGAATACAGCCTCATCAGTGAGTCCGGACAAAACCAGTAGAATCCCCCAACATTTTCACTCAACCTACAGAGTAATGAAAATAATAAATAGTTGTTTTATGTCACTGAGTTTTTGGGTGTTTTGTTATGCAGCAGAAGACCTGAAATGGAGATGAAGGGGAGAGGCTCTGAGTCAAGAGCCCCCTCAATTCAAGAGTTGTTGTTACATGCAACTGAGTTGATTTTTGACTCATAGCGACCCCATGGGACAGAGTAGAACTGCCCCCTATAAGGTTTTCTAAGCTGTAATCTTTACAGGTATAGATTGTCAGGACTTTTGCCCATGGAGCCTCTGGCTGGGTTCAAAAAGCAAACCTTATAGTTAGCAGCCTAGCACTTAACTGTTGCATCACCAGGGCTCCTTCAATTCATGAGGAGGGTCATAAACTCCATCTCTCTTTGGAGAGTCTTACTTTGGTATATGGTTCCATATATGATCTCTTAATCCTCACAATTAAACTACAAAATCAATAATATCATTCTAATTTTTGTGAATGAGGAAAAGTTTAGGTGGGTTCTGTAACTTGGTTCAAGCTCACACAGTAGTGGAGGCAGTACTTTAACTCAGGTCCGACTAATTCCAAGGAGCTCTAGTGGCACAGTGTTTAAGCACTCAACTGCTAATCCAAAGGTTGATGGTTTGAATTTACAGTCACTCCACAGGAGAAAGACGTGGCAGCCTGCTTTTGTAAAGATTTACAGCCTTGGAAACCCCATGGGGCAGCTCTACTCTGTCCTATAGGGTCACTATAGGTGGGAATCGACTCACCAAAACAGGTTTGTTTTGAGGTTGCCTTCACTCTAAGAAATTATAGGAACTCTGAGTTTCCAATATATGAGAATTTTGGTGGCAGAGGAAGAGGAGGAGAAAAGTTGTGTTAGAGTTAGGGAGAAGATAAAAGGAAAGAATATGCCAGGAGGAAAATGTCTATTTCTTCTTACCACTCTTCTCCAAAACTGTACCCTACCCCAGACAGTATGGCCTTCAGTGACAACCATTACTAAGTATGATTTCTGAAGAATAACATCTCTTTTTTCTAATGCTGTGTAAGTTTTCCACACTTATCATTGTTTCAAATCTCTTTAAATGGAAAATTATTTATTGGAGCATTATTTATAATAGTTAATAGCTAAAAACTGGACACAACTTAAATATCAACCAACAGGAGAATGGACAAATACCTTGTGGTATGGTCATATAATGGAGCATAAGACAGCAGTTGAAATTAGCGAAGCAGAACGATATATATCAACATAGATACATCTCAAAAACATAATAGTCAAAAAAATGATCGAATTGGAGAATGATGCATAAAGTATAATACCAATTATGTAAAATATGCATAGCAAATCAACATATAATTTATGAATCCGTACCTATGTAGTAATAATATAAACAATATACGGTCATGCACTATGTGATTTGGATGTTATATGATTTGGACATTATGTAATTTGGGCATTGCGTGAACACTATATTATATACAGGCAGTCCCTGGGTTACAAACATCTGACTTAGGTACAACCTGTACTTAAGAATAGACTGCCATAAAGTCTATTATATTAAAAATTTAAGTTAAATACATACAATGGTTTGTAACAATGAATGCAGCACTACTTTGTGACGCTCATGAAAACATTGCATGGTTCAAAAGTGTTTCTTAAATGTTACCTCTGCTACATCCTGTTCTCTGAGATTTCTGAACTCTATTATAACCTTATGGGACCACGGACATATATGTGGTTGATGTTGTCCAAATGGATATTACGTGGAGCATGACTGTACTTGAAAAAAACCACCACCATATTCAGGTGATCGTGGTCAGTTTTTTTATTGTTGTAGTTTAAATGAAGTTTACATTTCAAGTTAGTTTCCCATACAAAAATTTATACATACATTGTTATATGACCCTAACTGCTCTCGCCATACTGTGACGGCACACTCCTCCTTTCCACCCCTGATTCCCCATGTCCATTCACCAGCTCCTAACCCTCTCTGCCTTCCCATCTCACCTCCGGACAGAAGCTGCCCATTTAGTCTCTTGTATCTACTTGAGCTAAGAGGCACACTCCTCACAAGTATCACTTTATGTCCCACAGTCCAGTCCAATCCCTGTCTGAAGAGTTGGCCTCAGAAATTGATAGAGAATCTGGGGGCCTTGCTTTCTAGGGTTCCTCCCGTCTCAGTCAGACCACTAAGTCTGGTTTTCTTACTGGAATTTTAGTTCTGCACCCCACATTTCTCCTGCTCCATCAGGGAACTCTCTGTTGTGTTCCCTGTCAGGGTGGTAGCCAGGCACCATCTAGTTCTTCTGGTCTCAGGCTGATGAAGTCTCTGGTTTATGTGGCCCCTTCTGTCTCTTGGGCTACTACTTTCCTTGTGTCTTTGGTGTTCTTCATTCTCCTTTACTCCAGGTGGTTGGGACCAACTGATGCATCTTAGATGGCCACTTGCAAGCTTTTAAGACCCTAGACACCACTCACCAAAGTAGGATGCAGAACATTTTCTTAATAAGCTTTGTTATGCCAGTTGACCTAGATGTCCCCTGAAAGCATGGTCCCCAGACCCCTACCCCTGCTACTCTGTCTCTCAAAGTGTTTGATTGTATTAAGGAAACTTGTTAGCTTTGGTTTAGTCCAGTCATGCTGACTTCCCCTGTAGTGCTGTCCTTCCCTTCAGATCATGGTCCCTTCTGAGGAGGGAAAATGGGAAAGATAATGGGAAGGGTAGATCAGAGACTTTAACTATTAGTAATTCTTATATTCTTTAAAAAAAAATGTTGATGGTGGTTGCACAACATGATTGATGTAGTTGGTGTCCATGAATTGTACATGTGGAGAATGTTGAATTGGCAAATATTGTGTTATGTATATTTTTTATAACAAAAAAGACATTTCTTCAAAAAATAATAGATTAAGCAAATATGGCAAGAAAAGAAACTGTCATCAAGTTGGATTTGGTGAGACCAGAGGGTAAAACAAAGCTTCTTGGGGGATATTTTAGTTATCTAGTGCTGCTATAACAGAAATATCACAAGTGGGTGGTTTTAACAAACAGAAATTTATTATCTCATAGTTTAGGATTTTAGAAATCTGAATTCAAGGTGCCTACTCTAGGGGAAGTCTTTCTTTCTTTGTTGGCTCTGGAGGAAAGTTTTTGTCTCTTCTGAGCTTCTGCTCCTGGGCAACCTTCATGTGGCTTGGCCTCTGTCTTCCCCCATCTCTGCTTCTCTCACTTCCTTGCTTAATCTCTTTTATATCTCAAAAGAGATTGACTTAAAACACACCCAACACTAATTCTGTCTCATTAACACAAAAAAGACAACCCATTCCAAAATGGGATTATAGCCACAGATATAGGGGTTAGGATTTAAAACACTTATTTTTGGGGGATGCAATTCAATTCATAACGGGAGGCCCAGTTGACAAATTGGAACAAGTTGGGGGACATTCAACTCTTTAGCACACAAAACACAATATAGTACCTTGAAAACAGTAAGGATCGGGAAAGAAGTGAAGTGTCACTCTACCTTTGAAGTTGTGCCATTGAGAAGCACCCATAGATTTTACCCAACCTAGTCAGGGAAGCACCTTTCCTATAAAAGTTAGCAGCAGCCAAGACAGTGTAGAGTTGCCTCCTTCAAATGGCTTTTGAGTAAGAAATGTCATAACAGAAAGTCCAGATGGAAAACATGAGCTGATTTGTTTCTGAGCATATGAAACATCCTAAAGGATTCCAAGAATTAACTGAGGTGAGGCTCTGATTGCGGAGGGGGAAAGGAGGAATATATTCCAATAAATCAGATCAATAAATCTTTTGTATTTATATGTTGGTGGGTAAGGCCTGGGAAATTCAAGTTATATTTAAAAATAGAAATGCTAGTTGTAGCTTTTGGTTTAAAAGAAGAAATTAAAAACAGAAAATAAGGGAAAGATAAGGAACAAGTCAAGTCCCTTTCACTCCTTCTCAGCCAGCATTTGGGGACAAACTCCACGGCCCTTTTTCCATAAATCCTTCCATAACTATTAAAAATACGAGATATTACAGTCTTTAACTTTACCTGGCCAGAAATTTTCACTACCTCTTCATATCTTAAATGGAAAATCACCCTAATCAAATTTTATTTATAAGAAAATGAGATATCAGTATTCTCTGAAAGTAGACATGTACGTGATCTAATGCAGTAACCGACCTTTTCTCATCAATCTACAAGGTAAAAATTAAATATAAAAATTGTCCTGGACACCCAACATTAAAGCTTTTCTAGAATAAAAGTAGAAACTAGTAAAGTTAACACATCCAAAATGTAACTCTTTGTCTCACACCTCAAAACTGTTGCTCTCCAGCCATCTAAGATACTCCACTGGTCTCAGCCCTTCAGAAGCAAGGGAGAATGAAGAAAACTAAAGATACAAGGAAAAGATTAGTCCAATGGTCTAATGGACCTCAACTACCATGGCCTCCAGTAGACCGAGTCCAGTACAGCTAGACACTGTCCGGCTAACACCACTGACTGCTCTGACAGGGATCACAATAGAGGGTCTTGGACAGAGCTGGAGAAAAATGTAGAACAAAATTCTAACTCACAAAAAAGTCCAGACTTACTGGCCTGACAGAGACTGGAGAAACTCCAAGAGTACGGCCCCTGGACACCCTTTTAGCTCAGTAATGAAGTCACTCCCAAGGTTCACCCTTCAACCAAAGATTAGAGAGGCCCATAAAACAAAAAGAGGCTAAAAGGGCACACCAGCCCAGAGGCAAGGACTAGGAGGCAAGAGGGGACAGGAAAGCTAGTAATGGGGAACCCAAGGTCAAGAAGAGAGAGTGTTGACGTGTCATGGGGTTGTTAATCAATGTCATAAAACAATATGTATACTGTTTAATGAGAAGCTAGTTTGTTCTGTAAACCTTCATCTAAAGTACAATTAAAAAAAAAATGTTACTTTCCTCAAAACTGGTGCCTCTGTAAATGTCACCACCATCTATCCAATTTCTTGAGGAAGATATCTAGGGGTCTCTTTGAGTATTTCCTTTCATAAAATCCTCATGTTAAATCATTAGCAAGTTTTAGAGTTTATTCCTCTTAAATATATTTTGAATCCATCTACTTTCCCCTAATTTCATAGCACTACCCTATTCTACCACCATTTCTTATCTGCAGAACCATCCAGCCCTGGAGAGTTCATACTCTTGGAGGCAGTGTTGATCATGCAAGAAGTAATTGATCTTCGAGGAAATGTACACAAGACCACCACCCCCTCCCAAAAAAAGAAAGGAATGGAGAGCTGGGCCTTAGAGGCTGGTGTAGTGTTGCCAGAAAATGGGTGCCAATAGCAGTTCTGAGGTTTGGGCCACTGGGAGGGGAAACTCTCAAGGGAGCTGAATTAGTTCACGATCGGTGGTGGCAACTGGCTATTATTGACCTTGCTGAAGGAATGACTGTCCAATTCAGGGCCTTACAACTCCCACAAATTATGATCAAATAATGAGCTCACAATCAAAGGCCACCGAATTATCAAGAAGGCAAGCACTCTACATCTCAATATATTTTAAAAAGATAATAAGAAGAAAAATTAAAGAGATAGCACATGTAAAGGATTTAGCACAATGTCTAAAATGTAGGAAGGCTCACATAGTTCAAGTTCCATTTGAATCCCACTTCATCGTTTCTTTTCTGAACCAGTGCTCTTAGAATTGCTTTTCCAGTTACTGTCATACCAAAGTATGCACTGATCATGTAACTTACCTTCCTTTCACTGGGTGGGCGGTCCACAGCTTCTTGGTCCAGAGTTTATTGCAAGTGACGCATTTTGTTGTTGTGTGCTGTCAGTCAATTCAGACTCGCAGAGACCCTATATGACAGTGTAGAACTGCCCCATAGGGTTTCCTAGTCTGTAATCTTTACAAAAGGAGTCCTGATGGCACAGTGGTTAAGCACTCAGCTGCTAGCCTAAGGGTTGGTGGTTTGAACCCCCTAGCCGCTTCATGAGAGAAAGATGCCGCGGTCTGCTTCCGTAAAGATTTACAGCCTTGGAAACCCAGTGAGGCAGTTCTACTCTGTCCTGTAGAGTCTCTATGAGTCAGAATTTGACTCCAAGGTAATGGATTTTTTTTTTTTTTAATGTTTTTGGGAGCAGATCTCCAGGTGTGGCTGGTGGATTTTAACAGCCAATCTTTTGGCTAGCAGCCTCGTGCTTAACCATTGCTTCACCAGTGCTCATTAAATGATGCATAGAGGTAGTGTAGTAGTTTCCTAGTGCTGCTGTAACAAATTACCAAAACCTTAATGCTTTAGAAACAACACAAATTTGTTCTGTAAGTCATAAGTCTGATATGAGTTTTAGGGGCTAAAATCAAGGTGTTTGTGGGACTGAACTCCTTCTGGGGGCTCTAGGAAAGAATCTGTTCTTGCCTTTTCCAGCTTCTAGAATCTGCCTACAGTCCTTGACCCATGGCCCCCTTCTCCATCTCCAAAGTCAGCAGCATAGCATCTTCTCTCCCTCTGCTCTCCCGCCTTCCTCTTATAAGGACTCTTGTGATTATATTGGGCCCACCCAAATAATCCAGTAACCTTCCCATCTCAAAATCCTTAATTTAATCACGTCTGTAAAGTGTCTTTTGCCATGTAAGGTAGCATATTCACCTATTCTGGGAATTGGAGCTCAGCGGGCCATTATTCAGCCTCCTGCAGGTAGGGAACAGAGAGCAGCTGCTCAAGGACTCATTAGGTAGTGGTGATGGATGGAGTATTGGGGAGGACACTGGTCCAATGGGAGACAAGAGATGAATTTCAGCCTTGGGCATCATTGGTATGATTAGGAAGGGAGATTCAGGGAAGTTAGCTGAAAAAGATGCAGGGATTTTGCTTTCTAAGATATAGGTATAATTGGGGGTTAGGGGGAGGAGGAAAGCAAGGGGTAAGAAGGTGGTTGTAATAATATGATGAAATAGTATATTTTGAGGAAAATATCAATGCTGATGTCAACAATAAATACATGAGAAGAAGTGAGAAAAGAACTAAAATGTGTGCTTTGGCCAAATGATGATCAATAAAGTCATTTATGTGAGCTGTTCACCTTTAATTCCCCAGTGGCACGATAGCATTGATGTGAGTAAGGATGATTTTGATGAGTGTTTTATTTATAGGGATGTTTCCTCTACAGAGGTAACAGCTCAGTCATCATGGTTGCTGTTTTGTGGCATGTCCTTCTGCTCACAACTTAAGAAAAAAAATGAAGGGAACATTTTTCTTTCTCAACATTTTCGTTTCAGGTACCCAATTGTTGCTTTGACTACTATTAAGAGAAGCTTCAGTTTTCTAATAGATAACTTTAAAACAAATCTAACCAACACCAGTGGAATGTCACGCACAGTAACACAGCACAATAAATATTTCTGTTCATGAAGGTGATGAGTGCTATCAAGTGCTCCACTTGCTAGTCATTTAAAAAATGAAGATTTACATTCCTTTATGGTATATCTATGGGCCCTGGGTTGCACAAGCAGTTAAGCAACTGACTACTACCCAAAAGGTTGGAGGTTCAAACCCACCCAGAGGTGCCTCAGAAGACAGGCCTGTCGATCTGCTTCTGAAAGATCACAGCCTTGAAAACCCTATGGAGCAATTCTACTTTGCATACATGAAGTTTCCATCAGTTGGAATCGACAGCAATGAACAACATGGTGTATTTGTAAAAATGTTACTCCTTTAACTAAAAATTCATCTACTCAGTTTTTCTGTTAAAGAGTCAGCACTGTCTTAACGAGTAGCCAGTGCTCTGAGCCCCTCTTGCCTCCAGATGAACTCGGGGCTGTTCTCCTCCTCCTGCCTTCAGTATATGTTGGTTAATGATGCTGCCATCATCAAGGGTCTGGGTCTAGGCTTTAACAAATGGCCGAAAACTTGTTGGTTATCTCTGGCTCCCTCCCTTTCCTGAGGCTCCCCTATGTGAATGCTGTCAATCTTATCTGCACAGTTCCTCTGGCTTTCCTTCCTTCCTTTTCCTTTTCAATGTCATTGCCTTTCACCTCCCACATAAAATCACATCCTAACCGTACTCACTGACTCAGCCTCTGTCCCCTCTGATCCAGCTGAAGACCTACAGTGAGAACAGCCCTGAAGCACAGTTCTAATCAGCTCCTTCCTTGGTCCATGGACTTTCAACAGCTTCCCACTTCTTTGCATAAAAGATGAACACCACTACCTATCATCCAGGGACCTCAAATCTACTTGGCCAGACTTGTATCTTGCTAAGTTGTTGTTGTTACTGGCTATTGAGTTGGCTGCAACTCATGGCAACCTATGTATAACAGAACAAAACATTGCCTGGTTCTGAACCATCTTCACTATCATTGGTATGTCTGAGACCATTGCTGCAGCTATTTTATAGTACATTCCAACAGTAGGGGCTCATCTTTCAGCACTATGTCGGATAATATTCTGTTGTGATCCATAAGGATTCCACTGGCTAATTTTCAGAAGAAGAGCAGTAGGCTTTTCTTCCCAGCCTATCTTAGTCTAGAAGCACCGCTGAAACCTGTCCAACATGGGTGACCGATAACGTAGCTTCGAAAATCATAGCAACATGCAAGCTATCACAATACAGCAAACTGACAGAGGGTGGTGGTATATCTTGCTAGTTTCCCTTTTATTGTTTATATTTCTGTAAAATGTGACTATAGGTTATCCCCCAATTCATTCTGTGTGTGTCTCTCTCTTCACCTTCAGCCTTTGCCACTTGCTGCTCTTTCATGTGAAATGCCCATTATTTAAAGTGCAACTCAAATGACAGATGTTTCCTTACTGATGTCTTTCATGAAATTCACACTCTCCCAAGTTGGAACTGATCTCTGCATTGCCATAAACTTATTTTGATTCTCTCTTATGACACTTTTCACATTCAAACTTTGATTATATTTATGTGGATACTTTTTTCTCTACTAGGTGGTAAGATCCTTGAAGTCAGAGACTGAATTTTAACAGTCCAAAGAATCTTCCATTATTAGTAGTGGATATTCAATAAATATTTCAATGAATAAATAAGTGAATTAATTTTGTTAATTCATTTCCATAGGAGATTAGTGATGAATGAGCAGTTTGAAGCCACCCATAATAAAATCCATCTCGAACTAGAATAACAGAATTTTCAGTCAAGCAAGGCTGCTTTAATATATACTGGGCTATGAGAAATCTCATCTCTGGAAAATGTGCCAGAATCTTAGTACACCATTTTCAAGAAAGAGATACCATCTCTTTACTTAAGACTTCATCTAATCTTAGTATCAGAAACCCAAAACCTCCCAACTGGAGAGTAACTAAGTATCAGTTTTTAACAGGTCATAAACTGTGACAGACTGAGAGTATCGAATTAGCCTGAGCACTAGCCATTCAGTAATGCCAGTAAGGGGCATGTGGAGAGAGGTGCAGGAGAGGGCCAGAGGTGGGTATAGGTGCCCCGTTCTGGTCACGGTAGTGGCAGCAACAGCTGCTACTTGGCACAGAAGGCAGACCTTCTGCTCTCTCTCTGTGGCCAAGAGATGGTGTGAAAAGCTCCAACAACTAAGGGATCCGAGATGAGATGGGGAGGTGGGTGGTCAGATGGGGCAGGGGCTAAAGAGGAAGACTCAGGCCTAGGAGATGGAGCTGAGCTGTATGGAGCAGGAGGATTAGTTGGGTCATCATCCATCTATAAAATGGTGGGGCTCTCAAAATTGAGTTATATTGTCTGTTGGAGGGACTAAATTATATCAGTTATGTAAGAAGATGACTTTTATGTTCCAGAAATACAGAGTTATGTGGGGAGTACACTTACAGGGCCTCATTTCAGAGCAACATGAAAAAATTACAGGTATATAAATCTAGAAGCAGATAGCTTTGATTCCACCATAATGAATAATGAAAGGTGATATTAAATGATTCTGAAGCTTTGTCTGACCTAATAAACCTCTATAACTTAAGAAAGTGAACCCTGCTTGGCTGAACACAGCCTCTCTAATATTATCATGGTAAAAGGAATTTCTCACATTGTGGGCTGGGGAAGCCAAACATGGTCTTCATGCCACAGCATTCTGTACCCATATCTACATAGGGCTTTTACTTTAACATTAGGTTTTGGAAGAATTGATAAATCACTTAAGACATTTGCTTGTGTTTTATTCTAACTGAATATACAAAGGGTTGATCCACTTTTAATGTTATTTTAAAATCTCCCTTCCCACTTCAGTATAGCCTGGCCTTGTTGATTTATTTTTAAGTTTGTGGAAAACAACTGTAGCTATAATCTCTGAGCGCACAGATCAAGAAAATCAAAGATACTGGGGAAGATGACCATCTGAGTGCACATTCATGACCCCCTCTCTTTGCCAATGCCCTGCTGGCAAGATTTAACCAGCAGAATAAGCAAGGCCTGGGGGTCTCCAAAATATAAGTCTTAAGAATAAACAAGAGTTTCTGGGTAGTGCAAACTTTTAATGCACTCTGCTGCTAACCAAAAGGCTGGAGGTTCGAGTCCACCCAGAGGCACCTCAGAAGAAAGGCCTGGTGATCTACTTCTGAAAAATCAGCCATTGAAAACTCTGTGGAGCACAGTTCTACTCTGACACCCATGGGGTCACCATGAGTCAGAATTGACTCCATGGTAGCTGTTCTTTTTTAAAGATCAAACTTGTGTGAGCATAACTGTTTACACAACCAGGGAAGGGCTGTGGCTCCTGGCTGGGAACAGGCTTGGTAGTCTACTGTGGGGTGTGGCCAGGCAGCTAACCTCCCCTCCCCAAGTAGACCTGCTTAGTCTTTGGAGAAAATTTGTCTCTACCAGTTTCTAGTGTGCAGCCTGTTTCTTGGGAATGATTCTAGCAGCTCTGGAGAGGAATAGCAACTGACCATAACTTTGAGCAGAGGTGTTGTTAACTCACATAGTCAAAAAGAGGAGAAGCCCACCATGCCTTTTCTCACCTGGAACATCAGCAGTTCACTCTTTCCCTTTTGCGTCCATGGAGGTTTTTTAGACCCATTGCTCACAGAATCACCAACGGTCAACGAGTACATGAAAAGAAGCTGACCAAACAATGAGAGACCATGGGGGTAGGGGCGGGAATAAAATTAAAAAGATTGCTGATCAGTAGTCACAGTACTTATTTGAATTAAAAATGGACACAGAGTTGGACCCCAAAATCTCATTTTTAGGTCTCCATGTCATTAAAAAAACAACTGGTTTAAATATATACATGAGGATGCCAATTGAATCGGTGTTTGTAAGATCAGGCATTTCAAAATACCCTAAAAGGGAATTGATATGATAATGATACTAGGGGGCCATGTTTGCAGTATTTGTTGAGTGTAAAAAGTGATTTGCAGAATAATGACATAATATAATACTAATTTTGTATATAAGCCTTTTTTGCAGTCATATGCTTATGTATTCAATGAAAAGAAAGTGGAAAGATAAACACCAATATGGTAACATTTGTTGCCTTAAAGGAATATGATTGGAAGGGAAGAGAGAAGAGAGAGACTAGTAATTTTTACTTGATTTACACCTGTATTGTTTGATGATGAACATGTATTATTTTTGTAATAAAATTATTTAGAGACTTCTGGCAAAAGCAGAAGTTGGGAGCCTGTTCTGGCCGGGCGGTGCTGCGCAGCTTGGGGACCTACCCTCTCGGCTTCCACAGATGCACAGAGGGATCCCTGAAAGCATTTCTTTTTTTCTGTTTTTTTTGGGGGGGGCCTTTCTTTTTCTTTAATTTCTTTGTTTTCTTTTCCCTCTTTTTCCCTTTCTGTCTTTCTTCATTACCCAGTTTCTTGTTTGTCTATACTTTCCTTCTCTTCCTGTTCCCTGAATACCTGGCACTGAATACCTCTATACCTTCTAGCCAGGCTGTACTGCAACACCTGAGAACAACTTCCCCAGACCTCGTAGCCTCACTGGTGGGATCCCTGGAAGCTTTGCTGTTCTTTTTCCTTACTAATTTTTATTTATTCATTCTTTTTTCCTTCTTCCTCTTTTTGTTTTTCTCCATTTCATAGAATCTAATCTCTCCACTCCAATGGCGAGCTCCCCTAGCATTCTTTTTTGTTTGTATGTTTTTGGCCCCTGTTCCTCTCTCCTCTCTCCCATATCCATCTTAGCTCCACACATAACAATCTCCCCCCTACATCCTGCCTACCTGCACCATGCACTTAACATCACACCACCAAGCAGCACAGGCATGGCCTACCAGAATCTGCCCTGCACTGATTACTGACCCACCCTGGTGGCTGTAGTAAGTGCCACAAACAACTCATCCCAGTAACTCCTCTTCAGCTAGACCAGCCCTGTTGTACCATATCTAGGTGACTGACCCTGCCAATTGGAGAAGGAGGCAAAAAGTATCATGTCCACAGAAGAGCAAACAACAAAGAACACACAGCCAGCCTGCTCAGAAAAAGCCAAATAATTTTTTAAAAAAGGACGAAAAAAACAAATCTACAATCAATAAATGAGAAAAATGACTACACAGTACCCCAAAGACAGCAGACAATATCAAAACATTTAGAAAAACAGGACAGGATCATTCCAGTAGGTGTCCAAAATAAAACACTAGATGACTTTCCAGTGGAAGAAGAGTCAGTAGAACTACCTGATAGGGAATTCAAATCCCTAATACTCAAAATTATCCAATAGTTGAAGCAAAAAGCAGACAAAAATGAGGAAAAAATAGACAAATTCATGGAAAATACAGACAAAAAATGGAAGAATTCAGGAAAATAATGCAGGGACAAAATGCCAAAATAAATTCACAACTAGAAATTATACAAAAACTACAATTTAAAATCCAAAAGTTAAACAACAAGATTTCAGAAATGGACAGTGTCATAGAAGGAGTGAGGACCAGATTTGAAACAGTGGAAGACAGGATCAGTGGAATTGAAGACAAGCACTTGGATACAACTCAGTTTGAGGACAACTCACGAAGAAGAATAAAGAAAAATGAAGAGACCCTGAGAGTTATGTGGGATACAATCAAAAGCAAAAATTTGTGAGTGATCAGAGTTCCAGAACAGGGGAAAAAAACAAAAACACAGTGAGGATCATTGAAGAACTGCTGACAGAAAACTTCACCAATATCATGAAAAATGAAAAGCTGGCCATCCAAGAAGATCAATGAACCCCATATAGGATAGACCCCAAAAGAAAATCACCAAGGCATATCATAATCACACTCACCAAAACCAAAGACAAACAAAGAATCCTGAGAGGAGCTCATGAAAAACAAGAAGTCACATACAGCGGAGAAACAATAAGATTAAGCTCAGATTATTCGGCAGAAACCATGCAGGCAAGAAGGCAATGGGTTGACATATATAAAACAGTGAAAGTAAAAAATTGCCAGCCAAGAATAATCTATCCTGCAAAACTCTTGTTCAAATATGACAGTGAAATTAGGACATTTCCAGATAAACAGAAATTAAGGGAATATGTAAAAACCAAACCAAACTTAAAAGAATTATTAAAGGGAGTTCTTCGATCTGAGAACAAACAACTTTAGCTCACAGGCAGAATCTAGGATGCAGGACTGTACCAGCCAGATACCAATCTAGGAAATGAACTCTTAAGGATGATCCAAAACCAAAAGAAATACAACAGGGAATCAGAGAAGTTAATCTGTAAATGACAACAACATTGGAACAATAAAAGAGGGAATAAATGGTGTAGGTATAGAACCTTCTAATGGGGAGGAAGGCAAGGTGATATCAAGTAATAATAGACTGCTTCAAACTTAGAAAGATAAGGGTAAATTTCCTGGTAACCACAAAGAAAGTTAACAAACATAAAAATAAACAGGAAAAACAAAGTCTCAGAAAAAACGAAACCTACAAAAACAAAAGAAATGAAAAAAATAAAATCCACAAACAAAAGTAATTCACAGGAGTGTAAAAAGAACAAAGAAAACATCAGCACCACAAACAAAAGCACTATAAAATGACAGCAACAAACTCATGTTTATCAGTAATTACACTGAAAGTAAATGGACTCAATGCACCCATATAGAGAAGGACAGTGACAGAATGTATAAGAAAACAGGATCAATCAATATGCTGTCTACAAGAGACATACCTTAGAAACAAAGATGTGAATTTATTAAAAGTCAAAGGTTGGAAACAAGTATATCAAGCTAACAACTACCAAAAAAGAGCAGGAGTGGCAATACTAATCTCAGACAAAATAGACTTTAAAACAAAATCCACCATACGAAACAAAGCAAGACACTATATAATGATTAAGGGGATGATCCATCATGAAGACATAACCATAATAAACATCTACACACACAATGACAGGGCTCCAAAATACATCAAACAAACTCTAAAAACACTGAAAAGAGAAATTGACAGTTCCACAATAATAGTAGGAGACTTCAACACACCACTCTCAGTAAAGGACAGAACAACTAAGAAGAAACTCAGCAAAGATACAGAAGACTTAAAGGGCACAATCAGCCAACTTGACCTCATAGGCATATATAGAACACTCCATCCAACAGCTGCAAAGTACACATTCTTTTCCAATGCACATGGAACGTTCTCCAGAATAGACCACATCTTAGGCCACAGTGCAATCCTCAACAAGAACCAAAACACTGAGATAATTCAAAGTATCTTCTCTGACCACAATGCCATCAAGGTAGAAATTAACAACAGAAAGAGCAAGGAAAAAAAATCAATTACATGGAAACTGAATAATACTCTGCTTACACATCACTGGGTAACAGAAGAAATCAGAGATGGAATCAAAAAATTCCTAGAAACAAATGAGAATGAAAACACATCATACCAAAACCTTTGGGACACAGCAAAGGCAGTCCTCAGAGGACAATTTATAGCAATAGATGCACATATCAGAAAAGAATAAAGGGACAAAATCAAAACATGAACTACAGAACTCAAACAAATAGAAAGAGAACAGCAAAAAAAGCCCACAACCAGTGGAAGAAAGGAAATAGTAAAGATCAGAAGATAAATAAATGAAATAGAGAACAGAAAAACAATAGAAAGAATCAACAAAACCAAAAGTTGGTTCTTTGAAAGAATCAACAAAATCGACAAACCACTGGCCACAGGACAAAAGAAAAATAAGAAAGGACGCAAATAACCCAAATAAGAAATGAAATGGGTGACATTAGAACAGACCCAACTGAAAAAAAAAGATCATAACAGACTATTGAAAAACTATGCTCTAACAAATTTGAAAACCTAGAGAAAATGGATAAATTTCTAGAAACACTCTACCTACCCAAACTACAACAAAATGTTGTTGAAAATCTGAACAGACCCATAACAAGAGAAGAGATTGAAAAGGTAATAAAACTCCCAACAAAAAAAAAGCCCTGGCCCAGAAGGCTTCACTGGATAATTCTACCAAAAATTGACAGAAGAGCTTGTACCAGTACTACTCAAGCTATTTCACAGTATATAAAAGGAAGCAACACTTCCAAATTCATTCTATGAAGCCAGCATAACGCTGAAATCAAAATCAGCAAAAGATGCCAAAAAAAAAAAAAATAATAAAAGGAAAAGAAAATTACAGACAAATATCTCTAATGAATATAGATGCAAAAATTCTCAACAAAATTCTAGCCAACAGAATTCAGCATCATATAAAAAAAAAAAAATACACCATGACCAAGTAGGATTCATACCAGCTATGCAAGGATGGTTCAACATCAGAAAATCAATCAATGTAATCCACCACATAAATAAAAGGACAGAAAAGAATCACATGATCCTCTCAATTGATGCAGAAAAGGCATTCGACAAAGTTCAACACCCATTCCTGATAAAAACTCTCAATAAAAGAGGTATAGAAGGGAAATTTCTCAACATAATAAAGGGCACCTATGCAAAACCAATGGCCAACATCATTCTTAATGAAGAGAGGCCGGAAACATTCCCCTTGAGAACAGGAACAAGACAAGGATGCCCTTTATCACCACTCCTATTTAACATTGTGTGGGAAGTTCTAGCTAGAGTAATAAGGCAAGAAAAAGAAATCAAGGGCATCCAAATTGGTAATGAAGAAATTAAACTGTCCCTGTTTGCAGATGATATGATACTATACATTGAAAACCCTAAAGAGTCCATGAGAAATCTACTGGAGCTAATAGAAAGATTCAGCAGAGTAGCAGGATACAAGACAAACATCCAAAAATCAGTTGGATTCCTATACACCAATAAGGAGAATGATGAAAAGGAAATCAGGAAAACAATACCATTTATAATAGCCCCTAAAAAAAATAAAATACTTAGGAATAAATCTGACCAGGGATGTAAAAGGTCTATGCAAAAAAAACCACAAAACACTACTGCAAGAAACCCAAAGGGATCTACATAAATAGAAAAACATACCATGCTCACGGATAGGGAGACTCAACATTGTGAAAATGACAATTCTACCCAAAGCAATTTACAAATACAATGCAATCCCTATGCAAATACCAACAACATTCTTCAAAGTGATGGAAAAACTAATCATTAACTTTATATGGAAAGGGAAGAAGCCCCAAATAAGTAAAGTGCTACTGAAGAAGAAGAATAAAGTTGGAGGACTCCCACTACCTGACCTCAAAACCTACTATACAGCTATGATAGTCAAAAGAGCCTGGTACTGGTACAATGACAGATACATTGACCAATGGAACAGAATTGAAAACTCAGATGTAAATCCACCCACCT
This sequence comes from Dugong dugon, assembly GCA_030035585.1. NCBI lineage: Eukaryota > Metazoa > Chordata > Mammalia > Sirenia > Dugongidae > Dugong > Dugong dugon. The sequence goes on from CM057474.1 coordinate 45,647,308, forward strand.
ATGCTCACCTGATCTTCGACTAGGGCCCAAAGTCCATCAGATGGGGAAAAGACATTCTTTTTAACAAATGGTGCTGGCAAAACTGGATAACCATCTGCAAAAAAATGAAGCAGGACCCATACCTCATGCCATGTACAAAAACTAATTCAAAATGGATCAAAGACCCAAATATAAAGCCAAAAACTATAAAGTTCATAGAAGAAAAAATAGGACAAATGCTACTGGCCCTAATACATGGCATTAACAGGATACAAACCATAACCATCAACACACAAACCCCAGAAGATAAGCTAGATAACTGGGATCTTCTAAAAATCAAACACCTATGCTCTTCAAAAGACATCACCAAAAGAGTAAAAAGAGAACCTACAGACTGGGAAAAAAATTTTTGGACAGTACAAGTCAGACAAAAGTCTAATCTCCATAATCTACAAGAAAAGCCAACACCTGTACAACAAAAAGACAAATAATCCTACTAAAATTTGGGCAAAGGATATGAACAGACACTTTACCAAAGAAGACATTCAAGCAGCCGACAGACAAATGAGGAAATGCTTGCGATCACTAGCCATTAGAGAAATGCAAATTAAAACCACAAAGAGATACCATCTCATCCCAGCATTACTGGCACGAATCAAAAACACCGGAAACAACAAATGTTGGAGGGGCTGCGGGGAGATTGGAACTCTTATGCACTGCTGGTTGTGATGCAAAATGGTACAATCATTTTGGAAAATGATATGGTGCTTCCTTAGAAACCTAGAAATAGAAATACCATCCAGCAATCCCACTCCTAGGAATATATCCTAGAGAAATAAGAGTCGTCACTCGAATAGACATATGCACACCTATGTTCATGGCAGCATTGTTCACAATAGCAAAAAGATGGAAACAACCTAGATGCCCATCAGCAGACGAATGGATAAATAAACTATGGTACATGCACACATTGGAGTACTATGCAACAAGAAAGAACAATGATGAATCTGTGAAGCATTTCATAACATGGATGAAACTGGAGGACACTATGCTGAGTGAAATAAGTCAATCACAAAAGGACAAATATTGTATGAGACCTCTATTGTAAAAACCCATGAATAAGTTTACACACAAAAAGTAAAAATCTTTGTTGGTTATGAGGGATGGGAGGGGTAGGTGGGAAATACTAAATAGGCAATAGATTAGTGGTATCTTTGGTGAGGGGTGAGACAGTACACAATACCGGGGAAACCAGCACAACTTGTACAAGGAAAGGTCACGGAAGCTCAACAGACACATACAAACTCCCTGAGGGACTGAATTGCTGGGCAGAGGGCTGTAGGGACCATGGTCTCGGGGAACATCTAGCTCAGTTGGCGTAACAGTTTATAAAGACAATGTTCTACATTCTACCTTGGTGAATAGAGTCTGGGGTCTTAAAAGCCTGTGAGCAGCCATCTAAGATACTCCACTGGTCTCATCCCTTCGGAAGCAAGTGAGAATGAAGAGAACAGGATACAAGGAAAAGATTAGTCCATAGGACTAATGGACCACATCTACCAAGGCCTCCACAAGACTGAGTCCAGTACAGCTAGATGGTGCCCGGCTACCACCACTGACTGCTCTGACCGGGATCACAACAGAGGGTTCTGGACAGAGCTGGAGAAGGATGTAGAACAAATTTCTAACTAACAAAAAAAAAAAGACAAGATTTACTGGCCTAAAGGAGACTGGAGAAACCCTGAGAATATGGCCCCAGACACCCTTTTAGCTCAGTGGTGAAGTCACCTCTGAGGTTCACCGTTCAGCCTGGGATTGGACAGCACCATAAGACCAAATGGGACTAATGCGGCACAACAGTCCAGGGACAAGGGCTAGAGTGCAGAAAGGGACAGGAAAGCTGGTGATAGGGAACCCAAGGTTGAGTAAGGACAGTGTTGATGTGTTGTGAGGTTGCTAACCATTGTCATAAGGCAACATGTGTACTAACCGTTTAATAAGAAACTGTTTTGTTTTGTAAACCTTCATCTAAAGTGAGAATAGCAGCACAATTGGAAGAGGGTAGTCGATGTCACTGAATTGTGCATGTAGAAATTTTTGAAATGGTGTATCTTTGGCTATGTGTATTTTCACAAAAAAAAAAATGTCAAGAAGGGAGAGGGTTGACATGTTGTGGGGTTGTTAACCAATGTCATAAAGCAATATGTGTACTACTGTTTATTGAGAAACTATTTGTTCTGTAAACCTTCACCTGGAGTACAATAAAATGAAAATAAAAAATAAATGGGCAAAGGAAATGAACACACACTTCACCAAAGAAGACATTCAGGCAGCTAACAGACACATGAAGAAATGCTCACAATCATTAGCGATTAGAGAAATGCAAATCAAAATGACAATGAGATACCATCTCCCACCAACAAGGCTAGCATTAATCCAAAAAACAAGATAATAAATGTTGGAGAGGTTGTGGAGAGACTGGAACACTGATACACTGTTGGTGGGAATATAAAATGGTACAGCCACTTTGGAAATCAATTTGGCGCTTCCTTAAAAAGCTAGAAATCTAAGTAGCATATGATCCAGCAATCCCACTCCTTGGAACATTTCCTAGAGACGTAAGAGCTGTCACACAAATAGATACATGCACACTCATGTTCTCTGCAACATTGTTCACGATAGCAAAAAGATGGAAACAACCTAGGTGCCCATCAACAGATGAATGGATAAACAAATTATGGTATATTCACACAATGGAATACTACGGGATGATAAAGAACAATGATGAGTCTGTGAAACATAACATGGAGGAATCTGAAAGGCATTATGCTGAGTGAATTTAGTCAGTCACAAAAGGACAAATATTGTATAAGACCACTATTATAAGAACTCAATAAAAGGTTTGAACACAGAAGAAAACATTCTTTGATGGTTACAAGGGTTGGGAGAGAGGGAGAGGAGTATTCACTAACTAGATAGTAGACAAGAAATATCTTAGGTGAAGGGAAGGAAAGCACATGCTACATGGGAAGTCAGCACAACTGGACTAAACCAAAGCTCAGAAGTTTCCCGAATACAACCAAACATTTCAAGGGACAGAGTAGCAGGGGTGGGGGTCTGGAGACAATGGTTTCAGGGTGCATCTAGGTCAATTGGCATAACAAATTTTATTAAGAAAATGTTCTGCATCCTAGTTTGGTGGGTGGTATCTGGGGTCTTAAAAGCTAATGAGCAGCCATCTAAGATGCATCAATTGGTCCCAAGCCACCTGGAGTAAAGGTGAATGAAGAACACCAGAGTCACAAGGAAAGTATTAGCCCAAGAGACAGAAAGGGCCACATAAACCAGAGACTGCATCAGCCTCAGACCAGAACTGGATGGTGTCTGGCTACCACCAATGACCTCCCTGACAGGGAACACAACAGAGAGTCCCTGATGGAGCATGAGAAAGGTGGGGTGCAGAACTCAAATTCTAGTAAAAAGACCAGACTTAATGGTCTGACTGAGACTGGAGGAACCCCAGAAAGAATGGCCCCTGTACTCCCTGTCAACCCAGCACAAAAACCATTCCCAAGGCCAACTATTCATACAAAGATTACACTGGACTATGGGACATAAAATGATACTCGTGAAGAGTGTGCTTCTTAGCTCAAGTAGACACATGAGACTAAATGGGCAGCTCCTGTCTGGAGGTGAGATGAGAAGGCAGACAGGGTCAGGAGCTGATTGAATGGACATGGGAAATCAGGGGTGGAAAGGAGAAATGTGCTGTCAAAATATAGGGAGAGCAATTAGGGTCACGTAACAGTGTATGTATAAATTTTTGTATGACAGACTAACTTGAATTGTAAACTTTCACCTAAAGTACAAGATTAAAATAAAATAAAAATGCCATTGGGGGAAAAAAATGAAAAAGAGAAACATGTTAAAAAATTAAGAAAACTCCAGAGCAATGTAATTTTGTGCTACTTTGCAGGGCAGTGTCTCTTCCTAAAGGTTGTCCAGGAGCTATGCCTTGGAAACTAACAGATTTCAGACTTGTCACCGTATGTCAGTTTTACAACTTTCCCAATAAGATCCTGTCTCCCAGACTTTCTCCTTGGACCAGAGCCAGACTTCTGGACAAAACTTCAGGGGAGCGCTTTGGAGTCACAGATTTTATTCCATGAACCTTGGGAAAAGCTCAGCAGTGGACCAGGACACCTAACACCATTCCCAAGCAATGAGACGCTGTTCTTCTTCTTCCCTCACAGCCTTGTACCTCGATCCCTGAGCTCTTCCCTTTGGTGTTCTACCTTGTTCCAGCTTAATTGTACATTGTAACTGCATGTCCATCTCTGATGTTACTTTAAAACAACATGTTTATTTTGTGAAAGCTCCTACTCACTTTAGGGAAACCAGAGGTCAGGACTGCAGTTGGCTGACATCTGTGAAATGGTTTTGCACTCCTACCTCCTTGTTCATTAGCCATTTCATCCTTCATGCTAACCTCTCTTTTCCAGGAGAGTTTCCTAATGCTCCTCCTGGCTACCCCACTTTGGAGATCGCCCAGAATTGCCTAGGACACATCTCTCTGGCTTCTAATTCCCTATTCAAATTTGCCTAACCTTGGCTAGTTAACTTATCTTGAAACAAATTCACATCAAGGTGTTAATGGCAGAGAATGGATCACTATGATAACTTCTTTCAGTGAAGTCTATGTTTTTATATAGCGATTTTAAAGTCAGAAGTCTCTAGATATAGGAATACATTTCAAATGATGGAATGCCATAGTCTGGTACAGGCCAGTGAGGGAGGGATTTTTGGACAGAGCAGCTTCCCAGGGTCCCTCACATCATAATAGGTACTCCAACTTTAGAGACTGCAAAGTTGTTCTTAGCAGGAAAGGTACGATCAATGTTTTTTATTTTTTATTTTTTATTTTTTAAAAAAAATGGTTTGTTGAAAAAAACCAACACCACCCTGTTGACACTGAGTTGATTCCAGCTCATGGCAAGCCCAAGTATTACAGACTAGAACTGTTCCGTAGGGTTTTCTTCATTGTAATTCTTTATGAAAGTAGATCCCCAGTCCTTTCTCCTGTGGGTTCAAGCTGCCAACATTTTAGCTAGTAGTTGAGTGCAAATCATTTGCGGCACCCAGGGACAGCTCTTTTTTTTAAAAAAGGAATACACTAAATCCCCACCTGAATGGGAAATGAATGGGCACCTTGGCACTGTGATGAATTGATCTCAATGCTCTCCATTCATCCCCCACCCTGTTATTCTAGTTGGTCTATTTTTGGTTGATTGAAAATTATGTTTACTTATAGTTAATAAAGTGTTATTGTATATAGAGGACAGGATTATAATTGAACAAGTTACCAGCTTGAAACGGCCAACTAGGTTAAGATCTCTGGGCTTTGGCTGCAAAGGAGGGGTAGCTCTTCAACCACTTTAGGAACACGACACTGTCCGCCCCCCATCTGCCTCCCTCCTCCCCCAAATAATACAAAATACATTTCTCTGGAATTGTTTTTTTTTAAACGAGCTTCTCTTTTTTCCAAAAAAGTTTAATTTTGAGAAAGATGAAGAGTCAGTCTTCAAAAATTATAGGTAAATTCAAAAGAGCACAGTGTGCACATGAACTGCCTCAATAACAATGAAAAACAATCATCAAAAAGGTATTTATGTTTAATATAAATTTTATACAAAAAAAAAAGTTAAGGGATCTAGTAGACCATTTCCTCTGTAGTGAGAAATAACATGGCAGTAATACCTTCAGGGAGCCCTGGTGGTGCAGTGGTTGAGTTCAGCTGCTAATCAAAAAGTTGGCAGTTCAAATCTACCAGCTGCACCTTGGAAACCCTATAGGGCAGTTCTACCCTGTCCTATAGAGTTGCTATGACTTGGAGTCCCCTCAACCGCAATGACTTTGACTTTTTTGGAATCCCTTCAGAATCAGGCTAGAAACTGAAAGGCAAGGGAGTTGGGCCAGGTGTCTGTGATGTTGAACCAGTTCCTTAAGGCCTGGATGGCATTACAGAAGACGTTAAGACTATTCTAGAGAACTAGGCATGATTGAATATAAAGTCTGTAATTTATAATCCATCAGGATTTATGCTTATTGTATTTCATATGCTTATTTATATTTATATATTATACTTGTTTTTGGACATCCCGGTTTATTTCGGCTCTGCAAGGGGAGTTAATGGAAGGAGACTTTGTTCAAATATCTGGGAATATGAATAACGATTATGGTGGTTATCATGGGAAGAGTGTAAATCAGGGTAAATCAAGTCAAAGCCTTCCTGTCACAGGTTGAATTGTATCCCCCAAAAATATTTGTTGTAAATCTTAAACCCCTATACCTGTGGATATAATCCTATTTGGGAATACGACTTTCTTTTCTTATGTCAATGAGACCATATCAGTGTAGGGTGTGTTTTAAGCTAATCACCTTCGAGATATAAAAGGAGCAGATTAGGCATAGAGAAGCAAGCACAAATGGAGAAAGACTGATGCCACGTGGAGATCATCAAGGAAGAGAAGCTAAAAGAGACAAGGATTTCCCCCGAGAGTGAACAAGAAAGCCTTCCCCTAGAGCCAGTGCCCTGAATTTGGACTTCTGTCCTCCTAAACTGTTAGAAAATAAATTTCTGTTTGCTAAAGCCACTCAATTGTAGTATTTCTATTATAGCAGTATTAATAAACTAAGACACCTTCTGACTTAGACATTTGCTTTCTATGACTAAAACCTTGGAGATTAAAAAAACTTTTTTTTGTTTTGTCCTATTTTATTGTAATTTTTTTATAAGGGAAATGGGACCCTTATGTTCATCTTGCATGATTTTATTGTAGGTAGAGAGTAAAACATCTTAGCTCATTTCCATAAGCATACTACTTACCAACCATTTTCAGTTTGTCCACATGGCTTGACTTGCTTCTACAAGCACAGATGCTTTATATTTATACATACTAAATAAAAGGTAATTTCAACTTTCTAAAAACAATAAGTACCATCAAAATTTATGGCAATCTACACTTTAAACTATAACAAACAGTGTTACTAACAAATATGTACAGATACACTATTTTTAATTTATGCCTTGGGCTTTTTTCCTTTTCTCAGCAAATATTTATTTTCTATTGTCTTTTTCCGGGAAATATTTTTTAACTGCTACTATCCTAAAGCTGCACAATTTGAAAACAAGACACAAAAATAAGTTAAGGTATAGCTGACATATACAAATAAAATCCCTTGTTATGTTTAAATGAACCTTGTTCTTCTTGTTGTTGATGTGTGCTGTCAAATCATTTCTGACTCATAGTGACCCTATAGGACAGAGTAGAACTGCCCCACAGGGTTTCCTAGGCTGTAGTCTTTCAGTTTGTCATATTTTGGTGGCTTGTGTGTTGCTGTGATGATGGAAGCTATGCCACTGGTATTGCAAATGCCAGCAGGGTGAACCATGGTGGACAGGTGTCAGTGGAGATTCCAGACTAAGACAGACTAGGAAGAAGGACCTGGCAGTCTACTTCTGAAAAAACTGGCCAGTGAAAACCTTATGAATATCAGCAGAACATTGATACATTGCTGGAAGATGAGCCCCACAGGTTGGAAGGCACTCAAAATACTGGGGAAGAGCTGACTCCTTAAACTAAAGTTGACCTTAATGATATAGATGTCAATGATATAGATGTCCTTTCAGGACCTTCATTTGCTGATGTGGCACTATTCAAAATGAGAAAAAACAGCTGCAAACATCCATCAATAATTGGAACATGGAATGTACAAAGTATGAATCCAGTAAAATTGACAGTCAAAAATGAAATGGGATGCATGAAGATTGATATCCTAGATATTAGTGAGCTGAAACAAAGTGGTATTGATCATTTTGAATCAGAAAATCATACGCACTACTACGGTGGGAACGACAAATTGAAAAGAAACGGCATCACATTCATCACCAAAAAGAACATTTCAAGATCTATCCTGAAGTACAATGCTGTCAGTAATAGAATAATATCTTTACGCCTACAAGGAAGACTAGTTAACACGACTATTATTCAAATTTATGCACAAGCCGCTAATGCCAAAGATGAAGAAACTGAAGATTTTTGCCAACTTTTGCAGTCTGGAATTGATCAAGCATACAGTCAAGATGCATTGATAATTACTGGTGATGGGAATACAAAAGTTGGAAACAAAGAAGAAGGATCTGTAGTTGGAAAATAATGGCCTTAGTGATAGAAATGACTCCAGAGATCACATGATAGAGTTTTGCAAGAGCAGTGACTTATTCATTGCAAATTCCTTTTTCAACATCATAAATGATGACTGTACACGTGGACCTTACTGGATGGAAAACACAGGAATCAAATCAACTATATCTGTGGAAAGAGACAATGGAAAATCTCAGTATCATCAGTCAGAACAAGCCCAGGAGCAGACTATGGAACAGACCATCAATGGCTCAAATGCAAGTTGAAACTAAAGAAAACTAAAACAAGTCCAAGAGAACCAAAATACAACCTTGAGTATATCACACCTGAATTTGGAGACCATCTCAAGAATAGATTTGACTCATTGAACACTGATGACCGAAGACCAGAAGAGTAGTGGGATACATCAAGGACATCGTATATGAGAAAAGGAAAAGTCATTAAAAAAGACAGGAAAGAAAGAAAAGACCAAAATGAATGTTACAGGAGACTCAGAAACTTGCTTTTGAATGTAGAGTAGCTAAAGTGAATGGAAGAAATGATGCAGTAAAAGAGCTGAACAGAAGATTTCAAAGGGAGGCTCCAGGAGACAAAGTAAAGTATTATAAAGAAATGTGCAGGGACCTGGAGTTAGAAAACCAAAAGGGAAGAACATGGTCGGCATTTCTCAAGCTGAAAGACCTAAAGAAAAAATTCCGGACTTGAGCTGCAATAGTGAAGGATTCTATGGGCAAAATACTGAACAATGCAGGAAGCATCAAAAGAGGATGAGAGGAATACACACAGTCACTGTACAAAAAAAAAAAAAAAACCCAACTGGTTGATGTTCAACCATTTCAGGAGGTAGCATATGATCAAGAACCAATGGTACTGAAGGAAGAAGTCCAAACTGCAGTGAAGGCATTGGTGAAAAAGAAGGTTCCAGGAATCTATGGATTACCAACTGAGATGTTTCAACAAACGGATGCAGCACTGGAAGTGCTTACTCGTCTATGCTAACAAATTTGGAAGACAGTTACCTGACCAACTGACTGGAAGAGATCCATATTTGTGTCCATTCCAAAGAAATGTGATCCAATAGAATGCAAAAATTATTGAACAATGTCATTAATATCAGACCCAAGTAAAATTTTGCTGAAGATCATTCAAAAAAGTCTGCAGCAGTACATTGACAGGGAACTGCCATAAATTCAAGCCAGATTCAGAAGTGGAACAACGGATATCATTGCTAATGTCAGATGAATCTTGGCTGAAAGCAAAGAATACCAGAAAGATGTTTACCTGTGTTTTATTGAATATACAAAGGCATTCGACCATGTGGATCATAACAAATTATGGATAACATTGCAAAGAATGGGAATTCCAGAACACTTAATTGTGCTCATGTAGAACCTGTAACTGGACCAAAAGGCAGTCATTCAAACAGAACAAGTGGATGCTGTGTAATTTAAAATCTGGAAAGTTTTGTGTCAGAGTTGTACCCTTTCACCATATTTATTCAATCTGTATGCTGAGCAAATAATCTGAGAAGCTGGACTATATGAAGAAGAACAGGGCATCAGGATTAGAGGAAGACTCATTAACAACCTGTGATTTGCAGATGACACAACCTTGCTTGCTGAAAGTGAACTTGAAGCACTTACTGATGAAGATTAAACAGTACAACCTTCAGTATGGATTATACCTCAACATAAAGAAAACAAAAATTCTCACAACTGGACTGATAAACAACATCATGATAAATGGAGAAAAGATTGAAGTTGTCAAGGATTTCATTTTATGTAGATCCATAATCAATGCCCATGGAAGCAGCAGTCAAGAAATCAAACGATGTATTGCATTGGGCAAATCTGCTGCAAAAGACCTCTTTAAAGTGTTAAAAAGCAAAGATGTCACCTTGAGGACTAAGGCATGCCTGACCCAAGCCAAGATATTTTCAATTGCCTCATAAGCATGTGAAAGGTGAACAACGAATAAGAAAGCCCGAAGAAGAATTGATGCCTTTGAATTATGGTGTCAGTGAAGAATATTGAATATACCATGGACTGCCAGAAGAACAAACAAATCTGTCTTGGAAGAAGTACAACCAGAATGTTCCTTAGAAGCAAGGATGGAGAGACTTTGTCTCATGTACTTTGAACATGTTATCAGGAGAGACCAGTCCCTCATGCTTGGTAGAGGGTGAGCAATAAAGAAGAAGACCCTCGAAGAGATGGATTGACACAGTGGCTGCAACAATGGGCTCAGATATAGCAATGATTGTGACGATGGTGCAGGACTGGGCAGTGCTTCATTTTGTTGTACATGGGGGAGCTATGAGTTGGAACTGACTCCATGGCACCTAACAACAACAACAACAACAATCTTTATGGGAGCAGATCACCAGGGCTTTTCTCTTAGAAGTTTTAATTTTGTTTTCATATTATTCTGGATGTTTCCTGGAATTTTTAATTCAACGCCATAGTTCTATCATTTTTGGTAGGTTGTTTGCATATAACATGAATGAACTCTATAGATTGTGATCCCTGAACACTTCCCTGAATAGCCCCATCCGTTATGACTTTATTACCATCTTTCAGATTAATCCACAGGCTCTGGATCAATTCTGTTCAAGAGTGTTTAATAAAGATTTAAATTACTCTGTCAGGTTCAGCGACTCTTCACTCTTATAGTTAGTTAGCTGATTCTTTGGCTTAGTCCTGATAACTGAGGTTCTATCCTGGAGCCTAGTGGCGCAGTGGTTAAGAGCTTGACTGCTAATCAAAAGGTCAGCAGTTGGAATCTACCAGCTGCTCCTTGGAAACCCTCTGGGGCAGTTCTACTCTGTCACAGGGTCGCTATGAGTTGGAATTGACTTGATGACAATGGGTTTGGATTTTTTTTTTTCCTGTGGTACCTTCCCTAAGGTTAAACACTTGACTAATAGCTGAAAAGTTGGTGGTTTGAACCCATCCAGAGATGCCTTAGAAGAAAGACTTGGCGATGCGCCTCTGAAACATCACAGCTTTGAAAACTCTATGGAGCAATTCTGCTCTGCACACTTGGGGTTGCCATGAATTGGAATCAACTCAAAGGCAACCGGTTAGTTTAGTGTATCTTGCCTAAGACCTGAACTTATATCATTTTGTATGAACAGATTCCTATTTCTTTACCCGAACCTAAGGCTTTTGCTTGATAATGACAGGCCTTCTAGGCCTGTCATTCTTATTCCTTTTGGGGTCATACACTCCTTTGAGATTCTGATAAAAGTTATGTCTGCCTTTCTAGGAAATACATGCATTCTCAGACATACACACACACATACATTTCATTTACAGTTTCAGAGCTTTCATGACCCGTAAGGTCCACTTAGGAATGGGATCTCCAAATATTACAGGGTTTTATGTTACATGTAGTACACCCAGCTAGAAATCAGTACAGCTGAGATAACATTCTAAAATATGCCACTGATCTCATTCTAGCCCTTTGGGGCACCAGAATCTTGTCAGCGATAGTCAGGTAGGGCCCACCCAATATGAATAATTGTCTAAAGTAATACCCAGAGACGTTCTTTGATTTACAACTGTATGAGAAAAATAAAATCATTTGCTGAGTACTAGTGCCTCTACATTAGAGAATGAGAACAATAAAGATTTTACTACTGTGATAAGAACTTAATGGCATCTAGTAAATCAGTGCAGCAAGGTTCTGATATTTACTTTCAGTCTCTCCTCACTAACAGACTTTTGAACTTCTATATTCATTGTGATCAAGAGAATTGCGGCCTGTGTTCTACAGGTTATTTTACATTAAATCATCAAACATTTATTAAGCACTAACTGCGTGTCAGGTCCTAAACTATGTGTTGTGGATAAAAATATAAATGAGGAGCTCACAATATAGTAGCAGAGAAAGAAGTGTAAACAGATAATAATAGAGTCTATTACTAAGTGAAGACACCATGCATGTCTTAGGCTGAGTTCTCTAGAGAAACAAAACCAGTGAAGCATATATATATATATATATATATATATATATATATATATATACAGAGAGAGAGAGAGAGAGAGAGGTTTATATCAAGGAAGTGGCTCATATGGTTGTAGAGGCTGGAAAGTCCCAAGTACATGGGTCAGGTTGGAAGCTTCTCCTGACTCATGTGGCTGCAGAGGCTGACGAATCCTGAGATCTGCTAGCTCAAGTCCCAAGCACTTGAGGCCAGATACAGGATCCAGAGCAATCAAAAGCCAGTGAGCTTTGCCAAAAAGTCCACATATATTGGATGCAGGCCACATTTCCAAGGAAACTCTTTCAAGTGATTGGCTGCTCACAGCAGATTTCATCATGGAGGTGATTACATTATATCAGATCTCATTATGGAGGGGATTACATCATTACATAGCTGCCAAACTAGATCATAACTGCGGAACCACTGAGAATCAGAGCCCAGCCAAGTTGATACACAACCTTAACCATCACAGTTCACCCTTGTCAATTTGGCACTTGTACCCATCTCCCTAAACCATACACAATCACTAAATAAAGACTATTATAAACTCATACTTGCACCTAACAAGATACAATGAAAGCACATACAACCGAAAATGCACTAACCCTGTTTATTTCTTATGTTTCATAAGTGAAGAAAACAGAAATATTTGATGAACATATATAAGAAAGAAATACTCATAACAATCACAGTCCTCATTTCTGCAACTGGTCACATAGTTGTAGCTGGTATTTGGAACTACCTCTTCCACCATCCATTCCATATTCCCTTTAGCTTTAGCAAGCATCTCAGCTGGTCATGGCTCTTAGCCTGGTGGGGTGACCCAAACCTTCATTCCTGAAGGGCCTGGGCCATTAGCTGTCATGTTAGAATTGGGTTATGTAGTTTTCCATCGACTTTAATGACAGGGCATGGTAATACTGAGAGATGTCCTAAGGGATCTCCTCTATTCCAGCCATATTCTTCTTTACCTCCATTTTGTAATATCAATCTGATTTCCTCTTGGTAGTCAGGATCAATCACACCAGCCAGTATAGTAACTCTCCTTTATACCTGTTGATCCAGAGGCATGAGGGGCCCGAAGTGTCCGGGTGGCATTCTTAACTTCCAGTTCAAAGGATTAATTGCTGTGTCTCCTGGTGGGATCATTCCTCCCTTTGAAACTAAGAGCATGAACATGGAGTGTCAGGGACAGAAGGCAAAAATTTTGTGAGTGGGTCACTAGGGGTAATAGTGAGTGAAGCCACCTCCATTTAAACCCCTTGATTCTTAGACCCATGAATCCTGGATATGGGAGAAACAGAATTATGTATTGGATACTTGTTTATAGCAGATACAGCCTTTTGGAGAACATTTCCCCAACCCTGGAAGGTATTGCCTCCTAGCTGGCACTGAAATTGTTTCCTTAGAAGGCCATTCCATTGTTCTACCAAGCCAGCTGCTTCAGGATGATGAGGAACATGGTAAGACCAATGAATTCCATAGGCATGGGCCCATTACTGCACTTCATTTGCTGTGAAGTGAGTCCTCTGATCAGAGGAGATGCCGTGTGGGATACCATGTGTCTTAGTTATCTAGTGCTGCTATTAACAGAGAAAATACCACGAGCGAATGGCTTTAACAAAGAGAAATTTATTCTCTCACAGTGTAGGATCCTAAAAGTCTGAATTTAGGGCACTAGATCCAGGGGAAAGCTTTCTCTCTCTGTTGGTTCTGGGGGAAGGTCCTTGCCATCAATCTACTCCTGCACTAGGAGCTTCTCAGCACAGGACATTGGGTCCAAAGGACATTCTCTGCTCCTGGCGTTGTTTTCTTCATCGTACAAGGTCCCCCATCTCTCTGCTCACTTCTCTCTTTTATATCTCAAAAGAGATTGGCTTAAAACACAACCTAATCTTGTAGATTGAGTTCTGCCTCATTAACATAATTACCGATATTCCTACTTGATTAACATCATAGAGGTAGGATTTACAACACATAGGAAAATTACATCAGATGACAAAATGGTGGACAGTCACACAGTACTGGGAATCATGGACTAGCCAAGTTGACACACATTTTTGGGGGACACAATTCAATCCATAACACCATGACGGTGGATAAGGCATTCTGTAAGTCCACAGATGGTAGTTTTGGCAGAAGCATTGGGTGCAGGGAAGGAAATCCGTATTCAGAATAATTGTATATTCCAGTAAGAACAAAATGCTGTGCTTTCCGTGATGGAAGCAGTCCAATGTAATCAACCTGCTACCAGGATGCTGGCTGAGCATCTCTAGGGATGGTGCCATATTGAGGACTTGGTGTTGGTCTCTGCTACTCCCAGATTGGGCACTCAGCAGTGGCTGTAGCCAAGTTGGCCTTCATGAATGGAAGTCCATGTTGCTTAGCCCATGCATAACTTCCATCTCTGCCACCATGGCCACTTTGTTCATGAGCCGATTGGGCAATGACCCGAGTGGCTAGGGAAAGAGGATGACCGGTTTCCACAGAACGCATCATCCTATCCACTTGATTGTTAAAATTCTCCTCTGCTGAGGTCAACCTTTGGTAAGCATTCACATGAGGCACAAATATATTCACTTCTTTTGCCCATTCAGAGAAGTCTATACACATACCTCTTTCCCGTACCTCCTTATCTCCAATTTTCCAATTGTGTTCCTTCAAAGTCCCTGACCATCCAGCCAAACCATTGACCACAACATGAATCAGTATACAGTTGCACACCTGGCCATTTCTCCTTCCAAGCAAAATGAACAACCAGGAACACTACTGAAAGTTCCGCCCATTGGGAGGATTTTCCTTCACCACTGTCCTTCACGGAGCTCCCAGAAATAGACTGTCATGCTGCCTCTGTCCACTTTCGAATTGTGCCTGCATATCTCCCAGAACCAATCTGTAAACCAGGCATGAGTTTTCTCTTTCTCAGTCAACTGATCATATGGACCTCCCGATGAGGCCATAGGTGTAGACTGGGAGATGGAAGGTAATGTGACAGGAGTGGAGACCATGGGCATTTGGGCCACTTCCTCACATAACTTACTTGTGCCCTCAAGTCCTACTCAGGCCCAGTCTCGTATATACCACTTCCATTTAATGATGGAGTGCTGCTGTGCACATCTAACTTTATGACTCTGTGGGTCAGACAACAGTCAGTTCATGATGGGCAGTTTAGGCTACATGGTGACTTGGTGTCCCATGGTTAAGCGTTCAGACTCTACTAAGGCCCAGTAAAAAGCCAGAAGCTGTTTCTCAAAAGGAGAGTAGTTATCTAAGGAGGATGACAGGGCTTTGCTCCAAGATCCTAAGGATCTTCTCTGTGATTCAAATTAGGGGCCTGCCAAAGGCTCCAAACAGCATCTCTATCTGCCACTGACACTTCAAGCGCCGTTGGATCAGCTGGATCATATGGCCTTAGTGGCAGAGCTGCTTGCACAGCAGCCTTAACATGTTGCAGAGCCTTCTCTTGTTCTGGGTCCCACTCAAAACTAGTAGCTTTTTGAGTCACTTGATAAATAGGCCAGAGTAGCACACCCAGATGAGGAATATGTTGCCTACAAAAGCCAAACAGGCACACTAGGTGTTGTGCCTCCTTTGTAGTTAGGCGGGAGGGGAGGAAGCAAAAACTTATCCTTCATTTTAGAAGGAATATCTTGACATGCTCCACACCACCGGACCTTTAGAAATTTCTCTGAGATGGAAGGTGTCTGATTTTTTTGTCAGATTAATTTTCCACCCTCTAGCAGTCAAATATTTACCAGTAAGTCCAGAGTCATTGTTATGGATTGAATTGTGTCCCCAAACAGTGTATCAACTTCTCTAGTCCATGATTCCCAGTATTGTGTGATTGTCTACCATTTTGTTATCTGATGTGATTTTCCTATGTGTTGTAAATCCTACCTCTATGATGTTAATGAAGGAGGACTCAATCTACAAGATTAGGTTATGTCTTAAGCCAATCTCTTTGAGATATACAAGACAGAAGTGAGCAGAGAGACATGGGGACCTCATACCACCAAGAAAGTAGTGCCAGGAGAAGAGTGCATCCTTTGGACCCAGGGTCCCTGCACTGAGAAGTTCCTAGACCAGGGGAAGATGATTGACAGGGACCTTCCTCCAGAGCTGACAGAGAGAGAAAGCTTTCCCCTGGAACTGATGCTCTAATTCACACTTCTAGCCTACTAGACTGTGAGAGAATAAATTTCTCTTTGTTAAAGGCATCCACTTGTGTTATTTCTGTTATAGCAGCACTAGATAACTGAGACAGAATTTGGTACTCGGAGTGGGTGCTACTCTAACAAACACCTAAAATATGGAAGTAGTTTTGACACTGTGAATGGGTAGAAGCTGGAAGAGTTTTAAAGTGTCTAAGAGTGAAAGCCTAGATTGCCTTGAAGAGACTGTTGGTAGAATTATGGACATGAAATACAATTCTGGGACTCAGAAGGAAGTGAGGAGAGCTGGAGATGGTGCAGAAGGTGAGAAGCAGCAGCAGAGAAACAGGAGCACCAGAGAAGCAGCAGCACCAGAACCAGGAGACCAGTGCCAGACAGAACTGGAGCTGACACATGGAGCGAGAGAGCTGAGTGCCTTTGGCAGGAGGCTTCCTGGTGGAGTGGGGTGACTCCAGGCATTTATTGGTGTTGCTCAGGAGCTTTGGAACATTTGCCCCAGGAGGGCAGACACAGGCAGTGAGGCCTGAGGGGCCAAGAAGCCAAGGAACCAGGAAGCAGAAGTTGAAGAGACAGGGAACA
The DNA here is from genome assembly GCA_030035585.1 of Dugong dugon. Classification (NCBI taxonomy): domain Eukaryota; kingdom Metazoa; phylum Chordata; class Mammalia; order Sirenia; family Dugongidae; genus Dugong; species Dugong dugon. The sequence continues at coordinate 45,664,230 of CM057474.1, forward strand.
CAGGAAGCAGAGCTGCCTCAGCCTCAAAGGGTATGACCACGACCTCTGGGGTCTTAGTGGGTGGAATTGCAACTCAGATGGACTAGGAGTATGGGTCCATCCAAAGCTGAGGGGAGGGAGCAGAGTTGCCATCCCAGTGGAACTGGAAGGCAGAGCTGAAGCCCAGGGCTGAGGGGCCTCCACTCAGAATCCAGAGAGTGTGGCCAATACCTAGAGTCTGAAGGGCAGGGCTATTGCATAAATGGTCTCAGAGAACAGAGGATTATTTTCAAGCCTTGAGAGCTAATGAAATGAGTTCTACTGACTTGCTTAGTGCCTGTTATGCCTTGTTTCCCTCTAGTTTCTCCCTTTTTGTAATGGAAATGTCTAGCTCACGCCTGTCTATTCTGCCATTGTACTTTGGAAACAGATAACTTGTATTCTAGATTTCACAGATGAAGAGGAATTTTTGGATTTTGGGCTTGGAGTTGGTTTAAGACATTTGCTATGATGTGATGGGGTAAATGTCTTTTACATGTAGCAAGAATATGAATTTTTGGGGGGCAAAAAGGGGGAATGTTATGGATTGAATCATGTTCCCCAGAAATGTGTGTCAGTTTGCCTGGTCCATGATTCCCAGTACTGTGTGATTATCCACCATTTTGTTATCTGATGTGATTTTCCTATGTGTTGTAAATCCTACCTCTATGATGTTAATGAAGGAGGACTCAATCTACAAGATTAGTTTGTGTCTTAAGCCAATCTCTTTGAGATATACAAGAGAGAAGTGAGCAGAGAGACATGGGGACCTCATACCACCAAGAAAGTAGTGCCAGGGTCCCTGTGCTGAGAAGTGACTAGACCAGGGTAAGATGATTGACAGGGACCTTCCTCCAGAGGTGACAGAGACAGAAAGCCATCCCCTGGAGCTGGTGCCCTGAATTCAGACTTCTAGCTTATTAGACAGTGAGAGAATAAATTTCTCTTTGTTAAATTCATCCATTCATTCATTGTGGTATTTCTGTTATAGCAGCACTAGATAACTAAGACTGTCATTGACACTTCTTCCTTAATAGGTCCAATCAGTATAATGTCATCAATGTAATGGACCTGTGTGATGTCTTATGGAAGAGAAAGGTGATCAAGTTCCCTGTGGACTAAATTAAAACACAGCGCTGGAAGGTTGATATAGCCCTGAGGTAGGAAAGTGAAGGTGTATTACTGGCCCTTGCCAGCTAAAGACAAACTGCTTCTGGTGGTCCTTTGAAACAGGTATGGAGAGAAAAAGCATTAGCCAGATGAGTAGCAGCATACCAAGTACCAGGAGATGTATTAACTTGCTCAAGCTATGAAACCACATATGGAACAGCAGCTGCAATTGGAGCCACCACCTGGTTAAATTTTTGATAATCCACTGTCATTCTCCAAGATACATCTGTTTTTTGCACAGGCCAAATAGGCAAGTTGAATGGGGATGTGATGGGAATCACCACGTCTGCATCCTTCAAGTCCTAGATGTTGGCAGTAATCTCTGCAGTCCCTCCAGGAATATGATATTGCTTTTGGTTTACTATTTTTCTAGGTAGGGGCAGTTCTAATGGCTTCCACTTGGCTTTTCCTACCATAATAGCTCTTACTCCAATTGCCAGGGATCCAACATGGGGTTCTGTCAGTTGCTGAGTGTATCTATTCCAATTGTGCATTCCTGAACTGGGGAAATCACTACAGGATGGGTTCGGTGACCCACCAAACCTACTGTAAGATGGACATGAGCTAAGACTCCATTTATAACCTACCTCCACGTGCTCCCACTCTGACTGGGGTGCCACTGTGATGTTTTGGGTCTCCCAGAATTAGTATCAGTTCAGAACCAGTATCCAGTAATCCCTGAAAAGTCTCACTATTTCCTTTTCCCCAGTGAACAATCACTCTAGTAAAAGGCCACAGATTCCTTTGGGGAAAGCTAGAAGAAAAATTAACAGCATAAGTTTTTGGCAGTATATTGGAGTCCTTCCTCAAGGGGACTCAACCTACCCTTTATTCTAGGGGTTATGGGTCTGTAAACTTGCTCAAGTCTGGGAATTGATTGAGAGGCTGTGACTCTCTATTCTGGCGATTCAAGCTAGACTGTTATACACTTGACATAGAATTCCTCCGTTTGTACAGATAAAGTAAATATTTAGTAGATTCCCTATTTCACTCCTAGGGATAGCATGACTATATAGCCAATGCCATAAGTCCGTACAAATCAGACGCTTCTGCTTTGACTCCACTGTCCATTATGGTAACCACATCCACTTTGTCTTTGTCGATTGAGTCCTACCACTTGGCCCCTACTACCACAGGGTCTAATCAGCCCCATTGTAGTTAGATATCTTAATTCACTTAGGGCAGTTCCCACTGTCAAATCTGACTTACATAAAATAACAATCACAGTAGTCTTCAAGGATGTTGGAGCTCCCTTCATGAGTTTGTTCCTCACAGTTGTGGTAAAAGGTGTGCCCTCTCGGCACTCCAAGTGTTGGTATTTGGGTCTAACCTGATAATTCCGCTCTAACATGCCAATTTCCCTAAGCCTTTGGGTACCTTCTTCTACAATATGTCAAGGTAGGTCTGGTACTTCAACTTGATGTAGTGTAGGCCACCATGTAATCCATGCTTCAGCAAACCAAACAAATAAACTAGTAGATCCTTTCCTAACCTCTTGAGCTGAAGCACTGAATGAAGAATCTGTGCTTAGTGGACCTGTGATGGTTGTGTGTGAACTTGACTAGGCCATGATTTCCAGTGGTTTGGCAGTTATGATGTAGTTTGGCAGTCATGTGATATTGTTATCACTTCCATGATGAGATTTGATATAATGTGATCACCTCCATGATGAGATCTACTGTGAGTAGCCAATCAGTTGAAAGGGAGTTTTGCTGGGGATGTGGCCTGCATTGAATATAAGTGGACATTCTGGCAAGGCTTGTGGGCTTCTGCTCATTCTGGATCCTGCAACTGGCTTCTGTTCATCTGACCTCCAGTTCTTGGGACTTGAGCTAGCAGTTTATCTGTGATTTTGCCTGCTGATCTTGGGATTCATCGATCTTTGCAGCCTGTGAGCAAAATCCCTGCTCTCTGACTTGCTGATCTCTGGTTTGCCAGCCCCTGTGGCTACATGAATCAAGAGAAGCCTCTATCCTGACCCAGGGACTTGATATGTTCTAGCCTCTACAAACGCATGAGCCATTTCCTTGATATAAATTTCTCTGTATACATATTTATATGCTTGACTGGTTTTGCTTCTCTAGAGAACTCAGCCTAAGACATTTGGTAATGAGAGTGGGGTGCTGCTCTAACAAACACGTAAAACATGGAAGCAGTTTTGAAACTGTGAATGGGTAGAAGCTGAAAGAGTTTTAAAGTGCCTAATAGCATTTCTCAAGCTTAAAGAACTGAAGAAAAAAATTCAAGCCTCGAGTTGAAATATTGAAGAACTCTATGGGGAAAATATTAAAGAACACAGAAAGCATCAAAAGAAGATGGAAGGAATACACAGAGTCACTGTACGAAAAAGAATTGGTCAATGCCCAATCATTTCAGGAGGTAGCATATGATCATGAACCAATGGTACTGAAGGAAGAAGTCCAAGCTGCACTGAAGGCATTGGTGAAAAATAAGGCTCCAGGAATTGGCCCAACACTGATTGAGATGTTTCAACAAATGGATGCAGCACTGGAAGTGCTCACTCATCTATGCCAAGAAATTTGGAAGACAGCTACCTGGCCAGCTGACTGGAAGAGAACCATATTGATGCCTATTCCCCACAAAGGTGATCCAACCGAATGTGGAAATTATCGAACAATATCATTATCACACACAAGTAAAGTTTTGCTGAAGATCGTTCAAAAAAGGCTGCAGCAGTGTCTTGACAGGGAACTGCCAGAAATTCAGGCCAGCTTCAGAAGAGGACATGGAACCAGGGATATCATTGCTGATGTCAGATGGATCCTGGCTGAGAGCAGAGAATACCAGAAAGATGTTTACCTGTGTTTTATTGACTATGCAAAGGCATTCAGCTGTGTGGATCATAAGAAATTATGGATAACATTGTGAAGATTAGGAATTCCAGAACACTTAATTGTGCTCATAAGGAAGCTGTACATAGATCAAGAGGCAGTCGTTCAAACAGAACAAGTGGATACTGCGTGGTTTAAAGTTAGGAAAGGTGTGGGTCAGGGTTGTATCCTTTCACCATACCTATTTCAATCTGTATGCTGAGCAAATAATCTGAGAAGCTGAACTGTATGAAGAAGAATGGGGCATCATGATTAGAGGAAGACTTATTAACAACCTGAGTTATGCAGATGACACAACCTTGCTTGCCGAAAGTGAAGAGGACTTGAAGCACTTACTAATGAAGACCAAAGACCACAGCCTTCAGTATGAATTACACCTCAACATAAAGAAAACAAAACTCCTCACTACTGGAATAATAAGCAACATTATGATAAACAGAGAAAAGATTGAAGTTGTCAAGGATTTCATTTTACTTGTATCCACAACAACACCCATGGAAGCAGCAGTCAAGAAATCAAAAGACACATTTCATTGGGCAAATCTGCTGCAAAAGTCCTCTTTAAAATGTTGAAAAGCAGAGATGTCACCTTGAAGACTAAGGTGCACCTGACCCAAGTCATGGTATTATCAATTACCTCATATGCATATGAAAGTTTGATGAGAATAAGGAAGACCGAAGAAGAATTGATGTCTTTGAATTATGGTGTTGGTGAAGAATATTGAATATTCCACAGACTTCCAAAAGAATGAACAAATCTGTCTTGGAAGAAGTATCACCAGAATGCTCCTTAGAAGCAAAGATGGCAAAACTATGTCTCACATACTTTGGACACGTTATCAGGATAGATCAGTCCCTGGAGAAGGACATCATACTTGGTAAAGCATAGGGTCAGCGAAAAAGAGGAAGACCCTCAACAAGATGGATTGACACAGTGGCTGCAGCAATGCACTCAAGCATAACAATGATTGTGGGGATGGTCCAGAACTGGGCAGCGTTCCTTTCTGTAGTACATAGGGTAGAGATGAGTCAGAACTGACTCGACAGCATCTGACAACAACAACAATAGTAAAAGCCTAGATTGCCTTGAAGAGACTGTTGGTGAACTTATGGATGTCAGACAATTCTGATGAGGACTCAGAAGAAAATGGGGAGAGCTGTTACACTGGTGACAGTGCAGATGGCGAGAAGCAGCATCAGAAAAATGGCAGCTGCAGAACAAGGAGACCAGTGTGAGATGGTGTTGGAGCAACCCACGGAGTGAGAGAGCTGAGTACCTTTGGGCAGGAGGCTTCCTGGCAAAGTGGGGTGCCTAGTGGCACTTATAGGTGGAGCTAAAGAGCTTTGGAACACTCCCAAGCAGGGCAGACATGGGTAGTGAGGCCCCAGGGACTGAGAGGCCAAGAAACCAGAAAGCAGAAACTGAAGAGACAATGAACCCAGGAAGCAGAGCTGCCTCAGTCTCAAAGGGTAGGACCATGACCTCTGGAGTCCCAAAGGATGGAGTCGCCACTCTGATAGACTAGAAGAATGGGGCGGACCAAATTCAAGGTAGCAGAGTTGCTGTTCCAGTAGTCCTGGAAGGCAGAGCTGAAGCCCCAGGCCGAGGACCTCCACTCAGAATCAGGATATTGTGGCCAACACCCAGAGTCTGGAGGGCAGGGCCATGGTCTGAATGGTCTCAGAGAACAGAGGATTATTTTCAAGCCTTGAGGGCTAATGTAAAGTGTTCTGCTGACTTGCTTGGTGTCTTTTATCCCTTCTTTCCCTCCTATTTCTCCCATTTGTAATGAAAATATGTAGCTTGTGGCTGTTCCACCGTTGTACTTTGGAAGCAGATAACTTGTATTCTAGATTTCACAGATGAAGAGGAATTTTTGGATTTTGAACTTAGAGTGGATTTGAGACTTTTGCTATGACACCATGGGGTGAATGTGTTTTGTATGTGGCAAGCATGAATTTTTGGGGGCAAAAGGGTGGAATGTTATGGATTTAATTGTGTCCTTCAAAAATTTGTGCATCAACTTGGCTAGTCCATGATTCCCAGTATTGTGTGTCTGTCCACCATTAGTCGTCTGATGTAATTTTCTTATGTGTTGTAAATCCTGCCTCTATGGTGTTAATGAGGTGGGATTATAGGCAGTTATGTTAATAGACAGGACTCAGTCTACAAGATTAGCTTGTATCTTGAGTCAATCTCTTGAGATTATGAAAGAGAGAATGGAGCAGAGAGAAGAGGGACCTCATTACTACCAAGACAGAAGAACGAGGAGCACGTGCTTCCTTTGGACTTGGGATCCCTGTGATAAGATGATCTTAGTGCAGGGGAAGATTGATGACAAGAACCTTCCCCCAGAACCAACAGAGAGAGAAAGCCTTCCCCTGCAGCTGGCACCCTGAGTTCGAACTTCTAGCCTCCTAGACTGTGAGAGACTCAACTTCTGTTTGATAAGCCATTCACTTGTGGTATTTCTGTTATAGCAGCACTAGATAACAAAGACAGGGCCCATATCAATAAACTCAGACTGATCCATCTTTATGTTCCTTGCACCATTATCCAACACTCTTAATAGCTATTCCCACATGTATTCCCCAGGTTTCTGTTTGTACATATTAGAAAAGTCAAGCAGTTCTTTCGGAGTGTAGTGTACCTCGTCCCAGGTCACACTTGGCACTTCACCTTTTGGGGCTCACTGGGACTTAAGTCTAGTTATAGGTCTAGATACCAAAATCAGTGGTGGGGATGAGTTTTGAGAACATTCAGCATTGTCTTGTAAGGCATCTGCCTCATATAATGCCCCAGGCAATGACTCAGACAAAGGCTCTTTAGACACAGCTGGATTAATCTCATCAGATGGAGGTGGAGGGGCAAATTGTTTTACTGGGGATGGTGCCTTAGGTTAGACAAAGATTGCCCCATCTTTGGAGCAATATCTTCAGATGGGAATGAGAGAGCAGTTCTGTTGACAAGAATGATTCAACTGAATTTAGGTGCTCAGTGTACCCAGCTTCCTGATTATCTGCCCATATGTCCCCATCCCTAGTTTCGGGATCCTATTTCTTCCCAATCAATGCCCTCACTTTAACTTCAGACACCACTCAAGTTTGGGGATTGAGTTGGCGTTGTAATTCAACCACTTCTATAATAAGACTCTGGGTTTGGTTTTTGGCAATATCAGCTCTGTTACTCTAAGAAATAAGGCTTTTTTCAAGGCAAAGTGGAAACTCTGAGGTTGTTTATGTGGCTCATGAGCTGTGACTCTGAAGCCCTGAGATCATTTCTTTCTTTCACCACTTTGTCTAGTGAAAGTAGGACCAACCAACAAGCTTTCTTACACTTCTTATCATGACAAAATTGTAGAAAGGTATCAAACATGCAGTCATCCAGAGCTTCATGTTTCACCAATACCTGATGATGATGGTGATATTTTGTATATTTCTATTGCCACTTCAAGCCATGGATTAGCAGTGGCCTCTTTACTTCTAGAAGTAGAGTCATCAACAACTTTAAGACTAACCAGACTTGAGAACCAATTTAGAAAACTCGTCCTTACAATTTTGTTTCTCTAGAACCACTCTCGGTACCAAATGTCTTAGGATGGGTTCTCTAGAGAAGCAAAACCAGTAAAGCATATAGGTATCTATAGAGAGAGATTTATATCAAGGTAATGGTTTAAAAAGTTGTAGAGGCTGGAACATCCCAAGTCTGTGGGTCATTCTGGAGGCTTCTCCTGATTCACATAGCTGCAGGGGCTGGTGAACCCAAGATCAGCAGTTCAGACAGCAGGGCTCTCGCTCACAGGCTGCAAAGACCAGTGAATCCCAAGATCAGCAGGCAAGATGGCAGATAAGCTGCTAGCTCAAGTCCCAAGAACTGGAGTCAAATGAACAGGAGCCAGCTACAGGATCCAGAGTGAGCAAAAGCCTGCGAGCCTTTCCAGAGAGTCCACTTATATTGGATGCAGGCCACACCCCCAAGAAAACTCCCTTTCAACTGATTGGCTACTCACAGCAGACTCCATCATGGGGGTGATTACAGTATATCAAATCTCATCATGGAAGTGATCCCAACATCATACAACTGCCAAACTACATCATAACTGTCAAACCACTGAGAATCATGGCCCAGCCAAGTTGACATACAATGTAAACCATCACAGTTTTCAACTACAATGGACTCCCTTGTGAGATAGTGAGTTTCCTGCCACTAGTGTTACTCTAAAAAAAAGAAAAGAAATATTACTTAACAAGTGATTTGTAGTGTAACATTACAAATGCTAAAATTTGTAATGAAATTGGCTATTTATGAATCAGTTTCACATGACTCGTTTCACAATTTTCTTCCCAAGTTTGAGTCATTGTAAATTTGATCACATTTTTTACTTATTTCTTTATTTAACTTTATTCTATATATGTTTGTTGGAAATTAAATATGTGTCAATCATAAGCAAGTTGTATTGATACAAAATAGGTCAACTTATTGAAATAAAGTAAGAAATACATAGAGGTAAACAATAGTATTTTGCAAACATATATACAAACAAAAAGATACACAGTTACATTATAATGGATGCTTAGATAGGGTTGGAAAATGGGGGATGATTATGAGATAAAAAAGTAAAATAAGAAATGGGGGAAAAATAAGAAAGAGGGTTTTCCCTGGCAATGATAATCATTTTCCCTTAACTGAGGGATGTGATTACTTTGATCTTCTGCACCTGAGGAAAGTCCATAAATGAAGAGATAAAACACAGTTCCTGTTCTCAAGGAACTCAAGGTCTAGCAGGCAGACACAGATGGAAACATATGGTCATACAACATGATTAGTGCAGTGATGGGTGTAAGCACAGACTACTCGAGGAGCAAAAAAGGGTACCTTACATGAACTGCAGGTGGCTGGGCAGAGGGCTGTTATCAAGAGAGGCTTCTCTGGACAAGTACGAGTTAACCAGGTGAAATGATAATGAAGACAATAAAGGAAATCCCAGACAGAGAATATAAACCAAAAAAAAAAAAAAAAAATCAAACTAGTTGCTGTTCAGTCAATTCTGACTCATGGCGACCCCACGTGTTGCAGAATACAACTGCTGTCCGTAGGGCTTTCAAGGCTATGACCTTTTGGAAACAGATTGCTAGGTCTTTCTTCTAAGGCACCTCTGGATGAATTCCAACTGTCATCTTTTCAGTTAGTAGGAGAATGCTTAAGTGTTTGCTCTACTCAGGGACTCCAACAGAGAATATAGAATGTGCAAAAGCACAGATGAGAGGCAGAGAATAATTTGGAAAACAACAAGTACAGTCCTGAGAGATTGATATTCCTGTCATGTTCATATATTCAAGAAAATTTATTAAGTATCTACTATATACCCAAGTACTTACTTGTGCTGAATGGGGCTCAGAGACTTTGTATTTGGCATAAGACCACAGAGGTAGAAAGATCTAGAACTAAGACTAAGGCTTAGAACTTCTAACTCCAAAAATTCCATGCTCTTTTCCCCTTTTACCTCCTTCCAAGAATATTGTAGTAGGAATTTGTTAATTAGACAGAAAGCTGGACTAGATGACCTACAAACTTTGAGGTTGTGTTCCATGAATAACATCCCTAAAGTGCTTTGAATTTGCAAATAATACTTTGATTAATTTTGACACAATTGGATGGTCCGTCTATGACACCTGTCTGCAGCTACTTTAAAGATGGAGAAGTTCTAAAACATTTGTGAAATGACTGAGCAGTGAGTATCAACTTCAAACGTGTACGGGGAATGTTTTAATAACCAGTTCTTATGTAAATTCCAGGACCACGCTGGCTGAAGGTCAGTGGAGAGGACAAATAGCTGGGCTGAGAGAGTCTGACCTATGCAATATTTGAGAGCCATAGACAACTGCACTACTTAGGGGTAATGGAAATACATTGGTCTTGAATTGAGGCAGACACTCAAAGGAAGGAAAAAGTCCACGGACAAGACACGGGAAGTCAGTAACGGGGTGAAGATATAGTTCCAAATTTACATTAACTGATCTGCAGTTTGAAATGTTCTTTTCGGAGAACTAGATTATTGATCAATTTATTTATTCCCAAAAATTAAAATATGACTCTGAATCGTTTGAATGATTTTCTCCATATTTTTTCTTTAGTCATTTACATGTTGATTTATTAAAGGCAATGTGTGTGCCCCCTAAAATCCATCTTTATGTTACAAATTTAGTTGTATACTCAGAGAAGAAACTTCTCTAAACTTCATTATTACAGGTTAACAGGAATAGGGAACAAATACATTAAAAATTTAATCCATAAATGGCTGGAATGCAATCATGTTAATTTCAAGTTCCTTTCTCTTCTTGTTTTCTTCTTTATTTTGGTGAGTAGGTTTGTTAACCTTCTTTGTGGTCACTCTGACATTTACTTTTATCTTACTAAATTTAGTCTATTTATGCCATAAATTAGGGCTCCTAGGTTTGTCCCTATTTTTCTTCTATGATCTTTATGGTTTTAAGTTTTACATTTTGGTCTTTTATCCATCTTGAGTTAGTTTTTGTGTATGGTGTGAAGTATGGATCTTGTTTCATTTTTCTGCAAATGGATATCCAGTTTTGCCAGCACCATTTGTTACAGAGACTATCTCTTCCCCCATTTAATTGATTTCCACCCTTTGTCAAAGATTAATTGTTCATAAGCAGATGGATTTATTTCTGTGTTCTTAATTCTGATCCATTGGCCTACATGTCTATTGCTGCACCGGTACCAGACTGACTGTTTTGACTACCATAGATCTGTGGCAGGTTTGAGATCAGGGAGTGTGAGGCTTCCTATTTGTTCTTCTTCTTCAGTAATGCTTTATTTGTCTGGGGCCTCTTTCCTTTCCATAGAAAGTTGGAGATTAGTTTTTCATCTTGTTAAAGAATGTTGCTAGGATTTGGATCAGGATTGCATTTTATCTGTAGATTGCTTTGGGTAATGTTGTCATTTGCACAATGTTAAGTCTTCTCATCCATAAACATGCTATGTTTTTCCATTTATGCAAGTCTCTTTTGGTTTCTTGCATGTGTTTTGTAGTTTTCTTTTTATAATGCTTTTACATCGCTAGTTAGGTTTATTCGCAAGTATTGTATCTTTTGAGGAGCTATTGTACATGGAATTGTTTTCCTGACTTCCTTTCAAGAGTTCTCGTGGTTTGTGTAGAGGAATCTGACTGATTTTTGTATGTTAATCTTGTACCTGGTGCTTTGCTAAATCCTTCTATTAGTTTCGGTAGCTTTCTTATGCAGTCTCAGGGATTTTCTGTGTACAGGATCATGTCATCTGCAAATATGGATAGTTTTACTTCTTCCTTACCAATTTGGATGCTTTTTATTTCCCCATCTTGCCTTATTGCTCTAGCTGGGTTTTCCAATACCATATTGAGTAAAAGTGGTGATAAAGGGCATCCTTGTTTGGTTCCTGTACTCAAGGGAAATGCTTTCAGTCTCTCTTCATTGAGAGTAATGTTGACTGTTGGTTTTGTATATATGGCCTTAACTATGTTTAGGAATTTCCATTCTATTACTATTTTGCTGAGAGTTTTTATCAAGAATGAGTGTTGGAGTTCATCAAATGCCTTTTCTGCATCAATTGAGATGATCATGTGATTCTTTTCCTTTGTTTTATTTATGTGGGAATTATATTGATTGATTTTCTAATGTTAAACCATCCCACTTGATGAATCCCACTTGATCATGGTGTTTTTTTTTTTTTTAATACTGTTGAATTCTGTTGGCTAAGGTTTTGTTTAGAATTTTTGCATCTATATTCATGAGGGATATTGATCTATAATTTTCTTTTTTAGTGATATGTTTGCCTGCTGCAGTGGTTAAAGTGCTCAGCTGCTAACTAAAATGTTGGTAGTTTGAACTCGTCAGCTGTTCCGTGGGAGAAAGATGTGGCAGTCTGCTTCTGTAAAGATTTATAGCCTTGGAAACCCTATGGGGAAGTTCTACTCCATCCTACAAGGTCACTATGTGTTTTTTTTTTTTTTTTGGTTGCCTAGCTTTGGTATCAGGGTTACACTGGCTTCATAGAATTGATTTGGGAGTATTCCTACTTTTTCTATGTTCTGGAATAGTATGAGTAGGATTGGTGTCAACTCTTTTCTGAATGTTTGGTAGAATTCTCCAGTGAAGCCATGTGGGCTGTGGCTTTTTTTTTGTTGAGAAACTTTTTATGATCTCTTCATTTTCTTCTTTTGTTATGGGTATGTTTAAATTATCTACTCCAGTTTGTGTTGGTTTAGGTAGGTAGTGTGTTTCTAGAAATTTATCCATTTCTGCTAGGTTTTCAAATTTCTTGGAGTACAATTTTTCATAGTATTCTGTTGTGATCCTTTTTTATCTCAGTTGGTTCTGTTGTGATGTTTCTCATCTCATTTGCTATTTTGGTTATTTGCATCTTACTCTTTTCTTTTGTCAATTTGGCCAGTGGTTTGCCTATTTTACTGATCCTTTCAAAGAACCAACTTCTAGTTTTGTTGATTCTATAGTTTTTCTGTTTTTTTATTTTATTTTTTCTGCTCTAATCTTGGTTATTTCCTTTTTGTCTGATGACTGTGACTTTTTTTTTTGCTGCTCTTTTTCAATTTGTTTAAGTTGTAAGGTTAAGCTATTGATTTTGGCCCTTCTTTTTTTTTGATGTGTGCGTTTATTGCTATGAATTGTCCTCTGAGCACTGCTTTTGCTGTGTCCCATAGGGTTGGGTATGTTATGTTTCCATTGTCCTTTGATTCTAGGAATTTTTTTTATTTCATTTTTAATTTCTTCTGTTACCCAGTGGTTTTTAAGCAAGATGTTATTCAATTTCCATGTATTTGACTTTTTTGCCCTGTTCTTCCTGTTACTGATTTCTAGTTTTATAGTGTTGTGGTCATCGAAGATATTATGTATTATTTTGTTGTTTTTGAATTTATTGAGGCTTGCTTTGTGGCCTGAAATATAATCTATTCTGGAGAGTGAATCCATGTACGTTGGAAAAGAAGGTATACCGTGCTGCTATTGGGTGGAATGTTCTGTAAATGTCTATGAGGTCAAGTTGGTTAATTGTGTTATTTAGATCTTATGTATCTTTGTTTAATTTCTTCCAATTTATTCTTTCCTTCACTGAAAGTGGTGTGCTAAAGTTTCCTACTATTATTGTGGAAGAGTCGATTTATATTTTCAATGCCGTTAAAGTTTGTTTTATGTATTTTGTTGCTCTGTCATCGGGTATGTACATATTTATTATGGTTGTGTCTTCTTGGTTGATTGTCCCTTTAATCATTACATGATGCCCCTCCTTGTCTCTTATGATGGATTTTTATTTAAAGTCTATTTTATCAGAGATTAATATGGCCACTCCTGCTTTTTTTGGTTACTGTTTGTAAGATATAGTTTTTTTCCGTCCTTTGATTTTTAACCTATTTATGTCTTTGCGCCTAATGTGTAGGTAACATATTGATGAGTAATTATTTTTAATCCATTCTGCCAGTCTCTGTCTCTTGACTGGTGCAGTTAAACCATTTATATTCAGTGTGATTATTAAGAAGTATGAATTTATTGTTGTCATTTTGTCATAGTTATTGTTGTGATCTGATGTTTTCTTTTTTTCTGCTTAATTTTCTGTGCTGAGTTATTTTTATGTATTTTCTTTTCATTTCCTTCATTGTTGTTGATTTTGTGTTTACTGAGTTGTTATAAGTTCCCTTCTTTTAAAAAGTTGTATCTGCAAAGCTGTTTTTCCAATTTCTTCATTCTCTGTGTGGCTTTTAACAATTGGCCAAAAATCAGATAGAATGGTGGGAGAAGGGGCAAAGATCTAGATAATTTTCAAGCTCTATGTTCAGCTTTTACTTTAGTTAAAATTGGTTAGAAATACTTTAGAGATGATTTATTCTACAGGTTTCTTTTTTAATCACAATGTCTGAAGTATGCATTATTATGGAAAAGTATTAAACTCTTTGATGTGATTTTCTGAATCTGTCTTGAAGTTACAGTGACACTAAATCTAAGCATCATTTCTGTACAAGTACAAAAGCCCTCCAAAGATAAAAGATATTCTCCATAAATCTCAGAGGAAATAGAGTGAAAGTTGATTACCCTAAATCATCATCTTAAAAGCCACCAAGTCTGCAAATGTGCAAGCAATCAATCTTGCTCTTGGTTTCCATGCCATAACTCTGTAGAATTCAGATGAAGCTGAATTCTCTTTCAGAGCTAAGATTTGAATTCATCTAAATGGTGAATTAAATGGTGAACAATCACTCAAGATTCAGGACTCTGATGACAGGGTCTAAAAATCCTTATCAGTAATGATGACATTTCTCTTAGCAGACAAGTGACTCTACCTGAAATTTAAGTCTGGCTAAAGGCTATATTTAACATCCAGTAGCATATCATCATCATTGGCTTTCTCTGGCCATCTTGCCTTTTGGGAAATATGATCTTATTTTTATATAACACTGAGTTTGCTTCTAACAAAAGAGGAATGGATGAAAAAAGATCATCCAAATCTATTAAACAATAAATGAGGAATGGAAACAATCTAAGCTAAGTACTGTGGTAAAATGGTTTTCTTTGGTATACATAATTTTACATTGTTAGTTACTTTGGTCATTGTCAAGCACTGATAACATGTTGGCAGGTAATAATTACTAGAAGCCCTGCTGTGTCAAAGCAAGTCGTCTTCCAAAATGAAGAGCTCCATCCTGAACTAATTGTGGTTGTGGGCCATTGACGAAGTTCTCAGTGTTGCTCAGGTCTGCTTTTCTTATCTGTAAATTGGTAGTTATATATACCAATGGCATAGGGTAGTTGTGAGGCTTAAATATGGTAATATTTAACTAACACAGTGCCTAGAATCTGGCAAGCTTTCAATAAATTGTAGCTATTATTATTAATAAAAAATAAATACTTTGTATATTTGGATGCATGACTTCTGTGCTGAGCTAGTTTTTCTGTCTAAAATTTTTGATTAACAATGGCATTTTCCCACAAATAATCACAACTTTGAAGTTGGAGTACGTTTAAAGAGTAAAGAATCCCCTACTAATTTTGATTTTGTTCATTTGTAAGTTTAGTAATTCTCACACAATTCTCTCCCCACAAAATGTTCTGAAATCTAGTATACCCTACTACATGTAAACAAGAAACTATATATTTCTAGTATAAAACATTTATGAGAATTGAAATTTTAACTATAATCTTAAAATACGTGTATTATGTAATATTCATGTTCAAATCTTTAACAGCTCTATTTAAAAATTTCTTTCAGAGTTTGACAATGGAAAAAAACTGTGTCCCCCAAGGAACTGATAAAATTTCTCCTTTCTATGCAACGATCATACTTTCCTTCTGGCCCTGGCTTCCAGGAAGCTCAGAGCCAATTGTAAAGTTCAGTCACAACAAAGATGGTAACTGGGTTAGTATATTTCCATCCTTCTAGTCTCTGATCTTGATTTTCTATTTCTATTTTCTTAAACTCATGCTCATATGGCTTAATGTAACCAGTTTCAATTTTTTTAAAAATAGGAATATATTACTAAAGAGTTGATGGTTATTATAGATTCAATGAGTTTCTGACACTTCCAGCAGATTTTTTAATTGTACTTTAGGTGAAGGTTTACAGAACAAAGAGTTTCTCATTAAACAGTCAGTACACATATTGTTTTATGACACTGGTTAACAACCCCACATGTCAACCCTCTCCCTTCTTGACCTCTTTTTTTTGTGTGTGAAAATATACATAGCCAAAGACACACAGTTTCAAAGATTTCTACATGCACAGTTCAGTGACATCTATTAATTTCTTCCAGTTGTGCTGCTATTCTTACTTTAGATGAGGGTTTACAGAACAGAATAGTTTCTCATTAAACTATTAGTACACATGTTGCCCTATGACAATGGTTAGCAACCCCACTACATGTCAACACTGTCCTTACTCAACCTTGGGTTCCTTATCACCAGCTTTCCTGTCCCCTTCTGCCTTCTAGTCCTTATCCCTGGATTGCTGTGCCTCATTAGTCCCATTTGGTTTTATGGGGTTGTCCAATCCCCAGCTGAATGGTAAACCTTGGAAGTGACCTCACCACTGAACTAAAAGGGTGCCTGGGGGCCATAGTCTCAGGGTTTCTTCAGTCTCTTTCAGGCCAGTAAATCTGGTCTTTTTTGTGTGTGTTGGAATTTTGTTCTACATCCTTCTCCAGCTCTGTCCAGAACCCTCTGTTGTGATCCTGGTCAGAGCAGTCAGTAGTGGTAGCTGGGCACCATCTAGCTGTGCTGGACTCAGTCCAGTGGAGGCCTTGGTAGCTGTGGTCCATTAGTCCTTTGGACTAATCTTTTTCTTGTATCCTGTTCTCTTCATTCTCTCTTGCTCCGGAAGGGGTGAGACCAGTGGAGTATCTTAGATGGCTGCTCACAGGCTTTTAAGAGCCCAGACACTACTCACCACGGTAGAATGTAGAACATTGTCTTTATAAACTGTGTTATGCCTATTGACCTAGATGTTCCCCAAAACCATGGTCCTCACAGCCCTCTGCCCAGCGATTCAGTCCCTCAGGGAGTTTGGATGTGTCTATGGAGCTTCCATGACCTTTCCTTGTACAAGTTGTACTGATTTCCCCAGTATTGTGTACTGTCTCACCCTTCACCCAAGATACCACTTATCTATTGTCTGTTTAGTATTCCCCCCCCAAAAAAAACCCTCCCATCCCTTGTAATCAACAAAGATTGTTACTTTTTGTGTGTAAACTTTTTCATGAGTTTCTACGGTAAAGGTCTCCTACAATATTTGTCCTTTTGTGATTGACTTATTTCACTCAGCATAGCGTCCTCCAGTTTCATCCACGTTATGAATCTGCTTCACAGATTCATCATTGTTCTTTATCATTGCATAATACTCCATTGTGTGTATGTACCATAGTTTGTTTATCCATTCATCTGTTGATGGGCATCTAGGTTGTTTCCATCTTTTTGCTATTGTGAACAATGCTGCCATGAACATGGGTGTGCATATGTTTGTTCGTGTGATGGCCCTTATTTCTCTAGGATGTATTCCTAGGAGTGGGATTGCTGGATTGTACGGTATTTCCATTTCTAGCTTTCTAAGGAAGCATCATATTATTTTCCAAAATGATTGTATCATTTTTCATTCCCACCAGCAGTGCATAAGAGTTCCAATCTCCCGGCAGCCTCTCCAACATTTGTTATTTCCAGTGTTTTTGATTCGTGCCAGTAATGCAGGGGTGAGATGGTATCTCACTGTGGTTTTAATTTGCATTTCTCTAATGGCTAGTGAACATGAGCATTTCCTCGTGTGTCTTTTGGCCGCTTGAATGTCTTCTTTGGTGAAGTGTCTGTTCATTTCCTTTGCCCATTTTTTAATTGGATTATTTGTCTTTTTGTTGGAGAGGTGTTGGATTTTCTTGTAGATTATGAAGATTAGACCTTTGCCTGACTTGTACTGTCTAAAAATTTTTTCCCAGTCTGTAGGTTCTCTTTTTACCCTTTTGGTGAAGTCTTTTGAAGAGCATAGATGTTTGATTTTTAGAAGATTCCAGTTATCCAGCTTATCTTCTGGGGTTTATGTGTTGATGGTTATAGTTTGTATCCTGTTAATGCCTTGTAGTAGGACCTGTAGCATTGGTCCCATTTTTTCTTCTATGAACTTTATACTTTTTGGCTTTATATTTAGGTCTTTGATCCATTTTGAATTAGTTTTTGTGTATGGTGTGAGGTATGGGTCCTGTTTCATTTTTTTGCAGATGGATATCCAGTTTTCCCAGCACCATTTGTTAAAAGACTCTCTTTTCCCCATTTGATGGACTTTGGGCCCTTGTCGAAGATCAGGTGATGGTAGGTGGATGGATTTACATCTGGCTTCTCAATTATGTTCCATTGTTCGATGTAACTGTCTTTGTACCAGTAGCAGGCTGTTTTGACTACTGTAGATGTATAGTAGTTTCTGAGGTCAGGTAGTGTGAGTCCTCCTACTTTATCCTTCTTCTTCAATAGTGCTTTACTTATTCGGTGCTTCTTCCCTTTCCATATAAAGTTAATGCTTAGTTTTTCCATCTCTTTGAAGAATGTTGGTATTTGGATCGGGATTTCATTGTATTTGTAAATTGCTTTGGGTAGAATTGTCATTTTCCAGCGAATTTTTGAGGATCTTAGAACATTTTGGCCACTTGCTGAAACAAATAGATCTTGAAAGTTCAACATTGCTATAGATTATTTTCCTTCAAGTGCAAAGTAGTAACAGCATATATCCTTGATCGAAGTAAGGGGTCCTTTATCAGGAAAGGCTGTCTTCTATAAAAAAAAAAATGTGTTGCTTTCAAAAGAATCCCTATGGATTCAAACAATATAACAATTCAGTAAGACTGTAGGATTTAAAATTAATATACAGAAATCTATAACCTTTATACACACAAAAAATAACCAGTTAGAATATATAATGGTGGGAAAAAACCTATTTACATAGCAAAAGAAGCTAAAATTCTCAGAAATAAACTTTTAAAAATACGCAAAACTTATAGGAGGAAGACACAAAAGTAAACTTGAACAAATGAAAATATAGCCCTTATTTCTGGATGAGATGACTTAACATCATAAGGTGTCAGTTCCCCCTTATAACTTATAGATTTCATACAATCCCAATAAAAATACCAACAAGTTTTTTTTCTTTTTTTTTTTTTTAAGTAATGGAGCTAGACAAATATTTTGGAGCCCTGTGGCACAGTGGTTAAGATCTCAGCTGCTAACCAAAAGGTCAGCAATTTAAATCCACCAGCCACTCCTTGGAAATCCTATGGTGTGGTTCTATTTTGTCCTATAGCGTTGCTATGAGTCAGAATCAAATTGATGGCAACGGGTTTGGCTTGCTTTGGTTTTTGTAGACAAATATTTACTAGCATGCACATGAGAAAAGAAACCAGAATAGCAAGGAGAATACAAAAAAAAGATAAATTATTAGAGGAGACTAACCTTCCTCCCTTTATAGTTCAACACATTAAAAAGCCTATATAAGTAGTATAGTGTGGCATAAGTGCGTGAAGAGGCAGACAGACCAGTGAAGTAGAATAGGAAGTCCAGAAGTAGATCCAAATGCATATGGAAGTTTATTTTCAGATACATTGTAAGGCAAAAAAAAAAAAAAAAGTCAATTTAAAAGTGTTCCTCTAGTACACTACTTTCTGTATAAGAAAGAAGAAGAAATAAGAAAATATAAAAGTTTCTCATAACATGGAGGAATCTGGAGGGCATTGTGCTAAGTGAATTTAGTCAGTCACAGAAGGACAAATATTGTATAAGACCACTATTATAAGAACTCAAGAAAAGTTTTAAACACAAAAGAAAACATTCTTTGATGGTTACGAGGGTGGGGAGGGAGGGTGAGGTTATTCACTAACTAGATATTAGACAAGAATTATCTTAGGTGAAGGGAAAGACAGCACACACTTCAGGAGAAGTCAGCACAGTTGGACAAAACCAAAGCCAAGAAGTTTCCTAAATACAATCAAACACTTCGAGGGACAGAGTAGCAGGTGCGGGGATCTGGGGACTATGGCTTCAGAGGATGTCTAGGTAAATTGGCATAACAAAGTTTATTACGAAAATGTTCTGCATCCTACTTTGGTGAGTGGTGTCTGGAGTCTTAAAAGCTAGTGAGCGGCCTTGTAAGACGCGTCAATTGGTCCCAATCACCTGGAGTAAAGGAGAATTAAGAACACCAGAGACACAAGGAAAGTATTAGCCCAAGAGACAGAAAGGGCCACAGAGACCAGAGACTTCATCAGCCTGAGACCAAAAGAACTAGATGGTGCCCGGCTACCACTGATGACTGCCCTGATGGAGAGTCTGTGATGGAGCGTGGGAAGGGTGGGATGCAGAACTCAAATTCTAGTAAAAAGACTGGACTTAATGGTCTGACTGAGACTGGAGGAACTCCAGAAAGCATGGCCCCCAGACTGTCTGTCAACCAAGAACTAAAATAATTCCCAAAGCCAACTCTTCAGACAAAGATTGGACTGGACTGTGGGACATAAAATGATACTCACGAAGAGTGTGCTTCTTAGCTCAAGTAGATATATGAGATTAAATAGGCAGCTTCTATCCAGAGGTGAGATAAGAAGGCTGGTTGAATGGACACGGGAGATCAGGTGTAGAAAGAAGGAGTGTGCTGTCACAGTATAGGGAGAGCAATTAGGGTCAGATAACAATGTACGTATAAATTTTTGTATGAGAGACTAACTTGAACTGTAAACTTTCACTTAAACTACAACAATAAATATATATGTATATATAAAGAAAATATATAAGTTTCTGCTTATTTCTGTCAAAAGAAGCATAGGTTGAGTGTTCCATAAAGTAATGAGGCTGGTTATCTATAGTGGTGGGTAGCAATGGCGTACAAGAAGGGGTGAGAAGAGGAACGCCTCTCTGAATATACATTTTGTATTTTTTTAAAAATAATATTTTATTGTGTTTTAGGTGAAAGTTTACACAGCAACTTAGGTTCCCATTTAACAATTTTTATGCAAATTATTTTGTGACATAAGTTACATTTTTTTACAATGTGTCAGCATTCTCATTATTTCCATTCTGTCTGTTCTGGCTTCCCTGCCCCTCCTTACCTTCTCATCTTTGCTTTAGGGTAAATGTTGACGTTTGGTCTCATATAGTTGATTATTTAAGGGCGCATAGTGCTCACAGGTGATATTGTTTATTTTATAAATCAATCTATTCTTTGGATGAAAGGTGACCTCCAGGAGTGGCTTCAGTTCCAAGTTCAAAGGATATCCTAGAGCTATAGTCTCAGGGGATCCTCTAGTCTCTATGGGTCCAGTAAGTCTGGCCTTTTTTAAGAATTTGAATTTTGTTCTACATTTTACTCCCATTATATCCAGGACCTTCTATTGTGCCCCTAGTCGTAACGGTAGGTAGTGGTAGTTGGGCTCCATCTAGTTCTTCTGTTCTCAGGCTAGCTGAGACCGTGGTTCATGTGAGATATTAGTCCTGTGAGCTAGTTTGTTTTTGAGTCTTTGGTTTCCTTCATTATCTTTTGTTCCTGATGAGTGGACTAATAGTTGTATCTTAGATGGCTGCTCGCAAGTTTTTAAGACCCCAGACACTACTCACCAAAATAGGATGTAGAACATTATCTTTATGATCTCTGTTATGCCAACTGATTGAATTGTCCCAAGAAACTATGGTCCTAAGCCTGAAAGTCATACTTCTAATCAAATATTCTCATTGACCTATAAGCTTCTAATTAACACTTAATGCCAGAGAGTCTTGGGGGACATTGATGGTTCAGTGGTAGAATTCTTGCCCCCCATTCGGGAGGCCTCGGTTTGATACTGGCCAACGTACCTCAAGTACAGCCACCATCTATCTGTCAGTAGAGGCTTGCGTGTTGCTCTGATGCTGGACAGGTTTTAGCAGAGCTTCCAAACTAAGATGAACTAGGAAGAAAGCCTGGTGATCTACTTCTGAAAATCAGTCAATAAAAACTCTATGGATCACAACAGTCCAATCTGCTACAGATCATAGGGATGGTGCAGGACTGGGCAGCATTTCATTCCATTGTGCATGGGGTCCCCATGAGTCAGGGACTGACTTGACAGAAGCTAACAACAGCCAGAGAGTCTCAGACTAATGTGCATGTTAAATGATCTCATGTGCGAAAAGCACCCAGAGCAGTGGGTGACACCTGGTCAGCACCCAATTCAATCTGAATGATTTCCCAGCCTGAAGTCAAGTGTGAGTGAAGGAATCCATTACAGAAACTTTGAGTCAGGTTCTTGTAGTTTCTTCCCTGCTTCTGCAAGTGGCTTTTTAAATTTTATTTTATTGTGCATTAAGTAAAAGTTTACAGAACAAATTAGTTTCCCATTCAATAGTTTGTACATAAAGTGTTCCATAGCATTGACCGCATTCTCCACAATGTGTCAGCACTCTCCTCATTTCCATCCTAAGTTCCCCATTTCCTTTCATCCTGATTTTCTATTCCTTCCTGCTTTCTTATCCTTCCTTTGGGCAAATGACACCCTGTTGATCTCACATGATTTGTTACTCTAAGGAGCACATTCCTCTCAGGTGTTTTTGTTTATTTTATGGGATTGTCTGTGGTTTGGCTGAAAAGTCGTCTCCAGGAATGACTTCAGTTCCAGTTCAGAAGGATGTCTTAGGTTCCTCCAGTCTCTGTCAGACCAGAAATTCTGGTCTTTTTTGTGAATTTGAATTTTTGTTCTACATTTTTTTCTCCCACTCTGTCCAAGACTCTCTGTTGTGATTCCAGTCAGAGCAGTAGGTAATTGTAGCTGAGCACTATCTAGTTCTTCTGGTCTCAGGGTCATGTCACCTGTGGTTTATGTGGTCCATTAGTCCTTTGGACTAATTGCTCCCTTAACTCTTTGGTTTTCTTCACTTTTCTTTGCTCCAGACAATAAGAAAGATGTATCTTAGACGGCTGCTCACAAGCTTTTACGACCTCACACACACTACTTGCCAAAGTATTATGCAGAACTTTATAAACTATGTTGTGTCAGTTGACGTAGATGACCCCCGAGTCTATGGTCTTTTGCCTTTGAGCTTAGGAACTTCATCTTGCAGGGTATTTGGTTATGTCTAAGAAGTTGCCCTGACTGGCCCTTGTATGCTTTATTGTGTATATTAATACATAAGCAGCACCTACAGTTATGTATGTAGAAATATCCACCACCAAACCTCTATCTGGAGGTGAGTGTGTTCCCTTACACCTTCACACCTCTTGGTATACCTGTCTATGCATCCATTTGTAAATTAGTGTTTGTTAATACTATTGTTGCTGGATTGTCTGTTATAGTAATTACCATTGTTGCTCTTTGTTCTTGCATTCCTCTCATTGTCCTCCCATGCCTTAGCCCTGTTTTGCTTACTTCCCTGTATAGTGTATTGCCTTTCCCTTCAGCAATATTAATATGTGTCTTTTGTCTATTTGGTAATTTCCCCCCCCCCCCCACTCCATCCTTGGTAACCATCAAAGAATTTTTTTTTCCTGTGTATAAACATTTTCTTGTTTCTTTACAATAGTGTTGTTGTCGTTAGGTGTCGTCGAGTCAGTTCTGACTCGTAGTGACCCTATGTACAACAGAATGAAACTTTACCTGGTCCTGCGTCCTCCTCACAATCATTGCTATGCTTGAGCCCGTTGTTGCAGCTACTGTGTCAATTTATGTCCTTGAGGGTCTTCCTCTTTTTAGTTGACCCTCTATTTTACCAAGCATGATGTCCTTCTCCAGGGACTGATCTGTCCTGATAACATATCCAAACTGTGTGAGACATAATCTTGCCATCCTTGCTTCTAAGGAGCATTCTGGTTGTGTAATAGTGGTCTCATACAATATTTATCATTTTGTGATTGACTTATTTAATTCAGCATAATGTCCTCCAAATTCATTCATGTTGTGAGATATTTCATGAATTTGTCATTATTATTTATCACTGTGTAGTATTTCATTGTGTGTATGTACCACAGTTTGTTAATCCATTCATCTGTTGATGGGTACTATGATGGTTAAGGCTGAGTGTCAACTTGGCTGGGCCATGATTCTTGGTGGCTTGGCAGTTATGATATAGTTTGGCAGCTATGTAATGATATAATCACCTCCTTAATGAGATCTGATATAATGTAATCACTTCCATGATGAGATCTGCTATGTACAGTCAATGAGTAGAAAGGGAGTTTCCTTGAGAGTGTGGCTTGTATCCAATATATGTGGACTTTCTGGGAAATCTCACTGACTTTTACTCACTCTGGATCCTGCATCTGGCTTGTCATCTGACCTCTGGTTCTTGGGACTAGAGCTAGCATCTTACCTGCCAATCTTGGGATTCATCAGCTTCCTCACCTGTGAGCCAGCAGCCTGTTGTCTGATCTGCCAATCTCAGTTTCACCAGCCCCTGTAGCTACATGAGTCAGGAGAAACCTCCAGCCTGACCCCCCGGACTTGGGCCTTTCCAGTGTCTACAACTGTGTGAGCCATTTCCTTGATAAAATCTCTCTCTCTCTCTCTCTCTATATATATATATATACATATAAACCAAAAAAAAAAAAAAAAAAAAAAAAAAAAAAACCTCAAACTCATTGCCATCAAGTTGATTCTGACTCTCAGTGACCCTATAGGACAGAGCAGAACTGTCCCATAAGGTTTCCAAGGAGCAGCTGGTAGATTTGAACTGCTGACCTTTTGGTTAGCAGCTGTGCTTTCTCTCTCTCTCTCTCTCTCTCTCTCTCTCTCTCTCTATATATATATATATATATATATATATATATAAATATATGTATACACTTCACTGATTTTGCTTCTCTAGAGAACCTAGACTAAGTCAGGCACTTAGATTGTTTCCATCTTTTTGCTATTGTGAATAATGCTGCAAAGAACATGGGTGTGCATATGTCTATTTGTGTCATGGCTTTTATTTCTTTAGGGGATATACCTAGGAGTGGGATTGCTGGGTCATATGGTATTTCTATTTCTAGCTTTTTAAGGAAGTGGCATCTCATTTTCTATAGTGGTTGTACCTTTTACATTCCCACCAGTTTTTGTACAGTTTTGACGTTTGAAACCATGTTAACATTTTATGTACTCCAAAGCCAATAAATAAAATCAGTAAGAATTAAGGAAAAAAACAAAACTAATGGAATATACACAGAAGCAAGTGAATCTAACTTTCATGTACTTTTAAAGTATTAAAGAAAAAACAACTCTTGCTGTTAAGTCGATTCCGACTCACTGCCACCCTATAGGACGCAGTAGAACTTGCACCATAGGTTTTCCAAGGAGAGGCTGGTGGATTCAAACTGCTGACCTTTGGACTAGTAGCTGAACTGCTGCACCACCAGGGATCCTTTTAAAGTATACTTATTCCCAATTTTTTATTTTTAAATTTCAAACCTACAGAAAAATCTCTAGAATACTACAATAAACCCCCATCTATATCCTTCACTAACATTCACCAATGTTGACATGTTGCCATATTTGCTTTATCTTTCTCTGTATTATTTGAGTTTTAGTAGCAGACATCAACTTTATTCTTTCTATTTGAAGAAATGTGTTAATACAAATTCTTATAATAATCATCTTATTTTTGAATCTGAATTCTAAGACATGTAGATAAAGCATAGAACCTTGCTATGATTTTGCCATCTAATGAAATATAATGCATCTTTAATTTTTCTTACTGATGCTCTCTTTGTTTTGCTTTCATGAGACTCTGTCCCTCAGAAATGATTTTGGAATAACTGAAGACTAATACTTGGGCAATAATTGAAGGACAGGAGAGGTCATTAACAAAACTTACCACTCACCCACATTTTATAATCTATGAAAATTCAGAATAAAAATACTCTGTTAACATATTTTTTCTTTAACCTGGTGTGGTGGCACAGTGGCTAAAGCACTCAGCTTCTAACTAAAAAGTTGGTAGTTCAAACCCACCAGCTGCTCCATGGGAGAAAGATGCGGCAGTCTGCTTCCATAAAAATTTACAACCTTGGAAACCCTATGGGGCAGTCCAACAGAAAGAGTCACTTTGAGTCGGAATAGACTTGAAGGCAACGGGTTTTATATACATATATAAAAGGACAACTGGGGTCTCAATCACAGGCACATTCTCAGGCAGATGAATATCAGGAAAAAGTGTGTATGGAAGTTAAGGATCTGAAAATTGACTCCCTTAAAATTCTCCGTGTCCACGTACTTGCTCCTTGAATTATTATCATGTACCCCTAAGGTTGTGTGCTCCACTTTTCAGACTATGAACTTGATTATTTTCATGTAAATTAAAGATTATAAACAAAAAAACAAAAACACTTTACAATAGGAAAGAGCATTGGACTGGAAATATTGGTTCCATTAGTCAATGGCTCTGAGAAGTTCGGCAAATGACTGTTGCTTTTTAGGCTATGGTATCTCATCTCTAATACAGTTGGCCTGTTGGTTTCTGGGTTCCTTCCAGGTATAATACAGCTATGTACATTTGCATGGGCAAGTTGGGTTCATTTAAAGAAGCCTGAAGGGAGTCAAAGACTTTAAACAGAGATATTGTCAGCCCCTGAGGTGAAAAAGCAAAGCTGCAAACCTCAACAGACCTACCAAGAATTATGAATGTAGATGGATATATCAACGGAGAGATTATACATATGCCAAGTGGGAAAAGAACTGTAGTTTCTGTATTACACTTGAGAGCCTTTCAAATATGCACTTAAATGGGGCTAGATTGGGGATGGGGCAGTCAGGAAAGGACAGTGAGTCATGAATGTGGCCTTGAAGAGCAGGTGGACTCTCCAAATAAATTGAAAGGGGAATTTCAAGCAAGGGAAAGTTCCTTTCTCTCACTCTTCTATCTAGCAGACTTATGATGCATTTGTTAATGTCTTCTATAAATTTCCATTTCTGTAATCTTATTTGACTCTTATCTTCTCCTGGAATGCTCTTATTCTTTTTATAAACTCAAATCCTATCCTTTAAGATTCACCTCAAGACTGTCCACCATGAAACTCTGCCCATACCAATTAAACCTAAAAATGGCTTTTTTCTTATCTGGAATACCTTCAGCCATATGGTCAAAATTGGCAAAATACGGGCAAAACTGTCTTGTATGTTATTACTTGCCTCACTATAATCCATTGACTTTGAGCTGATTACAACTCATAGCAACCCTATAGGACAGCGTAGAACTGCCCCATAGGGTTTCCAAGGAACAGCTGGTGGATTTGAACTGCCAACCTTTTGGTTAGCAGCCAAGCTCTTAACCACTGTGCCACCAGAGTTCCACCTTACTATAGCTCCTCAATTATGCCATTTATGTGGGTCTTCTGTACTCAGACTTGCAGGCAAGAGTTCTCTCTTTTGCCCTTTTGTTTCTTAAGAAATTTTCATTCATGAGCCCACAGAATTTTTACTGGTGTTTCCTAGAAACCAGGCATTGGGCAAGGTACTAGACAGACAAAGAAGAATTAGGCTCCAGGCTGTCCCTTGGTGAGGGTGCAGAACCATAGAAGAGGCAAGAATGCAAACACATTCCTACAAATCAATTATGAAAAATTGTATTGCGGAGATACGTTGTAGATACAGCCGAAGGAAGAGAGGAGGAAGTAATAACTCTACTTTAGCTGTAACCACCCTTTATATTTATGCTAGGACACAATAAATAAATAAGTTAGATGAAAATGACTTATATTGTGAACTTAAGTGTTTATATGTGGCTACATATCAATTCACCAAAACATAACATTGGGAGAATTTCTCAATATTATCCAAAAACTTAGAAAATATGTATTCAAAGACTTTCCAAAACTAACAATATTTCTTCATTTCTACTAGTTTTCTGTCTTCTTGAGTCTCTCTGACTGAAGTAGATAGATCTCCAGGCCTTTCTTCCAAAGTGCCTCTGGGTGGACTCGAACCTCAGACCTTTTGGTTAGCAGCTGAGTGCGCTACTCAGGTATTCCCTAACTTAAGAAGAAAAGTGATTTATTGAAAGGATGTTGAGTATTTCCCAGGATCCTCAGGGATCCAATCAGTCTCTAAAAGGTCAGTTAGTTTAAATGTAGATTCCATAATTGGAAGGAACCAAGAATGAAGCCCTTCTGTCCAGACCATATAAATCTGCCTGTTTTTCTTAGAGAAATGAAACAGAAAGGATTTTCCCTGCATTTACATTAGCATAGTGAGAGAAGAGCAGTGAATCCATTCAGGCACACTCAAGGTCAAACTAGGGAACAGGGGCAAAGTTCTTGGCCCCCAGTAAATGTTTAACAAACTCTTGGTCAGTGAATGCCCTTAGAGTATTTACCCCCTAGAACACTCTTCTGAGTTATGAATTTAGTTAAGGCTATCAGTCTTCTTAATCAGCTGCCTTAGACGTGTCAATTCACAAAGGTTTAAGCTCTATTCTAAAGTAGCTTGCAGAGCATGCTCAAATGTACTGGCACAGGAACCAGCCTTGTACTCTAGGAAGCCTACTGCACAGGGTGCCATAGAGATTCGAGAAAACAGATTTGTAAAAGAGAAAAGGAGACTGCCAGCTCTGGAGAGGTTTCAGAACCACCCCCAGTTGCCTGCCAAAGCCTGTATAGGGCACTCAACAATAGTGCTGTGAGGTAAGGAGGGACAGAGAGAGATCGTCTAACTACACAGAAGTGTGTCCATAAATTGCCTGTGAAACAGGCAATCTTCTCTACCCTGAGATTATAGAGGCTTGTCAAAAGGAAAAAGTCACTTGAGACCTCTCTAATTAGTAGTTGTTAAAAGAGCCACCAAAATGGATCCATTGTATAAACATCTCAATCATGGGAACAATTTGGGTCAGGAGGGGAAGGTATCAAAATATTTTCTGCACATATTATAATGCATAGGGTATTGTGCAAGTTGTTTCTGCATAGTGACTACTAATTCTTCTGAATCTATTACTCTGATTAATAAATATAGTTACTATGAAAATATGTGAATATATTAACCTAGCTAAATATACTGGAAGATGATATAAGCAAAGATAAGACCTTACAGAAGCACTCAAAATCTTTTTTAATGTTATATCTTGAAATTATTAAATAGTCCTGAAGGATGATGATCTTTGACTACTGATAGTTACAATTCATGTAGTACAAGGAAATATCTAGACATTTACAATTAAACCTGAGCAAACTCAATTAATTTAAAGTCATTTATTCAACAATTATCTTTGAGCTCCTATAATGCACCATGCACTGTGCTAAACACACAGCC
This sequence comes from Dugong dugon, assembly GCA_030035585.1. Taxonomy (NCBI): domain Eukaryota; kingdom Metazoa; phylum Chordata; class Mammalia; order Sirenia; family Dugongidae; genus Dugong; species Dugong dugon. The sequence goes on from CM057474.1 coordinate 45,693,042, forward strand.
CCTGACCTCAAGGCATTTACTACTGGAGGAGAAAACAGAAACTGTAAGAGTGCAGCATGAACTCTGCTGTTATAAAGGTATGTCATCTTTCCAACAGAAGTCTCTATATCTCCCTAGGAACAGAAGAGGTAGCACCTGAAAGATAAAGATAATAAATGAAAAAAAAAATTGTAAAGACATGAGCTATGAGACAGCATGTTGTGTGTACTAGTCAGGATTCATGGTTCCAAGCAATAAAAACTGAAACTGGTTATCTTAAGCCACCATGTGCCATCAAGTTGATTCCAACTCATGGCAACCCTATGTGTGTCAGAATAAAACTGTGCTCATAGGATTTTCAGTGGCTGATTTTTCTAAAGTAAATCACCAGGCTTTTCTTCTGAGGGTGCCTCTGGGTGAACTTGAACCTCTAACCTTTTGGTTAGCAGCTAAGTGCGTTAACCATTTGCACTACCCAGGGATTCCCTAGCTTAGGCAGAAATGTGATTTATTGAAAGGATGCTGACTAGTTCCCAGAAACCTCAGAGAGTCTACAGTCTAAAGAAGCAAGTTCAGAATATAGGAAAAACCAAGGGAAACTTGCTGGCTAGAACCTCAGCCAAAATCACCCCACAGGAGAAGTTTTGTTAGGAAGCCACTGTTGACACTGATGGACCCTCAATGCCTTCACTGGGCTGTCGCCGGTCCCCATTACTATCTCCTCTGAGACCATTGCCTCTCGACACTGGACCTGTGGCTTACACAGTCACAACTAAATGAATTCTGAACTGTCCTCTCGCCTTTGCATCACTCAGTCCAGGGACAAAGACCTGAGAGGGAACATTCCTTTGGCTGAATGAAGGTTCGCTAGATTCAGGGAGCTCAGAAAGGGAACAGCACCCACTTCATCTTTCATAGCAAGAGGCAGGACTCCAATTACCAACAGTCTTGGAATTTCCTCAAATAGGAAAGTTGGTTGGATGCTGGTTGTTAAGCTACTGGCTTTCTGCTCCAAACCCACTCTTCTATACTCTCCTTAGTGATTCTGGGGTGGGGACTCTGCAAACCACATTTCTTGTTTGCCAGCTGGTCTCCTGTTAGGTTCTGCTAGTAGTAAGCACCAGAGGGAGACTACACCACTGGAGGAGGGAAAAGGGATTTGTTCCTTCCTCTATTGTTCTCTGTTCCTGTAAGGGTCACCCCAGCAATGGCTATACACACTGTCAGGGGCAGTGGGTTCCACTCTGTGATCTCTTTCCACACTCCCAGAACGAAACTTATCACTGTCCACTCCCTGCTCTGACATACCAGCACCACATAGCCAGTGCCCACTCCTCAGTGATCTGGGACTTAGCTCCATGGGGTCCCACTTCTGAGTGACTGCAGTACCAAGAAGGCAGCGCCTCCTTCTCAGAGGTCTAGGTCCCAGCTCTAGAGGGCCCTCTTACTACATTTCTAAGTTCTAATAATAACCCCAACTTCTTTCCTTTGCTCCACCAACCACAGGTGGTAGATGCTTCCTGCAGTTACTATCTCTGTGTTACCTCAGTTTTCTCCTTTGCTTTTTCAGCCCTCCCATACCTATTCTATGGATTCCTTACATTAAATTCTATCTGTTAACCTAGTGTGGTTTCGATATTTTTATTGGATCCTGAATGATATAGCATACTAGATGACAAATGTTCTCTAAAACTCATATGAGGAGGTATAGGTACTTTAGCAGTACTGGAGCATAAATTATGAGAGTGAGTACAGCAAGAGATGAAGCTGTACAGGCAGAGAAGAGCCAGATGATGGGAGATTTGTTTGCCTTCTGAGAAGTTTATACTTCATTCCATAGGTAGTAGAGGTCCATCCAATAATTCTGAAGAGGGAAGTGGCGATCAGATTTGTTTGTTATCATAGAAATTCTGGTAGTGGGATACATTGGAATTCAGAGAGAACAGTAAAGAGACTATTGGAGCAGTAGGACTAAAGAAGAGAGAAACCAGTGATCTATTTTTTTGTCTTTATTTATTTTTATTATTATTATTGTACTTTAGATGAAGGTTTACAGAACACAGTAGTTTTATATTAAACAATTAGTACACATACTGTTTTGTGACATTGGTTACCAACCCCACACTGTGTCAACACTGTCACTTCTCGACTTTGGGTTCCCTATTACCAGCTTTCCTGTCCCCTTCTACCTTCTAATACTTGCCCCAGGGCTGGTGTGCCCCTTTAGTCTTGATTTGTTTTATGGGTCTGTCTAATCTTTGGCTGAAGGGTGAACCTCAGGAGTGAGTACATTACTAAGTTAAAAGGGTGTCCATATTTTGAATATAGAATAATAGGACCTGCTGACTCAATATGGGAAGGGAGAAGATGTTTAATAGAACTTTTATATAACAGATTTGGGTGACCAGACATTCATTCATCGAGAAAGGGGATACTGGAGGAAGGAGAAGACCTAAGAGGTTAAGATGAAATGATCAGTTTTGGACATGTGAAGTTTTCCCTGTTGTGGGACATCCTGGTGGAGTCTTCTGAGAGAGAGCTGAAGATTTAAATTAGTGAGTCTTTAGCTTATAAATAGCAGTAAGATAGCTAGTGGGATGATACAGAATAGATGTCGTACCACCCATCACTGAGGCCAGGGTGTGCTACGATGAAGTGACAACTGTGCAAGTCAATACCACAGGAGTAGAGCTAGGTCTAATCAGCCTTCCTAAGGCCTTGGGGAGAAGAAAGAGAAAAAGGGAAAGACATATATGAGCCAGGGGAGCCAACTCAGTGGATGAGAGCAAAGGGTAGGAGCAGGATTATTGGGAAAGAAGTCAGGTTTCAGGCATTGGAACAAGTGGAATGGAGCCAGGGCAAAGCTGAAAAATACTCACTGGATTTTGTAATTAGTGGGTAACTGTTGACCTTAGTGAATATAGATTAACAGGAGTAGGGGTGCAAAAGCCAGTAGGTAGAAGACTGAATGGTAAGGGAGCAAGTGAAGTTAACGGGGTTGACCTATGGCTTCTAGAAGAGAAGTTATGAAGGGAGGGAGAAAGTAAGGGTAGGGTAATTGGGGGCATTTTGTTTTGCTTCTTGTTTTCAGATGTGAGTGAAATTAAGCTTGTTTATATGCTGAGAAGGAATAGGTGAAGAGGAAGTTATTGAAGACATAAGAGAGGAAACTGTAGCAAAGTATGTGGATGGGATTGAGGTTCAGAACACAGAAAAACAGATTATTCTGGGCTGGAGGAGAGAGTTATTTTATTTTATTTTTGATGACAAAAGGGAAGAAGATAACGATGGAAAAAGAGGCAGGCAAATTTTGCAGCAAGGAGGTGTCAAGTATTTGAAGAGGTTCAAGTTTTGTAGCCTCATTTTCTCTGAAATTGCAGTCTTGGGTTGTAGATTAGCAGTGGGCAAGGTATAGAGATTGTAAGATTGTTGTGCAGAAGAAGAAAAAGAGGTAAGAAAGACAATAGAATAAGATTTTCATGGACTGATTAGAGCACAGCTGAGTCATTTTATGTGATTGTTGATTCCATGCTTCAGAGAAGAAAGGGTTAATATTGTGAGAGTAGAAGTTTTCAAAAATCAGCCAAGGGCGGTCTTAAAATTTTGTTTCAGTTCTTAGAAACAAATGTTAAGCTATGGATGAGTAGTTAAGGCCCCAAAGGAAACATAAACTTCATTCTTCCAGCTTATGCTGACATAGCATTCCCTTCCAAAAGAGTAAGTAGCCAATCTCAGGGCTGGCCCACGGCCTGCAAGGAGACCTGCTGTGGAAAGATCTAGCCAGATGTGAAATAGCTGGATCAGTCAGATCATTTCTCGTAACAATTTTAATTCAGAAACAGGAAGCAAGTTAGTACACTGACAGAGGAACAGAAGCTGGTAGGCCACAATGAGAGAGGTTGTGAGGGAGGAGGGACCAAAGTTATGAAGTTTAATTGAGGGATAAGCAGAGGCCACAAGGCTGGGAAGACAAGAGTAAGTGACAGTAGAGAGCAACAGGACGGGCAGACTGGAGATGAATTAATGGCAAAATACATGACTTCTTGTTGCTAACAGGACAAGAGAATGAGTTGTCACCCTTCCAGTTCTATTCTCTGTGATCTGGTGTTCTGTGGTTCTTGTCCTTAGATTTTATTCAAATGAAGGTCCTGTCTACCTTAGTCTTGTATATATCCTTACAATTATCCCCTATTACTTGAGCTATCTGGATGGAGACTTTATTCTACACATCCATAAGGATTGCTTAACATGAGTGTCATAAAAAAGGAGAGAACACATTGTAATATTAAAAGTAAACTTAATCTACTTCATGGATTTATTGATGAGTCTGTCCTGGTCAGAAAATTTGCTCTTTGAGCAGAAATTGTTTATAGTAATTAAATATTTGTGCCAAGATAGAATTGCTATACAATAAAATCCCTTTTCTGCCTTATATCCTCTTTCTTAAATGTGTGGGCTCCTATAAGAATATACTATCTGATTTCTGAATGAAGTAAGAATTCAATAAATTAGATCATTTGAGAGTTACCTAATCCGCAAACCTTTATAATGACCTTGACCCATGTCTTTTATAGAGGTCTCAGTTATGATCTGTTTTTTGTTTCCTTATTGCTAGCATAGTACCTTACATGACCGAAAATAAACATTGCTCTCACTTGTATTGTGTAATGCATCCATACTTTTATTTTATGAGTGTAGAGATTCATTGACAGCAAATAAACTCTTAATGGGTAGAAAATGAATACATCCATGCAACTAAAATTTGTTGAACTCCCGCCATAGGTACAAAACCTAAACCAAAACCAAACCAAACCCGTTGCTGTCGAGTCGATTCCAACTCATAGAGACCTTCTAGGACAGAGTATAACTGCTCCATAGGGTTTCCAAGGAGTGGCTGGTGAATTCAAACTGTCAACCTTTTGGTTAGCAGCTGAGCTCCTAACCACTATACCACCAGGGCTCCCCTTAGGTACTAGCCACCGTAAAATGAATGGCATGGTCTCTTCTCTCGAGTTGCTCATAATCCAATGGAAGAGACAAAAATGTGAAATAAGTTAAATATAATGTGACAAATGCTAGAATGCAGTTACGTGCAAAGTTCTAAAGCACATAGAGGAGGGAGTGAATAACTCTGAGATGATAGAAGATGGAGGAATAAAGCGTATTTCAATCCACCACACTATTGTTGGGCTTGACAGCGGAGTTTTGAGTTGCAAGATCTTGAAAAATGAGTAGGACTGTCCTGGACTTTGACCTGGCTGACAAAGACAAAAGAGGTAATATTGGGGAATGTGGGCGAGGAAGGTATATTAAACGACCAGGAAATGAATTGAAACTTATTACAAGCAGAGGGAATAACATCTTAAAAAACAGTGAAAAGCTGAAAGAACATTTGTATTCAGGGAAGTTGTTTGATATATACATCAGTTATCTATTGCCATAATAAATCTGTGTAACAAACCATCCTAAATCCAGCAGCTTAAACAACAGCCATTTATTGTTTCTTATGAATCTGTGGGCAGGCTAGGTGGTTTTGCTGATCTCAGCTGGGTTCATTCATGCATCTGATCAACTGGCCTGCAGCTGGGAAGTGGCTGGTCTAAGATGGCCTCAGCTGGGATGACTTGTCTCTGTTCTATGTGATCGTTCATTCTTAGTAAGGCTGGTCTGGGCTTGTTTTGATGGCAGAGGCAGGGTTCCAAGACAAAACAAAAGCACATAATGTTGCTTGCGGCCGATATGTGGAATCAGCACACTGGCACATTCTGTAGGACAAAATAATTCACAAGACTAGCCCACATTCAAGTAGTGGGGAAATAAGTAGGTGCTGCATAGTCATCTTGCAAACAGTGGGGAAGGGTGGAGAATTGGGGTCATTTTTGCTATGGATCCATGTCATTATGTAGGAATGGAAGGAGCATGTTTCAGAGTGGTGGGATGAGGCTGGGAAGTTATATAGGACCTTGTACATGGAGACGAGAAATGCTGACTGGTGGTTAAAGAGAGCCTTGGAAAGAATGGACGTGGAGCAGTGATAGGATCAGTTTCTCACTTTAGGAAAATAATTTTGGCCAACAATAGAGAGGATGGATTGGCGAGATCAGATCTTTTCCTTGTAAACAAATATCTGAGATGGAACTCTGCATAGTTATCTATTTATTTATATCTTATCTCATTCCAAAAAGGATACGATGTAACAAGTCTTCCATAGTTGCTATTAAAAATATATGTATTTATGCCTCATCTACTTCTAAAAAGAATTTGAAGCAGCTCTAGCTGAATTCTGCCCAAAGGCCATCTTGGAAGTATGTCATTTTCTGTCTTTACCCAGCAACTAGTAAATGAAGCCCCTGGAGCATCTAGCCAAAGAATATTCCTGGAGGTGAAATAAACAGAGGTGAATTTGGCTGTTTATAGACACATGTAAGCTCTTTATTTAGAACTCTGATTTCATGGTGGCTGAAGAAAAAGAAATGTATGGCAGCAGAGTGAGTTCAGAAAGAATATTTACAATTCCACTCGTCTTAGGAAACACTGCAATCACTTCTACTTAGCAGACACAAAAATAGGCTAGTAAAACTGATAGCCTGCCTGCAAAACAAAGCTGAATAACCAGAAAGGCCCTGTGGAGATCAAACAAATCACTGCCAAAGTTAAGGTTGCTTTTCAGCCTGTTGTTATGTTGGAACAGACTTGAGAAGGTCTGCATTGCTTTTTCTTTTACATCTGCATATAAAAGCAAAGTCGAGCACAAGTGAGAGTTCTCAGATTTTCATAGGGGGCTTCTCCTGAAACTCAATTAGTGTATGTATCTACATCTACATCTATATCTATATTTATATCCATTTCCATCTACAGGAGGGAAACTTCATTTCTTAAGTTCAGTGTTAGTCAATGTAATAAATCCTAAAGTTGCAGGATTTCACACCTTGATCCTGCCAGTTTCCTTGGCCTTACATACATTTATTGATGACTCATTGTGCAGCTCTGTGCTAAACAATGGGGCTACAGGGAAGAGTAAGATATAATCTTTGTTCTTGAGGAGAGCACCAAAAAAAAAAAAAAAAAAAATCAAACCTATTGCCGTCAAGTTGATTCCAACTCCTATAGAGACCCTATAGGACAGAGTAGAACTACCCCATAGGGTTTCCAAGGAGTGGCTGGTGGATTTGAACTGCCGACCTTTTGGTTAGCAGCCGAGCTCTTAACCACTGCAACACCAGGGCTCCTGGGGAGCTCACAGATAGACACAAAGTAAGGCAAATAGCTATATACCTTGTTAAGAGCTACTACCTGACTGTGAACAAAACGCTATGAGACTACAGGTAAGAGAGGAAAAGCCTTGGTCTCCCTATACTATTGCCCCTTTGCCTCAGAGTTCATGTTCTTGGGACAAAGGGCAGAACAGGAACACTGTTCTCACTTGCTACACACTAATATGTCCTGAATTCATTTAATCATGGATCTTCTGTTACCCAGATGATAGCTGGTAATGAACACTTTATGTCTTTCATCCAAAATGATCCAAGAAGAAAAAAAGATCTGAGAGAGCAGCCCTGAGATACAATTTAGTTGTTTTTCTCTCATTTACAAAGATGATATGAATGAATAGTGTAATATAAGTCCTTGTTTTCCCAGTACAACTTCAGTTTATGCCTGTTAACCCAGAGTATTTATCAATACCATCCTCTTCAGAAGAGTACTGGTTTGAGTGATAAATTATATGGTCATTGTACTAATAACAGATCCTTGGTAAAACCTGAGCAATCTAGCTGTTTTTTTTCCAGTAGTGATTCTTCTATATAGGTGTCAAGTTACCCATACTCTCTTGCACTATCCCTTTTTTGATCAGGGATATGAACTTTTATGGTGTCTAGGTTAAGAGGGTTATTTTTGGTTGTGCGATGAAGTTTTTCTCACAGCAAAGCTGAGTACTCTGTAGATCATGATGATGGGGACTCATCACGGCCCTCCACTAACCAAGAGGAAAACTGGCCCAGCTAACTGCTTGATAATTAGAACTTTGGCAAAGAGGAAGAGAAACAGTCTCTCAGAACATTTTGCATCAGAATGATAATTCACATACCAATCTTGAGTTTTCACCACCATGCTATTTTGATATTTGTGAATTTGTAAAATATGCTGCAAAAAAAAGTTTTAGGGAAAATTTTATAAGGCATTAGGACAAAATGTTTTCTGCTCCTTTTTTGGAGGGGGCTGGGAATGGAGCGATTTTGTTCTCTCTGGTTCTCTTTTCCTGTCACAAATCACGCATCTGTTTTTCTTTTAAATTGATGGCTCTTCGATGAACTATCCTTGGATACTTTACAAAGTTAATATGACTCAACCATTCTTTGGTTAGTAAATTTTTATGGTTTGGATTTCTATAGTAACTACTATTTTGGATGAGGCTAGTTTTGGTTCTGTTATTACATTAACTTCTGGAAAGACAGACTATGGTCTCTAGAGCCAAACAGACAGGTTTGAGTCCTTTCTTTGTCATTTTGTAGCTGTGTGACCTTGGCAAGTTACTTAGTTTTTGGACTTCAGGTCCATCATTTGTCATATGGCGATAATAGGGTCTCGCTTTTTATGCTATTGTGAGAATTATTACAGGGCTTTATATCGAGTAGATGCTCAACAAATGTTAATTTCTTTCTCTTTGCATACTACTAAATATCACTCCCAAACTTTGGAATGTTCCTGCTCTACAGCTCTAGGGATTATATCTTTACTCCCTAAAACTATTACAATAAGAAACTCTTTGAATATAAATATGCTTAAATACATAAATATTATTGGGGGAATGATACCACTGGTTCTCTAGGATTTAGATTTTTGAAACTCTTGCTAATTTAAATGAAGGTATTTACCTCTCACAAGGAAATAAACAACTGGTAAGCTGGTTTTAATTTGTACATACAAATTATTAAATTTAACATTTGTTAATTACTTAACTATAAAAAAAAATACCAAACCCGTTGCCATTGAGTTGGTTTCAACTCATAGTGACCCTATAGTACAGAGTAGAACAGCCCCATAGAGTTTCCAAGGAGTGGCTGGTGGATTCGAATTGTCAACCTTTTGGTTAGCAGCCAAACGCTTAACTACTGCGCCACTATAGTTCCCTAAAATTTGTTGAATAATTTTTCAAATATTTTTAAAAACACATAAAAAGACAGGTTGCTCTAGCAATAGAGAATCATGACCCTTGTAAAGATGATAGCAACTGACACCTCCTGGAAGAAACATAGTGTAGCATGTGAAGAAGGTTTAGAAGGGTAAACTTAGTATGTCCAAAAGGGGAAATTCTTTGGAGGACATATATCTATTATAAGCTGCTCATGATAGAAGGCAAATGCTTTTTTAAAATATCATTTACAGGAACAAATATGTCTTCTGCTGGTAGGACACATCCTCCATAGTAAACACAGTGGAAAGATATTTGATGAGGTCTGGACAAGGGTCAAATATGCACGGAAGTGTTGGAGATGGAAGAGCAGCACACAAGAAACAGTGGGATGTTTAACATGGGGTGGAAAAGCAGGTGCCACATGCCAAAGGGAGGCTTTGAAGGGGGAAATAGATGGTGATACAAATTTAAACAGGGAAAGAATATCTAGGGAAATGTCTTCTTGTTATATGCACAAATATCACCTTTGCAACAAAGCAAATGACCACCCACTGTAAAATTTTGCTCTCTCTCGCCTCTGTATTCTCTATCACTTTCACTGTTACTTTTTTCTCCAAAGCGCTAATCACATTCGCATATGCTATACACTTTATTTTTCCATTTTATTTGTTGTCTATCTCCCCTCTCTAGAATGTAAGCTCTATGAGGGCAGGTATGTTGTCCATTTTTTCTTTTGTTTGCTTTTGTATGCCTGGCATATATAGTAGATAAGCAATAAAAATTTCTTGAATGAATGAATGTTCACATGAATCAGCTATCTTAGAATGAAAAGACTGGTATCTTCTAGAAGTGAATAATGCATATTATGTTAATCCCATCCAACAAATCTATAAAGTTACACACTTACACGCATAAAAACTGGCAGAGTGTGAAGTGGATGGAAGATCTCCAAAGACTGAAAACACTCACTCTGAAATATACTTAGAAAAAGCTTCCTTAGAGTGAATCTTTTGCTAAGTTGTGATTTGTTTGGGGGCATTTAGTTGTTTTTGTCTGGTAGTTAGTTTTTCTTTCCAGTTGTAAATATTACTGATACTGCGCATGTCTGTCTGCATTTGATGTATACAAAAATGGCAGTAAGCATGCCCCAGAGGAACAAAAGCCCAGGCATGATTTTAGCCTTCAGGAAGGATCTAAGAGGAGAGCATAAATACTGGCAATAAAGTTAAATACAGAGGAAGAGACTCACAAAAAGCCATAGAGTTGAAAGTGCCATAGAGTCAGGAAAAACAATTCCCACCTCCATCCCACCCCCATTCTTCTGCAATGGGACAGAATAGTGAAAAGCGCCTGATCATGAATGTTAGTAAAACCATATTCGCAGATGGCATGATCTTATATTAAAAAAATCCTAAAGAATCCACAAAGAGCTAATAAACAAATTCAGCAAAGTTGCAGGATAAACGAGTAATGTTAAAAAATCAGTTGTATTTCTGTATATTAGCAATGAACAATTTGAAAACAAGATAAAACAATTCCGTTTACAATTGCATCAAAATAACTAAAATAATTATGAATAAAAATTTAACCAAGAAGGTATGCAAGATTTGTGCATTGAAGACTATAAAGCATTTTTGAAAGAAATTATAGAAGACCTGAATAAATAGAAAGATATCCCATGTTCATGAGTTAGAAAACTTAACATTGTTAAGATGGCAATACTCCCCAAATTGATGCATAGATTCAATGCAATCTCTATTAAAATTCTGACTGCCTTTTTTTTTTTGCAAAAATGGACAAGATGATCCTAATTGCATGGAATCACAAGGGAATCTGAAGAGTCAAAACAATCTTGAAAAAGAGGAACAAACTTGGAGAACTCATATTTCCCAATTTCAAAACTTACTATAAAGCTACAGCAATCAAGACATAAGCATAAGGATAGACATACAAATCAAAAGACTAGAATTGAAAGTCTAGAAATAAGCCTTCACATTTACAGTCAATTCATTTTTAACAATGGTGTCAAGACCATTCAATTGGGAAATAATCATTTCAATAAACGGGACTGGGACAACTGGATACTTATATGCGAAAGAATGACATCAGACTCATACCTCACACTGCATATAAAAGTTAAATTAAAACTGTTCTAAGACCTAAATTTAATAGTTAAAATTAGAAAACTCTTGGAAGAAAACATAGGTGTAAGCCTTTGTGACCTTGTATTAGGCAATGGTTTCTTAGATATATCTGATACCAAAAGTGCAAGCCACAACAACAAAAATAAGTAAATAAATTGGACTTCATCAAACTTTAAAAAAATTCTGTGCTTCAAAGGACGCCATCAGGAATGTTAAAAGACAACCCAAAGAATAGGAGACAATATTTGCAAAACATATATCTGATAAGGGACTAGTATCCAGAATATATAAAGAACTCTTACAATACAACAATAAAAAGACAACCTAATTTAAAAACGTGCCAAAAAACAAAGCATTTGAATAGACATTTCCCACCAAAAGATATATAAATGCCCAATAAGTATAAGAAAAGAAGTACAGCATTAGTCTTTAGGGAAATATAAATTAAAACAACAATAAGATATTCCTTCACACCCACTAGGATTCCTATTATCAAAAAAATGGAAGATAACAAGGATTGGTGAGGATGTGGAGAAATTGGAATCCTTTTACACTGCTGGTGGGAATATATAATTGCTTGGAAAACAATTTCTCAAAAGGTTAAACATAGAATTACTGTATAACCCAGCTATTTCACTTCTAGATATATAACCAAGAGAGCTGAAAACAGATGTTCAAACAGAAACTTGTACATTAATGCTCACAGCATCATTATTTCTGGTAGCCAAAAAACAAACCAAATGTCTATCATTTGATCATTGGATAAATAAGTCACGGTAAATTCATACAATGGAATGTTATTTTGCAATAAAAAGAAATGAAGTACTGATATATATGCTGCAACATGGACTAACTTAACTTTGAACACATTATGCTAAGTGAAAGAAGCGAATCACAAAAGACCACATATTATATGAGTCCATTTATGTGAAATGTCCAGAACAAACAAATCTATAGTGATAGTAAGTATATTAGTGTTTGCCTAGGGCTGAGGGGTTAAGAGGAATTGGGGAGTGACTGCTAATGGGTATGAAGTTTCTTTCTGGGATGATGAAATGTTCAAAATTAAATATTGGTGGTAATTGTACAAATCTGAGAATACACTAAAAGCCACTATAGTGCACACTTTAAAAGGGTAACTTTTGTGATATGTGAATTATATCTCAATGAAAAAAGAGGAGATGAAGTGATTGTAGTGATTGTATGGAGCCAGCAATGGATCATTTAAGAATAAATAATACTTAACTAACCTCGTTTATTTACCATTTATTAATTAGTGAATAGAAAAATAGATCAGAGAAATGGCATAGGCATAAACAACATTTCTTTACTTAAATAATTTGATGCAGACATTGTTCATTTATTTATTCAGTAATTCATCATTTTTTGCAATGTACTAAGAATATGCCTAAATTATGATGCCCATTGCACATATAGAGATCAATATGACATAGTTTCTCAAGAAACTAGCCTACTAATCAAAAACTATTTTCTAAGTTAGGAAGGAGATGCTCAGAGAGGTTAAATAATTGACCTGAGGTCACACAGCTAGTCGGTAACAAAGCAAGGATTTGAACCTAGATATATTTGGCTATAAATTCCATGCTGTTCCATTATATTACACTTTCAACAGCAGCATACTGTGGGTAAGAATAAGAGCTAGGTGATGGTGTATTTAGGGAAATTCATAGAGGGTTGAGTAGCTGTATACAGAGAATGTTAATTCATGGACTGATCTCAACTTGGAGTGGTGGGGGGAAGGCGTCCGCAGCTTTGTCCCAAGCTTCTGCCCATGACTAAATCCTATTTGATAGTTTTATCAACAACATAAATGAAGACACAGAAGGCAGGCTGACCACATTTGTTGACACAAAGCTGGAAGTGATAGTTAATATGCTCAGAGAAAGAATCTGGATTCAGAAAGAACTCATCAGACAAACTATGGGCTGAAATTAATACAGGATGCAGGGAGGCCTGGCTTAACAGGAATTCACATGAAAAAGACTTGGATATTTTAATTGACAGCAAGCTCAATATGAGCCAAAGGTGTGAGCCAAAAAAGATAAGGTATTCTTATCCTGCATTAAAAGAAATATAGTGTTCAGGAAAAGGAATCTAATTGCACTTCTGGTCACTGCTCCAGTCAGACAATTTCTGAAGTAGTTTGTTCAGTCTGGGAAAGCTATTGTTAAGAACAATATTAACAAACTGGAGTGTGTTCAGAGGAGAGAGACCAGAAGAGTAAAATTATTTTATGTGAAGAACTGGGAATGTTTAGCTTGGAACAAGTAGACTTGGATAGTGCAGTGGGAGGTGAGAGAAGGGAAGAAAGATAGCTATTTTAAAGAGATGTCTTATGACTGATGGTTTAATATAATTCTATTCACTCTAAAGAACAGAACTAGGACCCACGTGAGATAGGGAGGAAGATTTTTGCTCAGTGGATTATTTTTGAATAATTGGAGTTGTAGAAAATGAAATAATCTACCTTTTAATTTAATTTTGAGCAATTGCATATGGAAACATTCAAAAAGAATTTTATAAATAATTTAGAAGAGATTTCTAGAACTGGATTGAAGGTTGGGCTCAACCTACCAGGTCAATTAGAACTCAAAGAGTCAATAACAATGATAATAATTATTATGATGATGATGTTAGCTAACATTTATTGAGAAAGATACTATTGTCAATATTCTACATGCACTATCATATTTATCCCTTATAAAACTTTAACAAAGTATTTTATTATCCCCTTTTTATAGATAAGGAAACTGAGGTCTTATAGAGTTTGAGTGGGTAACTTTCCCAAGGACACACAGCTTATGAGTGGTAGAGCTAGCACCTGAACTCGGGGTGTTCTGATTTCAGAGTCTCAGCTCTTAATTGGTCTTCTAAGAAAATAAGAAATTTTAAATTTTAATCTCCTGCACAAACTTTAATGAAAATGGCTCAAAACTCTGTCAAAGACTATACCATTTAGTGTGTTCTAATAGATTAACTGTTGTTGTGAGATAATTTGGTTCATATTCTACCTGTTGTGAGTGAGTACATACTGAGAGGTGTTGTATTGTTAGACATCTGAATAATTCAAGGTCAGCAGAAACTCTTATCTTTGTGGAGAGTAAATGCCTGTCAAATGGAATTTCAGTATCCTCACGTTCAGTGTTTAAAAAAGCAAACAGCTTAGCTCATATTTTCATTCTTGGATTATTTTAAATGAGACAGTGCCAGAGTACAGAGAAGCAGATAGCTTGGTTTCAGATTTTCATTCCTGAATTGAGATTTCAATATGTATGCCATGCTAGCAGATGCTTACCAAAGAATGGGACTAGTACAGGATGGAAATTACCATATTTACTCTTGGGTTAGGCAGATGAATTTCTGCAACTTGCATGGTGATTTTATTTTCCTAAAGTGAACCAGTGACTAATAGGTGATATCTGATACATTGTTTAGAAAAATATCTGTTTAACTTCAATTTGTAAACTCCACCACAAAGTTTAAGTTTAAATGGAAAAAGGGATGGGCTGTAGTATTTTGCTTCAATAAATTCTTGCCTGGTTCAGAAAAACTTTGGGGTGGTCAAATCTGAAATTAATTATTAATTCATTCTAGAAAATAACCAAATGAAATAACTATACAATTTGATAAATGATGCATATAACGCTGTCATGAAAATTAACAGAGGGAATCTACTTAGATGAGATGGTCAAGGAAGGCTACTCTAAGTTGGTGACTTTTAAGCTGAGTGCTGAACAATGGGAAAGAACCTGCCACAGGCAGAACTCAGAGCTGAGGGAAGAGTACACTAGACAGAAGATACAGTGAGCTCAAAGGCCCTGAGGCTGGTAGGAGTTTATTCTAGTGCATTCTAGGCACACACAGATCTGCAGAGAACTTTAGGGTTGCAATAGACCAGATGAGAGATGTCTATACCTTGGACTAGGGTGATAGCAATGAAAATAAAGAAAAGTGGATAAATTTGAGACATATTTTGGAAGTAGAGATTAGGCACTGGAATGGAATATATATATTATCCTAGGTGCATCAAACGTGCTTACAAATAGCTCTCAAATACCTATTCTAGTTATATAGAATACCAAGAAGGCTTCTTGCCTTCCAAGGTATTTATTAAATGCCTACCTTTATGTCAAGCACTAGGCTAGGTATTGAGCAAAACAGTCCTGGTTTATGCCTTCATGAATTTTCCATTTGATTGGGTGCTAGTTAACCCTGGAAAGAATTTTATTTAGTTAACATTTTTATTATGTTTTTAATATTTATCGAATACTTATTAAATATCAGGTAGAATACTAAGCATTTTAGATGTGTTATCTTAATTAATCTTAGAACAAACATAACCCCATTCTACTAATGAGGAAGCTGAAGTTTAGAGAAGTTACTGACCCTAAGTAAGTGGCAGAGCTGGACTTGGCACCCAGGTCTCTGTGGCTCAGAGTTCCAGCTTTAATGACAAGGCTTCGTGGTCTCCCTAATTCTGTTCTAAAACGAACAAACTAACTAAATGCATAAATAAAAGCAAACAAAAATTTGCTCTAGCATCAGCCATTTCTTGCTAGAGGTGAACCTGAGGTCCTACTTTAATGGGGATGGAGCTGAAGTACTTTATACCTCTTTTTCTCAGGGTGCACTGATCTACATGCATTTTAGATATATTTTAAGAGGATCCATAAGATGAAGATCACCTTGGGCAATACCAATGACATTAGTTAACCTGAACCTCTAGCTAATAACCACTCCCCATCTCATTATGTGGAGAGAAGCAAGGCATTTTTCTACATTTCCACTGTTTTGTTTTAATGGTACCAAACCAAAAAGCAAACCCATTGCCATCAAGTCCCACTCATAGTGACTCTAAAGGACAAAGGAGAACTGCTCCATAGGGTTTCCAAGCAGTGGCTGGTGGATTCGAACTGCCGACCTTTTGGTTAGCAGCCAAGCTCTTAGCCATTGGGCCACCAGGGCTCTGTTTTAATGGTAACCACATTGAAATGTAGAACTGAGTTTTGTTTCTTGTTTTTTCCTCCTTGTGCAGCCATACAAATTTCACTAATGGAACTATGAACTCTGTTTGAGATGTGTAGCTTGATTATGTGAAGAAAATGTTCCCTGACAATGCCAATTATTATTCTCTGCCTGCTCTCTGCCTCCACTTCTACTCCATTTCCCACATAGCAGCCAGAGTGATCTTTAACAGCAAATTAGATCATGTCCCTCTTCAGAATTAAACTCTCTGAACAACTTGCCAGTACACCAAAATAAGATATCAACTCTTTACTGTGACCTCCAAAGCCCTACATTGTCCCTTGCCACCCTTCCAACCTCATCTTATACCTCCCTCTCCCTGGATGACTACACCCCAGACGTAACGTTCTTGGAGTTCCCTCCCTCCACCGGAAATGCTCTTCCTTGTAGTCTTCAAATGGTTGATGACTTTCTATGCTTTAGCTCTTTTATTTAAACTCTCCAGAAAGGCCTTCCATAGTCATAATAGCTAAAGAAGATTCCTCTCCTCCTCTCTCACCAGGAGATTTATTCTCTTAGTCTTTCATTTTTCATCCTAGCATATATCATAAGCTACAGTGGTTATTGTCTGTCTACTTGCTTGCTTCTTGTCAGTACCACTCAACTAGATAATGAAGAGTACTTTCTCTCTTTATCCTTGATAGATCACCAGTGCCCAGAACAGAGCTTGGCACACAGAAGGCACTAAATGTGTCGAGTACCTGAATAAATGATATTTTTTCCAATACCTTCCTTAGACATATTTAAAGACCTATCAGGTGTTGCTAAATTATCTTTCATGACCCAATTATTTTTTCCTTTTAATTTTTTGTTGGTACTATGTGTTTTCAGTAATGGAGGGCATGCTGAATCATTGAGTGTATCTCAATTTTTGGTAGGTGATATTGTTTTTGTTTTCTGCCTCATTCCACAAATTGTACACTTGGAGTCCAGAGGTATATATGTGCATCCCTCATGAACACAAATTCTACCCCCAGAGTCCAGAGGTATATATGTATATCAAATAAAATTTTTTAAAGTTCATGTTTTTCCTACCAAAACTTCAATGATTCAACACCACCTCATACAATACCCAGTAAAAATAGTAATTTGCAGCACACACCTTTCCATTTCAAACTGTTACATAGGGCTGTGTCTACTGGCAGTGTGTACTGTCAGTGGGATAGGAACTTCCCCATGAACCCCAGAGGTACAAAAAGTAAGTGGTAGCTATGTATACTGCTGGTCCTGAAAGGGTTATTCTTCCATTTGGAATTCATGGGACTTAGTGTGTCAAGTGTAGTTGTAGGAACTTCAGAAGTGATAGTTACTATCATTAGTCACCTGTATCGCAGGCAGTAGTAGAGTGCTGGACCAGTCACTGAACAAAATAAATCCACTTCTTCACTTCATGACTTCAAAATTATTGAATGGAATAGAGTTACCTCAGAAGTTTCTGTCAGTTGTCAAGGAAATCATTTCTAGGAGACTGAGAACTGTGCTAAGATTTGTGACATCATTTATCTATGTCTGTAGCAAAACCTAAATTGCAGATATATGCTCAAGTCAAAGCATACTAAATTTATTAAATAAATTACTGTAATTTATATTTTCTATGCAATTCAATGCTAGAGTTTCTGGACTTTTTTTCTTAAACTCTATTGTTGCTTAAAAAAAACAATGAAATTACAGGGCAAATGATGAGCAATTCTTTCTAGTTTACCACTGTCAAAGACAGCTCTTTCTTAATTCCCTTAAATAAATGTGACCTTAAAAAAAATTTCAACAGTGAAAATGTGAAGAAATGGTTATTCTTGAATCAGAACTGATGGACACAATTTTTTATTCACTTTTGGGATCGTGCTGCTTTTAATTATGGCAAAATCTGTACAATATCAGACACACTTGGCTGCCATTTGTTTCTCTCATCACTTTGTCCCAGACGAGACAGTGTTGCTAGTTGCAATCTGAGTACCCAGCTTGGGTCAACAATGCCCCTTGCTCAACCTCTCAATCAAATATCAATGTGGGAAGTCTGGGACTTAGGCCAAAGATGAAAAGATCTGCCCAGCTGTTCCTCTCAAGCTCAGTCCTGATCCCTGTGTGAAAAAAGAATACCTTAGAAAAGTAATTGTGAGTCTGAATACAATGATTGCCAAACAAAGAATCTATCCCTGTTTATTTTGGAAGAGACATGTGCATCAATCTGGCTGTGAGCAAGGTGTTCATACAAGTGCTTCTGCCCAACAGGGGCTGTGAGACTCATCCATCTCATTCAAATGGAGATTTCTCTGTGTGAATTATTTGTCTTCTCTTCCCCTTCCTTGGCCCCTTCTGAAAAGAAGAATGTCTTTAACGTCAGTAATAAATTATTACTACTGAGAATGAAACTAAAAACCAAAACTCTGGTCAGAATGACCACTCTTGAGGATTCAAGCTATGAAACTGCAGAGGGATAAACTGTCCTAAGAGTTAATGTCAGTGGAAAGTAGGAGTTAATGTCAGTGGAAAGTAGGAGTTTAATGAGGGATTAATAGGGAGGGCAGCAGGATAGATCTTCTCCACGCAGGAGCAGGACACTCTCGGTCTCTGCATCATTTTATTCGCCAACAGACCCCCAACTTTCCCAGTGGTTCTTGTCTGTCCTTATGTATCAAATCTAGAATGAAACTTTCTTGGCCCTGAAGTGTGGGTATGCTTTCCAATTTTTTCATGTTATTGACATTTATAAATATGAACCAACAATGATAAGGTGCTCTAGTCTAAAGAGTGAGACAACAGGTGCTTTCATTGCCCTGAGAAAGATTCTCTGGGTGTTCCAAGCTTTGAATTCACCTTTATATGGCATACAAGTGCTTTTCATACAGTTACACTCCATTTTCGGTAGGATATTTTGAAAAAAATAAAATAGTAAATACCAGCTCTGACTTCTATTAAGAATTATTGTGTCACAAGAGTAAAACATATTAGATTCTACAAAATAATTTACTTAGTGTAAAATCTAAATTCCTCAAAGTCTTTTGAATTCACATGATACTTTTGATGTCGTGAAGAAAAATACATTTTACCCCTAAGGAAGAAATCTGTCTTGGAAGAAGTACAACCAGTATGCTCCTTAGAAGCAAAGATGGTGAGACCACATCTCACATATTTTGGACATGTTATCAGGAGGGATCAGTCCCTGGAGAAGTATATCATGCTTGGCAAATTAGAGGGTCATCAAAAAAGAGGAAGAACCTCAGTGAGATGGATTGACACAGTGGCTGCAACAGTGGGCTCAGGCATATCAATGATTGTGAGGATGACCCAGGACTGGGCAGTGCTTCGTTCTGTTGTACATAGGGTCACTATGAGTTGGAACTGAATCAACTGCACCTAACAACAACAACTCAAATATGGAACTATAATTCCAAAGTTATTAGTTCTAGTTACACACTGAATTGGCTCCAGGAAAATACTTATTCTAGCATGTAACAAAAACACAATTGTTTTAGATATCAATATTTATATTGATCTCTTTCAACATTTTTGGTTTTATAGGATTTCATACAATTAGCTAGTCATATTGTATTATTCCTTTCAAGGTTACAGAGAAAGAAAATGATATACTTTGTCATGGGGAGAGGTTGAGCTGGCATTTCCGAAAGGATATATTTTAAAATTGTATTTAAAATATTCCTGTGCAAAAACAAGATGTATGGTTCATATATCAGAGCACAAAAAAGCAGATAGCTCAGTGCAACAATTTACTCCAAATTGGAGTTTCTCTTTCCTATTTTTATGTTTCATATAAATGAGTACATATTATAACCACCTAAAGACTACGTAGCTTACCATATTGCCTTCCATAATTGCATGTTTTTTATAATGATACTTGTCAACTAAGGGAGTTTCTAGTTTGAGAAAAATTACTTAGAAATTTTATACTAGTTTTAAGTTACTTAAGTACCGAAGGCCAATATGTAGGCCAGTATATACTTGCAGGATTTCAGTTGACTGTACTTTATAGGAGCAATTAATGTTATATTACAGTAAATAATTAATTAATTTTTTTCCTAAAATATTACAAATCAAGAAGATGGATTACCATAACCATAACCCACTGCTGTTGAGTAGATTCCTATAGGACAGAGTAGGACTGTCCCATAGGGTTTCCAAGGAGCGGTTGGTGGATTCGAACTGACAATCTTTTGGTTAGCAGCCAGGTTCTTAACACTGAGCCAACAGAGCTCCAGAAGATGGTTTAGGTTGAGTAGAATAAACCAAGAAACATTATAAAGTAATATCTGAACAAAAAATATATCTTTTTACAATGCCAAGGTGTTCCTCACTATTTAAAGGCATAATCAGAAATGCCCAAATATCTTTTTCTAAAGAAAACAGATAACAAGTAATGATAGTCTCAGGCTATGATGCATGCTGATATACTACTGATGAGATTTTTAAAAAGCAGTGTGTCACAGTTTCACTGACAGCATTTTTTTTTCTTAGTGGTACATAAAATAATAGTGCATCTTAGGATCAGTGGCATCTACATTTGAGGAACTACAGCTATTAAACAGCATTACTATAGAAGGAAATTTTACCCTTAAAATACTGTGAATTGTGCATATTATACCAATATATTAAAACTTTTTTCTATAAATAATTTTTTTTTTAAATTGTACTTCAGGTGAAGGTTTACAGAACAAATAGATTCTCATTAAACAGTTAGTACACATGTTGTCCTATGACAATGGTTAACAACCTCACAACACATCAACACAACCTTGGGTTCCCTATCACCAGCTCTCCTGTCCCCTTCTGCCTTCTAGTCCTTGTCCCTGGACTGCTGTGCCTCATTAGTACCATTTGGTTTTATGGGGCTGTCCACTCCCCGGCTGAACAGTGAACCTCGGAGGTGACTTCACCACTGAGCTAAAAGGGTGTCTGGGGGCCATACTCTCGGGGTTTCTCCAGTCTCCTTTAGGCCAGTAAATCTGGTCTTTTTTTGCAAGTTAGAATTTTGTTCTACATCCTTCTCCAGCTCTGTCCAGAACCCTCTGTTGTGATCCCGGTCAGTGCAGTCAGTGGTGGTAGCCAGGCACTATCCAGCTGTACTGGACTCAGTCTGGTGGATGCCTTGGTAACTGTGGTCCATTAGTCCTTCAGACTAATCTTTTCCTTGTATCCTGTTCTCTTCACTCTCCCTTGCTCCCGAAGGGATGAGACCAGTGGAGTATCTTAGATGGCTGCTCACAGGGTTTTAAGACCCCAGCTGCTACTTACCAGGGTACAATGTAGAACATTGTCTTTATAAACTGTGTTACGCCAATTGAGCTAGATGTTCCCGAGACCATGGTCCCCACAGCCCTCTGCCCAGCAATTCAGTCCCTCAGGGACTTTGGAAGTGTCTATGGAGCATCCATGACCTTTCCTTGTGCAAGTTGTGCTGGCTTCCCCAGTATTGTGTACTGTCTCACCCTTCACCCAAGATACCACTCATCTATTGCCTATTTAGTGTTTCCCTCCCACCTGTCCCATCCCTGGTAACCAACAAAGACTGTTACTTTTGATGTGTGAACTTTGTCATGGGTTTTTACAATAGAGGTCTCATACAATATTTGTCCTTTTGTGATTGACTTATTTCATGCAGCATAATGTCCTCCAGTTTCATCCATGTTATGAGATGCTTCACAGATTCATCATTGTTCTTTCTCATTGCACAGTACTCCAGTGTGTGTATATACCATAGTTTGTTTATCCATTCATCTGTTGATGGGCATCTAGGTTGTTTCCATCTTTTTAAAATGTTTTAAAGAATAGATTATTTGAATTTCATTACTTATTTGGAATAAATAAGATAAAATAGTTGTGTGTTGTATTCCACTAATTTAAAGACTTCTATTAGTCTTTATTAGGGGCTCTGGTGGCACAATGGTTAAACCCTTGGCTGCTAACTGAAAGGTTGACAGTTTGAACCCACCAGCCACTTTTCAGGAAAAAGATGTGGCAGTCTGCTTTCATAAAAATTACAAAGTTGGAAACCCTATGGGGTAGTTCTATTCTGTCCTATAGAGTTGAAATGAATTGGAATTAACACGACAGCAGTGGGTTTTTCATTAGTCTTTATTACTTAACAATTAACTGTTGCTGTTGAGTCAATTCTGACTCACGGTGACCCCATGTGTTAGGGTAGACCTGCTCCATGGAGCTTTCTCAGCTATGAGCAATTCTATTCTGTAACACATGGGATTGTCATGAGTTGGAATTGACTCAACAGCAATCAATAACAACAACAATCTTTATGGAAGTAGATCACCTGGCATTTCTTCCATAGTGCTGCTGGGTGGGTTCAAACTGTTAAACTTCAGTTTAGCTGTTGTTAGGTGTCATCAAGTTGGTTCCAACTCATAGTGATCTTATGTGCAACAGAACGAAATAGTGCCCCGTCCTGTGCCATCCTGATAATCATTGTTATCTTGAGCCCATTATTGTAGCCACTGTGTCAACCCATCTCGTTGAGGGTCTGCTGCTTTTTTGCTGACCCTCTTACTTTACCAAGCATGATGTCCTTCTCCAGGGACTGATCCCTCTTGATAACATGTCCAAAGTATGAGACGAGGTCTTGACATCCTTACTTCTAAGGAGCATTCTGGCTGTACTTATTCGTTCTTTTAGCAGTCCATGGTATATTCAGTATTCTTCCCCAACACAATTCAAAGGCATCCATTCTTTTTCAGTCTTCCTTATTCGTTGTCCAGCTTTCACATGCATATGAGGCGATTGAAAATACCATGGCTTGAGTCAGGTGTACCTTAGTCTTAAAGGTAACATCTTTGCCTTTTAACACTTTAAAGAGGCCTTTTGCAGCAGATTTGCCCAATGCAATGTGTCTTTTGATTTCTTGACTGCTGCTTCTATGAGTGTTGATTGTGGATCCAAGTAAAATGAAATCCTTGACAACTTCAATCTTTTCTCCATTTACTATGGTGTTACTTATTTGTCCATTTGTGAGGATTTTTGTTTTCTTTATGTTGAGGTGTAATCCATACTGAAGGCTGTGGTCTTTGATCTTCAACAGTAAGTGCTTCAGGTCCTCTTCACTTTCAGCAAGCAACGTAGCGTCATCTCCATATCGCAGGCTGTTAATGAGTCTTCCTCCAATCCTAATGTCCCATTCTTCTTCATATAGTCCAGTTTCTCTGATTATTTTCTCAGCAGGCAGGCTGGATAAGTATGGTGAAAAGATACAACCCTGACGCACACTTTTCCTGACTTTAAACCACACAGTATCCCCTTGTTCTGTTCCAATGACTGCCTCTTGATCTATGTACAGGTTCCACACGAGCACAATTAAGTGTTCTGGAATTCCTGTTCTTCGCAATGTTATCCATAATTTTTTATGATCCACACAGTTGAATGCCTTTGCATAGTCAATAAAACACAGGTAAATATCTTTTTGGTATTCTCTGCTTTCAGCCAGGATCTATCTGATATCAACAATGATATCCCTGGTTCCACATCCTCTTCTGAATCCAGCTTGAATTTCTGGCAGTTCCCTGGTGAGGTACTGCTGCAGCTGCTTTTGAATGATCTTCAGCAAAATTTTACTTGCATGTGATATTAATGATATTATTCGATAATTTACGTATTCGGTTGGATCACCTTTCTTTGGAATAGGCATAAATATGGATCTCTTCATGTTGGTTGGCCAGGTAGCTGTCTTCCAAATTTTTTGACACAGATGAGTGAGCACTTCCAGTGCTGCATCCGTTTGTTGAAACATCTCAATTGGTATTCCATCGATTCCTGGAGCTTTGTTTTTTGTCAATGCCTTCAGTGCAGCTTGGACCTCTTTCTTCAGTACCATCAGTTCCTGATCATATGTTACCTCCTGAAATGGTTGAACGTAGACCAATTCTTTTTGGTATAGTGACTCTGTGTATTCCTTCCACCTTCTTTTGATGCTTCCTGTGTTGTCTAATATTTTACCCGTAGAACCTTTCAGTATTGCAGCTCGAGGATTTAGTTTTCTCTTCAGTTCTTTCAGCTTGAGAAATGCCAAGCATGTTCTTTCCTTTGGGTTTCTATCATCAGGTCCTCGCACAAGTCATTATAATACTTTACTTTGTCTTCTGGAGCTGCCCTTTGAAATCTTCCATTCAGCTCTTTTATTTCATCATTTCTTCCTTTTGCTTCAGCTAGTCAACATTCAAGAGCAAGTTTCAAAGTCTCTTCTGACATCCATTTTGGTCTTTTCTTTCTTTCATGTCTTTTTAATGATCTCTTCCTCTCTTCATGTATGATGTCTTTGATGTCATTCCACAACTTGTCTGGTCTTCAGTCATTAGTGTTCAATGCATCAAATCTATCCTTGAGATGGTCTCTAAATTCAGATAAGATATACTCAAGGTCATACTTTGTCTCTAGTGTGCTTGTTCTAATTTTCTTCAGCTTCAACTTGAACTTGCATATGAGTTAATTGATGGTCTGTTCCACAGGCAGCCCCTGGCCTTGTTCTGACTGACGATATTGAGCTTTCCCATGGTCTCTTTCCACAGATGTAGTTGACTTGATTCCTGAGTACTCCATCTGGCAAGGTCCACATGTATAGTTGTTGTTTATGTTGTTTAGTAGTTGAGTACAAATCGCCAGGGACTTTCACTATTACTTAGTGTTGGAAGAATAAAGAATTACTTAGTGACTTTAAAAGGCTATACAAATTCAAACAATAAATGCAGGTATTTTTGTGCTCTGTTACTTGGAAAATTCATGAAAGACAATCTCTAGTGTCTCATGATGTCTTTAAGATGCAATGATTTTAGGTTCACCTGATTGTGTCTTGCAAAATAGCAGTTACAATTTTTTAAATGACTCTATGTATTGTTCCTTGCATGAAAACTTCTCAGCTCTTAAATATTTATTCAATTAAATTTGTAAAAGTAAAAATAATGAAAAATACAAAATGTTAATTTCCAAGTGCTTTCACACATCTGATGTATGAAGAAAAACACACTTTACTGCAGCTAATTCAAATATGAAGAAACAATACTAACTGACCAAGGTGTCCAGGAGGCTATTATTATGTATTCTGATAGGTTATGTAACCAGCCTATGGTAACAAACCTTTGCAAGAAGAGACAGAAAAGGAATCCAGATCTTTCTAGCTCCAATAGAAATGAAGTTGGTGCTTGATTTTTCCTAGGGAAGCAAAATAATTTACATCACACTGGATGTGGGAAACAGCCTCCACCCTTCCTTCTGAAAAAATTAAAAAAAGAGTTAATGCAACTTTCAACAGTGGCTTGGCCTTGAAATAGAGTAAGTAGCAGCAGGGAGGAAGAGAAAGCAGGTCTAATTGAGAACTGATTTTATGGATGAATAACTTTTCAGTGTGAAATCTTACTTAAACACTATTCAGTCTACATAACTATTGATATAACCAGTTTAGCTTTACCAGGTATAGAAGAGGGAAAGAACAATTGAACCCAAGGGAATGGTGTGTGAAAAGGCACAGAGGTGGGACAGAATAAAGTCTACTATGGGAAGAGAAAAGGATGCTCTGTTGCTGAAGCAAAGGGTGGACGATTTGGGGGAGAAAGGCTGGGATGAGGCTGAAAAGCTGGTGAGGTTGTCTCGTGGTGACCCCTGAAAGCCATTTAGACAATTTTGAATTTCACTTATAAAAACCCATTTATCAAAAAATATGCCAAAGAAGTTTTAAGCCTTGTAGAAATGATATTGTTTTTAGTTCTCATTGCAGTGCTATGAGTTTCAATTAATTTTGGTCTTAGTCATTAACACGATTAATGTTTTTGTTGCCTAATTGTTCACATGTGATTTAAAAAAAAGTTTACTTTGACTGTCACTGTGGGAAGAATCAACTGGTGGTTAGGTTGAGCAGCTCAAAGCAGTTGAAGGAAAGGGTGAATTTTATCTCAGACAAGCAGAGTGTGTCCTTCATCTAAGTGATGTCTGCGGATTAGCACCTATACCTTTCGACATGCACAGAAAGTGTTGTTTATGGCCAACAAGGTACAAGGACTATTTAGGGTAGGTTATTGCCCAGAGAGAAATCAGCTAAAATGAACAAGGCCAGAGAAGGGCACTAGCTTTGCTGATTGTCAATCACATTGTTCTACACTGTGATAAGTCCTTTGCATATATTATCTATTTAAGCCTCACAAGAACCCTGTAAGGTAGGCATTATTCTCGCCATTTCACAAATGAGGTATTTGAAGCCAAAGAAAAATTTAGGCAAATGGCTACCTAGATATTTCTGAAATGTCAAAACAGAACAGAACAAAACAAAATTCCACTTGTTAATTCTACAAGCAAATACCATCATTAAGTTATTTAAAACTAGACTTGAAAAACTAAATTTGATCCTAGGATAGGCATCATAAAGTTTAGATTAATTCTATTTAAGATGCTATTGCTGTATTTTAAAAATTCGTATTTGGAAGAAAATTATTTGAATTTATGAACTTGGATGGTCAGATCTCATTGCATAGATTGGGGGAGGGGAGATCCTCATCCTCGGATTCATTCTCTCACTCCCAAATAAAATGACTGTCTCAGATGGCTACATTTCAGTGAGTGACACCATTTGGGACAAGGCCTCAGGCTGTTCCCCTACAATTTTGCCATGGCCAGGAGCCATATTTTAAGATCCCATCCAAGTGGCCCAAGTGTCAGTGGTGACAAACTCAAGATCTGGGCCTATCATGCTCCTATAGAATATGGTTAATTAGGATTCCTGATAAAGTTTTTGGGAAAAAAATTATCACAGAGGAAAGTAAAAGTTACGCTGCTCATGAAAGTTACTTAATAGATTAAATTTGTAAATTTTATTAGTCATTTATTTCCACTTTTCTATTTCAGAACTTGTTCTATGAAAATAAAAATGTATTAGAAAATGAAAACCTTATAGTATTTAAAATATTTAACCAAAATTACACAATTACTTCAAATTCTAATTTATGCTTTGATTTCAGAGGTGAACAAGGAGGCATTTTCCAGCTCCTTTTTGTGCTGTACTAGAAACACTAAATTATATCAACTGGCAGAAAACTAGAGATATATGGCCTGGTACTTTGCAAAATAAAATGCCAAATCATAAGTAAAACTATATTAAATGTTATCACCTTAGATCTTTCAAGTTTATAATTTTTACATATAACCTAGTTGGAAACTTCCAAATTTAAATTTGCCCTCAACACAATAAATTTAAATTAAATTTTCTCCTTGATTTTTCTGTTTTTTCTGTGCTCGAGTGTGTGTTTTTTGGGAAGAAAAATCCTACAAACTGCCCAATACATCAACTTTCCAATAATGGTGATGGGAGAAATGCTGTAAATATTCGAAGAAACAATGTGTAGTTACTTGTTCCCAACTCTTGTTCTGACATTATTTATCTCAGTGTATACCTAAAAAAATTTTTTTTAAAGCCAACTCCAAAAATCTCAAGGTTTTGGATACAATTTAGCAGGATCTCTTTGTTCTGTTGATAGAAAATTTTGAAATTTATAGACAAACATGCTGGAGTAAACCAGTTAATGATGCAACAGTTAATTTGAGGTTTCTGAAAAACATACTATGGTCTAAAATTACATGATTTGATATAAAGTGTCTTGAAATTCTGATTTGTTTTGTAAGAAAGTACAATAAAAAAATCATCATTTTCGAAGCAACACAATTAAAGACATTAAATAGTTCCCATTGCAAATTCTACCCAGTTTTTCTTTGAAATCGTGCACTGTAGTGAAATTATTTAATTAATGAGAAATAGCCCTTCCCCACATCCTTTTTCTTTACTCTTTATATACATAAACAGAAGGAGCCCTGGTGGTACAGTGGTTAAGCACTGGGCTGCTAACCAAAAGGTCTGTGCTTGAACCCAACAGTCACTCTTCAGGAGAAAGATGTGACAGTCTGCTTCCATAAAGATTACAGCTTTGGAAACCCTATAGGGCAATTCTACTCTGTCCTGTAGGATCACTGTGATTTGGAATCGACTTGATAGCAATGGGTTTGGTTTTCATTTTTATGCATAACAGTAACAATATGATGAATGCCTGGATTGTTGACCTTGCTTAGTATAAAGATTTTATTAAAGGCTTTGTCTGTGTTATTCCTGTATAAAATAACATGAAATTTAGTTTCTAATCTTCTAACCACATATACCAGAAAAAGAGAGGCTGTAACAATTGAATGGATTGGGACAAGATCATGGTTTACTCACACAAATAGTAAAACACTTAATAAAAAATAAATAAAATACCTCCATTAACCACAGAGGGCAGCACCATACTGTGACAGCAAAATATAAAATGGACCTTAAGCATCCTAGCTCTATTATAGATTTCTTGATCAAACAGGGACATAGTTGAACTTAAAGTTTAAAGGCATATGTTTTGCTGTGTTTTCGCTTGCATTTTCCAAACGGTCTCAGTTCTTGATTCCACACTGCTATTGTGTGGATCAAATAATCCCTGGTCACAAAAATACCCAGCGAGTGACTGCCCCGGAGTCCAGGTTATGAGTGTGGTCAGTCATTCCACATGCCTTAGGGATGAGCTATCTTTGCCATGATGAGAGATTTCCTTTTCAAGTTTTGTAGCCCCAAATACAAAATACTATCACCAATAAAAGTAAAAGCAATGAAGGAAATGTATATTTCAACCTTGTTCAAGACAGCACTGAAAACAGCTTTATCTTTTCTTGCTGCCCGCTTAAAAAAAAGAAAAAAATTATTACTAAGTACAGAGGAAATCTTACAATATACTTCTAGAATTGTAAATATTCGCTACCCTAATGTTCTCAGTGTGAATCACAACAGGCGTTTGAAAATGTATCTGCCATGTGTACACTAGATAGGACAGTTCTAGTCTCTTTCTTCGTGGTTCCATAGTATTATAAAACAACTTGGGAGGGGGAGATAAAGAATTCTGAACACATTTTCCTCCTCTTTCCAACCTCTTATTATGTTTTGCAGAGTTAGATCATACGTTTTAAACAATATGACTCAGTTTACGTTCGTGGTCTTCCAGAACTCCAGAATATTCTCGACTTTACGTGAGCAGAGATACAGTTTACGGAGTATGGACAAATTAGTCCCACGCTCCTGCTCTGCGTCAAACAGGGATCCAGTCCTCTCCCTGATTCCCGGCGCTCTCTGACATCCAGCCCTCGCCATCCGGGAGACCAAAGGAACCGCTAGGTCTGGAAATGCCGCCTAGTGCGGTTCCAGGACACTTGGCACGGAATTAGAATACCTGCCCTCGCCACCCTTTTCTTCCCACCCTTTGCTCCTAGTATTTTACAAGTTGCCTGCAATAGGGTTAAACACGGATCAGGCAAACAAACGTGTTCTTTCGAGCCACCGTAATTTGATCGCTGGAGCGAAACAAACTCACAGAAGCGTTCAGAGACCGTAGCCAGAGCGCCAGTCTGCGCTGAAAGCAACTTCTAAGCGTAACTGCAAGCGCCACCAGGGTGCAGATTTTAGTTGGTGGCTAAGCACAACTACGACACTCCATCCCCCGAAAAAAAAATGCATGGAGGAGGGAGCAAGGATAAGGCGAAAGCCGCCTGCATTTCTGCACCTCGGGGCCCATAAGAAAGCTCTGCAGCTTTAGGAGATGGGAAGGAAAGGCCAGGAGCCACCGTTCCAGGGAGAGAGGGGGACGAGGGAGGGCCCCTCCGCCCACCTCCACCCCCACCTCTGCACCCTGACAGCTGTCCAGCTTTTGGAATTCATTGGCTTCCCCCACCCCGCCTCCCAAATACCACCCCAATCCCGTTTAGCCCCCCGCCCCACCCTCGCTGACCTAATAAGGCCATGCAGTATGCGGGGGGGACCTATATAAAAGGCGCGGGCTCGCGCGGACTCTGAACCACGCCGCGCGGAGAAGGCAGGAGCCGTCCAGCATCAACAAGGACAACCATGGCCAAGGAGTGGGGCTACGCCAGCCACAATGGTGAGTACGGACAGCTGCGACCTGGGTCCCGGACAGGGGCCAGGGAAGCACCTCAGCATCGCACAGACTGGGCAACTCCACGAAGTAAAGTGGAAAGCATAGGCGTAGGAATGGATGGAAACTAATATATACTTGTAAGTTCCAAGCGATGCACGCCCTTTTACCTTCATCTCACTTAATTCTCTCTACTGTTATTATTTCCGGTGGAGGAAACTCAAGCCCAGAGAGGTTCGGTAACTTGCCCAAGATCACATTGTCTCTGACTGGGAAGTCAGACAACCCGATTTCCAGTTCCGATGGTCACTCAGTAGTCTCCGTGACAACTGGACAAGGCACTTACCCTTTATGAGCCTAGAGTTGGTAAAAGAATTCCTGCCTACCTAAGACTTCTGCCTATCTATGATATAAGAAGAATAAGTGAGCTCTAAAAACCACAAAGTGATGCAAAAATGTATGTAGTCAGTTATTTTATTCCAGCCTTATGATAGTGGCATTGGTTAAAAAAAAAAAAGTGATGCAGTCCATTTCAAAAATAAGCGTTTGAGACTATATTCTTGAGCTAGACAGAGAGAATACACCAAGGTAAATGTAGTCTCTAGGTAGACTACTAACACAACTATGAACAGGTCTGAACAGCTAAGCCTGTGTTGTCCACTCTGAAACCAAAGACAATTTTGCAACCACTTTCTAGCCTCTGTGTATTTTGTTGGTTTAGTCCCTTAGAAAGAGGCGATGGGCCACCAAATAAATAAATCCCCTCAACTTTATTTCTTAGGTCCTGACCACTGGCCTGAACTTTACCCATTTGCCAAGGGAGACAAGCAGTCACCCATTGAGCTGCATACCAAAGACATCAACCATGACCCTTCTCTGGGTCCCTGGACAGCATCTTATGACCCTGGATCTGCCAAGACCATTCTGAACAATGGGAAGACCTGCAGGGTCGTGTTTGACGATGTTTATGATAGGTCAAGTAAGTATAACACTTAGGTAGAGTTACATGGACAGTTCCAATGTACATATTGGAAAAATGTGATTTATGACAGTAATAGGGGGCAATTTATTTCTGAAATGGATATGACATTTAACTTTGCTTTAGTTGTGAATTATATTTATGTACTGAAAAGAATGTCTTACCTTCCAACCTGGGGCAATTTGCTGCTGCAAAATGGCCCCATGCGCACGGAAAAAGTTGGCAGTGCATTCCTGAAAGGGAACATGGGTGGGGCAGTGATGGCAATGAATCCAAATGAGTATTGTTCAGGCTCTGATGATCTCCTGCTGAGGGTTCTTGTGCTTCTTTCCACCGTCTGGAGAGCGAAGCATCCACTCTCAAAAATAGCAGAAACCATTTTACAAAGCAAGGAACATAGCAAAGAAACAAAGTAGGCACTTTCCTCCCCTAACCTGGGAGGGTGCCAATCCAGAGGAGATAATATGGCCATTGTTTGAGTCAAGATGACTTCCATGTTTCGACCACATTTCTTTCAAATATAGCAGGGTTCACCTTATTAATCCTGTTGATAAGTATTTTTCAAGTATCTGGCAATTTCTTCTTGAGTAGTATCAGTGTGTGTGAAGCTGGAACATTACATGTTTAAAAAAAACTATTTTAGCTGCAGTATTAAGCAAAATAGTGAAATAATAGTAAATTAATAGAAATGTTTTATTTCACTATAAATAAGAAAAAATCCTTAATATGCTGGTGCTTGATATACAATACAATTTATTTTACTCACCAATAAACTCCTATTTATAATAAAGTTAAAATTATCATTTTAATTATTGATGTACATGACTGAGTATTCTTAATGATGTTGTAGTAAAGAGTAATAGAGTCATAATTCCTACCTACTAGAAAGTTCCAAGTAAAGACTATAATAGAAATTTACATTTTCTTAAGCAATGAGCTCATGTTGTTATCTTTTCCTCCTTCCTCCTTGCCCCATTTAAATTAAGTTCCATTTCAAAGGAAAAAGAAAAACGAAATTAAACAGTATCTATTAGGTTGAACCACATGCCATGTAAAAAAAAGTCATTTTTGTAGACCGAAAAAAAAAAAAAAAAAGGCTGAATATTGGCAATTTCATATGGTTTATCCTAAGAAATTGGACTCACATGTCCAGATAATAACTGTGCCTAGTGGTTGGAGAGGAAAAAATGTAGTGAATCAAGATTCCTCATTCCTACATGACCAAGCTCATACTGGCCAAGGACTATTGTTTTAGACCTACACTATAGTTTCACTCTGCCACTTCAACCTAATATTAGACCAACCCTTTCTAGACTAGCTACCCTCTGAATTCTATTTCGATCTAGTTTATATTGTTAAATTTGGTTTTAGGGTTTCTGCACAGTTTCCTAGTGTTCCTAGGAAGATATTTGAAAGTCTGAATCACTTTGCAGGCTGAATGAATTGAAACTAAATTAAGTGAGGGGCTGAGGTATTTACATAACAAGCCCGAATAGATGCTACCAAGAATTATCTAGTTTAGCTGTCTACATTGGTTGATTTCTCGGGAAATTTCTAAATTTTCCATTTCATCTCATTTGAGTAGACATAATCTAAACTGGGCTTAGATGAAAGTTATTGCTCGTAGTCTTAAAGAAAAGTGTAGTTGGAAGCAAGACATAGAGAAGGAATTCACATTTGCTTAGTGATTGCTGTGCTGGACGCTGGTGGGGACTTTAAGGTGATTAATCTCATTTAATCCTTACGGCAGCTCTGAAAGGTTGGCATTATTATCGCCCTCTTAGAGATGCAAAACAGGTTCAGAGAAGTTTAGCAACTTTACTGAGATCACACAACTAGCAAGGAGTGGAGCCAGGATTGGAACCTAAATCTGACTGGCTCTCAATTGTCACGTTCTTCCCACTGCAGCACATTTCTGACCTGCTCTTTGGTTGTATGCATTCTATTGTCCTTCTGTTATTTTAATTTTGTATTCATAAATGTTAAACTGACATTTGAAAAATAGTAAAGCAAGCAAGCTAAACAACAAAGACAGAAAAGAAAAATTGTTTATATTGACATTTCCCAAGCCTTCATTTTGTGAGAAGGAGACCAGTGCGCTTGGGAATGGAACCACCTACCCAGGAGACTGACCGCATTTGCCCATCAAATGTTGGCTGTTACAGCACTTGTTTAAAGGTGGGTTCTGTAAGAAAATTCGTGAGCTCACTGTTGACCTGGCTTCTCTGAATCACAGTGCTTAGAGGCGGCCCTCTCCATGGGTCCTACCGGCTTCGCCAGTTTCATCTTCACTGGGGCTCCTCTGATGATCACGGTTCTGAGCACATCGTGGATGGAGTCAAGTATGCAGCAGAGGTAGGTGGAATTGCCATGATCACATACAGTGAAAACTGAAAACTGAAAAATAACAGCCACAGCAGCAAAACAGCATCCACTGCTTTACCCTCAAGCCTGGATGGTATAAATGGTTAATGTGCTTGGCTGCTTACCAAAAGACTGGAAGTTCAAGTCCCCCCAGAGGCACCTAGGAAGACAGGCTGGTGATCTAGTTCCAAAAAATCAGCCATTAAAAGCCCTATAACTTAGTTCTACTCTGACACCCATGAAGTTGCTATCAGTCAGAATTGACTCTACGGCAACTGGTCTACTGGTTCAGTTTTAGCATAAGCTGAAACTGCCAAACATTCTAGGCTAGACAGTTACGAGAGTGTAAGTGAGTTAGCATCATGCCTGAAGACTTCCAAGGCTATATTAAGAAATTGGATAGTGACTTAATATAAAAGGGCAGAGGAGTCCTGAATGGAACTGCAAAGGTAAGGATAGCTAATACGTCCTAAATGCTTACATGTGTTAACTAAATTTAATTATCTCAGCAACCCCTTGAGATAAGTTACAGATGAGGAAGTTGAGGCACAGAAAGTTTACATAACAAAGTCACATGGCTGATAAATGCTAGGCCTGGTGTTATAACTTATGCAGATTGGTTTCAGAGTCCTATGGGGGCAAACACTACTCTCAGTTAACCCATTAAAGAAAAGTATGATTTGTAGCTCAGATCAAGCGATTAACTTGCAAAGAAAGTTTGCACAGGGACTAAGACAAGCCTCATGCATGCTATCTTCACAAAGCCAAGCCTGTGAGAGGACATTGTAAGCAAATGCCCTGGCTGTGAAGATCATTTACCTTTTGCTTTGTGGTTTTCCAAGGGCCAAATCCGTTGCAGTAGAGTCGATTCTGACTCACAGCGACCCATAGCAGAGTAGAACTGCCCCAATGGGTTTCCAAGGAGCAGCTGGTAGATTTGAACTGCTGACCTTTTGGTTAGCAGCTGAGCTCTTAACCACTACACCACCAGGGCTCCATTTCTAAAGGCAGGTTCTTGCAAACATAGGGCACTGCCACAGGAACCTGGAACCACATGTGGACCTTTCTAGCAGAGTCATTAAATCCATGATTCCGACTCATAGCGACTCTATGGGACAAAGTAGAACTGCCCCCATAGGGTTTCCAAGGCTATAATTTTTATGGAAGCAGACTGTCACATCTTTCTCCTATGGTTGAGTTGGTGAGTTCAAACCAGGGACAAATTAACTACCAAGCACAGTATCCATCGGCTTGCATTAGTAAGGTACACACGGGCTTAATTGTATTTACTTGCTGGTCAGTGGTGAGCAATTTCACATGGGTTTCACTACATCTTGAGGTGGTGGGAGACAGGTGAAATTGTGTACTGCAGACTGTGCAGCTCGGTGGGAAGGCACAATTGGGCCCATGGGTACCTTGCTTATTGGGTAATCTGGCCCTGGTTCAAACCGTCGACGTCTGGGTTAGCAGTGAAGTGCTTAACCACTCTGCCACCAGGGTTCCTCCATCAGAATTATTAGGCAGCTTAATTGTTGGTTTAAAGTAAACTCTAGGAGACCCAAATACTTTACTGTGATCATTTCATTTCTTTACAGCCAACCTAAAGAGCCAGTGGCAGGGCAGGGTAAATTAATTATTGAAAACACCTTCTAGACATCCTGGCCCACAAATGGGAAAGTTTAGTATATTTCTTATAGCTGTGGGTGACGCTTGCATTTCACCTTTGCACATGGGATTATTTCACACTTTTTATCTTGAATAAAATATTTTTAACTGTTGTGTACTATTCTCTTGTCACTTTGTATAACTCATTGTGGGAAATCTGACTAATTTAACTAGTGCCCATGTTCTAAATTAAGGTAAGGTTGCCACCAGGTTCTAGAGCACTGACTGCTGAAAAGAAGTAGATAGGAAAGTGCCCAAGAATTTTCCCCTTATTTTTCCTCCCTGACATTTCTATTAATTGTGACTTCAGGATGTTAGCAGCTTCCTATTTATAGCTTTATGCTTCATTATTTGACATAGTCAGAAAAAGAAGTAATATTATGCAAAATTAAAATATTTTGAATAAGTATAACAAAAGTACAGTTTTTATAAATTATTATGTTATAAATCTATTTATCATAATTCTATATACTTTTGATTTGAACCATTAAAATAAAAAATAAAAACCAAAAAAACCCAAACCCGTTGCTGTCGAGTCAATTCTGACACATAGCGACCCTATAGCACAGAGTAGAACTACCCCATAGGGTCTCCAAGGAGTAGCTGGTAGATTCGAACTGCAGACCTTTTGGTTAGCAGCCCAACACTTAACCACTGCACCACCAGGGCTCCTTCATCAAAATACTACCTATTAATATTTAGAATTTTATCTACTTCTATGAGAGTGTTCAGCAACCTTAGACTGTACAATTATTGGGTTTATTGTAGACAATTTATTTTCTTGCTCTAAGAATTTTCCTCATAACTTGCATTCTATGGTTTCAGCTGCATTTGGTTCACTGGAATCCAAAGTATAATACTTATGGAGGAGCACTGAAGCAGCCTGATGGAATAGCTGTGGTTGGTGTTTTTCTGAAGGTAAGGTAAAAATTGACCATACTTTCTCTTTAAAAAGTTAGTTCCTTATCAATGCACAGGATAGTGTGAGTTTCATTCCCTCTTTTTGCTTAAGGGGGAAAACATCTCTCCCTCCCTCTGTATAATTTCAGTCTTCTTTTAGGTAATCAAGATATTTCTATTAAGATCAGCTCACAATATTTTGTTGATAGTTACCATTGAGTTGATTCTGACTCATGGTGACCCCATGTGTGCAGAGTAGAACTGCTCCATAGGATTTTAAAGGCCGTGGCCTTTCAGAAGCAGATTGCCAGGCCTTTCTTCCAAGGCACCTCCAGGTATGTTTGAACTGCCAACCTTTTGGCTAGTAGTTGAGTGCTTAACTGTTTGTGTCACCCACAGACTCCTCAAAATAGTTTAGTCTTCTTTAAAAGTGTACTTTTTTTTCTTGGCCATACTCCAGAATCCCTAGCACTTCTAAATTCTCTCAAAATGTGGGGTGTGTGTATGGGTGTGTATATGAGTGAGTGTATGTGTGGGTGGTAGATGAGGACAGAGCCATTGAGGGAACTTATGTGTGGTGGCGGTGAGGGTAAGGGAGGCATATGTTCATTATCCTTTCCTAGGACTCCATTTCAACTGCACTGGAAACCAGAAAAGCCAATGCTGGCACTGTGATGCCAAAGTCCTGGCTCAACACCCCTTCGGCTTAGGGTGGCCACCACTCACATGATTCCAGGCTAAGATAGCACATGGAATGCGTGTGTTGTTGAGCCAACGTTGGTTTAAAGAGGACTTAGTGTTATTAACACATGAGTGTAGTAGTAACATAATCTAGATTTTAAGTTAGAGGTGAAAATCTGGCTTCTTTCTTTTTGAATGACCTTATTTTTTTTTTTTAATGTTCTGACTTCATTGGGTCATTTTTAGTGCTTGAACAGAACACAACAGGAAGTGGAGTGGGTCTGAGAGGAAAGACAGTGAGTTTAGTTTTGAATACGTAGAGTCCATTCTAGCTCTAATTCTATAAAAAGTGAAATGATTTTGCAGAGAAGGTCAAGGACATAAAACTAGATCAACTTGTAATTTTGTGGTTTTGTACTTTAGAGGCTTGAAGTCCAAGTTTAGGTCAGAAAACATATACCCTAAAATCTTGGGGGGAAAACGAACTTTTGTTTTTCTGTAGTACATGATATTCTGGCAGATTTATAAACACCAGTTGCAGATGGATGGATCAAAATCAGCTTTTAAGACAATGCTAAATTATGGAGAAGGGAGAAATATAATTCTTGGTTTTCTGTTTTCTTTACTACAGATAGGATGTGAGAAAGGCGAGTTCCAGCTGTTTCTTGATGCACTGGACAAAGTTAAGACAAAGGTAAAACAAAACAAAACAACTTCCTTCCTAGAACATAAAGCAGGGCATTTTGATTTTGTTTTTACATTTTCACATGTATTTCTCTCACCTAAAACTAGTAATTAAGTTTGATGGACATGCTAAGTATACATATAAAAATAAATTCCATTATATTTTTATAGTTTACAGTTTTTAGAGTAGTTTCACATACATCAGCTTGTTTGATCCTCACAGTCAGCTTGCCAGATAATTACTTTCTCAATGAAGAAGGTCAGAGTCAGAGAAGTTGAGTGCCTCCCCACCCCCAATACACACACACACACACACACACACACACACACACACACTGTGCATGCATGCATGCTCACAGAGGTATTAATTCTCAGTCAGGACTCAGTCAGGGCTAGTCACTTCCTGGTGCTGCCCTTTCTTTCCTGGGCCACGCCTGTGTCTTTCAAATCTTAACAGAAAAATCAGTTACCATCTTTGATTCTGATTCATAGTGACCCAAGAGCTGTTCTCCATAGGGTTTTCAATGGCTGATTTTTCAGGAGTAGACCATCAGACCTTTCTTCAGAAGTACCTCTGAGTGGCCACAATCATCCAACCCATTAATAGCTGAGCACTTAACTGTTTGACCACCCGGGGACTCCAGTGTTAACAGCAGACTTTTCTAATTAACAAGTACATTTTAATTGTCTTTTGGGACCTTTCTAATCATTTGACTTGTTCTAATCAAAAGCTATTAAGTTTTATGGCCAGAGAAAGTACATATTTCCAGTACTATACTCAATAATAATGAAAGCCTGTTTTTTTTTTTTGGTTTTTTTTTATCATAAAGAACCAAAAGATGGACTCATATGAAATAATTCAGCTGCGTTTTGGATATGAATTTCTCCTTTTTCTTGAAAAGTGTTAGAATTATAGTTCTACTCACAGTTAAAATAATAGGGAACAAAATATTTTAAAGATTGTATCAGATGAACCTGTAACATGCAAACTGCTTCCCCCATTTGCCCTTTATTTCTGAAAGGCACAGACTTTTTTTAAAGAAAGTTCTACTTCCTCAATTGCATTTGAAATCCATGCTCACAATGGTGAGCCCATTTGATGGGGCATATGCCTGCTCACCGTGCCTGCACCCCCTCTCTCTCAGGGTAAGGAGGCTCCCTTCACAAACTTCAACCCGTCCTGCCTATTCCCCAGCTGCCGGGACTACTGGACCTACCAGGGCTCCTTCACCACGCCGCCCTGTGAAGAGTGCATTGTGTGGATTTTGCTGAAGGAGCCCATCACCGTGAGCTCCAACCAAGTAAGCAGCAGCCGCAGACCCTTGTGAACACATGGGCTTAGATTGGAGCTCTGGTGTCCCAGAAGTTAAGCGTTCACCTGCTAACCAACAGGTCGGCAGTTGGAACCTACCAGCTGCTCCTTGGAAACGCTATGGGGCAGTTTTACTCTGTCCTGTAGGGTCACTGTGAGTCAGAGTCAACTCGACAGCAGTGGTTTGTTTTTTATAAGATGCCAGATGGAGCCTTGTGGAACAGCTGTAACAACTGGAGATTTCATAGTTTGTCCTAGTTAATTAACATCAGTCTGCTCAATTTTCTAAAACTTGACTTCCAAAGGGTATTCGGATAAACGCAAATTATTTAAAAGTAGTTGTGATACTCAACAATGACTTGGTTTATTCTCTAGAAACATAAGAGTTTCGATTAGTATGTTAGTCTTTGTTAGTTTGGGGGTCCCCAAAATAATAAGCCCTGCCTGATTAGGAGATAGGATTGTGAATATAACCCTGGGGAGGAGAAGGGTTCTTGCTAGTGGAAGGAACTTAACATTCGTGTGATGTATATATTATTTCTCCAATTTTACAGACAGACTGAGGCTCAGAAAAGTTAAGTAATTTACTGATGATCACATAGCCAACAAGTGAAGGATCTGAAAGTTTAATTCCATGTGTCTGCCTCTATGTCCTCTTAATCTCTCTGCTCAGGCCTCCCTTCTTATTGTTCATTGGAGAGCGTCCTTGCAACATTTATTGAACAGCCAGTCCTCGAGGAAAGGTTGTTTGGGAGAAAATAAGTGGACAGGGACATGGAAAAGAACAGATTAAAGCAAATGGACAACACATTGATCCTCAGTTTAGATCATTAATGTCTACTGTATTAATAAGATTAGTTTATGAGTACCAGTGTCCCTTGATTAGGACAGTAACTTTCGTATTTCTGCCAGTTGTGGACTCAAGTATCAAAAGATCAGATTTCACTGATTCAAATATTTTGGAAGAAGAATGAATTTTCTTAGGTAAAGTAAAAACAACATTTTAAAACAGAAATAAAGCGTTACTAATGAGAGTTTCCTGAATTTCTGTCCTCTGAGGTTAAAAGCATTTTTAAAATTTAAAGGGCACCATGACTCTAATTTTTTTCTGCTTTTTTAAAAAACTGACTCTATAAACCTGTACAATGAAGGCCAATTAATATTATTATTTGCATGATGTTAATATTGTCATCTCCTCGTGCGTAAAGTGTATAGTTCATACTGAGCCCCCATCAAAAATAATTATTTCAGAATTCAGGGTGGAAATGTTTTAACCAGAGGGCATGGTGATCCTGTATAAAATGAAGAAAAGGGTCTTACAAATAAAGAAAATGTTTATAATACCCAGGACCTGATAGCTAAACAATTCTGACTGAACACTGGAGACAAGTTTTGTAGTTTGCTTGTTTCGTTTGAAAAACCAGTGACTTCGAACTCTTCATAGTGTAGTGTGTCTAAACCAGACAAAACCAAACCTCTTGCCTTCAATTCTGACTCATAGCAACCCTATAGGACAGAGTAGAATGGCCCCATAGGGTTTCCAAGGCTGTAATCTTCACAGAAGAAGCAGACTACCACATCTTTCTCTAGTGGAGTGGCTGGCGCTAACCACCGACCTTTTGGTTAGCAGCCGGACGCTTAACCACTGCACTACCAGGACTCCTGTAGTGTGTCTACTTGGTCCGAATGTCGAATGTTGTGCTGACACTGTGCCCCTACCCCTTGCAGATGGCCAAGCTGCGGAGCATCTACTCCAGTGCAGAGAACGAGCCCCCTGTGCCCCTGGTGGGGAACTGGCGCCCTCCACAGCCTATCAAGGGCAGGATAGTGAGAGCCTCCTTCAAATGAGGCCGCTGGAGCATGCCCTCTTCAGGAAAGGAAAGCTGCCATTGCAAAACGTGGTTTCTTGTTCCCTGCTGGTGTTCCCTATTCAAAGTATATTTCAATTTTCCACACTGAGCAATGAATGTGAGAAATGCAATCACCAAGAAACCAGTTACTTTTGACAAGATCACATATAAAAGCATGAATTTCACATTTGATACTTTGTCATAGTCATCTTCCCCATAAAAGTGGCATTTCTAGTAAGGTTTTGAAGAAGAAACAGAGGCAGAGGAGAAAAAAATAGAAAAAATGGCTACTAGGCACTATTTTTGAAACCTTAAATTTCACAGAGCTTCAGTTTTACTATTTTCATATTATGAGTTGTCAATCTTAATAGAAATAATGAATAACTATATTTAAGAGTAGATGTATATGAAGATCATAAAACAATTAAACATCAGCCAGAAATTAAAATTAATATGGACATCAAAAATTGAGATGTTAATGTGTTTTAACTCTTAAATAAAGCCATAAAGAAGTCCAGTCTATTCTTTATTAAAATTGTAGCTACTACTAAGAATTTCTTGTTTTGAACATCAATGCAGGAAAAACAGAGTAAGACCAGGTGTTTAAAAACTTGAATCCATTATTTGAGTTTATTTTTCATAAAGACTGTTGACTTTATCTTAATATTTTCCTTTACCTGAAGGAGGGCCACTTATTTTTAATTTTACTACTTTTAACCTTGCATGCCTAGTAAACTGAAAACTGCCTCAGATGTCTTTCTAATTGGAGACTGGGATTAATGATTCCTACAATATGCAGGAGTGAATGACTCACTTGAAGTAAAAGCAGTGGTACCAGTCACCAAAACCAGTACAGACTCGAACGCAAAAAAGCTTTTTTTTAAAATTAGAAGTGGGTTATAAATGACAGAAAATGGAGTAAGACCAAGAATGGCAAACTTTGTAAGTTTATAACTAAATGGATTCAAGGTCTCAGTTTGAGGAGATACTACACTCCTCACAGAGAGGCTAAGGTGTGGGTATTTTAAAATGACTCCATTAAATACTGTTACAAAGTGAGTATTTAATATTAGTATTGCGTAACATAAGCTCATTACTCTATTAAAATGTAATTTTCAGAGAGCAGTTGGTGAGGGCTTTCTGTGGAAATCGCAGACAGGAAGGGGAATATGTGACTATATATTTGAAAGTTTGTAGTGCCTTTGGAGTTCTTCTCCAGTTTAGCATTCTGGGGTTCAGACCAGTGCAATGGGTACTACTTAGGGGTGTGGAATCAAGTCAAGCTGTAGCTTTTAAGCCCCCCTTTTTTTTTTTAACATGCCTTGGGATGATGCTGGCTTAGCACTGTAAAAGTTCAAATGTTTAGACCATCAAGACATTTACTATTTTTAGGCATAAAGTCACTAAAACTCTAATTTGCAGTGGTAGCTTTGATATGTCTTTTATCACATCACTGGCTAATACGTTAACTTACTTTAGAAAATAGCAGCAATAACGTCATTCCCTGAAGGAATGAGAATGGTATTGGGTCAGGAGATCCTGAGGAGCCATCTGACAGAGTCCTGTGAGGCTAAAGTTATTTAATATATTACCACTTGGGTGAAGTAAACCCAGGTTGGTCAATGGGAACTGGATGTGTTAATTAAATCCCTTGAAATTAGGAAGTGTGGAGTTCTCATCATTAGCTGTAATATACAAGCTGATTCTCTCAGGGTACTTAGTTATG
The DNA here is from genome assembly GCA_030035585.1 of Dugong dugon. Taxonomy (NCBI): domain Eukaryota; kingdom Metazoa; phylum Chordata; class Mammalia; order Sirenia; family Dugongidae; genus Dugong; species Dugong dugon. Next base: position 45,735,442 of record CM057474.1, read on the forward strand.
ACTCAAGCCTTGTAAACGTGTAGCCAATATTCACTGATTGTGGAGTAAGAACACAGTAACACCAGCTTCCAAAAGAACCATGTTGCCATTGACTCTATTCCAACTGGTGGTGATCCCATGTGTTACAGAGTAGAGCTGCTCCATAGGGCTTTCTTTGCTGCAATCTTTACAGAAGCAGTTCATCAGACTTTTTTCCCTGGAGCCCTGTCCCTGGATGAGTTTGAACCACGAACCTTTAGATTAGCAGCTGGTTGCAAACCACTTGTGCCATCCAGGCTTGTGCTTACTCAAAAACACAGGCCTGGAACAAGCATGTTACTGTTTTGAGGAAAATGCCCAATCAAACCATACTATCTCCCCTGACCGTACGTTCCATGAGGCATGGATACAAGTCTTGTATACTGACATTTACCTTATTTCCTAGTACTGTGCCTGACACTTACTAAGCACTCAATAAATATTTGGTGAATAAATGATCTCTTGAGCATAGATCAATCCTGGGCAAATATTCATCGTCCTGAACAATGCACCACATGGTTAAGAGTCATACTGCTTTTTGCAAATCTTAGCTTAGATCTCCTTGGGAAATGGTCTCTAACTTCAGGTGGGGACTTTCCAGTAGAAGATATCCCCTCCCCCCAAAATTTAGGTCATTGCTGATGCTCAGTTATCACCCAGCTTAAAACTTCCTTCCACTTTCTCACTGCATTCAAGGTACTGAGTTATTACAAATGTCCATTCAAATACTGAAGCCATACTTACATCCTTATTCAACAGGAGAACATTTTCCAGATCATACACAGGCCTCCAATTGCCTTTCAGGCATATACAGCCTACAAAGGGGACATTGCTAGGAGCTGCTAAGGTTATGTAGCATTGCCAACTTTGTTCTTCAGGGTGTAATCATTGATTTCAGGGATTTTAAATTTTCCAAATAGGATACAAGCTAATTTGAATAAAGTGTGTCATAATATTCATAATAATCTTTAAAATATGCTAAGTATGTTATATATATGTAATAAGATATATAATATTCTTTAAAGGCCTATGAATGGGGCATCATCAACAAGAATTTACTGAATATAGAGTACTGTTAGGTCTTTAGGGTATAAATATATTATAACCCTATATTATATCCCCCTCCCTTTTAGTGGGGAGACAGGCTATATGTATGAAAAGGTCAATAACTATACAGGGCCACTGATATAAAATTCTTTAAAATATACCATCAGTAAATAGTTATATAGACAAATGAGAAGTATTCTGTTAGACTATGCAAAACCTTAGGTTTCAGTGTCTAGTAATTATTCACATAATTGAATAAACATGGTTGAAATTGATCAGCTATAAACAAGCTTGGATGTATGTGAAAAAAGCATCATGCCAGTTATTCAAATAAAAATTGGCCACAAATAAAATTGGTTTAAAAGAAATATAGTCCAAAATCACAACAGAATCACACATCAAAAAATTAATTATATTCTAGTCTTCTCTTCTAATGCCTTTTTATTTAATATTAACGAGGAACACTGGACATGAGCAAAATATATTCTTTTAGACAAGGAAGAATAGGTGAAGGATAAGAAGAATGATACCTGTGAATTTTCAGACAGATTGAATTTATGCAAATTTAATGACTTTTTAAAAACGACTCCTAACCAAAAAAAAAAAAACCAAACCCATTGCTGTGGAGTTGATTCCCACTCATAGTGACCCTATAGGATAGAGTAGAACTGCCCCATAGTGTCTCCAAGGAGCAGCTGGTGGATTTGAACTGCCAACCTTCTGGTTAGTAGCCATAGTTCTTAACCACTATGCCACCAGGGTTTGCAAATATTTAAGAGCTTGCCTACTAATGATAAAGTTTGGCTGTTTGAACCTACCTAGTGGCGCCTTGGAAGAAAGTCCTGGTAATCTGCTTCCAAAAGGTAACAGTCATTGAAAATCCTATGGAGTGCAGTTCTACTCTGACACACGTGGGGTTGCCCTGAGTTAGAATCAACTTGACGGCAATGGGTTTGGGTTTTTTTAAGGCAGTACTATACTTAAAGAAGATCCCTGGTGGCACAGTCATTAAGAGCTCAGACTGCTAACTAAAAAGTCGGCAGTTTGAATCCACCAGCTGCTCCCTGGAAACTCTATGAGGCAGTTCTACTCTGTCCTATAGGGTTGCTATGAATCAGAATCCACTCGAGGCCAGCGGGTTTGGGTTGCACGTTATTTTTACACAGGTCAGTAGATGGCAGAAGAATATTTTAAAATTTCATTTGGGTCACTAGATGGCAGCAAAACAATAGAAAACTTACTGAAGTTACTAGCTATGCTGCATGTTAATTACGTAAATTTCAGAGCAAGGAGTTTTTTATTCTAAACTGACAGCCAATTTTCTGAAATGTTTAATATTAATCATTAATATCTATCTACAAAAGAAGACGGTGAGGGACACTTACTTATTTTTGAGATTTTGTTGTCATAAATCTTAGTAGCTAAAAGTGAGGCTTGAGGGATAAAAGGAGTAATTGGTAAATAAAAACCAAAATAAAAGAGAAACAAAGATGTTATAGCCTTATTCAGTGTTCAGAAGGTACTTGGAATGAGGGCGCTCTGGAACCAAGCTGCCTGGGTTTAAATTACACAGCACTTGCTGGATATGTGGCCTCAGGTAAGTTAATTTTTCTATGCCTCAGTCTCCTTGTCTGTAAGTGAAGATGATAATAGCACCTACCCAGAGGATTGTTTTAAGAATTAAATGAGTTAATACATGAAAACCACTTAGAATAATTATTCAGGCATGTAATAAATCTCTCAATAGGACCCTGAGAGTACGGCCCCTGGACACCCTTTTAGCTCAGTAATGAAGTCACCCCTGAGGTTCACCCTTCAGCCAAAGATTAGACAGGGCCATAAAACAAACCAAGACTGAAGGACACCACCAGGCCTGGGACAAGGACTAGAAGGCAGGGAGATGCAAAGTTGCTTTGCATATATTCAAACCTTACCAGGTGAGAATTTAACTTAGTATAGAAAAAAAACATATTTTAGGAGATATAGAAGGGGATTCTTTACTGGACATTTATCTCTTTTAGCACCTGTGCTTCTAATATGCAAAGGGAAGATGTTGACTTTGACAAGGAACTTTGACATTGGACTCTGATGATAACTAGTTGGCATGATTCAGGTTAGTGCTTGAACTTTCCCACTCCCTCTTTTTAGTAAGCCTAACTTAGTTTTCTCATTAGTGACTTTAGTTCTGCATTTCACAGACATAATAAAGATACCTCATCCTAATGCAAATGCTCATTTCATAGTCACAGATGAGGAGGGTATCATGCTTTTAAAAAATTTAATAAACATACCCAAACGACACTTTCTGCTGCTTACCAACCAAATAGGTAGTTAATTCACCTAAATTTCCTTTTTTCCATGAACAAAACCGACATGCATGCCACAAACATAGTTGTGCGCTTGTAATTACCACCTAAAGCTTATGTTATAATACAGTTGAGAACTCTTTGACAAAAAAACTTTTACTCAGTAAGTTCACCAGACATCAAACTCAGGTCCTATTTTGGTGGTGGTATTGGTGGGAATAGTACTTTGTGGCTCAACTCATAACCTGATAGGTAAATCTCTAGCTTCCTATTATAATCGTTCTCATTTAAAGGAGTGTTTTAATGACACTTCATCAGAGAAGGTTTAATTTCTTCCCTTTAATTTGCTTTCTCTAATAAAGGGGCTGTTGTCAAGATTGTGAGGCATACTAAGCCTCTTCTCCTTAGCAGCTTAATTGATATGAAACATTGATTAGGCCTCAAGGGGAGAGGAGAGTTTCATAGGAATTATTAAATTACTACCAGCTTAAAGGAGAAGGTTTACAACTTAGAGGTAGTGCTTTCACCTGGACAAAAGTATTCAATATGTGATATATATCTACATTTAAAGTACATGTAATGACTAAAAGAAAATCTTTGAAAGGATTTCATGACTTTCAAAAGTGTTTATGTGTCAAGTATGAAGAGATAAAAATAGGTCAAGGAGCTACCTACAAGCATCAAGGGAAGAAAAAAGAAAAGAGTGACCCCAAAATGTTCTTTCCTCCAAAGAGAAACTGTATAAAACATGGCTGTGGCTACCAAAGGGAAGGGCTTATCAGGCACAAGCATGGTGCCCAGCACACTGGGCATGAAATATATGCTAAAGAGTGATATCAGTGTCATTTGAAAGAAGGAGCAGATAGCAGAACCAAGGGCACAGGCGACCTGCAAAACACGGCTTCACATCACCTGAGCCTCCAGGCCAGCAGTGGAATCTAGACTCCTTTTGGACGATATAGGCTACTGGGACAGTTTTTGAACATGCACTCACAATACAGGACTTAAAAAATAAATTGTATACACAGAGCATTGTACTATTACATATGCTATAAAATATAAATGAAGTAGGCATTTTTGAAGGGTGAAATAAGAAATAACAAGAAATAGAAGTTCTTGAATTTTCTTCCTGCTTTGCAGTGGGTTATTGCGTGCACCCCTGACGTGTGTGCAGTGCGCTGTGGAGACTGCTGATTTAGAGCCTTATGCTAATAGATCAAGGTTGTAGAGTCTCCTGCCAGCTGGTTAGCTTTGCTCTGCTCCATGGTTCCTCTCCACAGTGGGCCACTGTTTCATTCACTCTTACAAAGTGGGGACTGGCTAAATGGAAGAGGGAAGAGGATAATTCTATCTCAAACACTGGAAGTGGGTGCAGATAAGACCCAGCTGATTGTGAGAAGTGTTTCACACAGTTGTGATCGACCCTGGCTGGTTTTCTGAATTGGTTATAACTTTCAGTCCAGTCAAAGATGGAGGGAGACAGAGACAGACAGGAAGAGAGAGAAATAGAGGAGAAGGAGGAGCCATAAAAAGCCATCATATCTTATCATAGATATATCAAGGGATAGTTACTGTACTGTTCCTTCTATCCATTAAAATACAGAAACAGATATATCATCCATTCATAAAATATGTATTATGTACAAGGCACCATGCTCAGGTGGAGGAGGGAGGGAGAGAGATATATTAGGGGAGAGAGACTAAGAGAGGACAGAGATAATTTTCTGAAATAATTTTGAAACTTTTGTGTAAAGTGTCAAGATAAATAAACATAAAATTACAATATAAAGCAAAGAAGTCTAAAGAAAATTCTACAGAGGATCAAGGCAGGAACAATATTCTTGGGTTATGTACTACTTCTGTTTTACCAAATCCAAATTACTTGAGTAGTCCAAAACTTTGAAAGGATTTTTTTCTTGCATAGGATATATTTCCTTTCTCCTGTAAAATTAACCTGGATAAGTATAAAACAAGCAAACTACAGAATTATAAAGTGTAACCATTTTAGTTTCCTAAAGCCTGTTCCTAAAGCCTATATCCGAGAAGCTGGACTATGTGAAGAAGAATGGAGCATCAGGATTGGAGGAAGACTCATTAACAACCTGTGTCATGTAGATGACACAACCTTGCTTGCTGAAAGTGAAGAGGACTTGAAGATGAAGATCAAAGACCACAGCCTTCAGTGTGGATTACACCTCAACATAAAGGAAACAAAAATCCTCACAACTGGACCAATAAGCAACATCATGATAAACGGAGAAAAGATTGAAGTTGTCAAGGATTTCATTTTACTTGGATCCACAATCAATACCCATGGAAGCAGCAGTCAAGAAATCAAAAGATGCATTGCATTGGGCATATCTGCTGCAAAAGACCTCTTTAAAGTGTTGAAAAGCAAAGATGTCACCTTGAAGACTAAGGTGTGCCTGACCCAAGCCATGGTATTTTCAATCGCATCATATGCATGTGAAAGCTGGACAATGAATAAGGAAGACCAAAGAAGAATTGGCGCCTTTGAATTGTGGTGTTGGTGAAGAATATTGAATATACTATGGACTGCCAAAAGAACGAACAAATCTGTCTTGGAAGAAGTACAACTAAAATGCTCCTTATAAGCAAGGATAGTAAGACTACATCTTACATACTTTGGACATGTTGTCACAAGGGATCAGTCCCTGGAGAAGGACATCATCCTTGGTAAAGCAGAGGGTCAGTGAAAAAGAGGAAGACCCTCAACAAGATGGATTGACACAGTGGCTGCAACAATGGGCTCAAGTATAACAACAATTGTAAGCATGGCGCAGGACCGGGCAGCATTTCCTTCTGTGGTGCATAAGGTGGCTATGAGTCGGAACCGACTTGACGGCACCTAACAACAACAACAAAGCCTATTCATGCATGTTATAGGAAGATAAAAGTGCTGGGTTCCGACTTGCAAACTCTTAAGACAGTTTCCAGCAAACCAAATTTACCTAAGTTTTGATCTTGGTACAATTTTCTCTTTGGCCAAAATAACCATGAAAAGTAGGTGAGACCAAGTTCTGGACCTAAAGCTGCCATGGGCAGTTTCAGAGATGAGTGAGGCCTAGATACGTAAAGTAAATTGCTTTATTCCTGACCTTAAAATGATGATTATTAGAAGACTAGGTCCTCATTAAGGAGCCCTGGTGGCCAGATGATTAAATGCTCGGCTGCTAACAAAGCTCAAAGATTCCAACCCACCAGCAGTTCTGAAGGAGAAAAGGTCTGGCGATCTGCTTCCATAAAGATTACAGCCTAGGAAACCCTATGGGCAGTTCTGCTCTGTCACATGGGGTCACTGAATCAGAATCAACTTGATGGCACCTAACAACAAGAGGTCCTCATTGGGGGAGAAAAGATATTGCTACATGGAAACACATAAGGGCATCCTAATGAACAACCAAAAGCAGGCCAAAAAAAAAAAATTTTTTTTTTTTTTGTAATTTGAATTTAAAATAAGGGGAGGGGAAATATGTTTCAGCCTTGCATTTGTGATACTGGTGAATCTTGATTCCTGCTCTTGACCAGGTAGAAAAATTTACTTACAATGCTTACAATTCCCCTTTCATGGAAAATGTTAAATTGTTCTTATTACAAATAGGAAGTCAAAAATTCCCCATACAAGATGATGATTTATAAGCAAAAAATAAGTTTAATCATGTGGTGAAGCTAATATTAATATAATCAAGCTAGTATGACTTGGGTAGGAAGCCATCATCGGAAGCATGTTGAAGCAATGTGAACAGGTAACCATTTTAAGGTACAGAGGCAGCATTTTATTATTTTCTACCAAAATCCAATCAACAAAGACCAAAGCACTGTCCTCACACAGAAGTCATGTTACTGGGCACATACATGACTCTTTTTGAGACCTTTCACAAAAGTACTACCTTAGATACTCTTGAAGGCAGGCTTTCACAGTCTCGGTAATATTCACATTTTGGACCGAATAATTCTTTGTCACGGGGGGCTGTCCTGTGCATTATAGGATGTTTAGCAGCATCCCTGGCCTCTATCCACTTGCTGCCAGTAACAATCCCTTCCCCCAGACGTGACGATCAAACATATCTCCAGGCGTTGTGTCAAATGTCCCCTGGAGGGGCAAAATAAAATTAGACTACCCAGTTGGGAATCACTGCTCCAAGAAGAGGTGGGTTTTTACTCTTATTAGATTATTTCGTGATTCTACATGTGGCAGATATTATTAAAATATTATTAAACTATTTAAAATGTATGGTTTATATATTTCTGGTGTAACTGTCCCACTTAATAATTCCTTTCCAGTTCTGGTTGAAATTAAAACTTGGTAACAATGTTCAAAATCATAGACAACTCTTAAAAATGAAATGGTTTTAATTACTTACAGAAAAGTTTAAATGTTACCAGTTATGAAATAACAAAGACACAGTTAGGAGCTAAATTTGTAAAAGTCTGAAAAACAGTTTACTAAGGGAAGTTGGACTCAATTATTTGTTAGATGTGAAGTTAGTGCTACGACTTGCCACCCTACTGGTTAGAGGGAGTTTGGTAGGAAACCCTAATAATGACTAGTACGTTGATAGAACTTTCTGTTTTATAGAGGAGTGCTAAAAACATGGAGCTCTGGTGGCCCAGTAGTTAAGAGCTCGGCTGCTAACCAAAAGGTCAGCAGTTCAAATCCGCCAGCTGCTCCTTGGAAACCCTACGGACAGTTCTTCTCTGTCCTCTAGGGTTGCTATAAGTCAGAATCAACTTGACGGCAACGGGTTTGCTTTCATTTGGTTTATTACGTACATAACCTTAATACACTGTTGGTACACCATCATGAGGAAGGTGCTTTAATAGCTTTGCTGGCACTCAGGGATGCCACATAGGAGATGGCAAAGAGCTCAGAGTATGGAGTAGTGTCCCCAGCTGTAAAGTAGGGCTCTGTAGAGCTATAGCCCCTGTGCTGATGCCTGGCACATAACAACACTCAATAAAATTTGTTGAATGAATGAATAGATTTTTTAGAGCCTACATAAAAACCAAAAAACCAAACCTGTTGCTGTTGAGTTGATTCCGACTCATAGCAACCCTACAGAACAGAGTAGAACTGCCCCATAGAGTTTCCAAAGAGGGCCTGGTGGATTCGAAATGCCGACCTTTTGATTAGCAGTTGTAGCTCTTAACCATTACACCACCAGGGTTTCCTAACATATAATAGGAACTCAAAAAATATATAACAGTAATAACTAACATTTATCAAGCTCTAATTATAGGCACTGTGCTAAATCCTTTATGCACGTATGACTATTTTGTCCTCACCCCAAATCTATGAGGTAAGTATTATTATTATCCAGCCTTCCAGATGAGGAAACAGAATCTCAGCAAGAGAAAGCAATTTGCCTAAGGTCTTAGAACTAGGAAGTTTGTAAGTCCAGATTCATATCCATGTCTAATTCCAGCACAATGTCACTTGCTGACTGGATTCTGTAAAGGGAAACTGCTGTTACCTCCATTTGGATTATTAAGATTTTGTAATTCTGAAGATCATTATTCAAGCAGCTATTACTTGTGTACTGGGCCTCAGGTTAGGTAAAGGGTACTAGGACCTAGGACAGAGAGGCTAACTCTGTGATACAGTTCCCAACCTCAGGGAGTTCAGTCTGATAAGACAAATGATATGTGCAGGTGTGCTAGAATGGCTGTGACCCAATCACTCTCCCCTGCCCCCTCAAAAAACCTTCTTGCTGCTGGAGGCTCATTTCTCTTAAACTGTTCTCTTGAACCTTGCCCAGGTATCTAATCTTGTTTCCATTACATGATATTCTGTTTAGCACTGTCTAGGCGTAACTAAAGAAGCCATCATTTATTGAGGGCTTTAATGTGGCAGGTGAGTTATATAGAGTCCCTGAATACTTTCAACCACGCGGAGGTGGGTGTCATTACTCCTACTTTACAAATGAGAATCTCACAGCTTAATGGGACGGTGGATTATAAACCAATGATGGCGATATGGTATCTGGTTAGAGTACAGTATCACAAACACTATGATAGACGGTTGTGTGTGCAAAGAACTATGGGGGACCCAAGAAGTGTGTGGCTCTTGGCCTCCATTGTTGTTTTTGGTTGCCCTAGAGTTGATTCTGACTCATGGTGACCCCACATGTGCGAGTAGAACTAGAACTGCTCCATAAGATTTTAGATATTTAATAAAATGCTTGTAACAAATACATGATGATCTAGATTTTTATTTTCTTATTAGCTGTCTAATTAAACAGTAAATAAACCATATATATGTTACTTTGTGGGAGCCCTGGTGGCACAAAGCTTAAAGTGCTTGGCTGCTAACCAAAAGGTGGGTGGTTTGAACCCACCAGTCACTCAGTAGGAAAAAGATGTGGCAGTCTGCTTCCGTAAAGATTTACAGCCTTAGAAACCTTATCGGGCAGTTCTACTCTGTCCTACAGGGTTGCTACGAGTCAGAATCGACTAGATGGCAGTGGGTTTTGGGTATCTCAATTTGTAAAATATTAACAAAGCTTTATTTTTTTTGGAAAAAGCAAATACTTTTCCATTTTATTTTATATTTTTACCAATATTATCATACTGGAAGCTATTTTATTATAATAATTGGACAATAGACTTTTTTTTTTAAATTAGGTTTTCCTAATAGATAACTTGTCATCTTTTGGGGGGGACATAAAAAGTACCTTTCTACAGGTATTGTACAGGTTCTTTATTCAGAATTATTCTTAAATAAATCAATCCTTCCCTCTAATAGAAATACAGGGATGTCATAAAATTAAAAAATATTCTGTTTTTAAAACTCCAATACTAGAGTGCTTTCATGTAGCCAGCTGAATCATGACAGCATGCTGAGAATGCCCTCAGTAGAATTAGGTTTGATTCCAACTGATCTATATGAAGGCACAAAGCCATCTCCATTATAAAAACTGGCCAGGAAACAATGCTAAGACAACCACTGTAATAGAAAAATAAGGTTATTAAAAAACATTTGGATCCCTCCTGGAGTATCCAAAGGTTAGTAACTTTCTGGCTTGCTGTGATCATGTGACAGCCACTCTGTGCGGAAGGAGCTGCTCCCACTGAGAGTTACAGCCACTCTTCTAGAAATGAGCAACAACGGTAACTGCACATAAAAAGAATTCATTTGATAAACTTTAGTTTTGTGGGGATATATGCCATTTAAACATGGCTGCACTATTGACAACTGCAGCCGCCACAGGCCTCTATGCTGTATATGACATGTTGGAGACTTGTCAGCGATGAGAAAGAGATTAGGCACGACTTGTTTTCCCAAACCTATTGTCCTGTTACTGATTGGCTTGTTTACCTGAATTCCTTCTCCCTTGCCCGAAACTTATTGTTACTCACCCAAAGCCCATTGTTCTGTTATTTGCTTCACTGCTTGCTGTATTGACTATAAAATAAACTCCTGGGACTGAAGCCGGGGTTCGACTCCTCAGAGTGACCCTCGTGGCCCCACTTCTCTGTAAGAGTTGTGGCATTGGTTATTGTCTCCGCCGCCCCAACAACCGTCACCGCTGTGACATAGTTTGATGGAGTTTGATTTTTAAGAAAGAGTTAATAATCAAAATATACTACTACCTTTTCTATGTTAATAAAACCACAATTCGGCCTTACAGAAATTGAGAGGCAAGGATTCCTGTTGATCTAATAGTCCAGCTACCTTCCCAGATGTTTTAGAGCCCACTTTACATTCATAGGGAGTCCCTAGGTGCTGCAAACAGTTAACACCCTTGGCTGCTAACTGAAAGGTTGACAGTTGGTGTCCACCCAGAGGCATCTCAGAAGATGGGCCTGGTGATCTACTTCAGAAAAATTAGCCACTGAAAACCCTAGGGAGTACAGTTCTACTCTGATACACATGAGGCCACCATGAGTTGGAGTCAACTCTACAGCTTCCAGTTTTACATTCATAGGCCTTTGTACCAACTCTTAGTACTTATCAACTTCATATCCCCACAGCCTAGAGAAGAGTGTCATAGCAACTCTGAGTCCTACTCCTGAGTTAATACCCTAAAATCATGCAAAAAATCAAAATTATTTCACTGGACCCAAAAGAGACTGTGTTGCTATATAGGCACCAATAAAAGGTTCTTCTTAAATACAAACTACATTTTGTGATGGCCCTAGAAACCTAAAATAACTCATTTCTGGTCTTTTGCTTAGAAATGCATTGTGACATCAACCAAAACACCCATATACACAGAGATACACAATTTTCTAGACTCTTAGAACAAAAACCAAAAAACCAAACAATCCCATTGCCATCAAATTCATTCTGACCCATAGAGATTCTATACGGACAGAGTAGAACTGCCCCATAGGGTTTCTAAGGCTATAAATCTTTACTGAAGCAGACTGCCACATCTTCCTCCCTTACAGGTTGGCTAGTGGGTTTGAGCCACCGACCTTTCAATTAGTAGTGAAGCACTCAACCACTGCGGCCACAAGGGGTCCTTAGAATCTTAGAACAAGTGAAGTTTAAACATGGATCATATTTGTGTGGCACTGACAGAAATAAGTAGTAACTAATGAATGACAGCAACATTACATAAATTTACATTAATTTTATTATTTATCTATAGGTTTTAAGTATAAGTAATGTGCTGTCAAGGCTGATATAATTGTGTAAAACTATACCCTGTTCCCTATTTTTACCACTAATACAAAGGTCTTAGAGACTACAGGGTGGAAGTCTCCTTCTCCCTTTTGTAGTGAAGTCCCTTGAAGGAAATTAATTCTGTCCCCACCTCAAAACAGTGCCCACTTATGTTTTAGGCATAGTAGACACAGTGCCTCCAGTTCATAGTAATTTTACAGGTCCACAAAAAATGTTTTAATTTCTTTTAAAATCAGGAGAAAAATGAACTTTTAGGTCAAAGAAAATGTTTATATAAGATTGCCTTTATACCAATGCTGTCATAAAATATTATACATATATTCTGTGGAAGAAGGGACCTACGAAGACAAAAAAGTGCCTAGGGCTTATGAAAGTTATAATGCTGCCTTCCCTCAAAAATGTCCTTTGCTCACTATCAAAAATGCCAAGTTCCTTTTTTCAGCTGGGGAAAGTTCTCACTTCTTCACAAGAAATTCTCTTTGTTTTACTGGATTTCCCTTAGAAAAGTTTGAATTTTTGAAAGTTTGATTATTTTCAATCAGTATACACCCAACTAGGAAGTTCCTTCCCCAAAGTTAGATTTTGAAAGAAGGATAGTAGAAAGAGGTGATGAGAACTTCATATGAGATCCTATAACTTTATAACCCAGACTAATGAAATAAAATGTACTCTCCCAGGCTCCGTGGACTGCAGGCAAAGGAAACGGTCGTGCATCTTTCTCTCTGTATTCCATGACCGTCCAGCAGGGGGAGCGTGGCTTTCAGCACCCGGGGCTGCTCGCTCCTCAGCTCAGCAAGGACCGTATCCCTATTTGCCCCAAGGTCATAGCTCTTAACTGAGCTTGCCAGCCCTGGGCCAGGGACACCAGGGCGTGAGCCTTCCGGAGTGGGGACTCTGGTGGGGATGGGGCCTATACGGCAAGGCAGGAGGGCTCTCAAACTAGGGATGCGATCACAATGGGGCCACGGGATGAAAGGCAAAGGGGCCCGGATCCCAAGCCGTCAGCGCCGCCGCCAGACTCCGCGCCGGTAGGGGGATGGGGTGCGTGTAGACGCGCCGCACCACAGTCGGGCGGAGGAGCGCGGAAGCCGCCGCGACCGCGCGCGCCGAAAGCGTGGAGGGTAGCTCCCCACCCGGGCGACCTGGGCCCGGGCCGCGAGCCGAGGACAGCCCGGACGACGGGAGAAGAGCTCCCGAACCAGCCGAGGGCCCGCCGAGAGGGCATTTTCCCCGCCCCCAGCGCCTCGCCTGCCTGGCCCGCCCCGAGCGCAGGGAGATCACCTCCTCCCGTCACCTCTCCCCGTCGCCGGGGTCCACCCGGGGCCCCCTCCCTCGGGTCGCCCGCGAGTACCAAGTTGGCGGGAGCCTATAAAAGCCCGTGGCTTCGCAACCGCGGACACCGTGCAGGCGCCCGAGCAGCCGCCGCGAGCCCCGCGCCAACTCCTGCTCTGTCCGGACCGCCGGCGCGACCATGTCCCATAACTGGGGATACGGCAAGCTCAACGGTGAGTGCGCGCCGCGGCAGCCGGCTGAGCGGCGACCCCGGCCCGGCCCCGCTCCACAGTGCCCGCACCTGCTGTTTACCGAGGCCGCGGGGATCCGGGAAGGCGCAGGTGCGCTCCGGGCGCCCGCCCCGCCGGCGGCTCCCCATGCCGGGGATGCCCCCATCGCTGCAGCCCAGAGGCCACTGTCGAGGAATCCCGCGTCCGGCGGCGGCGCTCTGGGCCCGGGGAAGGGGGAAGCGCAGCCCCGACCGCCGGTTCCCGCGACTGTCCCCCGGACCGTGGAGGAAATGGGGAAGATTGTAACAGAAAATTTTAGTTCTTGATCCCAGAGAAATTAGGGGACGCCCCTCTCCCACCCCACCCTCCTGTCAGTCTCAGCACCACCTGTGGCTAAGGCCCTCAGCACCAACTGTCCCGGGGCATTTTCGCGGGCTGGTTTGATTCCATTAGGTTGATTTCTGAGGTTTTCCTACATTTCTCGACTTCCAGTATTAAGGGGTCACCAGAAACAGGGCTTTATCATGTCCACAGATCTGTGTTCTCCCAACACAGCCGAGGAAAGAGACGTGTCTGGGAGTGTGGCGCCTCCCAGGTGGTGTGGGGGTGTGGTGCCTCCCAGGCGGTACGGGGGTGCGGTGCGCCCCAGGTGGCCTGGATTGTGACTTGACCATTAAATGAAGGGTGCCCGGGCTGAGCATAACTTAGTCCTTACATCCAGACTCAGCCAGGCAACTAGGGAGGAATCTGAACCTGCTAGAATGTATGAGAGTTGCATACCCTAAATCCTAATAACAAGCCCTGAGGTAGTGTCCGCCAAATTGCAGTTGCTGCATTTCAGAAAAACGACAATAAAAATATCTAGTATCATATGCCACTCAAAATTTGTTCTAAGAGCTTTACTTGCATTGATTTTAATTCTTACAACCCTCCACGAGGTAGATATTATTACCCCATTTTACAAATGAGAAAACTGAGGCACAGAGGTTAAGTGTCTTTCCAGAGCTGTTACATGGTGCCACCAAAATTGGAACCGAGGCAGATTGGCTTCAGAATCATTGCCATTTTCTAGAGCTCCCGAAGTGCCCTTCTTCACACAGGGGGATTCACGTGTGTCTTCTCACCCCCAGGGCCCGAGTTCTGGCATGAGAGCTTCCCCATTGCCAAGGGAGAGCGCCAGTCCCCTATTGACATCGACACCAAAGCAGCCAAGTATGACCCTGCCCTGAAACCTCTGTGCATTTCCTATGAGCACGCAACTTCTCGGAGGATCTTGAACAATGGTCACTCTTTCAACGTGGAGTTTGATGACTCTCAGGACAAATCAGGTCAGTATTTAAAAAATAACCGGGGCCTTTTAGCCAATAGTTGCTTCCCTTGATCAAGGGGAGGAGTCAGGAGTAGCGGCAGAAAATCCCCTAATACTACAGTTTGTCTCAGTATTCTAAGATGCCACTCAGGTAATCTTCATCGGATCCCAGACTCTGAGAAGAAGGCTAATTACTTTGAAGTGGCTGGGGTTGTTTCTCCCTTGTAAAGTGCCTGACTGCTATGTAGGGCATTGAAGAACTGGATATGACTGTGTAATGTCACAAAAGGCAAATGACCCTGGCAAAAAAGATTAGCAGTGATGAGGTTTGCAAATATTGAACTTTGAAGATTCTTCTTAAAATGTTTATTTTCCGATGTTGATGCCTATCGAACAAAAAGTATATCTTAGTTTTATCTTCAAGGTAGTAATGAGAAGAGTGATTAAAAACAGGACAATTTAAAATATTGAAATTCTTGGAAACATTAATATTTTGCAGTATTGGGCTAGTGTGATAAAGGTGGCAGTGTAATCTTGCTATCTACGCAGCTATTCACTCCCCTAATGAAGATGTTTTAGAGTTGGTTCGCATACCTGACGTATTACTGACAAAACTAATTACCATAATTTATTTGTAGTAGAGCTGTTTACAGGATGTCCACTGAATGCTTCTTTTTTCTTATTTAGAAATAGGAGAACAATCCCATTCAGACATAGTAGCAGACCTCTTTGCCCAGTGGTTGATTTAATTGCCAGTGCCCTATTTTCCAGAGTGCTTTCCTCTGAGGGTTGTTGAATGAATGGTACTGCAAACACATTATGTTTGGTGTCGGTGCAGGGGTGGGGGCAGTTGGAGGGAAATGAAAAAAAGATAAAGAAAACATGTACTACTGGTATCAAAGTTTTGGAGTAATGTATTATACACTATCATTATGGCTCAATATAGTCAAGTGGACTATTCTTTTTCAGTAGCTGTATATTTGGAGTCCCTGGGAGAGCAAGTGTTTATTTCACTGAGCTGTTTACCAATAAGTTGGAGGTTCCAGTCCACCCAGAGGCATCTCAGAAGAAAGGCCTAGCAGTCAGCTTTGGAAAAAAGTAGCCATTGAGATCCTATGGAACACAGCTTTACTCTGACACACATGGGATTTCTGGGAGTTGAAATTGACTTGACATCAACTGGTTTATATAATATATTCAGTCTAGCTTTGGGGAAAAAAATTTTTCTTAACCTCTCAACCCCACTTTTAAATTTGTTTTTTTTAACATTTGACTTTCTGAAACAATGATTCAGGAAGACAAGTCAATGGGGGAATAATATGGAGATCATCTGAGAAACATTTTCAACTTACTTGTGTCCTCTGTGCACCCTTCCCCAGTACACACACACACCCACACTCACATATTCTGGCATAGTATCATGATTTATTAGAATCAGGTTAAAGATGTACATTGAAAATACTCCTTAAGTGATTCTGCTACACTGCCTTCCCAAGCGTGCCTCTCACCCCAAAGAAACAGTGGTCAAATTATTTCAATTAAGTATAAAGAAAACAATTTCTTCCACGTAAAGAATATATTCAGATTTAGATTATAATATAACAAGGTAAGGGTATTGTGCATTTGGAAAGGATGTTATGAAATTACATGTTCAGTTACTTTAAAACCAAAAGAAGTAAGCTACTCTAGTCTGTAGCTGTTAACTTTTTTAAAAAAAAAGATCACAAGGAATGTATGTTTCAGTGTCTGCCAATAAAAATTATTGTTTTCAGTGATACCTACCAAATTATAAACCTCACTGGATGCTGTCGGATGCTTAGTCTTTTTTTTTTGGAACAATGAGAAGACAAATGTCTAATAAATGGAACCAGATAAAGTAAAATTTCCTAAATTACTTACAAATTTGATAATGAAATAAATTGTTCCAGTAATATATATTACTGCAAAGTGGATTTCAGCATATAGTCTGGCAGCTGCAAGTTCCAACTGTGCCACTAACTAACCCAGTGATCCTGGGAATGATAGTAACTTAACCTAAGTTTTGCTTTTCTCGACTGTAAAATTGGGGTAACAGTAGTGTCTTCCATAGGGGAAGGATTAAACAGGGTGTATTGTCCATCTCTTGTTGTTGGGTGCCGTCAAGTTGATCTGACTCTTAGTGACTCCATGCGACGGAGTAGAACTCCCCCGTAATGTTTTCTAGGCTGTAATCTTTAGCCCTAGTGGCAAAGTGGTTAAGAGGTCAGCTGCTAACCAAAAGGTCGGCAGTTCGAGTTCACCAGCCACTCCTTGGAAACCCTACAGGGCAGTTCTACTTAGTCCTATAGGGTTGCTCTAAGTCGGAATGGACTCGATGTTAACAGGTTTAGTTTTGGGTTAATCTATACGGAAGCAGATTGCCAGGTCTTTCTCACTGGTTGGGTTCGAACCACCAACCCTTAGGTTAGTAGCCAAACGCCTAACTATTGCACCACCAGGGGTCCTTGTTTTCCATCTAGTTCTTAAGAAAAACAATAAAATAAAAAGATGGTACTAACACCAAATTAAATTCAAGATGAGCTAAGCATCACAAGGGCAGGATAGAGGTCTGGTCTCCTTCCTGTATCCCTAGAGGTCGTGCTGGGGATACCTAAACTAGAAAGACAGAGAAACAGTAAACACCAACATCATTTTCATAAGCACAAAAAAAAAAAAAAAAGAAAAAAGAAAAGGAAGAATGTCAAGGAACTACGAAAACATGAAAGAAGCTTAGGAGTCTGCCTGAATTAATACAGGGAAGACTTCCAGGGTAAAGAAGGCTCATGCTGATGCATGAAGGATTTTGATGTTTTGGAGGAGACTCCAGGCAAAAGGAAATAGGAAACACCAGGGGACATTCAGACAGTACAGTATGTGTTCTAGACAGGCAAGTAGGTATAATAAAAACAAGGTGAGGGATGAGTATTAGACTTGCTGCCCTTTATGTATATAAGACTCCTTTATAATTTTGCCTGTACCTCTTTGACATTTTCAGTTGTTTTAATTAAACAAGCAAGAGTTCCCCCCCACCCCGAATGCAGAATATATTAAAATGTTGATAATAAGGGGAAACACATCTACAGAATAAATTTAAAAAATTATACCATGGCAAAAAACATCCTTTAGCAGCTGCTGCCTTTTTTTTTTTTTTTTTTTTTAAGAATCCTCCACTCTCAAAGCTAGAACAGTAGAGATACTGTAGTCAAACCCACTTAAAATAAACATGAAGAAACGGAAGGCTAAAGAGTTTAAATAATGTGCTAGTTGTCTCATTCCTACTTTGTTGTGGTGAGACTTAATGGCAATCATTTAAAAATAGAATTTGAATAAGAATCTTTGAATGACAACCGTAGCTGACTTTTAGTTTGTGCATATCATGTTTTTAAAAACTGATGCACTTTTCTGGACATTGATGTCTAGAAGCAATTTACATATTTTAGCTACTCCTCCATTTGTTTTAAATCAACAATTTAACATATCTTTTTGTTAGGAGTTATTTTTATAGTGTGCATATTTTAAGATACCCGTTTCATCGTATTTCCTGCATTTAAATGCTTCACTTCATTTACACTTTTTTTCCCTCAGTGAGATTTCAGCCTCTAGAGATTCTCATAGATTCAGGTTTTCCAATACGTTCTAAATGTTATACCCAAATTTAAGTACTTGGGTATTAGGAACTGACCTGGTTTAACTTATTGCTTTAAGCTTGAAAAAGCCATAAGTACAGAATTAATAGCTTTAACTAGAAGCTTGGGTTAAAGTTCTCATCAATCTTCTAAATTCCTTTAAAAATAAGCCATCTTAAATTAATGAAACATTGCTAATCCTGTTAACTTTTTTTAATTATTGAAAAATAACTCTCCCTGCTTGAGATCTTTTATTATGCACTTTATCTGGGAGAAAAGAACAGTCAAATTATTAACTCCTACTACCTTATTCACTTTTATTAATGAATTTGCAACTCTCCTGCTTATTGCCAAGTTAGGGGCAAATAACACTGAAAACTTTTGTTTGAATTATTGGGCCAACACATCTACAGCTCCCGTCTTGTCTCTTTTTTTTCTTTTTTTAGAAATTGGAATATGTTTGTTTGTTATTTCAAGACAAGAGGAGGAAGGAAGCTGAATGAGTTTACCTGTGTACATTTCAAGCAGACCATTCATTATCTGTATGACATAATGGATCTTAATACCTGAATCCTGCTTAATTTTCAGGGACTTGTTTTTGGAGCATAAAATTTTCCTTCCACAAGCAATCGTAAGTTAAAAGAAAACTAACAAATGAAAGGAATGATCATGAACACTGTTAGTATTGTCAGCATAATTCTAAATATCTATAAAAACTGACCAGGTTTTCTAAAACACAGTAGTTATGTTTGTATCAAAAGAATTTTTTTTTTACTCTGGTGTGATTGCCATCTAGCTGAAACTAGCAACTTCTTTTATCTTGATTTTGATTGTGTTTACTCTGATGAAAGTGGCAGCTTTTTCTCATGTTTGCCTACCCTGGCATTTGTTTTCTTAACTTTAGGATTATTGGCTGCTGCCAAAAGGCAATATAGTAATGCACGATTTCAATATTTCCAAATTACTCATAGAGAAGATTGTTCAACTCCTGGAAGTGCTGTGTTTTCAGTAGAATTTATTCATTTACTTATTAATAGGAAAGCACTTGAACTTTATTTTTAAACTAAGAGTTATCGGGAAAAGTTTATTTGTATTTTGCATTTAAGAGAGATTCTTCACATTCACTAAGGTCTTTAGTTTGTTATTTGGATGCATCTTAAATTAAGTGGTAATAGTAAGTCATTACGAAGAAAAAATTTTAAAGGGTTGACTTTTCAATTTGTGTAGGTAGTCTGATTTATTTCAATAATACTGAAGTGAATCTCTTAATTTTCACAAATAACATGTAATTTACATAATTTTCCCAAATAATATGTATAGGAAGACAGACTATTCTACAACATTTTGTGCTTATTTTGTGTTTACATGTATAGTAGTATGTGTAATGATGACCAGTCATGAAAATTAGCATCAGCTGGGGGGCTCTTTGAGTTAAGATTTGAATTTATGTTGCGTTTTGGGAGTCTCGACAAAGACTTTAGAGTAGAAAACTCCATTTATGTATCCCCCATCTCTCATGGAACACAATTCTGTGATACAGTAAATCATTGACTCTTTAAAGCCCCACTAATATGACTGGATTTTACGGAGAAAAAATACGCAGTCAGCTATTTCTGCTAACTTAAAAATATTTTTGCATTAGAAAAACAGGTTTCATTTTAAATTTGGATAGTTCGGAAAATGGCATGTAGTAATCAAAATAAATAATGAAGTGGAACCAGAATATAGCCTAAATCCCTATCTTTTAACCAAACTGTTGTCATTTCTATTTCTCAAAAAGATATGCTACCTTTATTATAGAGTTATGGCAATTTATGACTCTCACAATGTTTTTGAGGAGCTTCAATGACTAAATTCTCTGCTAAGCATTTGCTGAGGAATAACCAGCTAGCTAGCTATTTGAAGAAGGTCAGGAATGCTGCTTTCTCTATTGATTAAATTTTAAGGATTTCATAACCTTTCCTAATTACCGTGGGCTTCTAACCTACATGGCAGCATACTTTTATTTTAACAGGAGCTGAAACAGGTGTCTGGTGATAGTAGATTAGCACAGAATGTGTTTAGTCATAGAACCCAGAGCATTTTTTAGTATTAGCAAGCCTTATTTAATAAAAGCTGATATGCACTCTTCCCTAATTTGAAATCGTCTCTGAAACAAGTAAAAATTGAAATGTCCTCTGAAATAAATAAATGAGGATTGAATTTTAAGGTCTGCAAAGGAGAGACTAAGAATAAGAAATAGCAGTAAACTTTATTCTCATTAGAATTTAAGATCCTGGTGTGATTCTTCACGGGGGAGGGAAGATACATTTAGAAAGATCAGTTATCTCAGATGCTTAATGTGATTAATTAATTTTGCTATTTGGTGGAGTTAAGGATGTTACAAATAATATTTGGTTATTATGATCATCCAGTTGGTTAATAGCTTTTGAAAGCTATTATAAAGGACTTTTTTCAGTATCACTTTATTTCATAAACATATATTTCATTTTTACGGGTATATTATTATGAAACAAATGGGAGGGAAGTTCTTTCATTTTTCAAAAAGCCTAGTGTTGGGGCTAATTCTTTCCTTAGAGAATTAACTGATACAATAAACTTGTACAATAAGTAGTTTTATGCTTCAAGAGATGTGATTTGAATCAGAATACATCACAATTCGTGTTTCTTTAAAAGATCTATTATAGCACCATTCGTAATTTGTTCTTTCTTTTTCCCTTTTTTCTCCTGCCTGTTGTAAGGCAGGGCTGGCAACCAGAAGTCATGCTATCAGGAGCCATACAAAGGCCCTATTTCCTAAATATCTTCCAGCCAGTTTTATCTTTTACTTTGAATAGATGAATGGGTGTACCTACTATCTAAGCATATTTAGGTGACGTGAAGTAAACGAACTGTTGTACAGACCTCCTCCCTTTGTTCAAAGCCAAAGTAAGTTTTAGGTTCATTATATTAAGAAATTATAAACCAAAGCTAGTAAAATACACTTATAGCAACAAATGTTTTAATCTCAGTTCTAGAGAACCAAAGTTTTAGAACTAAAGTATTTTAAAAATCTTTTAAATATATTGGTTAAATTTCATTAATACATGTAAGTTAGGCAAAATTTTGTTGGGGGGGAACAGTAATTTTCTACTGTTTTCAAGACACTACTTATTAGACTATGGAGAATTATCTGTTCTACTATTCAGGTATTAATGTAACTTTGTTACAGTAAAATCAAGACTAGAAATCACATTCTTAAACTACAAAGAATTATCTATCTGTAGATAATTAAAAATGTGATTTCTAGTAATAATTTTACTATAACAAAGTTAACATTAATATCTGCATAGTAGAATCATGGAATAGTTATTAAAGTTAGAACTTGGAGATAATAGAGCCTGATACACTGCATATGGTAGATGGTCAGTAAATTCTTGGATCTATGAGTTCTTGGAGATAATAGAGCCTAATATACTACATATGGGAGATGATCAATACTTGTTAAAGTAATAAATTAATGTACCCATTTTACAGATTAGGAAATTAAGGTCAGAGAGGTTACATAAAAAATTTTAAGGGGCAAAGCTAGTTAATAGCAATGACAGTCCAAATTCTAAAGAATTTGGGAAGCCTTTGTAAGGTCATTTAGATTTTATATTGTTAATATCAACAAAATGCTATTATTTCACAAATTCTAGTATGTAAGAACTGATATCAGAAGTTAGCAAAGCAGGTTGTAGGGCAGTCATTGAGCCATGGCAGAAGAGAGGTTCCCATGTTTGCAAGTTGTGTGCAGCCGACCAATGCATTGGCAAGCAACTGCATTGGCACTTTTAGTAGTCCTATTTAAGGTTTTCTCTCTGAACCTGAATCTGTGACACCAATACAAAACCAGAAGAGAGGTATCACTGTGCTCAGAAAACAAAATGAGGAAATAAAACTTCAGCCAAGGTTTATTTTACTTTGTAAACATATATTTCATTTTTAAGGGTATATTATTATGAAACAAATGGGAGGGGAGTTCTTTCATTTTTCAAAAAGCCTAGTGTTGGGGCTAATTCTTTCCTTAGAGAATTAACTGATACAATAAACTTGTACAATAAGTAGTTTTATGCTTCAAGAGTTGTGATTTGAATCAGAATACATCACAATTCATGTTTCTTTAAAAGATCTATTATAACACCATTCATAATTTGTTCTTTCTTTTTCCCTTTTTTCTCCTGCCTGTTGTAAGGCAGGGCTGGCAGCCAGAAGTCATGCTATCAGGAGCCATACAAAGGCCCTATTTCCTAAATATCTTCCAGCCAGTTTTATCTTTTACACTGAATAGATGAACGGATGTGGACAAAACCAGTAGAGATGATTTTGTTCAGCACTGTGGACTAAGCCTTAGTCTGGACTTAATTTTCACACAGAGAAAATGTTATGAGGGCATAAATTTGTGTATGTATATATTTTACGTGTATGTGTGTGCGCGTGTGTGTGCACATGTGTGTGTGTGTGCGCGTGTGTGTGTGTGTGTGTGTGTGTGTGTGTGTGTGTGTGTGTGTGTGTATATATATATATATGTATATAAAACAGAGTGAAACATTGCCTGCCCGGTGTCATCCTAATGATCGTTGGTATGTTTCAGTCCATTGTTGTGGCTTTTATGTCAGTTCATCTCATTGAGGGTTTCCCTTGTTTTTGCTGACCCTCTACTTTACCAAACACAATGTCCTTTTGCAGTGATCGGTCTTTCCTGATGATATGTCCAAAATAAGCAAGCCAAAGTCTCCCCATCCTTGCTTCTAAGTAGCATTCTGGTTGTATTTTTTCTGAGATTGATTTTTTTTTTTTTTAAGTACTGAAAGGAGGACCCCTCGATGGCAGTTATAGGTTGCTACAGTTTCACTTTCACTGGGGTTCATCTGATGGACAAGGTTCTGAGCACACAGTGGATAAAAAGCAATATGCTGCAGAGGTAAGATATGCTTTTTTATCTTTATATGAAAATTTCCAGTTTCTTTAGAAATTGTTATTTAGCCTTAATTTCAAAATAAACTTAATTTTGTAAATGCAGTTCAATCTAAGTGAACCAAGTCTTTTACAAAGAACCTTCACGTTTACTTCTTATAATCTTTATTTGAGATATTACATTAAAGTCTGAAAGAACTTTTCTACTGCCTCCAAAGACACCATTTGCCAAAAAAAAAAAAAAAAAAAAGTATAATTGTACGATCCTGTTAATCTTATAAAGGAACCCTGGTGGCACAGTGGTTAAGAGCTCGGCTGCCAACCAAAAGGTCAGCAGTTCAACTCCACCAGCCACTCCTAGGAAACCTTATGGAGCATTTCTACTCTGTCCTATAGGGTTGTTGTGAGTTGGAATCTCTTATTAATCTTATAAAGGAGCCCTGGTGGCACAGTGGTTAAGAGCTTGGCTGCCAACCAAAAGGTCACCAGTTCGAATCCACCAGCCACTCCTAGGAAACCTTATGGAGCATTTCTACTCTGTCCTATAGGGTTGTTGTGAGTTGGAATCTCTTATTAATCTTATAAAGGAGCCCTGGTGGCACAGTGGTTAAGAGCTTGGCTGCCAACCAAAAGGTCACCAGTTCGAATCCACCAGCCACTCCTAGGAAACCTTATGGAGCATTTCTACTCTGTCCTATGGGGTTGTTGTGAGTCGGAATGGACTCAATGGCAACAGATTTGGTCTTTTTTTTTTGGTTAATATGGAACTAGAAATAAAATTGGGCCTCCCTTCAAAAATAGGTGTTTCTTTTTCTTAGAATTATTGATGAAATTACCTGCTATTATGCCAAGTAGTGGATAATTAGAATTAAAATAAAGGACAAGTTTATATTTAAAATTATTCACATTTTCACTTTCTTTAGCAACCTAGCTATGAAGAAAAAATGCTTGGATAAAATCTGTGGTCTTTTATTATGTGAGTCATTCATAGTTTGTGATTTTTTTCTCCTGTGCCTTCAGCTTCACTTGGTTCATTGGAACACCAAATACGGGAAATTTGAAAAAGCTATGCAACATCCTGATGGACTGGCTGTTTTGGGTATTTTTCTGAAGGTTAGTTGATGGCCTAATTCTTTTTTTCCTGTGTTCAAGAAAGACTGATCAGACAGAACATTCATAACAAACAAGACATTCTACAAAAAAGCCTGGGAAATGCCTTTGACTTTGAGGTATTTTCAGTCTCATTTTCCCTTCCACATTTACTTGAGGAGCTCTGGTGGTGCAGTTGTCGAAGCACCTGGCTGCTAATGAAAAGGTCGGTGGTTCAAACTCACCAGCCTCTCTGTGGGAGAAAGCTGTGGCAGTCTGCTTCCCATAAAGATTTACAGCCTTGGAAACCCTATGGAGCAGTTCTACTGTGTCCTATGGGTCCATATTTACTATTAGCAGTGAAATGGAGGACAAGAAGACAATTTGAGACATATTTATTAGGTTCTGTTTGGATGTGAATGTGAAGGACATAAAGTGGTATAGTTTGGATATCCAACAGGGTTTTTTAATTCAACCGAATCCTGTTGTTGTCTTGTGCCATTGAGTCGATTCTGACTTACGGCAACCCCGTATGTTACAGAGTAGAACTGCTCCATAGGGCTTTCTTATCTGTAATCTTCATGGTAGCAGCTTGCCAGGACTTTTCACACCCACCGCCTACATTTTGGTTACCAACCGAGCGCCAATTGTTTGCACCAACTAGAGACCTTCAGCCTAATCCTAGATAGGACTATTTTACAATTAAAAAAAAAAAAAAGCCAGTTGCCCTTGAGTTGATTTGGCTCATGGTGATTTAATGTGTGTCACATGCTAAATTAAGGTTAGGTTTTGGAGAAGTAAAGACAGTAACTGTCCAGTTTTGGAGAATTTCAGGTAACAGTGGGACTTACAGGTGGACCTGCCCTCTAATAGTCGTCAAGGGGAGTGGAGAATATTCATGGGTCCTAATACATGTGTGGAGGTGGAAGCTATGATTGTGTATGAAATCATACAAGGAAAGCAAGGAGAGAGAATAAAGCTGCTGAGGATGCAAATCTGAGAAACTCCAAAGTATATGTGATTTGAGGCAGTGAAATAGGTGCCAATTAAATGAATAAAAAGGAATACAAGAGTAAAGGGAAATTTAGAGGCTGTACAGCATAAGGAAAACAAAAGTATAGGGAACTTTAAAAGGATGTAGACAATAGTGTAAAATCCTACAATAAATTTAAGATAAGCACTTGAAGAGTATTTTTTGCATATGACAGTTGGAGGCCAGTGGGGACTTTTGAAAGTGTTGTTTCAGGGGTGCAAGCAGGGCAGGCTGGAGATTCACTGAAAGTAGTACTATCTATGGCAGTCAGGCTAAGACTGATGGGTGGCATTGATAAATTGATGGATTTTGGTTTGCTATATGGAGAAATTTTATGATAAAGCTGCCCCAATCAAAATTGACACACTGCCAACTGGATTATGGTATCTTGTCCCTTGTGTTTTTCTACAGATTGGCAGTGCTAAACCAGGCCTTCAGAAAGTCATTGATATGCTGGATTCCATTAAAACAAAGGTAAGGTTGAATTTTCTGTCACCTCCGAAAAAACTCCATTGCTGTCGAGTCGATTCTGACTCATAGTGACACTGTAGGACAGAGTAGAACAGCCCCATAGGGTTTCCAAGGAGGAGGTGGTGGATTTGAACTGCTGACCTTTTGGTTAGCAGCCGAAGCTCTTAACCACTGCACCACCAGGGTTCCTCATTAGGTACCTATTCCCCATACTCTGTTCGTTTTCAAAAATTCTTTTGATTAAATTGAATGGGCTCTTTGGCAGGTGGTGTTCGGATGAGCAGTAAATAAAGATAAAACATTGATTATATAATTAATTAACTTTTTCTATATCCAAAATTGATCCTAATACTAGAATAATTCTGAGACTTGTGTTTAATCTTGTTTCTCATCACTGAAACACTGTATGCAAGATACAGAGAATCTTACAGTGGTTGCAAGGAAGCTGAAAGGGCCTCTGGTCAAATTATTCACTTATTCACATAGCAAATATATATTGAATACTTACTACATACCAGTCAGTTTGCTAACCCAAGGGACACAAGGGTGAACAAGACAAACAAGGCCCTGCTTCATAGAGTTTTATATTCTATGACTTCTTTGAATTCATCCTTCCTACGTTTAAATCCTCTCACAGCATAGCTCTGCTGAGATCATTGAGCATCGGCTTAAACATTGCAGTTACTTCCCATGATGGGGAATCCTTGCTTTAGAAGGCTCATCCTCAAATGAAAGTAGCATCTATTTTCTGAAAAACTCACACATTACTTCTAGCTTGATCCCCTTGAATCATATACAATAAGCCAGTTCCCCCCTTCCAGATGACGCTACTCTGTCCCTAGTAGCCCCTCACCCCCAGGCTAATTATCTTCAGTTCCCTTTAACTATTATTAAATGACCTGGTTATGTGTCTTTGAAACAACCTTGTCACTCTTCCAGTAACTCATTCCTGTTTTCATCTATTGATTCAGAAGTATAGGGTCTGGAACTAAAGGCATTTCTTAATTCTGATCTGACTATCAAAGAGGATAGCAAGACAATCACCTCCACGTCAAAGATACATATTTCTGTTACAGCAACCTAAAATTACATCATTTTAATGGCAGCAGTCTAACTTTCAATACTGTATGTGATTGGTTTATGACTTAGTGGCAAATATAAGAGATTAGAGGACAAGATGAGAAATGGACATACGAAAATAATAATCAGATTTTCTTGCTCATATCTGCCAGTCTCTATTTTCAAGTCAAATGTCTTATGTTAATTTTTTTCATTTTATCTGTCAGTTAGTATGGAACCTGTCTTTAAGAAAACCTTTATGGCTGTCAGAGGGGAATATCCCTATTTATATTTCCTGCTCCCCTGCCTTCCCCCCACTCTGATCATGTGGCATTTTTAACCTGTGTATTTGTTTGTCTTTTTCAGGGTAAAAGTGCTGAATTCATTAACTTTGATCCTTGTGGCCTCCTTCCTGGAAGCTTAGACTACTGGACCTATCCAGGCTCACTGACCACCCCTCTGCTTCTGGAATGTGTAATCTGGATTGTGCTGAAGGAACCCATCAGCATCAGCAGTGAGCAGGTCAGTTTCTAATGAGAAGTCTGTTGAGAGAGGAGGAACATTTAGTCCAGGCAGAATAGGTTGGCCTTTGAAGTCAGACAGACCTGGGATTTAATCCTCCTTCTGCTGCTCCTAGCTGTAGAACCTAGTGCCTATGACAGTGCCTGGCAAATAAATGGCATTCAATTAATACTTGTTATTAACTACAGTACCTTAGGCAGCTTGTTTAGTCTGTAAAATTGGATAGCCATTGTGAAGATTAAGTGAGAAAGAGGTCTCTCACCTAATAAATCCTATTTTGTAACCCATGATGAAATCGAGGCCCAGAGAAATGAGATTTCATATTCAAGGTTACATAGATATCAGGGATAATTTCCAGCCCACTACTGACTCATATCAGAACTCATTGCAATTTTATTTATATCAGGATGCATTTCTGAATGCTAACAAATGTAATAGTCATCCCTTGGAGAAACAGTATCTATCAAAACTCACTCTGGGTTGGTTTAGAGGCATAGACCAGAGACTCCTACTTTTAACATGCATTGTAGTTTGTGATGTTCAAGTGATTAATGCAGCTCAGTCACTGAGTATCCATGAAAGTGAGTATAAATGAATTTTTCCTTGGTAGGATCCGTAAGAGCTTGGATCCTGGGTAATTTAAGGAGATTTAAATCTATAAATAGAGCTAAAACATTTTAACATTTGAGTTTGGAATCATAGAAGTTTAGAGCTGGAATGTGCAATAGGGATTGCATTGTCCAACCTTCTCATTTTATAGATAAGCAGTCTGAGGTATAGAGAAATTCCTATTGCTTTGTTCTGTGTTTTTGTTTAACTTATGAGTACCACAGTATTTTATATCTTTCTTTAAAGAAAATCTACTTCTAACAGTGAAAATTTACCTTAGTATCTCAAAGGGGGCCAAAGAAAACCAGTATGCTTGACTGGTATGTGACTTGAAAATTGGCCTCATAGTCTTAAAATACTTGAGCAGTCTCCTTGAAGTAGTAACGTAAGAAAAGATTACAATGCCACTTCTTATTTATAAATGTAGTGTTTGAATTTCAATCTAAACCATGAAAATTATTTTTCCTTCCTTCACTGGAAGCAAACCAGCTTTGAAATCCATAGCCTGACATGGAGAGCTGTTATAATGAATGATTTATTGTGTACCCACACACACACCCATACACGTATATGTACATACAGGTAAGGGCAATTGAACCTACTCCATTGGTCCATGTACAGTGAATCTGCCCTTTAAGATAGAAAGTGGTGTTAAGCTAGATATATTAACTGTGTCTATGGACAAAATGCCAATAGGGATATTTTTCATATCATATAACAAGGACTCAAGAGGTAGAGAGGTACTGAGTCAGTCCATCAGGGTTTTGGTTCCTCCTTTTTGTAATTCCGTTGGCTTTGCCTCTCCCATCTGCAGCTTCATCCTCAAGGTGGTTGCAAGAGCGGTTTGAGCATCATAGCCGGATACAACCATGCCCAGAGCAGGAAGGGATCAGCTCTTCCATTGGTTTCCTAAGAGCAGGGAGGCCTTTCCAGAAGTCCACTAGCAGACCTTTATCTCACTGGCTAGCTTGCTCCTTGCCCACTTCTAAACCAGTCCCTGGCAGGGAAATACGGTCACTGTTATGGATTGAATTGTGTTCCCCAAAAATATGTGTTGTAAATCCTAACCTCTATGCCTGTGGTTGGCGCCCTGATGGCACAGTGGTGAAGAGCTTGGCTGCTGACCAAAAGGTCAGCAGTTGGAATCCACAAGCCACTCCTTGGAAACCGTATGGGGCAGTTCTATTCTGTCCTGTAGGGTCACTATGAGTTGGAATTGACCTGATAGCAGTGGGTTGTTTTTTTGGTTACGCCTGTGGTTATAATCTCATTTGGGAATGGGTCGTCTTTGTTCTGTTAATGAGACAGGATTAGTATAGAGTGTGTCTTGAGTCAATCTCTTTTGAGATGTAAAAGAGATTAAACAAGCAAGAGAGAAGCAGAGGTGGGTGAAGAGAGATGCCAAGCCACATGAAAATTGCCCAGGAGCAGAAGCTCAGAGACAAGGACCTTTGTCCAGAGCTGACAGAGAAAAAAGCCTTCCCCTAGAGCCAACACCCTGAATTGGGACTTCTAGCCTTCTGAACTGTGAGAAAATAAATTTGTGTTTCTTAAAGCCACCTACTGGTGCTATTTCTATCATAGCAGTGCTGGATAACTAGAATTGGTTGATGTTCAACCATTTCAGGAAGTAGTATATGATCAAAAACCAATGTTAAGAAGGAAGAAATCCAAGCTTCACGGAAGGCATTGGCGAAAAACAAGGCTCCAGGAATTGACGGGATGCCAACTGAGATATTTCAACAAACGATGTAGTGCTGGAAGTGCTCATTCATCTATGCCAAGAAATTTGGAGGACAACTGCCTAGCCAGCTGACTGAAAGGGAGCCATATTTGTGCCCATTTCAAAGAAATGGAATGAAATGTGGAAATTATCAAACAATATCATACACAAGTAAAATTATGCTGAAAATCATTCAAAAGCAGTTGCAGCAGTACATCTACAGGGAACTACCAGAAATTCAATTTGTATTCAGAAGAGGATGTGGAACAAGGGCTATCATTGCTGATGTCAGAGGGATCGTGGCTGAAAGCAGAGAATGCCAGAAAGATGTTTATCTGTGTTTTATTGACTATGCAAAAGCATTCGACTGTGTGGATCATAACAAATTATGGATAACATTGAGAAGAATAGGAATTCCAGAACTCTTAATTGTTCTCATGAGGAACCTGTACACAGACCAATAGGTAGTTGTTGGAACAGAACAAGGGGATACCGTTTAGAGTTTAAAGTCAGGAAAGGTGTGAGACAGGGTTGTATCTTTTCACCATACTTATTCAATCTGTATGCTGAGCAAATAATCTGAGAAACTGGACTACATAAAGAAGAACAGGGCATCAGGATTGGAGGAAGACTCATTAACAGCCTGTGATACGCAGATGAAACAACCTTGCTTGCTGAAAGTGGAGAGGACTTGAAGTACTTACTGATGAAGATCAGACTGCAGACATAAAGGAAACAAAAATTCTCACAACTGGCCCAATAAATAACATCATGATAAATGGAGAAAATATTGAAGTTGTCAAGGATTTCATTTTACTTGGATCCACAATCAATGCCTATGGCAGCAGCAGTAAAGAAGTCAAATTTGCATTGGGCAAATCTATTGCAAGTGGTCTCTTTAAAGTGTTAAAAAGCAAGAATGTCACTTTGAGGACTAAGGCGTGCCCAAACGAAACCATGGTATTTTCAATTGCCTCATATGCATGTGAAAGCTGGACAATTGATGCCTTTGAATTATGGTTTTGCCAAACAATATTGAATATACCATGGACTGCCAAAAGAACCAACAAATCTGTCTTGGAGAAGTATAGTCAGAATGCTCATTAGAAGCAAGGATGGCAAGACTTTGTCTCACATACTTTGGACATGTTATCAGAAGGGACCAGTCCCTGGAGAAGGGCATCATGCTTAGTAAATTAGAGAGTCATCAAAAAAGAGGAAGACCCTCAATGAGATGGATTGACACAGTGGCTGCAAGGATGGGTTCAAGCATAATAACGACTGTGAGGATGGCGCAGGAGTGAGCAGTGTTTCCTTTGTACATGGGGTCGCTATGAGTCGGAACTGACTCAGCGGCACCTAACAACACAACAGATAACTAAGATAGTCACCATGATCCTTTAAGACCTATACAAATTTACCCTCCTGAGGATTAAAGGGAGGGCAGGTGTATGTTAATGAGAAAGTATGGGGGTGGGGAGGGTGGTTGTTAGGTAAGCAATAGAAAATGGTCTGCTGTATTCTGCCGCCTTTATTTTCTATTCTCAGGCTTTGTATCTCTAATGCTGAAATAATGAACCAACTTGATCAGGGTAAGAATGTAATTCAGTTGGCAGGGTGACGAGTAGAAATCAGACATACTGGTTTGGTAAAAAATTTGATCTGATGGCACTTTATAAACAGATTTGAAGTCTTTCAGATTACTGGGATTCTATTGTAAAAAACCAATCTCCAGATGCCATTAGAAATTTCCTTGCATTGCATAAAAATAGTCATCATGTATGTTACCCCATAGCTGACCTGTGTTGAAGTTGACTTTATAGGGGTGATTAAGGGAATGTTAATGGACAGCAGAGATCAGGTTAAAGTCTATCGGTTTATTAAAAAAAAAAAAAAAAAAAAAAACCTGTTGCCATCAATTCAATGCTGACTCATAGCATGCCCTTTAGAACAGAGTAGAACTGCCCCATAGGGTTTCCAAGGAGTGGCTGGTGGATTCAAACTGTCGACGTTTTTGTTAGCAGCCAAGCTCTTAACCACTGTGCAACCAGGGCACCATTGATTTATGGGAGCCTGTATTACCTCCCAACCACTCTCTTCACTTAGATCAAGTCTTGCTTAGGAAAACGAAAGTACCGCTTGGGGAAAAAAGACCTTGAAGAAGGGGGAGACGGATTGAGGATTATCTGTGTCACAGATTCGGGCCAGGAAACTGAAACAGTCTAAAAGGGAACAAAAAGTAACCATTGGTAAGGGTTTGAAAACCCAGCTTGGGCAGATTTGTTCTGATGTTTCTATATATTTAGGCAAAAATGCCAGCTCATTACTCTGCCCCTGGACCTTGCAGATCTAGGACCACTTTATCTTATTGTACAGATGCTGTAGTTTGTCTCCCCTGGGTCAGAAAACAAAACTTCAATTTGGATCTAGAATTATTATTATTTTGCATTTCAGAAGTATGATTTTATAGGCTTTTGATGTTTGATTTTAAAATTAAAAGAAGACAAAATCATTGAAAATTTCCTTCTAATGACACCAGCAGTTTTATATATAAATTTTGCTTGTTATGTGAAAACATACATATATAATCTATATGTAATTATATACCTGTTGAGAATCTAATAGAATTTTGAATCTAATAGAGTCATTGATATGGTACTGCAAACATTAGGGAATGTATTTCAAGATATAACACAAGCACATAAGTGAGTATGAATGTGAGACTCATTTTTTTAATTTTTAATTTTGTCTTCTAGATGTTGAAATTCCGTAATCTTTACTTCAACAAGGAGGGCGAACCTGAAGAACTGATGGTGGACAACTGGCGTCCGGTTCAGCCACTGAAAAACAGGCAAATCAAAGCTTCCTTCACATAAGATGGTCCTAGAGCTGGTGTCCAAATATTGAATCTTCACATATTTCCCTTTAGTTTAAGCAGGTCCCACAGCCAGTATCCAAATAACGAATCTCTGGGTGTTTCCCTATAGCTAAGCAGAAATCAACATTGGTGATTTGGACTCTCAGTGCTTTGCATCTGGTTTTCTAGACCCTTCATCTCTCACCTGACTTACTAATAAAATCTGAAGAGCTGGACCAGTTGTCATGCTTGACAGAATTCCTGTGACTGGTGCTTTGCTTAACAGCAGTAGCTTTTCTGTAACAGAGAATATAATACGAAGAGTAGGAATAAAATACCTTGACTTTGTTCACAGCACACAGGGTTAAGGGTACCTGCAATTGTTCGCTAAAATGCTGTTTTAAAAACCTAGGAAAGCAGAATGGTTGAGAGAAAATTCTTGTCATGAGGTAAATTGAGGTATGTAAGGTAAATCGGGTAAAATAGTCATGATTTTATGTAGTGTAAATCAGATACAGTACACGTTCATGATTCTAAGATGTTATATTAAAAAAAACTTAAAATTCTTATACATTTGTAGCAATGTTATCTTAAATATGAATTATGTTGTAATTTAGTAACTTTTGAATTACCAAGATGTAAATGAAGTATTATCTATAAAAATTGTTATAATCAAAGTTGTGATACAGAGTATATTTCCACTCAGATAATAATCATAAATTAATAAATATTGTATTTTAGATATATTCTCTAATAAAAAATAACAGAATTCTATTTTGAAGTATTTTGTTGTATCCTGGGCAAATGAGTAATAATTGAGAGGCAAATGTCTACTTGTGTCATTCTTTTGCCTCCTTCTGTTCATATAATGGAGTCTCCAAAAAAGGAAAAAATCCTGAAGGTCATTTACTGTGGGCTCACTATTTGCCAAGCACTGTTTTAAGGGCTTCCAGAATATTAACTCACGCAATCCTCATGACAGTCCTCTGAGAATTAATCCTGAAGAGCAGAGAGAAGAACAGATCACATTTAAAAGTAACAAGGTGGAGAAGGGGGAAGAAGTATATACATGCTGAATCAACATAAACTCCATGGAAATAAAATCAGTAAAGGTCCATTTTATTCAAAAAGGAAATTCAAATGATACTCAAAAGTAAGAGAATAATTTGAATCCTGGAAACACAGATTCTACCTATTTAAGAAAGGACAAGAAGAGAGGATAAGACTTAATGGTCTGACAGAGTCTAGAGGAACCGCCAAAACTATGGCCCCGGACACTCTGCTAACCCAGAACTGAAACCATTCCCGAAGCCCACTTTTTAGATAAAGATTAAACAGACCTATAAAACAAAAAATTAATACATGTGAGGAATGTGCTTCTTGGTTCAATCAAATATGAGACCAAATGGGCAGCTCCTGATCAACGGCAGGATGAAAAGGTAGGAAGGGACAGGAACTGGACGAATGGACACAGGGAACCTGGGATGGAAAGGGGGAGCATGCTGTCACGTGAGGATTGCAACTAATGTCACAAAATAATATGTATAAATTTTTCAATGAGAAATTAACAAGCAGTAAACTTACACCTAAAGCACAATAAAAAAAAAAAGGATAAATGAAATAAAAATCTCCAACTATTATGCCTGTATCCTGACCATGGAATGCTTGGCTAATGAGTCATTCTGGAAACCTGAGTTTAAAATACAACTCAGATTCTACCCCTCAGGGCATAAAAACTCTTTGCTACTTTAGATAGAAATTTTCTAAACTCACACTCTTAACGGCTTTTCCAAAGAATTACACTGAGATTTATATAGGAGAAAGATCATAAGCTTTGGAGTTTGAAGACTTGTTTTGAATACCAGCTTTTCCCCACCTTTCTGATCCTTGGTGTAAAGAGAGGATAACATTGAGTGCTGTTAAAACTATGATGTCTGGTGCATAGTAGATATTCAAAAATAGCAGTTCTTTTTACTTTATGGAGACCTGGTGACACAGTGGTTAAGAGCTACATTTGCTAACCAAAAATGTCAGCAGTTTGAATCCACAGCCAATCCTTGGAAATCCTATTGGACAGTTCTACTCTGTCCCATAGGGTTGCTATGAATTGGAATTGACTTGATGGCAATGAGTTTGGTTTTGCTGTGATTTTACTTTTTTAAAAATGATTTTGTCAACCATTTTTTCAACTTTAACTTTTCTTAGTTGTTTTCTAGAATGAGCATTCCCCCCTAATTCATTGTTTATTGTTTGGATTTGAGACTCACATAACAATCTTAAATAGAATTGTATATAAACTAAAAGCAAACCTTTAGATGAGTTGCTGAGAGCCTCTTCTGAATATATAATGAAGAGTTTAATTCATGAATATTTTCACATATTACTTTTCAGCTATATGCTGAACCAGAAACTTGTCAACAACTGAAGTCTATATATAGGTGGATTATTATGTACTTGGTACATAATAGATGGTCTTCAAATATTGATTGAACAAATGAAAATATGTTTATATCACTCTGAGCCAGAATTAAATTTAATAAGGAGATATAAATGTTTAAAAAAGTTTTGTGTAACAAAGTTTTTGTTGTATTTATAATGTGCCATAGATTATCCTTACTTTTTCTACCAAAATATCATCTAAGACGAAGTATATCTGTAGGACTCAGGTAGAGCTTGAAGCAGACCATCGCTTCTTTAAAGTTTTGTGTTTTATTAAATTTATTCAAATTTTACATTCTACTTTGTACTATAAAACCACATTCTTTTTTTTTCAAATTTATTGTAGTAGGATATGCATAACAAAAAGTTTGACATTTTAGCCATTCTTAAGTGTATGACTCAGTAACAATTATATTCACCATGTTGTGCTACCACCACCACTACACATTATTTTGTAATATAAATGTTTTAAATTAATAAAATTAGCACCTGGGGATGATGTGCCATGCTTATCCTGCAGTGTAACATTTCCTCTGGCAGTCAGGTGCACCCTCTAGGTCCCAGGTAGCACCCATTTGAAATGAACAAATAAAATAATGTTGAGAGGCAGGAAAGAACAATTTAATGTTAAAGACTTAGGATTTTTATTACATTTATTTCTCATGGACAATCAGTATTTTTAAATGAAGTGTGCACCTTGATACCTTAATGGATATCATTATTGGTATTAGTGTGTTTACACTTTTTAAAGTTTATTTGAATTTCTCTCTTGCATTTCACTACTAAGACCTTAACTTTGGTAAATTATTTGCACTGAATTATAAAGGAAATAATTAAAAGATAGTGTGGTGGGCAGAATAATGACCCTCTGAAGATGTCCATGTCATAATCCCTGGAACCTGTATATTACCCTACATGGTTGAAGAGACTTTGCAAATGTGATTAAATTGAGGGTTTTGAGGAGATTATCCTAGAAGATCTGGGTAAACTCAGTGTAAAATCACAAGGGTCCTTATAAGAGGGAGGCAAGAAGATGAAGCATGCGAAGGCAATGTGACCACAGAAGAAGAGATTGGAATGATGTGACACAAGCAAGGAATGCTAGTGGCCTCTAGAAGCCAAAAGAGGCAAGGAACAGATTCTCCCCTGGAGCCTTAAGAAAGAACCAGCCCTACTGACACCTTGATTTTAGCCTTATAAGACTCATTTCAGATTTCTGATCTCCAGGAAAGTAAGATAATAAACTCATGTTATTTTAAGCCACTAAGTATGTGATAATTTGTTACAGCAGCATTAGGAAACTACTGCAGATACTGAAGTCTCATGGAAAATCCATATGAGAATGAATTGTGGGTGGCCAGAAACTTGCAGTCCAGCCTCTTATTCCCTTTGCCTGGACTGTGCTTCCCCTCCATCTATACCTATGAAATCTTACCCATTCTTGG
Organism: Dugong dugon; assembly: GCA_030035585.1. NCBI lineage: Eukaryota > Metazoa > Chordata > Mammalia > Sirenia > Dugongidae > Dugong > Dugong dugon. The sequence continues at coordinate 45,772,106 of CM057474.1, forward strand.
ATGCCTAGCTCAAACCTCAGCTCTTAACTCCTAATCTCTCATTCATGGTTTGTGCTTTTGTGGCCTCCAACAACATTTATCCCCCTTCATCTGATGCCGTATTTATGATGGTGTCTGTCTCCCTTACTAACTTTGTAGCTACTTGAGGGCAGTGCCATGCTTTGTTCCCTTTTGTTTCACACTGGATGTTGTGTGCACAGCTGGTGCTTGGTGCATGTGCCCTGGATGGAATTAGCAGGGAATGAATTCTGTCCTAAATCTGAACTCAATTCCGTGGAGGGGAAAGAAGAGATCTTATTTAATACATGCATTGAGGGTGCAAATTTAAACATTCTACACTAAGATGTGCAAAGAAAATGTAGTTCTTTATTTAATACATGCATTACTGTGTATATTTACTGTAGCTGATCTCATTTTCCTTATGACCACTCTCATCTTGAAATCCTCTGTGCAGTGGTGAGAGGGTAGTTGAAAACTGAAATTGGCCACTAAATGGCATCTCAATTTATTCTTGTTTAAGCATTCTTTTCTAGATTTCTTACCCTCTACTCCCACACCAGCCCACTCAGATGGTGCCTGGGTGACTGGGGAGAGGCCTCTGGGTCTGCAAAATGTCCTCTAGATCCTTGTTGGCCTCTGCCTGGGCTGGCCATGGCCCCTGATCTGTTTCTACTGAGGTGTGGCCTGTTTCATCTGATCTTGGAGGTACATATAGCTGAAGATTTACCTCTACCATTTTCCTCTAGTTGCAAAGTCCTGTACCCTATTATGACCCCAGGAAAGGGCCCAGGTGTTGCATCCAGAAAGAAATGGGATAAGGGAAACCCCTGGCACACAAAAGAATCACACAGGGACAGCTTTCCTATTCAGACCCAGGAGCAGGTGTCCTTGCTTTCCCCCACCGCTCAGATTAAACCTGAGAGCGTTGGGGGAAACAGACATCGGTACCTGCTATCTTTGCTTCCCTCTTCCTCCCTTCCCCCTTTCACACTGGGTCAGAAGAGGTAGCCTGTCCCTTCTTCCTGTGTGACAGAGGCTTCCCTTATATTCTGTCCATTCTCAAGGGTCATAATAATGGACTAAATTCAGGGAAAGAATATAGGTTTAACAATAGGGAAAGTCCATCAGAAAATCTTTCCAAAATACTCTCCACATTATACCTACCAATAAATTGCCACAAAAGAATTTTCAGAAGATTACAAATTTTTTTTGTTGCTAATCATTTTTAATTCTTCTACTACACATGCATTGTTGCTCTAATTCTCAACACAATAAAAATTATTCCTATTTTACAATGAAGACATGGAGGCTCAGAGGGATAGGAAACATATCCAAAGTCCTACGGCAAATGTGTCAAAATGAGGATTCAGACTCAAATTTAGAGTTTATGTTCTCTCTGCTCTGCCACGTGAAGGATAATGGCCCAGGGCTTGTCTCTAACTGAATCAAACCTTTCTACCTTTTTCTCTAAACTGCTGATTTCTGAGGCCAGACTACAAGGACTAGGGTTCAACAGCTTGAGCCTGCCAGCCTTGCAGGGGGAAGTTGAGAGTACGATGTGGACCAGGCTCTGCCTAGCATACCCGCTTGGCTCAGAATGGAGGTTCGGCTAGACCTTCAACAGATATTGCTGAATGAATCAATGTATTTTAAAATCAAATGTAAATTATTTTTATATTATCCATTATTTCATTGATTACTTCTTCCATGTCAGTTGAAAACAGACATTTTTTCACAAAACAAAGAGATAATTTATAAATCTAGCTTGAAAGATAGATAGGACTTCAGATGTGGGGCCAAAATGGTGGAGTAGTCAGACGCTTCCTGTGGTCTCTCTTACAACAAAGACATGAAAATAAAATTGAATTGATTTTATATATGACAATCTAGGAATCCACAACATCAAAGGCAAAGTTGAGGAATCGGACTGAGTGGAAGAGGGAGGGAGAGATGGTTTGGAACCAGCAAGGAGTTGTCAGAACTTACCAGGCATGAGCCAGTACTCTTCAAGCTGGATTGGCTCTTGTGCACTGTGAGGCAAGCAGTGGCACTCAGGAAGTGCTTTCCACATCGGGAGAGACCCAGCAGCAGAGAGTCTACTTGGGCATCCAGAACCAGTGTGAAGAAGTCCTCAATTGGCAAAACATAAGTACTTGTGTCTGATACACCACATGGATTAAAAAACACCCTCTCTGGGAAAAACCTGTCTACCATCTACCACCCCTCTCCCTGCTCTACCTCAGGTCCTGAGCTGGCTTCAGTGATTGCCAAGTCCCCTTAGCCAGAAAAAGGACCTGTCACGCGCCCTGAGCCATTCTCCCGGCATTGGAGAGGGAAAAATGAACAAACAGGGAAAAAATAATCTGCTGGCTCCCCTAAGCCAGGAACTCAGGGTAGGCACAGCTCCTCTGCCTAGGCACAAGCATAAGAGGTCCATGGACTCTTATGCCTTCCACTCCTGCATAGACACGTGTAGGCCCATTTTAGCAGCATAGGCCCTCATTACCACAATAAAACAGGGTATATACATGAGGTCTAACTTCAACTGTTTCAGCTATATGATGAAGTAGCAGGTTTGTGATATTTGACACAGCTCTGCCCATTAAGCAGGGTCATCACCTATCCACATCAGAGGCCTGAGAACTGGTGGCTCCACCCAAGCCACCTAGCCACCTGTCATAAGGGTCCAAGAATAAATGGTGCCCCCTAGTCCTTACAGACAACAGCACTGGGTACTCATAGCCTGGCTGCAAAACCCACCCACCTACACACCCTAGGGAACAGGGACACACTTTCTTCCCAGACATTCAGGGGCAGCTGTCAGCTCCCTGCCATGCTGAGTGTGTGACTCCCTACTGCAACCAGATACCTGTGCTTACACTAACCATTCATGCCTGTTTAGGACTGTAGGTGAGAGCCTGCACCACACACTTGGTGAATGACTACCTGGACACCTGAGCTGAATTCATACAAGAAAAGTAAATGGACTCCTGGGTTCACATACCTAGTAACAGCTCTGAGTACCTGGTGACAGGGTGTTAGACCTTCAAAAGTGCCAATAATCAAACTAGCTCACATGAGCAACATATTTGGGCATATCAAAAAACAAAACAAGAAGCTAGGACACTGTAAGCAAAAATAAAATAAATAAATATAATAACTTATTGATGGCTCAGAAACAACAGTCAATGTAAAATCACATAAAGAAGCAGACCATGATGGCTTCAGCAAGCTCGAAAAATAAAGAATCAAGAAATTTTCCAGAGGAAGATAATTTCTCACAATTACCAGAGGCAGAATACAAAAGATTAATCTACAGAACTCAAAAGATCAGGAAGGAGATCATGTAAAATGCAGAACAAGCCAAGAAACACACAGACAAAGAAATAGAGGATCTTAAGAAGGCTACTCAAGAGCATAATGACAAATTTAATAGGCTGCAAGAATCCATAGAGAGACAGTAATCAGAACTCCAGAGGATTAACAATAAAATTTCAGAATTAGACAACTCAATACAAAGTAATAAGAGCAGAATTGAGGAAATAGAATTCAGGACTAGTGAGATTGAAGAGAAAGCACTTGACACCAACTTATTTGAGGAAAAATCAGGTAAAATAATTTAAAACAATGTAGAAACCCTAAGAATTATGTGGGACTCTATCAAGAGGAAAAACCTACGAGTGATTGGAGTGCCAGAACAGAGAGGGATAACAGAAAATACAGAGAGAATTGTTGAAGATTTGTAGGTAGAAAACATCCCTGATATCATGAAAGATGAGAAAATATCTACCCAAGATGCTTATCAAACCCCACATATAGTAGATCCCAAAACAAAGTGATCAAGATATAATTAAACTTGCCAAAACTGAAAATAAAGAGAGAATTTTAAGAGCGGCTAGGGATAAATGAAAAGTCATCTGCAAAGAAGAGTCAGTAAGAATAAGCTCAGACTACTCAGCAGAAACCATGCAAGCAAGAAGGCAATGGGTTGACATATATAAAGTCATGAAAGAAAAAAATTGCCAGCCAAGAATTACATATCCAGAAAAACTGTCTCTCAAATATGTGGCAAAATTAGGACATTTTCAGATAAGCAGAAGTTTAGGGAATTTGCAAAAACCAAACCAAATTTACAAGAAATACTAAAGGGAGTCCTCTGGTTAGAAAATCAATAACATCAGATAACAACCCAAGACTAGAACACACAACAGAGCAACAAGATATCAACCGAGATAAGGAAGTCACAAAAATAAATCAAAGCTATAACCCTGAAAATAGGGAAACAGAGATGTCAATATATAAAAGATGACATTAAAACAAAAAAGAGGGACTAAAAAATGTAGACATAGATTTTTCATATGGAGAGGAAGACAAGACAATATAAAGAAATAAGACTATCTTAAACACAGAAAAATAGGGGTAAATATTAAGGTAACCACAAAAGAAACTAAGAATCCTACACATCAAAATAAAAAACAAGAAAAATATAAAGACTCAGCAAACACAAAATCAACAACAATGAAAAAGATGAAAAGAAAATACATAAAGAAAAATGACTCAGCACAGAAAATTAAGTGGAACAAAGAACCTGAGAACAGCACACAAAAAAAGACATCAAAATGACAGCACTAAACTCATACCAGTCAATAATTACAATGAACATAAATGGACTAAATTCACCAATAAAGAGACAGAGAGTGGCAGAATGGATAAAAAAATACAATCTGTCTATATGCTGCCTACAAAAGACACACCTTAGACTTAAAGACACAAACAAACTAAAACTCTAATGATGGAAAAAAATATATCAAGTAAATAATACACAAAAAAGAGCAGGAGTGGCAATATTAATCTCTGACAAAATAGACCTTAAAGTAAAATCCACCACAAAGGGTAAGGAAGGACACTGTATGACGATTAAAGGATTAATACACCAGGAGGACATAACTATAATAAATATTTACACATCCAATGACGGGGCTCCAAAATACACAAAACAAACTCTAACAACATTGAAAAGAGAGACAGACAGCTCCACAATAATAGTAGGAGACTTCAACACACCACTTTTGGTGAAGGACAGAACATCCAGAAAGAAACTCAATAAAGACACAGAAGATCTAAATGCTACAATCAAACAACTGATCTCATAGACGTATACTGAACACTCCACCCAACGGCAGACAAGTATACTTTTTTTTCCAATGCACATAAAACATTCTCTAGAACAGACTACATATTAGGCCATAAAGCAAGTCTTAACATTATCCAAAGCATCAAAATATTACAAAGCATCTTTTCTGACCATAGAGCCATAAAAATAGAAATCAATAACAAAAAACAAGGAAAAAAAATCAAACACATGGAAACTGAACAATACCTTGCTCAAAAACAAGAAATTTATAGAAGGGTTTATTTATATAGGGTTATAGAAGAAATTAAGGATGGAAAAAAAAATTCGTAGACTCAAACAAGAATGAAAACACATCCTATCAGAACCTTTGGGAAACAGAAAAAGCAGTGCTCAGAGGTCAGTTTATAGCAATAAATGCACACATCAAAAAAAAAAGAAAAGAAAAGAAAGGGCCAAAATCAAAACATTAACCCTACAACTGGAACAAGTAGAAAGAGAGCAGCAAAAGAATCCCTTGGGTTCCAGAAGAAAGGAAATAATAACAATTGGAGCAGAATTAAATGATACAGAGAATAGAAAAACAATTGAAAGAGTTAACAAGACCAAAAGCTGGTTCTTTGAAAAGATCAACAAAATCGACAAACCACTGGCCAAAATGACAAAAGAAGAACAGGAGAGGAAGCAAATTACTGGTATAAGAAATAAGATGGGTGATATCACAACAGACCCGAGTGAAATGAAAAGTATCATAATAGAATACTATGAAAAACTGTACTCTAACCAATTTGAAAACCTAGAGGAAATAGACAAATTTCTAGAAACTCACTACCTACCTAAACTAACACAAACAGAGGTAGAACAACTAAATAAACCTATAACAAAGGAAGAGATTGAGGACTTCCGGCAACATGGCTCTCTAGGCAGAAGCACCATGCCATCCCTTCACAGCAAAAATCCGAAAAACCAAGCCATACAGCAACCCTGAAACCCTAAACATCAAATGAAAAGATAAAGAACTCAGCCAAGCACCAAATGGAATAAGAAACTGACAGACAACAGAGAGTGAGGAGACATACATGCAGAGGTCTCCTATCAGCTAACACAGATCGGATAGGCATCTTGGACTCCTATCAGAGACCAGCGAAAAGCGGGTACAAGAAAGCAGCTTCACAGAGCTTCCAGCAGAAAATAGAACAACTGGTACACAGCGATATACACTTTCCCACCCCCCACCCTTCTTCACCCCCCCTCGGTCTCCTCTGCTTCCCAAGGCCACAGTGTCTTGGCTGGGAAGCACCAGCTGCTTGGATTCCACCCACCAGCACTGGCCGACTCCCTGAGTGCCATTTGCTGGCTGCTGGTGTTGCTTTTTAATGCTTCCTTTGATTTCTTCCTTACCTCTCACAACTTCCCCCTCCTTCTGCTCAAATACCTGGCTCCATGCTCCATCTTTGCTTCTTCCTGAGGGGCTGTGGAGCCCCGCTTGAGTGTGGATCTGCTTCCTGGTCCATGCTGCCATGCTGGTGGGATCACGGGGCTTTTGTTTGTTTGTTTATTTTGAATTGTTTGTTTGGTTTCGTTTACTTTTCTCGAGTTGGGATCCGGTTCTGGCCTGGCAGAGCTGCACTGCTTGGGACCTACCCCTTCAGCTTGCACAGACCCACAGAGAGATTCCTGAGTGCATTTCTTTTTTTGGTGGGGTTTTCTTGTTCTTTTTTTAAAAAAAATTGATTTGTTTTCTTTTCCGTCTTTTTCCCTTTTTGTGTTTCTTCATTACTGTTTCTTGTCTCTCTGTACCTTCCTTCTCTTCCTGTCCCCTGAATACCTGGTGCTGTGTGACACCTCTATTACTTCTAGCCAGGCTGTACTTCAACACCTTGGAACAACTTCCTCAGACCTCGTTGCTGCACTGGTGGGATCCCTGGGAGCTTTTCTTTTCTTTTTTTTTCTAATTTATATTTATTCATTCTTTTCTTCTTCTTCCCGTGTTTGCTTTTCTCCTTTTCATACTCTCCCATTTTTCCACTCTAATGACAAGCTTCCCTAATGCTTCTTTTGTTTATTTGTATATTTTTGGTTCCTGTTCCCCTCTCCTATCTCCCATAGCCATCTTAGCTCCACACATCACCATCTTCCCCCTCCATCCTGCCTATCTGCACTATGTGGTTAACATCACATCACCAAGCAGCACAGGCACAGCCTACGGGAACCTGCCGTGCATGGATTACTGACCCACCATGGTGGCTGTAGTAAGTCCCACAAACAACCCATCCCAGCAACTACTCTTCAGCTATACCTGCCCTGCTGTACCATATCTGAGCGACTGACCTTGCCAGTTGGAGAAAGAGATGAAAAGTATCGTGCCCACAGACAAGCAAACAACAAAGAACACACAGCCCACCTGCTCAGAAACAGCCAAATTAAAAAAAAAAAAAGGACAAAACAAATCTAAAATCAATCAGGGTGGTTCCAGTAGGCATCTAAAATAAAACACCAGATGACTTTCCAGTAGAAGAAAAGTCACTAGAACTACATGACAGAAAATTCAAATCTCTAATACTCAGAATTATCCAAGAGTTGAAACAAAAAGCAGACAAAAATGAGGAAAAAAATAGACAAATTCATGGAAAAGGCAGACAAATTCATGGAAAATAAAGACAAAAAAAATGGAACAATTCAGGAAAATAATGCAGGAACAAAATGCCAAAATAAATTCACAACTAGAAATTATACACAAAACAACAATTAGAAATCCAAAAGATAACAAGATTTCAGAAATGGACAGTGTCATAGAACGGGGGAGGAGCAGATCTGAAATGGTAGAAGGCAAGAACAGCAGAATTGAAGACAAACACTTGGATACAACTCTGTTTGAGGAAAACGCAGAAAAAAGAACCAAGAAAAATGAAGAGGCCCTGAGAGTTATGTGGGATACAATCAAAAGCAAAAATTTACAAGTGATCAGAGTTCCACAAAAGGGGGAGAAAACAGAAAACACAGAGAGGATCATTGAAGAACTGCTGACAGAAAACTTCCCCAATATCATGAAAGATGAAAAGCTGGCCATCCAAGAAGCTCAATGAACCCCATATAAGATAGACCCCAAAGGTAAACCACGAAGGCATATAATAATCACACTTGCCAAAACCAAAGATAAAGAAAGAATCCTGAGAGCAGCTTGCAAAAAACAAGAAGTCACATACAGAGGAGAAAGAATAAGACTTAGATTATTCGGCAGAAACCCTGCAAGCAAGAAGGCAATGGGATGACATATAAAAAACTTTGAAAGAAAAAATTCTTACCCAGGACTGACATATCCTACAAACTCTAGTTCAAATATGATGGTAAAATTAAGACATTTACAGACAAACAGAAATTAAAGGAATATGTAAAAACCAAACAAAACTTACAAGAATTATCAAAGGGAGTCCTTCGATCTGACAACAAACAACTTCAGCTCACAGGCTGAATCTAGAATGCAGGATCATACCAGCCAGATACCAATCTAGGAAATGAACTCTCAACGACTGTCCAAAACCAAAAGAAATACAACAGGGAATCTGAGAAGTTAATCTGTAAATGACAACAACATCTGAACAATAAAAGAGGGAATAAATGGTGTAGGTATAGAACCTTCTAATGGAGAGGAAGGCAAGACAATATCAAGTAATAATAGACTGCTTCAAACTTAGAAAGATAAGGGTAAATTTCACGGTAACCACAAAGAAAGTTAAGAAACATACTCATAAAAATAAAAAGGAAAAACATAAAGTCTCAGCAAAAACAAAACAAATTAAAAAAAATCCACAAACAGAAGGAATTCAGCACAGGAGAGTAAGAAGAACAAAGAAAAAGTCAGTACCACAAAAAAAAGCACTACAAAATGACAGCACCAAACTCACATCTATCAATAATTATACTGAATGTAAATGGACTCAATGCACCCATAAAGAGATGGAGAGTGACAAAATGGATAAGAAAACAGGATCCATCAGTATGTTGTCTACAAGAAACACACCTTAGAAACAAAGACGTGAATTTATTAAAAGTCAAAGGTTAGAAAAAAATATATCAAGCTAACAACTACCAAAAAAGAGCAGGAGTGGCAACACTAATCTCTGATAAAATAGATTTTAAAACAAAATCCACCATAAAAGACAAAGAAGGACACTATATAATGATTAAGAGGGCAATCCATCATGAAGACATAACCATAATAAACATTTATGCACCCAATGACAGGGCTCCAAAATACATAAAACCAACTCTAACAACAGTGAAAGAGAAATCGAAACTTCCACACTAATAGTAGGAGACTTCAACACACCACTCTCAGTAAGGGCAAAACAACTAAAAAGAAACTCATCAAAGATACAGAAGACCTAAAGGGTACAATCAGCCAACTTCATCTCATAGACATATATAGAACACTCCATCCAACAGCTGCAAAGTACACATTCTTTTCCAATGTACATGGAACGTTCTCCAGAATAGACCACATCTTAGGCCACAGAGCAATCCTCAACAAGATCCAAAACATTGAGATAATTCAAAGTATCTTCTCAGACCACAATGCCATCAAGGTAGAAATGAACAACAGAAAGAGCAAGGAAAAAATATCAATTACATGGAAACTGGATAATATCCTGCTTACACATCACTGGGTAATAGAAGAAATCAGAGATGGAATAAAAAAAAATCCCTAGAATCAAATGAGAAAGAAAACACATCATACCAAAACCTTTGGGACGCACCAAAAGCAGTCGTCAGAGGACAATTTATAGCAATAGATGCACACATCAAAAAAAAAAAAAAGAACGGGACTAAATAAAAACATTAACCACACATCTCAAACAAATAGAAAGAGAACAGCCAAAAATAGCCCACAGCCACCGGAATAAAGGAAATAATAAAGATCAGAGCAGAAATAAATGAAATAGAGAACAGAAAAACAATACAAAGAGTCAACAAAACCAAAAGCTGGTTCTTTGAAAGAATCAACAAAATCGACAAACCACTGGCCAGACTGACCAAAGAAAAACAGGAGAGGACGCAAATAACCCAAACAAAAAATGAAATGGGCAACGTTACAACAGACTCAACTGAAATAAAAGGATCATAACAGAATATTATGAAAAACTGTACTACAACAAATTTGAAAACCTACAGGAAATGGATAAATTTCTAGAAACACACTACCTACCAAAACTACAACAAAGTGATGTTGAAAATCTTAACAGACCCATAACAAGAGAAGAGATTGAAAAGGTAATTTAAAAAGTCCCCCCCCCCCCAAAAAAAAAAAAAAAAAGCCCTGGCACAGATGGCTTCACTGGAGAGTTCTACAAAAAATTCAGAGAAGAGCTTGCACCAGTACTCCTCAAGCTATTTCAGAGTAGAGAAAAGGAATCAACACTTCTGAATCCATTCTATGAAGCCAGCATAACGCGGATACCAAAACAAGGCAAAGACGTCACAAAAAAAGAAAATTACAGAGCAATATCTCTCATGAATATAGATGCAAAAATTCTCAACAGAATTCCAGACAATAGAATTCAGCATCATATCAAAAAAATAATTCACCACAACCATGTAGGATTCCTACCAACTATGCAAGGTTGGTTCAACATCAGAAAATCAAGCAAGGTAATCCACCACATAAATAAAAGGAAAGAAAAGAATCACATGATCATCTCAAATGACACAAAAAAGGCATTCAAAAAAGTCCAACACCCATTCCTGATAAAAACTCTCAATAAAATAGGTATAGAAGGGAAATTTCTCGGCATAATAAAGGGCAGCTATGCAAAATCAATGACCAACATCATTCTTAATGGAGAGAGGCCGAAAGCATTCCCGTTGAGAACAGGAATAAGACAAAGATGCTCTTTATAACCACTCCTATTTAACATTGTGCTGGAAGTTCTAGCTAGAGCAATAAGGCAAGAAAAAGAAATAAAGGGCATCCAAATTGGTAATAAAGAAGTTAAACTCTCCCTGTTTGCAGATCATATTATACTATACCTAGAAAACCCTAAAGACTCCATGAGAAATCTACTGGAACTAATAGAAAGATTGAGCAGAGTAGCAGGATACAAGATAAATATACAAAAATCAGTTGGATTCTTATACACCAACAAAAAGAATGATGAAAAGGAAATGAGGAAAACAATACTGTTTATAATAGCCCCTAAAAAAACAAAATACTTAGGAATAAATATAACCAGGGATATAAAATACGTACGCAAAGAAACCTACAAAACACTACTGCATGAAAACCAAAGGAATCTATGTAAATGGAAAAACATAACATGCTCATGGATAGGTAGACTCAACATTGTGAAAATGACAATTCTACCCAAAGCAATTTACAAATACAATGCAATCCTGATCCAAATACCAACAACATTCTTCAAAGAGATGGAAAACTAATCATTAACTTTATAAGGAAAGGGAAGAAGCCCCTAATAATTTAAGGACTACTGAAGAAGAAGAATAAAGTTGGAGGACTCACACTATCTGACCTCAGAACCTACTATACAGCTACAGTAGTCAAAACAGTCTGATACTGGTACAACGACAGATACATTGACCAATGGAACATAATTGAGAACCCAGATGTAAATCCATCCACCTATGGTCACCTGATCTTGGACAAGACCCCAAAGTCCATCAAGTGGGGAAAAGACAGTCTTTTTAACAAATGGTGCCGGCAAAACTGGATATCCATCGGCAAAAAAAAAAAAAAAAAAAAAAAGAAACAGGACCTATACCTCACGCCATATACAAAAACTAATTCAAAATGGATCAAAGACCTAAATATAAAGCCAAAACTTATAATAAAGTTCATAGAAGAAAAAATAGTACCAAACATACAGGCCCTAATACACGGCATTAACAAGATAAAAACCATAACTATCAGCACACAAACCCCAGAAGATAAGCTTGATAACTGGGATCTTTTAAAAATCAAGCACCTATGCTCTTCAAAACACTTCACCAAAAAAGTAAAAAGAGAACCTACAGACTGGGAAAAATTTTTGGACAGTACAAGTCAGACAAAGGTCTAATCTCCATAATCTACAAGAAAATCCAACACCTCTACAACAAAAGACAAATAATCCTATTAAAAAATGGGCAAAGGAAATGAATAGACACTTCCAAGTTGACATTCAAGCAGCCAACAGACACATGAGGAAATGCTCGCGATCACTAGCCATTAGTAAAATGTAAACTAAAACCACAGTGAGATACCATCTCACCGCAGCATTACTGGCACGAATCAAAAACACTGGAAATAACAAATGTTGGAGGGGCTGTGGGGAGATTGGAACCCTTATGCACTGCTGGTGGGAATGCAAAATTATACAAACATTTTGGAAAATGATATGGCGCTTCCTTAGAAAGCTAGAAATAGAAATACTATAAGATCCAGCTATCCCACTCTTAGGAATATATCCTGGAGAAATAAGAGTCATCACTCAAATAGACATATGCACACCTATGTTCATGGCAGCATTGTTCACCATAGCAAAAAGATGGAAACAACCTAGATGTCCATCAACAGATGAATGGATAAACAAACTATGCTACATACACACAATGGAGTACTATGCAATGAGAAAGAACATTGGTCTCATCCCTTCGGGAGCAAGGGAGAATGAAAAGAACAGGATACAAGGAAAATATTAGACTGAAGGACTAATTGTCCACAGCTACCAAAGCCTCCACCGGACTGAGTCCAGTACAGCTAGATGGTGCCTGGCTACCACCACTGACTGCTCTGACCAGGATCACAACAGAGGGTTCTGGACAGAGATGGATATGGATGTAGAACATAATTCTATCTCACAAAAAAAAGACCAGATTTACTGGCCTAAAGGAGACTGGAGAAACAGCAAGAGTATGGCCCCCAGACAGCCTTTTAGCTCAGTGGTGAAGTCACTTCTGAGGTTCACCATTCAGCCAGGGATTGGACAACCCCATAAAACAAAATGGGACTAATGAGGCACAGCAGTCCAGGGACAAGGACTAGAAGGCAGAAGGGGACAGGAAAGCTAGTGATAGGGAACCCAAGGTTGAGTAAAGACAGTGTTGACATGTAGTGGTGTTGTTAACCATTGTTATAGGGCAAACTGTGTACTAACTGTTTAATAAGAAACTATTTTGTTCTGTAAACCTTTATCTAAAGTGAGAATAGCAACACAACTGGAAGAATGTAATTGATGTTACTGAATTGTACAAGTAAACATATTTTTTTTTTAGAAATAATTTATTTTTATTTTTATTTTTTCATTTTTGTTTCTTTTTTTATTGTAGTTCAGGTGAAGGTTTACAGAACAAATATTTTCTCATTAAACAGTAGTACAGAAATTGTTTTATGACATTGGCTAAAAACCCCATGACATGTCAACACTCATCCTTCTTGGCCTTTTTTTTTTTTGGTGAAAATATACATAGACAAACATACACCATTTCAAAAATTTTTGTGTGCGAACTTCTCATGGGTTTTTACAATAGAGGTCTCGTACGTTATTTGTCCTTTTGTGATTGACTTATTTCACTCAGCATAATGTCCTCCAGTTTCATCCATGTTGTGAGATGCTTCACAGATTCATCTTTTTCTTTGTGGTGGTGACGTTTTCTTTGTTCTTCTTACTCTCCTGTGCTGAATTCCTTCTGTTTGTGGATTTTTTTTAATTTGTTTTGTTTTTGCTGAGACTTTATGTTTTTCCTTTTTATTTTTATGAGTATGTTTCTTAACTTTCTTTGTGGTTACCGTGAAATTTACCCTTATCTTTCTAAGTTTGAAGCAGTCTATTATTACTTGATATTGTCTTGCCTTCCTCTCCATTAGAAGGTTCTATACCTACACCATTTATTCCCTCTTTTATTGTTCAGATGTTGTTGTCATTTACAGATTAACTTCTCAGATTCCCTGTTGTATTTCTTTTGGTTTTGGACAGTCGTTGAGAGTTCATTTCCTAGATTGGTATCTGGCTGGTATGATCCTGCATTCTAGATTCAGCCTGTGAGCTGAAGTTGTTTGTTGTCAGATCGAAGGACTCCCTTTGATAATTCTTGTAAGTTTTGTTTGGTTTTTACATATTCCTTTAATTTCTGTTTGTCTGTAAATGTCTTAATTTTACCATCATATTTGAACTAGAGTTTGTAGGATATGTCAGTCCTGGGTAAGAATTTTTTCTTTCAAAGTTTTTTATATGTCATCCCATTGCCTTCTTGCTTGCAGGGTTTCTGCCGAATAATCTAAGTCTTATTCTTTCTCCTCTGTATGTGACTTCTTGTTTTTTGCAAGCTGCTCTCAGGATTCTTTCTTTATCTTTGGTTTTGGCAAGTGTGATTATTATATGCCTTCGTGGTTTACCTTTGGGGTCTATCTTATATGGGGTTCATTGAGCTTCTTGGATGGCCAGCTTTTCATCTTTCATGATATTGGGGAAGTTTTCTGTCAGCAGTTCTTCAATGATCCTCTCTGTGTTTTCTGTTTTCTCCCCCTTTTGTGGAACTCTGATCACTTGTAAATTTTTGCTTTTGATTGTATCCCACATAACTCTCAGGGCCTCTTCATTTTTCTTGGTTCTTTTTTCTGCGTTTTCCTCAAACAGAGTTGTATCCAAGTGTTTGTCTTCAATTCTGCTGTTCTTGCCTTCTACCATTTCAGATCTGCTCCTCCCCCGTTCTATGACACTGTCCATTTCTGAAATCTTGTTATCTTTTGGATTTCTAATTGTTGTTTTGTGTATAATTTCTAGTTGTGAATTTATTTTGGCATTTTGTTCCTGCATTATTTTCCTGAATTGTTCCATTTTTTTGTCTTTATTTTCCATGAATTTGTCTGCCTTTTCCATGAATTTGTCTATTTTTTCCTCATTTTTGTCTGCTTTTTGCTTTAACTCTTGGATAATTCTGAGTATTAGAGATTTGCGTTGCCAGTCAGATATTTCTAGTGCCTTTTCTTTCACTGGAAAGTCATCTAGTGTTTTATTTTGGATTCCTACTTGAACCATCCTGTCCTGTTTTAGTAAACGTTTTGATATTGTCTGCTGTCTTTGGGGCATTCAGTAGTTATTTTTCTCATTTATTGATTGTAGATTTGTTTGTTTCATCCTTCTTATTTTAATTTGGCTATGTCTAAGCAGGCTGGCTGTGTGTTCTTTGTTGATTGTTCGCCTGTGGGCACGATACTTTCACCTCCTTCTTCAATTGGCAGGGTGAGTCGCTCAGATATGTTACAGCAGGGCAGGTCTAGCTGAAGAGGATTTGTTGGGATGGGTTGTTTTTGGCACTTACTACAGCCATCATGGCAGGCTGGTAATCAGTGCAGGGCAGGTTCTGGTATGCCATGCCCATGCTGCTTGGTCATGTGATGTTAAGCACATGGTGCAGGTAGGCAGGATGGAGGGGGGAGATTTTTATGTGTGGAGCTAAGATGGATATGGGAGAGAGGAGAGAAGAACAGGAGCCAAAAACATACAAACCAACCAAAAGGAGTGCTAGGGGAGCTTGCTCTTTGAGTGGAGCGATGAGAGACTATGAAATGGAGAAAAACAGAAAGGGGAAGAAGAGGTTAAAAAAAAAAAGAAAGGAAAAGAATGAATAAAGAAAAATTTGAAAGAGAAAAGAACAGCAAAGCTCCCAGGGATCCCACCGCTGCGGCTATGAGGTCTGGGGAAGTTGTTCCCAGGTGTTGCAGTACAGCCTAGCTAGAAGGCTTAGAGGTGTCACACAGCGCCAGGAATTCAGGGGACAGGAAGTGAAGGAACGTATAGAGAGCAGATAAACTGAGTCATGAAGAAAGACAAAAAGGGAAAAAGAGGGGAAAAAAACAGAACAAATAAAAAAAAAAAAACCAAACAAGAAAAGTCTCCCCCCAAAACAAAAACCCCCAAAGAAAGAAATGCCTTCAGGATCTCTCTTCACACCTGTGCAAGCTGAGGGGGCAGGTCTTATGCCACATGGCACTGCCTGGCCAGAATGGGCTCCCAACTTGAGAAAAGGAAAATAAAGCAAACAAACAATTCAAAACAAACAAACAAAAGCCCCAGGATCCCACCAGCATGGCAACCCAGACTGGTAAGCAGTTCCACAGTTGAACGGAGCTCTGCAGCCCCTTAGGAAGAAGCAAAGACGGTGCACAGAGCCAGGTATTTGAGCGAAAGGAGGGAGAGGTGGTGAGAGGTAAAGAAGAAATCTGAAAAACTGGAAAAAAGCTACACCAGCAGCCAAAAAGTGGCACTCAGGGAGCCGGCCAGTGAGGGCAGGTGGAATCCAAGCAGCTGGTGCTTCCCAGCCAAGGGACTATGGCTGCAGGAAGCAGAGGAAGCGAAGTGGGGGGTGAAGGAATGTGGGGGGTGGGAAAGTGTATATCGCAAATTACCGGTTGTTTTGTCTCCTGCTGGAAGCTCCTTGAAGCTGCTTTCTTGTACCCCCTAATTACTGGTCTCTGATAGAAGTCCAATATGGCAGACCCACACTGTGTTAGCTGATAGGGCATCTCTGCATGAATCTTTCCTCGCTTTCTGTTCTCTATCAGTTTTCCCACTCCATTTGGTGCTTGGCTAAGTTCTTTATCTCTTCACTTGATGTTTTAGGGTTTCAGGATTGCTGTTTTCTCTGTTTGGCTTAGTTTTTTGGATCTTTGCTGTGAAGGGATGGTGTGGTGCTTCTGCCTAGACTGCCATTTTGCCAGAAGTCCGCATGTAGAAATTTTTGAAATGGTGTATCTTTCGCTATGTATATTTTCACCAAAAAAAAAAAAAAAAGGTGAGAAGGGAGAGGGTTGACATGTCTTGGAGTTGTTAACCAATGTCATAAAACAATATGTGTACTGACTGTTTAATGAAAAACTATTTGTTCTGTAAACCTTCACTTAAGTACAATAAAAAAAAAAATTAAAAAAAAAAGAAGAGATTGAAAAGGTAATTTAAAAACTCCCAACAACAACAACAACAAAAAGCCCTGGCCCGGATGGTTTCACTGGAGAATTCTACCAAACTTTCAGGGAAGAGTTAACACTACTACCACTAAACGTATTTCAGAGCATAGAAAAGGATGGAATATTCCCAAACTCATTCCATGAAGCCAGCATAACCCTGATACCAAACCTGTGGAAGACACCACAAAAAATAGAAAATTGTAGACCAATATCCTTCTTCAATATTGACGGAAAAATCCTAAGCAAAATGCTAACCAATAGAATTACACAACATATTAAAAAAATAATTCACCATAATCAAGTGGGATTCATACCAGGTATGCAGGGAAGGTTCAACATTAGAAAAAGAATCAATGTAATCCATCACATTAATAATAAAAAAAGACAAGAACCACATGATCTTATCAATCAATGCAGAAAAGTCATTTGACAAAGTCCAACACCCATTTATGATAAAAACTCTCAGCAAAATAGAAATAGTAGGGAAATTCCGCAACATAATTAAGGGCATTTATAGAAAGCCAACAGCCATCATCATCCTAAATGGAGAGAGTTTGAAAACATTCCCCTTGAGAACAGGAACCAGACAAGGATGCCCTTTATCACCACTCTTATTCAACACTGTTCTGGAGGTCCTAGCCAGAGCAATTAGGCTAGAAAAAGAAATAAAGGCACCCAAATTGGTAGGGAAGAAGTCAAAGTATGTCTATTTGCAGAAGATGTGATCTTATACACAGAAAACCCCAAAGAATCCACAAGAAAACTACTGGAACTAATAGAAGATTTCAGCAAAGTTTCAGGATACAAGATAAAGTTATAAAAATCACTTGGATTCCTCTGCACCAACAAAGAGAACTTTGAAGAGGAAATCACCAAATCAATATCATTTACAGTAGCTCCCAAGAAGATAAAATACTTAGGAATAAATCTAACTAGAGATGTAAAAGACATATACAGTGAAAACTACTAGACACTACTGCAAGAAATCAAAAAAGACCTGCATAAGTGGACAAACGTACTTTGCTCATGGATAGGAAGACTCAGCATTGTGAAAATGTCAATTCTACCCAAAGCAATCTACAGATACAATGCAATCCTGATCCAAATTCCACTGGCATTTTTTAATGAGATGGAGAAACAAATCAAGAACTTTATATGGAAAGGGAAGAGGCCCTGGATAAGCAAGGCATTACTCAAGAAGAAGAACAAAGTGGGAGACGTCACAACACCTGATTTTAGAACCTATTATACTGCCATGGTAGTCAAAATAGCCATGTACTGGTACAACAACAGATACATAGACCAACGGAACAGAATTAAGAATCCGGAAGTAAATTCATTCACCCATGAGCAGCTGATATTTGACAAAGGCCCAGAGGCTGTTAATTGGGGAAAAGACAGTCTCTTTAACAAATGGTGCTGGCATAACTGCATATCCATCTGCAAAAAACTGAAACAAGACCCATACTTCACACCATGCACAAAAACTAACTCAAAATGGATCAAAGACTTAAATATAAAATCGAAAATGATAAAGAGCATGGAAGAAAAAATAGGGACAATTCTAGGAGCCCTAATACGTGGCATAAACAGAATACGAACCATAAGTAACAATGTACAAACACTAGAAGAGAAGCTAGATAACTGGGAGCTCCTAAAAATCAAACACTTACGCTCATCAAAAGACTTCACCAAAAGAATCAAAAGACAACCTAACGACTGGGAAAAAATTTTTGGCTACTACAAATCTGAACAGCATCTAATCTCTCAAGTCTACAAGATACTGCAAAACCTCAACAACAAAAAGACAAATAACCTAGTTACAAAATGGGCAAAGGCTATAAACAAGCACTTCATCAAAGAAGACATTAAGGCAGCTAACAGACACATAAGGAAATGCTCACGATCTTTAGCCATTAGAGAACTGCAAATCAAAACTAAAAAAATTATGGTATACTAACACAATGGAATACTATACAACGATAAAGAACAAGGATGAATCTGTGAAACATCTTATAACCTGGAGGAATCTGGAAGGCATTATGCAGAGTGAATTTCATCAGTCACAAAAGGACAAATATTGTTTAAGACCACTATTATAAGAAATCAAGAAAAGGTTTAAACACAAAAGAAAACATTCTTTATATGGTTACTAGGGTGGGATGGAGGGAGAGGGGTACTCACTGAGTAGATAGTAGACAAGAATTATCTTAGGTGAAGGGAAGGACAGCACACACTACAGGAGATATATAGCACAACTGGACTAAACCAAAGCTAAGAAGTTTCCCGAATACAACCAAGCACTTCAAGGGACAGAAGAGTAGGGGCCGGGGTCTGGGGACCATGGTTTCAGGGGACATCCAGGTCATTTGGCATAACAAAAATTTTTATGAAAATGTTTTGCATCCCACTTTGGCGAGTGGCGTCTGGGGTCTTAAAAGCTAGCCAGCTGCCTTCTAAGATGCATCAATTGGTCCCAACCCACCTGGATTAAGGGAGAATGAAGACCACCAGAGACACAAGGAAAGTATTAGCCGAAGGGACAGAAAGGGCCACATAACCTAGACACTTCATCAGCCTGCGACCAGAAGAACTAGCTGGTGCCTGGCTACCACCAATGACCGCCCTGACAGGGAACACAGCAGAGAGACCCTGACAGAGCAGGAGAGAAGTGGGGTGCAGAACTCAAATTCTAGTGAAAAGACCAAACAATGGTTGGATTGAGTCTGGAGGGACCTCAGACGACATGGCCCCCAGACTCTCTGTTAGTCCAAAACTAAAACCATTACCAAAGCAAAGTCTTCAGACAAAGATTACATTGGACTAGGGGAAATAAAATGATATTCGTGAAGAGCGTGCTTCTTAGCTAAAGTAGGTACATGAGACTAAATGGGCATCTCCTGTCCAGAGGTGAGATGAGAAGGCAGAGAGAGTCAGGAGCTGGTTGAATGCACACAGGAAATCGGGGTGGAAGGAGGAGTGTGCTGTCACAGTATAGGGAGAGCAATTAGGGTCAAATAACAATGTATGTATAAATTTTTGTATGAGAGACTAACTTGAATTGTAAACTTTCACTTAGAGTACAACAATAAAAAAAAAAGGAAAGAAAACAAAGACAGATAGGACTTGGATCAAGACTGTGGCACCAAAGTGATTAGGATTTAAAGGTGGCACATGTTTGGTTGATCACAAAAAGTTCTGGAATTAGATTGCCTGGATCCAGTGCCCAGATTTTTTTTTCCTCTTAGTTGCATGAACTGGGGCAAATTATTTAATCTCTATAAACCTCCTTGTCTTCAATCATAAAATGAGGATTATAATCCTAGCTATCATGTTTAACATTCTTGTGAGCTAATCAAAGTAAAAGACATAATACTGTGCTTAGAAAGCACTCAAAAATACCAGGTATGATTAGTAAGAAGAACTAACCACTAAAAATGAAAAGCCTTCAGTATTAGTCCTTTTCAAACCAGACTGCTGCTCACAAACAGCTATGGTTGATTTCATACACCATCTTTCCTTTCTTTCTCTTAAGTGTCAGGACATCGTCTATGTTAGGTTATTGGATGATATCCCCAAGAATTCATGAATGTCTTGATCATCCCATAAAATATTTTTAAGTATACCAGTTACCAGTTGCCATCAAGTCAGTTCCAGCTCACAGCAATCCATGTGTGTCAGGCTAGAACTGTGCTCCATGCTGTTTTCAGTGGCTGATTTGTCAGAAGTAGACTGCCACGACGTTCTTCTGAGGTACCTCTGTGTGGGCTGAAACCTCCAACCTTTCAGTTAACAGCCGAGCACGTTAACCATTTGCATTTTGTTGTTGTTGTGTGCCATCAAGTCAATTCTGACTCATGAAACCAATGAATACTAGATGGATGAAGAACAGTCATTTTTCCCATTTGCTTCAGAGTCTAGAAAGTTCATATGCAGCTAAAAAATAAAGTCCAGTTGCTTCTCTATTGCATTGTCTTCTACAAAATACATTGGACTTGAACATTAAGGGGAATATTTTCTTAGTTTTTGTTGGTCAAGTGAGCCACGCTTGGGTTCCTCCCTGTAGAATCTGCAGAGCTAGCCTGCCTCTACTGGGCAAGGTGATGTTGGAGACAAGCTTCAAACTAGCAGGATCTTTTTTTTTTTTCTATTTCTTTCTTTTTTGCTTTAATTTTCTTTTTTTGCAAGGGAGATGATAGTAATCTATTTCAGACTGGCATTTTTAACTTGTTTTACTTACTGACCACTCTAGGGAAACAAACTACTACCAAGAGCACTTTCCCAGCCTAGAGTAGGCTAATGTGACATAAAAATATCTGTATCAGCTTTGCGAAAAAATTATACTTCATACTCATTGTTATTATCAATCAGAGATTAATAGAAAAGGTATCAGAAACAAACAAACATTAGAATTTTTTGAATAAAAGAAGGAAGTTAACAGTGGGAAGTATAATCTTTAGAATCAGACTGGAAGACCTATGTTCCAAATGAGTGACCTTGAAGGAGTTGCTTAATCATTCCAACATGTTCTTCTATCCATAAAATGAGGATAACAATACATATGTCAAAGGGTTGGTGTGAGAAGTAAGTGGGATTACATACAAAGAATAACAACATAGTAAGTGCTCAATAAATTGTTGCTTTTATCAGTATATATACTCAAAATAAGGCCTATTTTCCAATCAAACTAAACTAAGGCCATAGCTGCATTTGAGGATAACGTCAGCCTCCATCTAGCTGACTCTAGTACAGTAATGTAGTGGTTGAGAGCATGATATGGGGCCAGGCTGCTAATGTTTGACCACGAGCTCTGTGACCGCTCATTCTGTAATGAGAGGTAAGATACTTAACTTCCCTGGGCATTAGTTTCCTCATCTGTTCAACGGGAATCGTGAGGTACCTACTTGTCATGGTTGTTTGGTGGATTTAAAAGAGACAATCTAGGTAAAACTCTCAACACAATGCCTAGTTTATAGCAAGTGCTCAATAAATGTTGGCTATGATTATTAAAAATGGACTCAACCAGGCAGAAATACATTTTATGATGTGGCTGTTGAATTTTTTTTTTTCAGACTTTAGGAAAAGTCTAACATATTAAGTGAATATACAACTGCCTCCAATAACCACTTTGAGGCTTTTCCCTTCAGAATAAATTTCTGTCATGCCGCAAGCCCAATGGAATGCCTGGTGGCTCTTGGTATAACAGGAGGATCACCCACAGTGACATCCCTGAAGGTGGCCGGCAGCCAGCAGATAAATAGTCCATTAACTGTGGAATGACGGCCCGGAATGAGTTTGTGAAGACACGAGTATCTGAAGCCTTCCTAGGTGTAGAGATGAGCTGTCAGGGGCTGACAGGCTCCATTTATTTTTTTAGCTAATCTTGCAGAGTTTTAAGAAGCACTTTCTTGGAGAACTCCCAAGCATATCCTTTTGCACTATGTCAATGAGCAAGCTCTTCAGTGTATTTCATAGTTTTCCTTTGCCTACCTCTCAACTAAATTTACTGGGTAACTATGAAATGGTTTCTATAGTCATGAGGTTGCAACGATTTTTTTTAAATACCACAGTCATCGAAATAATTAATTTTATATTTGTATATAGTGGCCCAGGTGACGCAATGGTTAAGTGCTCGGCTGCTAACTGAAAGGTTGGTGGTTTGAACCTACCTAGCAGCTCTGCAGGAGAAAGACCTGGCTATCTGCTCTCATAAAGATTACAGCCTAAAAAACCTTATGGGACAGTTCTACTCTGTCACACGAGATCGCTATAAATTAAAAAATTGATTCGAGGGTATCTAACAGCAACATATTTGTATAATGACAATACATTGACTTTAAAAGTACATTGGTAAGATTGCTATATCCAAATTTGCATACAAACAAGAAAACATTTATATTACATTTATATTAAATTTTAATGTTCTAATCCTACTGACTACCGCCCACCATCTGTCAATTTTCCCTACTGTGGTGGCTTCCATGTTGCTGTGATGCTGGAAGCAATGCCGCTGGTATTTGAAATACAAGCAGGGTCACCCGTGGTGGACAGCTGGGTCCATTTTTGGGGATGTCACTATGAGTGTTTCAGTGGAGCTTCCAGACTAAGGCAGACCAGGAGGAAAGGCCTGGCAATCTACTTCTGAAAATTAACCAATGAAAACCTTATGAATCACAACAAAACATTGTCAAACTCACTTGCTTTGGACATGTTATCAAGAGGGATCAATTGTTAGAGGAGAACACCATGTTTGGTGAAATAGAAGGCCAAAGAGGGCGAGGGAGACCCTTGGTAAGATGGATTGTCATGATAGCCACAAGGATGGATTCTGAGATGCCAGCAATCATGAGGATGACACAGGAACTCTGCTCTTCATGCTAATTTTTTGTAAACTTATAATTCTCTAAAACATAAATTCTATTAAATTATTCCTTGTTAGTTTTTAAACATTTCCCATTTTATCCTATGCTTTGATTATGATTATTTCCTGCTAAAGGATTTTAAAGAATATATCTGTATATATGGCAAGTTTTAATCACTGCAACAGAAATTCAATATAAAATTTTAAAGAGGGAAAAAAAGAAACCCCACAATCTAGAGAGTCCCTGTGTGTTTATATTGCACATAAACTTTCTTCTTTCACAACAGGCAGATACTTTTGCAGAATATTTGTGTGGGGACCCAACTGAAACAAATAAACACTTATCTAGCTACACTCATGTCTTTGATGTTTTTAAAGTATTTTGTTAACCTTTATTTTTTGTCTTGTGTGATGAGTGTCTTGCCCATATCCTGTGTTTTCTCAGCCATACTGGTTATTTTAGAGTTACAATTACAAAATGTGTTCTTTTACAGTGAGGGCAAAGCTATTGCTATATACGTCAGTACATAATCTATTGCTAACAGTGTATCAAAAGTCTGTACTCTTTAGATAACACAAAGCTGTAACAGCTTTGTTGGCTGGTGAGAATACTTTTTGTATAAAGTAAGCGGTGCATGAATTTGGTTTTGTGTCAACTCATTGAATCTATGAGAAGCAACAACTTACTTTCAGACTTCTTTCTTAATTGTCTTATATCCTGGCACATTCTGGATTTCAGATATGTTTTTTAAAAAAAGAATTCTGAAACCATACTTCATATAATTTTCCTTTCTTCTTCAAGGACAGGAATGAAAGTATTATATTTGTATTGAAATCAGCCAGGCAAAGAGTGAGCCAAACTCCATAATGCTAAAGCAATTTAATCGATCATGAAGTCAGCGATCATCGGAACTGAATGAAGGTAATGATCACCCTGCCAGGTCCCAGCTCTGAGCACCAGTGACCACAGTGAACTGTGGAGGGTACCCAACTCAGTTTCAGATCAAGCAGTAGACTGGAATAAAGATTGCTGCCTCAAAGAGAGAACAAAATTCGGTAAGCCTACCAGGCAGAATTAGTTTACAAAGCAGACCAGAGATTACAAAGAAGATTGTGTAATGGTTAAAGAGAGTAGAACAAAACAGCACACGGGGTGGGGGTGGGGGTGGGGGGTAGTGTGTGGACAGAAAGACCAAGAAGGCCAGAAGAGAGGAGGGAGAATTTGGTCCTCAGAACTGCCTGAGTTTCTGACAGTTTTCTGTCTCTGTGGGAATACTTAGCTTCCCTTTTCTTAAGGTGGCCTGAGTTATTCCCGTCATTTTCTAATCCAAAACACCTACTACATCATCAGTGGTTAATTTATTTCCATGAATATTTATTGTTCCCCTGTTAGGTGCTGGGCTCTGAGCTAGAGACTTCCTCTCTTCAAGGAGTGCACAGGAGAAATCTTTTATTAATTGGGCTTTTTACTTTCCTCTCTAAACAAGCAACAACTTAAGAGTGTCTCTTCCATTAATACACTAGCAAACTGCATTGTTTTTATTCCTGTATTTCTGAAAGGCTTCATAAAAGGCATTACAAACCCGGTTTGAACCAGGCAAGCAGGGATTTCTCTTTTCTCCCTTGACAAGCCTTCACAGCTCAAGTGGAACAGAGTGTTGTTTAGTAGAATTCTAAGAATTCCCTTATCATGACACTGTTTTTCCTCTTCAAAATAAACCTGGGCAAGAAACAAAGTGATATGTCACAGCTCACCGACAAAGTTTTTAATAGTGTAAATGATGATATTGTATTTAATCATTGGAGTCAGAATTTGGCTAGACCGTGCATTAATTCTTTAATTCAACTGATGTGTCATATTACGGAGTTAACCTCCCTCAGCCTCAGTTTTGTCATCTTGATAAATGCACATAATAAACTCAAAAAAGCTTTTATGAGAACCGAAAAGGATAATGCATTTGACAGTACTTAGCACAGTGCCCGGCACATGACTAATCAATAATTGTTAGTTCTTTCCTTCCTTCCTTCCCTTCCATCCTTCTTTTACAATTCTTGTTGTCAACAAAATTACATTCAGTCTTTAAAAGTCTACTTTAAAGTTGCACCTCAAGAACCAAAGAGAAATCATTTTCATGGTGTGTCATATGTAAACTTTGCAATGAAGCACAGTGAAACCACTTACAGTTCTACTCTTCCTACAAGGTATGTGGTTGGAAAATAAATATTTCTCTTCAGGAAATAGGAGCCCAGACATATACAATATACAGTTAATTCTTCCGTATGACAGACATAGATTTCTTCAGGGATAAAATTTGCACCACACTTCAGTGTTCTTTGGATCCTTCCCAACTGCTATAGATTGAATTGTGTCCCCCAAAAATATGTGCTGTAAATCCTAACCCCTATATCTATGGTTATAATACCATTTGGGAATGGATTTTCTTTGTTATGTTAATATGGCAGTGTTAGTGTAGGGTGTGTCTTAAATCAATCTCTTTTGAGATGTAAAGAGAGAAGATTAACCAAGCAGTGATAGGGAAAGATAGATGCCACACTACACGAAGATCACCAAAGAACCAAGGAACAAGGACCTTCCCCAAGAGAAAAAGCCTTCCCCTAGAGTCGGCACGCTCAATTTGAACGTCTAGCCTCCTAAGCTGTGAGAAAATAAATCTCTGTTTCTTAAAGCCACCCACTTGTGGTCTTTCTGTTACAGCAGCACTAAAAATCCAAAACCAAACCCATTGCCATTGACTCATAGCGACCCTGAAGGACAGAGCAGAACTGCCCCATAAGGTTTCCAACTAGTGCCACCAGAGCTCCAATAGCAGCACTAGATAACTAAAACACTAATTGGTATTCCAGACCTCTTGTCTAAGAATTGACTCTGACAATATCTCAATATCAGGCCATGGCAATATTAATAATATAATAAATAAAATAATAAAATAGTAATAATGGCAATATTACTGTCTGAAAGTTAAAGAGATGATGCTAAGTAAATACTAGAATATGTTCTTTAGAGGGTCACTATCAGTCTGAATTCACTCGATGACACAAAACAACAATAACAGTGTTTGGTTAGAGAGTCCCAGGGTGGTACAAATGGTTAAAGCACTTGACTGCTAACCAAAAGGTTGAAGGTTAGAGTCCACCTAGAAGTGCTTCAGAAGAAAGGCCTGGTGATCTACTTCCAAAAAAGCAGACATGGAAAACCCTATGGAGCACAGTTTTACTCTGACACACATGGGGTCACCATGGGTCGGAACTTACTCAACAGCAACTGGTAGGTTTTCCTTTTTTTTTTTTTTTTTTATGTTTGGTTAGGGCCTTGTCTTATCTGGTGTCAGAACATTGGAGGTTGAAAGCAAGGATCTTCAGACATGCTATGTGCACACACGTGAACAAGTCATGCCAACCAGTTCCGCTACAAATCCATCTCTTTGTTCATAGCAAATCTCCTTGAAAGAGTTGCCTATACTTGCTGTCTCCACTTCCCCATTCTCGTCTTTCCTTGGCCCACACCAAAAAGTATTTTGTCCCTACTGAACCTTGGAAATGGCACTATAAAAGATCACAAAGGATATAAACGAAGCAAATAGTCCTTTCTCTGTCCTTATCTTACTTGACCTCTAGATATTTGATACAATTGATCACACTCTCTTTTGGTTTTTTATCAGATTCTTCAGTTGGCATCAATGACACCACACTCACATAGTTTTCTATTTCATGTCAACCTCCTTTGCTGGCTCTTCTTTCTCTACCAGACCTCCTATTGATGCAATGTCCCACAGACTTATTTTATGTCCATTTCTCCTCTAGCTACACTTTCTGCTAAGGTGATCTTATCCAGGATCTCAGCTTTATATGCTACCTGCATGTTGAAGACTCCCAAATTTTTATTTCTAGTCCAGACCTCTTTCTGAGCCATAACCTCCCATATCTGTCTATTCACCTTTGCCACTTGGAGATCTAAGAGGCACCTTAAACTTTAATATGACCAGAAAAGACCAATTGAGTTTCTCTCCTCAGTCTTCTTCATTTTTAGCTTTTTCTAGATCAGCAAATGACATCACCATTCACCCAGTTGCTCAAGCCAAAAACTTAGAAATTACATTTGATTCTTCTCTTTCCCTGACACTCCCCATACAATCCTTTTTCAGTCCATCACTGTATCTCCCCTGAACTCCTGCAATAACGTCTCAACATGTCTCCCTGCCTCTATTCTTGCTAACCTACACAGTGTGTTTTCCACAGGAGAGCCAGAGTTATCTATCTGAAGCATAAATCAGATTCTATTACTCCCTTCCATAAAATCTTCCAAAGGCTTCCCACTGAATTTAGAAGGAAATCCAAATCCTTTACCCCAACTTCAAGGCCCTACATGATCTGGCTTCAGCCTTTGAGCTCTCCTCTCTGTATCTGTTTTACTGCACTCCAGCCACAATGCCTTTTTTGTGCTTCAAGGACTTTGCACTTCCTATACTTTCTTCTTGGAGTGCTTTTCCCTGAGATTTTTCAAATTGCTACTTTCTCTCATTTGAGGTCTCAGTTGAAATAATGCCATTTTATAAAGATTTTGGCTTTTATTTGACTTAAAATAACTTCTCCAATGCCCTCTTCAATTAGGACACTCTTCAGTATATCATTCTAATTTATTTTGTGCAAAGCATCCACCACTCTTTGAAGTTATCATATTTATCTATTTACTTTGGTTTATGGTGTTTCTCTGGCTTCTAGAATGTAAGATCTTATGGAAAGGGAATTTATGCTACTGGATCCCCAACCTCAAGAACAGTGCTTGGCACATAGCATGGGCTCTATTAAGATTTGTTGACTAGCTGACTAGATGCTTTGATGTCTCTCTAAGGTTGATGTGTTAGTTTCCTATTGCTGTTATAACAAATTACCACAAACTTAGCAGCTTAAAACAACGTAAATGTATTATTTTATAGCTCTGTAGATCAGAAGTCCTAAAATTAAAGTTTAGTAAGGATATGTTCCTTCTGGAAGCTCTAGGCGAGGATCTCTTTGCTTATCTTTTCCAATTTCTGGAACCACCTGCATTCCTTGGCTCATTGTCCCTTCCTCCATCTTCAGGCCAGTGGTGTAGCATCTTCAAATCTCTTTCTCTCTCTGACCTATGCTTCCATTGTTGCATCTCCTTTCCTGAATCTGACATCCCTGCCTCCCTATTGTAATGCATCCTGTGATTACATTAATCAAGGTAATTTCCCCATCTAAAGATCCTTAATGACATATGCAAGGTCCTTTTTGCCATGTGTGTTAGTATCCTAGGGCTGCCGTAACAAAGTACCACAAAGTGGGTGACTTTGACCATCAGGAATTTATTGTTTCACAATTCTGGAGACTAGTATAGTCATGTGCCATATAATGTCCATTTGGGCATCATCCAACTGTGTGTAAAACTGTGGTCCTAGCCCAGTAAAGACTATTATATTAAAAATTCTAGGTACATACAATGGTGCATAATAACAAACAGATGCTATTTTGCAGCACACATCAAAGCATTGTTATTATTATTACTTTATTATTATGTTAAAGATATTTTAGTATATCTGGAAGTGTTTCTTTAATTTTTTTTGTGCGGAAAAAGGTACACTATGTACTATACACTAAGACAAACATTTAACTAACTGACGTTAGATATGAACCGTACCTAACTATTCCGACTTTCACACAAATTTGACTCAAAGACAGATTTAGGAGCAGAATTTGTTCGCAATCCGGGGACTGCCTGTATACAATATGGTGTTTGCACAATGTCCAAGTCACAAAACGTTCTATCTATTTCACAGAACGTATTGTGGGCATTAAGCGATGCATGACTGTAGTCCAAATTCAGGGTGTCAGTAGGGCCATGTTCTCTTCAAAAGCTCTAGAGGAAAATTCTTTCTTGTCTTTTTCAAAGCAGCTAGTAGCTCCAGGTGTTCTTGGCTGCAGCATAACTCCATTGTCATATGGCCATCTTTCCTCTGACTATCTCCCGGTGCCTCTTCTCTTCTTTTATAAAGTGGGATTAGGACCTGCCTTATGCCAGTACGACCTTATTTTAACTGATTTTAACATTTTCAAAGACGTCATTTCCAAATAAGGTCATGTCCACAGGTACAGGAATTAGGACTTCAAAATAACAATTCAATCCATAGCACCATGTAAAGTAACATATTCACAGACTCCAAGGATTAAGATGTGGACATCTTTGGGGAAGCCATTATTTTGCCTACCACCATTGGGATGGTAATAAAGACTTATATCTTAGGACTGTTCATAAAATGTTTAGTACAATGCTGGACACATAGAGATGTGCTCAGTAAATGTTAGCCATTAGTATTGTTAAAATATAAAATTTGGTATCTAATGCTGAAAAGTCTGTGGTGAAACAGACATTCTCGTGCATTGCTGGTATAAATCGTCTTAGAGAGCAATTGAGCCTATGGAACAAGGCCTTAAATCTGTTATGAAGGGCCTTAGCAATTTTCATACCTTCTGAGTTAGAAATACCAAAGAAAATATACCTATATTTTAAAAAAATAAGCTTAATAAACTATTATTTGTAATAATGTGAACCTAGAAGCAACCTCAATAGAGTAATAGTGTGATTATAAAATTTATACAATAATATGGAAATTTTAAGTATATAGTCTTAAAATAAAAATTTATGCAAACTTGTACATTTTCCCCAAAAAAATTCATTTAAAAAATTATGAGAATAGTTGTTGTTGTTGTTAATAGTAATGCAGAAATATCCTAACAATGGTTGTAATATGGTTGACCTTCCCCTAATTATTTTCCTTTTCTTTAATCTCCAACTTTTTCCTTAATTATTCACATTTTTATTAAGATTGTATGATAAATAAACATAAGTATATATTCATAATAATTTTGAGTTAAATAGATTTTTATCTCAATCTTACATCTCTAGTAATCTAGCTGTAATTTTTTCAATTATCTAAAAAATTTTAAAAAATACTTAAAAACATAGAAAAGTACCAAGAATATAAAAGTAAATACCTATATTCTCACCATCCTCAATCAACAACTGTTAACATTTTATTGTTTTTGTTTCAGTCTTTCCTTCTCAGTTATTCACTTTAAAAACTACACAAGTAAAATCTAAAAATATGCAAGCTGTATTTCTTTGTTGATTACTAGGTGTCTTTTCATTAGCATTGATAATACCACTCACTTTGTATAAGCAGTCAACCAAGCACCTTCAGAACCCACAACTGAATTACTGATCTCTCCGGGTCCTTGATATTGCTAGGAACTCTCTCTGCTATCAGCCACTTCCAAATATTTATCTTACAAAATCCCAACCATGACCTAACCTCTCCTTCTTATCAGACAAACTTACCCTCACTGCAGTGAGAAAATAAAGGCCATTAGACACAAACATCAACTTTACCGCCCATCACCAAAAATTGATATTCACCAGATATGAACCAGCACCTCTACATACTTGGTTGTTTGCAGCTGTTCTGAATGGGTCGATATCTGTTCCGTTTGACAGATGCCCATGGCAAGCAGATTAATCAATATTTTGAATGTTACCCCATCACTACCTCAAAATTTACCAATGTTTCTACTCACCCTTACCTCTGTCTCTCTTGTGTCAGAAGAAAACAATTTCACTTTCAGCCAAAGACTAACTTTTGTGTTCTACATCTTTGTAATCTATATCTTTATAACCAATAATCATTCTGCTTTCCCTTATAACTTCAACCTCTTCCTCATCACCAGCTTCTTTTACTCAGTGTGTGACATACTCAAACCTTCTTCATCATTGAAAAAAAAAATTACCCACTTACACTATAGAGTTAATTTCCATTTATAAGACATATGGGGATGGGGAATTGACAAGTCATATAAAGAAATCTAAGACATAAAGAAAAAATGGGAAGGGACTGTTTTAGATTAAAAAAAAAAACTTAAAGAGACATAACTATCAAATATACTCCTTGGAACTTGTTTAGATCCTGATTCTAATAAATCCATTGTAAAAAGACATTTTTTGAGATGATGGAGAAATTTTGAATATGGACTGCTTATAAGGTGAAAAGGTCTTTAGGGGGTGCAAACGGTTTTAAACCCACCCAGCTACACCATGGAAGAAAGTCCTGGCAATCTGCTTTCATAAAGATTACAGTCTAGAAAACCCTATGGAGCAGTTCTACTTTGTAACATATGGGGGTGTTGCCATGAGTGGGAATGGACTTAATGGCAATGGGTTTGCTTTGGCTTGGATTAGGTGACAACAAGGGGTTATTATTAATTTTGTTGGATATAATAAAAGAATTACAGTTATATCAGAATATGTCTATATTTTTAGCAAAGCATAGAGAGAAATACGGGGTTAAACAACATGATGTCTAGAATTTACCATAAAATAATTTAGGAAAAGAGAACAACAGAATGGACAAACATAGTAAACATGGCAACACAATTAAGAATTCTTTCATCTGAACTACTGTTGTTATGGTTAAGGTTGTGTGTCAACTTGGCTGGGCCATGATCCTCAGTGGTTTGGCAGTTATGATGTAGTCTGGCAGCTTTTTAATGAGGTAATCACTTCCATAATGAGATCTGATATAATGTGATCACCTCCATGATGAGATATGTTGTGAGCAGCCAATCACTTGAAAAGGAGTTTCCTTGGGGGTATGGCCTGCATCCAATATAGGTGGACTTTATGGCAAGATTTGCTGGCTTTTGCTTGCTCTGGATCCTGCAGCTGGCTCCTGTTCATCTTACCTCCAGTTCTTGGGACTTGAGCTAGCAGCTTAACTTCTGTCTTACCTGCCGATCTTGGGATTCATCGGCCTCCACGGCCTGTGAGCCAGAGGCCTGCTATCTGACCTCCCAGTCTTGGATTCACCAGCTGCTGTGGCTATGTGAGCAGGAGAAGCCTCCAGTCTGACCTACGGACTTGGGACTTTCCAGCCTCTACAACCATGTGAGCCATTTCCTTGATGTAAATCTCTCTGTATATATATTTATACATTGCACTGGTTTTTCTTCTCTAGAGAACCCAGCCTAAGACAAGCACGGAGGTTCATTTTAGTATCTTTTCTACTTTTGTGTATGTTTGAAAATTTTTCTCTAAAAAGTTTTTTTAAAAAATTTGCTTCCAAGAGCAACTGCTTCCTTTGCCATGATACCAAAAGAACTGGATGGTGCCCAGCTACCATTACTAAACATTTTGATCAAAGATTCCATAGAAGAATCCTGATTAAAAGGGGGAAAATGCAGAACAGAATTTAGAATTCTCATGGGCTCTAGATTTTCTGGAGCAATAGAGAGTGGATGAACCCCTGAAACTATTGTCTTGAGATAATCTTGAAACCTTAAACCAAAAATATCCCCTGAAGTCATCTTAAAACTGAACAATAGGTTAGCTTAACTAGTGAAAAAAGGTCTGCCTTGAGCATTATGCTATTTTAACAACCATCTATATGGGATCAAATTGACAACAGCAACTCAGAACATTAGACAGGAACCTTAAAGGGCAGTGAGTTTGTGTTAATTGGGGGTGGGGGAACTCAGAAAAGGAGGATGAGAATGATTGTACAGCTCAAAGAATATAATTAATGTCACTATATTGTACATATAGAAACTTGAATTTATGTATGTTTTGCTGTGTATATTCTCAACAACAACAAACTAAATAAAATTTAGAAAAAAAAGTTTAAAAAATGTGCACAAATATATTCCCTATAACCTCATTTCCCTTCAAGATCCAACCTCATCTCTCTTCCTCCCTTTCTCTTCACATTTTTGGAATAGCTGTCTGGCTAACCACCTTCACTTCTTGTCTCCCTACAGAAATTTAATTTTTACATATTAAATTTTCTTAAAACTACTCTATCAAAAGTCTTCTTACATCTCTGTCACCTTTTAATCCCACAGAGAAGGAGGCAGGAAATGCAGTGGGGAAAGGTGGGCTCTACTCAAAGGACTGTCACATGACGTTTTAACCCACATGCTTTGTTCATAAATATAAGGTCATCGTACAGGATGTTCTAATCCTTTTGAAAAATTGTTAGCTATGAGGACCATAATCACCTTCACTGGAGCAAAGGAGAAATTCCTCCCTGTGCTTGCCAACTTATCTGTCAGTCAGAACAAGTAGGATGTGTTTAGGCTTTGCAGGGATCTGTCTGTTTTGCAGGGATAGTTTGAAGATTCTTGTCACAGGAACAAAACATGCCCTTGAAGACATAAATCTTTCATAGCATTCTACAGTCCTTGGCACCATACACTATCCTCTGACTTCCTCCACGCCCACTGTCCTTCCCCTATTCTCTCCCCAGGCTACCAGTTCCTTCAGATATCAGCACAACCATTACTTTCTCAGGAAAGCCCTTCCTCCCTAAGTAAACCTAACACCTGCTCCTAAAACCTGCTTTCCCAATTCATGACCTCTCCTTCCTAGCACTTATCAGGCTGTAAAGTTTTACATTTATTTGAGTCTTTGATATCTCTTCCCCATTAGAGTATAAACTCCATGAGGGTAGGGATGATGTTTTATTTAATTTAATTTAATTTTTTTCACTCTTATTAATCCTCAGTGTCTTGAAAATAGTAGACTCTTAATATTTGTGAAATAAATAAATGAAAAAATCCTTATCAGTCTCCTAAAATGTAAGCCTCAAGAGTTACTTGACTTCTCTCTTATCTCAATCCATACTGCTGTGTGCTTCCTATTTATGACCCATCTTTCATCTGTTCCTCTTCAGTCCAGGCTTCAACCTGTTTATCCTGGAGCCCTCATGAACTTTGAGGTTAAAAAAGTGGAGTCAATATTCTTCTAAATCCCAATCTCTGTGTCTAAAACAAATAGTTTCTCCTTCCTCATACAAAACTTTATTTTTTTTAGTATCAGTTTTTCTATTGGTCTTCTGCCTACTTCCCAATCATCAAGATTTTGTCTGTCTCTTTCTGTACTTCATGTCCTGCCATTATATCAGTTACTTCAACATTCATGTGGATGACCCATCCAAAATCCTACCCTCACAGTCCCTTGATTTTTTTTTTAATCTCCAAAGACTTTTACCTCCATTCCACCTCAGTTACACAGTCATACTTACCCTGGATCTTGTCACCAATCCAGACAAATTCAGATGAAAAATCTTCAAGTCCATTTTCCTACCCTGACCATAATATCCTATTTATCCAGTTCTTATTCTTGTCAAAATGTATAGGTTATCTTCAGTCCTCGTCTTACCTGACCACTTTGTAACATTTGCCAATGTTGACCAATTATTTCTTATAAAAACTGAAAGACATATTATTTTCCCATATTATTTCTTATCTGTCTTGTCTGGCTTGAAAATCATCTCTCCTGATCATCTGCCTTTCTCTTTGAGCATTCCTTCTTAGTCTTATATCAGGACATTTCTTCCTGTCTCTCCAACTATTGCTTCTTCAGTTTGTCCCCTTGCCCGCTTCTTCTTTGACACATCTTTCCTGATGATTCATATGGTTTAAGCAACTCTCATATGCCACCAACTCTATCATCTATGTGTATCTACAGGCATACCTTGGAGATATTGCAGGTTTGGTTCCAGACCACTGAGATACAGCGAATATCACAATAAAGCAAGTCACAAGAATTTTTGGTTGCCCAGTGCGTATAAAAGTTATGTTTACATTATGCTGTAGTCTACTAAGTGCGCAATAGCATTATGTCTACAAAACAATGTACATACTTTCACTGAAAAATACTTTATTGGTAAAAAATGCTGACCATCATCTGAGCCTTCAGTGAGTCATAATCTTCTTGCTGGTGGAAGGTGTTACCTCAATGTTGATTGACTGCGGACTGATCAGGCTGGTAGTTACTGAAGTTTAGGGTGGCTATGGCAATTTCTTAAAAGAAGAACAATGAAGTTTGTTGCATCGATTGACTCTTCCTTTCACGGAAGATTTCTCTGTAGCATGCAACGCTGTTTGATAGCATTTTACCCAAAGTAGAATTTCTTTCAAAATTGGAGTCAATCCTCTCAAACTCTGCTGCTACTTTATCAACTAAGTTTATATAATATTCTAAATCCTTTGTTGTCATTTCAACCATGTTAATAACATCTTCACCAGAAGTAGATTCTATCTCAAGAAATCATTTTCTTTGCTCGTCCATAAGAAGCTGCTCCTCATTCATTAAACTTTTATCTTGAGATTGCAGTAATTCAGTCACATCTTCAGGCTCCACTTCTAATACTAGTTCTCTTGTTGTTTCCACCACATCTGCAGTTACTTCCTTCACTGAAGTCTTGAACCCCTCAAAATCATCTATGAGGGTTGGAATCAACTTCTTCCAAACTCCTGCTAATGTTGGTATTTTGACCTCCTCCCATGAATCACAAATGTTCCTAATAGCATCTAGAAAGGTGAATCCTTTTCAGAAGGGTTTCAATTTACTTTGCTCAGATCCATCAGAGGAATCACAATCTATGGTGGCTATAGCCTTAAAAAATGTATTTCTTGAAATAATAAGACTTGAAAGTTGAAACTAGTCCTTGATCTGTGGGCTGCAGGACGGATGTCGTGTTAGTAGGCATGAAAACAGCATCAGTGTCCTTGTACATCTCCATCAGAGCTCTTGGGTGACCAAGTGCATTGACAATGAGCAGTAATATTTTAAAAGGAATCTTTTTCTCTGAGCAATAGGTCTCAACAGTGGGCTAAAAATATTCAGTAAACCATGTTGTAAACAGATGTGCTGTCATCCAGGCTTTGTTGTTCCACTTATAGAGTACAGGCAGAGTAGATTTAGCATGATTCTTAAGGACCCTAGGATTATCAGAATGGTAAATGAGCATTGGTTTCAACTTAAAGTCACTAGCTGCATTAGCCCCTAACAAGAGAGTTAGCCTGTCCTTTGAGACTTTGAAACCAGGCATTGACTTCTCCTCTCTAGCTATGAAAGTCTTAGATGGTACCCTCTTCCAATATAAAGCTACTTCATCTACACTGAAAATCTGTTGTTTAGTGTAGCCACCATCATCAGTTATCTTAGCTAGATCTTCTGGATAACTTGCTGCAGCTTCTACATCAGCACTTGCTGCTTCACCTTTCACTTTTATGTTACAGAAATTGCTTCTTTCCTTAAACCTCATGAACCAACCTCTGCTAGCTTCAAACTTCTCTTCTGCAGCTTCCTCACCTCTCTCAGCATTCATAGAATTGGAGAGTTAGGGCCTTGCTCTGGGTTAGGCTTTGGCTTAAGGGAATGTTGTAGCTGGTTTGATCTTCTGTCCAGACCACTAAAACTTTCTCCATATCAGCAATAAGGCTGTTTCGCAGTGTTATCATTTGTGTGTCCACAGGGAGTAGCACTTTTAGTTTCCTTCAAGGACCTTTCCTTTATAGTAACAACTTGGCTAACTGTGTGGCACAAGAGGCCTAGCTTTCAGCCTGTCTCGGCTTTCAACATGCCTTCCTCACTAAGCTTAATCATTTCTCGCTTTTGATTTAAAGTGAGAGAAGTGCGACTCTTCCTTTCACTTGAATGCTTAAAGGCCGTTGTAGGGTTATTAATTGGCCTAATTTCAATACTGTTATGTCTCAGGGAATAAGGAGGCCCCAGGAGAGGGAGAGAGATGGGGTGATGACTGGTCGGTGGAGCAGTCAGAACACATACAACATTTATCGATTAAGTTCACTGTCTTATGTGGGGTGGTATGTGGCATCTCAAAACATTTACAATATTAACATTAAAGATCACTGATCACAGATCACCATAACAGATATAATAATAATGGAAAAGTTTGAAATATTATGAGAATTACCAAAATGTGACACAGAGACATGAAGTGAGCACATGCTATTGGAAAAATGGCACTGATAGACTTGTTCAAAGCAGGGTTGCCACAGATCTTCAATTTGTAAAAAACACAGTATCTGCAAAGCACAGTAAAATGAGGTATGCCTGTATCTATCCATTTATCTATCTTTCGATCTGTCTATCTATCTATCTATCCAGCCTTGACTTCTCATCTGGGATTTAAATTTATGTAACTAAGTGCCTACTGGACATCTTTACTTGGATTTACCACAGGCTCCTCGAACTTAACATGTCTTACTTTCACCTCATTTCTTTTTCACATCCTGATCTACTCTTCCACTTTGTTTTCTTGCTCATTTAATGTTACAATCACCCCAGTCAAACACTTGTGAATCACCCTGAACTTCTCTTACCCCCTCCTCTCTGAACATCAAGTTAATCAGTATACGAATCTATTCTACTTCTTAAATAGTTTGAGTCAGTACTCTCATTTCTGATATAACTGTCTTCTTTCATTTACTCATTGTTTTTCTCATCTGGAATATTGCAATAACCTCCTATTTGTGTTTACCTTCCACTAATCTCAGTTACTCATTATTTCTCACCTGGAGTATTACAATAGTCTTCTACCTTTGTTTTTCTCCCAATGATCTCAGGTATATATTATCTCTCACCTGGAGTATTATAGCCTCCTACCTTTGTTTGGAGCCCTGTTGGCACAGTGGTTAAGAGCTAGGCTGCTAACCAAAAAGTTGGCAATTTGAATCTACCAGCCGCTGTTTAGAAACACTATAGATCAGTTTTACTCTGTCTTGTAGGGTTACTATGAGTCGGAATCGACTCGATGGCAACAGGTTTGGTTTTGGTTTCTACCTTTGTTTACCTTCCAGTCATTTGAAAGAGGATGGCTTCAAGTTTATCTTCCACACTGCCATTAGAATGATCTATCTAAAATGCAAATCCAATTAGTTACTCCTCTGCTTATAACTCTTCAATGGGTTTCCATTCTTTGCAAGATAAAATTTAAGTCCTGTAGCAACACACACAAGACAAGACCTCTGTGGCCTATACCAACACTATGGCCAAGCTAGGCTTTTACTAGTAGGAATATCAAGTTGCCTGTCATTCCTCATCCAAACTATCCCATCTTGCTTCTCTTACCACCACTGTCCTATACCATATTCTCAGCATCTCTAATCCTGATAGAAAGTATCTAAACTAGTTATCACTTGCTATTATCTCCCACCTGCAAATTCATTTGCTAATTCAGACGGCCACACAATTGCTTTTCTAAAGTGTAGCTCTGACCATGTCATTCTTTTACTCAATACTTTCATTGACTAATCAGTCTCTTCAAAATGCATCACTTTTCACTCATTTAGTTAACAAGTATTGATCATCTAGCATATCTCAGGAATTGTTCCCAAGTTCTCAGTAGCATGACAGATGTACTCTGGGACCAACATCCACTTCTAGCTTCAGATCCCTCATTGTGATCTTTCCCTGTAATGCTGTTGTAGACATCTAGTGCTGCTGTAATAGAAATACCACAAGTGGATGGCTTTAACGAAGAGAAATTTATTCTCTCACCGTTTAGGAGGCTAGAAGTCCAAATTCAGGGTGCCAGCTCCAGGGGAAGGCTTTCTGTCTTTGTCAGCTTTGGGGGAAGGTCTTTGCCATCAATCTTCACTGGTTGAGGAGTTTCTCAGTGCAGGGACCCCAGGTCGGAAGGGCACGCTATTCTCCTAGCTCTTGTTTCTTGGTGGTATGATTTCCCCCGTCTCTCTGCTGGTTTCTCTTTTATATCTCAGAAGAGATTGGCTTAAGACACAAGCTAATCTTGTAGATTGAGTCTTGCCTCATTAACATAACTGCCGCTAATCCCACCTCATTAACATCATAGAGGTAGAATTTACAACACATAGGGAAATCACATCAGATGACAAAATGGTAGACAATCACACAATATTGGGAATCATGGCCTAACCAGATTGATACACATTTCAATCTATGACAAATGCTTTTCCCTAATTCAATGTGGTTAGTTCCTTCTCTCCCTTCAGGATTGAGCTAAAGTATCATTTACTTCAGAAGGCATTCTAAAATAATTTATCTAAATCTTTCTGCTATTCTCCTCAGGTTGCTACTGAAGCACCTTGTTCATTTCCCTCATAGCACTTTGCATTTTTTAGTTCTTACTTATTTCATTTATTTCTTTACCCTTCTGGATTTTAAGTTCCATGAGGACAGGAACTATATATGGTATTGCTTACCACTGGATAGCCTAGCACAGCACTTGGCACATAGAAGTTATTTATGTAGAGAATGAATAAAGTCAGCTACAGAAATTGTGCAATGCAAATCATGATTCTTTGTATTCTTCATCACTCTAAAATTAAAAAAAAATTTTAATAAAATAGATCTACAATATTCAAATAATCTCTGCCCTGCCCCAGCATTTTCATTATATTTCAACTGTGTTGAAACATCTCAAACATTTCTGTCTATAGCCCCTTTCTATGCTGTTCCCACTACCAAGAACACTATTTTCTTTCCCTGTATCTTTTTATCATTCTCCATCATTTCATCTTTCTCCACCAGAAACACTAGCTCTCTCCTATGTGCTCTTATGCAATAAGTCTATGTCTGTCCTTCAGTATTTGTAAGACAGTGGACTTGTCCTCCATTGGATTATGAGTGCCTTAAGTTTATGAGTGCCAGAACTAGATGGGCAAACACTTCTTGAACAATTGGCACTATGCTAAGTGCCTGCACAAAACACATCTTATTTAATCCTTTAAATAAAAGTTTAAAAGTGAAAAGTATTATCTAGTGTTGAAATAAATACAACTGAATGTCAAAGGGGTTAAGTGATTTACTCAAGGTCACCATTTAATAAGTAGTAAAGCTGAGACTCAAAGTAAGGTCAGGCTGATTTAGAGAAAAAGTGCAGTTGCCCTTGCTTCTATTGTTCGTCTTTGTATCCCAAGCACCCAGCTCCATGTCTTCCATATAATAAGCATCAAACAAAAGAGAAACTTAATTGAAATTAACCAAGATGGACAACTATCTCCTCTGAGTTCCACTAATTGTTTGCCGGGTAAATTCTTACAACTAGCAGTGGCACATTGATGAAGCTTTCAGCTACTGACCAAAAAGTCTGTGGTTTGAATCCACCAGCCTCTCCACAGGAGAAAGATGGGACAGTCTCCTTCCATAAGGATAACAACCTTGGAAACCCAATGGGGGCAGTTCTACTCTGTCCTATAAGGTTGCTATGAGTTGAGATTGACTCAATGGCAGTGGGTTTAGTACTATTTAGTAATTATATCATCTTTCCTTTTTGCCAGATGGCAATAATTTCTACATGCACACCCTCCCTTTCCCAAGGACAACAGGCTATATATTGTAAGAAATGCTGTGATATCCCACCATTCATTTCTCCTGTGTGGGTATGAATTATGTGATCTGTAAAAAGCAAAACAAAACAAAAAACTGTTGATTTCTAAGGACCAATCTAACCTGTTGTTGTTGTTGTTAGGTGCTGTCAAGTCGGTTCTAACTCATAGCGACCCTATGTACAACAGAAAGAAACACTGCCAAGTCCTGCACCATCCTTGCAATCCTTGTTATGCTTGAGCCCATTGTTGCAGCCACTGTGTCAAACTATCTTACTGAGGGTCTTCCGCTTTCTAGCTGACCCTCTGCTTTACCAAGCTGATGTCCTTCTCCAGGGACTGATCCCTCCTGGTAACATGCCCAAAGTATGTGAAATGAAGTCTTGCCATCCTTGCTTCTAAGGAACATTCTGGTTGTACTTCTTCCAAGACAGATTTGTTTGTTCTTCTGGCACTCCATGGTATATTCAATATTCTTTGCCAGCACCATAATTCAAAGGCATCAATTCTTCTTTGTTCTTCCTTATTCATTGTCCGTATTTCACATGCATATGAAGTGATTGAAAACATCATGGGTTGGGTCAGGTGCACCTTCATTTTCAAGGTGACATCTTTGCTTTTTAACACTGTAAAGAGGTCTTTTACAGCACGTTTGCCCAGTGCAATGTGTATTTTGATTTCTTGACTGTTGCTTCCATGAGTGTTGATTATGGATCCAAGTAAAATGAAATCCTTGACAATTTCAATATTTTCTCCGTTTATCATGATGTTGCTTATTAGTCCAGTTGTGAGGATTTTTGTTTTCTTTATGTTGAGGTATAATCCATACTGAAGGCTGTAGTCTTTGTTCTTCATCAGTAAGTGCTTCAAGTACTCTTCAGTTTCAGCATGAAAGGTTGTGTCATCTGTCTATTGCAGGTTATTAATGAATCTTCCTCCAATCCTGATGCCAAGTTCTTCACATAGTCCAGTGTCATGGATTGAATTGTGTCCCCCAAAAATATCTGTCAGCTTGGCTGGGTCATGATTTGCAGTATTGTATGATTGTGTACCATTTTATAAATCCTTTGTGATTTCCTTACGTGTTGTAAATTCAATCACTACTATCTAATAAGATGGATTAGCGTCAGTTATACTGATGAGATATACAAGATTGGATAGTGTCTTAATACGATCTCTTTTGAGATATAAAAGAGAGAAGTGAACAGAGACACATGGGAACCTCATACCACCAAGAAAGCAATGCTGGGAGCAAAGCTCGTCCTTTGGACCTGATGTTCCCAGACCAACAGAAGACTGATACATCACAAGGACCTTCCTCCAGAGTCGACAGAGAGAGAAAGCCTTCTGGAGCTGATGCCCTGAATTTGGCCTTGTAGCCTACTTGACTGTGAGAAAATAAATTTGTCTTTGTTAAAACCATCCACTTGTGGTATTTCTGTTATAGCAGCACTAGATGACTAAGACAGAATTTGGTACTGGGGATAGGGTGCTGCTCTAACAGATAACTAAAATGTGGAAGTGGTTTTGAAACTGTGAATGGATAGAGGTGCAGCAGTTGCAAAGGACCAGCAGCAGCAAAGTAGGGGCAGCAGCAGAGAACCAGCTGCAGCAGAACCAGGAAACCAGCATGAGACGGCACTGGAGCCAACCCACAGAGCCGACCCATGGAGCCGACCCACAGAGCAAGAGAGCTGAATGCCTGTGAGCACGAGGCTTCCTGGCGGAGTGGGGTGCCTCTAAGCACTTATCATCGGTAGAGCTACAGAGCTTTGGAACACTTTCCCCAGCACAGCAGATGCAGGCTTGAGGCCCGAGGGCCAAGAGGCCACAAGAAGCAGAAGCTGAAGAGACAAGGAGCACAGGAAGCCAAGCTGCCTCAGACTCAGAAGGTATTGCCAGAACCTTTGGGGCTTCAAAGGGTGGAGTCATGGCCTCTGGTGTTTCTAAGGATGGAGCTGTCACTCCGATGGACTAGGAGAATGGTATGCCTAAAGCTGAGGGAGCATAATTGCTGTCCCAGCAGGCTTAGAAGGCAGAGCTGAAGCCCAGGGCTGAGGGGACTCCACTCAGAATCTGGAGACTGGCCAATACCTAGAGTCTGGAGGGCAGGGCTATTGTGTGAATGGTCTCAGAGAACAGAGGATTGTTTTCAAAGCTTTAAGGGCTAATGTAATGTGTTCTGCTGACTTGCTTGGTGCCCGTTATCCCTTTTTTCCTGTAATTTCTCCCATTTGTAATGGAAATGTCTAGCTTGTGCCTGTTCTGCAATTGTACCTTTGGAAGCAGATAAATTGTATTCTAGATTTCACAGATGAAGAGGAATTTTTGGATTTTGGACTTGGAGTTAAGACTTCTGCTGTGATATGATGAGATGAATATGTTTTGCATGTTGCAAGGGCATGAATTTTTGGGGGCCAAAGGGTGAAGTGTCATGGATTGAATTGCATCTCCCAAAAATACCTGTCAACTTGGCTGGGTCATGTATGATCGTGTACCATTATGTAAATCTAATGTGATTTCCTTCTGTGTTGTTAATTCAATCACTGTGATATAATAAAATGGATTGGTGGCAGTTATACTGATGAGGTTTACAAGGTTAGATCTTGTCTTAATCCAATCTCTTTTGAGATATAAAAGAGAGAAGAGAGCAGAGACACATGGCAACCTCATATCACCAAGAAAGCAGTGCTGGGAGCAGAGCACATCCTTTGGACCTGAGGTTCCTGTGCTGAGATGTTCTCAGACCAAGGGAAGATTACTGACACGGACCTTCCTCTAGAGCCAACAGAGAAAGCTGATGTCTTGTATTTGGACTTGTAGCCTATTGGACTGTGAGAGAATAAACTTCTCTTGTTGTATTTCTGTTACAGCAGCATTAGATGACTAAGACATCCAGCTTCTTGGATTATTTGCTCAGCATACAGACTGAATAACTATGGTGAAAGGATACAACCCTGATGCCCATCTTTCCTGACTTTAAAACATGCAGTAGCTCCTTGTTCTGTCAGAACAACTGCCTCTTGATCTATGTGCAGGTTTCTCGTGAGCACAATTAAGTGTTCTGGAATTCCCAATCTTCACAACATTATCCATAATTGTTACGATCCACACAGTCGAATGCCTTTGCATAGTCAATAAAACACAGTTAAACATTTTTCTGGTGTTCTTTGCTTTCAGCCAGGATCCATTTGACATCAGCAATAATATCCCTGGTTCCATGTCCTCTTCTGAATCCAGCTTGAATTTGTGACAGTTTCTTGTAGACATACTGCTGCAGCCACTTTTGAATGATCTTCAGCAAAATGTTCCTTGTGTAGTATTAATGATATTTTTAGATAAGTTTTACATTTGATTGTATCACCTTTCTAACTACGTTAGTATTCTGCAAATTTGTAAGTCTATGAGTAGTGGATTAAGAGTATATAAATTTAATTTGATGGAAATTTACCTAGGACCAACCCAGGGAAGAATTCTAAATACCTACTCTAAAACAGCAGATAAGAATGCTATGTAAAGCAGTTACCATCAAATTTCCAGAAGTATGACACAGTTTCAGATTATGAAGTAAAATTAAAAGTATTCCTGCAGTAATGGAACACTCCTTAAATTTTTTTTTTTACCAATACTTTCCTTTATTCACTCATATAGTTAATGTATATTGAGCACTTGACA
The DNA here is from genome assembly GCA_030035585.1 of Dugong dugon. NCBI lineage: Eukaryota > Metazoa > Chordata > Mammalia > Sirenia > Dugongidae > Dugong > Dugong dugon. The sequence goes on from CM057474.1 coordinate 45,816,437, forward strand.
TATCAAAGACTTTTGAGTTAAGTTGGCAGGCTTAGAAAGGGGTGACTTAACATGTGTGCAGGATTAAGCAAAGTTCTTTTCCAATGCTATTTGAATATCCGGGTCCCAGACGAAAATAAAATGATAGCCCACTTTGGAAGCATTTTCAGCTGCTGAGTTTGAAAATGTGTCCTCCAAGTCATTTAGTGAGGAAGTAATTCGTTGTAAAACCCCAAAAGGACTCCAACATTAAAAATGATCAAGTCTTCATTGTTTTTGCCTCAATATATTTAGCACACATCTTTGTGGGAAGGTAGCCGAGGCAGGCGTTGCCATAACTAACAATGTACTTCCTTTCTATATAAAAGTGCAAGTGATTGCAACAATTCTTATTTGTGAGGCCCCAAAGAGATAGTGCCTTTTGCTACATAATACATTTGTCCCAAGAAATTTTTCCTGATGTAATCTCATGAAGCCTCTGTTGATTTTTTTCTCATCACTTAAATAAGGATTTACGATTTTTCCCAGGATGTTAATGTTTTGAAGTGATCAAGCACAAGTTTTTCTTGAATTAAAGAGAAAGCCTTAGGAATATATAAAGCCCTTAGGAAGAATGCTGGAAATCTCCAGAACTGCAGGCAGAGATTGGTTTAGCGGCTTCAAGAACTGCTATACTATCTAGCTCAATTGGCATAACACAGTTTATAAAGACAGTGTTCTACATTCTACCTTGGTGAGTAGCGTCTCGGGTCTTAAAAGCCTGTGAGCAGCCATCTGAGATACTCCACTGGTCTCACCTCTTCGGGAGCAAGAGAGAATGAAGAGAACAGGATACAAGGAAAAGATTAGTCCAAAGGACTAATGGACCACAGCTACCAAGGCCTCCACCAGACTGAGTCCAGTACAGCTAGATGGTGCCCGGCTACCACCACTCACTGCTCTGACCAGGATCACAACAGAGGGTCCTGGACAGAGCTGGAGAATGATGTAGAACAAAATTCTAACTCACAAAAAAAGACCAGATTTACTGGCCTGACAGAGACTGGAGAAACCCTGAGAGTATGGCGCTCAGACACCCTTTTAGCTCAGTGGTGAAGTCACTCCAGAGGTTCACCATTCAGCTGGGTACTGGACAGCCCCATAAAACAAAATGGGACAAGGACTAGAAGGCAGAAGGGGAAGGGAAAGCTGGTGATAGGGAACCCAAAGTTGAGTAAGGATAGTGTTGCATGTAGTGGCGTTCTTAACCATTGTCATAGGGCAATATGTGTACTAAATGTTTAATGAGAAACTATTTTGTTCTGTAAACCTTCATCTAAAGTGAGAATAGCGGCACAACTGGAAGAAGGTAATCGACGTCACTGAATTGTACATGTAGAAATTTTTGAAATGGTGTATCTTTGGCTATGTATATTTTCACCAAAAAAAGGTCCTCCAAGGCTGAGAAGAGAGCATGGTGACATGTCATGGGGTTGTTAACCAATGTCATAAAACAATACGTGTACAGACTGTTTAATGAGAAACTATTTGTTCTGTAAACCTTCACCTAGACTACAATTAAAAAAAAAAATTTTTTTTAAAAAAAGAACTGCTATACTTTCTTTTATCTAAAGAAACTGGGAGGCAGATGAAGAAGCTGCAATGATGACATTTCCTGTGAGGAGCAAATCCTTGGGACAGCCAAGTGGTCATGGGTTTCTCCATTCCTCTCCCTGCTGGTGTCTTTAGGCCTCACAACAAACCACCACCCTCACTGAGGCCTGATGTTTGTTAGCAAGATTGAAAAGATATAATTCTGGACTAACCACCTCTCCTCCACAGGAAGTCAGGGGAGTATGATGCACAAAGATGATTTTTAGCAGATTTAGAAAGATACAGTTAGTCACTTAGGCTTGGGGTATAAAATAGCTGGGAGAAGTTTTCTTGGTCTCCTCAGCTGTGGCACAGGAGGGACACACATAGCATAAGCTTACAGTTCACCTAAGTGGAACTACTTGGCCAGGGGACACCAACAGTAGGTAGGGTCCCATTTAAGTCCTTCACCCCTAGGACAAAGAGGGGTGTGCCAGAAGAGTCTTCATCTCTGCCCAGACAGCTTTTCAGGGGGAAACTCCTCAAGAACTTTTTCTGTTGCCTGATACCTGATTCCTGTAAGTAATAAAAACCACTTAGAATGTGCTAACGTGTTCAGGCTCGGATCAGAAGGATATGATGCCTATGGTCCAATGTTGTTGTTGTTAGGTGTCATCAAGTCGGTTACAACTCATAGTGACCCTATGTACTACAGAACAAAACACTGCCTGGTCCTGTGCCATGCACATAATCGTTGTTATGCTTGAGGCCATTGTTGCAGCCACTGTGTCAACATCTCGTTGAGAGTCTTCCTCTTTTTAGCTGACCCTCTACTTTACCAAGCATGATGTCCTTCTCCAGGGACTGATTCCTCCTGATAACATGTCCAAAGTATGTAAGATGTACTTTTGCCATATTTGCTTCTAAGTAGCATTCAGGTTGCACTTCTTTCAAGACAGATTTGTTTGTTCTTTTGGCAGTCCATGGTATATACAATTTTCTTCGCCAACACCACAATTAAAGGCTTCAATTCTTCTTCGGTCTTCCTTATTCATTGTCCAGCTTTCACATGTGTATCATTGATTGAAAATACCACGGCTTCGGTCAGGTGCACCTTAGTCTTCAAGATGACATCATTGCGTTTAAACATTTTAAAGAGGTCTTTTGCAGCAGATTTGCCCAACACAATATGTCTTTTGATTTCTTGACTGTTGCTTCTATGGGTGTTGACTGTGGATCTGAGTATAATGAAATCCTTGACAACTTCCATCTTTTCTCCGTTTGTCTTGATGTTGCTTATTGGTCCAGTTGTGAGAATTTTTGTTTTCTTTATGTTGAGGTGTAAGCCATACTGAAGGCTGTGGTCTTTGATCTTCAACAGTAAGTGCTTCAAGTCCTCTTCACTTTCCGCAAGCAACGTAGTGCCATCTGCATATCGCAGGTTGTTGATGAGTCTTCCTCCAATCCTGATGTCTCGTTCTTCTTCATATAGTCCAGCTTCTCAGATTATTTGCTCAGCATACAGATTGAATAAGTATGGTGAAAGGATACAACCCTGACACACATCTTTCCTGACTTTAAACCACACAGTATCCCCTTGTTCTGTGCGAAAAACTGCCTCTTGATCTATGTGCAGGTTCCTCATGAGCACAATTAAGTGTTCTGCAATTCCCAGTCTTCGCAATGTTGTCCATAATTTGTTACGATCCACACAGTCGAATGCTTTTGCATAGTCAATAAAACACACGTAAACATCTTTCTGGTATTCTCTGCTTTCAGGCAGAATCCATCTGACATCAGCAATGATATCCCTGGTTTCATGTCCTCTTCTGAATCCAGACTGGATTTCTGGCAGTTCCCTGTTCATATACTGTTGCAATCGCTTTTGAATGCTCTTCAACAAAATCGTACTTGCATGTGGTATTAATGATATAGTTTGATAATTTCCTCATTGGGTTGGATCACCTTTCTTGAGAATAGGCATAAACACGGATCTTTCAGTCGATTAGCCAGGTAGCTGTCTTCCAGATTTCTTGGTATAGACAGTAAGCACTTCCAGCATTGCATCTGTTTGTTGAAACATCTCAATTGATATTCCTTCAATTCCTGGAGTCTTGTTTTTCACCAATGCCTTCAGTGTAGCTTGGACTTCTTCCTTCAGTACCGTCAGTTCCTGATCATATGCTACCTCTTGAAATGGTTGAACTTTGACCAATTTGTTTTGGTATAATGGCTCTGTGTATTGCTTCCATCTTCTTTTGATGCTTCCTGCATCATTTAATATCTTCCCCATAGAATCCTTCACTATCACAACTCAAGACTTGAATTTTTTCATCAGTTCTTTCAGCTTGAGAAATGCTGAGCATGTTCTTCTTTTTTGGTTTTTGGTCTCCAGGTCTTTGTACATGTCATTTTAATACTTTACTTTGTTTTCTCGAGCCACCCTTTGGAATCTCTCATTCAGTTCTTTCAGTTCATCATTTCTTCCTTTTGCTTTGGCTACTTGGCATTCAAAAGCAAGTTTCAGTGTCTCTTCTGACAACCATTTTGGTCTTTTCTTTCTTTCCTGTCTTTTCAATGACCTCTTGCTTTCTTCATGTATGATGTCCTTCCATAACTTGTCTGGTCTTCGGTGATTACTGTTCATTGCATCAAATCTACTCTTGAGATGGTCTCTAAATTCAGGTGGGATATACTCAGGGTTGTACTTTGGCTCTCGTTGACTTGTTCTAATTTCCTCAGTTTCACCTTGAACTTGCATATAGTCCACTATGCCGGGAATGACAACTTGAAGAGGAATGGAGTTGCATTCATCGTCAAAAAGAACATTTCAAGATCTATCCTGAAGTACAACGCTGTAAGTGATAGGATAATATCCATATGCCTACAAGGAAGACTAGTTATACGACTATTATTCAAATTTATACACTAACCACAAGACCACAGATGAAGAAATTGAAGATTTTTACCAGCTTCTACAGTCTGAAATTAATCAAACATGCAATCAAGATGCATTGATAATTACTGGTGATTGGAATGCAAAAGTTGGAAACAAAGAAGAAGGATCTGTAGTTGGAAAATATGGCCTTGGTGATAAAAATGATGCTGGAGATCGCATGATAAAATTTTGCAGGACCAATGACTTCTTCATTGAAAATCCCTCTTTTCACCAACATAAACAGTGACAATACACGTGGACCTTGCCAGATGGAATACACAGGAGTCAAATCAACTACATTTGTGGAAAGAAAAGATGGAAAAGCTCAATATCATCAGGCAGAAAAAGGCCAGTCACTGACTGCAGAACAGACCATCAATTGCTTCTTTGCAAGTTCAAGTTGAAACTGAAGAAAATTAGAAAAGTCCACGAAAGCCAAAGTACATCCTCGAGTATATACACGGAGCAATACATGTTAGTTATTGGTGCCTTTTTCTAAAGACCTCCTGGCTAGTCGAACAGGAAGTGTTGTCCTACAGTTCCCTGTATTAAAATGGTGGAAAAATATAACAAGTTACACTCCGCATTCAATTTTTAATTTTGATGAAATAGTCTCTTAGAAGAGATTGTCCTTTAGGACTCCTGTCTCAGAGAGAATCACCAGCCCTGGGGGTTAAGGCTGCAAAGATTGACCAGGTGGGCAAAAATGCCAATAGCCATTTAACTATGTTGACATTTTTATTAGGATTGTTAATTGTTCTTATTAGTGCTTTGGTAGCAAAGTTCCATAGCTTCTAAGTGATCTGCCGCAACCCTGTTTTTCCCATAAATTCTCTACTTTCAGGGTGCAATTTTAGTCAATATGTGTAGTAGTGGAGAACCTAAATTCTTTCCATTTTATAGACAAGTGAAAATATGAATGTGCAAGAGACTTAAAAAAAAACATAATCCAATGCAAAAGATGAGTAGAAATTAATATTCATAACTCTTAATTCATATATGACTGTTTTAGGTAATTCTTACTCATCTATACTTTCTATTGAAGACATGAGGTTGCATGAAAAAATGAAACCTTTCAGCTTATTAGACTTTCATTTTATTTTTGCATATTCTATTTATTTAAAGGAGTGCCCAGGGGCCATACTCTCAGGGTTTCTCCAGTCTCTGTCCGGCTAGTAAATCTGGTCTTTTTTGTGAGTTAGAATTTTGTTCTACATTTTTCTCCAACTCTGTCTGGGACCCTCTGTTGTGACCCCACCCAGAGCAGTTAGTGGTGGTAGCCGGCACCATACAGCTGTACTGGGCTCAGTCTGCTGGAGGCCGAGGAAGTTGTGGTCCATTAGTCCTTTGGACTAATCTTTTCCTTGTATCTTGTTTTCTTCATTCTCCCTTGCTCCTGAAGAGGTGAGACCAGTGGAGTATCTTAGACGGCTGCTCACGGGTTTTTAAGACCCCAGACTCTACTCACCAAGGTAGAACATAGAAGATTTTTGTTATAAACTGTGTTATGCCAATTGAGCTAGATGTTCCCCGAGACCATGGTCCTCACAGTCCTCTGCCCAGCAATTCAGTCCCTCAGGGAGTTTGGATGTGTCTACGGAGCTTCCATGACTTTTCCTTGTACAAGTTGGGCTGGCTTCCCCAGTATTGTGTACTGTCTTACCCTTCACCAAAGTTACCACTTATCCATTGTCTATTTAGTTCTCCCACCCCCATCTCTCATAACCAACAAAGAATATTTCTTTTTGTGTGTAAACTTTTACATGAGTTTTTACAGTAGAGGTCTCATACAATATTTTTCCTTTTGTGATTGACTTATTTCACTCAGCATAATGTTCTCCAGTTTCATCCATGAGATGCTTCACAGATTGATCATTGTTCTTTATCATTTCATAATACTCCATTGTGTGTATGTAGCATAGTTTATCCATTCATCTGTTGATGGACATCTAGGTTGTTTCTATCTTTTTGCTATTGTGAACAATGCTGAAATGAACATGGGTGTGCATCTGTCTATTCGTGTGATGGCTCTTATTTCTCTATGATCTATTCCTAGTAGTGGGATTGTTGGATCATATGGTATTTCTATTTCTAGCTTTCTAAGGAAGCACCATATCATTTTCCAAAATGATTGTATCATTATGCATTCCCACCATCAGTGCGTAAAAGTTTCGATCTTCCTGCAGCCTCTCCAACATTTATTATTTCCTTTTTTTTTTATTCACACCAGTAATGCTGGGGCAAGATGGTATCTCTTTGAGGTTTTAATTTGCATTTCTCTAATGGCTAGTGATGGCGAGCATTTCCTCATGTGTCTGTTGGCCACTTGAATGTCTTCTTTGGTGAAGTGTCTGTTCATTTCCTTTGCCCATTTAATTGGATTATTTGTCTCTTTGTTGTAGAGGTGTTGGATTTTAATGTAGATTTTAGAGATTAGACTTTTGTCTGAATTGTAATGTCCAAACTTTTATTCCCAGTCTGTAGGTTCTCTTTTTACTCGTTTGGTGAAGTCTTTTGATGAGCATAAGTGTTTAATTTTTAGAAGATCCTAGTTATCTAGCTTATCTTCTGGAGTTTGTGTTGTTGGTTATGGTTTGTATCCTGTTAATGATGTGTATTAGGGCCTCTAGCATTGATCTTAGTTTTTCTTCTTTGAACGTTTTAGTTTTGGCTTTATATTTTAGGTCTTTGATTCATTTTGAATTAGTTTTTGTGTATGGTGTGAGGTACAGGTCCTATTTCATTTTTTTGCAGATGGACATCCTGTTTTGCCAGCACCATTTGTTAAAAAGACCGTCTCTTCCCCATTTGATGGATTTTGGGCCCTTGTTGAAGATCACGTGATCATAGGCGGGTGGATTTACATCTGCATTCTCAATTCTGTTCCATTGGTCAATGTATCTGTCATTGTACCAGTACCAGGCTGTTTTGACTACCGTAGCTGTATAGTAGGTTCTGAGGTCAAGTAGTGCGAGTCCTCCTACTTTATTCTTCTTCAATAGTCTTTTACTTATCTGGGGCTTCTTCTTTTCCCATATAAAGTTAATGATTAGATTTTACATCTCTTTAAGAATGTTGTTGGTATTTGGATCGGGATTGCATTGTATTTGTAAATTGCTTGGGGTAGAATTGTCTTTTTCACAATGTTGAGTCTACCTATCCATGAGCATGGTATGTTTTTCCATTTATGTAGATTCCTTTGGGTTTCTTGCAGTAGTGTTTTGTACTTTTCTTTGTATAGGTCTTTTACATCTCTGGTTAAATTTATTCCTAAGTTTTTTTTTTTTTTTTAGGAGCTATTATAAATGGTATTGTTTTCCTGATTTCCGTTTCAGTGTTCTCTTTATTGGTGTGTAGGAATCCAACGGATTTTTCTATGTTGATCTTGTAGCCTGCTACTCTGCTGAATCTTTCTATTAGTTCCAGTAGATTTCTCAAGGAACCTTTTGTGTTTTCTATGTATAATATCATATCATCTGCAAACAGGGACAGTTTAACTTCTTCATTACCAATTTGGATGCCCTTTATTTCTTTTTCTTGACTTATTGCTCTAGCTAGGATTTCCTGCACAATGTTAAATACAAGTGGTGATAAAGGGCATCCTTGTCTTGTTCCTGTTCTCAAAAGGAATGTTTTCAGCCTCTCTCCTTTAAGAATGATGTTGGCCATTGGTTTTGCGTACATTCCCTTTATTATGTTGAGAAATGTCCCTTCTATACCCATTTTCTTGAGAGTTTTTATCAGGAATGGGTGTTGGACTTTGTTGAATGCCTTTTCTGTGTCAATTGAGATGATCATGTGATTCTTTTCTTTTATTTATGTGGTGGATTATGTTGATTGATTTTCTAATGTTGAACCATCCTTGCATACCTGATATGAATCCTACTCAGTCATGGTGTATTATTTTTTTGATACGATGCTGAATTCTATTGGCTAGAATTTTGTTGAGAATTTTTACATCTATATTCATGAGAGATATTGGTCTGTAATTTTCTTTTTTTTGTGGTGTCTTTGCCTTGTTTTGGTACCAGGGTTATGCTAGCTTCATACAATGAATTTGGAAGTACCCCTTCCTTTTCTATGTTCTTAAATAGTTTGAGTAGTACTGGTATAAGCTCTTCTCTGAATATTTGGTAGAATTCTCCAGTGAAGCCATCTGAGCCAGGGGTTTTTTTTGTTGGTAGTTTTTTTTTTTTTTTTAATTACCTTTCCAATCTCTTCTCTTGTTATGATTCTGTTCAGATTTTCAGCTTCACTTTGTGTTAGTTTTCATAGATAATGTGTTTCTAGAATTTTATCCATTTCCTCTAGGTTTTCAAATTTTTTGGAGTATAGTTTTTCATAATACTTTGTTATGATCCTTTTGATTACAGTTAGGTCTGTTTTAATGTCTCCCATTTCATTTCTTGCTTGGGTTATTTGTGTCCTCTCCTATTTTTCTTTTGTCAGTCTGGGCAGTAGTTTGTCAATTTTGCTGATCCTTTCAAAGAACCAACGTTTGGTTTTGTTGACTCTTTCTATTGTTTTTCTATTCTCTATTTTATTTATTTCTGCTCTAATCTTTATTATTTCCTTTCTTCTGCTAGCTGTGGGCTTTTTTTTCCTGTTCTCTTTCTATTTGTTTGAGTTGTGTAGTTAGTATTTTGATTTTGTTCCTTTCTTCTTTTTTGATGTGTGCATCTATTGCTATAAATTGTCCTCTGAGGACTGCCTTTGCTGTGTCCCAAAGGTTTTGGTAGGATGTGTTTTCATTCTTGTTTGATTCTAGGAATTTTTTTTTTGATTCCATCTCTGATTTATTCTATTACCCAGTGGTTTGTAAGGAAGGTGTTATTCAGTTTCCATGGACCTGATTTTTTTCCTTGCTCATCCTGTTGTTAATTTATACCTTGATGGCATTGTGGTCAGGGAAGATACTTTGTATTATCTCAGCATTTTGGATCTTGTGGAGGATTGCTCTGTGGCCTAAGATGTGGTCTATTCTGGAGAACGTTGCATGTGCATTAGAAAAGAATGTGTAATTTGCAGCTGTTGGGTGTAGTGTTCTATATATGTCTACGAGGTCAAGTTGACTGATTGTGCCCCTTAGGTCTTCTATATCTTTGTTAAGTTTCTTTCTAGATGTTTTGTTCTTTACTGAGAGTGGTGTGTTGAAGTCTCCTACTATTATTGTGGAACTGTCAATTTGTCTTTTCAATGCTGTTAGAGTTTGTTTTAAATATTTTGGAGCCCTGCCATTGGGTGCATAGACTTTTATTATCATTATGTATTCATGATGGATCATCCCTTTAATCACTATATAGTGTTCTTCTTTGTCTTTTATGATTGATTTTGTTTTAAAGTCTATTTTATGAGATTAGTATTGCCATTCCTGCTCTTTTTTGGTAGTTGTTTGCTTGATATTTTTTTTTCCATCCTTTGATTTTTAATAAATTTATGTCTTTGTTTCTAAGGTGTGTCTCTTGTAGACAGCATATTGATGGATCCTGTTTTTTAATCCATTCTGTCACTCTCCATCTTTTTATGGGTGCATTGAGTACATTTACATTCAGTGTAATTATTGATAGGTGTGAGTTTATTGCTGTCATTTTGTACTGCTCTTTTTTGTAGTGCCGATGTTTTCTTTGTTCACCTTACTCTCCTGTGCTGAATTCTTTTTGTTTGTGGGTTCTCTTTCCTTTCTTTTGTTTTTTATAGGTTTTGTTTTTACTGAGACTTTATGTTTTTCTTCTTTATTTTTTTTTTTTAATATTTTATTGTACTTCAGGTGAAAGCTTACAGACCAAATAGTTTCTCATGAAATAGTAGTACACATGTTGTTCTATGACATTGGTTAACAACCCCACAACATATTAAGCCTCTAAATTCTCAACCTTTTTTTTTTTTTGATGAAAATACAGATAGCCAAAGATACACCGTTTCAAAAATTTCTACATTCACAGTTCAGTGACATTGATTACGCTCTTCCAACTGTGCTGTTATTCTCACTTAAGATGAAGGCTTACAGAACAAAATAGTTTTTCATTTAACAGTTACTACACATGTTGCCCTATGACAATGGTTAACAATTTCACAGCACATCAAGAATATTCTTACTCCACCTTGTGTTCCCTATTACCAGGGGACTAACTTGTCCCCTTCTGTCTTCTGGCCCTTGTCACTGGACTACTGTACCTCTTTAGTCTCATTTGGTTTCTATTTTATTTTATTTTATTTTATTTTAACACCATTTCAAAACTTTTTACTTACACATTTAAGTGATATTGACTATGCTCTTCCAATTGTGCTGCCATTCTCACCCAAGATGAAGGCTTACAGGACAAAACAGCCTCCCATTTAATAGTTACTACAAATGTTGCCCTATAGCAGCGGTCAACAATCTCACAATACATCGACAGTGTCCTTATTCAATTTGTGTTCCTTATCATCAGTTTCCTACTCCCCCTCTGCCTTCTGGCCCTTGTCACCGGACTCCTGTACCTCATTAGTCCCATTTAGTTTTACTGGGCTGTCCACTCCCAGGCTTAACATTGAACCTCGAAGGTAACTTCACCTCTGAGCTAAAAGGGTGTCTGGGGGCCACACTCTTGAGGTTTCTCTAGTATTCTTTAGGCCAGTAAATCTGGTCTTTTTTTTTTTTTTTTTTTTTTTTTTGGGGGGAGTTAAAATTATGCTCTACATCCTTCTCCAGCTCTGTCCAGAACCCTCTGTTGTGATCCTGGTCAGAGCAGTCAGTGGTGGTAGCCGGGCACCATCTAGCTGTACTGGACTCAGTCCGGTGGAGGCTTTGGTAGCTGTGGACAATTAGTCCTTTGGACAAATCTTTTCATTGAATCCTGTTCTCTTCATTCTCCCTTGCTCCTGAAGGGATGAGACCAGTGGAGTATCTTAGATGGCTGCTCATAGGCTTTTAAGACCCCAGACACTACTCACCAAGGTAGAATGTAGAGCATTATCTTTATAAGTAGTGTCATGCCAATTGAGCTAGATGTACCCCGAGACCATGGTCCCCAGAGCCCTCCGTCCAACAACTCAGTCCCTCGGGGGGTTTCGATGTGTCTATAGGGCCTCCATGACCTTTCCTTGTGCAGGTTGTGTTAGTTTCCCTTGTACTGTGTACTATCTCACCTCTCACCCAAGTTACCACTTATCTATTACCTATTTAGTATTCCCCCCCCCTCCCCTCCCATCCCTGGTAACCAACAAGGATTGTTACATTTTGCATGTGAATTTTTTCATGGGTTTTTACAATAGAGGTCTCATACAATATTTGTCCTTTTGTGATTGACTTATTTCACTCAGCATAATGTCCTCCAGTTTCATCCATATTATGAGATGGTTCACAGATTCATTGTTGTTCTTTCTCGTTGCATAGTACTCCATTGTGTGTATGTACCATAGTTTGTGTATCCATTCATCTGTTGATGGACATCGAGGTTGTTTCCTTCGTTTTGCTATTGTGAACAATGCTGCCATGAACATAGGTGTGCATATGTCTATTCGAGTGATGACTCTTATTTCTCTAGGATATATTCCTAGGAGTGGGATTGCTGGATCAAATGGTATGTCTATTTCTAGCTTTCTGAGGAAACGCCATATCATTTTCCAAAATGGTTGTATCATTTTGCATTCCCACCAGCAGTGTATAAGAGTTCCCATCTCCCCGCAGCCCCTCCAACATTTTTTATTTGCAGTATTTTTGATTCGTGCCAGTAATGCCGGGGTGAGATGGTATCTCATTGTGGTTTTAATTTGCATTTCTCTAATGGCTAGTGATCACGAGCATTTCCTCATGTCTGTTGGCCATTTGAATGTCTTCCTTGGTGAAGTGTCTGTTCATTTCCTTTGCCCATTTTTTGATAGGATTGTTTGTCTTTTTGTTGTAGAGGTGTTGGATTTTCTTGTAGATTACGGAGATTAGACCTTTGTTTGACTTGTACTGTCCAAAAATTTTTTCCCAGTCTGTAGGTTCTCTTTTGACTCTTTTGGTGAAGTCTTTTGAAGAGCATAGATGTTTGATTTTTAGAAGATCCCAGTTATCTAGTGTATCTGTTGGGTTTTTTGTGTTGATGTTTATGGTTTGTATCCTGTTAATGCCATGTATTAAGGCCTGAAGTGTTGGTCCTATTTTTTCTTCTATGAATTTTATAGTTTGAGGCTTTATATTCAGGTCTTTGATCCATTTTGAAGTAGTTTTTGTATATGGTGTGAGGTATGGGTCCTGTTTCATTTTTCTACAAATGGATATCCAGTTTTGCCAGCACCATTTGTTAAAAAGACCGTCTTTTCCCCATTTGATGTATTTTGGGCCCTTGTCAAAGATCAGGTGACCGTAGGTGGATGGATTTACATCTGGGTTCTCAATTCTGTTCCATTGGTCAATGTCTCTGTTGTTGTACCAGTACCAGGCTGTTTTGAGTACTGTGGCTGTATAGTAGGTTCTCAAGTAAGGTAGTGTGAGTCCTCCAACTTTATTCTTCTTCTTCAGTAGTGCTTTACTTATTCGGGGTTTCTTCCCTTTCCATATAAAGTTAATAATTAGTTTTTACATCTCTTTGAAGAATGTTGTTGGTATTTGGATCAGGATTGCATTGTATTTGTAGATTGCTTTAGATAGAATTGCCATTTTCACAATGTTGAGTCTGCCTATCCATGAGCATGGTATGTTTTTCCATTTATGTAGATCCCTTTGGATTTCATGCAGCAGTGTTTTGTAGTTTTCTTTGTATAGGTCTTTTACATTCCTGGTCAGATTTATTCCTAAGTATTTTATCTTTTTAGGGGCTATTGAAAATGGTATTGATTTCCTGATCTCCTTTTCATCATTCTCTTTACTGGTGTATAAGAATCCAACTGATTTTTGAATATTTATCTTGTATCCTGCTACTCTGCTGAATCTTTCTATTAGTTCCAGTAGATTTCTCGTGGAGTCTTTAGGGTTTTCTATGTATAGTATCATATCTTCTGCAAACAGGGACAGTTTAACTTCTTCATTACCAATTTGGATGCCCTTTATTTCTTTCTCTTGCCTTATTGCTCTAGCTAGAACATCCAGCACAATGTTAAATAGGAGTGGTGATAAAGGGCATCCTTGTCTTGTTCCTGTTTTCAAGGGGAATGTTTTCAGCCTCTCTCCATTAAGAATGATGTTGGCTGTTGGTTTTGCATAGATGCCCTTTATTATGTTGAGAAATTTCCCTTCTATACCTATTTTCTTGAGAGCTTTTATCAGGAATGGGTGTTGGACTTTGTCAAATGCCTTTTCTGCGTCAATTGAGATGATCATGTGATTTTTTTCTTTCCTTTTATTTATGTGGTGGATTACGTTGATGGATTTTCTAATGTTAAACCATCCTTGCATACCTGGTATGAATCCTACTTGGTCGTGGTGTATTATTTTTTTGATATGATACTGAATTCTATTGGCTAGAATTTTGTTGAGAATTTTTGCTTCTATATTCATGAGAGATATTGGTGTGTAATTTTCTTTTTTTGTGATGTCTTTGCCTGGTTTTGGTATCAGCATTATGCTGGCTTCATAGAATGAATTTGGAAGTGTTGCTTCCTCTTCTATGCTCTGAAATAGCTTGAGTAGAACTGGTACAAGCTCTTCTGTAAATGTTTTGTAGAATTGTCCAGTGAAGCCATCTGGGCCAGGGCTTTTTTTGGTTGGGAGTTTATTACCTTTTCAATCTCTTCTCCTGTTATGGGTCTGTTCAGATTTTCAATATCACTTTGTTGTAGTTTGGGTAGGCCGTATGTTTCTAGAAATTTATCCATTTCCTCTAGGTTTTCAAATTTGTTGGAATATAGTTTTTCATAATATTCTGTTATAATCCTTTTTATTTCAGTTGGGTCTATTGTAATGTCCCCCATTTCATTTCTTATTTGGGTTATTTGTGCCCTCTGCTGTTTTTCTTTTGTCAGTCTGGCCAATGGTTTGTCGATTTTGTTGATTCTTTCAAAGAACCAACTTTTGGTTTTGTTGATTCTTTCTATTGTTTTTCTGTTCTCTATTTCATTTATTTCTGCTCTGATCTTTCCTATTTCCTTTCTTCCGGTGGTTGTAGGCTTTTTCTGTTGTTCTCTTTCTATTTATTTGAGTTCTGTAGTTAATGTTTTGATTTTGTCCCTTTCTTCTTTTTTGATATGTGCATCTATTGCTATAAATTGTCCTCTGAGGACTGCCTTTGCTGTGTCCCAAAGTTTTGGTATGATATGTTTTCATTTTCATTTGATTCTAGGAATTTTTTAATTCCATCTCTGATTTCTTCTATTACCCATTGATGTGTAAGCAGATTATTATTCAGTTTCCATGTGTTTGATTTTTTTTCCTTGCTCTTTCTAGTGTTAATTTCTACCTTGATGGCACTGTGGTCAGAGAAGATACTGTGAATTATCTCAGCATTTTGGATCTTGTTGAGGATTGCTCTGTGGCCTAAGATGTGGTCTATTCTGGAGAACGTTCCATGTGCATTGGAAAAGAATGTGTACTTTGCAGCGGTTGGATGGATTGTTGTATATATGTCTATGAGGTCCAGTTGGCTGATTGTGTCCTCTAGGTCTTCTGTATCTTTGCTGAGTTTCTTTTTAGTTGTTCTGTCCTTTACTGAGAGTGGTGTGTTGAAGTCTCCTACTATTATTGTGGAACTGTCAATTTCTCTTTTCAGTGCTGTTAGAGTTTTTTTTATGTATTTTGGAGCCCTGTCATTGGGTGCATAGATATTTATTATTGTTATGTCTTCATGATGGATCATCCCCTTAATCATTATATAGTGTCCTTCTTTGTCTTTTATGGTAGATTTTGTTTTAAAGTCTATTTTATCTGAGATTAGAATTGCCACTCCTTCTCTTTTTTGATAGTTGTTAGCTTGATATATTTTTTTCCAACTTTTGACTTTTAATAAATTCACATCTTTGTTTCTAAGGTGTGTCTCTTTTAGACAGCAAATTGATGGATCCTGTTTTCTTATCCATTCTGCCACTCTCTGTCTCTTTATGGGTGCATTGAGTCCATTTACATTCAGTGTAATTATTGATAGATGGAAGTTTGTTGCTGTCATTTTGTAGTGCTTTTTTTTGTGGTGCTGAAGTTTTCTTTGTTCTTCTTACTCTCTTGTGCTGAGTTCCTTTTGTTTGTGGATTTTGTTTTCATTTCTTTTGTTTTTGTAGGTTTTGTTTTTGGTGAGACTTTATGTTTTTCGTGTTTATTTTTATGAGTTGGTTTGTTAACTTTTTTTGTGGTTACCATGAATTTTACCCTTATCTTTATAATTTTGAAGCAGTCTACCCTTACTTGGTATCGCCTTGCCTTCCTCTCCTTTAGAAGGTTCTATACCTATGCCGTTTGTTCCCTCTTTCATTGTTTTGATGTTGTTGTCATCCTTTGATTGATTTCTCTGATTCCCTGTTGTATTTCTTTTGTTTTTGGAAAGTCCTCTGTAGTTCAGTTCCTAGAATGGTATCTGGTTCATGTGAACCTGCGTCCTAGGTCCTAGGTCCTGCCTGAGGGCTGAAGCTGTTTGTCCTCAGATCGAAGAACTCCCTTTAATAATTCTTGTAAGTTTGGTTTGACTTTTGCATATTCCTTTAGTTTCTGTTTATCTGGAAATGACCTAATTTCACCATCAAATTTGAATGAGAGTTTTGTAGGATATACTATTCTTTGCTGACAATTTTTTTTCTTTCAAGATTTTATATATATCATCCCATTGCCTTCTTGCCTGCATGGTTTCTGCTGAATAATTTGAGCTTAGTCTTATTGTTTCTCCTCTGTATGTGACTTCTTGTTTTTCACAAGCTGCTCTCAGGATTCTTTGTTTGTCTTTAGTTTTAGTGAGTGTGAATATGAAATGTCTTGGTGATTTTCTTTTGGGGTCTCTTTTATATGGGGTTCATTGAGCTTCTTGGATGGCCAGCTTTTCATTTTTCATGATATTGGGAAAGTTTTCTGTCAGCAGTTCGTCAATGATCCTCTCTGTGTTTTCTGTTTTCTCCCCCTGTTCTGGTATGCCAATCACTCGTAAGTTTTTGCTTTTAATTGTGTCCCACATAACTCTCAGGGTCTCTTCATTTTTCTTTGTTCTTTTTTCTGAGTTTTCCTGAAACAGAGTTGTATCCAAGTGTTTGTCTTCAGTTCCACTGATCCTGTCTTCCATGGTTTCAAATCTACTTCTCAGCCCTTCTATGACACCGTCCATTTCTGAAATCTTGTTGTTTATCTTTTGGATTTCTAATTGTTGTTTTTGTATAATTTCGAGTTGTGAATTTATTTTGGCATTTTGTTCCTGCATCATCTTCCTTAATTCTTCCAATTTTTTGTCTGTATTTTCCATAAATTTGTCTATTTTTTCTTCATGTTTGTCAGCTTTTTGCCTCAGTTCTTGGAAAATTCCGAGTATTAGTGATTTGAGTTCCGTATCAGGTACTTCTAGTGCATTTTCTTCCACAGGAGAGTTATCTGGTGTTTTAATTTGGACGCCTATTGGAGCCATCTTGTCTGGTTTTGTAAATGTTTTGATATTGTTTGCTGTTTTCGGGGCATTCAGTAGATATTTCTCTCGTTTATTGATTGTAGATTTTTTTTGTTGTTGTTGTTTCGTCCTTGTGGTACAGCTGGGCAGATTTAGCTGAGGAGGAGCCACTGGGACGGGTTGCTTGTGGCACTCACCACAGCCACCAGGACGGTCGGTAGTCAGTGCTGGGCAGGTTCCAAGAGGGCCTGCCTGCACAGCTTGGTGGTGTGATGTCTAGTGCATGGTGCAGGTAGGTAGGGTGCAGCGGGAAGATGGTTATGTGTGAAGCTAAGCTGGATATGGGAGAGAGGAGAGAGGAGGAGGAGCAAAAAGCATACAAACATAAAAGAATGCTAGGCGAGCTTGTCGTTGGAATGTACAGATGAGAGACTATGGGATGGAGGAAACCAGAAGGGGGAAGAGAAAGAAAAGGAAAGAATGAACAAATAAAAATCAGAAAAGTTGAAGAACTGCAAAGTTCCCAGGGATCCCACCGATGCAGCTATGAGGTCTGGGGGAGTCGGTCTCAGTTTTCACAGCACAGCCTGGCCAGAAGGTACAGAGGTATACATCGCCTGGTATTCAGGGATCAGAAAGAGAAGGAAGAGATAGAGAGATGAGAAATTAAGCAATGAAGAAAGACAAAAGGGAAAAAGAGGGAAAAGATAACAAAACTAATCAAAAAAAGAAGAAAAATAAAATTAAAAAAAAAAAAAAGCAACACCAGCTGTCAGTGCCAACAAATGGGACCCAGAGAGCCCCCACTCAGGGGCGCGAATTCCAAGAAGCCTGCAGTCTCGGTGTTAAGAGACCGTGGCCACGGGAAGCAGAGGGGCGAACGAACAAAGGCCCCGGGATCTCACCAGTGAGGCAGCCCAGACGTGGAAGCAGCCATATGCCCGAACGGAGCCCCACAGCTCCACAGAAGAGAGCAAAGATGGCACTCGGAACCAGGCACCCAAGCAAAAGGAGGGGGAGGCGGCAGAAAAAACTTTGCCAGCAGTCAGCAAACGGCTCTCAGAAAGCCGCCAGCCCAGGTGCACGGAATCCAAGCACCGGCGCCTCCCAGCCCAGGGACCCTGGCCATGGAAAGCAGAGGGGCGAATGAACAAAGGCCCCGGGATCTCACCAGCATGGCAGCCCAGACCTGGAAGCAGCCATATTCCCAAATTTAGCCCCACAGCCTCGCAGGAGAGAGCAAAGACGGCACTCGGAACCAGGCACCCAGGCAAAAGGAGGGGGAGGCGGCAGAAAAAGTTTCGCCAGCAGCCAGTAAACGGCTCTCAGAAAGCAGCCAGCCCGGGTGCGCAGAATCCAAGCACCGGTGCCCCCCAACCCAGGGACCCTGGCTACGGAAAGCAGGGGAGCCCCAGCCGAGGCGGAGAGGGGTGGGGGTTGGGAAAGCGCGCACCGCAGTTTACCGGTCATTCTGTCTCCCACCGGATGCTCTGCAAGACTGCTCTCCCGTTTGCTGGTCTCTCATAGGAATCCAAGATGGTGGATCCGCGCTGCGTTAGCTGGTAAGGAATCTCTGCATGAGTCTCTCCTCACTCTCCGTTCTCTTTTAGTATTCTCACTCCGTTTGGTGTTTGGCTGAGTTCTTTATCTCTTCATTTGGTGTTCTAAGGTCTCAGGATTGTTGATTCTCTGTTAGGCTTAGTTTTTTGGATCTTTGCTGTGGAGGGACGGCATGGTGCTTCTGCCTAGAGCGCCATCTTGCCCCTTTTGTTCTTTATTTTGATGAATAGGTTTGTTAACTTTCTTTGTAGTTACCTTGAAATGTACCCTTATCTTCCTAGTTTGAACCAGTCCATTATTACTTGGTATCGCCTTGCTTTCCTCTCCATTAGAAGGTTCTGTACCTACACCATTTATTCCCTTTTTTATTGTTCTGATGCTGTTGTCATTTACAGATTAACTTCTGTTTCCCTGTTATAATTCTTTTGGTTTTGGATTGTCCTTGAGAGTTCATTTCCTAGTTTGGTATGTGGCTTGTATGATCCCACATCCTGGAGTCAACCTGTGGTCTATTGTTGTTTATTCTCAGATCAAAGGACCCCTTTAATAATTCTTGTAAGTTTGGTTTGGTTTTTATACAGTCCCTTAATTTCTGTTTATCTGGAAATGTCCTAATTTCAGCATTATATTTGAACAGGAGTTTTGCAGGATATATTATTCTTGGCTGGAAATTTTTTTCTTTCAAGATTGTATATATGTCATCCCATTGCCTTCTTGCCTGCATGGTTTCTGCTGAATAATGTGAGCTTAGTCTTATTGTTTCTCCTCTGTATGTGATTTTTTGTTTTTCTTGAGCTGCTCTCAGGATTCTTCGTTTGTCTTTGGTTTTGGCAAGTGTGATTATGATATGCCTTGGTGATTTCCTTTTGGGGTCTCTTCCATACGGGCTTCGTTGAGCTTCTTGGATGGCCACCTTTTCATCTTTCATTGGGGAAGTTTTCTGTCAGCAGTTCTTCAATTATCCACTCTGTGTTTTCTTCTCCTGTTCTGGAACTGTGATCACTCGAAAATTTTTGCTTTTGATGGTATCCCTCATAATTCTCAGGGTTTCTTCAGTTTTCTTTTTTCTTTTTTATGATTTTTCCTCAGAGTTGTATCCAAGTGGTTGTCTGGTTGTCTTCAGTTTCGCTGATCCTGTCTTCTATTGTTTCAAACATGTTCCTCAACCTTTCTATGATACTATTTCTGAAATCTTGTTGTTTATCTTTTGGATTTCTAATTGTTGTTTTTGTCTGATTTCCAGTTGTGTATTTATTTTACCATTTTGTTGCTGTATTATTTCCCTGAATTCTTCCATTTTTTGTCTGTATTTTCCATGAATTTGTCTGCCTTTTCCATGGATTTGTCTATTTTTTCCTCATTTTTGTCTGATTTTTGCTTCAAGTCTTGGATAGCTCTGAATATTAGATATTTGAATTCCCTATCAGGCAGTACTAGTGCCTTTTCTTCTACTGGAAAGTCATCTAGTGTTTTATTTTGGACAACTACTGGAACCATCCTGTCCTGTTTTTGTGTATGTTTTGATATTGCCTGCTGTCTTCAGGGCATTTAGTAGTTGTTTTCCTCATTTATTGATTGTAGATTTTTTTTGTATCGTCTTGATTTTATTTCATTTGGTTATGTCTGAGCAGGTGGCTATGTGTTCTTTGTTTTTGCTAGTCTGTAGGCACCATACTTTTTACCACCTTCTTCTATGGGCAGGGTTAGTTGCTCAGGTATGGTACAGCAGGACAGGTCAGCGGAAGGGGATTTGCTGGGATGGGTTGCTTGTGGCATGTACTAGGGCCAACAAGTCTGGCTGGGAATCAGTGCAGGGAAGTTTTCAGTAGGCTGTGCCTATGCTGCTTTGGGGTATGATGTTAAGTGTACAGTGCATATAAGCAGGAAGGAGATGGGAGATTGTGATGCTGGGAGCTAAGATGCATATGGGAAAGAGGAGAGACTGGAGAGATTAACAGGAGGCAAAACTACACACACAAACAAAAAAGAGTCTTAAGGGGCTTGCCATTGGAGTGGAGGGATGAGAGACTGAGAAATGGAGAAAAATAAAAAGAAAAAAAGAATAAATAAAAATTAGAGAAAAAAGAAGAGCCCCTAGGCATCCCACTGGTGTGGCTTCTAGGAATGAGGATGTTGCTCCCAGGCTGTGAAGTACAGCCTGGCTAGAAGTGTTAAAGTTTCCACACATTGCCAGGTATTCAGGAGACAGAAAGATAAGGTAAGTATAGAGATATAAGAAAGTGAGAAATGAAGGAAGACAAAAAGGGAAAAAGAGAGAGAAGAAAACAAAACAAAGAAACAAAAAACCCCAAAGAACAAACAAAGAAAAAAAAAAAAACAAGAATAAAGAAATGTTATCAGGGATCGAACTGTGCATCTGTGCAGAGTAAGAAAGTAGCTCCCATGTTGTCCAGTACCTCCTGGGTAGAAGGGCTCCAAAGCCAAGAAAAGAAAAGGAAACAAATCAAAACAGAACAAATAAACAAACAAATAAAAGCCCTGGGGGTCCCACCACCAAGGCAGCACAGACTGGGAAGCAGTTTCACAGTTGAGTGGTGTTTCACAGCCTTTCAGGAAGAAGTAAAGATGGCACACGGAGCCAGGTATTTGAAAGAAAGGACGGGGAGGTGGTGAGAGGCAAGGAAGAAATATAAAGAAATGGATAAAGGCCACACCAGCAGCAACAAATGGCACTCAGGGAGCCGGTCAGTGCAGGCAGGTGGAATCCAAGTGGCTCCATTGTTAAGCCGGTGCTTCCTAGCCAAGAGACTGTGGCTGCAAGAAGCAAAAGAGGCAGAGTGGGGGTGAAGAAGTGTGGGGGATGGGAAAGCTTGTATTGCTGGTTACTGGTTGTTCTGTCTCCTGCTGGAAGCTCCATTAAGCTGCTTTCTTGTACCCCCTGTTCGCCAATCTGCAAAAGAAGTCCGAGATGGTGAATCCATGCTGTGTTTCTGATCAGGGACCTCTGCATGTGTCTCTCCTCACTCTCTGTTCTCTGTCAGTTTCTTATTCCATTCGGTGCTAAGCTGAGTTCTTTATCTCTTCATTTGATGCTTAGGGTTTCAGGATTGACGTGTGTTTTTCGGATCTTTGCTGTGGAGGGGCGGCATCGTGCTTCTGTCTATAGCACCATGTTGCCTGGAAGTCTCCCAAAGATTTTCCTATTGAGTGGTGAAGGATGTAGGCAACATACAGGTAACATCTGACAGCAAGATGGGCTGGTAGTGGGTGCTACTTTGATAGTGATTAAGGATGGGGATGTTGACAATAGAAGCCATGGTCCTGCAGGACAGAGTGAGACACCGCCAGGGCAACAGGTGCATGTGATACCAAAAACCATCCCCAGGGCCACTTTTCCATGTGAATATTCTTGGATATGATGTTTTTTCTACATGAATTAGGTATTCATTTTCTCCAAGAAATGTGTACATGTCTACTGTGTTCAACATGAAGGAGAGATATGAAAGACATACAGTCCCTGCTCTCAAGCAAGTCAACAGTCTGTTAATTAGAGTCCAGCATGGTGAGGAATAAGGGTACTGTGGGAGCAGAGCAGGCACTTCTAACTCCAACTGTGATTAGGAAAAGCTTAAAATCACAAAGATAATGCTTGAATTTATACTCTGGGGAAACTGGGAGCCTGCCAGGTGAATAAAAGGAAGTAGGGGACTTGCAGGTAGAGACAATGGAATGTGCAAAGGCATGAAACAAAGAATAATAATGGGAGTTTGGGGAAATGCAAGTAATTGAGCAAGGAGGGAGCATAGCCTGCGTGCACGCATGCATATGTGTGTGTGTGTTTGTGTGTGAGTGTGGATAGTACGTGGGCAGTGGGCAGTGGGAGTGGAAAGGAAAGAGTAGGGGGTTGGAGGCTGAAAAATGAAGCTAAGTAAGCTGGCAAAATTCAAGTCATAAAAGGCCTTGTTTATTAAGAGTTTGAACTCAGTAGTGTTTGACAATCAGTTTATTTATCTAAACTTGCCTCCATTACTTATTCTCTACTGCAGCATTTCCAAATTTTGATGAACATTTTTTCCTCTATGAGCATTGTGGCCATGACTATTTTGTTTATGGTATTATCTCTGGTGACAAGTACAGTAGCTGACACAAGCTTTCATCTCCATGTTAACTCCTTGCTGCTAGATGACCTTAACTTCTTCTCTGAAGAAATAATCATGGTCAGGTATGAACTTTAAGAACTATCTTCCATCAGCTTCATAATTTACTCTGTGAGTAGAGCTTAGAATCATTTGAAAGGGGAAAATTGAGGCTTAGGGATGTTATATGATTTGACCAAGTTCCCATAGCAAGCAAGTATAGAGTTTAAACATTGTCTCTAACAGAACAGATTGAATCGAAACCAAAAAAACAAAAACAAAGAATTTTAGAGAGGAATTAATTGTTTTATATGTGTGTGTGGCATTCAACATAGAAATTTTTTATCCATCATTTCATTTATCTGACATTTACTGAATGCCTGTGATGTACTAGACGTTGTGCAAGGTGTTGGGGGAAAGATTAGTAAAACATAAAACTTGACCCTAAGCAATTTTCCACTTGCAAAACTAAACTTCAATGTTAGAACATGTAAGTATTGATTAAAAATAGGGGATGGCTTTCCAGATTGACCAAAAGAATCTCAAACTATTTCAGCTCAAACAATTTCATTACTTTATTGAAATAAAACAATAAAGGAAGGAAATATATTGGACTAATAATACAATATAATTTGAAAAGTCTATCTTCAAACACGCTTAAAGGGTTAAAAAATTTTTTTCAGACAGTTTGATGTCCCGTTCAGATAAATGATCAGAACACCTACAAAAATAAATAAATATGTAAATAAGCAGAAATAATTGAAGAGATTCATGTTTACTCATTTACTGTGGTAGGATCTGAGATCGCTGAAAAAAGCAGAAATTATGTTAAATGCAATGTAGTTTCAGGTTCAGCTAGCATTTATTGACTGCCTACTGAGTGTCATACTGTATCATAGGCATCTTCCATCCTGTTTGTGTGACAGTGAAAGATTTATTTAATCTCCATGAGTCTCAGTTGCTGGTCTGTAAAATAGAGACAGTAATAATACTTTCCTCACCAAATTGTTATGAAGATTGGATGAGATATTATGGGATAGCACTTGGCACAGTGGCTAAGATGTAGTAGCTTTTCAATAATTTTTTAAAAAATCTGAATCTGTATCATATACTTTCCCCTATTATTCTTAGAATAAGAATGGAGGACCTTCTACAAAATCTTACGTGCTTTAAAACAGAAAGTTCTTCAACAGCCTTATTAAAAATACATATTGTCAGAGACAGATGCAAACCTTTTTGGGGAGGGGCAAAAAAGGAATATAATAAAGAAAATTATAGCAAAGCTCTGAAAAGAGAAATAAATTGTAGCTTGAATTATAACATTTGAGATAAATTATTCTTAAATATATTTGAAATGATTTTAACATCCCCAGAATTAAAAGGGGCTCAATTTTTCATTTCTTTTTTCTGCTATGTATTATTGCATTGGGTTAAGATCAGAGCTATTCAAATCAAGCAGTCAATTACATTCTGTATTTAAGGTAGTAAGATTTAAATAGCTTATAAAATAAAACAAGGTATTCATCCTACAGATAACAAAATTGATCCATTTAATCTCATAAAGATGAAACAAATATACCAACATATTAAATGTCTTAAATATTGAAAAGTCTGGAGTGTTTTATATATATATATATATATATATATATATAAAATGTATCTTTATTTTAAATTTATGTTCCATTTGTTTCTGAAAGGACTTGAGGCAATGTATGAAATATACCTGTTTAAAGTTGCAATAAGACACTGAAATATAACACAAGAGAAACAAATAAACCCCATCCAAAACCTAAGTAACCTGTGCTTACCAGTTTTTGGGAAATGTCTGATTGTTTTCTTAGGGTAAAGATAGACTCAACCTCTTCTAAACCATTCTCATTTCCTTGGAACTCTTAGGGAACTTAGAGCAACCCAAGTTGCTTTAAGTACACTAACCCATGTAAGGTGGGTGTGCACAGGGTTTATACTTAATTCACAGCAATAATGTATTAACTCTACTATTTGAAAAGATTGTACTTTCCCCCAGAACTTAAAAGGGACAAATTTTTCATTTCTTGTCTCTGTTATATATTACATTGAGTTAAGACCAAAGCTAACCCACATTGAGGCATGTTGTTATAAAGTGGATCTGATATTGACAAATAATAATTTAGTAGATTCTGGAATCTCATACTTGATTAGTGGTGTTTTGCTACATTAAATTTGCTAGAGTAAATGAGGTTTCAAATGATAATTTTTTCCACTTTCTTTTTGAAAAATTTCTTTAGTTGGAGAAGGCAATATCGTGTATTTTTCATTCACACATCCAGTCATTTATTCAATAAATATTTGTCAAATATTTAGTATAAGCTGGGCAGTGGAAAACCTACAGACTGTGGCCTCAAGGAGGAGCCTTGGTGGTGAAGTGGTTAGTGCTTGCCTGCTAACCAAAAGGTTGGTGGTTTGATCACACCAGCTCAGTGGAAGAAAGATATGGCAGTCTGCTTCTGTTACGATTTACAGACTTGGAAACCCTACAGGGCAGTTCTAGTCTGTCCTATAGGGTCACTATGAGTTGGAACTGACCCAGTGGCAATGGGTATGGTGGATGGCCTCAAGGAGTTTTCACCCTCGTTGGGAAATGAAGACGTCAGCAGGCATTCACAACATAACCTTGTCAGGGTTAAGGGAGCCCAGGAAGAGCGCTTTACACAGGTAAGGCATCCGAGCCCCTAAATGAGAAGATAATCCGAAGAATACACAGATGGTGTGAATTAGTTTTCACTTGGAAGGGGCACCTGGTTAGTCAACTCCAGTTCATGCAGCAAATTCAACATATTACTGAGGCAGACAGGTATATTGAAGTCTGGTTTGAAATGTTCACCTAAGTCATGCTAAAGAGAATGAACAGACTTGAGTTTTAATAGACATATTTCCCAACCGATGGTAGATACTGTTGAAAAATATACCAGACTTGGGAAATTCAGGAAGAGACAGGGAGACAATTTAGGAAACAGTCACAGAAATACAAGGGGGGAGTAATAGAGACCTTAAGTAAGCATAATGTCTGTAAAGATGGAGATTTATAAGACTAGATTCTACTGTAGGGGAAATGAATCTAAGATTATTCGTTAGGCACAAGCATACAAAGAAAATTATATTCTTTTACACTGATTTTCACACTTTGAAATTACTCTCCTATCATTAACATCACCACAGTTTAAACTCAGTATCACAAAGGAATAAGGTAGTTCCTGTTTTGTCATTTTCTGCTGTTATCTCACTTCTTTGTTCTCTTGCCAACTTCAACACTACTATGGTTCTGAAACAGAAAAGCAGGAAAGACCAAAATAAGTAGCATTTATCACTTAATAAATTTATACAAGACACTGAAAAATGTAAGATTGAAAAAATAAGGAGTCACTGCATCACTTTTTTTTTTTTTTTTTTGCCTAAGAAATTCAAACTTGATCTAATACTGGTGGTTAAAATTAGGAAAACATTAAAGAGATATGAAGTGTTAGGAAAGATGCTGACCTTGTCATTAACAAAATAACTACCACTTTATGTGTATTAATTTTTCACCTCTTAAAAATATTATCGCAAGTTCAGGGGATTATAAAACAAAATGGATAAAATGTTGATAATGATTGAAGCTGGGTGTTGGGCGTATGGAGATCCACTATACTATTTCCTCTACTTTGGGGTATGTTTTAAGTTTTCTGCCATCTAAAGCATTTTGAGAATATTATAACAATATTGTGTCTGATGAACATCTGTAACTAAAAAGTAATATCTTAATTTAATTAAATTATTGTTTTTTTCTCTCTGTAGACAAATTTATTTTAAACTTGATCAATCTATTTAGCCTCTAGATTTGTGAGTCTGTGGAATTCACATGACAAGTCTGTGTTACATTACCCTACTGTCTTGAAAACACAAAAATCTCTTCTTGTTGAAAGTAATTTTCAGTAAGGTCCTAACCAGATTCAACTTAAGATAATGTTAAAAACTATCCTTTTCTTTCTGAGTAAGTTGTGTGAAAGGAAATAAGTCTTTTGTAGCACCAGAGAGCTTTTAACTTAATGAAAGACATCAGTTTACATTTATATATTTATTGTCATGGATTGAATAACGTCCCCCCAAAAATGTATGTATCAGTTTGGCTGGGCCATGATTCCCAGTATTGTGTGATTTTCCTATATGTTGTAAATCCTGCCTCTATGATGTTAATGAGGGAGGATGGGTGGCAGTTGTGTTAGTGAGGCAGGATTCAATCTACAAGATTGGATTGCATCTTGATGCAATCTCTTGAAATATAAAAGAGAGAAGCCAGTAGAGAGACAAGGGGACTTCATAACACCAAAAAGCAGTGCCAGGAGCAGAGTTCATCCTTTGTACCCAGGGTCCCTGTGCAGAGAAGCTCCTAGTCTGGGGGAAGATTGATGAGAAGGCCGACAGAGAGAGAAAGCCTTCCCCTCTGACACCCTGAATTTGGACTTTTAGCCTACTTTCTGAAGAAATAAATTTGTCTTTGTTACAGCCATCCACTTGTGGTATTTTTGTTACAGCAGCACTAGATGACTAAGACATTTATTAAACCCCAACTTGTTTCAAATTATTTGATATGCTCCATGCCGTATACTAAAGAGTGATCTTTTATCTAGAAGAAGGAACATACTCCTAAAAATTAAATAATTGATACATCCAGAGAATAATTTTCACAAATAACTTAAAATGTAATTGTATTTCACATTTTGCTTATTAATGGAATTTTCAAAGTGGTGATGATTTATTACTGTTGTTTTTTAAGTAAAGGAGGCTTATGGAAAAAATCAAAGCAAAAGTTGGCTTTAATTAAAACTGAGAAGGAAAGGATGGTGTGAATTAATTTTTCTTCTTTTTATCAGAAAACTTTTCAAAACAAATTGAACCAGACTTAAGAATCGTAGACCCAGCACCAGATAATGCAATAACCATCTAAAGTGGATTGTGCTAGTGGTAAAGCTGGATGTACTTGGAAGAGAAAGAGAATTGGTCTAGAAGATTCAGATATCCTGAGGTCTTCCATTTTCCCAATTTATCATGAGGAATAAAAGTAAACAGTGATGCAATCTTGGAATAATGCCGAAGCCATATTAGAGGGAGATCCCAATCTAGGTTATAAATGATCAGGTTTGAAGAAATTGTCTGAGTTTTTGTTTGTTTTTTTTTTTTCAATTCAGAAAGCATTTTCTCATGGAAATAATTTTTCACATTGTGGTAACCAACAAAAAACCAAACAGGTTGCCTTCAAGTCAATTCTGACTCATGGTGATGCCATGTATGTCAGAGTAGAACTGTTCTCCATAAGAGTTTTCATGGCTGTGACCTTTCAAAAGCAGATCACCAGGCCTTTCTTCTGAGGTGCCTCTGCGTGGGTTTGAACTGCCAACCATTTTGTTAGTAACCCATTTCTTAACTGTTGCACCACCCAAAGACTCACTTTACATGGTGCTAGTACTTCAGGAAAGTCCACAAACCTCATTAACATATAATATGTTTGTAATATGTACTGATAATGCTAGAGGGTTTCAATGCCAGAGTACTGCAATGCTCTAACTCAATGGCTTCTTCTTATCCTAGGAGTAAGATTCAAATGCCTCCCTCTATGCCCTAGAATGCCCTTGGTGCTGTGCCCTCAGCCTCCCTCTCAGACCATGTCTCACATCACTTCCCCCGGCCCTGTATGCTCTGATTGCACTAGTCTTCCCTGAAATCCTTGAATATGCTGGATTTGTTCTAACCTTAGGGCATTTACGTTAGCTTGTTTCTCACTCAGAATGCCATTCTCTAAATTTAGCAAGATGGCTCCTTCTTGTGCTTTAAACTACAGAAAAATGTCACTAAGTATGTTGTCATTGTTAGGTGCCACTGAGTCAATTCTGACTCAAAGCAACCCTGTATACAACAGAACAAAACACTGCCCATCCTGCGCCATCCTCACAATCGTTGCTATGTTTGAGCTCATTCTTGCAGCCACTGTGTCAATCTATCTTATTGAGGGTCTTCCTCTTTTTTACTGATCCTCTACTTTACCAAGCATGATGTCCTTCTCCAGGGACTGGTCCCTCCTCATAACATGTCCAAAGACTGTAAGGTGAAGTCACTAAGTATACTACTTGCTAAGTAGGACTCACCTTAACTGTTAAATCTTCTCTGACACCCAATATAAATTAGCTCCCTGGCCACTCTGCTATTCTGTTTTTGTGTTTTAATTTTTTGTATAACTTATACAACCTATACTAGAAGTTTTCCTGTTCATTTCTTTGTACACTACATGTTTTCCCCTGTTAATATATAAGCCCCATGAGGGCAAGGACTTTGTTCGAGTTTGCATCCCATAGCCAAGAATGTTGTTGTTGTTAGTTGCCGTAGAGTCAATTCTGACTTATTGCGACCCTATATGTGCAGAGTAGAACTGTTCTGTATGGTTTTCAAGGCCTGTTCTCCATGGCACTTCTTGGAGGGTTTGAACTGCCAACCTTTTGGCTAGTAGTATGGGGCAGTTCCACTTTGTCTTATAGGATCGCTATGAGCCAGAATTGACTCGATAACAGACAACAACAACAAAAACTTCCTCAGTGAATGCATGAATAAATAAATGAAATAATTAATTCTACAGGACTACTGTATGTAGTACTGGAGACCCTTGGAGTTATACCTAGGCCCCTGGGGGTGCAAATGGTTTGTGCTTGGCTACTAACCTAAAGGTTGGCAGCCTGAACCCACTCAGTGGCACAGGGAAAGAAATGTCTGGTAACCTGCTTCTTTAAAGATTACAGCCAAGAAAACCTTAGGGAGCAGTTCTACTCTGTAACACATAGGGTACCATGAGTTGAAATCAACCTGAGGGCAATGGACTTGGTTTTAGGTTTGGAGTTACACCTTAGGGAGCTAGGAACACGTCTTCTTGTGTTTCATCTCTGGAAGTTTCAAGGCACGAGCGTTGTCTTCCAGCTGGATCCCTAGGATAAGGAATCCAGTTCTACAGGTGTGGCAATGAACGTAGGCTTGAAGGTGGGATAGTGTGAAGATTAAGCATGGTACTGAGACTTAATGAGTGCTTGGTAGAGAGCTCTTTGGCAGAGTTTCCTCTGCTTTCCCATTTCACCTCCCCTCCTTTCTCACTTTTATCCCTTTCATTCTCACTAGGCAAATCATGGCTAAGAAGGAGACTTGGCTACCATCATTAATGGATAAATCTTTCCCCCTCCCTCCTTCTATCCTTTCTTTCCTCTCTTTCCTTCCTCCCTCCTTCCCCTAACTTCTTTCATTCCTCACTCCTTTCTCTTGAAACCTCCAGTTGGAGCAAATGGTGGCAAAGTTGGAAATGAGGACGTTCTACACACAATGCCTGGCACTCAGTAGGTGCACAAGAAATGGAATGGACTCACTCATTGACTGAATGACGGGAGTAAATGGAAAGATTCCGTGCTCTAGTCAGTGGAATGCTGCAGAACATAATTTCCTAGATTATTATAGTATATGCCAAATAGGACAGAATCTAAAGCTCTGCCTCAGTCAGGAAAGATTACTGAAAGGAATGTGATTGTTTGGGTATGTTGTATTCTTTGTGAAGCTGACAGGATTTGTTAGAGACTCAATTTTAAAAGACTTAGAATGAAAAAGTTCAAATAAAGGACATTGTGAATTTTATTCTTTTAAAAAAACAACTTCTCACACTAAGTAGCTAATGATTAACTCCTATGGACAAAGTCCTAAATCTACTATTTTGGTTAAATAAAACACTTTTCTTCTTTTTCAGAGAGGTACTATAGTACTTTCGCTAGATGCTTAGATGCTATTACTGCTTTTTCCAACAGTCACTAAAAGAAATAAAATTTAGTGGCATAATTGACTGTTTCTATACCAGAAATTATTTACTTCTATGGACTCAAGAGACTAAGCTAACCCAGAAGAACTAGATGGTTCCCGGCTACCACCAACAATCACTCTGACAGGGATCACAATAGAGGGTCCCAGGCAGAGCAGGAGAAAAATGTGCAGCAAAATTCAAATTAAAAAAAAAAGACCAGACTTAGTGATCTGGTAGTGACTGGAGGAACCCCTGAGACTATGACCCTGGACACCATTTTAACTCAGAACTGAAGCCACTCCCAAAGTCCACCTTCCAGCCAAAGCTTAGACAGGCCCATAAAACAAGCCCTGGTGGCATAGTGGTTAAGAGCTGGGCTGCTAACCAAAAGGATGGCAGTTTGAATCCACAAGCCACTCCTTTGAAACCCTGTGGGGCAGTTCTACTCTGTCCTAAAGGTCTCCATGAGTCTGAATCAACTTGACGGCAATGAGTTTGGTTTTTGGTTTGGGATAAAACCAACAATAACACATGTGAGGAAAGTGCTTCTTAGTTCAATCAAGTATGCAAGACCAAATGAGCAACACCTGCCCAAAAGCAAAGACTTGAGAAGGCAGGAAGGGACAGGATAACTGAATGAATGGACACTGAGAACCCAGGGTGCAAAAGAAAGGGGGAGAGTGCTTACATGTTGTGGGGATTGCAACTAATGTCATAAAAGAATTTGTGTATAAAATATTTGAATGAAAAATAATTTGTGCTGTAAACTTTCACCTAAATACAATAAAATTAAAGAAAGAGAGAAAGAGACACTAAGCTTACTTATTTGTTCAGATGCATTCTTCAACATATCTATTCCTTCTGTTTTCCAGTGCCGTTGAAGACGAGGAGTTGCTGGCTCAGCAGGTCTCTTTGTCTCTATGCTCATGACAAGAATATATTTACTGAACTCTGTGCCAGAGAAAGGGTTCCAGCTTGCCTAGCAGCCTGTCTGCCCTTGGATGCTCACACAGTGACATCACTGAGAAACAGCTGCCTCACAGGAAGTTAGTAAGGACGTGGGAATCTTCATGCCTGCTGATTTTCTCCAAATAAGAGGCAGCCTGAGAGTCAGTAAAGTCTTGAGAGCAAAGTTTCTCTCAAGAACTGATGAGAAAATACTAAAAAAAAAGTTGCATTTGTTTTATATAGAATTCAAGTAAATTTCAGTATTTGCACCATTTATAGAATCTCACAACTGGGAAGTAGTGACTCACTTTGATTTTTTTTCTAATAAACTTTTAAATTTTAGAATAGTTTTATATTTAGAGAAAAATTGCAAAGATAGTGCAGAGATTTCCCACGTAGCCAAGTTTCCCCTCTTATTAACCTTTTATAGCAGTTCAGTACATTTAAAGGAGCCCTGGTGGTGCAGTGGTTAAGTGCTCAGCTGGTAACCAAAAGGTTGGCAGTTCAATCCCACTTAGCAGCTCACAGGAGAAAGACCTGGAGATCTGCTTCCATAAAGAATACAGCCAAGAAACCCCTATGGGGCAGTTCTACTTTGTCATATGGGGTGGTTATGAGTTGGAATCAGCTAACAACATCTAACAGCACCTGAAAACAACAATGGTACATTTGTCACAATTAATAAATTAACATTGATACATAATTATTAAGAAAATCCATACTTTATCCAGATTTCTGGAGTTTTACCTTTTTTTCATTCAGGATCCCATCCAGGATAACTACAAGTTGCCATCAAATTGCTTCAGACCCAAGGTGTCCTCATGTGTGTCAGTGCAGAGCTGTGCTCTACAGAGTTTTCTTCTTATTTGCTTATTTTCAATTTTCAATGTCATTTGAGAATTATAACATTGGATTTAATACTGTCAATTAAAAATAAAATCACTTGGCATAGTGATTAAGCACTTGGCTACTAACCAAAAGGTCAGTGGTTCGAACCCACTAGCCCCTCTGTGGGAGAAAGGTGTGGCAGTCTACTTCCCCAAAGATTACAGCCTTGGAAACCCTATGGGCAGTTCTACTGTGTCCTATAGGGTCCTATAAGTCAGAATCAGCTCGACGGCAATGAGTTTTATCTGTAACAAATTTTTAAACTGCTTTTTTGTATGCTTGAGTTTCACATCATGCCCTCTTTCCTGTGAGTAAAGTGGGGAGGAAAAAAAAAAAAACAGCAAACAAACACAGACTCCTAAAGAAGTTTGGAGATTGAAGTGGTCACTGTTGGTACCTCCCTGGCATCCATTCTTCTCCTGCCCCATGAGCAGCCTTTCGATCTGGTGGGATGCCCCTCTCTACCAGGTCCAGTGGTGAGTCATGATTGGCCAAAGCCATTTAGGGCAGGTCGATCCTCTAGTCACAGTGATTGGCATAAGTGACCCAAGTCTAAATCAGTCAGTGTGTGGTATTTCTCTGACCATAAGAATTGACTCTGCAATGGAAATGTGGTCCATTTCAAACCAACGAAATATGAGGGCAGTTTTTGTGGGAAGTTTACTTGTTCTTCCAAGTATGATCTACTGAAATAGTTGCTCTTTTCCTGTATATTGTGGTACATGAATGTGAAGTCTGGAATGTAAAAGCCATTTTGTCTACATGAGAGCTGCTTGTCTGAAAGTCAAAATACAGAGGAGGACAAAGCTAAGGAAGTCACAGAAAATGGAATAGACACTTTGAAGCCACCTGTGCCTGCAGACCCCATAAGTGACCTGAGCCAGTCAACCCTCTTTACTGTTTAAGTCAGTTTGGGAAGGATGTTCAATGAACCATGGCAGAAATCACCCTAAATGTTATACGAATTAACTGTGATTATAATAATTCTTTTACTTTTCACTTGTCATCACCACTGATCAGAAAGGGTTGTACCAATGATTCAATTAAAAAATTCTACCTTGAGTGGAATCTAAGCAGGATCATGGTTTAATATTCAATGACTTTGAGATAGAATTCTGTTCAGGAGAAAAAAATTATTTAAAATTAGGTTTGTCTTGTAAGCATATCTCAAGTTTCTTCTTAATATAAAGAAATAAATCTGAAGTACTATGCTGGGCTATCTCAGATAAAGTTAGGTCATGTGTATACTGATCGGAAATATACTCCATGAAGATGAGCAATTTTAATATTAGCTTATTATCTTCATTGTTCTAGTTTTAGGTCTATAGTTTGACTTAATGTCTTTTTAGGAACTTTGTTTTACCTTGACATAACAATCTTCTCTGGAACTGTGAAAAATCAAGCAAGAAGTCTGTTAATTAGAGTGGTCTCAATTCATGGAACAGTGGATAATAGTTCCTATGGTGAAGAAACATTAAAATATATGTTTTACAAGTCAAAAGGCAAAAAGTTTAAAACACATATTCTTTCCATATGTAGGAAAAAAAGTTAGCTGGGGAAAGAAATCCTAAAATCAGACTATAAATCTCGTTGCCATCGAGTCAATTCAACTCATAAGATAGAGTAGAACTGCCCCATAGAATTTCCAAGGAGCAGCTGGTGGCTTCGAAATGCCAACATTTTGGTTAGCAGGTGAGCTCTTAACCACTGCAGCACCAGGGTGCGAAACTCATACCATAGTATAGTCAATAATTCAAATCAATTGAAGCTTTAATTGCCTCCTATTCTGAATGCATTTGTATGCATCATTGCTCTTGGAATGGAGAGACAAAGCGGACTTAAGTAGCTTTACAGAAATTGCTTAATAATTAATTCACCTTCTCGAAGGTGGACAGAGCATGCAGTGTTATGATAACCAAACTGGATTAAATCTGTCTGTTATGGGTAATCTTGACTAAATCTGTTTGTTTGTTCCTTTTTCTGTAGGCTAAGTTAGTAGTCATAACCAGTTACTTTGGCTTGCTTTGGTGTTCTAATACATTTCATGTTCATCTAGTGAAAAGAGATACATAAAGCATAATTCATTCCTTTTCTCAGGCCTACAGGTGCTGGTACATTACTCAACTGAGAAATAAAGTTTTGAAGATTAATTAATGTCTATAAAATGTTGAAGAAGGTGTATTGGTGCTGTGATCTACAGTAGTTGCTTTCATGAATGTGTCTTGGTTGTAATTTATCTGATGTCTCATGCATTAAACTGTTCAAACTGGCAATATTCAATAATATATTAGTTAAAAATATATATTAAGAGGCTATTGTGTATTGTAGTACAAAAGAACAGAATATGAGTCAGGATGGTCCTATGATTCTTAGTTTTATTTTTTTGGCCAAACACTCTTTGGCTAGTAGAATAAGAAATTATATTTTAAACATTAGCATGACGTTATATGGATGATGTTATTGTTTATACATTTGGAGGTTTCAGTATATATTCGGTGCCTAGAATAGTTCTTGTAATATAATAATAATTAAATAAATTATTGCCAAATAAACTAATTAGAATCATATTGAATGTGCTGTATTTACTTGCTTGATACATAGTCTGCCTACTTCACAAAGGATGTGTGCAGGCTTAACAATATATATACAATGAAAAATTAAAATAAATAAATGAGAGAATTAGGACAAAACACAGAAGTGCACATTTACAGTTGCTAGAGGTTGGTAACAATTGTCTCTGTGCTTCCTAGTGGCCAAAGCAGAGAACAAGATCAACTACGTGGCATTCAGTGTCCTTGAAATAAAACAAAAACAAAAGCACTTATTCGGAAGAAATCTCAGCCTTTCTTGACCCTGAATCCTGAGAATAATTTCTCTAATGGGTCCTTATTTATACAAAAAACTTCATTAACATTGCTGATTTTGCATAGATATTTTAGCGAGGCACTTCACAACATTATCTGGTAATGTAAGGCTAAAGCATATTTCAGTAAAAGTAATTCAAAAAATGTCCAAAACAATACAACTCAAGCCGGCAGTTCTCTGATAAGGAACCCTACTAGAGTGATAAAGAGAACTCACTTTGAGAACAGATCAAACCTGTTGCTGGAGAGTCAATTCTGACTCATAGAGACTCTGCGTAGAACTGCCCCATAGGGTTTCCAAGGCTGTAGTTTTTACAGAAGGAACCCTGGTGGCACACAGGTTAAGCACCAGGCTGCTAAGCAAAATGTTGGTGTTTTGAACCCAACCAAAAGGTCGGTGGTTTGAATCCACCAGCCGTGCTGTGGGAGAGAGATGTGACAGTCTGCTTTCTTTAAAGATTACAGCCTTGGAAACCCTGTGGAGCAGTTCTACTCTGTCCTATAGGGTCACAGTAAGTAGGAAACGGCAGTTTGGTTTTGATTTTTGGAATCTTTATAGAAGCAGATTGCCACATCTTTCTCCCTCAGACAGGTTAGTGGGTTTGAATCACTGACCTTTTGGTTAGCAGCCAAGCACTTAACTACTGTGCCACCAGAGCGCTCTGAGAGCAGACAGACTCAGGTAAATACAATTCCTCTTACTATCTGTGACACCTCAGGTAAGTAACTTCTCCTCACTATGGTTCATCTGCAAAATGAAGATAATAGCTACCCATGGCATTGCTGTGAACAATTAGGTAAATGTCTTTGCACAGTGGCATGGAATATATGCTCAGTGGGTGGTTGTTTTTATTATTATTGTCTGACTTGTTCCAAAGAAAACATTTAGAATAACTAGAGAACTGGATATATGTGCTCAGACATTTCTTCATAAATACTAACTCTCATAATGAGGTTTTTATTTGAGGAGCTATACAGGAGAAGGCTGAAAGTGTCCTTTCGGTCAAAAACCCGAAGTGCAGATATTTAACTGATTACTGAGTAAGAAGAGGTAGAGGGTAAGGGTAAAGTTCTCTTACTAAGACAAGTGTCTGAAGGAATGGACACCCAATTTTCAGAAAGGTGAGTAAGGGGAATAGCTAGAGGCAGTGCCAAAATGCTCAGAGAACACTTCTCACTCTGCTCTAATGTAGAGATCAGTAGTGACTGAGGCCATAACTGCAAACAACTTGGCCTAAACACTTTTTCAAAGCAAAAGTTACCAATTGTTTATGTGGCCAAAGAAATATTTCACAAAAAGGTACCCATAGAACATATAATCATAGACAATATGGCAAAATAGTAAGTCCTCTCAGATAAATTTGTTGCAAATATTGCACCATGGTAACTTAAGACCTTAAGACTCATAGGAATAGCCTGACTCTCGTATTTTGCTGTCTCCTATTCAAATAACAGTGGGTTGTTTCAAGAGGACCAAAGTGAAACAATTTCATGAAGTATAATCCTTTGAATGAAGAAAGCCATAAACCACAGTTGCTCTGCTATCTCATAAAAAAAAAAAATTGTTTAGTTAACTTAGGTACTTGGCAAAAGTCATTCAATTTTTATGTTCTCCTATCTCCTGCTTTCTTACTGGTTTTATTTGTATCTGAGGGGTCTACAGTAGAGGAAACATTACTCACTAGAATATAAGCTCCATGAGGGCGGCCATTTTTTGTTTTGTTTGTTTTTTTCTGTTTTGTTACTCTTGTATTCCCATTGTGTAGAGCTGTTCCTGGCCTGTGGTAGGTACTAATATACCTTTGTTGA
This sequence comes from Dugong dugon, assembly GCA_030035585.1. Lineage (NCBI taxonomy): Eukaryota > Metazoa > Chordata > Mammalia > Sirenia > Dugongidae > Dugong > Dugong dugon. Next base: position 45,853,402 of record CM057474.1, read on the forward strand.
ATGAATAAATGACACCTTCGAGTGTCAGATCCACTATTTGTAACTCTACACATGGTAAGGAAGAACTTCATGTCTCAGAGTTTCATTTTCCTGTGAAAATTTGAGAAAAGAGCTACCCAATGCTTCAAAGTAGTCCTAATCATTAGTTAACAAGTATGAAAAAGTGTTTTAAGACAGTAAAGAACTCATCAAATGTGCATTATTCTATTAGTCTAGGGGTTCTTTACCTTTTCTGGGCATGGACTGAAGGTTGTTGTAGCTTAGGTAAAATAAGAACAGTAAACTCTGGATTGGTCTTCCACTACCTCCTTCCACACACTGACTAATAAGAAATTGTAGATATGGAATATTGGTGAAAATGTAGATGTTGGGGTCACCAGTGTATTGCACACAACCTTATCCTTAGCTGGTTGACCAATACGAGATTCAGAATTTCCCAGTAGTTAGATGGCTTACATCACAGGAGCATTTGTGGGCAGAAAGACTGGGATCATATGAGTCTCAGTGGCAGTATAATAATGAGTATAATTTCAAACATGAACATAAATGACATATAGAGATATTCACAACAATAATGTAATTTGAAATGTGATTTACATTGATGTGAAGTTGTATATTCTGCTAATACCATAAACCAAAAAAAAAAAAAAAAACCCTTTGCTGTCCAGTCAACTCTGACTCATAGTCCCCTATAGAGTAGAACTGTCCCATACAGTTTCCAAGAAGCGCCTGGTGGATTTGAACTGCTGACCTTTTGGTTAGCAGCCATAGCACTTAACCATTACACTACCAAGGTTTCCACCAATACCATGGTGGTACCTAATTTTGTAATGGAAGAAAGTGCTAAATTTCGATAAGAGATTAGCGATACAGAGCTCTGAGTTTGTTTCCCGTTTCTCAGGATAAGAACCTCTGCACTACATCATAAGCTTCTTAAGACTAGAAAGCTCTGATAAATCTTTGTATTCTTACAGCATCATGCTCTGTGTCTTCTTCATAATCCAGGTAAAATTTGTTTTTACTTAATAAATAATCTTTCCACTGACCCCTGCTTTTACTTTTCCTAGTTCATTTGAATAGGTCTCAGGGAAACAAGAATAGAGAAACTGGTCAAGATTACAAGTGATCACGGGACTTGTCAAGCCAATTCACAAAAGTGAGAATGATCTTTACTGCTGCCCATTCCTGGGGCTTCTTACCAGGCACAAATTCTGCCTGGTAGAACAGATGACATGGACTAATGAATATATAGGTCATTTACACTGCGAGTACCCATGCCAGAAGGAGAGACAAGAGTTCTATGGACCAGCAATGTTGGCATCACCTGGGAACCTTTTAGAAATACAGAATCCCAGACCCTACCCCAGACCTACCGAACCAGAATCTGCACATTAACAAGATCCCCAGGTGATGCATGTGCACATTGAAGTGTGAGAAGCTGTACCACTCAAGCCAAGCAGTCTTCTGTATTGATCACAGAGTAGCATCTTCCCTCCTGATCTCATCCTTCACCATCCCCCTCCCTGCACAAATGCCTCCTCACTCCTAAGTACTGATTATTTTATCTGCATGTGGCCTTACTTATCATAAAATCATTAAGATTAGAATGGGCTCAGAAACTAGAGCAACTGGGAGAGGTGCCAGTGGTGCCATGAATTTAGCTGGGACCTCTCTCCTTCTGGACTAACTTCAAATGTGAACTTGGCTTGCTTCACTTTGGTTGGTCCCAAGAATGTGAACATTCTGCAACCAATTTCTCTTTATAGAGTTTGTCTATCTCAATGCCTTGCTGGAAAATATACATTCTTCAGAATTTCCGACAACACATATTTAATCTAATGTGTTGTCGTCCTTCAATACAATACATTTCTCTTTTGATAAGCACTACTCAAAATTTCCTACTTTTCTAAATTTCTTTTTCCTCCTATAAAAAGAAGCTCATCTGTTTGTTCCCCCATTTCCTTCTCTTCCTGACTATCTCCTCCTGGCAGTTTGCTTAGACTCAGCAGTTAAGACCAACAGTCTCCAGCTCACACATGGATAGATTACACAAGTTTGTTTTAAAGCCTGTTATTCGGGATCAAGAATGCAGGTTGTAACAGAAATTATACACGTGATGGTTAGTTCTCAAAATAACAAACAAAACATATTTAATATATAATACTGCTGTGGTACTGCTCATTTGCAATGAAAGAGGTGACAAACAATGTTATTGCAATACAAACTAAACAATAATAACTAAACAGTAGTCACTATTGCAATTACAACTAAACAAGAGAAAAAACTAATAACATTGGATGAGAAATAATCGTGCATGCAATTTAAATTTGCTTTAACTAAAGAAGTGTGAGAATGCCATCTAAAATTATTGGTTCTTTATTTCTGGATATAAATGTATCCAGGTCCCCCTGGATGTTACTCAGGCTCTCCCCCCAACTCCTGCCACCACCCCTTGGGGATTTGCATGGGTGGAACAAATAAAGCCCTCTTCATGATTTTTCTATGAATTTCTGCTATTATTTTCTCTTTTTGCATCTCGTCATATTTCTGCATTCAAACCTGCCTTCTCAGTTTAACCTCATTCTAGTTTTTAATTTAAAAAAAGAAAAAGAAGATCGTTTTGCCAAGTATCTGATGGTCTTTGTAACTTTACTGAAGATATAGAGATGTCATTGGGGGGGAACCGAACCACACACTCACCTCACTGACTCAGTCATCACTCTGTTCCCTCTGCCCCCTCCATAGTGCTTTCTCCCTGGATACCAGGTCCCTAGGAAGTGCCCACCCAGCCCAATTGCCCTTCCTGTCCTGCCACAGCTGTTCTCAGGTGGAGAGCACTGCCAGGCTCCCTAACTTCCTGCCCCTCTCGAATTATCTCTCTCCTATCACCCAACTCCTGTCAGGTGACCCTCTCCACACAGCTCTCTCTCTGGGATATAGACACTGCTTCCTTCCTTTGCTCCTCAGGCCTAGAGGTCAGTAGGAGCCCCCTGTTCCTATACTTGTCAGATACTGCACTATCTCATGTAGATTCCACATCCTGCTTACAATTTCCTGAATAGTCCCTTTAGTACCCCAAAACGCAAACTCGTTCCTGTCGAGTCGATTCCAACTCATAGTGACCCTATAGGACAGAGTAGAACTGCTTCATCAGGTTTCCAAGGAGCATCTGGTAGATTCAAACTGCTGACCTTTTGGGTAGCAGCCAAGCTCTTAATCAGTGCGCCACCAGGGCTCTACTCAAATTACTCAATTTGTGCTTGCTTTTTTTTTTTCAGCCAGGGCACTGAAAGGAGTGGAATTACACTTACAAAGCTGTTCTTTAGTCATGCCCAGAAATGGAGTGAATCACATCAAGCTAACATGAAATGGCTTTTCTAGATAATAAACATCCAGATTGGTCAAATAGAATTAGTTGGGTTATTGAACTTGATCTTCTCAGTTTAAATATTTGACAATAAAAAAGGAATGAAATATTCATATATGATACAACATGGATAAATCTTGAAAACATGATGCTAAGTGGAAGAAGACCATATAGTATATGCTTCCATATATATAAAATGTTCAGAATAGGCAAATGTATAGAGACAGAGAGTAGATGAGTGATTTCCAGGGATTAGGGGGTAGTTGGGGATGGGGAGTGACTGCTAATGGGTATGGGGTTTCTTTTGGGGCTGATAAACATCTTCTAAACTTAGATAGTGGTGAGGATTATACAATTCTTTGACTATATTAACTATAGTATATACTATAAAAAAAAAAAAAAAAAAAAAAAACCCATTGCAGTCAAATCGATTCCAACTCATAGCGGCCCTATAGGACAGAGTAGAACTGCCCCATAGAGTTTCCAAGGAGTGCCTGATGGATTCAAACTGCTGACGTTTTGGTTAGCAGCCATAGCTCTTAACCACTATGCCACCAGGGTTTCCATCTATAGAATATACTAAACATAGTATATATTGAATATAAATATACTAATATACTAAAAGCCACTGATTTGTGATTTTCAAAGGGTAAATTTTATGATATGTGAATTATATCTCAATAAAGCTGCTATTGAAATAATTTGCAGTGCAGTGAATTGCTTAATATGGCTCTTCCATCCGTAGTCTTTTAACCCCTACCAAATGACTGGATGGGCCTATGCACATGAGGTGTTTGTGGACCACCAAAGGGATTGGATAGCTTGCTAATACTGTAAATAAGGTGCATGGCACCCTTGTGGAGATGGGACCATGCAAATAAAGTGTATAGAACCCAAATGAGGGGACTGGTCAGTTTTGCCATCTCATTAGGCTTAAAAGAGAGCCAATCTCAGAGCAGAGAGGGAACTGACTACCACCAAGAAGAAGAAACAGGAGCGGAGCGTGTCCTTTGAACCTGGGATCCCTGTGCTGAGACCCTCTTAGACCCAAGAGACAGAGAAAGAGAGCTGTTATACTGTAGATAGCAAGACAGTAAGAAGCAGCAGCAAAGAAACGGTGGCAGAGGCAACAGAACCAGGAGACTGTCAGGAGACAGCCCAGTGAGCTTCCTGGCCCACAGAGCAAGAAAGTTGAGTGCCTTTGGGCTGAGGCTTGCTGGCAGAGTGGGGTGCCTCCGGGTATTTGTCAATGGAGCTAGGCTTAGCCCCTTGAGCGAGAGAGCTGAGCGCCTTTGGGTTGAGGCTTGCTGGCAAAGTGGGGTGCCTCCAGGCACTTACTGGCAGAGCCAAAGAGCTTTTTAACACTTACTTGAGAAGGGCAGAGGCCAAGCTGAGAGGCTGAGCTCCAGAAAGAGGCCTGCCTGCGGGCATGGCTGAGAAGATTCTGTCCTGATCAAAGAACTATATCCTGAGTCCTTCCTGATCCTGAATTGTAACCTGTTACTTCCCTAATAAACACCATAACTGTGAGTATGGTCTGTGAGTTCTGTGTGGCCATTGCAATGAATTACTGAACCCAGCAGACAAGTAGAGACTGCTGTGGGAGGGACAGCTGATGTCAGAATTGGTAAAAAGGTCGGAGACAGGAAGTATGTCTGACTTCCACCTCCTAGGAATAAGCCTTGTGCTGTTGATGTTGATAATGATTCTCCTTCCCCCTTGTGAAGTTAGAAGAGGAGGTCAGATGCCTCCACCATGTCTTTTTTACCATAATTAAGCCCCAGGAGAGTTCAGAAATCAGGTTAGTTCACTTCTTTCATAATACAGCAGTGCAATTTTAAGTTTTCTTAAATTGTACTCTAATGTGAGCTGTGTAAAAATCAGTGTTCATTTGTTGTTGATTTTTGTTCTTACCATTAGTCTACAAAAGACTTAAATATAGAAGCACTTACAGAGGAAGAGTAAGAGGCATAAGAAATATATGTATATATATATATATATTTTTTTTTTTTTTCCACTTTTCAATTAACTCTACCCACAGGTCCAGGAAATTGTTGGACTACAAGTTGGAGCTCTCTAGAGAAGGAGCCCTTTAACCTTCTTCTCAGGATCACACAGTTTCCTATTCCTCTGCCTCCCTCATTTCAATCTTTTTGACTCTGTGAATCTTAGGCCTTCCCCTGGGGAAAACCGGCAATTTGGACTGTGATACATGCTTCAGATCCCAGCTTTAATCCTAACTTAGGTAGATGAATGTAGGGGATGTGTTGTACACTACCTCTTGAAAGCTCAATGCTGGAAGCAGAACAGGCAATTCTTTTATAGCAAAGTTTCTGAAAATAAAGAAGTATCAAAAAAATACTGAGTTCAAAAGGTTGGTTTCAGGAGGAAAAAAGCAAGTAAAAATCTGAGTCAGAGAATCAATTTTAATGAATGTGGAAACAGTCTCAGGCACAACACATCTGATTACTTGAAATTAATTGACTTTAAAAGTCATGATGATTAAAAACCATTTAATCACCCTAAAATTATCCAGTCCATTGCTTTAAAAATATTATCTCTGTATTGGCATGATTCAGGTAGCCTAGACCTCAAAATAGATGTGCTGACTGGGATCTCTCCAAGAGATCCATTGTCTTTTGAGAACAAGTGAAAAATAACAAACTGATTTCAAGTGGGATGCAAACCTTCTGTGCAGAGTCCTTGAAATATTCATTGACAGGTATTTAGCACAGAAAGAGAATCGACAAACTCATCCCACCTCATTCCCTTGCGTCACTGCAGTATTTATTAGGCTGTAGGAAGACACAGGGCTGAGCAGGAACATACAGCCTCAGAGCCTCAGGTACTTTACAAGCCCTTTGAAGAAGAGCTACTTGCAGTTTTGGATGGAGAAGATTTTCTTATTCCTTTGAAAAAAATACTATTTTACCTTCCCTTATAGTCATTTCACAAGGGGCCCTGGTAGCACAATGAGAAGGGCTCAGCTGCCAAACAAAAGGTCAGCAGTTTGAACTTACCAGCTGCTTTGCAGGAGAAAGATGTGTCAGTCTGCTTCCCTAAAGATTACAGCCTGGGAAACCCTATGGGGCAGTTCTACTCTGGCCTATAGGGTTGCTATGAGTCAGAATCGACTCGACTGCAACAGGTTTATAGTCACATCTAAAGACTTCTAGGTGGCATCCCTGTCATAAGAGGCTTGTGGAGCAAAAGACAAAACTGGATGGAAAAGGGATTTGGACTTGAAGGTGCTGTTGTTAGTTGCTATCAAGTAGATTCTGACTTGTGACGACCCTAAGTGTGCCAAGTAGAACTGCTCCATAGAGTCTTCAAGGCTTTGACCTTTTAGAAGCAGATCTCCAGGCCTTACTTCTGAGGTGCCTCTGAGTGGGTTTGAACTACCAACTTTTCAATTAGTTTAACCATTTGTGTCACTGGAGGACTCCAGTCTTGAATGTAATAGCTACCAGAAAAAGTCTAGGAGAGGTTTGTTTTGAGAATAGAATAGAAAAGGAAAGCTGTAGTTTTCCAAATAGTGACAAATACTTGGGGAAATCGAAGAAGATGTCTGGATTAAGAAAATTAGAGACAATCTGCCACTTTGTTTTTAACCAGGATTAAAACACAAACTGAGTTTTTGTTTAGCATTTTATGAAATCTCATAGGTAATTATTTCTTACTTTGTTTTAGATTAGTTAAAAGATGGAATAAGACTTTATTTCCTAAAAAGAATTTACAAATAGAGGCCATATTCTATGTAATTCTGCAATACTTAAGCATATTTCTACCTTGAATTATCAGCTAATAATTAAATAAACCCTGACTTTGGAATACTTTTCAGGAAATCTGATTAAAAAGTCATTTTAACAAATACTTGAATAATAGTTGTTTCCTTTTAAAAGAAACTGGGGCTTAGTAAATCCTTGGTATTATGGAACACTGAGTATATAAATCAAAAAATCCCGATAAACTACTGGGAAAAAAAAAGGTTCTCTCTGAGTTAAGGTGAAATTTTATACTTTGAGTGTGTTTTAGGTTATACCATTTCTTGATTGTGATGTCTCAGATTAATTGTTTCTTTGGAGGATATAAATGTCAAATGAGTTTTGGGTTGATTTCAGAGCCTAAAGTATTTGAATAGATAATAGGGTACAGATACCTTAAGAAAACCATCCACTTTAGATGTTGGGTTTTGGGATTTGGCACCAGCTTTTCAATTTAAAAAACAAACACACACATACATACATACATATATATATATATATATGTATATATATATATACATATATTTCTAGTGTGACAATAGCCTGCTACATTCACAATTCCTACATTCTAGAACTTATACATGATCGTGACCCTTTCTTTTTATGGTAACAGTGACATAAGTTTGAAACAGCCTCTTAACCATTGACGTACTTACCAACTTTCTCCCTTGAAAATGCTGGAGTACTGCCTGAGATCCTTCTTGTGATCTAGCACGCTTTTGTTTTGATCACAATCCATTGGGAAGCAGTCACTTAGCCAAAAACTTCAGCACTTCCTATGGTAGCTACTGGAAACTAAACACAGGCAAAATTGTTGCTATTTATTGCATTTGTTGGGCTCTTGTATCCCTTAATAAATAAATAGATGTATTTTGCCTCTTCCTTTCCACACTTTTCCCCTATGTTTAAAAATATTTTGAGCAAATAATGAAGTGTTGGCATTTGATCATCCTTAAGAATCCACTAAGTAAAAGACATTGTATTACTCTGTCTTGACATCTTTCTGAATAATCATGATGCACAAAGTCTTATGCTCAGATTTAAGGAATATAACCTTTGGTCTACAGCTTCAAAATGTTTTGTACTTAGGAAGCAAGAGGTAGGCCATGAACAGGATGGAGTTTGCCCATCTGCCTAGGTAGATACTGTGTTCTCTTGAAGATAACATCGGTAATGGTCTGTTAGCTCTCTATCCCTCCAGATCTTCCAGGGCCCCTGATTGCCCTCACGTTGAGGCTTTGAGCTGGCCTTTTTTAAATGATTGGTGGTTTAGAGCTGGGTGAGACTATATGAGGTGGGGAGTGGGGAAGCTTTGAGCACCAATTTGTACAGATACACATACTTGCCAAGTATATGTCTGGCTGGATGGCTGCATCAGGGGCTTTTGCCTACCAGGACATGCACTCCCCACTCTTCTCCATTTGCTGCAGTAACACCTGAATGGTAAATCTGTGCTGCACTCTGAATAACACTTCTTACTTCCTTAAGTGCCTGGGAATTAAGGTGGAGTTGACAGATTTCCTTGCACAAATCATTACAGTACAGTATTTTGGCATGCAGGAGTGGGACCACAGGGTTTAATACTAAGGAGAATTGGTTCTCCATTCTTCCCTTCAGAAAGAACCTAAAACAATAGTAAGTATTATCTTTCTGCTCTGAAGACCTAAACATTTATTGTCTGTGACAGTTTTATGAAAGCTATAGCATTAACTGACTTGTAGTTATTAGATTTTTATGTCCTCTTTCCAAGATATGATAAATGGACATTTAAAAGACAGGGATCAAGCCTTATTACTGGATTTCACTCTACCTTCCCAAATATTTGAACATCTCTAATAGCAGGGTGTGTCTTACAATCGACGGCTGTTACTATCCCTGTCATGACAGAGTTGTCATTGCCTGCACACAGGAGAACTTGGCTGTAGCTCTTGATAATATAATCACATCAGTTAAGCTATGGGCATTGTTGATACTGCACGTGTTGAATTTAACTGCCACTTAAAATGCCTACAGAAAGGTTACATTATAATTCAGCAGTGAAATGAAAGCACTTTCTTTCTACACAGAAAAGCACAGAAATAGAGAAGTGGAGCATAAATACAATGTTAGTGAAGTAGGTATTATCTATTAGAGAAATGACTACAATTTCACAGTTTCTTGCAAAGCAGCAACTGTGTTCTACATGACCTAAGAAAAGAAGGGAGCCACGGGTGGCTGAAGCTTTGTTACATTTTATACTAATATGTGGGCAAAAAGACTGCTTATGATATGTCAAGCAAGATGACTGAAGAAAGGAGAAATTACCCATTAGATAAATTTCGCTTACCCATCCAAAGAGTTGAAAGAAATTTTAATGCAATGAGAATCAGTATGACCAACTCACACACCATGTAAAATAATCAATAAGACATTATTTCATCCATTAGCTGAAAGTTTTCTCCTTCCTCCGTCAACGTAATGCTGTGCCTTACAACTGATGGCACCTTGAATTCCATGAAATGTAGTATTTCTTTGCCCCCTCCATGAGTTCTACTCCCTTAAACGTCCTGGGGTTAAAAATAAATAATTATTTATTGATACTTAGGCTTTATTGACTTAAATAGAAAAATTTCTCATTTTGGGGGCCTGCAGGGCTGGAAATTACCTCCTTGTCTAAGAAAACAGGATGGTCTTTTCCTAGTTGCTTCATCGGAGGTGTCTTGAAAGAAAGGTTTAAGCAAGGAAAGGTATAGAGAGGGTGGCTGGAATGAGAGAAGACTGAGGCATGGGAATGGAACAGGATATGTGAATGTCAGCCACCACCTTCCCAGCACATGCTGAGGTCGGCTGTCACCCACAGGACACTTAATCATGATTACCTATGAGTTGGAATCGACTTGACCACACCGGGTTTGGTTTTTTGGTTATTCCTCCTTCTGTTCAGAACCGACTTAAAATTCTCTGCTTTTAGCTTAACCGTATTCATAAATGCATGCATGGGTTCAGTTCCATAGATAATTCTATCGAATTAACAATATGGCTTTTTCTAAATGTTTGTTGGGTCATTGTTAGTACTGTTATTTCTAAGAACATCTCCTTGATCAACTCCCTTTTAAATTTGCTTTGTATCTTTGTCCCCCCTTTCTTTGTATTTCTACCCTTTAGGTGTACATCCTGAGGCATAACATATAATATTCTTTATGTCATTATTGCTATCACTTAGCTTGCATAAGTCTGATGTCAGTAATAGTCATAAACCATTCATTCTAAAAACTGTTATTAGATATATCTCTGCGGTAATAACCCCACATACGATAGTGGCTGTTAAAGTGCTTCAACTTTGCTTGCTTTTAATAAAATACCTATCAATTTTATCATATATCTTCTTGTCCTCACATGTATAGGATTCATCAAAAAATCAAATATGCTTTATTCTTTATATTCCCTTTCCTCTAAAGTAAACATGAAGCATTTATATTTGCATGAAAGAGGGAATAAATAAATATTTATTTAGTAATTAGTCTGTATACCAGGCAATACTATACCTGGATCCTTTTATTTAATGCTCAAAACAACCATATGAATTACTTATAGGTATTATGAATAATACAGGAACTCTAGTAGCATAGTGGTTAAAGCACTGGGCTGCTAACTGAAAGGTCGGTGGTTTGAACCCACTAGCTGCTCTGCGGGAGAAAGATGTGGCAGTCTGCTTTTGTAAAGATTTACAGCTTTGAAAACCCTATCGGTTGCTATGAGTTAGGATCAACATGATGGCGATGAGTTTAGTATGAATTACTGTATTAAGAATTACATTTTTAATATGAGAAAACTGAGGCAGCAAATGTTTATGTAACTATAATGTGGCAGACGTAGGGTTGTCTAACTCTAAAACCATTTTTTTTTTCCCTCTAAGCCTATGGGAAAACTTTTTACAGTGTAAATTAGAACAGTAAACGCCCTAGCTGACTGGAGAGTCCTTAACTCATAGATTCAGAATGAGTCTTTATGATATTAGTAATAACAACTACTTTAATAATCAGCCTTCACTGAGTGCTTCTTTGTACTAAGTAAGGTTCCAAGTTCTTTATGTGTGTTTAATGAACACAATAACTTTGAGTTAGAAGCTATTTATCTTCCCCATTTTATAGGCAAGAAATCTGAGGCATCGAGAGTTAACTAACTGGCCTCACCTCACAGAACTTAAAACTAAATGAGCATTCAGAACCAGGCAGTCAAACCTAGAGCCTCTGTGCTCAGTCACTTGCATCCCGCCTTTTCACTTCACTACTCAAGAAACTAAAGCCCAGAGAAGCCTCTGGGGAAGTAGTGTCAAGGATTCCTAGCAGTGTCTATTCATCCTCATTTTCATGCTCAAGTTAGTTGTATGATCTTCGCACACTTTGCACGCTTCAGGATTTCTGATACATAAATATACCTGTAAAAAGGCATCTATAACCATAGTTTTCCATGGTATACTTTTATGTTTTGCTCCTTGATGACATAATGCACCAGTTTCCTGTGTCTGGAATATGGGAGCCCTGGTGGCACAGTGCTTAAGCACTTGGCTGCTAACCAAAAGGTTGGCAGTTAGAACCCACCAGCCACTCCTTGGGAGAAAGATGTGGTAGCTTGCTTCCATAAGGATTACAGCCTTGGCAACTCTATGGGACAGTTTCACTCTGTCCTGAAGGGTTGCTATGAGTCAGAATCAACTCAAGGGCAGTGGATTTGGTTTTTGGATCTGCAATACCAGGTGACCCTCACTTTCTACCTTTCCAGCCTCATCTTTTGATGCTCCCTGCCTCCCACTCCCCACTCCAGAACTGTCTGCAATCTTTCTTCTCTCCTAACACACACACATTCTCATACACTCACACACACATCCCCCCCACTCACATACATGCACTCACAAACACTCCCACACACCCCCACCCATTCACACCCCTATCCACACATACACACCCACTCTGATGCACACATCCACACACTCATGTATCCACACAAACACACATATGTATACACATTCACACAAATATACATACATACAAATAACCCCACACTCACCCATCCAGGCACATACATATACAAGTACACTCACACACACATCCCCTCACACTTATAGACATATATATATATACAACCCCATGCACGATTGTTTCTTCTTCAAAGCCTTTGCTCACAGTGGCCCCATTGGCTAGAATGCCCCTCATCAACTCCTATTCTACTACCCTCTCCCTACCCCTCAACTGATACCTCACACTCATTCTATTAGAATGAACTAAGGGGTAAACTCCCCAGGAATCTCTCTTACCTTTTTGTGTTCTAACATCATCAGAACCTGTCTAGATTTCTGAGGAAGGAAGAGAATCAGGATCAGCACAAAGCTGGTTCCTATGAGGTGGAGGTCAGACACACCTTCACTCTCCAACTTTTTCAGCATTTCTGACACTGGCTATTGCCCCTCATGGCATTCTCTACTTCTTTGCTGGCTTGAATAATTCATTGCAATGGCCACATAGAACTCACAGACCACACTCACAGTCATGTAGTTTATTATGGAAGTAACAGGCTATAACTTGGGATTAGGATCAACTTTGTCAATCAGGATAGCTTCTAACCAGGACAGCTCTCAGCTTCTTCTTGGCTGTGCCTGCAGGCAAGCTGTGCTTCTCTGCCTTTGGCTTCCCCACTTTTGGCCTCTCTGCTGCTAACTGGCCCAACTGATGGTCAGTGTAGCAGCCTTCTTGCCTGCTGCCTTCCTAGCAGCAGCCTTCGGCCATCACTGCTGGCTCTGCTGCCTGGCCTCGCTGGACCTTGTTTCTGCTGCTGGGACTTACTGGGCCTCTGCCCAGCTCAGGTACATGTTACAGCTCTTTTGACTCCACCAGCAAGTGCCTGGAGGCACCCTGCTCTGTGAAGGTGCTCACCTCTCTCTCTGTCTGCCAGTCCCATGGCTCCTGCTGCTCTTACTGCTGCTGCTGTCTCACGCCGTATTCAGTGTCACAGTTCTTGACCCATATTGCAGCTCTTTTAGGAGTTCCTTTTTTTCCCATTGCCTGTCTCTAAAAACCTCTGTCAGGTTGGCTTCTTATATGAGCAAGATCCTTATCAATTTTAAGGCATGGCCCTCCCATCTGGGCCACAAACCAACCAACTCCCCGAAAGTTCACTTAATCAACCAATCTTTTGCAAAATGGTGGCCCAGCCAATCATTTTTGGCAGAATTATAAATCCAATGCCAGAAAGGCCATATGTAAGAGAAACCAATTGCACCGCACTTCTCCACCCTTCACCCCTGCCCCAAGCTGGGTTAGACAACTCTCTTCCACATTCCCGTAGTGCCCTGTGTACATCTCTATCACCATGTTTATCAGATTGCTTTATAAATTACCTCTTACAAAGCATGTATTGAATAAGCGAGCGAATAAATGAGTGAATGGAAATGGAATGAAACTGGAAAATGACCCAAGTCACTAAACCACCTAATCCCTATCTAGATTTTAAAAATGGGTCAGAAACGTTTAGACATGTATTTTGAGATTTTAAAAGTCTTCTCAGCTAAGGGACTCCTTCAGGGAAAGGTTTTAAATGAGGAGAGGCAAAGAGGTTTGAGCAGATGTTTGGAGAAGGGGTTGCTTGAGAAAAGCTGCCCAGTCAGAAAATGCAAATGTTCCCTTCCTGTTCAGCACAACTAGAGCCAAGGGAGAAGGGCACCAAACCCAAAAGTATGTGTCACATGCAACCGCAGGCTACCCAGAGGGTTACCCAATGGTTTTATATGTCTTATGGGGAAAAATTCACCCCCCAATGTATTAAAAGTGAACCAGTGAGAGAGAAAAAATATATATGTAATGAAGTAGAATGTTCTGAACTATGGGAAAAAAGCTCATATAACCATCAAGTCAGCCTCCTCTCCACTGCTTGGCAAAGTGTTAAACACATTTTTTCTTTTCCAAGGACTTTTACAAGTGGATTGATGTTTGACTAATTCAGACTCCAGACTGTGTTGCCAATTTTCACTGCCTACTCACTATAGAGACTGTGGAATAGTTCTAACAAAAAAAAAAGAACTCTCTATTGAAAAGTTTACGATAAATTGATAGTGCATTAGAAGAAGAGAGAGGTTCCGGCAAGACGGCGCTCTAGGCAGAAGCACCACGCCGTCCCTCCACAGCAAAGATCCGAAAAACTAAGCCAAACAGAGAATGTAACATACCTGAAACCCTAGAACATCAAATGAAGATATAAACAACTCAGCCGAGCACCAAATGGAGTGAGAATACTGAAACAGAACGGAGAGCAAGGAGAGATTCATGCAGAAGTCCCCTATCAGCTAACGCAGCGCAGATCCACCATCTTGGACTCCTATCGGAGACCAGAAAATGGGGGTACGAGAAAGCAACCTCACGGAGTGTCCAGTGGGAGACAAAACGGCTGGTAATTTGTGGTGTGTGCTTTCCCACCCCCCACCCCTCTTCGCCCCATCTCAGGCTTCTCTGCTTCCCACGGCCACGGTCTCTTGACAGAGAGGTGCCGGCTGCTTGGATTCCACACACCCAAGTGGGGGGCTCTCTGGGTGTCATTTGTTGGCTGCTGGTGTTGCTTTTTTTTTTTTTTTTTTCTGCTTCTTTTGATTTCTTGCTTGCCTCTTGCCGCCCCCTCCTCCTTTTGCTCGAGTGCCTGGCTCCGAGCACCATCTTTGCTTCTTCCGGAGGGGCTCCAGATCAGCGGCAATTTGTGATATACGCTTTCCCACTCTCCACCCTTCTTCACCCACACTCGGCCCACGCTCGGCCTCCTCTACTTCCCACGGACACAGTCTCTTGTCCAGAAACACCAGACCGCACTGGCTGGCTCTCTGAGTGCCATTTGTTGGCTGCTGGTGTTGCTTTTTTCTTTTTTTTTTTCTTTTCTGCTTTGGATTTCTTGCTTGCCTCTTGCGGCCTCCCCCTCGTTTCACTCGAGTGCCTGGCTCCATGTGGCATCTTTGCTTTTCCTGAGGGGCTGCGGAGCTCCATTCAAGTGTGGAGCTGCTTTCTGGTCTGGGATACCGTGCTGGTGGGATCCTGGGGCTTTTCTTCATTTTGAATTGTTTGTCTGTTTTCTTTTCCTTTTCTTGAGTTGGGAGCCGTTTCTGGCCAGGCGGGAGCTGCGTACCAGGGAGACTCCCCTTCGGCTTCCACAGACATGCAGAGGGATCCCTGAGGGCATTTCTTTTTTACGTTCTTTTTTTTTTTTTTTTTTGATTTGTTTTGTTTTCTTTTCCCTCTTTTTCCCTTTTGTCTTTCTTCATTGCTCAGTTTCTCATCTCTCTATATCTTCCTTCTCTTTCTGATCCCTGAATACCAGGCGTTGTATGCTTCTGTGCCTTCTGGCCAGGCTGTGCTGCAACACCTGAGAGCGACTTCCCCAGACCTCATACCTGCATCGGTGGGATCCCTGGGAACTTCGCGGTTCTTTAACCTTTCTGATTTTTATTTGTTCATTCTTTTCTTTTCTTCCTCTTCCCCTTTCTGTTTTTCTCCATTTCATAGTCTCTCATCTCTCCATTCCAATGGCAAGCTCCCCTAGCATTCTTTTATGTTTGTATGTTTTTTGGCTCCTGTTCCTCTCTCCTCTCTCCCATATCAAGCGTAGCTCCACACATAACCATCTTCCTGCTGCATCCTGCCTACCTGAACCGTGCACTTGACATCACACCACCAAGCAGTGCAGGCACGGCCTACTGGAACCTGCCCAGCACTGATTACTGACCCCCCTGGTGGCTGTAGTGAGTGCCACATACAACCTGTCCCAGTGGCTCCTCTTCAGCTAGACCTGCCCTGCTGTACCACATCTCAGTGACTGAACCTGCCAGTTGGAGAAGGAAGCGAAAACTATTGAGTGCACAGACGAGCAAACAACAAAGAGCACACAGTCCGCCTGCTCAGATATACTCAAATTTTTTCTTTTTTAAAAAAAGGGGCGAAACAAACAAATCTACAATCAATAACCGAGACAAATATCTACTGAATGCCCCCAAAACAGCAAACAATATCAAAACATTTACAAACACAGGACAGGATGGTTCCAGTAGGTGTCCAAATTACAACACCAGATGACTCTCCTGTGGAAGAAAATGCACTAGAAGTACTTGATAGGGAATTTAAATATCTAATACTCGGAATTTTCCAAGAACGGAGGCAAAAAGCTAACAAACATGAGAAAAAAATTGACAAATTCATGGAAAATACAGACAAAAAATTGGAAGAATTCAGGAAGATGATGCAGGAACAAAATGCCAAAATAAATTCACAACTATAAATTATTCAAAAACAACAATTAAAATCCAAAAGATAAACAACAAGATTTCAGAAATGGATGATGTCACAGAAGGGCTGAGAAGCAGATTTGAAATGGTGGAAGACAGGATCAGTAGAACTGAAGACAAACACTTGGATACAACTCTGTTTCAGGAAAACTCAGAAAAAAGAACAAAGTAAAATGAAGAGACCCTGAGAGTTATGTGGGACACAATTAAAAGCAAAAATTTATGAGTGATTGGCATTCCAGAACAGGGGGAGAAAACTGAAAACACAGAGAGGATCATTGAGGAACTGCTGACAGAAAACTTCCCCAATATCATGAAAGATGAAAAGCTCGCCATCCAAGAAGCTCAATGAACCCCATATAGAAGAGACCCCAAAAGAAAATCACCAAGGCATGTCATGTTCACACTTGCCAAAACCAAAGACAAACAAAGAATCCTGAGAGCAGCTCGTGAAAAACAAGAAGTCACATACAGAGGAGAAACAATAAGACTAAGCTCAGGTTATTCAGCAGAAACCATGCAGGCAAGAAGGCAATGGGATGACATATATAAAATCTTGAAAGACAACAATTGTCAGCCAAGAATAATATAACCTGCAAAACTCTCGTTCAAATTTGATGGTGAAATGAGGTCATTTCCAGATAAACAGAAATTAAGGGAATATGTAAAAGTCAAAACAAACTTACAAGAATTATTAAAGTGAATTCTTTGATATGAGGATAAACAGCATCAGCTCACAGGCAGAACCCAGGGTGCAGGATTGTACCAGCCAGACACCAATATAGGAAATGAACTCTCGAGGACTATCCAAAACCAAAAGAAATACAACAGGGAATCAGAACAGTTAATTAGTAAATGACAACAACATCAAAACAATAAAAGAGGAAATAAACAGCATAGGTATAGAACCTTCTAATGGAGAAGAAGGCAAGATGATACCAAGTAATGGTAGACTGCTACAAACTTAGAAATATAAGGGTAAAATTTATGGTAAACACAAAGAAAGTTAACAAACATACTCATTAAAAAAAAAGAGGAAAAACATAAAGTCTCAGCAAAAACAAAACCTACAAAAACAAAAGACATGAAAAAAAAATCTACAAACAAAAGTAACTCAGCACAAGAGAGTAAGAAGAACAAAGAAAAAGTCAGTACCACAAAAAAAAAAGCACTACAAAATGACAGCAACAAACCCACATCTATCAATAATTACACTGAATGTAAATGGACTCAATGCACCCATAAGGAGATGGGAGACTGACAGAAAAGGTAAGAAAACAGGATCCATCAATATGCTGTCTTCAAGAGACACACCTTATAAACAAAGATGTGAATTTATTAAAAGTCAAAGGTTGGAAAAAAATATCTCAAGCTAACAACTACCAAAAAATAGCAGGAGTGGCAATTCTAATCTCAGATAAAATAGACTTTAAAATGAAATCTACCATAAAAGACAAAGAAGGACAGTATATAGTGATTAAGGGGACGATCCATCATGAAGACGTAACCATAATAAACATCTACGCACCCAATGACAGGGCTCCAAAATACCTAAAACAAACTCTAACAACACTGAAAAGAGAAATTGACAGTTCCACAATAATAATAGGAGACTTCAACACACCACTCTCAGTAAAGGACAGAACAACTAAGAAGAAACTCAGCAAAGATACAGAAGACCTAAAGGGCTCAATCAGCCAACTTGACCTCTTAGACATATATAGAACACTCCATCCAACCACTGCAAAGTACACATTCTTTTCCAATGCACACAGAACGTTCTCCAGAATAGATCACATCTTAGGCCACAGAGAAATCCTCAACAAGATCCAAAATGTTGAGATAATTCAAAGTATCTTCTCTGACCACAATGCCATCAAGGTAGAAATTAACAATAGAAAGAGCAAGGAAAAGAAATCAACTACATGGAAAGTGAATAATACCCTGCTTACACATTGGTGGGTAATAGAAGAAATTAGAGATGGAATCAAAAAATTCCTAGAATCAAATGAGAATGAAAACACATCATACCAAAACCTTTGGGACAGAGCAAAGGCAGTCCTCAGAGGACAATTTATAGCAATAGATGCACATATCAAAAAAGAAAAAAGGGACAAAATCAAAACATTAACTACTGAATTCAAACAAATAGAAAGAGAACAGTAAAAAAAGCCCACAACCACCGGAAGAAAGGAAATAGTAAAGATCAGAGCAGAAATTAAAGAAATCGAGAACAGAAAAGCAATAGAAAGAATCAACAAAACCAAAAGTTGGTTCTTTGAAAGAATCAACAAAATCGACAAACCGTTGGCCAGACTGACAAAAGCAAAACAGGAAAGAACACATATAACCCAAATAAGAAATGAAATGGGGGACATTACAATAGACCCAACTGAAATAAAAAGGATTATAACAAAATATTATGAAAAACTATACTCCAACAAATATGAAAACCTAGAGGAAATGGATAAATTTCTAGAAACACACAGCCTACCCAAACTACAACAAAGTGATGTTGAAAATCTCAACAGACCCACAAGAAGAGAAGAGATTGAAAAGGCAATAAAAAAAACTCCCAACCAAAAAACACCCTGGCCCAGATGGCTTCACTGGACAATTCTACAAAACATTTACAGAAGAGCTTGTACCAGTTCTACTCAAGCTATTTCAGAGCATAGAAGAGGAAGCAACACTTCCAAATTCATTCTATGAAGCCAGCATAATGCTGATACCAAAACCAGGCAAAGACATCACAAAAAAAGAAAATTACAGACCAATATCTCTCATGAATATAGATGCAAAAATTCTCAACAAAATTCTAGCCAATAGAATTCAGCAACATATCAAAAAAATAACACACCACGACCAAGCAGGATTCATACCAGGTATGCAAGGATGGTTCAACATTAGAAAATCAATCAATGTAATCCACCACATAAATAAAAGGAAAGAAAAGAATCACATGATCATCTGAATTGATGCAGAAAAGGCATTTGACAAAGTCCAACACCCATTCCTGATAAAAACTCTCAAGAAAATAGGTATAGAGGGGAAATTTCTCAACATAATAAAGGGCATCTATGCAAAACCAACAGCCAACATCATTCTTAATGGAGAGAGGCTGAAAACATTCCCCTTGAAAACAGGAACAAGACAAGGATGCCCTTTATCACCACTCCTATTTAATATTGTGTGGGAAGTTCTAGCTAGAGCAATAAGGCAAGAAAAAGAAATAAAGAGCATTCAAATGCGAAATGAAGAAGTTAAACTGTCCCTGTTTGAAGATGATATGATACTATACATAGAAAACCCTAAAGACTCCACGAGAAATCTGGTGGACCTAATATAAAAATTCAGCAGAGTAGCAGGATACAAGATAAATATTCAAAAATCATTTGGATTCCTTAACAAAAGTAAGGAGAACGATGAAAAGGAAATCAGGAAATCAATACCATTTTCAATAGCCCCTAAAAAGATAAAATACTTAGGAATAAATCTGACCAGGGATGTAAAAGACCTATACAAAGAAAACTATAAAACACTACTGCATGAAACCCAAAGGGATCTACATAAATGGAAAAACATACCACGCTCACGGATACGCAGACTCAACATTGTGAAAATGTCAATTCTACCCAAAGCAATTTACAAATACAATGGAATCCCAATCCAAATACCAACAACATCCTTCAAAGAGATGGAAAAACAAATCATTAACTTTATATGGAAAGGGAAGAAGCCCCGAATAAGTAAAGCACTACTGAAGAAGAAGAATATAAGTTGGAGGACTCACACTACCTGACTTCAGAACCTACTATACAGCTACAGTAATCAAAACAGCCTGGTACTGGTACAATGACAGATACCTTGACCGATGGAACAGAATTGAGAACCCAGATAGATGTAAAGCCATCCACCTATGGTCACCTGATCTTCGACAAGGGCCCAAAGTCCATCAAATGGGGAAAAGACAGTCTATTTAAGAAATGTTGCTGGCAAAACTGGATATCCATCTGCAAAAAAATGAAACAGGACTCATAACTCATACCGTATACAAAAACTACTTCAAAATGGATCAAAGACTGGAATATAAAGCCTAAAACTATAACGTTCATAGAAAAAAAAATAGGACCAACACTTCAGGCCTTAATACATGGCATTAACAGGATACGAACGATAACCATCAATGTACAAAACCCAACAGATAAGCTAGATAACTGGGATCTTCTAAAAATCAAACACCTATGCTCTTCAAAAGACTTCACCAAAAGAGTCAAAAGAGAACCTACAGACTGGGAAAAAATTTTTGGACAGTACAAGTCAGACAAAGGTCTAATCTCCATAATCTACCAGAAAATCCAACACCTCTACAACAAAAAGAGAAACAATCCTATTAAAAAATGGGCAAAGGAAATGAACAGACACTTCACCAAACAAGACATTCAAATGGCCCACAGACACATGAGGAAATGCTCACGATCACTAGCCATTAGAGAAATGCAAATTAAAACCACAATGAGATACCATCTCACCCTGACATTACTGGCACGAATCAAAAACACTGGAAACAACAAATGTTGGAGGGGCTGCGGGGAGATGGGAACTCTTATGCAGTGCTGGTGGGAATGCAAATTGATACAAGCATTTTGGAAAATGATACGGCGCTTCCTCAGAAAGCTAGAAATAGACATAACATTCGATCCAGCAATCCCACTCCTAGGAATATATCCTAGAGATATAGGAGTTGTCACTCGAATAGACATCTGCACACCTATGTTCATGGCAGCATTGTTCACAATAGCAAAACAATGCAAACAACCTAGATGCCCATCAACAGATGAATGGATAAACAAACTATGGTACATACACACAATGGAGTATTATGCAACATGAAAGAACAACAATGAATCTGTGAAGCATCTCATAACACGGATGAAACTAGAGGACATTATGCTGAGTGAAATAAGTGAATCACAAAAGGACAAATATTGTATGAGACCTCTATTGTAAAAACCCATGAAAAAGTTCACACGCAAAATGTAACAATCTTTGTTGGTTACCAGGGATGGGGGGGGGGATATAAATAGGCAATAGATAAGTGGTATCTTGGGTGAAGGGTGAGACAGTACACAATACAGGGCAAACTAGCACAACCTGTACAAGGAAAGGTCATGGAAGCCCCATAGACACATCTAAATTCCCTGAGGGACTGAGTTGCTATGCAGAGGGCTCTGGGGACCATGGTCTCGGGGAACACCTAGCTCAATTGGCATGACACAGCTTATAAAGACAATGCTCTACATTCTACCTTGGTGAGTAGTGTCTGGAGTCGTAAAAGCCTGTGAGCGGCCATCTAAGATACTCCACTAGTCTCATCCCTTCGGGAGCAAGGGAGAATGAAGAGAACAGGATACAAGGAAAAGATTAGTCCAAAGGACTAATTGTCCACAGCTACCAAGGCTAGTCCAGTACAGCTAGATGGTGCCCGGCTACCACCGCTGGCTGCCATGACCAGGATCACAACAGAGGGTTCTTGACAGAGCTGGAGAAGGATGTAGAGCATAATTCTAACTCACAAAAAAAGAAGACCAGATTTACTGGCCTAAAGGAGACTGGAGAAACCTCAAGAGTATGGCCCCCAGACACCCTTTTAGCTCAGTGGTGATGTTACCTCCGAGGCTCACTGTTCAGCCTCTGAGTGGACAGCCCCGTAAAACCAAATGAGACTAACGAGGCACAGGAGTCCAGTGACAAGGGCCAGAAGGCAGAAGGGGACAAGGAAGCTGGTGATAGGGAACACAAGATTGAGTAAGGATACTGTTGATGTGTTGTGAGATTGTTAACCATTGTCATAGGGCAACATTTGTAGTAACTGTTAAATGAGAAACTATTTTGTTCTGTAAGCCTTCTTCTTAAGTGAGAATAACAGCACAATTGGAGGAGCATAGTGAATGTCACTGAACTGTGTATGTAGAAATTTTTGAAATGGTGTATCTTTGGCTGTGTGTATTTTCTCCAAAAAAAAAAAAAAAAAGGTTGAGAATTTAGAGGGTTAATATGTTGTGGGGTTGTTAACCAATGTCATAAAACAACACATGTACTACTGTTTCATGAGAAACTATTTGTTCTTTAAGCCTTCACCTGAAGTACAATAAAATAAAATAAAAAATGATAATAATAATAATACATACAAAAAAAAAAGAAGAAGAGAAAAAATCAAAACAAAAACCTGGTTTAATGTATTTTTCACCACAGAAGAGAGAAATATTCCCTGTTGATCTAGTGAAGAGGAAACAGCTCTGGACATGGAGTTAAAAATCTGGGTTTGAACGTCAGCTTGGCCTTTTACTCTTAAACATGTTATTCTACTGCCCTGAATTTCATTCAGTTTCCTAATCTATAAAATGGGAAAACAATGCCAACTTCACAGAATTGTTCTGAGGAAAAATTAGCTAACATTAAAAAAAAAAAAAATGCCCCAGCCTGGGACAGAGTAGATGCTCAATAGCAATAGTTTCTTCATTATTAATAGAAATGGATAATTTATCTGCTTTAATTGTTTAAAAGCTGTAGTGTTTTCCAAAAAATGTCTGCTTTTTGGGTTAATAATCACAACCACAGTTTTCATTACTGACAAAATTAAATATTAGGCTTCTAACACATTTCTAATGAGTTATTTAAAAAGTCTAATATTTATTAATCACTAGCAGAAGGGGCTAAGTGTGGTTGGTGGAAAATCCTTGAACAGCAGAAGAGCAACACTACAAGTAAATCCCAGGACAGAGTCGGTAGCCAGATGATCTCTTAGCCGTGGCCTGGTTTCTGCTGGCACTCTTCAAAAAATAGGGGAAAGACAAGAAGACACAGTGTAGCTAGTTGGTGTGGAATCTAAATCAGTGACTCCCGGATTAAAAAGAAAAAAAATAAGTTCAATAAAACCCCAAATGCAAACTCTTTTTTTTTTCCTCTCTCTCTCTCTTTTTATTGTAGTTCAGATGAAGGTTTACAAAACACACTAGCTTCTTATTAAACAACTAGTACACATATTGTTTTGTGACATTGGTCGCCAACCCCACGACACGTCAATACTCTCCCCTTTTCGTCCTTGGGTTCCCCATTACTAGCTTTCCTGTCCCCTCCTGCCTTCTCTTCCTCCCCCTTGGGCTGGTGTGCCCATTTTGTCTCATTTTGTTTTATGGGCCTGTCTAATCTTTGGCTGGAGGGTGAACCTCGGGAGTGACTTCATTTCTGAGTTAAAAGGGTACCTTGGGGACATACTCTCGGGGTTTCTCCAGTCTTTGTCCAGACCTGTAAATCTGGTCTTTGTTTTTTTTTTTTTTTTGTGATTTAGAATTTTGTTCTACATTTTTCTACAGCTCTGTCTGAGACCCTCTATTGTGATCCTTGTCAGGGCTGTCTGTGGTGGTAGCTGGGCACCATCTAGTTGTCCTGGACTCAGTCTGGTGGAGGCTGTAGTACTTGTGGTCCATCAGTGGTTTGGACTAGTCTTTCCCTTGTGTCTTTGGTTTTCTTCATTCTTCCTTCCAAATTCAAACTCTTGATATTATCTCAGTTCTGAAGCATCAGAATCTCTGAAGGTATGGCTGGGTGATTCTTATCATCAGCCACTTTGAGGAACCACTGTTAGAGAGAATGTTTTGAGATCTGTAGGTTAATATTTTTACGTATCATAAATCATACTTCCAAAGCCCAAACCGTAGCAAAGGATAACATTTGGCAGACATATATAAAACTATGCATATAGCTAAATTGTGTTGTTTAAGATGTCATTTTTTTCTTTCATTCATTAACATGTGATGTTCCTTTGAATCTGAATAGACCTTTATTAATAACGTAATTTCTTTTATGCTGATGTATTGTCTATTCATTCAACAAATACATCTATGAATTGGGTTTTTCATTAAATTGGTTCCTATGTGTCAGACACTGTTTTAAACAATTTAATTCTAACATTTAATCTTTACAATACTATTGAAGTCAGTACTATTATTATCTCTGAGGAAACCAGCACTAAGACGTTAATGATTTGCCCATGGTCTTGTAGCAGTAAGAATCAGTGCCAAGAGTTAAATCCAGTGTGATGGTTAAGGTTGTATGTCAACTTGGCTGGACCATGATTTTCAGTGGTTTGGCAGTTATGTAATGATGCAATTTGGCAGTTATGTAATGACATGTTATCTTCCATTTTGTAATATAATGTAATCACTACCATGGTGTGATCTGACATGATCAGCCAATCCATCGTAAGGGGAGTTTGCTTGGGGGTGTGGCCTGCATCCAGTATGTGTGGATGTTTTGGCAAAGCTCACTGGCTTTTGCTTGCTCTAGATCCTGCATCTGGATGTCATCATCTGGCCCCTGGTTCTTGTGACTTGAGCCAGTGGCTCGCCATATTGCCTGTCAATCTTGGGATTCATCGGCCTCTGCAGCTCATGAGCCAGCAGTCTGCTGTCTGACCTGCCAATTTTGGGTTCGTCAGCCCTTATGGCTATGGGAGTCAGGAGAGCTTCCAGCCTGATGCCTGATCCATGAACTAGGGAGTTGCCAGCCTCTACAACTACATGACCATTTTCTTAAGATACATCTCCTCCTCTACACACACACACACACACACACACACACACACACACATATATACATACATATATATATATTGTCTCAGTCATCTAGTGCTGCTATAACAGAAATACCACAAGTGGATGGCTTTAACAAAGAGAAATTTATTTCTTCACAGTAAAGTAGGCTAAAAGTCCACATTCAGGGCGTCAGCTCCTGGGGAAGGCTTTCTTTCTCTGTTGGCCTTCTCATCAATGTTCCCCTGGACTAGGAGCTTCTTTTTCCAGGTACCCCAGGTCCAAAGGGCGGGCTCTGCTCCTGGCACTGCTTTGTTGGTGGTATGAGGTCCCCCATCTCTCTGCTCACTTCTCTTTTATATCTCAAGAGATTGCCTCAAGACACAATCCAGTCTTGTAGATTGAGTCCTGCCTCACTAACACAATTGCCACCCATCCTCCCTCATAAAAACATCATAGAGGCAGGATTTACAACATATAGGAAAATAACACAATACCAGAAATCATGACCTAGCCAAATTGATACACACATTTTTGGGGGAACATAATTCAATCCACGACATATATATATACATACATACATACATATATATATATATATGCTTCACTAGTTTTGCTTCTCTCAAGATCCCAGCCTAAGACACCCAGGTAGTCAGGTGTTTTAAAAAAACTCTTCACTATTATTATCATTAGAAGGACAATTATTCATTAAAAAATATTCATTGCTCATATACTGTATGCTAGGCACTGTTAATACAACTATGACTAAAAAACACTCACGCCTGTAATTGCTTGCAATCTAGTTGGAGAGACAGGTGATAAAACAGGCAACCACATAGTAGTTTTAAAAGTCTAGGATTCTGGAGCCCTAGGATCCATGGGTACACATCAGAGGGCATATAACCTAAACTAAGATTAATTGCACCATAGTTAAGCATGTAGTCAGACTGTTATTATTGTTAGTTGCCATTGAGTTGATTCCAATTTATGCAGATCTCATGTGTTATAGAGTAGAACTGCTCTATAAGATTTTTTGGCAGTAATCTTCACACAAGTAGATCACCAGGTCTTTCTTATGAGGTACTGCTGGGTGGGTTCAAACTGCCAACCTTTAGTTTAGCAGTTAAGCACAAACCTAGACTACCTGTATGTTAATCCCACACATACAGCCAAGGACATATGACTTTAGTACCAAAAAACCAAACCTTTTGCCGTTGAGTCGACTCCAACTCATAGTGACCCTATAGGACAGAGTAGAACTGCCCCGTAGGGTTTCTAAGGCTGTAAAAATTACAGAAGCAGATCACCACATCTTTCTCCTGCAAGGCTGCTGGGTGGGTTCGAACCACCAACATTTTGGTTACAGCTGAGCACTTTACACCATTATGCCACCAGGGCTCCTTGATTTTAGCACAGCATGCCTCAACTTCCTCCATTGTGCAATGGAGTTGTTATGGATTGAATCGTGTCCCTCAAAAATATGTGTTGTAAATCCTAATCTCTATGTCTGTGGTTATAAGCCCATTTGGAAATGGGTTGTCTTTGTTACGTACTGAGACAGGATTAGTGTAGGGTGTCTTGAGTCAATCTTTTTTGAGATATAGAAGAGATTAAACAAGCCAGCAGAGAAGAGAGATGCCAAGCTACATGAGGATCATGCAGGAGCTGAAGCTCAAAGAGATAAGGACCTTCGTCCAAAGTTGACAGAGAGAGACAGCCTTCCCCTAGAGCCATTCCCTTAAATTCAGACTTCTAGTCTCCTAAACTGTGAGAAAATTAATTTGTGTTTGTTAAAGCCACCCATTTGTGGTATTTTTGTTATAGCAGCACTAAGATAGCTAAGAATTTGGTCCAGAAGAGTGTGGTGCTGCTCCAACCAATCCCTACAATGTGGAAACAGTTTTGGAATTGGGTAATGAGTGGAGGCTGGAAGTGTTTTAAGGTACCTAATAGTAAAAGCCTAGCTTGCCTTGAAGAGACTGTTGGTAAAATTATACACATTAAAGTCAATTCTGGTGAGGGTTCAGAAGGAAGTGAGAAGTGCTATAGAGAAAGTTTCTGCTGTTTTAGAGAATACATATGGTGCCAGAAACAGAGTGTTGCTAGAAATGTGGACATTAAATGTGCCTCTGGTGAGACTTTAAAAGAAAATGATGAACATGTGATTGGGCAATGGAGGAAGGGCGATACTTTTTATGCAGTGGCAAAGAACTTGTCTGAATCGTGTTCAGTTGTTTGGTGGAAGGTAGAACTTGTAAGCGATGAACTTGGGTATCTGGCTGACGAGATTTCTAAGCAAGATCTTAAAGGGGCTGCTTGGTTTCTCCTTGCTACTTATAGTAAAATGTGAGAGGAAAGAGACGGACTTAAAAATGAACTGTGCAAAATGAAAACAGAACTTAAAGATTTGGAAAATTCTGTTGTACAAATTAAGTGCATGTGTCCTAGAATGTTCACCAAGGACGTGGCTACACAATCTTTTGTTAAAGAGAGTAAACCTGTTAAAGAGAGTAAACCTGTGACTGATGGATCTAACCAACTACTAGAGCAGAAAGCTCATCAGCTCAGACTGAAGGGGCAGAGAAAGAATGAAAGGACAGAAGGCTGTCTGCCTCTTCGAATTCAACAGGCAAGAAACATGCCAAAGGAGCTACATCTGTTGTCCTCCAAGAAAAGAAAAGAACCATCCCTGGAGCAGCTTGGAGATCACCAGAACTGTTGGAAGGAGCATGGAAAGCAGAGCTGCCTAGGTCTCAGAGTGTGGGGCGATGGCTTCTGGGGGTTCAAAGGGTAAAGCCACAGCCTCCTAGGTTTCAAAGTGTCAGATCTTCACCAACTCAGTTCTGGATTGTGGGGCTGCCATTCAGTTTGGTCAAAAGGGTGGGAATGCTGCCCAAAGCTGAGGAGGCAGGGTTGCCATGTCCAAGGGACAGAAGAATTGGACCTGCCAGGGCTGAAGGGATGGGGTGCCACTCAGATGCACTAGAAGCATGGGGCTGCCCAAAGCTGAGGCAGCAGAGTTGCCATCCCAGTGGGCTTGGAAGGGAGCTCAAGGCCAGGGCTGAGGGTCCTCTACCTAGAATCCAGAGAGCATGGCCAACACCTAGAGTTTGGAGGGTGGGGCCCGTGCCCAGATGGTCTCAGATAAAAGAGGATTACATCTACTCCTCACTTATCAACTATCTCATTCTCTGACATTTCGCATTTACTACAATAGTAAAACACCTACCATCTGACTATTTTGCGCATTAACAACAGACATCTGGGAGTAACCCTTTCATGGCCAGTGGGACATATAGTGCCCACCTACATTTTTTACCTCTGGAGTCCAGATAATATTTTGTGACCTGATATGGTCATCTTCTATTTTCACATAATGCTGATTTTCACATAACGACTTGGTCTTTGGAACCTAACATTGCAGTAAGTGAGGAGTAGGTGTATTTTCAAGCCTTGAGAGCTAATCTAAATTGCTCTTCCGTGCTTTGGACTTGATTGGTAGCCATTATTCCTTCTTTTCCTCCAATTTCTCTCATTTGTAATGAAAATGTCTACCTTGTGCCTGCTCCACCATTGTACTTTGGAAACAGATATCTTGTATTCTAAATTTCACAGGTTCACATATGAAGAGGAATTTTGCCCCAAGATGGAATAAGCCTAAAGTCTCACCATATTTGATTTAGATTATTCAGAAGATGAGATTTTGAACTTGGAGTTGATTTAAGACTTTTGGAATAATGTGATGGGGTGAGTGTGTTTTGCATCTGGCAAGGACATGAATTTTGGGGGATCAAAGGAGGCGATGTTATTGGTTGAATTTTGTCCTCCCAAAGTGTGTTGTAAATCCTAACCTCTGTGTCTGGTCTTCTTACTAGAATTTGAGTTCTGCACCCCACCTTTCTCCTGCTCCATCAGGGACTCTCTGTTGTGTTATAATCTCATTTGGGAATGGTTTGTATTGTTATGTTAATGAGACAGGATTAGGGTAGGGTGTGTCTTGAGTCAATCTTTTTTGAAATACAGAAAAGATTAAACAAGCAAGTGGATAAGCAGAGATTGGAGAAGAGAGATACAAAGCCAAGTGAAGATTGCCTAGGAGCAGAAACTCAGAAGAGAAAAGACCCTTCTTCCAGAGATGACAACGAGAGAACACCTTCCCCTAGACTTCTAGCCTCCTAAACTGAGAAAATAAATTTCTGTTTGTTAAAGCCACCCACTTGTGATATTTCTCTTATAGCAGTACCAGATAGCTAGTACTGGGGTTAATAAGTCATAAATTTGTTATGAGAATTAAATGAGATAGCATATGTAAATTATGAGGCATGTAGTGAGTGCTCAGTACATATTGCCATACAGTAGTTTTGAATGAGATCCAACCGGAGCCTGGAAGGTTTGCCTAAGAAAGAACCATGTGAACATAGGAGATTACCAGGTCTGTTCAGTCTGATAAAGTTTATATTGTTAATATCCTTTTGAAATACTAACAGCCTCCCTCTCTAGAAACATACACATAACCCAAACCCTGGGAAAAAAAAAAAAAAAGAAATTAAATCACTGGTCTGTCAACATCTATATGTTGAGGCATCAGATGGCTATATTATACTCATCTGATAACTGTTGATTATCCATTGGACAAGGTTTATTTATTTTTTATTTTTTCCCATACAAAAAATTTATACATACATTATTATGTAACTCTAACTGCTGTCCCCATACTATGACAGCACACTCCTCCTTTCCACCCCTGATTCCCCATGTCCATTCAATCAGCTCCTAATCCTCTCTGCCTTCCCATCTCACCTCCAGACAGAAGCTGCCCATTTACTCTTGGTATCTACTTGAGCTAAGAGACACACTTCTCACGAGTATCACGCTATGTCTCACAGTCCAGTCTAATCTCTGTCTGAAGAGTTGGCCTCAGAAATTGTTTTAATTCTGGGCTGATAGAGAATCCAGGGGCCATGCTTTCTGGGGTACCTCCAGTCTCAGAGCATTAAGTCTGAGCATTAAGAATTTGAGTTCTGCACCCCACCTTTCTCCTGCTCCATCAGGGACTCTCTGTTGTGTTCCCTGTCAGGGCGGTCATTGGTGGTAGCCGGGCACCATCTAGTTCTTCTGGTCTTAGGCTGATGAAGTCTCTGGTTTATGTGGCCCTTTCTGTCTCCTGGGCTAATACTTTCCTTATGAGTTTGGTGTTCTTTATTCTCCTGTACTCCAGGTGGTTAGAACCAATTGATGCATCTTAGATGGCCATTTGCAAGCTTTTAAGACCCCAGACGCCACTCACCAAAGGAGGATGCAGAACATTTTCTTTTTTTTTTTTTAAGCTTGCCTCATTTCTTTTTATTTATTTTATTTTATTTTGTTGATTGTACTTCAGGTGAAGGCTTACAGAACAAATAGTTTCTCATGAAACAGAAGTACACGTGTTGTTTTATGACATTGGTTAACAACCCCACAACATATCAACCCTCTAACTTCCCAACATCTCTTTTTTTTTTTTTTTGGTGAAAATACACAAAGCCAAAGATACACCATTTCAAAAATTTCTACATGCACAGTTCAGTGACATTGACTATGCTCTTCCAATAGTGCTGTTATTCTCACTTAAGATGAAGGCTTACAGAACAAAATAGTTTCACATTTAACAGTTACGACAAATGTTGCCCTATGACAATGGTTAACAATCTCACAACCAATCAACAATATCCTTACTCAACCTTGGGTTCCCTATTGTCCCCTTCTGCTTTCTGGCCCTTGTCACTGGACTCCTGTACCTTGTTAGTCTCATTTGGTTTTATGGGGCTATCCACTCCCAGGCTGAACAGTGAACATCGGAAATAACTTCACCACTGAGCTAAAAGGGTGTCAGGGGGTCATACTCTTGGGGTTTCTCCAGTCTCCTTTAGGCCAGTAAATCTGGTCTTTTTCTTGTGAGTTAGAATTATGCTCTACATCTTTCTCCAGCTCTGTCCAGAACCCTCTGTTGTGATCCTGGTCAGAGCAGTCAGTGGTGGTAGCCGGGCACCATACACCTGTACCGGACTCAGTCCAGGGGAGGCCTTGGTACCTGTGAACAATTAGTCCTTTGGAATAATTTTGTCCTTGTATCCTGTTCTCTTCATTCTCCCTTACTCCAGAAGGGATGAGACCAGTGGAATATCTTAGATGGCCTCCATCAGGCTTTTAAGACCCCAGACACTACTCACCAACGTAGAATGTAGAGCATTGTCTTTATAAGCTGTGTCATGCCAATTGAGCTAGATGTTCCCTGAGACCATGGTCCTCACAGCCCTCCGCCCAGCAATTCAGTCCCTCAGGGAGTTTGGATGTGTCTATGGGGCTTCCATGACCTTTTCTTGTACAAGTTGTGCTAGTTTCTCATGTATTGTGTACTGTCTCACCCTTCACCCAAGATACCACTTAATTATTGTCTATTTAGTATTTCCCCCCCCACCCCTCCCATCCCTAATAACCAACAAAGATTGTTACATTTTGTGTGTGAACTTCTCCATGGGTTTTTAAAATAGAGGTCTCATACAATATTTGTCCTTTTGTGATTGACTTATTTCACTCAGCATAATGTCCTCCAGTTTCATCCGTGTTATGAGATGCTTCACAGATTCATAGTTGTTCTTTCTCGTTGCATAGTACTCCATTGTGTGTATGTACCATAGTTTGTTTATCCATTCATCTGTTGATGGGCATCTAGGTTGTTTGCATTGTTTTGCTATTGTGAACAATGCTGCCACGAACATAGGTGTGCAGATGTCTATTCGAGTGACAACTCCTATATCTCTAGGATATATTCCTAGGAGTGGGATTGCTGGACCGAATGTTATGTCTATTTCTAGCTTTCTGAGGAAGCGGCGTATCATTTTCCAAAATGCTTGTATCATTTTGCATTCCCACCAGCACTGCATAAGAGTTCCCATCTCCCCGCAGCCCCTCCAACATTTGTTGTTTCCAGTGTTTTTGATTCGTGCCAGTAATGTCGGGGTGAGATGGTATCTCATTGAGGTTTTAATTTGCATTTCTCTAATGGCTAGTGATCGTGAGCATTTCCTCATGTGTCTGTGGGCCATTTGAATGTCTTGTTTGGTGAAGTGTCTGTTCATTTCCTTTGCCCATTTTTTAATAGGATTATTTCTCTTTTTGTTGTAGAGGTGTTGGATTTTCTGGTAGATTATGGAGATTAGACCTTTGTCTGACTTGTACTGTCCAAAAATTTTTTCCCAGTCTGTAGGTTCTCTTTTGACTCTTTTGGTGAAGTATTTTGAAGAGCATAGGTGTTTGATTTTTAGAAGATCCCAGTTATCTAGCTTATCTGTTGGGTTTTGTACATTGATGGTTATCGTTCGTATCCTGTTAATGCCATGTATTAAGGCCTGAAGTGTTGGTCCTATTTTTTTTTTCTATGAACGTTATAGTTTTAGGCTTTATATTCCAGTCTTTGATCCATTTTGAAGTAGTTTTTGTATACGGTATGAGTTATGAGTCCTGTTTCATTTTTTTGCAGATGGATATCCAGTTTTGCCAGCAACATTTCTTAAATAGACTGTCTTTTCCCCATTTGATGGACTTTGGGCCCTTGTCGAAGATCAGGTGACCAAAGGTGGATGGCTTTACATCTATCTGGGTTCTCAATTCTGTTCCATTGGTCAAGGTATCTGTCATTGTACCAGTACCAGGCTGTTTTGATTACTGTAGCTGTATAGTAGGTTCTGAAGTCAGGTAGTGTGAGTCCTCCAACTTATATTCTTCTTCTTCAGTAGTGCTTTACTTATTCGGGGCTTCTTCCCTTTCCATATAAAGTTAATGATTTGTTTTTCCATCTCTTTGAAGGATGTTGTTGGTATTTGGATTGGGATTCCATTGTATTTGTAAATTGCTTTGGGTAGAATTGACATTTTCACAATGTTGAGTCTGCGTATCCGTGAGCGTGGTATGTTTTTCCATTTATGTAGATCCCTTTGGGTTTCATGCAGTAGTGTTTTATAGTTTTCTTTGTATAGGTCTTTTACATCCCTGGTCAGATTTATTCCTAAGTATTTTATCTTTTTAGGGGCTATTGAAAATGGTATTGATTTCCTGATTTCCTTTTCATTGTTCTCCTTACTGGTGTTAAGGAATCCAACTGATTTTTGAATATTTATCTTGTATCCTGCTACTCTGCTGAATTTTTATATTAGGTCCACCAGATTTCTCGTGGAGTCTTTAGGGTTTTCTATGCATAGTATCATATCATCTGCAAACAGGGACAGTTTAACTTCTTCATTTCGCATTTGAATGCTCTTTATTTCTTTTTCTTGCCTTATTGCTCTAGCTAGAACTTCCCACACAATGTTAAAAAGGAGTGGTGATAAAGGGCATCCTTGTCTTGTTCCTGTTTTCAAGGGGAATGTTTTCAGCCTCTCTCCATTAAGAATGATGTTGGCTGTTGGTTTTGCATAGATGCCCTTTATTATGTTGAGAAATTTCCCCTCTATACCTATTTTCTTGAGAGTTTCTATCAGGAATGGGTGTTGGACTTTGTCAAATGCCTTTTCTGCATCAATTGAGATGATCATGTGATTCTTTTCTTTCCTTTTATTTATGTGGTGGATTACATTGATTGATTTTCTAATGTTGAACCATCCTTGCATACCTGGTATGAATCCTACTTGGTCGTGGTGTATTATTTTCTTGATATGTTGCTGAATTCTGTTGGCTAGAATTTTGTTGAGAATTTTTGCATCTATATTTATGAGAGCTATTGTTCTGTAATTTTCTTTTTTTGTGGCATCTTTTCCTGGTTTTGGTATCAGCATTATACTGGCTTCATAGAATGAATTTGGAAGTGTTTCTTCCTCTTCTATGCTCTGAAATAGCTTGAGAAGTACTCGTACAAGCTCTTCTGTAAATGTTTTGTAGAATTTTCCATTGAAGCCATCTGGGCTAGGGCTTTTTTTGGTTGGGAGTTTTTTTTTATTACCTTTTCAGTCTCTTCTCTTGTTATAGATCTGTTCAGATTTTCAACATCACTTTGTTGTAGTTTGGGTAGGCCGTGTGTTTCTAGAAATTTATCCATTTCCTCTAGGTTTTCAAATTTGTTGGAGTATAGCTTTTCATAATATTCTGTTATAATCCTTTTTATTTCAGTTGGACCTGTTGTAATGTCCCCCATTTCATTTCTTATTTGGGTTATTTGTGTCCTCTCCTGTTTTGCTTTTGTTAGTCTGGCCAGTGGTTTGTTGATTTTGTTGATTCTTTCAAAGAACCAACTTTTGGTTTTGTTGATTCTTTCTATTATTTTTCTGTTCTCGATTTCTTTAATTTCTGCTCTGATCTTTACTATTTCCTTTCTTCCAGTGGTTGTGGGCTTTTTTTACTGTTCTCTTTCTATTTGTTTGAATTCAGTAGTTAATGTTTTGATTTTGTCCCTTTTTTCTTTTTTGATATGTGCATCTATTGTTATAAATTGTCCTTGGAGGACTGCCTTTGATGTGTCCCAAGGTTTTGGTATGATGTGTTTTCATTCTCATTTGATTCTAGGAATTTTTTGATTCCATCTCTAATTTCTTCTATTACCCACCGATGTGTAAGCAGGGTATTATTCACTTTCCATGTAGTTGATTTCTTTTCCTTGCTCTTTCTATTGTTAATTTCTACCTTGATGGCATTGTGGTCAGAGAAGATACTTTGAATTATCTCAACGTTTTGGATCTTGTTGAGGATTGCTCTGTGGCCTAAGATGTGGTCTATCTGGAGAACGTTCTGTGTGCATTGGAAAAGAATGTGTACTTTGCAGCTGTTGGATGGAGTGTTCTATATATGTCTATGAGGTCAAGTTGGCTGATTGAGCCCTTTAGGTCTTCTGTATCTTTGCTGAGTTTCTTCTTAGTTGTTCTGTCCTTTACTGAGAGTGGTGTGTTGAAGTCTCCTATTATTATTGTGGAACTGTCAATTTCTCTTTTCAGTATTGTTAGTTTGTTTTATGTATTTTGGAGCCCTGTCATTGGGTGCATAGATGTTTATTATGGTTATGTCTTCATGATGGATCATCCCCTTAATCACTATATACTGTCCTTCTTTGTCTTTTATGGTAGATTTCATTTTAAAGTCTATTTTATCTGAGATTAGAATTGCCAGTCCTGCTCTTTTCTGGTAGTTGCTAGCTTGTTATTTTTTTTCCAACGTTTGAATTTTTATAAATTCACATCTTTGTTTATAAGGTGTGCCTCCTGTAGACAGCATATTGATGGATCCTGTTTTCTTACCTATTCTGTCACTCTCCATCTCCTTATGGGTGCATTGAGTCCATTTACATTCAGTGTAATTATTGATAGATGTGGGTTTGTTGCTGTCATTTTGTAGTGCTTTTTTTTTTTTTTTTTTGTGGTACTGACTTTTTCTTTGTTCTTCTTACTCTCTTGTGCTGAGTTACTTTTGTTTGTAGATTTTTTTTTCATGTCTTTTGTTTTTGTAGGTTTTGTTTTTGCTGAGACTTTATGTTTTTCCTCTTTTTTTTATGAGTATGTTTGTTAACTTTCTTTGTGTTTACCATAAATTTTACCCTTATATTTCTAAGTTTGTAGCAGTCTACCATTACTTGGTATCATCTTGCCTTCTTCTCCATTAGAAGGTTCTATACCTATGCTGTTTATTTCCTCTTTTATTGTTTTGATGTTGTTGTCATTTACTAATTAACTGCTCTGATTCCCTGTTGTATTTCTTTTGGTTTTGGATAGTCCTCGAGAGTTCATTTCCTATATTGGTATCTGGCTGGTACAATCCTGCACCCTGGGTTCTGCCTGTGAGCTGATGCTGTTTATCCTCATATCAAAGAATTCACTTTAATAATTCTTGTAAGTTTGTTTTGACTTTTACATATTCCCTTAATTTCTGTTTATCTGGAAATGACCTCATTTCACCATCAAATTTGAACGAGAGTTTTGCAGGTTATATTATTCTTGGCTGACAATTGTTTTCTTTCAAGATTTTATATATGTCATCCCATTGCCTTCTTGCCTGCATGGTTTCTGCTGAATAACCTGAGCTTAGTCTTATTGTTTCTCCTCTGTATGTGACTTCTTGTTTTTCACGAGCTGCTCTCAGGATTCTTTGTTTGTCTTTGGTTTTGGCAAGTGTGAACATGACATGCCTTGGTGATTTTCTTTTGGGGTCTCTTCTATATGGGGTTCATTGAGCTTCTTGGATGGCGAGCTTTTCATCTTTCATGATATTGGGGAAGTTTTCTGTCAGCAGTTCCTCAATGATCCTCTCTGTGTTTTCAGTTTTCTCCCCCTGTTCTGGAATGCCAATCACTCATAAATTTTTGCTTTTAATTGTGTCCCACATAACTCTCAGGGTCTCTTCATTTTACTTTGTTCTTTTTTCTGAGTTTTCCTGAAACAGAGTTGTATCCAAGTGTTTGTCTTCAGTTCTACTGATCCTGTCTTCCACCATTTCAAATCTGCTTCTCAGCCCTTCTATGGCATTGCCCATTTCTGAAACTTGTTATTTATCTTTTGGAGTTCTAATTGTTGTCTTTGTATAATTACTAGCTGTGAATTTATTTTGGCATTTTGTTCCTGCATTATTTTCCTGAATTCTTCCAATTTTTTGTCTGTATTTTCTATGAATTTGTCTTTTTTTTCCTCATGTTTGTCCGCTTTTGCCTCAGTTCTTGGAGAATTCTGAGTATTAGAGATTTGAATTCCCTATCAGGTAGTTCTAGTGCATTTTCTTCCAGAGGAGAGTCATCTGATGTTTTATTTTTGATGCTTACTGGAACCATCCTGTCCTTTTTTTTGTAAATGTTTTGTTATTGTCTGCTGTCTTCGGGGCATTCAATAGTAGTTTTTCTCATTTATTGATTGTAGATTTGTTTGTTTCGTCCCTTTCTTTTAAAAAAATTTGACTATGTCTGAGCAGGTACAGTGTGTGTTCTTTGTTGTTTGCTTGTCTGTGGGTGCAATATTTTTCACCTCCTTCTTCAACTGGCAGTGTCAGTCACTCAGATATGGTATGGCAGGGCAGGTCTAGCTGAAGAAGGGTTACTGGGACGGGTTGTTTGTGGCACTTACTATAGCCACCAGAGCGGGTCAGTAATCAGTGCTGGGCAGGTTCCAGTAGGACGTGCCTGTGCTGCTTGGTGGTGTGATGTCAAGTGCACGGTGCAGGTAGGCAGGATGCAGCGGGGAGATTGTTATGTGTGGAGCTAAGATGGATATCAGAGACAGGAGAGAGGAACAGGAGCCAAAAACATAGAAAAAAAACAAAAAATAATGCTGCGGGAGCTTGCCATTGGAGTGGAGAGTTGAGAGACTATGAAATGGAGAAAACCAGAAAGGGGAGGAGGAAGAGAAGAAAAGAATGAATAAATAAGAATCAGAAAGGTTAAAGAACCACAAAGTTCCCAGGGATCCCACCAGTGCAACTATGAGGTCTGGGGAAGTTGCTTTCAGGTGTTGCAATACAGGTTGGCCAGACGGCGTAGATGTATAGAACGGCAGGTATTCAGGAACAGAAAGAGAAGGAAGATATAGAGAGACGTGAAACTGAGCAATGAAGAAAGACAAAAAGGGAAAAAGAGGAAAAAAACCAAACCAAATTAAAAAAAGAAAAACCAAGAAAGGCCCCCAAAGAAAGAGGAAAAAAAAAAAAAAACGTAAATACAAATGCCCTCAGGGATCTCTCTGTATGTCTGTGGAAGCTGAAGGGGAGGCTCCCCTGCACGCAGCTCTCCCTGGCCAGAAAGGGCTCCCAACTCAAGAAAAGGAAAAGAAAACAAACAAACAATTCAAAACAAACAAACAAAACAAAAGCCCCAGGATCCCACCAGCGCAGCACCCCAAACCGGGAAGGAACTCCATACTCAAACGGAGCTCCGCAGCCCCTCAGGAAGAAGCAAAGATGGCGCACGGAGTCAGGTACTTGAGCGAAGGGATGGGGAGGTGGCGAGAGGCAAGTAAGAAATCAAAAGAAGCAGAAAAAAAAAAAACAACACTAACAGCCAACAAATGGCACTCAGAGAGCCAGCTAGTGCAGGCTGGTGTTTCTGGACAAGAGACTGTGTCCATGGGAAGCAGAGGTAGCTGAGCGTGGGTGAAGAAGGGTAGAGAGTGGTAAAGCATATATCACAAATTACCAGAGCTCTGCAGCCACTCAGGAAGAGGCAAAGATGGTGCACGGAGCCAGGTACTCTAGCAAAAGGAGGGGGAGGTGGGGAGAGGCAAGGAAGAAATAAAAAGAAGAGGAAAAAAAGCAACACCAGCTGCCAACAAATGGCACTCAGAGAGCAACATGTTTGGGTGTGTGGAATCCAAGTAGCCACTGTTTCCCAGTCAAGAGACTGTGGCTGCAGGAAGCAGAGGAGGCCGAGTCGGGGTGAAGAAGGGTGGGGGGTGGGAAAGCGTATATCACCAATTACCGATTGTTTTGTCTCCCGCTGGAAACTCTGTGAGTCTGCTTTCTTGTACCCCATTTTCTCATCTCCGATAGGAGTCCAAGATGGCGGATCCGCACTGCGTTAGCTGGTAGGGGACCTCTGCATGAATCTCTCCTTGCTCTCCATTCTCTGTCAGTTTTCTCACTCCATTTGGTGCTTGGCTGAGTTCTTTATCTCTTCATTTGATGTTTCAGGGTTTCAGGATTGTTGTATTCTCTGTTCAGCTTAGGTTTTCAGATCTTTGCTATGGAGGGATGGCGTGGTGCTTCTGCCTAGAGCACCATTTTGCCGGAACTCCAGAACATTTTCTTAATAAGCTTTGTTATCCCAATTGATCTAGATCTCCCCTGAAAGCATGGTCATCAGACTCCCACCCCTGCCACTCTGTCTCTCAAAGTGTTTGATTGTATTCAGGAAATTTCCTAGCTTTTGTTTAGTCCAGTTGTGTTGACTTTCCCTGTAGTGTGTGCTGTCCTTCCCTTCACCTAAGATAATTCTTATCTACTATCTAGTTAATAAATAACCCTCACCCTCCCTTCCCACCCTCATAACCATCAAAGAATGTTTTCTTCTGTGTTTAAACCTTTCCTCGAGTTCTTGTAATAGTGGTCTTATACAGTATTTGTCCTTCTGTGACTGACCAAATTCACTCAGCATAATGACCTCCAGATTCCTCCATTTTATATTTCATGGCTTCATTGTTGTTCTTTATCATTGCATAGTATTCCATTGTGTGGATATACCATAATTTGTTTATCCATTCGTCCATTGATGGGCACCTAGGCAGTTTCCATGTCTTTGCTGTTGTGAACAGTGCTGAAATGAACATGGGTGTGCCTATATCTATTCGTGTGAAGGCTCTTATTTCTCTAGGATATATTCCAAGGAGTGGGATAGCTGGATAGTATGGTACTTCTATTTCTAGCTTTTCAAGGAAGCACCAAATTGATTTCCAAACTGGTTGTACCATTTGACATTCCCACCAACAGTGTATAAGTGTTCCAGTCTCTTCACAACCTCTCCAGTATTTATCAGTTTGTGGTTTTTGGATTAATGCTAGCCTTGCTGGGGTGAGATGATATCTCATTGTAGTTTTGATTTGCATTTCTCTAATGGCTAACGATCATGGGCATTTCTTCATGTGTCTGTTAGCTGCCTGAATATCTTCTTTGGTGAAGTGCCTGTTCATAACCTTTGCCCATTTTTTAATTGGGTTATTTTTCTTTTTGTTGTTGAGATTTTGCAGTATCTTGTAGACTTTAGAGATTAGAGGATGATTGGATTTGTTGTAGCCAAATTTTTTTCCCAGTCTGTAGGTTGTCTTTTGACTGTTTTGGTGAAGTCTTTGGATGAGCATAAGTGTTGGATTTTTAGGAGCTCCCAGTTATCTAGTCTCTCTTCTGGTGCTTCTGCATTGTTACTTATGCTTAGTATGGTGTTTATGCCATGTATTATGGCTCCTAGCATTGTCCCTGTTTTTTCTTCCATGATCTTTAACGTTTTTGATTTTTTATTTAAGTCTTTGATCCATTTTTAGTTAGTTTTTGTGCATGGTGTGAGGTATGGGTCTTGTTTCAGTTTTTTGCAGATTGATATCCAGTATGCCAGCATCATTTGTTAAAGAGACTGTCTTTTCCCCAATTAACAGACTTTGGGCCTTTGTCAAATATCAGCTGCTCATAGGTGGATGAATTTATGTATTGGACAAGGTTTATATAGCTAAAAAGAAAGGCAAGTGTATAAGTGAAATAAAAAAGTATAAAAAACAATTTGTTTTCATATAGATTTTTTTTTCACTAGTCTTGCTTTTTTTTTCTCTGAGAATATTTGAGTGAGAATTTACCTATATTTTTTGTTTTAGGGAAACAGAACACAATGCATTTTGTAATCCTAAAAGTCTAAAGAACAGCCTTGACCATGTGTTTTTCCCCCAAGACCTGTGTATTCCATAATTATAGTTAAAGTTTAAATATCAAACTCACTGAAAAAAAAATTATCTAGATTTTTAATACACCTTAAAGAAAAACCCTAGCCTGCATTTTCCTTGTTTTGTTACAGTCAAGCCTACTGTTCAAGATTTTTAAAAACAAATTTCTGCTATGGCGGTTTTCTGTGGCTGAGAGAGCAAGTATCATTCTGCTTGCCTAGGCTGATGTGGATGTTAAAAGAAATGAAACCTGAACATTTCAATGACATCATGGTATTATGTAACACTTATGGACACCTAATAACATAGCAAGCTTTATACATTAAGTAGAATGAGGTGTACCACTTGTCTGTTGGAATATTTTTCACCTGACAGGTTGGTAAATTCAAACCTGAGAATTAAAGAATGAGTGATAGTCACAGATGAAGTATAACTTCAGAGGAAATGAAGTTCTGCGAACATGGACTCCATCATTTCAAACCCCAAGTAAGACAGGCCCCAGGCAAAATGAAGTTAGGGAAGGTTATCCTTGGTGTCCTTTTATCCACTCTGGCCTCCTTATTCCTCTAAATCGAAACTAAAATGGATCTTAGTTGTTCCTGCCAACCCCTGTTTAAATTATCAGCTGATTTTCTTTTTGACAGTTGCTGTGGAGTTGATTTTGACTCATGGCAACCCCATGTGTGTCACAGTAAAGCTGTGCTCCATAGGGTTTTCAGTGGCTGATTTTTTGGAAGAAGATTGCCAGCCCTTTCTTCCAAGGTGCCTCTGGGTGAACTCATACCATCAACTTTAAGTTAGCAGCCTAGTGCATTAACTGTTTGCATTACCCAGGGACTCCTATCAGCTGATAACTACTACAAAATTTATTGATGGTAGAGGGAGAGGTGGATTATTTCCTCCCAAGAACATCTGCATTTTAGTAGAGGGCCAAACCTCGTCAAAACCCCTAGGAATTATGCCATAAAAATTGTGGCTTTATAGGTGATGGAATTAATATTTGTGAGCAGGAGCCCTTGCCCGGCTTCCCACTTGAACTTCTTTAGCTGGTTCATAAGACTGCTTTCGGCTGTGATTTTATTCAGGAAATCTTGAACTGTCTGAGAAAAAGTGGCCTATGAGATTACCCCAAAGATAAACATTTTAAGAAGAGAGCGTATAGTTATTTAACACATGTTGTTATTGTTGGTTACCATGGAGTCAATTCCAACTCCTGGCGATCCCATGTGTGTCAGAGTAAAAGTGTGCTCCAGAGATTTTCAAGGCTGTGACTTTTCAGAAGCAGATCGCCAGCCTCGTCTTCCTAGATGACTCTGGGTGGGTTTCCGCTACTAACTATTCTGCTAATGGTTGAGAACTTAACTGTTTGCACCACCCAGGGACTCCATTTAATATATAGACATGAATTATTTGTTCAGCAAATATTTACTGTGCAAACAAAACACACAGAATAGACAAAAAGTTCCTGTCATCAAGTGGCTGACATTCTAGTGATAAGACAAAGATGTTCTAGACAAGTGGCTGGGTGGGATAATTCCTTGTAAAAAAGCACAAAGAATCGGTTGAATTTTTAATTCTCGGTATCCTTACTAGAGAAATGGACATGTGTACAAATAAGTACTTGTAAGTTTTCATTGCAGCATAATTTCTAGTGTGAAAAATTTGAAGCAATCTAAATATTCACTGATGACGGAATAGTTATGTAGTGGGTATTATTTTTGCAGGCCAAAAACCCAGGTATTAAAAAAATTGATAGTATTCTTTATTTTTCTATAACTAAAGATAAAGAAGATACTATTGGTCTGATGGCAGAAAGCTCAGTCTGGTAACTTCCAGATAAACTTAGTCAATTCAGGACTTTTCCCTCTTCTTTCCTCACCCCTATCCCCTCTCTTTGGGATGCCATGTAAATTTCCAGGTGTTAAGAGACCTTCAAGCTTGGGGTTGGGTAGTTATTGCTAGGTATCTGGCCACATTGGCAACTACTGAGGGTTGTGATTCCATTCTCAAGGTATGGACACCTGATGAATCTGCTTCTCAGACATCACCCTACTGGTATACTATCTCTGAGATGGCTGTGACCCGTCTGCTTCTGATTTAAGGGACTGCATGACTTACCTGCAGAGAAAGACATTTTATCCTCACAACCAAGAAGCTTCTTTATGATATGCAGACTTTTGCACTCAAGCTGTTTCTCTTAGCATATTGTCCCATTTTGTGGAAGCATGGGAAAATTTGGCTGTCCTCCCTTCCCAGTGCAGGAAAACAGGAGACCTTGTAAAGCTAGTTGTGGCCCTTTTTCTAGTTCTTAGAACTACGTATCGTCATCTTTACTCCACTGCTACTGCATCATGCTGTGATGGGGAATCACTGCAAGCCTACTAGCTGTCAGGGTCCCAGATGGCAAGTGGGGAATAAGTTCTCTGCATTGTCAGGTGCCCCAAAACTTTTCTGGGGGTCTGTGGTTCTATTGTTTCCCTCTTGTGGCAGATTGTATTTTCAAAAAATGACCACAGTAATGTTTTTCAAGTCATATGCTCTTCTTACGGTATGAGTTTGACACTCCTTTCATTGAGAAGTCAGGTGGGTCTATATCTATATCTACTCTCCTTGAACCTGGGCAGGACTTTGTGACCATCTCAACCAATTGGGTATAGTGGAAATGACGCCATGACTTCTGAGCTCATTTGTTAAAGTGTTGTGCACTTCTGCCTTGTTCTCTTGGGAGTTCTGAGCTACCATGTAAGCAGTCTGGCTGACCTGAGGCAGCCACGCTGAGGAAGCCGAAACTAGCACGTATCCAGCAGACACAGTAAGGGGAGGCTATGAAACTGCATGAAAAGAGAGGGAGACACTTGGAGACCTCCCAGCTACTACTGCACAGTGCTGTTCTACTCTGGCCACTGACTGTAGCACGTGAGAGAATCCTGAGCTACAACCTCCCAGCTAAGCCCATCCTGAATCCTGATTCACAAGAATTGTGAGAGATAATGTTGTTTTAAGCCACTAAGTTTTGTGGTAATTTGTTATGAAGTAATAGAAAATTGGAACACCCCTCCCCCCGACCTTTCTCATTAGTTTGTGTAGCACCCACATAGACATGTGACCTTCAATCCCCTGCCATCCCCAGTGCTGGTAACATTTTCTAATGTGCTGGAGGGGGGGCGGGGAGGAGAGATGATAGTTATTCTGCTTCTTCCGCTCTTTTCTTTCCAAGCTGTTTTTTATAGCACAGTGTTTTGGCCCAGGTCTGCCCAAATTCTGCTTTTGATCCTCAAAGCTAAAAAAACAAAAAC
Source organism: Dugong dugon (assembly GCA_030035585.1). Taxonomy (NCBI): domain Eukaryota; kingdom Metazoa; phylum Chordata; class Mammalia; order Sirenia; family Dugongidae; genus Dugong; species Dugong dugon. The sequence goes on from CM057474.1 coordinate 45,897,074, forward strand.
AAACTAACAAAGAGTCTTTCTTTCTCCAAAGGAAAAAAAAATGGCTTTCAAGACTATGGTGTTTGCCATGATTTTTAAAAGCCTACTTGGAAGCTTAAAAGTCAAGTAAAGGATGAACTGTTCTATTCAAATGGGTGTGTTAGCCTTCACCTGAGGCAACTAATGCTGCTAACTAAATGAGGGCAAGGGTCAGAGAGTATAACTGTGTTTGTGAGGAAAAAGCTTTTATTAATGTCTTACTACTTCATCACGTTACCATTAAAAAAAACCCAAACTACAATGAGTCTACACTATGCATCAGGTAAAGGGAATGAAAGGAGTCTCTATGAATGGGTATAGATAAATCTCCAGGAAATGTTGTTAAGTGAAAAAAAGCAAGTTTCATAAGAATAAGTATAATATACAATTTAAGTAAAAATATATATTTTTCAAAAGCCAACACATACACACACATATATATAATCTAAGTGCATATATAAATGTATACTATAAGCTCTGGAACAATTATTTTCAACTATGGGAAGAATGTATCCTAATTGTTCAATCAATTTCAGACTGCAGAAGTTGGTAAAAACCTCCAGTTTCTTCATCTTTGGCCTTAGTGGTTGTTGCATAAATTTGAATAATAGTCGTATTAACTGGTCTTCCTTGTAGTCATATGGATATTATCCTGCCACTGACAGCATTGTACTTCAGGATAGATCTTGAAATGTTCTTTTTCTCAATGGCTGCAATGCCATTCCTCTTCAATTTGTCATTCCAGCATAGTAGACTACATGATTGTTCAATTCAAAATGGCCAATCCCAATCCATTTCAGCTCACGAATGCCTAGGATATGGATGTTTATGCATTCCATTTCATTTTTGAAGATTTCCGATTTTCCTAGATACATACTTTGTATATTCCACATTCTGATTATTAATGGATGATTGTAGCTGTTTCTTCTCATTTTGAGTTGTGCCACATCAGCAAATCAAGGTCCCGAAAGCTTGACTCCATTCACGTAATTAAGGTCGACTCTACTTTGAGGAGGCAGCTCTTCCCCAGTCATTTTTTGAGGGCTATCTTAGTTATCTAGTGCTGCTATAACAGAAATACCACAAGTGGATTGCTTTAACAAAGAGAAATTTATTCTCTCATAGTCTAGGAGGCTAAAAGTCTGAATTTAGGATGCCAGCTCCAGGGGAAGGCTTTCTTTCTCTGTTGGCTCTGGGGTAAGGTCCTTGTTATCAATCTTCCCCTAGTTGCAGAGCCTCTCAGTGCAGGGACCAAAGGATGTGCTATTCTCCTGGCTCTTGATTCTTGGTAGTATGAGATCCCCCTGTCTCTCTGCTCACTTCTCTCTTTTATACCTCAAAAGAGATTGGCTTAAAACACAACCTAATCTTGCAGATTGAGTACTGCCTCATTAACATAATTGTTGCTAATCCCACCTCATTAACACCATAGAGATAGGATTTACAATACCTAGGAAAATCAGATCAGATCACAAAATGGTGGACAATCATATAATACTGGGAATCATGGCCTAGCCAAGTTGACAGATATTTTGGGGGGACACAATTCAATCCAGGACAAGTGTCTTCCAACCTGAGAGGCTCATCTTCCAGCACTATATCAGGCAATGTTTGGCTGCTGTTCATAAGGTTTTCACTGGCTGATTTTTTTCAGAAGTAGACCACCAGGTCCTTCTTCCTAGTTTGTCTTAGTCTAGAAGCTCAGCTGAAACCTGTCCGCCATGGGTGACACTGCTAGTATTTGAATATCAGTGGCATAGCTTCCAGCATCACAGCAATACACAAGCCCCCAGAGTATGGCAAACTGACAGATGGATGTCTGATATTGATTAAACATGCAATCTGGATTCATTGATAATTATTGGTGATAGGAATCCAAAAGTTGGAAACAAAGAAGTATCAAGAAGTATCGGCAGCTGGAAAATATGACCTTGATGATAGAAACTATACCAGAGATCACATGATAAAATTTTGCAAGACCAATGACTTCTTCATTGCAAATACCTCTTTTTAACAACATAAATGGCGACTATACATGTGGACCTTGCCAGATGGAATGCACAGGAATCAAATCGACTACATCTGTGGAAAGAGACAATGGAAAGGCTCAATATCATCAGTCAGAACAAGGCCGGGGCTGACTGCGGAAGAGACCATCAATTGCTCATATGCAAGTTCAAGTTGAACCTGAAGAAAATTAAACAAGTCCACAAAAACCAAAGTGCAACCTTGAGTATATTCCACCTGAATTTAGAGACTATCAGAAGAATAGATTTGATGCATTGAACACTAATGACCAAAGACCAGACAAGTTGTGGAATGACATCAAGGACATCATACATGAAGAAAGCAAGATGTCATTAAAAACATAGGAAAGAAAGAAAAGACCAAAATGGATGTCAGAAGAGACTCTGAAATTTGCTCTTGAACATCAAGTAGCTAAAGTAAATGGAAGAAATGATGAAGTAAAAGAGCTGAACAGAAGATTTCAAAGGGCAGCTTGAGAAGACAAAGTAAAGTATTATGACGTGCAAAGACCTGGAGTTAGAAAACCAAAAGGGGAGAACACACTTGGCATTTCTTAAGCTGAAACAACTGAAGAAAAAAATTCAAGCTTCAAATTGCAATATTGAAGGATTCGGTGAAAAACAAGGCTCCAGGAACTGATGGAATACCAGTTGAGATGTTTCAGCAAACAGATGCAACAACGGAAGTGGCCACTCATCTATGCCAAGAAATTTGGAAGACAGCTTACCTGGCCAACCAACTGGAGGAGATCCATATTTATGCCTGTTCCAAAGAAAGGTGATCTAACCGAATGCAGAAATTATCAAAAAATATCATTAATATCACACACAAGTAAAATTTTGCTGAAGATCATTCAAAAGCATTTGCAGTAGTACATCAACAAGGAGCTTCCAGAAATTCAAGTTGGATTCAGAAGAGGATGTGGAACCAGGGATATCATTGCTGAAGTCAGATAGATCCTGGCTGAAAGCAGAGAATACCAGAAAGATGTTTACCAGTGTTTTATTAACTATGCAGAGGCATTTGACTGTGTGGATCATAACAAATTATGGATAACATTGCAAAGAATGGGAATTCCAGAACACTTAATTGTGCTCATGAGGAAACTGTACATAGATCAAGAGGTAGTCATTCAAACAGAACAAGGGGATACTGAGTGTTTTAATGTCAGGAAATGTGTGTGTCAGAGATGTATCCTTCCACCATATTTATTCAATCTGAATCTGAGAAGCTGGGCTATATGAAGAAGAACAAGACATCAGGATTAGAGGAAGACTCATTAGCAGCCTGCATTATGCAGATGACACAACCTTGCATGCTGAAAGTGAAGAGGACTTGAAGCACTTACTGATGAAGATCAAAGACCACACCTTCAGTATAGGTTACACTTCAACATAAAGAAAACAAGAATTCTCACAACTGGACCAATAAGCAACATCATGATAAGCAGAGAAAAGATTGAAGTTGTCAAGGATTTCATTTTACTTGGATCCACCCATGGAAGCAGCAATCAAGAAATCAAAAGACACATTGCATTGGGAAAATCTGCTACAAAAGAACTCTCTAAAGCATTAAAAAGCAAGGATGTCACTTTAAGGTCTAAGGTGACCCCTACCCAAGCCATGGTGTTTTCAGTCTCCTGATATGCTGATATGATATGCAGATACACCTGATATGATATGCAAGAGCTGGACAATGAATAAAGATGTCATAGGTTGAATTATGTCCCCCCAAAAATATGTGTATCAGTTTGGCTGGGCTATGAGTCCCAGTATTGTGTGGTTGTCCTCCATTTTGTGACTGTAATTTTATGTTAAAGAGGATTAGGGTGGGATTGTAACACCCTTACTAAGGTCACATCCCTGATCCAATGTAAAGGGAGTTTCCCTGAGGTGTGGCCTACACCACCTTTTATCTTAAAAGGGATAAAAGGAAAAGAAAGCAAGCAGAGAGTGGAGAACCTCATACCACCAAGAAAGCAGTACTGGGAGCAGAGCGTGTTCTTTGGACCTGGGGTCCCTGAGCAAAGAAGCTCCTAGTCTGGGGTAACATTGATGAGAAGGCCAACGGAGAGAGAAAGCCTTCCCCTGGAGCTGACACCCTGAATTTGGACTTTTAGCCTACTTTACTGTGAGGAAATAAACTTCTCTTTGTTAAAGCCATCCACTTGTGGTATTTCTATTATAGCAGCGCTAGATAACCAAGACAAAGGAAGACCGAGAAGAATTGATGCCTTTGGATTATGGTGTTGGTGAAGAATATTGAATACATCATGGACTACCAAAAGAATGAGCAAATCTGTCTTGGAAGAAGTACAGCCAGAATGCTCCTTAGAAGCAATGATGACCAGACTTCATCTTACATATTTTGGACATGTTACAGGAGGGATCAATCCCTGGAGAAGGACGTCGTATCATGCTTGGTAAAGTGGAGGGTCAGCGAAGAAAAGGTAGACTCTCAATGAGATGGATTTACACAGTGTCTGCAACAATGGGCTCAAGCACAACAACGATTGTGAGGATGGTGCAGGACAAGGCAGTGTTTTGTTCTGTTGTACATAGGGGTTGCTATGAGTCGGAATTGACTTGATCGTACTTAACAATAACAATAATATGGGAAGAATATTAGTGTGAGGACTAGTCATGGGCTTTATATGCTTTAAATTCTTTATTTTTTTGGAGTGAGAAAATATTAGTTTTTTTAATTAAAATTTTAAAAATTGTAATAAATTTGACCCCGAGTCTATGGCCCCTGGACACCCCTCTAATTCAGAACTGAAGCCACTACCAAATTTTACGTTTCAACCAAATATTAGACAAGTCTGTAAATTAAACAATAACACCCGTGAGGAACATGCTCCCTAGAAAAATCAAGTATACAAGACCAAATAGGTAACACCTGCCCAAAAACAAAGATGAGAAGGCAGGAAAGGGCAGAAAAACCAGACAAATGGAAAACAAGGAACTTGGGGTGGAAAAGGAGAGAGTGCTGATACTTTGTGGGGATTGCAATCAATGTCATGAAATAATTTGTGTATAAATTATTGAATGCGTAACTAATGTGCTCTGTGAACTTTCACCTAAAGCATGATAAAATGTTAAAAAATATATAATAAATTTGAGAATAAAATATTTTAGGAGAGCTGAGTCATCCATCTGACATCAGTATTAACAAATGTACTCTCACACCCAGACACTTACAGGTATAGAGAAATATAACATAAATTAAAGTTCAAGTCAATTTTTGAAATAATATAAAAATCTTATACTTGCAAATTTTTCAAATAATAATATGAGAAAAAAAGTTATCCACACAGTTCCTGAAATGTCAAGTCTTTTAGAAATTGTTAGAGTTTGTAGATATCATTTTTGTTGGTTAGCCAGAATAGCCATCTTTCTTGTGAAATGTTATACAGACACTAATTGACTCTGCACATTTTAGAATTATGGCAACAGCTCATAAAATGAGCCCCATCATTTACTCATTAACCAAGTCAATATGTATTGAGTGGTGACTACCTGCAAGGAACAGAGAGGTTGGACATACTTTAGATCAAATAGAGATGGTCCCTGCCCTGTAAAATTTATAGTTTAGTGGAAGAGACAATAAATAAATAATCATACAAGTAAACATATAATTACAAATTTAGTGCATTCTCTAGAGCAGTGGTTTTCAATCTCGACCAGGGGTGATTTTACCACCCAGGGGATATTTGGCAATGTCTGGAGACATTTTTGGCTGTCACAACTAACCTGAAATTGGGGAGGTGGGAGTGGGGAAGGGTAGCAGGTGAGGGGTGTCACCAATATCTAGTGGATAGAGGTCAGGTATATTGCTAAGCATCCTACAATGCACAAGACCGCCCCCTACAAAGAATCATCCAGCCCAATATGTCTCTAGTGCCAAGGTTGAGAGACTCTGTTCTAGAGGGAAAACAGAAGGGATTTGAGAGTGCATAATGGTAGGTGGAGCAGGGAAGTGGTGCCTAATTTAGGTTAGGAATTTAGGGAAGGACTGTCTGTTATCCAGTATGGAGGTCCACAGAGAGGTAAATTATCCACTCAAGACAAAGGGCATGTGTGTTTTTCCCTGATTTCTTTGCTTGGCAATGTATGCAGAAGTAAAACTTCTTTACAATGTATTTTCCAGCTAGGAATAGTCTTCAGTTTGTAGGGTATAGGGAAGACTGCATTCCCTTCTCTAATGAGGAAATCAGAAAGTGAGAAGATTTTTGATTAGCCTTGACTTGAAAAACTAGGCGACACTATGAGACACCATCTAAGTAATACAATCAGCACTGTAGGGCAAGGTCCATGTTTTTGAGAACCATGGTTTTGTCCTTTATTTGCTGTTTCTGTTATCCCCAATTTCTCCATGCTGAAAAACAAAAAAAAAAACCCTGACAAACCAAAACAGCTCGAGTGATTGTCTTTGCAAGTAACATGGCAAAGGGCAGATGGGAAGACCGTGTCCCACTCCATAGCCAGTCCTGGGGAAGAGGAACTCCAAGCAAGACAACAAGGAGCCACAGCTTTAAACAATACAGGGACAGCTGACCAAAGTCAGAAGTTTCTGGAAAATGAGAATGGTCTGGGAAGTGACCTATGGTTGACAACATAAAGATCCATGGAGGGTTTGCCAGTGATAAACAGTGAGCCTGATGGAATTATCAGCTCTGCCTGCTAGCCTCCTCTTTTTCTAGCTGGGTTGGTGATATTGCAGTGATGGTTAATGTTTAATGGCTTCACTAACTCCCTGTAAGTAAGATGTTTCTGGTACTTTTCTGGAATTTTCCATTGGCACAGGAGGAAAAGTAAGGATTACAACCCAAAGAACACTCTTAACAGGAAAAAGTCATATAAATTTATACAGGAACAACAAGGTCATCACCAATCCAGAAAGGTATGACAAGTGGTACATTGCTGTATTTGTCCTGATATAGTAGTCACAGTTGAGGTCAGTGAGATTTTGTAATTTTTCCTATGTTCCTTCCTGGGAGGTCTGTTCCAATCTAACTTGGAAAAAGGAAAATGTAGTTTTTCTCCCTTCAGCTTTCCTTTATGTACATGTGGTTTACACTTCTTGGACTCTCACTGCATGACCTCCAAGCCAAAGTCATCCACACCCCTGGCAGACGGAAAAAAAGCTAACTCAGGATACAATCAAAGGGTCGAGTCTTTTTTTATTATGATGGAAAATTTTATACATACATGAACTATGTTCTGGCAATTTTTCATGAAAAAACATCTTGAGCAACATTTGAAATAAAAATGGCCACCAAAATATTTTCTTTTTAATTTGACTTTTAGAAAAATAAAGTATATTGTAGGATTGTTTCTGATTATAAAAATAACATGCAAGAATGACAGAAAATAGGGAAATTTCTAAATAAAACAAAGAAGAAAAAATTTTTTTTAAATCTCATCACAAAGCAGTAACCATTGTTAATATTTCAGATTACATCTTAACCTTACATTTTGTCTATGGATATATTAATATACCTTTTAAAATGAGATAGAAATAAAGAGCTCATGTTCCAAAAATGTATGACAAATTTTATTATTTGAAAGTTAGAGATTACCCTGAAATACTTTTTAATGCTCTAATATGTAAGTAAGCCAAGGAAATTGAGGATTGACACAGAATAAAGAACAGTGAAAATACCAGTCATATGATTTCAAAGGTTCTAAAAATGGTAAGATCACTTTCTGTGTGATTAATTTTGGACCCAGGGTTTTTAATATTTAACATTCTAATAAACAGGCTATTATAGAAATGGAAAACTCTGTCCCTTCTCCAGAAAGAAACATTTATTGACTAGCCCTAATTTTGAAACTAAATACCTAGTACTTATTTGCAACAAATTAGTCCCTTAGTTGGACCACCTACACATAATACAATTATCTTTGTTTTCTGCAGAGAACAATGACTGAAAAATGTATTTGGGCAAACCTATAGCCTATTCCATGTAGTTGAAATTTGTTGTGAATCTAAAAACATTAGTGAATAACATTATATTTCTAAATTATTGCATTTCCTGAAAATAGATGTCTAAGTTGTCTCTGGAGTCCCTGGATGGTGCAAATGGTTAACACACTTGGCTGCTAACTGAAAGATTGGAGGTTTGAGGCCACCCAGAGGTGGAAGAAAGACCTGGCGATCTACTCCTGAAAAATCAGCAGTTGAAAATTCTGTGGACCAATCTGGTGAATGTAAAATAGTATCTCGTTTCTGGTGTTAATTTGCATCTCCCCGATTATTAATAGGAGCCCTGGTGGTGCAGTGGTTAAGAGCTACAGCTGCTAACCAAAAGGTTGGCCGTTCAAATCCACCAGCCACTCCTTGGAAACTCTAAGGGGCAGTTCTACTCTGTCCTATACGGTCACTATGAGTCAGTATTGACTTGACGGCAACGGGTTTGGTTTTTTGGTCTGATTATTAAAAAGTCAAATATCTTTGTTTATTGATCAAAAAAATAAAAATAAAAACCTCATAGAGTACGGTTTTATTCTGACACGCATGGGGTCGCCATGAGTCAAAATCAACTTAACAGCAATGTGCTTGGTTTGGGTTTTAGTGCCAGGACTCACACCTACATCTCTGATTTCAGCCATGGTTGTTGGGGACTGTTCCGCAGGGCTTCAACTCATTTCACTTTAGCAGAGTGGCCACAAGTATATGCTACATGTCTTAGCTTTCTGCCCTGGGCCTCTGCATGTCCCACAGATATTGGCTGGATCTTGCTTGGTGGATGTAAACATATAGCTGAGAACCTTAAGGGTCACTCTTGGGGCACCCCTGTGGGCAACTCTCAACCAGTAAGGACAGAAACAGATAGGAAATTCCCCTTGCCTCCCATCCTTCAGACAGCAATTCTGGGAGGCATCCAGGACACCTCTCAGGAGGTCCTGATGGAATTGCGTCTTCACTGTCCATAACGCTGACATCATTAACCCACATTCTTATTGACTACACTTTCTTTGCCTCACTCTTCCCAACTCCCCACTCCTACTCTCTGGGATCACCTCCCAGTACATCTCCTGCCCACAGGTCCTTCATCAGATTCTTTTCTAGAGAACCTAATTAAAATAACAGGCAAGGATGGTCTAATAATTTACATGCAAGAAACATTCTAACGAAGTTGAACCATCTCATTCTGTACATGAGGTCAGAAGTAAGTTAAATGGGACCCTAGAACACATACCCTTCTAGGCAAAAATAAATTCAAGCTTCTGAATCTAAATCAAACTTTTGAATAACTTGTTCAAACCTCTGATATAAATTCAGCTTTAACACCATCAATTCCTGACACCATGACTTTAGTCGGGTTTTCAATATTATGGAGTCCTAATTTGATAACATCTATAATAGAGGTTAGAATACCTGCTTGAGTGAGTGCAATTCAGGGGGACAACATGTAAAAGATGAGGGATCATGCAGTACCTTGTAAACCATGCAAAGGAGTTTGGATTGTGTCCTGAAGGCAATGCAGAGCTAGTGGGGGAGTTCAAAGCTGAAGGATAATTGAGATTCACATATTAAAAAGTTGACTCTGACAATAGAATGTAGGATGAATATTGGGGAGTTAAGAGTGGGTCAAGGAAATCTGTTAGGAGGCTGTCTTAAAACAAATGAGAGGTGATGGTGGGCTGAATCAGAAGAGTTAGGCTAGGGATAGTAAGAAGTGGACAGATTTGAGGAGAAATTTGGTGACTAAGTTGATGTGGGCAGTAGGAAAGGGAGGAACCAAAGATTTCATCCATTTTTCTGGCTTGGACCGCTGTTTGGATGTGGAACCATTCACTGAGATGGGGAACACAGGATGAAGGTAAGTAGGTTTGGTGGAGCCTGGTGGCCTCTGATCTATGCATGTTGAATTTGAACTGCTTGTGGCATTTTGTAGTGGAGATAAACAGAAAAGGATAGAGCCAGAAAGATTTCTTGTATGAAGTGACAGCTAAGGTGAGACCTGAAGAATGAGTAGGGGTTATCTAAATGAAGAGGAGAGCAAGTGTGGAAAATAAAAGGAATGAAGGTCTGGTAATCAGGATGGGGGTGCCTATGCAGTACATAAGGAAGTGGCCCACTTGAATGCAAAAGAACTAGAAGGTCAGCTGACATCCAGAATGACAAAGAAATGTCCTTCATCTTTAACCCTAAAGCAAGAAACCAAGCCTTTGTATGGATTTGTGTTGTTATCTGTATTTTTTAAATAGTTGTGAAAGTTACTTTCCCTAGACCTAGCTTCTTTAAAATTTTTTATTGCTCCCCAAACACTAGCATTATAGTCTTCCCTCATGCCTTTCACTTTATAGCAGTATGTGCTATTGAGCTGTCATGTAGGGGTTGCCAAGCCAGAAATGGTATTCGGAATATTTTCCAGACACAAAGACACTGATGCTCTTTACCTAGAAATTTCATTAAGAATTAGGTACCAACAAGAGTGCAAGTGTGGAACACTGAGTGGCACAATCTTGAATTAAAATTAGAGTTTAGTTGTGAAACAGCTCTCTGGTTTAAAAACCACATCCTTTCAGGAGAACTCAGAGAAAGCAAAAATCTACCATTTTATTCACAAATATAAAATATTTATAGCATACTTGTTTATTTGGATCTCTTTTACTATGCCACCCACAGAGTTGCAATTTTCTGCAGATTTCAAAGCATGTTTGACCCTTGGCTTCTTAATGAATTAGATAATAATGATACTGCAGTTGAGTGGTTAGAGCAAATTCAATCAGACACTTAGAGATGGGGAAAAAGAAATCCCCTAGGTTACAAAACTAAATATTTAGATAAGGAATAGTTACATGAACAAGATTGTCTGATAAAGAAGCTGGTGAAAGGCACCCAAAAGTAAGAAGACTTCTTGTTTTCTATTGCTTTGATTCAGTTAGAGGTACAGTATGCTGACATGTGATCTTTTGAGCTGGAGATCATTAAAGCAATATGGCTTGGGAGTCTGGATTTAATTCTGGCCCTAAATAAACATTGGATTTGACTTTTTTTATTGTTAAAGATACTTTAAACATTTTATATACAAGCACATAAATATACATATAGAAACATACATATGCATACATATATTAATATATACATACATTTATGTATGCATAAATGAAAAACCTGACCCATTGCTGTCAAGTTGATTCCAATTCATAGCAACCCTATAGGACAGAGTAGAACTGCCCCATAGGGTTACTAAGGAGTGGCTGGTGGATTTGAATTGCCAACCTTTTGGTTAGCAGCCGAGCTCTTAACCACAGTGCCACCATAGTTCCATACATGCATATATAAGCATATAAATCCAAGACGTCTAGACAAACACTGGGAATGACTTCAACATATTTAAATAGTGTGGAAAATTTTAATGATGAGTAGCTTTTAATGTTTGTGAGAGAACTAAATGAGCTAATTTCTGGTCTGAGGTCATCTCTTAAGAATGTCATGAACAGTTTCAGGAGAAAAAAGAAAACATGAACTCTCTGAGACTTAAGAAAAGGTATTGTGATTTCTGATTCACAGGGACTTAGTCAAAGTATAAACAAGCTTGGTTTGGTTGACTTAAATATGTATTATGATCTCCTGGAGTTTCTTATTTGCTTGTCCTTTCCAGGTTTTTTTAAAAAGTTCCTTGATTTTGTCAACACTGACACACTCCAAAAGGTCATCCTGATACACCAGACGTTGTATTGTGAAATACATCTCCCCCCAGTAAAGAGTTTCAGATGGACACATTTCCTATATATTTCCTTACATTTCAGCATATTCTGATATTATTAAAAGTATGTAATTGTCTTGGGATATGATTATAGCTCATAGGATCACTGGTTTTTGTTGCTGTTGCCATTGTTGTTTTCATTTTGCTGATCATAAATTTTCCTACTTAAATAAAATATATTCAACAAAGTTGCTCATATCTTCACTTAGCCATCACCCCTCACTATCTTCCAGGGTAATAAATGATTCTGAAGAGTGAATGTCTGTTTTTTGTGGATATATTTTCATCTACTTAGTTATTATTTCTGAAAAATAAATTCTGAATTTCCAAGACTCCAAAGTGTGTAACTTTATCTAGAACTCCTCTGTGCATTTGCAGCACATCAGGAAGCACTGAAGAAAGGGAAGAATCAGCTGCTATTGTTGTTCGTATGTGACTTGGGAAATAGATATGTGGTTAAAGAGATACTAGAGAAATAAAAACCAAGAAAATTCAGAGAATGAGATGCAGAGTTTATATTTTTTAATGGAAAAGGGTAAAAAAAAGTGGAAACAATTAATTCAAGAAATACATATTTAGTGTCTACAGCATAAAGAGCCCTGGTGGTGCAATGGTTAAGCACTCAGCTGCTAACCAAAATGTCAGCAATTGGAACCCACCAGCTGCTACTCAGTAGAAAAGACCTGACAATCTACTCCCATAAAGATTACAGCCTGGGCTGAAACTATTGCCCTAAGATAATCTTTAAATCTTAAATCAGAAATATCTCCTGAAGTCTTCTTAAAACCAAACAATAGTTTAGCTTAGCTAGTAAAGAGTGTCTGCGTTGAGCATTGTGCTCTCTTAACATCTATCTATATGGGATCAAACTGACAACAGCAATGCAAAAGATTAGATAGGAACCTTAGGGGGCTGTGAGTTTATGTTAATAGGGGAGGAACAACTCAGAAAAGGGGGTTGAGAATAGTTGCACAACTTAAGGAATGTAATCAATGTCAGTGAATTGTACATGTATCAACTGTTGAATTGGTGTATGAAAAAGACCAGATTAGACGCAAAGATAGGGACACACAGCGGGAAGGCAGATGCCATGTGAGGATCGTTTACAAGGAAGGAATCACCACGGCCAAGACCCAGATTTAGATTTTTAGCTTCCAGAACTGTGGGAAAATAAATTTCTGTTCTTCAAAGCCAAAAAAAAAAAAGATTACAGCCTAGAAAATCTTAGGCTGTTCTACTCTGTCACATGGGGTCACTCTGAGTTAGAATCGACTCAACAGCACACAACAACAGCATCTACAGCATACAAGCGCTCTTTTAGATGTGAGAGACCCATAACTGACACAAATCCCTAGTTAGGCTAAACCAAAAATGGCAAATCCATTGCCATGTTGTCGATGACAGCAACCCTATAGGACAGGTAGCACTGCCTTGTAGAATTACCCCATAGAGTTTCCAAGGCTGTAATCTTTAGGGAGAAAGATTGCCACATCTTCCTCCTGTGGAGCAGTTAGTGGTTTGAACTGTTGACCTTTTGGTTAGCTGCAGAGCTCTTAACCACTACGCCACCAGTTGCTGTCAAGTTGATTCTGACTCATAGCAACCCTGTTGGACAGAGTAGAACAGCCGCATAGGGTTTCCAAAGAGTGGCTGGTGGATTTGAACTGCCAGCCTTTTGGTTAGCAGTGGTTAAGAGCTCAGACTTGACAGCAATGGGTTTAATGATAATCGGTTCAGGCAGGCCTATGCTTTTCTTTTCTTGAACATCTTACAGGATCATATCATTATATCTCCTATGCTTTTCGTCTACTGTAGCTAAGGAATAAGGAAGACTGAAGAAGAATTATGGTGTTGGTGAAGAATATTGAATATAATAACACGGACTGCCAGAAGAATGAACAAATCTGTCTTGGAAGAAGTAGAGCCAGAATGCTCCTTAGGAGCAAGGATAGCGAGACGTCATCTTATGTACTTTGGACGTGTTATCCGGAGGGACCAGTCCCTGGAGAAGAACACCATGCTTGGTAAAGAAGAGGGTCAGTAAAAAAGAGGAAGACCAAGGAGATGGATTGGCACAGTGGCTGCAACAAAGGGCTGAAACATGGCAGCATTTGTGAGGATGACACAGGACCAGGCAGCGTTTCATTCTGCTGTACATAGGGTCACTATGAGTCGTAACCAATTCAACAGCACCTAACAACAACAACAGCAAGCTAACACTGAAATTAGTAAAAGAAAATTTAGCTTGAAAGAAGAGATCAGAGTTGTAGAACCTAAAATTCCTGATCAAATTGATCAACAACATGAAGTAGCAGATTGTGGTGTGGGGTTTAAATTAACTTTATAAAGAATTTGCTCTCTGTTCCTGGGAGATAATCTCTTTAAAAAAAAAGAAAAAAAGAAAAACCTTGGAATTTAAGTTCCTTCAGTGAGGGCTCCAGACCACACCTAATAGATTGGGTGAGATGTGAGATGAAGTGACTCTGGGGTTGGGGCTGGCCAGGCCAGAAATGGCCACCATGTAATACCTTATGATCACCTCATGGTATTGAACAACCTCAGGGGAGAGGGGCTGGAGTTTGCTTTACAAAATGAATGCGAATCCAACAAATGCTCTGGACACTGAATCGCTATGGGCTTCCTAACTGGCAAAAAATATCCATGCATGTGAGAGGGTAGCACATCCCTTTTTGAGACATGAAACTTCCTGTCGAGAGCCCTCTACGACCTCTTCCTATAGCATCTCTTCATTCATATCCCTTCTTCCTATAATAAAGCTGTAATCATGAGTATAGCACTTTCCATGAGTTCTGTGGGTCATTCCAGGGAATCATTGAAGCCAAAGGAGTAGTGGGAGCCTGCATGTCAGAAGTAAGGGGAGCTGGGAACCCCTGAGCTTGCAGGTGGCATCCTAAAGGGGTAGTGGGAAAACTACCCCACAAGTTCCAAATTTGTGGCTGGCATCTGAAGTCTTGAGCCTACTTGGCAGTCTAGAGGACTGTGCCCTTTAACTTGTGAAATCTGACCTAGCTCCAGGTGACTAGGGTCAGAGAAAGAAGTGCTGCATGAACAACTGGTGTCAGAACTGAACAAAGAAGGGAAAAGTTGATATTTGATTATATTTGGGATTTGATTACTTATCCATACTGTGGTGCAGTGAATTGCTTTTATATGACCTTTCTAACCCTGGTCTCTTAACTCCCACAAAATGATTGGATGGGTCAAATAAAATGTGTTAAGCTCTTGCAGGGATCAGACAGCAACTATGCAAATAAGGTGCTTGTAGAGTACCAAGGGGATTGGTCAGTTTTGCTGTCCTGCTAGGCTTATAAGGGGTGATCCCACAGAGGTTGAGGGAGACCTCACTACCACCAAGAAGAACCAGGAACAAAGTGTGTCCTTTGGACCCAGGGTCCCTGTGCTGAGAATCTCCTAGACCAAGAGACAGAGAGTTGTAACACTGGAGGTAACATGAGATGGCAGTGGCACAGGACAGGCAGATGATTGCAGTGGGCTCACCCACTCATGGAGCTAAAGACCTGAGCTTCTTAGGGCAGGAAGCTTCCTTGCGTAGTGGGGTGCCTCCAGGCACTTATCAGCATAGCTAAACAGCTATCACACTTTCCCAAGTAGGGCAGAGGCTGAGAGTGAGGGCTGGCAGCAGGCACAGCCAAGAGTGAGGTCTGACTGCATGAGGGCATGCTGGAGTAGAAGATGAGAGGTTGGAAGCTATCCTGATGGAGGAACTGTATTCTGTGTCCTCAGTTGTTCCTGTTAATTCCAAGTTGATCCTTATCCTAATTTGTAACCTGTTACTTCCCTAAAAACTCATATTGTGAGTATTGTGAGTTTGTGTGGCCATTGCAACAAATTATCAAACCCAGCAAAGAAGTGGAGAGTGCTGTGGAAGGACGGCTGGTGTCAGAACTGGTAAAAAGTTTAGAGAGTAGAGGTATATATGACCTACACCTTATAGGAATCAACTTTGGGCTGCTGCTGATGGTCATTATCCTCCCCCCAGTGAAGTTAGAGGATTTTGTGAAGTTAGAGGACTTCAAGCACTACCACTTTACACATACGTATACGTTTATGAGGTTCATTGGCTTTATCTTGGAATCTTTCAAAATAAACAAGGGCCCACTACTAGAACTCTAGATTTTGCAATTTATGATTAGTAAGAATAAACATATTGAGTGTCAATGTGTGTTCATGTGCTTATTTGCAAAGATTAGCTATGGACGTTTAAATTTAGAGGTTTATTTTTGTTGTTGATTGGATAGGTGTATACAGGCATGAGTGAGCCTCTGAAAGCATAGCCCTCAGGCAGGACTGGGAACCCGTGATTCTTGAATAACATTCAGTCTTCAGTACTCCATTAATAAGAGGAATGAGTTACATTTTTTGGGCTTTCTTCCTTCCTACCAGATCTATATATCTAGCAGTTTCCAGATTCAAGTGATACCAAATATTTTACATTGTAGATAGAATGTAAAATAGAGCCTGGGCTATTGGAAATAAGTTTCTAATTCCAGGACTTGGGTCCCTCTCATGTAAGGTCAGGCCACCCCCTCAGTCTATTTGCATCTTTTCCACTCCCTCTGTCTAAGACAGTCCAAGATTCCATATTCTAAGATAGAGAATGTTTAGGATGATTCACCAAGAGATCTGAATCCCAGATTTTAAAGTCTTAATTGCAGAGTTTTATTCTATTACTTAGTCCCTGGGTCAGTGGAAACTTGATGTTCAATAAGATTAATGAATCTGGGTAATCCAGATGCAATGTGAGGACAGGGATTACGTGTCTGTCTCATTCAGCATGGCAATTCTAGCACATGGTAGAGGATTTGGTATATAGTAACAATGATAATAGCAAAAATATGATGAGTAGTTACTAAGCTTTTCAGTTAATTCTAGCACCAAATCTATGAGATGGCCAATTTTCTGCATGTTACAGATGAAGAAACTGAGACACAGAAAGGTTAGATAATTCTCTCAAGATGACACAGTAAGTGGTGAGACAGCATTCCAACCCAGGCATCTGACTTCAGGCCCATTAGTCTAGAAAGGAGGAGGAGAAGGAAGGAGTGAGGAAAGCTACGGGCCTGACAATGACTTTGTTTCCCTGTAAGAAGAAAGTATCTGCTTTTCTTCAAGATTTGGACACCAAAGAATGGTAGGTATACTGAACACATACTTATCCTAAAAGGCCAATTGAAACTAAACTTATTGGTCCTGAGAGTAAACTCCAGAGCTGTATGAAAGTGTGCCTCATGCACCCATCAATTTACAATGTGTATATGCTGAATTCTAGAGCTCAATATCAGGTTTAGCCACTGTAGAAAAGTCCTGAAATAAAGACCACCAAAGTGGAGGGACTGCAAGAAACCTTTTATCTGCAGTTAGTGGGAGGGTCATTCTAAAAATGAGATGGCCCTGTCTGGTAGTGAACAGAGATTTTACATGTTATAGGAACTGAGACTGGTCAGAAGAAAAGGGGAACAAGGAAACAATTGTGATATACAGAGAGTGAAGCAAATGTTCTCAGATATAGATGGCTAAGAACAAGCAAGTTTGTTCTGTGAAAGCAAGGAAAACAGGTTACACCAAGTCTGAGAGTCTATTTGTGGTTTTGAGTTCATTAACTGTTTTGAACTCTTTGAGTAGGGGATGCACAAAAGATCTTAAACGTTTATACTCCTGAGATCTATCAGGACAGGCCAGTAAATGTTGAAGCAGAGCTTCACTGCCCTTCTTCAATCTCATAACTTGCTACTGGGGGCTGCAATACTCAGCACTCAAAGACTCTACAAAAGTTTGCTAAATAAATAAATGAACTGAAATTTTAACATATTAGAAATAGCCAAAATACTTACTATGGTAAACTTTATGAAGTAAAAATTTTAAGATGTTCCAATAAATAGCTAATCAGTCATTTTACTCGGAATAATTTTGCTCATACACTGCCCCATGTTAGTTTTAAGAATTCATAAAAAGAATAAGTGTATTTTAGCCCTCAAGCACATCAATATTTATTTTTTAGCACGTCTACATTTCTGTGTAATTTTTAGTTATGATTTATGCATAATCGTTTGGTCATGATATACATATCAGTACACTTTCTCCCTTTGAACCTGAACAGAGTTGATCACACTTCATTCGACATCCTATCATTCTCAGTGTTTCCTTTACTTTATACCCTTTTTTTCTGATTCCCAAGCACATTCTCTTCCTTGTTAGACATTCACTCTTTGGGTATGTATGTACCCTTGTAAAATATAGAATTCATAAGTTTTTTTTTTTTTTTTTAAGTAAAAAGAAAGTTTTGTTTGGCATATATTCAAAAGGACAAAAGTGGGAAAATGGGCAAACATGCTGCCACAGCCATGTCTTCCCAAGTCCAAAGAATATCACAGAATAGGTAAGAATGGGAAAACGGACAAGCATGCTGCCACAGCCATGTCTGCCAGAGTCCAGAATTTGTAAATTTTTAAATGTATGTATGTGATATTTTGCATGAACACCTAAGTTGCTTCCAATTTCCAGCAAAGACAATAATGCTGCAAAGAATATCCTTGCAAATGTTGCATAATGGCCTTAGAGAACATTTCTTTAAGGTTTATATCTCAGAGTGGGGCTGCTGGATCATAGGCTTTTTGCTCTATGAGCTTCATTAAGTACTGTCAAATTGTTCTCCAGACTGACTCTCATCTTTTACTCTCATCAATAATGCATGACACTTCAAGTTTACTCACATTCTCATCAATATTAGGCAGTATCCAAATTGTTTTAAATTTGCTTATCTGATGGGTCTAAAGCTGTGTCTCATTGCTTTGCATTTCTTTAGTTACTGGTGAGTTTGAGGGTCTCTTTTTCATACAATTTTCCTTTTTTGTATATTTCCTATTCATACTTTGTCCATTTTCTTTTGATTTACAAGAATTTCCTATTTTTAAGATAATAATAAGCCCTTGTCAATTTTATATATTGTTGGTATCTTCTGCCACTCTGTCGTCTGTTTGTTAACTTTGTTCATAACATTTTTTATAAAAAACAGATCACCAATTTTGATGTAATCAAGTTTGTTAATTTGATAAGCATATCTTGTGTGTCTAGTTTAAGTATATTTTTTCCACCACAAGGCTACAAAGATATCCCTCTGTATATACTTTACCAACTTCATAATTTTACATTTATAATTTTAATCTGGTGTCTACCTTTATCTATAGTTGTCTTAGTTATCTAGTGCTGCTATAACAGAAATACCACAAGTGGATGCCTTTAACAAACAGAAAATTATTCTCTCATAGTCTAGGAGGCTAGAAGTCTGAATTCAGGATGCCAGCTCCAGGGGAAGGCTTTCTGTTTCTGTTGGCTCTGGGGGAAAGTCCTTGTCATCAATCTTCCCCTGATCTAGGAGCTTCTGAGTGCAGGGACCCCAGGTCCGTAAGACGTGCTCCGTGGGTGGTGATAATAAGGTCCCTCTCCTCTCTGCTGTCTTCTCTCTTCTATATCTCAAAAAGTGATTGACTCAAGATGCAACCTAATCCTGTAGATTGTGTCCTGACTCATTAACATAACTGCCTCTAAACCTGCCGCATTAACATCATAAAGGTTAGGATTTACAACACATAGGAAAGTTATCTCAGATCATGAAATGGAAGACAACCACACAATACTGGGACATATACCCTAACCAGGTTGACACATATTTTTGGGGGACACAATTCAATCCAAGACAATAGTGTAAAGTAAAACTCTAGTTTATTTTTCTCAATATACTGAGTAAGATTTCCCAATACATTCTACTGAACAACGCATTGTTGTGGGGATATATGCCATTTAAACATGGCTGCACTATTGACAACTGCAGCCCCCACAGGCCTCTATGCTCCACAGCATGTTGAGACTTGGCCCGAACACGTTGAGACTTGTCCCCAACATGTTGAGACTTGTCACGACTTGTTTTCCCAAACCTATTGTCCCTTTACTGATTGGCTTGTTTACCTGAATTCCTTCTCCCTTGCCCACACCCAAAGCCCATTGTTCTGTTATTTGCTTCACTGCTTGCTGTATTGACTATAAATAAACTCCTGGGACTGAAGCTGGGGTCAGCTCCTCAGAGTGACCCTCCTGGCCCCACTTCTCTGTAAGAGTTGTGTTTGGTTACTGTCTCCGCCGTCCTGACATTCGCCGCCGCTGAGACACATTGTCTTCCCGTAGGTTTTTGATGCTCCATTTATCATATATCAAGTATATATGATATATATGTACATATCAGCTGTCTTTTATGATTCCCTAGTTTATTTGTTCTCTACCAATACTTTGTTTTTATTACTAAGGCTTTGTAACCTTAAAATCTGGTAGAAGTGTCTCTCTTTGCTCTTGTTTTTACCTTACTTAGCTCTTTATTGATTTTATATTTCTTACAACTTCTAGAATAAACCAAAAAACCAAATCCGTTGCCGGTGAGTCAATTCCAACTCATAGCAACCCTATAGGACAGAGTAGAACTGCCCCTTAGGGTTTCCTAGGAGAGCCTGGTGGATTTGAACTGCCGACCTTTTGGTTAGCAGCTGTAGCTCTTAACCACTACCCCATCAGGGTTTCCAAATTCTAAAATAGGTGCTTTGATATCCTCAGAAAAATCATATTGAACTTTTTATTGGGATTATAATGAATTTAGAGATTAATCTAGGGGAAATTGACATCTTCACAATGAAAGTTGCACATTTATTTCCCCAGTTATTCAAGTCATTTTTAATGTCCGTACAAGCATTTAAAAATATTTCCTGCAAAGGTATTGTGCTTATTATTTTCATTAATTCCTAGAGACTTTATGGTTGTTGTTACTATTGTGAAAGGTATTTCATTTTCCATTCCCTTTTCTAGTTGGTAGTTGTTGGTATAGAGCAAAGCAGCAAACTATGGCCCATAGGCCAAATCTAGCCCACCACTTATTTTTGTAAGTAAACTCAGTCATGCCAACCATTTACGTATTGTCTGTGGCTGCTCCCATGCTGCAATGGCTGAGGTGAGTAGTTGTGAAAAAGACCTATAGCCAGCATACCAAACCAAAAAAACAAACCCACTGCCATTAAGTCAATTCTGACTCAAGGTCCTATAGGACAGAGTAAAACTGCCACATAGGGTTTCCAAGGAGCAGCTGGTAGATTTAAACTGCCACCAGGACTCCATAGCCTGCAGAGCTGAAAATATTTACTAACTTGCTCTTTACAGAAAATCTGTGCGAACCCATGAGGTAGTGGAATGCTATTGATCTTGTATATTGCAGTCATTCTTAGATCTTATTAGTTCTAGTGCTCTTATCTCTTCCATTTCAATTCTTATATCATTTACTCCTTTCTCTTGTTTTTTGGTTATGACCTCCAATATTATGCAAAAAAAAATTATTCATATTGCAGTGAAGAACTTAGGAAGAACTAACCTAAAGTTCCTCCTTTAAGTGATATTTTGGAATATATTATTTGTAAATTAATAAACTATTTTCCTATGTTTAAATTTCTAAAAAAAAAAAAACTTTTTTTCCATGGGTAGGTGCTTTATGAAATGCTTCTGTATCTGTTGAGATAATCAAATTATTTTCTTCTTTTTTTATTGTTTTAAATTATATTGATAAATTTTCTAACATTAAAACATTCTTGCATTCCTGGGATTTAAAAAAAGAACCATTACAGTGGAACTGATTCTGACTCATGGAGACACCGTGTGTTACAGAGTAGAACTGCTCCTATCTTGGCTGTAATCTTTATGTAAACAGTTCACCAGGCCTTTCCTTCAAACTCTCAACCTTTAGGTTAGTAGTTGAGTGTAAACCATTGGCATCTCCAAGGGAAATTTCTGGGATAGATCTTATCATAGTGTAGTAGTTTTTCTAATACACTGTAAGATCCAGATAGTTACTACAATATTTAGGATTTTCTCATTTATTTTATAGTTCCTATCTGGTTTGGGTGTTAAAACTATATTGAACTCATAAAATTAGTTGCACATTTCTTCTTTTTCTAGTTTTTGTGAAAACGTTGATAAAATAGGAGTTCTCTATTTCTTGAAAGTTCAGTTGAACTGATTTATAAAGCCATCTTAGCCTACAGTTTCTTTTGAAGGAAGAGCTTTGAATTATTTACATGCAGTCTCCAGACTACAAATGAGTTCTTTTGATAAATCTGTCTTTAAGTCGAATCTGTACTTAAATCAGAACAGTTTGACAGGATTCGTATGACATGCCAGTTAGTCAAATGTTTGTCTTAGTATGTAGTACATACTGTACCTGTCTATGCATAAAAAACATTGAAGTAATATTTTCAGATACACTAAGCATCTTTGACATAATAATATGGTAATAGTAATAATGTTTTGATGCACATTGAAAATTAGCACCCGTTAGTTATTATGAACCATTGTACATACCTCGAATTTTTAACACAATAGGTTTTACCAGGGTTGGCTCATAACTACAGGCTGTACATAAGTAGGACGTTCGTAACCTGGGAACTGCCTTTATTTCTTCTTTTTCTCTATTCGTTTTTTTACACTCTTCTTGCCTCAGTTTTGTCATTTTTAATTTTTTCAGAAATTTATCCATTTAATCTAAGTCTTCTAATTCACTAGTGTATAAATATTCATAATTTAAAAAAATTTTTACTGTATTTCTAGTTCTTCCCTCTTCATTTTATGTTTTGATAATGTACATCTTCCTTTATATTACTAATCAGTCTTACAAGAGGTTTATCTATCTTCTGATATTTTCAAACAAAAATCTTACTGTTGTTAATCATTTCCATTTAATGTTGTCCATTTTAAAGACTGCTGCATTAACTTTTATTATTTACTTTCATCTGATTTAGGAAATAATATTGGAGTTATTATTCTCTCTCCTTGAGCATAGAGAATGTGACCCAGATAGAGCTGGGCCCACAAGGACTCACAAGGACACATCAACTGGGCCCTGAGGTATAAAGACAATAGCTTAGATAATCTTGGAAAATATCTTTTAGGGAAACTTTCACATAAAGCCGATCAAACGCAAGACAAAAGACTTTCCACTCTTATCTTTTTCTATTAGCATTTAGTGAATAGAAATTTGTTGGACCAATGAAGACCCTCCTGACTCTCGTCACTGAAACCTGTACCAATGATTGTTAAGGAAGACAATTCAAAACATAGGATCACAGTTTCTAGCCAATCTGAAAAGGCTAAGCTTTCAATGGTTTTGCCCATTTATAATGTTAATATATACTGATGACTGTAAGTGTTCTTTGGACTCGGGCAGACATGGCTGTGGCAGCATGCTTGTCCATTTTCCCATTCTTGCCTATTCTGTAATTTTCTTTGGACTTGGACAGACATGGCTCTACAGCATGGTTGTCCATTTCCCACTTTTGCCCTTTTGAATATATGCCAAATAAAACTTTCTTTTTGCTTTCCTAAACTTTGTGATGTTCTTGTCCTATGACACATCACACCCTTAATTTTGTATTTCTTTTAAATTTAACATAATCTCGTAAATATTGTCTATTTAATTGCAGTTTTCATTGTTATAATCTTCAAAGACTGCCTAATATTTCCAATTGCTGCTTTGATGATTTTACAGTTATTGTATATTTAGGCTGATTTTGATTTTTTTATTATATCTTATGCTATATCAAAAATCTGCATCATGTAACTATTTTGTACCTAACTGAGTAGTTTGTATCAGAAATCATTGCAGTTATCTATACTTGTTTTCATTTATTTGACTAGCGGTGATTCTGTTTGCTACTAATTTTTCTAGATATAAATTTCTTGTGTGTGTTATTTACTGATCAACACCTTAATTAGTTCTTATAATACATAATATAAACCTAACATTTTGATATATTTCTTCACATTTTTATTTTTTTTTCTTTATTTTTCTACATATATTTTAAATTTACATATGTAGTTATGTCTGTATTTTCCTTTGTAATTTATCACATCATCTCTTAGGAAATTATCACCCTCTAAACTCTAAAGGGAAATCTTGGTGGTGCAGTGGTTAAGTGCTACGGCTGCTAACCAAAACGTTGGCAGTTCGAATCCACCAGGCGCCCCTTGGAAACTGTATGAGGCAGTTCTACTCTGTCCTCTAGGGTTGCTATGAGTTGGAATTGACTCGAAGGCAACAGGTTTTTGTTTTCTTTTTTTTAAAACTCTAAAGATATAAAATTTCTTCTATTTTCTGTTTCTTCCTTTTGAATGTAATGCTTTAAGTGCTCTGCAATTTATTTTTATATACTGTGAAAAAAGTGTGGAAATTCTAAAAATATTATTTTTCTAACTTCTTGAACAGTTATCCCAACACCATTTATCAAATGATCCTTCCTTTCTCAATAGTTTGGCATTAGCTTCAGTCTTAATTATAAATGAATCTATTTAAAAGTTTTGCTGCCCACTAATCTATGTATCTGTATTTGCACTATAATACTTCATTATTTTTCTTCTTTTTCAGGATATTTTTTGAGATTCTAAGTTTATAAATTCTAGAATAATTTCAGAGTCATTTTGTACATTCCTATGTTTCTTCTTCTTTTTTTCCAAATTTGATTTTGATTGGGATTATCTTAAATCTGCATTATCCAATATGGTAGTTATTAGCCACATGTGGTTATTGAGGATTTGAAATGTGGCAAATTGAAATGTGCTGTAAATGTAAAATACTCATCTAATATCAAACACTTACTACAAAATAAGAATGTGAAATATCTCATTAATAATTTTTATATTGGTTACTTGTAAAAATGATAATATTTCAGATTGAATTAAGTAAAATATATTATTAAAATTAATTTCACCTCTTTAATTTTTTACTTCTTTAAATGTGGCTAGTAGAAAGTTTAAAATTGCACATGTGGCTCATATTTTATTTCTGTTTGACAGTGCTGAGTTAAATATTTAAATTATTTAGGAAAGCATTTACATATTTGTTTTCCCTTTCAAATAATATAGTATGGACCTATATTTAAGCCTTCTCACAAACAAGCAAATAAAAATTTAGTATGTTTAGCTTTATCATTGTTGCACATATATGTATGCAAACACTTTCAATATTCTGGCTTTGGGAACCTAGGTAGATGTCATACTACTTCAGTACAGTAGGCAACATGAAAAACTTGGAGGATTTAAGCTGAGATTGGGATGAGTGGAATTTGAAGTTATGGGCAACATCCAGGAGGAAATATCTAGCTGATGGTTGAATATATGGATCTGAAACTCAGGGGAGAAATATGAGCTGCAACTATGGATGTGCGTGTCATTAGCCCATTATTTGGCATCAAGCCCCATAGAGTCTTCTTTTAACTGTCAGTTAAGATGTTTGTTAATAAACCTTTGTAATTTCCAGAAGTATTGGGATTTTAATGAGATACTTTTTGGAACTGGGATTTATTTTGAGACTAACCTCCCAAGGCAGTCATGTCTGAGTAAGTTGTTCTAGAAAGCCCTTCATAGGAATGAGTCCAACAAGTGAGGAATTTAAGGGTAATCACACGGCCCAGCTACAAGAAGGAGAATTCAGCAAAGGACAGCCAGCCATTCTACTAAAATACTTGTATTTATTGATGGAAGTATCTTGGGTGGAGTGGGTGGATGAGAGAGAGGGTCAAGGTGGAGGCACCACATGAGCCAGGGATATGCAGTTTATGTTCAATCCAAACTCACTGCCATCTAGTCAATTCTGACTCATAGTGACCCTATAGGACAGAGAAAAACTGCTTCATATGATTTCTAAGGCTGTAACTCTTTCCTAAAGCAGACTGCCACATCTTTCTCCTGCGGAGCAGCTGGTGGGTTTGAACTATGACCTTTCATTTAGCAGCTGAACACTTTAACCACTGCACCACCAGGGCTCCTTGCAGGTTATGACAGGGATAAAAACAGAGGAAACAGTTGAGAATAGTGGGTTGCAAAGTGGACTGTTACTAAATAAAGAACGAATAGATGCCTGAAGCTCTTGGGTTAGCTGGAGGGAGTGACCTTTCTGGAAAGGTGAGCCTCCCTCCCTAAGGAGGATTGAAGTGATCACACTCTGCCACAACAGCATAACAGAAAAATCTGAATGCCATGGCTGACTGGGAAATTGTGACCCCTTTTCTGGGGCTTTTGCTTAAGTTGACCTTTTCTCATTTTATAAGGGCTGCTCACTACTGTCTGACAATGCAAAGTCAATTTGTTACAGCCTAAGCATCATCATGTGGGATGCATTCTAAGTCTAGGCTACCACATTCTTGCTGGACTCCTTCACTGGTGGAGATCCCCTGGAATCTCAGTGGATTTTCTGGAGGTCAACTGAAATTTTAGCAAGTCTTATGCAAACAGCCACAGATTCTCCAAGAGATACTCACACAAATACCCATGAACTTGTCAAAGGAGTCTTCAGAAGCATCCTTCAGACTGAGACCCTCCTAGTTCCGTCTATGAATTTAATTCCTTCCGGGTGTTTTCATTTAATAAATGGGAACTGACAATGTTAAAAGAATAAGAGAAGATTCTGATAGAACAGTTACGATAATTAGGAACCATATTCTTAAAGTTTTTTTTTTTTTTCGTTTTTGGTAAAGAGTGCACCATCCTTAGCTCCTTAACTCCTTGGCTCTATATTTCATAAAGGTGAGAGACAGTGAGTCACTTGTTAGCAAATGGGAAATGTTGAGCTATAAACAGGAGCTCTGATTTTCACACAGTCTTATTTTAATTTTGGATAGATTTTCTCTTTTGGATATTTCATATGGGAAATTTTTGTAAACCAAATAGCAATACCAAATAGAAACTACTCAGTAGAGTTGATAGACATGTAGCTTAAATAAATGAGTGGATGGATATATGGAAGATAAATAGATAGATAGATGATAGGTAGGTAGAGATAGATAGATACATAGACAGACAGACAGACAGACAGATGGGTAGATAAGTGTGGTACAATGGATCACTCTTGTGCGGCCTTTCTAGCCATGGTCTTGTAACTCCCACCCAAGTGATTGGGTGGGACTGTGTAATAGGGTAGTTGTGGCCCACCAAAGTGATTGGTCAGTTTTGTCATCCTGCTGGGTTTGAAATGAGCCACCCTAGAGGTGAGAAAGAGAGGATCCCACCACCACCAAGGAAGAAGAAACAGAGCGTCCTTTGGACCCAGGATCCCTGTGCTAAGAAGCTCCTGGAACCATGAGATCGAGAGAGAGAGCAAGCTGTAACACTGAAGGCAGAGACCCAGCAGCAGGAGATGGCATTGTGGGCTTCTGACCCATGGAAAGAGAAAGTTGATTGCCTTTGGGCAGAGGTGGAGCGCCAGGGAGAGGCATGCCTCCAAGCACCGTTGGGAAGAGGCTGTCCTGATGAAAGAACTGTATCCTGAGAATTTCTGAACTTAAATTGTAATTTGTTACTTCCCTAATAAACCCCATAATTGTGAGTATTGTCTGTGAGTTCTGTGTAGCCACTGCAATGAATTATCGAATCCAGCAGAGTAGAGAGTTGGTTGGAAGGGGCGGTTGGTATCAGGATTGGTAAAGATGGCAGAGAAAGGAGGCATGTCTGACTTCCGCCCCATAGGGATCAGCCTTGGGTTGTTGATCTTGATTTTCCTTTCCTGTTGTGAAGTTAGAGGAGGTCAAACACCGCCCCCACACTATTTTTACAGATAGATACATAGGCAGGCAGGCAGGTGGGCAGGCGGGTGGGCAGGCGGGCAGATCCTATTTTTTCAGTTCTAGGGATGGCTTTTTTTTAATCAGGAAATGTTTAAAAATGTATTGGCTGATCCAGAGGAGATGGTATGGGAGTCACATTTTGTGTCTGAAGAGTTCCAGGTGTTTCTGATTGGCTACCAGCAGCTTGCTGGCTTGGATCTTCACTTTCTCTCTCCAAATCGTTGCTACTCTCCATCTCTCAGTGAACCTAAGGGAAAAGAAGCGTGTTTCAAACAAAATTGATCTACCTTAAGGCCAGTATCAGTTTAACATGAAATTAAAAAAATGAGTAGGCCTCTACTGATTAATTCTTGAAGGAACCAGGGTGGGAATTATACAGTACATTATAAATTAAACTTCCTAAAAACCCTTGTTAGACATCCTTTCCTCTCCCCACAATTCTTTGTAATTATACCAGTCTCTGTTAATCCCCCAACCCCATTCTGGGTCCGTTTTTTAAGATGGTCTTTCTTTAAGTAAAGCAATCAATCCACCCCCTCCCTAGAAGAATAGAAGAGCAAGTGCTGTGCGGGGAGGAGAGGAAGGGATTGTAATTACTTACAATTTAATAATTTTGTTTTTGTCGTACAGAGATTGAGCTTTTCTTTCTCATTAGGAACAAAAGTTAGTCATAGAAAATGCAAATTTGTCTAGGAAATCCTATGGGGCAGTTCTACTCTGTCCTATCAGGTCACCATGAGTCAGAATCGACTACATGGCACACAACCACAACAACATGATAACCTCAGGATCCAGGAGAAAGAGTTATGGTTCTTCCTCCGTGTGAACTTCTTGGGAAGGTTTTTGGTGTAGGAGACTGTTACCTTTCTCTCTTGAGATGTTAATTTTGCTTTCAAAATTTTGTTATATAACTAATTTGCTGTAATGCTTTAAATGGTTTTGTAAATAGTCAGGCTAATGCCTTGATTTCTTCCACATTTTTAAACTCATAGTTTTAAGGAACATTGACATTCTAAATTCTGTATTTTCAGTCTTTAACTTGGTTAAGGTTTCAGGCAAGAGTAGTAATGTCCTTGAGGTCTTATTCATCAATCTCCTTTGAGATTTGTATATTGCTTCCTTCTCAATTCCTGAAGAGGTAAACATTACTCATGATTCATCTTAGTTAATAACCAGCTTCCAAAAAGGAAAGGACATTTCCATTACATAAAATATGCTTTAAAGTAGTAATTCTTTGTTAATTGTAATTGTCCAAAGCATCTTGTGGTGGTCAACTAAACCTAGTACTTTTCTGTACTTTTGTAGACTAAAGATAAAAACAATGGAAACTGTAATTTTCAGCAGTCTTAGCAAATTGTATAAAATGATGAAGCACATAGGATAACTTCTTAGGAGATGATTGGCCTTGTTCATTAGGGTGGCAAAGGTATAATATATTTAATATATATTCCTAATACATACATTGAATATGAAAGACCAAAGAAGACTTGCTGCATTTGAATTATGGTGTTGGTGAAGAATATTGAATACATCATGGACTGCCAGAAGAACCAACAAGTCTGTCTTGGAAGAATACAACCACAATGCTCCTTAGAAGTGAAGATGGCGAGAGTTTGTCTCATGAAATTTGGACATGTTATCAGGAGGGACCAGTCCCTGGAGAAAGACATCATGCTTGGTAAAGTAGAGGGTCAGCAACAAAGAGGAAACCCTCAACAAGATGAACTGACACAGTGGCTGTAACAATGGACTCAAACATAGCGATGATTGTGAAGATGGCACAGGACTGGGCAGCATTTTGTTCTGTTGTACATAAGGTTGTTATGAGTTGGAACACACTCAGCAGCACCTAACAACAATCACATTACGTACACATCTGGATAGATGTACATACGTAACTCATATCCAGGCCTTACCACCCTTGATACAAATGGCGTCACCTAAAACAGAAACAATTCAAATTCCACTAGCTTTTTAAAGCTTGCTCCTAATCAGCAAGAAACTTACCTCCCTTGATAGATATTTAGGAGACCTAGCCCAGTTGGGAATTGAGCTTGAAGAGAAATCCAGGTTACTGTCACCACGCTGAACTGAAAATCAACCCGTCTTTCTTGCTAAGTCAAATGCTTTGTGTCTGGATCCTCCTGTTAATATAAAGTCTCTCTCAGAAGGCTCTTCAACATTTTTACAAATAGATTTTTAGTTGGCCTAGACAGCAAGTTCCTTAAACATATCCATGTACTCCTGAATTCTGTGTAGGTCAGGAAAAGACTCTTGCCACATACAAAATACCTTCTATTGAGAATTCTACGAAGGGCTTTCTCTTACATTTTCTTACTTACGTCTAAAAATAGTGATGTTTGCTAAGTATAGTCACTGTAATTTTGGAGATGAGAAACTGAATTGCAAAGACGATAAGTAATTTTCCCAAGGTTCCACCTCTAGTAAGTGGCAATCCGGAGACTAAGACCAGAATCCAGAGGTTTTGAAATCAAATTCAGGAAGTTGAGAATACCTATATATATTGGATGTATGGGGCTAGGTCAGGGGCGGATTATCCAACAGGCAAGGTAAGCACAGTGCTTACCTTGCTTACCTGATCATCTATAGCGAACAATGTCACATTTTTTCACCACATCAAAGATTCTACTTCTAGGTATGGCTGGCATCTGTCTTTCTCCCAACCACACAGCATCTTCCTACAGAATCAAAGCCTCTTTTCAAATTCACAATCCTTGTCAGGGGCAGGTGACCCAGTAAGCAAAGGCTTACCTATGCTTACTTACTAATCTGTAGTATACAATTTCACTATAATCCACCCCTGGATTATGTTATACCTTCTTCTGCCTGTTATTTAATTGTATCAACTATTTTACGATGACTGAGGAACAATTTGTGAGGAGAACCAGAACCTTGTCTGCAATTGCCATTCTCACGTATATTCGTGTCTGGTTGATTTACCGGTTATCAGTTGCTGTGGAGTCGATTCTGACTCATGGAGACCCCATGTGTGTCAGAGTAGAACTGTGCTCCACAGGGTTTTCAGGGGCCAATTTTTTAGAAGTTGATTCCCCGGCCTTTCTTCTGAGACACCTCTGGGTGGAATAGGACCTCCAACTTTTCAGTTAGCAGCTGAATGTGTTAACTATTTGCATCACCCAGGGACTCCTGGCTATCCAGGAGAGGAGAAAATGACAGAAGGCAAATTATAAGAAAGAATTGCAGGGACCCCTGAGGGAATTTATTCAGAGTAAGGAGAATCAGAGAGAAGTAGTGGTGCTGTCACTGGAAACCATTCTCCAACCAAGCAGTCTGGAAGTTTCTTCATGCCATGAGGAGGAAATTTTGTGTTTAAACGTAGTGAGTTCTCATAGTTTAAGTCACAAACCCACCGATCTGAGAAAGCTAATTTAGAGGAGGAGGAGAAACTCCCTCTTCACTCTTAAAGGAGAAGGCTTATGAGTAGATCAATAAAAGATGGCTAGAGGTGAGTAGCTGCTTACCAGAGAGCAATGGCCCTGAGGGTATCTCAAAGGGCGGCTAGTATCTGCCTAGTGGAGCATCATGAGACCTGGCCTAGGCCATGCCATGGAGATGGCATGGGTTCAGACTGCTTCCTGACATGCAGAGAGAGTCGCTGGGGATTCTCAGAGGTAAGAAATGGAGACAGACCCTCAGAAAATGGCTCAGTGATAAATGTCATTGAGCTGAAAGGTGAGCCTAAATAACAAAATGACCACATTTGAATCCACAGGCTCATGAGGTCTAGAGACATTTGGATGACACTTGTTAAACTAATCTGAGTCACCTGGGAAACAGATCAAGTAAGTATCTATAGATTAGTATGATTTCTGGGGTGAGGAACAATACTTTATTGTTTATGTCTGGTTAATGATTCTGAGAGTAAGGGTAAGAATATACCTAGTTTTCTAAATATGAATTTTGTGTATTCAACTCTGAACATGACTGACAGACTCTATAACTGCATGTATAAATTCACTCATTCTTAATTTTTTCCTGTGGCCTAAGCTGATCTGAAGATCTGGTCTAATGAAAAAATGATTTTCTTTCTCCAAATAGTGTTCAAAGTCCAGAAATACATATTGATGCATTTTATTTCCAGGAAAAGCATGCATGTGAATCCAAAATACCCTAACCAACCAGTGCCTATAAAATAAAACCACATTTTCTTTAATATCTAAATTATAGTGCTATTACATTACATCAAATCATTTATCATTTCATTCCCTATCGTATCATGTCCATTTGTAAGGGTTGTCTTTCAGATGCCATATGAGATGTGTTTAGGATCTGACAACTTTAAGACTTTTCTCCCTTTTGTTACTCAAGGATGGTTGAGACCCAAAGGAACACTTGGGCTTAGAGTTCCAGAATTTATGTTGGTGTGAGCTGGTTGCCTTCCTTGCTGCTGACTCCACTGGAGAGCTTTTCTAAGTACCACTCTGAGCTATTGGCCCAGAGAGTCTTCAAGGCAACCTATTTCCTTGAGGGGGGTGGGAGGAATGAAAGAATTTGTTGTTTCTGTTTTCTGCCGCTATGATTAGATAACCAACACTGGCAACAGCTGGCTTCCAAAAGGAATTTTCTTCATTGAAGTTTGTGCTATGAAATATTTTTATTTTCTTTCCTTATTAAGGGAGAAATAGCAGTAAGACTCAAACTATGTTCTACTCTGTAGATCTTTCTTCCCATTGCAAAAACCAATTATCGAATTTCAACAAATCTACTTCCCCTTCAGTAAAGGGGAAATTCAAGTTCAGAGTTAAATAAAACTGCTCTCTGACCCATTTAATTACAGAAGTGGAGAATGAATGACCTGGAAAAAGTAAATAATGTATGTTGAGAGCTTCCTTTTAATTCAGGAAAAGGTTTTACTTTATTTTCAAACTGCTTTAAATTAAGAAAATACTTTATGAAAAAAAACTGTTATTTGCCTTTGTAGCTGAAGTTGTGAGGGAAAAAAACCTCAGATAAAAATTTTAAAATCAAAACTTTGCCATGTATGAGAACAATATTACAGAAAAGAAAGAGGAGAGTGTTCACCAGTCAGGGGTTAGAGACCACTCCACCCCTATTCCTTAATGCTTCAAAATTGCAGACTTTCTTTATACCCTAGTGTCATGGATTGAACTGTGTCCCTCAAAAATATGTGTCAACTTGGTTAGGCCATGATTCCCAGTATTGTGTGGTTGTCCTCCATTTTCTGATTGTAATTTTATGATAAAGAGGATTAGGGTGAGATTGTAACACTCTTACTAAGGTCACATCCCTGATCCAATGTGAAAGGAGTTTCCCTAGGGTGTGGCCTGCACCACCTTTTCTCTCTCGAGATAAAAAGTAAAGGGAAGTGAGCAGAGCGGGGAAGCCTCATACCACCAAGAAAGCAGTGCCGGGAGCAGAGCACGTCGTTTGGATCTGGGATCCCTCCCCTGAGAAGCTCCTAGTCTGGGAAAACATTGATGAAAAGGCCAACAGAGAGGGAAAGACTTCCCCTGGAACTGACGCCCTGAATTTGGACTTTTAGCCTACTTTACTGTGAGGAAATAAACTTCTTTTTGTTAAAGCCATCCACTTGTAGTATTTCTGTTAAAGCAGCACTAGATAACTAAGATACTCAGCATTCCAGATTCACATCCCACCCCACCCCGCTACAGGGACACACGCACGCACACACGCACCCACATTCATTGCAGGAATTGTTTCATATGAATAGCTTTATGATCTACAGGGGAAGGAGCACTTTTAAAGTGAAAGCTAATAATATACGTACATTGGAAAACAAGGCGAGTCCTAGTGTTTGCTCATAGAACAAAGAGGAGTATGACTGAAGATCTATAATGAGGTACTGATGGTTTTTCAAAGGAGTAGAACATTAAGGATATTTTTGCTGGTTGAGTGTTTAACTGTTAAGGTATGTAACATAAAGTTCTGCTGGTTATGAAGGGACCATGCCACTTCACCAACTCTTTACTGAGTCTTAATTATATGTCAGACATACAGGAAAATTATCAACTCACATAATATTTAAATGATCCAAGGAGGTAATACTATTATTATGCCTGTTTCAAAAATGAGGAAACTGAATCACAGAGAGATTAAGCAACGAGTTTAAGATTACACAGTTTGTAAGTTTGTAAGATGATTTAGGAAATGATATTGGAATCATCTATTCCCTCTCCTTGAGCACAGAGAATGAGACCCAGCTGGAGCTGGGCTCACAAGGACTCACAAGGACACATCAACCGGGCCCTGAGGTATAAAGACAATAGCTTAGATAATCTTGGAAAATATCTTTTAGGGAAACTTTCACATAAAGCCAATCAAATACAACACAAAAGACTTTCCACTCTTATCTTTTTCTATTAGCATTTAGTGAATAGAAATTTCTTGGACCAATGAAGACCCTTCTGACTCTCGTCACTGAAACCTGTGCCAATGATTGTTAAGACAATTCAAAATGTAGGATCACAGTTTCTAGCCAATCTGAAAAGGCTAAGCTTTCAATGGTTTTGCCCATTTATAATGTTAATATATACTGATGGCTCTGTAACTGTTCTTTGGACTCAGGCAGACATGGCTGTGGCAGCATGTTTGTTTGTTTTCCCACTCTTGCCTATTCTATAATATTCTTTGGACTTGGACAGACATGGCTCTAGCAACATGCTTGTCTGTTTTCCCACTTTTGTCTGTTCTGTGATATTTCCTTGGACTCGGGCAGACATGGGTTTGGCAGCACGGTTGTCCATTTCCCACTTTTGCCCTTTTGAGTATATGCCAAATAAAACTTTCTTTTTGCTTTTCTAAACTTTATGATGTTCTTCCTCTACAACAAAGAGAAGAGATTCAGACTGGACCTCAAAGTCACTACATTACACCACCTTGAGAAAACAATAACATAAGCTTGGAAAAGGCTCCCTCTTTCATTATATTATTAAAACTAATTTATCTCATACATAATTTTAATGACAAATAGATTGAAATTCCATCTATTAGTAGTAGAATTGTCTCAGAACCTACAAATTTAATATCTTGCAGCATATTTGACTTAGACAATAACAAAGTATTTAGAATTAATTATAAATAACCTCATGGAAATTCATAATTGTATGAAACGTACTGTTTTACAAAAATCAAATATTAATTTCTTCCAAAAATTTAAAATTAATTTTCTCTCATTCAATTTATATGAATTTTTTTACTCAAATTTTCAAAAAAGAATTATGGACTAAATTCTAAGCATTTGGAAGCTAGTATTTGTAAAATAATTCAACTTGTAATAATAACATTGAGATTAGGCTTTAGAAAGTGAGATGAAACCAGTCCTATGGCCTTGGGAATTCACTGGACAGAGACACTTCAATTTTTGTGGCTCAGGTAGATGATTGCATGAGAACAACAAACCCGTGATGTAGCATTTCTTTCCCTCACATTTTGTGCCCCATTTACACAGATAAGTTTAACAATTGTGACTAATTACTTTTTTCCCCTAAAGTAAATGTGTCTTTTAATATGAAAACCCATATGGTTTCAGAGTGCTTGGGTGGTGATTGATCTACTTGGGAAAGATCACAGCCATTGAAAACTCTGTGCAGCACAGTTCTACTCTGAAACACATGAGATCTCCATGAGTTGGAATCGACTCAATGGCAACTTTTTTTTTTTTTTTTTAAGGATGATTAGTAGAGGGATTTTTAGAAATAAAGAAACCAGCAAGCTTAATGAGTCAGATACCAGTCAAGGAAAAAATCCGAGTGGCTCCTGTTACCTTATAAAGCGAGATTTCAAGGAGCTACAGTTTCAAAACATGTTCATTCTTGTAAAGAAATAGGGCATAAAAACACAGCTGCATGAATCAGGAAATTAATGGTTATACTTTTAGTATGCCAAATCTTTGGAGAAAAGAAAGATTTGTTTTTTGTAAAGTAGCTGTTAATAATAAGAATGACTGATACAGCAAGGACTAATTTTGGGGAAGAAAAAGTGTGGTATAGAATAGAGAAAAAAATATTGATTACGTTAATTTCCTTGAACTGCTATAACAAAATACAGCAAACTTAGTGGCTTAAAACAAAGTTGCCTCACAACCTTGGAGCCTAAAATTCCGAATTCAGGTCTTTGGCAGGTCCATGCTCTTTCTGAAGACTCTAGGAAATGTTTCTTTGTTTCTTCCAGGTTCTAGAGGTTCCTGGCAATCTTTGGTGTCACTTGGTTTATAGATGCATCCCTCCAATCTCTGCCTTCATTTTCACATGGCTGTCTTCTCTCTGTGTCTCTCTATCATCTGTGTCTCTTCTCTTTTAATAAGGACTCATATTGGATTAGGATTCACCTTACTCCGGTATGACCTCAAAGTTAACTTGACTGATAACATCTTCAAAGACCCTATTTCCAAACAAGGTCACATTCCTGGCTACCAGAGTTTAGCACTTCAACAAATCTTTTTGGGAGACATGCTTCAATTCATAACAGGGATTGTCAGTAAATATTCTTGGTTAAATTAAAAGAAGAGACTACAAAAGAACAAGTACTCAAATGAAAGAGATGAATCAAAGAGTTGGGGGGTTGGTGGTGCAGAGAACAGGACTAACAACACAATCAGAATATTCTGCTGATGATGGGAGAAGGCAATGAGATTAAAGCTTTAAGAACTACAAAAACAAATTCCTTATAGTTTTGGAAGTGTACTTTTTAAAAAATTATTTGGGCATTTGGATTTCTCTTTCTTAAAATGAATGAAAGCAGCTAAAAAAAATTTTACATTGCAAAATAATTCATATGACTAGACCTAATCCATTCATTTTGAAACCTTTTAAGGAAACATTTTAATTTGGAATTGTGATAATACATGAATCAAAGAAGAGTGTGAGTCTGCTGCCTTGAGTTTAGTGGGGACACTTGAGTTAGCCTTCATAAAGAAAACTGAGACCAATACAGCTTGGACACAACACAACTTTGGTTTCCTCAGCTAAAAGTCAATCAGTCAAAGGTATTTGCTTAAATTCCTCTATGTACCCAGCACTGAAGTAGACATTATGAGACCCTAAAAGAAATGAGTAAAACACTATTTCTGCTTCAAGGAACTTGCAAATATGGCAGAATTTTTATGGATAATTGCTTAGGCCTCATTTCCTATAAGGTACTTTGAAAAAGACAGAAGGAAATCCAGGCATAATGAATGACAAAGGAATCATTTAAAAACATTTTCAATAAGATCTTTTTGCTGTTGAGCAGAAAATATGTTTCATTAACAGGGTGGCTATTTTCAATATGTAACTTTGGTTCACTGTAACTGAGCACCTAAAGATGGTTTCCCACACAGTTTAGGGGTACTGCAATGTGAGGTGTCAGGGTATCAGCAATCTATAGTTTGCATTACTCATAAGTTACCAAGTCATGTTGCTGCAAGCAACATGTTGAGTTAAGCTGAGTTTAGGTTACTCAACAGCCTTGCTCAGGGTGGTCTGCCCACTCACAGACTTAAAATTGTCCTGGCTTGTGCAATGGCCTCATCACAGGCTGCCTGTGGTGCTAGTCCCTCAATTCACTCTCCCGGGATCTCCATGCCTTGTCTCCTTTGTTTGATTTTCTGCCTTTCTTTATTTTCAGGCTTTCCTTCACTTTCACCCCTTCCTTTCTTCCTCTGTTCTTGTGTTTTTATTCTCAACATACTCTAGCACTCACACATTAATTGATCCTAAACCGGGGCGGGATCCTAGCTGTGTTCACACCTGAAGATAGCTATATTTCTTTACAATAGTTCCTTTAAGATGACCTATTATACATTAGTTTTTTAAAAATCTGTAAAAATTTACATACCTAAGACTTTATATTTCTTCTGGATCTCAATAACTCTGCTTTTCCTTTCTTCCTCTAACCTCACATTGATACAGTTTATTTCTGGAACTCTGTAATCACCGTGTGTGGGAGAAGGGTATTTTTCTCATAACAGATGACATTACATAGTCTGTGTGGGCAGTGCTTGTACAATTATCTAAATGCACAGTGTGTCAAAATAATTCAACCCCAAATCTTTCATTTCCAGAATTAGGGGGTTCTCCATATTGGCTCCAACGCCTGTCCATTAAAATGAAGAAACTGAACTCTAAGAAAGAGAATTTCAATGTTCAGGCTTAGGTATTTTGTTTCTCCCAGAAATAGATAGTCACACAATAGATTGTCTTTAGCACACAAGATAAATGAAACCCCTTTATACCTAAGACGCATCCTGGTGAGAAAGCTGGCAGTCCACAAGGACAAGGAGGGTAGACCATCATTCCTGTCTTGGGTTTCTCCACTCCCTCTCTCCTTGAAGGACAAGGTGGTACGAAGGTCTGTCAGATTCTCTGCTCCACACCACCCACCTCTCCCCATGTGGAGGTCTTCCAGCCCCCATCTGCTAGATTAACACTTTCCTACCCATTGAGAGGAGCCCTGGTGGGGCAGTGGTTAAGCGCTTGGCTGCTTACTGAAAGGTCAGTGGTTCCAATCACCAGCCGCTCTGCAGGAGAGAGTTATAGCAGTCTGCTTCTGTAAAGATTTACAGCCTTGGAAACCCTATGGGGCACTCTACTCTGTCCTGTAAGGTTGTCATGAGTCAAAATCAACTTGACAACAATGGGTTTGGTTTTTTTTGGTTTACCAACTGAGGCCAATTACTCTCCTTAGTTATAGGCTTTGAGTCATCAAGTCAAGTCTACTTTTAGGTGCAATTGCTAAGAAATTGGTTCTTGCTTTGTTCTCTTTATGACCAAATTCCCAACTGTCTTATTCTTCTATGCTTAGGGAATTAGGCAGATTACCAAAACACAGATTAAGTTTCTCTATGACTAAGGATTTGTCTTGCTATGAAGTTTAAAGTTTGAAACAATCCACTCGGGGACTAGAGTCCTGTTCCTGAATGCTATATCTGAACTCCTTGCTTCTGGGCTCTACCCACCTGCCCTGACATCCACCATCATTTGGACTTTGTGATGCTACATTCCCCAAGTTGCTTCCTTTTTGCTTCTGTTAGATTCCTTGTATTAGTTTCCTAGGACTGCTGTAACAAAGTACCACAAATTGGGTGACTTACAAGAATAGAACATTATTGTCTTACAGTTCTGGAAGCTAGTAGTCTGAATTCAAGGTGTTGGTAGGGCCAGTTCTCTTGAAGGCTCCAGAGGAAGATGTGTTATTGTCTTCTCAGCTTTGGTAGCCTCAGTGTGCTCCTTGGCTTGCAGCGGCAGCATAACTCTGTGCTCACGTGACTGTCTTCCCTCTGTCTGTGTCTCTCCTCCTCTCATAAGACAACAGTCAAATAGGACTAGGGCCCACCCTGCTCCAGTATGACCCCATGTTAACATAAATGATAACATCTTCAAAGATCCTATTTCCAAATAAGATCGCTTTCACAGATACTAGGGGCTAGGACTTCAACATATATTTTGGGGGGAGGCACAGGGAGACACAATTCAATCCGTAACACCCCCCTAAGCATCACCTACCTATCTAGGCTTTTCTCCCATGGTCTCTTTTCTAAGCTCTGGTCTGCCCTACTTGCTCTGTCCATTTTTTGGCCCACTAAAGCCTTGTTCATTGTGCCTATCACATTCATTCTGAAAATTTGGAGATCCAACCTAATGGAAATCTGGGCAAATACAGTCACAAATTTTACAGGCAGCTAAAGATCACAATGACATACATATTACTCTGCCAAATGAAACAAATTTTTTTTCTGTACCCAGAGGAGTTGGTTCTTATTTTCAATTGAATATCTCTAGTGACTTTGGTACATATTTGTATGTTTTGTTTTATTTCCCTGGTTTAATGAAAGTAAGATTCATTTCTCTTTTTCTAGTGAGCCTTTATCGTAGCTAAGTCAGAAAGCTCAGAAAAGGCATTTACCAGCTAATTGGATTTCACAGTGAAATGAGGGCTAAACACAACACCCTTTTAGTTGTTCCTTTGTTAAAACATATCGAAAATATAATATATATTCTTGCCTTAGTAAACAAAATATAGTAAATGGATTGACTCTTATTTTGGGAAATTTGGTTCTTGCTATGCTTTAAGGCACTGGACCATTAAGGTAAAATGTGTTCATTTTTTTAAGGTTTACTATGCACTAGGCCCTTAATGATGAATAGGGTATAGCCTCTGCCTTAAGAAACCTTAGAGTCCAACAGGGGAATGTAATACTCACATACAAGTAATGGTGGGCAGTTTGAATCCACCAGTTGCTCATTGGAAAACCTATGGGGCAGTTCTACTCTGTCCTATAAGGTTGCTATAGGAATTGACCTGATGACAATGGGTTTGGTTTTGTATTTATACAAGTAATGCTAATATGGGACTGAATGCAATAGTTACCTTACTAGAGGAACAGATTATTTTATAGGTACCATGAATTACAGATGTTACAGGATATTGGGGTAAATAGATGATGAAGCAGGTCGGTTCATCCAATTCATTCAACAAATAATTACTGAGCACTTACTACAGTGAAACCTGTGAGAGCTGGAACTCGACAGGACTATCTTGTTTTTCCGAGTCTCTGCAAGTTTTCCACCTTTGACTGGGTGCAGTCTTACCACTTTTCTGCTGCTCTCTATTAGTGGAAAATATTTGAGTTTTCCTTCTCTGACAGGTTTCCACCTTACACATGTTCTGGCTTTCACAGGTTTTACTGTTTATGTCAGGACTTTCTAGGCTCTGGGGATATAGCTGTGAATAAAACAGACTGTGTTTCTGTTCCATGGGCTCACATTCTAGAGGAGTGGGGGACAGGAAATAAACAAATACAGCTAAAAGCACAGTGTTAGATGGTGGTAAGAGCCATGCAGAAAAATAAATGTTGGCAGAGAATATTGAGCATACTATGGACTGCCAAAAGAATGAATCAATCAGTCTTAGAAGAACTACAACCAGAATATTTGTTAGAAGGGAAGATAGCAAGACTTTGGCTCGCTGACTTTGGATCCATCAGGAAAGACCAATCACTAGAAAAAGACATCATGTCTGGTAAAGTAGAGGGCCAACAAAAACTAGGGAAAACCTCAATGAGACAGATTGACATAATAGCTGCAACAGTGCACATAAAAATACCAAATGATCATGAGAATGGTGTGGGACCTGGCAATGTTTTGTTCTGTTATACATAAGGTCCCCATGAGTTGTAGCCAACTTTACGGCAAATAACAACAACAAAATCAATGGGACTAGAGACTGAGGGTGAGGGTGGGGCTCATTCTTTGACATTGGATGAGGAAGGCCTCCTCTGGGTAGGTGACATTTGAGCAGAGAGCTGAAATAAGCAGAAAGTGAGAATGTAAATAAGGGAGGGAGGCGCTACCCAGGAAGAGGGAACAAGCGGGGAAGTCCTGATATGCAAGCACCTCCTCCATGCCACTTGAGGAGCAAGGAATCCCATGGGCTGAGCAGGGCAAGTTGGGAGGGGAGGGCTAGGAGAGGAGATTGAAGGCCTGATGCCCACAAATATAAGATCCAGCAGGGCCTTGAACATTGTGTACTATGCAATGCGAGTTCCTTTTTTTCCTAAATCTCTCATTGTTTTCTTGTTAGTCATCACTCTCTTAGAAGGGGAAATTAAGGGTTCTAGCTAGCTGGATTCCATTTAATCGAAGTTGGACTATAATATATTGCTTCATATGTAATTCTTAAGTCATTTCATGTGGATATTTTTCTCTCCCAAATTAGATAACAAACAGTCTTGAGTCACAGATAAACTTATTTTCTTTCCTATTTTCCCAAAGCTCCTGGATTATAGATGAGCTCACAGTCTAGTGCTAAAAAATGAGTCAGCTTTTAATACTGTGTTTTATCCCAGATAATAAGTATTGAGAAGCCATTCTTTTGCACTGCCTGTGAATCTTATCTCTCATTCCCTTGGACTAGCTATTTCAGGACGCTTTCAGGCCTGGAATTGTAGTACGATTCTAGCCATGTGTAGTCCAAGGGAGATATGAAAATCTGGAGGTATGGGGAAAATCGACTTTGTTCTCTCTCTCAAGATTAGTCTTTTGTCTTTACTTGGAAGTGTTTATTTATGGATACGCCTCAAGATTCAGATAGTTATTTGGTAAAGCACTATGTCTAGTATATTAACTATCACATGAGGAAATATGTCACCTAATGTTAAACTATTTCTCTTCTGAAATTGAGCTCAGCCCATTTGCCATCAATACCCAAAGCTGAATTTTCTCCACAATAGCAGCTACCAAGTTGCCATGGCAATTATTAGAGTCCTGTAAGTTGACCTATACCTGGGGTGAGGAGTGACATCCTCCCCCTCTTTTTTAAATTTGAAATAATTTTAGACATACACAAAAGTTGCAAAAATAGTAGCGTTCTTGTATACGCTTCACCAAGTTTTACCAAACGTTAACATCTTCTGTGTTGTGATGGTTAATGTTATGTGTCAACTTGGCTAGGCCGTGATTTCCAGTATTGTGTAATTGTCCTTCATTTTGTGATCTGATGTAATTTTCCTCTTTCTGGTACTGTGTAATTATCCTCCATTTTATGTGTTGTAAATCCTAAACCTCTATATATTAATGAGGCAGGATTAGTGTGGGGTGTATCTTGAGTCACACCCTTACTACTAAAGTCATAGCCTTACACTAAATGAATAAACTCTTTTATAAGAATCAGCACAAAGCTGGTTCCTATGAGGTGGAGGCTAAAAATGTCTCAAATGTCCAACTTTTCCAAACTGCTGTACCACTCCATCATTTCTAACATAAACTACTCAACCTCCCCTCGGTACTCTCCCTCATGTCTTTGGTTTGGTAATTCGTGGCAATGTCTTACAGAACTCACTAACCGTACTTACAGTTAAGTGGTTTATTAGGGAAGTAACAGGTTACAATTCAAGACACAGTTCTTCAATCAGGACAGCCTCTTCTCAGCCATGCCTGCAAGCAGGACTCCCTCTGGACCTCAACTCCTCAGCCACTCAGCCCCTCGGCCTGGCTTCTGCCCTGCTTGGACAGTGTTATAAAGCTCTTTAGCTCTGCCATAGTGGTCAGAGGCACCCCCACTCCACCAGTAAGCCTCGGCCCAAAGGCACTCAACTCTCTCATTTCGTGAGTCAGCAAGTCTAGCTCCATCAAGTGCCTGGAGGCACCTCATTCTGCCAGCAAGTCTCCTGCCTGAAGGCGCTCAACTCTCTCACTCTGTTGGTCGACAAGCCCCACCGCAGCTGTTTTGTGCCAGTCTCCTGGCTCCTGCCATCTCACACCATTACTGCTCTTGCTACTGCTGCACTGCCATCTCTAACTGTCTTCCGCGTTGCAGCTCCTCCCTCTCTCTCTCCCGTGTCTCCCTTTAAGCCTAGCAGGATGACGAAACTGACCAATCCC
The DNA here is from genome assembly GCA_030035585.1 of Dugong dugon. NCBI lineage: Eukaryota > Metazoa > Chordata > Mammalia > Sirenia > Dugongidae > Dugong > Dugong dugon. Next base: position 45,939,901 of record CM057474.1, read on the forward strand.
CCTGTTAGGGTTCTATACACCTTATTTGCATTGTCCCATCCCACAAGAGTACCAGGCACATTATTTGCATTAGCAGCAAGCTGGCCAATCCCTTGATGGGCCAAAAGCATCTTATTTGTGTGGTCCCACCCAATCATTGTGTGGGAGTCAAAGACTATGGCTAGAAGAGTTGTATTAAGTACTTCACTGCATTGCACTTACTTCAGTCACACCCATTCTCAAGTCACACTTTTACTCCAGTCATTGCCTTACTCAAGTATCTGATATAAGACGAGTTTCCTTGAGGAAGTCTGGCAAATCTCACTCTTACTCTGGATCCTGCATCTGGCTAGTCATCATCTGACCTCCAGTTCTTGGACTTAAGCCAGCAGCCTGTTGTCTGACCTGCCAATTCTGGGATTCGCCAGCTTCTGCAGCCCTTGAGCTAGCTCTGCCATCTGATCTACTGATTTTGGGATTCACCAGCTTCCACAGCCCTGTGCACCAACAACCTATCATCTGAACTGCCAATAGTGGGTTCATCAGCCCCTGCAACCATGTGAGTCAGGAGAAGCCTCCAGCCTGACACCTGAACCACGGATGTGAGACTTGCCACCTCCACAACAGTGTGAGCTATTTCTATGAAATAAATCTCTCTACATATGTTTTTATATATATATATATACTCTTCACTGGTTTTGCTTCTCTAGAGAACCCAGCCTAAGACATATGTCTGTAGTATAATTATTGAAACCAGGAAATTGATACAATTTATTAGGTCCATGGGTGGTGCAAAAGGTTTATGCTTGTCTACTAACCTAAATGTTGGTAGTTCAAACTCACCCAGTGGAGCTGCGGAAGAATGGCCTGGTGATCTGCTTCCATAAATATTACAGCCAGGAAAACCCTATGGAGCAATTCTACTCTGTAACACATGGGGTTGCCATGAGTCAAAATTGACTTGGCAATGGTTTGAGTTTTTCTGTTTGTTTTATTAGCACTACTTGTACTAAGTACAACGCTATTAACTAATCTATAGCTCTCGTTAGCAGTTCCTTTGTTTACACACTAATGTGCTTTTTCTACCCAAGATCCAATTCAGGCTCCCCACATTGCATTTAGCTGTCAGGTCTCCTTAGCCTTCTACAGTCTGTGACAGTTCCTCCATCTTTCTTTATCTTTCCTGACCTTGACAGTTTTTAAGGATACCAGCCAGTTATTTTTGTAGAATGACCTTCAATTTAGGTTTGTTTGATGCTTATTAGATTATGCATATTTGAAATATTACCACAGAAGTGATATTGTATCCTTCTCAAATCCTCACATCAGGAGATACATAATATCGATGTTGAATTGCCACCTGTTTGCTATGACTTAGATATTTCTTTCTTAGTGCTTTATAGTCTGTATGTATTAATAAAGCAAATTTGTATTAATAAAGCAAATCTTTATTTAATAGAAAACAAAAGTAATGTTTACTTTGATCATTTGGTTATGGGGTGTCTACCAGTTTTCTGCGTTGGGAAGTTACTACATTTCCCTTTGTCATTAATTACTCAGAAGTCCTTGTTGTGTGCCATAGAGTTGGTTCCTACACATAGCAACCCTATAGGACAGAACAGAACTGCCCTATAGAGTTTCCTAGGCTGTAATCTTTATAGGAGCAGGTTGCCAGGTCTTTTCTCCCACAGAGCCGCTGGTGGGTTAGCAGCTGAGTACTTAACCATTGCACTACCAAGGCTCCTTCAAAAGACACTAGCTAGAGATACTAAAAATATATATATTTTTTAATCCACCATCAAACTGCAACAAAGCTATGTGTGAGACCGTGTGTCTAAATGACCCTTCTTCGAAGGGTGCCTAAACTAAGTTTTTAGCAATTCTGTTATTGGACTGACTTTGCCATGGGGTTGATTGTGCTTGCTGGTATAACTTTTTTTTTTAATTTTTGAAATTATTTTTATATTTATTTTGAATTGGCAATGCATACAAATGGTAAAACAAAACAAAACAAACAAAAAACTGTACAGTAAAAAGCAAACCTGCCACTTACCATCTCTTATAAACCCCTAGTCTTTATTTTTTTCTGCTGCTTCTGTATCAACCCAGAGATAGTCTACACATATACAAACATACATGTGTTATATATATATGGCTCTGTATGCATCCTTTTTATTTCTTTTTAAATGCAAATGAAGGTATGCTATACATATTGTTCTGCACCTTTTTTTTTTTTTTTAGCTAACAATATGTCATGGAAGTTATTCCTTACTTATTTATTAAGATTTATTGAGATTTTCTTCTTTTTAGTGTCTAAATAGTATTCTATTGTAATGATACAATGTTTTTTTTAATGAGTATCTTACTGAGGTTTACTTAAGGTTGTTTCTGATATTTTGCTGTATTAAACAGTGCTGCAATGAATATCTTGAATATACTCCTTTGTGCAGATGTATGGGAGTGGGATAAATTCCTAGAAGAGGAATTGCTAAGTTGATGGAAATGTGTATTTAAAATTGAAATATATATTGACAAATTGTCCTTTAAAAACGGCCTTTACTTACCAGCAATTTAGGAGTACTTATTTTTCTTTATATTCCCAAAATCCAGGAATTTTACAATTTAATAGATGAAACACAGTATCTCCTTGAAATTTTAATATGTATTTTTCTTATTATGAATGAAGCTGAGAATTTTCTCACATGTTGAAATTCATTTATATTTTCTTTTCCTCAAAATAATTTTTAAATGATCTTTAACTATTTTTTGTTTGTTCTTTTTCTTATTGATCCTTGGTCATATTTTGTTTTTTTCTTGTTGATTTGTAGGAGTATTTATATATTAAGGAAATTATCGACTTGACGTATGTTGCAATTTCTTTTTTCCAGCTTGTTGCATATCATGTGACATTATGCCTTATACTTTTTCTTTCTGTTTTTGGTTATGCAGAAATTTTTATTTGTTAAAACTTATGATTTTTTAATTTTATGAATTCTGAGTTTGGTTCATGAGTAAAAAGGCATTCTCCACTCCAAATCTAAAAAAAAAAAAAATTCCATTGTGGTTTGTTGAATTTATTTAGTTACTTGTTTGTATTTAAATATTAGAACCATCTGAAATTTTGTTTTGCTGTAAGAAGTAAGGCAGGAATTTAATTTAATTTTTCTCCAGAGGTGTCCCCTGTATCAATGCCATTAATTGATTAATCTTTCTTTCCCACACTGAATAAATAGGTGGCATCCCCTCAGCAGATTTCCAAAAGGCAAAAGAGTGCAAAGTAGTCAAACTGAAGTTGATTTAGTGATGTTGCCATTTATTCATGCATACTGAAAGTATTTTCAGCTTTTTGTAGAAAGCTTTCTCTTCTCTTCCAGGAATGGTCCACCCCCATCATGCTGGCAATTAACTAAATCATAATGCTCCTGAGAATGGAAATTACTTATGTAATCATGCAGTTGTTATTTACAGCTAAGCTGACACCCATGTCATGGTCTTCATACATACATGGATCAATTTCAAATGTACTCTAATTTATTGTTATCTTGAACTTTGGCTGTTTTTTTAATGTAAAGAAAATTAGGCAAATAAGATATCTATCTTCCCTTCAAACCATAACATAATCTATAACCAGTATGGTCTTTAACACAGTTAGGTGGTGCTTGTAAATATCTCTATCTTACCTTTCTCTCCCAGGCCACCAAAGCTTCTAAAATGGTTCCTAATGACCCTCCCCTTCCAGTATTCATTTCCTTGTGTACTCCCCTCCCTTCGTGTGTAGATTGGACCTAGTAACTTCTTTCTAACGAGTAGAATATGGCAGAATAAATGGGGTGTTATTTTTATGATTAAACTATAAGAGACTGAGACTTCTATCTTGCTGGCAGTCTCTTTCTCTTGCCTTCTTGGTCTGCTCACCTTGAGGAAGCCAGCTACCATGCTGGAGAAAACTATCTGGCAAAGAACTGAAGGCAGCTTCCAGCCAACAGCCTACAAGGAACTGAATTCTGCCAACAACCACAGCGAGAGCTTGGAAGTGGATCTTTCACCAGTTGAGCCTTGAGGTAACTACAGTTCTGCCAGTATTATGATTTCAGCCTTGTGAGAGACCCTGAAGCAGAGGACCCAGCTAAACCTTGCCCAGATTCCTGACCTACAGAAACTGTGAGGTAATGTTGTTTTAAGCCGCTAGGTTTTGGGGGTAATTTGTTATGCAGCAGTGGATAAGTAAGGCACCTAACAAGTAACTGTATAATAATATTAAATAACATTATCAATATTATTACCTGTAACTATTGCCGTCGAGTCGATTCTGACTCATAGCAACCCTATAGAACAGAGTAGAACTGCCCCATAGGGTTTTCAAGGCTGTGATCTCTACAGAAGCAGACTGCCACATCTCTCTCCCACAGAGCAGCTGGTGGGTTCAAACTGCTGACCTTTCGGTTAACAGCCAAGCGCTTAACCACTGCACCATCAGGGCTCCATTATCAATATCATTAATATAACATCACTAATTATGTTAAAATATTAAAAATAACATTAACAATAGCATAAAAGAACATAAATTAGTTATAATTTTATATTAATACTTAAAAGCTAACATTGGTAGAAGTTTCCATGTAGAAATCAATTTTAAGAAATTTGCATATGCTGTTTTATTTAATCTTCACCATAATCCATGAGAGAGTTACTGCTATTGTCTGCATTTTAAACATAAGGAAGCAGAAATATAGAGAAATACAAATTTGAATCCAAAGCCCTCACTCAGCGACTCTGCTATAAAATCACGTGGACAACAAAAACCGCCTAGACCTGCTAGAATCACTGGGTTTCTGTGTCTCTCTTTCCACAGCAGGATTCTGTTTCCATCATCAGCGCTGAGGTTTGACTTCACCTTGGCCTTGCCCTCTAGATGTTGTAATCTCACTCTAAGCTGCCTAAGGCCGGGACTTTATACATCACTGTATCACCAGGCACATGGTAATTATGAGATAACCATCTCTTAAATGCATGGATCAATACATGATTGCATATGCTAGCTTTGCCACAGAGGGAATTTGTGGTGCTGCTCTTATAGCTGATGAGACGGAGGGAGTGTGGGAGTTGGTGAAGCATTCGTTCTGCAAATATTAGGAGCAAGCTTGCCACCAGCACTGGGGAATTTACTCATCTATGCTTACTTACGATGATTTCATTGCATAGTTCTAACTCTAGGCTCTGCTATGACAGAAAGATACAGGAAGGTAATTTGTAATCTCATGTTTTCACTATGGAAGAAGATAAAGGCTGCAATTTCAGATCCTTTGAACTGAGATGCAGATAAAATATTTTTTCATCTAAATGGTGCTTCTCCTATCAAATTGCTGATGGGGTATAAACTGGAATATCCTTTAAGAAGGGAAATATGGCAAAATATATCAAATTCACAAATGCACAGACCCATTGATCTAGAAATTCCACTTCAAGTACAGTAATTTATTTTATAGACGTACTTACATGTGTGAAATGATATTTTTTTCTCTTTTTTTTTGTACTTTAGACAAAGGTTTACAGAGCAAACTAGCTTCTCATTAAACAATTAGTATACATATTGTTTTATGACATTGGTTGCCAACCCCACAACATGTCAACATTCTCCCCTTCTCAACCTTAGGTTCCCCATTACGATTACCAGCTATTCTGTCCCCTCCTGCCTTCTCGTCCTTGTCCTTGGGCTGGTGTGCCCATTTAGTCTCATTCTGTTTTATGGGCCTGTCTAATCTTTGGCTGAAGAGTGAACCTCAGGAGTGACTTCATTACTGAGCTAAAAGGGTGTCTGGGGGCCATACTCTCCAGTCTCTGGCAAATCAGTTTCTCCAGTCTCTGGCAGACCAGTAAGTCTGGTCTTTTTTTTTTTTTTTTTTTAGTTAGAATTTTGTTCTACATTTTTCTCGAGCTCTGTCTGGGACGCTTTATTGTGATCTCTGTCAGAGCAGTTGTTGGTGGTAGCCAGGCATCATCTAGTTGTGCTGGATTCAGTCTGGTGGAGGTGTTACCTAAAGTAGGTTCTGTTCAGTGGATCTTCCCCTCAATAAAGACATATCAAGGTGACGAGGGAGGAAGAATGTTTATTGCAAGCACCCAGGCAAGGAGCAAGGAGGTGTATACCTCAAATCAAGCTCTCCGAACAAAGGGAGGCAGAACATTTTATACCATCTTTCATAAATAAGTACTTACAAACCTTATGGACTACATAGGTTATCATGGCATGAAGGTTCAGTAAGACAAATTGCATCTTTTTTCTTTGACATGTAGGCTAATAAACTGGGTTTGACTGGTTTGAGCCACACCCAGCGCTTTGAGGACAATGGACAGGAAGGGCAGGTTCCACTTGGTCTGAGCTGCTCCCAGTTGAGCCACACCTACTGTTATCACTTAAGGCTCTGTTTGATAATGGCTAAGCAGCTTCTGGCTGCTTTGGCTATCAGAGGTTGTGGTAGTTGTGATCCATTAGTCCTTTGGACTAATCTTTCTCTTATGTCTTTAGTTTTCTTTATTCTCCCTTGCTCCAGATGGGATGAGACCAGTGGAGTAGCTTAGATGGCCGCTCATAAGCTTTTAAGACCCCAGATGCTACTCATCAAAGTTGAATGTAGAACATTGCCTTTATAAACTATGTTATGCCAATTGAGCTAGAAGTTCCCTGAGATCATGGTCCCCACGTCCCTCAGTCCAGTAACTTGGTCCCACAGGTAGTTTGGATGTGTCTATGGAGCTTCCATGACCTTGCCTTAGACAAGTTGTGCTAGCTTCCCCAGTACTGTGTACTGTCCTACCCTTCACCAAAGTTACTACTTATCTATTGTCTAGTTACTGTTTTTCCCTCACCACCACTCCCTTCCCTTGTAACCATCAAAGAGTGTTTCTTTCTGTGTGCAAATCTTTTCATGAGTTTTTATAGTAGTGGTCTCATACGATATTTGCCCTTTTGTAACTGACTGTCCAGATTCATCCATGTTGTGAGATGCTTCACAGATTCATCATTGTTCTTCTGTGTATGTACCATAGTTTGTTTACCCTTTCTTCTGTTGATGGGCACCTAGGTTGTTTCCATCCTTTTGCTATTGTGAACAATGCTGCAATGAACATGGGTGTGCATATGTCTATTTGTGTGACAGCTCTTATTTCTCTAGGCTATATTCCTAGGAGTGCAAATGATAATATTTTTAAGAGCAAAAGATTAGAAGCAACTTAATTGCCTATCAGTAAGAGGATGATTAAATAAATTATGTTATATCCTTCCTTACGGGGAAATATGATGTAGCTAAAACAAAACAAAATAACGTTTCCATATATTGTTGTTGTTGTTAGTTGCTATCCAGTTGATTGTGACTCATGGCGGCCCCATGTGAGCAGACTAGAATTGCTCCATAGGGTTTTCTAGGCTATGCTCTTTCAGAAGCAGATCCCTAGTCCTATCTTTTGAGGCGCCTCTGTGTGAGTTCAAACCGCCAACCTTTCAGCTAGTAGTCAAGTGCTTAACTGGTTTTGCCTCCCAGGGACTCCTTCCATATACTGAGTTGGAATAATTTACAAAATATATTGTTAAGTAAATCAAATTATGGAGAAGAGTAGGGTTTTTTTTTTTTTCTCACTGAATTAGTGACAATAAAAATAGGTTGTTTGTATAAGCATAATATGTGTGGGATGGTGTTAAAATATGTAGACAAGTTCTTTGACCACCTTCCCTTGAAAAGGTGCAACCTAATTCCTCTCCCCTTGAGTGTGGTAATGCATATACTTATGTGCCTATATAAACATAAAATATGTTTAGATTAAGTTGGAGAAACTGAAAACATTGAGTACCTCTCGGGAGGAGAACTTGTGTTGCTAGGGGTGGGATGGAAGGGTATACTTCTATAATATGTATACCCTCTGTGCCTCTTGGATTTTGAACCATGTGAATGATTACTATTTAAAAATAAAATAGGCAAAATAAACAAAATACTAACAAGTGCTAAGCTAGGAACTCTGTATTTAGTAAATAAAATAAAATGGCTTACCTCATTTTTAGATTTCCAGGCATACTTGTAAGTGGCTACAGGTATTTCTCTGTCTTAGTGACTGAATGCTACTAATTAAATTAGAATAGCAGGATGTTGACAGGGAGTCTGGGGAAAGAGAGATGTTTGCAAATACTGTATTCACTTGTTTTAAAATTCAAATAAAGAAGGAAGAGGGCCACCAAATGAGGAGGAAGGACTAGTGGGAACAATGACTAAGTGAAAGTCTTATCTTGCTAGTGGTGTCAGCCACTTAGGTGTAGGGCAGTAGACCACCAAGGGGGAGGATCCTAAGTCAGAGCTGCCGGCAAGTGTGACTCCCTGGCACATGATAGGCAGGACTTCAGGATGGGCTAGTCACCCTAATAGGTGACATGGGAGGCACCGATCTAGGGTGCTTTGGCCAAGTGCTCATGACGGTGTAGAGAACTGACAGGCAAAATGTAGAGGGAATGGTAAAAAGATGTATATGCTTCATTGGTGGTGGCAACAAGTTATTAAGTAACAAATTCTCTTACTGCTCTTTTCCAGGGTGGAGACACAGGATCCGTTTGCACTGCAAACTATGTTAGAATGCTGTTTATGCTAAGATGTAAGGTACATTATGGCAAAAATCACACCCAACTTCATGTGAGGATTTAAGGTTGTTGTAGTCCTAGAGGTACTTGTTTGTCCATTTGTAGTGTAAGAACAATGTGATCTTCTTCATGGGCTTGTTGGAAGGATTTAATGAAATAAAGTTAATTGAGTGCCAGAATCATCCTCCCTTCCTCTTCATACCCCTGACACTCCCAGCTTCTTACTTCTGAGGAGTCTTCTGCCACCCACATTATCAATTTTCCAGCATAGCACTTTCCATGCTTGGTCCTTTGAAGCATCCAACATTGGGAATCTTGGAATGTAAATCATACTCAGTTTAGGGAATTTGTGATGTATCATCCCAAGTCAGCCTGGGAAATGTTCATACAACTGACTCAAGGTTGTACAACTAGACAGCTTTTTGTTAAATCTCCACAGAGTACTCCTGAGCTCTTTTTAGAAAGAAAAATAAAATCCCAGGAATGGTAAAACTCATCATAAACATCTTTTACTGTTGTTGGCCTTACTTCAGTAATTTTCCAAACCTGTTGTTCAGTGGAATCCAGGTTTCACTAAGTCATTGTTTTGGTACAGTTAGTTAGTCAGCCAAAATCTGTATCTAGTCCCTCATTAAAGACTTGTAAAATAGGAACATGGATGAGAGAGTCATGATGGTTAAATTTTTTTGGACCCACAATTAAAAGTTTAGTGGCTATTCTGACATTGGAATTGGTAGATCTGTGTGGAGAGTTCACTTTGACTCTGTATATAGAAATCAGAAGCAAGATAGTTCAGTGGAGAAAGCAGGGGCTCTGGAGCCAGACCGCCTGGGTTTGAATCTTCACTATGATACTCACTAGCTGTGTGACCTTGTCTAAAATATTTAACCCCTGTGCCTCAGTTTTCCCATCTGTAAAATGAGGATAAGAATGCTATCTCCCTCATAGGTGTATAAGCACTGAATGGGTTAATATGTGTAAAGTGATGAGCACATAATAAGCAAGTGACCAGTGGTCATTATTATTTGGGGCAAGTTTAGCCATAGTTTTTTTAGGTGTAAGGATCCCTGGTGGTGCAGTGGTTAAGTGCTAGGCAGCTAACCAAAAGGTTGGTGGTTTGAACCCACCAGCCTCCCTATGGGAGAAAGATGTGGCAGTCGGCTTCCATAAAGATTTGCAGCATTGGAAACCCTATGGGGCAGTTCTACTGTCACTTAGTGTTGCTGTGAGTCGGAATCAACTCAATGGCAGAGAGTTTTTCAAACAAAAGAATCCCCTTTTCCTCTTGGCTCATGGGGCTGTTAGGATATGTGCTCAGAAGGATGTAGTTTCTTGGAAACTAAGGGGAGAGGTTCATGGAGAAGCTAATATGCAGAAACAGGGGGGTCTGAAAGACAGAGGGGGAGTGTGAGTGGACTCTGGTGACATTCAATCCCCCAGTTACAGATTTCTCTAAGGCCAGTGCAATTATCTGTCCCTTTAAAATTTGGCTTAGTAAATTCCCATTTCTGTTTATTTTAGTCCATACTGAGATTCAAGCACTTGCTTCCTGTAAATCCAGATGACTCGTGCAAATGCCATTGTTGATAACATTCAGTGTTGGAAAGAGCTCTCACACTCACTGTTGGTAGGGTACAAACAGACATAATGTTTTTTTAGATGGCAATCTGGCAGTGCCTTCAAAATTTTAAAACCAAAATTAAAAAAAGGAGAAATTCTACCAGACTGAGTCCAGTACAGCTAGACGGTGCCTGGCTACCACCACTGACTGCTCTGACCAGGATCACAACAGAGGGTCCTGGACAGAGCTGGATAAGGATGAAACAAAATTCTAACACACAGAAAAAGACCAGATTTGCTGGCCTGACAGATACTGGAGAAATCCTGAGAGCATGGCCCCTGGACACCCTTTTAACCCAGTGGTGAAGTGACTCCCGAGGTTCACCGTTCAGCCGGGGATTGGATAGCCCCATAAAACAAAATGGGACTAATGAAGCACAGCAGTCCAGGGACAAGGACTAGCAGGAAGGAGGGGACAGGAAAGCTGGTGATAGGGAACTCAAGGTTGAGAAAAGACAGTGTTGACACGTTGTGGGTTTGTTAACGATTGTCATAGGGCAATATGTGTACTAACTGTTTAATGAGAAACTATTTTGTTCTGTAAACCTTCAGCTAAAGTACAAAAAAAAAAAAAAGAATTATCTATGTAAGATCAAATTGACAACAGCAGCTCAAAAGGTTTGATGGGAAGCCTAGGAGGCAGTGAGTTGAAGATAATAGTGATGGAATAATTTGGAAAAGGATAGTGAGAATAGCAGCACAACTGGAAGAATGTAATCGATGTCACTGAATTGTACATGTAGAAATTTTTGAAACAGTGTGTCTTTGGTTATGTTATTTTCACCAAAAAAAAAAAAAGTCCTTCAATGTTGAGAAGGGAAAGTGTTGACACTTCATGGGGTTGTTAAAAAATGTCATAAAACAATATGTGTACTGACCAAAAAAAAAAAGGAGAAAACATTTTGACCCAGAAATTTCACTTTTAGGAATCTCTGCTATAGGAATATTAACAGATCTCACAAAAGATATTCATACAATGTTCATTAAAACATTTTTGTGCTAGGCAAAAATTGGTGACAATATAACTGCCGATCAACAGGGAAATGTTGAAAATAAGTTATGGCCCATTCACCATGAAACACTCTGTAGATACAGAAATAATTAGTAGTCTATTATGGAAAGATGCTCATGATATATTACTGGGAAAAAAATCAAATTATAAAAGTATAATCCCATTTTTGTAAAAACAAACAACACAAAACAAAAAAGTATATACATATTGTATATAGGAGTCAGTCCCTGGGAGGTGCAAACAGTTAAGTGTTCAACCACTAGCCGAAAGTTTGCTGGTTTCAACCCACCCAGAGTCACCTTGGAAGACAGGCCTGGCAATTTGTTTTCAAAAGGTCATAGCATTGAAAGCCCTATGGAGCAGTTCAACTCTTCACGCATGGGGTTGCCAAGAGTCAAAATCAATTCTAGGGCAATTAGTAACAACAATATTGTATGTATTTTATACATGCATAAAAAGAGATCTGTAAGGGTACACACAAAATAGTGATTGGGTATGAGGAAAGGGAAGCTGAGGGCTTCAACTTTTTACTTCATCAACTTCTGCATTGTTTGCTTGTTCTCAATTTGTATAGCTTATTCATTTTTTAAAAGCATTTTAAAAGAAGATTGCCCTTTCTATCACTCTACTTTGTCTCCCCAGAAGAGAAAATCCTTAGGAAGGCTTGTTGCTGTGTGTCATGGAGTTGATTCCAACTCACAGAGACCCTGCAGGGTTTCCAAGGCTGTAAATCTTTACGAAAGGCAGACTGCCACATCTTTGTCCTGCAGTGGCTGCTGGGTTCGAACTGCCAACCTTACGGTTAGTAGCCAAGTATTTTAACCACTGTGCCACCCACCCATGGCCATGGAGTTGATTGTGATTCATAGCGACCCTATAGGACAAAGTAGAACTGTCCCATAGGGCTTCCAAGGAGTGGCTGGTGGATTCAAACTGCCAATCTTTTGGTTAGCAGCCAAGCTCTTAACCACTGTGCCACCAGTGAACGCAAATCTAGTATTTTTAAATTTTGAGAGGAGCAAACACAATTTGAAGTTAGAATGACATTTGAAATGTATACATTAAACAAGATGCATAAAAATTAAATATGCCTTAATTATAGCATAATGATCAATACTTTAAGTCAAAAAGTTTTTTTTTTAAGTCTCTTTTCTCCAGTGGTTAAGTGCTTGGCTGCTAACCGAAACGTTGGCAGTTCAAAGCCACCAGCCACTTCACAGGAGAAACTTGTAGCATTCTGCTTCCCTAAAAATTGCAGCCTCGGAAACCCTATGGGGCAGTTCTGCTCTGTCCTATGTGGTCAGGTATGAGTTGGAATCGAATCGATGGCAACAGACTTGGTTTTTTCTCCAAATAAAGTTAATTCCTAGTAAAATGATTTTTGTGTTAACGTTAACATAAAGCAAATGCCCATGATACATTTACTTGCCTTACATTTTGAGATCTCCCTGCATGGATGAGTGGTGTATGGTGAAATTTCTGAACAAGAATGAGAGATGGGCAAATCCTGGTAGAGCAAGGAAGTGCATGGTAACTTTTTATCTTCCCAACCTACCGGCAGATCCTAGTCCGCCAGGGCCAATAATCTGGTCACTGGCAGGCTGAATCAAACCAACACACCATACTTTGGCCCACACCCTCCCCCTCTTCGCTCTCAGGCAATGTGAATACTTTAGGTAGGATATGCTCTCCCCAGTTAAACTGAGCTCCCACTTTCTTGTTTTTTTATAACTGGCCACTTTACACCTTACCCTGTTTGCTCCTCAGGCTCCTGAAGTCCTGTGAATTTTGTGACTCTTAACTAAGCGTTAAAACAACCTACAAAATAACAGATACCAGTGGAGAAGCTACGGAGAAGCTACGGTAGCAATTAATTTCTTTCTTTCTCTCTCTCTTTCTTTCTCTTTATTGTACTTCAGGTGAAGGTATACAGAACAAAAAGTTTCTCATGAAACAGTAGTACACATATTGTTTTATGACATTGGTTAACAACCCCACAACATGTCAACCCACTCCCTTCTCAACCTTTTTTTTTTTTTTGGTGAAAATATACATAGCCAAAGACACACCATGTCAAAAATTTCTACATGCACAGTTCAGTGACATCAACTACGCTCTTCCAATTCTGCTGCTATTCTCACTTTGGATGAAGGTTTACAGAACAAAATAGTTTCTCATTAAACAGTTAGTACACATGTTGCCCTATGACAATGGTTAACTACCTCACAACACATCAACACTATCCTTACTCAACCTTGGGTTCCCTACCACCAGATTTCCTGTTCCCTTCTGCCTTCTAGTCCCTGTCCCCGGACGGCTGTGACTCGTTAGTCCCATTTGGTTTTATGGGGCTATCCACTCCCCGGCTGAACGGTGAACCTCGGAAGTGACCTCACGACTGAGCTAAAAGGGTGTCTGGGGGCCCTACTCTTGGGATTTCTCCAGTCTCTGTCATGCCAGTAAATCTGGTCTTTTTTTTGTGAGTTAGAATTTTGTTCTACATCCTTCTCCAGCTCTGTCCAGAAACCTCTGCTGTGATCCCGGGCAGAGCAGTCAGTCTGGTGGAGGCCTTGGTAGCTGTGGTCCATTAGTCCTTTGGACTAATCTTTTCCTTGTATCCTGTTCTCTTTACACTCCCTTGCTCCCGAAGGGATGAGACCAGTGGAGTATCTTAGACGGCTGCTCACAGGCTTTTAAGACCCCAGACACTACTAACCAAGGTAGAATGTAGAACTTTGCCTTCATAAGCTGTGTTATGCCAATTGAACTAGATGTTCCCAGAGACCATGGGCCCCACAGCCCTCTGCCCAGCAATTCAGTCCCTCAGGGAGTTTGGATGTGTCTATGGAGCTTCCATGACCTTTCCTTGTACAAGTTGTGCTGTTTTCCCCAGTACTGTGTACTGTCTTACCCTTCACCAAAGATACCACTTATCTACTGCCTATTTAGTATTTCCCCCCCACCCCTCCCTTCCCTGGTAACCAACAAAGATTGTTACTTTTTGTGTGTGAACTTTTTCATTGGTTTTTACAATACCGGTCTCATACAATATTTGTCCTTTTGTGATTGACTTATTTCACTCAGCGTAATGTCCTCCAGTTTCATCCATGTTATGAGATGGTTCACAGATTCATCATTGTTCTTTCTCATTGCATAGTACTCCATTGTGTGTATATACAATAGTTTGTTTATCCATTCATCTGTTGATGGGCATATAGGTTGTTTCCATCTTTTTGCTATTGTGAACAATGCTGCCATGAACATAGGTGTGCATATGTCCTATTTCTCTAGGATATATTCCTAGGAGTGGGATTGCTGGATCTTATGGAATGTTCATTTCTAGCTTTCTAAGGAAGTGCCATATCATTTTCGAAAATGGTTGTATCATTTTGCATTCCCACCAGCAGTGCATAAGAGTTCCCATCTCCCCGCAGCCCCTATAACATTTGCTATTTCCAGTGTTTTTGATTCGTGCCAGTAATGCCAGGGTGAGATGGTATCTCATTGTGGTTTTAATTTGCATTCCTCTAATGGCTAGTGATTGCGAGCATTTCCTCATGTTTCTGTTGGCTGCTTTGGTGAAGTGTCCATTTGTTTGCCCATTTTTTAATAGGATTATTTGCCTTTTTGTTGTAGAGGTGTTGGATTTTCTTGTAGATTATGGAGATTAGACTTTTGTCTGACTTGTTCTGTCCAAAATTTTTTTCCCAGTCTGTAGGTTCCCTTTTTACTATTCTGGTGAGGTCTTTGGAAGAGCATAGGTGTTTGATTTTTTTAAGATCCCAGTTATCTAGCTTATCTTCTGGGGTTTGTGTGTTGATGGTTATGGTTTGTATCCTGTTAATGCCGTGTATTAAGGCCTGTAGCATTGGTCCTATTTTCTCTTCTATGAACTTTATAGTTTTTATCTTTATATTTAGGTCTTTGATCCTTTTTAATTAGTTTTTTTATATGGTATGAGGTATGGGTCTTGTTTCATTTTTTTGCAGATGGATATACAATTATCCCAGCACCATTTGTTAAAAAGACTGTCTTTTCCCCATTTGATAGACTTTGGGCCATTGTCGAAGATCAGGTGACTGTAGGTAGATGGATTTATATCTGGGTTCTCAATTCTGTTCCATTGGTCAATGTATCTGTCATTGTACCAGTAGCAGGCTGTTTTGACTATTGGAGCTGTATAGTAGGTTCTGAGGTCAGGTAGTGTGAGTCCTCCAACTTCATTCTTCTTCTTCAGTAGTGCTTTATTTATTCAAGGCTTCTTCCCTTTCCATATAAAGTTAATGATTAGTTTTTCCATCTCTTTGAAGAATGTTGTTGGCATTTGAATCGGGATTGCCTTGTATTTGTAAAGTTCTTTGGGTAGAATTGTCATTTTCAGTGTTGCATCTACCTATCCATGAGCATTGTATGTTTTTCCATTTATGTAGATCCCTTTGGGATTCTTGCAGTAGTGTTTTGTAGTTTTCTTTGCATAGGTCTTTTACATCCCTGGTTAGATTTATTCCTAAGTATTTTATTTTTTTAGGGGCTATTATAAATGGTATTGTTTTCCAGATTTCCTTTTCATCGTTCTCCTTATTGGTGTATAGGAATCCAACTGATTTTTGTATGTTTATCTTGTATCCTACTATTCTGCTAAATCTTTCTATTAGTTCCAGTAGATTTCTCATGGAGTCTTTAGGGTTTTCTAGGTATAGTATCATATCATCTGCAAACAGGGACAGTTTAACTTCCTCACTACCGATTTGGATACCCTTTATTTCTTTTTCTTGCCTTATTTCTCTAGCTAGAACTTCCAGCACAATGTTAAATAGGAGTGGTGATGAAGGGCATCCTTGTTTTGTTCTTGTTCTTGAGGGGTATGTTTTCAGCCTCTCTCCAATAAGAATGATGTTGGCCATTGGTTTTTCATAGATGGCCTTTATTATGTTGAGAAATTTCCCTTCTATACCTATTTTATTGAGAGTTTTTAACAGGAATGGGTGTTGGGCTTTGTTGAACACCTTTTCTGCATCAACTGAGATGATCATGTGATTCTTCTCTTTCCTTTTATTTATGTGGTGGATTACGTTGATTGATTTTCTAATGTTGAACCATCCTTGCATACCTGGTATGAATCCTACATGGTCATGGTGTATTATTTTCTTGATATGATGCTGAACTTTATTGGCTAGAATTTTTTGAGAATTTTTGCAACTATATTCTTGAGAGATATTGGTCTGTAATTTTCTTTTTTTGTGGCGTCTTTGCCTGGCTATGGTATCAGCGTTATGCTGGCTTCATAGAATGAATTGGGAAGTGTTGCTTCCTTTTCTATGCTCTGAAATAGCTTGAGTAGTACTGGTACAAGCTCTTCTGTCAATGTTTGGTAGAATTCTCCAGTGAAGCCATCTGGGCCAGGGCTTTTTTTTGTTGGGAGTTTTTTTATTACCTTTTCAATCTCTTTTATTGTTATGGGTCTGTTCAGATTTTCAACTTCAGTTTTTTGTAGTTTAGGTAGGTAGTGTGTTTCTAGAAATGTATCCATTTCCTCTAGGTTTTCAAATTTGTTGGAGTACATTTTTCATAATAGTCTGTATGATCCTTTTTATTTCAGTTGGGTCTGTTGTAATGTCACCTATTTTGTTTCTTATTTGGGTTATTTGCATCCTCTCCTGTTTTTCTTTTGTCATTCTGGCCAGTGGTTTATCGATTTTGTTGATTCTTTCAAAGATCCAACTTTTCGTTTTGTTGATTTGATTGTTTTTCTGTTCTCTATTTCATTTATTTCTGCTCTGATCTTTATTATTTCCTTTATTCCAGTGGCTGTGGGCTTTTTTTGGCTGTTCTCTTTCTATTTGTTTGAGTTGTGTGGTTAATGTTTTGATTTTGTCCCTTTCTTCTTTTTTGATGTGTGCATCTATTGCTATAAATTGTCCACTGAGGACTGCTTTTGGTGTGTCCCAAAGATTTTGATATGATGTGTTTTCATTCTCATATGATTCTAGGGATTTTTGATTCCATCTCTGATTTCTTCTATTACCCAGTGATGTTTAAGCAGGATATTATTCAGTTTCCATGTGATTGATTTGTTTTCCTTGCTCTTTCTGTTGTTCATTTCTACCTTGATGGCATTGTGGTCAGAGAAGATACTTTGAATTAACTCAGCATTTTGGATCTCGTTGAGGATTGCTCTGTGGCCTAAAATGTGGTCTATTCTGGAGAACGTTCCATGTGCATTGGAAAAGAATGTGTATTTTGCAGCTGTTGGATGGACTGTTCTATATATGTCTATGAGGTCAAGTTGGCTGATTGTGCCCTTTAGGTCTTATGTATCTTTGTTAATTTTCTTTTTAGCTGTTCTGTCCTTTACTGAGAGTAGTGTGTTGAAGTCTCCTACTATTAGTGTGGAAGTTTTGATTTCTCTTTTCAGTGTTGTTAGAGTTTGTTTTATGTATTTTGGAGCCCTGTCATTGTGTGTGTAGATGTTTATTATGGTTATGTCTTCACGATGGATCATCCCCTTAATCGTGATTTAGTGTCCTTCTTTGTCTTGTATGGTGGATTTTGTTTTAAAGTATATTTTATCTGAGATTAGTGTTGCCACTCCTGCTCTTTTTTGGTAGTTGTTAGCTTGATACACTTTTTTGCAACCTTTGACTTTTAATAAATTCACGACTTTGTTTCTAAGGTGTGTCTCTTGTAGACAGCATATTGATGGATCCTTTGTTTTTTATCCATTCTGTCACTCTCCGTCTCTTTATGGGTGCATTGAGTTCATTTACATTCAGTGTAATTATTGATAGATGTGAGTTTGTTGCTGTCATTTTGTAGTGCTTTTTTTCATGGTGCTGAAGTTTTCTTTGTTCTTCTTACTCTCCTGTGCTGAGTTACTTTTGTTTGTGAATTTGTTTTTTCATTTGTTTTGTTTTTGCAGGTTTTGTTTTTGCTGAGACTTTAGGTTTTTCCTCTTTATTTTTATGAGTATGTTTATTAACTTTCTTTTTGGTTAACATGAAATTTACCTTTATCTTTCTAAGTTTGAAGCAGTCTATTATTACCTGGTATTCTTTGTTTTTGGTTTTAGTGAGTGTGATTGTGATATGCCTTGGTGATTTTCTTTTGGGGTCTATCCTGTATGGTGTTCATTGACCTTCTTGTATGGTCAGCTTTTCATCTTTCAGGATACTGGGCAGTTTTCTGTCAGCAATTCTTCAATGATCCTCTCTGTGTCTTCTGTTTTCTCCCTCTATTCTGGAACTCCAATCACACGAAAATTTTTGCTTTTGATTGTATCCCATATAACTCTCAGTGTCTCTTCAGTTTCTTTGTTCTTTTTTCTGAGTTTTCCTCAAACAGAATTGTACCCGAGTGTTTGTCTTCAGTTCCACTGATCCTGTCTTCCACTGTTTCAAATCTGTTCCTCAGCCCTTCTATGACTCCGCCCATTTCTGAAATCTTGTTGTTTATCTTTTGGATTTCTAATTGTTGTTTTTATATAATTTCTAGTTGTGAAATTATTTTGGCATTTCATTCCTGCATTATTTCCTGAATTCTTCCTATTTTTTGTCTGTATTTTCCATAAATTTGTCTATTTTTTCCTCATTTTTGTCTGCTTGTTGCTTCAACTCTTGTATATTTCTGAATATTAGAGATTTGAATTCCCTATTAGGTAGTTCTAGTGCCACCTTCCACTGGAAAGTCATCTGGTGTTTTCTTTTGGATGCCTACCAGAGCCATCCTGTCCTGTTTTTGTAAATGTTTTGATATTGTCTGCTGTTTTCCAGGCATTCAGTAGTTGTTTTTCTCATTTGTTGATTGTAGATTTATTTGTTTTATCCTTTTTTTTAATTTAATTTGGGTATGTCTGAGCAGGCGGGCTGTGAGCTCTTTGTTGTTTGTTCATCTGCGGGCATACTTTTTGCCTCCTTCTCCAATTGGCAGGGTCAATCTCTCAGATATGCTACAACAGGGCAGGTCTAGCTGAAGAGGAGTTCCTGGGATGGGTTGTTTGTGGCACTTACTATAGCCACCAGGGCAGGTTGGTAATCAGTGCAGGGCAGGTTCCAGTAGGCCATGCCTGTGCTGCTTGGTGGTGTGATGTTAAGCTAATGGTGCAGGTAGGCAGGATGCAGGGGGGAGATTGTTATGTGTGAAGCTAAGATGGATATGGGGAGAGGATAGAGGAACAGGAGCCAAAAACATACAAACAAACAAAAAGAAGTGCAGGGGGAGTTTGCTGTTGGAGTGGAGAGATGAGAGACTTATGAAATGGAGAAAAACAAAAAGGGGAAGAAGAAGAAAAGAAAAGAATGAATAAATAAAAATCAGAAAGGAAAAAGAACAGCAAATCTCCCAGGGATCCCACCGGTGCAGCTATGAGGTGTGGGGAAGTTGTTCTCAGGTATTGCAGTACAGCCTGGCTAGAATGCATAGAGGTATTCAGCACCAGGTATTCAGGGAACAGAAAGAGAAGGAAGGTATAGAGAGATGAGAAACTGAGTAATGAAGAAAGACAAAAAGGGAAAAGAAAACAAAACAAATTTAAAAAAAAAGGAACAAGAAAAGTCCAGAAAAAAAAAGGAAAAAGAAAAAAAAAACATGAAAAAAGAAATCCCTCTGGGCGTCTGCTCAAGATGAGGGGATAAGCTTCAAGCTGCGCAGCACCACCCAGCCAGAACGGACTCCCAACTCAGGAAAAGGAAAAGAAAACACACAAACAATTCAAAACAAACAAATGAACAAAAGCCCCAGGATCCCACCAGTGCAGCAGCCCAGACCAGGAAGCCGATCCACACCCGAACAGAGTTCCACAACCCCTCAGGAAGAAGCAAAGACGGTGCACGGAGCCAGGTATTTGAGCAAAAGGAGGGGGAGTTGGTGAAAGGTAAGGAAGAAATCAAAAGAACCGGAAAAAAAGCAACACCAGCAGCTAACAAATGGCACTCAGTGAGCCCGCCAGTGTGGGCAGGTGTAATCCAAGCAGCTGGTGTATAGTAGCAATTTTTTTCATGGCTAGTCATAAGAACAAGTAAACACAATGACCTTGGGTCTTATTCAAATGCATAGTCCCTTTGAAATAGATTTAACAGTCTTGGAGGAGGTTATAAAGCAGCCTGTGGATTCACCTTTCTACCCATTCACTTTCCCTGTTCATGTACTGCAATTTTAAAGTTAGTACTAAAGAGCCTTAGGAGCCCTGGTGGCATAGTGGTTAAGAGCTTGGCTGCTCACCAAAAGCTTGGCAGTTCTACTCCACCAGCCACTCCTTGAAAACCCTGTGGGGCAGTTCTACTCTGTCCTATAGATTCTCGACTCTTGAGTCAAAATTGACTCTATGGCAATGTGTTTGGTTTTTTAAGGGGACTTGATGAAACAACAGTTAACTACTTGGCTCCTAAAGAAAAGGTTGGTAGTTAGAACCCATCCAGCTGATCCTTGTGAGAAAGGCCTGGAGATTTGCTTCTGTAAAGATTACAGCCTAGAAAATCCTATGGGGCAGTTCTACTCTATCACATGAGGTTGCTATGTGTAAAAAATTGATTCCATGGCACCTAACAACACCAACACTTTTCTAACTAGAACACTATGCTACAACAACAAAAAGAATTTTTTAATAATATTTTATTGTGTTTTCAGTGAAGGTTTACACAGCAGTTTAGATTCCCATTCAACAATTTCTATATAAATTGTTCAGTGTCATTGGTTATAGCCTTCATGATGGATGAGCATTCTCATTAGCTCTGTTCTGGTTGTTCTCTTTCCATTAATCTAGTTTCCATACCCCCTTATGTTCTCATCTTTGTATTAAAGTAATTGTTGACCGTTTGGTCTCATGTAGATGATTTTTTAAAGGAGCATTGTACGCAAGGGTAATATTCTCTATTTTGTGAGCCTATCTGTTATTTGGAGCCCTGGTGGCACAGTGGTTAAGCGTTCGGCTGCTAACCAAAAATGTCAGCAGTTCGAATCCACCAGCTGCTCCTTGGAAACCCTATGGGGCAGTTCTACTCCATCCTATAGAGTCTCTATGAGTCAGAATTGACTGTATGGCAATGGTTTTTTTTTTTTTTTTTTTTTTTGGTCTATCTGTTCATTAGCTAAAAGTTTACCTCAGGAGCTAGTTTCACTTCAAAGTTTAAAAAGTACCTCAGGGCAATAGTCTCAGGAAGTCCTCCAGTCTCAACTGGTCCAGTAAGTCTGTTTTTTTTTTCCTTTGGAATTTGAGGTTCTGTTCCACATTTTTCTCCCATTTTATCAAAGTCCATCTATTTGTGGCACTGATCAGAATGGTCAGTAGTGGTAGCTGGGCACCATCTAGTTCTGGTTAGAACAAAATATTAATTTTATCAGATAAATAACTCTTTCTTAGGAATCACTAGCTTATTTTTGTAAGTATTATTTTCAAGTCAGTGTGGCCCACTAGACAGTGAAATTCTTGAGGACAGAGTCCCAGTCATACCTAGTCCAAAGCCAGGCATTGAGAAAAGTCCAAAACCCTAGTACATGACTGAATGAAGAAAGTGTCTGGTTAATTCTACAATCAAACCATGAAAACAAACAAATAAACAAACAAAAAATGCCAGTGACTGGCCCATGATTTAAACTATATATTTTTGTTTAAAATCTGCAGTTGATTGAAATTGCTAGAATGTAAACTGGACAAACACAGGGATTTTCATCTGTTTGGTCTGCTGGTGGATCCCAAGCGCCTGAGAGTCAAAACTATCTTCCGCCTGTGCCTTTCCCTGTCTACGCATACACACAGTTTACTGGCTATGTTAATACAACCTTATTATTCCATTGACTTCGTTAGCATAACTTCCTCATTCCAAGAGATTCTTGCCCAGGCATATAACTTGATTGTTTATTACATTAACTTCCAGAGAGACCTCTTCAATAGGAAGTATAGACAGTTAATCTCTGAAGATTCTTTGAAGCCCTTGCCTCAAAAATTCTCACCTTGTTGTTTCCACTGATCCTAAACTGTTATATCATGGTCTTTACTGTTGCTGTTGAGTTGATTCCAACTCATAGTGACCTTAAAGGACAGAGTAGAACTGCACCATAGGGTTTCCAAGCTGTAAATCTTAACATAAGCTGACTGCCACATTTTTCTCCCATGGAGCAGCTGGTGGGTTCAAACCTCTGACCTTTAGGTTAGCAGCTGAGTACTTAACCACTGCTCCACCAGAGCTCCTTAACATGATCTTTAGCCAACCTTAATTAAGCCTCCCCTTCACCATTAAAAATCCCAACTTCGACTTTGCAATAAATCCCCACCTTGCTTCCCTCTTCAGAGACGCTATCAAAGCTTGGTAAAGCTGGTGATGTCCCTTACGTAAGGACAAGTAGAAATGGAATATAAAGGGGTAAATTCTCCAGGTGAAAAGAGGGGAGGGAGCTCCCCTCCTACATTGCTTTCTTTAGAACTCATTTAGATAACTTCTAAATTGTTTGTCTTTCTAAAAAGTATGTAAATGTAACTTCAGGTAAGTCTCCTCTACCTTCCTGTTTTTTTCCTGGAAGTAGATTAGCATGAACTCAGGTTGAAAGGGGCTGCATGGGAATTTCACACTTATTGTCATCTGTGTAGGTCTAGCGTCATGGGTATTGTGGTATTGTTAATGAATAGCTTGCATAGTTCACTTCTGCATGCTCCTATGATTCTGATTTATTTTCCTTCTCTCTTCCCTCTTGTTTTCCCATGATTTTATAAAAGTTTAAAAATTAACCTAAGTTTCTCTTTGGGAGGTAGAACAACAAGTGATAAAATCTGGGGGTGAGATGACTGAACAAAGGACCATCTTATGACTGAAAGCAGGATGGTGTCAGAGGATCTTCAAGAATACCCACAGAAGGTCAACATGTCTGGAATGAGGTCATTGTGCCCATCTCAAAGGGGACCTAACATTCCACAGATTCTTCGGACCCTGACCATGTCCTGATAAAATCCTCTGATGGGCCTCCAGACGGGGAGGCAGATTTTGGAGGAGCTCATTCCCCTCTGTCTCCTGTATATTGATACACAATAAAACACTCTTGCTGCTCACCTAACCCCATCTCAGTATTGGCTTTTGTGGCAGGTGACTCAAACCTGTGTTTTTCCGTAACAAGGTGGCCCAGCCCTAATGCCAGGCTAGAAAGATTAGAAAATTAACAATTATCTTTAAAATATGAATGTACTGATTGTACCCCCTTACCTATATATTTGTGAAGATTTCTATGTCTTTATAATCTCTTGATCGGATTGCCTGGGTGATGCATCACATTCTGGTTTAATGCTTATTCCGTAATAAAACTTTCTTTCTCTTCTATTTTTGTGGAGAGGTTTTCTGGGTTGGGGTTAGATTTCGTTTTTAGTAACTTTAACCCCAACACTTAATGATAAACTCAGTAAACTCAGCCTGGTCTTATCAACAGGTTGCATTGGTGATATTTGGGGAGCCAACATTCAAAATACCTAGAACAGCACCAGATACCAAGGAGGCACTCAATGAATATTTGTTGAATGAACCAGTGGATGCTATATAATCACACTTTAAGGGATTTTAAAAGGCCTATTAAACCTAAATCAGAATGGAGTCAGCTCATATAAATCTCCACTACATGCATGACAAAATGTGGGAGCAGTAGCATGTTCATTATAAGCATTAACGTGTTACTGGATGATGCCTTATCTAGAGTTGCCATATTACCATTTTCTTCTTGATCTTAAATAACCTTTTTAGTGTTTCAGCCAGAGCATACAAGTCAATGGTGCAACCAAGATCCGTAGGTAAGCTTTTTCTGACCCACCCTTCTTTAAAAATGGCTAAGGTGACAGAGATCCTAATTTACACATCAGTGGAAAATGTCTGTTGATTTACTTCAGAGTTCCGCAGGACACATTTTGATTCCCTTTACTGCTCTTTTCCGGGAAAAGCAAGTTTTCCTGGAGAAATTTCTAAACACAAATAATGTTACCACCGAGGGCATGGGGCCCTCCAGACTCAATGGGTCCTTGTGTTTCTCTTGTAGGAATATACAGTGGAGAAAATTTTTGGGTTCAGCTCTAACAGATTTATTTTATTTGTGGCAAGTAAAAGGAGTCAGTAGGGACTCATGCCTCTCCAAAAGACTGATTCAAAGGGGGAAACAAGGCTAGGGCTTATATGGGTTCAGTGGAGATAATAGAGCAATGAATATTCAGCAGGTTTCTTTGAAGGGGTGAGTACTTCTCAGAATGGCGGTGCATACTAATTAGGTTGCACAGGCATCTAGAATGCAAGACGGAATCCACTGATATTCAAGATGGAGTCCCCTAAGCAGCCCTTGGTATCACTTATAATGGGATATGACGCAGGCACACTGAACTTATGCACTACTTCTCCCCCTTCAGTGAGCTAAAACAGCAGTCACACTTTGTTCTTCTGTGCATGTGGAGCCTATAAGAAGGGAGAAGGGACTAGAAAAACTCTAAGGAGGAAGTAATAATTCCTGGGTTCTTTTAACCTTATTTTATGTTGACAGGGTATGGTTCCTGTTCACCCAACTTCCAGGCAGTAATCTTTTAACAGCTCTTTTTATTCTGCCAGCAGAGTTAACCCTATCTGTCTCAATAAGGCCTTTCTTGTTTTATCTTTAAGGCACTCAGATGACAGTGAGAAGCCATCTTATCTGATTGTACACAGCAGTTGCTCTCAATTGTAATTCAACCCATGGCTGCATGCAACCAGCCAGTAGAACTCCCCCAACTGAATGCATTATTTAGTAGAGGAGAAAGAAAATGAGGCTAAAGTCATTTTATAACGAAGAATTTAAATACAAGAAAGTTTCACTGCCCATTCAATTGAAATATCGAATAAGCAGTATTAAGTATTTCAGAAAGGCTAAGTTTATGTGCTAAATTAGAACTGTAGTATTAACCCAAAGCTTGAGAAATGCCCAGCTGTTCTTCCCTTTTGGTTTTCTAACTTCAGGTCTTTGGCCCTTGTGGACTTGTTTTAATTTTCTTCAGCTTCTACTTGAACTTGAATATGAGCAATTGATGGTCTGTTCTGCAGTCAGCCCCTGACCTTGTTCTGACAGTTGATATTGAGCTTTTCCATTGTCTCTTTCCACAGATGCAGTCGATCTGATTTTTGTGTATTACATCTGGTGAAGTCCACGTGTATAGTCTTCATTCACGTTGTTAAAAAAAAGTATTTCTGATGAATAAGTCATTGGTCTTGCAAAATTCTATCATGCGATCTCCGGTGTCCTTTCTATCACCAATGTTACCCGAATAGGGTCTGTGCCCTGGAGCAGTCGAGCCAATGAAACATACTCCAACTCAGAAAGAGAAAGAAAGTTTTAATTTAGGAAGTGTACACCACCAGGGATCCTACAGCGACACAGGTTGTCCTTAGCAAGTCCCAAAAGGCATTTTTACATCAGAGCTTATATATGATTTTTACAAAGGTTAGAAGTGTTGTTATTCACTCTACCATAATTACAACACAAGAGACTGTTTATCATACTAAAGAGATAGGGAACCGAACATTTCTTTATCAGGTTAAAGATATATGTCTCTGACAACTGGGCTGTACCTTTCCTGTGGGAGATCCTAAGTCATAAAACAGAGTCATTAACAAAGGTATGCACAAAACAAAGATGTTAACATAGGTATGTGAAAAGGGAGAAAGCAAAGAAAAAAGAAAAAAAAACTTATAGGTTCATTATGGCATTAGATATGTCAAGTCCTCAGTTGCCCATTCTGAAAGGGAGAAAACATGCTGGGGAGTATTAGGGTCACACCAAGACCACATTTTCCAACTACCAATTCTTCTTCTTCGTTTCCAGTTTTTGCATTCCAATTGCCAGTAATTATCCATGCATCTTGATTACATGTTTGATAAATTTCAGACTTCATAAGAAATCAAACAATGTATTGTATTGGACAAATCTGCTGCAAAAGACCCCTTAAAGTGTTAAAAAACAAAGATGTCATTTTGAGAACCAAGGTGCACCTAGCCTAAACGATTGTATTTTCAGTCACCTCATATGCATGCCAAAACTGGACAATGAATAAGGAATACCGAAGAAGAATTGATGCCTTTGAATTATGGTGTTGACAAAGAATATTAAATATACCATGGACTGCCAGAAGAACAAACAAATCTGTCTTGGAAGAAGTACAGCAAGAATGCTCCTTGGAATGCAGGGACAGCGAGACTTCATCTCATGTACTTTGGACATGTTATCAGGAGGGATCAGTCCCTGGTGAAAGACATCATGCTTGGAAAAGTAGAGCGTCAGTGAAAAAGAGGAAGACCCTCGAGGAGATGAATTGACACAGTGTCTGCAACAATAGACTCAAACGTAGCAGTACAGGGCAGCATTTCATTCTGTTATACATAGGGTCACTATAATTCAGAAGTGTCTCAAGTGCACTTAACAACATTAACCCCGAAATGTAAGAGCAAGCCATTTTGCTTTTTCAGTATCCCAAGGTAAGACACAAATCTTTTTTTTTTTTTTTTTTTACGGTTTTACTAGTGGAATGTATAACACAATTCAAACTTCGGTATTGCATTATTTCTCCCAAGTCATTCAAGACAGAAATATAAAATAGCACATGAGAACAAACATCTTTTGCTTTCCTCCAAAGGAAAAATAAATGCCCCGGCATTTACCAGGACTCTGACAAAACATCTTAATTATAAAGTGTATGTTTGGAAGGTGGTGACAGAAAGGAGATGGCTATAGATCAAGACTGTTTGCTGAAGCTCCTGGAAATCATATTCTTATTTGAGCAAGGATTAGATTTAATCTGTTACACCTTCATTACCATATCTGTAAGATAATGTGAGGATGGCTCAGGATCTGGCAGCATTTCATTCTGTTCTACAGACTTGATGGCACCTAACAAAACAAAACAAACAAGGTAACTTTCGTGTCTCTGAAAGAGTCTGGGGTTGGGGCATCTTCACAAAGCATGACAGGCAAATTCCCAAGAGACCAAGCCTCAAGGCAGATTCCAGGAGCTGCACCTCCCTCCCAGCCTCTGGGGAAACCTATATCTCTTGAAGCAAATAATGCATGGTCTGACCGTATAAGAAAAATGTAACCAAAAAACCAAACCCATTGCCACTGAGTCAATTCCAACTCATAGTGACCTATAGGACAGAGTAGAATTGCCCCATAGCATTTCAAAGAAGTGGCTTTTGGATTTGAATTGACAACCTTTTGGTTAGCAGCCGAGCTCTTAACCACTGTGCCACCAGGGCTCCATACATATGTTGTTGTTTTTAGGTGCCCTCGATCGATTCCCACTCATAGTGACCCTATGTGACAACAGAACGAAACACTGCCCAGTCCTGTGCCATCCTCGTAATTGTTGTTATGCTTAAGCCCATTGCTGCAGCCACAGTGTCAATCCATGTCCTTGAGGGTCTTCCTCTTTTTCACTGACCCTCTACTTTTCCAAGCATGATGTCTTTCTCCAGGGGACTGATCCCTCCTGATAAAATGTCCAAAGTATGTGAGACATAGTCTCACCATCCTTGCTTCTAAGAAACGTTCTGGTTGTACTTCTTCCAAGACAATTTGTTCATTCTTCTGGCAGTCCATAATACATTCAATATTCTTCTCTTTAAAAACCAAAAAAACCAAACCCATTGCTGTCGAGTCGATTCCTACTCATAGTGACCCTATAGGGCAGAGTAGAACTCCCCAAGGGGTTTCCAAGGAGCCCCTGGTGGAGGCCAAATGTCGACCTTTTGGTTAGCAGCTGTACAACTTAACCACTACACCACCAGGGTTTCCAAACCTCTCTTTAGTAATGATTAAATACAGTCAATCTTAAGCTTTTTAAGAAAATCTTTGCTTCCTTTAGGTTCAGACAATTATTCCCAGTGGGGTAGTCCTTTAGTTCTGGCAAGATGTTTCTGGAACATAAAGTCTTCAGACTAGTCTGCTTTCTCATGGAGAAGGAAGTTTCTGTATGATTGATTGGATATTATATCTTTTATCACTCAAATGGACAGCAACTAGACACTTTTTCATTCCTCTCTAAGGGTAGAGAAAGGGTAGGGAAAATACATATTTCAAACCAAATCTGAACTGAAAAACTGCAAGGAAGCTAAGGAACAACCAGAACAATAGACAAATCAAGCATGGTCACATATTTTCAGATGCTTAGAATTCTACTAACCAGAAATCTATAGTAATCAGCAAGTCCATAGTTCAAAGTGTAGTAATTATTATTTTATATAATGATAATCTTTATCCACCACCGTAAGCCCCCAACATGTATAAGAGTTACTTTGACTCTGATGACTTTGGTTTATATCTCTCTGACTCACATCCTATTATGGATTGAAGTGTGTTCCCCATCCCCCACCAAATATGTGTTGAAATTGAAATCTGAACCCTGGTATCCATGAAGTTTCCTGGCTGTTGCAAATGGTTGCTACTTTAGGCTGCCAACCAAAAGGATGGAGATTCAAATCCACCCAGTGACTCCTTGGAAAAAAGGCCTGGTGATCTACTTCCAAAAAATCAACCACTGAAAACCCCGTGGAGCAGTTCTACTCTGATACACATGGGGTCGCCATGAGTTATAATTGACTCAGCAGCAACAAGTAACTGATAGCTAGTACCTGTAAATAGGGCTTTGTTTGGAAACTCGGCTTTCTTTTGTTATGTTAATGAGATCATACCAGAGTAGGGGCAGGGGGTCCTAAACTTAATAACTTCTGAGTTATAAAAAGAGAAGAATACACACAAAGACACATGCAGCAGAAAGACAGATGCTGTGGAACTCCAAGGAATGCCAAGGAACTCATAGAGCTACTGACAAGGAAGGAACTCCCCTTAGAGCAATGCTCTGAATTTGGACTTCTAGCCTCCTGAACTGTAAGAAAATAACTTTCTATTTTTTAAAGGCACCCACTTGTGGTATTTCTGTTATGGCAGCACTAGCAAACTAAGACACATCCTAGTTTCCTCACCAATATCTTCATACAAAGTTGGTACCTGCACTTCAGTCTTCCTCAGCACAATCAGAAAAAAAAAAAAAAAAAGTCAAAATGAAGAGAACAAATGGCCCAGGGTAGGCAGATGTGCATCCTGAGTGTGAAGAAAATCGTGCAGAGCTCTTGGGTGCATGCAACCTATTTAGACACAGCCTGAGACAATGGTAATGATTTTCTCTGGAATACAAAATTACACAAAGAATCATCATGTGCTGGTAGAAGAGGTGTGAAGCAAGCTGTGAAAATAGTACGTTTACTCAGGGGCTGTTGTGATTTGCATCTTTAATTAAGCATATTTCTGCCTTTATGAAGTGAGAGCCAGATTCACTGTTATTACCACTGTTGAACAATCTTTTAGGAAAACTAGAATAAATGAGATGCATCTAAGTCATTTATGATCAAAACAATTAAGAGAATGCTTATTTTCTCTAGTGGGGTTTCCTCTTCTTCCTCAATATTTGTTATTCCTATCAGATAATTAAGTGATCATAGCACACCCAAGTAAATACAATTTTGTTAACTCTATAGGGTCACTATGAGTCAGAATCGACTCGACGGCAATGGTTTTTCTGTTGTTGTTATCAATTAGGTGATAATTTCCCTAACGTTCCACATAAATGAGTCTGTCTTCCATTGCATATTATAGATAGATCTATGAATCAAAATCAACTGTACAGCACACAACAACATGAGCACTTAGCATTTTAGGTTGTAATTATTTGTTGCATTGCCCTCTCTCTCTCTCTCCTACTGGACTGTGAGTGCCTTGAGAGTATTTGCTTTTTTCGTTTTAAGAAGGGCTCATATGACTGAGTGTTAATGTTTTAAGTGCCTGATCATTTCATTTAAACCTCACAATACCTTATTACATGAGTGCTATTAGTATTCTCAATTTTAGAGGAAGTTTATGCTCAGAAAAATTAATTTGCTTGAATTCACAAAGGAAGCTAGGAAGTAGCAGACCTACAGTGTGAACCCAGGCGTCTTGACCCCAGAGCCTTTTTTCTTAATCACTGTACTAGTCCAGCTTTGAAGTCTCTGTGTTGCTTGCAACCTGGAATATCATAAGAGCTGATGTTTATTTATGCTCACTGTGTGCTGGATATACACGAAGTCCTCTATATTTATTAGATCTTTTTTTTTCTTACACAGTTATGAGGTAGATGCTAATATTATCCCTGTTTTATAGATGAGGAAACAAGCAGAGAGCTAGTAAGATATTTGCCCATATTTGTACAATAAGGATTAGAACCCTTGCTGTCTGGTTGTCAAGCTCTAAGCCACTTATTGTATGATATGCTACTAACACACCACTAGGAATTTGTTTTAATTTAGCAGAAATTGATTGGAATTCTGCTTTGGAAAAATTAATCTTAAAAAGGACAAGGAAAATTTTTTTTGCCGTTTAAAAATTAATTATTTTTGCCAATTCAACATTTTTCAGGTGCACAGCTTAGTGATATAAATTACATTATTAGTTATAAAATCATTACCCTTAAAGCCAAAATGAGGGTAATTTGTTTTAGCAGTGATGTAGTCCAAGCACTTAGAACTGTGCCTGACATATGGTAGGCACTCAGTAAATTTGCTGTTGAATAAATAGAAGGTACATAGGCTCTAGGAAGTAGCCATGGAGTTATAGAAAGGTTGACAATTTCTTCAGAATATATGAGTTTTACCTAAGTCCTCGCTCCAACCAAACCAAACCCGTTGTCATCAAGTCAATTCTGACTCATAGCCACCCTATAGGACAGAGTAAACCGCCTCATAGGGTTTCCAAGGATTTGCACTGTCTACGTTTCAGTTAGCAGCCAAGCAAGACCTTGCTCAGTTGTGGGCTAATTTCAATTCTCTACTTTTGCACTGGATACATAAAATAGTCATGGCCTTTCCTCATCAAAATAAAGAAACTAGAAAGATGTCTCCTATGGTCAGGAAGGAGGCAAAAAAAAACATTTATTTAAGAAATGTTTAATTCATGTTACCATAAAGGGTTTTGGTACTGTTTTCAAGTTTGCTGTCTGAAGGTTGTAGGAATATCCGCCTAAAACACCGAACATTTTTCTCAATTTAAAGAGCAGAGTTTATTTTTAGAAAAAACTTATATAAGCTTGGGCCTGGGATCTGATGGATTCTTCCATGAAAATGGATGTGGATGCCACAGGAGCTTGACTCTGGTTTTCTTCAATTCTTTGATCACGTTCTGTGATCATTGTTCTGTGATTTTATTCCAAGCAATTTTGTTTTGACCAATATTCATGTTCTAACGTAAGGACTATATTAGCTCGGCTAGTTCAGTGGTTCTTAACTTTTTTTTCCTACCTCAACAACCATGGCAAGTGATGTTTAAATTTGTGATATATTCCCATGGGTATGTCTATGATTATGTACAATTCTCAAAGTATAACATAATTGATACCCTTTCTTTCTCTCTTATGAAAGCATATTCTAATTAATGTCACTGAAAATAACATTATAGGGATGAACTTGAATAACTTCTAATGATAAAAAAAAATCATTTAAAATTTTGGTAATTTATTATCAGTAACACATTACTTGCAACATACTGATGTGGGACAATGTAGTTGTAAACTGTTAATATAACCTATATAAAAATTAAGCTATTTGAACATTTAAAAAATTTCAATATACAAATGGAACCCCAGTTTTTTCAATTTTATGCTCTTTAAAAAACTAATTTTGAGGCTTTGTTAATTTGTCCATTTGTATTTCACTGGTTCCTACTTTTATCTTTATCATTTCCTTCTCTTTAATTACTTTGAGTTTAATTTGCTGTTGCTTTTTTAAAAGATTCTTAAGGTGGAAACTTAGGCATTTGATTTTAGACCTTCTTTCCTGATATAAGCATTTAATGCTATAAATGTCCTTCTGTGCACTGTTTTTAGCTGTATCCACAAGTTCTGATATATTGTGTTTTCATCATCATTTAGTTCAAAATTTTTTCTAATTTTCTTTGTGATTTTATCTTTGATCCATGGGTTAGTTAGAAGTGTGTTGTTTGATTTCTAAATATTTGTGTGTTTTCCAAATATTTTTTTGTTATTGATTTCTAATTTATTTCTGTTATGGTCAGAGAATGTACTCTATGATTTTCATCCTTTTAAATTTATCAGTATTTGTCTTTTGACTCAAAATGTAGTTTATGTTGGTGATTGTTCCCTGTGTCCTTGAAAAGAATGTGTATTCTGCATTGTTAAGCATAGTTTCTATAAATGTTAATTAGGTCAAGTTGGTTGATGGTTGTCATAGATTGAGTTATGTCCCTCCAAAAAACATGTGTAGACTTGGTTAGGCCATGATTCCCAGTTTTGTGTTGTTGTCCTCCATTTTGTGATTGTAATTTTATGTTAAAGAGTATTAGGATGGGACTGTAACATCCTTACTTAGATCGCATCTCTGATCCAATGTAAAAGGAGTTTCCCTGGGGTGTGGCCTGCACAAACTTTTATCTTACAAGCAGAGAGTTGGGGTCCCTGAGCAGAGAAGCTCCTAGTCTGGGGAAAGATTGATGAGAAGGCCAACAGAAAGAGAAAGACTTCCCCTGGAGCTGAGGCCCTGAATTCGGACTTTTAGCCTATTTCACTGTGAGGAAATAAACTTCTCTTTGTTAAAGCCATCCAGTTGTGGTATTTCTGTTACCGCAGCACTAGATGACTAAGACAATGGTGTTCAAATCTTTAATATCCTTGTGTTTACTGAGATCTCTCCACTCTGGACAGGAAAAATTCCAATGTCTCCCAGCACTGTATGACCTCCACAATCTGCATTCAGCTCAGAGCTCCCTAATAGCTGTCTGTGTTATACTTTATAGAGTTATACCCTGCAGATGCATACTTTATTTTGACCAAAGACTTAAGTGGATTTCTATGCAAATTTTTCAAGTTCCTTCTCTACACAGCTCCCTCTTCTTCAGTATTGTGCCCACAAATACTTGCCTCTTCAGCAGCTTCTTCAGCTCAGCAAGACTTAAGCGCTCTGCTTGGGCTGTACCTCCCACAGTCCAAAAAATACCTCCAGCCAAAATACTGGGACAATCCTTAGGCCCACCTCAGCTGTTTCCCTTTTTCAGGGGTTCCCACACATTGCTGTCATCTGGATTCCAACTCACAGTGACCCTATGGGACAAAGTAGAACTGCCCCAGTAGGGTTTCCAAGGCTATATTCTTTATGAATTAGACTGCCGCATTGCTCTCCCTCATGAGGGATGGTGGGTTCGAATTGCTGACCTTTCAGTTAGCAGCCAAGTGCTTAGTCACTGCACCACCAGGTTCCTTTTCCAGGGCTCCTATTGTCTAACCTGAAAACAGTTTCTTCATATATTTTGTTCAGTTTTATATTTGTTTATGACAGAAGGGCTAGTCTGATACCCATTACTCTCTTATGGTGAATGTGGAAGTCCCTACATCTCGGCATTTGGGGAATAAGTGAATTGCACTTAATTTGATGTGGGCAACTCTGCCTATAAAACAAATTTTGTTTTTAAGTGTTATTTCTAGTTTCATTTAAAAAAAAATTGCTTCTTTACTTTTTTCCCCATTTTTCTTGTTTTCTTGTACTAAGACCACTTGAGAATAATGCTTATGCTCCAGTCTTAATCGCCCTCGAGCAAACTTTATTATGAAATGCTCAACCCTGAACACTAAAAGATTGTCACCAACACACATCCAACACACTTTGGAGGTTCCTACCTCCAAACTTGAATTAGATCTTTCTACCCATCTGCTAATGTTGATTCTTCTCACAGTTAGCTAGTATAGATAGCTGGTTTTGTTTTTTTAATTTTCTCCCAAGAATCGTTGTCTGTGTAATTCATGAGAATCCTAGGAGAGAAGCTGGAGAAAATAGTTGTTTGCTAAATAAACACCACAAGACATGTTGCAGATTCTATTTGCTCCTGAAATGATTCGCTAAGAATTCATTTGGCCCAACAGGTGGCTGGCTTCTCAGTGAGTTAATTCCACATGGCACCTAAGCGGAGAAAAAGAGCATCCTGCGGGCTTGTTGTGAAGTACTCAACTATTTTTTTTTACTCTTCCTTTGTTTCATAGGGTACGTAATTGTTGTTACCACAGTGAAAATTAACTTCCAAACAGAACCACTAGCTAGATCCCATCATTAAACTGAAAATTGCAGTAAGTTCCTTGAGGGCAAGAATCTACTTATTTTGTATCTGCTCATACATCTCATTCCCATCCTTCTTCCTTGTAAAGCATGTAACACAGTTATTAAGAAGTACTTCCTGAGTAATTGCTTGATGTAATTATTCACATGATCTTTATAAAGGTAAGATATGACCAGAATATTTTTCAATGTCTTTCAAACTGCTTTAAATTTCAAGAAAAGTTATTACTCATTTCATACAGGAGACATCTGATGTTAAATGTGTCCATTAAGGAATGAGGACTTAAAAAATAGCTCAATTATTTTAAAATATTGGACAACCTTCATATCCAACAGAAGTGCTAAACCACTTATTAATGGAATCACTCTCTTTGATCGCACCTACACTCATTTTGAATATCACCATGGAAACCAGGGACACTGTCCTTAATGAAATATAATGGGGATGTTAAAAATACTCTTAAAACCACCTGTACACAATAGCCTCTAAACCAAAAGCTCTAGAAATGATTTTTCTCCTTTTTAGAGTCCTAAACATAATTAATATAACCCAATTACCTAACAAAAAGCAAAGAGCTGCTTTTGAATAAAGAAATGCACCCTCAGTATTTCTTCAGATTGGAACAAATGTGAATAAGTTTTTTCCCCCTCCCATTTGTCCTTTTGCTTATTCTGATCTAAGACAGACAAAATGAGAATATACTGGGATGCAAGGGGTCATCTAAGTTCAAGTTATTTCAAACGTGACTGAGAATAGGAAATGTTGGAAATCTCATGAGAAATTAATTGCATTCTTTGAAGAAAAAAGTATTTGGGGATAAACTTTATTTCAGTTGATTTTCTTGTTTAGTGTTAAACAGAGAGCAGAGACCACTCACTCGATCTGTTTGAGAGAAATGTTTAAATGTGTGTGTGGTTCCATATAGTACTAGTGGTAGTTGGAAGCAACCTACTCTTGTTCCTGAAGGGCAAGGGACTGTATTCTGGTTGTTGCTCTATTTTAAGCAGTTAGTTGAGGGTATAGGATAAGGATTCATAATGTTTACTGGATGTTGAATGAAAGAGTAAATGGATAGAAATATATAAATAAAAGGAGCTCAGTTCTTAATACTTATTCTTTGACAAAGTCGTCCAGAGTTCATCTAGCACCTAAGAAGGATTTGAGGCTTATAGAGAAAAGACAAGGAATGAAAGAAACCCTAGACTACCAGCCAAATGTTGGCAGTTTGAATTCACCCAGGGGTACCTTGGAAGACAGGACTGGCAATCTGTTTCAGCAAGGTCACAGCCTTGAAAACCCTAGGTAGCAGATGGGTTGACAAGTAAGGGAGAATCAACTTGATGGCAACTAGCAACAACAACAGAGTTCTGACACGTGTATTAGTCAACTCAGTTTAAAGGGCCAGTTGAGGTTGGTACAAGGCATTTCCAGGGGGAATTACATCCAATCTATTTTTGAAAATCAGGAGGGTTACAGTTGGAGAAAGGTGAAGGGATCTACACCGTTGTTTGATGGCTAATAAGTGGAGAAACATAGGACTCTCAAATTTATTGAGTGAGATGTGCATCTGAATCTTCTCTAATCAGAGCCATAATTTTAAAAACTAAATAAAAAAATTAACCATTATCATTAGACCTGGAAGCCAATGGTAGCCCTCCAGATTTTATGTGCTCTTATTATTTTCATTTTTAATAATACAGGATTTATAGGTTTATAATAGGATTTATGCATAATAAATTAGGTAGCTCATTGGCATTTCTTGATGTAATTGCCAACTAATCTAGTAAGACATTTCAGAAATAATTATTAAAATAAGAACAAGAGGGATAAGGCTTCTGATTGTTCAGACATGCAGTAGCTAGGACTGGCTTCAGGTATTCATCGGTTAATATGAGTTATGAGCGGAAGCCTATCTCAAGAAGCAATTAGAGATGAAAATAAAAATTCTTTTGTCAACAAGGTATAATTAGTTACAATAATGGACTTTCAGTTTATCTTAGGTTCCTTAACTCCTTATATTTAGTGGTCCCACTAACAGGTTTAAGCAAGTCAACTGCTTTATAGAGAAGCAGTATGAGGACAGAATGTTCCCTTTCAGAATGATCTAAAATACTTTTCTATAGTATTAAGCTAAATGGAGCTGTCTTTAAGTAACCTATAAAAATGAAAGCAGAAATATTTATTCATCTGTAACTCTGGCTAAATGGTTTTCTTCTGAAGTTTTCAATTATCACTAGAGAAACAATCTTTGAGAAATATTCAAAGGAGCCCTGGTGGCGTAATGGTTAAGTGTGTTGCTGCTAACTGAAAGGTCAGCTTTTCGAACCCACCAGCTGCTCAGCGGGAGAAAAAATCTGGTGATCTGCTTCAGTAAAGATTATAGCCTTGGAAACCCTATGAGGCAGTTCTTCTGTGTCCTGTGTGGTAGCTATGAGTTGGTATTGACTTGAGGGCAACAGGTTTTTTTGTTTGTTTTATATCCCTCCTAGCACAGTCGGCCGATGTCGTGTGCCTCCAAGTCTATTCCAACTCATGGCTACCACACAGGACAGAGTAGAACTGCCCCATAGGGTTTCCAAGGCTGTAATCTTCATGGATCGGAAGCAGACTGCCACATCTTTTTCCTGTGGAGCGGATGGTGGGTTCAAACCACTGACCATTCGGTTAGCAGCCTAGCACTTTAACCACTTCACCACCAGGGCTCCTAGAAGGGATATAAACATTAAATAATATCAGCTTCATTATATTGGAGAAAAGATTCAAAACGGTAAGAAGCCAATTCCGATCATGAAGCAAGAGGTCCGAAGGCCATATGTACATTAGAAAAGGGGTTGGAGATAGGTTCAAAGCCCGAGGCTCTGGCACTGACTAGCTGTTTTGACATCGGGCATGTTACTCAGACGGAAAAGACAAACCACTCAGTTTTACAACTCAATAATATAAATAGGGGATTCGTAAAAGAGGAAGTACAAATGTAAAATAAACATTTGAAGGATGCTCAGCTTCACTAACAATTGACTAAATGCAAATTAAAATGAAAACAGCAAGGATATGCTATTTCCATTTGTCAGATTAACCAAAAAAAAAAAAAATTTTTTTTTTAAATGTTGAAGGTGAGAAGAGATGGGCACCCTCATACAGAGAGTAAAAATGTAAAATGGTGTAATTTTTTTTTTAATGTGAAGTATTTTTTAATAAAATTTAAGAATTAAAAAAATTAAGAATATTATAATGAACTCCATCAATGACACTTAACAAATGTCACAATAATTCCTAATACCCAGGTCATATACAGATTTCATTGACTGGCTGAAAAAGTCTTTTTATGTTGTTTTATTAGTATTGGGGTCCAGACAAGATCTATTAGGTCTGTTGTAAGTCTCCCGAGTCTCTTATCCTAGGCTGGGCTGTGGTTTATACTCTCAGCCAGTTCAGATTCTTCCCAGAATCATTTCCCAGCTAATAGGGGAAGAGAAGGAAAAAAAAGGACATTTAGAAAGGGTGATGGACTAAGTCAGAAATGAGCTCAAGAAAAGTTAAAGATCAAGTATGTTCTAGTCTAGAAATCAGAGAAGATAAATTAAGCTGAATATTTTGCTTCTCTTTTCTTTTTAGGTTGTTATTTCGTTAAATTTTTGCCTAAATGGTTGGGATTAAGGGGAAAGGGAGGGAGATTTTGAATGGGTTTAGACAGATACTTGTGTGCAGGTAGATGAGATAAGGAGGACCACAGAAGGCAAGTGGCTTAGGGAGAGAGGGTGCTGGAGATAAACAGAAGAGACAAACATATTTTCAGAATAAAAATAATTGGCAGGTCTAAGGTTTAATGACAATAATTTGCAATGCTTCTTTAATCACTCAACAGGAGATTTGGTTAGAGCTCTCATCTCTGAAACTTCAGCTCCCTTACTTGTCAACCCATCTGCACCAACCAATTTACAATGGTGAAACGTTTTCATTCACTATTTCCCAGTACACTTGACAACTGTGGAAATAATACAAAATAGAAATTAAATATTGGCTGTAGTTGAAAAGTACTTAAATTCCATTCAGGCAGCGATAAAATTCTGCAGTAGCCAAAAAGCTTTTCAGGAGCACTCAGCAAGTTGTTGCAAACCCTTTAATCCCAGTGCTCAGGGTAAAAAGACTTTGCTGATGAGTCCATTAAAAGTTTTCTGCTTCTTGTTAACGACCACATTGATGTAGTTTGAATAGTATCTGAAGAACTCCATGGATTAGAAAATAGACTGGACGTCACATTTTTTAGAGGGGAAAAAAAAAGTAAATAAAGTTAAATAAAAGGCAACATGAAACTTACTGAATAGGAATTCACCATGCTTTCTAAAGCATTGCTATCTAATAGAACTGCAATGCAAAACACAAATAGGAGCCACATACGTAATTTTAAATTTTCTGATAACCACATTAAAACAAAAAAAGAAACAGTTCAAATTAATTTTTAAAATACAGTCTATTTAATTTAATCCAGACAAAATATTATTAAGATATTTTGAAGCATTTATTTGAAATTTTTTTTAATTGTACTTTAAGATGAAGGTTTACAGAACAAATAGTTCCTCATTAAACAGTCAGTACACATATTGTTTTATGACATTGGTTAACAACCCCACGACATGTCAACACTCTCCCTTCTTGACCTTGGAGGACCTTTTTTTTGGTGAAAATATACATAGCCAAAGTAACACCATTTCAAAAATTTCTACATGTACAATTCAGTGACATCGATTACATTCTTCCAATTTTGCTGTTATTCTCACTATCTTTTTCCAAATTATTCCATCATCATTATCTTTAATTCACTGCCCCCAAGGCTTCCCATCAAACCTTTTGAGCTACTATTGCCAATTTGATCTCACATAGATAATTCTTTTTTTTTTTTTTTTTTTTTGTACTTTAGACGAAGGTTTACAGAACAAATAATTTCTCATTAAACAGTACACATATTGCCCTATAACAATGGTTAACAATCCCACGACATGTCAACACTGTCCTTTCTCAACTTTGGGTTCCTTATCACCAGCTTTCTTGTCCCCTCCTGCCTTCTAGTCCTTATCCCTGGACTGCTATGCCTCATTAGTCCCATTTTGTTTTATGGGGCTTTCCAATCCGCAGCTCAACGGTGAACCTAGGGAGTGAATTCACCACTGGGTAGAAGGGTGTCTGGGGGCCATACTCTCAGGGTTTCTCCAGTCTCTGTCAGGCCAGTAAATCTGGTCTTTTTTTGTGTCTTAGAATTTTGTTCTACATCTTTCTCCAGCTCTGTCCAGGACCCTCTGTTGTGATCCTGGTCAGAACAGTCAGTGGTGGCAGCCAGGCACCATCTAGCTATACTGGACACAGTTTGACAGAGGCCATGGTAGCTGTGGTCATTAGTCCTTTGGACTAATCTTTTCCTTGTATACTGTTGCCTTCATTCTCTGTTGCTCGCAAGGGGGTGAGACCAGTGGAGTATCCTAGATGGCTGCTCATAGGCTTTTAAGACCCCAGATGCTACTCACACAAGGTAGAATATAGAACATTGTCTTTATAAACTGTGTTATGTCAACTGAGCTAGATGTTCCCCGAGACCATGGTCCCCACAGCCCTCCACCCAGCAATTGAGTCCCTCAGGGAGTTTGGATGTGTCTATGGAGCTTCCATGACCTGTCCTCATACAAGTTGTGCTGGCTTCCCCAGTATTGTGTACTGTCTTACTCTTCACCAAAGTTACCACTTATTTATCTGTTTAGTTCCCCCCACACCTCCATCCCTGGTAACCAACAAAGATTGTTTCTTTTTGTGTGTAAACTTTTTCTTGAGTTTTTACAGTAGAGGTCTCATACAATATTTGTCCTTTTGTGATTGACTTATTTCACTCAGCATAATGTCCTCCAGTTTCATCCATGTTATGAGATGCTTCACAGATTCATCATTGTTCTTTATCATTGCATAATACTCCATTGTGTGTATGTACCATAGTTTGTTTATCCATTCCTGTCGATGGGCATCTAGGTTGTTTCCATCTTTTTGCTATTGTGGACAGTGCTGCAATGAATGTGCGTGTGCATATGTCTATTCATGTGACAGCTCTTATTTCTCTAGGATATATTCCTAGAAGTGAGATTGCTGGATCATATGGTATTTCTATTTCTAGCTTTCTTAGGAAGCGCC
Source organism: Dugong dugon (assembly GCA_030035585.1). Taxonomy (NCBI): domain Eukaryota; kingdom Metazoa; phylum Chordata; class Mammalia; order Sirenia; family Dugongidae; genus Dugong; species Dugong dugon. The sequence continues at coordinate 45,980,427 of CM057474.1, forward strand.
ATATCATTTTCCAAAATGGTTGTATCATTTTGCATTCCCACCAGCAGTGCATAAGAGTTTCGATCTCCCTGCAGCCTCTCCAACAGTTGTTATTTCCAGTTTTTTTGATTCCTGCCAGTAATGCTGGGGTTAGATGGTATCTCATTGTGGTTTTAATTTGCATTTCTGTAATGGCTTATTCAAAATATTTATTCAATATTTTGGAATGTTATTTCAACATGTAACCAATACAAAAATTATTTAGATATTTTACTTTTTTTTGTATCGTCTTTGAAATCCAGTGTGTGTCTCACATTTACAGCACATCTCAATTTGAACTAGCCACATTTCAAATGTTTGATAGTCACATGGCTAGCTGTCCATTGGACAGTGCTGTGCTAAAGCATAGAAACCTGGAATAATGAAAAGGGCAGGAGGTTTGCAGTCATCAGATGAGAGAATAGAAACCTGGCTTGGCAATTTCAGCTGTTTCAACTGGTCAAATTACTAATCATCTCTGAGGTTCAGTTTTCTCATCTGTAAAATCATATTTACCTTGAAAGATTTTATGAAAGTTAGAAATAATATTTAAGAAGCACTATGTACACAGTTGTCTTTTAGCTATTGTTTTTCCAGTTGCCACAGCATGGGTTCTGACTCATTTTGTCCAAATTATAGCTAAAATTAGTAATATATTTTATACGTAAAGTATGAGTGAATGCCTACGAAGGCAGAGGTTTTGTAATGGCAGTCAGACATAGAGGGACTCTTTAATATTGACTGAACTTCTGGACTAAAATGTTAAAGAGAAATTAAGAAGTCAAAATTTTATTTGTTTCATATGCACCTTTCTTGTAGACTCTAGATTTTGTGCTTGTTCTTTCTTTGTACTTCAGCATAATATGGGGCTTTCTTCACCACTACACTGTCATAGTAGATAATGATGAAAGTATTTACTAGACAGTGTTGAGAGCCTAGAAATTTAATGCAATATATCAGTTTAGTGAAAATTAATGTGAGAACAGGGAGTACGGCTTTCTCATCTTTCTTTCCACAGAGCCTGTGAAAGGGTTTTTTGCACATAGATGACACTCATGGATTCTCATGGAATTGAAATTGAAAATATTCTCTTAAACAAATGATTTAACTTATGAATTGTCTTCTCTTCTATAAAAATATTTACTGAATGCCTGATAGAGACTTGCACATAGTAGGTGCCTGATATATTTTGATGGCTGAATGAATCAAGCATAATTAAAAATTAAAATCAATTAATAATGTAGGATAATGACACAGATGGAGAAAGATTGATGTTGTTGGTGTTGTTAGGTGCCATCGAGTCTGTTCCAACTCATAGTGACCCTACATATAACAGAATGAAACACTGCCCAGTTCTGAGCCATCCTCAAAATCATTGGTTAAGTTTGAGCCCACTGTTGCAGCCACTGTGTCAATCTATCTCCTTAAAGGTCTTCCTCTTTTTCGCTGACCCTCTACTTTGCCAAGCGTGTTGTCCTCTTACAGGGACTGGTCCCTCCTGATAATATGTCTTAAAGAGCACTCTGGCTGTATTTCTTCCGAGACAGATTTGTTCATTCTTCTGGTAGTCCATGGTATATTCCATATTCTTCACCAACACCATAATTCAAAGACAACAATTCTTCTTAGGTCTTCCTTATACATTGTCCAGCTTTGGCATGCATATGAGGCAATTAAAAACACCATGGCTTAGGTCAGCCCCACCTTAGTCCTCAAAGTGACATCAGTACGTAAAAGTTGAGGTTTGGTTTTCTTACATTCTTGAGGAAAGAATGCATTCTATGAAAATTCTTCAAACATACTCTGGATTTATGTAGTCATTTATTAAATATATTCCCTACACTTAAGATATTATGTAGTTCTTCTTTCCAAGTAAAATTCTGCAAATAAAAGAAATACAAGAATTTTGAAATACAATACATATTAAAAATCCTCCTCCTTGATTATTTTGTTATACTACATGTTTTTATTTTCAGCTGGGTCAGCTTAGGTAAGGTAATTATCTAGAGGACCTGCTGCCTCACCGTTTGATCCCAGTTGCTTCTGACAACTGGTAACACGAGACTGAAAGTAGAGTGAGGCACAGCTTTCATTTTTTGCACATATGTCTTCTATATTTTGGCTTCATTATAAATACTGTGATCAAAATTTTTAAGATTTTTCTATAAACTCCACATCTGATATATATATATACATATATTCATGTATCAATTTCTTAAATTAACTGCAGAAAGAAGTCATTAGGAATCAAATAAATACACTAAAATATTGGTTAATCATAAGGGAAACAAAATTGACCTTTTGAATAACTACTAGGGACTAGCTTATCAATATTATTACCTTTTAATCCTAATTCAAATGTTCTACCAATTATGACCCCTCAAGGTCAGATGCTGGATAAGCATAGTGAACGAAGGGCCTTGCTGTATGCTGTGGACCATAGGTCTGCAATATTGTGATGTGAATTGCAACTGAAACATCTCTATTTTCATCATATAGTACCTGTGCTTACACTAAAAAAAGAGACTTAGAAAAGGTGAATTAAATATAAAACCAAGCTCTAAATGATGCAAGTGAAGACAGGGCTCTGCAATTAGTTTCCTGAATGACTTGTGCAGGTCTGTTGTTTTTTTTGCTTCACTTTCTCTGTTAAGTGGAGGGTATTATTCAAATACTCCCTAAATTTACACATTAGTTATGAAGATTATTGAAGTAATGTCTACATAATTCACTCCATTTTGAAAAAGTGATTAATGTTTAAAAGATGCTATTGTCATCTAGATAAAGTGTGGTAATTGTGCTGCTATTTTTGCCTGGCCCTTTAAAATTTGCCCAGGAAATGATAAGACACACTTCAAAAGAAAACACACACCCACTGCTAAGATTACATATACACATAGAATTAAGCTGCTACCCAAAATGAAAACAGTTGAATATACGAAACTCAGATTGAAGTGGGAATTTGGCACCTCTCTGGTTCACTTGATCAATGTACCAAATAAGGCATTAACTTTGGTGGGTTGTTTTGTTTTTGGCTTGAATTATTTCCTGAACTCATACACCAGGCAAATATTCTTTTAAAATGTACTGTATACTTATCAGTGAAATAATTATATCTCAAGAGATTAACCAAATTAATCTTAATGATTATCTAAACAATGTTTAAAAGGAAAAATAGATTTCATTGTCATGAAAATATATCTGGCTAATGCAGTTACTGTCTTGTTACATTTTAGACCATCCATATGGCTCTATTGGAAAATAGTGTCCAGACATTTGGATTTGTCTGGCTGTTGGTACCTATGATGTCATCATTCCAGGATGGTGATCCTAGACTAGACTCTGAAGAGATTTTCAGGTTAAATATTGTGCCTTCTTACATCTTAACAATCATTTAAGATTGCCTATACTATAGTATTTTGAAGATTTTAATGCAGAAATGAAAAGCATTGTCTTTGTCTTTCTAAGCGTTACAAAGTCTTTCTACAAACGTGGTAACCTCCTTGTTGATACAATGCTATATCTTGGCTGATTCAGAAAAATGAAATTCTGGGATAAATAATTTTTGGATACACAATTAACGTTTTTTTTAATCTATTGTAGTGTGATATAACTCCATCATTATTATATAGCCACAACTTGCTGTGGAGTTAATTCTGACTTGTGGTGACCCAATGTATGTCACAGTAGAGCTGTGCTCCTTAGAGTTTTAATGGCTGATTTTTCAGAAGTAGACCACCAGGTCTTTTGCCCAAGTTGCCAGTGTGTGGACTTGGACCCCCAGCATTTCAGTTGGCAGCTGAGAGCATTAACTCTTTGTACCATCCAGGGACTCCTTGAATTAATATGAAGTATGCTTCTTATATACTTGTTTACCATATTTTTATGCAAATAATGCACAACTTCTGCATTTGTCCTGCCCTTCTCACATGAGGCACTTGCACAAGATCCACCATGCCAATCCTCTACCACGTTACTGGAAAAAAAAATTAGTATAGCATGCTTATGAAAATACTTCAAGGAGCATTGTCTTTGCATAAAAATAAAGTAATTGAATCTCTTTTTTTGTGAGTTTGTGTGTGAATATAAAATTCATTAATAGGAGCATAAAACACTTTAATTGAAATTCAAAATTTTCCAATCAGAAATATATGGTGAATATCAGAGTTTTTTCTTAAGGGCATTATTGACTATTCCTCTCCCATGTTTTAGATTTTGTTGGGAGCTCCATTAACTTTAAGATTTTCTCCTTGCCACTTTTACTTAACAATTGCAAAAGTGATTCAAGCTGTAGATTAAATGAGAGAACAAGTATTATTGCTTCATCAAATGGTTGTGTGTATAAAACAATATTTCAATAATACTAATATGAATACCAATGCTATGCCAGATAATAATGATGGGCCATATTTATTAAGCTCTTACTGCATAACAGACTCCCTCCTAAGGGTTTACATGCTTTGTCTCACTTCACCTCTACCTACTTTCATAAAATAGGTTTATTTTTATCCTAATTTTACAGACAGGAAGCTGAATCTGAAAGATGAGGTAATTTACTTGTAGTGTATGGCAAGGTGGGAATATGAGGGTAATTTGACTCCAGAGCCCACACGCTAATTTTCCCTCTGGCCTTCACATTACCTTTATATTTAATATTGTAGAAAAATATTATGAAAAACAACTTATATAGTTGAGGTAGACTATATTATTGTTCCCAAATATCAATTGCCCCTCCCAGGGGAAAGATTATACTTCCTAATCTCATCAATGTCAGACTTGGCCATGTAGCTTGTTCAAGTCAATCATATATTTTACTTCCTGGCAGTAGCTTTAAACGCTAGCACATAGTTTGCCATGTTCTTTTTTCCTCTGCCACTAGGCTAGCAATGGTTCTAATAGGAGCCGTTCCATCATAGGGGGGCCTGAAATGTATATGGAGACATGGGCACCATTGTAGCCAACACCCAACGGACACACAGCAGGAGCTATGACAAATATACTTTTGTAATTTTATGTCACTGAAATTTTGGAGATTTGGGGGCTGTTTATAATTATAGCATAACTTAGTCTACTCTGACACAGGAATTGGTGCCTAAGCAATAAAACTAAAATAGGTGGCAATGGCTTCAAAGCGAGGCAGTGGGTAGCCAGGAGCAATTATTTGGGGTTGATCATGTGCTATTCATGTCATGAAACTGTTGCCTCTAAAAATTTAAAGAGCAAATAATACTCTTAATGAGTGGCTTGCTTTGTGTCAAGAAGTTAAGAAACAATGTCAGTTGTGTGTCTTGTTGCCATTGTCTGCATTTGACAAGGTGCGTTTGACAGAAAAGAATTCAGAAAATATTGACCAGTTTGCAAGAAGGAATGAAAGGGAATAGGGAGAGTCAAGAAATTCAGAAATTCAGGAACTTGAAGACTCGAAAGATGCAACTGATTCTAGTCTATAACCCATGAATGGCCTTTGTATAACAAAAGGAGCCAATTAAAATTCAGCCAAGGTACAAGTCAAAATTAATTAATTAATTTATTAATCTAGCACTCAGAATGTCTTTGCATTGACCAAATGGCTTAGGAAAAGAATACTAACCATGCAAGGATGTGGGACTCATAAGGGAACCTGATAGGCTAGAGATACTTAAGATTAAGTGCAGAGAGAGAAGCATGTCTACTGGCAAACAGAATTGATAGAATCAAATAGATAAGAAGTCAACTATGTTTCTGAGGGAATAGTACTGTCAAAAGAGAATATAACCTAATGTGATTTCTTGAAACATGGGCCTCTAAACATCCATCGGTGTAAAGCAGGCTGAGAATGTACCTCAGCCCCCAACGAGGGCAAGATCTCCAATGTCCCTTTCAGATGTAGCCAAAGAGGACCATGGAAAAGGAAGGATTTCTCAAAGGGCAAAGCTAGAGCCCATGAAAAATAATGAACTGTAGAGCTATCAAAGAATGTTCCCCACCCTCAGATTAGGAACTCCTTACAATAACTTCATAAAAAGGTTTGGTGGTGCAACGGTTAAGGGCTCAGCTATTAATCAAAAGGTTGGTGGTTCAATTCCACCCAGTTTCTCCATGGGAGAAAGACCTGGCAATCTGCTCCCATAAAGATTATAGCTTAGAAAACCCTACGGGGGCATTTCTTCTCTGTAATAGGGAGTCATTATGAGTCGAAAATTGACTTGAGTGCACCCAACAGCAAACCCAGTGGGATTTTAGAACTTAATGGACTAGTGACTGCTGTAGCTCCTATGTTTTCATCTTTTGAATGTAATTACTTATTGTGGTCAGCCTGATCCTGATCAACTATTGTACATTGGATGTGTACAGTGTTGATGTCCCTGAGTGGTACAAATGGTGAATGTGCTCAGCTGCTAACTGAAAGGTTGAAAGTTGGAGTCCCTCCGGAGGCACCTCTGAAGAAAGACTTGGAGATCTACTTCTGAAAAATCAGTCATTGAAAACCCTACGGAGCACAGTTCTTCTCTGACAAACACATGGGGTTACCATAAGTTGGAATCGACACCATAGCAACTGTTTTTTGTTTTTTAATATAGGATTGATAACTTGTTCATAGGTTTCCAGATCCAGTGTAAGGACCATTACAAGTCCCTAGACTTTGAACCTGATGCCAGACTAGTAGGGTTATCTCTTGTGGGGAGTGAATATGTGTGTTTTGTCTGTGGGAGTTGAAAAGAAGTAAACATTTGTGAAGCTTGCTGTCCCTCCCTGGAAGCAGATTAATACTTTCCCAAACCCAATGATGCCAGGCTATACATGTGACTTTCTCTGGTCAGTGAAAGAAGTGACATGAACAGAACGACTGCTGACTCAGATAAACATAAAGCAAGAGCAAGAAATAAACATTTGGAATCATTTGTTACTGCAGCATAACCTATCTATCTTGACTGATGCAATATATATTTATTAATTAATTTACTCAATATTTATTAAATACTTACCATATGCCAGGCACTTAAGATGCAAAGATGTCAGAGGAAATAGCAATTGCAGTGGAGCAAAAAGAAATTAGTTATACCTGGCCTGAATGCAGAACACATGCTGAGAATTGTCAGGATATGGAACTAGAAAAACACATTTATTTGTACTGTTTAGGACTAATTATATATATTTGTGTGTGTGTGTTTAAACTATGGGAAACAGGGTGGAGTGGTGGGTCACTATGACTTATATTTTCATCTTATGTTCTATATCTGCTTAGATATATATTTCCTATCAGAAGTTCAATTTTTAGACTCGCAGTAAAACTTTACTGCAACATTGAAAAAAAGTAAAAGTAAGAAAGAAAAAGAACCAAATAAAATGCACAAGCATCCTCAGAACATCAGGGGAGCCCTGGCTGCCTGTGTTGCCACTATTTTTAGCCAATCCTGCTTCTGTCAGACTGGGTCAGTGCTGAATGCCAGGGGCAAGATGGTGTCCTTGGCAGAAGCCAGACAGGGTGATAGGGATGTTTAAAAAAATCTGTGCCTAAAGAATTGAGGGGTGTGTGTAATGAAGTAGTGCTTACTTTTGAGGGGATTATGAACTCTTAAATGTCAGAAGACTTTGAGTTGAGGGTATACCACAAATGCCCTTGATAAGATGAATTAAACATACTGGCCACCTTGGCCACCTTGGCTCTTCTTTCGAGCACATTAGTCTGGGCACTGCAGTGCTGATGGTGCACAGTCCACAAAGGTCAGTGTTTCCTTGATCCTTATTTGGAAAGATTATCTAAGCATCACAGCATCTTACAGTCCAATTTAAGTGACCAGGTCAGAAGCAAATCCTGAACATTAGATAACCAGAAGGATTAATCTTTTTTCTTGGATTCATTAGACTGAATTGCTAATTAAATGTCATAATTTTTTTTCAAAGACACTGTTTTGTTGTTGTTTTTTTCTTATATATTTGCTAAAGAACTTGAATAATTGTTATATAGTTTCTTGAATACAGGTGAAGTGTGAAAGGTGAGTAATTTGATATCCTAAAAAAGAAGGCTTCCCTCTGGGATTGGCTGCTAAGTTATAAAGGCAATTACAGATGGTAGGAGTTATACTCAGTTGTTCTATACTTCTCATTTGTACTCTTGGCTTCTCCAAAACTGGCCAACAGCACATCATATATATGCCTACTAGCCTTTTTTAAATTCTCAATTCTCCTTTACAGTAGGCAGAATCTTAGAACAAGTCGTATTTCATGGATCCCAAGATAGGACTCAGACTCACCTGGAAGGGCTTAACACATAAGTATGAATTTTGCAAGTCCAAACTCTATAGCTCCCAAACCAAAAACCAAACCTTTTGCTGTGGAGTCAAGTCCAACTCATGGTGAACCCATGTGTTACAGAGTAGAACTGTGCTCCATAAGGCTTTTTTTTTTTTTTTTTTTAAGGTTGTAATCTTTAAGGAGAGGCCCTGGTGGCTCAGTGGTTATGAGCTCAGGCTGCTAACCAAAGGGTTGGCAGTTCGAATCCACCAGTTGCTCCTTGGAAACCATAAGGGGAAAATTACTCTGTCCTACAGGGTCGCTGTGATTCAGAATCGACTCGATGGCAATGGGTTTGGTTTTTTGGTTTTTAATCTTTATGGACACAGTTCTTTGGGTGGGTTTGAACCACCAACCTGCAGGTTAGCCTCCAATCACAAACAGCTTACGACATCTAGGCTCCTTCTATAGCCCACAGGTAGTTGTTTATTTCTTGACCCTAGTTCTGAAAAAGCACATCTTTTCTGATTGGTCTCCAGGTACAAGTCTGAACTCCATACTGAAATTAAAATCTCTCTATCCACCTGAACATTGAAGTGCTTCTTCCACTTAGATGATGTGACCAGAATTTCTTCAAACAGACTTTTCTTAAATCAGTTTTCACCAAAGGCTTCTCTCCTCATGAATGCAATTTCATTCGTTTACTCTTGTTAATTCACTGTCAGCAAATTGGCTCTTTATACCAAACTAGCTCCCTTCAAGCACATTATCTTGCTTCCCACATGCCTACTTTTCTCTTTTCTTGGAGTCTGATCCCTTTCTTGGTCTCTTGTGGTTCCTGTCAGCCCCCTCTGCTAAAAAAAATCAAAACTGCCACCATCAGTAAATTCTGACTCACAGTGACCTTATAGGACAGAGTAGAACTGCTCCATAGGGTTTCCAAGGAGCAGTTGATGGATTTGAAGAGCTGTCTTTTTCACCTGATGCTTCCCGGGACTCTGGGTCTTTTCCTGGTTTGATCCATACTTTTTTAGTCTCAGGTAGTATTATAGATCGAATTATGTCCACCCAGAATACGTGTTGTAAATCTTAACCTCTATGCCTGTGATTATAATCCCATTTGGGAATAGGTTGTCTTTGTTGTGTTAATGAGATAGGATTAATGTAGGGTGTATCCTGAGTCAGTCTCTTTTGAGATAGAAAAGAGACTAAACAAGTGAACAGAGAGAGAGAGATGGGGGAAGACAGATGGCAACCCTCGTGAAGATTGCCCAGGAATAGATGCTCAGAAGAGGCAAGGACCTTCCTCCAGAACCTACAGAGAGAGAAAATCTTCCCCTAGAGCTGGAACCCTAGGACATCTGGTCTCCTAAACTGTGAGAATATAAATTTCTGTTTGTTGAAACCATCCACTTGTGGTATTTCTGTGATAGCAGCACTAAATAACTAAGACAGGTAGCTATTAATTTTTTCACTCGTCTATCCTAATAACTTGGCCAGGATAATCTAGGAAAATAGGAATCTCCTGTTTGATCTTTGTTTTGGATCAAAGTCCTCTTTCTTTTTCATGTATAATCTGAAGGGAGTCTGAGTTTCTTTCAGCTTTGGCTTCTGCTTTTAACGTTTTTCTGGATAAATGTCCTCTTTCTGTTTATTTTGGTTTTAGTCTCTCTGAATCTACAAAGATCCCTTAAGGGTTCACATAATTCCTGCCTTTAGTGTCTTTGGCCTATCTAGCTGAGCATGTGGCCTTCGTTTCCCCATTGGACTAGCTACTATACCTTGGCTAGATATGGGTCATATTTCATCTTGTACCAGGTGAAGTATTATTTTTAATATTATTAATAATATTGTTGTTTATTTCCTTTATTGACCACATAGTTACATCAGGCCCTAAACTGGGCACTTGGCAAATACTTATCAGTATGTTCCTAAGAATACTATAAGCAAGCCCTCAAGTTACTTGGCATAGACATCCATAGACAAATTCATTTTGGAAGTGCTTCTTATTATTTCCCTCTCTTTAGCTATTTAAGTACTCTGAAAAATTCAAACTTTTAACTTATTTAACCAAAATTTCCTCAAATTAATACTTATTAACGTTTCACAAAATCAGAGTTTTGTATGAACATTCTTTGGAAAAGGCAGCATTGTGTCAATTCTTCTTCACAGAAAACCGAAAAGCTAGGCATTATTTTCCTCATTTTACAGATAATTAAGTGAATAATTTCAGAATGATTAAGATTCTTGCTCAGTTCCACAAATAATGGCATAAGGCCTGTGCCCTAAATCACTCTGCTATTATTTAACATTTTTAATATTAAAAAGAACTTAATTTAAACAGTTATAATACTCCTGATCTTCACAAATTGATCAACTTTAAATCTACCACTTGGGTTTGGAGGAAGATAGGATTTGCAGTGCTTTGTAATCTCTCTATCCAGGTTTTTCACCTTACCTGTGCACTTTTGTGCCATTTATCCATTTTGATGACTCAGTTCAGTAGTGTGCTGGAATATGCTGGTTCTTGAGAGCCAAATGTAAAATTTCCAGGAATTTTGTGAGCCAGTTGTTAAACATAGCCATTATTCAAAATTAAATTACATAAACTTGCAATTAAATAGGTTATATTACAAAGGCAATTAATGCTCCAAACTTATCGATCCTAATCATTTTACTACATTTTACTATCACCTATGCTCTTGAGGTTATTTTTATCTATTATAGCTGTATGGTGGAAATTTTATTTAACAATGTGCTACTGTGCATCTCTTTACATCATATTGATAGCTTGAAATTGACCATGGTGGGAGATTTACATCACAAAATTTGACAAACACTACAAATCAGGGCTTGATTTATTATTTTGTTGATTGTTTAGACCTGTAAGTATATGGTAGCTAGTAGCCGCATGTGACTATCACTTGAAATTCAACTAGTCCAAACTGAGAAGTGTTATAAGACTAAAATACACATTTGAATTTGAAAACATAATATAGAAGAAAAGTAAAATATCTCACTAATAATTTTTATACTGAAATGACACTATTTTGGATATATTGGGTTAAATATAACTTCTTGTTTTTTAGAATTAGCTTCCTCCAACATGTCTTTGCATGTCACATCATCAAAATGACTATGGTCAAAAGCTGAAAGACATACAATTAAAACGTACACAATTAAGAAAATAAAAAGACAAAGTTTATCTATATCTAAGTGAAGAGAAAAGATTGGTCAAAACTTAAAAATCTCAAGATAATTTTAAGGAAAGCCAACTGTATTCAGATGCAGAAAGCTAAGAAATGGAAGTTAATAAAATATCTTTCTGACTCTTGACAATTCAATAAAAGTTTTTCTAATAATTGAATTTCAGATGACTTAAATTATTTAAATTTATTTAGCTGATATTTGGAGCTTACTATTTTTTGGAAGCGCTGTGATTGTTTAGTTTTAGTGGAGAAACAAGTCTTTCTTTATTCTTACCTAGCTAAGCCTATTCAGTTAAATTTGAGATAGCCCATCTATGAGAAGTTGTACTTGCTCTCAAAGAGTTTAATTAATTAAATTATCACACAAAAGTGTAAAACTTCTACTGTGAAAAGTGCTATGTGAGATTCCCAAGTATAAGGAGCAGCATGTGAAAAGGGCCGGTGGTAGACAGGAGTGAGGCAAGGACAAGGGACTGAAAGAGGACTTTGTGAATGGAGCAAAGAAAGCAAGAAGGAAAGTGCTTTAAGATGAGGGCAGAGAGGTAGTGAGGGCCTAGATCTATATATAGGCCACCTTGGCTATTATTGTGTTTTACCTTAAGACAAATGGGAAGCCACTGAGGTGTCTTAAATAGGCGAGGGACGTGGGAGGTGGAGTGGTGGGTGGGAGGGGAACATTGCAGACTGACCTGGATATGATGAAATCTATGATCTAAAGGTATTTCTAAAAGGTCAATGCTAGCTACATGGTAAAGAAACAATTAGGGGAGGGTGCATAGTGGAGGTAGGTGCATCTGTTAGGAAGCTATTCCCATGTACTTGAGAAAATATAGTACTGTGGAATAGAGAAATAGTGGTGGAGACGGAGAAGTGGATGAACTTGAGAAATGATTCAGAAGACAAAATTCACCAGGATTTCATATAATCTTTACTGAACACAAACATGTGCTTCTCATAGAAGAACAACAAGGCCATTGGCAAGGCTTCACTGGGTAGTGTGTATTTTCTAGCAATTAGAGGAAAGCTGTGCTGATCAGACACTTTTTGCTGGGTTCTCACTTGGGCCTAGAAAATGCATTTGGGATACTGGCATAAATGTGTCATCTGTGTCCAAGGAACAGCGCAAAGCCACTGGCTCAGACATGAGGAAGCCAGACCCCAATCCAGCCAACAAAGAAATGAGTAACAACCACCGCAGTCAAACCAGGTGCTTTACACTGCCTTCCCTCTGAACTTTCATATCTTCTTCTAAGTGAAGATGGTTGGTTAAAGCCTTTACCCGTTACATTTTTTAATCAATTTAGTGTTATTTGGAGACAGTAACATTGAAATATTTTATATTTTTAAACAGATTTAGCATGCAGGAATTAAATATTGAGAACCTTTAAATTTAATTGCCGATATCGTTCCATGTTGTATCTATTGTGACCTAGTTAGTGGTCTTAAATAATTTGAAGCCAAACACTTTTTTCTTGATATATATCTATATATGTAGATATATATAGCACTTTTATATTGGGGTTTTTTTTTTTAACAAACAAACTTGGCATTATCCATCATTTCCTTTGCTTCTATACACGTGTTCTTCCTCTCTCTTTCTTCTAGTGAAACAGATTTTTCTGCTGTTTGTAGCTGTTGGGGGAAATTCAGGGGGAAAAATCTATACATGTATTTGCTTAGACATCCCTAAGAAATGACAAATTGCTCTATTTCAAAGCTTTCAAAGAGGAATCACTAAACGGAACTCTGTAAGTATTCATTTAAGTGACATAACTGCACAAAAAAAGAAATGCTGATAGCATTAAAAAGTGATACTGGCCAATCAGCATCAGCTAATTCTCTCTCACTCTTCCCCAGGAAGGCATCCTTTTGTTCTATTTAATTCGGATATGATGGGAAAATGTGTGGTGCTGAGTGTGCTCAGAGAAGCTATGACATTAATTCTGTTAAATAGTGTGATATATGCCTTTGGCTGCTGGATAAAGGTTATTGCTTTTGAAAACACTGTCAGGTTCTAAAAGCTGTTCATTTCCCTTTAACAAGATAATTATTAATAAAAATCATTGTGTCATTGTGTTATATTACCAGGGTTTTTCTATTTGATCAGGAAAATCCTTGGGCTGGAAATTACTCTTTTTAAGGGGTAAATGCTACTGTGACCACGAATGTACACCAGATGTGTTTGCTTTTCAGATTCTATGTACACATATTTCCTCTACACATAGCAGCCCATTTATACTATACCTTTTAGGAAGGCTCGGCTTGGCTGAGCTGTGGATAGATGTGTCACAGAGCTCATAGAGCAGCTCCAGTGAGGACTGTCATTTGGGAGCTAATGGAACAGAAAACAGGAAATAGAGCTTTGGCCATCTCAGTGAAAATGGAGGCTGATACCTCTATTTTACTCCACTTTTTAGAATTAGGCAAAATGGAGCTGACCAATAAGCACTACAACAGAAAATAATTCATAGTAATTTTACTTGTAATAGACATTGTAAAGAACTCATTGCACTTTCCATTCTGAAACCCCTTTATAGATAATCAAGGACATGGCAACTGTTGAGTAAGAGGAAAGGGGAGGAATGTTAGCCATTTTACTATGACATAATAGATCCTTAGGGAAGAGAAGATGAATTTCTGGATCCAAGAAGTTACATGTTCGCATTCATTATTAAAGGTGGTTTTATTATTTTGGCATGTTTCAAGACTTTTCCCAAGATAATAGTGATACTGGAAAAGCTAACATTTTTTATCAGTTGCTAAGTGCCATGCCATCTTCTAAACACTTTTCATGTTTTGTCATATTTAATCTTCAGAACAACTTTATGAAGCGGATACTATTATTAGCCCCATTTGCAGGTAAGAAAATGGGGTAGAGAGATGGTAAGCTACAAACTGTGTTAGTGGAGGATCTCAGATAGAAAAGGGAACATAAAAGGTGTTTTCAGTTCATTCAACTAGCTGCTTATAAATATGATGTAAAGCTGTGAGCATATGCGAGTTGTGGAAAGGCATCATACAATTTTCAGCATTTTATAAAAAGAGGTTCTCTTCTCAAAAATAAATCTATTCATGCCTGTTTTATTGTATTTGTGCACGTGTGTGTGTGTTTGCTGTTGTTCTTGCTGTATTGCTTGAGTCTGAGAAACTGCTTTCTCTGTATCACTTTTCACTGTACAGGATTATACTTAAGACTAGATGCCACGGCATTCCACTTTAACTCATCCTAGTATTCAGTGAGGAAATATTCAAATAAGCAGCATAGAAATTCATGCTCTATTTGCCCCTACTCATTCACAAGGGAAATTAATTTGCCTTCCAAAATCTGGATGAGAAATAACTTTTAAGAAGCAATAACACAGATTCAATCGGAATAAATAGTCTGAGTCACAAGTTTAAACCACTGAGCTTTATTCTTAGAAAGCGTGACTGCAGCCAACCTGGAAACCCTATAAGTAATCCCTTGATCTATTTACCAAGACGTATAACTAAAGTCATAAGCTCTACAAATACAAGAGTGCTATGTTTCTGTGCCTTGCACTGTACGTTGTGGACACAGCTGTAGAAACACGCAAGTGTGTATTATTTCCCACCTATCTGATTAACAAATATTTCTGGGTATTTTAATTTTTTAAGCTGTCTATAGCCAAGTTCAAAGCAAGAAATTAAACAAGGCAAAGTCATATACTGAATCTTAGCTATTGATATATCCCCTCACATTTATCCAAAAGGTTATATAATTTGTCTTAATCTCTCTAGGGATCTCTCTCAGTCAGCTTATAGGATACTTCTTCTAGTTTTCTTGTAGTGCCTCTTTGCACAAATAATGACTATCTAGTAAAGTTCTCACTCAATACACTAACATTTGATAGAAATTTGAGAGATTTTTAAAACTTCTCACTGTACAACTCATGTATCCACCATTGAGGGCACACACACACACAGAGAGAGTACTGTTTTTTTCTTTAACCCGTTTTATTGAGCTATTAATTTACATGCAATAAAATTCACCAATTTTAAATGTACTATTTAATGAGTTCTGATAAACACATCCATTGTCGTCATGTTGATACTGACTCATAGCAACCCTATAGGACAGAGTAGAACTGCATCATAGGGTTGCCAAGGCTGTAATCTTTATGGAAGCAGACTGCCACATCTTTCTCCCTCAGAGCAGCTGGTGGGTTCGAACCTCCTACCCTTTGTTAGCAGCCAAGCACTTAACCACTGTGCCACAAGGGCTCCATCCTCATGAGAGGCAATATACTGACTAAGACAAGGACTCTAGAGTAAAACTTCCTGAGTGTGCATCCTGTGACTGGCTTTGGAACCTTGAGCAAGCCACTTAAACTCCTTGAGTCTGTTTTCTCAGGTTTAAAACTGAAAAATTGGGGTGGAGCCAACAAGGCAGAGTAGTCAGATGCTTCTGGTGGACTCTCTTACAACAAAGACCCGAACAAACAAGTGATTCAATTATATATGGAAATCTGGGAGCCCTGAACATCAAAGGCAGAGTTGAGCAACTGGACTGAGTGGCAGGGAGTAGGAGAGACGGTTTGGAAGCAGCGAGGAGTTGCCAGACCTGACCTGGCGAGAGCCTGAGCCCTTCAGGTCTGATCAGCTAGTGGGTGGGTGATAAGGCAGGCAAGCATCAGTGCTCTGGAGGTGTATTCCACAGTGGGAGAGACCCAGCCGCTGAGAGTCCACTCAGCCATGAAGGACCAGTGAGAAATAGCCCTAGACGAAAGATAAGTACTTGTGTACAGCTTACCACACAGATCAAAAACACCCCCTTTAGGGAAAAACCTCTCACCCATTTACCTCACCGCTCCCTGCTCTGCACTGGGTCCTGGACCAGCTTCAGCAATTGCTGAGTTCCCTGGGCTGGAAGTAGGATCCGTCACAAACCCTGAGCCACTCTCCGGGCCTTGGAAAGTAATCAAATTAACAAACAGGAAAAAATAAACTGTCAGCTCCCCTAAGCCAGGAACACAGGGTAGGAACAGCTCCTTTGCCTACACACAGGCATAAAGGATCCACAGACTTTGAGCGCCTTTCCCCATGCATAGACTTGTGTGGGCCCATCTCAACAGCATAGGCCCTCATTACCACAGTACAACAGGGTATATACTAGAACTCTAACTTCAACTGTTTCAGCTGTGAAGTGGCAGGTCCTTGACATGTGACACTGCTCTGCCCATTAAGCAGGGTCTTCACCTACCCATATCAGAGGCCTGAGGACTGGTGGCTCCTCCAACACCACCTAGCCACCTGCAATAAGGGCCCATGAGTAAGAGGTGCTCCCCAGTCCTTACAACCAACAACATTAGCTGCTCCTACTCCAGCTGCAAAACCCACCCTCCTATGCACTCTAGGGAACAAGGACATGCCTTTCTCCTGGACACTCAGGGATGGCCGGCAGCCCCCTGCCTTGCTCAATGTGTCCCCCTGCTGCAGCCAGATGCCTATGCCTACACCAATCACCTATGCCTGTCTAGGACTGTAGATGAAAGCTTACACCACACACTTGCTGGCTCTCTACCTGGGCACCTGAGCTGAATCCATACAGGAGAAGTGGGCGGACTCCTGAGCTCACATACCTAGTAACAGATCTAACCACCTGGTGACAGGACATTAGAACTTCAAAGGTGCCAATAATCAAAGTAGCTCATACGAGCAGCCTATTTGGGCATATCAAAACAAAACAAGAAGCTAGGACACAGTAAGCAAACATAAAATAAATAAATATAATAACTTATTGATGGCTCAGTGACAACAGTCAATATCAAATCACATAAAGAGGCAATCCATGATGGCTTCAGCAAGCTCCCAAAATAAAGAATCTAGAAATTTTCCAGAGGAGGAAAATTTCTTGGAATTACCAGAGGCAGAATGCAAAAGATTAATATACACAACTCTTCAAGAAATTAGGAAGGAAATTAAACAAAATGCAGAACACACAATAGAGGAAATTAAAAAGATTAGAGAAGAGCATAATGACAAATTTAACAGGTTGCAAGAATCCAGAGAGAGACAGCAATCAGAAATCCAGAAGATTAACAATAAAATTTCAGATTTAGACAACTCAATAGAAAGTCATAGAAGCAGAATTGAGGCAATGCAAGTCAGAATTAGTGAGATCGAGGACAAAACACTTGACACCAACTTATTTGAGGAAAAATCAGATACAAAGATTTAAAAAAATGAAGAAACCCTAAGAATTATGTGGGACTCTATCAAAAGGAATAACCTACGAGTGATTGGAGTACCAGAACAGGGGAGGATAACAGAAAATACAGAGAGAATTGTTGAAGATTTGTTGGCAGAAAACCTCCCTAATATCGTGAAAGATGACAAGATATCTATCCAAGATGCCCATCAAACCCCATATAAGGTAGATACCAAAAGAAAGTCACCAAGACATATTATAATCCAACTTGCCAAAACCAAAGATGAAGAGAGAATTTTAAGAGTGGCTAGGGATAAATGAAAAGTCATCTACAAAGGAGAGTCAATAAAAATAAGCTCGGACTAATCAGCAGAAACCATGCAGGCAAGAAGGTAATGGGATGACATATATAAAGCCTTGATGGAAAAAAGCTGCCAGCCAAGAATTATATATCCAGCAAAAGTATTTCTCAAACACTATGGTGAAATTATGGCATTTTCAGGTAAACAGAAGTTTAGGAAATTTGCAAAACCCAAACCAAAATTACAAGAAATACTAAAAGGAGTCCTCTGGTTAGAAAATCAGTAACATCAGATAACAACCCAAGACTAGAACACAGTACAGAGCAACCAGATATTGACTCAGTTAGGGAAGTCAAAAATATATCAAAGTTAAAACATTGAAAATAGGGAAACAGAGATATCAATATGTAAAAAAGAACAAAATTAAAACAAAAAAGAGGGACTTAAAAATGCAGACATAGATTTTTCATATGGAGGGGAAGTCAAAGAGATTTAAAGAAATAAAAGACTGGTATAAACTTAGAAAAATAGGGGTAAGTATTCAGGTAACCACAAAGGAAACTAATAATCCTACAATTAAAATAAAAAACTAGGAAAATACAAAGACTCAGCAAACACAAAATCAACAACAATGAAAAAGGTGAAAAGAAAATACATAAAGAAAAACGACTCAGCACAGAAAATTAAGTGGAATAAAGAATCTGTGAACAACACACAAAAAAGACATCAAAATGACAGCACTAAACTCATACCTATCAATAATTATGCTGAACGTAAATGGAATAAATGCACCAATAAAGACACAGAGAGTGGCAAATTGGATAAAAAACATGATCTGTCTATCTGCTGCCTACAAGAGACACACCTTAAAGACAAAAACAAACTAAAACTCAAAGGATGGAAAAAACTATATCAAGCAAACAACACTCAAAAAAGAGCAAGAGTGGCAATATTAATCTTTGACAAAATAGACTTCAAAGTAAAATCCACCACAAAGGGTAAGGAAGGACACTATATAATGATTAAAGGGTCAATACACCAGGAGGACATAACTATAATAAACATTTATACATCCAATGACAGGGCTCCAAAATACATAAAACTAATTCTAACAGCATTGAAAAGAGAGATAGACAGCTCCACAATAGTAGTAGGAGACTTCAACACACCACTTTCAGTGAAGGACAGAACATCCAGAAAGAAGCTCAACAAAGACGTAAAATAGCTAAATGCTACAATCAACCAACATGATCTCATAGACATATATCGAACAGCCGCCCAACAGCAGCCAAGTATACTTTCTTTTCAATGCACATGGAACGTTCTCCAGAATAGACCACATATTAGGTGATAAAGCAATCTTTAACAAAATCTAAAGCATGGAAATATTACAAAGCATCTTTTCTGACCATAAAGCCATAAAAGTAGAAATCAACAACAGAAAAAGCAAGGAAAAAGAATCAAACACATGGAAATTGAACAACACCTTGCTCAAAAACAACTGGGTTATAGAAGAAATTAAGGATGGAGTAAAGAAATTCATAGAATCAAATGAAAATGAAAACACATCCTATCAGAACCTTTGGGACACAGCAAAAGCAGTGATCAAAGGTCAGTTCATAGCAATAAATGTACACATCCAAAAAGAAGAAAGGGCCCTAATCAAAACATTAACCCTACAACTGGAACAAGTGGAAAGAGAGCAGCAAAAGAAGCCCTCAGTCACCAGAAGAAAGGAAATAATAAGAATTAGAGCAGAATTAAATGAAATAGAAAACAGAAAAACAATTGAAAGTGTTAACAAGACCAAAAGCTGGTTCTCTGAAAAGATCAATGAAATTGATAAGCTCTTGGTCAAACTGAGAAAAGAAAAACAGGAGAGGAAGCAGATTAACCCATGTAAGAAATGAGATGGGTGATATCACAACAGACCCAACTGAAATTAAAAGAATCATAACAGAATACTATGAAAAATTGTACTCTAACAAATTTGAAAACCTAGAAGGAACGGACCAATTTCTAGAAACTCACTACCTACCTAAACTAACACAAACAGAGGTAGAACAACTAAATAAACCTAAAACAAAAGAAGATATTCAAAAGGTAATTTAAAAACTCCCAACAAAAAAATGCCCTGGCCCAGGTGGCTTCACTGGAGAATTCTCTCAAACTTTCAGAAAAGTAACACCACTACTACTAAAGGTATTTCAGACCATAGAAAAGGATGGAATCCTCCCAAACTCATTCTATGAAGCCAGCATAACCCTCATACCAAAACCAGGTAAAGACACTACAAAAAAGAAAATTACAGACCAATATCCCTCATGAACATTGATGCAAAAATCTTCCACAAAATTCTAGCCAATAGAATTCAGCAACATATCAAAAAAATAATTCACCATGATCAAGTGGGATTTATACCAGGTATGCAGGGACAGTTCAACATTAGAAAAACAACCAATGTAATCCATCACATAAATAAAACAAAAGACAAGAACCACATGATCTTATCAACTGAGGCAGAAAAGGCATTTGACAAAGTCCAACACCTATTCATGATAAAAACTCTCAGCAAAATAGGAATAAAAGTGAAATTCCTCAATATAATTAAGGGTGTTTATACAAAGCCAACAGCCAACATAATCCTAAATGGAGAGACTTTGAAAGCATTCCCCTTGAGAAGGGGAACCAGACAAGGATGCCTTTCATCCCCACTCTTATTCAACACTGTGCCTGAGGTCCTAGCCAGAGCAATTAGGCTAGAAAAAGAAATAAAGGGCAGCCAAATTGGTAGGGAAGAAGTCAAAGTATCTCTACTTGCAGATGATATGATCTTATAAACAGAAAACCCCAACGTATCTACAAGAAAACTACTGGAACTAATAGACAATTTCAGTAATATTTCAGGATACAAGATAAACATACAAAAATCAGTCAGATTCCTTTACACCAACAAAGAGAACCTTGAAAAGGAAATCACTAATCAATACCATTTACAATAGCCCCCAAGAAGATAAAATACTTAGGAATAAATATAACTAGAGACGTAAAAGACCTATACAATGAAAACTATAAGACACTACTGCAAGAAACCGAAAGAGACATGCATAAGTAGAAAAACACACCTTGCTCATGGATAGGTAGACTCAACATTGTGAAAACGTCAGTTCTACACAAAGCGATCTACAGATACAACAAAATCCTGATCCAAATTCCACTGGCATTTTTTACTGAGATGGGGAAACAAATCACCAACTTCATATGGAAAGTGAAGAGGCCCTGAATAAGTAAAGCATTACTCAAGAAGAACAAAGTTGGAGGCCTCACACTACCTGAATTTAGAACCTATTATACTGCCACAGTAGTCAAAACAGCATGGTACTGGTACAATAACAGATACATAGACCAGTGGAACTGAATTGAGAATCCAGACATAAATTCATCCACCTATGAGCAGCTGATATTTCACAAAGGCCCAAAGTCTGTTAGTTGGGGGAAAGACAGTAACAAGTGGTGCTGGCATAACTGGATATCCACCTGCAAAAACCTGAAACAAGACCCATACCTCACACCAGGCACAAAAACTAACTCAAAATGGATCAAAGACTTAAATATAAAATCGAAAATGATAAAGATCATGGAAGAAAAAACAGGGACAACACTAGGAGCCCTAATACATGGCATAAACACAATGCAAACCATAAGCAACAATGCACAAGCACCAAAAGAGAGACTAGATAAATGGGAGCTCCCAAAAATCAAACACTTATGCTCCTCAAAAGTCTTCACCAAAAGCATCAAAAGACAGCCTACAAACTGGGAAAAAATTTTTGGCTATGACAAATCTGATCAGAGTCTAATCTCTAAAATCTACAAGCTACTGCAAAACCTCAACAACAAAAAGACAAATAACCCAATTAAAAAATGGGCAAAGGATATGAACAGGCACTTCACCAAAGAAGATATTCAGGCAGCTAACAGACACATGAAGAAGTGCTCACGATCATTAGCCATTAGAGAAATGCAGATCAAAACTACAATGAGATATCATCTCACCCCAACAAGGCTAGCATTAATCCAAAAAACAAGATAATAAATGTTGGAGAGGTTGTGGAGAGACTGGAACACTTATACACTGTTGGTGGGAAAGTAAAATGGTACAACCACTTTGCAAATCTATTTGGTGCTTCCTTAAAAAGCTAGAAATAGAAGTACCATACTATCCAGCTATCCTGCTCCTTGGAATATATCCTAGAGAAATAGGAGCCATCACACGCATAGATACATGCACACCCATGTTCATTGCAGCACTGTTGACAACAGCAAAAGGATGGAAACAACCTATGTGCCCATCAACATATGAATGGATAAACAAATTATGGTATATCCACACAATGGAATACTATGCAAAGATAAAGAACAATGATGAAGCTGTGAAACATAACATGGAGAAAGCTGGGGGTCATTATGCTGCGTGAATTTAGTCAGTCACAAAAGGACAAATATTGTATATGACCACTATTATAAGAACTCAAGAAAAGGTTTAAACACAGAAGAAAACATTTTTCGATGGTTACAAGGGTGGTGAGAGTTATTTACTAACTAGACAGTAGGTAAGAATTATCTTAGGTGAAGGGGGACAGCACACACTACAGGGGAAGTCAGCACAACAGGACTAAACCAAAGCTAAGAATTTTCCTGTATACAATCAAACACTTTGAAGGACAGAGTAGCAGGGGTAGGGGTCTGGGCACTATGCTTTCACGGGACATCTAGGTCAATTGGCATAACAAAGCTTATTAAGAAAATGTTCTGCATCCTACTTTGGTGAGTGGTGTCTGGGGTCTTAAAAGCTTGCAAGCGGCCATCTAAGATACACCAATTGGTGCCAACCACCTGGAGTAAATGAGAATGAAGAGCACCAAAGACACAAGGAAAGTATTAGCCCAAGAGCAAGAAAGGGCCACATAAACCAGAGACTTCATCAGCCTGAGACCAGAAGAACTAGATGGTGCCCAGCTACCCACAATGACTGCCCTGACAGGGAACACATCCGACAGTCCCTAATGGAGCAGGAGAAAGGTGGGGTGCAGAACTCAAATTCTAGTAAGAAAACCAGACTTAATGGTCTGACTGAGACTGGAGGTACCTCAGAAAGCATGGCCCTGGATTCTCTATCAGCCCAGAACTAAAACAATTTCCAAGGCCAATTCTTCAGACAAGGATTGGATTGGACTGTGGGACATAAAGTGATACTTGTGAGGAGTGTGCCTCTTAGCTCAAGTAGATACAAGAGACCCAAAGGGGCAGCTTCTGTCTGGAGGTAAGATGGGAAAGCAGAGAGGGTTAGGAGCTGGTTGAATGGATATGGGGAATCAAGGGTGGAAAGGAGGAGTGTTCTGTCACAGTATGGGGAGAGCAATTAGAGTCACAGAACAATGTATGTATAAATGTTTGCATGGGGAAAAAATTAAAATAAATAAATAAAAAAGTGAAAAATCTTTATGATGATGGAAAATTTGGCAACGATTTTTGTCACATAATGGTTGCACATGGTTAATGTAATTGGTGTCATAAATTATACACATGAAAAAGTGTTGAATAGGCAAGTGTTGCTTTATATATTTTTACAACAGTTAAATAAAGTTGAAAAATCTATATAATGACAATGTTATATATTACTAATATTACCAAGCAATTAATATGTGCTAGCTACTGTTCTAATTTATGCACACTTACACAGGAAAATTTCGCTGACTTTATTTAAAATGTTGACATTTTGTTCGTCATGGATTTATTTGCATTAGTTTTGATTTTCAAAAATATTGTGTTCAAATATTTATCTTTTTGGTGACCCCTTAAATTTTGTACCTGAGGTGGGTGCCCTACTCATCTCAACCTAGTCCTGGCCCTGAATTCCCCTAAGTGCTCAACTGCTAACTGAAAGGTTGGTGGTTCCAGTCCATCCAGCGGCACCTCAGAAGACAGGCCTGGTAGTCTGCTTCCAAAAAATCAGCTATTGAAAACCCTCTGGAACACAGTTCTACTCTGATACACATGAGTTCGCCATGAGTCAGAATCGACTTGATGGCAACTGGTTAGGAGTCCCTGGGTGGTACAAGTGGTTAAGTACTCAACTATCAGTCAAAAGATTGGTGATTCAAACTATCCCAGAGACACTTTGGGAGACAGCCTGGCAATCTGCTTCCGAAAGGTCAGTTCTAGTCTGTACACCTGGGGTCGCCATGAGTTGGAACTGACTCGATGACAAACAACAAAGAAGAGCTGTTGTGGGGGGTATAAGAGATGATGCATGTAAAATAATTTGCACTGCCAGTGCCCTATTAAGTAGTAACTATCATTATTATTATTATTTTACATAAATGAGAAAAAGAAGAGCAAAGTAACTTGTCTAAATCAGCACATAATGGCAGCTCAATGGAGAATTTATAGGCCTTGCCTCTCTTCATATAATACTGTATATAACTTTTAAAAATTCTGGTTTTATTGCTACAACTACTAAAGTTTTTGCAACATTTTCTCCTTTTTTCAAAATACACACATACATATATTTAGTTTCACAATAAGAAGATTAAGTAGGTAGGGCAAGTATTTTTATCCTCTTTTTAATAGGTGAGAAAAGGAACTCAGCAGGGATTAAGTTATTTGTTCAAGGGATCCAGCTAGTAAGTCATCAGAAGTTTTCCATTGTCCCATGGACCCACTTCCACCACCCATTTGTCAGTTTGTCATACTGTGGTGGCTTACATTGTATTTTGAAAACCAGCAGGGACACCCGTAGTGGACCGGTTTCAGCGATCTACTTCCAAAAATAAGCCAATGAAAACCCTATGAATCACAACAGAATATTGTCTAACACACTTGTTTTGGACACGTCATCCAGAGGGATCAGTCACTGGAGGAGGACATCATGTTTGGTGAAATGTAGAGAGCCAACGAGGAAATGGGAGATCCTTGGTGAGATGAATTGGCGTAATAGCCACAACGATGGATTGGAATGTGCTGGTGATTGTGAGGATGATGCAGGACTGGGACTATTTCATTCTGTCATACATAAGGTCGCCATGAGACAGAGTCCCCTCAAAGGTAGCTAACAACAACAACAACAACATGCATTCATTTAAGGGAAATTCTTAGTAATTTTAAAGGCCAAACACTTTCCTGCTTCAAAATGTGTATAATGTCAGTTCTGGAGTTTGGTGAGCAAAACTTCTGCCTACTCCGCTGTCTATTCTGCACACAAAGAGATGAAGGGAGAAGGAGGGATGGGGAAAAGGCTACAAATTGCTGAATCCTACAAACCTTTCTTTTCTCCACAAAGGAGCTATAAATGTTATTGCCTCTTTTGGGGGCCCAGGGCAGGAGGGGTACCAGTAGGTATGGTTAACAGTGAAATGGAGAATTTTTACAATTTCCTTTTCTTTCGTTGCTTTTATGGTTTCAATCTGTAAGAAATATGCATTAGTTTTGTAACTTGATTTGTAAAATGGCATTAAAAATACCTGCTGAATCTTTACGTATCTTCCAATCCCGTTCTCTTTTATAACTATACCTGGAAAACTTAGAAAAATGATTGCTATAAATTCATTTCCTCTAATAATTTAACTTTAAGATTTTTATTTTTAGCCAATGGTTTATGATTAATCTGATTTTGTCTTTTCTTACTTCAAATAGTTCCCAAATTATGGGATGGTAATTAATCACAGTACAAAAGGTGAGTGAGGCCCCTGATTTTCCAGAAATGACACATAGCTTTATGACTTCTGAAATCATCTGTTCACACTTGTGTTTTTGCAGAAGGAGGGGCAGCTTTTGTGCAAATATCTTTTGTAAGGAAAATGGAAACAGCAAATATACAATGTACAGCATCAATGTTGGTGGTGTTGTTAGTTGCTAAGTGCTTCAAATCAATAGCCATGGTAAAAATTTTTCCCTCTTAACCTTCTTATTTGAAAAATAGTTTCAATTCTATTGGTGCTCTCTTTTTTTATTGTGCTAATGCCACAAGATAAACCCAACCATTCGAGTATTTTAAATTCTAATTTCCCCCCTTTATGTTCTATTGATTTTTTTACATAATTAGCTCTGTAAATATTCATTTTAAATCTACAGATAAATTCTGATCTTTTTATCTCTCATTTTTTATTGGTGTTTCTCATTTTGAAGTCAATACACTATGCTCATGAAATGTGGAAGAGTTACCAATTAACAACCATGTAAAAGTCAATGAGTATTTGTTATAGGATAAATTTATTACACTGACTAGCTTTCATAACTTAACACTAGCTACTATTTATTGAGCATATTTATTGAGCATCTCTTTGATCAGAAGTATCACCAGAGGCTAAAAGGGTTGACACAGGAACCTGACTCTGCATCTGGCAAGTTCTGTGGTATTGAGGGCTCTATTTAATCTCTCTAAGCCTCAATTTTGTCCTTCCTAACATGGAACTAATAAAAATACGTATCTCCTAGGATCCCTTTGAGGATCAAGAAAGTTAATGCATTAAAGCACATAAAACAATGCCTGGCACACAGTAAGTACTCAGTAAATGTTACCTATTATTATTAAGTGGTCAGAACTGAGTAAAATGCTTTCTAGCATCTACAATAAAGCCTTAAGGCAGGTATAAAAAACTGT
Source organism: Dugong dugon (assembly GCA_030035585.1). Taxonomy (NCBI): domain Eukaryota; kingdom Metazoa; phylum Chordata; class Mammalia; order Sirenia; family Dugongidae; genus Dugong; species Dugong dugon. The sequence continues at coordinate 46,007,001 of CM057474.1, forward strand.
GAAAAATCCATTGCCAACAAGTCGATTCTGACTCATAGCGACCCTATAGGACAGAGTAGAACTGCCCCGTAGGGTTTCCAAGGAACGGCTGGTGGATTTGAACTGCCCACCTTTTGGTTAACAGCCAAACACTTAACCACTGAGGAAATATCACATTATGTGATGTTTGTCTGCAGTGTGGAATAATAAAGATGTGACTCAGCTTATGTTGTCTATTACAGTCTATCGTATCCTATGTATAAAGTTAACCAGTAATTCACTCATTCATCTACTTGTACTTAGTTCAGTACATTCTTAACACTATGAAAATGCAAAGAAATAACACACATACACAAACAATTATTTCTTTGGAAAGATAGGCATGGGCAAAGCCGATAAAGCTTGTGTGAAGTGTAAGACTTGGATTGTAGAGGAAATAGAAAGTTCCTCTAGGCAGGGAAAATAGCATTCATAAGGCAAGAGGAGGAGAACACTTTACTATATTTCTAATTTAATGTGGGTTTTTATCAAACTTCATGAAGAAAGGGACATCTTTGATGCTTAGTATGGTGATTGGCACTGCAGGGACTTAATAAATATTTAGTCAATTAATGAATGAGAATGAACAGTATATTTGACATATATCTTTTCATTTGTATCCTTTTTGTTATAATAACATTGTAATCATAAGTATAGCACTTTCCATGAGTTCTGAGTCATTCTATCAGCAAAATTATTGAACTTGAGAGCAACAGGAGCCAGCAGATCAGAAGGTCTGAGGACCTCTGAGCTTCTGGCTGGTATCCTGAGGGGGTAGAGGAAAATGTTAGATTTGTAGCCAGCACATCAGAAGAGATTATGTTGGGGATTCCAAGTTTGTAGCTGTTTTCTTAAGTCTCAGACAGACTTGGTGGTATGGAGGACTGTGTTTTGTAATTTGTGAGATCTGATCTAGCTCCAGGTAGTTAGAGTAAGAGGAAGAAGTCCTGCATGTACAGCTGATGTCAGAACAGAAAAGAACAGAACTGATAATGAATTAAATTGATTTAGATTGACCAGCATATATTTGGTGTCAGCAAAGTGGGATTTGATTTTTTTCCAGCCCAGCCTAACCCAACTAAAAGTGGGCAAAAAAAAAAAAAAAAAAAAAAAAAGAAGAAGAAGACGTAACAACCCTATCACAAAAAAAGATACCTACATTTCTGAAAAAGAAATGGAAACATGTGTTACATTGTTAGTCATCAAAGAAATACAAATTAAAACCACAATGAGATACATCCATAAATATACCACCAGAATGGTTAAAATCATAAAAAATAACAACATCAAGCATTGGCAAGGATGTAGAGCAGTGGGATCTCTTATATCCTTGATATTATAATAGACACTTCTAATCATCTTGAGAAGAGATTTAGACAATTGGCAGAGAGTTTGTGGTTGAATTATTGATAATCATACAGAAAGAACAAGCAACTGAATAAAGTCAACAATGCTAGTGAAAACAAAAACTTGTGGAAAGCAACCAAAAAAGAGCAGAAGTGGCAATAGTGATCTCAGATAAAATAGACTTTAAAACAAAATCCACCATAAAAGACAAGGAAGGGTATTATGTAATGATTAAAGGGACAATCCATCATGAAGACTTAGCCATAATAAATATCTATGCACCCAATGACAGGGCACTAAAATACAAAAAAAAAAAAAAAAAAAAAGTCTAACAGCATTGAAAAGAGAAATTAACAGTTCCACAATAATAGTAGGAGACTTCAACACACTATTCTCAGTAAAGGACAGAACATCTAGAAAGAAACTCAACAAAGATGCAGAAGATCTAAAAGCCACAATCAACCAACTTGACCTCATAGATGTTTATAGAACACTTTACCCAAAAGCTGCAAAAGTACACATTCTTTTCCAATGCACATGGAATATTCTCCAGAATAGACTACATCTTAGGCCACAAAGCAACCCTTAACAAAATTCAAAATATTAAGATAATACAAAGCATCTTCTCGATCACAACACCATAGAAGTAGAAATCAACAATAGGAAGAGCAAGGAAAAAAAATCAAATACGTGGAAACTGAGTAACACCTTGCTTAAAAACCACTGAGTAGTAGAAGAAATCAAAGACCAAAACGAAAAATTCCTAGAATCAAATGAGAATGAAAACACATCATACCATAACCTTTGGGACACAGAACAGGCAGTGCTCAGAAGTCAATTTATAGCAATCAATGCCCACATCAAAAAAGAAGAAAGGGACAAAATAAAAACATTAGCCACACAACTTGAACAAATAAAAACAAAACAGCAAAAGAAGCCCACAACCACAAGAAGAAAGGAAATGATAAAGATCAGAGCAGAAATAAATGAAATAGAGAATAGAAAAACAGTAGAAAGAATCAACAAAACCAAAAGTTGGTTTTTTAAATCTACAAATTCGACAAACCATTGTCCAAACCGACAAAAGAAAAACAAGAGAGGGTGCAAATAACTCAAATAAGAAACTAAGTGGGGGGCATTACAACAGACTGAACTGAAATAAAAAGGATTGTAACAAAGTGCTATGAAAAACTATACTACAACAAATTGAAAAACCTAGAGGAAATGGATAAATTTATAGAAACACACTACCTACCTAAACTAGCACAAACTGAGATCAAAAATCTGAATAGACCCAAAACAAGGTAAGAGATTGAAAAGGTAATAAAAAAAAAACCTCCCAAAAAGAACAACAAAAAAGCCCTAACCCAGATAGTTACACTGGAGAATTCTACCAAACATTCAGAGAAGAGCTTGTACCAATACTACTCAAACAGAACATAGAAAAGATGGGATACTTCTGAATTCATTCTGTAAAGCGAGCACAGACAAAACCAGGGAAAGACACTACAAAAAAAAAAAAAAAATTACAAACCAACATCTCTCATGAATATAGATGCAAAGATTCTCAACAAAATTCTAGCCAAAAGAATTCAGCATCATATCACAAAAATAGTACACCATGACCAAGTGGGATTCATAGCATGCAAGAATGGCTCAACATTACAAAATCAATCAACATAATCCACCACATAAATAAAACAAAAGAATCACATGATCATCTCAATTGACACAGATAAGGCATTCGAGAGTGTCTAACACCCATTCCTGATAAAAACTCTCAGTAAAATAGGTATAGAAGGGAAATTCCTCAACATAATAAAGGGCATTATACGAAACCAACAGCTAACATCATTCTTAATGGAGAGATGCTGAAAACATTCCCCCTGAGAACAGGAACAAGATAAGGATGCCCTATATCACCACTCCTATTTAACACTGTACTGGAAGTCCTAGCTACAGCAATAAGGCAAGAAAAAGAAATAAAAGGCATCCAAATTGGTAATGAAGAAGTAAAACTGTCCCTATTTGTGGATGATATGATACTATGCATAGAAAACCCAAAACACTCCACGAGAAAACTACTGGAACTAATAGAAAGATTCAGCAGAGTAGCAGGATACAAGATAAACATAAAAAAATCAATTGGATTCCTATGCACCGATAAAAAGAACAACAAAGAGGAAATCAGGAAAGCAATGACATCTATAATAGCCCCTGTTGTTGTTAGGTGCTGTCAAGTCAGTTCTGACTCATAGCAACCCCATGCACAACAGAATGAAACACTGTCCTGTCCTGCACCATCCTCACAATCATTGGTATGCTTGAGCCCACTGTTGCTGCCACTGTGTCAATCCATCTCATTGAGGGGCTTCCTTTTTTTTGCTGACCTTCAATTTTCCAAGTATGAAGTCCTTCTCCAGGGACTGGTCCCTCCTGATAACATGTCCAAAGTACATGAGACCTAGTCTCACCATGGCGACTTCTAAGGAGCATTCTGGCTGTACTTCTTGCAAAACAGATTTGTGCGTTCTTTTGGCAGTCCATAGTAATTCAATATTATTCTCCAACATCACAGTTCAAAGGTTTTAATTCTTCTTTGGTCTTCCTTATTCATCGTCCAGGTTTCACATGCATATGAGGAAATTGAAAACTTCATGCCTTGGGTCAAGCGCACCTTAGTCTTCAAGGAGACATCTTTGCTTTTTAACACTTTAAAGAGGTGTTTTCCAGCAGATTTGCCCAATGCAATGCTTCTTTTGATTTCTTGACTGCTGCTTCCATGGGTGTTGATTGTGGATACAAGTAAAATTAAATCCTTGACAACTTCAATCTTTTCGCCATTTATCATGATGTTGGTGTTGCTTATTGGTTCGGTTGTGAGGATTTTTGTTTTCTTTATGTTGAGGTGTAATCCATACTGAAGGCTGTGGTCTTTGATCTTCATCAGTAAGTGCTTCAAGTCCTCTTCACTTTCAGCAAGCAAGGTTGTGTCATCTGCATATCACAGGTTGTTAATGAGTCTTCCTCCAATCCTGATGCCCTGTTCTTCTTCATATAGTCCAGCTTCTCTGATTATTTGCTCAGCATACAGATTGAATAAGTATGGTGAACGAATACAAACCTAACACACACATTTCCTGACTTTAAACCATGCAGTATCCCCTTGTTCTGTTTGAACAACTGCCTCTTGATCTATGTGCAGGTTTCTCATGAGCACAATTAAGTGTTCTGGAATTCTCATTCTTTGCAATGTTATCCATAATTGTTATGATCCACACAGTCAAATGCCTTTGCATAGTCAATAAAACATAGTCAATAACACCTAAAAAAATAAAATACTTGGGAATAAATCTAATCAGGGACATAAAAGACCTATACAAAGAAAACTACAAAACACTACTGCAAGAAACCAAAAGAGATCTACATAAGTGGAAAAACATACCATGCTCATGGATAGGAAAACTCAACATTGTGAAAATGTCAATTCTACCCAAAGTAATCTACAAATACAATGCAATCTCAACCCAAATACCAACAGCATTCTTTAATGAGACGGAAAAACTAATTATTAACTTTATATGAAAAGGTAGAGGCCCTGGATTAGTAAAGCACTATTGAAGAAGAAGAAGAAAGTAGGAGGACTCGTATTACCTGACCTCAGAACCCACTATACCGTAGTCAAAACAACCTGATACGGGTACAATGACAGACACATTGACCAATGGCACAGAATTGAGAACCAATATGTAAATCCATCTACCTACAGACACCTGATCTTTAACAAAGGTCCAAAGTCCATTAAACAAGGAAAAGACAGTCTTTTTAACAAGTGGTGCTGGCAAAACTGAATGTCCATATGTAAAAAAATGAAACAGGACCCATACATCACAACATACACAAAAATTAATTCCAAGTGAATCAAAGACCTAAATATAAATCAAACACTATAAAGATCATGGAAGGAAAAATAGAGTCAAAGCTAGAGATACTAATATGTGACATAAATAGGATACAAATCATAAATAACAATACACATACACCAAAAGATAAGCTAGATAACTGGAATCTTCTAAAAATCAAACACTTATGTTCATCGAAAGACTTCACCAAAACAGTAAAAAGAGAAACTACAGACTGGAAAAAAAGTTTTGGTTATGACAAATCAGACAAAGTTCTAATCTCTAAAATCTAAATAATACTGCACTTCCTTAAAAAGGTAGAAATAGAAATACCACACCATCCAGCTACCGCACCCCTAGGAATATATCCTAGAGAAATAAGAGCCGTCACACGAACAGACGTATGCATTCCCATGTTCATTGCAGCATTATTCACAACAGCAAAAAAAATGGAGCAATCTAAGTGCCCATCAACAGATGAATGGATAAACAAACTATGGTACATGTACACAATGGAAAGCTGTTGTTAGGTGCCGTCAAGCTGGTTTGGACTCATAGCAACCCTATGTACAACAGAAGGAAACGCTGCCCACTCTTGCGCCATCCTCATAATCATTGTTATGCTTGAGCCCATTGTTGCAGCCACTGTGTCAATCCATCTTTGAGGGTCTTCCTGTTTTTCACTGACCCTCTACTTTACCAAGCATGATGTCCTCTCCAGATAGTGATCCCTTCTGATGACGTGTTCAAAATATGTGAGACAGTCTCGTCATCCTTGCTTCAAAGGAGCACTTTGGTTGTACTTCTTCCAAGACAGATTTGTTCGTTCTTTTGGCAGTCCATGGTATATTCAATATTCTTCTCCAACACCACAATTCAGAGGTGTCAATTCTTCTTCGGTCTTCCTTATTCATTGTTCAGCTTTCACATGCATATAAGGCAATCGAAAACACCGTGGCTTGGGTCAAGTGCACCTTAGTCTTCAAGGTGACATCTTTGCTTTTTAACACTTTAAAGAGGTCTTTTCCAGTAGATTTGCCCAATGCAGTGGAATACTATGTGTCTTAGTCATCTAGTGCTGCTATAACAGAAATACCACAAGTGGATGGCTTTAACAAAGAGAAATTTATTCTTTCACAGTCAGTAGATTACAAGTCCAAAGTCAAGGAATCAGCTGCAAGAGAAGGCTTTCTCTGTCAGTTCTGAGGGAAGGTCCTTGTCATCAGTCTTCCCTTGGTCTGTGAGCACATCAGCAAAGGAACCTCAGGTCCAAAGGACGTGCTCTGCTCCCAGCACTACTTTCTTTGTGGTATGAGGTTCCCATGTGTCTATGCTCGCATCTCTCTTTTATATCTCAAAAGAGATTGGCTTAAGACACTATGTAACCTTGTAGATCTCATCAGTATAACTGCCACTAATCCATCTTATTACATCATGGTGATAGAATTTACAAAACATACATAAGGAAATCACATCAGATTACAAAATAGTACACAATCATACAATACTGGGAATCATGACCCAGCCAAATTGACAGATATTTTTGGGGGACATACTTCAATCCATGACACTACACAACTGTAAAGAAAATGGTGAATCTACAAAACACCTCACAACATGGATTACTCTGGAGAACATTATGCTGAGTGAAATAAGTCAATCACAAAGGGACAAATACTGTATGAGACCATTATAAAAACTCATGAAAAAGTTTACACACAGAAAGAAACAATTTTTGATGGTTACAAGGGAGGGGAGGGATGGAGAGGAAAAAACACTAACTAGACAATAGATAAGAGGTAACTTTGGTGAAGGGTAAGACAGTACACAATACTGGGGAAGTCAGCACAACCTGACCAAGACAAGGTCATGGAAGTTTCATAGACACATCCAAACTCCTTGAAAGACCAAGTTACTGGGCTGAGGGCTGGGGACAATGGTCTCAGGGGTCATCTAGTTCAATTTGCATAGTTTATAAAGAAAATGTTCTACATCCTACTTTGGTGAGTATCGTCTGGGGTCTTAAAAGCTTGTGAGTGGCCATCTAAGGTAGTCCACCAGTCCAACTCCATCTGCAGCAAGGGATAATGAAGAAAACCAAAGACACAAGGGAAAGATTAGTCCAAAGGACTAATTGACCACAACTATCACAGCCTCCACCAGACTGAGTTCAGCAACACTAGATGGTGCCCGGCTACAACCACTGACTGCTCTGACAGGGATCACAATAGAAGGTCTCGAACAGAGCTGGAGAAAAATGTAGAACAAAATTCTAACTCACATCACAAAAAAAAGACCAGACTTACTGGTCTGACAGAGACTGGAGAAATCCTGAGAGTATAGCCCCCAGACACACTTTTAACTAAGTACTGAAGTCACTTCTGAGGTTCACCCTTCAGCCAAAGATTAGACAGGCCCATAAAACAAAATGAGACTAAAAGGGCACACCAGCCCAGGGGCAAGGACAAGAAGGCAGGAGGGGGCAGGAAAACTGGTAATGGGGAACTCAAGGTTGGGAAGGGGAGAGTGTGGACATGTTGTGGGGTTGTTAACCAATGTCACCAAACAATATGTATTGTTTAATGAGAAACTAATTTGCTCTGTAAACCTTCATTTAAAGTACAATTTAAAAAAGAAAAGAAAAAACTTCCAAATGACAGTGAGGGAGTTTGAAAACTCTGAGAACCCAGGAGAGAGGAAGAAATGTGGACTCGAGGGATTTTTCTAGATTCCTCATCTAAACCAATTGCCATCAAGTCTATTCCAACTCATGGTGACCCCATGTTTGTCAGAGTAGAATAGTGCTCTATAGGGTTTGCAATGGCTGATTTTTTGGAGGTATATCGCCAAGTCTTTCTTCAGAGGTGCCTATGGGTGGACTCTAACCAATCTGTGAGTTAGCAGCTGAGTGAGCACATTAACCATTTGTGCCACCCAAAGACTTCCACCTATGAAAATACAGACTTCAATCCTTAAAAGTTTGTTTGACCAAGCTTCTTTCAGAATACAACTGTGAGCTGTGTAACTTCACTCATCCATGTTATATTCTAAGTAAAGGGTATGATTAGGAGAAAAGGAAAAGTAATCTTAATATGGTAGGTAGCTCAACTGTGAATAGCATTTACATATTCATAATAAAGTAGTCGTAATAATATAAATACTAATATTGATCTAATTGTTGTTGTTAGCTGCCATTGAGTCGACCCCCAGCTCGTGGCAACCCTATACACAACGGAAGGAAAAGCTGCCCTGTCCTGCACCATCCCCATGATCAGTTGCTGATGCCACCATAGTGATCTACTGGATTTTCATTGGCTGATTTTTGGAAGTAGATTGACAGGTCTTTCTTCCTAGTTGCTCTTAGTCTGGAAGCTCCACTAAAACCTGTTCAGCATCATAGCAACACACAAGCTCCACTGACAGACAAGTGGTGGCTTTGTATGAGATGCGTTGGCCAGAAATTGAACCTGCGTTTCCTATATGGAAGGCAAGAATTCTACCACTAAACCACCAATGTCCCCATTGATCAAATTACTTATTTTAAGTTAAGATAAATATTCTATCAGAAGAGTGGTGCAATGGGGTGGTGAGAATGAAAGAGAATTAAAACCTTATCTTCCTAGTGGGAGGTCAATAGGAAATCCAAAATCTGAAAAATCATAAGTAATCATATTAAGCAACTTATTTAGTTACATGAAGGTAAAGGCCGAAAGAATCAACAAAAAGCATTGAAAATTATTTCTTTGAGTGGAAACATGGGACTGTCTAGTTTGGTAAAAATATTATAGAACTGAAATTTTAAATTACATGCAGTTAAAAACAAACTAAATACATAATTCAAAAAACAAAAAAAAAAGTAGTGAAGAAGAGAAAATGAAGGAGAGAGAGATTTCATTTTCTAGCCTCCAAAGCAGGAATTTTCCACATTAATGGATCGCAGACCATTTCAGCAAGACCAGAGTCTTGCTGTGCCTCTCCTCCAGCTGATGTACCAATGATTAGCTGGGTAAACATGGGCAAGTTAACTCTGTGTCTCTGCTTCCTCATGGGGCCAGAAAAAGAATGTACCTTAAAGAGAAATTTACCATGAAGCTGTTGTGGTAGACTTAGCATTTAGTAAATTTGCAAGTGAGATATTTTAGGCACCACTGATAACCAAAGTCACAATTAAACATAAAACCAACAATACTCCAGTTATTTACACAAAATACCTCCTTCCTCATGAAATGGCATCTGAGACACTAATATTTTTTTTTAAACTAGAATTTTGCTTGTTGAGTAGAAAGTCAGGAAAAGAGTTTTAGTTTGGTGAAAAGTTCACCTAAAGTCTAGGGAAACAATGAAATAACTGCTACAGGACAGTCTATCTCTTTAGTGAGAAGATTGCTCTTGCAATCTTACCAAATGTATCACCTCTCTCCCTCAACTAGTGCTGCTTACACTGTGATGATCTTTGTCCATAACCTGTCTTTCCTGCTGATCACTTATTCTTTCTTTAGATACAGTTGAAGTCTGTACCTAGTCAAAGTCATGTCGTGTCTTTAGGCCTCAAGATGTTTTGTTTTCTCCCATTATGTGCTAACTTCATTAGGCCATTTCTCAGAATTCACTGTCACCCCATTAACCCAGCCCACAGGACTACGGAATTCTCCACTTCTATAAATCCACAAGCAATTATCTAGCACCTGTGTGTGGGAAATCTTTACAAAGTAAAGCTTTTCTCAGCCCAAACCACATTTTAATATAGATGATATGTATATCTGAAACCCTGGAAATAATTTTAATTACTGTTAGAAAGTTTGTTCTCAAGTACTATATATATGTACATGTCTTAGTTATCTACTGCTGCTGTAACAGAAATACCACAAGTGGATGGCTTTATCAAAGAGAAATCTATTTCTTCACAGTAAAGTAGGCTAAAAGTCCAAACTCTGGGCATCAGCTCCAGGGTAAGGCTTTCTCCCTCTATTGGCTTTCTCATCAATCTTCCCCCAAACTAGGAGCTTCTCCCCCAGGGACCCCGGGTCCAAAGGATGCACTCTGTTCCTGGCACTGCTTTCTTTCTTGGTGGTATGAGGTCCCTCACTTTCTGCTTGTTTCCCTTTCCTTTTATCTCTTATAAGATAAAAGGTGGTGCAGGCTGCACCCCAGGGAAACTCCCTTTACATTGGATCAGGGATGTGACCTTAGTAAGGATGTTACAATCCTATCCTAATCCTCTTAACATAAAATTACTATCACAAAATGGAGGGCAACCACACAATACTGGGAATCATGGCCCAGCCAAATTGATACACACATTTTTTTAGGTGACATAATTCAATCCATGACAGTATATATATAAACATATAACCAAAACCAAACCCATTGCCATCAAGTAGATTCCAACTCATAGCGACCCTAGAGGACAAAGTAGAACTGCCCCATAGGGTTTCCAAGGAGCACCTGGTAGATTCGAACTGCCGACCTTTTGGTTAGCAGCTGAACTCTTAACCACTACGCCACCTGGGTTACCATATACACATATATATATGTGTATATATATATATATATAAAATATTTGAAAGATAGCATGATGTCAATTATTACAATGATGCAGAAATACAAAGCAGCCTTTATAGGTGGCGGTAAAATGTGATGAGCCAGCCAAGACGTGAAGAACTGAGTACACAAATTACATAACAGCAGAGACAAAGAACTTGCCACGTAGCTCTAGTCAAGGTGAATCCAAGCCTATGGTTTGGTGCCAAAGAAGCCACAAAACTGGGCTGTGGGAGGATAACATTGTCTTCCCTAATGTCAGTTCTAGAGACCAAGTGAATGCCATCTTCTCTTCTTCACTATTTGTTGCTTTTGTAGCACACAAATTTCAAAACGTTTTAATTTGTTTAAATTATCTCAATTTAATTTTAGTGAAACAAATTCTATATGACAATGTGCTTATATTTTATTTTTATTTATTAGTTTATTTTTTTTATTGGTTTATTTTTGCCTTAGCATAACTCACTCATCTGTCAAAAATTGGTCATTTGTGTTAATGTCTCAAAAGCTGGTCAGCGAATTTGTGTACATTTTATTCACACTGTTCTTCATTTTCTAGATTTCACTTTTGAACTTTCTCAACCTTGAAGGCCACAGGCTGACAAATTCTAAATTTAGTAACACATTAATATGAACTTCATAACTCTGCTGTCAAGAGAATGCAAGGTAAGTATTGTATTAGAGAATTTTAGAAAATTTGAAAAGGGCAACTGTTAGCAGTATTTAGTAACATTTATATAGAGCATAGAAGAAGATGGTGGCTCATAGGAGTATTGGGAGATGGTTGTATTAGTTTTCTATTGTGACGTAACAAATTGCCACAAACTTTGTGGCTTAAAACAACACATTTATCATCTCAGAGGTTCTGTAGGTCAGAAGTCCAGGCATGGAGTGGCTGAATTCTCCACTCAGGGTCTCATCAGGTGGAAATCAAGGTGTCCGCCAGGGCTATGGTTTTCACCTGGGGCTCACTGTTCTTTTCCAAGATCATTGGTTGTTGGAAGAATTCATTTCTTTGTGAGTGTAGGACTGAGGTTCTGTTTTCAAACTGTTTAACTGCTCTTTCCCATGGATCCCCCATAGGCAGTTCACTACATGGACATTTGCTTTCTTCCAGGCCAGCTATAGCATGTCTCCCTGACTTCTTCTGCAACCAGCCAGAGAAAACTCTGCCTTTCAAGGGCTCACCTCATTAGGTCTGGCTCACCCAGGATAATCTCCCTATTTTAAGAGCAACTGATTTGGGACTTTAATTAAATCTAAAAAATCTGAATTAATTAATTAAATCTGAAATTAAATCTGAAAAATTCCTTCACATCAGTAAGTAGTTTGGCATTGGATTGATTAGAAGAATAGAGAGAAGGTGTGAGAACACCAGGGGTAGGGAACATGGGGACATCTTACATTTCTGCCTGCCACAATGGTCTAGGGAGAAACAAAAAATATTTTTTATGCTAGAGATCTAGAGTGTATAGTGAATGAACTGCTTATCACTAGTGAAGGCAAGTGATAAAGTCACAGCCTAGGAGCAAATGTTTCCTCCAAAAAGGTTCCTGGGCTAAGAGAACTTCCTCTCCAACAGCCTTACCTCACATTTCCTTTCCACCAGTGAAAAGTTTTATGAAAAAAAAAAAAACCTTACCTCTAATGAAAATAGGGATTCTTCAAGACTTCTGAGCTTGATATGCAATTTATAGATGTTAGTAAGCCCATTTTTTTAAAAAAAAACTATGCCACAGTTACTTTATCTATTCTATTGTTGATAGACATTTGAGTTGTTTCCAGTTTTTGACCACTACACATAATGTTTCTATTGACATTCTTGAACATGTCTTTTGGTGCACTATGCACACCTGCCTGTTGTGTGTATTCCTAGGAGTGGAACTGGCAGGTTATAGAGTAGGCATGAGTTCCACTTTAGAAGTTACTGCTAAAGAGTATTGTTGTGTGCCTTCAAGTTGATTCTGACTCATCTCCCCCTTGATTATGCTTAATGTCTCCCAGTTTGGAGACTCTTTGTTTTACCATCTACAGAAAGTAAACTTCCAATCTGCTTCTAGAGAGGAGATGGGCAGCCACTGCCCTTGTGGAGTGAGGGAACGCATACTGGTGATCTAACAGCTTCTTAATTAGATTTTCAACCAGTTCTCCCTAATTTAGTCAACTCATGTCTCTTCATTCCCCTTCCAGTGGCACCCAGAACCTTTGGGATTTCATGGAGTAAGTCAGATTGGTTTTCAACGTTCTCTACTACCAGTTTTGGATTCAGCTTCTCAGGTCTGCTGCATTTTCCATCTTTCCAGTTTTCAATGTTTTATTACTGTCATGTCTTCTCCTATTTCTTGGTCCCTATGAAGTTCATATCTTTAAAACAAAATCCATTGTCTTTTGTTTTAGTTGGGAGTTTGGGAGTGAACAAATGAAGACAACATATGTTTTTGATTCAGTCTATCTCATGAGGTAACTTTTTCTTTCATAAGTATTCATCTTTTCTCCCAGAGTAATTTAAGTTACTCTTAAATGATATGTGCAATGGCCCACAGTTTCATAAAATAAGATTTGAGCTTGTTTCTTGTAGTTTGGAATTTGTTGCCTTTTGTTTTGTTGTTTTGGAGATATTTATACATTTTTATCTTGCTCATAATGCATCATGAGGAAACATACCATCTGTAGCATCAAATCTAATATCCACATGACCATATGTTGATAGAACCAAGGTATTTATTAGGTGTGACTTCCACTGTGATAAGTTAGTTATTAAGATGTTCTGGAATTATTTAGATGTTTTATTTCTGTTTTATGCTGGGAGTTTTGAGAAAATATATAGCTTAGATTATAATATAAACTATTTCTCTCGGTATATTTGGGGGAAACAGATAACATTGGTATGAATAGCACTGTCTTCCAATTGATGGATTCACATAGGAAGTCAAACATTAATATATAGGAGCATCTGGTGAGATGGAACTCTGAAAATTGTGCCAAGTTCTCCTATGCCTACAGGCAGAGTCACCTTGAGGCAACTTTTGTGTTATTGTGGGGAAGTTACTTGAGGGGCTCATATTAATTATGAAAATGTAAGACCAATACCTACCTACTGTCCTGTGGGAAGAAATAATAGAACCACGAGTAGCCTACTGAAGGCAGTCCTCCCAATACCACTTGGAATGAGACCTGGTTCTGTGGAGAAGTAGGAACATTTCCCTAGGGACCAAGGAACTTCTAGAAGGAAAAGGAAGATGACCCTTTTCCTTTCTTTCTAGTTTTAGTGTTAAATAAACCTCCCTACTCTGTTAGAGTGGCAGTGACTGAGGTCCCCTGATAAGGAAGGACATCGTGATCCTTAGAGTGGAAGTTTCTATGGACAAAAGAGGAGGCTGTATTGTAACTAGTAGGAAATAAGGGGGCTGGGGACCCCTGAGCTTGCAGTTGGTATCCTGAGGGGATAGAGAGAACTCCCAAACTTTTAGTCAGCAAGTCAGAAGTGAGGGAAGCTACTGAGACTCCCGCAAAATTTAAATTGGTGTTTACCTATTTGGCAGTCTGAAGGATGATGTCCTTTTAACTTGGGAGATCTGACCTAGCTCTGGGTGACTAGAGTCAGAGAAAGAAGTGTTGTATGGGTGGCTGGAGTCAGAACTGAACAGAGAAGTAAAATAGTGGGAATTTTGATTTGACGTTTATTATTATCCTCATACCAGCCATCTCACAGGGTGTTGTAAGGATTAAACAAGATAAGATAATGTGGCAATAATCTCTAAAATATAAAGAGCCATGCAAATGAAAGCTGTTGTTCTGAAATGTAGTATCGTTTGCAGGAAATGGCAAGTCTGGTTCTTTAAGTAAACATTCATAGGTAATTCTGAACCTCAATCACTGCCTGGAATAAAGGTTTCCCAGTGAGCCTTCAAGGAAAGAGAAAGATTGGAAGTGGATTCTTCCTCCCTTCATTGGTTGAGAAGGAGCACATTATTTTGTCTTGTTTCTCAAAGATTTTTGTTGTAGGTGTTTCCTCATCAGGGCAGAAAATAGTAGCCAAAGATAATTGGTAAGTGTTGTCTGATTTACTTTAACTTGTGAGTCAGACTTTCTCCATCTTCCCCTGAATACACTTGCATCTCTCAGTGCATGAGTTCCACTTCCTTGTACAATGCCAAGCAGAGTTTCAGTGTCTAGGCCTAGGGGAATAACTGGGACCAGCAGAAGAAAGAGTAAAGGAGATTCTGCCTTAATAATTCCGTGACAATCTATTGAAGGAGAACAGAGTGGGAAAAGTGGGGAAGGCCACTATTATAATTTATTGAGAGTGCTGGACTAGCTCCATAAGGAAATCAGGAAAAACCCCATGATGCCAAGTCTCCAGACAGAGCTCCACAAGGCAGAGGGCCACTATAGCTCTGTTTTAATTCCTGGAAAGGTGAGAGGTGAGCAAGTTTCCCATAGGCACTGGATAAATACCATACACCCTGTGGGATACTGTGTGCTCACTCCCAGAATGCTGCAGGGAGTGCTGATGGGTCCTCACCACAAGCTCCCACTGAGAGCCTCTGCCAGCACAGTTGGAAAGCCTATTAAAGGACTGGGAACAGTGGTGCTCCTTTGAGGAGGATGCCTGCTCTCTGCCTGTTGGGGATTGAATTGTATCTCCCCAGAAAGATAAGCTTAATTCCTAACTTCTATATCTGTAAATGTGACCCTGTATGGAATTAGGGTCTTTTAAGATGTTATCAGTTAGGTAACAGGATGTCATACTATAGTAGGGTGAGTTCTAATCCAATCTGAGTAGTGTCTTTATAAAAGAGAAGAAAATACACAGAGACTGGGAGATAGAGGAAGGATGTCATGTGATACTGCAGCTGGAAACCAAGGAACACCTGGAGCTACAGGCACCTAGAAGAGAGGCATGGAACAGTTTGTCTCTCAGAGCCTTCAGAAGGGATCATCATGGCTGATATCCTGATTTGGACTCCCAACCTCTATAACTGTGAGACAGTACATTTCTATTCTTATAAGCCACTCAGTTTGTGGTATTTTGTTGCGACTGTACTAGGAAACGAAGACAGTGTCCCACTGTTCTGTCTTCATTCTGCTGATTATCTGTTCTTTATTACTTGCCATCATTCTTTCTAATTATATTTTCACTAGCATCAGAATGCAGTTTTATTTCTGTTGTTTCTGCCATTTGGAATGATTCCCTGCTCTTTAGAACATCAGTTTATGAGGCCTGGAAAGTTGGCCTAATTCCAGAGTCAGTTGCAACCACCAAGTGATTCTCTCCTCCCCTCTAGCCTTCCGTCCTCTCCACCCTTCCCTGCACCCCTGCCCCACGTGTCTGGCAATTAGCAAGTCCGCACAGCACATCGTTTTTCTTTCTCTTAGCTGCTCCTCAGTAAATCAGGACTTGTTAGCAGCTGCTGAAATACCTTAGCGACAGCAGCCTTTCTGCAATGGGAGCACTGATTTCACTCTAATCTCTACAGGGTTTCTAAACAGGGTGTCTCGTGTAAATCAGACGTTGTTGTGACTTCAAGTGGAATCCTAGCAATTAAGGGAGGTGCTAACACTGAAAAAGCCTTCCAGTACATGCAGGAATTTTAAAAATTGTCATTCTTTAACTATAGCACTGAGCTTTAAATCTGTTTTATTTTTTACCCAGATTAAGTTTTACAAAGTGTTTATAGTACCAGGGCATAGAAAAATGATCCATGTTTATCTCATGCCTCTACACAGGACTATTAAGTTATTTAAGACATATGAGTGGTCTTAAAGTTTCTTTATAATTAAAGATTCCTCAGTTTTCTTTACTGTGCCTCATAGGTTTCATCTTTTCCATGACATTTTACCCTAGTGTAGGATTTTCAACCTTGGCATATTGATAGTTGGAGCCAGATAATTCTTTGTTGTGGGGGACTGTCCTGTGTATTGTAGAATGCTGAGCAGCATCCTTGACCCCTACTTACTAGATACCAACAGCAATTCCCAGTTGTAACAAAAAGAAATGTCTCCAAAGATTGCCAGATTTTCCCTGTGGGGCAGAACTGTCTACATTTGAAAACCACTGGTCTAGTAGAAGATAAAATAAGTAAAGAAGAAGGACTCAGAACGCTGGAGTCCAAGTCTTATTCTAACGTATCATAATGTATCTTCTAGCTCTAATCTTTGATTCTGGAATGCACTGTACTCAGAGCCTGAAAGCTGGCAAGTGCTACTGGCAAGAGCTCTGGGACAACTAGGCCAAAGTCACATGTCTGTTCCCTGAGTGGGCCACTAAGGCCTCATCAATTCCGTGACCCCAGATTGTGCCTCTAAATTTGGTAGCCCATTCTGTTGGAGGACTAGACAGTCTTCTCACTGATCTTAACCTCCATCTCTCCACCACCCATGTGGCTATTGTTGGAAATATCTTATGTAACTTTCCAGAGTTTCTTTTTGAATACATCAAAAAGTATGAGTATAAATTTTTATTTCCCACCTATTTAAAAAAAAAAAAAAGCCAACAGTGTTACTAATTTTGTATTTTTACTGCTCTAATTGTAGAAAATAATGTTTCAGTATAGTTTTTTTTTAATTTTTTATTTATTTTGTGGTTGTTGTTGAGACTGTATACAGCAAAACATACACCAATTCAACAGTTTCTACACTTGCAATTTGTGACGTTGATTACATTCTTCGAGTTGTGCGACCATTCTCACCCTCCTTTTCTGAGTTGTTCCTCCACAATTAACATAAGCTCATTGCCCCCTAAGGTTCCTATCTAATCTTTTGAGTTGCCAATGTCATTTAGATCCCATATAGATAGTTCTTAAAAGAGCATAATGCTCAAGGCAGATATTTTTTTACTAGTTAAGCTAAACTATTGTTTGGTTTTAAGAAGGCTTCAAGGGATATTTTTGGTTTAAGGTTTAAAGGTTCTCTTAGGGCAATAGTTTCAAGGGTTCATCCAGCCTCCATGGCTCCAGAAAGTCTGAAGTCCATAAGAATTTGCAATTATGTTCTACATTTCCCCCTCTGTGATGAGAATTTTTTTGTAGAATCTTTGATCAAAATGTTCATTAATGGTAACTGGTCACTATCCAGTTCTTCTAGTCTCATCGCAAAGGAGGCAGTTATTTACGGAGGCAATTAGCCACACATTCCATTTCCTTCTCCTATTCCTGACTTTCCTTCTTCTTTTATTGCTCTAGGTAAATAGAGACCAATTGTTGTGCCTTGGATAATTGACTGCAAGCTTTTAGGGCTTCAAGCACTGTGCGACTAAGAGGTAGAACAGAAGAACTAAACACGTTATTCCGCCAACTAACAGGGATGTCCTCTAAAAACATAACCCTAAATCTCCCAACCAAGGAACCAAATCCCATGAGGTGTTTTTTGTACATAAACAGCCTCAGCATCTACTCTTTTTTTTTTTTTTTTTTGTCGTTGTAATTGTCGATGTAGTTTTAATTAGCATTTGTCTTGCTATTGATTATCTTTTCATATGTTTAAGAGTCATTTTATTATTTTCTGTGACACATCTGTTCATTCCTCGTCCATTTTTATTTTGGGTTGTTGGTTTTCTCATGGTTTTCTAGAAGCTGTTTGTATTATTAGGGAGATTATCTCTTTGTGATATGAATTGTAAATATTTTTTTCCAGTGTGTCAATTACTTTTTGATATTTCTTACAGTTTTTCTTTATTTTTTATTTTTATTTTTTGCTTAAACAGGTTTTTTTATGCACCCTTTTTTTTCCCTCTTTTTTTAAATTGTACTTTAGATGAAGGCTTACAGAACAAATAGTTTCTCATTAAACAGTACACATATTGTTTTACAACATTGGTTTACAACCCCAGGAAGTGTCAACACTCTGCCTTCTCAACCTTGGGTTCCCTATTACCAGCTTTTCTGTCTCCTCCTGCCTTCTAGTCCTTGCCCCTGGGCTGGTGTGCCCCTTTAGTCTCATTTTGTTTTATGGACCTATCTAATTTTTGGCTAAAGGGTGAACTTCAGGAGTGACTTCATTACTGAGCTAAAACGGTGTCCGGGAGCCATACTCTCTGGGTTGCTCCAGTCTCTCTCAGACCAGTAAGTGTGGAGTTTTTTTGTGAGTTGGAATTTTGTTCTACATTTTTCTCCAGCTCTGTCCAGGACCCTCTATTGTGGTCCCTGTCAGAGCAGTCAGTGGTGGTAGCTGGGCACCATCTAGTTGTACTGGACTCAGTCTGGTGAAGGCTATGGTAGTTGTGGCCCATTAGTCCTTTGGACTAATCTGTCCCTTGTGTCTTTGGTTTTCTTCATTCTCCCTTGCTCTGGAAGGGATGAGGCCAGTGGAGTATCACAGGCTTTTAAGACACCAGATGCTACTCACCAAAGTAGAATGTAGAATATTTTCTTTATAAACTATGTTATGCTAATTGAGCTAGATGTTCCCTGAGACCATGGTCCCCACAGCCCTCAGTCCAGCAATTTGGTCACTTAAACAGATTTTTAAAATAAATCTTTATTTAGTCTAATTAACAACTTTTCCTTAATGGTTTTTGGTTTTGAATTATAAAGAAATTCTCCTGTATTTTCCTTCTAATATTTTTAGGGTTTCCCTTTGTTCAACATGTATATTTTTTATTCATGTGGAATTTATCCTCGTGGTTCAGTATGAGTTATACATCCAACTTTGCTTTTCTCACATGGTGACATAGTTGTTCCAACACCATTTTGTAAAATAATTCCTCTTTTCTCCACTAATTTGAGATGCCACTGCTAATCAGATACTAAATTTCCTTATCCAACTCTTTATGTATGTGTATGTCTGGACTTTCTATTCTATTCTTTTCTGTCTATTCATGCAGTGCCTGTCTTTTACATACACACACCATAAACATATATAAAAGATGTTTTTATATTGAGTTGCACTAGTGTTTAGTCATTGTTCTTTTTTTTCAGAACTCACCAACTGTATTTTTTCAGAACACTCATTTTTTTAAGGAAACACACTGTTGTTGTTGTTGTTAGTTGCCACTGAGTCGGCACCAACTAATGACCTTATCACTTCAATGATGAAGGTGTGTTTCATCCAAGCCATGGTCTTTTTATTTGTCTCATATGCATGCAAGAATTGGATAATGAAAAAGGAAAACAGAAGAAAAAATGGTAAGTTCGAACTGTGGTGTTGGTGAAGAATATACCATGAACTGTCAAAAGAACAAACAAATCATTCTTAGAAGAAATACAGCCAGAAGATTCCTTAGAAGTGAAGATGGCGAGACTGACTCACTTACTTTGGACACATCATCAGGAAAGATCAATTGCTAGAAAAGGACATCACGGCTGGTAAAGTGGAGGGCCATCAAAACATGAGGGAAACCCTCAATGAGATGGATTAACAAAATACCAACAGCAGTGGATTCAAACATACCAACAACTGTGAGGATGATGCAGGATCCGGCAATGTTTTGGTCTATTATACATAAGAGAACACACTGATACAAAGCTATTTTCCATTTCTCAGCATCCCCAGGAGAGGGAGGCTGTGGTGGGGTTCAGAACTGTGAGCCTTTATCTCAAGCAGCATCTACATCTCTAGCTCCTCCAAACTACTTCAATGTCACTTATTTTCCTCTGCTTGCAGGATTTGTGGGAGCATATGGAATGAAAGAGCATGTAGTAGGGAAAACTCTGCTCTCTTATTTTATAAAAAAAACTGGTCTATTTGAAAAGAGTGACAAATAGATTAAAAGATTAGGAGTTAGTAGGCTCATTCTTGAGTCAATGAACTTAGCCTGAATATCTCAAGAGTTAGACTTTCAGATGTTTACCTTTAAGTAAAAGTGCTCTTTCCTCTGTCACGGCACCTGGCTCTTCTTTTCCCCTATATTAGCCTGTCTTGCTTGAGTAAAAGAAAGAATACTATGAGGATAGATGGTTGTTTCAGATCCGTGCTGTTCTTCAAACTCAAAAACCAAACCCATTGTTGTCAAGTCGATTCCAAGTCATAGCGACCCTATAGGACAGAGTAGAACTGCCCCATAGGGTTTCCAAGGAGCAGCTGATGGATTCAAGCTGCCAGCCTTTTAGTTAGCAGCCAAGCTCTTAACTACTATGCCACCAGGGCTCCTTGCTACTCTTAGGAAAACTTATAACCTAATACTCATTTTGGTGGAGTGGTGAAAATAGGTTAAGAGCCCATGTTTAAGGCTCCCATATCCACTGTTTCCTATAAAAGATCTTGTCTTTTCCTTGCTCAGTCTCATCTGGTAGAGCTAGTCAGGCTCAATGTGTGCATGCCAAAGCCCGACCACAAATGTGTCTATCACTCTTTCAGGCCCAGTTTGTGAAATACGTATGAAATAAGGGTTGAACTCTAGCTAACTATGATAGCACCCACATACCTTGGTTCCAAAGCATGAGCTCACAATTACTAATGTGAGAAAATAAATGTTACTTAAGATACACTAATGATTCCAATGACTCACTCAGGTGGCATCATGGAATTATACAATTCCAGACTCATCTTGTATTTCTTATGCACTGTATATGTGCAATGGTAATGTTGCCCTTTATTTTATAGGCTTAAAGTCAAGGATTCATAAGGCATGATACTCATCTTGAAAGCCTACGCTTGCCTAAATTCATGCCAAGAATGATGTTTTGTTTGAATTTAAATCTAAAAAATATGGGTGACAATCACTCCAGTTTAGAGACTATGAAAATATGGCCTGCCTAAGAAGAGTAGGAATTGATTCTATATATGTTCAATTTTTTGAGATATTAAAACAACCAGAAAAAGTAGAACACATTGATTTCCTTTGTTTTGAAGATAACCCATTAGCTTTATTTCAAGCGTTTTCATCAGAGAAGCACTTTGTTGTTAGCTGCCTTTGACTCATAGGGACCCCACGCACAACAGGATCTGACCGTTGTGAGGCATAAGGTTTTCATTGGTTGATTTTTCAGAAGTAGATCACCAGGCCTTTCTTCCTAGCCTTAGTCTGGAAACTCTGCTGAAACTTGTTCAGCATCATAGCAACATACAAGCCTCCACTGACAGACAGGTGGTGGAAGTACATGAGGTACATTGGTCAAGAATCCAGCCTGGGTCTCCCATACTGGAAGTGAGAATTCTATCCCTGAACAGTAACCAAAAACAAACAAACAAACAAAAAAAAAACCGTTGCCGTGGAGTAGATTTCAACTCACAGTGACCCTATAAGACAGAGTAGAACTGCTCCATAGGGTTTCCAAGGAGTGACTGGTGGATTCAAACTGCCGACCTTTTGGTTAGCAACCAAACTCTTAACCACTGGGCCACCAGGATTTCCACTGAACACTAAGTGGTGGGGAAATGATGGAAACAGCATGTAGAAAGATACATCTCCACGTGTAAATCTAGGGTGTGCAAGTCAGAAACCTATGGGAATAAGATACCCAGAAACATAAAACTTGGCCATGGGTTCTGGGAATACACCTTATTCTCAGCTGTTAGTCTGCAAAACCTGAGGCTCAGAAAAGACAAGGGGCAGGGACAGGCAGGCTGTGGGTGTGGTGGTGGGGTTAGCATTGTTCTGCCCTTCAGATCACACTGAGTCACCTTGGCCGCTTTGCTCTTTGGGCGTCTACCACTGCCAATGGAAACTTACAGTGCTGAGTTCTGACTTTGCTAACAAGAGTAAAGGAGGAATGGTCTGTTGCCCCTATTAACCTGTGAGCATCTTAAGGGCAGAGACCGCATCGTCTTAATTTTTGCATCCTCCAAGACCTGCTTTGTACTTGGCACAAAATAAACTGGCAAAGCATTTACCAATAGCCTTTGAACTTATAACAGGTAACTTTGTTTACTGCAGTCACTAGTGTGTGGCTTCAGGCGGTTCACAGTCTATGCCTCAGATTTCTTCTCTATAAAATAAGGCAGCAGACTTTGTAAGTGCTGTATAAAGCATTTTAAACTTCCCCAGCCCTGCTGTTACCATGATTGATTGTCTTAGAATTTAAGCTAAGAGCAAAAGCAATGGAGGTGGGGGCTAAGGGAGAATCAACTAGTAAATAGTAGCAAGATCATTTAACCTAAGGACTACTGCATTCAGCGAGAGGTTTCTTCCAGCAAACAATCCAAAGACGCATTGCCCAGATCTATAGCTTGTATTAAGTGTTTGCTGTGCCATCTTCAGATTTAATGGATATCTAGGATCTTTCACATTATTCTGTTTTTATTTCTCCAACCGAGTAAGCAGCTACTAATGTCCCTCAAAGAGAAATGTTTATTTTTATAGAAGATTAGAATCTTTATAGGAAACAACGTTTTTATAGAAAATCTGAGTTCAAAGGATAAATTTTGTACCTCTTCCTTGCTGTAGTTAGCTTTTTTAAAAAAAAAAATCACAACGTTTGCATCAGCATGACACTTTAATTCTCATTCCTGGATGACCATGATCTTGCCTGTTCCCTTTCATTTCTCTGAAGCAATTAGGCTGCCCTGGCTTATTTAGGTTTATCCAAGCATTACATCAGCATCTATTATAGTTGTCCATACTGTCTGCTTTAGAAGGATCTGTATGTTCTATTTTAGCTCTTCAGCCCCAGAGATGGGGCATAAATACGGAATGTCAGACTAGAGCAGAGTGCCCTCATGCTACTATTTCCTCTTACTTAGTCTTTAGTGGGAAGCTGGCTTAGGTCCCAAGTTTCTCATCTGTTAAAAAGAGAAACAGTAGTGTACTTAAGGCCCAGACCTGCCATAAGCAGAATATATAATGGCCTACCTAATGGGGCTTTAAAGGTAAGATGCCAAATTTGTTCGTCATCACTGGATATTGTCTGAAATTTGACTTTTGGAATACCATCCCTTTAGTTCTAAGCACTAATAAACTGCAGAGTGTAGGAAGAGTAGGAAAGAAACTAACATTTTTGAAATCTCTTAAATGACAGATGTTCTTTCAGGCATAATCACTTAGTGTTATCATATTTGCTTAATTAATAAAAGAAAATTGTGAAGTAGGTGTTATTATACCCATTTTATGGCTTAAGATACTGAGGCTTAGTAAGTGTAGAATTGCTGTCAGCATACAGTCAGTAATTAGGGAAAACAGGATTTAAACTCTGCTCTGTCAGACTTCAAATCACTTGCTTTTTCCATCACATGTACCCTCAGCTGCTGGTTAATATGCTTGCCTGGAGGCAGGACTTTAGGTGGTGGCTGCAGAATGGGTTTCTCTTGGAACTCTGATGACCCCCAGCAGTGGAGCAGGTCAAATAAATATACAACCAGAAGAGAAGGCTGGAGCTGTATGGGACCCTGGAGACCATCTAATCCTGCTCTCTTCCCTCACTGCAGATGAAGAAACAGACAGGAAAGGACTTGCCCAGGAAGATAGAGCAAATCAGAGGCAGAGCTTAGTCTACATTCTTACTCCCCCATCTCCTAGGTTCTTTAGCTTCCCAAACCTCTATACCTGCTTATTCTTTGTCCACACTTAAAAATCTATCACTTAAATAATAATATGCCAGCTTCCTACCAACTATAGAAGTGAATTTTGAGAAGTATTGTACATTTTCTTTTTTACTTTTCCGGATGACTCAGAGTCTCTTTACCCAGGAGTACATTAATCTATATGTGTGTATATTACTCATCATATGCCCTACAACCTTGACTCCTACTGCATCAATACATCAATCACAGCTGTACTTGTCACAATGCTGGTAGTGTCATTAGTATGTCTGAATTACACGTACATGGCTTGCAGATCAGCCTTCCTTGTTTCTTTAAATCATAAAAGAATGTTTTCTTTGCTCCATAATAAATATGATAGAACATGGCTCCAGCTTAGAGTGTTAATTATAGCTTTTAATTACAAATTCACTTCTTCATAAGGTCACTGACTTATGAAATATCTTACCCCAAATTACCTGCAGCTCATATTTCCTCATGGAGTTCCAGGGCTCTGCTGACTCTATTAAAAAAAAAAGCACTACTTTCTAGTGCTTCGGATTTCTCATTTGTAAATGAGAGTGGCTAATATAGACCAGCTTGGAGGCATTTTTGTGACAAGCAGTGAAAAATGATAGCAAACTAAATTGTAGCTTTAGGCAAGGCTGTTCTCAAAAGTCTAAATGACTATGTTCAGTCTAACAAATCAACAGTACATTTGATTCAATATTTTTGTTTTATAACCCTATAATATAGTTTAATATAGGAAGGGGAATAACTTATGAGTCTGTAAGAAAATATAGAAAAAAAAAGTTAATTTCTTATGTTGAGTTCTGACCTGAAGAAGATCACATTAGGTAAAAATAGATCAGAAAAATAATCGAAATTTTCACATTTTGCAGGATTATCAGAATCTATAAGAAAAGGAAAAGGAAATTGAATTATTCCACCAAGATTAAAAAAAAACACTTGAAGCGTGAATGTGACAAAACTTCACTCTCCTCTTATTTCTAACATACACTTCTTTTGTTGTTGTTGTTATTCCTTTGTTCCCATTTAGGAAAACTATTGTAATCTAGCTGTGCTGTGTGCTTGTAGCGGATGTTATGTATTGGATTTTAAGAAATTAATGAATGTTTTAAAAACACTTTCTCCTTTACTGAATCAAGTTGACAGGGATTAAAGCTGTTTTGTGTTCAAAATACTTCCTTTAGGAAGTATTCGCCGACCATCCACCCCAGTGTTACTCACTGTCTGTGCTGCCTTTCCATCTGAAGCTCGTATCTATCACTACCTTTCACTCGGTAGCTTATAGTTTTGGTTTGCAGACTGTCTGCCTTACCAGAATGGGTATTCTTTGAAGGTTTTTTTTTCTCTCTGTGTAATCTCACTTTATCAGCATTATATCTGGGATAAAATGAATGCCCCAAAAAGGTTTATTAATTGAATTAGTGAATTAGTGAGTGGGTAGATGGATGGAACCAGTCAGACTAGAAGTACATAAAGAGGCTAGTATTTGGCATGTGAAAATTCAATGGTGCTTCTAGTGAAATCAAAAATGAAAGAAGTAGCCAGTGAGATAATTGTGGGCCTGAGGCAGGTGCCTTAATGCAGTGCTTCTCAAACTTCAGTATACACACATGAATCCCCTGGGAATCTTGTTTAAACACAGATTCAAATTAAGGTCCCTGAGTGGTGAAAATGGTTTACTTTTGACTACTAACCGAAAGGTTGGTGGTTTGATTCCACACAGTGGTGCCATGTCAGAAAGGCCTGGTGATCGGCTTTAGTAAGATTACAGTAAGGAAAACCTTATGGAGCAGTTCTACTCTGAAGCACATGGGTCACCCTGATGGAATGGGTTTGGTTTTGGGGCTAAGATTCTGTATTTCTAATAAACTCCCAGTTGATGCTGATGCTGCTGGCTGCAGCCTGAGTAGCAAGACTGTGGAAAACCTGTCTGAGAGAAGCAGATGGCCAAAGAGAAAGAGCAGCCTTGAGAGTGGCTGAGTCTGGGACACAGGCAAGCAAGGCCCTGCATATGGAATTATAATGCTCAGGTATGAGACGAGCCAGACTGCAGCAACTTCAACAAAGCAACAGCAGAAAACTTCAGTACTTTATACTGAAAGAGCCCTGGTGGTGCAGTGGTTAAGAGCTATGGCTGCTAACCAAAAGGTGGCAGTTGGAATCTACCAGCTGCTCCTTGGAAAGTGGGGCAGCTCTACTCTGTCCTATAGGGTCGTTATGAGTCGGAATTGACTTGACGGCTAAGGGTATGTTTTTTTGCTGTTTGGTTTTTATTATACTAAAAGGCTTGGATTCTTCTGAGAAACTGCAGAGGATCTGAGAATCCCAGTGGCTAGCAGGCACCAACCACTGTGAAATCTAGGGAGAGTGCAAAGCGTATTGTAAGACAATCCCAATGGGACCAGCACTAGCCACATTTCAGACACCTGAGGAGAAATGAAGCCTCTGTGATAAAATGAGACCACACTGGTGTTGCCATGTAGTAATTTAAGTGTCTAAGTCAGCGTTTCTCAAATTTTCCCACCAAAGTTCCCTTAAGGGCAAAGGAGAGTCAAAAACGTACTCTCATGAGCCTGCCTCAACAAGATCTGTCTTCCTCTGAAGTCACCCCTTTTCACTTTTAAAATCATAGCAATGTTGCATTCCATTCCTTAAAATATGAGTTTAATATAAAAGTGGTTCATATTATTTACTATTTATTATTTAGATAAAGTGACCATTCAGCACTCATGGCTTCTCATCTTCCTGATACACATCATGAAAGGTGGGGTGAGGGCAGAGGGGCACCTTTAAATAAAACACCTTTAAATAACAC
Source organism: Dugong dugon (assembly GCA_030035585.1). Lineage (NCBI taxonomy): Eukaryota > Metazoa > Chordata > Mammalia > Sirenia > Dugongidae > Dugong > Dugong dugon. The sequence goes on from CM057474.1 coordinate 46,034,049, forward strand.
AACTTTAAATAGGAGTTTTGGCCAGCCTGCATGCTGGTCATCTAAATCAGGGGTTAGCAAACAACAGCCCATGGGCCAAACCTGGCCCACAGCCTGTCTTGGTAAATAAAAGTTCTATTGGAACACAGCCACGCCCATTCATTGTCTAAGGCTACTTTCACATGACAATGGCAGAGCCCAGTAGTTGACACCGAGAGTGTATGGTCCACAAAGCCAAAAATATTTTCTGCCTGTTTGTTTACAAAAACAAGTCTGCCGATCCCTGGTCTAAATTTTTGTTTTGCTTCTTCTTAATAATTGATGTTATCATTTTCCCAACTTTTATGTGAAGAATCTCTTCAGATTTTATAAACCAGGCAAACCTGAATTAATTAGATCCAGCTGATTATTGGCCTAGATATTGATTTCTATGGAGTGAGCCAGATCTTCAGTTAGATAGACACATGTAACAAAATTGGAGCCAAACAGGACCTGGGCCTGCTAAAGTGAACCAGCTTTACAGAATAGAGTCTGAGCAGAGCCTGTCCCACCTGACTGAGAGAGCCATCAGTGTTTTTTATGATGTAAATGTGAATGCCTCCTTAAGTACGCTACTCTGTGATGGGTGATGAGTAGGGAAAAATGTGTTTAGACTCCCTGGTACTGATAAATATGTATAAAAAGAAAGAATTTAAACATCAAAGGAGAGTGGGCACAAGGAAAGAGAGGAAGTGTCCACATGCGGAGCAATGGGAGGGACTTGGTATTTGGAACCTGATGACCTGAGGCAGCCAAGAGCAGAATGGTCTGGGGCAGAGTTAAGCGAAGCTTTAACAGAATGCTAGAAGTTTAATCTGGGATAAATGTGACTGACAAATTGAAAGGACAGGCATTGAGCTAAAAATAGGAGATTAAACCAAGGGAAAGGAAATAGATTTTAAACAGAGCAAGAGGAAGAGTAACAGTAAAGCTAGGAAACATCTAGAGAGTTGCACCATGAAGACAGGGAAATCTGATTGGATGTAAATATTTTCTGTTCAAGAATTTTCACATCTGGGTAAAGTACTCCAAATGAGTATTCCTCCCTCCCACTCCCTGCAAATAAAATGACTGGCGTGGTTATTGTTGGTGATTATCTTCTGTTAATTAGAGGCTCAACATTATAAAAGGGCAAGAATTCCTTCTTGAACAAGGGAACACGTAGTTTCTCTTGCTTCCCCCTGGCATCCATATTGCGTCCATGAATGTACTCTGCCTTAGGATGAAGTCATTGGATTCAGGCAGATGTAGGTTTTAATCAATTTATATGCCTGATAGGAAAATCATTACATCAGCCCTTCCTTCTTTGACACTCTCCATTTCTGAAATCTTGTTGTTTACTTTTGGATTTCTAATTGTTGTTTTTGTATGTTTTCTAGTTGTGAATTTATTTTAGCATTTTGTTCCTGTATTATTTTCTTGAATTCTTCCATTCTTTTGTCTGTATTTTCCATGAATTTGTCTATTTTTTTCCTCATTTTTGTCTGCTTTTTGCTTCAAGTCTTGGATAATTCTGAATATTAGAGATTTGAATTTCCTATCAGTTAGGTCTAGTGCCTTTTCTTCTGCTGGAAGGTCATCTGGTGTTTTATTTTGGACACTTACTGGAACCATCCAGTCCAGTTTGTGTGAATATTTTCATATTGTCTGCTGTCTTCGGGGCATTCAGTGGTTATTTTCCTCATCTATTGATTGTAGATTTGTTTTTTTCATCTTACTTTTTTGTTTTATCTGGTTATTTCTGAGCAGGTGGGCTGTGCCTTCTTTGTTGTTTGCTCATCTGTGGGCATGATACTTTTAACCTCCTTCTCCGGTGGACAGGGTCAGTCACTCAGGTATGGTACTACAGGGCAGGTCCACTTGAAGGCGAGTTGCTGCAATGGGTTGTTTGTGGCACGTACCAGGGTTGACAGTGCGGACTAGGAATCAGTGCAGGGCAGGTTCCAGTAGGCCGTGCCTGTGATGCTTGGGAGTGTCATGTTCAGTGCACGGTGCAGGTAGGCAGGAAGGAGGGGGTAGATTGTGATGTAGATTGTGATGTGTGGAGCTAAGATGGGTATGGGAAAGATGAGAGAGAGGAGAGAGGAACAGGAGCCAAAAACATACATACAAACAAAAAAGAGTGCTAAGGGAGATTGCCATTGGAGTAGAAAGATGAAAGACTGAGAAATGAGAGAAAACAAAAATGAAAAAAAAAAGGATAAAAGAAAAAAGTGAATAAATCGAGAAACTGGAAATGAAGAAACACAAAAAGGGAATAAGACAGAGAAGAAAACAAAAAAGAAAGAAAGAAAAAAAACCAAACCCCCCCTCAAAAAAAAAAAACAAGAAAAAAGAAATGCCCCAGGGATGTCCCTGTTCATCTGCACAGAGTAAGGGAGTAGCTTCCAAGCCATGCTGTACTGCCTGGATAGAAGGGGCTCCCAAGCCGAGAAAAGAAAAAGAAAACAAATAAGCAAATCAAAACAGAACAAATCAGAGCAAACAAACAAACAAAAAAGCCTCAGGGGTCCCACCAGTGTGGGGGCACAGGCCGGGAAGCGGTTTCACAGTCAAGCAGTGTTTAACATCCTTTCAGGAAGAAGCAAAGATGGCGCACGGAACCAAGTATTTGAGCGAAAGGGGTGGGGGCTAAGGAATAAATCTAAAAAATCAGAAAAAAGCAACACCAGCAGCCAGCAAAAGGCACTCAGGGAGCTGGCCAGTGCAGGTGGGTGGAATCCAAGAGACACCAGGGTGAAGCTGGTGGTTCTCAGCCAAGAGACTGTAGCTGCAGGAAGCAGAGGAGGCTAAGTGGGGGTGAAGAAGGTTGGGGGGTGGGAAAGCCTATATTGCTGGTTACTGGGTCATTCTGTCTCCTGCTGGAAGCTCCGTAAAGCTGCTTTCTCATACCCCCTATTTGCTGGTCTCTGATAGGAGTCCAAGATGGTGGATCCATGCTGTAGTAGCTGATTGGGGACCTCTGCATGTATCTCTTGATGCTCTCTGTTCTTGGTCAGTTTCTTCTTCCATTCAGTGCTTGGCTGAGTTCTTTATCTCTTCATTTGATACTTAGGGTTTCAGGATTGACATGAGACTTTGTTTGATTTAGTTTTTCTGATCTTTGCTGCGGAGGGACGGCATGGTGCTTCTGAGTATAGTGCCATGTTGCCTGGAAGTCAGAGATTTTTATTTCACAGTGAAAGTTAGGGAGGATGCTGGAGATATGGGGAATGGTTTAGCAGGGGAGACAGGGAGAAGTAGAGGTGTTTCAGTAGGAAACCTCCTTTGAGACTAAGGAGTATCCAAGAATATGGAGGAAAATCAGGACGGTATGGAACCAAGGAAACCAAGGGAAGTGTTTCAAGGAGGCAACTCCAAATACATTTTGCTTGCTGGCCTCCCAGTGGGTTCTTCACTTCTTCACCACATACTTACCATCCTGTCTTAGCAGAGATTGCCAACCAGGTACTGCAGTTGAGGCAAAAAATAACAGGCTCATTGGGCACAAGTTATTTTCCTGGCATGAAAGAAAATGCTGCTTTTTTGTGCTCATAGTTTATTTATGGCATTTAACATTTCATTTTACTTCAAGTCAAGGCATAATTTTAGAGTGCATGAACTGACTCTCTTTGGGAATTGTAGGGATGAAATCTCTTTAACTGAGAAGCATTTTTCTCCAAGACCTACATATTTTTAAGGTAAATGCTGAATCATTCATGACTTTTTTTTCCCTTGGACTCCATCCTCCTGGATTGGAAGTGAATGTGCCAAATCTCAAGTAAAATAATTTCTGGAGGTTTTCCAGGTCTGAGAATATGGGAAAGGAGGCCTCTTAAATTACTACAGCCTCACTACTTCAGGTATGTTCCTGGACCAGCACCTTCAGCCTCGTCTGAGAAAGTGGTAGAAAAGTAGTTTCCCAGCCCCACCCAAACCTACCAGCTCAGAATCTGCATGTTAACAAGATCTGATAGATGACTCTTATGCTCATTAAAGTTTGAGAAGCACTGATCTATGTAGTACAAAGATATCCATAATTTTATTTAAGTAAACATTGTTAAAAGATATCACACTAAATTGTTTCATTACTATTACCAGTCTTCAAATTTAAAAAAAAGTTTCTATTTATAACAATACAACAGTATAACCAGGGCCCCATTTATAACAATTTACCTAACTTTAAGATTTCCCTTACAATAATATGCAATAACATGCTACTATTTAAAAATATCTTATGACCTGAATATTACTTTTCAAAATGTGTTTTCATATAACCTAAAAGTATCATTGTTATCTGTAAAGGTATTCTCATTGTGGAAAGTTGTCATTGGTACAATAACCCTGAGGATAAATTCCCCAGCATGGGTATTCTTGGAGTCCCTGGAGTGGCACAAATGGTTAAGCACTTGACAACTAACAGAAAGGATGGCAGTTGGAATACACACACAGGCACCTTGGAAGAAAAGCCTGGAATCTGCTTCCAAAAGGTCACAGTCTTGAAACCTCTACGGATCAGTTCTACTCTGCAACACATGGGGTTGCCATGAGTTGGGATTGACTTGTAAGCAACTGGTTGGATGGGTACATTTAAAAAGCTCTCCAAAGAAATCTAATATGTAACCCCAGGATTGATAGCCACTGCTCTCTTCAGAATAGCTTCTGATCCACAGACCTTAAGGTCTTGGAGGGATTCAGATGCAACGTGACAAGTGTCTTGTGTACATAATTTTAGTTCTGGTTCTTTTAAAGTGGAGAACCCTCCTCCTCTTCCTTGAACTGATATAGGTGAAAGTTTCTCTCCTGCCTTTCCTGTGTTCTCCCTGGGTTTCAAGTTCTCAGCTAGACTCTGAATGGTCGGTCATTCTAATAGTTCTCCTACCCCAATTTCACTCATAAATCATTTCCTTTCACATTCCTGGTTTCTTTCCAGGTTTTCAGAATCTTTCTGGAATCCAGAAGCTTGAAAATAGCATCCCAGATGTGTCTACCTTCATTATCCTCCCTCCTTTCTCTATGATATTCTTCTTCAGAGACAGCCCAAAATAGCACTGGCCTTTTCTTGCTGGGACTTCAACATTCTCACTCAGTTTTGCATTTTTCAATGAAAAAGTCTGGAATTGCTTCACTAAATTAGATAGCCAACCATTCAAATTACCAATTTATTCTGCACAAAACTCATAGGTTATATGTCAAAGCTAGAGATGCTAGTAGAAAGGTGCACCACCCAGAGACCTTCATACAGTAAATCAGAATAACTTAATACCTTAAAAACTCAATTCTGACCAATTATTTTTCTAGATACTTTAGAAGACATCTATGTTTTACAACCAGGGAACCAATTTTGATTTGAGTTGTTGAAAAGACCTTTCTGCTTTATTTTGGGACTATTTGGAAGAAACAAAAATGGTTGTTTTGTTTGGAATCATGTGTCTAGAAACAAGGGTGCTGGATTCTGTCTTCCATTTAAAGGATTCATTTAGGCCTTTCTGACCCTCCTGCCCAAGCTTCCCCTCATGTTGGGTTCTGGGCTAAGAGGTCTCTACAGCCTGTAATCTATTTTTCCACTTGATCAGTCTCCTAGTTCAGTGTTTAATAACTCACATCTGCATTGAGATATAGGACGGGAAGGCATGTCAAGCTGGCATACTAAGAAAGCCAATTTAAAGATGGGGAAGAGCATTAAATGATTGCCTTGGGTTTTGGGTTCACTGTGATGAGAAATGAAAAGTGCACAAGGTCCTGGATTCATACAGCAGTATCTTGGCCAGCCACGAGACCTGAAATTAGTAGGGAGGTATAATTTGCTAGGAAATGTACTTTTCAGGAAAGTGCTTTAAAGATAAAGATTAAAAGAACTTTATGAGACCTTAATGGCAATATTACTATTCAGGAGGCATGTGAGAAAGAAGCAGTAGGCTCTAAGAATAACAGCCCATGGCTGACAGCAATGAAATGGGGACCTCAGACCTACAGCTGCAAGAAACAGGATTCTGTCAACAATATGAATGAACTTGAAGCAGATTCTTCCCCAGAGCCTCCAGATGAGAGCCCAGTCCAGCCTTGACTTTGACCTTGTGAGACCCTGAGCAGAGAACCTAGCCACACCACACTGGACTTCTGACCTACAGAACTGTGAGCTAATAAATGTGTATTATGTTGAACTATAAAATGTGTGGTAATTTGTTGTGCAACAGTAGAAAACTAATACAGGTAATTTGTCCAAAGTGAGCGAGATAGTAATCAATAAAGCCAAGATTTGACCCCCAGTGATATGCGTCAACAGCAATTCCACCTTTGCTTTAAATCCTCACACCCAATGGACCCACACTAGATGGGATGACAAACACCATACTCTACTCAGAGTGATCAATCCCACACATGACTCAGGCTTTATAATTAGGCCAAACATAGTGACTCAGTTTTCTCCTCCCTTAGGAAGAAATTTCCCAGTGGGCTGTTCAACGCTTTAGAGAAAAACTTCAGGTAGTTTTACACCACATTTTCCAGACTTGGCTCACTTGGGCTTAGGTGGGACGTGATATCTGGCATACACAGATTTATAGTTCTCTTTGTCAGGAATGTATAACAAGTAACCTCTGGGAGGGACTATTTTATGACACCACCCAATACCCATGCTTAGTCTGCATTTTGAAAACTGATCTGATATTCAGATAACAGGAAGCATTTGTTTGGACTCATTCCTATGTCAGGGTGCATACATCAACAGGATGTTTGTGTTTCTTTTCCCCGCTAATACAAATAATTAAAATTAACTGGTCAGTATATAAGAACTTTTCTTTCTGTATCTCTAAAAGATTTTATTCATTGAATGACAACTTTGCTTCATATGTTATGCTAACTCCTTTGCAAATAATACGTCATTTAGTCCTCCCAATGATTCTATCATGTATATTATTCCTAGATTGTAGATGCAGCAGCTGAGGTGTAGAAATTATAAAGGAAGAACCTGTTCAAGGCACACAGTTAAGCAAGGAAGGAAGCTAGGGTTCCAGCAAGGGTCTCTCCAAAGTCAAAGCTCTTCATTAAAATAAAAAGCCTGCTACTTTGCTTATCTTCAGAGTACCTCTGGAAGTTTAGACTCAGCTTTGTGGCACAGGGCTACGATATGGTTCAACTGGAAGCCTCAGAGTTGCTCACAAAGTCAATGTTCTGGCAACTTCTACATTAGCCTGCTGTGCTATCACATAGCGACACACCTGGTTATACTACCAGTATAAAACCATTTTGCTTATTGATCCTGGGTTATATGTGATCTCAATGACTTCAGACTAATTAAATAAAAATCCTAAAATTAAAAACAAACCTTTATTTGAATCCATTCATAATCATGATTAAGTTCATTTAGAACAAATAAATCATACCAAGTCTTTGTAATGTCTCCTATAGACTTCTTGTGCTTTCTGAAAACTAAAATATTTACCTTATGCATATGTAAAGGATTGTCACTATTACAAAAAAACCCTACATAGAGAAAGCATGTCTGGATGCTACCATAATTTAGTCAGTGACAATGACTGTTTCATGATATTGTTACTCATCATGTCCACATACATAGCAATTAACCAATGCCCCGACTAAAATCTAGTCCCTTCTTTTCTAGGCAAAATCTTGCTAAATGACACATTATATTTAGGATATGGTAGAATAGTGACTTTTTTTTATTGTATTTTAGATGAGGGTTTACAGAGCAAATTAGTTTCTCATTAAACAGTTAATACACATGTCATTTTGTGATATTGGTTGCCAACCCCATAAAATGTCAACACTCTCTGCTTCTCAACCTTGGGTTCCCTGTTACCAGCTTTCCTGTCCCCTCCGCCTTCTTGTCCTTGCTCCTGGACCGGAGTGCCCACTCAATCTCGTTTTGTTTTATGGGCCTGTCTAATCTTTGACTGAAGAATGAACCTCAGGAGTAACTTCAGTACCGAGTTAAAAGTGTGTCCACGGCCATACTCTCAGGGATTCTGCAGAGAAAAGTGACTTTTCTTTTCTAGCATACTGTAAACTCTGTGAATTTTTCAATAGAGAAAAAAGGAAAAATTAGTCAGAAGAAAAACATCATAGTATGTTTGAATGTGCTCTGAGCTAGGATTTAGGAAACCTGATTTTTTTTGGCTGTATCTCCCCCAGACCATGCTTAATGGGATCTCTGAGGCTCAGCCTTCATATGTTAAGGGAAAATAATATCTCAAGCACTATACAAAATTTTAAATTATTGTTACTATTATTAAAATTGAGAAATGACAGTGAGCAGTCATCCTAGATTCTGGTGGCCATAAATTCTCTGTAGGAAGTTGTTCTGACCTGGCCTCAGTTGTCCAAGTAAGGGATTCACTCCCTTTCTGTTTTGCATGTAGAACCTTTTCCTGACAATGTTAACAATCAGATGATCCTATTATTGCAAAAATGATTGGTGCATGTGGTACCCAGGGCTCAAGGGCGTTGCGAGGGTAACAGCGCCCCTCCCCCCGCCCCACAATTTCAAGATGAATAGACATGGGTAGCGGCAACCTGTAAGCAGAAATGCCTTTCCCCCTCTTGTCCGGCTGCCTCAGTCAGGCTCCTTCATGCCTGAGATGCCTCGGAATGTCATTCCATGCCTCATCTGGTGCCCCTTTGGACTTGCGCCAGGGGCAAGTTCCTCCCTCTACCTCTCCCCCCTTAGCTACGCCTCTGTCAGCACTGCAATTGGCTGTGATTATCTGAGACTTTTGGATTTGGGAAAGTTGCAAAGCCCAAATGTGAATCTCATAAAGTCTGGGAGCATGTCTCATTCATGCTCACAAAGGTGCTTGATAAAGTGATTGATTAAGTAATAAATCAATGAATGACTTCTTATCCTCAAATGGAGACAAGCATCAATGATCAGGCTGAGAAAGGGCATCACAGAAAAGATTCTTTTTTGGTTTCTTTACAAGATTGTTAATCAGAAATTTTGTCTCTAGGTAATCAAGCCTCAAGTTTAAGCTTTCTTAAAGTACGAAGTGTATGTGTTAAATAAGGTCAAATACCTCTTGTAACATACACGAATGTATATTTTATCAGTAAGTATTATCATTCATTTGTTCACGTTTTCTACCAGACCACGAGTAGTGCTATCTATTTTCTCTTGCAGCCCGGTGCTCAGTAAATTTATCCATTTGATAAACATTCACTGGGTTCCAGACACCTTGGTAAGCCAAATATTTACTCTGGTGGAGCTGTTTTTCATCAGAACTTCTTTTTCATTTGTTTTCAGGGCCTAAAGTATGTTAATTATATAACACATTTCATTCATGGAGCAAATGCACAAACATAGTCTATCCAATCCTTATAACAATCAAGGAGTCATCATGCTCTATGTATAGGGAACCCACCTAGTAGCAGCTCAATATCTACCTTAACGTGTGATTATTAACCATGTTTGACAGATGAAGAAACGGAGGCTTGAAGAAATAAATGACTTTGACAAAGTCACCGTGAATTATAAGTGTAAGAACACAGACTCTTTTAACTCCAAATTCAACTTTACGTGTTTGTTTTCTTCAATACATCAGTATCTTCAATAGTGAGAAGTTATTACCCTTGGGGGAGGATTTGGTATTTTGGTATTTTTGATATTTTCAAAATTAAAAATCACTTAGAGTTAGTTATTGTAAATAAGGTAGAAAACCAAGTTGGATAATAACAGGGATTTAGGATTATTTAATTTTATAATTGACTATCAAGTAATAAACCATGTTTCCTTGGGTGGCTTATGAAGTGTCTCTGAAGACAGTTGTAGGAAACTAGCTCCAAATGTTTGTGAGCAAGGTCAGCATCTCTACAGGAAGTACATAAGCACTTCTATAGGACTGTTTTGGAGAAGCAAGCACCCCTGGCAGGGTGGAGAGTGGATCAAAAGAGTTCCAGGAATCTTGTCCCAGTGATTCAGACTTTATCCTTCCCTAGGCATGTTGTTGTTAGTTGCTGTTGAGTCAGCTCCAACTAGTGATGACTGCACACACGTTAGAACTTAATGTTGCCTGATCCTGCGCCATTCTCACAATCATTGGTATGTTCCAGTTCATTTGTTGCAGCCCCTGCGTATTTTGAGTGCCTTCCAACCTAGGGGGCTCATCTTCCAGCACTATATTAGACAATATTTAATTGTGATCCATACGGTTTTCATTGGCTAATTCAGAAGTAGATCACCAGGCCTTTTCTCCTAGTTTGTCTTAGTTTGAAAGTTCTGCTGAAACCTGTCCACCATGCATGACCCTGCTGATATTTGAAGTACCAGTGCCATAGCTTCCAGCATCGTAGCAAAATGGAAGCCACCACAGTCAGTACAGCAAACTGAAAGACAGTAGCAGTCCCTAAGCATACATAGCACTAATTGTAATTGTTTACTTCACAAAACAGGCAATCAAGCATGGGACCTGAGGTTTAATGACCTACTAACAAATGCAATTTATAATTGAACAAATCCAGACCCAATTCAGAACAAGGAATTAGTGTTCCATTATTCACCTAGTAAACTCTGCCCAGGTGTTTCCTTTTGCAGGATTATATTGTAAGCACAGGGGTGAGGCAGGTTAGACTAGCCATAGGTGGTTATAAATAGAAGCCTGTCTTGCTTCTTTAAAGACCTCAGAGTAAATTGTGAAAACAACTAAGACAGAAACCCTTAATTGTGATTACCAGATAAGGGCTGCACCCTGCTGGCCTATCCTACTAGGCCAAGGAGACGGCATTACATAAATAATAGCCAGGAGGGATCTGGGCTCTGACATCCTTGTGCTGGCTGATCAGGCTGAACCATGTGACCCTTAGGGGTAAAAACAGTGTGCAGAGTGTGTGCAGTATGCAGAAAAACTGGAAAGTTCAAATCCGTAGCCTTTTATTTTTTAATTTTAACTTCCATTTTAACTAAAATCTGACATACTTTCAATGTTTCCACATCCCGTAATTATCAAATGACATCAACAACCTGAACTGGCTATTTTTCAGGGGGAAAGAAATACCTTAAGGAAATATCAAAAGTAATCTTTGACTCTTGGCATGCTAGTGTTCATTTGTTCTTTCCCAGGTATCGTATCAAGAAACTCCATAAGGGTGAACTTTCACACTGTAATGAGGTTCTAAGAGGCTACTTACGTGGAGAAAATGTCAAATGCCAGCTAAATCACTGGGCCAAGTTTTATCATCCAGGACCTGAGAAACTCAGCTAAGGAGACAAGTATTTCTAAATACTGAGGCTAAGAGTGAATGAAATAGACAGAAAACACAATGGTGAATAAATATATAGTAATGGTTATTATCATCTGGCAAAACATAACTTGTAAAGCCACAACCATTGGAAGAAAGCCATTATTGAGTATCAGGCTAGAGATAGGTAGCCAAAGATCAAAGTAGACTTAAGTAGGAGTACTGTCACGAAGAGTTAATCTGAGGGACAATTGGAAGCCAGAATGTTGAAGGACCCAGATTAACTCCATGAGAACCAAAGAAGATGACATGGATTTCAAAAGGGTTTTCCCTTATCTCTCTGAAAATGGAAGATTCTAGAATCATGGATCATTTACAAATTATTTTATTATTTAGGCCAATAACTTCAAAGGGGTGGGCAGGGCAATGTAAATTGTAAGGGAAGATTAGGATATTTAGAATTTTTTTACAGGCCATTTCAAATAGAAGTACACCTAGCATTCATCATGAGAAGTTCAGAGGGTGCATGGTAGTGAAGATGTCCTCTTCTTCTCCACTCTGGGGTCATGTGATTCATCAACTTGCTATACTCAGGACCACTCTTGGTGCTTGCCCAGCTACACCTGCCACACAGATTACAGCAGCCTAGAAGAGAGGACCACTAGGAACATGGAACCTGGTTCCACACTATATCCACTGGGCATTGCTACCAAGCTATGACACTGACCCTCCTCCAAAAGGGAGTCAGTCCACCTTTCACCTTATTCTTGGTTTTCTGAGTTATTACTCAACACTTTACTCGTTTGATGAATCATCGTCTCTCAACCTTTCTTCTCCAGACTGCTCAGACTCAAACCCCTACTCCTTGTTGCCTCCCAACCACTTTGGGTGACCTTTTGGAACATAATAATTTTATGGACTTATATTCTTAACCTCCTCTTCAAACTTTATATATACCACCCTGACTCACTTGCAACTCAGCTATTCTCAGAGGGACCTGCATTTCCCACAGCAGTCTCACAGCAGAGACGTGTTTTCTTTCACATTCCATGAAACTCAGGGATGAGAAATGGGGCCAGGGTTTTCTTTACTCTGCCATATCACATTTAGGCCATTGCTCCTGAACACAGGCTGGTTTTAAAAACAAAACCAGCACATCTGCTCTGGAATTCCTACCACTAAGTGAAACCACCTTCTCCCCTCATTGCTGTAGTCATCCACTGACTGTCCAGTCGCATCCCCTTCAGTTATTGAGGACTCCGTGTCTGAGAAACACTTCCTTTCCACTCCAAAGTCAGGATATTTTTCTTCTTCACTTTTACCACAGCGATTTCCTCCCACTGTCACAACAGGGACTTTGTCATCAAGGCAAAGCCTTATGACCTACAAAATCACTAATTAAAAAGCACACTCCTAATGTCTAATGACATTGAGTATCTTTTTATGTGTTTGGGGGCCATTTGAATGTCCTCTTTGTGAAATGTCTATTCAAGTCCTTTGCCCATTTTATGATTAGGTTATTTGTCTTTTTGTTGTTGTCAAAGTTTTTATATATTTTGGTTATTAGATTTTTATTGGATATATGGTTTCCGAAGATATTCTCCCAGTCAGTAGCTTGTCTTTTCATTTTTTTTGGTAAAGCCTTTGTAGGAACAAAATTTTTAAGTTTTTGTGAGGTCCGTCTTACGTATTTTGTCTTTTGTTGTGTGTGTTTTATTGTTATTATATTAGACCCTTTCACTTTCAATCTATTTGTGTCTTTGGGTATAAGGTGTGTCTCTCGTTGTTGTTGTTCTTGGGTGCTGTTGAATCACTTCTGATTCATAGCTACCCTATGTAAAGAAACACTGCCCAGTCCTGAACCATCCTCACAATCATTGTTATGCTTGAGCCCATTGTTGCAGCCATTGTGTCAATTTATCTCGTTGAGGGTCTTCCTCTTTTTCGCTGACTGTCTGCTTTACCAAGCATGACGTCCTTCTCCAGGGACTGGTCCTTCCTGATAACGTCTAAAGTATCCTTGTGTCATGGATTGAATTATGTCCCCCGAAAAATATATGTATCAATTTGGCTGGGCCATGAGTCCCAGAATTGTGTGGTTGGCCTCCATTTTGTGATTGTAATTTTATGTTAAAGAGGATTAGGGTGGGATTGTAACACCACCCTTACCCAGGTCACATCCCTGATCCAATGTAAAGGGAGTTTCCCTGAGGTGTGGTCTACACCACCTTCTATCTCTCAAGAGATAAAAGGAAAGGGAAGCAAGCAGAGAGTTGGGGACCTCATACCATCAAGAAAGCAGTGCCAGGAGTAGAGCGTGTCCTTTGGACTGGGGTCCCTGTGCCAAGAAGCTCTTAGTCTGGGGGAACACTGATGAGAAGGCCGAGAGAGAGAAGCCTTCCTCTGGAGCTGACACCCTGAATTTGGACTTCTAGCCTACTTTACTGTAAGGAAATAAACTTTGCTTTGTTAAAACCATCCATTTGTGGTATTTCTGTTATAGCAGCACTAGATGACTAAGACACCTTGCTTCTAAGGAGCATTCTGGCTGTACTTCTTCCAAGACAGATTTCTTCATTCTTCTGGCAGTCCTTGGTATATTCAACATTCTTAGCCAATACCATAATTCAAAAGCATCAAAACAACATATAATTGGATAATTTTTTTTTAATCCATTCTGCTACTCTTTGCCTTTTGATTGGAGTATTTACTCCATTTATATTCACTGTAGTTACCAATAAAAAGTGACTTACTTCTGCCTTTTTGTTATTTGTTTTTTTGTGTGTCATAAGTTTTCTTTGTCTTGGTCCTTCATTTCTGCTTGTTTTAGTGTTTTGTTGGTTTATCATAGTGAGACATTTTGGTTCCCTTCTCCTTCCTTTTCGTGTATATTTTTTAGATATTCTCTTAGTAGTTACCATGAATATCTCATTTAACAGCTTGTATTTATAACATCCTAGGGTAAGTTGGTACCAACTTCACTTCAGTAACATACAGGAAATTCTGTACCTATATCATTCCTCCTTTTGCCCCCTCCCTGTCTGTTGTTGTTACCAGACTAATTGTTGTTGTTGTGAGGGGTTGTCAAGTCTGTTCTGACCCATAGAGACCCTGCCTATAGCAGAATGAAATGTTGCCTAATCCTGCACCATCCTCACAATCATTGTTATGTTCGAGCCCATTGTTGCAGCCCTCTGTCAGTTCATTTTGTTGAGGGTTTCCTCTTTTCCCAACCCTCTGCTTTACCCAGCATGATGTCCTTCTCCAGAGACTAGTCCCTCCTGATAACATGTCCAAAGAAAATGAGACAATATCTCACCATCTTCGCTTCTAAGCAGCATTCTGACTATACTTTTTCCAGAACAGATTTGTTGTTCTTCTGGCAGTCCATGGTATATTGAATAATCTTCACCAACACCATAATTTGAAGGCATCAATTCTTCTTTGGTCTTCTTTATTCATTGTCCAACTTTCACATGCATGTGAGGCAATTAAAAATTCAATGGCTTGGGACAGGGGCACCTTAGTCCTCAAAGTGACATCTTTGCTTTTTTAACATTTTAAAAAGGTCTTTTCCAGCAGATAGGCCCAATGCAATTCATTGTTTGATTTCTTGACTGCTGTTTCCATGGATGTTGATTGTGGATCCAAGTAAAATGAAATCCTTGACGGCTTCGATATTTTCTGTTTATCATGATGCTGCTTATTGCTCTAGTTGTGGTGAATTTTGGTTTCTTTATGTTGAGGTATAATCCATACTGAAGGCTGTAGTGTGACCTTCATCAGTAAGTTTTTAAGTCCTCTTCACTATCAGCAAGCAAGATTGTGTCATCTGTATATTGCAGGTTGTTAATGAGTCTTCCTCCAATCCTACTGAAGCAGCTCTCAGATTATTTGTTCAACATATAAGTATGGTAAAAGGATACCACCCTGATGCACACCTTTTCTGATTTTAAACCATGCACTATCCCCTCATTCTGTTCGAATGACTGCCTCTTAGTCTATGTACAGTTTCTGCATGAGCACAATTAAATATTCTAGAATTCCCATTCTTCGAAATGTTATCCATAATTTGTTATGATCCATATAATCAAATGCCTTTGCATAGTCAATAAAACAAGTAAACATCTTTCCGGTAGTCTCTGCTTTCAGCCAAGATCCATCTGACACCAGTAATGATATCCCTCATTCCACGTCCTCTTCTGAATCCAGCTTGAATTTCTGGCAGTTCTTTGTCAATGTACTGCTGCAGCTGCTTTTGAATTATCTTCATCATAATTTTACTTGCATATGATATTAATGATATTGTTCAATGATTTCTGCATTCTGTTAAATCACCTTGCTTTGGAATGAGCATGAATATGGATCACTTTCAGTTGGTTGGTCACTTAGCTGTTTTCCAAATTTCTTGACATAGACAAGTGAGGACTTCCAGCATTGCATCCATTTGTTGAAACACTCATCTGGTATTCTGTCAATTCCTGGAGGCTTGTTCTGCACCAAGGCCTTCGGTGCAGCTTGGATTTCTTCCTTCAGTACTATCGGTTCTTGATCATATGCTACTTCCTGAAATGGTTAAACGTTGACCAATTCTTTTTGGTATAGTGGCTCTGTGTGTTCTTTCCATCTTCTTTTGATGCTTCCTGAGTCATTCAATTTTTTGCCCATAGAATCCTTCAATATAACAACTCGAGGCTTGAATATTTCCTTCAATTCTTTTAGCTTGAAAAATGTTGAACATGTTCTTCCGTTTTGGTTTTCTAACTCCGGGTCTTTGCACATTTCATTATAATACTTTCCTTTATCTTCTCGAGCTACCCTTTGAAATCTTCTTTTCGGCTCTTTTACTTCATCATTTCTTCATTCACTTTAGCTACTCTACATTCAATCACAAGTTTCAGAGTCTCTTCTGACATCCATTTTGGTCATTTCTTTCCTTTTTATTTAATGACATTTTGCTTTTCTTCATCTGTGACTTCTTGATATCATCCCACAACTCTTCTGGTCTTTGGTAATTAGTGTTCAATGTGTCAAACCTATTCTTGAGATGGTCTCTAAATTCAGGTGGGATATACTCAAAGTTGTACTTTGGCTTTGGTGGACTTGTTCTAATTTTCTTCAGCTTCAACTTGAACTTTCATATGCGCAATTGATGGTCTGTTCTGCAGTTAGTCCCTGGCCTTGTTCTGACTGATGATATTGAGCTTCTCCATTGTCTCTTTCTACAGATGTAGTCGATTTGATTCCTATGTATTCCATCCGGTGAAGTCCACATGTATAGTCATCGTTTATGATGTTGAAAAAAAGGTATTTTTTATGAATAAGTCATTGGTCTTTTAAAATTCTGCCATGTGATCTCCAGAGTTGTTTCTATCATCAGGGTCATACTTTCCAACTACTCATCCTTCTTTGTTTCCAACTTTCACAATCCAATCAGCAGTAATGATCACTAATTATGTCTTTATATTTCATGTGCTCTGTAACATAATTTTATCCTAGATTTTTATACGTTTTTTTATTAAAAAGCATAAAGGACAAACCATTTAGAATCATTAAGCCTGAATACTTTGTTACTAGCCCTTATACTTGTCCATGCTATTCCCTTTATTAGCCTTCAGAAACATGCAAATCAAAACTACACTCAGACACCATTTCACTCTCACTAGGATGGCTAAGATTAAAAAAAGAAAAACAGAAAGTAACAAATGTTGGGGAGGATGTGGGGTAGGGTGAACCCTTGTCTATTACTTGTGGGATTCAGAAATAGTATAGCTGTTGTGAAACACAATGTGATGATTCCTCAAAAAAGTAAAAATAGAACTGCCATATGATTCAGAAATTCCACTCTTAGGTATATACCCAAAAGACTTGAAAGCAGAGACTCAAACAGATTCTTGTATACCAGTGTCATGGTTTGAATTATGTCCCCGAAAAAATGTGTGTATCAATTTGGCTGGGCCATGATTCCCAGAATTGTGTGGTTGGCCTCCATTTTGTGATTGTAATTTTATGTTAAAGAGGATTAGAGTGGGATTGTAACACCACCTCTACCCAGGTCACATCCCTGATCCAATCTAAAGGGAGTTTCCCTGGGGTGTGGCCTGTACCACCTTTTATCTCTCAAGAGATAAAAGGAAAGGGAAGCAAGCAGAGAGTTGGGGACCTCATACCATCAAGAAAGCAGTGTCGGGAGTAGAGTGTGTCCTTTGGACCGGGGTCCCTGCACGGAGAAGCTCCTAGTCTGGGGGAACACCAAACAGAAGAAGGCCAACAGAGAGAAAAAGTCTTCCCCTGGAGGTGATGCCCTGAATTTGGACTTTTAGCCTACTTTAACTGTGAGGAAATAAATTTCTCTTTGTTAAAGCCATCCACTTGTGGTATTTCTGTTGTAGCAGCACTGGATGACTAAGACAACCAGTGTTCGTTGCAGCTTTATTCACAATAGCCAAAAGGTGGAAACAACCTAAGTGTCCATCAACAGATGAATGGATAAATAAAATGTGGTACATACTACAATGGAATACTACTCAGCCAGTAAGAGAAATGAAGTCTTGATACATTCTGCAATATGTATGGAGCTAGAAGACATTATGTTGAGTGAAATAAGTCAATCACAAAAGGACAAATATTGTATGAGCTCATTTATATGAATTTTTTCTTTAGCTCTTTCAACTTGAGGAATGCAGAGCATGTTCTTCCCTTTTGGTTTTCTAACTCTAGGTCTTTGCACATTTCATTATAATACTTTACTTTGCTTTCTCAAGCCGCCCTTTGGAATCTTCTCATCAGCTCTTTTACTTCATCATTTCTTCTATTTGCTTTAGCTGCTGTACATTCAAGAGCAAGTTTCAGAGTCTCTTCTGACATCCATTTTGGTCCTTTCTTTCTTTCCTGTCTCTTTTTCTCATTGAATTTTAGGTGAAAGTTTACAGCACAAATTAATCTCTCATTCAAAAACTTATACATGGATTGTTTTGTGACACTGGTTGCAATCCCCTTAATGTGTCAGCCTTCTCCTCATTTCCCATTACACCCCAGGTTCCCCAAGTCCATTTGTCCAGGTTTCCTGTCCCATTCTGCCTTCTCATCTTTGCTTTGGGGCAGGTGTTGCCCATTTGCTCTCATATACTTGATTGAACTAAGAAGGGTGTTCCTCACATTTGTTATTGTTTGTTTCATAGGCCTGTCTAATCTTTGGCTGAAAGGTGACCTTCAGGAGTGGCTTCAGTTCTGAGATAGCAGGGTGTCCAGGGGTCATATTCTTGGTGATTTTTCTAGTCTCTGTCAGACCAGTAAGTCTGATCTTTTTTTTTTTTTTTTTTTTTTTTTTGTGAATTTGAATTTTGTTCCACATTTTTATCCCCCTCTGTCCAGAGCCCTCTTTTGGGATCCTTGTCAGAAAGAGTGGTTGGTAGTGGAAGCAGGGCACCATCTAATTCTTCTGAGCTCAGGCTGGTGGAGGCTATGGTTCATGTGGTTCATTAGTTCTTTGAACTAATATTTTCCTTGTCTCTTTGGTTTTCTTCATTCTCCTTTGCTCCGAATGTGGTGGGACCAATAGTTGTATTTTAAATGCCCACTCGTAGGCTTTTAAGACGCCAGACACTACTCACCTAAGTAGGATGTAGAATGTTTTCCTTATGAACTATGTTATGCTAATTGACCTAGATATTCCCTGAGACCATGGTCCCCAGCCCTCAGCCCCATTAACTTGGTCCCTCAAGGTATTTGGATGTGTTTAGGAAGCTTCTATGGCTTTGCCTTGACCAAGCTGTGCTGACTTCCCTCATACTGTGTGTTTTCTTTCCTTTCACTTGTTAACACTTGTCTATTATCTAGTTAGTGGTTTTCCCCTCTCCACTCTTACCCTCCCTGGTAACCGTCAAAGATTGTTCTTTTTTTTTTCCCCTGTGTGTAAACCTTTTCTTGGGTTTTTATAATAGAGGTCACTTATACTATTTGTCCTTTTGTGATTGACTTATTTCACTAAGCATAATGCCCTCTAGATTCATCTATGTTGTTAGATGTTTCCCAGATTCATCACAATTCTTTATCATTGCTTAGCATTTCATTGTGTGTATGTACCATAATTTGTTTATCCATTATCTGTTGATGGGCATTTAGGTTGTTTCTATCTTTTTGCTATTGTGAACAATGCTGCAGTGAACATGGTTGTGCATATGTCTATTCACATGATGGCTGTTATTTTTCTAGGATATATTCCTAGGATTGCTGGATTGCATGCTATTTCTATTTTTAGCTTTTTAAAGAAGCATCATATTGTTTTCCATAAGGTTGTACCATTTTACATTCCCACCATTAGTGCATAAGAGTTCTAATCTCTCTGCAATCTCTCCAACATTTATTATTTTCTGGGTTTTTTTTTTTTGTTTTGTTTTGTTTTTTGTTTTTTTTTGATTTGTGCCAGTAATATCACTGTGGGATGGTACCTCATTGTAGATTTGATTTTCATTTCTTTAAAGGCTAATGATCTCAAGCATTTAGTCATGTGTCTATTAGTTACTATTATTGTGGAACTGTCTATTTCCTTTTTAATTGCTGTTAGTTTGTTTTAAGTATTTTGGAGCCCTGTCGTTTGGTGCATAGATATTTATTAAGGTTATGTCTTCTTGGTGGATTGTCCCTTAAATCATTATATAATATCCTTCCTTGTCTTTTATGGTTGATTTTGCCTTTAAGTCTATTTTATCTGAGATTAGTATTGCTACTCCTACCCATTTTTTGGTCACTGTTTACTTGATATACTTTTCTCCAACCTTTGATTTTTAATATATTTATGTCTGTGTGTCTAAGATGTGTCTCTTCTAGACAATATATTGATAGGTTGTGTTTTTTAATCCATTCTGTTGCTCTCTGTCCCTTTACAGGTGCATTTAAGTCATTTACATTTAGTGTGACAATTGATAGGTATGAGTTTATTGCTGTCCTATTGTTGTGCTTTTTTTTTTTTTTTTTTTTTTTTTGTGGTGCTGAAATTTCCTTTCTTCCTATTACTTTTCTGTCCTGAGTTCCTTTTGTTTGTGGATTTTCTTTACTTTTCTTTTGTTATTACAGAATTTGTGTTTACATGGTCTTTGTGTTTTTCTTCTTTTTTATTCTGATAAGTAGGTCTGTTAACTTTCTTTGTGATTACCTTAAAATTTACCATTATCTTCCTAAATGTGAATGTGTATTTTATTCATCGATATTACCTGGACTTCCTCTCCATATGAAAGTTCTATACCTATACCATTTATTCCCTCCTTTTATTGTTTTGAACTTGTCATCATTTACAGATTGATGTCTCTGTTTCCCTGTTTCAAGTCTTTTAGCTTTGTTTTATTATTGAGAGTTTTTTACCTAGGTTGATATCTGGCTGATGCTGTCCTGTGTCCTAGACTCTGGATGTTGGTTCTCTAACCAACGGACTGTCTTTAATATTAATTTTAGTTTAGTTTGGTTTTTACAAATTTCTTTACTTTCTGTTTATCTGGAAGTGTCCTAATTTTTCCATTGTATTTGAGAGAAAGTTTTGCAGGATATGTTTTTCTCAGTTAGCAGTTTTTTTTCTTTCAAGGTTTCAATGTCATCCCATTGCTTTCTTGCCTGTATAGTTTCTGCTGAATAATCAGAGCTTAGTCTTACTGTTTTCCCTTTGTAAGTGACTTTTCATTTTTCTCAAGCTGCTCTCAGGATTCTTTGTCTTTGATTTTGGCAAGTGTGATTATGATATGTCTTGGTGACTTTCTTTTGGGCTGTATCCTATATGGGGTTCGTTGAGCTCCTTGGATGGTCAGTTTTTCATCTTCCATGATATTTGTGAAGTTTTCATACTGGCAAATCTTCAACAATCTTCTCTGTGTTTTCCATTTTCTCCCCCTGTTCTGGGATTCTGATCACACACAAAGTTTTGCTCTTCATTATGTCCTGCATAGTTCTTAAGTTTTCTTCATTCTTTTCTCTGATTTTTCCTCAAAGTGACATTCATGGATTTGTCTTCAATCTCACTGATTCTGTCTTCTATTATTTCAAATTTTCTCCTAAGACCTTCTATTCAGTTATCCATTTCTGAAATTTAGTTGTTTATGTTTTGGATTTCTAGTTGTTGTTTTTGTATGATGTCTAATTGTTCATTTATTTTCATGTTTTGATTTTGCAATATTTTCCTGAATTCCTGTATTGCTTTTTCTGTGTTTTCTTTGATGTGGCTATGTTTTCATTGGTTGTATCTGTGTTTTCCATGATTTTGTCTATTTTTTCTTAGTTTTGTCTGTGTTTTCTTTGACTTCTTTCCTAATATTCTGGAAAGCCCTAAATATTAGTCTTTTGAATTCCATATCAGGTAGTATCACTGCTTTTTTGTCTACTGAAAGATCATCTGATTCTTTATTTTGGTCACTTGCTGGAGCCACCTTGTCCTGCTTATTTATATGTTTTGATATTGACTGCTGCCTCTGAGACATTAAAGTATTATTTTCTTTATTTATTAATTGTATGTTCATTTGTTTCATCCTGCTTTTTTGTTTTGTTTTGATAGAGCAGGGAAGGCTGGCCAGATGTGCTTTGGTGCTTGCTCATTTGTGGGCAAAATAACTCTCACCACCTTGTCTGGGTGGGCAGGGCAGCAGCAGGCAGAGAGATCCCACTTTGGTGTGCACTTGTTTGGCAAAGTGGCTGTAGGTGGACTGGGAAGGCTCTGTCTTTTTCTTGATGTTGGTCTGGTGGTGTGTGAGCCCCTCATTCACAGTCCCTGCCCAAATAGGCAGGAGTGTCGGACGGGGAGTACTACATGCTTGCTTCCCACTAGTCAGCAGCTGGTTGAATGGTGGGAAGGGAGGGGTAGTGCAGGCCCAGTGCTGTGGTCGGCCTGAGCACTGGGGATGCTGTAGCTGCAGTGGCACAGCAGGGGCAGGTGGGAAGGTGAGATGGTATATGAGGCTAGGTGAGGGACAGAAAGAAAAGGGAAGAAATAGAAAAGAAAAAAATAGAGAAAAAAGAAGAAATAAGTGGTGGCACCATTGGGGCTGGCGAGTGGGGCCAGGGTGGACCCAGGGGCCAGTGGGGAGGGAGAGGAGGTGATGCACTGGACTAGGTGGGAAAGCGAAAGAAAAAAATTGGCCATGTGGTGGGGGCTGCTGCTGGGGATGCAGTGGACCTAGGACGGCAATGGGCTGGTGTGTTGGTGGTTCTCCAGCTATGGCAGCGCAGCAGAGGAGGTAGCATACAGGGGTAAGTGGCAGAGAGAAAAGAAAGGAAGAGAGAGAGAGAAAATTAAAATAAGTTAAAAAAACCTGGCACTGTGGTGGGGGCCGGCAAGTGGGTGCAGGGTGCACTCGATGGCCAGTGGGAAGGGAGGGTAGGTGGCTTATGAGGTTAGATAGGAGAGGGAAATAAAGAAAATAAGGAGAAAAAGAAAATGGCAGTGCGGGGGTAGTCAGCAGGTGAGGGTGGGGTGGACCTAGGGGAGCGGCAGGCTGGTGCATCAGTGGCTCTCTAGCTGTGGCACCACAGTAGGGTCTGACGGGAAAGGGAGGAGGTGGCATATAGGGCTATGTAGGAGGGAGAAAGAAAAGGAAGACAGAGAGAAAAAAATTAAATATAAAAATAAGGAAAAACTGGCTGTGTGGTGGAGGCTGTTGAGTCGGCAGGGCAGACCCAAGGGCCAGTAAGAAGGGAGGGGAGGTGCCTTATGAGGTCAAGTGGGAGACAGAAAGAAAGAAAAAAAAATAAAGAGAAAAAGAAAATGACAGGGAGCTAGGAGTTGGCGAGTGGGGGGGTGGGGCAGACCCAAAGCCTTAGTGAGCCAGTAGTTCTCTAGCTGTGGCAGCACAGCAAGGTTTAGTGGCATGGGGGGAGACGGAATATGGGGCTAGGTGGGAGAGAGAAAGAAAAGGAAGAAAGAGAAAAGAAAAACAATTAATAAAAATTAACTAATCAATTAATTAAACTGGTGGCCTGATGGAGGCTGGTGAGTAGGGGCAGGGCAGATCTGGGGGCCAGCTGGAAGGGAGGGGACAAGATTTGCAGGGCTACGTGCGAAGAAGAAGAAAAAGAAAGAAGAGAAGGAAAAAAGCAAAAAAAATGGCAGCATGGTGGATGTTGGTGGGAGGGGGCAGGGTGGGCCTGGGGTGATGGTAGGACAGTGGCTGTCTAGTCACAGTGGTGCAGCATGGCCCAGCAGGAAGGGTGGCATACAAGGCTAGGTGGGAGAGAGAAAGAAAAAGACAAAAGGGGGGAAAGAATGACGTGGCAGGAGCTGCTGGGTAGGGGTGTGGTGGACCTGGGGTGATGGTGGGCCAGTGGCCCTCTAGCCAAGATGTCTAGTCATGGTCTGGCAGAAAAAGGTGGATGCAGCGTATGGGGCTAGGTGGAAGGGAGAAAAAGAAAATAATAAAATAAAATTTAAAAAATAGCATGGCAGGAGCCGGCAGGTGGGGCAGTTCAGACCCAGAGCATCCAGGTGGGAGGGAGAAACTAGAAGAAGAAAGGGGGAAAAAATGGCACTGCAGGAGCTGGCAGGTGGGGGGGTCGGACAGACCCAGGATGCCAGCTGGCTGGTGGCTCTCTAGCTGAGTGCTGTGGCATGACCAGTTGGGAAGGGGTGGAGGTTGTGTACAGGGCAGGAGGGTGAGGGGTGGGAAAGCATGTTTCTTTGGTTACCAGGTGCTCTGTCTCCTGTTGGGAGCTCTGTGAAGTTGCCTTCCCGTACTCCCTGTCCAAGTTCCTTGCTGTTCCAAGATGGTGACATTGTGCTTTGTTAGTTGGCAGGCAACCTCCACTCCACATCTCTCTTCGTTCTCTGTTTTCTGTCAGTGTCTTCTTCCATTTGGTGTTTGATCTAGTTCTTTATCCTTTCATTTGATGTTTAGGGTTCCAGGATTGATGTTTGTATCTTTTTTACTTAGTTTTTTGTGTCTTTATTGCAGAGGGTTGGCATGGTGCATTTGTTTACAATGCCATGTTCCTTTCTGTCCTTTTAATGACCTTTTAATTTCTTCATATATGATGTCTTTGATGTTGTCTTAGTCATCTAGTACTGCTATAACAGAAATACCACAAGTGGATATATTTAATAAAGATAAATTATTTCTTCACAGTAAAGTAAGATAGAAGTCCAAATTCAAGGTGTCAGCTCCAGTGGAAGTCTTTCTCTCTGTGTCAGCCTTGTCAATGTTCTCCCAGACCTCCTAGCTTCTCCTCGCAGAGACCTCGGGTCCAAAGGACACACTCTGCTCCTGGCACTATTGTTTAGTTTGTACATACACAGCCTGGAGTTTTGTAACGAGATATAAAAAGTGTAATGATCATGAAGATTAACAATAGTATACAGGCTAGAGTCTGACAACACTGACAGAGAACAAAAGACAACACAACTATTGTGATTTCAGGTTTGAGGAACACAATACAAAATTGTATCTTACTAGATCTAGTCCTCACCAAGCTTGGGATTTAAACGGGGGAAAAATACAAAAATCTCTGCTTGCAGATTACAGGCTTTGACTTCCTCCTTTGTCAGGCAAAGAGAGACTTAACTTTGGAAAAGAGTCTGTATTGATGTGGTACAAGTAGCAGGTGATTGATCTCCAATTCGGTAATTCTTAACCTACCTCTGTCCTTTTCTACTCCTTAGCATCCAACTCTGAAAGTTCCATCCA
The DNA here is from genome assembly GCA_030035585.1 of Dugong dugon. Classification (NCBI taxonomy): domain Eukaryota; kingdom Metazoa; phylum Chordata; class Mammalia; order Sirenia; family Dugongidae; genus Dugong; species Dugong dugon. The sequence continues at coordinate 46,058,894 of CM057474.1, forward strand.
GAATTAAATGCTCTTTACTAGGATTACCTCCTCCATTTGGTTGCCTTTTTGGCAGAAGGGATGAAATAGGAGCCTCATATACACATGTTCCAGATGATTTTAGGGTCTAGTTGGAGATAAGGAGAGAAAAGATTTGCAGAAGATATCAGCCCCAAAGCTATTGTAGTGAGCCTGAACACCAAAGAGAAACTTAAGGTCATTCCTGAAAATCTGAGGTAAATTATGGCTTTTAATGAGCAATGACTGGCTTCATCTAAGTTTAGAAATGGTTTGGGGATAGATAGCTTTTGTGTGGCCTTTCTCGCCATGGTCTTATAATTCCCAGCAAATGATTGGGAGGGACCATGCTAAAGAGAGGATTGATCAGTTTTGCCATCCCACTAAGCTTCAAATGAGCTATCCCAGAGTCAGGAAGGAGAGGATCTCACCACCACCAAGGAGAAGGGCCAAGAGCAGAGCACGTCCTTTGGACCCAGGATCCCTTCACTGAGAAACTCCTGGGACCAGGAGACCGAGAGGGATAGAGAGAGAGAGAAAAAAAAAATCTGTAACACTGAAGATGATGAAAAGTGGTGGCAGAGAAACAGAGGCAAGAGAGACTGGCAGGAGACAGTGCAGTGGGCTTCCCTGCTGGAAAAGTAGGGTGCCCCCAGGCACTTGGTGGAGTTACGTTCACTGACCGACAGACCTAGAGCTGAGCACCTTTGGGCCAAGGCTTACTGGTGGAATGGGGTGCTTTTGGGCACTTATTGGTAGAGCTAAAAGAGCTTCATAACACTTGCCCGAGCAGGGGCAGAGGCTGAGGGACAAGAGAGAGGCATGCCTGCACAAGAACTGTATCCTGAGCATTCCTGAACCTGAACTGTAACCTGTTACTTACCTAATAAACCCCATAATCTTGAGTATTGTCTGTGAGTTCTTTGTAGCCATTGCAATGAATTATTGAACCCAGCAGAGAAGTAGAGTGCCGTGGGAGGGATGGTTGGTATCAGAACTGGTAAAGATGGAGGAGAGAGGCGTGTCTGACCTCTGCCTCATAGAAATCAGCCTTGGGCTGTTCATCTTGATTCTCCTTCCCCCTTGTAAAGTTAGAGGAGGTCAGACACCACCCCCATTCCATTTTTTACATCTTCCCAGGAACATCAACCACTGGGGTTTTCCAATTCTCCCTTCAGTTCCTTCTACTTTTCACATAATGTGCCTCCTCCTCTCCATTCTCACTACAACTGCCAATAATTATTTTAATGTTCTTGTTGTTGTTAGGTATTCTCAAGTCAGTTCCATCTCATAGCAACCCTGTGTACAACAGAACGAAACACCGCTCAGTCCTGCACCATCCTCACAGTCATTGTTATCCTTGAGCCTGTTGTTGCGCTACTGTGTATTTTGAGTGCCTTCCAACCTGAGGGGTTCATCTTCCAGCACTATATCAGACAATGTTCCAATTCTATTCATAAGGTTTTCACTGGCTAATTCTTTTCAGAAGTAGACCACTGAGCCCTTCTTCCTAGTTTGTCTTACTCTGGAAGCTCAGCTGAAACCTGTCCGCCATGGGTGACCCTGCTGGTATTTGAATACCAGTGGTGTAACTTCTAGCATCACAGCAACACGCAAGCCCCCACAGTACAACAAACTGACAGATGCATGGGGGAATTATTTTAATAGCCCCACTTATTTATTATGTGACTTTGGGTGACATGAGAATTGCTAGTAAACAGTTTCTTCCTCTTCAAAGTAGAGTTAATTTTAGCATCCACTTCAGAGGGTGATGTCCAGAATAAATTATATGTGATAATCGCTGTAAAAGTGTTAAATCTGGTATTTAATCAATAAATATTCAATCACACAATTGAAGTACACTACTCCTAATACATATTTTCCAAGTGCTTTATTTCATGTAAAGAATGAAAGTTTCAGCTTTTTAGATTACCATAAAAGACAGTGATTTTTTTGTTGCTGAGACAAACAAAGTCTATTTTTTCCCCAAACAAAAGTTGAATCATGCTGGGGTATCACTGAAGCATGAGAGAAGCACATGATCCAGTAATTGTGTTGTAAGAAAGCTTATGAGTAATGACTTCTGGTCATTTTAAAAACTGTAATCATAGTATTTAAATATTCACAGAGCTGTTATCAGAGGTCATTTACTACAAAGGACATTTGTCCTGGAAAATACTGGAAACTTCATTCATATTATTGTTTCTATTAATGAGAGTATTATTTCTAAGAGTGTCAGGAATTGTGAAAGGATTTTCTTCCCCCTGAGACTGAAGGTGGGACAACCTCATATGAGCCCCCGTCTGGGTGAGTAACTTAAGCCCACAGTAGTGAGACCTCATTGGATAATGGAATTTTGCAAGGTTATTTACAAACTGTGAGGTAGTCTTTGAGGAGTTTTAGAGTAGGTTGTGCAGTTCAAAACTGCACATCAAAATTTAACTTCCAAGCTTATCTAATAGTTGATTTACTGTGTGAAGTATGACAAGTGATTGAACTGCTTTAAAATATATTTTCAAAATAAAATGAACACTAAGTGTGCTTCTAAGTGATATAGGAGAACTACAGAGGGAATTCTATGGGATTTCTGAGATATGTTTCATCATTTGTCCTATTTCTCAGCCTGAATATGCATATTACAAAATAAAGATAATAAGATTGATTTAATTCTACTTACAGTCATAATTGAATTTTTGGGATAGTTTTTCTGGTAGGAAAGTTTGCTGGGCTTTACTAAGTTCAAGGCTGTTGCTTTTTCCCATTTTTTTTTTTTTTTTTTTTTTCTTAAATGAGCTTTGGCCTCTTCCTGACTGTCAATACAGTACTGCTTTTGGCAAGTTTCTTATATTCCCAAGTGTTCCCGGTCTTTCGTTGTTTGGAATATTGATTTTAATTAGTACTCTCACTTCTGTGGAGTTGAATATCAGCATGTCTAGATGCCTCTGCTCTGCTGTTCCTTCCTTCAAAAGGGAAAAGAAGTATTTTTCCACATTTGAAAATCAATAGAAGATTGCAGACCAAGAGCTCTGTGCCAACAGAACCGATCTGTGAACAAAAGAATGGGGCCAAAAGAATGGTTGGTTCATTTTTGTTGTAAAATGCAGTTACTGACAGGTGTGCCTACTGAGATCTAGAGAGAGCAGAGAATTAAATAGCCCCTGCCAACAAAATTGCTTGTACAGATCAATAGAGAAGTCCATGTATGATAAAGAAGAAAGGTAGCATTTGAGGAAAGAAAGGCCAGGTAGTGTGATTCAGAAGTTATAAACGCGTAGTATTGCCAAGAGCACTGTTTGGCTCTCTCAGTAGTTTTCCATGGAGGTGTTACATTCAGGTTTCACCTACTGACCTCATCTGAACTTACCTAGTACTTCTTTTCATTAAGCATCGGGAATTATATAGTTTTCCATTGCTAGGGTTTAAATATTAAGTTAACTTTAGAAGAATGTTTTTAGGAGCATGGGTGGAATCTATTTTGAAGAGGCCTTTTAATCCCTCTCATTAATTTCCTGACTATTGTTGAGCACTTGAGTGCTAGAGATTGACTGGTGACAAGTTCATAATTTTCTTTCTAGGATAAGAGAGTGTTTCAGGTGGCTAAATCTTATAATTTAGCTGTATTGTTGAAATGTCATCAATAAGCAAACCCCAATTCAGTCATTCAGTAATCATTTTCTTCTGCTTGGTATTTTAACTATTTATCTTTTTTCCACTCCCAAGATTATTTTGCCTATTTTCTCAGTTTTCCTTAGAAATGTTTATTCTGACAAATGTATTTTTAATTTCTATAAGGCTTTGATGAGTATTAATATCTTCCTTTCCTTCCTATTTCTATAACTTTTCCTTTCTTGGCTAGAGTCGTTTCATATCTCCGTCGGATCATCAGAACTCTGCCCATTTAGTGCTCCAAACTGGCCCTTACTATAAAACCAAAAACCCACTGCCACTGAGTTGATTCCAACTCATTGCGACCCTATAGGACAGGGTAGAAGTACCCCATAGGTTTTCCAAGGAGTGTCTAGTGGATTTGAACTGCTGAGTTTTTGGTTAGCAGCTGAGCTTTTAACCACTGTTCCACTAGGGCTCTGCCGTCACTCTATTTAATGTTATTGAATCATAATCTCGTTTGGTGTGAAAAGTGCCTGGCACTTTCCTTTCACCTGTATCTTCTTATCTGTAAAATGGGTTTAAAATACCTACTTCAGAGGAATCCCGAGGATCAAATAAAATGTTGTTGTCGTTAGGTGCCATTGAGTCGGTTCCAACTCATAACGATCCTGTGCACAACAGGACGAAACGCTGCCAGGTCCTGCACCATCCTCATGATCACTGTTATGCTTGAGCCCATTGTTGCAACCACTGTGTCAGTTTATCTCACTGAAGGTCTTCTTCTTTTTCGCTGACCCTCTACTTTACCAAGCATGATGTCAAATAAAGTAATATACATAGAATGCTCAATAAATATTAGCTAAAACCATGACATGTAAGTAAGGATGAAGGTAAAGTGTGAAACTGACTTACTATTAAAACACTATAACAAAAGTTAAAACTGGGAATGAACCAAAACTTGTAAAAATATTACATACAAACACACACCAAAAAATATTTTTGATGTAAGTGCAGCCCGAAGAAAAGAAAGAATAGTTTTGATGAACAGGCATCATGTTAATAAATGACAAAATGAAAATGTCCCAGCTTTTGTTCTGTCTGCTCTGTCAAGATGATGATCATATTCAGAGAAAAAAAATGATGCAATTAAATCATGGCAGAAATTAGGGTAGGAAATTGTAAGCAAACACATTTCTTGGTTCTAAATATACTTAGATATCCTGGATAAATTCTCTCCCAGGATACAGTAAGAAATTGTGATATAATCATTAAACCATTGTCCATGATCTTTAAGGAAATACTGATCTCATAAAGGATAACCAGGGGCTGGTGAAAGGTTACTATTGTTGCAAATGTGGGAAAAAAAGGAGGTAAATGCTGTAATCTACAGATGGATGACCTTGACATCAGCCACTCACACAGAATTCTTGAGCAAGTACAATTTTTGGAGTGCTTAGGGAGTAAAGGATCATTGATGTTAGCAAGGGCTTAACCGATAGTTGGTTTTTTTTTTTTTTCCCCCCATTTTTGATGAAAGTTTTTAGCAAGATATCTGACAAAGCATTCTGTTTTACCCATGATAATACAAACAAAATGAAGAAATCTAGAGTGAGGCTTTATAAGGGCATAGCCCAGCGTTGTATCCAAGGTTTGTGTGTGTGTTTGCATGTATGCATGCATGTATGAAATTTTAATGATTAGTGACTTCAGTGAGAACATAAATACTGTGACTGGCAAATTGGCTAATTTATGCAACAAGTAATCATTGCAATTACATGAAGGCAGACAAAAAGGAAATAGGTTAGAGAAATTGATTTTAAGGTTATGATAAGCAGAATCTAAAATTATAACATTTAATATAGTAAATGCTTCTGAGATTATACATCTATAAGCAAATATGTCAGCAAAATATAAAAATAAAACTTATTTTTGTTATTGTTGTTGTTGTGTTGTGGTTATTCTTTGGGGTATTATTTCCTAGACTCTTCTTAATAATTCCCCTACTGATCTGAGAACAAACTCGATACAAATTTAAGCTTCTTCAATTAATTGTTACATATCTCTTCTTAGAATTGTATGACAATAAAGAAGATGAATGAAATTATTTAGAAAGCTAATAAGAATAAAACTTATTGCTGCTATTATGGTAATCACAGAATTTTTCTTAATGATATTTCATCAAGAGACACTCTACCTTATTCACTTGTCCAGTAGATACTCTAGCTGAGAAGAAGCAATTAATCGGTTTTCCTTCAAATGACAAGAGCTGTTCTTATTTTCATTATCCTGTATTCCTGAATTTACCTCTGGGAGCTGTTTTAGACACTATAAAGTGACATTTCTTAATTGAACTAAATACTACATAAGCCAGTACAAGGCAATTTGCCATGCTTCTTCATATAACCTGGTAACGTGACTCTGGTGGCTGCATAGTTCCGATAGAAAACATAATGGAACCATTCAACAATTGGTTAATGAATGATTATAATACTGTAACTTTCCTGAAACAACCGCCTTTCATTAAAGTGGTTCCTGAGTCATTAAGTCTCAAGGACATTTATTTGGTCATGTTTTCTTGTAGGATCCAAGGCTACCCAGGATTTTTTCTGCAGTTAAGAGAACAAACTACGTATTTATGAAAATACTTAATCATCAAATTTACAGTAAGTTTAATATGTATTTGAACAATAAGCAAACTTTAAAAGACATCTTTCAATAGTATGATTTATCTTCATCATCATCATTTTAAAAGAAAAGTAATTAGAAATGGTCAGAACTTTTATCATAATTAAAATTTAGAATTAATACCAATTCCAACTTCATATTAATTCTATGAAAATTTGTAGGATGTTGGAAGAAGTTAAAACAGTTACCTAAACCACATAAATTGCTCTTCTGCACTTTGCTCTTTTTCTTCTCTACTTCTACGTCCTTTCTTCACTTGTTTTCTCCCTTTCAATTAATTCACCCTTTTTTGTCTTTCACATTGCTTTTTCTCTCCACCTTTTCTTATAGAAAAGCAAAAAAAGCCATAGTTTATACCTAAAATGTCTACAGATGTTTCAAAATGAATGGCTGATTAGATACTACCTGTGATAATTAATTATGTCCTTGCTTATTAATAAAGCATTCAAAGGTTATTTCATATAATTGCATCTTGTATTCAAGGGCTGACTTTTGATCACATTTTAAATGACTTAAAAGTGTGGCAGGTGGAGAATTGCGATGTAACTTTCTTAAAGTCCACTGGATTTGTAAATGTTAAGCAGTATGAAGACATTTTATGGCAAGTTTATTATCATAGGTATTTTATACATATGAAATATTTAATTATTTTTGCTCTAGCTAAGAGAACTCTCTCAGATTAGAAGTAAAACCTCACCATTTTACTTGGGGGCAGCTTCAAGTGCCAAAGTGTATGTCTTGGATAAAAATGAATTAACTATGAGGTCAGTTGTGCTTGTCTTAAAAATATATATATGTATATATGTAAAACTGGTGTGCAATGGATTGCTTTTATTTTTTTATTGTTGTAGTTGCAATGAAGTTTACATTTCAGGTTAGTCTCCCATGCAAAATTTTATACATACGTTGTTATGTGACTCTAATTGCTCACCCTATACCGTGACAGCACACTCCTTCTTTCCACCCCTGATTCCCCATGTCCATTCAACCAGCTCCTAACCCTCTCTGCTTTCCCATCTCATCTCCGGACAGAAGCTGCCCTTTTGGGTCTCTTGCATCTACTTGAGCTAAGAGGCACACTCCTCACAAGTATCAGTTTATGTCCCACAGTCCAGTCCAATCCTTGTCTGAAGAGTTGGCTTCCAAAATTGTTTGAGTTCTGGGCTGATAGAGAATTGAAGGGCCATGCTTTCTGGGATTCCTCCAGTCTCAATCAGAGCATTAAGTCTGGTCTTCTTACTAGAATTTGAGTTCTGCACGCCACCTTTCTCCTGCTCCATCAGGGACTGTCGGTTGTGTTCCCTGTCAGGGCAGTCATTGGTGGTAGCCGGGCACCATCTAGTTCTTCTGGTCTCAGGCTGATGAAGTCTCTGGTTTCTGTGGCCCTTTCTGTCTCTTGGGTTACTACTTTCCTTGTGTCTTTGGTGTTCTTCATTCTCCTTTACTCCAGGTGGTTGGGACCAATTGATGCATCTTAGATGGCCGCTTGCAAGCTTTTGAGACCCCAGATGCCACTCACCAAAGTAGGATGCAGAACATTTTCTTAGTAAGCTTTGTTATGCCAATTGACCTAGATGTCCCCTGAAAGCATGGTCCCCAGACCCCTACCCCTGCTACTCTGTCTCTCAAAGTATTTGACTGTATTCAGGAAACTTCTTAGCTATGGTTTAGTACATTTGTGCTGACTTCCCCTCTAGTGTGTGCTGTCCTTCCCTTCACCTAAGATGATTCTTATCTATTATCTAGTTAGTAAATAACCCTCACGCTCCCTCCCCACCTTCATAACCATCAAAGAATGTTTTCTTCTGTGTTTAAACCTCTTCTTGAGTTCTTATAATAGTGGTCTTATACAGTATTTGTCCTTTGGTGACTGACTAAATTCACTCAACTTAATAAGTTCCAGCTTCCTCCATGTTATATGATGTTTCACTGCTTCATCATTGTTCTTTATCATTGCGTAGTATTCCACTGTGTGGATATACAGTAATTTGTTTATCCATTCGTCTGTTGATGGGCACCTAGGCTGTTTTCCATCTCTTTGCTATTGTGAACAGTGCTGAAATGAACATGGGTATGCATATATCTATTCGTGTGATGGCTCTTATTTCTCTAGGATATATTCCAAGGAGAGTGATAGCTGGATCATATGGTACTTCTATTTCTAGCTTTTTAAGGAAGTGCCAAATCGATTTCCAAAGTAGTTGTACCATTTTACATTCCCACCAACAGTGTATAAGTGTTCCAGTCACTCCACAACCTCTCCAACATTTATTATTTTGTTTTTTGGATTAGTGCTAGCCTTGTTGGAGTGAGATGATATCTCATTGTAGTTTTGATCTGCATTTCTCTAATGGCTAATGATCGTGAGTATTTCTTCATGTGTCTGTTAGCTGCCTGAATATCTTTTTTGGTGAAGTGCCTGTTCAGATCCTTTGCCTGTTTTTTAATTGGGTTATTTGTCCTTTTGTTGTTGAGGTTTTGCAGTATCTTGTAGATGTTAGAGATTAGACGCTGATTGGATTTGTCATAGCCAAAAATTTTTTTCCAGTATGTAGGTTGTCTTTTTACTCTTTTGGTGAAGTCTTTTGGTGAGCGTGTTTGATTTTTAGGAGCTCCCATATATCTAGTCTCTCTTCTGGTGCTTGTGCATTATTACTTATGGTTTATATTGTGTTTATGCCATGTTTTAGGGTTCCTAACAATGGACTGCTTTTATATGGCCTTTCTTGTCATAGTCTTGTAACTCCCACTAAATGACTGGGTGGGACTATGCAAATGAAGTGCATGGAACCCTAACAAGGGAATTGGTCAATTTTGCCATCCTGCTAGGCTTCAAATAAGCCATCCCAGAGATGGAAAGGGGGGAGCCCCATTACCACCAAGAAAAAAGAGCTAGGAGTGGAACATATCTTTTGCACCTGGGATCCCTGTGCTGAGAGCCTTCTAGACCCAGGAGACAAAGAGAGAAAGCTATAACACCAGAGATGGCAAGAGTCAGTGAGAAATGGTGGCAGCAGAGGCCATAGAACCAGGAGACCAGCAGGAGATATTGTGGTGGGCTTCCTGGCCCAAGAACTGAAAAAGCTGAGTGCCTTCAGGCAGGAGGCTTACTGGCAAAGTGGGGTGCCTTCAGGCACTTATTGGAGGAGCTAAAGAACTTTGCCCGAGCAGGGCAGAGGTCGGGCTAAGGGACTGAGGGGCCAACAGGCCCAAGGACAGAGAGAAGCCTGCCTGTGGGCACAGCTGAGAAGAGGCTGTCCTGGTTGAAGAACTATATCCTGAGTCCTTTCTGATTCAGAATTATATCCTGTTATTTCCCTAATAAACCCCACAATCATGAATATTGTGTGTGAGTTCTGTGTGGCCATTGCAATGAATTATCAAATCCATCAGAGAAGTAGAGAGTGCCATGGGAGGGACTGGCTGGTGTCAGAACTGATAAAAAGGGTGGAGGGAGGAGGTATGTCTGACCTCCACCTCATAATAATCAGCCTTAGGCTGTTGATCTAGATTCTCGTTACCTCTTCTGAAGTTAGAGGAGGTCAGACACCTCAGCCACACCATTTTTACAAAAACATACATATAAAAATAAAATTTATAAAACACCTATACTGATATTTGCATTATGGATAATTTCTTCACATTCTAAAACTATTTACACTGGGCTTCTTATATAATAATTTGAAATATTTTTTCCAATGGTTAAAAAACCTCAAATGCCATTAGAGCCTAGGCAAGTAACAGGCAAAGACTGAGCAAGTGCATAGCCAACTAAAAGCATTCATAGTCAAACTATTAAAATACACTGAGTGGGCAAATAAACACCAGTTCGACAATATTATGGAAGAGAAAACTCTATTTACAATAGCAACAAAAAAGATAATTAAGAACAAATTTAGGAGTATAATTAAGAATAAACTTAATAAGAAATTAGTAAAGCTATATGAAGAAAACAATGAGACACTTCAGGAAGACACAAAAGTAAGCTTGAGCAAATGGAAAGACATCTCTTGCTCTTGGACAGAATGCCTCAAAACCATCAGTTTGTCAGTTCTCCCTAAGTTAATTCATAAGTTTAATAAAATTCCAATAAAAACATTAACAAGCCTTTTTCTAAACCTAGACAAGATGATACTGGAGTTCATATGGAAAAATAAACACACAAGAATAGCCAGGAAAACACTGGAAAGGAGGAGCTATGAGAGTAAAAATGTTAACGATTTTAAAAGGTATCAAAGCACACTGCAAAGGCTCTGTTTTAATTATTGAGGATTGTATCTCAGATTATTGGGACAAGAACCAATTTTTTAATAAATGATTTGTGGACAACTGGATGGCCATTGGGGAGAAGATAAAATTAGATACATTAAATACATTCTTTACACCATACACAAAAATAAAGGAATCAAATTTAAAGTGAAAAACTAAACTATGCAAGGATCCAAAGAAAAGATGGGGCAACTGCAACTTGAATGTAGGGAAGACTTTCTAATTATGGCACAAAATGCAATAAAAGAGAGTATTGATAAATTTGACCGTAGAAAAAACGTTAAAATCTACATAGCAAAAACAAACACCTAAGCAAAGTAAAAGTCAAGTGCCTAACCAGAAAAAAATATTTGCAACCTATAATACAGATAAAGGATTAATATTCCTAATATTGACAAAACTTTTCAAAACTGAGAGAAAATTTTTAAATCCCATAGAAAATTGACAAAACAAAAATTTATCGAAAAGAGATAAAAATAGCCTTTAAACATATGGAAAAAAATGTTCAGCTTCACTCATACTAAGAGAAAAGCAAATTAAAACTACACTTTGTACCATTTCTCACTATCAGATTGGCAAAAATCAAAAAGTTTGACAACGTACTCTGTTGGTAAGACTGTGAAGAAACAAGCCCTTTCTTACAGCACTAGTGGAAACGTAAAATGTTTAGATGTCAAATGTAAAATGATACAGTCTCTTTGAACAGATACAGGTGGTAGTGACCGTACAGGTGGTGGTGGTAGTATAGGTGGTTAACCCGTTGCCGTTGAGTCTGTTCGACTCATAGCAACCCTATAGGACAGAGTAGAACTGCCCCATAGGGTTTCCAAGGAGTGGCTGGTGAATTTGAACTGCTGACCTTTTGGTTAGCAGCCAATCTCTGCACCACCAGGGCTCATATAGGTGATATTGGCAGTATAAGTTGTGGTGGCAGGATAGGTGGTGGTGGTAGTATAGGTGGTGTTGACAGTACAGGTCGTGATGGCAGTAGAGGTAGATATCTAACCATTTTAGATATCTAAATGGTTAGCTATCTCAATCTTGAGATACCTAACAAAATTACATATTCATTTACCTCTTGGCCCAGCAATCCCACTTCAAAAAATTGATCCTGAAGATCATCTCCACCAATACAAAAATACATATACACAGGGTAATTCATTACAACATTGTTTACAATTATCAAATATCATAAATGCCAACTATGGGAGATTGGTTGAATAAACTATGGCATAGCCACCCAATGGAGTACTATGCAGCTCTAAAAAAGAATAGGAATAATCTCTATGAGATTTCCGGAATATTTTGTTAAATGAAAAAGCACAGTATAAAAGAATATATACAGTATTCTACCTCTTGTATGAGAAAGAAAGGAAAGCAAGCAAACATTTATGTATTTGCTTATTTTGCAAAAACAAATACAGGCAGGATCAATCAAAAACTAAAGAAGTTACTTTCCTACAAGGAGTGACGAAGAATGGAGTGTAAGGCATATGGGAGAGAGTGACACTTCTGTGAGTACATCTTTTTTGTACAGTTTGACTTTTGGAGTTATGTACATGTCCTACATATTCAAAAAATAAAATTAAATCAGCTAGGAGAGGAAAAAAAGAAAACCTAAACATGAATGCAGACAGAAATAAATAACCCAACTCTATTTCAAACGAATATTAGGAAGGGGAAAAGGGGACTACTACAAACAACTTTTGAGCACAGTGTTTTAATTATAAACTCTAAATGTGCAAAAACATGAACTGCAAACAAATCTTGAACTCTTCTCAGCCACTATTTGGCTACAACCCCATGAGAGACCGTAAGTGAGAACTGCCCATCTGTCTGAGCCCAATCAACACACAAGTTTGTTTTTTGTAATGGTATCTGTACAGCAATCCTGAAATCATTCTCTGTGTGTTATAAGACTGAGCAACTGAGAAAAAGGGAGATACAGGTAAAGAACAGAGGGAAGGAAGGATGATCGCTATGGTGCTGAAATGAAATTGGAGCTATCAGTATAAATTCATTATTTCTATCAGTATAAACTCATTATTTCTAATATATGTAGTAACTTTTCTCCCAAGATGGCTGCTATCAAGTTCCTGCCACCTTATATGTGCATGCCAGTCTGCCGCAGAGAAGTGGCATCTGTTTCTCCACCTGCTTGAGTCTTGGCCTGCCTTTGTCTACTTTGACCAATGAAATATACAGGAAGGTACACTGTACCAGTTCTGGAACTTGCCTTTGAGAGGATTGGAAGTTCCTTTTCCTGCTTTTTGGAATGATCACTCTTGGGACATGACCTCTCAGAACCTAGCCGTCATGGTGTGAAAAGCCCAGGCAGGGTGGAGAGGCCACATAGAGGTGCTTCAGTCAACAGCCCCAGCTGAGCTCCCAGCTGACAGCCAGCACCAACTGCCAGCCATGAGAGGAAACCATATTGGGTGTTCATTCCAGTTAAGCCTTTAGCTAATTCCAGTCCCAGCCACCATTTGACTACAACCGCATAAGAGACCCCAAGCGAGAACTACCCATCTAAGCCCAGCCAACACACAGAACTGTGACACATGATAATATATTGTTTCAAGTCACCACATTTTGGAGTGCTTTGTTGTGCATCAACTGATAACCAAAAACTGCTGAAAGAGCCTCAAAGCAATAATACCTCAAAAACAATGATCTCAGTATCAAGACCTTAGTTTCTAAATATCATTTCCCACTAAAAGGAACTAGCAATTATTTTTGAGAAATGGCTTATTCTGTCTGGGGCTGAGGTAAGGATGGTACAAGATGAGTCTAGAATATCTTATTGCAGAAAGTAAGAGAGTGAAAAAAAAGAAAAAAACAAGTCAAAAAGACACAGCAGCTAGTTTAAAGGACAAGTCTACAACAATTTGAGAATAAAAATAAATGAGGACAATAACGTATTAAAGTCTACTGAATAAAAAATAATCCATGATTTCATACCCATAAGAAAGGAAGGAAGGAAAAAAGGAAAGAAGGAAAGGAGAGAGGAAGGAACACAGGGAGGGACAAAGTCAATTTCTTCCTTACAGTATAATGCTGACTAACATACAAAAGGATGATGAAGGTTGGAAAATCACCATTTTACAACCATTGTAAGAAAAAATGATTTAGGCAAGACCATTAATGGACGCTAAATTAAGGTGGAGAGGAGATGAATAAGAAACAGGATGTTGACATAGTCTCAAAACACCTCACTACAAATTATTTATTTCTTACAAAAGGGGAAATAGTAACAATACAGTGGAGAAAATGGACAAAACCTTGATCAAGTGATCAAAATTAATACCACCAAGGAGGGCCAGCTGGGCATCATGTGCCACAAGATATGATTCAATGAGAAAGACACACATCAGTTACATAGTGTTCCAGCCAAAAAATGTATAACCTAGATGTAATCTGAGGAAACATTTGAAAAACTCAAACATTCTATAACATAACTGGCCCCAATTCTTCAAAAATGTCAATGCTATAACCAGGAAAGTTTGAGGAACTATTTTGATGAAAAAAACTAAAGAGACATGACAAGGAATGCAAAACAGATTCCTCAACTGGATTATGTATTGGCGAGAAGTTGTTTTAAATAATATTATTGGGACAATGGATGAAACTGGAATATGGAAAGTAGATAAATGTATTATCAATGTTAAATTTCTTAAATTTGGTTATTGTGCTGGGGTTATGGAAGAAAATATCATTGTTAGAAAATACCCATTGCAATATTAAGGAGTAAAGGGAATGATATATGCAACCTATTGTTAACAAGTTTTTTTGTAAAGTGCATGTATGTCTAAGTGTGTAAAGAGAGAGAAAGATGGAAAGAATGTTAAAGCAAATGTGACAAAATGTGTAAAATTTGGTTTATCTGGGTAAAGTATATGTAAATGTTCTTTTTTCTATTGTTTCAAATTTTTTATAAATTTGAAATTATTTCAGAATTAATAAAGAAGCTGTGTTTGTGTCCCGGGGGGAAGACAAAGACAAAAACAATTTGTAAGTCAAATTCCACTTATGGCTTTCCAGTTTATGGCCTCTGATTTGAAATATCATTTGACTTAGTAGAATTGCCACAAACAAACAAACAAACAAAAACCCTATTTGCAGTGAAACTGGAAAAAGGGAATCAATGAAAATAAAAAAATTTTTAAGCCTTCACACCTTGAAGCTGATTCTATGCTCTAGTGCCAGGGTATGATTTCTTCCTAAAAATTCATTTTTAAAAAAATGCAGAGGGTCAGTTTCATAACAATATAATAATGTGTTATAAGAATTTCAGCTTAGATTCAAAGACTTGAAGTTTGGCAACTAATAGATAATCTGACTGCCCAGTTTCTTTCCTCTTACCATAGAACAGGAGTGGTTTTATCTGACGATTTGGGGAGCACAAAGTTACATACACCATATGACAATTTTCCAGACAAAAAAGTTTCACCTTAAATGCTCTTTTAAAAATTATGATTTTTTTTCCTACAATATTCCCTGTCATCATGGCTTACGTTTACATATCTTCCTTGCATCATGTTTCAGCTAGCGTTATTTGGGTTTAATCTGTCAGTGCCATGAGCGCAGGGCGTATGCTCATTTACTAGCAGCATATTGTTAAAAGGTGGAATGCTGTCCTTGATTAAGAGAAAACACGTGGGCTTCATGATAGAAAGTGAACAGATTATCGAGACCCAGTTCTTTCGTCATCATCTTATGTAAGTCTTAGAAATTATTTATATTCACTAGACCCTTGTTAATCTGTAGAAAAGCTGAGTAAAATTTTATCACCTTCAAGATCCTTCCAGATCTTGTAATCATTGTCAAATTCAGAAATGAATCTGCTTTCATTCTCTACTTGAGACTGGGAAAGATGTCATTTACACCAGTAGTCTGTGCTCTCCATAGGGAAAAGAGCATGGATCCCCAATATATGTCTATTAATTAATATAGGATATACATGTGCTATTCTACTAATAAACCCACTGCCATCAAGTCGATTCTGACTTACAGCAACCCTATAGGACAGAGTAGAACTGGCCCATAGAGTTTCCAAGGAGCAGCTGGTGGATTCGAACTGCTTTTGGTTAGCAGCCTAGCTCTTAACCACTGCACCACCAGGGCTCCATTCTACTAATAGGTAAATTAAAAAAAAAAAATTACCTGTAAAAATAGACATTTAGAAAGGAAGAGACAAAAAATAAATTATAAATAGAACCTTTTTGTGTGTGTGTGTGTGTGTGTAAACAATGGATTTCCTTGCCCACTATGTTGGAGACCAATGTTTTAAATAAACAGGTCAAATTCCTTTATGTGTCATTTGAGGACAGTCACATTCTGTCCACAGTTTACCTTCCTAGCTCTCCTTCCCCTGACTTTTCTCACACCTTGTACACTCCTGCCATCTGGTATAACTCACCATTCTTTGAACAAGTCATGCATTTTCATATCTCCTTGTCTTTGCTCTTGCTGTTTCTTCTGTATTTCTATACAGGAAGAAAACAAGCAACAAACATGCTACTTAGTCTTTAAGATCTTGACCCAAAGTCACCTCTTCTATGAAATCTTACTCCCATTACAGCTTATTTTCACCACTATGGCCTGATCACAGTGCGCTATACAGCTCATCCATTAATTTATGTAAATTATATTATATACAAAAATTACACGAGTCTGTGAAGTCCATGAGGACCAAAATGGTCTTATTTTTTATCTTTGTTGGATTTCTAACGCCTTGCACTTGGTAAGAGCTCAATAAAAGTTTATTGAATTTAATTTCTTTAGAGAAGTTATACCGCTCAAGAAAGGAGCCCTGGTGGAGCAATGGTTAGCACTTGGCTAACTGTGTTTGAACCCACCAGCGGCAATTTAGGACAAAGACCTGGCTATCCACTCCTGTAAAGATCACAGCCCAGTAAACACTATAGGGCAATTCTACTCTGTCACATGGGCTCCCTATGAATTGAAATCGACTCGAGGGCACACAACAACACACCATTTAAAAGACCCTGTTTTCTAATAAAGTTCTGAAGGCAATGATCTACTGCAATTAAGATGAAAACTAAAACCAGTCTAGTCATCTTATGTATATAAACTGTTACCAAAGATGATAATTATCATAAAACTGTAATCCTTTTAAAATTTTCCTGTGGTAAAAATATATGTAACAAAAATGCCATTTTAACCATTTTTAAGTATACAGTTCAATTAATTACTATTCACTATGTTGTGTAGCCTTTCATCACTATTTAATTCCAGAACATTTTCATCACCCCAAACAGAAACTCAGTACCCCTTAAGCAATAATTTCCCACTCCTTTCTGCACCCAGCCCCTGTAACTACTATTAAACTTGTGTCTCTATGCATTTGCCTATTCTAGATATTTCATATAAGTAGAATTATGCAATATTTGTCCGTTTGTGTCTGGCATATTTCATTTGTTGTTGTTAGGTGCTGTCGAGTTGGTTGTACATAGCAACCCCATGTAAAACAGAACAAAACACTGCCAGGTCCTGTGCCATCCTCAGAATCGTTATGCTTGAGCTTATCGTTGCAGCCGCTGTGTCAACCCATCTCGTTGAGGGTCTTCCTCTTTTTCACTGACCTTGTACTTTACCAAACATGATGTCCTTCTCCAGGGACTGATCCCTCCTGATAACATGTCCAAAGTATGTGAGATATAGTCTCAGCATCCTTGCTTCTAAGGAGCATTCTGGTTGTACTTCTTCCAAGGCAGATTGGTTCATATTTCACTTAGCATAACGTTTTCAACGTTCATCCATGTAGTAGCATTTATCAGAACATCATTTCTCTTTATGATTAAATAATATACCAGTGTATGCATATAACACATTTTGTTTATGTATTATCTGTTGATGAACACTTGGGTTGTTTCCTGCTTTTGGTGATTGGGTATTACTTCATTGAACACTGGTATACAAATAACTGTTTGAGTCCCTGTTTTCAAGACTTTTACTTATATACCTAAGAGTGTGAAGTTGTAATTCTTGATGTCTTCTTTTAGCAACATTTTCCAAAGTGGTATTCAAGGAATGCAACTCCTGTGAGATACAAAAATAAGTGAAATAAATAAAAACAGTGCTTTAAAGCTCAAATATGCCTGCTTCATTTAATATTTAACTAGATCAAACTAAATAGCGTATTTTAGGAACACAGTATGACCATTGGTCTTCTTTTTTTTTTTTTTTCCTAAACTGTATTTAGCTTTTCTGATTCATGGTAAGCGTGGCAGAGAGGCTCATGGCTCCATGAGTGAACCAGATTTACCCAGGAAGGGGGTGATGAGTCAGCATCATGGAGTTTGTGGTCAAGTAAATGACTTCACTGCCTTGAGTATGTAAGAACCAAAGAAATCTCACAGCCTGGGAGTTAATGATGTTGCCATGGGGCTCAGCCAGGAAGGAGGTGCTGCATTTGTGGTTACAACTTATAACCTTCCTATATCTAAAAATAATCATGGGTCACTTCAGGCACTAATATAGTGCATGTTGGTTAAGCGAGTGTCAAGCTAATGGTAAGAATAAGAATGATGACTTTAAAACAGAGGGAGGGCCTAGACCAGGAGTTTTTAACCATTTCTCTGCCAAAAACTCCTTTGAGAAGCTAAAAAGAGGAGCTATGAAATCTTTAGAGGATGTGTTGTTATATACATATGGAAGCCTACATGCGTAGTCTTACTCACAAGCCCCCTGGGATATCAAGCCTCCTTTTTTCCCTATGGTTTCATGATTTTATGTGCAATTTTTTATTTGTTTCTGTTGTGCTTTTCAAAATCATTCTTGGGACATTGGACAATTTTGTAGAACTCTGAACATTTATGGAAGATCTCTAAGAGCATTTTGGAGCAGAGATATTACAGCCCACAAATACAAACTTATTGGAAGTATTAGCAAAGTCTTTTTTTTAACATAAGTAAACAGAACACCTTGAATTATATATTTTGTGAATTCCAAGATACCTTGTTTCCCTAGTAAAATGAAGAATGCATAAATCAGGTTTTAATATGTACTGGAATTAGATCTACTCTTTATAGGGTTGCTATGAGTTAGAATGGACTCGAGGGCAAATGGGTTTCCTCTGTATGTTAAACTCGGGCCCTCCTAAGTTACCAGTTGTCAATATAAAATCATACAGATTCCTAATTACGTAGTGTTATGGATTGAATGGTGTCCCTCAAAAAGGTATGTTGAAGTTCTAACCCCTTACCTGTGAATGTGAACCTCTTTGGAAATAGTGATTTTTCTTTCGTTATGTTAATGAGATCACACTGGAACAGAGTGGGTCTGAAACTTAATCCCTTCTGAGTTGTGTCTTATAAAAAAGAAAAACAGACATGGGGAAAGAGGCATGTGAGGAACTGTCTACTAACCAAAGGGACACCCAAGGCTACAGAAGCTAACAAAGATCTTCCCCTAGAGCCAACAGAGAGAGAGCATAGCCCTGCTGATGCCCTGAATTCAGATTCCTAGCCTCCAAAACTGAGAAACAATAAATTCCTGTTCTTTAAAGCCTTTCACTTATGATATTTTTGTTACGACTGTACTAGGTACCTAAGACACATGGTCAACAGTAAAAGCCCACATAACCAATATATTTGAACCAATATATATTATTTGTTTTACTAAACCCAGAACAACAGAAAGATTTATATGAATAATTCTTTTTTAAGAAAACTTTCTTTAAAATAACACAGTCTTGAAAAATTAAAAAAAAAACCCATTGCCATCAAGTTGATTCTGACTCACAGTGACCCTATAGGACAGAGTAGAACTGCCCCATAGGGTTTCCAAGGAGCAACTGGTGGATTCAAACTGCAGCCGAGCTTTTAACCACTGCACCACCAGGGCTCCAATACAGTCGTATATGGCTATATTTTCCTGAAAAAGTAAAAGGAAGGAAGGAAGGAAAGAAAGAGAAAGAAAGAAAAGAAAAGAAAGCAGACAAAGCTAATGGTACAAAATCCACCAAAGGAGTTAACAGAGTTAAAAATTCAGCTGAAAGGAATATTAATAAGGGAGGACTATTTTTAAAAATTTGGTCCTTGACCTCAAAATAGTATTAAAAAAAAACGAAAACCCCATTGCCGTCGAGTCGATTTCAACTCATAGAGACCATATAGCCCCATAGAGTTTTCAAGGAGCAGTTGGTGGATTCAAACTGCCAACCTTTTGGTTAGCCACCATAGCTCTTAATCACTGCACCACAAGGGCTCCCAAAATAGATCAGCAGATCTATAAAATCTTAAATCTATGTATGGATCTGATTATTCCTCTTTTCTAAAGTAAACACTTTAAATCATTAACTTTTAAGTTATTCATTACACTTTCTAAAAGATCAGTTGAGCATATCCTTGTAAAGCAAAGTGAATATTCCAGCCTGGTTTCAGGAAGATCCCATTTAGGGAGATACTCCAAGAACAGAAAAGAGAAGATTCTAAGAAGCATGACTGACTTCTCCTAAAACTCAACCAAAGAAAGCAAATCCACTGCCATCAAGTTGATTCCAACTCCTAGTGACCCTAATGGATAGAGTAGAACTGCCCCATAGGGTTTCCAAGGCTGTAAATCTTTATGGAAGCAGAGTGCCACATCTTTCTCCCTCAGAGAGGCTTGTGGGTTCGAACTGCCGACCTTTCAGTTATCACAGTGTTTTAACCTAAGCGCCACTAGGGCTGCTTCTCCTAAAGCATCCCCTCCAATTTCTCAGTCCTCTCGTCTCCTTTGTTTTGTGCCAAAGGTTTTATAAACACAGGGTTGATGTGTAGTCTTCCAACTCTCAAAGAGCACCCTGTTTTCTTACTCTTAGTTGGGACTTTGATTTTAGCTCTCTGCTTATCCCAAACCAAGCTTCTGTTGCCCCAACAGCTATTCCAGTTTGGGAGCTGAGGAGAGCAAAACACTATTTTTACTGGAGGGACCATGACCTGAGGGGTGAGCGTGAGAATGGGAGAAAGGCTAAACTGCAGCAAGCTGACTGAGTGAGCAATTAAGGGCAATGCCATAGGTATCCTGCCCCAGAGAACCTTGGGGACTGTCAGAATGAAGCCAGATTCTGGTGAGAAACTGTGTATTTGGCCACTATTTTCCCACAGTGAGGTAAAAATTAAACCATAGAAAATGACTGTTTATTAATAAAATTATCTCATTAAAAAGTCTTAAATAGTAATGTTTCCTTGGTCATTTAAACAACTCTGAATTAGGTGTGCAGACTTAAAATTGATATGTAGGTTTAGAAAAATGAACTCTATCAGACTGAAACAAGAGATTCTGTTTGGTAAAGTAGAGGGACAACAAACATGACAGAAACACTCAATAAGACAGATTGATAAAATAGCCAAAACAATGGACTCGAACATACCAACGATCATGAAGACAGCACAGGACTGGGCAACATTTTGTTGTGTTATACATAAGGTCACCATGAGTAGCCATTATTATTTGTAGGGGAAATCGGTTGATTTAAAGACAAACCTATCTCCATTACTTGACTGGAATCTAAGAAGTAAGCCTATGGTGCTTATATATATTCATGGCTTAATATTTCATGATTAAACCAAACCAAACCAAACCAAAACTCGTTGCCTTCAAGTCGATTCCAAATCATAGCAACCCTGTAGGACAGAATAGAACTGCCCCATAGAGTTTCCAAGGAGCTGCTGTTGGATTCGAACTGCCAGCCTTTTGGTTAGTAGCCAAGCACTTAACCACTGTGCTCCCAAGGCTCCATGATTACATATTAAAAACTATTATTTGCCCTTATGATATTTTTAACTCTTCCTCAATCATCACATCCACTTGGTCACGAAGACTATTAATTCTACCTTGGAAATACTCTTGAATAAGGTCCCTTGCCATCATCCCCTGTCAGTATTTTAATTCGCTTTTAAGTGGTCTCTCCTTACACTTTCCACAAGGTTTCAGAGATTACCATTCAAATAAATATCTGGTAAGTACACTCTCTTTTTTGCCTACAGGATAAAAACCCAACTCCTTAGCCTCATATATAGGACTCTTTGCAGTCTGGCGTCATTCCACTATCATCTAACCTCATTGTTCACCAATGCCCATGCTATAACCTATGCATGAGGGATTTCACATAGCTCCTCCATCGTCCCTCTCAGGGTTTTTAACATAGGCTATTCTCTCTCCCATAAAGACATTTCTTTGGTCTTGACCTGGTGAACTCCTACTAATCTTTAATGCCCAGTTCAATTTCTTCTTTTCTGTAACTTTTTCATGACCTCTAACCTCACTCCCACAGGGAGAGTATTTATGATTTCTTGTTCTTGCAGCATTATGCTCATGTCCCTATTACAGTATTTAGCATACTTTTAGGTCATGGTAGAGCATGGACTCTGAAGTCCAAGACCTTCTTCAAAGTGGGTCACATAAATCTGTGTGACCTTATTCAAGCCACTGTACTCCCTGTACTTAAATGTCTTCATCTGTGAGATGAGGTTAAATATAGCAACCAAAGAGAGCTGTTGTAACAATGAAATAAAATTATGTAGGTAAAGCATGAACATAGACCCTGGCCGTAGTAAAAATTCAATAATAAAGCTATAATAATTATTATTTATAACAATTGTTATTATGGTGATTATATATTTAAACATCTACCTAAGGCTTATTAAAACTCCATGAGGGTAAGAAATGAGCTTTTTAACACACTGTTCATCACACAGACAAATACATTTCTTTTTTTGGTTTATTATCTCCAGGATATCTGATTGGATTTTCGCTCTTCCAGTGTAACCTGGATGTAAGATTCCTTCCTAGGCTCTTGTCTCTGGAAAACATGCACAATCTGAAATGGACACACCCAGGACTAGCTAAGCACTGTTGGGGGAATATCTTTTCATGCAACTACAGTGATTAAGTGACATGCTGAGAATATTTATTCTAAATACTTATGGTTCCTTTCTTTAAAAAAAAGACAAAGTATTTTGGTGAAGTTGGTAGTGGTAAGCAGGGTGAGTGTTTCAATGTGCATGTGTATAGAATATACATTACCATTAAATAACCCAAATGTTTGAATTATGTTTGTATTGTTCATTCCCAATAATTCTTCTAGATGAGCTAGGCCCTCTCCAGTTCCCTTAAAGGGATTAAAATGAAGCTGTGTTAACTACTTGCCTTGAACAAGATTTTAACCATAAATATCGTAAACAGGATTTAATCATAAACAGGGTTATAATCATATTATAAAATATTTTATGTTTTAGATTTTATTCAGGCTCCTGGAAAAATAGGCCATTTCAGGAACTTTATTTCCAGCCTCCCAACAGGTTCCAAACGGATGCAGCTCTGGAGGTGCTCACTCAGCTATTCCAAGAAATTTGGAAGACAGTAACCTGGCCAACTGACTGGAAGAGATCCATATCTGTGTGCAACCCAAAGAAAAGTGATCCAACAGAATGCAGAAATTATTAAACAGTATCATTAACATCACATACAAATAAAATTTTGCTAAAGATAGTTCAAAAACGGTTGTAGCAGTCCATCGACAGGCAATTGCCAGCAATTCAAACTGGATTCAGAAGGGAAGATGGGACAAGGGATATCATCGCTGATGTCAAATGGATCCTGGTTGAAAGCAGAGAATACCAGAAAGATGTTTACTTGTGTTTTATCGACTATGCAAAGGCATTCTACTGTGTGAATCATAACAAATTATGGATAACTTTGCGAAGAATGGGAATTCCAGAACACTTAATTGTGCTCATAAGGGACCTGTACATAGACCAAGAGGCAGTAGTTCCAGCAGAACAAGGAGAGATTGTGTGGTTTAAAATCAGGAAGAGTGTGTGTCAGAGTTGTAGCTTATCACCATATTTATTCAGTCTGTATGCTGAGCAAACAGCCCGAGAAGTTGGACTATATGAAGAACGTGGCATCAGGATTGGTGGAAGACTCATTAACAACCTGTGATATGCATATGACACAACCTTGCTTGCTGAAAGCAAAGAGGACTTGAAGCACTTACTGATGAAGATCAAAAACTACAGCCTTCAGTATGGATTACATCTCAACATAAAACAAAAATCCTGACAACTGGACCAATAAACAACATCATAATAAATGGAGAAAATGTTGACATTGTTGAAGATTTCATTTTACTTGGATCCACAATCAATGCCCATGGAAGCAGCAATCAAGAAATCAAATGACCTATTGCATTGGGCAAATCTGCTGCAAAAGACCTCTTTAAAATGTTGAAAAGCAAAGATGTCACTTTGAGGATTAACATGATCCAGCCATAATATTTTCAATCGCCTCACATGCATGCAAAAGCTGGACAATGAATAAGAAAGACTGAATAAAAATTGATGCCTTTGAATTATGGTATTGGCAAAGAATATTGAATATACTATGGATTTCCAGAAGAATGAACAAATTTGTCCTGGAAGAAGTACAGCCAGAGTGCTCCTTAGAAGCTAAGATGGCAAGACTTCGTCTCACATACTTCGGACATGTTATCTGGAGGGACCAATTCCTGGAGAAGGACATCATGCTTGGTAAAGTAGAGGGTCAGTGAAAAAGAGGAAGGCCCTCAACTAGATGGATTGACACAGTGGCTGCAACAATGGGCTTAAAAATAGCAATGATTGTGAGGTTGGCGCAGGACCAGGCAGTGTTTTGTTCTGTTGTACATAGGGTTGCTATGAGTTCGAACCGACTCAATGACACCTAACAACGACAGATTCCATAAAGTGATTTGTATTATATAAACAGATAGTGAAGGTTAAAATCACATTGATGGCAGTAGAACACAGCAGTTTGTGTAGCTCTCCATCGATTTCTCTGTTGTGGTAGCATTTATTGACATGAATAAGATTCATTTCCTGCATCATACAGAATGATCTGTAAAGCTTATTTTTAATAAAATTACATATATACTTTTTAAACCTTGGTTGATGAGGCAATACTCATCCAAATCTAGAGCATACAAATCATCCCTCTCTGATTGGGGAGGTGTTAATAACTAACATATATTAAACCTAGTGCTTTTGTAAAGCACTTTGCACGGGTTCACATATTATACACTCCAACGAAGGTCACAACAGCCTGTAATCTTTAATAAGTGGCATTTGTAGTCTCATTTAACAATTATTGCCTCTAGCATTTTCCATTAGAGATATTTTAGTAAGTGATTATTGTTAGGTACCATCAAGTTGGTTCCGACTCATAGCAACCCTATGTACAACAGAACCAAACACTGCCCAGTCCTGTACGATCTTTAGAATTGTTGCTATGTTTGAGCTTATTGTTGCAGTCACTGTGTCAATCCATCTCATTGAAGGTCTTCCTCTTTTTCACTGACCCTCAGCTTTACCAAGCATTATGTCCTTCTCCAGGGACTGGTCCCTCCTGATAATATGTCCAAAGTACTTGAGACAAAATCTCGCCATCTTCCCTTCTAAGGAGCATTCTGGCTGTACTTCTGAGACAAATTTGTTTGTTCTCTGGCAGTTCATGGTATAATTAATATTCTTTGCCACCAGCATAATTCAAAAGCATCAATTCTTCTTCAGTCTTCCTTATTCATTGTCCAGCTTTCGAAAGCATATGGGGCGATTGAAAATACTGTGGCTTGGGTCAGGCACACCTTAATAACTAGTAGCACCTGGCAATAACATTTCTTAGGTGGACAACAGTTCTGTGATTAAGTAGAAATGAATCAGAAGCCCTGGTAAACATTTCTAGAAATGAGAATTCCTGGCTGCCTGTCTCAGGACGTGGTACATGGAAGGATGTATTAATATTTCCATTCAAAACCTTGGTGCAGGACCAGGGGCGCCGCTCTAGGAAGGCAAAACCTGAGCCTTCATCTTTCCTGAACCACTTACTAGCTGTGCAGTCTTGGTCATGCCTCGTCAGTGGACCTGTGTTGTCTCAGGAATAATGTGAACTAACAATATCCCTAAAAACAGAAAATTAGGCTCTGATATTTTAAGGTCTCTTATGGTTCTAAGTTTTATTATTTTATTTCTGCAAAAGTCAGATAACACATGATAGAGTCTTATTAAAAAAAAAATTGGGGGCATATATCCTATATATAATCTAGCCTACATTTCTGTTTCTGCATCTAAAGTAATCAGCCATGCCTTATTTATGGTGTTCTCTTGCTCCTCCTGGAATATTCCCTCTTCCACTCTCCCCTCATTTTGTTCATACCTTACTCGTTTTTCCCAATGATGTCCTACCTACCAGTCTTCATGTGGTCACTGTGCAGTTGGTTATCGTCTCTGCTGCTAACCCAAACCCATTGTGATTGAGTCGATTCCGACTCATAGAGACCCTATAGGACAGAGTAGAACTGCCCCATAGGGTTTCCAAGGAGCACCTGGTGGATTTGAACTGCTGACCTTTTGGTTAGCAGCTGTAGCTCTTAACCACTACACCACCAGGTTTTCCATGTCTGCTGCTAGTAGTGATAAATTAGTACTGATTACAGTTTATTCTCTCTGGTATGTCAAACATGTTGTACGTCACTGATTCTAAAATATACACTTTTTTCCATATTTTAACATCTTTTAAATCAGAATGATCTTAACAATCAATGGCTATTACAATTATAATGGACTATGTTTTTCTTAGTGGCATAAAAACTAATAGTGCATATCATAAACTATAGGCCATCTTGCATTCAGCGGAAGTTGGTCTTACTGATCTTTGAAATGCCATTGTATTCACTAGTGTATCATGTCTGCATATCTTACTTCCCCAGATTATATATGGGATCATATTTTAATATTTTTGTACCCCATAACCACTACAAAAATAATTATGTTTTAATTATTAATCATGTTTTACGAGTTCATCAAAAATTTGATTAACGATTATGGAAACACCATGACCCAAGGAACTAAAGGATTCCGGATTTCTTAAGAAAGAGATTCAATTGCATAATGAATTTAAGTGGGTAGCATTTAACATAATGTGTTTACTGAGGTAGAGATATAGACCTATAGATTTTAAAAGATTTTCAAGAAGGATTAAATTAAAAGCATTCACTTACTCTTTATTACTAAAATACAATGAGATGTTTTTCTTTTTCTCATTATTTCTAAATTCTCCCAGAATCATAAGGATGGTAGGAATTTCTAAAAGTGTTTCAGTTATTCCACTTTCTACACAGGACTTTACCGATAATCTTATTGTTAGGCGCCGTTGAGTTGGTTCTGACTCATAGCAACTTCATGTACAACAGAAGGAAGCACTGCCCAGTTCTCTGCCATGTTCACAATCATTGCTATTCTTGAGCTCATTGTTGCAGCCATTGTGTCAATCCATCTCGTTGAGGGTCTTCCTCTTTTTTTGCTGACCCTCTACTTTACCAAGCATGATGTCCTTCTCCAGCGATTGGTCTCTCCTGATAACATGTCCAAATCCTAGGGGGAAAAAAAAGTAAAACAAAGCTGAAAAAAAAATAGTCTTCTCTGTCGTTCACATTCTGGAAGTATTTCTTGTCACAGTGAAAATTTCAAGGTGTCTTCCACTTGGTCATAGAAATAGATGTGCACTGAGTTTAAAGAACTGTCTGAACTGCCGTTCCCCCAACCAAATAAAATCCACAATTAATCCACAACGCAGATATGGCATTAAATATTCATTTTTCAAGGATCTTGGCAATAGTAGATCACCTTTTAAAATTACCACTTAAGCATATATTAAACAAATCTGAGATCTCAAAATGAATTTTCAAAATTGCACTGAGCTGCATCTCTCTTTAACGTACTGCTGCCTCTAGCCTGACTTAATAGGGCTTTGGGTTTTACCTCTTTTCTGGATGAGATAGAGATTCATTTTGTAAATAATTGTTAAACACTTGTTACATGTAGATACTCTTCCAAGTTCTGTGGAGATGCAAAAATTAATTACCTTCAAAGGACTTACAGTTCAATATAGCTATATAAGACAAAGGACCGCATCTACCTCCTGAGAATGTTACAGTTGTTTGAGAGCAACTATTCTGGAAGCTTGCTTAAGGCATCAATGTTTTTACACTGAGGCTTTGATGGAGTAGACATTAAACAAAACAGTATTTCATCTCCTTTATCTCATCTGGATGTCAGAAGCCTGAAAACAACATAGATATCTTTAAAGATACTAGTGCCAGAAGAAATAAAGACACAAAAAATCAATGTTAATTTGAATCAAAAAGCAAGTTTTTACAGTTTAGCAGCAGACAAATGTTCTGAGCATCGAGATTCCAAGAAAAAGAACTCATTTCACAACTCGGAGAAATGTGTTAGAAGAGGTGCAATCTGCTCTCCATTTTGTGCCATCACAGGGACGCAGGAGGAGAATGTACATTATCAGACGTGGACAAGACGGGAGTTCACATCACAGCCCCACCCTTGCTGGGCAAGATGTAACTGCTATCTCTGGGTGCAGGCCTGAGACTATTCAGACTGGTTATAACGCAAAGACCTTTTAGACAGCCAGGTCTGACAACAACACAGAGAGTTTCTAAGGAAACACACATTTTTCTTTGGAAGTGTTAGACTAGGTTACAGACTAACATGAAAAGGAAATAGTCTTGGAATGAGGGCCAATTATTCAAACAATCTTACTTTTCTCTGGAATTTACTATTGTCAGAATCAGACCAAACGAATATTAGCTACAAGAATATTTAGTCAAATAAATTTATCACAGAACTTAAAAAAATAAGACCTGTGAAATTCGGACTGCAAAGATGTATTGGTATGAAGTTTGAGTCTATCCATCACCCAAAATATATAGTCCTGGGTGTTTATATCAGGTAAAGAAAATGAACCAAATCAGGAATTAACCACCTAAATAATTATTTTATTTTTAAAATCTCTGTTTTTAAACATTCCTTTTATTAAAAAATTTATGGTAAGTAAGGAGACCTGCTGACGCAGTGGTTAAGAGCTCGGCTGCTAACCAGATAGTTATCCACCAGCTGACTCTTGGAAATCCTATGGGACAGTTCTATTCTGTCCTATACAGTCACTATGAGTCGGAATCGACTCAACGGCAACAGGTTTGGGTTTTGGTATTCTTAATCCCTACCTCCAAATATATTATTTTACAACTGTGCAAACAAAAATTCTTCTTAAACTATGGAAATTTAATTTGTTACTTTTAATGACTTCCTGTTGAAGAGATTAGGTAAATTTTTAGACTGCCTCCTTTCTGAATTAATTTCTACAAGTTCCTTTAGATAAGCTCAGGAAGAATAGACCAAAAAAAGAATGTGTAAATTAAGTGTCATTCTAACAGGAAAAGACTCTAGATTAACAAGAATTGTCTTTGCTGATGCTGTCTGCCTTTTTGAATTTTTAAATATCATAAGTCAAACAGAGGATAACCCAGTGTAACCAAGGAGGAATATACGTGTAAACAGTTAAGTCTGTTGTTTAAAGTTTTGGACTCCACAGGAAATGAAAATAAAACAGGAAAAGGAATAAGAGTGCCGGGAAGGCGAGGAGGGGACTTGCTTTTGATTTTATGCACACACACACACACACACACACACACACACACACACACACACACACACGATCACATAATATATGCACATGTAAAAAATAAAAATATTTAGTATGTGATTTTGAAACATATTTTAAAAAGCACTTGAAAATGTATACTTTTTTTCTGAACAGTTTGCAAAGACCTTCAAGGCTATGCCCTGTCAAACTCTATATAAGTGCACAGTCAGACCATACATGCTGAGAGTAGCTCAGTGGATGCTGAGTAATAGAGCTTATCAGCAATGCCAGCATGTAATGACCTTCAGTGATTGGCACACACACTGGGATTCTGGCAAATTTAGGGCTGTGGTTTTGTAAAGTGAAGGGCCCTCCTTAAATAGTCGTAGTTCAAAACGATAAAC
Source organism: Dugong dugon (assembly GCA_030035585.1). NCBI lineage: Eukaryota > Metazoa > Chordata > Mammalia > Sirenia > Dugongidae > Dugong > Dugong dugon. Next base: position 46,088,341 of record CM057474.1, read on the forward strand.
TTCACACAATGCAAACTGTAGTAGCAATTTTTTTAGTCTTATAAAGCTGGTTGACAGCAAAAAAAGGTTTTATAAAAAAATAGCATCAAGCTATTTAACTCTTATATATGTAAAAAATCAAAGAATGATAGTCTACTACAGTATTATGTGATTAAAACAATGAACTGAGATAAGAATTATCATGGCTTACTGTTTTCATTAAATTTGCTCCCCACCCAATAGCCCAGTAAGCACTTTTCCCTGAAAAACACGTATGAGCAAGGTAGATGTGGAAATGGCACATACATAATAAATTTAAAGTTGACTTTGGATGATGATTGCTCTTAGCAGAAAAATACATTATGTTCCTTGAAGTATCTGTTTTTAACTTGTCTTCATCTAGGTGATTATTAATAGATTAGTAGAAGATGGCACAGGATCGGGCAGTGTTTCGTTCTGTTATACGTAAAGTTGCCATGAGTTGGAGCCAACTCGATGGTAACTAACAACAACAGTGCCATTTGTAATGGTGAATTGTCCCAGCTTTTATTATCCTTCTTCATACTCTTGGCAACTTGATTCCACCAAGGGAAGGCATATGAGATGAAATTCAAGTCAAGCAATTTTTCAACCTAAGATATAATAACTTGGTGTAAGATTAAGACTTAATAAATAGTAATGTTTAGTAATTGTTATTATCTGTGGAATCAGTATCTTGAGTTGAAGCAAGCACTGTCTCTGGGATCAGACCTTGCTCCAAATTCCCCACCACCCCCTTCACGCTTAGTAATTATGTAACTCTGGGCAATTTGCTTAATTTTAAGTATCTTTCCTTTTCATCTGTACAATATGAAAAACAATACTTGTTCTAGAATTGTGAGAATTAATGTAGCTATTTTTCAAACACAATCATTGGCCCATGATAGAAGCACAATGAATGAAAAGCTGTTTCCTTCATTATTATCTTTTCAATGTTCATTATGATACGCCTTTTTATAATTCTCACCAGTAATTGAAAGCTAGCTTTTTGAACAACTCTACCCAACATTCACAGTTATCTTTGCATGAGAAGCCAGTTTGCAACAGCAAGTAATGAGTCAAAGAATAATTCTCTTTCCCAAGTTGCCCAGAAGCAGAGCCAGATAGCCGAGGTAAACTTAATTCTTGAGAGAGAATGACAACTAACTGTTGGTCAGAACAGACTGTTGAAATTATTACAATATACATGGTATGGTAGACGTTTACTTAACTTTTTAAAGAAACTGCAAAAGTGTTTTCCAAAGAAGATCTATCATTGTACATTCCTTCTTGCAGTGTACAAGAATTCCAGTTGCTCCACAAATTGTCAGCACTTGATATTGTCAGATTTTAAAATTTTAGCCATTCTAATAAATGTGTGGAGGTATCTCATTGTGGATTAAATTTAAATCTCCCTAGTGACTAATGGTGTTGAGCATCTTTTCAAGTGCTTATTTGCCACTTATACATATTTTCTTTGGTGGAATGTTTATCCAAACCATTTAACCATTTTGTTGTTAGGTTGTTTGTCTTCTTATTGAGTTATGTTTTTCATATATGCTACATACAAGTTATTTGCTGGATATATGTTCTAAATTAAAATTTTATTTTGAGATAATTTTAGCTTCACAATCAGCTGTAAGAAATAATACAGAGATCTGTGTATCCTTAACACAGTTTCCCCCAATGGTAATGTCTTACAAAATATGGTACCATATTGCAAACAGGATATTGACATTGATACAGTCAACATACAGAACAATTCCATCACCACAAAGATCCCTCATGTTGTGCTTTTACAACCACAACCTCCTTCCTCACTCATTGAAAGACATCTGGATTGTTTTCAGTTTGGGGTAGTACAAATAAAGCTGCTGTGAACATTCATGTACAGGTTTTTAGGTGAATATGTTTTCATTTCTCTGAGATAAATACCCAAGAGAGCAATTTCTGAGTTGTACAATAAGTTTAGTTTAGTGTTATAAGAAACTCCCAACATGTTTTCAGAAGTAGCTGTACCATTTTACATTCCCATCAGCAATGTATGAGTGATCCAGTTTCTAATTGGATTGTTTGTTTTTTGTTTTTTAGTTGTTGAGTTTTAAGAGTTCTTTATGCATTCTAGGAGTCCTGGTGGTGCAGTGGTTAAAGCACTCAGCTGCTAACCAAAAGATGGGCAGTTCGAACCCACCAGCTGCCCACAGGAGAAAGATGTGACAGTCTGCTTCTGTAACCATTTAAGCCTTGGTAACCCTTTGAGGGCAGTTCTACCCTGTCCTACAGGGTCGCTATGAGTCTGAATCAACTAAACGGCAGTGGTTTTTCGCTTTGGTTTTATGTATTCTAGATACTAGTCCTTTGTCAGATACATGGTTCGCAAATATTTTCATCCTCTTTTTTAAAAAACTTTTTACTGTTGTAAAAATATAACACATTTACCAATTCAACATTTTTCAGATGTACAACACAGTGATATCAATTGCATTAATCATATTGTGCAATCAGTAAGTACCATTAATCGATGTCAAATCACTGATCACCATGAAGAGAAACTTACTGCTTCCCAAACAAGGGTTCCCCTTTTCTCTTTCCTGCTACCCGTGATAACCACTAATAAACTTTGGTCTCTATATATTTGTTTGTTATTGTTATTTGATATAAATGAGATCATACAATATTTGTCATTTTGTGATTGACTTATTCCACTCAGAATAATGCTTTCAAGGTTCATCCATGTTGTAGCATGTATTAAGACTTCATTTCCCTTTATGACTGAGTATGTATATACCACATTTTGTTTATCCATTCATCCACTGATGGACATTTACTTGTTTCCACCTTTTGGCTCTTGTGAATAGTTCTGCAATGAACATGAGGTCTTTCTCCAAGCAGATATTTTTAATTTGATACGGTCTGGTTTATCAATTTTTTTCTTTTTATGAGTCAGGCCCTGAGAAAGACCTCATGTTCTTTGTCTAGCTCTAGATACCCAAATGTTTCTTCTATTTTTTTTCTAAAGGTTTTATAGTTTTATATTTTACATTTAAGTCCATGATCCATTTTGAGATAATTTTTGTATAATGTGCAAGATTTAGGTTGAAGTTCATTTTTTTGCCAAAATCCGTTTGTTGAACGGATACATGTTTTGCAAATATTTTCTCCCAGTCTGTGACTTACATTTCATTTTTGTAAGAGTATATTTTGAAATGCAAACTTTTTAACTTTGGTAAATTCTGATCTATTAATTGTTTATTTTATATTTAAAAAGGAGCATGAGGAAACATTTGGAGGTAAAGGATACATTGATTAACTCAAGTGTGATGATGGTTTCATGGATGTATACATGTTAAACCTCATCAAATTGTACAATTAAAATACATACAGTTTATTATGTATTAATTGTACATCAAAAAGAAAATAAGTATATAGAAAAATAAAAAAAATTAATAGAAAAAATATATATCACTTCTCTTTTACTGAATATTTTCCCAACTGCTGGGTGAGGCTTGAAACTCTATTTTCAGAACATTATCCCCTTACAGTAGTTCTTACCCTTGGTTCTGCCACAAATTCTTTTCAAAATCTGATGAATTATGTGAGCCATCTTCCCAGAAAAAGAAAAAATCCCCTAATGTACACTCATACAAAATTTTGCATATAATTTCAGGGAATTCACAGCAATTTGCTTTATCTTAGAGCTTTTGCACCTGTCAGAGGCATATCAGACTAAGAATCTTTATTTACTGCAATCAAAACTGGAAAGGCAAGAGCAACCTAAAGCCCTACAGAGCTGTGCATTCATATTTTGGGTGTTGACTAGAGGGATTAACATTGCACAGTAGATAATTTTTTCTCTTTCTTTCTAGGGAGGATTTAACATAATGGAATCAGCTTTCTTCTCCTTAATAGAAAGGTTTTTTTTTTTTCTTTCTATACTTGGTTTCTGTGTTTGTGTCTGCATGTGTGTGTGTGTGTCTGTGTGTTGAGGGGAGGGGTATTATTCTTGCTTTGCCTTTAACAGAGTTTAGCTTAGAATTAATTTTGGAATTCTAATGTTCTGAACTTCTATACCATTTTTTCTCTCATTCAGACTTTTTTCACTTAAAGAAAAAAAAAAACTATCAGTAATTGAAGGAGCCCTGGTGGCTCAGTGGTTAAGGCAATTGATTGCTAACCTAAAGGTCGGTGGTTCACAAACCACCAGCAGCTTCACGGGAGAAAGATGTAGCAGTCTGCTTCCGTAGAGATTTATAGCCTTGGAAATCCTATGGGGTCGCTATGAGTTAGAATTGACTCGACAGCAGTGGGTTTGGTTTTGGTTTGGTATCAGTAATTGAGATGGTACCTTGATGCTTACTCAGTTTACAAAAGCTAAATCATAGTTCTCTATTTTTTTATATGAAACACATGCAACCCTATATTAACGAACTACTAGAATGTATTACTTAGAGAATTGACTATTTAGCTATGACTTAGACCATTGTGTGTATGTGCTTGTATTCAAAATCTAAGCGTGAGCTCACCCAAACATTTGCAGACATAAGTCATCTTGAAATTAATGTTCATAGCCATATGCCAAACAATCCACCAAATTAACATACTATTTAATATGTCTCAAAGTCTCTCTGATGGAGAATCATTTTATGCTCTGATGAAAATATTTCTTTTTTGTCTTCCCTTCAGCAATAAATGTTGCAACACTGTTTATCAAAGGAACAAATATGAAAAAAATGACATTGCTTTGAAGAGAAGATTTATAGATTCCCTGGTAAATTATAGCTTGAGGTGCAATCTCCTAAATTTCAAATTCCTGAAAAAGAAAATGAAGACAAAAACTCAATCCTTTAGAAAGCTTTAATGCCAGCTTTGATCTGAACTACAGGAAGTTATTAGTGGGAAGTACATGTTTAGATCTTGTAATAAACCAGGATTCAAAAGATTCTAAGGGATATACTATGGATTGTTGGAGGTTTTTTGGTTTGTTTTTTGCCTTTTTAATAAAAAGTTAAGTAAAAAGTAATGATGGCTTTGTACTATTAGCTTGAAAGAATTATCTCAGTTTTTTTAAGCGGCTGTGAGGATCATGTTATTGCATGTCTCAGGAAATTAAAAAAAAAGAAAAAGAAAAAATGGTTTTTAGCTGTATATACCTTGGTGGCTGAACAATATGGTGGAATCATCACCCGGGAAGCTGGGGTCTGGTTTGTACCACCAACTCTGTGCAACCACTAGTGGTATAATCTTGGGAAAATTCATTAATCTCTCTGGGCCTCAGCTTGTCTACTCATAAAATGGGGTGAACTAAGTAGAGCATGAGATTTCTTCTGTCTGCAATGACCTGCTCATTATTTCCTGTTAACTAATCAATAATCACACCAGTGGGGTCACTAGAGGAACGTGGGGAGTGCAGACTGCACCAAGTGATACTAGCAGAGGGGGTGACACTAAAATGATCGTCTATAAAATTTTTGTGCAATATTTCAACAGAAATTTATTATTTTTTATAAAATATCCCAGTGGTTAGTTATAACTACAAAAACATTTTATGTAAGCCCTGTTTACATATGTCAATGTACCTACAAGGCTAAAACTCTGTGCTAATTTACTTTTTGAACATTCTAATGTGTTCCAGTCGGAGCTGTCATTATTACCCAATTAAAATGACTTCAAATTACGTGGTTTCAGCTGCATGCACTACAAGCACACACTGTTGCTTTTGCTGCTGCTGGTATTTCAATAGTCAATAATTTTGTCAAATTTTCTGGTGTTTTAGCTACAATATTGTGATAATTAGTATTTGTGAAACTATATCAATAACTGTTTTTGAGAATGAAGTAGTAATTAAAGGAAAAGAAGGAGTGATATACAGGAATTATGATATCCAAGTAACATCAGTACAAAAAACATTTCTAAGGATTCTGTATGGTCTGGTACGGAAGAAGGTCCGTGTGGGATGGAGGCAGGGGTGACACCATGAGTTACCACACAGGCTGACACCAACCGTAGTGATACCACTGAATCGCACTCCAGCAAATCTTAGCCCTGATAGAAATAAAGCATAATAAGAACTAAGTAAGAAATCATAGAACTGTTCATTCAGTTGGTATTGCTGGGGTTCAGCATGTAAAAGGCACAGAACACTATATTCCATTCAACTTTTAATATTTGTATAAACACTACATTATTGTAGATTGTCTAAGAATAATTTTCATCAGACTGAAATGTTCTACATGGTATTTTGCCTTTTACTGGTAGAGAAATCATTTCCTATTCTTTAGGAAAATACCATTGAGGTAATGGGAAAACATTTCAGATGGTCATTTCATATATATATATGAAATGTATATCTATATATACATTTATATACATCTACATATACATATACATATATATATATGAAATGTATATCTATATATACATTTATATACATCTACGTATACATATACATATATATATAAAGATAGATAATCCACAGAGAGGAAAGGTCTACTGTAGGCATAGCCTGCTTACATCAAGGAGAAAGAAAAAGGCAACTCCAGTAGCCAATAGCTTTGACTCCTAAGATATTTTGGTTGCTGAGTTAAAAACCGTATAAGATTTGTGTTCAGAATATAGCTTATCTTTCTTTTTTCACAAGAGAAAACATATGCCATGGATGATCTGGGAATGAATATTCCTATTCCTACACCAGTCTCAGTTTCTTTTCTAGCTCCTTTCCTGTTCTTTGCAGCCCATAAGGCTACGGCCGACAGAGTAGAGGAAAGTGAAAAGTATTCATGTCAATATGGCTTCTTGAGTCATCACCCTCTGCATCAGCCCCTCTAGCACCAAAGGAATGAGTCAGATTCTCACTTTGCCATTCAGAGTCCATGAAGTTTGACAGAAAAGTAATAGATCATCTACTCTAGTCTTTTTCCAATTTGGAGCTATTGGATTGCTGCCCATAAAATGTTTACCAAATCTGGGTATTAATTGCACTATTATTTACTAAATATTTTTCTCTAAATGGCTTACTTTTTTATTAAACTAAATTGATTTTAAAAACAAATGGAATTTTACTAACTAGTTTCATTTATCAAAAATAGAAGCTAAGCATAAAAATATGTACAAAGAAAACAATGCAGTACTATTTAATTCCTTCTAAAGAGTCCCTGGGTATTTCAAATGGTTAACATGCTCTACTGCTAACTGAAAGGCTGGAGGTTTGAGTCCACCCAGACACTCATCTGAAGAAAGGCCTGGTGATCTACTGAAAAATCAGCCATTGAAAACTCCATGGAGCATATTTCTACTCTGACACATACGGGGTCACCATGAATTGGAAATGACTTGTCAACACCTGGTCTTTTAAGTATCATTGCTAACTAAAACTGAAGTTTGATCTCTGCTCTCTCTTTGTTAATAAAAATTACCAAGATGATAAAGTCTTGTTAATTGAAACTAGACACTTTTCTTTGACATGATCAGAAAGAATGAAAATAATTGAGAAAGACTAACTTCCTCATTTTATGATTCAAGATTATTTAATGCTTTGTCCATGAATCATTAATAATATCTCCAAACAAACAAAATGAGAATAGGATATCTTTTGCCAATATCATAAAAAAAGAGAAAAAAGTCATCGTTTTATAAGACTGGTAAATTTTAGATTGATGCATCTGAAAGCAAACTCGTGTTCCTTTTTACACAGCATTTACTCACCCTTCTGGTATTAAACACTTGAAGAAGGTAAAAGGAAGAAATAAAAACCAAAATCTTTGTCTTTGCCCTTGATGAAAATTTTACAATTTGTTTTGGGGAGAGAAAGTGACCAGATGAACAATAGAGAACAAAGTAAGCAGTGGTTAAATGTCAGATAACATAGTAATAGCTGCCCTTCTGTCATCCTCTTAGCAATCATATTTTGAGCATATGCGACATGCCAGACATGGTGTTCAGTGCTTTACAAATATTATCTCAATTAATCTTCCTACCAGTCCAATGAGGAAGGTACATTGTTATTTCCATTTTTGAATAAGGAAACTGAAGTTCAAAGAGGAAAATAAGACAAAAAAATCACAAGTGGTGAATGGAAGAGGGGGGTTCAAATCCAGCCTAATTCAGTTTTCTACACTATTTATTGGATAAGAAATAAAGGCCCCAAAGGAGTGAGCCAGGAGAACTTAACTAACGTGCTCTTCATTTTTTTTTGGCTTGAACTACTACAATTCCTTCTGTATAGAAACGGCAGCAAGTCTTCAAATCCCCAATATTTAGATGCATGTTTGTTTTTGTTTTTTTCAATTTAATGGTTTCATAAATATATTGGCACCATGGTCTAGTCACCTGAGAGAACACAGAGCCAAAACTCTACATCATGCCATATCAAAAATACATTCTAGATGGATGAACTTTTTTTTTTGTTTTTATTGTGGTAAAAATTTGCCATTTTAACCATTTTTAAGTATAAAATTCAGTGGCGTTAATTATATTCACAATTTTGTTCACCCATAACCGGTAGTTACTTAACAAAATTTTTTCATCACCCCCAACAGAAACTCTGTACCTATTAACATTAACTCCCCATTTCCTCCTACCCTTAACGCCTGGAAACCACTCATCCACTTTCTGTCTGTATGCATTTGCCTATTCTAGATATTTCATATAAACAGGATCATATAATATTAGTCCTTTTGTGTCTGGCTTATTTCACTCAGCATAATGTTTTCAAGGTTCATTCATGTTTTAGTATGTATTAGGACTTCATCTCTCTTCATGGCTGAATTATATTCCATTGTATGTATATATCACATCTTGCTTATCCATTTTTCTGTTAATGGACATTTGGGCTGTTTCCACCTTTTGGCTATTGTGAATAGTGCTGCTATGAACATTAGTGTGCAAGTTATCTGTTTGAGTCCTTGGTTTTAATTCTTTTGAGTATATATCTAGGAGTGGAATTTCTGGGTCATATGTTAATTCTATGTTAAACTTTTTCAGGAACTACCAAACTGCTTTCCACAATGGCTACACCATTTTACATTCCCACCAGCAATGCACGAGGGTTCCAATTTTTCCACATCCTCTCCAACACTTGTTATTTTCTGTCTTCAATAATAGCCACCCTAATGGGTGTGAAGTCGTATATCTCACTGTGATTTTGATATGCATTTCCGTAATGACTAATGATGCTGGACATCTATTTTCATGTGTTTATTGCAGAGCTTTGAACCGGGTTCCTTCTGGTTCGAATCCCTGCTAAGAACTTGCAGTTCTAACAAGTTCCCAGGTGATGCTAATGCTGCTGGTTAGGGACCAATTCTGAGAACCACTACTAGATCAGTGGGTCTCAAAATTTATCATACATAAGAATCACCTGGGATCTTGTTAAAATATTGATTCTAATCAATATATCTGGGGTGGAAACGCAAATTCTCAGCAAGGGTTCAAACCGGAACGAACCCAAGACCTGGTTTTTGGTCATTTATATTTCTTCTTTAGAGAAATATCTATTCAAGTCCTTTGCCTATTTTTTGATTGGGTTTTTTGTCTTTTTGTTGTTGAGGTATAGGAGTTCTTTATATATTCTGGATATTAAATTTCTATCAAATATGTGATTTCTAAATATTTTCACCTTACTGGTAATATCCTTTGATGCACATAAGTTTTTAATTTTGATGAAATCCAATATATTTATTTTTTCTTTTCTTTTTAAATATTTTGCTTATGTTTTTGGTGCTGTATAGATGCAGTTTTAACCCTTGTCAACTGCAAGATGGTCAGAATAACTCTTCTGAAGCCCAAAATCCACCAGGAAATTTGTCGTGGGGGGCAGGGGGAAGGCAAGTCCATTGTCCAGTGCTGGGAGAGTTATCAGAAAGAGTTGCATAAAAATCCTTTAATCTGCCTCAAATGTAATATACGTTATGAAACTAGCTGAGTGCTTAGTTTTAAAAACAAAACAATGTCCGCCACACTGACCATTCCTCAACCTGTGTTGGGGGGGCAGCAAAAGCACTTTGCTTTCATGCATTACCTCATGGACACAGGGTAAAGAGTTTGTTTTTCCAGAATCTCAAGCTTGCACTGAAGTGTGGCTCAAAATTGATAGGCAAATTCAAATTGACATCATAGGTTATGATGTGATGAAGGTAATATTATCAAAAGATCCACCTGAACACCTGTGGAGAAAGTCCAAATTGCTGTGCAGGCAGCCACAGCTAGAGGGTATTTTGTGAAGCTTAATCACCATCCTGGGGTGGAATATCCAGGCACCGTGCTGTCAGGGTTTAGGAGCTCCAGAAGATGTTGTCTGAAGCGAGACCAAACAAGAGTGGACCCACTGCCAGCAAACTGAATTACGCCCATAGCCATTCTAGGCATAACTTCTGTTTCTTTATGCTCTCTCCACCTTCTCTCCTCCAATGTGGTTCAAGTTCTTAGTCCACAATTTTTAAAATTCCATTTATTTAACAGTAATTAGAGGCATTATTAAGATGGAATGTCAATAAATATTAACATTCATTCTGTGTCAGAAAACCTATTCTATTTTCTAGGCAGGAAAAATTTCTAGCCAAGTAAAATTAATTGCCTTTAGAAATTAAAGTGTAAACAAATTACCACTGTTTCCACACTTGAAGAATATGTCTGTTTGTTTGTTTGTTTAAGGAGATGACATTAAACCACTGAAATCACAGCAAGCCCTCAGGACTAATAGAATATTCTTGTAGCTGCTACGCTTACCAAAAATCTGGCTGCTGGTATCAGCAGTGGAGGATATCAAACAAAGATGGAACAGTTGGCATACGTGTGCCTTAGTAACATTCTTTAAATGTTTGTTTTTATTAAACATTCTTTTGAAATTATTATTTAAAATTGCTTATAATTGATTGGTTATGAATCTGGGAAATCAGTAATACAATGTGTGGTGCAGAGAGGTGCTGTCTCTCATATAATCAGCCGTCTGCTTTCTTCATTGTAGTAATTCAGATTCCACAACTAAGTTTGCCAATATAGAAAGATGACTAGAGAGCTTCTTTAAAAAAGTGCCAGGACCCCACCCTAGACAAATTAAATCAGAATCTTTGGAGGTAGGGCTCTGACTTAAAAGTTTCCCAGGTGATTCAAATGGGCAGCCAGAATTGACAGTAGCTATTTTAGGCTGTGAAATCCTACACATGCAAAATAACATATTGCAATGGCTTAAGAAGGGAAAAAATTCTGATATTGATTTTGCACATAGGCAGAAATGACCATTTTTTGTTTGTTGTTTTTTAATACACCAAGGGCTTAAGTCAAATTCTCTGTAACAAATTTTGTATAGACTCCTAGTCAATTATTTTTGAAAGTAGAAAATGAGATCATTGGTTTAGGAAACAAAGAAGGAAAATTAATTTTAGTCAAAAGTAGTTTCAAAAGGCCAGCTTATCCTTATAAAAATAAAAATGTTTCATTCAAGGAAAAGTAGATATTGCACTAGTTTTTATATTATAAACTTTATTAAATAACAATCTGACTCTTGCATTCAGGGTCTGCTTAATAAAAGCAAATTGATTGTTTTGTATGATGATATTTTAAATTTAGTAGTCTGTGTCCCTGGACATATTGTTGACCTCTTGCAACAATAATTAAGTAATAAACTTGAATAAGAATCCAATCCCCTAGAGCTGATGATAATTGTTTCCTTTAAGGTGTGCTGGCCAGTGAGTCAGAAAAAATATATATAGTTGGCTAAAATATTTACAAGGCTCTGGAGGGATTCTTAGTGATTTCTAATAAAGAAAAGATAGGAAACTAGCATCTATTGTATGCCTATCATGTTTCTGGTTTTATATTAGGCGCAATATCTCACTGAATCCTTGAACAATCCTATAGAACAGGGGTTGACAAACTATAGCCCATAGGCCAAATTTCTTGTTTTGTAAATAGTTTTATTGGTACACAGCCACACCCCTTTGTTTACCTATTGTCTATGGCTGCTTTTTCACTGCACAAGCAGCACTGAGTACAGGTAGTCCTCAATTTAGGACATATTGGAGTTAAGACGAATGCTTACAACCAGCTTTTTTTTTTTTTTAAATACACTTTATTGTTAGTAATATGTACTACATGCAATGTTACAGCATGTAATTTGATGATGTTATCACTCTCAGATGCTCACTCGCAGATGCTCAATGTTATGGTTTACTGTTCAAAACACTGCCGTATAGGAGGGAATATGAAAACTACAAAAAAAAAAAGAGAGAGAGAGATTCAACTTATGTCAGAACCGACTTAAGATGGATGGAGTTGTGGGAATGGAACCCCATCGTAAGTCGGGGTCTACCTGTATTGCAGCTGAGACCGTATGGCCTCCAAGGCCTGAAATATTTGCTGTCTAGCCCTTTACAAGGTTGCCGATCTTGTTATAGAATATTTCTGGTTATCTCTTTCTAGATGAGGGAACCAAGGTTCAACTCAAAAGCTCAAAAAGCAATAGTTTCTCTTCAGAAACTATTTGTTGACTTAGAACATGGCCTCAAGGAGTAAATAACCTAGAAAGAGGTTAATGATTAAATATATATTGTATCTAACTTGAATATTTTTATAGTTTTGAGAAGACAAGCATTTCCTTTGTGTTCAGATGTCTCACGATCTTCTCACTGCTTCTTCTGTGAAAGAGAATCTGGAAGTACAGATGTTAACTATCAAATTTGTATAAATGAGTTATAGCTGACAGCTCTGAAGACAAAATTTATAACTTAGTCAATAAAATACTCTATTGCTTGAAACAGAACAATATGTGAAGGGACAGAAAATAATCACTCAAAAGCTCTACATGAAGCAAAATGATACATGGAACTTTATTTTATGTTGGTGAGAGGGACATTTCTTCCCCACTTCTGAGGTTTCTTTCCATGTGGATAGAACTCCACTAGGATAACACACCTGACCCATCTCTCTCTCTCATTCTCTCTCTTCCCCCCACCCCACTCCTCCCTTGGGAGAAGGACAGACTTAATCACATTAGTGAGTTTTGTGGGAAAACAAAGGCAGGAGCCCAGCCTGCTCTTTCTCTTTTTTCTCGGTGATCCTCCAACCTACTGCTCTGTTCCTCCATACCTTAAGCTTTAGAAACAGGCCTCCTTGGTCTTGGACTGGTTGAACAAATCTGTTTAATTCTGGGGTCCAGTATTAGCATACTCACTTACCCACAGAAATAAACCATATTCACCAATATCAGCTTTATTGGGAATAAAGGTTGCATTTTATTTCCATGAGTTTTCCTCCTTATTTATGTCCCAAATTATTAAAAACTCAAGTCATGAATATGAGTGCTATTTACTGGCTCCCCCAAACACCCCAACATAGTATGCACCAGCTAGCAGCCTTGAGAAACCAAATAACATGGGTCGATGCTTTTGACTGGCCAGAGCATATGGTTTGGGGTCTTGGACTTGAATGTGAAGACAGGGCACGTTGACCTAAGTAGTTTATAGAGGTTTGTATTTGGGACAAGAAGCTGATTTCTGTAGCTGTGCTGTTGACTTTCAACCATAGTAACCTGTGTGGACTGCATTAGATTTTAGATGCAGACCATGTGGACTTTGACCATGGTTGGTCACTTCAGCTTTTAGCAGCTTTACCCACAGATAAGTGACTGTATTTATAGATACTGAGCTGCACCGAGCCCTGATGGCACAGTGGTTAAGTGTTCTGCTGCTAACAAAAAAGGTCAGCAGTTTGAATCTACCAGCTGCTCCTTGGAAACCCTATGGGGCAGTTCTACTCTGTCCTATAGGGTCATTATGAGGAGGAATTGACTTGATGGCAACAGGTTTGGTTTTCTGAGTTTGGGCTGCACCAAGGCTTCAGGCCTCAGGGGTCTTAACCAAGTGCTGACCATGGAGGAGGCCTCGGCAGACATTAGCTGCCTGGTGAAAGTGTGTGTTGGACTCAGTATGCAAACTGTTGCCCCTTAGCCTTGAACTCTCAGTGCCTCTTGGCCTGATAGAGCCAGCTAGAAGAGTAAGATTTTTGGGAAGAATTCTATACAGTGCTTCTAACTGCAAGACAATGTAGTTTCTTCTGTGCTAGAGCACTAAGGATGTTCTAGCTCAGCCGTTGCCAAATGTTTTCTGTAAAGGGCCAGATGGTAAATATTTTAGGCTTTGTGGACCACCTAATGTCTGTTGTAACTATTCAACTCTGCAGATGTAGTGCAATAGAAAATATGTAAACAAATAAGCTTGGCTGTGTTTCAGGAAAATTTTATTGACAAAAACAAAAAAGTAGGTCATCAATCACTGCCTTCTCTTCTAAATAGGAATAGATGGGCAGCACTGGGTTGGATGCTCCAAATTTCACTTTGCTTTCATGGCCAAAATGGGTAATTCCTCAGTTGATATGGCTTGCTCCTACTCCAGAGTTAACCCCACATGCACATGAGGTTTCTAGTTTGCTCTGGTTGGTTGGTTACATAAGAAGGATAAACAGATGCTTGAAAGCAGGTTTTGAAGACTGAAGCAATTTCACAACAAGAGGTGGTGTGGAGGCAGCCATGTGCCTCACGCCCGGAAACACCTGCTCACTAGAGAGTATGATCATAAGTCATTAGATAGATATCAGCCTTAATTCAGGGGAATGGTGTCAGTACTATGGGTTCAAAGGGGAAATGGAAATCAAGAGGTTTTGAATAGACTCATGCCCGGAAACACCTGCTCACTAGAGAGTATGATCATAAGTCATTAGATAGATATCAGCCTTAATTCAGGGTAACGGTGTCAGTACTATGGGTTCAAAGGGGAAATGGAAATCAAGAGGTTTTGAATAGACTGGGTAGGAAAGAAATACCCTTCAAATAAGGCCTGGTGACTGATGCTGCCACCATTGGAAAATTCTAAAATTTGCAGGAAAGCAGCAATGTCTTATATGTTATTCTACAGAAGAGAATAAAAAATGTATAGCTGGATTTACACCCAAGATGCAATAAGTATATAGAGTCAAAATTAACATTTTGCTAAGTATCATCTCCCATATGAATTTAAATTCACAGTCATAATTTTTGGGCCACTGGCCTAGAGTAACTAGCACAATGACAGGACAAAACCCACAGTTTTTGTCATCAATCCTCCATCACTCTGATACCATGAGTATCTGTTAGATCTTTGGCAACACTGGATGCTGTGGGTTTCCAGTGGGTTCTGGGAACACATGCCTGAAATCATTTGCCCAAGGGCCTGGATACTGTCTTGTTTTCTAAATTTGGTGGGTGGGTTGGGCCAGTTTTCTGATAATTTTGGGGGAGTCAAGTGAGGCATGAGAGACTTGGCTTGAAACAGCCTTGGCTGTAACTGCTGAAGGAATTGCAGTATTCCCTAGGCATCAAGAACACTCTGGTTGAGAATGAGCAGAACAAGAATTTGAGATGATTGATGGATTTTGGACTTTAATTCCTATTAAATTAGCCCACAAGGCCAAGAAGATTTGATTTTGAACTTTGGATTTTAGGATTTTAACCTTTGGACTGTAATTCTTCCTGGCATCTGATAATGAGATGGGTCTTGTATTCAAATGCGGGGTACATTATTACTATCATTTTATTTTTGGATTATGTGGTAGATTTGATGACTATTGCCAGTTATTTGCCCAACAGGTTAAAAAAATAAAAACTGGGATTGCTGGGGCAAGGGAAAACAATTTCTATTCCTGCTTTTATTTATTTATTTTTATGTGTGTATAGTACCATTTTTATAACACTCCTGGCTTCTCTCTGATTTAACCTGATCAGTGAATTTTAGAAGAGAAACTAGACAAATGAAGTCCAACCCTCTCCTATTCTCTTTGTCCTGGATACAAACTGCCCACATGAATCATGATTCTGCTCAGAAACTCTTTACTGTAAGCTTTATAGAAGAAATCTTTGGGGAGACTGCCCCAGTTCTGCACTGCCCATGCCTTGGGGGTAAGATAATATGAATTGATTAGTGCTCCTGGGATTCTTGAAGCAGAATTACAAGATGAAAAATGTCCTGAGACTGTTGCTGTTAAGCATTGAAAGAGCAGTGTGAATGTGCGAAAAGCTATGTTATTCTGTCACAAAGTATCTATCAGTTAATCTTTTTAGAGAACTGTACAAGGAAGTCAGATGTGGGGACAGGTCATGAGAAAGATATGCATGTGGCTTGGGGTAGGCTGAAATTGAGGTATGATAAGAAATCCAGTAACAGAGAGGGAGACAAAGAGAGGTCAGATAAGACTTGGGGTTATCTGCCTAGGTGATATTGAAACCTCTAAGGTAGAATGAAAATAATTTAGAAAAGAAGTACATCAAGAATAGCTACAGAATTATCCACAAGTAATCCTCACAGTTTCAGAAAAGGAGAAGGAAAAGCATTAGTGAAGCTGTTCTCAAAGATTTAAGTAGGAGCAATTTGTAAGATTTCAAAGAAAAAGTTTCCAGAGGGAGAGATCAACAGTGTAAAATACTGTGAGATCAACAGAAAGAATGGACTGAAAATATATCATTAGATTCAAGAATTATGTGGTAATTGTTGAAAAGGATGTGTACATAGAAATGTCAGGTCATGCTGACTTTTTCTAATTCCCATTGGGAGATAACAGGAGATATTTGAAGACAGGGAATGCAACCTAAGGGGAGATTTTCTAGAAGTAAGTGAAAGTATATAGCCACAGTTTGTATGTCTTTGTTCTTAAGAAACCTTCAGTGGAACAGCTCTTGGTCATTACTGGAGAATCTTCTATGTAGTTGTACTTACTCCTTTCGTTTTTACTACGTATTTCCAAATACTAGAATTTTCAGCAGTACACTTGAAAGGATTATAACCTTTACCATAGTACAACCCAAGCATATAAATTACAAACCTCAAATAGATGTAAACTATCCAAACAATCATAACACACAATCACTATTAAACAGCCACAGTATTTCATAGTGTCTATGAAGTACCGAAGTTTCCTGTACAGTTTATGTGGTGTTTGAGTAATGCTGTTTGTTGCCCTGGACATACTCTTGATATACTCACAAGGCAAAAAAAAAGAAAACTGTTGCCATTCAGTCAATTCCAACTCATAGAGATCCTACAGGACAGAGGAGAACTGCCCCATAGGGTTTCCAAGTCTGTAAATCTTTATGAAACAGACTGCCACATCTTTCTCCCGCAGAGCAGCTGGTGTGTTTGAACTGCTGACGTTACTGTTAGCAGCCAAGCACTTAACCACTGTGCCACAAGTTCTTGTAAATTCTACAAGTCCAACAGTCTTTTTTAGATCAGACTTAGCATTAAAATATGCCTCTTACCTACATGACTGTATGTCTCAATTTGCTAGTTTATGCCTTTTGTCTTGATGTAATTATTAAAGGAATCTCCTTTTATTCTCAAAGTGTCCTTCTTTGTGTGAGACATTGTATGGCCACCTTACTTCTTACCTCTTACTCATTACAAGAGCTACTCAGTTCAGTGTTGTCAGACAAATATTCTTGTCACAGTGTTTATACACAGTGATAACAAAATAATATTACACTTTGACCAAAATGTGTGGGCTTCCCAGAATGTTCGGGCTTATTTACTGAGAATCACTGTTCAAGATAAATATACAGAATGGAAACAAATAGAGTGATGATGGTCATTTCTAAGATGTGGCAGTGTCCTGAAAGATAATAAAACCCTAAAATTGAGATTCAGAAAGAAACAAGAAACAGAATACATGTATTAACAATCAAAGCTGAGATGATGGATAACCATTACAATGGATTATTTTTGCAAATTCCTTTGTTAAAAAATGCTATCATATAAAATATTCATGAACCATCAACTTCATTATGTCCTATTCAAGTTCAGAAGCACTCAGTGACTCCATTAACTACACAGACTCAACTGGACTTAAACAAGGTTCACAGCATTCCCACTTCAACTTCCTTTTCCAAATTCATCTCCTGCTAATCCAGACAAGCCTGGGCTCCTTTTCCCTTTTCATTACTGTCAATTGGTTGTGTAGCTCAAAAGGTAGCAAGAAGGTTTTCCAGCTTCTGTTTTCCTATTCAACATTAACTTTTCTGTTCCAAGTAAGATTCTGCTGACCAGGGTGATTACTATTTCTCCCAACTGTGTGTCATCTATATTGGAGGATTGCATACCTGGCTAATCACTGAGTCAAATGGGAAATTTTAAAAAGAAAGTTTCCCAGACACTGTTCTAGACACGCAGGGTCTGATTTTCTGGGGACGGAGTTCATTAAGATCATGTTGATGTGCACATATTGAGCACTTGAGTGCTGCTTCATTATTATCTCCTTTCTGTGTGTTCTTCTCAAGGTCATTAATGACCTCCATGTTGCCAAGTGCAGTGGCCAACTCTAAGTCATCATCTCCTTGACCTATATGTGGCTTTTGACACAGTTTACAGTTGACCACTCTCTCCTTCTTGTAACCACTTCTCTTCTGGGCTTCAGCTCTGTCTTGGTTTTTCTACTATCTCACAAATCACTTCTTCTCACTCACCTTTGCTGGTTTCTCCAATTTTCCAGACTTCTAAGTTTGCAAGAGATCCAGGGCTTGTCCCTTGGAGCTTTTCTCTTTTGTATCAAAACTTGTTCTCTACATAATTATTCCCAGTTTTATTGCTTTAAATATTATCTCTATGATGACAACTTCCAAATTTATATCTCCAATCTGGTCTCTCAATTCCAGAATCCTATATCCAACCACATATTTGACATCGTCACTTGGCTGTCTAAGAGACTTCTCAAGCTTAACATTCATGTTAAGTTTAAGATGCCTGTTAGAACTTCCAACCTTTACTGCCCCATCCAAAACTGCTGGTCCCTCAATCTACTTCATCTCATCCTTTCAGTTGCTCAGACTGAAAACTCTGGAAGAGATCTTGCCATTTTCTCTTGATCACATTTACTCCACCAGAAAATCCTCCTGAATATACATTTTTAAAATATACTCAGTGCATTTTAATATTTAAATATTTTCCCATCCCTACTCTATTCCAAGGCACCATCATCTCTCACCTGGATTATAGCAATAGTCTCCTAACTGATCTCTCTGCATCCACCTTCTTCTTCCTTCTGTCTAGTCATTACATAGCAGCTAAAGTGATGCTGTTAAATAGGAGTCACATCATGTCTCTCATCTACAAAACAAATAAATAAATAATAAGAAAAACTAAAAGTAAACAAACAAAAGACCCTCTAATGACTTTCTATCTCACTCACAGTGAAAGCCTGAGTCTTGATCAGACCAGCAAGGACTTGCATGCCTCGGTTCTCACCTCTTGGATCTAATGTCCTGCTACTCTGCCCTCATCCACACTGTTCTAGCCATCCCTGTCACCCAGCTTGAGGTGCCAGGCACACATTATACTCAGGACCCTTTATGGATTTTTTTAAAATCTTTTCCCCAGGGTTCCTCTTTCCTTCTCAACCATAGTTTATGGTACATTTCTAAGCGTCATCATGTTTATTTATATCTTAAAATGAAAAAAATGTGTATTTGGGAGGCACAGGGGAGTGAAGAGAGAAGGCTAGTAATTATGAGAGTCAATATTAATATCAAAAGCAGCAAGATACATTTGTGATAAAAAGACATACCTTCTTCCCCTTATGACTTCAGAACTGTATTTGTCACTAAACCTCCTCCCTGGGCTGAGAAAAACTAACTCATTCTTTCTTTCCACTTGCATGGAACCAGGAAATCATGCCAGCATTGCTCAGGAAGGATACCTGCTTTGATCTAAAAGAAAAAAATACTCCCTTGAACCTGTAATTACCAATAAATAAGGAGGGAATTGACTTGGTTGAAGTTTCTAGAGCCATTTGCTAAATCTTTAAAAAAAAATTTTATTTAATGAGTCTCTAGATTATGAGTAATATTCATGGAGGATTTCCATTTTCAGGACATACTATATACTCCCAGCCCAGTAACATATGAGGTCCATTTTATCATCTCCAGTTTTTTACTAACAAGGAAGTAGAGCTCCAGATAAGTGAAGTAATCTGCTTATGATCACACAATGTTAGTTGGTTGAGCTGGATTCAAACTGAAGACTTTCTGACTGCCCAGCCCACACCCCTGACCACGTGGCTCTACCCCTTGACCGCAGTTATGACTTGACCATGCAGGGTTCCACGTCTGGCTGGGGCTCACATTGTTGTAAGTTTGGGACTTAATTCTTACTTATATCTGTGTCCCAACATTTCTGAAACTGTGATTACCAAAAATATAAACATTTTTTCTGGGGGGAAGATGTTCGGTTCAACAATGTCAAATAGTCCACTTAAGAGTTTCACAGCACCTTTAATATGATTGTACGCATTATGAATCAACAAGAGGAGGAGAAAATAGACAGAGTTTCCCAAACTTATTTACCATAAAGCTCTTTATGTGTTGAGGGGAAAGGAGAGGAGAGTTTGAAGAGGGTAAAAAATACTTGTTAAAAATCTCAAGGGACTGATGTGGTGATGGTGGTAGATGAGCCTCCATTACTCCACAGTATAGTGAAGGCACATGCTTGCCCTGCTGGGGTTGGGGCGGTAGATAGCATGAATCTAGCTGTCAAGTATGCTCAGTCTCCAGGAATGGTAGTGGTGGGGGTGGGGTGGGGGGAAGAGGGGGCGATGAAACAAAGAGAAAATAAAAATAATTTCAAATGTGAGTTACATAAATTCCAGAAATTTTACCAAAAGAAAAGTCAGTTATCTCTCTCAGATAGTCTTTATATCTCTGGGGCTAACAAGATGGTAAAATTCTAACACAATTTTCTTGTTTTATTTAGGATGTTCCCTCTTACGTTTTATTATTTCTACTTGTAAAAACACCAGTGAATAGGGGATACAAAAAACTTTCAAAAGAAATTGACTATGGCCATCTAAAAATGTTCCTGTTGCAAAACACCCAGAATTCCTGGGTAACATATATTAAAATTATTTTGAATGTATAGCTGAGCTAGAAAAAGAGAATACTCAGGCACCAAAAAAAAAGGGAAGCAGATGAATTCCAATATTAAAGAAGTAAGCTGAAACTGAAACTGTGCTTCCCCTTTAGAATATTTGCTAATCTCCTTGACCGAAAGGCTTCAGTTTTAGGATTTTCCGGGGTCAAGAGACAAGGTTTTGTTTAGACATATCAGCTGCAAACTGAGACTCTTACATAAAGCCAAGATTATGCAAATACTGCATTCTCTGAAAAAGTATGAGTTAGAAAAAAATTCACTCTTAAGGAAAGCCCGGACTCTGAATAGGAAGAAAAACTCTCCTCTGAGATTTCATATCCACAGGCATGCCCTCATGAGGATTTGGGGGTTCACATTTATACCACCTGTCTCTGTGAGGACACCTCAAATTCTGGAATTAACTTTAAGATGATTCCAGGCTGGTACTGTCACAGGGCACCTGGAGGAAACAGAAGCAAATCTTCTCTGGAGAAAGAGCACAAATAAACTAAAAACATCCAAGAAAAAAGCTACCAGGAGTAAGAGTTAAGGAACATAAATGACAGAGTTAGTCATTAAAAGACTAGTTTAGAATTATTAAAATATAAAATAAATGTTTAACATATTTAAAGCAATGAAGCAAAATATGATTGAGGAATAAGAAACTATTAATCATACCATAAAGATTTGAAAAAGAACCAAACAGAACATCTAGGAATGTAAAATATTATTATTAAAATTAAAGATTCAGTGGGTGGGTTATGTTAATGGATGAATTAAAAAAAAAAAAAATAAGTTGTCATCAAGCCAATTCTGACTTATGGTGACCCCATTTGTGCCAGAGTAGAACTGTGCTCCATAGGGTTTTCAATGGCTGACTTTTCAGAAGTACATTGCCAGGCTTTTCTTTTGAGGTGCCTCTGGGAAGACTCAACCTGTCAGCCTTTGGGTAAGTAGCCCATTGCTTAACCATTTGCACCACAGTCCAGCTAAAAAGAAAATTAGTAAACTTGAAGAAAGATCTAAAGAAGTCATCCAGAATGCAGTCTTGAGATACAAGAGGAATGAAGGATAGAATGAGAAAGCCTAACATATATCTTAGTGAATAGAGAGAGATGAAAAGTTAATAGCTGAAAAATTTCCAGAATTAATAAATGGTATGAATACTTAAGTTCAGGAAGCCTAAAAATGCAGGAGCAGAATAATAAAAAAGATATCCACATTCTGATACAGAGTAGGGCAGCACGGAGTTGTTAACAACAAGAGAAGATCTTAAAAGCAGTCTGATAGAAAAAGACAGATCACCTACAAAGGAATGGCAATTACCTCACATCAAGCTTCTCATCAGTCATAATAGAAACATTATGTTGTTGTTGTTGTTAGGTGCTGTCGAGTGGGTTCCAACTCATAGTGACCCTAGGTACAACAGAACAAAATGCTGCCAGGTCCTGTGCCATCCTCACAATCCTTGTTATGCTTGAGCCCATTGTTGCATCCACTGTGTCAATCCATCTCATTGAGGGTCTTCCTCTTTTTTGCTGACCTTCTGCTTTACCAAGCATGATATCCTTTTCTGGGGACTGATCCCTCCTGATAACATGTCCAAAGTATGTGAGATGTAGTAATCTTGCCATCCTTGCTTCTAAGGAGCATTCTAGCTATACTTCTTCCAAGACAGATTTGTTTGTTCTTTTGGCAGTCCATGGTATATTCAATATTCTTTGCCAACACCATAATTCAAAGCTGTCAATACTTCTTTGGTCTTCCTTATTTGTTGTCCAGCTTTTGCATGCATATGAGGCATTTGGAAACATCATGGCTTGGGTCAGGCACACTTTAGTCTTTAAGGTGACGTCATTGCTTTTTAACACTTTAAAGAGGTCTTTTGCAACAGATTTGCCCAATGCAATGCATCTTGTGATTTCTTGACTGCTGCTTCCATGGGTGTTAATTGTGGATCCAAGCAAAATGAAATCCTTGACAACTTCAATCTTTTCTCTGTTTATTATTATGTTGCTTATTGGTCCAATTACGAGGATTTTTGTTTTCTTTATGTTGAGGTGTAGTCCATACTGAAGGCTGTGGTGTTTGATCTTCATCAGTAAGTGCTTCAAGTCCTCTTCACTTTCAGCAAGCAAGGTTGTATCATCTGCATAACATGTTGGTATTAGGTCTTCAGGGTGCCAGGAGAAAACAATTGTCAGCCCAGAACTGTATAATCCAGCTTAACTATAGTTAAAGAATTAAAGTAAATAAAGATGTTTTCAGGAAAAAAAAACAAAAAAACAAAACCAAGACTCTCACTACTGTAACTTACAAAGATATAAAGATGTATTTCAGAAATAAAGAAAATGATTCCAACTGGAAAATCCAAGACTCAAATAAAAGGTGCATATGTGTAAAACTAAAACAATCCTCACTATAAAATAATAATAATAATGCCTAATTTTTAGAGTAAAACAGAAATGAGAAAACATGGATGAAAGCTTAAATACAATATCAAGATTTGATTTGCTTAGAAAACAGAAAAAAGTTATTTAAAATCAATCACAGTTACAACTACCAAAAAGGAATTTCTCATGATTGTTTATATTGTATATATTCCAAGCATTTTGGAATCACCTCAAATGTTAATTTCTTTCACCATAAGCACAGTAAAAAGAAAAACATATTCCTTTTTACAGGGCCATCAATAATCTAGTCAATAAGCAGTACCTAGAGAAGAAACTTAAGGCTTTATCTTTACTTTAGACTTTAAAATTTTAGGCAAGGCATGCAACACTTTTGAAAGCTCACTAGAATACTGGGAATTTTCACCCTTATAGAGGATTTTTAAGTCTTAGAGCAAATATAGGATATATAGGACTACCTTTCATGTTTGGATTTGTTGTGCATTGTATAGTCCAAATGTTATGGATTTAATTGTGTTCCCCTTCCCCAAAATATGTTTTGGAACCCTAACCCCTATACTTGTGGATGTAATCTAATCTAATATAATGCAATCACCTTCTATAATGCAATCTACTATAATGAAATTAATCAGTCAAGGTCATACCAGTATAGGGTGGATCCAAAACCTAATCACTTCTGAATTATATAAAGAGCAGTACAGACACACAGATATGAGTGCGTATACACAGGGGAAGACAGATACTATGTGAGGATCCTCTACAAGCCAACAAATGCCTGAGGCTACCTACAAGGAAAAAATCAACATGACTGAGACCCTGATTTGGACTTTTAGCTTCCAGAACTGTACAAAAATAAATTGATAGTCTTTAAAGCCACCCACTTTTGGTATTTCTGTTATAGTAGCACTAGGAAACCAAAACAGACAAATACAGTACCACCTTGCATGCTTGGATTTGCTATGCATTGCACAGCCCAAGGAAACAACATTCACCAGACCCTGATGGTAAATGGTGCCTATTATGGATTGAATTGTGTCCCCCAAAAAATGTGTGTCAACTTGCCTAGGCCATAATTCTCAGTATTATGTGGTTGTCCTCCATTTTGTTATCTGATGTAATTATCCTGTGTGTTGTAAATCCTAACATCTATGATGTTAATGAGGCAGAATTAGAGTCAGTTATGTCAATGAGGCAGGATGCAATCTATAGGATTAGGTTGTACCTTTAGTCAATCTTTTTTGAGATATAAAAGAGAGAAACCATCAGAGAGGAGAGGCACCTCATACCACCAAGTAAGAAGAGCCAGTAGTGAAACACATCCTTTAGACCCAGGGTCTCTGTGCTGAGAAGCTCCTAGACCAGGGGAGGATTGATGACAAACACCTTTCCCCATAGGCAACAGAGAGAGAGTCTTCCCCTGGAGGTGGCACCCTGAATTCAGACTTCTAGCCTCCTAAATTGTGAGAGAATAAATCTCTGTTTGTGGTATTTCTGTTGTAAGCAGCACTAGATAACTAAGACAGTGAACTCTGTGATAGACTACAGAAAAACCTCTTGGTAGAAATTGTTTCATTCTTTTGTTTATAATCAAATTTAGATGATTAAATTTATATAATAGATTGGATGCTTTTAAAATAATAGCTCATTCCATTTTTTTAACTTCAAAGTCAGGGAAAATAATATATCTGTTCTAACTTTCATTGAAT
The DNA here is from genome assembly GCA_030035585.1 of Dugong dugon. Lineage (NCBI taxonomy): Eukaryota > Metazoa > Chordata > Mammalia > Sirenia > Dugongidae > Dugong > Dugong dugon. Next base: position 46,113,370 of record CM057474.1, read on the forward strand.
ATAATTTTTTTCTAAATTACATCAAAATAAGTTTCTAGATATTTACATGCTTTTGATATAGGAGATTGGAAATGAAACCTAGGAGGAGAATTTATCCCTGGAAGGGGGAAGAAAACTAATGAGTACCACCTACACACTTAATGCACACACTCAGGGGTGGATCCAGATGTTGTGGTGCTTAAAATAATTACAATTTGAGAGATGATTTTTGAGAAAAAGAATGCAAAATTATAAATACAAAGTTAGGTAAGAAAGTAAATATTTATTTAGAATGAAAAAAGCCATAACAGAATACTGGAGTCTTAAAGAGTCACACCCCTTTCTTCAAATATCTCTTTAAGCAGTTTACCATCAACCCTTACATAGAAGGCTTCCTGGCTGTAATCTGGCTTCCCTCTCCACCTAGAACATTCTACAGCTCCTGACAACTCCCAGTACTCACATGGGCCCATATAAGTAAAGGCCCCTGAAGCTTATTCATTAGCGTCCATCATTGTAGATGTGAAAACTAAGGCTTATTGCTATTGTTAGGTGCCGTCAAGTCGGTTCTGACTCATAGCGACCCTGTGTACAGCAGAATGAAACATTGCTCTGTCCTGTGCCATCCTCACAATCATTATTATGTTTGAGCCTATCATTTCAGTCGCTGCCAATCCATTTCGTTGAGGATTACTACATACAAGTAAATTGCCTAACGTCACGTGATGGGAGATCTGGTGTTTAAACTCTGGTCTCTCTGACTCCAAAGCCCCTGGCCTTCCCGCTATATTGCAGCACATCCATAACTGAATCACTTAATTCTGAAGACTGAGAAAACACTGAAATACTATTTGGGTGTTAGGGTTATTTTTTGAATCCTGCAACCTTGTTATCAATTTCTTCTTCTGCTAAAAAGAAGGTTTCCTACAATCATGAAAGTGTGTTACGGATTACTGAATTTATTTTGCACACCTCAAAAAAGAGTCTTTTACAAATTTAAAATATATTAGCAGGGTTAAAAGACCTGCATTATTTTCTTGGTAAATTCTTCCTCTAAATGTTAAATGGAGTTTGTATAGTCATTGTTGGATTATGTGTATCATCATGGATAAAACCCCAGGAATTCCACCAGACAAAATCTGACCATTTTTCAACAACAGTTCACAGTCACAGTAGCCAGTTAAGGGTATGTGTGGAAAAGAGACTAGAAAGTAAAAAAAGGACAAATGCTGAACTCGTTATACCAGCTAAAATAAGAAATGCTGAAAGTCTGACAGGAAAAGCTGCCTTCCAGTGATCACTCATCTGGCTTTTGGATCAGAGAAATCCACAGACACTGGCCAAAGAAAACTCTGAGAGTGCCATTCATGGCAAGAATTTTAAGGACATTAACACTTTTGATTTAATTTCAAGAAGCAAAGTCAAGGCTATACTTCGTCTTAACCTTGGACAAGCCCGTGAAACGAAGCTGAAGAAGCTTTTCAGATGAAGAGAGGGTGTTGGGAACTCAGAACATTCCAGAAAATGACTTTTAAATTCAGAGTAAGAAAAGGGCAAGGCTAGTTACACCTATTTGTATTCCGATAAAATATACTGTTATCATACTTAGAGCAAGGAACTGCCAGCTAGGTGAGGAATTTTACTGGCAAATCAAATATGTTTAAGATTGGGCATAACAGGAATCAAATCCTCCTTGCTTTACTGCTGCTATTGTGGCAATCTTGTGTTGAATTTAAATTTGAATTTTAGTGGATAGTTGGGTTGTGATGTCAAATTGTCAGACAAATCGGTAATATTGTTAAGACACAACATATGAAAATGTTCATTTAATGCTTCTTTTAAATTAGATTTGAAAATGCAAAGGCAGAAGAAGGTCTATAGTGAATGACCCAATGAATGACAGAAGTCAGATCATGTACTGAAACTTTAATTAGAATGCTATGGAAGCTAGGAAGTTGTAGTTAATGAAAACCCTGGTACTTACTAAAAGTCCTCTTCTAAAGATAGAAATTTTAAGGGTCTTCAAGATGAAACAAGTGGAATAACCCAAAGCTATAGCTGATGGTGGGTTTGTGCCTTTGCAGTGCCATTTCAGGCATATTTGGAAAGCCATTCTGAACTTCCACTTCAGGTGCTGCAGGGAGAGTCATTTCATGGTTCAATGATGTTAGGTTACTAGCCTGAACACAGCAAACACTTTGAACCAGCATGATGAGATAGGCTCCAACTGCCACTAATTCGGGGCTGGCAGAGATTCTCCCAGTACCCTAAGCTAACTTTGTTCAAGGCCCATTCCATCCTGAAAGAATCGACTTAATAAAATATTGCTTCATTTACCATGTGCTGTGCATGATTCTTTCCTAATAGAAAAATCATGGAATTTTGAGTCCGATTAAAAGAGAATTTGAACTCCAGCTCTGCTACCTACAAGCTGGGTGATTTGGGACATATTTCTTTATCTATAAACTGGGGGTAATAATGTCATAATTGAAAAGATAAGATTGCAGGGAGGAATAAGTGAACTAACATATAGAATGCTCCTAGTAGAATGCCTAGTTCATAGTGGATATTCCCCCAAATGTTTGTTCAACCTTGAAAGCTGATACATGTGGCACTACAAGAACAGTAGAAAATTGGCTTGCAGTTAAATGTCTCTTAAGTGCAGCTATTGACTGTGTGAATCTAAAAAAAATGGAACTTTTAGAGCTGTAGCCAAGAACATTTTCCCCAGGGCACATTGATGAAATCTTGGAAGGGACAGTTGGAGAGTAATTATCAGATCTCTGTTGTTAATAGTCAAGCTCTGGAATAAGTCTTTTAGAATTCAAATCTTCATTCTAATCCTCTTAACTGGGTAATTTAATCTCTCAGTGTCTCAATTCTATCATCAATAAAATGGGCATCATATTAATAATTACTCATAAGGTAGTTTTGGTGTCTGGCACATGGTATCCATCAAATGAATATTAGCTTTTATTATTATTAGTTTTATTAGAATTATTATTAATTATTATTGTTACTTGGTCTCTTTGCATTAGTTAGGATAGCCTAGGTTATGTCGCACTAACAAGCAACCCCAAAATTTTAGTGGCGTAAAGCAACAAAAATTATTTTCTCCTTCATGCAAAATGTCCAGTGTGGGCTGGCAGGGCTTGGCTCATTTCTCTGTTCATCATAGCCCTTCAAGGACCCAAACTGATGGCAGATCCACCTTGACACATACTTCCATGTTTACTGTGGTAGCAGAAAAATTCTCTGCCTAGCTCTGTAATTAACCCATAACTGATCGGCTGGAACCAGTCACATAGCCTCACCCAAACTCCAGGGAGGGGACTGGGAAGTGTAATTCTCCTCCATGCCTAATGTAGAGTGAAATCAGATATTGGTGAATAATAGAGTCTACTACCTTCTTCATCAGCTTTCATCAAGAGCTTTTGCTGTTTATGCCAATGCAAGCAAAACAGATAATTATCTGGGGAAAGGCAAAGAGGATTCTGTTGTGAATGACAGGGTTTTTAAGAGCTAATTTTCAGAAGTAGATTGCCGGATCTTTCTTCCTATTCTGTCTTAGTCTGAAAGTGCCACTGAAACCTGTCCATCATGGGTGATCCTGCTGGTATTTGAAATACCAGTGGTGTATCTTTGAGCATCATAGCAACACAGAAGCCATTATACTATGACAAACTGACAGACTCACTTACTTTGGACATCAGGAAAGACCAATCACTAGAAAAGGACATCATGTTTGGTAAAATAGAGGGCTAACAAAAGCAAGGGAAACCCTCAGTGGGATGGGCTGACACAACAGCCACAACAATGGACTCAAACATACCACAATCATGAAGATGGTGCAAGACCAGGCAACGTTTCCTTCTGTCATATGTAAGGTTGCCATGAATCGGAGCCAACTCAACAGCAAATAAAATAATAACAAAGAGGATTATTTCCTTCTCAAAACTAGAGGATGAGAATTCTTAAGCAAGGAAGGCAGAATGTGCAAGAAAAGGGCATTTATTATTTATTTTTACGTCACTAAAGAAAGGAAGAAATAACTGTAATTGACTTCTTTCTTATGTCTGATATAAAAGAAATTATTTTAAAATCATCTTGGAAGTTGAGCTTATGTAAAATGGGGATAATTACTAAAAAAATTTATTGAAGAAATAGCCTTTCCCTTAGTTATCAACAGAAATTTAAATTCTTTATTAATTCCCATTTTATATCACCAATTTTTTTCCTTCAAGATTAAACTGCTTATCATGGATGAATTAGATTCTCTTCTATTACCTGAAACTGTATAGAAAATTAACTCTTCAGCTCACTTTGATGCCCTGGTGGCCTGTGGCACTTACTCAGATTCACAAGAATAAGTAAATCTATTCCTGGAGCCTTACTAGTATCACAAAACTATGAAACTACTATGGAGCACAGTTCTACTCTGACACACATGGGTCACCATGAGTTGGAATTTACTCAATGACTATTGTTTATATACATATATACACACACACACATATGTATATATATGAACAATAGTTTGCAAATTGAGAAAAATCTAAATACATAACATTGACATACACATATCCTCTGCATACTTAGTTTTCGTTACTAATCTGCAAAATATTGAAAAGCCTTCACCAAATTCACCTCAGAATCATTTATCCAGAAATGATTCACCTCTGTGTGAAACTACATTTCAAACCTCCACAAGGTCCTTCTTTTTTTTTCTTGAACAGCAAGAAAACCCAGGCATTCCTCTTGATTTTGCTTTTGCTTTGGCTCAATCTTCAGAATCACTTGCAAAACTGAAGTAAAAAACAAAATCTGAAGCACTTTGCCCAAGATCATTCAAATCCTCTCCTTTGCACTCCTCATTAACTCATGATTATTGATAGATGCTTGAAAGCTAAGATTGTGGGCTTTTCACTTGGCCCACGCTTCCTCTCAACACTGAAATCATTAAGAGGAAGGTGGCAATTGTTCCCTGCTGACAGAAAGAACACACTCCTTTTTCTTGTTCAGTAATCACAGCATTGCAATAGGCTATTCATGAAACCACTTCAGCAGCTGTGATTTTTGAAAACTCCTTTTATACATATGAAACAAAATCACATATAAAAGGAGTCATATCCTACTGAGTGACTGCCACCCCCGAGCTAGCAGTCCTCCATCACACCCTAAAGTCTTTAATCCGTTTCCTGTCTGGTAGGTATGACAATTGAAGAGGTACTTGGTGCCTATCATGATGGTGACCTTAGTGGCTGCCCTGCTTCCCTTGTGCCTGACCCACTCCTGATCTGCCAAACCACTAGATCTTTAGTTCTTAGCTTGAGATACCTTAACTGCTTGAAATTATATGTCAGATTCTGTGTATATTTGCATTCACTTTTTTCTGCAGAGAGGGTTTGTAGGTCTTATCAGCTGCTCAAAGTGGATTCATGACTGTTATGGACTGAATTATGCTCCCCCAAAATATGTATTGGAATCCTAACCCTTCTACCTACGAATGTAATTCCATTTGGGAATAGGGTTTTCTTTGTTATGTTAAGGAGGACATATCAATGCAGAGTGTGTCCTAAATGTAATCACTTCTGACTTATGAGAAGAATAACATAGACACAGACACAAGCAAGCACAAACTGGGAAAGATAGATGCCACTTGGGAATTGCCAAGGAACTGCGGAATACTAGGGTTATAGAAACTAAAAGAGACAAAGACCTTCCCCCAGAGCTGACAGAGAGCCTTTCCCTATAGCTGGTCTCCTGAATTCGGTCTTCTAGCTTCCTAAGCTGTGATAAAGTTAATTTCTGTTCCCCACTTGTAGTATTTCTGTTACAGCAGTGCTAGGAAACTAAGACAATGATCCCCGAAATTTTTAAGAGCCACTACACTTGCTGATTTCCATTGCAAGGCATGCAGCCACAGGGAGCTCAGGGTGTGTTTACACTGGCACTGGAAGGGCAGACCCAGGTACAAAGGAGATCCAGTCTGGCAATGGAAGGTGGCCTACAGATTACAGGTTTGAAACTACCGATGATTTCCAGAGAGTTCCAAATAAGATATAAGGTGTCCAGCAACCCAAAGGACACAGTGAGAAAGAAACCAGGAGCTGGTGTTTATGTTGCAGTTCTGGCCAAAAGGCAGCATCAGGAGAGTTGACTAACAGCTGTCAGCAGAGCACAAGCACTGGACTCTGCCCTTATGAGATAGAGTGACAAGAAGAACACTGGGACTCAGAACTAGTCAGACGATAGCAGGTTCTACCCGTCAAAATACATCTTGAGCACAGGAATCAAAACAAGTACTAGTCATCAGAATTGGAGTGCAAGATGGAAATTGTGTCTTGGGCACAAAGTGTAGCAGAGAATGATAGCTGACCACTAAAAGCATTCTCTTCTTTCTCCAGAGCAATAGAATTATAGCTGAGGAAAGAGAGATCTTGTCATAGTCCAGGCACAGTGTGCAATTCTAGAGGCACAGAAGTGAAAAAGAAAAGGTCTTGCACTCAGTGTACTCAGAATCTATTAGGGCAAAGAGACTTATGAGAAAAGAAGACTATAACATGACAGGTTGTATCAGAGGCACACAAGGTCTATGGGAGCCTAGGGAAGGTGTGTCTAAATCTGCCTGGCAGCTCAGGAGTGGCCTCTCATAGAGAGGGGCCTATGTGTGACCTGTGGGAGTACCAAGCCAGGTCTTCACAGCCCTCCTCCCAGGGGTGATGCTGGGCCTGCTGATGAGAATCAAGTGCTCTGGCTACAAGGAGAAGAGGATTGCCGTGGCTGGGAACCAGGCATGTGCTGCAGAAGTCCAGTTAAGAATTCCGCAATTGCTATCTGCATCTATGCAGATAGCCTAGATTCTAACTCCCAGCGCCTTCATGAACAAACTGAGGGATCTGCAGTAGGTCATTTAGGAGCAAGAGCTTTAGCATCAGACTACCCCAGTCCCATGCTGGCACTGCACAACATTCACTAAGTGTGAGAACCTTGGAAAGTCTCTTTACCTCCCTAAGCCTTTGTTTCTTCATCAGTGAAGTGGGGAGAGTAACATTTCCTACCAGAGAATGTTAATTAATTATTGAAATTAATCATGAAAATTAAATTAGATAGTTTATGTAAAGTCCTTAGGAGAGTTTCCAGCACATAGTAAATACCTAATAAATGTTTGCTATTGTTATGATTATTATATAAGAATTAATTAGTCTGGAAAGCAATTTCTATTTTCTCCAGAAAAGTGAAATATAACTTTATTACATAAACTGTGAAATAGGTAATAAATGCTGCTGTGAACTCTGAGACAGGTATTACACAGCTCACAGATCATGAAGAAGGGGAATTGACAGACCAGGACTTAATGGATTTTGAAAAGGAAAAAAATGCTGAAGAAGAAAGAAATAATGATGAAGAGGAAGGAGAGAAGTTGTCAAAAAATTTTATAGTGAAAGGATTGACTAGAGTCTTTTTCTAAACTAAATCAGAGGCTTCAGTTGCTTGAAAACATGGACCCAAATACTGATTGCTTTGCTAAAGTCCATGGGCAGATTCAGGAAGTAGTGAGATGTTACCACAAAACATATGAAGAAAAAAAAAAAAGGAACATACAGACAACTTGCATTAATTTTCTGCCTAGAAATGTCAGCCTCATTCCAAGAGATAATCCAGAACCTTCCACAAATGGAGTTATTACCAAAACTGACAAAATGCCAATGTCTCCCAACTATTTTTTTCATCGTCAGAGTAAATTTTTATGATTTGTGTATTTTTTATGTATATATGTATTAAAATACAACTATAAGTTTATATGTAATGTTTCAAACCCACAAAGACAAATAAAAATTGTATTTATAAAGATACTGATAATAAAAGGCAATAATAATAAAACAAAAAAAGATGAAGTATTCAAATTACATCAAAACAGATTTACGACAGGGTTTCAGGACTACCTGTATTGTTCCCGGCACCTGAGCCTCATCTTGACAACCTCTGTGGTACCCTGGCTTCGGCTCCTCTTTCTTTGCGTCCATCTTCTCTTAAGAAGTGATGTCTTCTCCCTGGAGTCCAGCCTACTGTCTAAGAGTCTTCCCTGATGCTGCCTGCCTGGGTGTGAGAGTACTGCCTGCTGATAGACTCCCAGTTGTCACTCAGTCTGTTTGTAAGGGTCTCCTGAACTCACAATTCCCTGGCAGTCCTATGCTGGCTGCTGCCTAGGCTGCCGTCTTTACCTGTTGCCATTTGTTCTTCACTCTTCAATTTTGTTTGCTTGGAATAAATTTCACTTAGTACCTGAAGCTGATTGATCTACACAGGCCTATCTAACTTCAGGGATTGTAGCCTTTCTTCATTTGCTGCATATTTCTTCAAGGCTATGCCAACACAGCTCAAAAGAAGTCAAGTCCTGTTCCCACCCTTGAGCAAAAAATGGCCTATATTATTTGTCTATTGATGCCAAGAAATTTGGAAGACAGCTACCCGGCCTATCAACTGGAAGAGATCCATATTTATGCCTATTCCCAAGAAAGGTGATACAACCGAATGTGGAAATTATTGAACAATATCATTAATATCAAATGCAATTAAATTTTGCTGAAAATCATTCAAAAGTGGCTGCAGCAGTATATCAACAGGGAACTGCCAGAAATTCAGGCCAGATTCAGAAGAGGACTTGGTACCAAGGATATCATTGCTGATGTCAGGTGGATGCTGGCTGAAAGCAGAGAATACCAGAAAGACGTTTACCTGTGTTTTATTGACTATGCAAAGGCGTTCAACTGTGTGGATCATAATAAATTATGAATATCATTGCAAAGAATGGGAATTCCAGAACACTTAATTGTGCTCATGAGGAACCTGTACATAGATCAAAAGGCAGTCGTTTAAACAGAATAAGGGGTTGCTGCGTCGTTTAAAGTCAGGAAAGGTGTGCATCAGGGTTGTATCCTTTCACTATACCTATTCAATCTGTATGCTGAGCAAATAATCTGAGAAGCTGGACTATATGAAGAAGACCAGGGCATCAGAATTGGAAGAAGACTCATTAACAACCTGCATTATGCAGAAGACACAACCTTGCTTGGTGAAAGTGAAGAGGACTTGAAGCACTTACTGATGAAGATCAAAGACCACAGCCTTCAAGTATGGATTACACATCAGCATAAAGAAAACAAAAATCCTCACAACTAGACCAATAAGCAACATCATGATAAACAGAGAAAAGATTGAAGTTGTCAAGGATTTCATTTTACTTGGATCCACATGCAACACCCATGGAAGCAACAGGCAAGAAATCAAAAGATACGTTGCATTGGGCAAATCTGCTGCAAAAGACCTCTTTCAACTGTTAAAAAGCAAAGATGTCACTTTGAAGACTAAGGTGCACCTGACCCAAGCCATGATGTTTTCAATTGCCTCATATGCATTCGAAAGCTGGAAGATGAATAAGGAAGAACGAAGAAGAATTGAGGCCTTTAAATTGTGGTGTTGGCAAAGAATATTGAATATAGCATGGACTGCTAAAAGCATGAACAAATCTGTCTTGGAAGAAGTACAACTAGAATACTTCTTAGAAGCAAGGATGGAGAGATAACATCTCACATATTTTGGACATGTTATTGGGAGGGACCAGTCCCTGGAGAAGGACATCATACTTGGTAAAGTAGAGTATCAGCAAAAAAGAGGAAGACCCTCAATGAGATAGGTTGACACAGTAGCTGCAACAGTGGGCTCAAGTATAATGATTGTGAAGATGGTGCAGGCTGGGCAGTGTTTCATTCTGTTGTCCATAGGGTCGCTATGAGTTGGAGCCTCATAAACAACATTGATGCTTAGTAAGTTACCCCAAAACCTAACAGCCTAAATAAAACAACAACTTAATATCTTACATATTTTCTCACAGTCATATCTGGTAACAGCTTAGCCAGGTGGTTCTGAGTCAGGATCTCTCCATGATGTTGCAGTCAATATGCTGACCTTGGATGCAATCTTCTGCAGGGGCTGGAGGATTTGCTTTCAGTGTGACTGATTCACATAGCTGCTGGCTGGAGCTCTCAGTCTCTCACCATGAAGACCTCTCCACAGAGCTGCTTGAGTGTCTTCACAACATGGCATCTACCTTCTCTCAGAGTGATTAATCCAAAAGAGACAGCAAGGAAGAAGTCCAATGTCTTTTATGACCTATCCTTGGAATTTACATGCTAACACTTGCCATATTCTACAGGTCACACAGAGCAACCCTGATACAATGTGGTAGAGGAGTAATCAAAGGAATGAAAACCTGGTGGGGATTACTGGGGGCCACCACAAAGCCTAAGTGGAATCAAAATTTTAATTAATAATAACAATAAGGACTTACTTTAGTCTGCCCCCTAACCCTTTATATTTGACTACTGTGCTGAAGTACTACACCCATCCAGCATATAAGGAAATTAAGAACAGTAGCACTTAGTCAATTTCCAGTAGATTCCAGCCTACTGATTCTCCACTTTCTTGCTCTTACTCCTATTTTCTTGGTTCTCAGAGGCCAAACTATCTCAATTACAATCTTGGATAGGAAACTACTGGCACTGTTCCCAGGTGCAGAGAAATCTCCAGTTGCTCGTTATTTAATCAAACATCACTCTAGGAAGGTGTAGGGAAAATAAAGGTAATTGAAGGACAAGGAATAGTTGCCTACTTATTATCAGTCTACCTCAGTATGTTGAGTTCAGTTTATACTGCTTTGTAGCAGATCAGAGGAAGACGTCTTCTCCCACCACTTTCAAATGGTTCCCAGAGGCTATTAGTTATCCTGTAATTTTATTTGAGAATTCCATGTTTCCATGAAGAATTCCCAATACAATGTTTATACTAGTAATGTTTGATAAATTAATAACAGTAGAAAAGATAATCTACTTGATCTGATTATGAATTATACCCCGGCGGCACAGTGGTTAAGAGCTTGGCTGCTAACCAAAAGGTCGGCGGTTCGAATCTACCAACCATTCTTTGGAAGCCCTATAGGGCAGTTCTTCTCTGTCCTATAGGGTTGATATGAGTCAGAATCAACTAGATGGCAACTCATTTTTTTTTAAGTTAATAAACTAAAAAATCATTTGGTTTAGCTTCTCTGTACTATTCTTTCTCTCTCCTTTGTTTTATTTCTTAACTAAGTATAAGAAAAGACTTATAAATCATATTTGGCTGAAAATAAAAATAGGAAACAAGGGCATTGAGAAATAATAGAGTACATTCATAATATCTTTTAATCTTTTTGACAATTTTTAGATTGTTGTTCCCTACCCCTATCATCCTACCAACTCTTTCCGAGGCTAAATACCTAAAAATGTGTTTCTCTGTTTACTTTGGAGTTAGGCCTAGGGGATGTGAAGGGAGGTGGGGAAAAAGTATGAGAAGAAGGCAAGGACCTTAGTAAGCATGTGTCTTTCTGTTCTTCACAAACAGAAACCTGAATGCCATGACATGTTCTTTTTGGTAACTCAGATTGTGTAGCTTATCTTCTCTAGTTGTTCTTTCTCTATATCTGTTGTTAGTTTCTCATCCTAAATTTCAACTTGCAGAGTTGTGTTCCCTATTGCTTGGTCCTGGGCTCTGAGCTTTTCTTTCTGCATACTCTCTTTCCTAGGTTATCTCACCCATTCTTGTGGCTTTCTTTCTATATCCTAACCATGCCTAACTTTATTTCTGGGTGAAACCATCCACTTTGTGTCTCCATCTCATAAATCCCACTGCCAATTGACATCATCACTTACATGTCTTTTCAAAACCAAAACCAAACCCATTGCTTTCGAGTAGATTCTGACTCACGGTGATTCCATGTGTTACAGAATAGAACTATTTCACAGGGTTTTCTTGGCTGTAATCTTTACAGAAGCAGGTCGCCAGGACTTTCTTCCATGGTGCTGCTGGGTGCATTCAAATTGCCAACATTTACACTAGTAGTCTAGCACAAATCACGTGTGCCACCCAGGTACCTGTCTGTACATGTCCTTCAGGCTTCTCAAATTTAACATATCTAAAAACAAGTCTTAAGTCTGTACTCTCCTCCTCACGTTTGTTTGTCTCTCAGTCTTTACGTGGCTATGAATGATTCCACCCAGCTGCACAAACCAAAATCCCTGGAAATTGTTTTAGAGTGCCTTCCTCTCTTTCACAATATCCAGTATCTCACAAAATCCTGTCATTTCTGCCTCTGCCATGTTTGACAATTCTATTTTTCTGTACTTGACTGCTCATCATCCTAGTCCAAGACACCATCATTTCTCACTTGGTTTATTACAATAGCCTCCTTACTGCTCTTGAACGTCTTCTTTTGACCTCATAAATTATTTCCTCATGCAGAAGGCAGACTCGTCAGTTACATGTGTCAAACCATCCATTGATTTCCCACTGCACATAAAAACACGTCTAAATTCCTTACCATGTCCCATGATGCCTACACAGGTGTTCATGTCTTCATAACTATAGCTCTCTCATCCTTCTCCCCCTCCTTTCACTTCCTGGAACACAACACACAGAAGGCTCTTTCTCCCTTCAGGGCCTTCAAGTGTGTTTCCTCTGCCTAGGATGATCTTCTCTCACCCCACCCATAACCCTCAGAAGAAAGGGCACTGGTAGCTAACATTCTGCAATCAGCCCAGCTAGCATTCACCTCCAGCATCCCACTTGGGTAATCCCTTCCTTTCCCACAGAAAGGCTGTAGTCAAGGTCATTATGTTAGCCCCCTTGCAGGGCCATTTGTAATGAAGCTGACCCTGTAACTACTTCATTAGCTATTACTGAATTCCATATTCCTCATTCCTCTTTCACAGCATTCCTGGGCATAATTGATATAAAGAAGAACCAGCACTTTTACTGAACACTGACATGACAGCATAGTGCAGGGTTAAGATCCTGGGCACACATCACATGAATAGACATATGCACACCCATGTTCATTGCAGCACTGTTCACAATAGCAAAAAGAAATGACCTAGATGCCCATCAACAGATGAATGGATAAACAAACTATGGTATATACACACAGTGGATTACTACACAATGATAAAGAACAATGATGAATCTGCGAAGCATCTCACAAATGGATGAATCTGGAGGGCATTATGCTGACTGAAATAAGTCAATCACAAAAGGACAAATATTGTATGAGACCACTACTATAAAAACTCATGAAAATGTTTACACACAAAAAGAAACAATTTTGATGGTTACAAGGGAGGTGAGGGATGGGGATGGAAAAACACTAAATAAATAATAGATAAGTGGTAACTTTGGTGAACGGTGAAACAGTACACATTGCTGGAGAAGCCAGCACACCTTGTCCAAGGCAAGGTCATGGAAGCTCCATAGACACAGCTGAACTCCCTCAGGGACTGAATTACCGGGCTGAGGGCTGGGGGGACCATGGTCTCAGAGAACATCTAGTTCAGTTGACATAACATAGTTTGTAAAGAAAATGTTCTACATTCTACTTTGGTAAGTAGCGTCTGGGGTCTTAAAAGCTTATAATAGCGATCATCTAAGATACTCCACTGCTCTCACCCCATCTGGAGCAAGGGAGAATGAAGAAAACCAAAGACACAAGGGACAGATTACTCCAAAGGACTAATGGACCACAACTACCACAGCCTCCACCAGACTGAGTTCAGCACAACGAGATAGTACCCAGTTACCATGACTGCTCTGACAGGGATCACAATAGAGGGTCCTGGACAGAGCTGGAGAAGAATGTAGAACAAAATTCTAACTAACAAAAAAAGACAGACTTACTGGTCTGAAAGAGACTGGAGATACCCTGAGAGTATGGCCGCCGGACACTCTTTCAGCTCAGTAATGAAGTCACTCTTGAGGTTCCCCCTTCAGCCAAAGATTAGACAGACCCATAAAACAAAATGAGACTAAAGGGGCATACAAGCCTAGGGGCAAGGACTAGAAGGTAGGAGAAGACAGGAAAGTTGGTAATAGGGAACCCAAGGTTGAGAAGGGGAGAGTGTTGACATGTCGTGGGGTTGGTAACCAATGTCACAAAACAATATGTGTACTAATTGTTTAATGAGAAGCTAGTTTGTTCTGTAAACCTTTATCTAAAATACAATTAAAAAAAAGAAAAAGATCCTGGGCACAGGTGTGAGCACAGAGGAGGCAGAGCATCAGATTAACTAGGATTGGAAGGTACCAAGCACTCCAGGAAGAAAGTGAGGGACAAAGGGGTTGAATGCATATGCCAGGGGCTGATTAAAATGCTTTGCCATGTAAGTTAATCTGGGTAAGGGAGGCTATAAGGGGGTGAAGGACATTGGATTGCAGCAACTCAAGGACTAATGGTACTAAAGGAAGCAACCTGGAAAGAGAGGAAGTGGTAGTGGAGAGTAGGATACTTACACTTGAGATGGTGCTCTGAGTGGCTGAGGAAAGCTGGAGAGCAAGGTTATTGGATGGGAGGAAGTCAAGGAACAAACAGGCCAAGGTCCTGGAAGGGTCATTCATGTGGTTATTGAAACTTCAATAATTATGACAGGAATAAGCTAAGATAGAAAAAGTGCAGTGGTGGTTCAATGGTAGAATTCTTGCCTTCCATTTGAGAGACATGGATTCAATTTCTGGCCAGTGCACCTCATATACAACCACCACCTGTCTTTTAGTGGAGGCTTGAAGTGTTGTTATGATACTGAACAAGTTCCAGCGGCGCATCCAGACTAAGACAGACTAGGAAGAAAGGCCTGGAAATCTACTTCCAAAAATCAACCAATGTAAACCCTGAGTCAGAGCTGACGAGATGGCTGCTAACAACAAGAAGAAGAAGATAGGACAGAGTAGCTGGAGGCTTCAAGGATTGAGGACAAGTGGCCTGAAAGGGTTCACAAGTGACTGCAACAAGTAAGCTATAAAGTAAACTTTAAACCATAATAATAATAGTAATATAATAATAATAATATAATAATACAGCAATAAGGTCTTATATCTTACTTTACACTTTAGAAGATACTTCAATATACATTATCTATTTTAATATTTTCATAAACACTGTGAGGTAGGACTTTGTAAAGAAAAAAACAACTAACATTTGTTCAGTCTACTCTCTGTGTCAGGAATTGTGCTAAGCTTTTAACGTATCTTTCGATCCTGAACCTACCCATCTGTTCAGCAACTTTTGTTCCCCCAGTTATGGTCTTAGAATTAATAGCTTCCCCTCACTGATTAATCATGCTAATGAGAAGAGCACTCCTTTTATGAAGAGGGCTGTTTGCTGGATTTCCAAACTTTTCTGGATTGACACGATAGTAATTAAAACCACTGTCGGGAGTCTGTTCCTATACAGAAGAGGTGGGGTAGGCCAAACAAGAGATAGAAGCTGAATGAGAGAATATTCAAGTTATGTTGCTTTGACTTCATGGAGTATAGTCTAAGGGAGGAGGAGAAAAATAAAAATGGAAAGCAAAGCTCTCACCGCCATGTTCCTCGAGAAATGGATAAGAAAGAGCGAATAATCTGTGCCTTTGCACAATCCGGCCTGAGACCTGAACCCCACTCAAACTCCTATCGCAGAACAGAAACATTCCACACTCATGATAGCATTTCGCCAATTATCAGGCACTTATTATATTCAGGCACCGAGCCAAACACTTTGCCATTATCTCTCAAAGACGGCTATGCTAATATACAGCTATGATAGATGTTCTATGAGAAGTCAATCCTCATCATTTTCTTTCCCTTGCCCTTTTCTCTGAAGCCTGAGAAAGCCCTGTGTAGATATCAATCATCCATTTCTTTTGTGAGAGAAGATAGAGACCTGATATTGTTCAATCTGGGAGATATCTGTGTGCTTTGTTACACACTAAACATATTTCCTACTCCCTCAAGGAAAACTAAGAAACCATGGCATTGAATTAAGCAAGGTCAGGTAGCAGTAATTACTAAGGTCAGGACTCAGTTTGTATTTAGTGGAACATGTTTTGGGCCTCTTGGGAGGATAAAGACCCTCACTCATTTGAGATTGTGGAATGTCACAGTGGAAAGAACAAAGATTTGGGTTTAATTCCTAGTTCTGTGGCTTACTAGCTGTTGGACCTTTGGCAATTTTCTTAGTCTCTTTATACTTTAATTCCCTACCCATGAAATGAAGATAATAATAATACCTGCCTCACTGAGTTGTTGTTAGGCTTAATGAGTTAATACATATTTGTGCCAACACACAGTAGGTGCTCAATAAATACTCTTCCCAACCCCCCCCCCCAAAAAAAAACCCATTGCCATGGAGTCAATTCTGACTCATAGCAACCCTATAGGTCAGAGTAGAACTGCCCCATAGGGTATCCAAGGCTATAATCTTTACAGAAGCTAATCTCCAGGCCTTTCTCCTGAGGAGCCGCTGGGTAGATTCTATCAACCTTTTGCTTAATAGCTGAGTGCTTAACCACTGCACCACCAGGGCTCCTGCTCAATAAATAGTAACTATTATTTTAAGGTCAGGAGCATCAGAGAATGGCCATTATACAATCTGAATTGGACATGCTTGTGGAATTAATAAGGATACATTATTCTATGAAATACTCAGAACTGGCCATATCAAATGCTATTTTTAAACTACTTCATATGTGTTAATGCTTTCTTTCTTTTTCTCTTTTTTTAAACATCAGAGACATGATTATCCTCCTATTTGTTTATTTATTTTTAACCTTCTGTATTCAAGAAGTCTTTTGAGGCCAGCAAACAGCTCTTCCTCAAAGCTGAGCAAGAGTTGAGGAAAAGGCAGCAGCTGTCCTTCCCTCCGGTTCAGTCAGGGAAGCTTGGGGAGGGCTGAATAAACAGAGAACCCACTGAGCTAGAAGCTTGGGTTACTGGGCCATCACAGAATCTGGCTAGGACAGTTCGAAGAAGGACAAACTGCCGCACTCCACAGCCACTGTCTAGCTCAAAATGGTGAAGACAAGATACTGGCAAGCTTGGCGTGAGCTCTCCTCTGAGTATAAACTTCCTCTGATTTACAGTCAAGTTTCTCCAAGGGATGGAATAAAGTGGAAATCAGAAAAGTTGAGGTTAGAGGTTTGTTTTCCAAAAAGAACTTTTGAAGGTCTTTGTTGTTGTTATTGTTTGTTTGTTTTCCTATTTCCTTGTTTATTTGGTCTGTGTCTTTTAGGACAAAGACGGAGTAGCCCAGAATTTGTTCCTGTGGGCAGGGACAGATTAACCAGTAAGCAAGGTAGCTACCCACCACCCCACCCTCTGCCCTATTTACATTAAGAAAGGTACCCAAGGGCTTACTTGTGTTTACTTACTAGTCTGTAGTCAACAATTTCACATGGAGAATGTGGTGAAAAACAGGTGAAATTGTTCACTACAAATTAGTAAGTATGCACAAGTAAGCCCGTGGGTACCTTGCTTATTAGGTAATCCAGCCCTGCCTGTGGGCCTTATAGGGGTGTTGAACCTATACGAATTGCCTGAGTCAGCCATTTCTGGGCTGGAGAGATGTGGCCTCCCACTCCCATAGCATTATCCTAGTAAAAGGTCCTTTTGTCTAGAATCTAAAAGATAAGCCTGGAGCGATGGCATTTTTCCCCCGATTTATGTATCTAAAATCTAAGCTTATTTCTTTACCCCTGTGACTAAGCACACTAAATACTTTCTGAGGCAAGTGAAACAAAAACAAGCACTTTTCTCCTTGCGTTCCAGCAGCATTTCTAAATAGTCCAATTCTTTCACACAAGAGCACCAAGGGTGCATTTACTCCAGACGTGTAAGAGGTGATGGCACAGAGAAGAGAGCTGCCCACGGGAGATGGCAGCAGGGCCTGCTTGTAGACCACAAGCCTACTGGAAATAAAGGCAGTCAGCCCGTTTGCTTGGTGGGGGGAAACCAGAGTAGAAATTCAGCTCAGGTCTCAGAGAGTTCACGTCTTTACACAGAGTTAATTTGGTTGAGGACGTTGTAGACCTGACATGAATAAGCATAGACATGTATTTCCTGGGTGAGTGATCACATGCATTATAGATACACCTACATACTTAGCATATGTTATTAAAGTTTAGTTTTGTGCACATTTCACATAAATATTCAGATGTTTTACAAATTGATAGCCTCTCAGGGAGAATCTGGTCTACGGATATGTTTTCTTGGCCTTTTTAAAATTGACTTTGACTCCTTTTAGATGGCACTAGAGAGCCCCTGGGTGGTACAAACAGTTAAGCACTCAGATACTAACTGAAGGGTTAGATGTTTGAATCCACCCAGAGGCACCTCAGAAGAAAGGCCTGGCCATCTGCTTCTAAAAGATCACAGCCTATGGAGCATAGTTCTACTCTGAAGCACACGAGGTCACCATGAGTTGAATTGATTCCACTGTTTGTTTTTGGTTGTAGGAATCCAGTACCTCACAGTCCTCTCCATTCCTTTCTTGTCTCATATTGTCAACTTCACTCACTGGCTCTAACCCCTGAAATAACTGACATTTATGAGATCCTCAGAATAGTTTAATTTTGCCCTTAGCATCACAAATTTCTCTCAGAAGAAATGTTCCTTAGTATGGCCTTACGTTGTTACATCAATAACCTTTTAAAATACACATGACTCTGGAAGCACATGGTCTCTGAGTTTGTGCAGATTGTAAAATGAGGGAAGGACCCCGATCGAGGAGGGGAGCCAGATGTCCTTCTCTTTCCCTCTCAAAGCAGATCTACTGTATTGCCTCCTGGCCTTGTTTTACCTGCTCCACAGGTAGAAATTAGTTAAGTTCAGCAACACAGAGAGTGAGGAGCGTGGGTTGGAGGGGGAGGGCACAGAGGGAGACTGGGCTTGAGTAGGCAGCCAGTCCAATGGAAGGATAATTTGTTCCTTTCCAGAGAGAAACAGGACATTTTTTTCTTTTGGTAATAATGAACTTTGTTTTACTGATGAACATCCATGAGTGTGAGGAAAGGGAGTGTGTGGGCTGTCACCGGGGTAACCGAGTGGGCAGTAGTTGAAGCAGTCTGGTAAAATTTATGGTGAGAGACAATTAGAAAAGATTCCTCTTAACACTTTAGCCTTCTCTGTCTGCAGTAGCACCTGATGCTATAATTGTGGGCTCACCTGCGGGTCAGTGTCTTAATTATCTAGTGCTGCTGTAACAGAAATGCCAACAGTGGGTGCCTTTGACAAAGAGAAATTTATTTCCTCACAGTAAGTAGGCTAGAAGTCCAAATTCAGGGCGTCACCTCCAGGGGAAGGCTTTCTCTGTCGGCCTCCTCATCAATGTTCCCCCGGACTAGGAGCTTCTTTCCCCAGGGACCCCAGGTCCAAAGGACACGCTGTGCACTGAGCACTGCTTTCTTGGTGGTATGAGGTCCCCTTGTCTCTCTGCTCACTTCTCTTTTATATCCCAAAATAAACTGGCTCAAGACACCATCCAATCTTGTACATTTTGTGAGTCCTGCCTCCTCAACACAACTGCCACTCATTCTCCCTCATTAACATCATAGAGGCAGAATTTACAACACATAGGAAGATCACATAGATGACAAAATGGTGGACAATCACATAATAGCAGGAATTGTGGCCCAGCCAAATTGATACACACATTTTTGGGGGGCACAATTCAATCCATGACAGTTAGGGAGAGTAGGGTTGTCTGGCAGTTGAAGAATCTAGCCTTATTTACATCAGTTCATCAGGAAAGGGGGAAAATGAAGACAGAAAAGAAAGAAAATATAAGAAAAGTAAAGTAGCACGTGTTGAGAAAAATTTAAATCTATTTTTAGACACATACAGTGCACATAACAAGAGTCTGAGCATGGCAATGACCAGATAATTGTGAGACTTAAGACAATAAATCTTTAGCCCTTTGTTCTCTATTCAGTAAACCCAGCCAGTGCTCAGGGCAGTAACCCCGCCCCCCTCCCTGCCATTTCTCTGTGACATATTTATTACCCGATGCCTCAACCACCCTTATCATTATTTAATGGATACATAAAATAAAACTGCTTCTACTCAACTGCTCAGTAAAAAAGAATTTCTGATTGATAACAGTAAATAATAGCCAATATATCACTTTAGCATAGCACATAAAACCTACAGGCAGATTTAAAAGATCCTGAATAAAGAGTCTTCATGGTAATGACCAGTTCTATTAGGATCTCTGTGAAAAGAATTAAGGCCTAATATGATTAAAAACAGTTGTCCCTCGGTATCCATGGAGGATTGATTCCAGGACCCCCTGGATACCAAAATCCAAACGTGTTCAAGTCCATTATATAAAATGGCATAATATTTGCATATAACCTACGCACATCCTCCCATATACTGTAAATCATCTGTAGATTACTTATAAAACCTAATACATTCTTGGAAACCCCATGGGGCAGTTCTTCTCTGTAACACATGGTGTCTCCAAAGCCACAAATCTACAACAGCAACAATAATAGGGGCTCTTCAGAAGCATCTCCCAAAGACTAATTTGGTGAACACTAATGAAGGCTGAGGTTTGGAAAATACACAGGTTTGTTATCATCCTACAGGCCTCATGTTACATATTTCACGTGACATATTGACTTTTATGTCTTAATAGAGCTACAAATGTCATTACCGTGGCTGCTGAAATACAGGAAGTATTCTGGCTATTAACATTCTTAGAAAGAATTTTTTTAAAAACATATTAGGTCAAAACTAGCAAGAAGGTCTTAAAATATTAATCATTTGAAATTGATTGCTTTCATTATTTATTGTCTTTTCCCCCATTAAACAATGGATTCAATATTCTTCTTTTCCCAGAAATAGATGTCAAGCTTTACTAAAAAGGACATTCTTAAATTTTAGTGCATTGTTTGTCTTATAGCCCCTCTCATTATAAATAGAGATTCTCTCATAGGAATCCTCATTAGAATGTAAAAGAATAAATTGTTATACATTCATACAGTGGAATTGTTTACAGTGATAAAAATGAATATATTACCACTATATGCAACAGCATAGATGAATCTGAAAAATATGATGATTTTAAGAAGCAAAACACAAAAGAACACAAAGTATAATTTTTCCATAAAACTTTACAAACAGGCAAAATTAAACTGCTTTGTTTAGGGATGCACACGTAGGTTATATAACCATCAAAAAAGAGTAAGCCTAGATGGACACAAAAGTTAGGGCAGCGGTTCCCTCTCAGTCAAAGGATAAGGCTGTGATTGGGAAGAGGTGCATCAGGATTTTCAGCATGTTAACAAGGTTCTACATATGATTATACAGGTATTTGCTTGATAACAATTCACTAGAATAATGCTGTATTTACTTTTTTTTCCCACTAGGTTATATTTCATCATTAAAAAAAAAGAAAGATAAAATATCTGAGACTATATCTGCATGAAAGTGAGGCAGCTGTGGTTTAGTAAAGAAAGTCTTAGATCTGATAAAAAAAAAAATTTGGGATAGGTCACTTAACCACTGGGAATCCTACGACAGCAGTTTGTTAACTGTACCATACTATATCAAAGCGGATGATGATGATGATTACAAGGAGTCAAAATGACTGGAACCAAAAGATTCTAATTTACCTGTTTCCCTTTCTAGTCTGTGGGGTCTTTCCCCTTGGGGAAGCTGCTCAAATACCCCTTGAAGAGAGAACCTGGTACAAAGTGTATATGCAGTTGGCTGACACCTCCAGTGGCTGCACCCTCAGGATCCACTGCAGCATCAGGCTACAGTCTCCCCAGGCTGCCCCAGCCAATGACCAAGCACGTAGGAGTACTGGGGCTGGGCCATTTCTGCTCTGATTTACTACTCCTCTAGTGGGCAATCTTTGTTCTGAAGCTCCCCCATTGGTCTGTCCAAGACTTTCTCTCAGAGCTGCACTGCACTCTGAGTCTCTTCCTACCCAATATTCCACCCTTTCCCTCTCCTTCCGTAGCTCAGATCTGCATTGCTGCTTCAAGGCTCTCCCTGTCTACTTCCACCTCCTCTCCACTTTGTCTTTAACAGGTCTTTCCTCTACTAAAACCTCATACACTTCTAATTCTGTCTTAGTATTTGCTTCTCAGAGGACCAGAACTAACTTATGCCGAATGGTGCTTTTTTTTTTAAATAATATTTTATTTTGCTTTTGGTGAAGGTTTACACAGCAGTCTAGGTTCCCATTCAACAATTTCTACACAAATTGTTCAGTGGCATTGGTTACATTCTTCACAGTGCATGAACATTCTCATTATTTCCATTCTGGTTGCCATTAATCTAGTTTCCCTGCCCCCTTACATTCTCATCTTTGTTTTAAAGTAATTGTTGACTGTTTGGTCTCATATAGGTGATTTTTTAAAGGAGTACAGTATTCTTGGGTGACAGTCATTATTTTATGAGCCAATCTGCTATTTAGCGACAAGGTAACCTCAGGGGTTAGTTTCAATTCAAAGTTTAAAGAGTATTTCAGGACAATAGTCTTGGGGAGTCTTCCAGTCTCAGCTAGTCCAGTAAGTCTGTTTTCTTTTTTTAGGAATTTGAGGTTCTGTTCCACATTTTTCTCCCATTCTATCAGAACTATGCAAATTAAAAAGTCATAAAAAGCAGAAATTTTAAAAAAATAACATATCCATTTATTTCACAACTATGGGCCAAGTGGAGCCCTGGTGGTGCAGTGGTTAAGCATTTGGCTGCTAACCAAAAGATCGGCAGTTTGAATCCACCAGCCACTCCTTGGAAACCCTATGGGGCAGTTCTACTCTGTCCTACAGGGTCACTATGAGTTGGCATCAACTCGACGGCAATGGGTTTTATGGGCCAAGTACTGGGCTAAACATAATTTTGCCTATTTTTTTCTTTTTATTTGCATTATTACTAGTACCTTCCATTACAATGAAGCTCCATAAGGGCAAGAATTTTTGTCTGTTTTATTCACTAATATATCCCTAGCAGCTAGAATAGCGACTGGGACATACTATTATTGTTAGCTGCCATGGAGTCAGCCCCTGACTCACGGCGACACCATGCACAACTTAATGAAACACTATCTGGTCCAAAAGCAGACATTTTACATGTTATTAGTAGGCACTGAGATTTCTGATATGTAGACAAATATAGACAGTGTAAACCAACTTTTGATTTCTATTTAATCCTTTTGTCCCATGTAAACACAGCCAGAGACATAGAAAACTAATATTTCTATACAAAAAATCTATTAATAGAAAAATTGAATTTTCAACAAGTTGTTTATTTTGCAGGAGTCCTGGTGGCACTGTGGCTAAGCACTCAGCAGCTAACTCAAAGGTCAGCAGTTTGAACTCACCAGCCACTCTTCGGGAGAAAGATGTGGCAGTCTGTTTCCATAAAGATTTATAGCCTTGGAAACTCTATGGGGCAGTTCTACTCTGTCCTGTAGGGTCTCTATGAGTCAAAATCAACTCGACGGCAATGGGCTTTGTTTTTGGTTTGGTTTATTTTGCGTATTAAACTACATAGTCTCTCTCTCCTTTAGTCCCCTCCACAGTAGATACAGAGTCTTTCTGAAATAAATTTATGGAAGTCCCAACAAATCTTGATTTGCTGAAATCTCTCAGGTAAAATCATCTTAAAGGCTACGTGTCAATCTGGAAACACTGCTAAGCTGTACGAGTCAGATGATGTAGAGAATTTTTAAAATTTTTTGTATCCATATTTTGCATTTATGCTCCAAATATTTACAAAGTCAGCAGCCAAATGAGAATGATTTTTGCATAAGCTGTGAATTGCAAATTTCAAGAAACAAGGGAGATGCACTTAAATTTTATTTCACTTAAAAATAGTTATGCCTTTTTTTTTTTTACAAGATTTATCTTCTTGTAACTATTGAGAAAAATGATAGAGAATATGCTTTTCAAATGGTTGATTTTAAATCACAACTGAATTTTCCTAAAACTAAACATGGTATCTTTGATTTACTTCTAGCATGGTTGCTCTAGGAAGTATACAATCCAAATTCACACTTAATTCATTATTTGGGGAGCAGATACCCCATTAAAAGGTTGATAAAATGTATCACTTTGATCATACAAAGGAAAGCATAGCCAGTTATCTGCACTATACCCATTGCCATCAAGTTGATTCCAACTCACAGCAACCCTATAGGACAGAGTAGAACTGCCCCATAGGGCTTCCAAGGAGTGACTAGTGGATTCTAACTGCTGGCCTTTTCATTAGCAGCCAAACTCTTAACCACTGCACAACCAGGGCCCCTATCTGCACTATAGTATGTCATATTTGGAATATTAGTGGGTAAGAGAAAGTGCATCATTAAGAATTCTACCACTGATTCCAACTACACAGCTAATAGCATAACTAGAACTTGTGCAAGCCTCCATCCTTAACTCTGCTACCAACTTTCTCTTCCTCTAAAATCACATCTGTTTCTCTTATTTCCTTGATCAGCTAGCTCTTCTTTCTCCACTCCATCTGCTTATCTTCTCCCCTAGCTGCTTGCTTATCAATCCCCCTTTTGATCCATAAGCCTGGTGAATCTCCCAATATCTATATTTTTATTCTTCCCATCTGTCTCTATAACTACAAATAAACCCAACTCCTTTACTACCTTCATGGTATCTATGTAAATGCCACCCCTGAAGTTCTTAGTCCCCCACCTTTCCAGATCTTCTTCTGCACAAGCAGCCTGAAATGTGCTCCTTATTCCACCCCCCCTCTCTTCCAGATTCCACCCATCATTCTTAATAATTTGACATGTTAAGAACATTGAATCCCAAATGGATCTAACCAGAGGTAAGTTTAATATAATTGATGATATTGAAAGACTTCAAGCAGAAATAGAAACATAGGCCCTTAATTTAGATTTTTTTACTAAGTCCTTAAACTAAACCAAAAACCCAACCCACTGCCATCAACTCAATTCTGACTCATAGCAACCCTATACGACAGAGTAGAACTAGCCCCATAGGGTTTCCATGACTGTAAATCTTTACAGAAGTAGACTGCCATATCTTTCTCCCATCGAGCACCTGGTCAGTTCAAACCACTGACCTTTCAGTGAGTGGCCAAGCGCTTTAACCACTGTGCACCAGGGCTCCTTTACTAAGACCTTAAACACTCAAATTTCTCTGTTATTTATACTTAGTTTTTAAGCCAACTAGCTATTTATTGACTTCATTTGGTAGAAAAATGCAGGCAAAGTCAGAATCACAATGGACTCTTGTTGTTGTTAGGTGCCATGGAGTCAGTTGCGCCTCATAGCAACCCTATGTACAACAGAACGAAACACTGCCTGGTCCTGCACCATCCTCAAAATCACTGTTATGCTTGAGTCCATTGTTGCAGCCACTGTATCAGTCCCTATCATTGACGGTCTTCCTCTTTTTCTTCCTCTTTTTTGCTGACCGTTTACTGGTCCCTCCTGATAACTTGTCCAAAGTACATGAGACAAAGTCTCGAAATCCTTGTTTCTAAGGAACATTCTGGCTGAACTTCTTCCAAGACAGATTTGCTTGTTCTTCTGGAAGTCCATGGTGTATTCAATATTCTTCACCAACACCACAATTCAAAAACTTCAATTCTTCTTCTGTCTTCCTTATTCATTGTCTAATTTTCACATGCTTATGGGGTGATTAAAAATACCATGGCTTGGGTCAGTCGCACCTTAGTCCTCAAAGTGACATCTTCGCTTTTTAACACTTTAAAGAGGTCTTTTGCAGCAGATTTGCCCAATGCATCATTTGATTTCTTGCTGCTGCTTCCATGAGCATTGATTGTGGATCCAAGTAAAGTGAAATCCTTGACAACTTCAATCTTTTAGGTGTTTGAAAACACACGAAACCTCCATTTGGAACACAGCTAAACCTAGAAAGCCTCCCTCTGGTTCTAGAATGTGTTTCCACTACAACAGGAAAGAAATGGACAAATGGAGATGGGGAGCTTCTTAATTAGGGTCAGTCAAGACCTCTAAATAGTCCGTTCCTTAGTTTCTAAAATCTCCAGAAGTCAATTTTGTCTTTCACCCTACATTTCATGGATACCCAAAGTTATATTTTGAAACTCAGAGCTCTTTGTTCATTCATTCATTCGTGTACTTATTGAATGGATAGTGTGTAACAAAAGCTGTGC
The DNA here is from genome assembly GCA_030035585.1 of Dugong dugon. Lineage (NCBI taxonomy): Eukaryota > Metazoa > Chordata > Mammalia > Sirenia > Dugongidae > Dugong > Dugong dugon. The sequence continues at coordinate 46,139,380 of CM057474.1, forward strand.
TAGACCCTGGCTCTCATTTCAAGGGAGTGGTTTGTAGCAAACATTATTTTGTTCTTCTTAAATTTACCAGTCATCAAAATTTTCAATATAGTGTCTGTCTGCAGCCAGTTGTTAGGAATGCACTGATTCCCAGAAGTGTTAACTAGTTAATCAGATGAGTGTTAAATAGATAAAGTCTAGAAAGTGTGAAGGACTTTTCTTGGATATTACATGTGGAGAAAGGGACCCAAGAGGCCCTTAAACCACACACTTCAACCTCCATGCTTGTGTACTAGGCTGATCTGGTGTGTGAAGAGGGTGAAATTATTGATGTCCCAAGCCTCCTCCCCTCCTCATGCATTCCACTCTTCCCATCAGCCTCCCACTTAGAATTCAAGGCCTAGTTTGACCCAATTTGAACTTCTCCTTTCAAGAAAGGGAACAACTCCAGCTAAACAAAGAAAGAGCTGTGCTAACCAAAATCAAGTAGGGTCTGTGAACCCATTCCATCACCTGGAAGGACTTGGGCCTTGTCTGTGTATTGGTACCCCTACTATATGAGTTGTTGTTGTTGTTAGGTGCTGTCAAGTTGGTTCCAACTCATAGTGACCCCATGCACAACAAAACAAAACACTTCCTGGTCCTGCATCATCCTCACAATTGTTATGCTTGACCCCATTGTTGCAGCCACTGTGTCAATCCATCTCGTTGAAGGTCTTCCTCTTTTTAACTGACCTTCTACTTTACGAAGCATGACAACCTTCTACAGGGACTGATCCCTCCTGATATCATGTCCAAAGTATGTGAGACATAGTCTTACCATCCTTGCCTCTAAGGAGCATTCTAGTTGTATTTCTTCCAAGACAAACATTTTCACTGGCTAATTTTCAGAAGTAGACCGCTGGGTCTTCCTAGTCTGCCTTAGTCTGGAAGGTCAGCTGAAACCTGTCTGCCATGGGTGACCCTGCTGGTATTTGAATACCGATGGCATAGCTCCCAGCATCACAGCAACACACGAGCCCCCACAGTATGACGAACTGACAGACGCATGGGGGCAGTATATGAGAGCAGATACAATTTCAGGCTCTACCCTCACCCCCGTTGCTTTAATAAACAGAGGCCAAATATTTAACATTGTGCTGAAATGTCAGGCCAAAATGATATAAATTAACCAACACATAGATATTATTGATATTGTTTCTTACACTGTTTGGGGACACTGAAGGGAAAAGGTTTCCCTCATAGCTTAGTCTTTTCCATTCATAAATGCATAGTCTCACTGGCCGGAAAGCCAGACTAGGTTTAGTTATCACACCTAGTGTACCACGCACACATCCAGAATCTAAACATGCAACCATCCAAGCCACGATGCTGCCATCTTAATCACTTTCCTTGGCTGATTCTTGTACTTTCAGCAAGTTTTCTTCTCCTCCTCCACTGTCTTCAACCAGATTGCTACACTTTTAGTTCAAAAAGCCTTGGAGTCCCTTAGCAACTTACTAATTTGCTCTTCCTTTCAGGAGGACATCAATGTCTCAGTTAAATGAGATGGTGTAAGTAAGGTACTTTATCAAATCTATGGGAACAAATTATGAGCTATTATTTTTAACAGAGATGACTGACACTGGAGTAACTTGAGAAAGGTCAAGATCACCTTCCTGTATGTCTTTGATTATTGTTTACCTTTCCTGCTCTGCCAGGTGGGACTGAATAGTTCCCCAGTCTGAGTGAAATGAATTACCTAATGTTATGTCATCATACCATGGCTTGGGTCAGGCACACCTTAGTCCTCAAAGTGACATCTTTGTTTTTTAACACTTTAAAGAGGTCTTTTGTAGCAGATTTGCTCAATGCAATATGTCATTTGATTGGTCAACAGTTAGAAATTTTGTGTCTGATTGACCCAGGCACTTCAGAGAAATTGAGGAGCTGATAAAAAAGGAGACAAAGGGCAAAGGTTCTTTGGAAGTGCTTAATCTGAAAGACATGGAAGAAGGATATGAAAAATTGTAATGACAGTCGCCAGTTCTTCAGCTCTGAAATGCTAAAGTGTTTTCTGACACTACTGTTTTATTTCTGTAGTCTGCCAAAATACTTGCTCAGACTATTTGATGAGTTCCATTGTTGTGTTAAACATGTTCACAAGAAGACTTTCCTACATAGGTATAATAATGTGGGATTAAATTTCTTGTAGTTATAAATTGGGGTTTTAGACTAAAATGAAAATGCTAGTGCAGGCTGGCATTTTGCTGTCTCATGCTTTACAGCTTTCCAAGGTGAGAGTGATCTGAGGCAACTCTTGGCAGATATAAAGGTAAAAGGTTGCACATTATTGTAAGATTACTATCTGGGGGATAGTTATGTGTGACAAAAAAGGAGCATTTGTTGGAAATAAAAAGATATAATATCTTATGTCTACTTAATGAAATGTGTATACATGTGTAAATGTCGTGTGGCCTGATACTGAAGCTTGAATGATGACTTCCTAATTGTATGAAAAATAGATACATGATGACTGTGCAGGATTTAAACAATTTTAATTGAACATGCTGCCATCACCTAGATTATCCTTCTTAAAAATAAACTTATTCTGATGAGGTGGGGCAAAGATGGCGGAGTAGTCAGACCCTTCTGGTGGACCCTCTTACAACAAAGACCTAAAAAAACAAGTGAATTGATTATATATGGCAATCTTGGAGTCCTGAACATCAAAGGCAGAGTTGCAAAACCAGACTGAGTGGCTGGGGAGGGAGAGACAGTTCGGAAGCGGCAAGGAGTTAACAGACCTGACCCAGCAAAAGCCTGAGCCCTTCAGGCCTGATCAGCTCACAGGTGGGTGGTGAGGCAGGCAAGCAGCGGTGCTCGGGAGGCACATTTTCCACACCGGGAGAGACCCAGTTCCAGAGAGTCTACACGGCCACCCAGAACCAGTGAGAAGCGGCCCTGGATTGGTGAAAGATAAGCAATTGCGTGCAGCCTACAACACGGATCAAAAACACCCTCCTTAGGGAAAAACCTCTCTCCCATTTACCTCCCCACTCCCTGCTCTGCACTGGGTCCCGAACCGGCTTCAGCAATTGCCAAGTTCCGTGGGCAGGAAGTAGGATCCGTCAAATGCCCTGAGCTATTCCCCAGGCCTTGAAAAGTGAACAAGTTAACAAACAGGGGAAAGAATAAACTGCTGGCTTTCCTAAGCCAGGAACTCACGGTAGGCACAGCTCCTCTGCCTAAGCACAGGCATAAGGGATCCATGGACTTTGAGTGCCTTTCACCATGGATAGACTTGTGTGGGCCCATTTCAACAGCATAGGCCCTCATTACCACAGTACAACAGGGTATATACCAGAACTCTAACTTCAACTGTTTCAGCTGTGAAGTGGCAGGTTCTTGACATTTGATGCTGCTCGGCCCATTAAGCAGGTTCTTCACCTACCCACATCAGGGGCCTGAAGACTGGTGGCTCCACCCACATCACCTAGCCACCTGTGAAGGGGTCCATGAATAAGAGATGCCGCCCAGTCCTTACAGCCAACAGCATTAGCTGCTCATAGTCTGGCTGCAAAACCCACCCACCTACATGCTCTAGGGAACAGGGACATGTCTTCCTCCTGGACACTCGGGTATCGCCGTCAACCCCTGCCTTGCTCAGAGTGTGTCCCCCTGCTGCAGCCAGATGCCTGTGCCTACACCAATCACCCATGCCTGTCTAGGACTGTAGGTGAGAGCCTGCACCCCACACTTGGTGGCTATCTACCTGGGCACCTGAGCTGAATCCATACAGGAGGAGTGGGCGGACTCCTGAGCTCACATACCTAGTAACAGATCTAACCACATGGTGGCAGGACATTAGAGCTTCAAAGTTTCCAGTAATCAAACGACCTCATACAAGCAGCTTATTTGGGCATATCAAAACAAAACAGGAAGCTAGGATACAGTAAGCAAACATAAAATAAATAAATATAATAGCTTATTGATAGCTCGGAGACAACAGCCAATACCAAATCACATACAGAGGCAATCCATGATGGCTTCAGCAAGCTCCCAAAATAAAGAATCAAGAAATTTTCCAGAGGAGGAAAATTTCTTGGAATTACCAGAGGCAGAATACCAAAGATTAATTTACAGAACTCTTCAAGAAATTAGGAAGGAAATTAAACAAAACACAGAACACCCAATAGAGGAAATTAAAAAGATTACAGGAGAGCATAAAGACAAATTTAACAGGCTGCAAGAATCCAGAGAGACAGCAATCAGAAATCCAGAAGATTAACAATAAAATTCCAAAATCAGAAAACTCAATAGAAAGTCATAGGAGCAGAATTGAGGCAATGGAAGTCAGAATTTGTGAGACTGAAGATAAAGCACTTGGCACCAACTTATTTGAGGAAAACTCAGATAAAAGAATTGAAAAAAATGAAGAAAACTTAAGAATTATGTGAGACTCTATCAAGAGAAATAACCTACAAGTGATCAGAGTACCAGAACCGGGGGGATAACAGAAAATACAGAGAGATCAGTTGAAGATTTATTGGCAGAAAACTTCCCTGACATCGTGAAAGGTGACAAGATATCTATCCAAGATGCTCATCGAACACCACATAAGGTAGATCTCAAAAGAAAGTCACCGAGACATATTATAATCAAACTTGCCAAAACCAAAGATAAAGAGAGAATGTTAAGAGAGGCTAGGAATAAACAAAAAGTCATCTACAAAATAGAGTCAGTAAGAAAAAGCTCAGACTACTCAGCAGAAACCATGAAGGCAAGAAGGTAATGGGATGACATATAAAAAGCCTTGATGGAAAAAAAACTGCCAGCCAAGAATAAATATATCCAGTAAAACTGTCCTCAAATATGATGGTGAAATTAGGGCATTTCCAGATAAACAGAAGTTTAGGGAATTTGCAAAAACCAAACAAAAATTACAAGAAATACTAAACGGAGTCCTCTGGTTAGAAAATCAGTAACATCAGATAACAACCCAAGACTAGAACACAGGACAGAGCAATCAGATATTAACCCAGATAGGGAAGTCACAAAAATAAATCAAAGCTAAAACACTGAAAATAGGGAAACAGATGTCAATATGTAAAAGATGACAACATTAAAACAAAAAAGAGGGACTTAAAAAATGTAGACATAGATTTTTCATATGGACAGGAAGTCAAGGTGATATAAAGAAATAAAAGACTCCTATAAACTTAGAAAAATAGGGATAAATATTAAGGTAACCACAAAGGAAACTAACAATCCTACAAGTCAAAATAAAAAACTAGAAAAATATAAAGACTCAGGAAACACAAAATCAACAACAATGAAAATGATGAAAAGAAATACATAAAGAAAAATGACTCAGCACAGAAAATTAAGTGGAACAAAGAAACTATGAACAATACACAAAAAAAGACATCAAAATGACAGCACTAAACTCATACCTATCAATAATTACACTGAATGTAAATGGACTAAATGCACCAATAAAGAGGCAGAGAGTGACAGATAGGATTAAAAAAACACGATCCGTCTATATGCTGCCTACAAGAGACACACCTTAGACTTAAAGACACAAACCAGCTAAAACTCAAAGGATGGAAAAAATATATCAAGAAAACAACATTCAAAAAAGAGCAGGAGTGGCAATATTAATCTCTGACAAAAGAGACTTTAAAGTAAAATCCACCACAAAGGATAAGGAAGGACACTATATAATGATTAAAGGGTCAATACAGGAGGAGGACATAACTATAATAAATATTTATGCACCCAATGACAGGGCTCCAAAATACATAAAACAAACACTAATAGTGCTGAAAAGAGAGATAGACAACTCCACAATACTAGTAGGAGACTTCAACACACAACTTTTGATGAAGGACAGAACATCCAGAAAGAAGCTCGACAAAAACACAGAAGAGCTAAATGCTACAGTCAACCAAGTTGATCTCATAGACATGTACCAAACACTCCACCCAACAGCAGCCAAGTATACTTTCTTTTTCAATGCACATGGAACATTCTCCTTAACAGACCACATATTAGGACATAAAGCAAGCCTAAATAAAATCCAAGGCCTTGCAATATTACAAAGTATATTTTCTGACCATAAAGCCATAAAAGTAGAAATCACAAAAGTAGAAAAAGCACGGAAAAAAAATCAAACACATAGAAACTGAACAACACCTTGCTAAAAAAACTATTGGGTTAATGAAGAAATTAAGGATGGGATAAAGAAATTCATAGACTCAAATGAGAATGAAAACACATCCTACCAGAACCTTCGGGACACAGCAAAAGCAGTCAGTTTATAGCAACAAATGCACACATCCAAAAAGAAGAAAAGGCCATAATCAAAACATTAACCCTACAACTGGAACAAGTAGAAAGAGAGCGGCGAAAGAAGCCCTCAAGCGCCAGAAGAAAGGAAATAATAAGAATTAGAGCAGAATTAAATGAAATAGAGAATAGAAAAACAATTGAAAGAGTTAAGAAGACCAAAAGCTGGTTCTTTGAAAAGATCAACAAAATTGGTAAACCACTGGCCAAACTGAGAAAAGAAAAACAGGAGAGGAAGCAGATAACCCGTATAAGAAATGAGGTGGGTGATATCACAACAAACCAAACTGAAATTAAAAGAATCATGACAAAATACTATGAAAAATTGTACTCTAATAAATTTGAAAACCTAGAGGAAATGGATAAATTTCTAGAAACTCACTACCTACCTAAACTAACACAAACAGAGGTAGAACAATTAAATAAACCCATAACAAAAGAAGAGATTGAAAAGGTAATTTAAAAACTCCCAACAAGCCTATTCTGGCTGGGCGGTGCTGCGCGGCTTGGGACCTACCCCCTCAGCTTGTGCAGACACACAGAGGGATCCCTGAAGGCATTTCTTTTTTTGTGGGTTTTTTTTTTTTTTACCCCCTGGTTTTTTTTGGGAGTTTTCTTGGTTTTTTCTTAATTTGTTCTGTTTTCTTTTCCTGCTTTCCCCCCTTTTGTCTTTCTTCATTACTCAGTTTCTCTTCCCTCTATACCTTCCGTCTCTTCCTGTCCCCTGAATACCTGGCACCTCTATGCCTCCTAGCCAGGTTGTACTTCACCACCTGGGAACAACTTCCCCAGACCTCATAGCCACACCAGTGGGATCCTTGGGATCTTTACTATTATTTTTTCTTTCTAATTTTTATATATTCATTCTTTTCTTTTCTTCTTCTTCCCTGTTTTGTTTTTCTCCATTTCATAGTCTCTCATCTCTCCACTCCAACGGCAAGCTCCCCTAGCACTCTTTTTTGTATGTTTGTATGTTTTTGGACCCTGTTCCTATCTCCTCTCTCCCATACCCATCTTAGCTCCACACATCACAATCTCCTCCCTCTATCCTGCCTACCTGCACCGTGTGCTTAACATCACACCACCAAGCAGCACAGGTACGGCCTACTGGAACCTTCCCTGCACCGATTACTGATCCACTCTGGTGGCTTTAGTAACTGCCACAAACAACCCATCCCAGCAACTCCTCTTCAGCTAGACCTGCCCTGCTGTACAATATCTGAGCAACTGACCCTGACAATTGGAGAAGGAAGTGAAAAGTATCATGCCCACAGATGAGCAAACAACAAAGAACTCACAGCCTGCCTGCTCAGACATAGCCAAATTAAAAAAACAAGGTCAAAGCAAACAAATCTATAATCAATAAAAGAGAAAAATAACTACTGGATGCCCCAAAGACAGAAGACAATATCAAAACATTTACAAAAACAGGACAGGATGGTTCCAGTAAGCATCAAAAATAAAATATCAGATGACTTTCCAGTAGAAGAAAAGGCACTAGAACTGCCTGATAGGGAACTGAAATCTCTAATACTCAGAATTATCCAAGAGCTGAAGCTAAAAATAGACAAAAATGAAGAAAAAAAAAGACAAATTCATGGAAAATACAGACAAAAAAATGGAAGAATTCAGGAAAATAATGTAGGAATAAAATACCAAAATAACTTCACAATTAGAAATGTTACAAAAACAACAATTAGAAATCCAAAAGATAAACAACAAGATTTCAGAAATGGACAGTGTCATAGAAGGGCTGAGGAGCAGATTTGAAATGGTGGAAGACAGGATCAGCAGAACTGAAGACAAACACTTGGATACAACTCTGTTTGAGGAAAAATCAGAAAAAAGAACAAAGAAAACTGAAGAGACCCTGAGAATTATGTGGGATACAATCAAAAGAAAAAATTTTCGAGTGATTGGAGTTCCAGAACAGGGGGAGAAAACAGAAGACACAGAGAGGATCATTGAAGAAGTGCTGAAAGAAAACTTCCCCAGTATCATGAGAGATGAAAAGCTGACCATCCAAGAAGGTCAATGAACCCCATATAGGATAGACCCCAAAAGAAAATCACCAAGGCATATTACAATCACACTCACTAAAACCAAAGGCAAAGAATCCTGAGAGTAGCTCAAGAAAAACAAAAAGTCACCTACAGAGGAGAAACGATAAGACTAAGCTCGGATTATTAGGCAGAAATAATGCAGGCAAGAAGGCAATGGGATGACACATATAAAACCTTGAAAGAAAAAAATTGTCATCCAAGAATAATGTATCCTGCAAAACTCTCATTCAAATATGATGGTGAAATTAGGTCATTTCCAGATAAACAGAAATTAAGGGACTATGTAAAAACCAAACCAAACTTATGAGACTTATTAAAGGAAGTCCTTCAATCTGAGAACAAAGAATATTAGACCACAGGATGAATATAGGACCCAGGATTGTACTAGCCAGATACCAACCTAGGAAATGAACTCTTAAGGACTATCCAAAACAAAAAGAATTACAAAAGGGAACCAGAGAGGTTAATCTGTAAATGACAACAGCATCAGAACAATAAAAGAGGGAACAAGCAGTGTAGATATAGAACCTTCTAATGGAGAGGAAGTCAAGTGATACTGAGTAATAATAGACTGGTTCAAATCTAGGAAGATAAGGGTAAATTTCAAGGTAACCACAAAGAAAGTTAACAAACCTACTCATCAAAATACAGAAGAAAAACATAAAGTCTCAGTAAAAACAAAACTTACAAAAACAAAAGAAATGAAAAAAAATCCACAAACAAAAGGAACTCAGCACAGGAGAGTAAGAGGAACAAAACTGGAGGACATTATGCTGAGTGAAATAAGTCAATCACAAAATGACAAATATTGTATGAGACCTCTACTGTATAACTCATGTAAAATCTTACACACAAAAAGAAACAATCTTTGTTAGTTACGAGGGATGGGAGGAGTGAGGGGGAACTAAACAGGTAAGTAGTAACTCTGGGGAAGGGTAAGACAGTACACATTACCAGGGAAGCCAGCACAACTTGTACAAGGAAAGGTCATGAAGCTCCATAGACACTTCCAAAATCCTTGAGGGACTGAATTGCTGGGCAAACGGCTGTGGGGACCATGGTCTCAGGGAACATCTAGCTCAGGCATAACACAGTTTATAAAGACAGTGTTCTACATTCTGCCTTGGTGAGTAACGTCTGGGGTCTTAAAAGCCTGTGAGCGGCCATCTAAGATACTCCACTGGTCTCACCCCTTTGGCAGCAAGGGAGAATGAAGCGAACAAGATACGAGGAAAAGATTAGTCCAAAGGACTAATGGACCGCAACTACCATGGCCTCGACCAGACTGAGTCCAGTACAGCTAGATGGTGCCCAGCTACCACCACTGACTGCTCTAACCGGGATCAAAATAGAGGTTCCTGGACAGAGCTGGAAAAGGATGTAAAACAGAATTCTAACTCACAAAAAAGACCAGATTTACTGGCCCAACAGACTGGAGAAACCCCAAGAGTATAGCCCCTGGACACCCTTTTAGCTCAGTGGTGAACTCACTCCCAAAGTTCACCATTCAGCTGGAGATTGGACAGTCTCATAAAACAAAATAGGACTAATGAGGCACAGCAGTTCAGGGACAAGGACTAGAAGGCAGGAGGGGACAGGGAAGCTGCTGATAGGGAACCCAAGGTTCAGAAGGGACAGTGCTGACATGTCATGGGGTTGTTAACCACTGTCATAGGGCAATATGTGTACTAACTGTTTAATGAGAAACTATTTGTTCTGCAAGCCTTCATCTAAGGTACAAAAAAAAAAAGAATTATCTATGTGAGATCAAATTGGCAACAGCAACTCAAAAGGTTTGATGGGAAGCCTAGGGGACAGTGAGTTGAAGATAATGGTGATGGAATAATTTGGAAAACGATAGTGAGAATAGCAGCACAACTGGAAGAATGTAATCGATGTCACTGAATTGTACATGTAGAAACTTTCAAAATGGTGTACCTTCAGCTATGTATATTTTCACCAAAAAAACAGTCCTCAAGTTTGAGAAGGGAGAGTGTTGACATGTCGTGGGTTTGTTAACCAATGTCATAAAACAATACGTGTACTGACTGTTTAATGAGAAACTATTTGTTCTGTAAACCTTCAACTAAACTACAATAAAAAATTAAAAAAAAAAAAAAAATTCCAACCAAAAAAAGTCCTGGCCCGGATGGCTTCAATGGGGAATTTTACTAAACTTCCAGAGAAGAGTTAACACCACTACTACTAAAGGTATTTCAGAACATAGAAAAGGATGGACTACTCCCAAACCCATTCTATGAAACCAGCATAACCCTGATACCAAAAGCAAGTAAAGACACCACAACAAAAAGAATATTGCAGACCAATATCCTTCATGAACATTGACACAAAAATCCTCAACAAAACAATAGAATTCAGCAACGTATCAAAAAAATAATTCACCATGATCAACTGGGATTTATAACAGGTGTGCAGGGATGGTTCAACACTAGAAAAACAATCAATGTAATCCATCACATAAATAAAACAAAAGACAAGAACCACATGATCTAATCAATTGATGCAGAAAAGGCATTTGACAAAGTCCAACACATATTCATGATAAAAAACTCTCCACAGAATAAGAATAGAAGGGAAATTCCTCAACATAATTAAGGACATTTATACAAAGCCAACAGCCAACATCATCCTAAATGGAGAGACTTTGAAAGCATTCCCCTTGAGAACGGGAACCAGACAAGGATGCCCTTTATCACCATTCTTATTCAACATTGTACTGGAGGTCCTAGTCAGAGCAATTAGGCTAGAAAAAGAAATAAAGAGCATCCAAATTGGTAGGGAAGAAGACAAAGTATCTCTATTTGCAGATGTTATGATCTTATAAACAGAAAACCCCAAAGAATCCACAAGAAAACTACTAGAACTAATAGAAGATTTCAGCAACATTTCAGGATACAAGATAAACATACAAAAATCAGTTGGATTCCTTTACACCAACAAAGAGAACCTCAAAGAAGAAATCATCAAATCAATACCATTTACAATAGCCCCCAGAAAGATAAAATACTTAGGAATAAATCTAACCAGAGATGTAAAAGACCTATACAATGAAAGCTACAAAACACTACTGCAAGAAACCAAAAGAGACTTGCATAAGTGGAAAAACATACCTTGCTCATGGATAGGTAGACTCAACATAGTGAAAATGTCAATTCTACCCAAAGCGATCTACAGATACAATGCAATCCCGATCCAAATTCCAATGGCATTTTTTAAGGAGATGGAGAAACAAATCACCAACTTCATATGGAAAGGGAAGAGGCCATGGATAAGTAAAGCATTACTCAAGAAGAAGAACAAAGTGGGAGGCCTCATGCTACTTGATTTTAGAACCTATTATACCTCCATGGTAGTCAAAACAGCCTGGTACTGGTACAACAACAGATACGTAGACCAATGGAACAGAATGGAGAATCCAGACATAAATCCATCCACCAATAAGCAGCTGATATTTGACAAAGGCCCAAAGTCCATTAACTGGGGAAAAGACAGTCTCCTTAACAAATGGTGCTGGCATAACTAGATATCCATCTGCAAAGAACTGAAACAAGATCCATACCTCACACCATGCACAAAAATTAACTCAAAATGGATCAAAGACTTAAATATAGAATCAAAAAGGATAAACATCATGGAAGAAAAAATAGGGACAATGTTAGGAGCCCTAATACATGGCATAAACACAATATGAACCATACGTAACAATACACAAGCACGAGAAGAGAAACTAGATAACCAGGAGCTCCTAAAAATCAAACACTTATGCTCATCAAAAGAGTTCACCAAAAGAGTAAAAAGACAACCTACAGACTGGGAAAAAATTTTTGACTACGACAAATCTAATTAGCATCTAATCTCTAAAATCTACAAGATACTGCATAACCTCAACAACAAAAAGACAAATAACCCAATTAAAAAATGGGCAAAGGATATGAACAGGCACTTCACAAAAGAAGATATTCAGGCAGCTAACAGACACATGAAGAAGTGCTCACGATCATTAGCCATTAGAGAAATGCAGATCAAAACTACAATGAGATATCATCTCACCCCAACAAGGCTAGCATTAATCCAAAAAACAAGATAATAAATGTTGGAGAGGTTGTGGAGAGACTGGAACACTTATACACTGTTGGTGGGAACATAAAATGGTACAACCACTTTGCAAATCTATTTGGTGCTTCCTTAAAAAGCTAGAAATAGAAGTACCATCCTATCCAGCTATCCCTCTCCTTGGAATATATCCTAGAGAAATAACAGACATCACGTGAATAGATATATGCACACCCATGTTCATTTCAGCACTGTTCACAACAGCAAAAAGATAGAAACAACCTAGGTGCCCATCAGTGGATGAATGGACAAACAAATTATGGTATATCCACACAACGGAATACTACAAAACGATAAAGAACAATGATGAAGCCGTGAAGCATCCTATAACATGGAGGAAGCTAGAGGTCATTATGTTGAGTGAATTTAGTAAGTCACAGAACGACAAATATTGTATAAGACCACTATTATAAGAACTCATGAAAGGATTTAAACACAGAAGAAAACATTCTTTGATGGTTATGAGGGTGGGGAGGAAGGGTGAGGGTTATTTACTAACTACACAGTAGATAAGAATTATCTTTGGTGAAGGGAAGAACAGCATACACTACAGAGGAAGTCAGCACAACTGGACTAAACAAAAGCTAAGAAGTTTCCTGAATACAATCAAACACTTTGAGGGACAGAGTAGCAGGGGTAGGGGTCTGGGGACCATGCTTTCAGGGGACATCTAGGTCAATTGGCATAACAAAGCTTATTAAGAAAATGTTCAGCATCCTCCTTTGGTGAGTGGCATCGGGGGTTTTAAAAGCTTGCAAGCAGCCATCTAAGATGCATCAATTGCTCTCAACCACCTGGAGTAAAAGAGAATGAAGAACACCAAAGACACAAGGAAAGTAGTAGCCCAAGAGAAAGAAAGGGCCACATAAACCAAAGACTTTATCAGCCTGAGATCAGAAGAACTAGATGGTGCCTGGCTACCACCAATGACCACCCTGACAGGGAACACAACTGACAGTCCCTGATGGAGCAGGAGAAAGGTGGTGTGCAGAACTCAAATTCTAGTAAGAAGACCAAACTTAATGGTCTGACTGAGACTGGAGGATCCCCAGAAAGCATGGCCCCTGGATTCTCTATCAGTCCAGAACTAAAACAATTTCCGAGGCCAACTCTTCAGACAGGGATTGGACTGGACTGTGGGACGTAAATTGATACTTGTGAGGAGTGTGCCTCTTAACTCAAGTAGATACAAGAGACTAAACTGGCAGCTTCTGTCCGGAGGTGAGATGAGAAGGCAGAGAAGGTTAGGAGCTGGTTGAATGGACACGGGGAATCAGGTGGAAAAGAGGAGTGTGCTGTCACAGTATGGGGTGAGCAATTAGGGTCACATAACAAGGTATGTATAAATTTTCATATGGGAGACTAACTTGAAATGTAAACTTCATTTAAACTACAACAATTAAAAAAAATAAAGTCATTCTAATTCTTAAAGTGTATTATAGATATATAAATATAGCTGAAATTATATGTAATCAATAGAACCACTCTAATTTTTATTATGCCTCATATGTATGCAAAAGCTGGACAATGAATAAAGAAGACCAAAGAAAAATCAATGCCTTTGAATTATGGTGTTGGTGAAAAATATTGAACATACCATGGACTATCAGAAGAACGAACAAACCTGTCTCGGAAGAAGTACAGCCAGAATGCTCCTTAGAAGCAAGAATGGCAAGACTTTGTCTCACATACTTTGAACATCTTATCAGGAGGGACCAGTCCCTGGAGAAAGACATCGTACTTGGTAAAGTAGAGGGTCAGTGAAAAAGAGGAAGACCCTCAGTGAGATGGATTGACACAGTGGTTTCAACAATGGACTCAAGCATAACAATGATTTTCAGGATGGTGCAGGACCAGGCAGTGTTTCATTCTGTTGTACACAGGGTTGTTATGAGTCGGAACCAACTCATAGCATCTCATAGCAACTCATAACCCACCTAGCAACATGTCATCATTTTTTTTTCTTTTTTTAAACATATTTTTATTAGTTCATAAGTTGTACACAAAAACATTCTTTTTTAAAAATACAAAGCCCAAGTCCTTCCTGAGACTTCCATCAATTCCCCTCCCTTTACATTACCTGTCCCCCAAAAACAAACATTGGCAGTTTGGCATATATCTTCCCAGATCATTGTCTATGCATTTACATACGTATATATACATATAAAAAGTATAATTTTGTTTTGTGGTGTTTTGTTTTGTGTACAAAATGAGATCATACTACTAATTTAGTCCAGCAACATTTTTTAAGTTAATGTGTCTTGAAAATATTTCACCTTCTCCAAGTAAAAGTCTTTCTCATTCTTTTAATTGCTGCATGGTTATTCCATAGGAATGTATCATAACTTATTTACCAGTATCCTCAGGCACTTACCAGTTTTTAACTCTTAGCAGAAATGATGAAATTAATATTCTCATAAATGCCACTTTGTACATATGTGGGAGGTTTTTTTCCTAGTATAAATAATTATTTTAACAAAAATTGCCAGATAACAAAAACCAGTTCAAAATGGATCAAAAACCTGAATATAAAGCCTAAAACTATAAAGTTCATAGAAGAAAAAATAGGACCAACACTACAGGCCTTAATACACAGCATTAACAGGATATAAACCATAACCATCAATGCACAAACCCCAACAGATAAGCTAGATAATTGGGATCTTCTAAAAATCAAACACCTATGCTCTTCAAAAGACTTCACCAAAAGAGTAAAAAGAGAACCTACAGACAGGGAAAAAATTTTTGGACAGTACAAGTCAGACAAAGGTCTAATCTCCATAATCTACAAGAAAATCCAACACCTCTACAACAAAAAGACAAATAATCCTATTAAAAAATGAGCAAAGGTAATGAACAGACACTTCACCAAAGAAGGCATTCAAATGGCCAACAGACACATGAGGAAATGCTCGCGATCACTAGCCGTTAGAGAAATGCAAATTAAAACCACAATGAGATACCATCTCACCCCAGCATTACTGGCACGAATCAAAAACACTGGAAATAATAAATGATGGAGGGGCTGTGGGGAGATCAGAACTCTTATGCACTCTGGTGGGAATGCAAAATGATGCAACCATTTTGGAAAATGATATGGCCCTTCCTCAGAAAGCTAGAAATAGACACACGATTCGATCCAGCAATCCCACTCCTAGGAATATATCCTAGAGAAATAAGAGTCATCACTCGAATAGACATATGCACACCTATGTTCATGGCAGCATTGTTCACATTAGCAAAACGATGGAAACAACCTAGATGCCGATCAACAGATGAATGGATAAACAAACTATGGTACATACACACAATGGAGTACTATGCAACGAGAAAGAACAACGATGAATCTGTAAACCATCTCATAACATGGATGAAACTGGAGGACATTATGCTGAGTGAAATAAGTCAATCACAAAAGGACGAATATTGTATGAGACCTCTATTGTAAAAACCCATGAAAAAGTTCACACACAAAATATAACAATCTTTGTTGGTTACCAGGGATGGGAGGGGTTGGGGAAAATACTAAATAGGCAATAGATAAGTGGTATTTTGGGTGAAGGGTGAGACAGTACACAATTCAGGGGAAACCAGCACAACTTGTACAAGGAAAGGTCATGGAAGCTCCATAGACACATCCAAACTCCATGAGGGACTGAATTGCTGGGTGGAGGGCTGTTGGGACCATGGTCTCGGTCAACATCTAGCTCAATTGGCATAACACAGTTTATAAAGACAATGGTCTACATTCGACCTTGGTGAGTAGTGTCTGGGGTCTTAAAAGCCTTTGAGCAGCCATCTAAGATACTCCACTGGTCTCATCCCTTCAGGAGCAAGGGAGAATGAAGAGAACAGGATACAAGGAAAAGATTAGTCCAAAGGACTAATGGACCACAGCTACCAAGGCCTCCACCGGACTGAGTCCAGTACAGCTAGATGGTGCCCGGCTACCACCACTGACTGCTCTGACCAGGATCACAACAGAGGGTTCTGGACAGAGCTGGAGGAGGATGTAGAACAAAATTCTAACACACACAAAAAAAAGACCAGATTTACTGGCTTAAAGGAGACTAGAGAAACCCCGAGAGTATGGCCCCCAGACATCTCCGAGGTTCACCGTTCAGCCTGGGAGTGGATAGCTCCATAAAACCAAATGGGACTAATGAGGTACAGCAGTACAGGGACAAGGGCCAGAAGGCAGAAGGGGGCAAGGAAGCTGGTGATAGAGAACCCAAGATTGAGTAAGGATAGTGTTGATGTGTTGTGAGGTTGTTAACCATTGTCATAGGGCAACATGTGTACTAACTGTTAAATGAGAAACTATTTTGTTCTGTAAGCCTTCATCTAAAGTGAGAATAGCAGCACAGTTGGAAGAGTGTAGTCGATGTCACTGAACTGTGCATGTAGCAATTTTTGAAATGGTGTATCTTTGGCTACGTATATTTTCAGCAAAAAGAAAAGGTGGAGAAGGGAGAGGGTTGACATGTTGTGGGGTTGTTAACCAATGTCATAAAAAAATATGTGTACCACTGTTTTATGAGAAACTATTTGTTCTGTAAGCCTTCACCTGAAGTGCAATTAAAAAAAAAAAAAATTGCCAAGTATCTCTGCAAAGCCACCTAACCAATTTACATTCCCTTTACTTCTCTGCACTCTCATGTAACACTTAAATAATCTCCATTTTTTATTTATTCGCTTTGTCATTCTGAAGATGGAGCCCTGGTCATACAATGGTTAAAGCGCTCGGCTGCCAACCAAAAGGTCGTCGATTCCAACCCACCAGCCACTCCACGGGAGAAAGATGTGGCAGTCTGCTTCCGTAAAGGTTTACAGCCTTGGAAACCCTATGCGGTCACCATGAGTAAGAATCAATTCAACTGCAGTGAGTTTTTTGTCTGGTTTGGCATTTCTAAAGAGGAAAAAAAAAACCCCATGTTTGTTTTAATTTCCATTCCCTGATTACTGATAAGGATAAACTTTTTTTCAAGTGTTTATTTTCCACTCGTGTTTCCCTTTTAGTGAATTTTTTGTCCTTGTCCTATGCCCATTTGACTATTTTTTTTCTCATTTATTGCATTGTAAGAGTTCTTTATATATTCTAAAATTATGTATTATAATTTTTCATCTGTTTTCTATTATAAATATTTTCTCTTCTTCTGTTCCTTGGCTATCAAATTTGTTATGATTTAGGAATTTTGTAATTTGTATGTTTTTAAATAAGAATTTTTTTTAGGGCATCTGCATTTTGCACCTTGCTTAAAAGATTTTCCCCACCCCAGATCTGTAAATATATCCCCTCATACTTTCTCCTACTTCTCTAACAGTTTTGAAATTTTATTTAACTCTTTAATCTATCTGAAGTTCATTTTTGTGCATATTTTAATTTAAATAATTTACTTTTTTCCCAATGAATCATCATCTACTGAACAGTTCACACTTTCCACATTGATTTGAAATGCTACATTTATCATTTACTAAACTTCAATATACATATTGTTCTATTTCTAAACTCTCTGTTGAGTTCAGTCAATTGTTCCATTTTCCCACAGATGTCAGGCTGTTGTAATGACTATAATTAATAGTATACTTTAATATATGAAAGATCAAATTTCCTTTTATTTAAAAAAAAATTTGTTAGCTATTCGTCTGTGTTTATTTTCCAGAATGAATTTTATATTCAGCCTGTCAAATTTCATAGCATATCCTATTGGAATTATGATTTAGATTGCTTTGAATTTATAAATATCTTATTACATTTTTACAATACATAATTTTTTAATTACATGTTAAAAATAACAGAGGTTTAATTCCCATCAAGATAAGAGAAAAATTTCTTTGCAATTTTGAAAACCAGGAAGTGGATTTTAGATTTCATGCATGAGGTAATGGGAAAATCTTGAGGAATGTAATGATGAGATGAAAAACTTGATTTTGAAAATCTTCTAATTGCTTCGGAAGGTTCCTAAAAGCAAGCTAGGTTAGGGTTAGGGTTAAGATAGGAACAGTCTTGCCTTAAGGTAAATAGTGAAGAGAGCCTAGCTAGTGCAGTGCCAAGGGGTACAATGGGGAAAGGATAAACGCAAAATATTCCCAAGGAAGAAATGAGCTAAAATCACACCCTCATTTGAGGATTGAGGTTCTGAGGTCTTTACAGTGAAGTATCTTGGTTTCTTTGTCCTTGGATCTTCACATAGGTCATAAGGCCCGAGAAACCAGCAATGATTATTCCTATTTTTTTACTTCATTTGTATATCTTTGCTATGCCTGCTTTGTCTCCAGGAGTATTGCAAGGTTATAGTCCAATATTTTCTGATCTTGATCTTGAGCTGTTGCCTGGGTTTTCACATATGGACAGTCTTCTGACCTACTTTAATATATTTGGACAATAGCATGATTCATTTAAAATAAGAGAACCAGCCAGTATGATTTCTGTCATTGTTTTAAAGTCATAGAATATCAAAATTGTTCCTGACTATTTCATTACACAGAAGGTTTGGAATCATCCAAGATTATAGGTACTGGGGTCCTAAAGAAGTTCCTTTTCTAGATGATAGTAATCACCACCATCGTCCTTAGAACACTTCATCATTCTTAGAACACTTAGCATGTATTGTGTAGTCACCATGAACCAGGCATGTTATTAAGTGCTTTGCACATATTGTCCAATTTAATCCACTCTTCCCAGGAATATCTTCCCAAGAGATAGATACTGTTAGTGTTTCCATTTTACAGATGAAGAAACTGAGGTGAAAAAAATTAAGTAACCTGCTCAAAGGCATGTGCTGCTAAGTGACACCGTCACTATGTTGAACACAGAAGTTTAACTGCAAAGCCTAGGCTTTTAATAGTTATACCAAATGGCTAAATCAGCAGCATCTTTTCTTAGACATGGAGATCTTTAAGAAGTTGCTAATCTACCACTCACCCCTATTTGTTACTTTATTCAAGAACCTATTTTCTTTCCCTAGTGACATATTTGGAGCCCTGGTGGCACAGTGGTTAAGAGCTCAGCTGCTAACCGAAAGGTTGGCTGTTCGAACCTACCAGCCACTCCTTGGAAACCTTATGGGGCAGTTCTACACTGTCCTATAGGGTCTCTGTGAGTCAGAATCAACGTGATGGCAACAGGTATGGTTTTTAGTGATATATTTAGATGTACTGAAGCCATGTATTTGTTGTTAGAGCTTTTATTTAAGTGAAAGAGAAAGCGAGTCATCAGGTTTCAGACACTTCTTTGACTTGAGTGTTCTAACTTCACTTGTTCTCCCTGGAAATGTGCAAACATCCTGAATGTCTGTGTAGCTGAAGCTGCTGAAGTTAGACAGAAACACCCCTCACATCACTTCCCATCCTTCACCCTAATGTGGTCACTGAACTTTTCTGCAAACTCCGTTCGATGCCATATTACGTTAGCACCCAACATCTGGTTGCCAAAGATAAAATCTGTCATTGTTCTGAAGTTTCAAGCTACCTTATTTTTTATGCATTTGAGATTTGAGTAACAGCTACTAAAAGCCCATTTCTTTCCAGGCTCACATGAAAATGAAAGTATTTGGAGAAAGAGGACCCCCACAAATGATTTTGGGTTTTGAAAACATTTATGGTATTTGATGAAGTATAATTTTTAAGTTCAGACTGAAGACAGTTGCAGCATGTCAGTCTAACCCAGAATGGTCTAGTGTGGGGGTGCCACTGCTGCTCAATTTACCTGGTAATAATTGAAGAGCTGTTTAATGTGTTCAGCTGCGTTTACCTACCTGCATTTAGAGCCAAAGAACAAATTGCTTCCTGGTCTTCCTTGATGTAGGCACATCTAGAAAAAAAAATGGCATCTGGGTGAACATACAATTTAATTTAAATAAAGTAAAATGAGGAAATTACTGCTGTTGAAGTTCTCACTTTCTTTTTGAGAAAATCTCTAGCAGTACTGACTTCAGGAATAAGGATCCCACAAGCCATCTGTGCTAAGAGCTGTTTAAATGTGAGCACTCAGAGTGGAATTCCATGTAGCCACCGTCACAGCAGCACCACCAGAGAAAATCTCCTAGGTTTTCTGTTTACAAGAGGGTGAGAAAGTTGTGAAACGTTCTGTTAATTGGATGTGAGGTCCTGGTTTGATGAGTTCCCATACATACTTTTCCCTCCAGGGTTCATTTGCTGCTGGAGCGCAGAGACTCTGGAGACACCCCACTGCGTGAGGCAGCATTTTCAGGCCAAGGCGCTTATCCCACAAGTAAGGACCAACTAACTCCAAGCATTTGGAGTGTATCTTCTCTCTGGTCCAGCCCAGACACAGAGAGACAAAGGGGAAGGGCTAAAAGTTCAGAAGGCAGAATGAAAAATAAGGAGCTTCAACCCTTTCTACATAGGTTTGCATCCAATTGAGTTATTTACCTTCACTCAGCTCACTCACTCATATATAGTTTTTAAAGTCATGCTGGAAACATGGTTGAGTAAGTTGGAGGTAAATATAATGCTAACACTGGAAGCAAATTAGGGCCTGATACTAATCTAAGTAGAATCATTTATTATGAGATTTTGCCTTCTCCCAGAGAGAAATGAGATAGTGCTCATGTTCAAAATCATAATGAAATGAAATAGGTGACAGATACCAATTTCTCACAAGTCAAGATCAAGAGTATATTAATGAGCATACATTAATAAGACTGAATCACACAGCATCATGTCTTCTAAATTATCTCCAGTACAATTATAAAAGTTAAACTGTTTATATAGGATAAAAAGGAAATGAATAATTCTGAATCATAATTCATTTCTCAGCTGACAGAATTCCACATCTGAAAATTGATTCACATTTATTTATAGTTCAGGAATATGTGTTTCCATTGTATACCTAACTAGGCCCACCAGAGTTGAACTGTGTTAAAAATGGCAAAGTAGGAAGTATACACCAGGGGCTCAAGCAGTAACTGCTATCACATAATGTACGCATAGTTTTTTTTCACATTTCTCCTGTGACAACGAGATAAGGTATCTGAGTTTTTTACTTCCTTCAGGCAACAGGACAAAACTTACCAGAATCAGCTTTTTTTTTTTAGGCCTATTGTCAGTGTTTGAAATGATGAAGTTATAGAAGTCTGGGATCATTATTTTTTATCACAGAGAATTACATGACAATATTAAAGGGGAAAATCACATTTTTATTTTGTTAAAAATAGCTAAGGTGTTTGTATCATAATATGAAAAAAAAAAAAAAAAGCAGCAGAAAGAGCTCTTTTTCCCCATTTAGTGTTTAGTTGGCCCAATATCTAGGCCCTCTTGACTTCTTATTTCTAGTTTCCCACTGCAAATGCTAGAAGTCACCTTTTTATTCCATCAGAAAGTTGGCAGTCTCCTGGAATAGGTCTAGTCCTGCCACCTGCTATTAGTAAACTGTGGCAAATTGTATTTTCCAAGGACAGCTGCAGCATTCTTTCCCATCCCACATGTTCCTCTAGAACTTTGCAATTCTGTTTTTAAGAGGTGAAATCTAATTCCCTCCCTTTGAATCTAGGCAGGCTTGTGACTTATTTGAACAAAATGTAGAAGTGATGCTGCGTGACTTCTGAGGCTAGATCATCTTCTGCCTTGTGAACTGGAGTACTCATGACGGAGCCCTGAGCTGCCCTATAAGGAGTCCAACTGCCACAAGGTGGCCATGCTGTGAGGAAGCCCAAACTGGCCATCTGGAGAGACCGCACAAAGCCCTGAGACTACCTGAAGAAAGCAAAATGTTCAGCCAGCCACCAGCTGCTCCAGCCCCCACTTTTCCAGTTTTTAGCCACTGTCTGCCCCTGCATAAGCACCCTGAGCCAGGACCACCCAGCTGAGCCCTTCTTTCCAGATAGCTCATCCACAGAAATTACGGAGATAATAAAATGATTGTGTGTTTTAAGCTGCTAAATTTTGGGATGATTTGTTACATAGCAGTAGTAACTACAGCATAGATTACAAATAAATAAGTAAAATCAGTTGTCATTGAGTCGACTCCGATTCATGGTGACTCCATGTGTGTCAGAGTAAAACTGAGCAATAGAATTTTTAATGGCTTTTTTCAGAAGTAGATCACTAAGCCATTCTTCCAAGGTGCCTCTGGATGGATTTGAGTTGCCATTCTTTCGGTTAGTAGTTGAGCACTTAACTGTTTATGCCACCCAGGGATCCTTAGAACATAGGTACTGGGAAGAAATTAAATTACAAATCAAAGTAGTACCCCTGCCTTCAGAAATTGATTGGCAGAAGAACTTCTGGAGCAGATCTATTTGAAGATAGCCACTCTTCTAGATGAGTTTCCCATACCACCATTTCTCATCAATCTGTTGAAAACTCTAGACCATAGCTTACAATATTGAGACATTTGAATCCAAAAGGCTAGTTTTATTTAATTTTGTCTATAACTACCCCAAATGACATTGCAAAAGAGTTAAACCAAGAATGAGATTGGTATACAGCAAGTGGGCTAGAGTCACTTTTGCTGTTGTTGTTAGTTGCCATTGAGTCTATTCCAACTCATGGAGACCCCAAGTATGCAGAGTAGAACTGCTCTATAGAGTTTTCAAGGCTGTGACCTTCGGAAGCAGATTGACAGGCCTTACTTTTGAGGTGCCACTGGGTGGATATGAACCACCAAACTTTCAGTTAGTAGTCCAACACTCAACCATTTGCACCACCTCAAGGGACTCCAGAACTACTTTAAATCAACCAAAAATTTCCCTGAATACTTCTCTCTCTGGCTGGTGAGTTCTCGCCCCACTTTCAAAGTGGCAAACAACAGAACGACCTCCTACTGTGCTTCCAGGGTTTCATGCTCCTCCCTGGAAAGGAGGGCTATGATTAAAAGATAATATACTCTAGGAGACAACATTTGAAGCATTTTCCCCTGAAGGGTTGTGTTTTTCAATTTTGATGTATTAACTTGTGCCTCTAGTTAGGCTGCTTTGTTAATAAAAGCGTTCTTCAACAGTTGTCTTGTATGGGTTATGCATATGCTCTTTCACAGAAGCAGCTTAGGGAGGGAGTTTGTCTGCTCCAGTATTCCTGTTACTCCTGACAGTACCTACCACAGCTCTACACCAGGAAACAGGTGGTAAATATAATGTCTGAATGGGAACATTTCAAAAAATTAGAGATCCAGCCTTCTCCTTCAAGTGTCTACAAGACAAGAATGACATCATTAATCTTAATAATAACAATATCCAACATAATCATTGAGTATTTACTATGTATCAGGTACCACATGAAATATCTGAAAGCATTATCTCACTTAATTTTCATAATTTTCACTGAACTGGTATTTGGAAAAAATCTGATGTATGTGTGTGGGAGGGGATGTCTACACTGATGCCCTCAGACTTTCGGCTATAGCTCTTGAATTTTCTTTGCAGCTTCACAATGCAGTGAAGGCATGGAGAGAGAAATTTTTCTCTCTATATAGTCTTACTGGGCACACAGTAGTCATGGGAAGGTATGGAAAACAGAAAATAATATAGCAGGACCAAGCCTGCCACAATAGCTATCAGAGTTAGCCTCAACTAAGATAGACAATGCAGCAATCATGTGGATGGAAGTGGAAAATGGGATGAAATGAAAGGAAATGTTACCTCCTTGAAGATGTCTTTCCAGATGATTCAGCCTAAGAGCCCCCACCCCTCCCCCCAGCCCCTGCAGGCTCTGTTCTCTGTCCCCTCATAATTCTTACCCTCTCCCTCATTGTTATCACTGGGCTTGCACAACTAGGTTACATCCTCCATGAAATCAGGGACAGCAGGGACCCCTATGTGTACCCGCTGCCTGGAACTGTGCCTGGCACAGTAGGTATTTGAGGAATATTTGCCAAATATATTAAATGAATGCAAACAGAGACTTCAAGAAGAATTGAAAAGGGGTGATTTGATGAGAGAAAGATTTAGGTGAAAAGAAAGGAGAAGTACACCCAAATTAGGGACTGAAAACAGACAGATGCTTGATGGAACTTTTGAGATGAAAGCTTCATTATTCCCTCCCCTCTCTCCCAAGTGTCATTTTTTAAACCATGGTTAATATGACTTAGCAAAGTCACAGGCACATGATCTAGGAATCTGCTGTTTCTAACCACCCAGGAAGCTTCAGTTTCAAAGTAACTTCAGCTGCCACAGAGGAGATGTCTTCAATTCATTTTCCTTTCTGATTTAAAGACATCCCTAGGTGGTGCAAACAGTTGACGTACTTGGTGCTAACAAAAGGGATGGCAGTTTGAGTCCAACCAGAAGTGCCTCAGAAGAAAGGCCTGGCAATCTACTTCTGAAAAATCAGCCATCGAAAACCCTATGAAGGGTCAGGGCCAAGATGGTCAGACACCTCCTGTTGTCTCTCTTACAACAAAGACCTGAAAAAACAAGTGAATCGATTATATACGACAATCTAGGAGCCCTGAATATCAAAGGCAAAGTTGAGGAATCAGACTGAGTGGAAGGGGAAGGGAGAGATGGTTCAGAAGGAGCGAGGAGATTGAATACTCCCAATGTCATTGTATGAAGCCAGCATAACCCCAATAACAAAACCAGGTAAAAACATCACAGAAAAAGAAAATTACATGCCATTATCCCTCATGAACATAGATGCAAAAATCCTCAACAAAATTCAGTGTGTGTATAAATATTTGTATGAGAAACTAATTTGGACTGTAAACTTTCATTTAAAGCACAATGAAAAAAAAAAAAACCCTATGGAACACAGTTCTACCCTGACACACATGAGGTCACTATGAGTTGGAGACAGCTCAATGGCAACTGGTTATAGACATTACCTTTTCATTTTTATTGATTGCTTCCTGTGTTTGCAGAAAATGAACTGCCAACAGCATTCTTGTCATTTAGAGATTAGGAAAATAATCCAGAGATTTGGTCAATATCCAACTTACGTGTCCAATGCCGCTTGGAACATGGTTCAGGTTATTCCTTTTCTTGTGCATTTAACAAATACCTACTGTATGCAAGGCATGTGTTAGGCAGTGTCATAAAAGCAGGTGAATCAGAAATGGGCGCAGTCCTCAGAAACAGACAGGTATCCCACCAGGCTGAACCATTTTCAGTGAACACCTGTACAATGTTTCTTTTCTGTAGAAGCAAGCGACAGTTTAGTTTAAATCACTGAGTTTCTTTTCAATCATCTCACCAGCTGTATGGAAGGTTTCATGATATTCTTTAATGTCATAGAAATTTTCCTGTGGGTTGTGTTGGCCTGTCCCTTTCCTTCTCAAAGCAGAATGCAGGGTGAAAAAAAGTATTAGGACATCTGGTGAATGTGCCTGTGGGAAATGAAGACATGTTCCTCCCATTTCTGATTTTACCACCATGACAGAGTATTAGTCATTTCAAGGAATCTCCAGATTACAAGTTTTTTTTTTTTTTCATTTCTGCCTTTACAAAGACAATTTTATAGTCCCATATATCAAATTAATTTCCTTATTCATGCAATTATTAATTCAACAAATATGTCTTGAGTAACTCTTCTAAGCCAATAGTCCCTTACTCCCAAGGAGCCTATGGTCTTGAGGGAATCTAGGCATGCAAACCCACAATTTTAATACAAGAAGATATCTGGTTTAATAAAGAGGAGTCAGCCCGGGGAAAGCAGAAGGAACGAGCCTAAGTCATGAGACTCAGGGAAGGATTCACAGGAGAGGTAAGAATTGGGCTGAGACCTGTAGAATGAGTAAGAAACCACTGGGCAGAAAAGTAAGGGGGCAAGGTGTATCCCAGGCAGTTGGAAAGGTTAGGAAAGATGGAGGTGCATACATGTTGCAGTGTAGCTGCAGTGTAAAATAAAAGAGAGAAGTGGCAGAAGAAACTGGAGAGAGAGATAGGAGTCTACTGATGGAAAGGCCTTTATGGCATGAAAAAGAGTTTATATATTTACCCTGGAGGCCGTGTGAAATCACTGAAAATTTCTGAGCAATGGAATGATATAATTAGTTTGTTTTATAAAGATCTTCTGGCACCATAATGAGGACTGAATTAATAATAACAGATGAGGGATGTGGGGGAAGGAGGAGAGACACAGGGGACCAGTGAAGAGGTTGTTGAGACAACATAGGTGTTGTTGTTCTGACTTAAAGAAGTTATGGTGGAAATGGAGAAGCAGGAGATAAACTTGAGAAATAGAAGGTAAAAGCTACAGAGCCAGATGTTAATTAGATGGGAGTGGTCAAGAAAGAAGGAGATGACTTGAAAAAAACTCAAATTGTCTTAGGCAGCCTGCCTTATGATGACATTACTTACTGAGATGGGGCAAGTGTGGAAGTCACCACTGGTAGCAGAGCTTTTTTTCCTAGAATTTTGACAGTGCAGAAAAAATGTAGAGTGGCAGCTAACCAGAGGGGAATGAGAATCAAGGAAGGCTTTTCAAAAATTTTCTCTCCCTTCTCCAAGATGGGAATTATGAGAGAGACATGTGGAGGTTTTCATGGTCAGGAGAAAACCTGAAAGGGATGGAGGGAGGAGAACAGGAGCTTGGCCCTGAAAGTGGCGACAATGAGAAGAAGCTCAGAGCACAGTTAGGCAGAATGGCCTGTGGTTTGGGAAGGGGCACCTCCTCTTCAGAGGAGATTGGAGGAGCATGGATGGCTGTTGTTGTTAGTTGCCATCAAGTCCGTTCCCATTCATGACAACCCCATGTATAACAGAACAAAATGTTGCCAGATCCCATACCATTCTCACAATTGCTGGTATGCTTGAGCCCATTGTTAGAGCCACCATGTCAGTCTATCTCATAGAGGTTTTCCTTCATTTTGGCTAATCCTCCACTTTACTAAACATGATGTCCTTTTGTAGCGATTGGTCTTTCCTGATGACATGCCCAAAGTAAGCCAGACAAAGTCTCACCATCCTCGCTTTTAAGGAACATTCTGGTTGTACTTCCCCCAAGACTGATTTGTTCATTCTTCCGGCAACTCATGGTATATTCAGCATTCTTCACCAACACAATTCAAATGTGTCAATTCTCCTTAGATTTTTTTCATTGTCCAGCTTTCACATGCATATGAGGTGACTGAAAAGGCCATGACTTGGGTCAGAAGCACCTTAGTCATCGAAAAACATCTTTGTTTTTTAACACTTTAAAAAGGTCTCACACCACAGAGGCAAGAAGCTGAGGGAGTCTTACCAGGTAACCTCAATTTTCCCTGTGAAAAGCACAATCAGGTGCCAGGGAAGGGATAGGTGGAGGGTTGTTAAAGACTTGGGAAGCATGATGATGTTTGGAAATTGCACAGTGAAGGAGAATTTATCAGAGATGCGGATGAAACTGTCAAGCTATGATACATTTATTATTACACATTTTCTCTAAATGTTCATGCCTAAATTCACAGTAAATATGTATTTTTTTAAAAGGATTTCAAATTTATATCCTTCAGAATATGTTTTGGTCTCACTTTAAACCAGAGACATCCTTACAATTATTCCCTCCACCACCAACACTTCCCACCCACTGAATTTATTCTCCTATAACAGAGCAGGGTCTCAGGATTTCATGACCCTAAGAATCACTGTAGTCACTTGTTGAAATGACAGATTCCTGAACCTCATCCTAGGAATTCTGATCAGCTAGGTCAGGTGTTAAACAAGCACCACAAATGATTTAGGGGTAGATGGTCTAAGGACCCAAAATGAGAAATGCTGCAGTGGAAGGTGAACTTGGGAGCACTGGAGATTGTTCAAAATCATCAAACATGAGAACATTTCAGAAACTTGTTACATCCACTAAAATGGGGAAGGGCCTGCAGGACTTCAAAGAAGTTTTTGAAATAGGTTTGCAGATCTAAGCTATGTTTGGTAGAGATAAGGCAAATTGGAATCGACAAGAAGAGATGACTTTCAGTCTAGTTGGAGGGCAGAGGCATGAATAAGTTACTGTAATATATGGTCAAACATAATAATTGCTTTAAACACTATAGTTGCTGGAATGTGGGTAGTGCCTCTAATGGCAAGGATAGATGGGTGGAAACCATTTTCACTTATGACGGTCAACTGAATTCTAACCACAGAGTGATATGTAACTATGTATTGTTATCATGGAACCACAATATTGTAGTTAGTAATTGTTGACTTGATAACAGTGTTATTTTCTAGAGACTTACAGAACACATATGAAAAATAAGGATATCTATTCCTATACTAGGAGATGTACTAGCATGTTCACGGCATCATCGTTTATAATAAAACTTTGGAACAACAACAACAACAGAATAAATGACTATCAACCATAGACTAGATAAACTTTGGTATATTCAAATAATGGAATATGCTACAGAAATGAAATTATTGAATTACTGCTTCATGAAACAACTTGATTATATCACAAGAATACAGCGTTGAGGAAGATAAAGGAAGACATGGAAGGATATATATAGTATGATCTCTACTATGAAAAGTGCAAAAAAACATGCAACACCAATAGGTGGTAAAACTAGAAAGTAACATAAGAGAATGATAAAAATTTTATATAGTGACTATCAAGAAAGAAAGAAAGAAGGGTACCTTAAGGAGGGGCCCACAGGACTTTAAAGATAATGGTCACATCCTTTTTCTTAAACTGAGTGGGGATACTGGGATTTGTTGAGTCATTATTCTTTAAAAATTTATGATATTTCATAAATATGCTTATGTAGCTACTGAATACTCAGTGAAATCAATTAAAAAGGGAAAAGTATATATTTAGGGAATCTTCAAAAGAAGATACGGCAGTTTCTTGGTTTTATTCACCTTGCATCTGACCTGGACCGGATATGAATCAAGTTTAAAATCTGCCTTTACAAATGAACGCTATTCACAGTTTTAGTAATAAATACAAACTTAACTTCAATAAATTCTTTTCAGTAAGGACAGTGTTGACATGTAGTGGGGTTCTTAACCATTGTCACAGGGAAATACGTGTACTAACTGTTTAATGAGAAACTATTTTGTTCTGTAAACCTTCATCTAAAGTGAGAATAGCAGCACAACCAGAAGAACATAATCAGCATCACCTGAATTGTGCATGTAGAAATTTTTGAAATGGTGTATCTTCGGCTATGTATATTTTCACCTAAAAAAAAAAAAAAAAAAAAGGTCGAGAACAGAGAGTGTTGACGTGTCATGGGGTTGTTAACCAATGTCATAAAACAATATGTCTACTGACTGTATAATGAGAAACTATTTGTTCTGTAAACCTTCACTTAAAGTACAATAAAAAAAAAAATTTTTTTTTAAAAGCTTAAAGAAGCCAAGAAAAAGAAAGAAAGAAAGAAAGCTGTTTAGGGAAGTTTTTAATGTAAAATAAATAAATAAATTCTTTTCATAGGAGCCAATAAACAATCATTTAATATTTACATTATATGCCCAGTTTGTTCCATACTTACTGGGGTGTCTTAGGCTGTATGAGAATATCTAATTGGAAAAAAAAGTAGCTAGAATGATATCAAATAATAAGAATTTAACATTTATCCTATGGGTATGCATACAATATTGAGTGCCTATTATATGTAAAAAAAAACTGTTGCTATCTAGTCAACTCCAACTCATGGTGGCCCTATGTGTGTCAGAGTAGAACTGTGTTCCATAAGGTTTTCAATGGCTGATTTTTCAAAAGTAGAGCACCAGGCCTTTCCTCCAAAGTGCCTCTGGGTAGTCTGAACCTCCAACCTTTCGATTTACAGCCGAGCACATTAACAATTTGCACCACCCACCAAAGGAACCTCAGAAGAAAGGTGTGGCAGTCATTGAACACTCTACGGAGCACAGTTCTACTCTGACACACATGGGGTCACCGTGAGTTGAAGTTGACTCAATAGTAACTTGTATTATGTACAATCACTGAGAAAGCAATGTGAACCTGCTGAATAAAGACAAAGATCATCTGTATCTTCCTGGGGTGATCAAAAGAGGTTTTTAGAGAAGATGAATGTTGAATTGAGCCCTGAAAAAATGAATTGAATTTAGCAACAGGAAGAAGAGGTAGATGGAAGGGGCAAGGCCTCCTGAGTGGAGGAGGGTTTAAAGGCTCAAAGCTAAACCAAAAAATCAAACCCCTTCCCATCGAGTTGATTCAGCTGTAAACATCTTTACCCAAGCAGACTTCCACAACTTTCTCCCACAGAGCAGCTAGTAGGTTCCAACCACTGGCCTCTAGCCAATCGCTTAATGACTGCACTACCAGGGCATCTTATGTTCAAAGCTAAGAGACAGTAAATAGTTGAGCAGAACTAGACTAAAGACATGTGGGAAACTGGTAGAGTGTGAGAGGCAAAAGGGCATGTGTACTAAGCTGTGAAATTTGACTTTACCCTGAAAGCTACGGGGAGCCCATTGAAGTACACCTGCTCCTCACTTATCAGTTATCTCATTATCTAACATCTCACACTTACAACAATAGTAAAAAATCTACCATCCGACTATTTTGCACATTAACAACATATGTTTGGCAGTAATGAATGCCAAGTGCAAGGCAAGAGTAACGCTGGCTGTGATGGTTAAGGTTATGTGTCAGCTTGTCTGGACCATGATTTTCAGTGGTTTAGAAGTTATGTAATAATGTAATTTGGTACTTATGTAGTGATGTAGTCATCCTCCATTTTGTGATCTAATGTGGTCATCCTCCATTTTCACATAACGCCAATTTTCACCCAGTGACTTGGTCTTTGGAACTTAACCATGTCAATAAGTAGGAAGTGTGTGTATTTAAGAAGGGTGGTGTCATGGTCAGACTTGTGTCCAAGAATGGTCATTGATATGAGTTTGCAATATGAACTGAAGGGGAATCAGACTAGATGGAGATAGGGAGACTAATTTGACGGTTTCAGCATATATGCAAGCACTTATACTATATTCCCAGCTTGTCCCATACTTACTGGGGAGTCTTGGGCTATATGGGAATGTCTAATTGTAAGAAAGATAAATAAATAATGTTGACATGAAGTCAGCCACTACCTGTGGGGATGGGAAAGTGAGGCAAATTAAAGAATCATTAGGGACATAGATTCTAGAGGACTTTGTAACTGACTGGATAAAGGGGAAATGAATGCACAAGGGTCAGAGGGAGTCTTGAAGGATCCCAAGGTTTCTGGTAATGAAATTTAGAAAAATTATACACAGATTCAATTTTGATTCCATTTGATTAGCTGAAACCAGATGGCCAATAAGAAATTTAATGAATAGGGAAAGACTGAAATACAGGCATTACTTTAACAAATACTTATTATGTACTGTCTTAGTTAGCTAGAGCTGCTGTAACAGAAATACTACAAGTGGATGGCTTTCACAAACAGAAATTTATTCTCTCACAGTCTAGAAAGCTAGAAGTCTGGATTCAGAGCCCAGCTCCAGGGGAAGGCTTTCTCTCTCTCTGTTGGCTCTGGGGGAAGACCATTGTCATCAATCTTCTCCTGGGGCTAGGAGTTTCTCAGTGCAGGGACCCTCAGTCCAAAGGATGCACTCTGCTCCTGGCTCTTCTTTCTTTGTGATAAGAGGTCCTTCTCCTCTCTGTGTGATTCTCTGTTTTATAACTCAAAAGAGGTTGACTCAAAATACTACCTAATCCTGCAGATTATGTCCTGCCTCATTAACATAACTGCCTCTAATCCTGCCTCATTAACATCAAAGAGGTTAGGATTTACAACACATAGGATAATTACATCAGATCACAAAATGGAGGACAACCACACAATACTGGTAATCATGGCCTAGCCAAGTTGACACACATTTTGGGGCAACACAATTTAATCCATAACAAGTACCTATTATCTGTCAAATAATATAGAGGTTGCCAGGAAAATAAAAATGAATAATGCATGATTCTTGTCCAAATTAAAAAAAAAAAAAAAAACCTTCAAGTCTGAGGGGTGGGACAAATCAGGTAAGTGCGATTATTAGGATACAATGAGATGCTAATGAAACATGATAAACTCTGGTTGCAGTGAAACTGTAGTAGATGAATACTAAAGGATTTATATTCTCTGATCATCACAAATACGAACTTCACAGGGACTGACATGTTTTGAACACCCATTATGTGCCAAAATGTGCTTTGTGTACACAATCTGCATAAAGGGCAAGATTCTAAAAATTATTTTTAAATCATCTCTGTCTCCTTTCCCCCTGAAAGTTCTTAACAACCCCAACACTATTCTAGTTAATTACATGGTGTTTTATTTGGAGTAGATTCACTTCTGTTTGACTAAGCAATAGTACTTTTTCAGTATCCCCTTTGGCTATGATTAACCAAAATACACAATTACTTTAATAAATAAAAAAAAAGAATAAAAGATAACCTTTTACAAAGGTGCACATTTAGACTGCTGATTACAGCACCTGCCTTATAATGTTATCAATGATGGATTTAGTTCTTACTTAACGAGATTTAAGAAAACATTAACAGATTGCGTATCCAGTCCCTACCTTTGTGTTCTAGTTAACAGACCTGGCTGAATATTAACTACCAACAGTGGTTTTACATAGGAAGGAGCCTGAGGTCACTTGAAGCCTCAGGTTCAATCAACGGACCTTACATGCATTCTATTGGTCCCTCGAGAGGCCTGGCTAAGAGGTAAAACTGGATGCATTTTTCAAGGACACACATGTCTTCACCTTTGCAGTTACATTGTGTGCTGGATGGCTGTTAGGGAGACATAACGTGTGGAAACATACTGCCTCTGGGCTAAAAGACATTTTCTGTCTCACATTGTCTCTGAGATCCTTTGACAACAGATGTCTGTGACTTCACCTTTGATCAGTCAAAAGGTTTGATGTTTATTCTTTACATACAACTTTAGTCAGTTCAGTGAAACAGCCTTTTATGAGGTGTGGAGGCTATCTGGTCCTAGGGCTATGTTCCTTCTACCATCCCCGACAAATTGTTTTCTTGGCATCAATCAGTTCCCCCAATGAAACTACAAGTTTCTTTCTATATATGTCTTATATTTATAGGAGCCCTGGTGGTGCACGGGTTAAAGTGCTTGGCTACTAACCAAAAGGCTGGCGATTCAAATCCACCAGCTGCTCCTTGGAAACCCTATGGGGCAGTTCTCCTCTGTCCTGTAGGATAGCTACGAGCCAGAATCCACTCGATGGCAATGGGTTTGGTTTTTTTGTTTTGTTTTGTTTTAATCAATGATATTATAGTAAGTTGATAACGGCCTATCATCTATGCCTATCATACTATGCCTATCATCTGTCTTATTGCCCAATACTATATACATCATCCTTTGTGTTTTAGGGCCCCTGAGTGATTCACTTGGTGAATGACAACTAAGGTTATAGGGATATGTGGTCCCTAGAGACTGTAAGCTAAGGAAGATCCTCCTATTTTTACTCATGTCATAAAACTACAGCACGTATTTTTGTTCAGAAAAGGGGCTATTTTCTAATAAATGTTGGAGAGGTTGTGGAGAGACTGGAACACTTATACATTGCTGGTGTGAATGTAAAATGGTAAAACCACTTTGGAAATCAATTTGGTGCTTCCTTGAAAAGCTAGGAATAGAAGTATCATACGATCCAGCAATCCCACTCCTTGGAATATATCCTAGAGAAATAAGAGCTGTCACACAAATAGATATATGCCCACCCATGTTCATTGCGGCACTGTTCACAATAGCAAAAAGATAGAAACAACCTAGGTGCCCATCAGTGGACGAATGGATAAACAAATTATGGTATATTCACACAATGGAATACTACGCAATGATAAAGAACAACAATGAATCCATGAAACTTAACCTGGAGGAATCTGGAGGGTATTATGCTGAGCGAATTCAGTCAGTTGCAAAAGGACAAATATTGCATAAGACCACTATTATAAGAACTCAAGAAAAGGTTTAAACACAGAACAAAACATTCTTTGATGGTTACGAGGGTAGAGAGGGAGGTAGAGGGGTATTCACTAACCAAAAAGTAGGCAAGAATTATCTTAGGTGAAAGGAAGGACAGCACACACAACAGGGAAGTCAGCACAACTAGACTAAACCAAAGCTAAAAAGTTTCCTGAATAAAACCAAACACTTCAAGGGACAGAGTAGCAGGGGTAGGGGTCTGGGGACCATGCTTTCAGGGGACATCTAGGCCAATTGGCATAACAAAGTTTTTTAAGAAAATGTTCTGCATCCTACTTTGGTGAGTGGCATTTAGGGTCTTAAAAGCTAGTGAGCAGCCATCTAAGATGCATCAATTGGCCCCAACCCACCTGGAGTAAGGAAGAATGAAGAACAACAAAGACACAAGAAAAGTATTAGCCCAAGAGACAGAAAGGGCCACATAAACCAGAGACTTCATCAGCCTGAGACCAGAAGAACTAGATAGTTCCACAATGACCGCCCTGACAGGGAACACAACAGAGAGTCCCTGATGGAGCAAGAGAAAAGTAGGGTGCTGAACTCAACTTCTAGTAAAAAAAAACAGACTTAAAGTTCTCACTGAGACTTGAAGGACCCTGGAAGACATGGCCCCCAGACTCTCTGTTAGCCCAAAACTAAAACCATTCCCGAGGCCAACTCTTCAGACTGGACTATGGGACATAAAATGATACTCGTGAAGAGTGTGCTTCTTAGCTCAAGTACATACATGAGACTAAATGGGCAGCTCCTGCCCAGAGGCAAGATGAGAAGGCAGAGAGGGTCAGGAGCTGGTGGAATGGACATTGGAAATCCAGGGTGGAAAGGAAGAATGTGCTGTCACAGTACAAGGAGAGCAACTAGGGTCACAAAACAGTGTATGTATAAATTTTTGTATGAGAGACTAACTTGAATTGTACACTTTCACTTAAAGGACAACAATAAGATTAAAAAAAAGGGGGGAGTATTTTCAAAATAGCCAGATTACACTGGTAAAATGCATAGACTCTTGAAACACTAGTTTTTATTTTTAGACTAAATTTATTTCTTAGAAGATTAGAGAAAAGGAGCGGAGCCTCTTTTTTTCCTTCTCTTCCATCTACATTGCCTAGGTACCTAGTGCTAACTATTTTCAGTCTGAAACCTTACATTAATCTTTTTTTTTTTTTCCTGAAAAACTAATTCTCCAAGTTTTAAAGAGACATACAAAGCCTTGTGAGTGATCATTTTTTGTTGAAAATAAGGCATTACACTGTGATATAAAGTGACCAATGATGCTACAATCAGATGTTCTTCATATTTTCAATTAAGGATTGACTTCTTTCTAGGAGTAAAACTCTTGTCAAGTAAGTGAATAACCACTTATGCATCCATTCATGCACTGAATATTTTTTACGTTCTGTGCTAAGCTTTGGATCACCCCGCACAACTTGGGGCAGGGAGCATATCCTGAGTGATTTATGAAGGGATTGAGGTGAAGATGATGATTAATTAGGTAGGGATGGTTCTGATGATCTTTAGAGATACTGAATGCAAAATGGGGGTGACTATAAATATCAGAAAGAAGCCCTGGTGGAGCAGTGGTTAAGTGCTCAGCTGCTAACTGAAAGGTCGGCAGGTCAAATCCACCAGCCGCTCTGTGAGAGAAAGATGTGGCAGTCGCTTCCATAAAGATTTACAGTCTTGGCAACCCTATGGGGCAGCTCTGCTCTCTCCTATAGGGTCATTATGAGTCAGAACGGACTCCAAAGCAATGGGCTTTTTTAATAAACATCAGAAGATTTCAGAGAGAACACAATTGGCTCTTGGATTTCCCATTCCTTTTCTACCCACCTACTGTACCCCCAGTCTGTCTTGCTTAGGGGGTCGCCTGATTTTCTAAAAGCATCCTAGATAACCATTGAGTGTCTATATACTTTGGCAGGTGCCTGATAATCAAAAGGATAAATGGCTAATGTTACAATAAAATAGTGAGTGTAACTGTTGTCCATAAAATTCCACAGAGTGAAAGCAATCAACATGAAGCCAAATCTAGTTTTTCACTTTATCCAAAAAAGAATGGCATGTCTTTGGAGAGAATCCTTCACTTTATGCCTCCTCAAAGAGGAAGAAAAACACCGATCCCATATAAGCCCTTTCAGCTTAATGTGGTTCTTGTTCTTCTCCACCCTCTTTTCCAGATCATGCTCCTTCTCCCTATATTTCTGTGACTGAGGAAAGGAAAGTAATAAAGAATCATTAAAAGAAATACAGGGCAAATCAAAACCACAAACAGGTATCATCTGACTCCCACTAGGATGGCTAAGGTTAAAAAAAAAGAAAATAACAAATGTTGGCAAGAATGTGGGGAAGTTGGAACCCTTACTCAGTGCTGGTAGAAATGCAAAATGGTACAGCTGCTGTCGAAAATAGTGTGGTGGTTCCTCAAAAAATTAAAAATAGAACTACCATATGACCCAGAGTTCTACTTCTAGGTATATACCCAAAATACTTGAAAGCAGAGACTTGAACAGAAACTTGTACAAGGTTCACTGCAGCACTATTCACAATAGCCAAAAAATGGAAACAACCTGAATGCCCATCAACAGATGAATGGATAAACAAAATGTAGTACATACATACAATGGACTACTACTCAGCCACTAGGAAAAATGAAGTCTTGATATATGCTACAATATGGATGGAGCTGGAACCCAATTACTTGGTCTAATAATATGTTTACTGCTTCTGTTCTACCTCCTAGTTCGATATGTAGTACCTGGGTTCTTAAAAGCTTGCAAGCGGCCATCCAAGGCACAACAATTGGCCTCTATTTGCCTGGAACAACAGAGGAAGAAGAAAAGTCAGTAATATTGTCAGTAATGTTGTTATTAGGTGCCATGGAGTCGGTTCCGACTCATAGTGATCCTATGCATAACAGAACAAAACATTGCCCTGAAGCGCGCCATTCTCACAATTGTCGCTATGCTTGAGCACGTTGTTGCAGCCACTGTGTCAATCCATATCACTGAGGGTCTTCCCCTTTTTCACTGACTCTCTACCAAGCATGATGTCCTTCTCCAGGGACTGATCCCTCCTGATAACGTGTCCAAGGTATATGAGACATAGTCTGGCCATCCTTGCTTCTAAGGAGCATTCTGGTTGTACTTCTTCCAAGACAGATTTGTTCATTCTTTTGGCAATCCATGATATGTTCAATATTCTTCGCCGACACCACAATTCAAAGGCTTCGATTCTTCTTCAGTCTTCCTTAGTGATTGTCCAGTTTCCCATGCATATGAGGCGACTGAAAACACCATGGCTTGGGTCAGGTGCACCTTAGCCCTCATGGTGACCTCTTTGCTTTTTAACACTTTAAAGACATCTCTTGCAGCCAATTTACCCAATGCAACGAGTCTTTTTACTTCTTGACTGCTGCTTCCATGGATGTTGCTTGTGGATCCAAGTAAAATGAAATCCTTGACAATCTCAATCTTTTCTCCATTTATCATGATGGTGCTTATTGGTCCAGTTGTGAGTATTTTTGTTTTCTTTATGTTGAGGTGTAATCCATACTGAATACTGTGGTCTTTGATCTTCATCAGTAAGTGCTTCAAGTCCTCTTCACTTTCAGCAAGCAAGGTTGTCATATGCATAACGCAGGTTGTTAATGAGTCTTCCTCTGATCCTGATGCCCTGTTCTTCATACAGTCCAGCTTCTCAGATTATTTGCTATGCATACAGATTGAATAGATATGGTGAAAGGATACAACCCTGAGGCACACCTTTCCTGACTTTAAACCATGCACTATCCCCTTGTTCTGTTCAAACAACTACCTCTTGATCCACATACAGATTCCTCATGAGCACAATTAAGTGTTCCAGAATTCCCATTCTTCACAATGTTATCCATAATTTGTTTTGTTCCACACAGTCAAATGCCTTAGCATAGTCAATAAAACACAGGTAAACATCTTTCTGATATTCTTTGTTTTAGCCAGGATCCATCTGACATCAGCAATGATATCCCTAGTTCCACATCCTCTTCTGAATCCAGCTTGAATTTCTGGTGGTTCCCCGTCAATATATTACTGCAGCCGCTTTTGAATGATCTTCAGCAAAATTTTGCTTGCATGTGATATTAATGATGTTGTTCAATAATTTCTGCATTCTGTTGGATCACCTTTGTTGGGAATAGGCATAAACATGGATCTCTTCCAGTCGGTAGGCCAGGTAGCTGTCTTCCAAAACTTGGCATAGATGAGTGGCGCTTCTAGAGCTGCATCCATTTGTTAAAACATCTCAACTGGTATTCCGTCAATTCCCGAAGCCTTGTTTTTCACCAATGACTTCAGTGCAGCTTGGATTTCTTCCTTCAGTACCATCAGTTCCTGATCATATGCTACCTCCTGAAATGGTTGAACGTCAACCAATTCTTTTTGGTATAGTGACTCTGTGTATTCCTTCCATCTTCTTTTGCTACTTCCTGGGTCGTTTAATATTTTCCCCGTAGAATCCTTCAGTATTGCAACTCAAGGCTTGAATTTTTTCTTCAGTTCTTTCAGCTTGAGAAATGCTGTGTGTTCTTCTCTTTTGGTTTTCTATCTCCAGGTCTTTGCACATGTCATCATAATACTTTACGTTGTCTTCTCGAGCTGCCCTTTGCAATCTTCTGTTCAGCTCTTTTACGTCATCATTTTTTCCTTTTGTTTTAGCTACTCAATGTTCAAGAGCAAGTTTCAGAGTCTCTTCTGACATACATTTAGTGTTTTCTTTCTCTCCTGTCTTCTTAATGACCTCTTGCTTTCTTCATGTATGTTGTCCTTGATGTCATTCCACAACTTGTCTGGTCTTCAGTCATTAGTGTTCAGTGCTTCAAATCTGTTCTTGAGACAGTCTTTAAATTCAGGTGGGATATACTCAAGGCTGTACTTTGGCTCTCATGGACTTGTTCTAATTTTCTTCAGTTTCAACTTCAACTTGCGTATGAGCAATTGATGGTCAGATCTGCAGTCGGCCCCTCGCCTTGTTCTGACTGATGATATTGAGCTTTTCCATCATCTCTTTCCACAGATGTAGTTGATTTGATTCCTGTGTATTCCATCTGGTGAGGTCCATGTGTATACTCACCATTTATGTTGGTGGGAAAAGGTATTTGCAATGAGAAAGTCATTGGTCTTGCGAGAGTCTATCATGCCATCACTGGCATCATTTCTATCACCAAGACCACATTTTCCAACCACCAATCCTTCTTCTTTGTTTCCAGCTTTCACATTCCAGTCACCAGTAGTTATCAATGCATCCTGCATTGAATTGTTCAAACAATTTCAGACTGCAGAAGTTGGTAAAAATCTTCAATTTCTTCATCTTTGGCCTTAGTGGCTGGTGCATAAATTTGAACAACCACTGTATTAACTGGTCTTCCTTGTAGGCATATAGATATTATCCTATCACTGACAGCATTGTACTTCAAGATAGATCTTGAAGTGTTCTTTTTGATGATGAATACAGGATGAGTCAGGAAGAGGAGGAGGAAATGGAAGGTGTGGCTAATTGCCTCCATGAACAACTGTCGCCTTCCTCATGAAACCAGAAGAACTGGATGGTGCATAGCTACCCTTACTGAACATTTTGATCAAAGATTCTATAAAAGAATCCTAATCAAAAGCGGAGGAATACAGAAGAGAATTTCAAATTCTCATGGATTCCAGACTTCCTGAAGCCATAAAGGTTGGAAGAATCCCTGAAACTATTGCCCTGAGAGAATCTTGAAACTGTAAACCAAAAACACACCTGAAGGTTTATTGAAAACAAACAATAGTTTAGCTTAACTAGTTACCAAAAAAAAAAAAAAAAGTCTGCCTTGAGCATTATGTTCTTTTAAGAACTATCTATATGGGATCAAACTGATAATAGCAACTTGAAAGATTAGATAGGAACCTTAGCGGGCAGTGAATTTATGTTAATGGAGGAGGAACAACTCAGAAAAGGAGGATGAGAATGGTTACACAGCTTGAAGGATATAATCAATGTCACTCAATGGTACATGTAGAAACTTGTTGAATTGGTGTATGTTCTGCTGTGTATATTCTCAGCAACAACAAAATAAATAGAACTTTAAAAAAATCATCAGAAATAAAAGAGTAGTAAAGTCAGGACTGATAACAGCAGCATGAGTGAAGGAGTGAACAAACCAAGCCCTCCAGCTCCACTGTAACCATGAATCCCACCAGTGGAAAGGGTGCTAGGTCAAAATGCTTGCATGTAAGTGTGGAAATAAGCATCATGATAATGGGATTTTATGGACATTATTTCACCCATGTGCTTGTTATAGGGCTATATTCAATTTTTAATTCAAAAGCCTAGTGTTTTAATATGTACTGAGTCCAATATGAAAATAAGAATTGAGTGTTTTTAAGGTATAACAGCTAAAAGTTAGTCGAATATATTTACCTGAGGGAAAAAATAGAGAAAAGGACTCCTCATAAGATGAAAGGTAGTAAGTTAGTCTACAGTGCACATTAGTACCTATAATCTCATCACCATCTTTTGACTCAGAAACAGGAGCTGTATCATTTGTGAAAAAGAAAACACATGGTAGTACTCTCTTGCACAATACCCAGTTCCAATTACCACCACAACTTCTGCATAAATGAGGTTTCATTCTTCTTGCCTCTTCAGTAAATATTATGTTATCACATACCTTTAAATGTGGAAACAGAACATAATTCTATCTTAGAACAAAGCAGGAGTATGTATGTACATATGAGTATTAGTGGGTGCAAGCACCCTTACTACTCTGTTTTCTTTAGATGTCAAAGAGCTGCCTGCAAAGGGCCTTGATAATCTACTGCATTTTGCAGAATTAAAAATGAAAGTTCAAAAAGAGTAAGTGACTTCCCTTTGAATTTAAGATTTATCCTCATGGGATTTCCTGGTGGCACAGTGGTTAAGCACTACAGCTACTAACCAAAAGGTCAGCAGTTTGAATCCCTCAGGTGCTCCTTGGCAACCCTATAGGGTCCTATAGGGTTGCTACGAGTTGGAATTGACTCGACGGTAACAAGTTTGGTTTTTGGTTTTTTTTAATTTATTGAACTATCCTGAATTTTAGAATACCATAATTTTTGTTGGCCAGATGATTGCTAGAAAGTAGGTAGATGGCTATTCATGACTATTTCTATTGCAGATCAATTGAAGAAAATAAGGAAGGAATAACTATTTGCAGATTCTAGTAAGTTGCAGAAAATACACATTACAGTTAGAGAAAGTAGTTGTTTAGTTTATTGGAATTTGTTCATCAATGTCTTCTCCAAAATGCCAACCCTGGCTACAATTACGGGCAAAAGAATTTTCAGAGAAAACAAACTCTCAGACAGCTTTTGACTATAATTCAAATCTTTCTCGGGTTAAGTCGCTGTTAATGTTTATTCTTAAAGAAAAAATAATGGAACTAGAAACCCGTGCTCCAAAAGTTAGCAAGTCTCTGTGTAGGCTGTTACTATCTTCAAATGAGTCCAATTTCCACCTATATCTTTCTTTGTTGAATTATTCTTCCGTTTGGGGCAATTCCTCTCAAGCAGAGATTTGGGGTGTTTGCATAACCTACACACCATCTAGTGGCAAGAAATGGAAAAACCGATTTGGGGGAAAAAAAGCAAAAAATCAAAACATGCTAGCCTTTCTAAGAGAGGACAGTTGACAAAGTATAGTACTTCACCTCTGAAATTACGTTTAATAAGATATAACTTTTCTTCTAGAGAATCGAAGAATCAGAAATGATTTTGTTAACCTTTGAGCTACCTGCTTGCCACCATCTATGATTATCAAGTGGGTAATTTGTGGCAAGGGGAAGGAGTGTTTCTGAATTTATACATGAAAATTCATTACAGACAATTCCTATTGCATTTTAGGTGTGATAGTAGTCACATTCTTCCTTTACAGCAATGGGTACAGTCATTGCCAGAGGTAGAGTAGTTCATGGATTAAGACCGGATTAAGACTATGGGGCCAAACTAGCTGGGATCAAATTTCTGGCTCTGCTTCCTGTTACTTGAACGACCTTTGGCAAAATTACTTAACCTCTCTGGGCTCCAGTTACCTTTCCAGTAAAAAAAAAAAAAAAAAAAAAGTAAAATAGGAAAATACATGTTAAGCACTTACAAAATGCTCACCATATGGTAACTGCTCAATAAATGTTGGTATTATTAACCATTTTGAAACAAATCAGAAAAACATGTAACACTTCTGTATTTTCCCATTTCTCCAATCAAGTCAATGTAAAAAGCTAAAGCTGTTCCACTAATGCCACGGGCCTTTCATTAGCTATGGTTAGCTGCTTCCAGAATAGATAGCATTTACAAACTCATATGGGAATTGCAAAGACCTAACGTGGGACACTGGAACCCACTTAGTAACT
Organism: Dugong dugon; assembly: GCA_030035585.1. Classification (NCBI taxonomy): domain Eukaryota; kingdom Metazoa; phylum Chordata; class Mammalia; order Sirenia; family Dugongidae; genus Dugong; species Dugong dugon. The sequence continues at coordinate 46,182,125 of CM057474.1, forward strand.
CAACTGCAGTGCATCCTTAGGACCATGGATGTGGAAGGGGTATTGAAAAAATGCAATCTCTGTCCCAATGAGGATGGGCCCAAACATGTTCTCCTTTCAATTTTTTAATGGATATTCATCCATTCTTGAATTATTCACAAAACTAGTTTTCTGCTTTCTGCTGTGGCTTCCTTGAGCCAGTCCATGCTCATTAATTAGCTGGGCAGTGAGCAACAGAAAATGATAATAAAACACATTCTCATCTCTTCCTGTTACTCTGGTTGCCTGAGAAGTCAGAGACAAGAAAATGCCTGTGACTATTGAAAGCACTATTTCTTGAGCTCAGACAGTCAAGTCAATGGGTCCTAGAAGTAGGTGGAAGAGGCAGCTCTGTATGCGTTTTTAGTGGAGCCTGAAAACTGTCCCTAAAAAAAGTTCACTATTTGAGTTACTCCTAGGTCTCTGTTAGAAAGTTTGTCGAGAAAATAAAGTTTCCATAGATTGGAATCTACTCATGTTTGCATTTAACTTCTGTGAGTTCAACCATATTAAGCAAAAATATTTATATTTTATGTATATTATTTATTATAGATTGCAAATTAATGAATACATTATACATTTATAAATACATATAGTTGTACAGGGTTGTAAATACAAATAAATATTCTTTATGGGAGATTTAAGAGATTTTCAAGGGTAGTTTTTTTTTTTTGTTTTTATTGAGATGTTACTTATGTACAGTGAGGTAAACTTTCCTTACGTGTACATTTGATCAGTGTTGACAAATGCATATATTCATGAAACCTACAGTCCTGTAAAATATGGGACATTCATTATCTCAAAAAGTTCCGTTGTGCCCTTCTCAGTCAATCCCACCCACCAGAAGCTATCAGTTATGATTTCTATCACCAAAAGTTTGGCCTATTTTGGAATTTCTTATAAAGGGAACCATACAGAATGTACTCCTTTGTATCTGGTTTTGCTCAGTACAATGTCTATGAGATTCATCCACGTCACTATATGCATTAGTCAGTAGTCATTCCATTTTATTGCTGAGGAGTATCCATTGTAGGAATATATCAGTTCTGATGGATATTTGAGCTGCTTCCAGTTTGAAGTATTATGAACAATGTGCAATGAACATACCTCATCAAGGCTTTTTGTGACCTATGTTTTTATTCCTCTTGAATAAACACTTAGGAGTTGAATTTCTGGATCACAGTGTGAATACATGTTTAACTTTATAAGGAATTGCCAAACAGCTTACCAAAGTGATTGAACTATTTTGCTTCAAGGGGAATTTTGATTTTCAACCCATTTTCTGAATTTAGAATCTAGCTCTTAAATAAATGTGATCCCAGCGTATGCTACTATAGAAGGATAACCAAACAGTCCCCTTCATAATAGTGATCACTTAATATATAGCATCACCCATTTGTCATACCGTGGAGGCTTGTGTGTTGCTGTGCTGCTGGAAGCTATGCCAGCAGTACTTCAAATACCAGCAAGGTCACCCGTGGTGGATAGATTTCACCAGAGATTCCAGACTAGGAAGAAAAGCCTAGCAATCTACTTCTGAAAATTAGTCAATGAAAACTTTATGGATCACAACAGAACAGCGTCTGACTCGCTTCTTTTGGACACTACATCAGAAGGGATCGATCACTAGAGGAGGACATCATGTTTGGCGAAATAAAGGTTTAGCAAGGGGGTGGGAGACCTTTGGTGAGAACGATTGGCACAATAGCTACAACAATGGACTCTAACATTTTGGTGATTGTAAGGATGACACAGGACTTGGCAATGTTTGCTGTGTTGTACATGAGTCAGAATTGACTTGATGGCAACTAATAATAATACATAGCAAGGCTTTTTGGGAAAGGGACATACAATAGGTAAGTTTTTTACTTATTTTGTTGTTGTTGTTGAGAATATACACAGCAAAATATACACCAGTTCAAAAGTTTCTGCATGTACCATTTAGTGACATTAATTACATTCTTTGAGTTGTATAACCATTCTCACCCTCTTTTTCTGAGTTGTTCCTCCACAATTAACATAAATTCACTGCCTCCTAAGGTTCCTGTCTAACCTTTCAAGTTGCTGTTGTCATTTGATCCCATATAGATAGTTCCTGAAAGAGTATAATGCTTGAGGCAGGCAGGCATTTTTTACTAGTTAAGCTAAATTACTATTGTTTTCAGAAAACTTCAGAGAATATTTTTGGTTTAAGGTTTAAAGATTCTCTCAAGGCAATAGTTTCAGGGATTCATCCAACCTTCATAGCTTCAGAAAGTCTGGAGTCCATGAGAATTTTAAATTCTGCTCTGCATTTTCCCCCTTTTGATCAGGAATCTCTCATCAAAATGTTCAGTAATAGTAGCTGGGCACCATCCAGTTCTTCTGATTTCATGGCAAAGGAGGCAGTTATTCATGGAGCAATTAGCCATACGTTCCATATCCTCCTTCTATTCCTGATTCTCCTTCTTCCTCTGTTGTTCCAGGAGAACAGAGGCCAATTTTTGTGACTTAGATGGCCACTTGCAAGCGTTTAAGAACCCAGGTACTACGCATCGAAGTAGAAGGTAGAACAGAAGCACTAAACATGTTATTAGGCCAATTAACTGGGATGTCCCATGAAACCATAACCCTAAATCTCCAAAGCAAGCAACCAAATCCCATAAGGCTTTTGGTTGTACATAAGCAGCCTCAGCAGCTACTCTTTTTTTCTTTTTTTTTTTTTTTGGTCATTCTTATAAATATATCTATCACACAACTTTTGCCAATTCAACTTTTTACAAGTGTACAACCTATTGACAGCAATAACAATAATCAGCTGTGCAACACTACCCTTAATCAATGTGATATTTCCATCACTGTTAACCTCCCCCACTTTTCCTCTTCCTCCCACTCCTGGTAGCCACTAACAAACTTGGTTCTCTATACATTTGCCTTTTCCTGTCTTTTTACATAAGTAAGGTCATACAGTGTTTGTTCTTTTGTGATTGACTTGTTTTACTCAGCATAATGTCTTCCAGCTCCATCCATATTGTAGCATGTATCAAGACTTCATTTCTCCCACTGGCTGAGTACTATTCCATTGTATGTAGGTACCACATTTTGTTTATCCATTCATCTGTATTGGTATTTAGGTTGTTTCCACCTTTTGGCTCTTGTGAATAGTGCTGAAGCAAATATTGGTGTACAAGTCTCTGTTTGAGTCTCTGCTTTCAAGTCTTTTGGGTATATACCTAGGAGTGGAATTCTGGGACATATAGTAGTTGTATTTTTAGTTTTTGAGGAAACACCACACTGTTTTCCACATGGTTGTACCATTTTACATTCCCACCAGCAATGGGTAAGTGTTCCAATTTCCCCACATTCTCGCCAACATTTGTTATTTTCTGTTTTGTTGATTTGTTTTGTTTTTTATCTTAGCTATCCTAGTGGGAGTGAAATGGCATCTCGTTGTGGTTTTTCTTTGCATCTCTCTGAGGGCTAATGACATTAATAATCTTTTCAAGTGTTTGGTGGCCATTCAAATGTCTTCTTTGGTGAAATGTCTATTGAGAGGTACGTTTTGATTGATGGAAAGATCAAGAAGCAGAATACAGGAGCTGTTAAAAGAATCAAGGCTCAAGGCAGTAGTCCCAGGAGAAGGCAGCTGGGCAACAATGGAGCAGCACGTGAGCACTGACTGCCAGGGTGTGAAGAGTCTTGACATCCCGTTTACTACATTTTGCCTTGGCATAGGTCTGACTTTGATAAATTGCTTCTAAAAGACATTCTTAGTGTTTATGACTCTGCCCTCAACTACAAATTAAATTGGCTCCTTGTCCTTTGAAATATTCAGCAAACATTTACTGAGCACCTTTTTCACAACCATCATTAAGTGATTTCTTCACAGATAGAGAGTAGGGCATTCTAGTAATAAATCAATGACTTACTGTTCTTTGTTTTCTTAGTGTTGGAATGTGATCTGCCTGCTTAAACATTCACTCCACAAATATTTTTTGAACATCTGCTATGGACAATGCACACGTGTGTATGACCCATTGTGATTCCTGACCCAGATGGACAAAGTGCCTGCTCTCAAGAAGCTCACATTCTAGCGGGGAAGAACCAGACAAATAAATAAGAAAATCAAACAATCAAACAAGAAGAAGAAGACTAGGTAGTGATAAAGGCTACTTTGGACTGGCGGTCAGGAAATAACTCTGAGAAATTTAATCTAAGATCTGAACAACAAGAAGAACAAGTTGTCTGAAGATCAAGGGGAAGTGCATTCCAGCAGAAGGAAACACTCGTGCAAAAAGTGGAAACAAAATTAACATGCTCAAGAGACAACATCTCCCAGTTGAAAATTGTCTCCATTTTTCTTTCTGGATAACCTATCTGTTCTCCATGAAAAAGGATTATTTATAGTTAGCAGTCTCTGGAGCTAAGGTTATTTTCTGCCCTTTTCAGGAAACACCATTAAAAGGAGTCTAAATATTGCTCTATACCAGAAAAACTGCCTAGAAAAAGCATATGGTTTATTTAGCCAAATGTTGAGGATTTATTAATACTCCAGTAGCTATATAGTAGACACTCTACATGCATGATCTTGTTTAATCTCTTGAAGAGTTCTGTATAGTAATCTTTTGTATTCTGCCTCTGGTAATTCCAAGAAATTTTCCTCCTCTGGAAAATTTCTAGATTCTTTATTCTGGGAGCTTGCTGAAGCCATCATGGACTGCCTCTTTATGTGATTTGATATTGGCTATTGCCTCCAAGCCATCAATAAGTTACTATATTTATTTATTTTATGTTTGCTTACTGTGTCCTAGCTTCTTGTTTTGTTTTGATATGCCCAGATAGGCTGCTGGTGTAAGCCAGTTTGATTATTGGCACCTTTGAGGCTCTAAAGTCCTGCCACCAGGTGGTTAGATCTGTTACTAGGTATGTGAGCTCAGGAGTCTGCCCACTCCTCCTGTATGGATTCAGCTTAGGTGCCCATGTAGATAGCCACCAACTGTGGGGTGCAGGCTCTCACCTACAGTCCTAGACAGGCATGGGTGATTGGTGTAGGCACAGGCATCAGGCTGCTGCAGGGGGACACACTCTGAGCAAGGCAGGGGGCTGACAGCCATTCCCAAGTGTCCAGGAGGAAGGTGTGTCCCTGTTCCCTAGAGCATGTAGGTGGGTGGGTTTTGCAGCTGGACTACAGGCACTCAGTGCTGTTGGCTATAAGGACTGGGGGGCACCTCTTATTCTTGGGCCCCTATCACAGGTGGCTAGGTGGCATGGGTGGAGCCACCAGTCCTCAGGCCCCTGATGTAGGTAGGTGAAGACCCTGCTTAATGGGCAGAGCAGCTTCAAATGTCAAGAATCTGCCCCTTCACAGCTGAAAGAGTTGAAGTTAGACTTCAGGTATATATCCTGTTGTACTGTGGTAATGAGGGCCTAAACTGTTGAAATGGGCCCACACAAGTCTATGCAGGGGGAAAGTCACTCAAAGTCCGTGGATCCCTATGCCTGTGCTTAGGCAAAGGAGCTGTGCCTACCCTGAGTTCCTGGCTTAGGGAAGCCAGCAGTTTATTCTTTCCCCTGTTTGTTAAATTGTTCACTCTCCAAGGCTGGGAGAATGGCTCAGGGCATGTGACGGATCCTACTTATGGCCCAGGGGACTCAGCAATTGCTGAAGCTGGTCCAGGACTCAGTGCAGAGCAGGGAGCAGGGACGTAAATGGGAGAGAGGTTTTTCCCTAAGCAGGGTGTTTTTGAGCCGCATAGTGGCCATACACAAGTACTTATCTTTTGCCGATGGAGGGCCACTTCTCACTGGTTCTGGGTAGCCAAATAGACTCTCTGCTGCTGGGTCTCTCTCGGTGCGGAAAATGTCTCCCAAGCACAGCTGCTTGCCTGCCTCACCACTCACCCATTAGCTGATCAGACCTGAAGGGCTCAGGTTCTCGCCAGGTCAGGTCTGGCAACTCCTCCCTGCTTCTGAACTGTCTCTCTCTCCCCCTGCCACTAAGTCCAGTTCCCCAACTTTGCTTTGATGTTCAGGGCTTCTAGATTGTCATAGATAATCGAATCACTTGTCTTTTGGGGTCTTTGTTGTAAGAGGGTCCACTGGAAGCGTCTGACTACCCCACCATCTTGGCCCCGCACCCCATGCATGATCTTGTTTAGTCCTCACATCTTTTATGATATGGAAAGAAATATTACCTCTGTTTTATAAATAAGGAAACTGGGCACACAACCATTCAGTAGCAAGCCTGAGATTTAAAATCAGATTTCTCTGGGCTCTCCTCAAAAGATACAGGAGCAGAGTTGCTCTGCTCAGAAGTAAGCTCCCATCACTTATTACCCCACAAGTGAGTAAGAGATCAGTAGGGGCTTCTGCCTGTGCACCCACAACCAGTACACACATACACACACACACACACAGAAAACTCCAGCTAACTAAACTCTCCTTGTTTCTGATAGATGATATTCCCACACAGTAGCGAGGAACTCTGGTGTTGCTATATATGGGGCACTTGTTTTGTCTGGAGCTCTGGTGGCACAGTGGTTAAGAGCTACAGCTGCTATCCAAAAGGTCTGCAGTTTGAATCCACCAGCTAGCTGCTCCTTGGAAACACTATAGGTCAGTTCTACTCTGCCTTATAGGGTCGCTAAGAGTTGGAACTGACACAACAGCAAAGAGTTTTTTGTTTTGTTTTGTTTTGTCTAGAAAATTGAGGTCTCAGAAGTGGAAAAAAAATGTATGAAAAGGGGAAGAAAAAAGTCTTTAGGGAGTGCAAAATGGGAAAAGGGAATTATCAATCGGGTTCAGTGTTTGGTAAGAAATAGCAATCTGGCGGAAAAAAAAGAAAAAAACAAGTCTGACCTTTCAAAAAGTTTGGCATCTAAAAGGGCAAAAAAAATAAACAAGTATAAAGAACTGCTTCTGCTGTTCCTACTCTGTACCTGGCTTAAGCAATTTTCTAAAAATAAAGATTTACATGTTAGAAAAGGAAGCTGAAGAAATACAGGGTACCGAAAAAGACATTGAACAATAACCATTAATATAAACCTTCATTTTATTGTACAAAATGGTTCATTTAATTAAATTTTGTTGAAATTTGATAAACAAATCTGCCATTTTGAATGCAGCTAGATCTGGAACATCAAGGATATTGTGAACATAAGAGCAGTTCTTTGAGTAAACAGTGCTTGCAGATGTCCTAGGAGACAAAGCAAGAGAAACTTAAAAGAAAACCTCATAGAATGGCACAGGGTACATTCTATTATCTATTAGGTATAAACTGATTGTTATTTTTAAATTATCAGAACCACTTCCTTAGCTTTGATGCAGGCCACAGAGAGCTATAAGACTGTATTGTCTCACAATCTCCAGATGAAAGCCTGTCAGTAACAATACATACTGATTCACTGCAGGGTTTAGCCTACCTGTTGTAATCAAGCAGGGAATCGTGGCTCATTGGTGTAGTACATCAGCTGTATCCTCATAAAAGGAGAAATTGTAATGGTCAAGGCACTGCCATTTTTATAATTGCTCTTTTTTTACCACAACTTACCAAAACAACAAAGCCTCTTTCATAGATGGCAAATCCTTTTTTGTATCAGCTAACCAAATTACGGTAGCTTTGGAGGATTTATCTTTCTCCAAATCAGAAATGCTTTATAATGTTTTTAAAACAATTGTTAACACTTAAATAATTTTAATTATGCTCTATTCATCACACATCTGTCACTTAGAAGTATATTTAGAAACCATGGAATTTATATACTATATTTTTTTCATAGAGATATTGGATATTAGATTAAGGAACTCCAGGTTTCCATTTCTAAAAAGAAATGCAGCAAGTAAGAGCTCTTGGAAAATAAAAATGATAGCAGAAAGATATTCAACAAAAGCTTCAACAATAAAGCAGTAGAAATTTGTTAGTATAAAATTCTAACAGGATAATTGACATATAAGAGAACAAAAAATAACAAAACTAGAGAATCGATTCAGGAGGTCAAATATCTAATAATCAAAGTTCCAGAGGGAAGAAATCAGCCAGATAGAAGAAATTATCACAGGCATAAGTCAAGAATACTTCCAGAATCGAAGGACTTGAAATCAAAACTTCAACTCAACTTGAGTCCTTGAAACAGTCATGAAATTTCAGAACAACGAGAATAAGGAGAAGATCCCAAAACTTTCAGAGAAAACAAAAATGTCATCTATAAAGGATCAAATAAAAAATAAATATTGTACTCCTAAAGCAACACTCATGAAGATGGTACAAGTCCAGGAAACGTTTCTGTTCTGTTATACATAAGGTCACCATGAGTCAGAGCTGACTCAACAACAACAAAGCAACACTAGAAGCTAGGGGGAAAAAAATGGAGAAATGTCATCAAATTCTTTGCAAAAATGATTTTCAACCTTGCATTCCATACCCAGCCAAGACATTAATCAAGAATGATGGTAGAATAAATACATTTTTAGACACCCAAAGTCTTTGAAACTTCACCAGTAATACACCCTTTCTCAAGAAGCTACTGAAGGATAGTCTCCACCAAAACAAGAGAATAAATCAAGAAAGAGGAAAACAGTCTTGGGATACAAAAATTGGAGAGCCAACAGAGAAGAACATCACAGTGAATCCTCTTGATGACCGAAAAGAGAAGTCTCAGTATAACAGTTTTACAATAAAACAAAAAGCAACTGGTATAGGTTTGAACAGGAAGATTGAAAAAAATCTCCAGAAGAAAACAAAGATCCAAATGAAAATGGAAGCAATAGATTTCCTGATATGTTTGTGAGGAAACATTCATTAAGAAACAACTCACTACTGAGCAATAGGTAAAAATAAATAAATAAATAAACTTTAAAATATTTTTAGCAGATTATAGGATTTCAAACGAACTTAATTCAAACTTGGATTTGGGCATTTACTAGCTAAGAACTCTTCAGCAGTGACTTAATCTCTCTCAATTTCTTCATCTATAAAATGTACACACGAGATAAATTTAATTGATGCTTCTTATTTGAACAAAGTTTTGTTTTAATAGAGAAGATATAATTGAACATCCAGTGTTGCTAATTTCGTTCTGTCTCTATCACACACATGCACACATACCTACCTGCCCAAAGATGTTAAAGGATGCTCCACAATCTAATTTAACTCCACTAAAATGTAGAAACAAACACAGAAAACAAAGAAGAGACAGATTATTTAAATTATATACGTACAAAACGAATTCTTGCTTGAGATGAGCTATATTTGAAGCATTTTTTTTTCAGTTGTGTGTACTGCTCCCTGTACCCATAAAAATGTTTATTGTTGGTTTGCCTTTACTTTACATACTTTATACTAAAAGGTAAACTATTTAGACTCAGACTGCATCAGTTCCAAATTGCTGCTGACTGTCTATCTCCGGGGCTTTGAACAAGTTACCTGATTGCCTTAATCTCAGTTTCCAAATCTGTAAAATGAGGATAACGACAATTGTGAGGCCTAAAGGAGCTAATCAACACAAAATGTTTAGCACAGTGCCTGCACAGAGCACAGGCTCAGGAGATGTTAGCTGTTATTATTGTAACTATTGTTATGTGCCGTTGAGTTGATTCCAACTCATAGTGACCCCATGTGACAGAGTAGAACTGCCTCATAGTTTCCTAGGCTGTAATATTTATGGGAGCAGATCTCTAGGTCTTTTCTCTCACAGAACTGCTGGTGGGTCAAATCACTGACCTTTAGGCTAGCAGCTGCACACCTTAACCATTGCACAACCAGAGAACCTTTATTATTATGACTTGTTGTTGTGTACTGCGAGTTGATTCTGACTCATAGTGACCCTATAGGACAGAGCAGAACTGCCCCATAGGGTTTCCAAGGAGTGGCTGGTAGATTCAAACTGCCAACCTTTTGATTGGCAGCCTGAACTTTTAACCACTTTGCCACCAGGGCTCCATTATTATAACTATAGGGATTTAATTTAATAAAAATTTATTAGCATTTACTGTATGCCAGACACTGCTCTAATGCTTTGCAAATATTAATTCATTGATTCTACATAATAACACTATGGCGCAATTATTATTATTATAACAATTTTATATTTGAAGAAACTGAGACACATAAAAATTGAAGACCTAATCCAGAGTCATGCAGCTAGAAAGTGGCAGAGCTGTAGTTTGGATGAAGACAGTCTGGCTCGAAAATGCATGCTTAACACCTTTCATTGTTGCCTATGCTCTTCTCTTCCCCCTTCCTTCCTCCTTGTTTTAATTGTTCCTAGCAAGTAGTGTAGTGTGTTCATCTCTAGTCAGAATGGATGCTGGTTGTAAGCCATCAATATAGCCCTAGTTGTGTGCTGGTTAAATATTAGCCCTATTCTATTCCTAGTGCCTAGCACAATGCCTGGGAAAATACTAAAAGCTCAGTAAATGTTTGGTGAATACATGAATAAAGAAATGAATGAGTGAATAAATGCCATAGCAGGCCATTCCATCAAAGCCTATCTCTGCCAGGGTTATCCAAATATCACTCAAAATTGCCTTGGAACTCAGTGGCCTTCTACAATGCAGAAAGAGAAATTATAGGTATTATGAAAGCGATCTGGAGTCCCCTGGAACTGTTGGCAATGGATTCAGCTAGCCCAAGGCTCTGTGGTAGCCACTACAACCTTAGGTGTTATTGGGAACATAATCTCAATAATAAACATAGAAAGCACGTCAAAGTCTTCCTATGTAATGAGGACTGTGGTTTCAGAAAACAGGCATGTTGTCTCAGTGCTTTCTATGCATCCATACCTAAATCGGATACAGAAATAACTAGTTCATAAGAGGTGTCTAATAGTTATTTTGTTATTAAAACAGAATTTTGGATAACCATTGTTTTATGTTTGTTATAAGAAGGTAGAAAAGTCTTTAAAAGTAGCATAAAAGTTTATGAAAAGATATTCTTTTCTACCAGACAAATTTGGGGGAAAAAATCTTAACCTCCATATTTGCTGATCATCATCAACAAAAGCATCCAATGTTTATCGAATTCTCCAGCAGACATTCATCACTGGGGATCACCCAGAATTCACGCCCCTTTCATAAGAGAAACTCAGTTATGTGCAAGATGTCTAGGGGCCTTCCCTCCCTCTAATAAAATACATGGGTGCCAAAAGCTGCCATTCCCTTTCTCTTACTGCCCAGGCATAGTCAAGGAGTGTGCATACCACCTAAGCTTATCTAATCACTCTTTATCCAGGGATTTTTGAATTCCAAGCAGAGTGACACAAGCATGGAAGAAGCAGATGTAGTTGACTGATTCCAGTGGCTTGCCTATGGGAGAGTCAAATGCTTCCCACTACAGAGGCCTCCTGGACAGATTATTTGACCCAAGCTTGTATCTTCAACTCTCCCTTTAAATTTTTAATCCCAATATATATTTTCAATAATAGAATTTTAGTTGAAGTTAAATGAAGTTATTGTATGCTCTTTGCACAAAAGAACTGCAACTATACTGGGCATAAACTATTGGAAATACAAATAGGTATATGGCACTATATGGTACCATTCTTTCCCTCAGTAGGTAGACATCCTAGTTGAAGAGAGAGAATATAAGTAAGAGCAGAACAAGAGGCAGAAAAAGAACAAGAGTGGGATGGAAAATAAAGAGAGAATTAAGAAAACCTGAGAGTCAGCTTGTTTGGGAAAAGGACTCCTCCACTTCTCTGCCATCATCAATCTTTGACTTTGCTTAATTAATTGCTTAACAGTCTTGACTATAGACATGCACATAGGCCAGATGATGGAGATAGAAAAGGAGAAAATGTGGCACTAAGAGAAATATGTCTCTAGTTAGAGAGACACATTTCATATATTAAAAAATTAGAAAATAATACATAACAGGACATAACTCAGGACTGGATTTGGTTGTGCAAACTTTAAGCCTTATGGGACTTGAAAAAAAAAATGGACAGTAATAAGACTAGAAATTGGAGAGAAGCTGGGGCATCAGCCTAGCTCAAAGCAATCTAAATTTTGTAAACTCAATGAAAATAATCAATTTGTTTTTTTCTTGGCATCATATATACTAAAAATAAAAATGCTATAATTTACATTTTTTAAATCTTATTGCTTTTAATATTATTGATATCTGCAATCTGAACTAGATTTAATAAAAATAAATGGGCCAAGCTGTCTGTTCAAAATAAACAATTTAAAAAAAGCCTAATAATAGAGTTCACATTTAATTTTATCCTTCAGTAAGAGACTAAACAGAGAAAATAGTTATTTTTAGTTTTAATTCCTAAAAGTAGTAATTTCCAATCTTCTCACCAACATAGACAGAAGAACCATGCAGTCCCTCCACGGCAAAGACCCGAAAAACTAAGTCAAACAGAGACAAAAGTCAATCCTGAAACCCTAAGCATCAAATGAAGAGATAAAAAACTCAGTCAAGCACCTAATGGAATAAGAAACTGACAGAGAGCAGACAGCGAGGAGAGATACGTGCAGAGGAGCCCTATCAGCTAACACAGCATGGTTTCGCCATCTTGGACTCCTTCTGGAGACCCGCAGACAGGGAGAATGGGAAAGCAGCTTCACGGAGGTCCCAGCAGAAAACAGAACAACCAGTAATCAGTGATATATGCTTTCCCACCCCCTACAGTTCCACACTCCCATTCGTCCTCCTCTGCTTCCTGCGGCCACAGTCTCTTGGCTGGGAGGCACTGGCTTCAGCCCTTTGCTGCTTGGATTCCACCCGCCCATACTGGACAGCTCCTTGAGTGCTGTTTGTATGTTGCTGATGTTGCTTTTTTCCACTTCTTTTCATTTCTTCCATACCTCTCATCACCGCCCCTTCCTTTCTCTCATATACTTGGCTCCGTGTGCCATATTTACTTCTTCCTGAAAGGTTGTAAAATGCTGCTCGACTGTGGCGTTGCTTCCCGGCCCACCCAACCATGCTGGCGGGATCCCCAGGGCTTTTGCTTGTTTGTTCTGATTTGTTCTGTTTTGATTTGTTTTTGTTTTCACTTTCTTTTCTCCGCTTGGGAGCCCCTTCTAACTGGGCTGTACTGCGTGACTTAGGAGCTAATTCCTCACTCTGCACAGCCGCAAAGCGGGATCCCTGAGAGCATTACTTTTTTCTTTTTTTTTTTTTTGTTTTGTTTTTTGTACTTCTGTGCATTTTTTTACTTATTTGCTTTATTTGTTTTCTTTTCTCTCTTTTTCCCCTTTTCTCTTTCTTCATTTCTCAGTTTCTTATCTTTCTATACTTACCTTCTCTTCTTCTCTCCTGAATACCTGGTGCTGTGAAACACCTCTACCACTTCTAGCCAGGCTGTACTCTGTGGCCTGAGAGCCACTTCCCAGGTCTTCGTAGCCACACCAGTGTGATCCCTGGGGGCTTTACTTTTCTTGTTTTGTTTTTTTTTTTTCCTAGTTCCAATTTTTATTTATTTCTTTTTTCTTCTACATTTTTTCTTTTTGTTTTTTTACATTTCTCAGGCTCTTATCTCTCCACTCCAAAGACAAGCTCCCTTAGTAATCTTTTTTGTTTGTTTGATTTTGGCCCCTGATTCTTTCTCCTCTCTCTTCTTTCCCATACCCATCTTAGCTCCACACATCATAAACTCCCTCCACCTTCCTGCCTACCTGAACATCACACACCCAAGAAGTGCAAGCACAGCCTGCCAGAACCTGCCCTGCACCAATTCCCAGTCTACCCTGTCAGCCCAAGTACATGCCATAAACAACCCATCCGAGCAGCTCTCCTCCAGCTGGACCTGCCCTGCTGCACCATAGCTGAGCTACTGACCCTGCCTGTTGGACAAGGAGGCAGAAATTAGACTGCCCACAGATGAGCAAACAAAAGAGAACACATAGCCCACCTGCTCAGACATAAACAAATAAAACAAAAAAGCAAGACAAAACAAACAAATCTACAATCAATAAATGAGGAAAATAACTACTGAATGTCCCAAAGACAGCAGACAATATCAAAACATATTGAAAAATGGGACAGGACGGTTCCAGTAGGTGTCCAAAACAAAACACCAGATGACTTTCCAGTAGAAGAAAAGACACTAGAATTACCTGATAGGGAATTCAAGTCTCTACCATTCAGAGCTAGCCAAGATTTGAAGCCAAAAGCAGACAAAAAATGAGGAAAAAATAGACAAGTTCATGGAAAAAGAAGACAAAATCACCGAAAATATAGACAAAAAATGGAAGAATTCAGGAAAATAATACCGGAACAAAATGCTAAAATAAATTCACAACTAGACGAAATCCAAAAGATAAACGATAAGATTTCAGAAATGGACAGTGTCATAGAAGGGCTGAGGAGCAGGTTTGAAAAGATGGAAGACAGAATCAGAGCAACTGAAGACAAACATGTGGATGTAACTCTGAGGAAAAATCAGAAAAAAGAATGAAGAAAAATGAAGAAACCCAGAGGATTGTGTGAGATACAATCAAAAGGAAAAATTTGTGAGTGATTGGAGTTCCAGAACAGGGGGAGAAAACAGAAAACACAGAGAGGATCATTGAAAAACTGCTGACAGAAAACTTCCCCAATATCATGAAAGATGAAAAGCTGACCATCCAAGAAGCTCAATAAACCTCATATAGGATAGACCCCAAAAGAAAATCACCAATGCATACCATAACCACACTCACTAAAACCAAGGACAAACAAAGAATCTTGAGAGCAGGTTGAGAAAAACAAAAAGTCAAACACAGAGGAGAAATAATAAGACTAAGCTTGGATTATTAGGCAGTAACCATGCAGGCAAGAAGGCAATGGGATGAGGATATATAAAACCTTGAAAGAAAAAAATTGTCAGCCAAGAATAATCTATCATGCAAAACTCTCATTGAAATATGATGGTGAAATTAGGACATTTCCAGATAAACAGAAATTAAGGGACTATGTAAAAACCAAACCAAACTTACAAGAATTATTAAAGGGAGTCCTTTGGTCTGAGGACAAACAACATCAGACCACGGGCTGAATCTAGGATGCAGAATTGTACCTGCCAGATACCAACCTAGGAAATGAACTGTCAAGGACTACCCAAAACAAAAAGAATTACAACAGGGAACCAGAGAAGTTAATCTGTAAATGACAACAACATCAGAACAATAAAAGAGGGAATAAATGGTGAAGGTATAGGATCTTCTAATGAGAGGACGGCAAGGTGATACCAAGTAAAAAAAGACTGGTTCAAACATAGGAAGATGGGGTAAATTTCAAGCTAACCATAAAGAAAGTTAACAAACCTACTCATCAAAATAAAGAAGAAAAATGTAAAGTCTCGGTAAAAACAAAATCTACAAAACAAAAGAAATGAAAACAAATCCACAAACAAAAGGAGTTCAGCACAGAAGAGTAAAAGAAAACATCAGCACCACAAAAAAAGCACTACAAAATGACAACAACAAACTCATACCTATCAATAATTATACTGACTATAAATGGCCTAAATGCACCCACAAAGAAACAAAGAATGAAAGAATGGATTAAAAAAAAACAGGATCTGTCAATATGCTGTCTACAAGAGACACATCTTAGAAACAAAGACATAAATTTAGTAAAAATCAAAGGGTGGAAAAAAATATCTCAAGCAAATAGCTGCCAAAAAATAGCAGGAGTAACAATACTAATCTCAGATAAAATAGACTTTAAAACAAAATCCACCATAAAAGAAAAGGAAGTACACTATATAGTGATTAAAGGAACGATCCACCATGAAGACATAACCATAATAAACATCTACGCACCCAATGACAGGGCTCCAAAACACATAAAACAAGCTCTAACAGCACTGAAGAGAAATTGACAGTTCCACAATAACAGTAGGAGATGTCAACACAACACTGTCAGTAACGGACAGAACATCTAGAAAGAAACTCAGCAAAGATACAGAAGACCTAAAGAGCACAATCAGCCAAATTGACCTCACAGACATATATTGAACACTACACCCAACAGCTGCAAAGTACACATTCTTTTCCAAAGAACATAGAAGATTCTCCAGAATAGACCACATCTTAGGCCACAGAGCAACCCTCAACAAAATCCAAAACATTGAGATAATACAAAGCATCTTCTCTGACCACAATGTCATCAAGGTAGAAATTAACAACAGGAAGAGCAAGGAAAAACAATAAATTAGATGGAAACTGAATAACACTCTGCTTACAAACCACTGGGTTATAGAAGAAATCAGAGATGGTATCAAAAATTCCTAGAATCAAATAAGAATGAAAACACATCATACCAAAACCTCTGGGACACAGCAAAGGCAGTCCTCAGAGGACAATTCATAGCAATAGATGCACATATCAAAAAAGAAGAAAGGGACAAAATCAAAACATTAGCTATAGAACTCAAACAAATAGAAAGAGAACAGCAAAAAAAGCCCACAGCCACCAGAAGAAAGGAAATAATAAAGAAGAGCTTGAAAGGTAATTTAAAAAACTCCCAACTAAAAAAACCCCTGGCCCAGATGGCTTCACTGGAGAATTCCACCAAACATTCAGAGAAGAGTTTATACCAGTACTACTCAAACTATTTCAGAACATAGAAAAGAAGCAACCTCTGAATTCATATTATGAAGCCAGCATAACCCTGACACAAAAACCAGGCAAAGATGCTACAAAAAATAAAATTAGAGACCAGTATCTCTCAGGGATATAGACACAAAAATTCTCAACAGAATTCTAGCCAATAGAATAAAAAAAATACACCACGACCAAGTAGGATTCATATCAGGTATGCAAGGATGGTTCAACATTAGAAAATCAATCAATGTAATCCACCACATAAATAAAAGGAAAGAAAAGAATCACATGATCATCTCAATTGATGCAGAAGAGGCATTCGACAAAGTTCAACACCCATTCCTGATAAAAACTCTCAATAAAATAGGTATAGAAGGGAAATTTCTCAACATAATAAAGGGCATCTATGCAAAACCAACAGCCAACAACATGCTTAATGGAGAGAGGCCGGAAACATTCTCCTTGAGAACAGGAACAAGACAAAGTTGCCCTTTATTACCACTTCTGTCTTAGTCGTCTAGTGCTGCTACAACAGAATTACCACAAGTGGATGGCTTTAACAAAGATAAATTTAGTTCTTCACAGTAAAGTAGGCTAAAAGTCCAAATTCAGGGCATCAGCTCCAGGGGAAGCCTTTCTCTCTCTCTTGGCCTTCTCATCAATGTTCCCCTGGACTAGGAGCTTCTCCGCGCAGGGACCCCAGGTCCAAAGGACATGCTATGCTCCTAGCACTGTTTTCTTGGTGGTATGAGGTTTCCCGTCTCTCTGCTCACTTCTCTCTTCTATATCTCAAGAGATTGCCTCAGGATACAATCCAATCTTGTAGATTGAGTCCTGCCTCACTAATATAACTGCTGCCCATCCTCCCTCATTAACATCATAGAGGCAGGATTTACAACATATAGGAAAATCACACAATACCCGCAATCATGGCCCAGCCAAATTGATACACACATTTCTGGGGGGCCATAATTCAATCCACAACAACTCCTATTTAACATTGTGCTGGAAGTCCTAGCCAGAGCAATAAAAAAAAAACAAAAACCAAATCCGCTGCAATCGAGTAGATTCTGACTCATAGAGACTCTATAGGACAGAGTAGAACTGCCCCATAGAGTTTCCAAGGAGCGCCTGGTGGATTTGAACTGCTGATCTTTTGGTTAGCAGCCATAGCACCTAACCACTACGGCATCCGGGTTTCCAGCTAGAGCAATAAGGAAAGAAAAAGAAATAAAGGGCATCCAAATTGGTAATGAAGAAGTTAAACTGTCCCTATTTGCAAATGACATGATACTATACATAGAAAACCCTAAAGACTCCACAAGAAAACTCTGGAACTTACAGAAAGATTCAGCAGAGTAGCAGAATATAAGATCAACATAAAAAAATCAGTTGCATTCCTGTACACGAAAGATGAGAATGATGAAAAGGAAATCAGGAAAAAATATCATTTATAGTAGCCCCTAAAAAAATAAAATAGGAATAAATCTAACGAGGAATGTAAAAGACCTATACAAAGAAAACTACAAAACACTACTGCAAGAAACCCAAAGGGATCTACATAAATCCAAAAACATACCACGCTCATGGATAGGTAGACTCAACATTGTGAAAATGACAGTTGTACCCAAAACAGTGTAAAAATACAATGCAATCCCGATCCAAATATCAACAGCATTCTTAAAGAGATAGAAAAACAAATCATTAACTTCACATGGAAAGGGAAGAAGCCCCGGATAAGTAAAGCACCACTGAAAAAGAAGAATAAAGTAAGAGGACTTGTACTACCTGATCTCACAACCTACTATACAGCAGAGGTAGTCAAAACAGCCTGCTACTGGTACAATGACAGCTATATTGACCAATGAAACACAATTGAGAACCTAGATGTAAATCCACCCACCTACGGTCACCTGATCTTCGACAAGGGCCCAAACTCCATCAAATGGGAAACAGCCTTTTTAACAAATGGTGCTGGCAAAACAGGATATCCATCTGCAAAAAAATTAAACAGGACCCATACCTCACACCATATACAAAAACTAATTCAAAATGGATCAAAGATGTAAATATTAAGCCAAAAACTGTAAAGTTCATAGAAGAAAAAATAGGATCAATGTTAGAGGCCCTAACACAAGGCATTAACAGGATACAAATCATAACCAACAGCACACAAACTCCAGAAGATAAGCTAGATAACTGGGATCTTCTAAAAATTAAACACGCTCATCAAAAGACTTCACCAAAAGAGTAAAAACAGAACCTACAGACTGGGAAAAAAATTTGGATATTACAAGTCAGACAGAGGTTTAATCTCTAAAATCTACAAGAAAATCCAACACCTCTACAACAAAAATACAAATAATCCAATTTAAAAATGGTCAAAGGAAATGAATAGACACTTCACCAAAGAAGACATTCAAGCAGCCAACAGACACATGAGGAAATGCTCCTGATCACTAGCCATTAGAGAAATGCAAATCAAAACCACAATGAGATACCATCTCACCACAGCATTACTGGCATGAATCAAAAACACTGGAAATAACAAATGTTGGAGAGGCTGCGGGGTGATCGGAACTCTGATGCACTGCTGGTGGAAATGCAAAATGATATAACCATTTTGGAAAATGATATGGCACTTCCTTAGAAAGCTAGAAATAGAACTACCTGGGATCCAGCAATCCCACTCCTAGGAATATATCCTAGAGAAATAAGAGCCGTGGCACGAAGAGACATGCACACCTATGTTCATTGCAGCATTATTCACAACAGCAAAAAGATGGAAACAATCTAGATGCCTATCAACAGATGAATGGATAAACAAACTATGGTACGTACACACAATGGAGTATTATGCAACAATAAAGAACAATGATGAATCTGTGAAGCATGTCATAACATGGATGAAACTGCAGGACATTATGGTGAGTGAAATAAGTCAATCACAAAAGGACAAATATTGTATGAGACTTCTATTGTAAAAACTCATGAAAATGTTTACACACAAAAAGAAACAATCTTTGATGGTTACGAAGGATGTGGGGGGAATACTACATAGACAATAGATAAGTGGTAACTTTGGTGAAAGGTAAGACAGTACACAATACTGGGGAAGCCAGCCCAACTTGTACAAGGAAAGGTCATGGAAGCTCCATAGACACATCCAAACTCCCTGAGGGACCAAACTGCTGGGTGGAGGGCTGTGGGGACCATGGTCTTGGGGAACATCCAGCTCAATTGGCATAACACGGTTTATAAAGAAAATGTTCTACATTCTACCTTGGTGAGTAGCGTCTGGGGTCTTAAAAGCCTGTGAACAGCCATCTAAGATATTCCACTGGTCTCACCCCTTCAGGAGCAAGGGAGAATGAAGAAAACAAGATACAAGGGAAAGATTAGTCCAAAGGACTAATGGACCACAACTACCACGGCCTCCAGCAGACTGAGTCCACTACCACTAGATGGTGCCTAGGTACCACCACTGACTGCTCTGACTGGCATCACAACAGAGGGTCCTAGACAGAGCTGGAGAAAAATATAGAACAAAATCTTAACTCACAAGAAAAGAACAGAGTTACTGATCTGACAGAGATTGGAGAAACTGAGAGTAGGGCCACCGGACACCCTTTTAGCTCAGTAATGAAGTCATTCCCGAGGTTTACCCTTCAGCCAAAGATTAGACAGCCTCGTAAAACAAAACGAGACTAATGTGGCACATCAGCCCAGGGACAAGAGAGGAAAGCTGGTAACAGGGAACCCAAGGTAGAGAAGGGACAGTGTTGACATGTTGTGGTGTTGTTAACCAATGTCATATAACAATATGTGTACTGTTAAATGAGAAACTAGTTGTTCTGTAAACCTTCACCTAAAGCACAATAATATTTTAAAAAAAGTAATAATTTCCTAGGAAAATGAATTTCAAAAATAGCTAACCTTTAAGTAGAGATGCAACGTGCCAGCCATGTTCTAAGTACTTTACATATATATTAACCTATTCAGTGCGTGCTGGTAAACGTTAAAACAAGCTTCCCTTGGTGGGGAAGGAGGAGAGAGGCTTGGTTTGTAGAATTTGCCAATTTCTGTGGTGTAAATATTCCCACTCCACTACCAATCTATTGTTTGTCTTACTAGAGTGCTGTCATGGTTTGAATTATGTCCTCCAAAAAATGTGTATATCAGTTTGGCAGGGCCATGATTCCTGGTACTTTGTGATTTTCCCGTATGTTGTAAATCCTGCCTCTATGATGTTAATGAGGGAAGATGGGTGGCAGTTGTGTTAGTAAGGCAGGACTGGAGCTACAAGCCTGGATTGTGTCCTAAGGCAATCTCTTGAGATATAAAAGACAGAAGTGAGCAGTGAGACAGGGGGACTGCATACCATCAAGAAAGCAGTGCCGGGAGCAGAGTGCGTCCTTTGGACGGGGGTCCCTGCACCGAGAAGCTCCTAGTCGGGGGGAACACTGATGAGAAGGCCAAGAGAGAGAGAAAGCCTTCCCCTGGAGCTGACACCCTGTATTTGGACTTTTAGCCTACTTTACTGTAAGGAAATGAACTTCTCTTTGTTAAAACCATCCACTTGTGGCATTTCTGTTATAGCAGCACTAGATGACTAAGTGGCTAGTGTGTTGTTGTGATACTGGAAGGTATGCCACCAGTATTTCAAAAACCAGAAGAGTTACCAGTGGTGGACAGGTTTCAGTGGAGTTTCTAGACTAAAACAGACTAGGAGGAAAGGCCTGATGATTACTTTCAAAATTTAGCCAATGAAAACCTTATGGGTCCCAACAAAACATTATTTGACTTGCTTTGGATACGTCATCAGGAGGGATCAACCACTAGAGAAGACATCATGTTTGGTGAAGTAGAGGGGTGGCTACGGCAAGGAAGATGGATTGGCACAATAGCCACAACAATGGATTTGAATGTTGCCGAGATCATGAGGATGACACAGGATCAAGCAACATTTCATTTTGTTGTACCTAAGGTTGCCATGAGTTGGAGTTGACTGGTCGTCAACTATCTATATTTAAATAGTCCCACTAAAATTTCACCAGTCACTCTTCTGGATCTTGAAAGATTTTTCTGATTTCCTAAGTCAAATACTGCAAAGCCTCTTGGGAGAATAATTATTTTTTTCATAAATTAAAGAGAGTTCATTTATTTCAAGGTGGGATTGGGAAGATGAGCACTCTTGGCTCTCCAGAGCCATGAAAACCAGCTCCAACACACCCTTTAAGCTCTCCCTTTAAGCTTTTAAGCTCAATATATATTTTCAATAATATAATTTTAGTTGAAGTTACTTTGTTCTGATAACATCATGCACAAGAGTTTCAATCAGGATCACATGCTCAAGATTGTTAGGCTGGATCTGAAAAGGGCTTTAGAGGTCAACTTGCCCAACACTCAATTTCATAATATGAAAAATTAGGCCCCAGTGTAGGTTATTAACACACCATAATCACACTAGTAATTAAAAACTGATCTTGGGTCCTGGATAGGCAAAAGTCTGAATCTAAGCTAAATGAATTACTCAAATTTCATTTCCAAAGCTAGTCCAGTTCAGAAAGTGGTGCCTGTTTTCTTAGTTTGGGGACATGTTCAAATTTTAAGTCTCCTTTTCATATTTACACACCCTTCCTGGCTACTAGTCCAGACATCCCTCTCAAAAGAGTGCTTGAATAATCTTGTTTTTGCCTTCCCTTTGGTTTCTTGTACAATATATAAGAAGACAATCAAATTGAGACCAGCCTGTTCACTTATTCCATGCCTGCTTAGAGTATATGACTGTCTATGGGACGGCCCTTTTCCCAAAATAGCTTCCTCACATTCTGTCACCATGCCTGAAATTTCACCACTCTCTCTTCTGGATCTTGAAAGATTTCTCTGATTTCCTAAGCCGAACATTAGAAAACCTCCTGGGAGAATAATTATTTTTTTCATAAATTAAAGAGAGTCCATTGACAAAGAGCTGAGAAAAAGTTATGGAAATGAGCTATTTCAGAGATTTTTTTTAAAAAAAAAAAAGCTCATAATCCAAAGTGGAGTTAAGAAACTGCCACAAATCAACTTCATATATTTCACACTTTTGCCCATGTCTGGAGCTCATCTCACTAGAAACTCTTTTCCTTACAGCAAGATTTTGGTTATGAAGCCTGCTAAAATAAAATTATATGTTAGATAACTCTCATGAGCAGTGTTGTTAGGTGCCGTGAAGTTGGTTCCGACTCATAGCGACCTTACGTACAACAGAACAAAACACTGCCTAATCCTGCACCATCCTCACACTTGTTGTTATGCTTGAGCCCATTGTTGCAGCCACTGTGTCAGTTCATCTTGTTGAGGGTCTTCCATTTTTTTGCTGACCCTCTGCTTTACCAAGCGTGATGTCCTTCTCCAGGGACTGGTCACTCTTGATAACACATCCAAAGTACGTGAGACGAAGTCTTGCCATCCTTGCTTCTAAGGAGCATTCTGGCTGTACTTCTACCAAGACAGGTTTGTTGTTCTTTTGGCAATCCATGGTACATTCGATATTCTTCGCCAACACAATAATTCAAATGCATCAATTCTTCCTCAGTCTTCCTTATTCATTGCCCAGCTTTCGCATGCACAATTGAAAATACCATGGCTTGGGTCAGGCGCACCTTAGTCCTCAAAGTGACATCTTTGCTTTTTAACACTCTAAACAGATCTTTTGCAGCAGATTTGCCCAGTGCAATACGTCGTTTGATTTCCTGACTGCTGTTTCCGTGGGTTGATTGTGGATCCAAGTAAAATTAAATCCTTGACAATGTCAATCTTTTCTCTGTTTATCATGATGTTGCTTATTGGTCCAGTTGTGAGGATTTTTGTTTTCTTTATGTTGAACTATAATTCATACTCACAGTTATGGTCTTTGATCCTCATAAGTAAGTGTTTCAAGTCTTCTTCACTTTCAGCAAGCAAGGTGTGTCACCTGCATATCGCAGGTTGTTAACTAGTCTTCCTCCACTCCTGATGATGTGTTCTTCTTCACATAGTCCAGTTTCTTAGATTATTTGTTCAGCATACAGCTTGAATAAGTACGGTGAAAGGATACAACCCTGACATATACCTTTCCTGATTTTAAACCATGCAGTATCCCTTTGTTCTGTTTGAACAACTGCCTCTTGGCAGTCTTGCCTCATGAGCAAAAGGAAATAAATATTTTTTTCTTCTTTCTTTGCTTGCTTTTAAAAATAATGAATCATCTAAGAAGTGCCTTCTGTGTTGCTTTGACCCCTCCCCAATGATTTTATTTTTATAATTTATTTATTTGTTTATTTTAGGATGCCCAGCAAAGTACTTTTTATATAATAGCTTATATCCCTTGTTGCCAACATAGAATTTCTCAGGTTTTAGAACTGCTTTTGGATACAGGTGGTGGAGGGTGGAGCTTGTTATGCTTGTGAACTATTAAACAGTGAGCTGGCTGGTTATCAGTGCTCTGAAATGCAATCGGCTCAGCTGACTGCTCAGCCAGGAGGTTGTTTCCTTTGGCAGATGACAAAAACAGGATATTTGCTTTACTCACGCAATACATATTTAATATAAATAGTAAGCATATCTTTACATCCTTGAGTGGATGAAAAATGATCTATTTATTCTGGGAATATCAAAGCAACACTCTTATGGTCTCAGTAAAAAGGCAAAAAAAAAAAAAAAGAGTATTTGATTGATTCTGTAGTGGCCAGGATCACAAACTGTGTCAGCTAAATCCCTACCACTCCACCTCCTCCTCCCATTCTCAGATCTAATCCTCCTGTGCTTCCCCCCTCCTGCTCTCACTCCCCAAAGCTGCAGCCTTAAACCAAGGGTTAGAGATTGAATTACGTCCACAAAAAATACAAGTTGTAAATCCTAATCCCTCGGCCCCTAACCAAAAGGTCAGCAGTTCAAATCCACCAGCTGCTCCGTGGAAAAAGATGTGGCAGTCTGCTTCCAAAGAGTTATAGCCTTGGAAACCCTATGGGGCAGTTCTACTCTGTCCTATAGGGTCGCTATAAGTAGGAATCAAGTCGAAGGCAGTGTGTTTGGTTTTGGTTTGGTATCTTTAGTCAAACTCTTTTGAGATATACAAGAGATTAAACAAGCAAGCAGAGATGGGGAAAGGGAGATGCCAAGCCACCTGAAGATCATCCAGGAGCAGAAGCTCAAAGAGACAAGGACCTTCCTCCAGAGCCGACAGAGAGTAAAAACTTTCCCCTAGAGCCAGCACCTTGGATTCAGACTTCCAGCCTCCTAAACTGTGAGAAAATAAATTTCTGTTTGTTAAAGCCACCCATTACTGGTATTTCTGCTGCAGCAGCACTGGGTAGCTAAGACACCAAGATATTGCCCCTACCCTTAAGATGAGATGGGACCCTCATTTCAGGAGAACAATGCTGTAACCCTGAAGGTGCTCCCCTGTGGTAAGGTTCTAAATACAGGACCAGGACTACCCCAGCACCCCTTTCACCTCATGCTCCCTCATGTGGAGGCAGCCAGACACACCACTGTGCCCTCCACTGTGTGATCCTTCCTGAAATGCCAGTATTTTGTGGCTTCTGAGAGGTTATTCATTGATTTTCTTCTTGGTTTGCTTTGCTCTCTTCCCAGAAGAGTTACCAATAAATAAATAAATAAAGGTAAGGAAATACCCCAGAATACATTAAAAATACATTAAGGACCTGAGGTAATTGCGTAATCTCAGGACACTTTAAATTAATATCTGTGCTGCATCCTTGCCTGACCTCAAGGAGTTAAGGACCACAAACAGGATTAGAGTAGAGACAAGCAGGGAGAGATTAGACTTGCTCTGGGACAAGAATAAGCAACAGAAGCAGGGCTATGCTTTCAGATGGATTAATTTAATTTTCTGGGAGGCAGGAAAGGATTGTTTTGGGGCTTAAATCCCTGGGGGTTTCTCAGATACAGATGAACTTAGACTATTTATGGATTTTTTTTTTTGAAAGAATATATAGAGACGGGCAGGAAAATGACCCATCACCTCCTCTGAGAAGGAAGGACTATGGGGATCTATTTTAATTATCAAAATTCTGTCTCATTTCAGTTAAAATCCACCCAGGGGCTCTGGGGGAGAAAGACATGGTCATCCGCTCCCATAAAGATCACAGCCTAGAAAACCTTATAGGGCAGTTCTATTCTTCAAACGAGGTGGCTGTGAGTTGAAAACGACTCAAGGGCTCCTAATAACAACACTCCATAAAATACTCTACACAGACATTACCTTTTTAACTCACTGTTGGAAAAAAAGGGTGCTATTCCACATGATTCCTGTTCAAGATCACAATAATTGCTCAGAGATAAGGGAATGTTTACCCAGATTTTTTTTCTACTCAGAGCATCACTAATGAAAAATGTTCTAATAAGCCCAATTTTATAATTTACACATGGAACGAGAGAATTTCAATAGGAGGAAATATTGAAACATTGAAATGAGGCTTTGTTCATAAATAAAGCATCCTCCAGTACCGGTGAGGGGCTGGGGAAAAGGAGGGAGTGAAGGGAAAAGGAGGGAGTGAAGGGGCTTCGTCCTCCCAGGCACCTAACATAGTCCGAATAGGAAAGCTCCCTCCGTGGGAAGTATGGGTTACTCTGGTGGAGCTGTGGAGTGGTAAAAGCACTGAGCAGGGATCAAGCAGCCTTAAGCCCTCTCCTGGCTTTTGCTCCATCACTGACCAGCCTGTAACCTTCTTCACAGGAAACTTCCCCCTCCATTTCCTGAGGTGCAGGGGGAGTAGGAAATGAGTGTGAGAAGCACGTGAAAGATCAGTGGCGTTACCACGAACAACTTTCAAGAAGGTTCTCTGTGAGGGAAGCTAGCATCTTAAAACCGTCCTAAACACACATAAAGGGTGTTTAGGAAACTCTCTGCTCTCTTCAAGCCTAATTTCATAGGAAACGTTTAGAATGTTTATTAAACAACTCGGAAAAATAATACCAAGAAAGGGAAATGAATGACAAATCACTTACTACTTTAGTTGTAGGGACTGTATCTAATACCCTAATTTACATGACTACATACATTATGTGTATATTTTCCCACAACAAATTCAGTCTGAATCATCTACTGGACACTTAATTCACAACACTTCCATGGAGATATGAAGGACAGTTTGGTACACCTTGCTTCTCTGAGATACTTAACATTTGAGCATTTCACAACACTGTGGCTTTGTGGGTAACACAGGAGAGGAGGCAGCTCAAACCGTGGGGTCTTAAGTAAGTCACTTCACCTCTTGGCCCTCTAGCTTCATCTGCCCCAAGGAAATTCTGTTCTCAGGGGTGATCTTATGAATAGATGGAACAGTCACATGTCTGTTCTGCTTCAAGGAGTGCAGAACTGGTTCTTCACTTTAACAAGTTTTGTTTATTTTTAGTAGTTTTACCAACATACAATAAACAGCACACATTTAAAGTGTACACTTAAGTTTTTATAAGTTTTGACTCATGAAACCATCATCACAGTCAAGATACTGAATATATCAGTTGCCTCCAAAAGTCTCTTTGTGCCCCTTCATAATCTCTCCTTCCTCCCCCGCCAGCCTTTTCCTCTTCTCCAAGCAACCATAGATCTGGTTTCTATTACTGTAAATTAATTTGCATTTTCTAAAGTTTCTTTAAGTTGTATCATATAGTATGTGCTTTATTTGGGGGGTGGGGCTGACTCCTTTCATTCAACGTATTTGGAAATCCATCTATGTTGCTATTTTCATCAATAGTTCATTCCCTTTCTATAACTCCAGTTTTCCCATCCAACCTCCTAAAACATTTAATCCCACCAAGAGTCAGCCTTTTGTGTCAAGAAAAGTTTTTGATACTTAACTCACCAGCTTAAAACTGCAAATCCCTCTAGAACCACCCTCCCCACCCTCTCACCTGAGTCAGTGAAGACCTTTGTTAGGATGTAAGGTGGTAGCTAGCTGTGAATCAAATGTAAATATACAAGAAAAGAACATAAACATTGATTAGAGAAACAGTAGGCCCAAAGATAAATTTTGAATTTTTGTTCCTTTAGAGATGACCACACTCACCCTATCTCATATGGATATTCTAATTAAGTTGCCTGTTTCTAAAACAGCCACTACCTGTCTGTCAGTTTGTCATACTGTGGTGGCTTGTGTGTTGCTTTGATGCTGGAGGCTATGCCACCAGTATTTCAAATACTAGCAGGATTACCCACGGTAAACAAGTTTTAAAGGACCTTCCAGACTAAGACTAAGAAAAAGGTCTCATGGTCTACTTCTGAATCAAAACTCTGTGAGTTACAGAATATTATCTGAGACTTCAGTTCACATACTTTGAATCCATGATCAGGAGGGATTGATTGCTAGAGAAGGACATCATATATGATGAAGTGGAGGGCCACTGAAGGTAAGGGAAATCCTCAGAGAGATAGATTGACAATGGCCACAACTCAAACATACCAGTGATCATGAAGACGGCATAGCACTGGGCAACGTTTCATTCTGTTATACATAAGGCCGCCAGGAGTCAAAGCCAACTCAACAGCAACTAATTATAACAGCAATAAATTTCTAAAAGCTGAATAATAACTTTTTTTTCTTTGTAGATTTCACCGCTCTTCAGTCCCATCCAAGCTCAGGATTGGAACTCTCTCTTTCACATTCCCACCTCCTTTTGAGAATCAAGTATGACCACCTTCTGTTGCGGGGGCTTAAATGTGTCCTGGATTGCTGAGAAGATATGTGTGGGGCATCCACAGGTTTCACTGGGGCAGTTTAACTGGGGTCAGCAAAGTCTCCTGTTGGTGGAAGGCTCTACAGTGAAGAGCTGTTGGTTCCTTTCTCCAGGCAACATGCTGTGCTTCTTAGAAGGGTTTGCCAGCCTTGCTCAGTCCCTGTGTTCCTCAGCGGTCTCCCCCACGGCATACAGCTCCTGGAGAGGGGTCCCACCAAGTCCCATTCTCTCATTGCCCATCCCTCCAATCTCCTCTAAGAGAAGCTCCTAACTCCTGCACCCCCTGCCTATCTCCTACTTCTTAGGTACACAGCTTCTGATCTAAAGGGGTGGGAGGTTAATGCGTGTAGAGCAATCTGGTTCTTCTATTTCTTCCCAAATCTATTGTTAATTTGTAGCATCTTGGCTTGTTTATCTCAGATCTTCCTACTGATTATCAAGAGAGAGCCTGACTTGGAAAACATTAAAAAAAAAAAAAAAAGGATGGACAAACTATTTCTTGATCTTTGGTCCCAGTATAACAATCTTACTTCTTCAGTTAATGTGGAAGAAAGGTCATGTATAATAAGTGGGGAAAAACTAACACACAAACATTAATATTTCAAAGTATTATCTTACCACATGTATTTAAATTATTTATATGTATTTTCAGTCCTCTAATATTAATGGATTCAGAGCCATAAAAATGGAATTTAGTAAAATAGTTCCAAGTCCTAGGAATACATACAATATAAGAAACAATAAGATTTACCTATCAGGGCATGACTTTTTGACCCCAGGAAGCCTACTTAGCTGTGGTTAAACTAAAAGATTACTTCACTGCACTTTAGGGGGGAAAAAAAATGAATTTTTTAATCGATGTTATCATCATCATCCAAAATGATTTACCAAATAAATGTGGTTCTGTGCAAGTCTGAGCCAGGGCAGCCCTGAGGCCCAAAGGGCCACTTTAATACCATTACTTTCCATTGATGGGATGTTTTCAGTCCCTCAACAAAGCAGAGACTTTGTCAGAGAAGAGAAAAGAGCCATTCTGTGTGAAGAAAGAGCCTGCTGCTAAAGAAAAACTGTGACTCTTTTAATCACACTTGTTTCAAGGTTTTCTGAACAAGTGTAGCATCCCATGTGCCCCTGACCAGTAAAAGGCCCCTTTTAATTTCTGGAGATCCTGACTGTCACTGAGACCAAACTATTAAAGGACTGCACATCCTGGAAACCCATACCAGAGGATTCAATCCAAGGGTTCTGTGGAGTGACCAATTTCACCAACAAATGTAACCCTGAACACACTCAGAGCCCATTCATTCATCAAGTGCCATCTTTACAATCAGCTCAAAGGGAAGTCAACAGGAAATTGATGTTGCTGTTCACAGGTTCACTGGATAACTGTCCCTTCTTGTTTCAGAGGTAGCTTCAGCTTGGTATCACACTCCTACCCAAACCCACTGCCTTTAAGTGGATTCGAATCATAGTAACCCCACTGGACAAAGTAGAACTGCCCCAAGGAATTTCCAAGGCTGTAATCTTTACAGAAGCAGACTGCCAAATCTTTCTCCGTCAGAGCCACTGGTAGGCTTGAACCACCAACCTTTCAGTTAGCAGCCCAGTGCTTAACCACTACACCACCAGGGTTCCTTGGTACCACACTACAGACAAATATTTCTTTATTTTCTTTCAATGTCCTTGAGCATGCTTGATCTTTCAGGGGCAAGGAGGAGATTCATAATCTAGGAATCGTAATTAATACTCCTCTCATATTTATTTTTTCATGAAATGATTAAATGCCAGCATAAGTCTACTACACTTGGCAGCCATGACATCTTCAATCTATTCTTTCCTTTTTTAAAAAAAGAATGTCCTTGAGATTTTGAAGATACTGGCAAAAAAATGTATAGTATGTGTAACAAACAAAAAACAGATCATTGTTAACCACGGGTTAAGGGTGGAAGGAAGGTTGACTATAAACCGGCAGCACACACACAGGGTAATTTAGAAAAGTGGTCATATATCTTGACTTATCTTGAAGTATCTGTATCTTGATTACAGTGATGGTCACTTAGAAAATTAAAAAAACAAACAAATAAACAAAAAGAATGAACTTACTATTTCTTAATCTTTTGTTTCCTGTATAAAAATCACAATTCTTGAGTTAATGTGGAAGAAAGGTTATGTATAATAATTGGGGGAAGATAAAACATAAACATTAATATTTCATAGGACTCTGCATTTGTCAAAACTCATACAACTGTACACCCCAAAGACTGAATTTTACTGTATGTAAATTAAAACATAAAGCAAGTTACTGAGCCCTATTAAACTGGTATATATAAGAGATAAAGCTTGGAGACAATAGTTGAAATGACAGGGACTCAGTTCCTGTTTTCCTTTATGATGTCTGGGAAAATCATTTGCCTTATATATTATTATTAAAATAATTCTTGATTACCTTCTTAAAAATGAAAATTATTGTACAGTAAGAATAGCAAAATAAATACTACTGCCAAGTCCAGTGTTTACAGAACAATCTTAAGCATTATTCCTAACCCCCACCAAACCCTTCTTTACCCTTCTCTTGCTAGACCTTTCTCAGACAAAAAAGTTTAGGTAAAAGGATTTTTTTTCCGATCATGAAACACTTGATGTTTACCAAAAAGTCATACTGGAGAGCAGTTAATCATGTTCGCATATCAAGTCATTTACTGATAAAACTTGACCATTTTTTGCATTCTTACTCTCATGTGTATCTCCAAAAGCTCTTCAACTTGCTCATCTGTTAGAAGCCAAAGACCTTTTCCCTTGGATAGAAACTGCGAATTTGTTAGTTAATTAGCTAATTTGTTTCCACGCTTTGTAAACAGTGCTCATTTTTCCTTCCTTGGGTTCATGCTGCCTTACTCTCCTTGGGTTCATGCTGCCTTATTCTCACCCATTTGTGAGTCTGCCCCCTACCCAACCCCCACATAAAGCAACTATGGTCAATTCATTTCCTATAGATTTCTTTTCTTTGCATTTTATTTATATATACATGTACATTATTTTTAATAAAAAAAAGATGAAGAATGAAGTAGGCTGGAATACTTTTGTAAAGGTCTCTGACAGAAGTTAACAGTATTTTTTTATTTTAAAGAAATTTCCATTTGGTACTTGGAGAGAAGCAACGTCAACTGAGATCGGTTTAGGGTGGTATTTCTCAACCAATTAAAAAAAATGTTTGCCAGTTCTAAACCAGACATTCCTGTAGAAATATTCCTTGTACTTCTTCTGCTTAGTAGATAGAAACCAAATACATAAAGGTCCCCCAGCTATTACTTCTCCTAGTTTTGTCTCAAATTATTTGGCAGCCATTTCCCTTTTGGTAGCTCATTAAAGAAATAATTTCACAGAGAGATTTATTATGGTAGCAAGATATCAGTAGCTTTTTAGATTTTTTAAACCATGATTTACCTCTACAATCTTCCCCTGAAAACTATTTAAACTCTATGTGAATATTTAGAAAACCTGATCTTATACAAGTAACTGACTTGTTGGGAGAGAAAAGTTTGACTGAAAACAGTGGGATACTTTCGGTTTTAGTTAATAATTACACCAACTTAACAGCTATCTGTGAAAACAAATGACCAAAATCGTCACTGAAACATCCCAGAGACTAATTTGTGTTCTACAAATCTGTATTCTTTCCACCACCTTCAGGGCTGGGATTGTATTTCTCCCTGACCTCAGAAAGTGTCCTTGTAGCCTTGACTACAATGGAGCTGTTGATTCAAAATACAAAGAGGGAGGCGAGAGTGTCCCTGCACAACAGACTCCTGTGCCTGCTCTCACTCTTTCCTGTACCTGAGCAAATCAGAACTTTACCAGCTATTTTATGCTCTTCTAAACTTAACCTGACAAAGAATTCCTCACAGTGACTAATTCCAGAATTGTCATCTTTAGGGTACAGGTCGTTTTCTAAAAGTATCTACTTATAAATCTCCTACAATGAGTTCAGCACATACTCCTTTTATGTTGCATGATTGGTATGGAGGCAGATGAGAGGATATTTAACCAAGCTTCAAGGTTCCTTGACGTCTCAGTAAATTTTTCGGATTAGGATCATATTCTGTGGCTGGGAAATAATATAGTCCTAATTTATTTCCTATAGGAGATAATAAAGAAATGAGTATGTTCTTAGATACATAACGATAAAATTATAATATGGAAAAAACGAGATTGGAAAATGGGTGTGATTTCCCACCATGTTTCTGAGTTTATTACTTTTGTAATTGATTCTTTCTTAATTATGGATTTTTAGGATCTGAAATTGAAACCATTAAGACCAAACAATCTGGCTACATGATAGTGTACACCCCACATTTTCTAGAAAGAGGGGGATGGGAGTGGGAGAGGTAAGAATAACTTTCTCTGTATCTCCCTAAAAGAGGAAGATGGCAGTGGGAGAGGTAACTTAAGAATAACTTTCCCTGTATGTCCCTAAAGATTCATACAGAGCAGACTCTAATTAGACTGCATTCACTATCTCTTCCTTCTTGGAATTCATGTCAAGTATTTTGTATGTAACCAGAAGTTTTTAAAAAGGCACAGGCATCTTTAATTCAAACTCCCTATAATTCATACATTTGCCCAAACTAGTAAATTTCTAAGAGTTCATATCATGCCAGGCATCAACCTATTGTCAAAAATAAATCAATTGATTCTAATGGAAAAGCAGTAATTCATTTACAGTGTAGCTATGTGCTAGACCAGAGCTCATATAAGGTCAGTCAAGCCTACTAAAAGTAACCACAATATCTTTCTGTCTCAGTACACTGTGGATCTGTGGATAACAAAGCTATTGTAAGAGTTTTAATATCAATATCTTGTCTGTCCATCACCTTTGTGACTATAAACTCCTTCAGCTTCTCTCAAAATCTGGGGTTTCTGGGAACTGTTAAGATGTATCTCACATGAACCTTCAAATCATTCTGGACCAGGGCTCACCTTTCATTATTACTGACCAAAGCTTTGTTCTGTTAGGCTACCACGGGTGCTGACAACCCTCCATTTTAGGCTGCTGATTTTCTATGCTGCCATCTCTTATGTTCAGTTCCAGAACAATTTTCACCTGCTGCAATGTGTCTGCTTAAACTGTCACTATGTATGGATCCATTCAAGTTGGTGGCTCTGCGACTACTCGGAAGTTGATTGCAAATGAAAAGTTGAAGACTTTCCTCTCCTCCATTACATCTGTAGAAGGAGTCCCTCAACAGGGCTCTGAGGAGCAGCAGAATTACACTCAGATCTCTCATTTTAGTTGACATTTCTCTACCAAGATTGTTCAGTTACCAAAGACGCCCACCAATTCTCAGGTCTTATTTATGCCAGGGCTGAGACTGTATTTCCTTAGGATGTTTTCTCTCTTAGAACACCCCTTGGAATTTAAATTCTGTCACCCCATCCCAACACTGTCAATTCTGCAGATAAAGCTATATGTGCCTGAAACTCATTTGTGTACGCAGTTCAAACTCTTTTCCCAGGAAACTCTTTAGATCTTGTGTACAATGATGAATGCACATGGATACCTGGGCAACAGGAGTCTTGCCTGATTCTATCAACAGATATTCCCAAAGTTTAGTCCGTTCCCAGCTGGGACCACCACACCCCACTTGCAACCTCCTCATGAGGAGAACTCCAATGGGGCAGTTCTACTCTGTCATATATGTTGCTATGAGTTGGAATCCACTTGACGGCAGTGGGTTTGGTTTTGGTTTTTCCTCATGAGGCCCTGAAGGTCCCTGGGTGGTGCAAATGGTTTTTGTTCAACCAAAATGTTGGTGGTTCGAACCCACCCAGAAGAAAGGCTTGGTAATCTGCTTCCATAAAGATTACAGCTAAAACCAACCTTATGTAGCAGTTCTATTGTGTAACACCTGGGTTGCCATGAATCAGAATCAACTCAATGACAACAGGCAGCTATGAGTTTGGTTTTTTTGTTTGTTTTTAACCTTCTCCTGTGGAGCCACTTGTGGGTTAGAACCACAGACTTTTCAGTTAGCAGCCAAGCGCTTAACCATTGCACCACGAGGGCTTCTTAGAAAACAGAATACTAAAACACAAGTCTTCTGGTTTCTGGTTTCCTCCATATAGCCACAACGAAATATATAATTTCACATTATGTGAGTATATTACTATGCTTATTTTTTCAGCTCAGTGACCATACTTATCTTCCCCTGACTTTTAGATCAAATACAGTGAAACCTTGAGAGCCAGAACTCAATGAGACTGCCTTGTTTTTCAGGGTCTCTCAAGTCTTCTGCCTTTGACAGGGTGCAGTCTTACCATTTTTCTGTCACTCTCTATTAGTTCAAAATATTTGAATTTTCCTTCTCTGACAGGTTTCCATCTTACACTGGTTGTTGCAGGTTTTTACTCTATATACTGCCGTTCTGCTTTCAAGACCATTCACACTTCTTCCCTGCCCCACGGTTTTGTTTGTTTGTTTATTTGTTTGTTTGTTTTCACTGCATATTCATTCTTCAATCTAGATAAATGCAATCCTTACTAGGTCACTTATTTTTTCTCATAATCTTACTTTCCTTTGTTCCTTTATTCAGCTGTATATGAATGAAATACAAATCCCTTTTCAAATCTCACCCTTCTTTGGAGCCAGCTTCTTGCAACTTATGATTTCCAGAGTCAACTGAATAATACTGAGTATCCCTGCACTCTTGTCTATCAAGAGCCCTTTTTCCTTGAGTGACTTCAGTCCTTTCTCTGTGTCTTGCTTGTGCCTGATTCAGGTTATAAACCCAATGGACAAAGAATGTGTCTAATGCTATGCTCACTACAGCATCCAGCACACAGACTGAGGAACACTGTCAGTAACAGCTATGACAATAATAGCATTCAGAATTTTAATTAACTTGCAGATAATTGCATTAATGCAGTTATATTAAAATTCTCTTGAAACATATTTAACTCATTTTAATCATCGCTAAAGTAATGAGCACCAATAGAAAGCTGATACAATGTTGTAGCCTCAGGAAAATTTCTCTGGAACAGTCTTCAATGTACTTTTTATGTTTCAGAACACATAATCGGTATTACTGCAAAATCCTTTCTATTCTGGAAATGACTGCCCTTGAGCAGCTGAAGCAATGTTATAGATTTATTTCCATGACTTAGAGATTATGCATTTATGGATAAATATGTGGGTTGATGTGTAGGAAAGTCGACACAGAAATTATATTACTATTAATGAGAATTATGTACTTCCCTCTGTGTGACACTGAAAATTTACATCTAACAACATAATTATGACTTACTGCCTTCTCTTTAGATGAAATCATAAGACAATTATTAAAAACTCATAAACCTTTGATTTTCTACCTTGTAGGGCAGGTGCAACATCACAAATGTCATTAGACAGATAGTGTTCTGTAGCTACTGACAGTAGAAAACAGGAGGCTATGGACAAACATATCCTTGATTTATTCTGAAAATGAAACTGCTCTGTGTCTTGTAGAAGAATAAACCCTTATTTGAAAAGGAGTTTGCCTTGTGTAACAAGAATCTACATAAAATGATACTCCATGGTCAAAACTTTTTTTAATTTCCTGTATAGTAGTTAAAGTCCCAGTGAATGAACCCAATTGTTATGAATTTATAATAGCAGAATAAAATCAGGGCATTTAGATTATTCTTATTAGATCATATTCAGTGGTCCATTTCTATAAAGAAAACAAATTTTTTTTTATTTGAACTGAATTTTATATAACTTTATTGAGTGCTTGTGCTAGATGCTGGGATTATCACTCTGGGGAAGCCACTGTGGTGGTCTTTGGCTTCATGGAGTTCACAGTTGATCAAAGAAAACACATTAAATAAGAAATCACAAGAATGATGAATATGTGAAGAAGGACAGGCACCTATAGGAGCATACAGAAATATAATTTAACTTAAACAAGAGGGCCATCACCTCATGACCTAGAACATAGTTTATTTATACCCTCCTCTGTGGCTAATAAACCTCTCCATTAAACAATGCCAGAACTAGCTCTTCCTACACAAGCCAGTGAGTCAGCCCAAGAACTAGTTAGCTCTATCGGTTAGAAGCTGGAGCTACTGAAGTCAAAAGTTTAACTCCATTTTGGGTTATTTGGCTTCCTTCAACAAGGAGAAATCTCTCTCCTCTCATCCTGCTATCCTGACCAGGTACCTAGGTCTCTAGCAAAACATGTGAGGTAGAAACTAGGTTGAGAAAATATGAATGATGTGGCATAAATGCCTCCTCTACTAGTAAAACTGTCTAAGAACGTATCTGCTTATGTGGTCAGTAGCTCCATTTGCATGTGATTATTCAGAAATAGCTTGAGAATATCATTGAATATAAATGAGAAGTTGAGATTTTTCCAACTTGTTTATTAAAATGCTCTTAAAATAACTGAAGTAAGGAAGTAGTGATGTATCACAGAGTCTAGAACCAGAATTTTTCAAAACCATCCTGCCTTCTAAGGAGGAAAATAAACTTAGACAAGTTTTAATCAAAGCTTTTAAGGTGGGCACACATAGTATTTCCTTACAGCAGACAAACAAAAATATTTGTTGATTGAATGAATAAATTACTGTAGCACTAAGTCACTACACTCAGGTTCTTGCCATGCCAAATGCCTTTTTATGAAAAACAACATTTGCCTTCTACTTGCTACGCAGATCTAGCTGTATGGGCAAGATGCAAAGGCATACCACATTATTTTTCTCTTTATTTATTTTTTAATTTTCATTCCACTGGGATGATTTGGGCTATGTGAATGTGTGTTTCTTTCTGTTAAGAAAGAGTGATGTGTTTCTACATCAGTATTAAAAAAAAAAAAAAAAAACACCATTGCCATCAAGTCGATTCTGACTGATGGTGACCCTATAGGACAGAGTAGAACTGCCCCATGGCATTTCCAAGGCTTTAATCTTTATGGAAGCAAACTGCCACATCTTTCTCCCGAAGAGCAACTGACTTTTCAGTTAGCAGCTAGAGTTTTAACCACCTTGCCACCAGGGCTCCCACATCATTTTTCTCTTGACAACCCCTCTTCAGTGGACATTTCAGCTTCAATTTCCTCCCAAGGAGAAGTGATAACATACCAGGATGCTTTCCAGACACCTTCCCCCTAACTTTAGTGAGACTCCAATAAACCAGTTGCCATTAAGTCAACTCTGACACCTGCCAACCCCATATGTGTCAGTGTAGAACTGTGCTCTGCAGCATTTCCAATGGCTAATTTTTCATAAGCAGATAACCAAAACTTTTTCTGAGGCACCTCTGGGTGGACTCAAACTTCCAACCTTCTGATTAGCAGCTGAGCATGTTAGCCATTTGCACCACCCAGAGACTCCTTTGGTGAGACTGTTGCTGCTGTTAGTTGCCATGGAGTTGATTCTTACTCATGAAGACCCCATGTGTGCAGAGTAGAACTGCTCCATAGGGTTTTCAAGGCTGTGACCTTTCGGAAGCAGGTTGCCAGGCCTAACTTCTGAGGCACCTCTGGGTGGACTTGAACTTCCATCTATTTGATTAGCAGCCAAGTGCTGACCATTTGCACCACCCAGGGACTCCTTTGGTGAGATTATGACCTTGCAATAGAGCAACTGCTTTGCTATAGAACACACAGTAACCATGATTGTGGATCCCTGGGCATGAAGCTGCAGCACTCCAGGCATGATGTACTGCTCCCAGCTCTGTCTCAACTGACAGGATACACAAAGAGAGTAAGCAGAAGAAGAAAATAAAGGAGGAAAGTGTTGCTTATTCTCACAATGACACTTTCATTCTCATCTTGGATTTAGCTGAGGTTTCGTGTTCTGTTCAGAGAACCAGACAGCACCATTGACCCAAGATTTGACTCTTATTCCCAACAAATAATAAAGTGTCCTGACAAGGAAGTACAAAGCCCAATGTCATTCAATCTAGACAGATGCCCACAAAAAAGGGTTAGTGTGTAATTTTACCCAGAAACAAAGAGTTTATCACATATTACTAGAGATTGTACAAATCATTCCAGAGAAGGAACTGCTGCAGGATTGAGGAAAGGAAAATGCTACAAAGAAAGTGCATATTGACCATATGATACTATTTTAATAATGCTTGGATTAGGGTCCACAACCTCTTAGCGTTGTATTACTCTTCCTAAAGAGACTTTTTTTTTTTTTTAATGGCTGACTGATACCCTCTTCAGAATTCTCAGTGAAGAGAAAGAATCAAGCATGAAACGCCCATGCTTTACTTATCTCCTACAGGCTTCAACAGGAGACTTTTGTTGCTATGTGACCATTAGTGTGCGTGCTTTGTAATGGAAACTGCACCTGCTAATGCCTGCAAAATAACAGATATCTTGGTGTTATTAAATGCCAAAGAAATTGACCTTGAGTCCTTCGGTAGCACAAATGATTAAGCACTGGGCTACTAACCAAAAGGTTTGCAGTTTGAACCCACCCAGAGGTGCCTTGGAAGACAGGCCTAGCAACCTGCTTCTGAAAAGTCGTAGCCTTGAAAACCCTGTGGAGCAGTACTGTTTTGCACACACGAGGTCACTGTAAGTCAGAATTGGCTTGACAGCAACTAACAACAGCACAGTATAACTATAGCAGGTACAACCTCAAGAATGCAAAAAAAATTGACCTTCATGAATCACACAATTTTGATAATATGCCAGCACATTTACAGTAGGTATAAATGATACCAATATTTTCTTTGATAAAAAGTTCATAGGAAATCAGAATTGTGAGGTACAAATAAATGGGGTAACTATTGAGGATGAGAAACCATTTTAATTCTCCCGGAATTCAGATTTCTGGGTCCATGGAGTTGGCCATTTGCCCTTAGGTGGCCTTTTGAACCTTGAGCCTTGAAGAAACTGGTTTCTAAAAAAAAAAGTCACCTTTGAGTCAAACAGTGGTCTAAATAAACTAGTAAGACCATTTTGCCTTGGGCATTGGGCTCTT
The DNA here is from genome assembly GCA_030035585.1 of Dugong dugon. Classification (NCBI taxonomy): domain Eukaryota; kingdom Metazoa; phylum Chordata; class Mammalia; order Sirenia; family Dugongidae; genus Dugong; species Dugong dugon. Next base: position 46,221,353 of record CM057474.1, read on the forward strand.
CTGAAGAAGTCAGTTCTTTTTGGGAAACAGAGACTCCAAAGTTCAGACTGGGATCTAGGTTTAGGGTAAATAAGAAATTATTTAATTGTTATTCAAGACAATGCTGTATGAAATCTTTTCTGACCACAACTTGTTTATCAGTTCTGTTGCCCTTTTTCCATGGCAATGCTGATAAGATTTGGTATAAGTCTGTTTCAAGGTTCTCTCATCTTCAGAACATTTTTGACTCTCTAGTTGAAATGTTACCCCTATTTGCAAATCATATATTAAATAAACTTCAATCAATTTCTATTATTGGCTTAATATGATTTTTGTTTTAACAAGGATATCTCTAGGTCTGAGAATAGAAATAAGTAACATATGTCTTTGAGTAGGACTTTTCTGGATAAAAAGTAAAATACCGGAGATGATTTCTAACATGTTAACACATTTTTAAATGTCTCACTCACTTTCATTCTCTTAGCACCCTCATCCCTACATCCTCACCTTAATACCATTTAACCTCTTGAAATTACTCATTGCATGGAATTCTAGGTATGATTTATCAGAAGAAACCATGGAGAAAAGAGAAAGAGAAAAGTCCTCCACTTTTCTACACAATTCCATGATCTCTGTAATGTTATAATGATGAGTTTTACATCACTGTGTATGTTGGTGGTGGAGGGGACCTGTTGTTCAGTCAGTTATTTGACATTTGTAATTTTCATTCCCACTTAATAAACTTGATCTATTGCAACAAACGTACTAAATGTAATCATTATTTTAAAAAATATTTTAATTCTTTACCATGTTTCTAGAACATTTGTGAATTTACATATTTTCCTTGTTGATATGTAACGTATACCATCTACAAAATAAGATAAATTTTTCTTTGTTATTCAAATTAAAATTGGCTCAAACTGCTGTATCACTTGTCTCTGGAATATTCTCCTCTTCTTCTCAGGTTCTCTGCCCTGATGATTCCAAGCTATCTTTTTGGTCAGTTCTGGTGGCTTTCACCTGTTGTTTGGCCAGGTCTAGTGTGATCCATTATGGTCAAGAATCTTCAAGAGCTGAAGACCACTGTTACTTTTAGTGCCACATATGTCTTTGGAGTCTGTCCAAAGTGCTACAGATCAGGACAGCTAGAGCACCTGTTGACCCTACTATGACATCATAGAGAATGATTTGGTCACTGCCATGAAGATGAAGGCTGTTGCCCCTGCAAATTTAGCCATAATCTCTCAGATTACATATGTCAAGGATAAAGAAGTCTTTCTTCTGAAGGTTACACCCAGCTGCAGTCATTTCATGCCACTCCCACTGTGGAAATATAGCCTTACTGCTCCTTGTTTAACCTTCACAGGCCCATTCTCAAAGCAGGCTCATGGAGTAAGACTGGCTGGGTCAGGAGAAGTTTGCAGCCTCCACCACAGGCTGTGCATGGAACTCACCTCCTTCAGGGCCTTCTGACCCAGACGTTGAGCTTATGTCACAGGCTTTTCTCTCCTTTGTGACCAATACCCCTTGGGAAGATGTAGTATTTTCTTAGCCAGGTGATTTCATCCAGGGCCTCCTTAAGTCATCAGAGAGCATCAATGATACTGATTCTCAAAGGAGGAGGAATTATTTTCTCAGTATTTTTCCTCCTGGGAGACTAAACAGCCCCTTATTCAAATCTCCTACTCTTCCTGGACAACATTCCTCTTTCACAAACCAAGGAATGGCTAGGGATTACGTGATGAACCAAAAAAACTGCCCTCTTACACACCTCGCAAGGATATTGAATATCTCTTTCTAAAATAAAACCTTAACTAAAAGCATTTCAAGCAAATCTTCCCAGAATAAAACCATTCTATCCCGAAATGACTTGCTGTTCCTTCCTCTGGGCCAACCAATCATTGGAAACTGTCTTAGTCATCTAGTGCTGCTATAATAGAAATACCACAAGTGGATAGCTTCAACAAAGAGAAGGTTATTCTCTCATAGTCCAATAGGCTACAAGTCCAAATTCAGGGCGTCAACTCCAGGGGAATGCTTTCTCTGTCAGCTATGGAGGAAGGTCCATGTCACCAGTCTCCCCTTGGTCTGAGAGCATCTCAGCACAGGAACCTCAGGTCCAAAGGACGCACTCTGCTCCAGGCACTTCTTTCTTGGTGGTGTGAGGTTCCCCCGTGTCTCTGCTCACTTCTCTCTTTTACATCTCAAAAGAGATTGGCTTAAGACACTGTCTAATCTTGTAGACCTCATCACATATAACCTCATCATAGTGATAGAGTTTACAACACATAAGGAAACCACATCAGATTTACAAAATGGTGCACAATCATACAATACTGGGAATCATAACCCAGACAAGTTGACAGATATTTTTAGGGGACACAAGTCAATCCATGACAGTAACTTTTATATGGCCACATCTTAAATAACAACATGAAACAAGACAAAAAGAAAAACATTTTTGTTCTGCCTACTGGGCATTCCAATGTAGAGAGTGACTTTTCAAAAACCTTCTGATTGGTTGCACATGTGAATCTGAGTCCACTAATTTCCTGTCTTACCTTTATCTGGAATGTGAATCTACATGACCTACATGGGACTTTGTCCTTTCCTTCCCTCATCTCCCTTTTCTTCTTTCTCTCTTCTCTGCCCCTAAAACCCAGTGTCCCATTCTTGTTAATCTTGCCAAGTTTTTCACTGGTAATGCACTTATTGGACATCTAAATAAGAGGTGGAGATGACAAACTAGGATGTGATATTATTTTTGGTAGCAAATAGCAATAATCTCAAGAGTATTAATATTTTTTAACATACAGAGTCAATTAAACTAATACCAAAGAACATTCTCTCCCGCATTTATTCCTATTAAATCAGAGACATTAAAGTCAGAGGAAAATGATATATGATAAATAAGTGTGGATACATAGTTGGTACCTGATGGAACTTCCAGTAGATGAGTGAACCCACAACAGAACATAACAAATCCTGTCTGTAACCTCAAGACCTCTCTGGTTCGGAGTATCATTGGTCAAAAAATAAATACATTTTTCTGTTTTCAAGTCATGATATTATTTTCTAGAGTCATCATAAATTTAATTTTAAGTATTCAATGTAATAGTAGATTGCTATAAACAAATACATCCTCATCAATGAATACAATTATGCTTCAATTAATTTAAAATCTTAGAAAAATGGTTATTACCAAACAAACTTTACAAAAAGAAAAGCACAACATTATCTTTGGGAAAATTAATGAGAGCCAAATTGCTGAGTTTTTACTTCCTGAGATTGATCCTGACAATGAATTCTAGTTAGCAGCAAACTTCTTGCTAAACAATATAATTTAATGAGGCTCATAGAACAGAAAATTAAATTATTTATACCAAATAGGTCTTTTAATAAGACGACAAAGCTTATTTTATAAGCTCTTCTTCTAAAAATGTATCTATAATTGGCATGAACTTTTGGTTATATTGCCAACTTGGCACTTTAAACAGGAGTACCTGCTTCTTCAACACTCTGGTTCAATCTTTTCTACAATTAAAAGTGTTTATCGGAGGTCTCCAGCAGAACAAAAATAACATCTTATTCAGCTAAAAACTGCACTCAGAGAGCTAAAGGTATATCATTTTGTTCATATTAACGCTCTATTGATCTCAAGAGAGGTCAAGAGAAATAAGCGTTAACTTCACGGGATCCTAAGTAACTGTGATTTACTGAATGCTTACTATTCTTTAATATGTAGACATATATACATCCCTATACACATACACATACATACACATACCAATGTACACACATGCCCACATAATTTAATTCTCTCAACAATTATATTTTGTAGGTTACATTATTCTAATTATCAGATGGGAAAACAAATACCCAGTCAGTAAAGGGTGGATCTGATATCAAGCCCTGGTGAGGTTAACATCTAAATCCAGACTTCCCCTTTTCCCTTCAGTGCTTCTCATTCTGCTTGTTAAGGGCTCAACAGTGTTCTAGAGTCTGTGGCAGGTTTAAAACAGGCACAAAGAATTTTAAGTATCTTTAACAAATTTTAAATTTTGTTTGCTAGCAAAAGAAATGTAACAAAACTATTATAAAGAATTACTATAATAGCTAAAATTTTGGGGGCACACTCTTCTCAGTTCATTACATGTGATTGACTTATTTAATCCTTGCAACAAGCAGTTGGGTCAGTACTAATTATTCCCATTTTACAGATGAATATAAAACAGCAATTAAGTGGCCAGGCTGGGATTTGAACTCAAATAGTCTGACTCTAGAGCCCATGCTCTTATCTACTGTAGGCAGAAAGGCCTTTGGAGGACAAATTGGAGAAAAGAATATATAATAGGTCAGAAATGGATTCTCTGCACAGGACAAGAAAAGATGAATATGACAAGAATTAAATCTCCCACTCCCTCCCACTGCAATACTATGCATTAGAAAGACATGGGGACATAGGTACATCAGGAGGAGAGATGGCAAGGAAAATACTAGCATTTGTTCAGTTCTTACTACAAGTCAGATGTTGGCTCAGGAAACCAGCACCTGTGGAGAGCCATGAGGCCTTCCTGACTATCTCTGAGATTTGGTATATGCAGTGGGGTCTCAAGAAATTTAGGAGGTTCAAGATGGGAGCAAAATCACTCCAAAGTTCACATGCCAGCTGGGAAAAAGAGTAAAAAGCAGGTGGTTTCCATGAATGGGTTTGAGAGAGTACAGTGTCTGCCAGTATGTAAGAGTTATTATTTGGAAAGTGCTTAGAACAGGGCCTGGCACATGGTATGCTCTATACCAGTGCTTGTTAAAGAAAACAAGTAGATTTCTATACTCAGTGGGCAGGTTAATGTCTCCAATCCGTCATACTTTTCTCCTTCTGAATACTCACTGTCTCATTTAGCCTTCACAGTTTCCCACCTGCATCACTGAAACAACTTCAGTCTGGCTCCTGACTTCATGGAGAAGGTACCATAAATGAGAGAAAACTGGACATGCACTTCTAAAGCTAAATAACAATGCAGTGAAGCAAACCTAACCACCACGTGGGTGTCAAATACAGTAAATAAGAGTTCAGAGGATGTTGACATCTCTGTGGGATAAGTTGTGATGAATTTATGGAGTATGGAAGAAAGAATAGAATGAGACATGGAAAGGATATGAAGGGGGCGTTTCGGAAGATGGAAGCAATGGTAGAAAGATTCAGAGGCTGAAAGCATATAGTGAGTCCAAAAACCTTTCAATTCTCCAGGTTCCTACTACATACCAAACTGAAACCAAACCCACTGCAGTCGAATCAATTCTGACTCACAGTCAATTCTGAGTCATAGCAACCCTGTAGGACAGAGTAGATTTGTACTGCCAACCTTTTGGTTAGCAGCTGTAGCTCTTAACCACTACACCACCAGGGTTTACTGTTGAAATACCTCTTTTATTTTTAGTTGAGGTCAGAAAATATACACTAATGTATCAATGAAATGAGTGCATTTATTTCCTAAAAATTGTCATTTTCCATGCCCTTAAGCTCTCCAAACTCCTGTTAATTTTTTATATCAAAAACAAAATTTCAGTTCCTTGAACCACGATTTTGATTTTTTTTTATAAGTATGCTGTTTACTGATCAAATTTTTAGTGTCTTAGGATTTCTGTTTCATATCTATCAGTCATTTCTGGGATAATGAAATTATTTATAATTTAAAAGTATTTCTTTTGTTACGTAGTTTCTCTTTTAGGATAAATAAAAACTCTTATTTTTTTATTTTTATTCTGGAAATGTGGCTTTTTTCCAAATTTCATCCCTAGGCACCTGTTCTTCACTTGGTTTCCTGCAAACACAGTAATAGAAGTACTTTCAGTTCTCTGAGCTACCACAATTTAGGCAAGGAGCCCTGGTTGCGCAGTGGTTAAGAGCTCAGCTACTAACCAAAATGTCGGCAGTCTGAACCCACCAGCCACTTCTTGGAAACCCTATGGAGCAGTTCTACTCTGGCCTATAGGGTCTCTATGAGTCAGAATAGACTTGATGGCAACCAGTTTGGTTTGATTATAGACTTTTTTTTTTTTCCATCTTTTTTTTAATTGTACTTTAGATGAAGGTTTACAGAATGAATAGTTATTCATTAAACGGTACACATATTGTTTTATGACAATGGTTAACAACCCCACGACATGTCAACACTATCCCTTCTCAGTCTTGAGTTCCCTATTACCAGCTTTCCTGTCCCCTCTTGCCTTCTAGTCTTTGTCCCTGTTTGTGCATCATTAGTCTCGTTTTGTTTTACGGGGCTATCTAATCTTTGGCTGAACAGTGAACCTTGGGAGTGACTTCATTACTGAGCTAAAAGGGTATCCCAGACCATATTCTCGGGGTTTCTCCAGTCTCTGTCAGGCCAGTAAGTCTGGTCTTTTCTTGTTATACATTTTTCACCAGCTTTATCTGGGACCCTCTGTTGTGATCCCAGTCAGAACAGTCAATGGTGATAGCCAGGCACCATCTAGCTGTACTGGACTCAGTCTGGTGGAGGCCGTGGTAGTTGTGGTCCATTAGTCCTTTGGACTAATCTTTCCCTTATATCTTTTTTCTTCATTCTCCCTTGCACCTGAAGGGATGAGACCAATGGAGTATCTTAGATGTCTGCTCACAGGCTTTTAAGACCCCAGACGCTACTCACCAAGGTAGAATGTAGAACATTTTCTTCATAAATTGTGTTATGCCAATTGAGCTAGATGTTCCCCAAGACCATGGTCCCCACAGCCCTCCAACCAGCAATTCAGTCCCTCAGGGAGTTTGGATGTGTCTATGGAGCTTCCATGACCTTTCCTTGTACAAGTCATGCTGGCTTCCCCAGTATTGTGTACTGTCTTACCCTTCACCAAAGTTATCACTTATCTATTGTCTATTTAGTATTTCCCCCACCCAATCCCTCCCATCCTTCGTGTCCTAGTCATCTAGTTCTGCTCTAACAGGAATACAACAAGTGGATGGCTTTAACAAAGAGAAGTTTATTCTCTCACAGCCCAGTAGGCTACAAGCCCAAATTCAGGGCATCAGCTCCAGGAGAAGGTTTTCCCTCTCTAGGGTCTGGGTAAAGGTCTTTGTAATGCATCAGTCTTACCTTGGTCTGGGAGCATCTCAGCGCAGGAACCTCAGGTCCAAAGGATGTGCTATGCTCCTGGCACTGTTTTCTTGGTGGTATGAGGTTCCCATATGTTTCTGCTCACTTTTCTCTTTTATATCTCCAAAGAGATTGCATTAAGACACTAATCTTGTCAACCTCATCAGTATAACCTCATCACAGTGATAGAATTTACAACACATAAGGAGATCACGTATAATCTCATCATAGTGATAGAGTTTACAACACATAAGGAAATCACATCAGATAACACAATCATACTATCCTGGGAATCATGACCCAGCCAAGCTGACAGATATGTTTGGGGGACACAACTCAATCCATGACACCTCGTAACCAACAAAGATTGCTTCCTTTTGTGTGTAAACTTTTTCATGAGTCTTTATAGTAGTGGTCTCATACTATATTTGTCCTTTTGTGATTGACTTATTTCACTCAGCATAATGTCCTCCAGTTTCATCCAGGTTATGACATGCTTCACAGATTCATCATTGTTCTTTATTGTTGCGTAATACTCCATTGTGTGTATGTACCATAGTTTGTTTATCCATTCATCTGTTGATGGCCATCTAGGTTGTTTCCATCTTTTTGCTATTGTGAACATGAGTGTGCATATGTTTATTCGTGTGACAGCTCTTATTTCTCTAGGATACATTCCTAGAAGAGGGATTGCTGGATCATATGGTATTTCTATTTGTAGCTTTCTAAGGAAGCACCATATCATTTTCCAAATGGTTGTATCATTATGCATTCCCACCAGCAGTGCATAAGAGTTCCAATCTCCCTGCAGCCTCTCCAACATTTGTTATTTCTAGTTTTTTTTATTTTTATTTGTGCCAGTAATGCCAGGGTGAGAAGGTATCTCATTGTGGTTTTGATTTGCATTTCTCTGATGACTAGTGATCACGAGCATTTCGTCATGTGACTGTTGGCCACTTGAAAATCATCTTCGGTTAAGTGTTTGTTCATTTCCTTTGCCAATTTTTTAATTGGATTATTTGTCTTTTTGTTGTAGAGATGTGAGATTTTCTTGTAGATTTTAGAGATTAGACCTTTATCTGATTTGTAATAGCCCAAAATTTTTTCCCAGTCTGTAGGTTCTCTTTTTACTCTTCTGGTGAAGTCTTTTGATGAGCGTTTTAAGTGTTTAGTTTTTAGAAGATCCCAGTTATCTAGCTTATCTTCTAGAGTTTGTGTGTTGTTGGTTATGGTTTGTATCCTGGTAATGCCTTGTATTAAGGCCTCTAGCATTGATCCTATTTTTTCTTCTATGAATTTTATAGTTTTTGGCTTTATATCTAGGTCTTTGATCCATCTTGAATTGGTTTTTGTATATGGTGTGAGGTATGGGTCCTGTTCCATTTTTTTGCGGATGGACATCCACTTTTGCCAGCATCATTTGTTAAAAAGATTGTCTTTTCCCCATTCGAAGGACTTTGGGCCCTTGTTGAAGATCAGGTGACCGTAGGTGGATGGATTTACATCTGGGTTCTCAATTCCGTTCCATTGGTCAACGTATCTGTCACTGTACCAGTACCAGGCTGTTCTGACTACTGTAGGTGTAGAGTAGGTTCTGAGGTCAGGTGGTGTGAGTCCTCCTACTTTATTCTTCTTCTTCAGTAGTGCTTTACTTATCTGGAGCTTCTTCCCTTTCCATGTAAAGTTAATGATTAGTTTTTCCATCTCTTTAAAGAATGTTGTTGATATTTGGATGTGGATTGCATTGTATTTGTAAATTGCTTTGGATAGAATTGTCATTTTCACAATGCTGAGTCTACCTACCTATGAGCAGGCTACATTTTTGCATTTATGTAGATCTCTTTTGGTTTCTTCCATCAGGGTTTTGTAGTTTTCTTTGTACAGGTCTTTTACATCCCTGGTTAGATTTATTCCTAAGTATTTTTTTTTTTTAGGGGCTATTATAAATAGTACTGTTTTCCTGATTTCGTTTCCAGCATTCTTTATTGGTGTATAGGAATCCAACTGATTTTTGTATGTTTATCTTGTATCCTGCTACTCTGCTGAATCTATTAGTTCCAGTAGTTTTCTTGTGGAGTCTTTAGGCTTTTCTGTGTATAGTATCATATCATCCATAAACTGGGACAGCTTAAGTTCTTTACTACCAATTTGGATGCCTTTAATTTCTTTTTCTTGCCTTATTGCTTTAGCTAGGACATCCAGCACAATGTCAAATAGGAGTGGTGATAAAGGGCATCCTTTTCTTGTTCCTGTTCTCAAGGGGAATGTATTCAGCCTCTCTTCCTTAAGAATGATGTTGGCCATTGGTTTTGCATAGATGTCCTTTATTATCTTGAGAAATTTCCCTTCTATACCTATTTTATTGAAAGTTTTTATCAGGAATGGGTGTTGGACTTTATCAAATGCCTTTTCTGCATCAATTGAGATGATCATGTGATTCTTTTCTGTCCTTTTATTTATGTGGTGGATTATATTGATTGATTTTCTAATGTTGAACCATCCTTGCATACCTGGTATGAATCCTACTTGGTCATGTTGTATTATTTTTTTGATATGACATGGAATTCTATTGGCTAGAATTTTGTTTAGAATTTTTGCATCTATATTCATGAGAGATATTGGTCCCTAATTTTCTTTTTTGTGGCATCTTTGCCTGGTTTGGGTATCATGATTATGCTGGCTTCATAGAATGAATTTGGAAGTGTCACTTCCTTTTCTATGTTCTGAAATAGTTTGAGTAGTAATGGTATAAGCTCTTCTCTGAATGTTTGGTAGAATTCTCCAGTAAAGCTGTGATGGTTTGAATTGTGTCCCCCAAAAAAGGTGTGTATCAATTTGACTGGGCCATGATTCCCAGAATTGTGTGGCGGCCTCCATTTTGTGATTGTAATTTTACGTTAAAGAGGATTAGAGTGGGTTTGTAATATCACCTTTACCCAGGTTACCTCGCTGATCCAATGTAAAGGAAGTTTCCCTAGGGTGTGGCCTGCACCACCTTTTACCTTACAAGAAATAAAAGGAAAGGGAAGCAAACAGAGAATTGGGGGACCTCATACCATAAAGAAAGCAGTGCCGGGCGCAGAGCACATCTTTGGACTAGGGTCCCTGCGCCTAGGAGCTCCTAGTCTGGGGCAACACTGATGAGAAGGCTGACAGAGAGAAAAAGCTGTCCCCTGGAGCTGACGCCCTGAATTTGGACTTTTAGCCTACTCTGTGAGGAAATAAATTCTCTTCGTTAAAACCATCCACTTGTGGTATTTCTGTTATGGCAGCACTAGCTGACTAAGACATAAGCCATCTGGGCCAGGGCTTTTTTTTGTTGAGAGTTTTTTTTCATCACCTTTTCAATCTCTTCTTTTCTTATGGGTCTGTTCAGATTTTCAGCATCACTTTGTGTTAGTTTGAGTAGGTAATATGTTTCTAGAAATTTATCCATTTGGTATAGGTTTTCAAATTTGTTGGAGTACAGTTTTTCATAATATTCTGTTTTAATCCTTTTTATTTCAGTTGGTTCTGTTGTAATATCCCTCATTTCATTTCTTATTTAGGTTATTTGTGTCATCTCCTGTTTTTCTTTTGTCATTCTGGCCAGTGGTTTGTTGACTTTATTGATCCTTGCAAAGAACCAGCTTTTTGTTTTGTTGATTCTTTCTACTGTTTTTCTATCCTCCATTCATTGATTTCTGCTCTGATCTTATTTCCTTTCTTCTAGTGGCTGTGGGCTTTATTTGCTGTTCTCTTTCTATTTGTTTGAGATGTGTAGTTAATGTTTTAATTTTGTGCCTTTCTTTTTTTTTGATGTGTGCATCTATTGCTATGAATTGTCCTCTGAGGACTGCCTTTCCTGTGTCCCAAAGGTTTTGGTATGCTGTGTCTTCATTCTTCTTTTGATTCTAGTAATTTTTGATTCCATCTCTGATTTCCTCTATTACCCAGTGGTTTGTAAGCAAGATGGTATTCAGTTTCCATATAATTTATTATTTTTTTCCTTGCTCTTCCCGTTTTTAGTTTCTACCTTGATGGCATTGTGGTCAGAGAAGATACTTTGTGTTATCTCAATGTTTTGGATCTTGTTGAGAGTTGCTTTGTGGCCTAAGATGTGGTCTATTCTGGAGAACGTTCCCTATGCATTAGAAAAGAATGTGTAATTTGCAGGTGTTGGGTGGAGTGTTCTATATATGTTTATGAGGTCAAGTTGGCTGATTGTGTCCTTTAGGTCTTCTGTATCTTTGTTGAGTTTCTTTCTAGATGTTCTGTCCTTCAATGAGAGTGGTGTGTTGAATTCTCCTACTATTATTGTGGAACTGTCAATTTCTCTTTTCAGTGCTGTTAGAGTTTGTTTTATGTATTTTGGAGCCCTGTCATTGGGAGCATACATATTTATTATGGTTATGTCTTCATGATGGGTCATCCCCTTAATCGTTATATAGTGTCCTTCTTTGTCTTTTATGGTGGATTTTGTTTTAACGTCTATTTTATCTGAGATTAGTATTGCCAATCCTACTCTTTTTTGGTAGCTGTTTGCTTGACATATTTTTTCCATCCTTTTATTTTTTTAACTTTACATCTTTGTTTCTAAGGTGTGTCTCTTGTAGACAGCATTATGATGAATCCTTTTTTTTTTTTTTTAACCATTCTGTCACTCTACATCTCTTTTTGGGTTCATTTAGGCCATTTACATTCAGTGTAATTATTGATAGGTATGAGTTTATTGCTGTCATTTTGTAGTGCTTTTTTTTTGTGGTGCTGACGTTTTCTTTGTTTCTCTTACTCTTCTGTGCTGAACTCCTTTTGTTTGTGAATTTCTTTTTCATTTCTTTCGTTTTTGTAGATTTTGTTTTTACTGAGACTTTATGTGTTTCTTCTTTATTTTTATGAGTAGGTTTGTTAACTTTCTTTGTGGTTACCTTGAAATTTACCCCTGTCTTCCTAGGTTTGAACCAGTCTGTTATTACTTGGTATCACCTTGCCTTCCTCTCCATTAGAAGACCCTATACCTTCACCATTTATTCTCTCTTTTATTGTTCTGATGTTGCTGTCATTTACAGATTAACTTCTTTTTGTTTTGGATAGTCCTTGACAGTTCATTTCTTATGTTGGTATCTGGCAGCTACGATTCGGCTTCCTAGATTCAGCCTGTGGGCTGATATTGTTTGTTCTCAGACCAAAGGGTTCCCTCTAATAATTCTTGTAAGTTTGGTTTGGTTTCTACATAGTCCCTTAATTTCTGTTTTTCTGGAAATGTCCTAATTTCACCATCAAATTTGAATGAGAGTTTTGCACGATAGATTATTCTTGGCTGACAATTTTTTTCTTTCAAGGTTTTATATATGTCATCCCATTGCCTTCTTGCCTGCATGGTTTCTGCCTAATAATCTGAGCTTAGTCTTATTGCTTCTCCTCTGTAGGTGACTTTTTGTTTTTCTCGATCTGCTGTCTCTTTGTTTACCTTTGGTTTTAGCGAGTGTGGTTATGATATACCTTGGTGATTTTCTTTTGGGGGTCCTTCCTATATGGGGTTCATTCAGCTTCTTGGATGGTCAGCTTTTCATCTTTCATTATATTGGAGAAGTTTCCTTTCAGCACTTCTTCAATGATCCTCTCTGTGTTTTCTGTTTTCTCCCCCTGCTCTGGGGCTCTGATCACTCGCAAATTTTTGCTTTTGATTATATCCCACATAATTCTCAGGGTTTCTTCATTGTTCTTCATTCTTTTTTCTGATTTTTCCTCAAACAGAGTTGCATCTAAGTGTTTATCTTCAATTCTGCTGATTCCGTCTTCCATCGTTTCAAACCTGCTCCTTAAGCCTTCTATGACATTGTCCATTTCTGAAATCTTATTGTTTATCTTTTGGATTTCTAATTGTTGTTTTTGTATGATTTCTAGTTGTGAATTTATTTTGGCATTTTGTTCCTGTATTATTGTCCTGAATTATTGCATTTTTTTGTCTGTATTTTCCATGAATTTGTCTGCCTTTTCCATGAATTTGTCTATTTTTTCCTCATTTTTGTCTGCTTTTTGCTTCAACTCTTGGATAGCTCTGAATATTATAGATTTGAATTCCCTATCTGGTAGTTCTAGTGCCTTTTCTTCTACTGGAAAGTCATCTGGTGTTTTATTTTGGAAGCCTACTGGAACCATTCTGTCCTGTTTTTCAATTGTTTTGATATTATCTGCTGTCTTTGGGACATTCAGTACTTATTTTCCTCATTTATTGATAGATTTGTTTGTTTTGTCCTGCTTTTTTGTTTTATTTGTTTATGTCTGAGCAGGCGGGCTGTGTATTCTTTGTTGTTTGCTCATCTGTGGGCACGATACTTTTCACCTCCTTGTCCAATAAGCAGGGTCAGTCACTCGGGTATGGTACATTAGGGCAGGTCTAGCTGAAGAGGAGTTGCTGGGATGAGTTGTTTGTGGCATGTACTTGGGCCGACAGGGTAAACTGGGAATCGGTGCAGGGCAGGTTCCTGTAGGCCATGCCTTTGCTGCTTGGGGGTATGATGTTCAGCACAAGGTGAAGGTAGGCAGGAAGGAGGGGGGAGATTGTGATGTGTGGAGCTCAGATGCATATGTGAGAGAGGAGACAGGAACAGGAGCCAAAAACATGCAAAGAAACAAACAAACAAAAAAGAGTGCTAAGGGAGCTTGCCACTGAAATGAAGTGATGAGAGACTGAGAAATGTATAAAAAGAAAAAGAGTAAAAAAAAAAAATTAATAAATAAAAATTAGAAAAAAAATGAAGAGAAAAGCCCCCACAGATCCCACCAGTGCAGCTGTGAGAACGGGGGAAGTTGCTCCCAGGCCATGAAGTACAGCCTGGTTATAAGGGTTAGAGGTGTCACATGGCGTCAGGTATTCAGGAGACAGGAAGAGAAGATAAGTACAGAGAGACGAGAAACTGAGAAATGAAGAAAGAGAAAAAGGGAAAGAGAGAGAAAAGAAAACAAAACAAACAAAAACAAGAAAAAAGAAATGTTCCCGGGGAACCCAATGCGTGGCTGCGCAGGCTAAGGGAGTAGCTCCCAAGCCACACAGTACTGCCCAGCTAGAAGGGGCTCCCAAGCTGAGAAAAGAAAAAGAAAACAAATAAATCAAAACAAACAAACAAAAAAAAAGCCCTGGGATTCCCATCAGCATGGTGACATGGACTGGAAAGCAGTTCCCCATCAAGCGGTTTTTCACAGCCTTTCAGGAAGAAGCAAAGATGGTGCACAGAGCCAGGTATTTGAGAGAAAGAAGGGGGAGGCCGTGAGAGGTATGGAAGAAACCAAAAGAAGAGGAAAATAGCAATGCCAACAGCCAAAAATGGCACTCAGGGAGCCAATCAGTGCGGGCGTGTGGAATCCAAGTGGCACCGGGGTGAAGCTGGCACTTCCCGGCTAAGAGACTGAGGCCGCAGGAGGCAGAAGAGGCAAAGTGGGGGTGAAGAAGGGTGGGAGCTGGAAAAGTGTATATCACTGGTTACCAGTTGTTCTGTCTCCTGCTGGGAGTTCCGTGAAGCTGCTTTCCCGTACTTCCTGTTCACTGATATCCAACAGGAGTCCAATATGGCGGATCCATGCTATTTTAGCTGATAGGGGACCTCTGCATGTATCTCTCCTCCCTCTCTGTTCTCTGTCAGTTTCTTATTCTAGTCAATTCTTGGCTGAGTTCTTTATCTCTTCATTTGATGCTTAGGGTTTCAGGACTGACGTTTGTCTCTGTTTGATTTAGTTTTCTGGATCTTTGCTGTGGAGGGATGGCATGGTGCTTCTGTCTATAGCATCATGTTGCCCAGAAGTCCCTGATTGTAGGTTTTACTATATTCAGTAGAAAAAAATAAAGCTCCTAACAGTCTCTGGTATTGCTTTTGCAATTTATAAAAAAGTTAGGAAAATAGCACTCTGAAAATGCTCTCACCTTCCACCATAGGCAATAAATGTCCTTGGGAAACTGCTGTTGGCTTATCACAGATCCTAACTCACTAGTGTAAATGCCACTTCCAAGTGGCTTGTCAGTGGTTAATTTGGACTCTCTTGTTGCTTCAAAATACTTTAAATTATCTCTTCTTCTCTATCACTGCAATTGTGGGTTTAAACCTTTAGAATTTTAACAGTTTTTATTTTGTATGGCTTTTCAGAAAAATATGAACTAGTCTTCCACTTTCTCTACAACAGTAGTTTTCATGGATTGGCGTTAGGATTCGATTAATCAGGCCAGGCATACAATAAACGAGATTTAAATCAATCACTGCTTTCACCAGCTGACTCCTACATTGGACTTGGGGGTAGAAGAAATGCAGCTGATCTGCATTTCTCTTTGTCTTTCTCTGCCCTTCCCAATTCTCACTTCCAAATGATGAAGAATGTACCTTTATGCCAAGTTTATATTTGTTTATTGCATATGTTGATGTTTGTTTGTTTTTTAATGTTTTGCTCCTGCCATTTGAAACTAAATGCAAACATTTAATTGTTGCATTTTCTCTTTTCTCTAAGGGAGTTGATTCACAGGGAGTTTAGTCCTTGGGAGAGCATGGGCCTCTATAAGTTCAGTCAGATCCTCTGTGGGTCAGAGGCCCTGAATCTAGTTACAGACTGAGGCATACATGGAGTTTTCCTCCCCACCAATTCCATTCTCCTCTTTTTCCCAGGCTCCCATTTAGAAACTGGTTGTTACAGCCACCCTTCTAGCTAACGATGTCCATGTGACTGAATTTCTCAGCCATGGAATGCATGCAGAAGTGATATGTTCAACTTCTGCTTCACTTGTTTAATAGGAAATTATTTGTCCTGAACTTGCTGTATTTCCCCTTCATGCTAGCTGAACACAGACATGCCTGAGGTGCAGCTTCAACTTTCCAGACAAGCCAATATCCTAGGACATGGAGTTTTAAAAAGACAGAAGCAACCTCCTGTGTCACTGCATGACTATACAGAGTAGAGATGCCCCACAACCTAAAACAGCTAGACTGTTGTATGAAACAGAAATAAGTCCCTATAAATCAAATATTTTGGTCTCTTTGCTTCAGCAGCTTAGCCTTTATTCTGACTGTTCCTCTGAGCCAGAACAGATTTATTTCTTCTCTTCTCACATTATTCCAAGGGGATGCAAATGCCCTATGGACATGGAAAGGAAAACACATCTCTGCTGACCTCCACTACAATCATTCCCCATTCAATTTATCTATGAATTTATATTATGTACAGTGCTCTTGGCTAGGCATTGTGTAGAAATGATACCAGCCTTGTTTGCTTAGGAAAGAGAGAAAAACATTCCCAACAGGAGGGATTTGGGGAGACCTCAAAAAGGGTGTGGTGTTGAATGTGGGCCTCATGTATGGGAAGGATTTCACAGATGGAGATGAAAGAATGGAAATTCTAGGCAAGAGAGAATACGTTAGCAAAGGGATAAAATCCAAACCAAACCCATTGCTGCTGAGTCAATTCAGACTCAAAGCAACCCTATAGGACAGAGTACTACTGCCCCATAGGGTACCCAAGGAGCAGCTGGTGGATTCAAACTGCTGACCTTTTGGTTAGCAGCCGAGGTCTTAACCACTGTACCACCAGGGCTTCAACAAAGGTATAGAGGCAAGAAAATTCTTCAATTTGAATGAAGCATGATGAGCATGAACAGAAAATGGAAGGTAAGACCAAAAATATATAGTCGGAGGACATTTTTGGAAAAGTGAAAGGTCAGAAAGACAGGTCTGTGGCAAAACATGCAGAGTTAGGCAATGAGAACACATTGAAAACCTCAGACTTCAGGTCTCATAATTCAACCAGGTCCAGGAAAATGTTCTTTTCATTTTTTTTGTTTGAAATGACTTTTGTCGCTGGTTGGTGACAAGTGAAAACATTTATTTAGTGAATTTACTTGAAGTTAAAGGGAACTTTATAAATACTGATGGTAAAGCATTAATTTTATTTTCAAGGGTAGTATAGACCATGCCTCTGAGTCACTTACTATTCTTGTGAGAATGCCAACTTTTTTCATACGTATTTTCTAGTCTGATCTGTGAATTATAAAGGAAATGCTATGCTTATTGAAATCTATTTAGAAGGACGTGAGTTCAAAATTTGCACTTTCAGTGTGTATTTTTCTTTATTTGGCCACACTATCAAATCAAAATGCAGTACATACATGCTTTTAAACTACCATATTTGTTTTTTTTGTTTGTTTTGTTTTTTTAGATTGTGTTAAAAAATGTAAATAGGAGGAATGCACATATTTCCTATTTGTGTGGGTTTGGATTACACCCTAAATGGTGTACTATTAGTACACCATTTACACTATCAGTACTTGCCAAAACTAACCCATTATTCTTTGTAACCCTATTAAAGCCATGCTGATGGAATATGATTGACAAGAATACCTAACATAAGATTCATAATAAAACTCTTATTCTTGTATCAGTCACTGCACAATAATGGGAAGAATTATCTTGACAAATGGACTTCAACTAATTATTTTAAAGGATTATGGAAAAATGATAACTCATTGAAAAATTTATGCTAAGATTATTCTTACTTCTGAGAATAAAATTGCTTTCAAACGCCTTAACTTGTAACCGATAAAAACTACCATAATCAAAGAATGAAAATAAAATCTATATACATATTGGATAGATAGATGGATGAATGCATGTATGCATGGATGGATGGATGGGTAGGTGGGTGGGTGGATGAATGGATGGATGGATAGATGAAAGAATTTTTTTTTTTTTGAATTGTATATAGGCTCAGTATGGCCAGAAATGTATCATCTCACCATCACCCCCACCACACTCACCCTTGCAAATCATGCATCTTACCTATTTTCTGGTAATACAGAAAAAGAACACATGAAGGAATTACGATACCAGAAATCATCGGTGTTCTACTTAGTGAGAAGTAAAGAATTATGTGAAACGTTGTTATTAACTCACTGTATTTTTAATTATTTTATGAAAACTATTATTCTTAAATGCCCCACCCATCTGCATATTAATTTCTCAACTATGTTACTATGTATTCCTTTGCTATTGCCCTTGGAAATATCCCAATTGCTCTCTTAATACAGAAAAAAATCTTTCTTAACCCATCCTGTTGAATTTTTGTTTTTCCCTCTTTACCACTTATGATGCCACTTAGAATAATCAAGTATAATTCATTACATAATTTCAGGTGAATTTGCTACCCCTGAAAACCTTTAATGAATTGAAAGTCCCTGTGTGTACATCTGTCAACACATCACATGTGATTATGATTAGAGGGGTTATGATTATGGGGTCAAATGCCTTTTCTTTGCTCTAGGCATCCTATAAGAATGATTTTTAAATTTATTTTGCTTCTAAATGACTCCACTTAATTTCTGAAACTCACATAATATTTGCTAAAACATAAACAGACATTTATCTATTTATCTTTCTAGCTTCACTAGAATGTAAATTTTCTAAAATCTGTGGCCGTTTTTTCCACTTCTGATCCCCTAGTGCCTAGAAAATTGTCTGACACACAGTTGGAAGTCAGGAAACATTTGTTGTATGAATGAATGTTCTAGACCAGAGATGGCACTGGTCTATTCTATTCAAAAGAAGAAAGTCACTAAGTACAGTCCATATTTAGTTTCCATATAAAATAAATAAATAACATATGATAAACAATAATATGTACTTAAAGAGAAATAATAAGAGTTAAGACCTGGAAATATTTCCGCTAACGAAACTGACTTGCTGTTTGACCACTTTAATTGCTTCAGGTTTCCCTTGCCCTTCCTCTCACTATTCCTTTTCTTCTATATCCATTGGAAATTACACCACCTGAATTTTAATAATGAAGTATTAATACTTCATATTTTCCTCTGACCTCTGATTATTTCCTTCTACAAACTATGTGCCAAAGTCCCAAGCTTTCCTTTGTCTCTGACTTTCTCCAAATCTGAAAGCAGGTCTTACTCTTACAGCTGCTCTCTATGATTCCTACTATTACACCCACACCCAGCCTACATGCTGACGTTTTGTTGTCTACACTGTGGCCTGATAGCTTGATCCATAGTCAGTGTTCAGTAAATGTTAGCTGCTCTATCATCACCGTCAGCATCATCAGCATCATCAGCATCATCACCATCACCATTATCTGTAGGAGCTCAGATGCCTTGTTGGTATTTCTGATCCTTTGTTCCCTAGCTGGTTAGCTTAGGTTAGCAATGTTGTCTACTTAGTAGCATGGACTCTCAACTTTGTCTGCTCAGAACACAGAACCTACCTGACCATTCCCTATCTTAACCAATTTCCCTGGCCTTTACCCCTACACCTTCCTGAATCTTCAGTATCCTTATTTCCTCCTTCCTTAAAATCACAACTTGTTAGAGATAGAAGGCACTTTAAAGGTAACCCTATTTAACCTCTGCGTTTTTAAAGGTAAGAGAAGAAAAATTTAGAATTAGTAGGTGGAATAACCAGGAATAGAACTCACTCTTCCCTCTCCAAGCCCAAAGTGAGAAGAGAAAGTGACTCCAACAAATGATGCTGAAACCTGGGCCAGGACTCCAGAGGAGTCCTGAGGAGATGCAGTCACTCAGCAAAGAAGATGATGCCGTCTTGCAGAGAACACTGGTAACTGGAATAAGTTACCATATTTTGTTCTCATTTGAATAAGAACTACATGAGAAAAGAGAGACATTTCCTGGACCTGGACCGTATGCAGAGGCTATTTCCTTTGGAAGTTGATATGCCCCCAGTGGCCTTCAAGCAAAAAAGAGAAGCCTTTTTGTGTGCTCTGAGAAGCAGGTGGCACCAGGTCCACAGAGTCCTGACAAAAGTGCAGAGGGAGAGGACTCAAAAAAAAAAAATAATAATAACAGAAAGTTCCTAAGACAATCTTTCAGAATTTTACACTCTCAATCACCAGCAGGAGACAGAGAAGCCAAACAAAGCCCCTTGATATCTGTGATGGCATTTTTGTCAAGAGAATGTGGTATATATTTTTACTGCTGATACTCTGACATTTACTATTTTTTGGACTCAGCAATCAGCACCCATCTCCTCTGTCCAACCCAGGGTCTCATGTTTTGTTAATGATTCAAAGTGTACTCTTACAATTTTTTTGCCATATGTGCAATCTATGCACACAGACGTAGATTGCAAAATCATCACAGTGTTTTGGTGGAATCATGTTGCCTCTCACTAGATTCTGACACATGATTTGAGTTCAAATCCTTATACTTACTCGAGTGATGTAAGATCTAGAATAGTTAGGAAACCAAAGTCTTTCCATAACAATACCATAATTACCATAAACAATATTTTGAGGAAGCACAGCTCCATTTTCCTTTATCTTGACTGTCTTAGTCATTTAGTGCTGGTATAAGAGAAATACCACAGGTGGATGGCTTTAACAAAGAGAAATTTATTTTCTCACAGTCTGGTAGGCTAGAAGTCCAAATTGAAGGCATCAGCTCCAAGGAAGGCTTTCTCTTTCTGTTGGCTCTGGAGGAAAGTCCTTGTCATCAATCTTCCCCTGGACTAGGAGCTTCTCAGTACAGGAACCCCAGGTCCAAAGGACGCCCTCTGCTCCCAGCACTGCTTTCTTGGTGGTATGAGGTCCCCTCATCTCTCTGTTTGCTTCTCTCCTTTATATCTCAAAAGAGATTGGCTTAAGACACTAATCTTGTAGATTTCATCAATATAACTTCCACTAATCCATCTCATTACATCACAGAGATAGGATTTACAACACATAGGAAAATCACATCAGATGACAAAATGGTAGACAATCATACAATACTGAGAATCATGACAAGTTGACAGATATTTTGGGGGGACACAATTCAATCCATGACATTGACCATGTTTTGTTTCTAACTGAACACCAATATCTTTTCATTGTTTATTTATTTACCTGACAGACTCCTTCTAGAAGCTTGTTAATTCCTTGAAAACAGGAATTATATTTCTTACTTTTTTTTTCTTTATGTCCAGAGCCTAGGACATTACCTGACACAAATTAAGTGATTAGCAAATATTGATTGAATTATCTAATGAATGAGAAAATAATTAATTTAATAAATGAGTGAATGAATGAATGAACTAATAAATAAGCACAATCACTGGGATTTCTCAATGTTTTACCTTCCAGAAATAAGGCCACAGAGCCCAGATTTTTGCCATTCTCAGAGTATCAGAAAATAAGGCAAGGGGTGAGTCTCTGAAACCCCAGAAAACTTTCTCTGAGAGTGAAAGCTGAGCAGCTTCTGAATACCTTTTTCAGAACCCTGAATAAAGATGCCAGCTTTCTAGGGCTGTATTTACTATATACACTAGTTATCCTGTGTATACACTACCAAAGAAGAATATGCTTACCATTTCAAAACCTCAACAGGAATTAGAAGAGCCAATATTGTTCAAGCACAATGAGTTTTGTGTCTTCTACCTCCAAAGATTAAATACCTGTATGTTAGTGGCAATGAACTGGATGTCACTTCGATTCCTTAGAGCTCCAACATTCTATCATCATTAAGGCAAATAAAAGAATGCTAAGAATACAATTCTAGAATAATCTTTATACTAGTGAATCCATTCTGTTCAATTCAAAGTTTCAGCATGACAGTTGGCGAGCTACTTATCTTCTTTGTCTGAAAAATGGAGATTAACAAATAAGTGAGTTCATAGCACTTGGCATAGAGCCTGATACACACTAAACAAATGTTGATTGTTAAGGTTTATAATATAGTCCCTGATGCTAAAGACAAAAAAACTGATCATTACAATGTGCTAAGTGCAGCAACAACTGGAATTTCAGAATACTACAGGAACACAAAGAAAAATACCCAACCCAGCCTGGCATGCTCCTGAAGATGACGCCTGATCTGAGATTTTAAGGATCATTAAGAGTTTAGGTTTAATCAAGTAAAAGAAGAAGGTGATATTGGTGGCATAGAGGACAGCATGAGCAAAGGAATAGAACTTCCTTTATTGGGCAGGAAACCACAAGCAATTTGGTGCTGCTGGAGTGCAAGGCTGGAGATGTGGTGGGAAAGGTAAGCTAAGGCCATTAAGAGGAACTTGGACTTTATCCTGTGATGAGAGCCACCAAAATGTGTTAAGCAAGGAGTCACTCCACCATATCTGTCATTCAGAAAGAAAGCTCTAACAGCTGACTAGAAGATGGCTTGACCAGGAACAAGACCAGAGACCACTGCAGTCATCCAGGCCAGACATGTTAGCATCTCAACCAGGACATTGAAGCAGTATGGAGCAACAAGAAACGTTAAAGAGGTAAACTTGGCAGGAATTGGTGTTGCATTGGACATGGTATAGAAGGAAGAGACACTTTTGCCTGGATGTCCTCATCATGTGTGTTATTTCTCCCTGGTAGCTCCATTCAGAGCTAGCCAGTGCCTCTTCCATGTTCCTTCTGCACTCATTGCATCCTTATGTCATTGCACACGAAGTTTGTAGTCATTCATTTCTATAACTGTCTCCCTTGTAGGCTGTGAGCTTTCTGAGAAACAGGGTTCATGATTAATCACCTCTGTACTCTCAGCACCAACAAGAGTGCCTGGTGTCATAGAAATGGTCACTAAGTGTTTATTGAGTTGAATTAGAGATTAATCCATAAAATTGATTATGATTTCTTAAGCTGTCCATGTGTGTACAAGTTCTCAGTAATTAATTATAAAGTGTTTAGGATGGAAGCCCCCTGAATTCTGAATTTACAAAAATGACTAAGAAGATAATGTTAAATATTAAATATTTATTACATTGTAAATATATTATAAATATTTATTATATTATTTAAATAATATTAAATATTCTTTATTCTGCACTTACTATGTGCCAGGCATTGTGCTAAGCACTTTGCATGCATTATCGCTGATCTTCACTAAAATACTAAGAAATTGGTGTCATTACTATCACCCTTATTTTACGATGGTCAAACCGAGACGAAAAGAGGTTAAGCAACTTTCAATAAAGTAGTAGAGCTGGGATTCTGACCTTCATTCTGACCCCAGAGCACCCACATTCAGTCCCTACACGCTACTGACTTCCCTCAGTCTCAGAAATGGCAATCGGCTCCTCATAGGAGAACTGCACCTCCTTCCATATAAAGGAAGATCTGAACAATTAATTATATGTCAAAGAGAGCCGGATGATTAAGATGAGCAATGGAACTTATTCTTTCCAGCAAATGCCAAAGAGACAGAAATGATTTGAGAATGTGAATGCCACATTTATGATTCAATAGAAACGCTAACTGCATAATATGGGCTGCTGAGGGCTTTGAAGTTCCGTGCTAACACTCATTCAGTATAATAGTTATCTTCCAAAGAATTGTAGCCCGGGACACAGAGAAAGCTGAAAAGCATAAGTTATGCACATACATTAGCTTTTCAGAAACACTCTCTGTGCATTTTCTTGGAACTTTTTTTTATTTCTAAAGCTAGAAAATGCAGGGATTTACAACAGCAGGCTTTGTGAAGTCTGAAACTGATTGTCTGCAAATGCAACACTTCATCAGGAACAGTCACGTACAGTACAATGTAGCTCTAAGAGTGACCAACACTTTAACTGCACCTGAAACACATTCTAAATTATTATAGGTAAGACACATTCCAAAGTGATCACCATGTGATAGACTTAAAAGCATGATTAATGTTGGCCTTATGCCTGGTCAGTGAATCCTGGTGGAGCAGTGGTTAAGCACTCAGCTCCTAACCCAAAGGTCAGTGGTTGGAACCCACCAGCTGTTCCACTGGAGAAAGATGTGGCAGTCTGCTTCCATAAAAATTACAGCCTTGGAAACCCTATAGGACAGTTCTACTCTGTCCTATAGGGTTGCTATGAGTTGGAATTGACTCAATGGCTTTGCTTTAGGTCTAGTCAACTTTCAGGAGAGAAAAGAGACAAGATGATAACCTGAATTGTTTCCTCCTGATAGGCCTTGGACAAAGCATCAACCTTTCTGAATCTGTTTTCTATTCTTTGAACAAAGTCTAATAATACCTCTGTTTCGGGGGTTATAAGGGTCAGAAATGATGGATAAAAAGGACTCAGGTCAGTAGCTTGTGTATAAGCAATATTCACCTGATGCTTTATGGTTTTTCTTGCTGTTATATGGGCTTATGAACTGAACTTTATTTTTTTATTGTGATTTAGGCGAAATTTTACAGTGCACATTAGTTTTTTGTTTAACAGTTAATACAGAAATTGTTTTGTGACTTTGGTTGCCAACCCCTCAATGTATCAACCCTCTCTCCTTCTCCACCTCAGGTTCCCTGTTTCCATTTGTCCAGTTTTCCTATCCTTTCCTGCCTCCTTGTCTTTGCTTTTGGGTTGGTGTGCCCATTAGTCTCATATACCTGATTGAACTATGAAGCACGTTCCTCACAGGTGTTGTTGTTGACCCTATAGACCTGTCTAATCTTCGGCTGAAGGATGAACCTCAAGAGTGACTCTCAGACAAAGATTAAATAGGCCCATAAAACAGAACGAGATAAATGTGCATACCAGCCCAGTGGCAAGAACTAGAAGGCAGGAGGGGACAGAAAAGCTGGTAATGGGTAACCAAAGGTTGAGAAGGGGCAAGTGTTAACAACCAATGTCACAAAACAATATGTGTATTAATTGTTTAATGAGAAACTAGTTTGCTCTGTAAACCTTCATCTAAAGTACAATAAAATATAAATAACCAAGTTTATTTGTAGAAAGTATAATCAATCAAATTAGACACCTTTCAATAAGCACGATGAAAATATAACACATAGGTGATGTGATAAGACTAATTGCCGATCACGGAATCTTTGGGGAGGCGGTGGGGTCTGAGAGGCCTGAATGTGAAATGTGGATCTGAGAAATCTTCATAACATTGTAGAAGCAGAGAGGCCAGCAGAAGACTATAGCGGTAGTCAGGACAAGAGGCCACAGGGACAGCGAGTGGAGTACAGAGGCTAGAGTCCTGAATTCTAACTGTGCCCTGTAAGAAACCTCAGGAAAGACACTCATTGCACCTCTGTCTTCTCATCCTTAAAATAAGTCATTTAGGCAGCTCAGGTCATTTGTGAATCAAACATTCACACTGTTCTCATGCTGGCATGCCCTTTCACTTTGAGCAGTATTGCAACTTAGTTCTGACTCCCTCAAGACTCCAAAGCAGTGTTCTCCTCAGATTCCCTCCGTAGTCTTTTTTTTATTATTATTATCTTTCCTTGTATACTGAAAGAACAGATGGACAATAATAACAACAACAAAAAAGAGTGAAAAAAGAAAGGCCATCAGCTTCGCATTTGTTCCTCAACCTGTACAAGATTATGTTCCTAAAACCATTTACTCTGCTCCCAGGTTGTTTGCTTTATGATTGCATTCTATAATGTTACAGTGGAGCCTGGAATAAAAGCACAACCATAACAGAGCTAGAGAAAAATGTAGAACAAAATTGTAACTCACAAAAAAAAAAAAAAAGACCAAACTTAGTGTTCTGACAGAGACTGGAGAAACCCTGAAAGTATGGCCTCCGGACACCCTTTGAGCTCAGTAATTAAGTCGCTTCTGAGGTTCACCCTTCAGCCAAAGATTAGACAGGCCCATAAAACAATAGCAGACTAAAGGGGCACTGCAGCCCAGGGGCAAGGACGAGAAGGCAGGAGGGGACAGGAAAACTGGCAATGGGGAACCAAAGGTCAAGAAGGGGAGAGTTTTGACATGCCTTGGGGTTGGCACCCAATATCACAAAACAATATGTGTATTAATTGTTTAATGAGAAACTTGTTTGCTCTGTAAACCTTCATCTAAAGTACAATAAAAAATTAATTTAAAAAAAGCACAACCATAATTGGTTCAAGATCAAAATCAACACAATAGGCATAAAGTAAGCAATTGCTTACAAAAAAAAAGCTACCTTTTATTCTATTTATTTTTTAAATTGAAACACAAGGTTAATGCTGAGCAGTTAATCTATCTGCATATAGGGAGACCATTCTGATTACAAAAAAAAGCAAATGGCTCAAAGTAGGCTAGTTACAATGAGGCTTATAAAGTGAAGAGGAGGGAGAAGAACAGAAGATCAACCACTGGCGAATCTTAATGTGATTAAGTGAACCATTGCCTCCTCCCCCCCTTTTTACTGAGATCAACCGATATCAGAAACTAGGTCTCTGGCCTGCCAGCTAAAAAGCTGGTTTCGTGGGTAAGAAAAAAACTTACAAAGTAAGATGTCTGTTGTTAATTTTTCTCTTTGACAGTATAATGTTTTTTGTTTATTTTTGTCAGAAAAATTATCCAAGACTTTGAAAATAGGCAGAGAGATTATTAGTAACAAAGAGATTACTATTACTGGGTCTTCTTTCAGTGCACTGCTAGATTGAATTTCTATGGGAGCTGAGATTAACTTTTTAATTATCACCCAGTAGAGATGCAAATAATTTTGTCTGGCACAAGAGATAACCCTAACGATTATGTTTTATTGTCCAATAAAAGTCATTAACCAGTTTTGTATCTAACCCAGCAATCTGATCCTAGGGTGTCTTTATTAAATTGCACATGTGCTGTTGTACATATACCCAACTTCTTGAATGTTATTTGGACTGGTTTTTAACACTTTACTTATGGTACAATGGAACCCACCAGCCAGTCTGCAGGAGAAAAGACCAGCGATCTGCCCCCTTAAAGACTTCAGCCCAGGAAACCCCGTGAGGCAGTTCCACTTCCCATAGAGTCGCTATGAGTTTGAAATGACTCGAGGGCACACAACACGTTTCTTGAATGCTATTTGGACTGGTTTTAACATCTTACCAATTCCTTTATTAATATAGGAATTAAATAAAATATTTGACATGGGTTCATTTTATATTTGCCTGAGAGATCTCATTCTAACTTCTTAAAAAATATTACATTTTAATGGCTTCTTTCTTCCCTCCTAGAATCTAAATTCCACAAGGAAGACATTTTCATTTCTTAAAAATATCTATAAGGTCTTTTTTTTATTGTTTGAAATAAATGTCACTTTAGAAGTCATACATCATTTGCTGTACATTTACCTACAGTCAGATAATGCAGGCAGATTTTTGTATTATGGAAAGAGCTTTGAACCAGAGAACTTGATTTTTCTTCCTCTGTAATCTTGGGCAACTTACAAAACCCCTTTACAATTTATTTGACTGTGAACTAACATTTGATGATTATACTTAGTCACAGATTTTAATGAATGTAAAATGAAGTAGGATGATAATACTTTTTGAAAGATTTAATCCTCTGAGTGAAAGGTATTGTTCTGTACAGTCTAGCAGAATGTTTACAAGCATTGGGCAATATATTAACTGTTATGGATTGAATTGTGCCCCCCCAAAATGTGTGTCAACTTGGTTAGGCCATGATTCCCAGTATTGTGTGGTTGTCCACCATTTTGTGATTTGATGTAATTTTCCTGTGGTTAATGAGGCAAGATTAGGTTATATTAAAGAGGATTAGGGTGGGATGCAAAACCCTCACTCAGGTCACAGCCCTGATCCTATGTAAGGAGAGTTGCCCTGGGTATACCCTCATCACCTTTTATCTTGCAAGAGATAAAAGGAGAGAGAAGGGAGCAGAGAGATGGGGACCTCCCACCACCAAGAATGAAGAATTAGGAGGGGAGTGCGTCCTTTGGACCTGAGGTCCCTGTGCTAAGAAGCTCCTAGACAAGGGGAAGACTGATGACAAGGACCTTCTCCCAGAGCCAACAGATAAAGACTTCCCTGGAGCTGACACCTTGAATTCAAACTTCTAGCCTCCAAACTGTGGGAGAATAAATTTCTGTTTGTTAAAGCCATCCACTTGTGGTTTTTCTGTAACAGCAGCACTAGATAATTAAGATATTAACAAATACCTAAGAAACATTTAATTTGTGTAAAGCACTGTGCTCCTACTTCTAATAACAAATATTTCCTGGGGACATACAACATATCAGGCACTGTGGTATCCACTGTACTCATATCATTTCATTATATTATCATAACAAACCAATGAGATTCCTACCTTTTACTACTATTATCCATATCCTATAGATGATAAAAACTGTAGCACAGACAGCTTACATAGCTTGCTGTAAATACAAGGTATTGTGGGGACACCATTACATTTTTTGCCTGTAAGGAATTTAAAATCTAGTTGGTAAAAGCTAAAACATATGCACATTATTTTATTCATTCACTGGTTTTACTTTCAGTGTTGTTTTTTATCCCTGATATACTAACTCAAATTATTCAACAAGGGCATCGAGAGAGTGAGATTGAGAGAGAGAGAAAGAATATGCAGGCAGCAGTGCAATCGGTCAGCAGGCCTAAGAAATCTAAGTACAAGCCTACCAGGTTTCGCATATACTCATCATATATGAGAACAATTCATTTTCATAATGAATTCAGACTCACATCAAAGTTCTGGTTTAAGGCAATTTTCGAAGTTAACATTGTCCTACTTTTTCCTGGAATTTTTAAATTCTTTTGCCTACATTTTCACGTGTCCGGGCTCCCATACACCCAGTGAGTGTGGATTCTGCACAGAACTCCCTCTTGTTCTCTGTGTTCACCCTAACAGAGGGTAGAGATGGGATTCCTTGAAAAAAAAAAATCCCTTCCTTTTAAAATGTGAAGAGCTGCCTTTCACTTGCTTTACCAAAATAACGGTTTGCGTATTTTATTTTGTTTCCTCCTCTTTGTTAAAAATTCAAGATGTCTAAGAATTTTTCCTAGAAGTTATCATTGTGCTTGGCTGTGGTTAGCCAGTTCTTAACCAATTCCTTCTCACTCTATCTCACCCTCTACTCCTTCAGAATGCTGAGGAGCTGAGACCCGAGAGAGACTAACATCTTTCTTATAAGCTGCTTTTTAGCAACTCTTCTACTATGGTCTTTCTTGTCCATGTCCTTAGCTAACTACAAACTTTCCTTTGAATTTCCTAAGCCACAGAGCATAGGATTTGTGCATGGTTCTCCATTAATTTCCCTGTCTTAATTCATTTTATTCTTTCCTTATCATGATGACAAGAGTAATGACTGCTTCAAAGTAATTCCAATCTTTTTTGTTTCACAGTAACCAAAATGTGATTCTCAAAGTTCTTAATTGTTCCAAAAAATAATTAAGACAGAACTACATGTACTCATATCACTTCAATGATTTCAAGGCCTCAGGTGACACATATGCAGAGAAGCCACTGCTCTTCAGCCACTAGAATTTCTGTGTAGAGCCTGGGACAAAAAGCTGAAGGCACATTGAACAAGGACCTAGAAAGCAAGGACTTATTTCTAACTTCAGTGAACTTTCAGTGAGGAAACTGTCAGTTTGAACAATGACTGATTTAGGCTCTGTGGAAAGAGATTAGATTCTAACATGTACTGAATACATCTTGGATAATAGTTGGACCTTTTGGTAAGCTAATATTTATTGCGTATTTGCATGTGCTGGGGGCACTGAGCCAACTAAGCACTTTACAAGCATTATCTCAATCCTTATAGCAACTCCATGAGCTAAGTAATATTATTTTCATATCTATTTCACAGATGAGGAAACTGAGGGTATAAGGGATTAAGTAGCTTACTCAAGAAGGATCCAGGATTCAGAATCAGACAATTTGAAGCCAAAATTTTTTCTGAACCACTATACTATACTGCTACCCATTTCTTCAACAGAGCAATCGGAAAATCTGCTACTGCGTTTGAAACCTTCTTGAAGAGCAGAGTAACAAATACAGTCACATTTACTGCTGAATAGTTCTCTTCTTGTATTTTCTAGTGTGAGAATCTCAGAAAGGAAGAGATATGCCATCCAGGAACTATATCTCCCAGAGGGTAATTGATTGCCATGCTATTTTTTAATCAATGAAGTAAATTGCCCATCATGCCTGAAATAGCTTACATATAACTTAACATGGCATACAGCACTCTTCATGATCCAGCCACATCCTAGACTCCCAGTCTCACCTCTTATCGCTACCCACTCCCTATCTCTACCCCACTGACACTAAATGTCTCTCTGGTCTTCAGATAAGACATGCTCCCTAATAACTTCAGGCTATTATTTGTACATTTCTTCTTTCAGGAAATTCCCTTTATTCTCTTCGCCAGCTGGCAGTCCTCTATTCATCTTTCAGGACCTAGTTCCCCTCTATACACCCATCTCTGACTCTCCCAGGGAGAGTTAATCACTCTTCTCTGTACTATTATGCATTTCTATGAATACCATAATTATCACTCTTATTAGTTTTATTGTAACTATCTCTTCAGTTGCCTATTGTCCCAAAAGCTTGCTACATAGTATAAACTCAGTAAATATTAGCAATATTGTAAACCCAACAACAGAAAATTATGATCGTAACTGCTATCCTCTGCATTTCAATTTCCTGCTGTCAACATGTGCCTTTCTAGTCACTGTGCTGGTGAAACATTAGCTCTTATACCCACAAGATAACAGATGTCTTTTTTCTACATCCCAGGCCCAACCAACCTATTACCTTTTAAAATCTGCTTATTTTTCAACTTTATGTTCATCATCAACTTCCTTTTATTGGACAGTTCATTTACAACTTAATAACTAGAACTCAAAAGCCATTTTCTTGACCAATAAGGAAATTTGTCCTGAACTGTATGGATTTAATGAAACCAAAATTATATTTTTAAATATCCCCTTAGTCCCAAAAAACCATTGCTCTTTGAAAATAACCACAGTTGCTAATTGTCTTAGTCATCTAGTGCTGCTCCAACAGAAACACCACAAGTGGATGGCTTTTAACAAGCGAAATTTATTCTCTCACAGTCCAGTAGCCTTCAAGCCCAAATCCAGGGCATCATCTCTAGAAGAAGGCTTTCTCTCTGTCAGCTCTGGAGAAAGGTCTGTGTCATCAATCTTCCCTTGGTCTGGAAGGTCCTTGTGATGCATCAGTCTTCCCTTGGTCTGGAAGCATCTCAGCACAGGAACCTCAGGTCCAAAGGATGCGCTCTGCTCCCAGCACTGCTTTCTTGGTGGTATGATGTTCCCTTGTGTCTCTGCTTGCTTCTCTCTTTTATATCTCAAAAGAGATTGCATTAAGACACTATCTAATCTTGTCAACCTTCTCAGTGTAACCTCATCACAGTGATAGAAT
The DNA here is from genome assembly GCA_030035585.1 of Dugong dugon. Taxonomy (NCBI): domain Eukaryota; kingdom Metazoa; phylum Chordata; class Mammalia; order Sirenia; family Dugongidae; genus Dugong; species Dugong dugon. The sequence goes on from CM057474.1 coordinate 46,252,515, forward strand.
TTACAACACGTAAGGAGATCACATATAATCTCATCATAGTGATAGAATTTACAACACGTAAGGAAATCACATCAGATTACACAATCATACAATACTGGGAATCATGACCTAGCCAAGTTCCTACACACTTTTTTGGGGGGACACAATTCAATCCATGACACTAATTATCAGAACAATTTTTTTAAAGGAGTAAGGTTCATTAATGTCTTCACATAATAGCTATCTACTGCATGCCTGCTATGTACCAGGTACTGTGTGAGATACTAAGGAAACAAGAGCCTCATAGAGTTTGCAGTCCAGAGGAAAAGAGAGGTTTTAATAAACAACCACTCAACTAAGTACATAATTCAGTGCAATAACGAAAAAGACATAGGTGTTCTGTGTAAGAACAGCAGGGACTAAGGATTACTATCAAGTTTCTCTCAGGAAATAACAGTTAAATTGAGACCTAAAATTGAGCAGTAGTTATCCAGGAGAAGAGTGGAGAGAATGTTCCAGGATAAAGGAGCAAGCATCTGCTCAAAAATGCTAACCGTCAATGGTTCAGATTTTTAGCTTGGCATCTATCTAGACATGGTTACTAAAACATTAAAAGTTGTTTCCAAAGACACTGGTCACAACTCATCTTCTTGGTGTTTTTATGTTCCCTTAAATAAAATGTTCACTGCATTTAATTACTGCTTGACTGATGATTATTTAGGGTAAATGATAGTTATGCTTAAAGGAAAGGTGGGAAGTGTTACTGCAGAGGGGTAGGAACTAAGACTAGTAATTCTAATATGGTCTTGGGTCTGTGAAATCACAAAGAATCTCAGTTTCTCCATATGCAAGGGGATCTATTGAAATAGGAATCATACTATTTCAAAGTTTTTTCTAGGGACTACTAAATGAAATTTATGTTTGGAAAGCACTTAGCCCAGTGTCTAATACATGGGGCACTCGATGATTGCTTATGCATTGAATCCGAATTTATTTAAATGATCAGATATGTTCATATTGTAATCCTATTTTTCTGTTATGTTTTGGTTCCCATGTTATTTCTACCTCTGTAAATGTCTTCTGAAAATAAAGAGGCCCATTGGAATACATCTTTTTCAGCACTAGAAATAATACTGTTTTGACTTACACTCTTCCATTTACAAGGCTACGAGTATTTAAGAGTTGGTTCTGGAAATATAAGGAAAAAGGGAAACTTTGCTATATGGTAATCAATAAATATGGAGCCCTGGTCGTGAAGTGGTTAAGAGCTTGGCTACTAACCAAAAGGTAAGCAGTTAGAACCCACCAGCAGCTCATTGGAAACCCTATCGGGCAGTTCTACTCTGTCCTATAGGGTCACTATGAGTCGGAAATGACTCGACGGCAACAAGTTTCCCTTTTCTTTTTTTTTGGTAATAATATATATTTATATATAATTCTCAAATGAAAAACCTATTGTTTATTGGGATAAAATATATATAACAAAGCCATTTTAACCATTTTTAAGTGTACAATTCAGTGGCATTAATTACATTCACCTTGTTGTGCAACCATCACCACTATCCAGTTTCAAATATTTTTCATCCTTCTAAACAGAAACTCAATACCATTTAATTAATAACTCCCCACTTCCCCCTCCCTCCAGTCCCTGATAACCACTAACACACTCTTGTCTTTTTCGCCTAATCTAAGTATTTCATATACGTGGGGTCATACAGTAATTGAAAAAACCTATTTTTAAATGATCTAAAATGTATGTCTAAACTCATTTAATTTTTGAAAAATATATAAAGACTTTGTGAAAAAAGTAATATTGACTTTATAAACTACAGCTTTTGTTTCATAAATTTTTTCAACCCCAAGCTTCATTGTTAGCTGTACTTTTAAAAAAAAATTTATCATGGTGAAATATACATAACAAAACATTTCAGCCATTTTTATATGTGCAATTCAGTAACCATAACTACATTCACCACATTGTGCAACAATCACCACTATCCATTTCCAAATTTTATCACTTTTAGCAAAAACTCCAAACCTCTAAAATACTTACATATGAATGTCTTCTGGCTCCATCTAGTGTCATAAGGTTAGTAACACAATCTGCTCTATTAGGAACAAACGTCCAAATTACTGGTGGGGAGGAGACGACTCCTCAGTGTATCAGAGGTGCCTGAAGAGATTCCATGAACCATTCATTGATTGGAAGGGGCCCTGAATGCCAGCAATGTGAGTTAGAAGTCCTTCTGCTCTGTTAACCTCATGGTCTTGATTGAGCATATTTAAAGGCACTTTATAGGATCGCTATGAGTAGGAATCTACTCGACGACAACCGTTTGTTTTTTTAACCCTTTTGTTGAGGGGGCTGGTGGTGAAGTGGTTAAGCATTTGGCTGCTAACCAAAAGGTCTGCAGTTTGAACCCACCAATCATTCCTTGGAAAACCTATCGGGCAGTTCTACTGTGACCTATGGAGTCGTTATGAGTTGGAATAGACTCGACGGCAACAGGTTTGGTTTTTTTGGTTTGTTGGGTCAATATGCTTTTTCCACACTGGTCCTTTTCCACTGTCCCTGATGGGAGGAACCTAGTCGCATTCACCTCTGTGACTGCCATGCTTTACACAGCACCTGGAACAAGGTAGGTGTTAAGTAATTATGAATGGAGAGTAGAAACAGCAACGATTTGGTAGGGTTACACTGCCATTCAAAAGGAAAAATGTTGATGCCAAAAATGATTACCTTACAAGATAAAGGCATTTTTATAAAGAGTAACTCTTTATAAATAGGAACAAATATGAAAAGAAGGACGTTACAAGAACTTTCATTAGACCATTTATTTACAATAGCCAAGTTTTGGAAATAACGTAAATGCCCAAAAGATAACAGTTCAGTAAGCTATGCTATGTCACCATGATGAAGGACCATGTAGTCATAATAAAAGTGTACAGAAGAATATTTAAAAAGATAGAAAAATTTCACAATATCTTTATAAAATATGACAATGTGAGCAGTAGCTATCTCTGGGTGCTGTTATTATGGGTGCTCTGATTTTCTCTGGAGGTGTAACTATATAAAATCATTTTTTCTGTAAGTTGCTTCAGTTGATGCTTTTTGATCTTGATAGCCTGAAGGTGCGGTTGTCAAGAGTTTTTATCACAGAAAATGCCTTCTAGATAGAGGAACTGAAGTGAGAGAGGCAATGACGGCATTGGCCCAATGGGAAGCATTTGCATGTCTCAGCATTTCTGTCTGCATCCTTGGGGATGGAAAACCCAGCTTCAGTGAGGAACAACCCACTCTGTTGGTTTGCTTGTTTCCTTACTTGTTTGTTTTGCTGGCATGGGAATTGGCTTCTTAGTTGTAAATGAACTGTCTCAGATATTTCAAATCTGAGTGAAAAATACAGTATTTTTTACTCTATCGTAACCCCACCAAAAGAGTTAAAAAAAATAGTATTTTCCTTTTTTATGAGAAGTTACCAGCTACTGGTAACAAAAGCTTTTGCATTTTCCATTTCTCTAACAAGAAAGTGCCTGTTAGACACCAATGACCTTCCAAAACTTAGTGAAACCACTTGGCTGCAGCCTCCCTGGAAGCATAAACAAACTGTCAGACTCATAGAATTTCAGTGAAAATAGTTGTGAACACTCCAGAGGCAAAAATAAAGGCAATTTCCTGTCTTTTATCGGTGCTTCGGTTCACAGAAATGTTGAAACAATTGAACAGTCTATTCCCGCCTCAAGTTCAAGGTCATAAACCATCACTATTTGTGATCCTTCAGGCCTGAGTTTTGATAGAGGGCCCTGCAGTCTTCACTAGGTTGTGATGTTGGCAGCAAAGGGCAGGAAATGAGGTTACCAAGAATGTAACATTGAAATAAGTCTATTTTGACCGATCTTTTAATAAATAATAGAACAAGGCATTTCAGCCCTGGATTTTTTGTTTGTTTTATTCCTTGTAGGTGGGGAAAAAAAAAGAGTGGGGAGTTGAATAACGAAAGTGTGTCACAATAATATAACATGCTATCCCTTTATATACATGTCCTTAGTTCTACTCTCTGCTCTCATCTTTGGGATCATTTGTAACTGGAAAGTAAAAAAATCCAAATTAAATCAAGATATCATTTTTCACCTATTTGAGTAGGTCAGATTCTTTTTAAACTATCAGTCCCCAATATACTGGCAAGGATATGGAAAGTATAAATTTTTAGAAACTTTACAGAGAGTAAAAAGCGCATACCCTTTGACCCAGAGATTCCATTCTGGGAATATATCTCAAAAACAAATGTGGAAAAAAGGATAGTATAAGAATTTTCACTATACCATTTAGTATTTATAATAGCAAAAGTTTGGAAACAACCTAAATACCCAATAATATAGGATAATAGCTAAAGAAGTTGTGATATATCCACATGATGAAGCACCAAGCAGTCATGAAAAAGGTATATGGAAGAATATTTAAAGAGACAGAAAATTTTACAAGATAAATAGTGAGGAGGTGGGGTGGGGCTAGAGAACAGACTACCAAACAGCATGTATATATCTGTATGACAACGTGAGCAGTCGATATCGCTAAGTGTTGTTATTATGAGTACTTTGATTTTCTCTTTGGATTTTTACAGATCAGTACAATGAACATGCATATCCATTGTATCTTAAAAAAAGACAGTAGCTGTTTTGATTATCACAGTTGCACAAATAAAAATTCTACAGACCACTGATTTGCTTCCCTTTAACAAGAGAGAATGTGCCACTCCCGTGCTTCATTACTATATGTCCAGTTACCTCTATAACAAGAGCAGTGACATGGATAATTGAAACAGGAGATTTGTAAATATTGGTTACAGAACATAAGGAAGCAGAGTTTGACCTGGTTTAAAAAAACAAAAAATTCATATGTAAAAAATTGAAAAGAAGAAGAGTCATGTGTGGGACTAATCATGTGTTTTTTTTTCTTGAAGGAAAAAACAGAAACATGCATTGATCTTCCAAAATAATCATGACTCTGTAACTGCAACTCGGCAACTGTACCGGGAGAAGCCAAGTGTCATCACTGTTGCGAACTAGTACATGAATCTACTTCAGATTTTATTTTCATAATAACTTACACTAGTGTTGTCCTGCAGCAGGACTGTATAAGGCAGTGTACATGCATAAAGTTTATGCTGAGACAAATATTCAGAGTGATACCCACACAACTGTGGCAAGACTTTACAATCAGAGTCATTGGAAGAAATAACGGCATACACCGGATGTTTGTGCAACCTGAAGCTGCATAGTGCATGGAGGTAAGGAGCGAGGAGACTGGAAAGATGGCTTTTAATGACTTGAAAGATTAAAAAGATGGCTTGAAAGAACTTTGTGTTGGAGTTCGAATATATTCAGTAGGTTATTGGTAGGACTTTTTTTTAAAGGATTTTAAGCACACTGATGCCACCATCAAGATCTCTAATTATATGTATATATTTTTGTCATTGTTGTTGCTGGTTTTAGATGCCATTAAGTCGCTTTGACGCATAGTGATGTCACGTGACAGAGTAGAACAGCCCCATAGGGTTTTCTTGGCTGTAATCTACGGAAGCAGATCACTGCGTCTTTCTCCCGAGGAGTCACTGGTTGAGTTTGAACTGCCATATTTTCAGTTAGCAGTTGAGCACTTCATCATTGCACAACTAGGATTCCCTCATATATATACATATATACACACACACATATACACACACACACACACACATATATATATATATATATGTATATATATGTATATATATATATATAAAATCAAAGAAAAAAACACCAGTACCAGAAGCAGAGCTACCAGTCTGGAAGCTACTGCGGTAGTGCAGAATAAGGAAAATAAAATAAATTAAAAGGCTTGAAATGGAGCCATTACAACAGGAATGGTGAGAAGAAAATAGATTTGAGAGGCATTGTGGAGGTACAAAGCACAGAGCTTCATGATCAAATGGAAGCAGAAAGTGGCTGAGGGGGATGTTTGGAAGGTGACTGACTACTCGCACTGTGATGATACAATCAGCACTAGCCTTGGCTGTTTTGATTATCACAGTTGCACAAATAAAAATTCTACAGACCACTGATTTGCTTCCCTTTAACAAGAGAGAATGTGCCACTCCCGTCCTTCATTACTATATGTCCAGTTACCTCTATAACAAGAGCAGTGACATGGATAATTGAAACAGGAGATTTGTAAATATTGGTTATAGAACATAAGGAAGCAGAGTTTGAACTGGTCTAAAAAAAAAAACAAAAAATTCATTAAATTTATAGGTTTTATTGCTGCTGCTTTTTTACTATCAAGTAATGTGTGAAGAGCATAGTAGGTACACATTGAACGCTAGCTGTCCTCTCCATTTCTGCGTAGAAATCCCTTGCACAGCTACAGGCAGTCTCGAATGAGTAGGAATTTTGATGACCCCCCCGGGCTGATTTTTGCCCTTTCTATCTTATTTCCTCCAGCAAAGTCATGTTTTATAAAAGACTTAAAGAAAAACTCTATTTCAGAATCACCCATATTTAAATATAAAGTACAATTCCTTCCGTAATACTGCTCTTTCATGGAAAATAGTTGCCATTGTGGCAATGCGCTTTCTACTAAGAAGACTGTTTTCCATCACTGGCTTGTTTGTTACAGAGCATTTCACAGCTGGCACTGTGCACAACCACATTTCCAAACTGCCACCTTCCTCCTTGGCCTTCCTGCCAAAGAACAATGAACATGGTCCCCTCAGCTGTTCTTGTCTCCTGCTTGTCTGGGAATGCCATTGGAAACCCACCATCCCTCTGAAAGGCGCCAGTCCCTGCCCCCTTGTCTTGGCAGGAGCCTGGATTAGTGAAACCCTCAAACCAAAGCTGTGATTCACAAATCACTCTAGGATGGCATCTCCATTAACGTAGGGCAGCTTTGTTTCAGACTGACCCTAGTTGGGGAAGAAGAGTCCCTTGGCTTCCTTAACTAAATTGGAGAGTTGCTAAGAATGGCTGTGTCCTTGACTCCCCTTCTTTTATTTCCCCTTTTGCACAAATCAACCCTAAAAGACCATGAAAGAAGCAGATGCACTTTCTCCCACACCATCCATATCCTTCTCACTATTCTACTTGTCCCTTACCCACGCTGGTGGGTGTGGGGTAGATGGCATTTATTGTGGCAGGAAATGTTCTTAGCACTGAAGCCATGCTAATGCAAGGCGTCTGCTTCTGAGCTTCATTAATCACTTTAAAACCAAGGTTTGCTCTGGCAGAGTGAAGCAAGGCTCTTCTGAAGTTGCTCTAAACTGTGGCCAGAGCCGCCACACCAAACTGGTACCAGGAGAACTGCCTGGGTCATGAATTTAACTTTAGATGGTTTGTGAGGACAAGCAGAGCCCTGCCTCCAGGTCTAGAGGAGAACTACCCAGCTGAACCCAGCAAGTTAATCCCCTGGACGGCTCCACAGACACGGAGCAACACCTGCACCCCTGCTACAGGCACTCTGTACCATTTTTAAATGCTGGAGGTATTGATGTTCAAGGGGCCCAAGGTGTATGTTGTCAAGGAACGAACATAAAAGTCCACAATTCTTCCACCCAGCTCAAAGGTTCATAGCACCATTGCAAGCAAATGAAATTGGCTTTTCTCTGGTCCTGCTGTGGTATAAACTGTCCAAGAAAAAGTTCATGCATCTTGACCTTTTGCTGAGAGAAGGATTCTCCCTTGCCAATGACAAAAGAGCATTCTCTTCTGTCTTGAGCCAGATCACTTATTTTATCAAGAAAATGTGTTAATAACCGGTAAAGAATCCTGTGGGAGATAAAGTCATCGGTAGGCACTTTTTTTTAATGTACATTAAGAGGCTCAATGGCCACAAAATAAGTATAGTTTTAAAAGATAAATAGCCCTACTGTCTGACATCTACTGAAAAGAAAGCTGCAGTCTACTTTTAAATCAAAGTCATTTTTTAGCAGATGGTCCTCAACTTTTAGATAGCATAAAAAGATTCATTCTATACAAGTTAATTTATTCAGTTTCCTTAGAAATATTTCTTTTTACTATTTTATTTTAGAAGAAGGTCCACCAGAAAGGGACAAGATTAATAGTGAAGATTTTGTGAAACATTAATGAATTGTTTTTATATCTGAAATAAATATTTGCCAGATTTGCCTTAAGATTTTTCAAATATAGAATTATTCTAGCCAAGCCATTTGCTGTGGAGTTCTGGTGGCCTCGATTGCCTTTTCCTAGGAACACTGCAGTGTGTTCCAATTTCTGGAGAAAATCCTGGTCACATTCAAGGATATGCCCTCATTCTACCTCTATGTGGAGGGAAGGCAGCTTCTCCTCAGCATGTGTCCAGCGTAGCTTGTCAGCCTAGCTCCACATGCTTGCCAGCTAACGCACTTGGCTTTGCCTGGGCTGGCACTCCAGACAGCCACCCTCCAGGTACCTGTCAGGAGGACAGTCTGGGGTTCACTGCTGCTCTGTACAAATGAAAATCGCTGCTAAAAAGCAATATTTTTGGAAAATTACTTGAAAGACACGTAATCCCAGACACGTGTAGAGCTCTGCATCTCGACCATATTCTTTTGAGCCCCTGAAACTGTTTTTACCAAATTACCCATTGGGCTACATTGAGGGACATTATGAACAAGAACCTGTTGAAATGCCTCACTGTGATGACTGTAAGGGTGTTGCTAATTACACAGAGCATCTTTACAGGGAAATGTCACAAGAAATTTTCTTTTGAGTCTTAGACTCAACAATGAATGTGCTTCTCCCCCACCCCGCAACAACTTAATTGCTAAATTTTTATTGAAAATTAATTTATTTTAATTTTATGAACAATTTGAAGCATGTACCTGCTTTTCTTCTTTAGATGGATGGCTGGAAAACTCAAAGTTAAATTTTAAGTTTATCCTTATCAAATTTTCACCAACAATTCATAATTTTTAATATTATTAATAATTATTATGTAACAACTTTACCTCTTAACTCCCTTCTATCCCTTCTACTCGTTTTTATCTATTTATGTAGTATACCTTGGAGCCCTGGTGGCAAAGTGGTTAAGCATTTGGCTGCTAACCAAAAGGTCAGCAGTTGAAATCCACCAGCTGCTTCTTGGAAACTCTATGGGGCAGTTCCACTCTGTCCTATAGGGTCACTATGAGTCAGAATCAACTCAACAGCAATGGGTTTGTTTGTTTGTTTTTGGTGGTAAACCTTAACACTTTTTGGAACAGGGAAATAAACGAATAAATATCTGTTGCTTTTAATTAATTATTTCTCTGAGGCGAATAAAATTTTTCTCTTTTCCTGAATCGATATACCAGGAAATATAATGCAACTATAGAATTTTCAATTACATAGGACAATGTTCCAAACAAATCCACTAATTAATGCTGAAAGCACTAGTTTATGAAAGATTAAAAGTGCGGACCCCAAAACAAACAATGGTTCAGGAAGCCAGATCTAGGGGAAGACACCTAGTGTTACATCCAGAGCTGCCAACCATGGGTGATAATTCCCATGTTTGGTCTCAAGATTTAAATTCATATGAATTCATGCTTTAGGGTTTAGAATTCTTTGTGAATTTAGCCTTGGTCAAAGTGACTTTTTAAAAGTGAAGCTTTTCCAACAGACTGAAAAAATATCTGAAGCACAATAATTATTCATCATATTACATTGAAAAATGTTTTTCTACATTAGCCAAAAGAGTTTATGTTTACACTATTTACCCTCACCTATTTATACGCCTTTAAACAGACAGTGGTCTGAAAAAGTGAATAAATACAATTCACATGTGCATTATTTCTGTTACTCAGATTATGCCACTCAAACTCCTCAAAATACAGCCATCAATCTTCTGTATATATCATGGACGGCAAATCTTTCTGACAAACACTTTTAAAATATGGCAAGCAAATATTATAGTGAGTTGCCAGTTAACTGCCCATAGACAGGGAAAAAGGGTAAGAAATAAAATAGTAAGATAAGAGAATTCAGCACAAGTAACAACACAAGACAAAACCTAAATAGATATTAGACAGTGATGAAATAGAAGTTAATATTATTGTTCAGGAAAATTTTGTTTTGTTTTGTTTTTTTAATTAGGAAAAATAGAAGTGATTTCATAAAAGTAATAAGAAAATGAATTTTTAAAGAAATTTGAAATTTAATCTGTTTCCTATAAAATGATATGGGTGTTCTGTTAACTCTATTTATATTAACCTTGGTTAATTGGTTTGCAATACCTAATTTCACCAGAGGATGGCAGAATAGGGTCAAAACATATGAAAAGCTGCTGCGTGAAATAAGTCACTCACGAAAGGACAAATATTGTATGAGACCTTTATTGTAAAAACCCATGAAAAAGTTTACACACAAAAAGTAACAATCTTTGTTGGTTACCAGGGATGGGGGGTGGGGGATACTAAACAAGCAATAGACAAGTGGTATCTTTGGTGAAGGGTAAGACAGTACACAGTACTGGGTAAACCAGCACAACTTGTACAAAGAAAGGTCAGGGAAGCTCCATAGACACATCCAAACTCCCTGAGGAACTGAATTGCTGGGCGGAGGGCTGTGGGCACCATGGTCTTGGGGAACATCTAGCTCAATTGGCATAACACAGTTTATAAAGACAATGTTCTACATTCCATCTTGGTGAGTAGCGTCTGGGGTCTTAAAAGCCTGTGAGCAGCCATCTAAGATACTCCACTGGTCTTACCCCTTCAGGAGCAAGGGAGAATGAAGAGAACAGGATACAAGAAAAAGATTAGTCCAAAGGACTAATGGACCACAGCTACCACGGCCTCCACCAGACTGAGTCCAGTACAGCTAGATGGTGCCTGGCTACCACCACTGACTGCTCTGACAGGGATCACAACAGAAGGTTCTGGGCAGAGCTGGAGAAGGATGTAGAACAAAATTCTAACACACACACAAAAAAAGACTGGATTTGCTGGCCTAAAAAAGACTGCAGAAACCCCCAGAGTATGGTCTCCTTTTAGCTCAGTGGTGAAGTCACTTCGGAGGTTCACCGTTCAGGCGGGGAGTGGACAGCCCCGTAAAACTAAATGGGACTAATGAGGCATAGCAGTCCAGGGACAAGGACTAGAAGGTGGAAGGGGACAGGAAAGCTGGTGATAGGGAAACCAAGGTTGAGTAAGGACAGTGTTGACGTGTAGTGGGGTTGTTAACCATTGTCATAGGGCAACATATGTACTAACCGTTTAATGAGAAACTGTTTTGTTCTGTAAACCTTCATCTAAAGTGAGAATAGCAGCACAACTGGAAGAGCGTAGCCGATGTCACTGAACTGTGCATGTAGAAATTTTTGAAATGGTGTATCTTTGGCTACGTATATTTTCACCAAAAAAAAAGGTTGAGAAGGGAGAGGGTTGACATGTCGTAGGATTGATTGTACTACTGTTTAATGAGAAACTACTTGTTCTGAAAACCTTCACCTAAAGTACAATAAAATATATATATATATATATATATATATATATATATATATATATATATATATGAAAAGGTACTTCTTTATATTTTTCTCTTAGAAGTTCACAACAATGCTAAACGATATTATCTAATTTGTAGAACTGCCAAAATCTTTTTATTGGAAAATAAAATTTAGAAAGATGATATGGTTGACTGCTTGATGGGTTGGTTGATCGTTTGTTAGCCTGTTTTGTTTGGGGTAAGGTTGTCTCCCATCCAGGGAGATAAAATATGACATATGAATTCTTTGTCACATCAGATCTAACAAGAAATTAAGCCCATGAAAGAACTGTGACTGTCTCAGAGAAACAGTTAAAAATAAACTGAGTTGATACGTAAGAATTTTATAAAAGGGAGGGAGAAGGGAACTCTTACCCAGTCACAACCTACATTCAAAAACCCTAAAGAGTATGGGAACAGTTAGTGAGGGTTCAAGGATTACTCAACAGGAAGAAATGAAAAATTCCAGGGTGCTTCTTGCTAGGCATCTTGCACCCTTCCTTGCCATCACTCTCCCCCTCTCATCTTATTCACCCAACTTCTATAAATGCCCAAGTGGTTTAGAAGCTCTTCAAAGGGAACTTTAGCTGCTAAACTATAGAAACTGTGGGGACAGGGAATACAGAGAACAGCCACATTTCATTTTAAACACTAATCAAATGACTTTTATGTGCCAGCTACCAGGTTCTGGAACTTCAAAGATAAGTAAGATCTAGTCCCCATCCTTGACAAGTCAAAAACATAGACATCAAAAACTACTGTCTCTCCCTCCTTCCAACCTGTGGGTTCTCTTGCTAATGGTCTCCCATTAAATGTGTAAACAAGCACTCTGACCCCAAAGAACTACTGGCTCAGTGTTAAGCTCCTCTCCCAAAGCTCTGACTCATTGTCTCTCTTCTACATGGGTTCCTGACCCCTTCTTGTCTGGATCACTTCTCTGGGTTTCTTCTGGTCCCTTCCACCCCAGACCAAAAAAAAAAAAAAAAAAACAGTTGCTGAGTCAGTTCCAACTCATGGTGACTTCTGTGTGTCAAAAGAGAACTGTGCTGCATAGGGTTTTTAATGGCTAATTTTTCAGTAGATCTCCAGGCCTTTCTTTCAAGGCATCTCTGAGTGGACTTGAATCTGCACTTTTGGCTGGTTAGCAGCCAAGCTTGTTAACCATTTGTACCACCCAGGGACTCTCTGCCTCATCCAGCCTCCCTGAATTTTAAACTATTTAACTTTGCTAATCTCTGACGTTTGACACATCTTCTTAGCTTGGCCCCAGCTCTTCTGGGCCTCTCTCCTTGTCCTGCATTCAATATCCTCTGTTGGACAAGCAATAACCTAGTCCTGACTTTGGACTAGAAGATGCCTGCAGGAAGCTTCTTAAGTCTGGCATTGATAGGAAAGTACCTCAAGATAACCTGCACGGGCAAGGGACATTAAAGTCTATGGAATTTTCCATAGAAATTACAAATATTTACACCATAACTTCAGGTAATATTGTATCTCGCTATTTGTTTGTGGCAGTATAGACAAAACCAAAGGTATCAGAACTTGTCTTTTGCATTCTTATCTCTTGGAGGTGATCCAACATAGAGGTTAAGGGACGAATTTTGAGTTCCTAATTCCAGATCTGCTATTTACCTGCTGTGTGACCTTGAGTAAGTTGCTTAACATCTCTGAGCCTCGGTTTTTCACCCATAAAACCAAATTAAGAATAATACCTACCTCATAGTTTAGTTGTGAGCAGTAAATGAGATAATATATATTAAAGTACTTGGCATAGTAGTTGACACAGAATAATCATTGCAGAAATGTTAGCATAAAATAACATGCTTTATATTAAAGCTATTTTCTAATCTTTTAAGAAATATGAAAGTTATTAACATTACACATTCTATTACTTTTTTTAATTCTGAAAATTTCAAGTGACAAACATGTGAAATATCTGTTATGGAGAGAAAGCCTTCCCGTAGAGCCAGCACCCTGAATTCAGATTTTAGCCTCCTAAACTGTAAGAAAATAAATTTGTTTGTTAAATCCATCCACTTGTGGTATTTCTGTTATAGAAACACTAGACAACTAAGCCAGAATTTGGCACCGAGAAGTCGGGGTACCGCCCTAGTAAATACCTAAGATGTGGAAGTGGTTTTGGAACTGGGTAATGGGTAGATGCTGGAAGAGTTTCAAGATGCCTAATAGCAAAAGCTTAGATGGCCTTGAAGAGACTGTTAGTAGAATTATGAACATCAAAGGCAACTCTGGTGAGGGCTCAGAAGGAAGTGAGGAGAGCTATAGAGAAAGTCTCTATCATCTTAGAGAATACATATGGTGCCAGCAAAGGAATGTTGCTAGAAATGTGAATGTTAAACGTGCTTCTGGAGAGACTTTAAAAGGAAATGATGGAGGAAGTGGGTCCAAGATGGCAGAGGAGTCAGACGCTTCCTGCAGTCCCACTTACAACAAAATAAGGGGACAATCTAGGAGCCCTCATCAAAGGCAAAGCTGAGGAATTGGACTGAGTGACAGGGGGAAGGGAGTGACAGTTCGGAAGGAGCGAGGAATTGCCAGACCTGAACCAGTGGGAGCTGGAGTCCTTCAGGCCAAATCAGCTCATGTGTGAGGTGAGGCAAACAGTGGTCTTCAGGAGGCATTTTCCACATTGGGAGAGACCCAGTGATAGACAGTCTACTTGAAAATCCAGAATCAGTGAAAAGCAGTGCTCAACTGGCGAAAGATAAGTACTTGCATCTGGCCTACCACGCAGATCAAAAACCCTGCCTTTGGGAAAACCTCGCTCTCAATCATCTCGTCCCTCCCCACTCTGTACTAGGTCCCAGGCCGGCTTCAGAGATTGCTGAGTCCACTGGGCCAGAAGTAGGACCCATCACACGCCCTCAGCCATTCTCCCAGCCTTGGAGAGGAAACAAATTAACAAACAGGGAAAAAATAATCTGCCTGCTCCCCTAAGCCAGGAACTCAGGGTAAGCACAGCTCCTTTGCATAGGAATGGGCATAACGGGTCCACAGACTTTGAATGCCTTTCACCCCTGCATAGACCTGTGCAGGCCCATTTCAACAGTGTAGGCCCTCATTAGCAGAGTACAACAGGATATATACCTGAAGTCTAATTTCAGTGGTTTCAGCTACATGGTGAAGTGGCAGGTTTGTGACATTTGACACTGCTCTTCACCTACCCACATCAGGAGCCTAAGGACTGGTGACTCCACCCAGGCCACTTAGCCACCTGCAAAAGGGGTCCAAGAAAAAGTGCTGTCCTCCAGTCTTTACAGCCAACAGAATTGGGTGCTCATAGTCCAGCTGCAAAACCCACCCACATACGTGCCCTCCCAGACACTCAGGGGCAGCCGTCAGCTCCCTGCCTTGCTCAGTAAGTCTCCTGCAGCCAGATACCTGTGCCTCCACCAATCACCTATGCCTGTCTAAGACTATGGGTAAGAATCTGCTCCACACACTTGGTGACCGACTACCTGGACACCTGAGCTGAATCACACAAGAAAAGTAAACAGACTCCTGGGCTCACACACATAGTAAGAGCTCTAACTACCTGGTAACAAGGTGTTAGAGCTTCAAAGGCACCAATAATCAAACTAGGTCACACGAGCAGCCTATTTGGGCATAGCAAAACAAAGCAAAAAAGAAGCTAGGACACAGTAAGCAACCATAAAATAAATAAATACAATAACTTATTGATGGCTTGGAGACAACAGTCAATATCAAATCACATAAAGAAGCAAACCATGATGGCTTCAACAAGCTCCCAAAACAAACAATCAAGAAATTTTCCAGAGGAAGAGAATTTCTGGGAATTACCACAGGTAGAATACAAAAGATTAATATACAGAACTCTTCAAGAGATCAGGAAGGAGATCGGGCAAACCACAGAACAAGCCAAGAAACACACAGGCAAAGCAAAAGAGGATCTTAAGAAGGTTATTCAAGGCATAATGACAAATTGAACAGGCTGCAAGAATCCATAGACAGACAACAATCAGAAATCCAGAAGATTAACAATAAAATTTCAGAATTAGACAACTCAGTAGAAAGTCAAAGGAGCAGAATTGAGGCAATAGAAGTCAGAATTAGTGAGATTGAAGATAAACCACTTGAGACCAATTTATCTGAGGAAAAATCAGATAAAAGGATTTAAAAAAATGAAGAAACCCTGAGAATTATGTGGGACTCTATCAAGAAGAATAACTTAGGAGTGATTGGAGTACCACAATGGGGGGATAACAGAAAATACAGAGAGAATAATTAAAGATTTGCTGGCAGAAAACATCCCTGATATCATGAAAGATGAGAAGATATCTATCCAAGATGCTTATTGAACCCCACACAAGGCAGATCCCAAAAGAAAATTACCAAGACATATTATAATCAAACTTGCCAAAACCAAAGAGAGAATTTTAAGAGCAGCTGAGAATAAACAAAAGTCATCTACAAATGAGACTCAATAAGACTAAGCTCAGACTACTCAGCAGAAACCATGCGGGCAAGAAGGCAATGGGATGACATATACAAAGCCTTGAAGGAAAATAACTGCCAGCCAAGAATTATATATCCAGCAAAACTGTCTCTCAAATATGATGGCAAACTTAGGGCATTTCCAGATAAACAGAAGTTTAGGAAATGTGCAAAAATCAAGCCAAAATTACAAGAAATACTAAAGGGAGTCTTCTGGTTAGAAAATCAATAACATCAGATAACAACCCAAGACTAGAACACAGGACAGAGAAACCAGGTATCAACCCAGATAGGGAAGTTGCAAAAATAAATCAAAGCTAAAACACTGAAAATGGTGAAACAGAGATGTCAATATGTAAAAGATGACAACATTAAAACAAAAAAGAGGGAATAAAAAATGTAGACTTAGATTTTTCATATGGAGAGGAAGTTAAGACAATATAAAGAAATAAAAGACTGGTTTAAACTTAGAAAAATAGGGGTAAATATTAAGGTAACCACAAAGGAAACTAACAATCTTACACATCAAAATAAAAAACTAGAAAAATATAAAGACTCAGCATATACAAAATCAACAACAATGAAAAAGATGAAAATACATACAGAAAAACAACTCAGCACAGAAAATTAAGTGGAACAAACTGTGAACAACACACCAAAAAAAGACATCAAAATGACAGCACTAAACTTATACCCCTCAATAATTATGCTGAATGTAAACAGACTAACTGCAACAATAAAGAGACATTGGCAGAATGGATTAAAAAAAAAAAAACACCACCATCCATGTATATGCTGCCTACAACAGACACACCTAAAAGACACAAACAAACAAAAACTCAAAGGATGGAAAAAATATATCAAGCAAACAACACTCAAAAAAGAGCAGGAGTTGCAATATTAATCTCTGACAAAATAGACTTTAAAGTAAAATCCACCACAAAGGATAAGTAAGGACACTATACAATGATTAAAGGGTCAATATATCAGGAGGACATAAACACAATAAATATTTATGCACCCAACAACAGGGCTCCAAAATACATAAAACAAACTCTAACAGCATTGAAAAGAGAGATAGACAGCTCCACAATAATAGTAGGAGACTTCAATACACCATTTCTGGTGAAGGACAGAACATCTAGAAAGAAGCTCGATAAAGACACGGAAGATCTAACTGCCACAATCAACCAACTTGATCTCATAGACACATACAGAACACTCCACCCAACAGCATCCAAGTATACTTTCTTTTCCAAACCACATGGAACATTCTCCAGAATAGACCACATAAAGCAAGACCATAAAGCAAGATTTAACAGAATCCAAACCATTGAAATATTACAAAGCATCTTTTCTGAACATAAAACCATGCATGGAGAAATCAATAACAGAAAAAACAAGGAAAAAAATCAAACACATGGAAACTGAACAACACCTTGCTCAAAAATTACTCAGTTACAAAAGAAATTAAGGAGGGAATAAAGAAATTCATAGAATCCAATGAGAATGAAAACATATCCTACCAGAACCTCTGGGACACAGCAAAAGCAGTGCTTAGAGGTCAGTTTAGAGCAATAAATGCACACATTCATAAAGAAGAAAGGGCCAAAATCAAAACATTAACCCTACATCTCGAACAGGTAGAAAGAGAGCACCAAAAGAAGCCCTTGGTCACCAGAAGTAAGTACGTAATAAAAATCAGAGCAGAATTAAATGAAATAGAGAATAGAAAAACAACTGAAAAAGTTAACAAGACTAAAAGCTGGTTCTTTGGAAAGTTCAACAAAATCAATAAACCACTGGCCAAAGGGGACAAAAAAAAACAGGAGAGGAAGCAAATAACACGTATAAGAAATGAGATGGATGATATCACAACAGACCCAACGGAAATTAAAAGAAGCATGACAGAATACTATAAAAAATTGTACTCTAACAAATTTGTAAGCCTAGATGAAATGGATAAATTTCTAGAAACTCACTACCTACCTAAACTAACACAAACTAGAACAACTAAATAAACCTATAATCAAAGAAGAGATTGAAAAGGTAATTTAAAAAATCACAACAAAAAAAAGCCCCGGCCTGGATGGTTTCACTGGAGAATTCTACCAAACTTTCAGAGAAGAGTTAAAACCACTACTACTAAAGGTATTTCAGAGCATAGAAAAGGATGGAATACTCCCAAACTCATTTTATGAAGCCAGCATAATGCTGATCCCAAAATCAAGTAAAGACACCACAAAAAAAGAAAATTACAGACCAAAATTTCTCATGAACATTGATGCAAAAATCCTTGACAAAATGCTGCCCAATAGAACTCAACAACCTATCAAAAAAATAATTCACTATGATCAAGAGGGATTTATACCAGTTATGCAGGGATGGTTCAACATTGGAAAAACAATCAGTGTAGTCCATCACATAAATAAAACAAAAGAACCACATCATCTTATCAATTGATGCAGAAAAGGCATTTGACAAAGTCCAACACTCATTCATGATAAAAACTTTCAACAAAATAGGAATAGAAGGGAAATTCCTCAATATCATTAACAGCATTTATACAAAGCCAACAGCCAACATCATCCTAAATGGAGAGACTTTGAAAGCATTCCCCTTGAGAATGGGAACCAGACAAGGATGAGCTTTATCACCACTCTTAGTTAACATTGTGCTGGAGGTCCTAGCCAGAGCAACTAGGCTAGAAAAAGAAATAAAGGGCATCCAAATTGGTAAGGAAGAAGTCAAAGTATCTCTATTTGCAGATGATATGATCTTATACACAGAAAACCCCAAAGAATCCACAAGAAAACTACTGGAACTGATAGAAGATTTCAGCAAAGTATCAGGATAGAAGATAAACATACAAAAATCAGTTGGATTCCTCTACACCCACAAAGAGAACTTCCAAGAGGAAATCACCAAATCAATCCTATTTACAATAGCCCCCAAGAAGATAGAATACTTAGGAATAAATCTAACCAGAGACGTAAAAGACCTATACAACGAAGACTACAAGACACTACTGCAAGAAATCAAAAGTGACCTGCATAAGTAGAAAAATATACCTTGCTCATGGTTAGGAAGGCTAAATATTGTGAAAATGTCAATTTTACCCAAAGCGATCTACAGATGCAATGCTATCCCGATCCAAATTACAGTGACATTTTTTAAGGAGATGGAGTAATAAATCGCCAACTTCATATGGAAAGGGAAGAGGCCTTGGATAAGTAACCATTACTCAAGAAGAAGAACAAAGTGGGAGGCCTCACACTATCTGATTTCAGAACATATTATACCACCACAGTAGTCAAAACAGCCTGGTACTGGTACAACAACAGATACGTAGACCAGTGGAACAGAATTGAGAATCCAGACATAAATTCATCCACCTATGAGCAGCTGAAGTTTGACGAAGGCCCAATGTCTGTTAATTGGAGAAAAGACAGTATCTTTAATAAATGGTGCTGGCATAACTGGATATTCATCTGCAAAAAAACTGAAACAAGATCCATACCTCATATCATGCACACAAACTAACTCAAAATGGATCAAAGACCTAAATATGAAATCTAAAACGATAAAGATCATGGAATAAAAAATAGGGACAATGCTAGGAGCCCTAATACATGCTATAAACAGAATACAAACCATAAGTAACAATGCACAAACACCAGAAGAGAAACTAGATAACTGGGAGCTCCTAAACGTCAAACACTTATGCTCATCAATAGAGTAAAAAGACAACCTACAGACTGGGAAAAAAATTTTGGGGTATGACAAATCCGATCAGCATGTAATCTCTAAAATCTACAAGATACTGCAAAACCGCAACAACAAAAAGACAAATAACCCAATTAAAAAATGGGCAAAGATATGAACAGGCACTTCACCAAAGAAGACATTCAGGCAGCTAACAGATACATGAGGAAATGCTCACGATCATTAGCCATTAGAGAAATGCAAATCAAAACTACAGTGAGATTCCATCTCACCCACAACAAGGCTAGCATTAATCCAAAAAACACAAAATAATAAATGCTGGAGAAGTTGTGGAGAGACTGGAACATTTATACACTGTTGGTGGCAATGTAAAATGGTACAGCCACTTTGGAAATCGATTTGACTCTTCCTTTAAAAGCTAGAAATAGAAGTACCACATGATTCGGCAATCCCACTCCTTGGACTATATCCTAGAGAAATAAGAGCCATCACATGAATAGATATATGCACACCCATCTTCATTGCAGCTCTGTTATGATAGCAAAAACATGGAAACAACCTAGATGCCCAACAGCAGATGAATAGGTAAACAAATTATGGTATATTCACACAATGAAATAGTACACAATGATATAGAACAGTGATGAATCTGTGAAACATCTTATAACATGGAGGAATCTGGAAGACATTACTCTAAGTGAATTTAGTCAGTCACAAAAGGACAAATATTGTATAAGACCACTATTATAAAAACTCAAGAAAAGGTTTAAACACAGAAGAAAATACTATTTTTGGTTACGAGGGTGGGGAGGGAGGGAGAGGTGTATTCGCTAGCTAGATAGCAGACGAGAAGTATCTTAGGTGAAGGGAGGGACAACACGCACTACAGGGGAAGTCAGCACAACTAGACTAAACAAAAGCTAAGAAGTTTCCTGAATACAACCAAACACTTCGAGGGACAGAGTAGCAGGGGCGGGGGTCTGGGGACCATGCTTTCAGGGGATATCTAGGTCAACTGGCATAACAAAGTTTATTAAGAAAATGTTCTGCATCCCACTTTGGTGAGTGGCATCTGGGGTCTTAAAAGCTTGCAAGCGGCCATCTAAGATGCATCAGTTGGTCCCAACCCACCCAGAGCAAAGAAGAATGAACACAAAAGACACAAGGAAAATATTAGCCCAAGAGACAGAAAGGGCCACATAAACCAGAGACTCCATCAGCCTGCGACCAGAAGAACTAGACGGTGGCTGGCTACCACCAATGACCGCCCTGACAGGGAACACAACAGAGAGGCCCTGACGGAGAAGGAGAAAAGTGGAGTGCAGAACTCAAATTCTAGTCAAAAGACCAGACTTAAAAGTTTGACTGAGACTGGAGGGACCCTGGAAGACATGGCCCCCGGGCTCTGTATTAGCCCAAAACTAAAACCATTCCCAAGGCCAACTCTTCAAACATTAGACTGGACTCTGGGACATAACATGATACTTGTGAAGAGTGTGCTTCTTAGCTCAAGTAGATACATGAGACTAAATGGGCAGCTCCTGTCCAGAGGTGAGATGAGAAGGCAGAGTGGGTCAGTAGCTTGTTGAATGGACAAGGGAAATCCGGAGTGGAATGGGGGACTGTGTGTCAAGTATAGGGAGAGCAAGGGTCATGTAACAATGTATGTATAAATTTTTGTATGAGAGACTAACTTGAATTGTAAACTTACACTTAAAGCACAACAATAAAAATAATAATAATACCTCCAAATGCTCCAAAAAAAAGGAAATGCTGAACATGTGATTGGACAATGGAGGAGGGGCAATGCTTTTTATGCAGTAGCAAAGAACTTGCCTGAATTATGTTCAAATGTTTGGTGGAAGGTAGAACTTGTAAGTGATGAACTTGAATATGTGGCTGAGGAGATTTCTAAGCAAGATCTTAAAGGGGCTGTGTGGTTTCTCCTTGCTGTTCATGGCAAAACGCAAGAGAAAAGAGATAGACTTAAAAATAAACTGTGCAAAATGAAAACAAGACTTAAAGATTTGGAAAATTCTGTCATACAAACTAAGGACATGTGTCCTAGAATCTTCCCCAAGGATCTAGCTACACAATCTTTTGTTAAACATATTAAGCCTGTGACTGATGGATCTAACCAAAAAACACACCAGAAAACCCATCAGCTTGGACTGAAGCAGATAGAGAAAGAGTGGAAGGAAAGAACACTGTCTGCCTCTTGAAGTTCTGCAGGCAGGAAACAGAATTCTGTCTTAGTCGTCTAGTGCTGCTATAACAGAAATACCACAAGTGGATGGCTTTAACAAAGAGAAGTTTATTCCCTCACAGTCCTGTAGGCCACAAGTCCAAATTCAGGGCGTCAGCTCCAAGGGAACACTTTCTCTGTCAGCTCTGGCGGAAGGTCTGTGTCATCAATCTTCCCTTGGTCTGGGAGTTTCTCTGTGCAGGAACCGCAAGTCCAAAGGGTGTGCTCTGCTCCTGGCACTGCTTTCTCGGTGGTATGAGGTTCCTATGTGTTTCAGCTCACTTCTCTCTTTTATATCTCAAAAGAGATTGGCTTAAGACACTATCCAATCCTGTATACCTCATCAGTATAACTGCCGCTAGCCCATCTTATTAGACCATAGTGATTGAATTTACAACACATAAGGAAATCACATCAGATTACAAAATGTTACACAATTATACAATACTGGGAATCATGATCCAAGCCAAGTTGACAGATATTTTTGAGAGGGTATAATTCAATCCATGACACAGGCTAAAGAAGCTACACCAGTTGCTTTCAAAGAAAAGAAAAGAACCATCCTTGGAGCAGCCTGGAGATCAGCAGAACTGTTAGAAGGAGCACAGGAAGCAGAGCTGCCTAGGTTTCAAAGGGTGGGACCATGGTCTCTGGGGTGTCAAAGGGTAGAGCCACAGCCGCCTAGGTTTCAAAGAGTCAGATCTTCACCAACTCGGTTCTGGCGTGTGCGGCTACCATTCAGTTTGGCCAAGAGGATGGGGCCACTGCCGAAAGCTGAGGGGGTGGGGCTACCATGCCCAAGGGGCAGAAGAATGGGGACTGTCGGTGCTGAGGAGGTGGGGTTGCCAGGACCCTCGCCCAGATGGCCCCAAAGAACAGAGGATTATTTTCAAGCCTTGAGAGCTAATGTAAATTGTCCTGCTGGATTTTGGACTGGCTTGATGCTCATTATCCTTTCTTTCCCTCCAATTTCTCCCGTTCGTAACAGAAATGTCTACCTTGTGCCTATTCCACCACTGTACTTTGGAAACAGAAAACTTGTAGTCTAGATTTCACAGGTTCACAGATTGTCATGGATTGAATTGTGTCCCCAAAAAATATCTGCGAACTTGGCTGGGTCACGATTCCCAGTATTGTATGATTGTGTACCATTTTGTAATCTAATGTGATTTCCTTATGTGTTGTAAACTCTATCACTAGGCTGTAATAAGATGGATTAGCAGCAGTTATGCTGATGAGGTCTACAAGATTAGATAGTGTCTTAAGCCAATCTGTTTTGAGATATAAAAGACAGAAGTGAGCAGAGACACACAGGAACCTCACACCACCAAGAAAGCAGTGCCTGAAGCAGAGTGGGTCCTTTGGACCTGAGATTCCTGCATTGAGATGCTCCCAGACCAAGGGGAGACTGATGCATTACAAGGACCTTCCTCCAGAGTGGACAGAGAAAGCCTTCTTCTGAAGCTGATGTCCTGAATTTGGACTTACAGCCTACTGGACTGTGAGAGAATAAACTTCTCTTTGTTAAAGCCATCCACTTGTAGTATTTCTGTTATAGCAGCACTAGATGACTAAGACACAGATGAAGAGTGATTTTGTCCCAGGATGGAATATGCCTAAAGTCTTACCCATATTTGATTTAGATGATTCCGAAGATGAGATTTTGGACTTGGAGTTGATTTAAGACTTTTGATGTTATGGAGTGAATGTGTTTTGCCTGTGGGAAGGACATGAATTTTTGGAGGCCAAAGGGTGGGATGTTATGGATTGAACTGTGTCTCCCAAAAATATGTATTGTAAATCCTAACCTCGATGTCTGTGGTTGAAATCCCATTTGGGAATGGGTTTTCTTTGTTATGTTAATGAGAGATGATTAGTGTAGGGTTTGTCTTAAGTCAATCTCTTTTAAAACATAAAAGAGAAGCAAGTGAAAGAAGCAGATGTGAGGGAAGAGAGATGCCAAGCCCCATGAAGACTGCCCAGGAGCAGAAGCTCAGAAGAGACAAGAACCTTACTCCAAACCTCAGAGAGAGAGAAAGCCTTCCCCTACAGCCAGCACCCTGAATTCAGACTTTTAGCCTCCTAAACTGTGAGAAAATAAATTTCAGTTTGTTAAAGCCATCCACTCGTAGTATTTCTGTTACAGCAGCACTAGATAACTAAAACAATATCCAAATATAAAAATCCAGTTTTTACACC
Source organism: Dugong dugon (assembly GCA_030035585.1). Lineage (NCBI taxonomy): Eukaryota > Metazoa > Chordata > Mammalia > Sirenia > Dugongidae > Dugong > Dugong dugon. The sequence continues at coordinate 46,276,636 of CM057474.1, forward strand.
TGGTTGGTCAATCTACAATTCCTCTAGGGCTAGTTATTACAAGCTTCTTTTTCCATTTTTCCCTTCTTCCACTTGCATTTTGCATTGGAGTTTCTTCTTACTATAGATGTCAGGCAAATAAATTTTAAAAAATTAAGATAGAAACGAGTATAAAATGAAAACAAACCTTTTCCTTCCTACCCTAGATTTCCTATTCTCTTTCCCAGAGATAATCACTATCTTTATCAAATTCTTACTTATCTTTCCAGAAACCTTCTGAACATATTTTTTCACGCAAATAAGATTGTACTATAATACTCCTATGCACCTTACTTTTTCATGTAACACAGTAACATATTACACTACATAACACATAGACCTACCTTGTCAGTTTTAATGACTGCATGATAACCCTTTGCATAGATGTAGCACACTTTGTTTAAGGAGTTCCCCTACTGATGGGCATTTACTTGTGATTCCTGTTTATAGAAATAACAATATTTTATACATTTTGCACATATATCTTTTCATGCTTCGAGTATATACGTAGGACAAATTTCTAGAAATGCAAGTGTTAGGTCAAAAGGTCTATGTATTTTGAATTTGCATAGATTATTGTAGTTGTTGTTAGGTGCCGTTGAGTCACTTCTGACTCATAGCCACCCTATGTACAACAGAACGAAACACTGCCCAATCCTGTACCATCCTCATAATCGTTGTTATGCTTGAGCCCATTGTTGCAGATATTGAATAGATGTTCAACTGCTCTCCCACTTCCCAGTTTACACCAGATCACATTCATCACAATGGTGTATGAGAGTATGTTTTCCTGCAAACTTTCTACCATATGTATTATGCAAGTGTTAAATTTTATCAGTCTGATAAGTAAAAAATACTATTACTTTGTTATTTTAATTTTAATTTTGTAAATTATGAGTGAAATTGAACATTTTTCATGTATTTTTAGCCATCTGTATTTTTCTTATAGACTACCTGTCAAACTATTTGCTCATTTTATCATTTTTAATGAACATTTTAGTGTTCTTCCAATATTTAAGAAATTAATCCACTGTCTGTCGTATGTGATGCAACATTATAATTACAGAGAAAATATTTGTCACTAATTACACATTCATACCTACATCTCACTTATGTACTCATTCTACATATATAGCTTAAAACAGAAAAATTAATTCAAAAATTTAAGACTGATTTTTATAGTTACGGTAAAAGTCACTCTAACATTTCATTATTTTATTCAAAATAAATGAAGGAATATCTACTAATGAACTATTTATTTACTGTATTTATCCATTCATAGAGAGACCCACAGACATAACTCATAAAATTTATATCATTTTACAAAGATTTGCTGTACTGTGGATTAGACCACGTGTGCCTTGCCTGGAGACCTGGGTTTTGGAGCTTACCTTTAACAAGCTATTTACAGTTTTTCCATGGTGGATATTTAAAGCCATCAAGATATTTGATTAAATGATTCTAGAAGAAACCAGTGCTTACAAAAAGAGTTGACAGTGGAGAAGCAAAGCAAGATGATCACACACTCTTTTGTAAACTCTGGTGGGTGACGAATGCTAACACTAAATAAAAACCAATATTGTCTGATTCTTCCAAATCCCTATTTTCCAATGTTCAATTAGACCAGAAGCTTCTGATGGATTTAAAGGAAAAAAAAAAAAAAAAAAAAAACCCAAACCCATTGCTGTCAAGTCAATTCCAACTCATAGTGACCCTACAGGACAGAGTAGAACTGCCCCATAGAGTTTCCAAGGAGCAGCTGGTGGATTCGAACTGCCGACCTTTTGGCGCCACCAGGGCTCGTCTGATGGATAGAAACTATATTTTAAGCTTCTTTATATGCCCTGTAATTAACAATCTTCCATAAATATTTGCTGATCAAATAAGAAATTAACAGACACTTCTAACTATCTTGAGTGTTACCAAGCACCATACATTAACATCATACTTTCCGACTTAAATACAAATCTATAATTTCAGGGTAAATACATTTATTCCCCATATCTAACTATTCCTGCTATGTCTCTGATTTATCATTCCTTCTCCTTTTTCTTGTAATCTCATAATTTATTTAATCCACTCAATTCATAAGATTTTTTCTTCATCTATAATTTCCGGTTATACAGATGCATGTGGTATTTATTATAGTATTAATCTTTTGCAACAGCATATTTTGGGGAAACAAATACAGATATAGAAAAACTTATAGATCAAAAATGTTAAAAGAAAAAGTCACCATTATCCAACAATAACCACATGTTCCTATATTCTTCAAGCTTTAAGGTGATTTAATCATAATGAACTGGGTCTCTGTTGATCTAATGCTGTTAATGCCGTTAATGGATTTGGCTTAAAATTGAATAAATTGGTTTTAAAGTTTATCTGCTCACAAAAGTGAAGATAGTGGTGATTCTCCTAGTCCTAAATTTCTCTTGCTCCACATATGCCTTGATTTGTGAGAATAACATGACTTTGAAGATTGCACAGATCCAGGACTCTCAGAGTGGGGAGAGGCCCTCCGCCTCAGGTTCTGGGAAATAGCCCTCTGAAGATTCTTGATGGAAGACCCTGCCACCGTGGTGAGCACCCAAGGGTGATCCAGCGCTTGGCCAGCTGACATGCGATGACTAGCGTCCAAAATGAGCAGCTTGTCTATAAAGTCCTTCGCCAAGTGGGAAATATTTGGCCAAGGCTGAGAAGAAACATATTAAAAATTTAAAAAGACACATACTATATACACAGACAGGCAGGGAATCATATTCTTAATTATATAGATCAATGCATAACAAATTGAAAACACTTTTTCAAATAAGAAATTTCAATATTATGCCATTAAATATATACAGTTAACAACTCGAAGAATGTAATCAATGTTACAGAATTTACATGTAGAAACGACTGAACTGGTATACGTTCTGCTGTGTATATTCTCAATAACAACAAAATAAAAACTTTATATATATATAATGTAGTTGCTGTTGTTAATTGCTGACTAGTCAATTCCGACTCATAGTGACCCCATGTGTAGAGTAAAACTGCTCCATAGAGTTTACAAGGCTGTGAACTTTCAAAAGCAAATAGCCAGGTGGGTCTTCCGGGGAGCCTGTGGGTGGGTTCCAACCAGCAACCTAGTAGTCGAGCACTTAACCATTTGGGCCACCCAGGGACTCCTGAGATAGGCTATGCTGCTTTTTAAACTAAGAGTCATGTTTATTCTGCCTGATGAAAGTCATTGAAGTATTTTTGAACAGGAAAGTGACAGGATTGGATTTACATTTTTAAACATACACTCATTGCCATCAAGTTGATTCCGATTCATAGCGACCCTATAGGACAGAGTAGAACTGCCCCATAGGGTTTCCAAGGATTGCTTGGTGGATTCCAACAGCCGACCTTTTGATTAGTAGCCCAACTCTTAACCACTATGTCACCAGGGTTTCCTTTAAACATATGGTGACCCTAAAACTCCACTTCTGCACACACACACAAAAAAATCTCTTTAGCAAATAAAAAACAAACAAACACAAACACAGAAATTGTCTGTCCAGGGAATGAGAATTCCTTTCCAGAAGTCTGTCACTCATTGCCTGCATCCCATTTACATGGGCTGGACAGGGCAAAGCAGCTGTCATTGGTCAACTATACAAATCTCTGGTTGGTGTCTGCCACATTCTGGACATTTCAAAGAGCCCGTGACTTCAAGATCAAGCTAGGGTAGAAGGTGGAATGGATTGCAAATTCATCTGCTTTTCTTTCCCTGTAAGCTTCCTCTGGACTTGGGACACCTACATCTCCTGGGGAGAGAAGGGGAAGGAGAAAGACTTCAGGGAGGGACCCTTCTGCAGTGCATTTCCTCTGAACGCACAGGGCCCTCTTTGTTCCCAATCAGCTGACTGCAAGAGGGATTCACATGTAGCAGAGACATGACACAGTGCTGTGTGAGCAATTAGCTACTTGATGTTTCAGGGATTTATTCTGGCAGTATTTACAGTGTTTGCACATATTTTAAGTACAACAGCAGCAATTCATAGATGGTTTCATATGGATGGTGACTTGTTTTATATGCAAGTTTGTTTTCTGCATAACATACAAACACATAGCATATACTTAGGGAAAAAACTATAGTTTTGTATCCTTCATCATCTACAAAGGAGAAACACTGAGAAAATTGTCCATGCATTTGCTTATCTTGAACACAATTTCTAGCTGATGTCATTTTTTTAAAAAAAAATGTATCTCCCAGGAGAGATTAGGGACTTCTTAAGACGTATTGTCTTTGCCTTGGCATAAGGAAAAATCAGACTTCATACGTAGACATCACACTCTTCAGTCTTTAGCACTCTGCTATTTACCTAAGATTTGAATCAAAAGAAATCAGTAAAAGAACTGCTTTTTTTCCTTCAGTTTATTTTGGTAAATGAGATGTGATAAATATTTATCCCACCCTTTCAACTATGTACAGAAACCACACCCAGAGGTCATCTTTCAGCTAAATAACAGATTGTCACATAAAGTAAACAATATCACCCATGAGTACTGTGCTCCTTTAAAAAAAAATCTATAGAAGACCAAATGGTAGACATTTACCCTAAAGCAAAGATGAGAAGGTAAGGGTGGGGGAGGGGGCAAGGAAACTAGATTAATAAAAATGGAACAACCAGAACGGAAATAATGAGTTACATTGTGAAAAATGTAACCAGTGTCACTGAACAATATGTATAGAAATTGTTAAATGGGAAATTAATTTTCTGTGTAAACTTTCACCAAAAACACAATATAGTATTATTATAAAAAAGAAAATGTATTGCAAAAATGAAAGTCACACAAAAAAATGAACATTTTTGCTAAATATTCAAACACAGGGGGCAGGGGAAGTCTAGACACAACAGGTCCAAGGCTGACACAATGGCATGCCTTGATTCTGGCTAGACATCTACTTGGCCCTGGATAGAGACACATTTATCTGGGCTCAAGACTATTTAAATGACGGTTAAATTAGATGTCTCCAATGGAATATTATAAGACAAACAATTGAATTTTTCTGGAAAGAATATTAAATATGTGCAGTGAGGTTTATGGAGAGCTCATTAAGATGACTACAGATGAACATACCTTTAAAAAGCAGTTGCAGAAAATAAGGTAACTGGTGTCCTGGAAAAAAAATCTTTAGCCAAAGCCATTACTCAAACACAGGTTATAAATTATGGAATTCCTGAGCTATCAAGAGCAACTGGAGAGTATCATGGAGTCACTTTCATCTTGCTTATGAGAAAGTGGTAGTCTTCACACTGCATTGCCAGAGAGGGAGCCGGCTCCCAAGCACAGTATCTAAGACTATTAATTAGGGTACAGGAAGAAAATGTCAGAATATCTATTTTATTTTTATCTCCCTATGCTAAAAATCTATTTTTGTTTATGTTTTATAATGTGTAAAATGGGCTAATCTATATAGATGAATATACTTTATATATGAATAAATAATAAGTGTGCATGCTCAAATTTTTGACTAACAGTGGTATGTAACCCCAAAAATTTGGGGGACCATGCTTTCAGTCACATTCCCACTCTGGACTGTCACCTGATGACATCATTCAGTCTTCTCAGCAAATTTCACATCCACTTTATCTCAGATGAAGCTTTCCTTATAATTTCTCCTCCCAGGCTCAGTCATCCCCACAACTTTGCCACACAAAATTCCTCTTTGTTTGGCTTTTTTCCACAGTCTCAAGAAGACACTCACCAAAGCAACCTGTTACTCATCTTAATGTGGAAAAAGCATGGGACTGAGGTCAGTGGATCTGGAGTCCCTGGGTGGTGCAAATGGTTACCATGCCTGGCTGCTAACCAAAATGTTGGGGGTTCAAGTTCATCCAAAGGCACCTTGGAAGAAATGCCTGGCAATCTACTTTCGCAAAAAATCAGTCATTGAAAACCCTACAGAGCATAGTTCTACCCTGACACACATGGCAAGTCAACTCAATGGCATCTGGTTGGTTTTTGGATCAAGACTCAAGAGCCTGCCAGGCCACACACAACCTCAGTTTCCTTGTCAGCAAATGGAAATCATCATATCTCTTTCATCAGATTGTTATTAAGATGAAATTAGATCATGTACGTGGAAAATGGTTTTCAAAGTTAAGTGGATTGTTGTTGTTGCTGTTACTATTAACTCCTCTCAATTTAACTCCTTCCTCGGTTCTTTTGTGGACATATTCACGCACTGTATTCAGGGTATTGGAAAGAGGAAAATCATCCAGAACTTCTTAAACCAATCGCACTTAGTATTATCATGTTAAATATGTTACCAGTTGACGTCGAGTGGATTCTGACTCATAGCGACCCTATAGGACAGAGTAGAACTGTGCCATAGGGTTTCCAAGGAGCAGCTGGTGGATTCCAACTGCTGACCTTTTTGGTTAGCAACTGAGCTCTTAACCACTGCGCCACGAGGGCTCCGTGATAAATATGTACACCCCCATAAAAATGTTCTGTGTTAAGAGGTAATGAACCGTGTAAAAAGTAAGGTAGCATTTTCTTTTGTTTCAAGATCATTCAATTAATTTAGTTACAAGTAAATTGAGTATTTGTGAATAATTTGGGATTTTTCTGTCTCTCTCTCTCTCTTTTTTCTTTCTTCCTTTCCCCACCTGGTTCTTTATTTTTTCTGTGCTTTTCAATAGACACTGGGTAACACTAGACAAAACAACAATAACAACAAAAAAAAAAGCTATAAAACTAAAATTTAGTACTAGCAATTACACTGCTTACTAGCTTTAGAGGAATAAAAGAAATTTGGAGGGCTAGTATCTCATATTTTAGTTGTCTTAATTCTTCCTCTTGCCTTCAAACAGAGAATTAAGAAATGATTGTACTTTGTTGCTTTCCAATTTCTTGATGAACAATTCTCTCCTAATTTTGACCCCAGCCCAGGTTCTTTAAAAGTGTCTGGCTTCCTTAGCACTACACACCAGTTGAATCTAACATGGTGAGGGCCCTGCTAGGTTACTCTCCAGGACAGCCCCCACGTTCCTCTCAGCCTAGTGCTCCCAGGCCCATGTCCCCAACTTTCTATTCCCTGGCTCTGTATTCCAGCTCTGTCTGTTACTGCCTCTTCCTCCTTCTGGCAAGGAGGTCCTACTTTCTTCTCCAATTTTCTGCACTCAGCTTCCACATTAAATTCTCTGTCTAGAATTCTCTTCATCTAAGGTCGCCCACAGCATTATGTACTATAATCCCCTTTACTCTCATCCCAACCCTCAGCCCTAGGAGCCTTCATGGAGCTAACTGGCACCCACCTCCAAGGGACAACAGAGACATCCATTCAAGATTCACATTTTCATTCTCTTCTGATGAACCTTGATTAACAGAATAAATGTAATCGCTTGTGCAAAAGATTTAAAAAATACGAAAACAAAGTACTAGTTTCATATTTCTTGATTACTTTGCAGAAATGTTCATCATCTGTGGAGAAGAGGCCACAGAGAATTATTATTAAAAATCATTAGTAAAAAGCTAGACACTTCACACACACACACACACACACACACACACACACACACACACCCCACCATAGACACAGTACCTAACATTCTAGAAGCAAAGTCTTAAATTTTAAGGATTGTAATTAATGTTACAATTTGCTAAATACACAGTTTATTGAAGTATAGCACTTAACCAAGGCTCCAGTAAAGGGTAAAGGGGTAATAAAAGTGGAAGGCCCCCTGTAGGCAAAGGACATTATTTATTGCCACTGTTCTGGCTATTCTAGATTTACTGGCACCAGAGAACTGCCCTTCCTCCTTTACCCCACTAAGGCAAAGTTCAGGGCAACCTTCTCCCCCTAAAGCACATACTTTATGTCCATTGTAGCTATTATGTCCATCAGCAGCTATGGAGATGATGAGGGGGCAATTATGATACAGCACACCTGTAATCTATAGGGTCGCTATGAGTTGGAATTGACTCGACAGCAACAGGTTTTTGGTTTGGTGCATCCAGAGGTTTTTGGTTTGGTGCATCCAGCAGAACAGAACTCAAATTCTTAGAAAGTCTGGACTTGAAAGTAGTGGACTCCCCAAGACTCTCGCCCTGAGATACTCTATAACCTTGAACTGAAAATACTTTCTGAGGTTACCTTTTAGATAAATAACAGATTGGCTCATAAAATAAAGAATATTACAAGTAAGTACTGTGCATCTTTAAAAAATCATCTATACAAGACCAAATGATCAACAATTACTCTAAAGCAAAGATGAGAGGGTAAGGAGACAGGGAAATCAGATTACTGGAAAGGTAACATCCAGAATGGAATGAATGCGAATGTTAACACATTGAAAACTGTAACCAATGTTACTGAACAATTTATGTAGTAATTGTTAAATGGGAATCTAATTTGCCGTGCAAACTTTCACCAAAAGCACAATATTATTTTAAAAAATTATTGAGCACTACATTTTTTTGTGAGCATAATTAGAAACTAGACCATAGGAATGGAAACCAAATTATAGGAATTATGACTTGGCAGGCCTAATTGGAATATTCATTACTGGAATTCTTGTCCTGACAGAAAGAAAATAAAAGGGAATCAAAGCACCATATCTTCTGATCTCCTCCCCATTTTCCTACTTAATAACCTGAACAGAGAAGGAATATAGTAAAGATGGAATAAGAGAAATCAGTGGAAATAAGGAGACAGAAATTGGGATCATTGTTGAAGAAAAAGAGCATAATCACATCGGATTTGTTACTTCTTATGGTAGTTTATCAATAAACTTTTTTTCTAACAGTATGGGAATAATAGGTAAAATACATCATTATTCTAAGCAAATGGTCACCATTTTCTATCACACCATGTGGTGTTTTTTGAAAATGTGTTTTTAATATCAGTGTTTATCCTGGCTAATATGTTTGTAAGACTTATTCTACTTTCAATTTACTTCACACACACATAAAAAAAGTGTACTGTGATACAGGACAATATAATTAGACAAGAATGTATGATTCCAAATCATTGGCAAGAATATTTATAATTTATCAGAGTGCCAACATTAAATCCTTCTCACTCTTCCATTTAAAAGATTGAAAAGAGTGCACTTGATAAATGAAGTTTGTGCTGTAAAGACAAATACCATAAAACCAGTAATTTACCACTTTTAAACAAAACTGAAACTTTCAGTCTCACTATTTCTCACATATTGGCTATCCATGTACTCTTTCATTTCATCAACACGCATATAATGAGCACTAGCTAAGCCCAGGAAACAGGGAATACAAAGAGGTTTTACTGCCAAGCCTCTGCTACAAAGAAATTTACAATGTACTTAGACATACCATGTGAATTAACCCAAAATGGAAAATCACATACTTTTTCATCCATGAAATCTTGTTCATTATTATCAGAAATGTCTTTTAGCTGTCCCATCACCATCACAGAGTTGTTGTTCTTAGATGCTGTCGAGTTGGTTCTGACCCTACGTGCAACAGAATGAAACACTGCCCGGTCCTGCATCAACCTCATGATCGTTGTTATGCTTGAGCTTGTTGTTGCAGCCACTGTGTCAATCCATCCCATTGAAGGTCTTCCTCTTTTTCACTGATCCTCTATTTTACCAAGCATGATGTCCTTCTCCAAGAACTGGTCCTTCCTGGTAACATGTCCAAACTGAGAAGAAGTCTCGCCATCCTAGCTTCTAAGGAGCATTCTGGCTCTACTTCTTCCAAGACAGATTTGTTCATTCTTTTGGCAGTCCATGGTATATTCAGTACTCTTCTCCAACACCACAATTCAAAGGCATGAATTCTTATTTGGTCTTCCTTATTCATTGTCCAGCTTTTGCATGCATATGAGATGATTGAAAACAACATAGCTTTGGTCAGATGCCCCTTAGTCTTCAAGGTGACATCTTTGCAGCAGATTTGCAAATGCAATGAATCATTTGATATCTTGACTGGTGCTTCCATGAGTGTTGATTGTGGATCCAAGTAAAATGAAATCTTTGACAACTTCAATCTTTTCTCTGTTTATCATGATGTTGCTTATTGGTCCAGTTGTGAGGATTTTTGTTTTCTTTATGTTGAGGTGTAATCCATACTGAAGGCTGTGGTCTTTGATCTTCATCAGTAAGTGCTTGAAGTCCTCTTCACTTTCAGCAAGCAAGGTTGTGTCATCTGTGTAATGCAGGGTGTTAATGAGTCTTCCTCTAATCCTGATGCCCTGTTCTTCTTCCTAAGGCCCAGCTTCTTGGATTATCTGCTCAGCATACAGACTGAATAAGCATGATCAAAGGATACAACCCTGACACACAACTTTCTTGACTTTAAAACACCTATGGGGCAGTTCTACTCTGCCACATGGGGTTGCTATGAGTCAAAATAGACTTGACAGCACCTAACAACAATAACCATGTTTCAAAGAACTAAAGATTAAAAAGAGGGGTGTTCTATTTCCCCAAAGGAAGAACACAGGAAGAGTGATGAGGCTTCTAGGCAACGTGATGCTATAGGCAGAAGTACCATGCCATCCCTCCACAGCAAAGATCTGAAAAACTAAGCCAAACAGAGAAAGCAGCAATCCCGAAACCCTAAGCATCAAATGAAGAGATAAAGAACTCAGCCAGGCACTAAATGGAGTAAGAAACTGATAGAGAACAGACAGTGAAGAGACATACATGTAGAGGTCCCCTATCAGCTCACGCAGCATGGATCTGCCATTTGGACGCCTATCAGAGACCAGGGAATGGGGGTATGAGAAAGCAGCTTCACGGAGCTTCCAGCAGGAGACAGAACAACCAGTAACCAGCAATATACACTTTCCCACCCCTCACCCTTCTTCACCCCCACTCGGCCTCTTCTGCTTCCTGTGGCCACAGTCTCTTGGCCAGGAAGCATCAGCTTCATCCCGGTGTTGCTTGGATTCCACCCGCCCGCACTGGCCAACTCCCTAACTGCCATTTGTTGGCTGCTGGTGTTGCTTTTCTCTGCTTCCTTAGATTTCTTCCTTACCTCTCACCACCTCCCCCTCCTTTCTCTCAAATACCTGGCTCCGTGCACCATCTTTGCTTCTTCCTGAAAGGCTGTGAAATGCTGCTAGAATGTGAAACAGCATCCTGGCCTGCTGCCACAGTGGTGGGATCCTGGACCTTTTTTTTTTTTGGTTCTTTTGAATTGTTTTCTTATTGTTTTCTTCTTCTTTTCACTAACTGGGAACCCATTCTAGCCGGGCAGTACTGCGTGGCTTGGGACCTATCCCCTCAGTTTGCACAGACACACACAGGGATCCCTGAAGGCATTTCTTTTTTCTTGGGTTTTTTTTTTTTCTGCTTTTTTTGAGGTTTTTCTTGTTCTCTTTTTGTTTTAATTTGTTTGCTTTGTTTTGTTTTCCCTCTTTTTCTCTTTCTACATTACTCAGCTTCTTGTCTCTCTATACTTTCCTTCTCTTCCTGTCCCCTGAATACCTGGTGCTGGGTGACACATCTACCCTTCTAGCTAGGCTGTACCTCACAGCCTGGGAGCAACCTCCCAAGACCCTGTAGCCACACTGATGGGATACCTGGGAGCTTTGCTTTTCTTTCTTCTTTCTAATTTTTATTTATTCATTTTTTTCTTTTCTTTCCTTTTTTTCTTCTTCTTCACCTTTTTGTTTTTCTCCATTTCACAGTCTCTCATCTCTCCACTCCAATGGCAAACTGCCCTAGCACTCTTTTTTGTATGTATGTTTTTGGCTCCTTGTTGGAACGGTGACGGTAGCCAACTACACAACTCTTACAGAGAAGTGGGGCCAAGGAGGGTCACTCCAAAGAGTCGACCCCGGCTTCAGTCCCAGGAGTTTATTTATACTCAATACAGCAAGCAATGAAGCAAATAACAGAACAATGGGCTTTGGGTAAATAACAATAAGTTTCGGGCAAGGGAGAAGGAATTCAGGTAAACAAGCCAATCAGTAACGGGACAATAGGTTTAGGAAAACAAGTCGTGCCTGATCTCCTCCTCATCGCTGACAAGTCTCAACATGTCCTGTGCGGCATAGAGGCCTTTGAGGGGCTGAAGTTGTCAATAGTGTAGCCATGTTTAAATGGCATATATCCCCACATTTCCCCCCTTTTGTTTAATAAATGGAATAAGAACCAGGAGGGTTTTCACTGATGCAACAAAACAAATGCCCGTTAAGAGAAGGTAAAATTTTCTCTACGAGATATAATCCAAGGTTATCTCAGCCATTGTCTCCACACCTCAGGGCCTAGTTTATGCTTAGGGAATCTTTGTGAGTCCTTGTGAGCCCAGCTTCAGCTGAGTCACACTCCATATGTTCTTGGGCTCCTAGAAGGCGGCCATGGCAGGCTCTTTAAACTCATGGTGCTAGTTTTCACCGGATATCATCTGGTTCTTTACCAGCACAGCGATGATTAGTACCTGGATTTAGTCGGGCTCCTAGATGGTGGCCATGACAGGCTCTTTAAACTCACGGTGCTGGTTTTCCACCAGATACCATGTAGTTCTTCACCAGGTTACTAAGTAAGAGCAATGCTCTTATCAATCGCATTGCTGGAGTGAGCGGACTCAATGCACATCAACATCTTAGCCCAAGGCCTTTTCTGCCTTTTAGGTGTGTATGACAATAGAGGATGACCTTATAAAGATATAATAATCCTTTGCACTAACCATACCCTGATTGTTGGACCATTGGTTTTCCTCTGACTCTCATTTTGTAAGATAAACACTGTCTTTTAACATGCACTAAGATTATTATTCTTAAAGGTTCAAAGATTCAGTAATAATCAAACAAGTGATGATTTACACAAATTCACTATCAATTGGAACGGAATCACTGAATTAGAGACCTATCTATACAGAAGCAGCTAATCTAGAAGAAGCAGAAAATATAAGGAATTCACACATAACAACTTCTTATTAGGAAACTACTGATTAACAAGATAAGATAGGAAGGGCCTTCTTAAGAGGATGTCTTCAATTTTCCCACCTCTTGTTTAGTTAATTGATAGTGAATGGTCCAGGCATGGAAGGCCGACTTCTGTTGGTGATGGGAGATCTTCAGGGAGTAGAGACATCGGATGACTATAAGGAAGCACAAGACTATTAAACATTCTATAGCAGAAAGGACCCAAACACGGAGATTGAGTCCAGAGAACCAATGTGTAGGATTAAGCCAGTAAGCAAAATCATAGTGTAGTAAATGTATTTTTATTAGATTCTGCTTGTAGTTTCAAGAGTTGTTCTTGTAACTGGAATTGTAATTTTTGAATATCACTTTTCAATGAAGAAGTGAAGCTAGCTAAAAGATTATTTTTAACATCCTTCCAGGATTCAATATATGGAAGGGCTGTAACGTAGAAGCGAGTGTATTCAGCATCACAGGTTAATTGGGAATGTTCCCATAGGGCTTCCTGTCACTCTCCAAGCCAAAGGACTGAGGCTTCTAAACCACCCAGACGCTTGAGGATTTCTTGATCAATATGTGCCATAAGTCGCATTTCAGAGGTAACATTTTGCATATAAGTGTTAAACTGTTGGGCAGTCTGAATAGATTGGGAGAGAGCTTATGGCAGCGGTAGCTGCTGTAACAGCAATAGCAGTAGCTGTGATAATAGAGAGGATACACTGAGCTTTGGAGGAGAGGGCTTTTAGACCTCCCCTTGTTACCGATATCGCAGATCTTCGTTGTTCAGTGTCCTTCCCCGGGGGAGGGGGTGATGGTGTCAGTTGTGGCTCTGGAGTCGGATCAGATGGTGTCCCCAGCAGGAGTGGTGGCGGCAGGATGTGGAGGCTCCCCCGGGACTCGGCCTCAGCAGCAAGGCAGTGGCAGCGGTTCCCAGTGGAAGGGTGGTGGCTGTTGCTGGGTTGAGATCTGCACTGATTAGCCCAATGAAAGCCTTTACCACAGCGGGGACACTTTCGAGTTGGAAGTTTAGTGTTGGCATTCTTGTTTTTTGAACTATGACAATCTTTCCTAAAATGTCCAGGTTTACCACACCCAAAACAGGTGGCAGTGGATGGATGGAGAGCTGCCGCTAATACTTGTGCCTTATGAGTTTCAGTGTCAATATTTTGACATGCTCTAATCATCTCAGCTAGATTAGGATTTTGTGCCTTTAAAGGAGCTAAAACATCCCAACAGTCGGCATTAGCATTTTCATAAGCAAGCTGGAGACAAAGAACTTCAGCTGCTTGTTGGTTATCTACCTGTCGGGAAATGGCAATTTGGAGATGATTGATAAAGTCAATGTAAGGCTCATTTGCCGCTTGACGAATAGTGCCCAATGAGCCGGTGGGTGTCCTAGAATCAGGGATTTTACTCCAGGCTTTGGTGGCAGCATCAGAGGCTTGACTGAATGCTTGCCTGTTCATCTGACTCTGAGCCTGAGAAGTGGAATACAGCCCAATACCTAAGAGCATGTCAACACTAACAGGAATGCTATGGTTTAGATTGTCCATCGCATAAAAGCTACAATGTTTCTTATACTCTCTTGGCTCCATACACTAAATTGAGCAGGGGTTAAGACTGCTTGCATCAAAACATTCCAATCCCAAGGGGTCATCTCATATCCTTGTGCTATAGCTTCTACAATTCCTTTTGTAAAGGAACTCTGTAAACTGTTCTCTACCATGCTCTTGCGAAGTTCTTTATACACTTGAAAAGGAAGGCCATCATGACGGGGCTGTCCTGATCCCTGAAGGACAGGATAGGCAGAAAACCCTTATTTCTCACAGCCTTCTCGAAAACACCTCTCCATAAGAGACTCATGTTGTGAGGAATCAGTCTCAGGAGGCGTGGAAGGAGGAGGGTCATAAATATTTTTTTTACTAAGGGAGTGAGCCGAAGGAGCTGCTTGTAAGGACTGCAGGGCAAGGTGACAGTGATGCCAAGCAATAAGAACTGAAGCTGGGATGTTCATGTCACAAATGATGTTACCAATACATTCCCATGCTTCTACATCAAGGTTTCCCCACAAGGGATACCAAGGACAGGCAGATTCAATTAAAAGCAGAAGTTGTGTAAGAGCTTCTTCTGACACCTTAAGCTTGGAGGACTTTAACAATCCTAACAGCTGGGTTTTATATTGACGCTCTTCAGAAGAAAGAGAATTCCCCATAGTGAGGGAGGAATGGAAAATGAAAAAAGAGAATGAGAGGCAGTAAAAACTCCTGCCCTGAAGCCTGAAATCCCTTGAGAGCGCTCGGGAAAGCCCCGCCGTCCTTGGGCTGTAAACCCAGCCTAAACTGAGGGCGTTCTGGAAAGCCCCGCAACCCTTGGGCTGTAAACCCAGCCTGAATCGAGGGCATTCAGGAAAGCCCTGCCGCCCTTGGGCTGTAAACCCAGCCTGAATAGAGAGCATTCGGAAAAGCTCTGCGGAAAGCCCCGCCACTCTCGGGCTGTAAACCCAGCCTGAAACGGAGTCCGATACTCACCACCTGAAGGGATTGAGTGCGAGGGCGTCTACCATCCCCTCACATGGGGCACCATCTGTCGGAACAGCGACTGTAGCCAAATACACAACTCTTACAGAGAAGTGGGGCCAAGGAGGGTCACTCCAAAGAGTCGACCCCAGCTTCAGTCCCAGGAGTTTATTTATACTCAATACAGCAAGCAATGAAGCAAATAACAGAACCATGGGCTTTGGGTGAATAACAATAAGTTTCGGGCAAAGGAGAAGGAATTCAGGTAAACAAGCCAATCAGTAATGGGACAATAGGTTTGGGAAAACAAGTCGTGCCTAATCTCCTCCTCATCGCTGACAAGTCTCAACATGTCCTGTGCAGCATAGAGGCCTTTGAGGGGCTGAAGTTGTCAATAGTGTAGCCATGTTTAAATGGCATATATCCCCACTGCTCCGGTTCCTCTCTCCTCTCTCCCATACCCACCTTAGCTACACACATCACAATCTCCTCCATCCATCCTGCCTACCTGCACCATGCACTAACATCACCCACCAAGCAACCCAGTCACAAACTACCAGAACCTGCCCTGCACTGACTACCAGCCCGCCCAGGAGGCCATAGTAAGTGCCACAATAAACTCATCCCAGCAACTCCTCTTCAGCTAGACCTGCTCTGCTGTACCATATCTGACCAACTGATCCTGCCAATTGGAGAAAGAGGTGAAAAGTATCATACCCACAGACAAGCAAACAACAAAGAACACACAGCCCACCTGCTCAGACATAGCCAAATTAAACCAAAAAAAAGTAAAAAAAAAAAAAAAAAAACAATCAATAAATGAGAAAAATAACTACCGAGTGCCCCAAAGACACCAGACAATATCAAAACATTTTTGAAAAACAGGAAAAGATGGTTCCAGTAGGCATACAAAATAAAACACGAGATAACCTTCCAGTAGAAGAAAAAGCACTAGACTACCTGATAGAGAATTCAAATCTCTAATAGTCAGAGCTATTCAAGACTTGAAGAAAAAAGCAGACAAAAATGAGGAAAACATAGACAAATACATAGAAAAGACAGAAAAATTCATGGAAAATACAAACAAAAAAATGGAAGAATTCAGGAAAATAATACAGGAACAAAATGCCAAAATAAATTCACAACTAGAAATCATGCAAAAATGACAATTAGAAATCCAAAAGATAAACAGCAAGATTTCAGAACTGGACAGTGTCATAAATGGGCTGAGGAGCAGGTTTGAAATGATGGAAGACAAGATCAGCAAAATTGAAGACAAACACGTGGATACAACTCTGTTTTGAGGGAAAAAAAAAAAACAAAGAAAAATAAAGATACCTGAGAATTATGTGGGATGAATCAAAAGCAAAAAAAAAGAAAACACAGAGAGGATCAGTCATGAACTGCTGACAGAAAACTTCCCTAATATCATGAAAGATGAAAAGCTGACCATCCAAGAAGCGCAACAAACGCCATATAGGATAGATCCCAAAAATAATCACCAAAGCATAACATAATCACATTTGCCAAAACCAAAGACAAACAAACAATCCTGAGAGCAGCTCGAGAAAACCCAAAAGTCACATACACAGGAGAAACAATAAAACTAAGCTCAGATTATTCGGCAGAAACCATGCAGGCAAGAAGCCAATGGGATGACATATATAAAACCTTGAAAGAAAAAATTGCCAGCCAAGAATAATCTATCCTGCAAAACTCACCTTCAAATATGATGGTGAAATTAGGACATTTCCAGATAAACAGAAATTAAGGGAATATGTAAAAACCAAACCAAATTTACAAGAATTATTAAAGGGAGTCCTTCAATCTGAGAACGAACAACATTAGCTCAAAGGCTAAATCTATGATGCAAGATCATTCCAGCCAGATACCAGTCTAGGAAATGAACTCTCAAGGACTATCCAAAACCAAAAGAAATACAACAGGGAATCAGAGCAGTTAATCTGTAAATGACAACAACATCAGAACAATAAAAGAGGGAATAAATGGTGCAGGTATAGAACCTTCTAATGGAGAAGGCAAGGCAATACCAAGTAATGATAGACTGCTTCAAACTTAGAAAGATAAGGGTAAATTTCATGATAGCCAACAAGAAAGATAACAAAACTATCAAAATAAAGAGGAAAAACAGAAAGTCTCAGTAAAAACAAAACCTATAAAAACAGAAGAAATGAAAACAAATTCACAAACAAAAGGAATTCAGCACAGCAGAGTAAGAGGAACAAAGACAACATCAGCACCACAAAAAAAAGCACTACAAAATGACAGCAATAAACTCACACCTATCAATAATTACACTGAGTGTAAGTGGCCTAAATACACCCATAAAGAGATGAGAGTGACAGAATGCATAAAAAAAAAAGGACCCATCAATATTTTGTCTAAAAGAGACACACTTTAGAAACAAAAATATAAATTTATTAAAAATCAAAGGTTGGAAAAAAATATATCAAGAAAACAGCTACCAAAAAAGAGCAGGAGTGGCAATACTAAACTCAGGTAAAATAGACTTTAAAATAAAATCCACCATAAAACACAAAGAAGGGCACTATATAATCATTAAGGGGACAATCCATCATGAAGACATAACCATAATAAACATCTACGCACCCAATGACAGGGCTACAAAATACATAAAACAAACTCTAACAGCACTGAAAAGAGAAATTGACCATTCCATAATAATAGTAGAAGACTTCAACACACCACTCTTGGTAAAGGACACAACATCTAAAAAGAAAATCAACAAAGATACAGAAGCCCTAAAAGGAACAAT
Organism: Dugong dugon; assembly: GCA_030035585.1. Lineage (NCBI taxonomy): Eukaryota > Metazoa > Chordata > Mammalia > Sirenia > Dugongidae > Dugong > Dugong dugon. Next base: position 46,294,862 of record CM057474.1, read on the forward strand.
CAACCAACTTGATCTCATAGACATGCATAGAACACTCCACCGAACACTCCACCCTACAGCTGCAAAGTACACATTCTTTTCCGATGCACATGGAATGTTCTCCAGGATAGACCATATCCTAGGCCACACAGCAATCCTCAACAAGATCCAAAACGTTGAGATAATTCACAGTATCTTCTCTGACCACAATGCCATCAAGGTAGAAATTAACACTAGCAAAGAGCAAGGAAAAAAAAAATCAACTACATGGAAACTGAATAATACTCTGCTTACACATCAATGGGTAATAGAAGAAATCAGAGATGGAATCAAAAAATTCCTAGAATCAAATGAGAATGAAAACACATCATACCAAAACCTTTGGGACACAGCAAAGGCAGTCCTAAGAGGACAATTGATAGCAATAGATGCACATATTAAAAAAGAAGAAAGGGACAAAATCAAAGCATTAACTATAGAACTCAAACAAATAGAAAGAGAACAACAAAAAAAGCCTACAACCACCGGAAGAAAGGAAATAGTAAAGATCAGAGCAGAAATAAATGAAATAGAGAACAGAAAAACAATAGAAAGAATCAACAAAACCAAAAGTTGGTTCTTTGAAAGAATCAACAAAATCGACAAACCACTGGCCAGACTGACAAAAGAAAAACAGCAGAGGACACAAATAACCCAAATAAGAAATGAAATGGGGGACATTACAATAGACCCAACCAAAATAAAAAGGATTATAACAGAATATTATGAAAAACTATATTCCAACAAATTTGAAAACCTAGAGGAAATGGATAAATTTCTAGAAACACACGGCCTACCCAAACTACAACAAAGTGATACTGAAAATCTGAACAGACCCATAACAGGAGAAGAGATTGAAAAGGTAATAAAAAAACTCCCAACCAAAAAAAAGCCCTGGCCCAGATGGCTTCACTGGAGAATTCTACAAAACATTTACAGAAGAGCTTGTACCAGTTCTACTCAAGCTATTTCAGAGCACAGAAGAGGAAGCAACACTTCCAAATTCATTCTATGAAGCCAGCATAATGCTGATACCAAAACCAGGCAAAGACATCACAAAAAAAGAAAATTACAGACCAATACCTCTCATGAATATAGATGCAAAAATTCTGAACAAAATTCTAGCCAATAGAATTCAGCATCATATCAAAAAAATAATACACCATGACCAAGTAGGATTCATACCAGGTATGCAAGGATGGTTTAACATTAGAAAATCCATCAATGTAATTCACCACATAAATAAAAGGAAAGAAAAAAATCACATGATCATCTCAATTGACGCAGAAAAGGCATTTGACAAAGTCCAACACCCATTACTGATAAAAGCTCTCAATAAAATAGGTATAGAAGGGAAATTTCTCAACATAATAAAGGGCATCTATGCAAAACCAATGGCCAACATCATTCTTAATGGAGAGAGGCTGAAAACATTCCCCTTGAAAACAGGAACAAGACAAGGATGCCCTTTATCACCACTCCTATTTAATATTGTGCTGGAAGTTCTAGCTAGAGCAATAAGGCAAGAAAAAGAAATAAAGGGCATCCAAATTGGTAATGAAGAAGTTAAACTCTCCCTGTTTGCAGATGATATGATACTATACATAGAAAACCCTAAAGACTCCACGAGAAATCTACTGGAACTAATAGAAAGATTCAGCAGAGTAGCAGGATACAAGATAAACATTCAAAAATCAGTTGGATTCCTATACACCAGTAAGGAGAACAATGAAAGGGAAATCAGGAAATCAATACCAATTTCAATAGTCCCTAAAAAGATAAAATACTTAGGAATAAATCTGACCAGGGATGTAAAAGACCTATACAAAGAAAACTATAAAACACTACTGCATGAAACCCAAAGGGATCTACATAAATGGAAAAACACACCATGCTCATGGATAGGCAGACCCAACATTGTGAAAATGGCAATTCTACCCAAAGCAATTTACAAACACAGTGAAATCCCGATCCAAATACCAGCAACATTCTTCAAAGAGATGGAAAAACTAATCATTAACTTTATATGGAAAAGGAAGAAGACCCGAATAAGTAAAGCACTACTGAAGAAGAAGAATAAAGTTGGAGGACTCACACTACCTGACCTGAGAACCTACTATACAGGTACAGTAGTCAAAACAGCCTGGTTCTGGTACAACAACAGATACATTGACCAATGGAACAGAATTGAGAACCCAGATGTAAATCCATCCACCTACAGTTACCTGATTTTTGACAAGGGCCCAAAGTCCATCAAATGGGGAAAAGACAGTCTTTTTAACAAATGGTGCTGGCAAAACTGGATATCCATTTGCAGAAAAATGAAACAGGACCCATACCTCACACCGTATACAAAAACTACTTCAAAATGGATCAAAGACCTGAATATAAAGCCTAAAACTTTAAAGTTCATAGAAGAAAAAGTAGGACCAACACTTCAGGCCTTAATACGTGGCATTAACAGGATACAAACCATAACCATCAACACACAAAACCCAACAGATAAGCTAGATAACTGGGATCTTCTAAAAATCAAACACCTATGCTCTTCAAAAGACTTCACCAAAAGAGTCAAAAGAGAACCTACAGACTGGGAAAAAAATTTTGGACAGTACAAGTTAGACAAAGGTCTAATCTCCATAATCTACAAGAAAATCCAACACCTCTACAGCAAAAAGACAAATAATCCTATCAAAAAATGGGCAAAGGAAATGAACAGACACTTCACCAAAGAAGACATTCAAATGGCCAACAGACACATGAGGAAATGCTCGCATTCACTAGCCATTAGAGAAATGCAAATTAAAACCACAATGAGATACCATCTCACCACGGCACTACTGGCACGAATCAAAAATACTGGAAATAACAAATGTTGGAGGGGCTGCGGGGAGATGGGAACTCTTATGCACTGCTGGTGGGAACGCAAAATGATGCAACCATTTTGGAAAATGATATGGCGTTTCCTCAGAAAGCTAGATATAGACATACCATTCGATCCAGCAATCCCACTCCTAGGAATACATACTAGAGAAATAAGAGTCGTCACTCAAATAGACATATGTACACCTATGTTCATGGCAGCATTGTTCACGATAGCAAAATGATGGAAACAACATAGGTGCCCATCAACAGATGAATGGATAAACAAACTATGGTACAGACACACAATGGAGTACTATGCAACGAGAAAGAACAACAATGAATCTGTGAACCATCTCATAACATGGATGAAACTGGAGGACATTATGCTGAGTGAAATAAGTCAATCACAAAAGGACAAATATTGTATGAGACCTCTATTGTAAAAACCCATGAAAAAGTTCACATGCAAAATGTAACAATCCTTGTTGGTTACCAGGGATGGGAGGGGTGGGGGTGGGGAATACTAAATAGGCAATAGATAAGTGGTATCTTGGGTGAGAGGTGAGACAGTACACCATACAGGGGAAACTAACACAACCTGTACAAGGAAAGGTCATGGAGGCCCCATGGACACATCCAAACTCCCTGAGGGACTGAGTTGCTGGACGGAGGGCTCTGGGGACCATGGTCTCGGGGAACATCTAGCTCAATTGGCATGACACTACTTATAAAGATAATGCTCTACATTCTACCTTGGTGAGTAGTGTCTGGGGTCTTAAAAGCCTCTGAGCGGCCATCTAAGATACTCCACTGGTCTCATCCCTTCAGGAGCAAGGGAGAATGAAGAGAACAGGATACAACGAAAAGATTAGTCCAAAGGACTAATTGTCCACAGCTACCAAGACCTCCACCAGACTGAGTCCAGTGCAGCTAGATGGTGCCCGGCTACCACCGCTGACTGCTCTGACCAGGATCACAACAGAGGCCTCTGGACAGAGCTGTAGAAGGATGGAGAGCATAATTCTAACTCACAAAAAAAAAAAAAAGACCAGATTTACTGGCCTAAAGGAGACTGGAGAAACCTCAAGAGTATGACCCCCAGACACCCTTTTAGCTCAGTGGTGAAGTTACCTCTGAGGTTCACTGTTCATCCTGGGAGTGGACAGCCCAGTAAAACCAAATGAGACTAACGAGGTACAGGAGTCCAGTGACAAGGGCCAGAAGGCAGAAGGGGATTAGGAAGCTGATGATAGGGAACACAAGGTTGAGTAAGGATATTGTTGATGTGTTGTGAGATTGTTAACCATTGTCATAGGACAACATTTGTAGTAACTGTTAAATGGGAGGCTATTTTGTCCTGTAAGCCTTCATCTTAAGTGAGAATAACAGCACAATTAGAAGAGCGTAGTCAATGTCACTTAAATGTGTATGTAAAAATTTTTGAAATGGTGTATCTTTGGCTATGTGTATTTTCACCAAAAAAAAAAAGGTTGAGAAGTTAGGGGGTTGACATGTTGACATGTTGTGGGGTTGTTAACCAACGTCATAAAACAATATGTGTACTACTCTTTCATGAGAAACTATTTGTTCTGTAAGACTTCACCTGAAGTACAATAAAATATTTAAAAAAAAAAAAGATATTAAAGCTCTGTCAGAGTATAGAAAACATTTTTTTTCAATTTGCTGTTTAGCTTTGAATTTCATTTGTGATGCTACTGGCCATATGGATATTACATTTAAGTAGGTATGATCAAGTCTACCAATCTTTTTTCTTTATGAGAAAAAATAACACTTTAAGATCAGAAGTAAAATAAATTTCATCACTTCCTCAAGATAAAATGAATATCCCACTTTGTCAGTAAATCCCTTCAACAAGCATTGACAACTTTTATTACCTCCTCAAAGCAACAAAAGTTAGCACATCCATAAACACTGGGAGTTCCAAGTTCAAACAATGGATAAATATTTTCACCCAAGCTGTGAGAGTGTACTTTTCACTGAGGAAACATCACATTACAAAAAAGGCTTGGATCAATTGGATTCAAAGCAGAAAATCTCTCACCAAACACCCATCATGCTGAGCTTCTGAGTACACATTTGTCTACTCAGCAGGCTCAGGCACACGAAGTCATGCGCTAACCACAGACAAGTCAGTTATCTAGGCACTCACTACCGACAGACCAGTAGTTGTCAACCAGGAGCGATTTTGCCTCCAAGGGGACATTTGACCATGCCTGGAAATATTTTGGGTTGTCACAACTGGAAAAGGGGCTGCTGCTTGTATCTAGTGGCCAGAGGCCAGGGATGCCACTAAACATTCCACAATGCACAGGACAGCCCCCACAACAAAACTCACACATTCCAAAATGTTTATTGTGCCAAAGTTGAGAAACTCTGCCCTAGGCTAACACAATAGGAATAAAATGACCTCTTACCTCTCCTGTATAATTATATTTGCCTCTCAGAATCTTCCTATAAAGCCTGGCGTGGCTTTCATCATCAAAAGGCAGCAATCCACTAAGTAACACATACGTGATTACACCAAGAGCCCACATGTCCACTGCACTGGTGTAAGGTTTCCTTAGCAAAATCTCAGGGGCTATGTACTCTGGTGTCCCACAGAGCGTCCTCATTGTCCAGTCACCACTTTTGTTCCCAGAGTTTGCCAACCCAAAATCTGTGATTAAAATTTTTGACTCTGCACCTGGATGATAATATAAGAGATTTTCAGGCTTTAGGTCCCTATGAGTTATTCGCAAAGCGTGCAAATACCTAATCCCATCAGCAACCATCCGGAGGATCCTGATTGCATCCTGCTCTGTAAAGGATCTCTGAGCAATGAGTCGATCGAAGAGCTCCCCTCCCGTTGCCAGCTCCATCACCATGTAAACACAATCCAGGGCCTCAAAGACCTCCATGAGCTGGACAATGTAGCAATGGCTAACCCGCCTCAGGACGCTGAGCTCTGATTCACATGCTTCTCTGCCTTCCCTCATTCTGGTTTCCATCACTTTTATTGCAAAAGGCTTCTTGGTGGCTTTCTGCTCCACTCTGACAACCTTGCTGAAACTGCCCTTCCCAATAAGAGCCTTGATGTCATATCTGTTTGGAAGAAAAACCAAACTTGTTATCCCTCTGAAATGATGATTCTCAAAATTATCTCAGTCCGTGCTTTATATCAGCTTTTCTATCCTTATATTCTTTCTGCCCTGGTTCCCTCACTATTATTATTATTACTCCCTCACTTATTACTGCTTAATTGTGTTTAGCATTTTTGAAAGCCACCCCAAATCTTTTTTTGAAACAGAGGCAAGTGATAGAAAGTTAATTAGTTGGTAGACAGACAGTCTTAATAACAATAGCTAGCATTTATTAGACATTTATTACGTGCCAGGCATTTACATATATAAAAAACCATATCCCTACAAAAATCCCGATGTAATAGCCAGTTGCCATTGAGTCGACTCCAACTCATGGGGACACCATGTGTGTCAGAGTAGAATTGTGCTCTATAGGGTTTTCTTTTTTCTTTTTCTGGAAGTAGATTACCAGGACTTTCTTCCAAGGCACCTCTGGATGGATTCAAATCACCAATCTTTCAGCTGCTAAGTGCGTTAACTGTTTGCACCAGCCAGGAACTCCCAGGTAATGTAATACTAGTTCCCTATTTCCAATAAGAAAATTAAGGATAAAAAAATGTTAAGTGATTTTCCCAAAGCCACACAAACTATATAATCGGAATGGACAGGATTCAAGTTCAATTCCTTCAGACTCATTTTACCAAAAATTTTAGAACCTCCCTCTATCATTTCCTTCTTCCAACACTTTCTTTTATCATTCTTCAACAATAACCACTAAATCATGTGGGGAGAATTTAAAAAAGCTTTATTCCTGATTATAAGTTCTCAAAGGAGGGAGCTTACTATATCAGGAGACAGAGTACAAACACAGTTTCTGTGTGTTACTTGTCAATGAGCGCTCAGTCCCATACACATCCTGTACACAGTGGCTCTTTAACAAATTATCACTGCAAAAGGAAACATGGCTGTACTATTATAAAAGCAGGTTTCAGAAGTCTAATGAGGGAGGTATTAGGGCCACCCTCCAGCCAACAGATTTTCACAGTCTCCTCACCTCTCACCCTCCTGCACTTGCAATTTGTAAGCAGTAACCAGAAATTTAACATGAGATGTATGTCAGTAATGTGTATCGTTGACACATTAATGCTGACTAAAAGACCAGGAAGTCAGCTAGGCTTTCAAAGACTAGGGATTTTATTTTATTTTATTTTATTTTATTTATTTATTTTGTACTTTAGATGAAGGTTTACAGAACATACTAGTTTCTCATTAAACAATTAGTACACATATTGTTTTTGATATAGGTTGCCAACCCCACGACATGTCAACACTCTCCCCTTCTCTACCTTGGGTTCCCAATCACCAGCCTTCCTGTCCTCTCCTGCTTTCTTGTCCCTGCCCCTGGACTGGTGTGTCCATTTAGTCTCATTTTGTTTTATGGGCCTGTCTAATCTTTGGCTGAAGGGTGAACCTCAGGAGTGACTTCATTACTGAGCTATAAGACGGTCCGGGGACCATACTCTCGGGGTTTCTCAAGACTAGGGATTTTAAACTTGAGTTAGCCATGTAAATTTCTATGTAGATTTAGGAACATCACATTTTACCCTCTATCTTTATTTAAGAAATGTTGAGAAGCTGCTAGACTTAGAACAGTGATTTGGGAGCTGGAAAGAATATTATGAGAATGATCTCATTTAACCCCTCATTTTACAAATAAGGAAATCTGAGGCTCAGGTTAGCTAATTGGTTATTTAAATTGTACGGTCAGGATTAGAATATAGATCTTCTTATCTGCATCATAATTTGGTGTTCTTCCCACTTGATTAAAACTTCTTCCAAGTAGGGTTGCCAGAAGAAGCTCTGGTAGCACAATGGTTAAGCATCTGGCTGCTAATAGAAAGGTTGGCAGTTTGAATCCACCAGCCACTCTGCAGAAGAAAAGACCTGGTGATCTGTTCTCATAAAGATTACAGCCTAGGAAACCCTCTGGGGCAGTTCTGCTCTGTCCTATAGGGTCACTATGTGTCGGAACTGACTTGGTGATACACAAAAAGGTTGCCAGAGCATGGAAGAAAAATGTAAAGTACCCAAAAAGGATAAAGTAACTCTTTAAGTCACATACTAGATATTAAAGATTCAAAAGTAAATATCAGTCTGTGCTTTAAATAGCCTTTTTTTTTTTTTTTTTTTGGCTGAGCTAATTCTTTCTGTAATTTTTATTGCTGCCTACTTTTTGGTTCCCTATATTCACGTACTCACTGAATAAAAATGACATTCAGCTGTGCTGGCTTACAGGAAACAGCTTTGTTCTACACAGTGCACTTAATTTTCTGGCCAATTACCTTATCAAAACAGATAGCAATTTAGTAATCTTAAATAGATTCTTTCCCCTCTTCCCTTTCCAACTTTGCTTTTTTATTCACATGCACCCCCAGTGTGATTTTGAAGATAATCACAGGCATTTCAAATTCTATTGCATTGCAGACCAACCAAGTTTTGCATTACCTCTAATGTGGATGAAAGCATTTTGCAAATACTAATTTAACGCTATGCCCTCAAACTGCAAGGCAAACTCATTTCACATAGAATTAATCATCAGATTTCAGAGAAATTACCATTTCTGAGGAGCTATAATCTTCTGCTCAAATAAAAGAAGTTTTATTCAATACTGTTAATGGCTTTCATATAACAAATATTTGACAAAATGCTAGTCATTTGGCATGGTAAAAACAGTAGGCTTTAAGCCAAGATTTAGAGTAGTAGAAATAAATGGCTCCAGATTGAATAACTAATGTCAAATAACAAATTCCTGAAGCTATACCCTTGCTCATGAACTCCCGACAGCCATGGAGCATGGCCATCTTTATCATTCACTGAATTCATGTTATTCCCTAATCATCACATATATTGTGAAAACATTAAGCAAGGATTGAATCAAGTAGGGGAGAAAAATATTCTTCCCATTTCTTCCATTTTCACATTCCTCCCCTCACAGAGAGCAGCCTCAAAGTCAGTTTTATAGGGAAACAATTGGGTGTAGCAAACAGTTAGGCACTGAACTACAAGCCAAAAGGTTAGCAATTCAAATCTGCCCAGAGGCACCTTAGAAGAAAGGCCTGGTGATCTGCTTCCAAAAGGCCATAGCCTTGAAAACCCTATGGACTCAGTTCTACTCTGCACACTTGAAGTTGCCATGAGTAGCAACTGACTTGATGGCAACTGGTTTGGGTTTTGTTGTTGTTATTGTTTTTGGTTAGTTTGTTTTTTGGTTTTTAATTTTCCATCATCCCAAAACAAATATAAATAGGAAATATTAATTTCACCTCAGCTGCCACTAACCGGGAATATTTTTAATATGGACAAAAAATGAAACATAGAATTATATCATAATTTGTTTGATAGAATGAATTATAATAAACTCCCAAGAAGAAAGTGAGTACAGTCAAATTTAAATTCTATCATATCTAGTCTATGAAAGTTATAAGGGGAATCACAAAGGACAGAGAGGAAAGATAACTGTGCTCTGTACCCAATTCTGCCACTAACTTGGATTTAACCTTCTGGAGCTCAACTCATTGATTAAAGAAGAATGTCGAAGAAAAAATATTCTCTGAAGCCGAGATCCTCTGCTTCTATGATCCGTTTATACTTAAAGGCGCTAGGACTACTCCAGAAGTGGAGGTTATCCTGATGGACTAGAATAGCCTCATCTCCGTGGATACTGATGACCAGAGACGATGTTTAACCAATTTAGTCCTGACCAGACCCCAAATCCACTCTGATTCAAATTCATTTGCATCAGCCAGTTTTGTTCTTCTCTAAGCCTAGCAGCTACTGGACTGATCTTCAAGTAATTATTGTACTAAAACTTTCCAAGGAGGCCAGTATGTACGGACTTGAGGCAGAGCACTGGGATTAAACAAGCAAACAATTCCAGGACTACAAGTGTCCCTGAGAAGCCAGTGAGCTTCACACTTTCGAGTGGAAGGGGATTCTGTGATTTCCTTGGTCAACATGTCCAATACTGTGCACTCTGAGGCAATTATTTCTCAGGCCAACCAACCTGCTATTCTTGCCCGTTTCCTACAAAGGAGCCAGCTACGTCCTACTTGTATTTCATGAAGACAATAAATAAGCATTGTACTAAGATCTAAAGGAAGACTTGTGTATGCACTGTGCAACATAATTTACATGTATTATTTTAATTATCCTCACAACAGCTCCATGAGGTCAGTAATATTATTGCTCCTTTTTTACAGAGGTAGAAACTGAGGAGGAGAAAGGTTAAGGACTGTTCCCAATGACCAGATAGAAGAGACTGGAGTTGATCCCAAGTCGGGTGGACTCGAAGGTCTGTTTCTATTGCACTCTGATCTCTTCTTCGTGAATTTAGTGGAGGATTCCTCACGAACCTGGTCTGGCTGGCGCCAACCCCAGCATATCCCATAGTGCCTGAAGGGTGGGGGTTGGGAGTCCTTCTTCCTTCCCAAACTCTGAAGACAGGAATTCCCTTCCTTTCCTTGCTCCTCCTCTTCCTTGTCGGTCTCCTAATTTTCCCCATCCTCTGCCCTCCCTTCTCAGAGGTTACGTTTTTTGACCCAGCCCCAGGCCAGCCCCTAGGCCGGTGCTTCACCAGGCGCTTTACCTGGCGAGGACCCGGGGGTCGAACTTGGCTCGGAAGCGGACCACCTGCATCCTCCGAGCTGCCTCGGCCACCGCGGCGGATCCCGGCCCCGCGCCTGCGGCGCGGCCTTGGCCTTGACCCTCCTGCTTGACCCGGGCCAGCGCCGGCGGCTCTGGGACCACCTTCCTGCTGGCGCCGCAACCCATGCCGGCAATACACGCTCCGCGGCGCTCCTGAGAAGGACCTGCGGCTAGGGAAACAGGGGCTCCGGGTGCGCCCGCCCATTTATCCGCAGAACAACTGAGAAGGGGCGGGACAGAGCGACCCACCCATTAAGGCAGGCTCCGAAAAAAGCCCCACTGTGGGATCTTTTTGGAAAATAACCCTCAGAATTACCCCCTAAACCGTCAGGACACCTTGATCATCACTGGCCACTTACCGACATGTATAGTTTGACACGGTGAAAGCAAAACGGACTGTAAGGCAGGCAGGAGACTTGCGCTTAATTCTCGGGCCTCAATTTCCTCATCTGTAAAATGAGTAAATTAACATATAAAATCAGCCGAGTCTATGAAGGATCTCTTTCCTGTAAAGGGTTTCTATGCCTCCGTGGCTGAGCACATATCCAGATAGCATGAACATTAAATGTATTATTTAAAAACTCTAAGAGCTTATAATAAAGTATAAGATACAATTGTATATTGTTGCATTAATTAAGCAGTCCTCAAGGGTCAGTGTCTGGCACTCCACTAACCCTCTTACAACTCTAAGAGACGTGACCCTCCCCCTCTGGTAGTCCATCCAAGATAGAAAAACTTGGCAGCAAAAACAGATACCCAGAACGCAACCCAAAACACTATGCAAATAAAAGGATGAGATGTAAAAGAAACAATTATATATAATATGTGCCGATCCCGACTCATGGCAACACCATGTGTTAAGAAAAGAATTATTCCATAAGGTTTGAAAAGAACTGTTCCGTAGGGTTTTCAATGTTGTGACCTTTCAGAAGCAGATCACCAGGCCTATCTTCTGAGGTGCCTCTGAGTAGGTTCCAACCGCCAATCTTTTGGCTAGTAGTCCAGCGCTTAACTATTTGTGCCACCCAGGGACTCCTATATATAAATATAAATACTCCTATGTTAATATAGGAGCCCTGGTGGCGCAGTGGTTAAGAGTTTGTCTGCTAACCAGAAGGTTGTCAGTTCAAATCCACCAGCTGCTCCTTGGAAACCCTATGGGGCAGTTCTACTCTGTCCTGTAGGGTCACTGTGAGGTTCCTACTCGAAGGCACCTAACAACAACAACATGTTCATTCTTGTATTCATATGTATTTATGTGTGTATGCGAGTGTGTGTTTAGGTATGTGTGCATGCATGTAATTATTATGTGTCCTGAAAGCCCAAACCCGTTGCCGTCAAGTGAATTCCAACTCATAGCAACCCTATAGGACAGAATAGAACTGCCCCATAGGGTTTCCAAGGAGCAGCTGGTGGATTAGAACTGGCAACCTTTTGGTTAGCAGCCAAATGCTTAACTACTGCGGCACCAGGGCACCTACTATGATGCATAGGAAGTAAAATTTAGTCAAGGCCAAGCAAGTCAAGATCACGGCACCAGCAAGTTATAGAACCAGAACCGAACACCATGTCTCTTAACTCCCAGTCCAGTGCTCTTTTGAATGTGTCACATTTCTCTTCTAATTTCATTTATTTTTCAGTTTAGTTTAACAGGGAACAACTGGGTGGGTGAATGGTGATGGATTTTCCCAGAGGAACTGTACGTTGAGGAAAATTTTGAAATATGAGTTGAGTATAACCTGTTGCCTTCGAGTCAATACTAACTCATAGCGACCCTGTAGGACGGAGTAGAACTGCCCCCATAGGGTTTCCAAGGGGTGATTGGTGGATTCCAACTGCCGACCTTTTGGTTAGCAGCCAAATGCTTAACCAATGCACCACCAGGGCCAATAGCAGAGAGAAAATTAGCCCAACCTGAAAAAGGAGTGTCACTATCAAGTAAAAGACTTGGTAAAAAATCCTCAGAATACTCCAAGTACTAGGAAACAAAGAGAGAATGTTGTTTTTAAACAAGTGAACAACTCATGCTTTTGTGTCTCAAGTTTTTTGAACTAATTCAAAGGATAGACTATACAAGCAGAGTGGAGAAGAGAAGAAGAGGGAACAAATGGAAAGAAGTAAAAAGTTAAGGTGCAGCTCAAAGAACAATATTGATTCCTCAGAGTTCTCTGGTGTAAGGGTTGTTTGGATATGTGCTGCCCAGCAAATAGGAAGCACCTACAATAAAACCTAAACCTAGACAGCAGTTGAAGGCATCAGACAATTTCACAAGGCATTCGCTCTGCGTGTCTGGGTTATCCCAGCAGCAAACTTTTCATAGCAAGCTGCAGAAACCTCTCCTTCCTGACCACAGCTGGCCGAACAGCAGGGAAGGCTTTGTCAAGAGCCTCCCCCAAGACTGAACCATGTTCCACGAGAACTGATTAATACAGTTACTGATTTTAAAGCCCTTGAAAATGAAAAACATTAATAGAAACTACTGATTAGGTATCTTCTGGAAGGCACTATTAAGTGGAAGTGTTGTTAAGAATATAAATTCTGTCCCTAGAGACAAAATTTAACTTCTACATTCAGAGCTTTGACTTTCAACGGCTTTCACCAAGCTTTGATACGGTAAAAGGATCGTAATCTTTTTTTTTTTTTTTACCCTAAGTAACCCCAGAGAAAGAATAATACCTAAACTACAAAATAATGCCCTACTATATAGTCTTCTGCATTTATTTCTCCTTATTGTGCATAATTACTTCATTATATGTGAGACCTCTCAAGCACTGTTTGCAACCACATGCTATTTACACAGTAACTATTTATAGTTATTTAAATTATATACTTATCCTAATTAAACTAATAAAATTGTTTAAATGAACTTTACATTTAAGGACAGTTTTAAATGAATTTGTATTTTTATATCAATGTGTTTAGTGCTTGTAAGTGACTTTCCGTAACGCTCACACCAACTGAGTAAATGGAATCAGTGTTTAGCACCCGTTCTATAAACTTTACTCCAGTGATATTTTCTGAAGAGCATATAAATTGAACCTCAAGCTTCTAAACAAAAAATCTGACTTCATTCTCAACTCCTGTTCATGGCCCAAAATTCACAAAGATGTACTTGGTAATTGGTAATAACATTCTTAACAATATGTAATATGTGACTTTAATTATTTAGTGCCCAGCTCCATCCTATACACAGTTTTTAGAAAGCAGAGTTAGAAGGGCATCAAGTTAAATCCTAGAATGTGTCCTGAGAAGTAGAAATTCTGAACCTATAGAAACATCCCTAGATTAACTCTGTAGTTTATACTTCATAAATTGATTTAATTAAGTGACTTGATTTGTAAAAGATATACTCCACAGTTATAATGCAACCTCTAAAGAGTATTCTACTGAAAGGATTTAAGGAATTATGCCAAATGAAAAGCTCATTAAATACCATTACATCACTTAGGGAAAACTCATTTCTCTCTTACATGCATAGTATTGGTGGAAAACATGAAAAATTTTATAAGCATTCTGTATTCTATTGTCAGTCTTCCGTACACTTACTAAAATAGAGTGAAACAACTAATTAGGGGTAACACAGGCAAAGGGAAGCCCGACAATTCTATATCTATATATATTTTTAACATGTAAAATGAAATCTCATCATTCAGAATTAGTTCCTCTTGGAAAGGCTGCAGTTTTTTGTTTGTTTCGGGTTTTTTGTTTGTTTCAAACTTTAGTTCTGTTTAGAGCCTCCCTGCTGGGATTAATTTTCTCTAAAGCAATCTCACATCTGAAACATCAGTTTGAAGACATTCCTCTTTTTGACTTCCTTTTCCCCAAGGTGTAGAATTTGTGTTTGTAATGACAAGTAGCATGGGGTTCTTTTAAACCAATTTCACATATACCATGATGTGTGGAACCAACAACACGGTGCTACTCTGAGCCTTCTCCCCATAAACAAATAATGTTGCTGGGTGTCATCAAGTGGATTCCGACTCCTAGCAACCTTGTGTGACAGGATAGAACTGCTCCAAAGGGTTTTCTTGCTTGTAATCTTTACAGAAGCAGATCTTTGGGTCTTTCTCCAGGGGAGCCACTGGGTGGATTCAAACTGCCAGCCTTTCAGTTAGCAGCAGAGCACTTAACCGTTGTTCCACCAGGGCTCCTAAACAAATAATAATGAGGCTTTAAGTAGGTTGTCTTTGTGTAAAACTCAGAAACTAGAAGCTTTCCTGCTACCCTCGATAGTCTATTTCTCATTATCAAAACACCTTCCTGAAACAAAAAGGAGCTATAATAATTCAGACATGTCAGTAATAATTTTTCAATTACTAAAAATATTTCTCCTGGAACAGGATACAAGGAAAAGATTAGTCCGAAGGACTAATTGTCCACAGCTACCAAGGCCTCCACTGGACTGAGTCTAGTACAGCTAGATGGTGCCCGGCTACCACCGCTGACTGCTCTGACCAGGATCACAACAGAGGGTTCTGGACAGAGCTGGAGAAGAATGTAGAGCATAATTCTAACTCACAACAAAAAGATCAGATTTACTGGCCTAAAGGAGACTGGAGAAACCTCAAGAGTATGGCCCCCAGATACCCTTTTAGCTCAGTGGTGAAGTTACCTCCGAGGTTCACTGTTCAGCCTGGGAGTGGACAGCCCCGTAAAACCAAATGAGGCTAATGAGGTACAGGAGTCCAGTGACAAGGGCCAGAAGGCAGAAGGGGACAAGGAAGCTGGTGATAGGGAACCCAAGGTTGAGTAAGGATATTGTTGATGTGTTGTGAGATTGTTAACCATTGTCATAGGGCAACATTTGTAGTAACTGTTAAATGAGTAACTATTTTGTTCTGTAAGCCTTCATCTTAAGTGAGAATAACAGCACAATTGGAAGAGCGTAGTCAGTGTCACTGAACGGTGCATGTAGAAATTTTTGAAACAGTGTATCTTTGGCTATGTGTATTTTCACCAAACAAAAAAAGGTTGAGAAGTTAGAGGGTTAATATGTTGTGGGGTTGTTAATCAATGTCATAAAACAACATGTGTACTACTGTTTCATGAGAAACTATTTGTTCTGTAAGCCTTCACCTGAAGTACAATAAAATATATAAAAAAAAAAAAAATTTCTTCTTCAGTACCCTAGTGGATTATTCCTGTTAACTTGTATATCCCCACCTTTAGCACAAAAGAAAGAGTATTTAGCTTTTGGAGAATTTAATGTTTTAAAAATTATTCTTGTAATTACAAAAAAAAGGATAAATATTAGTATACAGTCATAAGTTATAGGTAAGATCTCTACTACCAAGTAAAATCACAAATTTCACTTTTTTTTAATAGCAGTGAATCAAAGAAGCCATCAGTCATCACGGTGAATGAAATTTCCGTTTTAGCGCATAAATTAAAGAAGATAAAGTGAGAGACTATTTCACTATATTTTAACTGATTTGCCTAAGGGAATTGTGCTTTTCAAGTTGGCACTCTGCACCCAAAGCCTTTAAGAAAATTATGGTTAGAAATATATTTAATTACACAGAAAAATATTTGCAATATATTGCCGGGTGGGAAAAAAAAAAAGCCTATATAGTATGATCTCGTTTTTAAAATCACTAATAAAATACATTTTTATGGTAAAGAATGAAGGCCTTTAGACCACAGACAGGAACTAAGGAACTGAGGCCTGATAACAACTATGTGAGTGAGCCTGGAAGCAGATTCTCCAGCCCTAGATGAACCTTGCAGTTGAATCTTGCAGCCCCAGCCTATGGCTTGACAGTAAACTGGAAAAGATTAGCTCTGAAAGTACACTTCCCAGTTTCAGGTCCTGGCAACTATATTTACCAGCTTTATGACCTCGGAAGTTAGGAGCCCTGGTGGCACAATTGTTAAGCACTTGGCTGCTAACCTAAAGGTAGGGGGTTAGAGCCCACCCAGTGGCTCTGAGGGAGAAAGACCTGGCAATCTGCTTCCGTAAAGATTATAGCCTAGGGAACACTATGGCGGCATCTCTACTTTGTCATATAGGGTTGCTATATGTTGGAATCAGCTTGATGGCACCTACCAATGACCTTGGGAAAGTTACTTAACCTTTTTGACCCCAAGTTTCCTTATTATAAAATTGAAATTATAATAATAGCACAAACATAGAATTGTTGTGAATAACATAATTCATGTAAACCATTTACAATACCTGCAACATAATAAATGCTCAATAAATATTAGCTACCAGTTGCCGTCGAGTCAGTTCCAACTCATAGCAACCCCACTTGTGTCAGAGTAGAATTGTGCTCCATAGGGTTTTCAGTGGTTGAATTTTTGGAAGTAAATCACCGGCCCTTTCTTCTGAGGCACCTCTGAGTAGATTCAACCCCCAACATTTAGGGTAGCAGCTGAGCATGTTAATTGTTTGCACCACCTGGGGACTCTCAAATATTAGCGAGTATAAATGAATGCCTTTAAGGCGTGTTTTAGCTATTACTACATAACCAACTTCCCCAAAACTTGGCAGCTTAAACAATAAACATTTCTTACACAGTTTCCGAATATCAAGGTTCTGGGAGGCACCTCCCATTGCTGTTGAGTTGGTTCAGATTCATAGCAACCCTATAGGACACATAAGGACTGCCCCATAGGGTTTCCAAGGCTATAATCTTTACAGAAAGAGACTGCCACATTTTTCTCCCATGATGCAGCTGGTGGGTTCAAACTGCTGCCCTTTTGGTTAGCAGCTGAGCACTTAACCAATACACCACCAAGACTCCTTGGGAAGGACCTAGCTGGGTGCATCTGACTCAGGACCTCTCATTAGCTTGAGCCAATCCATCAGATGCAATCATCTCAAGGTTTGATTGAAACAGAAGGATCCCCTTCCAAAGTGATGTATGTGGCTGCTAGCAGGCCTCAGTTCCTTGCTGGCTATAGGCTGAAGGCCTCCATTCCATGCTGTATGGGTTTCTCCATAGGCTGCCTGAGTATTCTCACTGCCTGGCAGCTGGCTTCCTCCACAGCCAGTAAAGAGAGAGAGAAAGGGAAGGGAGGGGAGGGGAGGAGAGAGAAACGGAGGAGAGAGAGTGCGTGTGAATGAATGAGCAGGAGAGCGCCCCAAACAGAAGCTGCAGTCTTTTATAACTTTTATAACTCAGAAGTAATATAACATCGCTTTTGCCGACTGCTACTGACCACACAGAGCAACTCTGGTACCATGAGGGAGGGGACCACACAGTGTCTATCAGGTGGGCACTTGGGCAGAAGAAGCATCTTGGAGGCGGTCTACTACAGGAGATGAACTAGGACTGAAAGGTGAAATTTCATCATAAAGAAGAATTTTGAAAAGTCAGCGATGTCTAGAAATGGAATACTCCACTTAGGAAGTTGTGAGTTCTCTTACCGGGCCTGTCCAAGTTTAGTCTTGGAAGCACATGGGGAAGCATGATTGGGCTTGATGAACTTTCAGATCTCTTCTAAGCCTCGGGTTCTATGATTTTTGATTCATGTGGTTAAGTCTGATCTTCACAACTTGATAGCAAGCCCCTTGAAGGCAAGGGCCACATCTTTGCTTTTTTGATATCCCTCATTTTGTTGAAAACAAAGGAGGAGCTCCATAAAATCTTGTTGATTCAGGTTGAGGCTAATAAGACATTAAAACTATTATCAGACTGAATCAATAAGAATTTTTGTGTGCATCTGGATGTTCATATATTTTAAAATATAATATTTGTATCTATACCTGTTTAATTAAATTCTTTGATTTTGGCATAATAAGTGCCTTATACTCACTTTTGTTGCATTTCCCTAGGGTCTCCCCTTCCATTTTATGAACTTTTTAATGGACAAAGACAGCTACTTATCCATGTGATTTCAAGTAACTTCTGGCAAGGAAAATGTGCAGTTGCTAGGCGATAGAAAAATAAAAACTAAAAGGATGGTCAAATCATCCAAGATATTTAAAAGAGAGTGGAAAAACAAAGAAAATAAATGGATACCAGTGGCATCTCAGCTCAGTAGGACACTTTTTAAACTTTCCATCACTTGCAGTCTATCTTCAAGTTCCATACTCTTCCTTTATTGAAGGGGGCAAAAAACTCATTTTAACTCCTGAACTTCAAATTCAACCATTGTGACCTCCAATCGGAATACAATTCTGAGCGAAGAAACTACCAGAGAGATAATTGTGTTATTCTAGGTCTTAAGGAAACAGATGCCAAGATAGGACTACATGTGCAAAAATTGTATTAGGGGAAATGCTTATATGAAAGGAGGGAGCTGGGCAGGCTAGGGGAACTATTCAAAAAGGTTGCTTTTAGGGTCCTAGGGGAGCCATGCAGAAAGTCACAGGGGAGTCCTTGCACCGAAGCTGGCTTACAAAGGAGTCCTCTGTCTCCCAAGGAAGAAGTCCGCCTTCATATCTCCACCACACTCAATCACCCATGAGGAGCTGCTTACAGGAAGCGTGTCCTCTGTATATACGTAGGAATGAATTTCGAAGCAAAGTAGCTGCAACCTTCATTCAGTTATGCTGCCTACAGTAGGAGGTTCATGAGGTGTCATTCTCGTGGACAGCACAGGCAACAAGTGTAGAATGCAATTATTATAAAAGGAAAGCAACATTTGAATAACTAGCACACTAATTTCCAATGAGCATTTTAACAAATAGAATTCTTATCATGGCTTTTTACTAACCAGTTGCCATAGAGTTGATTCTTACTCATGGTGACTCCATAAGAGTAGAACTGTGTTGCATAGGATTTTCAGTGGCTGATTTTTCAGAAGTAGGTTGCCAGGCCTTTCTTTTGAGGCACCTCTAGGTGAACTTAAACCTCCACCCTTCTGAGTAGCCACCCATAGTTAACTATTTGCACCATCCAGGGACTCTGGCTTCTTATTAGTTGAATTTTTGCATAGCTTTCATAAACATTTTAAAAGCCAGTGACTTCGAGACAATCAATCTATAACTTAAATAAATCAGCATTTCTTAACTATTCACTGAAACACGCCCTTGATTTCCCTGCTGCAATGTTTAAGCCAAACAAGCCTCTAAAAAATGTTATCAATGAAAAGAATCATGGTTCTTGTTTAACTTGTGGTTCCTATGCAACAACCTACACATGATACTTTCTATGTATCTATAAATCACACAGAAGTTTTTTTCTCCAGGGAAATAGCTTTTTCCTTCCTAAAACACCATCAATTTTGGCAATACCTTTCTCTCTGACTGTTAACTGTGATCAGTTTTCTCTCTCCAGCATTTTGCAGAAGCCTGCTGTGGATTGCAATTGGAGGTCACAACTTCTTTCTGGATATTAGGCTCAGGACTTAGGAGACAGCCCTACTGCCCAAGAGAAAACAATTGTCGACTTGAAGCCAGCTGTAAAAGCTTTCAAGTCTCAATTCTCTTTACCCTATTATCAACCCCACTGATATCCAAATTTGTCAGGTTTTTACACTTTAGGGATAGCAGAGTATGCTTAAATCCAGATTTTATCCCTCTATTTCATGGGGTTTTATTTCTGAAATTCTGCTTTTTTGTTTTTTTTTTTTTAAGAAATTGCTTCTTAGTTTATTTACTTCAATTTCCAAGTATATGCTGGGTGCTTTAAAGAAGTAGTAAATTTCTGGAATAAAAATAAGCTCTCAGGTTATTAAAATTGCATTATTGACTTGTCCCTATATGTCTGTTTCTTTTAAAATGTTGTGTATATAACCACTTGCTGGACAAATAGCTCAGATAAGGGATCAAATAAATAAAATTCAGAGTTTAAAAGGCTTCAGCATTTCTGTATATGTATTCTCATTTTTTTCACCCTTGATCTCAGCATTACCAATGTTTCTGACACAAATCTATACCTCAGAATCTGCTTCCTGGGAAAGCCAAGCTGTAATGCCAATTTTTCAATTTTATGAAGA
Organism: Dugong dugon; assembly: GCA_030035585.1. NCBI lineage: Eukaryota > Metazoa > Chordata > Mammalia > Sirenia > Dugongidae > Dugong > Dugong dugon. The sequence goes on from CM057474.1 coordinate 46,315,417, forward strand.
ATTCAATAAAAACTGGTAGTTTGAATTTATATTTCCTTGATTACTAGAAACGTTCAATTTTTTCCCTATCTTTTATTGGCTGTTTTTGCTTCTGCTTGTGAGTTGTCTTTACTTTGCCCATTTTTCTTTCCTTTATTAATTTGCTCTTTATAAATTAAATACATAACTTTTTGACTTATTCAGGCCTGCCCAAAGTCACATTCCCTTCTGAGGAGATGATCCCAGTCTATGGGAATTGAAACACTTCTGGTAGTTTTGTCTTTCAGTTTTGTTTATAGAAATTTGTGAACACAAATGTTTTTAATATTTATTTAGAAATTTGCCAATTTTTTACCTTTATTGTGTCTGTCTTTTACATTGTACTCAGAAAGGCCTGCTATACTGAATACATTCTGATGCTGAAATTTACTGTGTAATCAGCACCAGTACTTTTGATTCAACATTTTCTCATTTTCTACTCACCACACAGACATGAAATCACTGAAGGAAATTATATCTCAGGGTTCAAGGGTCATTAGAACTGCCTCTCATAGCTTTAGAGGTAAAGTGGAGTAGCAAAGTTATGACCTCATTCTCCCCAAGTAAATCTCACTCACCAAATCTTTATAACTTCCTCTTTTTGTGACTTTGCAATTCACCTCTCTTTTCATTGACCATACTGACTACTGTCTACTTAGAAAAGCAAACCAAACCAAACCAGTGGCCATTGAGTCAGTTCCAACTCATGGCAACCTCATGTGTATGAGAGTAGAGCTATGCTCCATAGGATTTTCGATGACTGATTTTTCAAAATTAGATCTCCAGGTCCTTCTTCCAAGGTTCCTCTGGGTGGACTTGAATGAACCTGAAACCTGTCAGTTAGCAACCCAGGCCCTTTGCACCAGAGGTCCCTTGTTGTGCAACTCAGTAGCCTGCCATCTATTGGTGAAAATAGATAATTACATGTTTCCCACCCCCAGAATACAGCTTTAAGGTCAATTGAATGATAAGAAACTTAATTTGTATAAAATTGTTTACAGTTTATAAATAGCTTTTAAAATGGTGGAATAAATCATAAATCTGGAGTTATAATACATATTTTACCCTTAGTCCCGTCACTTAAAAAAATTCCTTAATTTTTTGAAATTGGGTTTCTCTTTAAAGTAAGAGGGCTGGGTTTGATGTTTCTAAAGTTCTCTGTTATCTTCAGTATGTTCTATAGTTCTATTCAATAAGACATTTGAAGTACTCTTACATCAAGAAATTTCCAGAAAGAAGAAAATTTGTTTGAAATATTTTTATTCAACAATTTTATAATAGTTGTTTTTAAGAAAATTTGGTCAGCCAAAAAAGCTAAAGAAATAAAAACCTATATTTTGCAGAAACAGAGCTAGTGGAGTGGAGTTCCATGGGAGTATATTTTGTTTTTCTAGGAAAAAGATATTAAATACTTGGAAGTACTTGAAAATATAATGATTAGCTTCAAAAAAGTCATGAGTTCTTCCCTATTTCTGCAGTCGGTATGACATATCACACGACCTCTGACGTCCCTTCCTATTCTAATATTGTAAGATTTGTTAATATAAAAACAGCCTTCTCTGATTACAAATCATTCTTCTGTGACATTTTTTGTAGTATTATAATCATGTAAAATAATGACCTTTCTACCTACAATAATTCATTTTTATTTGTTTATACTTTCTCATAGAAATAATATTCTCAGCATAATAATGCCCTTTATAACTCCCACTGGTGAATTCCATCATTACTTCATGTGATTATCAAACGAGCTTACTGCTATAGCAAGACAGGTCCTGGGATTGAAGCCATCAACATGGAGAAAATCAGAAAGTGGGAAAATACTTGGAAGGGAGATGAAAATACTGTAAAGCTATTAAGTTTTAAAATACATATGAAGTCAAAAAATGTATTTTTTCAATTAAAGAGAATTGAATATTTATATAATAATGTGATGTATGAGTTTTGTAACATTAAAAAAAATAATTAATGTTATAAATCAGAATCTGAACTAAGAAGCACACGCTTCACGAGTATTATTATAATCCAGTCTAATTTTTGTCTGAAGAGTAGGCTTCGGGAATGGTTTTAGTTCTGTGTTAACAGAGCATCCGGGGGCCATGGCTTGGAGGGTTCCAAAGAATACTATTTTATTAAGTTGGTGAAAGTATTAATTACCCAAACAAAGGGAGCCATTGTCCAATCAATACATTTGGGAAATGCCAAAATGTTAAAGTTAAACTGCTTTAATTACTGCTTCTTAGAGGACTTTTCAGAGACTTTACTATGTAAACATGCACTTTGAGTGTCCAAGATGGAATATACTATCTACTGCATTTCTCAAACGTATTTGTCCACAGAGCTTGTTTTTCCCCCACAGGGCAAATCTAAGGGATCCTGAAAATAAGGTAAGTGAATATATAGGATAAATGAAACCAGATTGTACAATAGCAAAAGAAAAGGTAAAAATTCATTTGCTGTACAGGATAAAGGGAAGAAAGGCTAAGGTTTGCATATGTGATGAAGGCCAGTGGTAGTTTGAGGGGATGGGGTGAAAAAACAGGCAGTGGCAGGACTCTGACATTTGGTAAGATGTCTAGAAAATTTCTTAACATAAATAACTGGATATCACTTGTTCACAGTTTGGTGTGACATTTTTCAAAATAAAAATTTACAGCTAAGTGTGAACCTAATGAAAACATGGTTGCTATAATGTTATGGTGACCTCTTGTGGTTCAAAACCAAAATGGCCCTTTGAAAAGTTCATTCTGACATTTTGGTGCATAAACAACTTCTTTCAATGTTCACCCAAAATGTTAACAATTGTTATCACTTCAGAGGGGCATTAGGCGGAATTTCAGTTCATATATTTCTGTAATGTTTGATTTTTTTCAAAAAGTAGTCATTGAGCAGAAAAGAAAACAGTAAGGACAGAATAAAATACAGAAAAAATTATCTCTCACAGGTGATTACTTATCTTTTTTTCTGGTAGTCAGAGTACAGTTTGGATGAAACTACCGATGCCTTTTGAACTACTACTAACCTTCTGAAACAGTAATTCCATGATTTTGAACTTTTCACCTTTGCTTTCTAGACATATGGTATTGAATCTAAATATTAATGAGTGATGAATGATCTTTGTACTTATCTAATAAGATTTGAAATTCTTGCCTTAAAACAAATTATATAATAAGAAACAAAATAGGGTCATTGAAGAACAATAAGGTATTATGATGGAAGACATACTAAGCCAGGTCCAGGTAGTTAACATACAAAAACACAACTACTGTTCTGTTGAAGTACAAAAGGTGAACCATTAGGGCAAACAGCACAATGCAAATCACTGACATGAAAGATTTACTAGCTGGCCAACACCTGAAATATTTTTAGTCTTCTCCTCAGGAAGAAGAAAATATTAAAACACCCTTAAAAATTTTAAATTATCCAAAGTCCCACTTCTAACCACAAACATAAGGGATCCTTCTGGCTGAAGTAGCCCAAAAAGTCAATGACTCTTACAACAGTTCACAAATTCTCCTTTGTTTATAAGAAGCAAGTTGAACCAGGACTGTGCTTTGGCTGGGTTACATGATAGCTGTTCTAGATCAGCATCAAGGGAGCAATCTTGGTTTGCCTGCAGCTTTTTTGTACTGAAGACAGTCACATGATTTCTGGCTTTTCTCACTGTAATCCACTTTAATCGAATTGGGATTCTTGAAGAATATACACAGGAGTTAAGTTCCCATGGCTTTAAAAACTCAATTTTTTCAGCATAAAATTTTTCTTGGACTGATACAGGGTTTTTTGTTTGTTAGGTTTTGAGATACTCCAAAAAACTTAAGTGCTGAAGGGAAAAGTTAAGGAAGGACACCACCACACCCATATACAAAAGCACTGTTCCCTATGCTTAGCATGTCTCGGAAATCTCAGAAAGAGCTTAGAAATCTGCCTTCTGCATGTACTAACCTTGGCTTTTAGACAGGAGTGGGGGCCATCATCCCAATTTCTGCACTGCCGACTACACTGCAGAGACTTTGCCTTTCTCAGAACAGCATGAAGAACTGCCATGTTAAACCAGAGCTCCTTGGAGAAATGGTTGATTCCAGGTCTGGAACAAAAAATGTGCAAAATGAACGTGGAACACTCTGTCATCCCAGAAAGCAAGGAAGTGATCAAAGACTACAAGGGTTATGTCAAAAGAACACATTGACTATATTTAAATCCATAAATTAATAATAATATGTTTTTTAAAAACCCTTATTGGTCACTTTTGGAGGACTCTAGGTGATTAATTCATTAATTTAAGAACTAGTAAATAAAGGGAACCATTTAAGTAATTATCCTGCTATTCCCATACAAACTGTAAACTGGGGTAACCAACAGTTGATGATGGAAAGTTTCTTTTTATAGAAGTATTCCAGTTAATAAATGAAGAAGGAATGATAAAATATTATCATTTCATTACTGCTAATAAGATAGTGGAGCCCTGGTAGCACAGTGGCTAAGTGTTCAGCTGCTGACCAAGAGGTCAGCAGTTCAAATCCACCTGCCACTCCTTGGAAACCCTATGGTGCAGTTCTACTTTGTCCTATAGGGTCACTATGAGTAGGAATCGACTCAATGGCAACAGGTTTAATGAGACAGTGGATTTAGGTGGTGACCATAATGGCTGCTAACACAGAAAAGAGAGACAGATGTTATATTCATCCTGATGGAAATATTCAATGCAGCTATGAAGTGATCTTGAAAAAAAAATAGAGCATAAAAGTGATCTAACCTTCAGAGTTAACTATCAGTGTATAGGAATTAGAGGGGGCAGAGGAGCAAGTTAAAAGACACCTCAGGAGGTAATCAGCAAATTCCAAATTGGGTAAAACTCTATGGGACGTGTGATCCAGTTTCTTAAACAAAAAGTGGGCTTAGGAGGAGGGCAGGGGGACCTAAGAGAAAATTAGGAGACACATAAACCAATTGCAGGGTCTCCTAATTCAAACAAACCAAACGTTAAACAAATAAAAATTATGAGACAATTGAAGAAATTTGGACTTTGACTGGATAGCTGGTGATGGTTAAGGAATAACCTTAAGTATCATGGGTTTGATGTTTTGGTTTTTTTTTTTTTTTTTTTTTTTTTTTTTAGGTATTATAATAGAATCGTTATTATATTATAGGAGAGTCTATCTTTTAGAGATACTTGCTGAAATATTTATGGATGAAATAGTATGATATTTTGGATTTACTTAAAAATAATTCAGGGTATAAAGGAAGTAGGAGAGATTACAGGTCAGGGGTTGGCAAACTACAGACCTCAGGCCAAGACTGGCCTACCATCTGTTTTTATAAATAAAGTTTTATTGGAACACAGTATGCTCATCCACTATGTGTTGTCTGTGGCTGCTTTCACACTACAACAGCAGTGTTGAGTAGTTATAAAGGAGACCAGATGGCGCATAAAGCTGAAAATATTCACTATCTGACTAATTAGAGAAAATGTTTACCAAGCCCTAGTATAGCTGAACCAATAGCTGAACCAACATTTACCATGAGTGAATGATTATTGAAGCTGGATGTCTTAGTTATCTAGTGCTGCTATAATAGAAATACCACAGACAAAAATTTATTTTCTCAAGTTTAGGAGGCTAGAAGTCCAAATTCAAGGTGCCAGCTCTAGGTGAAGTCTTTCTGTCTGTGTTGGCTCTGGAGGAAGGTCCTGGTCTCTTTGAGCTTCTGTGCTCCTGGGTGATCTTCATATGGCTTGGCATCTCTCTTTCCCCACTTCTGCTTGCTCGATTGCTTGTTTAATCTCTTCTCTATCTCAAAAGAGATCGATTTAAGACACACCCTACAGTAATACCATCTTATTAACATAAAAAAGAAAACCCATTCCCAAATGGGATTATAACCACAGATATAAACCAAAACCAAACCCATTGCCATCGAGTCAATTCCAACTCATAGTGACCCTATAGGACAGAGTAGAACTGCCCCATAGAGTTTCCGAGGAGTGGCTAGTAGATTTGAACTGCTGATTTTTTGGTTACTAGCCATAGTTCTTAACCATTATGCCGCCAGGATTTAACCACAGGTATGGAGGTTAGGATTTACAACACACATTTTTGGTGGACACAATTCAATACAATAGACTGGGTGATGGATACATGGTGGTTAGTTATAGCATTATTTTCTTTCATGTATGTTTGAAATTTTCCATGATCATAATAAAAGGTCAAAAAGTTAAAAAAACAAAAACAGTGCTGATAGCATTAAGAAAGGGCTTTGACTTGGCCGTTGACTGTATCATTAAGAATGGCATCCTGTTAGGGGAGACTGAACTTCCTTTAGGGTAACGGGAAAATTTGGAAATGGATAGTGATAATGGATAAACAATGTGATAAACATAACTAATGTAACTGAATGGTACACATGAAGAATGTTGAAATAGAAAATAACTTGTTACATATATATTTACCACAGTTAAAAAAATAACAAACAAAGAAAAACAAAAAAAAGAATAGCTTCCTAGGCCTACCTCAGAGGTGCATCCTATATAACACTCTGCCTCTAAAGAACCTCTCAGAGGCTGTTTGAAGGACATTGTTTGACAACAATGTCAGAGTTTAGCAAGGCATTGGCTTTTCTTCAACATTACATATAAACTTACAGATATATTTTAACACTGTATGTAGTACAATTATTAAAAAGTGTGGTTCGTCATAGTCATAACTCAAATACATCGTAAGTCCGGGGCTACCTGTACTGAAAGTGTAGTTCTTTTTTTACAATTCACAATGTCATGACTATAGACACCACATGCTTTTAAGTGTAATTTCCTTTATTAATATTTTCCCCATCACTGTCTTAAAAAAAACAGTTGGTGTAGAGTCAACTTCAACTCATGGTGACCCCACATGTGTCAGAGTAGAACTGTGCTCCATAGCGTTTTCAATGGCTAATTTATCAGAAGAAGATTGCCAGGCTTTTCTTCCAAGGCACCTTTGAGTGGACTTGAACCTCCAACCTTTCTGTTATCAGCTGAGCACATTAACCATTTACATCCCCCAGGGACAATCAGCCAAACAATAAGTCAAGCCCTGATTTGTAGCATTTACTTATTTTTGTGATATAAATATTCCCACCATAGTTGCTTTCAAGCTACCAAACTGAAGTAACTAAACCTAGCGTTCAGAAGAGATGACAATGTTGAATTTTACCTGAATCCTGTGATCTTGAAAAACAGCCAAGATTAAGAAATCCCCCTCACACTTTGTGTTCCAGAAAACAGCTTATTGCAAAGAACCACCCTCCCCATATGACTTAGATAGAACTCATGTATGTCCCTTGTTTACCCATGACAAAGCCAGACACAGACTCTCCAAATTCCCATTCTTTTCCTCATAAATATATTTTGCTAAACTCACTGCTTACACTGATCAGTCAGAACAAAATCCTTGTTAAGTAAACTGGTTAGGCTTCTCTCTTTTCCCATAGTCCCTGGATTTTGGCCCACCCTGAGCCTGAGCCAACATACTATTCCTCCTTAGGGGTCCTCTGCAGAATAGGCTGACTTTAGTGTAAAAACCCTCTGTGATTTACTATCCAGTCACACCACCCTTTCATCCCTTCTCCACAATCAGTTCTTTCTAGCCCGTTTATTCTTGTCTCTATAAAAGAAAATTTCTTTTTCCTAATTTTTTATATTCTTGCTGATCTTATGATCAGAACAATTGCTCCCCTCCTCTTACTGAAATAGTCCCATTTCCCTTGCTCCTCCTTGCAATAATCCTTTTAAATAAAGCCTCTCCCTTACTAAGTCTGGATTTGTTTTTTATTGGATACACACCATTATATAGACTATCTACCATAAAGATACAGGAGACATAAACAACCTCAAGTGCATAACTAATAGTAAAACGTAGTAAAATAACTAGGAAATGATGGGTTTGTTTTTATAATTTATTTAGTTGTAAGCTTATACCATTTAAAATTTTAACAATGGTTATATTTAACAATCGCTCACAAAATTCCTGAATATTTAACTTTCACAAGACTGTAGCAGCAGCCTGCAGCACAGCACTGCCTTTCTCTAACTTCTCCCCGTCTTCAAGCATTTACACTTGCACCCCCTTTTTAGTAGCCCCTCTTCCCTAAAGACTCTCATGCTCTCCTCTTAGCAGGAGAAAACTCTCCCTTTCCTCTGGCTTTTCCCCTTCTGTCTGCAATGATAACATCCCTTTGACTCTGTTGCTCTGTCTAGTTACTGCATCAGAACAGGGCTAGGAGCCAAGGGTCACAATCTGAAGTAAGGCCCAAAGCCAAGAACAAAAGGACAAGTGCCAGTGGCAGGGTGAGCCAAACCCTCCAACAAGGCTACCAAAAGGCTTCAGTTCAGCAGAAGTCATACTACCTTGCTGGCCCCCATTTTTCTGCCTTTCTAAGGGGGTGGTTGGGAGAGATAAAAATGTCTTGTGTGTGAGGAGGGATGTTTTCTTATTTCCAAGGGATGGTGGCCCCAAGAAAATTATTATTAAACGTTGAAGATACCTGAAAGAGGGAGAACTGGCATTTTATTCCTCCCTTAGACATCTACAAAGTCACTAAACTTAAATATCCTGCTTATGTGCTTCAGGAGCAGTGGAAAAAAAAAAAAGTATATGGTAAGGGGGCGGGGAAGTTGTGGTTGTTCAGTGGTAGAATTCTTACCTTCCATGTAGAAGATCTAGGTTTAATTCCTGGCCAGCACACTTCATGTGTAGCCACCACCTGTCTGACAGTGGAGGCTTGCATGGTGCTATGATGTTGAACAAAGGTTTCAGCCCAGCTTCCAGACCAAGATGGACTAGGAAGAAAGGTCTGGTGATCTATTTCCAAAAATCAACCAGTGAAAACCCTATGAATCACAATGATCCAATCCACAACTGATCATGGGGATGGTACAGGACCAGGCAGCATTTCATTCTGTTTGTCAGTAGGATTTCCACAAGTCTAGGGCCAACACAACAGCAACTAAACAACAACAAGATTGTAGGATGGGGCTGCCAGGAAGTAAGAGGATAAAGCCCACCACCCCAAAAGTTCACTCTAGAGGTCCCTCTTCCCAAGAGACATGGAAGATTGATCCTTATGTGTCTACCAACCCAGAGTAAAGAACCACAGAAGGCACGAAGATTAAGGGCTACAGTCCTGCCAGGGCCTGCTGCAGTGTGGGGTAAAAAGGCAGGTGCAGCAGAGGAATGCTGTGTGACTCCAAAGGGTGCACTCGAATCTCCCCAGGGTCCCCCATTACCTGTGCAGGAGGAAAGATCCAAACAAGGCCCATATTTAACGTGAGAGAAGTCATCTTCGGAACACTAATAAGAACCAGAGTATGGAGGCTCAGTGCCCACCATTCCCACCCTGGGCTCAGCCACATTCAACTTCTCATAGACCTTGAAACTCACCATATTCTTTAGCAACTCCTTACCTCCGCATAGGTTCTTCCTTCTGCAATCTTTTCTTACACCGCTGCTTGGCAGACCCCTACTCTTCCTTTGAGACCCAGAATGAATGTCACCTCTTGTGACCTACCCCGTCACCCTGACTCCCCAGACCAAGTTAGATGCTTCTGATTCTCTGCTCTCATATCTCTCTATACGGCATGCTTAGCATTGGTTGTAACTGACTGTTGGTGCTTGTTTTTCCTTCCAGTCCTTGAAGGCAAAAAGATAATTCTTTAGCAACTTTTTAACCTCAGTGCCTATCAGAAGTCCCAGCCCAGTAGGTTCTTTAAAATATATGTTGAAATAATCTGAGAAAGTAGGCCTGTCAAATAATAAGTCACTTTTAATAGGCGCTGTGAGGAGCAAAGCCTTTGGACAAGCCAGGGGGTCATGGTTTTCTCCATTCTTCTACCTGCTGGTGTCTTTAGGCCTTGGAACAAACCACCACCCCTGCTGAGGCCTAATGATTGTTAGCAGGGTTGAAAAGATACAATTAGTCACTTAGGCTGGGGATGTAAAACAGCTGGGAGAGGAAGTTTTCTTGGTCTCCTCGGCTGTGCTGCGGGAGGGACACACAAAACATAAGCTTACAGTTCACCTAAGTGGACCTACCTGGCCAAGGGGAGACCAGCAGTAAGTAGGGTCCCATTTAAGCCCCTCACCCATGGCACAAAGCGGGGTGTGCAAGGAAGAGTCTTCATCTCTGCCTAGACAGCTTTGGAAGGGGCACTGCTCGTGATGGAACTTTTTCTGGTGCCTGCCATCTGATTCTTGTAAGTAATAGAAGTTACTTTCTATGTGCTAATGTGTGTTCAGGCTCTGATCAGAAAGACGTGGTATCTACAGAGCAATCCATGTTAGTTATTGGTGCCCTTTTTCTAATGGCCTCCTGGCTATCTGGAAATTGGGTGCAACCTGTGAGCACCACGCAGATTTGGAGTGTTGTCTTACAGCTATAGCGTGGTCCAGCAGGACGTGTTCTACAGCCACCTTGCTGCCAATGTTTATAATCTCATTTTCTCAATTAATGGTATAAAACAAGCCTAAAGTGCTCACATAACCCTCCACTTGCTGCAAACCAAAGTATAAAAATTCTTGATGACTTTTAGTGGGCAAGAAGGAATACAAGGAAACAGGTGATTAGATAATAGGGAAAATAATAAAAAATTCATTTCTAATATGTATCACCACTACCAATACACCATCTAAAATATTTAAGAATAATATATTGTTAATTTACCTTAATTACTGTATTTTGATAAAAGACAATGTAACATAATATAAAGACCGTGAACTTGAGACCAGGGAAGATCTGGGTTGAAATTCTGACTTTCTCACTTATTTACTGCTATGGTCATGGGTAAGTTGTTTAACCTCTTTGAGCTGCATTTGAAAGTGAGACAATAAATTTGCTGTGATTTTCGAATGACACCATATGTGGAGAACACTTAGCACAGTGTTAAGGTACACAGAAACCACTCGCTAGATTGTTACTATTATTGTTGCTAGCATTAAAGTGGATTGTTTTTAAAATTACAATTCAGCCTCTATGTAACTTGAAGTCTAATGAGAAGAGAGAATTTTATGAATTCTTTCAGTTCCTTCTTTTTGGTCATGGTCTGCTCAAAATATTTATCAAAAACTTAAATGAAAATAAAGATGACAAACATCAAATCTATAGAGGCCACACCCCTAAGACAGATAGTGGAAACAGCAGATTATAGAATACATTGCTAACAAAATTGTGCAGTCTGGAACTGGGGAACAGAAGAATCAGATGAAATGAAAGGAATTATTTATAAATTCTTACGTTTAGGCTCAAAGAATCAACTACTTGAATAAAAGACCTGGCTTAATATAAATTTTAGTAACAACGAACAAGGCATTTTCATTGGTTGTATATTTAAAACCATAACAAGTTAAACTCATCATGCTGTTGCAAACAAAGTCAGTCTGGGAAGTGATGAGGAATTTTGATTCCATAGAAGGATGAACTTCCTACCAGTGACAGCTGTCAAAAATGAAATTAACAGCATTTTCTGAATGGAAACTCCCAGTCAGAGTAAGCATTCAAGCAGGAGACAGCTTTGCAGAGATGCCGTGCAGTGAGTGGATTTTTGCTCTGATACGAAGATTGTTAGAGAACATTAAAGTCCTTTCCAACTCTTAGATTCTAAATTTCCACACTATACTTATTTAAAAATATATATAAGTAGGAAATAATCAGAATGTTCACACATTGTAAAGAAAGTAACCAATGTCATTGAACAACTTATGTAGAATTTGTTGAATGAGAACCTAAACTGCTGTGTAAACCTTCACTGAAAACATAATAAAGTATTATTAAAAATATTCATATACACCTACTCCTTACTTATCAACTATCTAGTTATTCAACATTTCACATTTACAAAAATAGTAAAAAATCTACTATCCTACTATTTTGCGCATTAACGGCGTTCATCTGGCAGTAATGAATGCTGAAGTGTGAGGCAAGAATAACGCTGACTATGATGGTTAAGGTTATGTGTCAACTTGGCTGGGCCATGATTCTCAGTGGTTTGGCAGTTATGTGATGATGTAATTTGGCAGTTACATAATGATGTAGACATCCTCCATTTTTGCATTATACCAATTTTCACATAATGACCTGGTCTTTGGAACCTAACCATGTTGATAAGTGAGGAGTGGTGTCTATACATGAAAAAACAGCAAAGAAAAACCAGATAAGGAAGGAATTTGAACAATATCTACTACAGCTATTATAACCCCAGGTGGAAATGTAGTCCAGCTGGTAAAATGGAGATAACATTTGTGTCCAGGATTTAATAAGCAAACAATTACAATTACAACAAACAGAAATAGAATTCATGTACGGAAGTAGTGTGCAGTCAGTTAGAAAATATAAACCTGCTGTGGGGAAAGAAGACTTCTCCTTAGGCCTGTTTTGTAACCCTTTTCTTCCATTATTGCCCCACTAGAGGCTATGAATCAGAATTGACTCGACAACGGATTTTTTTAAGGAGCCTTTTTAGACAATTTTTTTCTAATCTCGTCTCCCTGCATAAATGTTAATACCATACATACGCTGTGCTTTATACATGAAGAGGAGGTTTTTTTCACTTCCCAATTTTCACCCCCTTCATGGTGATACTGCCTCCATTGAGAGTCCATGGTTTAGACAATATGATTAAACTGAGACTTGAAGGATAAGGAATTTTTAAGAAAAGCCAATAAGTAATGATAATAATCAATAACATACGTTGCACTCTGATTCTGTGCCAGGTATTTTTCTAGGCACTTTACTGTATTTACTCTAGAACAATCATACCAAGGCACTGAGGCACTAGATCAAGAGGCTTCTTCTGGGAGGATTGTTGGTGTGTAAAGAGAAAGAGAGAAAAACAGAAATGACAGAAACAGCTAAAGATCAAGGGCAGACTGGTGAGCAGACAACCTGAAGGAACTTGTCCGCCACGCAGGTGAGTTTAGTTTTATCCTATGCCTGCTGTTCTGATCTACCAGTTGGACATCTCAACTTAGATACTCTACAGGCTTTCCCAAATAAACATGTCCAAATCTTAGTAGTTCCTTTCCTGTCTTTTCTATTTTACCTTATGCCAGAGCAATGGTGTCCCAATATTTCTATCATGATCTATAGTAAGAATAATCTTACATTTCAAGGCACCTCTGGGTGGGTTCTAACCACCAAACTTTTGGCCAGTAGTCAAGCGCTTAACCGTTGCAAACTCAGGGACTCATTCACACACACACACATGCAGGAGTCCCTAGGTGGCACAATGGTTAAGCACTCAACTACTAATTGAAAAGTTGGCAGTTCAAACTCATCCAGAGGCTCCTTGGAAGAAAGGCCTGGCAATCTGCTTCCCAAAGGCCACAACCTTGAAAACTCTACGGTGCACCGTTCTACTCTGCAACATGTAGGATTGCCATGAGTAGGAACTGGCTTGATGGCAATTAGTTTCATTTTTGGTTGTTATACACATATGCATATATATACATAAAAACCCTGTGTCGTCAAGTTGATTCTGACTCATAGTGACCAGGACAGAGTAGAACTGCCCCATAGGGTTTCCAAGGAGCGGCTGGTGAATTCAAACTGCTGACCTTTTAGTTAGCACCATAGCTCCTTGTAGTTCTTAACCACTGTACCACCAGGGGTCCATATATATACATATACCATATTTTTATGCAAATAATATGCACCTTCTACATTTGTTTGCCAACCATGCCCTCCCCCCACCAAGATATTTTTATAAGCACAGTATGCTGATTTTTTTTTTTTACAGCAACATGTAAAAAGAAAATTGTCATAGCAGCACTTATGAAAATACCTCATAGCGGGGAGGGTGAAGTTGGCAAACAAACACAGAAAGTATGCATTATTTGGGTAAAATAAGGTATATACATACATACACAGACGTATATACATATGAAACAAAATTTTCACAACATTTAACTACGTGCTAAGCAGTCTGAAATTTTCCATTCTATCTCAGTTTTGAATGTTGGGAGTGATCCACTATCTTGATTTCATGATCCACTACTAGGTTGCAACTGCAATTTGAAAAATGCTGTAGAGAATAACCCCAAATATTTCTCTACCTCCAAAGCCTGTTTCAATCTAATAAAAATCTGAGAGTCTAGATTAATTCCTGGCTTAATTGAGTATAACCAACTATGCATGTTGGGCTACATCACAGCTTCTGAGAGCTAATTCCTTATCTGTGACTAGGTTAATAATACTCACTGTCCAGATACACTGTTCGGAGTAATTGTGAGATTCAAATGGGAAAAAGAAAATGAAGAGCACCTTATAAACGGTCAAATTTTACAAATGCAGTGGCTTATTATTATAGAATGGTAGTACCTGCTTCAAAGATTGGGGTTTTTTTGGCGGGGGGAGGGGCACGGCCCCTTACTGAGTAAGATGCAGCTCCCAACTTTTGGCAATTTTGAGTTGTTTTACAAACAACTGTGTTTCAGAATTAGCATCTCAAGATTCTTCAAACTACCTGCTCATGTATGATCTACTCACATAAGTTCATACTTAAAAAACAGGCTTTTTCTTCATAGTAATAGTCCTCGAGAAATTTTAGAACAAATGTGATTTACAATTAGCACTTGAATTTAGGTTAAAGCTTGGGTAGGGGAAGAAATGTTTAGAAAACAGTCAGGGATTTCAAGCTTTCTAATAGCAAAGCTGGGGAGGGGTCAGTTTCAATGGGAGGAGATTGGGTTAAGCCCTGACCCTCCCTCCCTATGACTTGGCCTCCCCCCCGTAGTGATTTGCCTCCTGGGTGTACTTGGGTCATCTGGCTGATTCACTGTTGCTGTAAAAACAAAACCTGCTGTGCTGAAGGCCACAGAAACCGGGGGAAACTAGTCATGAAAATCCTGACTATCAGCTGACAGATTGCTTGTTCTGCCTAATAACTACGAGCACTCCTTCCAGACTAGTGAAAGTCTTCAGGGGCTAACCAGGACTACAGGTCCCTTTCAGCCTAAGTCGGCTGAGATCTCCTGCCCCATGCCTGAGAGTGCGGAGCTGTACTTCAACGTAGACCATGGCTACCTGGAAGGCCTGGTGCGAGGGTGCAAAGCCAGCCTCCTGACCCAGCAAGACTACATCAACCTGGTCCAGTGTGAGAACTTAGAAGGTACGTGCAACTCTTCTCACCATTTAAAAAAAAAAAAACAGAATGATGTCTCCTTCCGTATGCATGTTTCCATGGCCTGAGTGTCTGGAATAGGTCCTTATTCCCAGGGTACGGACTTCAGGGGTACATGAACTTGAATGAGGAAAAAAAAATTGCATCTATATTTTCAATATTCTCTTAAGTGAGATTTAGCATTTCCTTTCATTATCAGTCTAGACAACAAATCACAGTGGTTAGTATTAGCAATACCTGTGAATTTGTCACCAATAGAAATTATCAGCATTTTTATATCCCTTTATAGTTCTTGCAGATACCTTGAAATACGTTTGTGCTTTCACTATTTCAAAATTTCAATAGATGTTATACTCATCTTTTGACCTTGGTATTTAATGTCTTAATAAAGAAGCACAGCATTTATTGCACATTTTAAAAATATTTTGATAACTATATTTTAATATATTTGGTTTCCTTTTAAGCCTGTATATTTTTATTATACGCATTGATAATATTATTCGGAGAAAGAGGTCCATAGGCTTCACCAAACTGCCAAGGGGCCAACAGCAAAAAAAAGAAAAAAATGCTAACAAGGCCTGGTCTAGAGAATTTTATTCTATACCCAGTTTTTTGGTATCTGTTGATTCGGGGGTGCCCCTGGGTGGTGCAAACAATTAATACCAAAAGGTTTGAGGTTTAAGTCCACCTAGAGGTATCTGGGAAGAAGGGCCTGGAAGAAAGTTTCTTCTCCGACATACATGGGGTCACCATGAATTGGAATTGACTCAATAGCAACTGGTTAGTTAGGTTATTGATGGGGGAGTTTGAAATTTGTCTTTAGCTGAAGCTTAAGAGAGAATTAAGAGATGTACCAGTTTTGGGGTCAACCCAGATTCTAAAGTTCCATCTTAGACCTCTGCCAGGTCTGGGTAAATGGCCTGGGGTTTAAAGATTCCTCATTTGTAAAATGTGGTGGAAATGCCTGCTTTGGCAAGTTGTAAGAAGAAGTGAATGAGACAGTATATGAGAGAATGCTTTAAGCCACAGTATATTCAAAATTTTACCAAGATGATTTCACATCTGTAATAATATTGTTATTATTAAAAACGGCTACACTCACTCATTTTGAGACATGTTTAAGAACTCAGTGTATGTCAGTTAAGTGCTCTGAAACTACCAGATTACTCTAGTTAAAGCAGTAAATATCAAGCTTCCTAGGAAGAGTATTTGGAAGGCAAACAGGAAAAAAACAGTTGTGAAGGTGACTTCGCAGGCTGCTTCAGAAGAGCTGAACGCTGCAGAGGTCACTTGTTTATGGCTCTGAGCTGTTAAAGCCAGTCACTGTGGACCTGCCCAAATTGTGATTCTGTTGGATGATAACAACTAATTCTGTTGGCTACATGTAATCCCAAATCCTTAATCACTTCAGCATCTTAAATTAGGAATTTGGTGACTGGAGAATGTTAATAATATATAGAAAATCTACATAAATTGAGGTAGAAAATATTAAAGAACATGGGGCAGAGTAAGCTTTTCTGTAGAAGCCATTCAAATGAATTTAATGCGCAAAGGAATGCAAATTTAAACTAAAACAAAACATAAAATATCTTTGTGATACAAAATATGGTTTAGACGTCTTACAAAAGAGTAAAGAGAGAAACCAAGGGCAGCCTTTCTAAAGTCATATAAAGAATTCCAGATAATATAAAGGTAAAAAATAAAAATCAGGAATTTAAAAGTTGTTCCCAAATGTTTTCTGCCAAGGGACCTTTTGACCAAATGATTCAGTTGAGGGAGGAGGAAGGAACAGAAGTTAACAGATCTATCTATGTTGGCCCCCTGGTAGTGCAGTAGTCAAGAGCTCAGGCTGCTAACTAAAATGTCAGCAGTTCGAATCTACCAGCCGCTGCTTAGAAACGCTATGGAGCAGTGCTGTTCTGTCCTATAGGGTCCCTATGAGTCAGAACCGACTGAACAACACCTAACAACATCTATGTCCGCACTTAAATGATTATGGTACCTTCAGTTTCAATTTGGAAGAGAAGGAAAGGTTTCAGACCCTTATGAAGATCTGAAGCATGACCAAAAAAAAACCCAAACCCGTTGCTGTTGAGCCGATTCGGACTCATAGCAACTGTATACGACAGAGTAGAACTGCCCCATAGGGTTTCCTAGGAGCGGCTGGTGACTGCCGATCTTTGGTTAGCAGCCGAGCTCTTAACCAGAAAAATACACATACGTGCATACATACAGAATTTTCCCTACAATGTCAGGGAGTTCATGCCCCTGCCCCCAAGCCTATCCCTGCACCCTGCCAGTGTCATTTTACCTCGTGGTTTCTACCTTTCTTTTCTCCCCCAAATTTTTTCGTTCATTTCACAATCATATTTGAATTTGTGTGCTATTCTACTGTTTGGAGACTTCCAGAAATAGCAAGTATGAGTCATCAAACCATGTTTGGGTTACAATGGTTGCTGAGAAAACTGATCTAACCAATGATTTCACTTTCTAAATTAACAGTCGAGGACACTGTGGCTTATAATGGTGGTAACCAACCTAACAGACTGGCAGCCATAGAGGATAGAGATATCTGGGTCTCTTATTCCCCTCTAACATGTCACTGCCTCCTGAATATGAATTGAAGATCTATGAACAGTTCTGTATTGAGTTGATGTCAGCCATTTTTTTCTAGAAATAAGGACTGTCCTACCTGATCGTTTCATAGGGTATTTGGAAATAAATAATTCATGAAAGGCAATGCAACTGTTGCATCTGTGAATGCACTTAGAAACCTAGCCAGCTTCTGAGCTGGATTAATAGTTGAAGACAAGAAATCAAGGACATTTGTTCAGATAGATGTTATTTTTGCCCAAAACATGCATTTCTGTTTACTTTTGCACTTCATACGAATATGAATATAGTTTTTATATCTCATAGAAATTATAAAGAAGAGTAGCGTCATTATTGTACTACTGTATTTTAAACTAAAACCCAAGCCCATTGCCATCAAGTTGATTCCGACTCATAGCAACCCAACAGAACAGAGTAGAACTGCCCCCTAGGGTTTCGAAGGAGCAGCTGGTGGATTCCAACTGCCAACCATTTGGTTAGCAGCAGAGTTCTTAACCACTGCGCCATCAAGGCTCCACTGTATGTTAAAGCAGGCACTAAAAGAAAAGCTAATTTGTCAAGGATTAAATTTTCTTTTAATCTTTTAAAGTCATCTCGTCTTTAGAAGAAAAGTGTTCTGATATCAACACATTGTTTTTGAACCACTTAAAAGGATCACATGCTTTTGGGTAAATTTTGAAAAAGAGAAAATAAATGTTGTACAGAAAAGCCTTGAAAAGTCCTAGTCTGCGTAACTGTGCTTAATCATGTGCATAATTGTGTAAGTGTGGTCAGAAATATTCATCTATTCCAAGGTCTGCCCCTGACTAACAGAATAACCTTGACCAGTCACTAGAACTCCCTGTGACCCAGTCTTTCCTACGTACAAAAGAGGGAAGCTAGTTCATGTTGCCTTTGTCACCGGTTCTGTTTTGAGGTGGTATTGATAAAGAAATTTTAAGTTCTTTCTTTAAAAGTGGCTTTGAACCAAAATCATAACCTTAGAGTGACATAAAATATATATCTAAAAGAGTAAACACTACTATTTTCATTGGAATTTTGTTTTTCATTACAACTAAGACTGCTGTGTTTGTTAAAAACACACAAAATTTAGTAAAGAAAAAACGAAGTTTTATTCGGCATATATTCAAAAGGGGCAAAAGTGGAAAACGGACAACCATGCTGCCAGAGCCATGTCTGTCAAAGTTCAAGGAAATATCACAAAACAGGCAAAAGTGGGAAAATGAACAAGCATGTTACTAAAGCCATGTCTGTCCAAGTCCAAAGAATATTACAGAACAGGCAAGAATGGGAAAATGGACAAGCATGCCACCACAGCCATGTCTGCTCAAATCCAAAAGACCATTACAGAATCATCAGTATATATTAAGATTACAAATGGGCAAAACAATTGAAAGCTTAGCCTTTTCAGATTGGCTAAAAACTGTGATCCTACGTATTGAATTGTCTTTCTTAACAATCATTGGTACAGGTTTCAGTAACGAGAGTCAGGAGGGTCTTCACTGGTCCAACAAGTTTCTATCACTAAATGCTAACAGAAAAAGAGTAGAAAGTCTTTTGTATCTGTTTGATTTGCTTTATGTAAAAGTTTTCATAAAAGATATTTTCCAAGATTATCTTAGCTATTGTCTTTATAACTCAAGGCCCAGTTGATGTGTCCTTGTGAGTCCTTGAGAGCCCAGCTCCACCTGGATCACATTCTCTATGCTCAAGGACAGGGAATAATAACTTCAATATTATTTCCTAAATCATACTGTAAATATTTTTTCCTCTTTGAAAAAGACATGGCAGTGAAACTAACATTTTAGAGCTCTAGAATTTAGTAATGAACAGTCTTTTGTAAAATATATGGAAAAGTGTCCACTTGGCTCTCAGGATATGGTGAGAACATACTAGAGTGAGCGTCTACTTTGTCCTGCTGGCCATAATTTTTTGGAAGGGACTGAGGGTAGCTGATTATATCTTACTAACAATTATGTCACAAGGGACATCACCTTCATTCCTGTTCCACTTGTGTTTTAATTCAACAACTGTATATTAAGTACTTTCTAGCTGGGGTCAGAAGGTCCCTGGGTAGTGCAAACAGTTTGCCTTAGGCTACTAACCGAAAGCTTGGTGATTTGAACCCACCCAGTGGCTCCATGGGAGAAAGACCTGGCAATCTGCTTCTGTCAAGATTACAGCCAAGAAAACCCTATGGAGCTGTTTTACTCTGTAACACATGAGTTTGCCATGAGTCGGAATTGACTTAACAGCAACGGGTTTGGTTTTTCGTTTGGTAGTTAGGGTCAAAGCAAAGAGGAATAAGGGATATTCTCTGCCCTAAAAAGACCTTCACTCTAAAGAATAAAAATATTAGAAAAATAAGAAAACTTTAAAGAGGACAACCAATACATATCAAAATTTCAAATGCATACATACCTGGCACAGGAATTCTAAGTCCCACAGAGAATTCTAAGTCCCATCTGCATACATGAGAGATGACAGGTGTACAAAACTCTTCACGTAGCATTGTTTGTGATATCAAAAGATGGAAACAAATCAAAGGTCCATCTACATGAAACTGCTTAAATAAATTATACATTATTCACATAATATTCTTCAGCTATTAAAGCAAAAGAATGAGGAAGCACTCTGATATGGAAATATCATCAAAATATATTAAGTGATAAAATCAAGGGAACATAAATAAATAAATATATCCTGTATATTTGTCTAAATACAAAGTAACAATGAAAGGATCCAAAAGAAACTAATTACAGTAGTAACCCAGGGCTCGGGTGAGTAGTCAAGGGTGTCAGGTGGGTTGTTGTTGTTGTTAGTTGCCATTAAGTTGATTCTGATTCATGGCAACCCCGTGTTTGCAGAGTAGAACTACTCTATATGGTTTTCAAGGCTGTGACCTTTGGAAGCAGATTGCCAGGACAGTCTCCCGATACACCTCTGGGTGGGTTTGAACTGCCAACCTTTCGGCTAGTAGAGGAGCGCTTAACTGCTTGCGCCATCCAGAGACTGCATTGGGTGGTGTGGGTGACTGCTGTATACCTACTATATATTTTAAAATTAAAAGTAAAAATAAAAAAGAGAAAGACTCTTATTTCCTAGAGCTTTCCTCTATGCTCCCTTAGACATTATTTACTCCTCTAATTATAGCACTTATTTTTTTCTTCCTTGTATTAAAAATGCAAATCCAGTTTTGTCACTTTCCTGCTCAAAAATACTTCGATGGCTTCCATCATAAGCTTTACTCCTAGTTTAAAAGGCAGTGTGACCTGTCTCAGGAGTCCTTGGGTGATGCAAACTGGTAAACACTTGGTTACTAACTGAGAGATTGGTGGTTTGAATTCACCCAGAGGTGAAAGATCACAGTCATCGACAACCCTATGGAGCTAAATAATAATCACTCTGCAAAAACTCTCCTTGCAGACTTGCCAAAGTTGACATTTTGAGGGAATGAGTCAAAGCCATATTAACACATACATACTTGTCAGATATTAAAGAAATATTTTGATCCATCTTCCACTCTTGTGTCCTTGTCTCAGTTGGTTCGTCAGTCAAAGGTGAGACGTCAGCCAACACCTTCAGCTCCTGCTCTGCGGGCTTGTTCTAGCTCCTCAACTTGCTTGTTCTAACCTAACCCCATCCTGCAATTTCCACCCTTCTCTCTGATCCAAACTTGATTCATTTAGCATTAGAAATGCTGAAACTAGGCTCTGCCTCCCCATCCCAGACTTATTCCTGCTGAGGAAGACTCCAAGTGTAAGCAAAGGTCACACAGTGGTGGCACATAGTGATGGTGTTGAAGGAGCAAATTTTTTTAAGGGAAAAAATACCTATGGAGTGCAGTTCTACTCTCAAACATATGGAGTCGTCATGAGCCGCAATCGACTTTAGGGCAATTGTCTTGGTTTTTGTTTTTGTTATTGTTTTTTTATGGCCTGTATCTACCTTAAGGAGCCCTGGTGGTGCTGTGGTTAACAGCTTGGCTGCTAACAGAAAGGTCGGCAGTTTGAACCCTCCAGCTGCTCCTTGGAAGAAAGATGTGACAGTCTGTTTCCATAAAGTTTACAACCTTGGAAACTCTATGGAGCAGTTCAACTCCGTCCTATCGGCTCCACAGCAACAGGCTTTTTGTTTTTTGTTTTTTGTTTTAATCTCTACCTTGTAAGCGTATCCTCAGAATCCTAAGTAAATAGATCAATCTCCTATACTGTAAACTTCTCAAGGGGAGAAATCATGCCTTACACTTTTCTCTGGCAACCCCCACCCGCCACCTCCCTGTGCCTAAGTCTGGGTTTTGCATATAGTAAGAATCCAAAAATATACAAAGAAATGTCTGCATGTTTTGAGGTTTAAGTCCTGACTCTTCCACTACCTGATTCTAACATGAAGCAAACTGCTTAACCTTTAGTATGGTGTTTTCTTATCTGATACTTAGATATCTCCTGGACTAACTCCTTGTTACCTGGATAATCAGAAATCTTTGAAGATGTTTTGTAAACTATAAATCTTAAGTATTCCTGGCATACACCCCATGAACTGAAGTGTATGTATAACCAGTACCGGCAGTCCCCGGTTACAGAGCATCTGACTCACACGCAACCTGTAGTTACAAACCAACCCCCATAAAGCCTATTATATTAAAAATTAGACGTACATACAATGGTTTGTAATAACAAACGGGCTCTACTTTGTGATGTGCACAAAAACATTATTATTATTGTTATTACTGTATTATTATGTTAAAGATGTTTTAGCGTATCTGAAAGTGTGTCTTTAATGTTTTTTATGCATAGAAAGGTATACTATATACTAAGATAAACATTTGACTAACTGACATTGGATATGAACTGTACCTAATTGTTCTGACCTACGTAGAAATTCAATTTAAAGACCGATTTAGGAACCGAACTTGTTCATAATCCAGTGACTGCCTGTATTAGTTTCCCCTCCTTTGCTAGACTTGAATTCCTGAAATAGTTCTTCCCATTTCATTGATTTTGGCTAATGGTGTTTGGTATATGACTCTAGATTCCATTCTCCTTCAGAGAGTACCAGTATGTTTTGGAAATATTCTTTCTGGTACAGAAGAATCTAAATGAGGAATTTTAACACTGTTAACACTCACTGAGAGCCCTGTTGGCACAGTGGTTAAGAGCTCGGCTGCTAACCAAAAGGTTGGCAGTTTGAATCCGCCAGCCACTCCTTGGAAACCCTATGGGGCAGTTCTACTGTGTCCTATAGGGTTGCTATGAGTCAGAATCAACTCAAAGGCAACAGGTTTGGTTTGATTAACACTCACTGAACTATATGATGAAGTGCTGTGTGACTGCACATCCCACATCGAGCCCAGGTTTTAATTACAAATTGAATCTACTAATATTTGAGGGTCATCTATATGACAATAACTATACAGTGAAACATGTGAGAGCCAGAACTCAATGGCACTGCTTTGTTTTTCAGGGTCTTGCGAGTTTTCCGCATCTGACAGACTGCAGTCTTACCACTTTTCTATCACTCATTTTAGTGGAAAATATATGAGTTTTCCTTCTCTGACAGGTTTCTGCCTTATACAGGTTCCTACTTTCACTGATTTTACTGTGTTAGGTGCTGTGGAGAGTATGAAAAAGAATAAGATGATATTCACTCCCTAAGCAACTGTCTAGTTGAAAGGATATTGTAAATAAGTTAAAAAACTGGTCATTAAAAGTACAAGAACAGTTCAAACTTATAGACAAGAATGAAAACAGTAATTAATGTCCAGAGAGGGAAAAAACACCTCAGGTGAGGTGAAGGTTATGCAGATACACTCAAATGTGAACCTAAAGGATAATAGACTGTGAAAAGGCCAATGGCACTAGGGAGTGGAAGAGGTGAATTGGGATGGGAAGACATTCTAGGCAGGCAGGGAGAACTGGTGAACTAAGCATGTTACTTCTCTGTGCCTCAATTTCTTCATCTATGAAATGGAGATTATTGCTAAGGTTAAGAGATAATGTATATTAAAACCCTTCTGTCAGTGATAAAATATGAATATTACAAAAGTTGTTTTTTTAATCTGCCCAAAATGCTCAGTTGCTCCAAGATACTTGGGTCATTACAAGATCAAAACAATTCTTAGGAAACTTGATGCAGGGAGCAGGTGTGGAGAAAGGAGTGGGAGAAGAAATTAAGACACTACCACAGTAATTCAAGTATCAGATTCTAAACCAGGGAGTAAGGAGTGGAAATCTAAAGAAATGGAGGAACAATTCAGAGGATTTGGAGTAATAAAGCACCAAAGAGACACTGAAGTTTTAGCATTATAGGGGTATTAATAAAGTTAGCAGAAATAGAGGAAGAAGTGTCTGTTTTACAGATAATGATATAGGAGGAAGACTTTTCAATGATGTTTGAGTAATGATGAGATTTGATGTATCATAATGGTCCAATCCCATTGTGCACGGGTCAGAGGCTGACTCAATGGCAGCTAACAACAACAAGTACTATTAAATCGGTTAGGTAGAAATCATGAAAGCATTTCAGAGAGACATTCCAAAAACTGAAAACCTACAGCCATTGAAAACTCTGTGGAGCACAGTTCTACTCTGACACACATGCGTTGGAATTGACTCAAGGCAACTGGCTTATCATCACATCAGAACAAATATTTCAGATCCTAAGATTTTTTTAGAATCTAAATGCAAATGTCCCTCTGGACTCATTCTTGTTGGTTGAAGAAGAGGGGTTTCCTCTTGTCTACTCTTTGCCTCTCTGCCAACTACAGTATTAACAAGACTCCTACAGGCTCTGAAACGCCTGGGACATTTACTTTCAGGATCTCACTGGCAGCAGAATGGTTTGAATGTTATTCTGCTTAAAACAGACATATGTTACATGAGCAAAATACCATGGTTTTGAAAGAAATACCATTTGTGGCACTTCTGTTGGCAAATATTCCTGTCCTGGGAATGCAAACTGTCAAGTTGCATAAATACCTGAACTGCCAAAATAAAAGCCAAACAAGATGTGACCAAAAAGTATAATTGTTTTAAGTTTATTAAATAGATAATTGAACAAATAAATTCTGCAGTCAAAGAATGAGCATTTCAGATGCATAATCTACTCCAGACATGTGGAAGAATGCCCGTAAACTGAATCTCCACCACGCAATTACATTGTGCCTGATTGTAGACCCACTCTCCCCGCCTGCCCTCCTCAGGTACCAGAGCAACCAATTTTTACCCCATAGTGGGTCCCTGTTCGCAATAGAAAGGATGTTATACCAAGCCAACCCTGTTTACCTCCCTAGCTTCATTTCTTACCTCTCCCTTTCTCTCGCTTAATGCTTCAGCAACACTGAGCTGCTTTAAGCTTCTTGGACATACCATGTTGTTGTTGTGTGCTGTCCAGTCAATTCCGACTCAGTAATAGCGACCCTATAGGACAGAGTAGAACTGCCCCATAGGGTGTCCTAGGCTATAATCTTTATGGGAGCAAATCGCAGGTCTTTTCTCCCTCAGAGCTACTGGTGGGTTCGGTTAGCAGCCCAGTGCTTAACCATTGCACCACTAGGGCTCCTTTGCGCGTACTATACCTGCACTAATTCAAGGAATGTCTTCCTCCTACTCTAACATGATATTTTAAGGCTCATCTCCTTCGGGAAACTTTCCCGGACTTCTCACAAGTTCCATTCCTTCAGTTTCTATGTTCCCATAAATCAAGGTCCTTATCTATATCATTGAACTTATCACATTGTTTGACTTCTCTGTTTGTGGTATCTTCTTCTCTGCCAGATTGTGAGTTTCCTTAAGTACCAGGAATATGTATGGTTCATTTTTGGGTTTCCTGTAACTGACAGCAGTAAACCCAAAAAACCAAAGCCATTGCCATCAAGTCAATTCCAACTCACAGTGACCCTATAGGACAGAGTAGAACCACCTGGTAGGGTTTCAAGGAGCAGATGGTGGATTCGAACTGCCAACCTTTTGGTTAGCAGCCAAACGCTTAAACACTGTGCTACCAAGGCCATTGACAGCAGTAGTAGATGCTTAATAAATGTTTGAATGAAACAATCATGACTTACTGATTTCTAGGATGCTATATTGGCTCTAACTGTGTCCTTAAGATTTTTTTTTTTTAATTTTTTTATTGTACTTTAGATGAAGGTTTACAGAACAAATAGTTTCTCATTGAACAGTCAGTACACATATTGTTTTATGACATTGGTTAACAACCCCACAACATGTCAACACTCTCCCTTCTCGACCTTGAGGATCTTTTTTTGGTGAAAATATACACAGCTAATATTACACCATTTTGAAAGTTTCTACATGTACAATTCAGTGACATCGATTACATTCTTCCAGTTGTGGTGCTATTCTCACTATCCTTTTCCAAATTATACCATCACCATTAACTTCAACTCACTGTCCCCTAGGCTTCCGATAAAACCTTTTGAGTTGCTGTTGTCAATTTGATCTCACATAGATAATTTTTTTTTTTTTTTTGTACCTTAGGTGAAGGTTTGCAGAACAAATAGTTTCTCATTAAACAGTTAGTACACATATTCCCCTGTGACAATGGTTAACAACCCCATGACATGTCAACACTGTCCCTTTCAACCTTGGGTTCCCTAACACCAGCTTTCCTATCCTCTCCTGCCTTCTAGTCCTTGTCCCTGGACTGCTGTGCCTCATTAGTCTTGTTTTGTTTTATGAGGCTGTCCAATCCCCGGCTGAACGGTGAACTTCGGGAGGAGCTTCACCACTGAGCTAAAACGGTGTCCAGGGGCCATACTCTCAGAATGTCTCCAGTCTGTCAGGCCAGTAAATCTGGTCTCTTTTTTGTGAGTTAGAATTCTGTTCTACATCCTTTTCCAGCTCTGTCCAGGACCCTCTTTTGTGATCCCGGTCAGAGCAGTCAGTGGTGGTATCCGTCACCATCTAGCTGTACTGGACTCAGTCTGGTGGAGGCCTTGGTAGCTGTGGTTCATTAGTCCTTTGGACTAATCTTTCCCTTGTATCCTGTTCTCTTCATTCTCCCTTGCTCCAGAAGGAATGAGACCAGTGGAGTATCTTAGATGGATGCTCACAGGCTTTTAAGACCCCAGATGCTACTCACCAAGGTAGAATGTAGAACATTGTCTTTATAAACAGTGTTATGCCAGTTGAGCTAGATGTTCCCTGAGACCATGGTCCCCACAGCCCTCCGCCCAGCAATTCGGTCCCTCAGGGAGTTTGGAAGTGTCTATGGATCTTCCATGACCTTTTCTTGTACAAGTTGTGCTGGCTTCCCCACTAACGTGTACTGTCTTACCCTTCACCAAAGTTACCACTTATCTATTTAGTTCCCCCCACCCCTCCCATCCCTCATAACCAGCGAAGACTGTTTCTTTTTGTGTGTAAACTTTATACAGTAGAGGTCTCATAGAATATTTGTCCTTTTGTGATTGACTTACTTCACTCAGCATAATGTCCTCCAGTTTTGTTCCTCTTACTCTCCTGCGCTGAGTTCCTTTTGTTTGTGGATTTTTTTTTTTTTTCATTTCTTTTGTTTTTGTAGGTTTTGTTTTTACTGAGACTTTACGTTTTTCTTCTGTATTTTGATGAGTAGGCTTGTTAACTTTCTTTGTGGTTACCTTGAAATTTATGCTTATCTTCCTAGATTTGAACCAGTCTATTATTACTCAGTATCGCTTGACTTCCTCTCCATTAGAAGGTTCTATATCTACACCATTTGTTCCCTCTTTTATTGTTCTGATGCTGTTGTCATTTACAGATTAACCTCTCTGGTTCCCTTTTGTAATTCTTTTGGTTTTGCATAGTCCTTAAGAGTTCATTTCCTAGGTTGGTATCTGGCTAGTACAATCCTGTGTCCTATATTCAGCCTGTGGTCTAATATTCTTTGTTCTCAGAGTGAAGGACTTCCTTTAATAAGTCTCGTAAGTTTGGTTTGGTTTTTACATAGTCCCTTAATTTCTGTTTATCTGGAAATGACCTAATTGCACCATCATATTTGAATGAGAGTTTTGCAGGATGTATTATTCTTGGCTGGCAATCTTTTTCTTTCAAGGTTTTATATGTGTCATCCCATTGCCTTCTTGCCTGTGTGATTTCTGCCTAATAATCCAAGCTTAGTCTTATCGTTTCTCCTCTGTAGGTGACTTTTTGTTTTTCTTGAGCTACTCTCAGGATTCTTTGTTTGTCTTTGGTTTTAGCGAGTGTGATTATGATATGCCTTGGTGATTTTCTTTTATGGTCTATCCTATACAGGGTTCGTTGAGCTTCTTGGATGGTCAGCTTTTCATCTCTCATGATATTGGGGAAGTTTTCTGTCAGAAATTCTTCAGTGATCCTCTCCGTGTCTTCTGTTTTCTCCCCCTGTTCTGGAACTTCGATCACTGGCAAATTTTTCCTTTTGATTGTATCCCACATAATTCTCAGGGTCTCTTCATTTTTCTTCATTCTTTTTTCTGATTTTTCCTCAAACAGAGTTGTATCCAAGTGTTTGTCTTCAATTCCGCTGATCCTATCTTCCACCATTTCAAATCTGCTTCTCAGCCCTTCTATGATATTGTCCATTTCTGAAACCTTGTTGTTTATCTTTTGGATTTATAATTGTTTTTGTACAATTTCTAGTTGTAAATTTATTTTGGCATTTTGTCCTGCATTATTTTCCTGAATTCTTCCATTTTTTCATCTGTATTTTCCATGAATTTGTCTATTTTTTCCTCATTTTTGTCTCCTTTTTGCTTCAACTCTTGTATAATTCTGAGTATTAGAAATTTGAATTCCCTATCAGGTAGTTCTAGTGCTTTTTCTTCCACTGGAAAGTCATCTGGTGTTTTATTCTGGATGCCTACTGGAATCATCCTGTTCTGTTTTTGTAAATGTTTTGATATTGTCTGCTGTCTTCGGGGCATTCAGTAGTTATTTTTCTTGTTTATTGATTGTAGATTTGTTAGTTTCATCCTTTTTTTTTTTTTTTTTTTAATTTGGCTATGTCTGAGCAGGCGGGCTGTGTGTTCTTTGTTTGCTCGTCTGTGGGCAAGATACTTTTCACCTCCTTCTCCAATTGGCAGGGTCAGTCACTCAGATATGGTACAGCAGGGAAGGTCTAGCTGAAGAGGAGTTGCTGGGATGGGTTGTTTGTGGCACTTACTGCAGCCACCAGGGCGGGTAGGTAATCAGTGCAGGGAAGGTTCTGGTAGGCCGTGCCTGTGCTACTTGGTGATGTGATGTTAAGCAAATGGTGCAGGTAGGCAGGATGGAGAGGGGAGACTGTGATGTGTGGAGCTAATTCGGGTATGGGAGAGAGGAACAGGAGCCAAAAACATACGAACAAACAAAAAAGAGTGCTAGGGGAGCTTGCCATTGGAGTGGAGACATGAGAGACTATGAAATGGAGAAAAACAAAAAGGGACAGAATTAAAAAGAAAAGAATGAATAAATAAAAATTAGAAAGAAAAAAAGAACAACAAAGCTCCCAGGGTTCCCACCAGTGTGGCTACAAGGTCTGGGGAAGTTGTTCCCAGGTGTTGAAGTACAGCCTGGCTGGGAGGTGTAGAGGTATTCAGTGCCAGGTATCCAGGGGACAGGAAGAGAAGGAAGGTATAGAGAGACAAGAAACTGAGTAATGAAGAAAGACACAAAGGAAACAAGAGGGAAAAGAAAACAAAACAAATTTTAAAAAAAGAGCAAGAAAACTCCCCAAAAAATCAGAAAGAAAAAAAAATACCATGAAAAAAGAAATGCATTCAGGGATCCCTCTGAGCATCTGTGCAAGCTGAGGGGGTGGGTCCCCAGCTGTGCAGCACTGCCTGGCCAGAACGGGCTCCCAACTTGAGAAAAGAAAAAGAAAACCAACAAACAACTGAAAAGAAACAAACAAGAAAAAGCCCTGGGATTCCACCAGCGTGGCAGCAGGGGCTGGGAAGCAGTTCCACACTCGAGCAGAGCTCCACAGCCCCTCAGGAAAAAGCAAAGTTGGTGCAGGGAGCCAGTATTTGAGCAAAAGGAGGGGGAGGTGGTGAGAGGTAAAGAAGAAATCAAAATAAGCAGAAAAAAGGAACACCAGCAGCCAACAGATGGCACTCAAGGAGTCAGCCAATGCAGGCGGGTGGAATCCAAGCAGCAGGTGCTTCCCAGCCAAGAGACGATGGTCACGGGAAGCAGAGGAGGCAGAGTGGGGGTGAAGAAGGGTGGGGGGTGGGAAAGCGTATATCGCCACTTACCAGTTGTTCTGTCTCCTGCTGGAAGCTCCGTGAAGCTGCTTTCTCATCCCCCTGTTTGCTGGTCTCTGATAGGGGTCCAAGATGGCATATCCATGCTGCATTAGCTGATAGGGGACCTCTCCATGTGTGTCTCCTTGCTGTCTGTTCTCTGTCAGTTTCTTATTCCATTTGGTGCTTGGCTGAGTTCTTTATCTCTTCATTTGATGCTTAGGGTTTCAGGATTGCTGTTTTCTCTGTTTGGCTTAGCTTTTTGGATCTTTGCTGTGGAGGGATGGCGTGGTGCTTCTGCCTAGAGCGCCATGTTGCCAGAAGTCCTTAAGATGTTTTTGATATTCAGATACTCATCAACATTTAAGTGGTGAGTACTATGCAAGGAGCCACAGATAGAAGATAATAACTAAGATAACATATCTGCATTTTTGGAGTTAGCATACTTAAGACTATATAATACACTGTGTAGGTGCTATGCTAAAGGTATTATCAAAGCACTTTGAGATTCAGATGAGTGAAATTGAATAATTCTGCCTGAGAGAATTAAGGCTTTATAGAGCAAATGCTATTCTAATTTAACTGGTTGGCACTATAATACAGGTTTTAAGTGGCTTTGGAGTCAGATAATTCTGGCTTTGAATCCCAGTTTATCTATGTGATTTTTGAGCAAGTTATGAACCTCTCTGAACTTCAGTGTTCTTATTGTTCCCACTTCATAGGGTTGCCATGAGTTTTCGATGAGATGATACAGGTAAAGACCTTAATACAATGTTGTTGTTGTTAGCTGCCATCCAGTCAGCGCAACTCAGAATGAAACACTGCCAGGTCCTGTGTCATCACCATCATCAGTTGACCATCAAACCCTTGTGATCCACAGAGTTTTCATTGGTTGATTTTTGCAAGTAAATTGCCAGGCTTTTCTTCCTAGCCTGTCTCATTCAGGAAGCTTGGCGGAAGACTATTCAGCATCATACCAACACACAAGCCTCCACTGACAGATGGGTAGTAGCTGCATATGAGGTGCCTTGGTCAGGAATCAATCAGGCTCTCCCCCATGAAAATGAGAATTCTACCACTGAGCCACCAATGCCCTCATTCTTAGTACAATACCTGGTACACAACAAGCACTTAATTATTGGTAACTTTTTTTTTTTTTTATGTTATAAACAAGACCTTGAAGGATACATTATAATGAGGAAGTCTGAAAACCATGGGCAGGGCAAGGGGAATTCTGAAGAGAGGCATCAGCATTAACAAAAGTATCCAGGCTTGAAACACATGGTTTGTTCAGGAGGAAGTGACAGCAAATGTAGTTGGAATTTAATTGAATCCAGTTAGTTAGCAACAAGAACATTGCCATTCAAGGGATAATTGACATGGTCCAGTGAAATGGTGTTAGATTTTAAGAGTAGGGAGATCTATCTCCTAGCCCAAGCACTGCCACTATAACGACTCATAACAACCCTATAAGACAGAGTAGAACTGCCCCATAGAGTTTCCAGGGAGTGCCTGGTGGATTTGAACTGCTGACCTTTTGGTTAGCAGTTGTAACTCTTAACAACTACACCACCAGGGTTTCCAACCACTATATAACTATCCTTTAATCCCACTGAGCCTCAGTTTCTTTATCTGTAACCAGAAAGATATTGATATAAAACAGTGATTATTTCCTATCCTGCCTCCCATATCTGTAGCAGACATTACTAATAAATTACTCTTTTCCACCAAGTTGGGACGGAGCCTTAGAGCCCACCCATCTCAACAGTTTTCTAAGCAGCTATTTCCAATAGACTATAATACTGGCTCTTTTTTGGTCATGTCTGGATTAGGTGTTTGTCAATGTTCTTTTCAGCTCTACTTAATAATACAGTAAAACCTGCGAAAGCTGGAAAGTGTGTAAGGCGGAAAACTTCAGAGAAAGAAAACTCAAATATTTTCCACTAATAGAGGCGATAGAAAAGTGCTAAGACTGCACTCTGTCAAAGGCAGAAAACTTGTGAGACCTGGAAAAACAAGTCATTACCTTAGAGTTTGGCTCTCACAGGTTTCAACATACTAGATTTCTTTTTGGCTTGAAAATGTTAACGGTGTACTAAATCAAAAATCTAGTTGCCGTGCCTCTGAGTGGGTTCAAACACTCAGCCTTTTGGTTAGTAGTTGAGTGCTTAACCTTTTGCACCAACCAGAGACTGCTAATTTTGCACTAGAATATTCATGTGGTTGTTGTTAACCCACTGCCATTGAGTCGATTCCAACTCACAGCGACCCCATAGGGTTTCCAAGGCTGTAAATCTCTACAGAAGCAGACTGCCACATCTTTCTCCCATGGAGCCGCTGGTAGTTTCAAACCGCCGACCTTTTGGTTAGCAGTCAATCGCTTTAACCATTCTAGTCATGGTGACACCCTGTGTGCAGAGTAGAACAGATGATCCACAGGGTTTTCAAGGCTGTGACCTTTTTGGAAGCAGATCACCAGATCTGTCTTTGAGGCACCTCTGGGTGGGTTCAAACTGCCAACCTTTCGGCTAATAGTCAAGGGCTTTAACTATTTGCACCGCCCAGGGACTCCTAGAATATCTATATTAATACTGAATTTTCCATTGCTTTAGAGATCAACACTGAAATCTAAATTACATATGAGTGTATGTTAAAGTCACACATAGACCCATTTGTAACATAAGGTCCACCACTTGTCTGTCACTTTGTCATGCTGTGGTGGCTTGCAAGTTGCTGTGATGCTGGAAGCTATGCCACCATAGACTTATTGGTTGGAAATACCTTTTTTCAACGACATAAATGGCGACTATACACATGGACCTCACCTGATGGAATCAAATCGACTACATTGTGGAAAGAGATGATGGAGAAACTCAGTATCATCGGTCAGATTATAATGAAATGTGCAAAGACCTGGAGTTAGAAAACCAAAGGGAAGAACAAACTCAGTATTTCTCAAGCTGAAAGAACTAAAGAGAAAATTCAGGCCTTCAGTTGCAATTTTGAAGGATTCTTTGGGCAAAATATTGAACAACACAGAAAGCATCAAAAGAAGATGGAAGGAATACACAGAGTCACTGTACCAAAAAGAATTGGTCGACCTTCAATATCATTCATATCACACATAAGTAAAATTTTGCTGAAGATAATTCAAAAACTGTTGCAGCAGTACATTGACAGGGAACTGCCAGAAATTCAAGCCAGATTCAGAAGAGGACATGGAACAGGAATATATCATTGCTGATGTCAGATGGATCATGGTTGAAAGCAGAGAATATCAGAAAGATGTTTACTTGTGTTTATTGACTATGGAAAGGCATTCGACTGTGTATCATAACAAATTATGAATAACATTGCAAAGAATGGGAATTCCAGAATACTTAATGGTACTCATGCAGAACCTGTATATAGACCAGGAGGTAGTCATTCGAACAGAACAAGGGGATACTGCATGGTTTAAAATCAGGAAAGGTGTGCATCAGCGTTGTATCCTTTCACTACACTCATTCAGTCTATAAACTGAGCAAATAATCTGAGAATCTGGATTATATGAAGAATGCACATTAGGACTGGACAAAGACTATTTAACAACCTTCAATATTCAGATGACACAACTTTGCTTGCTGAAAGTGAAGAGGACTTGAAGCACTTACTGATGAAGATCAAAGACCAGAGCCTTCAGTATGGATTACACCTAAACATAAAACAAAAATCCTCACAACCGGACCAATAAACAACATCAAGACAAACCGAGAAAATGTTTAAGTTGTCAAGGATTTTGTTTTACTTGGATCCACAATCAACATCTATGGAAGCAGCACTCAAGAAATCAAACAACAGATTGCTTTGGGCAAATCTGCTGCAAAAGACCTCTTTAAAGTGTTAAAAAGCAAAGATGTCACTTTGAGGACTAAGGTGTGCCTAACCTAAGCCAGGGTATTTTCAATTGCCTCATATGCAATGCGAAAGCTGGACAATGAATAAGAAAGTCTGAAGAAGAATTGGTGCCTTTGAATTATGGCGTTGGCCAAGAATATTGAATATACCATGGACTGCCAGAAGAACGAACAAATCTGTCTTGGCTATAAGACATAAAATGATATTCATGAAGAGAGTGCTTCTTAGCTCAGGTAGATACATGATACTAAATGGGCAGCTCCTGTCTGGAGGCAAGATGAGAAGGCAGAGAAGGTCAGGAGCTAGTTGAATGGACACAGGAAATCCCGGGTGGAAAGGAGTGTGCTGTCACATTATAGGGAGAGCAACTATGGTCACATAACAATGTGTGTATAAATTTTGTATAAGAAACTAACATGAACTATAAACTTTCACTTAAATCACAATTAAAAAAAAAAAAATAAGTCTGTCTTGGAAGAGGTGCAACCAGAATGCTCCTTGAAATCGAGGATGGCGACACTTCATCTCATGTACTTTGGACGTGTTATCAGGAGGGACCAGTCCATGGAGAAGGACATCATGTTTGGTAAAGCAGAGGGTCCGCAAAAAAGAGGAAGACCCGCAATGAGATGGATTGACACAGTGGCTGCAACAATGGGCTCAAAAATAGCAGTGACTGTGAGGATGGCACAGGACTGGGCAGTGTTGGGTTCTGTTGTAGGTAGGGTTGCTATAAGTCGACTCGACAGTGCCTAACAACAACATGTTAAGGTATGTAGGAGCCCTGGTGGTGCAGGGTTAAGCGTTCAGCTGCTAACTGAAAGGTCGGCAGTTCGAACCTTCTAGCCACTCCTTGTCAGAAACATATGGCAATCTGTTCCCATAAAGATTTACAGCCTGGAAACCCTACGAAGCAGTTCTACTCTGTGTTATAGGGTTGTTATGAGTCAGAAACAACTTGATGGCAATGAATACATTAAGGTCTAATGAGATAACATTAAGTATTTAACATACAGTTATCATAAATTCAATTAATATTATAAAGTCTATCATGCATGCCCAAAATTTAACCTGATTTGGGGTTTCATTTAATTTCAGATCTGAAAATTCATCTCCAGACCACTGATTATGGCAACTTCTTGGCTGATCAAACAGGTCCTCTTACTGTTTCCATCATTGATACCAAGATGAGGAAAAAGCTATGCAGAGAATTTGAATATTTCCGAAATCATTCCCTGGAGCCCCTCAGCACATTTTTCACCTACATGACGTAAGTGACAACAGGAAAATCTATTAAGCCCCAATTTTATTGTGTAAATGACTTAAAAAATTACAGGTAGGATATTAAGTGAGAGTGAGGCTTAAGACCCTTCCTACTGTTTATAAGTTTGAATACCTCTAAATTTTAGCAACTATAAACTCACAGAACATTTTCACTATTAGAAAATAAATTTTATTTACTTATAAAAATAGACATGTAGGTGATACTATCCTAGGAGGGTTTTCATTTTTCATCTTAAAAAATAAGCAGTGCTGATAGTTAAGGTGTTCTGGCTATTTCTACTGAAGGTAAATATTATTTAAATACATTTTGGATCATTTGTCTTTAAATGGAGGTGGGATTGAAGTGTCAAAAATTGTTCTGAAGACCACATCTAATCTTTCCTGATTCCCATGAAACAGGATAAGTGGCCCCTGTCATAGTTACATATGTTCTATTTCTTTCTCTCTTCATTACCAATGGTTCCAACTCTTGCAGTGTGAGAGCTCTTCATTCTTAAGAATATTTGAACCCCTACACAATAGTAAATTGCACTTTTATTAATTTAGTTAATAAATTTTACTTAGTGATTAAATGGGCCATTTGAAATGACTTTGTGCCTCTCCAATAGTCTTAGCTGACAGTCTGGGAACAAAGAGCGGCAGTAGATGAACTGTTTTTTATGTAGATACAGGTTAGATGTAATGTACACGATTGTGCATACCAGGTCCAGTCCTGAGACTGGTGCCCAGCACATGGACATTCAATACATTTGTGGAAAGAAGCTAAAAATGAAGAAATGCAAAGTTATAGAAATCAGAAATTAATCAAAAGTGAAGAATAGGACTTTTCAGCAACACTGTGCTTGGCCCTAGAGGTAGAAAATTAGAAAAATTTTGTATGAATAAAGAAACAGGTCATTGCGATTTGTCAAAGTGTGACTTTGGGAGATGACCACAGATTTTCAGAGATGGTTTCCAATTGGATAAGAGAATTGCTGAATGAAGTGAATGGTGTCTTCTGAAATAAAAAGGCAGCTTCAAGCCTCTGCTTCAACCTTCCCCTGGTTAATTGGGCTTAGTCAGAGGCCTATCTGTGGAATATTGCACCTAAGGCAATTAGCATTAAATTGCTGAATGAAATCTCACAGCTGGTGTTGCGCTGCCCTGGGCACGGCATTCAGCACCCAGGGCAAGCGCCCTTCTTGCTGTGCCTTAGCTACACCTCTACTTGGAACCTCATAATATGACTGCACTGCCTCCAAGGACCAGGCACTGAAAAGGATCAGCTTTTTTGACCAGGAGGATACTCTTTCGATTCTTTATACTTTCTTCTATCCATCTTTTTCCCCATCCATCCGTTCTTGTGTTCTACAAGTTAAACAATGACTCTGTCCTTGAGGTACCTTTACAGCCCAGTGAACGAAACAATGGAGCTAAGAATATCCGAATGTATCTGTGAAGCCGAACAAAGCTAAATAGACTTTAACTGCTGCATATGACTTTAATTTGAGGGGAAAATAATGTGCAAGTCAGCAAGATTCCTCACACTGTAGCAGATATTTCTTGAAATCTAAACATGGCAATCAGAAAATATTCTGGAAACAACAGAACTACATTTTCAGGCCTTAGGCACAGAGGAAAATCAGTGTAACCTTTCTGTTGTTGATAGTGGACAAGACCAGAAGTAAAGGCCCTTCTGTTTGGCATTTAATATCACATCATACTATTTTAATGTCAAATTTACTTAATGAATAATATCTTTAAGAAAAAAAAAAAAGTAGTCAAGGGACACGATTACAATTGTCCAAGAGTTCAGAAAGGCATCCCTCCATTCCACATGTACCCTTATTCCTACCCAGTTCCTCTCCCCAAAAGTAACCACTGTTCAGTTTCTCATATATTTTTTCCAGAAAAATATTTATGTCTATGTGTTTATTAATACACACTCTCCACATCCCATGCCCACATTTCAAATACTAGTGGAATTATATTCCTTCTGTATGTTTTCCCCACAACTGCATAGAATTCCATGTTTTGTATGAACCATAACTCAATTTATAAGTCATCTACTGATAAATAACTAAATTTTTTTTCCATTACAAAACATTTTGCAATTAGCTTCTTTCTATGTAGGTCTTAAATTTATTTTTAAGTGGTGGTTTAAAGGGATACACATTTTTTATTTTGGTAAATATTGCTAAACTGTATTCAACAAAGGTAGCACCAATCTACACCCAAAAACAGTGCATGAGGGCCTGTGTCCTTACACGTTGCCAACATTGGATATTTTCTTTTTAATTTTTGCCAGTCCAGTGGATTAAAAAATAATATCTCTTTGCTTCTATTTCTATTTCTTTGTGAGTGAAATTGAACATCATTTCACATTTATTAGCCATATGTATTTGCTACCTGTCTGTCTTAGTTAACCAGTGGTACTGTCACACAGGAAAAGAAAACACAAGTGAGTCACTTTAAAGAAGATAAATTTATTGTCTCACAGGTGGGGAGGCTAGAAGTTCAAATCAGGGCATTGGCTCCAGGGAAGGATCCCTTCCTCTCAGTGGCCCCAGGCTTTGTTTTTGTTTTTTTTTTTATTTTTGCATTCCTTGGCTTGTAGACAGTTCTCCCATCGTCTTCATCTTTTCTCCCTGTCTGTATCTGTCTCTCTGTGTCTGTGTTCCCTTTTATAAGACACAACGATTCCAGTATGGCTTCATCAACATAATAAAAAACCCTCTTTCCAAACTAGGTCATATCTACAGGTACAGGGGTTAGAACTTCAGCTTAACTTTTTGCAGGACACAGTTCTATGCATAACACTCCACCCTTTGGCTTCCCAAAATTTATATCCTTCCCATATGCAAAATACATCACCCCATCCCAGCATCTCCAAAGTCTTAACCCATTCCACCATCCACTCTAAGTCCAAAATTTCATCTTCTGAATTATTTGAATCAAGTATGGGTGAGACAATGGGTATTTTCCATTCTAGGGCAAAATTCCTCTCCGTCTGTGGACATGTGAAATCTAGAATACGATTTATCTGCTTCCAAAGTACAACAGTGGGATGGTCAAAAAGTAGACGTTCCCCTTCCAAAAGGAGAAATTGGAGGGAAACAAGGTATCATAGGTACCAAGAAAGACCAAAACCCAGCAGGGCAAATCTCATTAGATCTCAAGACTTGAAAATAATCTTCTATTCTTGGGTGCCATATGGATCTTGGCCTCACCCTCTGGGCACCAGCCTCATTCTCCCAGCCCACCAGAATGGCAGCCTCACTGTTTGAAACCTAGGTTGCCTTGCCCTATGAAACCCAGGAAAAGCAGCCCTGCCCCCTCTCCAAAGCTCACTTCTACATCCTTCTGGTCTCTGAACTGCTCCTGGGTGCTCCTTTCCTTTTCTTACAGGAAATCTTAGACCTGGAAGAAGCCTTAGCATTAATTAAACAAACATCCTTATTTCACAATCAACAACCATGTTATTCTAGTTAAAGTACACTGTTTCTTTTTTAAAAGAATACACACGCAAATATTTATAGTCATGCCATCCAGTTGACTCCAACTCACAGCAACCCTGTATATGACAAGGTAGAACTGCCTGCATAGGTTTTCCTAGGCTGTAATCTTTTTTTTTTTTATTTTTTTTGGAGCAGAACTCAAAAATTTTTATTAAAAAAAAAAGGCAGACTAACTGGAAAAGTAGAGAACAGAGGACTTCCTGAGATCTAAGCCTATCCCCTGAGATCAACTTTTTTATTTATTTATTTATTTATTTTTAATATTTTATTGTACTTTAGGTGAAGGCTTACAGAACAAATAGTTTCTCATGAAACAGTAGTACACACGTGTTTTATGACATTGGTTAACAACCCCACAACATATTAAGCCTCTAAATTCTCAACCTTTTTTTTTTTTTTTTGATGAAAATACAGATAGCCAAAGATACACCGTTTCAAAAATTTCTACATACACAGTTCAGTGACATTGACTACGCTCTTCCAACTGTGCTGTTATTCTCACTTAAGATGAAGGCTTACAGAACAAAATAGTTTCTCATTTAACAGTTACTACACATGTTGCCTAGGCTGTAATCTTTATGGGAGCAGATCGCTAGGTTTTTTCTCCCACAGAGTGGCTGGAGGGTTCCAATCACTGACTTTTCAGTTAGCAGCGGAGCACTTAACCGTTTCACCACCAGAGCTCCTTATTTGTATAGTCATTCTCCCATTCCCCAGTTGCTGTGGAGTCGATTCCAACTCATAACGACCCTATAGGACACAGTAGAACTGCTCTATAGGGTTTCCAAGGAGCAACTGGTGGATTCAAACTGCTGACCTTTTGGTTGGTAGCCAGATGCTTAACCACTGTGCCACCAGGGCTCTGTATAGTCATTAGTGATGTATAAAAATTGTATACAAGAATATAGGAAGTCACGAGGCCTGGGTAGAATGTTTACACTACTTTGGAAATCGTTTTTGTTTGGTGCAATCGAGTCGCTTCTGCCTCATAGTGCCCCTATGTACTACAGAACACAACACTGCCCAGTCCTGTGCCATCCTCACAATCACTGCTACTTTTGAGCCCATTGTTGCAGCCATTGTGTCAATCCATCTCATTGAGGGTCTTCCTCTTTTTTGCCGACCCTCTACTTTACCAAGCATGATGTCCTTTTCCAGGGACCGATCCCTCCTGACAACATGTCCAAAGTATATAAGACATAGTCTTGCCATCCTTGCTTCTAAGGAGCATTCTGGTTGTATACTTCTTCCAAGACAGATTTGTTCATGCTTTCAGCAGTCCACAATAGATTCAATACTCTTCGCCAGCACCACAATTCAAAGGCATCAATTCTTCTTCCGTCTTCCTTATTCATTGTCCAGCTTTCACATGCATGTGATGCAATTGAATACCATGGCTTGGGTCAGGTGCACTTTAGTCTTCAAGGTGACATCTTTGCTTTTCAACACTTTAAAGGCGTCTTTTGCAACAGATTTGCCCAATGCAATGCGTCTTTTGATTTCTTGACTGCTGCTTCCATGGGTGTTAACTGTGGATCCAAGTAAAATGAAATCCTTGACAACTTCAGTCTCTTCTCCATTTGTCATGATGTTGCTTATTGGTCCAGTGGTGAGGTTTTTTTGTTTTCTTTCTGTTGAGGTGTAATCTATACTGAAGGTATGGAAATAGGAAGGTAGTTTTGGTAGTGTTCATATTGTTAATAGTATTAGTAACCAAAACCTGTTTCCCGAGAGTGGATTCAGTCTCACAGCGACTCTATAGGACAGAGTAGAGCTGCCCCTTAGGGTTTCCAAGGCTGTAAATCTTTACGGAAGCAGACTGCCACTTCTTTCTCCCAAGGAGCTGCTGGTGGTTTCAAACCCTCAACCTTTCTGTTAGCAGCCATGTGCTTAACCATTGTACCACCAGGGCTCCTCAGTGTTAGTAACAGCCATATTTTCATGTATCTACTCCCCATCTTGGCTATAAACTTTTTAAATTAATTCTTTAAGTATATCTGCACTTGCTACTACATTGGTGTTGTTGTCTTGTGTCATCAAGTGGATTCCAACTCATGGTGACCCCATATGTTAAAGAGTAGAATTGCTCCATAGGGTTTTCTTGACT
Source organism: Dugong dugon (assembly GCA_030035585.1). Taxonomy (NCBI): domain Eukaryota; kingdom Metazoa; phylum Chordata; class Mammalia; order Sirenia; family Dugongidae; genus Dugong; species Dugong dugon. The sequence goes on from CM057474.1 coordinate 46,356,183, forward strand.
GTAATCTTTATAGAAAAGCCCTAGTGGTGCAACATTTAAATAACTGGCTGCTAATGAAAAGGTTAACAGTTCAAACCCATCCAGTGGCTGTGCAGGAAAAAGACCTGGAAATCTGCTCCCATAGAGATTATAGCCTAGAAAACCCTATGGGGCAGTTCTACTGTGTCACATGGGGTCACTATGATGTGAATTGACTTGATGACAACTAACAACAACAATCTGCAGAAGCAGATTACCAGGCCTTTTCTTCCGCAGTGCTGCTGGGTGGGTTTGAACCATCAACCGTTTGGTCACCAGCCTCGCAAAAACTGCATGACCCGGAGACCTTCTGATAATACATAATGGGTGTTAAATATTTATCAAATTAACATATAATCCTATATTTAGCAGTGCCTTATACAGAGCTAGAGAAATACTTCCACAGAACTCAGCATTTTTATGTTTTATATAGCACTTGAATATTGGTTATTTATTGAGCCAATTTGGTAGGGGTAAAAACTTGGTGTCATGTCTACAGATACATTTGTTTGGCCAGCTCAATGTTTTAAAAAAATTTTTAAATACACGTAGGCAGAACTTGCATTCTCCAGTTAGCCACAATCTCTAATACTCCGTATTGCCTTACAATCTTCTTCATACATTTATGTTATGTATCAGACCCCTGAAGATACTTGTTTGTGAAATCATACCTAGATGTTTTAGCTACATCTCTACACAAGAACACTGTAAGGAAAGTGTTTTATTTCCATTTTTAAATTACAGAAACTGAGGGTTACTGAATTAATGAGTTTTCTGAAGTCACAAAATTAAGAGTCTTTAAAGGGATTCCACTCCAGCTCTACTAGTCTAGAAAGCAAATAATCTTGACACTGCCCCAGTACTTTATAATGTGTCAGACAAACCAGAAATATCTGTGGGCTTTTAAAAATATGTATGTTCCTGATCCTTGCCCCCTGGAAATTCTGATTTAGTAGAACTTGGAGTGAGGCCCACCTGTATTTTGAAAAGTTTCCCCTGGTTATTCTGATGTGGCCATCTGATTAAAAGTTCCTCATTATGGTGCCTCAGCTCCATAACTGGGAAGGCACTTTCACAAATATCTCAGGAGTTTCTCCCCACACTTATCTACACTGATAGCATTATCTCCCTGTCAGAGACAAAAAAGGTCAACTGCACCAAAACCTAAGTCTTCTGAATCTCAACCCCTGGTTCTTTCTACCATTTTCACATGACTTGACACCCCTGGTAGCATCAGCTCTCCCCTGCAGAGCCTAGAGATTTATTACAATAGCAAAAGGTGTACAAATGGGGGACAGATCCCACAGTTCTGAAACCATTTTCCTTATTTCTCTCCTAGGATATTTTGCAAAGTCAAGTATCTGTCTAGCAGGCATGAACTTCCATCAAATAGATTTACCTCCTGTCCTAGTAGGAAATGTCTAGGGCAACCTTACAGAAATGATTAAGTCAACCCTATTAGAGACAGCCTGAAGTTAAGCTGGTATATTAAATTCAATCTAAGCATTGCACATTTTGTGAGGTATAATTACTGTATATGCGAAACTTGTTTTGAAGATCTGAAATGGATATTTTTAAATACCTAATAGCAGGAAGATCTGGAGGTTTTGTATACTATAATTATACACAGTTGTATGAAACAAAGGAATGAATCTAACAGCATTTTAATGAAACAACTGTTTAATAGAAGCCTGAGTTGTTTTATTTTCCTTCCCTCCTACCTAGCACTTTCCAACAGTATTTCAACTTCTCATCCCTTTGAAAATTAACTGCCTTTTTCAAATTATGTTGCAAGCATTCAAAGCATTCCATCTCAGGGTCTATATTCAAATTTTCAGAATATAGGATCATCAAGGAAATAGTCTTCTGTACTTAAACAGTAAATCCAGAATCTTGTTAAGGATCATACACTGAAGAATTCATTTGTTAAGGCTAACCAAAGTTCTTGATGAATCCCAGTGATAACATCATAAATGTTCTACAGGCTTTGGACTGTGCTCTACATGAGACTGACCAACCATCCTGGTTTACCTGGGACTGAGGAGTTTCCCAAGATACAGGACTTCCAGTGGTAAAATCGGGAATATCCTACGCAAACTGGGATAACTTGGTCACCTTATCACCTGATAGTTTAAAGAAAATAAATTTAAATTAGAGCCACTGGGAGCTGTAGGAGCCATTAGAGCTACTAAAAAAAAAAAAAAAACTAAACTAAACTAAACCAAACCCATTGCCTTTGAGTTGATTCTGACTCATAGCGACCCTATAGGACAGAGTAGAACTGCCCCATAGGGTTTCCAAGGAGCGGCTGGTGGATTCAAACTGCAGACCTTTTGGTTACCAGCTGAGCTCTTAACCTAGCTTATATTCCAATAGAGCAACCAGATGTGTCTACCAATGGCCTCAACATAAGACAGAATTAAGTAACAGCTATAGTAGAGTCTCGAGCATTCAATTGGAGGAGCCTGGAGGATGGAACAACCAATTCAGATTTTAAAAGATTTCGCAGGGAAAGTAGAATTTGAACCAATGTTAAAAATGGGCATTAGATTGAAGGAATAACTTGTGCATTAGAGAGGAATGAAAGGATTTTGTGTTTGGAAATGACAACTCATCTCAGATGTAGCTGAGGCCTAGATAGGAGCAGAAGTGTAGACTGGGTTAAGAGAGTAAAGAGCCTAGTTGTCAGGTTAAAGGCTTTAACATTAAGTCTCTAAGTAAAGGTCAATAAAGCAGTGGTTAAGAGCTTGGCTGCTAACCAAAAGGTCAGCAGTTGGAATCCACCAGTTTCACCTTGGAAACCCTATGAGGCAGTTCCACTCTGTCCTATAGGGTTGCTATGAGTCGGAAGCGACTCGATGGCAATGAGTTTCAAGTTTTGGAAAATGGATAATGGTAATGGTAGCACTGAGTGTAATCAGTGTCACTGAATTTATACTTAAAAATGGTTAAAATGGCAAAGTTTTTGTTATATATATTTTACCACAATTAAATTTTTAAGAAACAAAGGAAGGCTTTTCAGAAAGGAGACTACCATTTGCATGCTTCTTGTCTACTGTGGACTGTAACTGTCACTTCCCAGTCACCACCATTAAGATAAGGAGTATTTTCTTACTGGGAGGCCATATGACAGAATTGTTGGGCACTGGGGAGCCTGATTCTACCCCTGGGACTTCATAGCTTAAGACGATTTAACCTTAAAGCACTAGTTTCTCTCTAGAAAATGGAAGAGTACCTGTTCTTAGGATTATTGTGCATCATGCCGGCCACATAATGCTTGTTCAATAACTGATAATTGCTATTATTATGCTTTATTTCTGGGGCACACATAAAATAAAGTGCCCAAATCCTCGTAGCCAGTATGTTGTTGTTATTAGCTTCCGTCAAGTCAGCCCTGGACTCATAGCAACCCCATGCACAGTGGGATCCAACCAGTGTGATCCATAGAATTTTCATTTCTGATTTTTTGGAAGTAGATTGCCAGGCCTTTCTTTCTAGTCTGTCTTAGTCTGGAAGCTCCACTGAAACCTGTTCAGCATCATACCAACATGCAAGCTTCCACTGACAGACAAGTGGTGGCCATGCATCAGTTGTATTGGCTGAGAATCAAACCTGGGTCTCCCTCATGGAAGGCGAGAATTCTACCTGCTATGATTCCACCAAACCACCACTGCCCCCTTAGCTAGTAAGTAGAAAAGCTAAAATGTGACATCAGGTGTGTCTCCAAAAGTGATGCTTTTTTTTTGTTTGTTTTTACTTTTCTAGTCTAAAACCAAAACCAAACCCAGTGCCGTTAAGTCAATTCCGACTCATAACAACCCTATAGAACAGAGCAGAAACACTCCATATGGTTTCCAAAGAGCAGCTGATGGATTCGAACTGCTGACCTTTTGGTTAGCAGCTGAACTCTTAGCCACTGGGCCTCCGCTGCCTCCTAAAGTTCTGATGTGCATTTTAGGAAGATGATCCCCTTGGTATTATAAAAGATGCCTTGAAGTGATGGGACTTGAACCAGAAAAACCAGTGATGAAGCTATTTAGAATATTTAGATGGGAAATAGGGACAGCAGAGATAAGAAGAGGGGACAGTGGTTAGATACATTTGGAAGATTGACTTAATGGAATTTTATATCTTGATTTATGTCAGGGGAAAGAAAACACAATGATTCCTAAGAGTTCTAAGCTAAAGGAGGAGAGAATTTGTAAGTAAGAAAGAATTTTGATACTTATTTCTAATTTTAAAAAGAATATGAAATGCAGTAAATTAGAGGTGTCTTGGTTATCTAGTGCTGCTATAACAGAAATACCACAAGTGGATGGCTTTAACAAAGAGAAATTTATTCTCTCACAGTCTAGTAGGCTACAAGGCCAAGTTCAGGGCATCAGCTCCAGGGAAAGGCTTTCTCTCTCTGTCGGCTCTGGAGGAAGGTCTTTGTCATCAATCTTCCGCTGGTCAAGGAGCTTCTCAGATGCAGGGACCCCGGGTCCAAAGGATGCACTCTGCTCCTGGTGCTGCTTTCCTGGTGGTGTGAAGTCCCCAAACTCTGCCTGCTTCCCTTTCCTTTTATCTCTTGTAAGATAAAAGGTGGTGCAGGCCACATCCCAGGGAAACTCCCTTTACATTGGATCAGGGATGTGACCTGAGCAATGGTGTTACATCCCACCATAATCCTCTTTAACCACAGGCAGAGATAGGAAAATCACAAAATGGAGGACAACCACACAATACTGGGAATCCTGGCCTAACCCAGTTAACACATATTTTTGGCGGACACAATTCAATCCATGAGAAGAGGAAATTAGATAAATAAATAAATCTCTCACCAAATTTCTATATTTGACATATTTCTGTACTCTTTTTTCTATACATTTTTATAGAATTAAAATCACCTTCAGTGAAATTTTGAATCTTAATTTTTCTCAGTAAGAGAATAACTGTCAGCATTTTTCTCATGTCAAAAAAGAAAAAAAATAACTTTCAGCATTTTAAATGACTATATAAAACCTTCCATCCAGTCATGGATATTTTGGATGTAAGTTTATGTCCCTCTTACCCCAAAGTCTGCATTAGTGTTTAATTTGTTAAATTCTGATTTCGATAATCAGATTCTCAATTATATTGTAAAACTGAGTATGTGACACCATTGTGATTTTCAATTCTGAATCTCTATTGGCCAGAAAAATTTCTTCTGAAGCCTTAAAAATTGCACTGTCTTGAAGATTTTATATCTGTAGATTGAATGTGAATGTTTCAACAGGGAGCAAGTACAAGGCAAAAATGTCTCAACTGCAGTTGCTGATAAAAAGTCTTCAGCATTTCAAAGTCTCAAATTCTTTGTGAATTGAAAAACACTGGTACTATTTTGCAAAAGCAATACTTGCTCTATCTGTACCTCAGTGATAATCAGTTTAATTAGGAAAACATTTATTAAGCAACTGCTTTGAGTGAAAGCCTATGCTAGATTCTAAGATTAGAGATGAATTGAATATAGACATTGCCCCTAAGGCAGTTGCTTAAGGGGCAGATTCCAAGACAGTGCCTCTAAAATTATGATTCTGTAGGTCCTGGAATGTGTACTTTTTTACAAGCCCTTCAGCTATCTCTGATGCAGGTGTGAAACACAACTGGTAGGTTTTAACCTCGGTCTACAAGTTACCAGCTATTGGATCTTGAAAAAAGTTACTTAATCACTCAAGGCCTTGCTTTCCTCATCTGTAAGAGAGAAATAATAATTATATGCAAAATGGAGTTGTGAGTTTGGAAACAGGACAGGTTACATATTTTGCAGGGCCCAGTACAAAATGAAAATATGGGCCCCCTTTTTAAAAATTTATGAAGAATAACAAGAGGGCGATGCTATTGTTGTTAGGCGCCATCGAGTTGATTCCAACTCATAGTGATCCTATGTACAACAGAATGAAACACTGCCCATTGCTGTGTTTGAGCCCATTGTTGCAGCCATTGTGTCAATCCATCTCGCTGAGGGTCTTCCTCTTTTTCACCTACCCTCTACTTTACCAAGCATGATGTCCTTCTCCAGGGACTGGTCCCTCCTGGTAACACGTCCAAAGTACGCAAGACAAAGTCTCGCCATCCTCCCTTCTAAGGAGCATTCTGGCTTGTACTTCTTCCAAGAAAGATTTGTTCATTTTTCTGGCAGTCCGTCGTATATTCACTATTCTTCACCAACACCATATTCAAAGGCATCAATTCTTCTTCAGTCTTCCTTATTCATTGTCTAGCTTTTGCATGTATATGAGGTGAATGAAAATACTATGGCTTGAGTCAGGCACACCTTAGTCCTCAAAGTGACATCTTTGCTTTTTAACACTTTAAAGTATTAAAAAGAGGGCAATAGGAGAGCATTAAACTAAGTGTGGGGCCCTGTGCAACTACCCAGATTGCACTCCCTTGAAGCTGGCCCTGATTGAAAATACATACACATATAAAATATATAAATGTACCCACACACATATACATACACAGTGCTCAAAAAAGGTAGCTAACTTTATTTGTGCAATAGAATAAAACGTTCCACCTGTGAGTGAGAAAAGTTTTCCAGAAAAGAGATGATGCCTGAGCTTGAAAGATGGGAACATGTTCATCTGTGGAAGTGGCTGGGACAAGGTACACCTGGCAGAGAGGGCAGAAACAAAGAGGCTTAACTTGCAAGAACTACTGTTAGGTTTCCGATGGCACACAAGGTCAGCAAAATGAGTGTCTGAGGATTAAGGAAATAATGGATGTGAAAGAGTTTAGGATGCCATCACTAATAGTTCTCCCCTTGTTGTTAGTTGCTGTGGAGTCAATTCCGACTCTGCTCCCTAGGATCTTCAAGGGTGTGACCTTTCAGAAGCAGATCACCAAGGCCTGTCTCCCAAGGAGCCTCTGGGTGGGTTCAAACCGCCAACCTTTCAGCTAGTAGTTTGCACCGCCCAGGGACTCCCCTTGTTGTTGTTTGCCATGGAGTTGATAGTGACCCTATAGGACAGAATAGCACTGCCCCATAGGGTTTCCTATACAGGAACAGATCACCAGGTCTTTTCTCCTACAGAGCTGTTGGTGCGTTTGAACCGCGTGCCTTTTGGTTAGCAGCCAAGTAATTTATCCATTGAGCCACCAGGGTTGCTTGGACTTCCCTTGTTGTGGTGGTGTGCCGTAGAGTTGACAAGGCCAAGGTCTACATGTTCTTTACTTTGTTCATCTACTTGCTGGCTAGGCATCAATCAATCACCAGGGGGCAAGTCTGATCCCAGTAACCTGTTTTCCAAAGTAATACTCCTTCCCCAAAATGTTGTTTAGTAAAAGAGATTTGAGAGATTAAAATCCACCTTAGAACTAATCCAGATATTCACTACAGTTGCTTTATTTTAATATTTTTTAATTGAAAAGGAGCACACATTTTTTAAGTTTTTATTAAAATTTACTTAGTGTTCACTATAACCCAGCACTTTTATGATCACTTTCAATATACTAATTCATTTAATTCTCACTACAACTTTATAATGTTTTCCTATGAGGTGGCATTAACATTACTGGATTTTTTAAAAATAAGGAAACAGAGATTCAGTAAACACTACTTCAATACCCATTTCCCAAAGTCCAGAGGTAACCACTCATAAGTTTGGTGCATATCTTTTTATTTTTTTTTCTATGTGGAAACAAATTTCATATATAGATATATGTTTATATGTTAAAAAGAGCCCTGGTGGTGCAGTATTTAAGTGTTTGACTGCTAACCGAGGGGTAGGCAGTTTGAACCCACCAGGAGCAAGATGTGGCAGTTCACTTCCAAAAAGATTACAGCCTTGGAAACCCTATGGGGTAGTCCTCTTTGGCTCTATAGGTTCGTTATGAGTTAGAATTGACTTGACAGCACCTGTTATATATGTAAAATATGGACAGTTGGTTTTATTGTTTTAGAAATGTGGGATCACATATGTATTGTCTACAATTTGTCTTGTTTTTACACAATCTATTTAGATATTTTCCACAAAAACGTGTATGGATCTATCTTATTTAACAAATACATCGTCTCCCATTGTGTTGAGTGTACTCTAATTTTTTAGTCATTCACCTATTGACCATCTAGGCTAATTTGCTTCTTCATTATTTTAAGTGATGCTGCAGCAGACATCATTGTACATATATCTTTGCTTTCTCATGCCAGAATTTCTTTAGGACTGATTCCCAGAAGTGAAATTGCTTTGTCAAAGCATATGCAGATTTTAGATTTTGATAGATATTACCAGACTACTCTCTCATACTTCAGCAATGTCCAAAAGTCTTATTTCTCTCCTACCTTCTGGGCTGTGTGTTTTTCTTTCCTTCATAGAAGAAATAAGGTTCTCCAGTCTGCTGTGGCTTGTGTTTTGAATATACTAAAGGCTGTGATAGACACAGCATGTTTAACTTGCCAAACTGGCAAGAAGAATCTCTTCACTGATGTTTTCTTATAAGTTACCAGAATATTCACATGCATGGATAGGGAAGGGGCAATATTGGAGCAACCTCTCTAATATTATAATAATTTTTCCTGGATGAAGAAATTAAAGGACAAATAAGGAACAGGCAGCTGTAACTCCTAGAAAGGGAGCTGGTGGTAAGATACCTTCACTACTGATTACTGTGTGGGTATCAGAGCTAACATATTTGTATGAACATAGAGAAGAATTTACCTGTCCATTGAAAAAATGATCTTTAGGTTCCTAGTCTGATAAAAGGTCTCATTCAGGCCTCTTGAAGGCCACAAAAAAATGTGCTCAGCAAAGTCCCTGCCTTCAAGGATATTATACTAGATAAAGATGGATAAGCATTTATCTGCAAATAACTATATATGAAACTAACATGTAAATGGCTTACCTAAGAGAGCATTAGTGGCAGAATTAGTTCTGGAATCCAGACCTTATTTTATATTAGATACATAATAAATATTTGTGATTGATGAGCTGACTATTCTCCAAGTGCGCCACTGCGATGACCAAAACTAATTTAACCCTAAAACAAAACAAACAAAAAACCCTTTGCTGTCAGGTCAATTCTGACCCATAGTGATCCAGCAGGACGGAGTAGAACTGCCCTGTACGGTTTCCAAGGAGCAGCTGGTGGATTTGAACTGCTGACCTTTCTTTCAGTTAGCAGCCAAGCTCTTAATCACAGCACCACGAGGGCTCTGCCAAATTTAACCCTAAAAAAAAAAAAAACCCAAACCCACTGCCGTTGAGTCCATTTCAACTCATAGCAGCCCTATAGGACAGAGTAGAACTGCCCCATAGGGTTTCCAAGGCTGTAAATCTTTAGGGAAGCTGACTGCCACATCTTTCTCCCACGGAACAGCTGGCGGCTTAGAACTGCCAACCTTTTGATTAGCAGCTGAGCACTTTAACCACTGCACCACTAGGGCTCCTCTAATTTAACCCTAGGATAAGTATAACGCAGAAATTTAGAGGGGAAAAAAAAGCAATATATCACTTCTAGCTGGAGACATTTGAAAGTTTAATGGCAAATGTGGTATTGGAATACGGCCTTGAAGGATGGGAAGGATTTCAACTTTTGGCGATTGTTGGGGAAGGGAGGTTTTCTACGCCTAGAGATGAAGAAGACAAACCAGTTTGAAGAATTTTAAATCTAAGGGGGTTAGACCAAGATTGTAAAGAACTTTAAATGCTAGAGGAGAGAGTTTTCTAAAGATTCCAGAGCTATCAAGGGTTTGGGAAATGCATAGTGATCCGTAGTCTTGTTCTAAAATAAATGCTATTATAGGCAATGCTGACTTCTAAGTAATTTTTCAGGATTTTATTTTGCTAGAAGGGAAAATGAATGTGACATCAAAATTAATTGCCCCTTAAAATTATTTTAATTGTCACTTCCTCTACTTAAAAAAAGGGAAACCTCAGGGAAGTAAGAAATTTTACCAAAAATGGCAAATTTCAAGAGGGAGCAGGGTGTTTATGTGATTATTCTAAACCTCAACAGGATATTTAGCAAATTAGGCAAAATGGCATGGCTGCCCCATTCGAGCAAATGTGGTTAGCTCTAGATTGAACAAATCCGGGGTATGACTGAAATGTTTACTAGTGTAATCAAGGAAACTTTCATTTTAAAATTAATACAGTACATTGCAAAAAACAAGTATTTTACCCACTCCCAACATGGCTTTTATCCTCTATGTCACAATCACTAATGGCTGGACCTATTAAAAGTGAATCAGTATGCTGAGGAAAGGTAACTGTACCTGTAAGTAATGAAATCACTTAAAAAATGCACCAAATATATTTCAGCGTCTCCTCTCCAATTCTTTCCATGAACAATTACCTCTGAAAATGCATTTTATGTCCCTGCATTTTCCATGCATACAAATGTGACCTAGCTAATATATCACATAATTCTGGTCACGAAAAACAGAAAATCATTGCCATTGACAACACAGTCTTAGGTGTTGCAGATGGAAGGATGCCAACTCTGTCTTCTGAGTAGAAGGGAACTTGTAGCAATCAAGGCCTGACATAAAAACTAAGGAAAGCTGAGTAAACTATGGACTTTAGTTAATATAATGTATTTTTCTGTCCAGCCCCAAGGAAAAGTTTCAGACTGAAAGTATTGAAGTGCCTCCATCTAACAAAAGGATTCAGTCCTTTTTATTTTTTTAAAAAAGTGGTTACTGTTCATGACAACCTGTTAGCAAGTGTTGTTTTGAGAGATAACCCATTAAACATTAATGTTCAGACATCTCAAAGGAAACATCATACAAAATAATAATCACACAAGGACACATCTAGGTTACAAGATGCAGAACAGAATTTTATAAAACAGGTTTTACAAAATAGGTGTAGACCAGACTTGGGGCCAGTATCCCAACAGGTAACAAGATTTATGGTCTTGGGGATATTCCCATTTTCCAAGTGACTGTACCACTCACCATACCTGGGTCAATAATGCCTTATTTTCCTAGAGCAATAGACTAATTTAGAAAGGATTCTATTGCCTAAAACTAAATGAAAAACTACAGAGATGTGGCAGTCTCAGGCTTAATAAAAGAATATAAAAAATTGCAAAATTTTCACATTAAAGCTTGTGTGGTTTATATAATTTTCTGCTTCCATTCTTGCAAAGTCCAGTTTATAGGAAAACATCTTCATCTAAGAGTACATGAGCCTTTATCCTACCCACTCTTCTAGTACTTTTGTGTGTGTCACTAATCCTAATGTCAACCATTCAAAGTTAAATAAATATTAACATGTTAAAACCACGGAAATGGAGCTCTTGTTAAACTGGTTTTTAAGTGGCAGAGTTAGGCTTAGAATCAGGTTTATCTCTTTCAAAGTCTGGGCTCCTTAGACTATAACAACTTTTTTTATGGTTTGCAAACTGTTTTTATATATATGATCTGATTTAATTCTCACAATGGCCATGTGAAGACATGATATTCTACTCTATCCCATCCCTTACTACCAAGCTTTTGAAAAGGATAGTCTATATTCACTTTTTCTACTTTGTCAGTTATTCAATCTACTTTAGTCTTGTTTCCTACCCCATCATGTCACCAAAACCACACTAATTGCTAAGTCCGTTCATAACTCACCTTGGTATTTACAGCTCTTGGCTTCCTTTGTCTCTTGTATTCTGTGATAACACTTTCTCTTTGTTATCCTTTTAACATTCCAGCCCTTCCTCATTCTTCCCTGCAGTGTCTCCTTCCAGCACCATAAGAGTTTTTTGGGGGGTCTGCCCTATTCCCTTTTCTAAATATACACTTACTTTTTAATGGTTTTATTTACATCCATAGCTAGAGAAGTAATCAGAGCACCCATTAAAGGGCGTTGTATACAATGGTGAGAAATTTTTGTATTATTCTAAAGGTAGAAAGAAGCCATTAACAGATTTTTAGGAATGAAAATGACATAATGGGGTTTGTTTTTTGGAAAGGAGGATGGACTAGAATGAGTTAAGACTAAAGTAGGAAGTTATTACAATAGTTCAGCAAGAAAATCTGATGACTGAACTAAAATGTAAGAGTGAATTAAAAGAGGAATTTAGGAGATAAAAGGAACAGGACTTAATTGATTGAATATGATATGCAAGGAAGAGATTATGAAATGACTCCTAGTTTGACATTGATGATGAGTAGGTAGTGATATTGCTGATCAAGACAGGGATTACAGAAGAAGGGAAAACAGGTTTTGAGAAATGTGATTGAGATGACTATGTGAAAATCAGGCAGGCATATCCATGAAAAGAAAGTAAGAGAATATGGATCTGAGGTTGGGGGAGAGAGGTTCTGACTAGAGCAAAATATTTGCAAGTAGTCAGTTTGTACATAGTATAAGAAAGTGTTGTTATGGATGACATCTTGGAACTTACTGAGTGAGAATAATACTGAAATGAGAACTATTGAAAAAAATATATAAATTAAATTTAAAAAATAGTATTGAATTGTAAGCCAAAGTATAAAGCAAACATCCATGAGTCCATACTGATATAAACAAAAAGTGAATAAATTAGTAAATGAGAGAGAAAAGAAAAATCCCCCCATGTAGAAAAATTTCAAATAATATCATGTGTGGGCTGGGCAGAGTGACTTCCTTCTGAAAGAGTACAGTATGGAAGAGGGCGAGAGTCGCTTATACAGTGGAGAAAGCTGACAGACACTACCTCAGCCAGGTGATCAAGGTCAACATTAATAGTCATAAGATATGTTAATAGCATGTATCCTTGATATGAGGTGATGAAAATACCACTTTTCCTCTGGTTTTTCTCCCAATAATCCATAACCCCAGTCTTATGAAAACAATGTTGGAAACTTCCCATAATGGGGCAACCTACAAAATACCTGACCAAAACAAAAAGACACCGGTTGCCATCGAGTCAATTTTGACTCATAGCAACCCTACAGGACAGAGTAAAACTGTCCCATAGGGTTTCCAAGGAGCAGTTGGTGAATTCGAACTGCCGACGTTTTGGTTAGCAGCTGAACTCTTAACCACAAGGTCATCAAAAACAAGGAAAGCCTCATGACAACTAAATGTAATGTGGTGGCCTAGATGGGACTGTGCAACAGAAAAGGGACATCAAGTAAAAACTAAGGAAAGCTGAGTAAACTATGGACTTTAGTTAATAATAATGTATCAATATTGTTTTGCTCATTATTAACAAATGTACCAAATAATAGGGGAAACTGGGTGCAGGGGATACAGGAACTGTCTGTAGTGCAGGGGATATAGGAACTGACTGTACTATCTTCACAATTTTCTGTAAATCCCAAATGGATTTAAAAATAAAGTCTATTTTTAAAAAATTGAATCCTTATAATGCCTCTGCCCACCATTTTGGTGACAGCGTCTTCAGAAAGGGCCTGACCCATTTCTTCTGAACTTGTCTTAGCTTCACAGAGCTGTGTTTTCCTTAGAAGACATTTCTCTTTTTCTGTTTCATGCCAGAGCGCTTAGTGAACATCAGTCATTTCTTAGCTGTTGCTTCTGATACTTAAGTACTTAAAATTTTTATCCATAGAGGAAGAGTTCCTCTAACTCACCAAATTATAGCTCTACATTATTTGGCCATTTAACAAGTATTGTATCAGCCTAGAATGTGGTAGTTAGCATACAGGAAATATGTTTTAGCTATCTTCACGATGCTTAAAGAAGTTAGGGAGCAAGATGGAAAACAGCTCTAAGACAAAAGGTAAAGTGTTCAAGTATTGTTTGGTTGAAGCTGTTTTATCTGAACCTAATCAGGAGCCAGCATACTGGCTTTGGGGTCCTAGCTCTGCCTCTTTCCACCAGTGTGACCTTGGACGAGGTCATTAATTCCTCTCAGCTTTAGTTTCATTATAGGCAAAGTGGTAACCATTGTGGTCTTTATAGCAATGGATTGATGTGAGGCTTGAGTGAGAACATACATATAATGCCTGGCACATAGGAAAATCCTCAAAAAGAACTAGCATTTTTAAAAAATTACTATTATTACTATCTTATTACTAGTATTTATTATTACTAAAATTATTGAAATTGAGTAATTTACTCTATCATAGTCTTAGGTGACTTCGTGATTTTCACAGACGCCAATATCAGAGTTTTAGAATAAAATATTTGGAAAGGGCTAAAGATGAGGACATATTTGGTGCAGTGGTTAAGTGCTTGGCTGCTAACCAAAAGGTTAGTGGTTCAAACCCACCAGCTGCTCCATGGGAGAAAGCTGTGGCAGTCTGCTCCCATAAAGATTACAGCCCTGGAAATGCTATGGGACCGCTCTATCCTGTCCTATAGGGTTGCTGTGAGTCAGAATCAACTCAACAGCAATGCGTTTGGTTTTTTATGTCTATACTATGGGTAGCAGAAAAATTAATCCTACCACTGTCACTACTTACAAGCACAATTGTTGAAAAAATGAGATTGAACTAGATGAACACCCAGGTGTGTCTTTAAGCTCAAAAATTACTCAGGCAACATCAGCAGTTATTTCATTCTTTGCCTCCGGATGAATGACCCTGGAAGGTCATGAAGATTATAGTCTGGAGAAAGTAAACTGTCCTAGGCACATTATCCCCCTGCCACCCCTAACAGCCAATTATAATTGTATGTCTTGTGCATATGTATGATGTGAATGAGGGAGGGGGCAGGAAAGAGAATCGCCGCATGGGCCAAGTCCTGGGTTCCCACTTGGCTTCCTGAACAACACTATGAGAACTGGTGTTACTGTCCCATTTTAGAAACAAGGCCACTTAATAAGAGTTGAAATAAATTTGAATCCAATCTACAAAGCCCTTGCTCTTGGCAATGTAGGGCATAGCCTCTCTAGTAGTAAAAAAATAAAAATTCTCAATACACAGACATGCACACACACACAGGGACACCTATGTGCACATCCACATATGCACACTGCACAGGCATAGGCCTGAGTGTTACATGTGGGCTAAATCCTTAGCATTGTTACCTATCGACATTGGTCTAATAAACCCAAACCCGCTAATGTCAAGTTGGTTCCAACTCATAACCACCCTATAGGACAGAGTAGAACTGCCCCATAGGGTTTCCAAACTTGTAAATTCTTTACAGAAGTGGACTGCCACATCTTTCTTCCGTGTTGATTTAATAGTCTTCTGTAGATTGGGAGTGTTAGCAATTCATATGCTTTTACATTACAGGGCTGCTGTGGGGAACAATTAAATGTCTGGAGCCTGGTAAGGATTATTAAGTGCTGGCAATTCCCTTCTCACGTAATTGCTTTTGAGCCATAAAGGGAGCATTAAAAAAGTACTTCCATTTTAATGTCATTTTCAAGAGATAAAAAGGATGTAAAAAATTCCATAGTATCTAAATTTGGTACTGCTGTTTGGGAGGTGAAGAAACTTTATAGTCCTGTGCTTTTCAAAAAGGCATAATTGCCTGCTTCAAAAACTAATTTAGTTAGAACTTTTATTGGGGGTATATCGTAGAAACTCCATGATTAAGTAGACTCTCTTTTCCAGCCAGAAATGAGTTCTTGCACAGGAAGTCGGTACCCATGCAGCCAGCTTCAGTGACAATGCTTCCGAGTGTCTAACTTAATTTTCATCTAGTGAAAGGTGTGACTTTTCAAGCCTGACTTATGGCAGTGGTTAAGATTCCCATCACTGTCAAACCTCGAGGGCCTCAATTCATCAATTGGCTGCCCCTTCCCTCTTCAGGGTTTTTAACCTCACCCTTTTGACTGCCTCTTTCCCCTTACCACTTAAACTGTTCACTTCTATCTTAAAAAAGCAAATACTAAAAATAAATCTAAAGCTTCCTTGGCCCCTGGGTCTCCAGATAGTTTTCTTCTTCTTTCTTTGAAGTCAACTTTTAATTTAAAATCTTTTTTTAAAAAAAAAAAAAAAAACCTCTTTATTTTACTCATTTTAAACACACAGCAATCAGGTTTCTACCTTCGTCCTCCCCCTTCCCCATACAGAGACACACACACACACACACACTCCTCTGAAAGTGTTGTCACTGCATTGTCAGATAACTTCTTAATTACTGCATCTTATGGACACTTTTCACTTCACACTTATCTTGACTTCTTTGTGGCCTTTAACATTCAGATCACTTCTTAGAACTCCCGTGACATCTTGCCTCTGGTTTTCCTCTTCCCATCTTGTCATTCCTTCTCAGTGTCCTTCAAGGTCTTTTAAATGTTGGGGCTTCCCAGAGTTCTCAAGACAGAACTCTTTACATACACTCTAGGATGAGGTTCCTGTCAGTCGCATGACTTATGCTTCTACCTCTAAACTTCCCCCTCCTAATTCCCTAATGTCTCTGGTCCTCAGCTGTCTTCAGGACTCAGATTTCTGAGTCCTACTTGGCTTCTCCTTCTGGGTATCTGCTGGGTACTCCTTATACTAATTATACTACTTATACTCCTTATACTAAAAACATCTGTAGCTTCTGCAACGTGCTCTTCCTCCAATGTTCTCATCTCAATAAATGGTTCCACAGACTAACTGTTAAACCTAGAAATCTACATGTCAACTAAATGCAGCATAATATAAAGGCTAAGAGGAAGATTCTAGAACTAAACAAATCTGAGTTTGGTTTTCAGTACCTACCTCACAAGATCATGATTAAATAAGTTAACTTTCATGAAGCACCTTGCTATGTAAGTGTTTGTTTACCACTTCACCTGTTTTACCCATGTTCTATGTACATCATGGCCCATGCCGCAGCCCCTAACACCACCCCCATTTAAAGCCATTCAGTGTTCTCCATCACCCTTAACATCCAAATTCCTCATCGTGTTTACAGGACCTTACATGCTCAGCCTCAGCCCCACCTCCAATGCTCAGGAACAAGAAACATCCTGGAACAAGTCTTATGCTCTCACTTCTGGGCCATTTCACAGGCTCTTCCTTCTGCTTTAAAACATTTTTTTTCCCCAATTCCCAGCCCCTTTTGCCTGGACAACTTACTCATTCTTCAACTTTCAGCGTGAATGTTGCTTCCCTAGGAGATCTGATCCACAGTGCCCAGCTATGAATCCCCATCCCCCTATAGTTGCATTTTTATAGATCTGATACTTCCTTATATTTCATTGTAATTCTTTGTCCAGTTCCTCCCTTAAACTGTATTCTCTGTGCAGGGAGGGACTGTGTGTCTTGTACTTTTCAGTCTCATTGCTTGGAATATCTTAGGTGCTGAGCACGTGAATGGACAAGCACATGACCTAGACTGTCCTGGCAGAGCTTACACTGAGCAAACAAATCACATAAAATGTGAACCTACTGACTTTTGGGGATTAGGGGTTTAAAAAAAAAAAAGTGACTAGTGACTAGAAAATTCAGCATCTGGCCTCATAGGAGGAAAGGAATACAGAATTTTTTTAACACTAAATTTAAGTCCTTAGTGTTGGGCTTCATTCCAGATTCAAATGGTCAGTTTTTAAAAGTAGATGTAAGATTCTCTAATTTGGTGTTTCTTGATGTCTCAAACCCGCAGCTCATTCTGATAAATCAATTTCATACCTTCACCTTACCCCCACTACATCTGACACCTACTGTGTAGGGTCCATATTCTGCATATTCCCATCAGTCAAGGTTTCACTTAGCTTTAGTTGGTTATTAAAGGTCCCTGGGTGGTGCGATGGTTTTACACTCATTTGGTAACTGAAAGGTTGGTGGTTCAAACGCACACAGTGGCACTGCAAAAGAAAAGGCCTGGCAGTCTGCTTTCATGAAGATTACAGTCAAGAAAACCTTATGGAGCAGTTCTACTCTGTCACAGGGGGTTGTCATGAGTCAAAATTGACTTGACAGCACAAGACAACAACAGTTGGTTATTATGGCATTGAATATGTATTTTCAAACTATGACACACTCAGAGTCAAACATTTTACCCCATGCACATCTCCAAAACCCCGGAGTTTAAAATAAAATGAGACTCAAATATTTCCTTAGTGGAAGAATGTGTGCCTGAACTGTGTTGTGTGTTATTTACTTATAGGGTATTTCTTATTCTCATGTGGTTGTTTCCCTAATAATTACACTTCTTCTAAACCAGGTGCAGTTACATGATAGACAATGTGATCCTACTGATGAATGGTGCCCTGCAAAAAAAACCTGTGAAGGATATTCTGGCGAAGTGCCACCCATTGGGCAGTTTCATGGAAATGGAAGCAGTCAACATTGCAGAAACAGCTTCAGATCTCTTTAATGCCGTTTTGGTTGAAACACCATTGGGTATGCATGCATAAGCAATTCTATAGCTGCCTATGTAGGTTATCAAAGTCATCAGAAAATGTACTTTCAATTCAAATTTTTTCCCCCATGAATATAGTGTCATGCTATACAGGGTCCTAGGAACTGGAGGAACTTTAAGCAATCATCTAGTCTAGCTCCCTCATTTTTCTGATCAAGACAAGTGAAACAACTTGCTCAGGGTCACAAACAAGCTATTTGTAGCACAGAAGGAGCTAGGCTCATCTCCCAACCTCCAAACCTTTGTATCTTGTATCCTATTGTGGCAATTAAATGATAGAATTTGTAATTTTTCAAAAATTAATTGTCTGGGTGTGTTTTACATGATTGGTTCCTTATACTTGTATTTAAAACTTCTGTGTAAACAAAGTTGCATATAAACCAACAACAATAACCCGTTGCCGTTGAGTCAATTAGGACTCTATTGGACAGAGTAGAACTGCTTCATAGGACTTCCAAGGAGCAACTGGTGGATTTGAACTGCCGACCTTTTGGTTAGCAGCTGAGCTCTTTACCACTGCACCACCTTATTTAATATTGTCAGGAAACCTGGCTAGTAGCAATTTACTTTTTTTTTTTTTTTTTTTTGGCCATTTCAACATTTTGTTACATGTATAATTCAGTGGCATTAATTATGCTCATCATGTTGTACAACCATCACTATTATCCATTTCCAATTTTTTCCATTACCCTTAACAGAAACTCAGTGTCCCCTCAGCAATGGCTCCCTTCCCTGCCCCCGGCCCCACCCCCCACCCCTCGCAATCGCAATTCATTATAATCATTTGTCAAAATAGTTGGCCTTCAAACAGAAATTTAAAAACAAAAAAGTCTTCTGTCATCATTAAGTGTCCAGTACTGGAGGTAGCATGGCATGGTGGAAAAGGGATGAACTGTGGAATCGGACAGTTGTGGGTGTGAAGCCAGGCTCTCTGCCCAGTGCTAACAAGTTGCTTGGGGCAATTCAGTTCACCTCAGCTCCCTCATTCTAGAAATAATGGTATCTTACAACAGCACAAGGAGCCCTTGTGGTGCAACAGCTGCTAACTGAAAAGCTGGCGGTTTGAAACCATCCAGTGGCTCCATGGGAGAAAAACCTGGCAATCTGCTCCCGTAAAGAGTACAGCCTAGGAAACTCTATGGGGCAGTTCTACTCTGTGAAATGGGATTGCTATGAGTCAGAATTGACTTGACTAACAACAACAGCAGCACTACATGGCACAGTTTTAAAAACTAAGACACAATTTTAGTACAGCTCAGTGCCTGCCACATAGTAAGGCTGCAAATGGTAAATTTTGATATTAAATGACAGAAGGTACTTCAAAAAGTAAACCTTATGTGACTAGGGCTAAAGTGTTATGAGGATTAAACAAGTTTAAGTGTGCCTGGTGTTTACAATAGGCCTCACATACTGTAAATGCTTAATAAATAAAACTCCTATTATCAGCATTAAAGGAGCCGTGGTGGCACGGTGGTTAAATGCTTGGCTGCTAATCAAAAGGTTGGTGGTTCAAATCCACCAGCTGCTCTGTGGAAGAAAGACATAACAGTCTGCTTCCATAAAGATTTATAGCCTTGGAAACTCTATGGTGCGGTTCTGTTCTGTCCTATAGGGTTGATATGAGTTGGAATCTACTCAACAGCAATTTTTTGATTATTATCATCATTATTGTTAGTTACAAGTTCATTCTGGGTTACAAGTTCATGCACTCATCTAATCAGGAGTGAGCACAAAGTGGTGTGTTTGAGATACATTTTTCTAAAGTTTCTAATCATGCTTTTGATTATTTGTTATGTGTGATCATTTCTGCTTTCAGCTCCATTCTTTCAAGACTGTATGTCTGAAAATACTCTAGACGAACTGAACATTGAATTACTGCGCAATAAACTGTACAAGGTAGCTGTTTCCCAAATAATTGTTTTTCTTTAACACTATATCATAACTGGAGTTCTTTAATAAAAGTTACTTTGCCCATTAGCCAACTTCTATAGTTACGAAGCTGTGTGTATAGCTGTAATCGTTCTGGCCCATCTTCTAGTTAAATACGTGCATGTTAACTTTCCCCAAACAGCAAGATTCTTGAGAGGAAATAGCATGCCCAATTCTTCTCTGTATCCCTAGCTCCTTGCACAGTGCTTAGAACATAAAAAGTGCTGATTGGATGGATGGGTGGTAGGTGGATGGAAGATGAATAAGGTGAATCATATCAATTCATTTTAAAGCCACCAACATAATGTAGTGAACCTTGTGTTATCTAGCGTTCCTCTCTGCCTTGATCCTCTGGTAGATTCCCTGGATCTCCCAATTCAGTTGCCCACACAGTTTTAATCTACTGCCAGTGTGCAGCATAACAGATGACTACCTTATGTATATATAAAGCATGCTATGGAGGAACACATGGTCTTCCCAAAAACATAGCATCACAGGCAATTTTCTTTTTATAAAAAGACCTATGGGCTCAGAGAAGGCATTCTTGGGAGATAGCTAAAAGAGGCAATGCTGTATGCAATATCTAAGTGTTAATGCACTTAATCTACTCAGCAAAACTATGATATTTGTACTATTCCTTTCCTCAGATGAGAAAACTGGGACATGGAAAGATAAGGTTGACTTAGCAGGAGTTCATTGTTGTTGTTATTAGGTGCCTTCAAGTCAGTTCTATGTACATAGACCCTATATACAACAGAACGAAACACTGCCCGGTCCTTCACCATCCTCACAATTGTTGCTGTGTTTGAACCCATTGTTGCAACCACTGTGTCAGTCCATCTCACTGAAGGTCTTCCTCTCTTTCCCTGATCCTCTACTTTACCAAGCATGATGTCCTTCTCCAGGACTGGTCCCTCCTGATAACGTGTCCAAAGTACGTGAGATGAAGTCTTGCCATCCTCATTTCTAAGGAGCATGCTGGCTGTAACAGAGTAGGAATTCAAACACAAGCAATCTGGCCCTACAGCCTGGACTTCTGTGCCTTTCAACTATATCCTGCATGTTCAAAGCCATCCAAAATGTGTATTCTGGGCACCATGTCAATATAGGATCAAATCTAGAATTATTTGCTGAGCTTGAGTCTGGGTTCTGCCCATAAAAGAGCTTGGTACTCTTGTTAACAGCAAGACTTAACCATGTGAAATAACCTAAGAACCATGCAAAAAAAATGCTTGATAAGAAAATATAAGTTACAGTAAGTGCGATTGAGTTTGTTCTTTTACGAAGTTTTCTTTTAGTCTGTGCAACATGTTGCTATGTGAAAGTTTATACCAGATTTATTATAAAATATCTCCCTATGGGAGAAGGATTTCAATTTCCATTATAGCATCTTATAAGCCATGAAAATCTTATCTAGAATTTCCTAAAGGAGAATATATTTATTTTATTGTTTTATTATCTTTATTTTTTTTAAGTGTTATCTTGAGGCATTCTACAAATTCTGTAAGAATCATGGTGATGTCACAGCAGAAATTATGTGCCCCATTCTTGAGGTAAGAGTCCTTGAGCTTTATTTTTATAATGCCAAATAATGTGCTTTACACTTTTCATTTGTTTAATCTCATTTCTGTGTTTTTTTTTTAGCCTTAGAAGCTGCTTTATCTAGAGATAAAATAAACAATACATTTATATATATATAATCATTATATACATAATATAATTATATGCTATGTAATATAAATCAGTATATTACACATAATTATATATGTAATCATTTGATGTCTTCAGTTAAGAGTAACATTTTCCAAGTTTTCAACGTAGAAGAGTTTTTTTGGAATTAGAAAAAAAAAATAATGCCTAAAAATGCTGGTCATGATTAATTTTGATGTAGCATGCAGAAAGTAGATTATACTTAGTTAAAAACTTAGCATACTATAGGGAATTGGTGTACTATAGATAATCACCTATATATAACACTCATAATAATCACCCAAATTCCCTCATAGGGAATCTTGGGGAGCTGGGAAACCCTACAGCACGGCACCAAAGCCCACTGTCACTCCATTCACAGGAACCTAGTTCCATATAAGAATCCTAAAATACAGAGCTGTCCCAAGTAACCACTGAGCAAGCATTCTAGCTCTGAGCAGGAAGACTCCTTGGAGTAGAAGATTCACAGTTGACAAACTTATTGAATTATGTGTCAAATGTCATCATTGGTTTCTACCTCTTTAATTACTGTTATACTCTTTTTAATTCCTCTTTATCATGACAGATTTCATCTGTGCTCTTTAATATTGCTTTTTAATATTGAACAGCATTTTGGACTTTCCTAAGCCTTTGCTTTGCTCTGTGAAACTAAGTTTCACCTAAAGAATCTCTTTAATCATTAGATTTTCTGTTACAGTGATTCCATCAGTGGGTAGATACTTAGATAAGCTCAATGACTTCTCAAGTTTCAAGAAAAACCTGATAAATATTACCCTTTAGGCAAAAAAAGAAAAAATAAAACTGAGTAATTTCATCTGTATATATTTTAGCCTAATGTTCTGGAACTATGTATGATAACATTAGCTCTCCTTAAAGCATTAAAATTTTACAGTTACAGCTGCTCTGCTATCCCTTGTTGAAACTTTCAAAATAAAGCCAGAATGATCCTTGAAATAAGAACCTTTCACTGGAGAACTCCAAGAAGTATCATTTATCCTTATCTATATTACACAGAAAGTGGACATCACATAAATAAATAACATCTTTTCACGGCATACTAAATGTCAGAAAGTAAGCTAATCTCTTTCAGTTATGCTAATCACATTTATAACATAAGTAACATAGTGACCTTATGAAGCAGTCCCTTTCTTTTTATAAATTTAACTACTAGCCACACTATAAGAAGCCACATTGTCTATGATTCAAAAGTACAGTTGCTATCTGGCATAATTCTTGAGGTTTAGAAATGGTTTACGTACTTTATACTCAAAAATATATGAAGTAGAAGTTACATTGAGGCTCATAGCTTTACAAAAGGTATACAATATGGCACTATTAATAGCTAAAATTTATTGTGGGCCACATACTATCCTACTTGGGCTTCAAAACAGCACAAGGAGATAAGTATTTTAGTATCTCTATTTTTCAAAAGTGGTAGCTGGGACACAGAGAAGGCTAGTAACTTGCCTGACATAACACAGCTAGTAAGTGGTAGCATCAGGATTTGAACCCAGACAGCCTGGCTCCAGAATCTATATGCTTATCCACTACACCACATTGTCTCTACATTAAATTATCATTCACAATTCTTTTGTGTAAAAGTAAGCACTAAGTTATGAGCAAGATCATACTAGTGTACTATAAAAATCAGAAATAGTATAGAATTGTGTCTTTGTAAACCTTGGGAATGTAAATATGACAGTATATGATTCAAAGAATGCTTGTCACTGGGAGGGTTTAATCAAACTACTTTATGCCCAGTGTTCTCATTGCGCCTTTCCTACCCCACAATACTACCATATTAGATTTGATTTTTTTAAACTGCACTAAAAAATAAAAGTCCATTTAATTATCTTCATATATTTATATAGAAATATCAGTTATAGTGGCATGCAGTTGTAACCTTTCTAATGATATGATCACAAGAGGTTTGTCAATTTTACATAAATATTTTAGGTCATGCAGTTACCCCCCTTTTATTTGTGCAACTGGAGAGCACTTACACTTTGTAAACTTCTGTATGTATTCTCATTAAATCTCATCTGACAGGAGATATCAAAATATTTAATATGGTGGGAGAAAAAGCATTCACCTAGGCTTGCATGGGAGAATTTGACCTATATATAAAATTGTGACTTCGTATGAAAAAAATAAAAAGACACTAACTTATGTTCCAGGCAAGTGCACTGAAGTGTACTGTTTGCTTTTTCTCCCTGCCCTTCTGACTGTCTGTATGGTTAATGAAACACAGTGAAAAATAAACACAGAATGTGTTTATTTTCTTTCCACTGGTCAGCACACACAGCTAATAAGGCTGGGCTTGATTCCAATTCATTTCACTTCCATTGCCATCAATACCTCCACCCACTGGCTCTCACCAGGTATATCCTTCCTCACGTAAGGAAAGGGCGAGATTGTGTGACCTGATCAGCCCAACTCAATCATGTGCAGTTAATAATGATCTTAAAGAATTTACTCCACAAGTCAACAGTACATTTTTATTTTTTGCAACAACGAAACTTAAGTTATAGCTTTAAAACGAATGCACAATTGTAGGGAGGAGTAAACAGTAAGTGGGGAGAGACATAAGATATTCGATTTACACTGCCAAGCATCGCACCAATCCTCTGCAAAGAAGCAGGGGTTAAGTGAGACTAATACCATCCCATTCACATTCCTCTGTAATCAGATGTTGTCTTAGGCTGGATTCTATAGAGGAGCAAAATCAGTGAAGCATATATATAAATATATAGAAAGAGATTTACATCAAGGGAATGGCTCACATGATTGTGGAGGCTGGCAAGTTCCAAACCCATGGGTCAGGCATCAGGCTGGAGGCTTTTCCTGACTCACATGGTAGCAGAGGCTGACAAACCCAAACTCTGCAGGTCAGGTGGCAGGCTGCTGGCTCACAGGGCTGCAGGAGCTGGTTAATCCAAAACCTGCAGGCAGTTTCGTCCAAAGAACCGGAGGTCAGAGGATGATGAGGAGAACGCAGGATGGAGAGAGCTCAAGCTTTGCCAGTGCATCCATATATATTGGATGCAGGCCGCATTCCTAAGGAAACTTCCCTTTCAACTGATCGGCTACTCACATCAGATCACAAAATGAAGGATGATTGCATAGTATCTGCCAAACCACCGAGAATCATGGCCTAGCCAAGTTGACACATAACCTTAACTATCACAGATGTGTCAAACTGTCTGCTTAGGGACTGTCAAAGAACAATGTAGTCCTTTTATAATTCCAAAATTATAGTTACTTTCGAGAAGAGGATACATACACTCACACACTGAGAGCTTCTACACTAGAAGAGAGGAATAAGGTAGACAGACAGTTACAAGAAGAAGGAAATTAAGGTGTGATAGGAATTCAAAAGAAGTCATATCCAATTAGAGAAGAAATAGAAGAGCTTGTTGTTGAAAAGATGGCATTTGAGGAGGCCCCTTGAATGGAGTTAAGATTTTGACATGCCAAGTTATGAAATGGAATATATGGCATTGTGTAGACAAGAGAAAGAAGCATTAGCAAAAACAAGGAGTTGGAAAGTGTGTGGAGGACTAAGGTAACTTGTTGTATCAATCAAAGACCTCTCTTGGCATGTCCTCTCCCTAGCTGCTTGTCCATCTCACTTCTCCAACTGTTGTTATTGTTAGGTGCTGTTGAGTCAGTTCCGACTCATAGCAACCCTATGTACAATGAAATGAAACACTGCCCTTCCTTCCTCTATCCCACAATGCCATTTGTGGTGTGCCCTCTGCCTCCCTCTTAAACCATGTCTCACATCACTTCCCCTGGCCCTCTATGCTCTGGTCACACTAGTCTTCCTTGAAATCTTTGAAATATGCTGGATTTGTTCCAACCTTAGGGCATTTACATTAGCTGGTTTCTCACTCAGAATGCCATTCTCTCTATATGTAGAAAGATGGCTCCTTCTTGTGCTTCAAACTACAGAAAAATGTTACTAAGCATACTGTTGTTGTTGTTGCATGCCATCAAGTCGGTTCCGACTCATACTGACCCTATCAACAACAGAACGAAACACTGCCTGGTCCTGCGCCATCCTTACAATCATTGTTATGCTTGAGCCCATTGTTGCAGCCACTGTGTCAGCCCATCTCATTGAGGGTCTTCCTTTTTCGATGACCCTCTACTTTACCAAGCATGATATCCTCCTCCAGGGACTGATCCCTCCTGATGACATGTCCAAAGTATGTCAGACAAAGTCTCGCCATCCTTGCTTCTAAGGAGCATTCTGGCTGTACTTCCTCCAAGACAGATTTGTTTGTTCTTTTGGCAGTCCACGGTATATTCAGTATTCTTCGCCAATGCCACAATTCAAAGTCATCAGTTCTTCTTCAGTCTTCCTTATTCATTGTCCAGCTTTCACATGCATATGAGGTGATTGAAAACACCATGGCAATGGCTTCCCCAATATTTGAGTAATAGTCACGCTTTTCTTCATGCAGCCTTCTCCTCC
Source organism: Dugong dugon (assembly GCA_030035585.1). Taxonomy (NCBI): domain Eukaryota; kingdom Metazoa; phylum Chordata; class Mammalia; order Sirenia; family Dugongidae; genus Dugong; species Dugong dugon. The sequence continues at coordinate 46,382,529 of CM057474.1, forward strand.
AGGATGGCCTCAGTTGCTTTGGGTGTTTGTAGTGAACCCTACACTGTCCCATTTATCTCCTTAAAACCATAACATCTTAGAACTAGAAAACTCTCTACAGAACATCTAAAACAGTTACCTCAATTGTTGCCTTCTCCTACTCTAATTTTTATTTCAAGATTTCTTATTACCATGAAATCTCCATCTTGCATTTCTACTCTTATCCCCTTGTTGTTTGGTGCCGTTGAGTTGATTTTGACTCATAGCGACCCCATATGACAGAGTAGAACTGCCCCATAGGGTTTTCTAGGCCTTTCTCCCTCAGAGCTATTAGGTTGGTTCAAACCTCCAAACTTTAAGCTGATTGCTTAACCCTTCTGCTACCAGGGCTCCTTCTCTTATACCTAAAGCCAAGCCCAATTCTGACTCATAGCGACCCTAGAGGACTAGGCTGCAATTTTTACAGAAGCAGACTGCCACATCTTTCTTCTGTGGAGTGGCTGGTGGATTCGAACCACTGACCTTTTGGCTAGCAGCCAAATGCTTAACCACGGTGCCACCAAGACTCCTTCTCTTATCCCTATAAAGTCTAAAATTACTGTCAGGACTGGTTAATTTCAGTAGCTAGAGGCAGCCGACTTTACTTCTAAGTAAGGCAACTGCTTCTGGCTCACCCATAATTTCCATGAGGACAATCAGAAGGATTAGAACTAAGTTTCACTGTCCTTCTGATAGGAAACACCTGTTCTAACAAAAGGTTTCCAGTAAGATGTTGCAAGTCTGGTTTTGTTATTGGTTTGTCAAAAAGTAAGCGGATTAAAAAATATTTTAGAGCAATTCTTTTTCAGCCTTAAAGCAGAAAAATCACCTTGGAATTTTATTAAAATACAGATTCTGGTTCAGTAGGTCTGGAGTAAAGCCTCAGACTCTGCATTTCTAATAAGCTCCCAGGAGATGCCAAAGCTGTTGATCCAAGAAGCACACTTTGTGAGAAACAACATTGTAGAGAATATTGGAGAATTTCAAAAGAGGTAGAATCATAGACCATTCTGTTTGATTCAGTAAACAGTTAAGATCTTCTTATGTGTTGGGCACTGGGTATTAAAAAATGAATGATGAACAAAATAGACAAGTTCCCTCAAAGATTTTACTGTCTGGTGGGGAGAAAAATACACCGACTTTAAATACATAATGTGGTAAATTCATGATGTTTAGAGTATATACAGAAAAGTTTCTTAACCCAAGGACACCATGGCCAACACCTGTGGTGGACAGAGGAGGAGCCTTGAAGGACAGACTGAGATAGAATGGTCAGAGTACATAGGAGTAAAACTAAGACACAATAGAAACATGGAGACCAAAGGAATAAAGAAAGAATTTCAAGGAGTGAGTCATTAGATGAAACAGAAGTCTGACGTGGGGATTCAAGCTCCGGCGCCCAGCATGCACACAGAGTATGTTAGTATATGGCCATGACCTACCTTAAAGATCATGCAACCAAACACTATTATCCCACAAATAAGAAAATTGAGACCCTGAGAGAGAGATAACTTGCCCCAACCCACAGATTATTAGCTACCAAGCTAGATTTATTGACATCTAACTTAGGATATTAACAAAAAAATAAAGTCGAGAGTACCAGCAAATGGTAGGTAGCACAGTATCACTATGTAAAAAGTATACTGGCATTAACTGTTAGAAAGTTTAGACATTAACATGTTCTAAACCCTCAGCTAGTCACTTCCACTCACATTGTCTTGTTCTCTTTGAATGAATCCCAAGAAGTAGATAAGTATTATTAGTCCCATTTTCATGGAAAAGATTCCAGTGGCATACATGACAGAGACACATAAGTAACTAGTCTCAGGGTGCCTGGGAAATAAAATTTAGTGAAATTTCAAGAGTCCTAGGCCATCTTCTCTGCTGTGTGGTCTTTCTGGCAAGTAAAGTTACTCCCTTACAAGAAGAGTCTAAGGGAACATTAATAACACATGTCTGTACTATAATCAGACATAGATCTGGTAAGGATAGCAAACCACTTCGGAAATGAATTTGTCTACATAGAGTTCTGTTTATAGAATTTAGTAGATGATTAGCTTTCACTGATTTTATGTTTTGCAAATTCAGTTTGAGGCCGACAGACGTGCTTTTATCATCACTCTTAACTCCTTCGGCACTGAACTGACCAAGGATGACCGGGAGTCCCTTTACCCGACCTGTGGCAAGCTGTATCCTGAGGGCCTGTGCCTGTTGGCCCAAGCGGATGACTTTGAACAGGTGAAGAGAGTAGCGGATCATTACGCAGTACGTGCTTATACCAGTTCCCTAAATGTCTTATGATCCCCAAATGGCACGACATATTTCATCACATGTACTTCAGAAGCTCATACGTCAAATTTACACTTCTTATCTAAAGCAAGTGCAATGATTTTAAGGTAGCAAACAGTGTCTCTTGCTATAACTATCTCTCCCAAGGAAATATTTCAAGTTTCTAGCCCAAGCTGGTGCTATTTTTTTTAAGATTCCTGCCAAGCAAGTACTTGTTTAATTCCCCAAGGGGTGGTCATTTGAGCACTTATTTTGAAGTGCTTGATAAAGCAGTTCCCCCAGAGACTTCTGCAGTGTTCTGGAAATCTGAGCTTACGTCAAAGTTATGTAAAATAGCCTGACCCAGCAGTCCTTTCAAGTGTGAACTGGGTAAACAGGGCGGAGTACAGAATGTCTAGGTCAACTACAAGGGAAAGTATGGACGCATTGGCTTATGCGACTCTCTTTGCTGAGTGGCCAGAAACAGGGGAAGGAAACAGGGCTGTTTACGTCCTTCCTCTACTCCAGCATCCAGCTGCTCTTGGAAAGCCTGCAGTGTCTCAGCTCCAGGTTATGTACCTCCCCCCTTAGAATTGCAAGCAGTGATGTACCTACCCTCCAGGTGACTTTTCCAGACTACAGTGACACCCTTATCTTTTCCTGCATATTTCTCAAGCCCTTCAGGAAAGATAACCAGTAACAAGTTGTATTGAGTAGACTCATGGCCACCCCATGTGTGTCAAAGTAGAACTGCACTCCAGTGAGTTTCACTGGCTTATTTTTCAGGAGCAGATCACTAGGCCTCTGGGTGGACTCAAACCACCAACCTTTCATGTATTTTGAAGCCCTGTCATCGGGTGCGTAGTTGTTAATTATGGTTATGTCTTCATGATGGATCGTCCCCTTAATCATTATATAGTGTCCTTCTTTGTCTTTCATGGTGGATTTTATTTTGAAGTCTATTTTAGCTGAGATTAGTATTGCCACTCCTGCTCTTTTTTGGTAGCTGTTTGCTTGATATATTTTTTTCCATCCTTTGATTTTTAATAAATTTACATCTTTGTTTCTAAGGTGTGTCTCTTGTAGACAGCATATTGATGGATCCATTTTCTTTTATCTATTCTGTCACTCTCCGTCTCTTTATGGGTGCATTTAGGCCATTTATATTCAGTGTAATTATTGAAAGGTGTCATTTTGTAGTGCTTTTTTTTGGAACCACCAACCTTTCAGCTAGCAGTCAAGCAGTTAACAATTTGTACCACCCTAGGAACTCCACTGGAAAAATAAAAGTCAGCAAATGATGGATAAACATTTGTAATATGTCTATGTAATTGCATGAGGCTTTTTAGCATAATAAGAAAATTTGAGCTTCTCCTCAATTTCCGCACCTCTCATGTTTAAAATTCCATGTGAATTCCATCAGTTGTGATAGAATCCATACTTGACAAACCACAGGCTTTCAATGAGTCTATAATGTGCCTCACTAGCCCTAAGAACCTGTATGTGGAAATTGGCTTGAACAGTGTACCTTACCTTGAGAGTAGAATTGCTTTTGCTTCTTGCCTTGTAGGCCTGAATAAGCCAATACACTAGAATACCATCCACACTCTGTCTTGGATTTTTTTTTTCTTTTACTTTTCTTCAGGAGGCCAAAGATCCTACAAAAAATATTCAGGCCTTCTAGCATAGACTTTTAAATAGATGCACAGTTTCTATTTTGCTAGAAAGATACACTCCTATACATTTGTAAGAAATGAAAATTTCTTTAAAAATAATTTTTTCTCTTTGTTTTTAAGGTATACAAGCCTTTGTTGGATGCTGTAGGTAATAACAATGAAGGAAAGACATTGGAGGATGTGTTTTTTGAGCGTGAGGTATGATATAAGTGGAAATGCTATTAGCCTCTATGCTCTTTTTCTGTTACTCTGGATTTTAAATGTTTTCTTTGTAGTGGCATCACTAGGAGGATGCAAGTGGTGTGGACCACACCAAGTGACACTGTCAAAGGGGGTGACGCTAAAAATGACTGTCCATAAAATTTTTGTGCAGCACAAGCTGTGGGCACTGGTGCCCAAAACACTGACAGGCCGGGCAGGACCTGGCGACATGGCAGCAGCTGGGCCAGGTGCTGGTGGTCCAGACGCCACACGTGGGCTGGTCCAAGTCTTGGCGCCTTCCATGTGGGAACCCCTAGAGGTGGTGGCCAGGGCCCACGGCCTGGCCAGATTCTGTATGCTCTGGTACAGAAGGTCCATGGGGTGGGGAGGGTGACACCATGAGTTACTGCAGTGGGTGACACCAACCCTAGTGACACCACTGTTACTTAGGGTTTTCTTTTTACAGCTGATTGGGCTAATTGATTAGGCACATTCCTAGTTTGACAAGGCATAGTTAATGGTTAATTAGTGTATCCTCCTTGGAGAGACAAAGCCCTGTGTGTGGATCACACATGATGGCTTTGTGTACAATTGCCCTACTGCACAGAGTGAAGCTCTGAAAGGAATGCAGCTATTCAGCAATTAATAAATATAGAGAAGCAAAGCTAGGACATCCTCATGATCAAATACTAACTATCCTCATGGTATACACTCTATAAGTGTATCTGCTGCATCCTTTCTTCAAGAAGGGGTCAAACCATGGTTATAATTATAACTCATGGGCACAGCTGTAACTCTTAGGAATCATTTGTGTAAAAATCTATCCAGAAGGTCTGAATTTTTCTGTTTCCCTAGAAAAGGAAGGACAATATTTAACTGATACAGTTCATTTCTGGGCCACTTATAGTTCAGCACAAATTTTTGGTACTAGGTAAGAGCCCTCAATCTAGAGAAATTTTCTAGTGTATTCTAGTCATTTCTCTGAAACTATTGTTGCTTCCATCCCAACCTGATTGGAACTAACAGAGAACCCTGAAATTTACCCAAGCTTTGTGGTAAGATTTGCTCCAGGAAGCTGTGTGAAACCTTCCTCTAAGGCCTGCTCTGTAGGCATTTTCCAGCAGCTCTCTAGTGCCTGTCCTGGAAAGAAGTAAAAATGATGCAAGTTCCTCAATATGTTGGGGATGTTTTAAAATTTTGCAATGTTGCACTACTGCTGTAAAGGAGTCTGTTAAGAAAGCTGCCCCTGGCAGAAAGTATGAGTCTCTATTCCTGAGAGCAGGAGCTCCCACTTCCTGATTACTTTGCTTGAGGTTTTCAGAGCTGCATGTGGGACTCAGTACCTTACCTCCTTTTTCTGTTCTAAATGGAAAAGAATAAAGGAGGAGCTCCTTTCATACTTACCCCAGTTTTTAAAAAAAGAGTTTTTTTTAAGTTTCTTTTGCACACCTACCTTTCTGCGGAAAGAAAACACTTCAACTGTGTGTGTGGTTGCTGCAGAGCATCCTGAGAAAGCTCAGAATATCACTCAGTCTGAGTTCCAGGGGCTCATGTCATTGCCCACAGGAGGAGCAGACAGCCTAAAATCCGTCGTAAAATTGCAAAAGTTATGCCTGAGGAGAAAGACTTTACTTACCTAGATGAGATGAGCCCGCTAGCTGGAAGACAAATACTACTGCAAAGTTACACACACACACACACACAAAGTTCTTCTAGGAGTCTTTGTGCTGGTGTCTCGTGATTCTACCAAACTTATTTTTAAAGTACGGTTGTCTCTACAGTTAACTGCATGTTGATACCCTCTCTTTAGTACTTGCTAAGTTGTCACTATTGTATTTGGCCCAATTTGGATACTGTTTACTTAAACAGAAATGAGCACAGCACAAGCAGGTTAAGTGCAAGCTGTAGTTTAATATTATTTCATAAATGTAGTGTGTTCCAAAGAAATTCACAGTTCATGTTATTTATTTATTTATTTTTTCCTTCCTCAGGTACAAATGAATGTGCTGGCATTTAACAGGCAATTCCACTATGGCGTATTTTATGCATACATAAAGCTGAGGGAACAAGAAATGAGAAATATCGTGTGGATAGCAGAATGCATTTCCCAGAGACATCGAACTAAAATCAACAGTTACATTCCAATTTTATAACCCAAAGGAGGGCCTCAAATACAGAAAATCTTAAATGTTAAAAGGAAGTTATAGAGGAAAGTAAAAGAAATTTGTTACATTATCTAGGGTATACAAAAGTAAACTACACTGCACCTTCCATAAATTGCAGAATCGCTGGAAATACAATAAACCAACCCAGAAACAAAGCATTTCTTTTTTTTTCCAGCAGCCTTAAATCTTGCTTCCACGTTTATGTCTCACATTGTTCACTGGCCCTTATACTTTTATTTCACTTAACCCTATTGTACTTTTCTAATTCTTGTTGGGTTTTATTAAAAATCAGGACTAATAACGTGTTTTACTCTTGCTTTTCCATGCAGCTCCACAGGTCCAAGTGCTGAATGGTTGTTTTACTTTTTACCTGTTACTTCCCTAGTTCCATAAAAGTCCAGAGCTGTAGGTAGCCAGCATGGGCCACATTTGATGGGAAATATTGTAGCTCTCCGCCACCCCCAATAAAGTTTGATTTGGTAGGCTTGGGAAAGCTACACAATTCTAAATCATATTCCCTAGATGCAGCTGGAGCCCTGGTGGCACAGTGGTTAAGAGCTCAGGCTGATAACTAAAAACATTAGCAGTTTGAATCCACCAGCCGCTCCTTGGAAACCCTATTGGGCAGTTCTATTCTGTTCTATAGGGTTGCTATGAGTCGGAATCAACACTATGGCAACGGGTTTAGATGCAAGTAGTGTTAATTTTGTTATCAACAAGCTACCCCTTATAAAGTAATTTCCCACAACTTAAAATAAAAAGTGTATCTCTCTTTCTTGTGGTTCCTTCATGATTTGCCTGAGAAGAAAAAAAACACCACAGCTAATTGTATCTCATTCACACAGAAGCATGAATCACAGACTGAGTGTACAGGTTATCAATTCTCCACGAAACCCCTGTAGAACAGGTGCATAGGATACCCAGAAAGAGAAGTCAAACACTGCTCCCCTCCTTCCTTTAAAAACTGGAGATTCCTAAATGTAAAATCTATATTTGCTATGTTTTAAAATTAAACATATATATGTACATGGAAATCCTTTGAATGAGAACATTGACAGAGAACAAACATATACTGGTGTCTAGAATTATGTGCACAGACCAAGCAGTAAATCTATTTTTCCTCAAAAATTCAACCTTTATTTTAGAAACATATTTTAGTAGTTTTAGTGCTAGTATTTTTTAAAAGTAAGGAAAATAGTGACAAGGAAAACCAGGGGCCTCACCTCACATCTGTGCAGGAGGCCCAGTCACGTCTGAGTTTTGTGGAGAGTTCCAGTGCAGATCAGTTGGCTGGGCCAAAGACCCTTCTCCAGTGCTACACCTGATCTGGAAAGCTTCCTCCCTTGACCTGTTCCTGGTTCCTGCAAGGGGCTGCTGTCACTCACCCCAGAGCCTGGATCAGGAGGCGCCTGTACTTTATATTTTAACCTTGATGGCTGCAGTAGAGGGTTTAAGGTTTAGGGGCTTCTTTAAAGGTTGTTACTGATGGGAAACGGTAGCTTGGAGAAAGGTATGAGGTGATCCTCCTACTAACCCCTGACTCCTACCTTACCTCTGCGTGATATGAGTGGGACTATTGATGTATGACAAGGCTACAGGCTTAAATTACAACTTCTTCCTTTTCCTCTGTATCAACAATGAAGGCCACAATCTCCCAACCTCACCTCTTTAGGCCTCCTAAGAAACTAACCATTATGTGAATATAGAAGAGAGAACCTTCCCTCACAACCCCATGGGGCAAGTAGTGTGTGCTCCCATTTGTGATGAGACACTCATTGCTAACTTGAAGAGCTTGAAGTCTGATAGCTATTAAGTGGCTGAGCTGCTCTCTGAACTTAAGTTTCAGCTGTCATGCCTCAGGGAAAGTGTCTACAGAGGAGAGTCACAGACCTTCAGAGAAATTTTATTTTCTATAAAATGAGGCCAAAAGATCAGGTATATATGACAAAGTAGAAAACAGTGATGCAAAAATGTATTTCTTGTTCTGAATAACTGAAACGGAGGCTCTTGTTATCCTTTTCCCACTGACCTCCAACAAATACCTTCCACATTTCCTTAAACCCTCAGATTTTCACCTCTTTAGTCTGCTGCGTTTGCTCTTTAAACATTGTTTTCCATATAAATTTTTATTCCTGGACTTCCTCACAGTCTGCAGTCAATCTTGCCTGTACACTCCTGCAGTCTTTCAGCCACTCCCACTCTCTCCATCCCTCACTCTCTAGCATCACTCACATAGGTTTGCATATTGCTCCTTCCCTGTTGTCCAACAACAGGAACTTTGAGACTTCTAAAGGTTTTGCAGTTTGGAGAGAATTTGTGGTGCTGTAGTAGGGGCACTGATGGTTCCGTGGTCAAATTCTTGCCTTCTATGCAGGAGACCTGCTTCAATTCCTGGCCAGTACACCTCTTGAAAAGCTACCACCTGTGGAGGTTGTGTGTTGCTATGATGCTGAACTGGTTTAGACAGAGCTTCCAGACTAAAACATACTAGGAAGAAAGGCCTGGTGATCTACTTTTGGAAATCAGCCGATGAAAACCGTATGGATCACAATGGTCTGACTCGCAATGATCACGAGGATGACACAGGACTGGGCTGCATTTAGTTCCATTATGCATGGGGTCACCATGAGTCAGAGGTTTGACTTGACAACAGCTATCAACAACATGGGAAAATAGTTGCAATTCTGAGGACATTTGGAAAACGTCAAAAAAGAAGTTTAGTCTTTTTTTTTTTTTTTTATGATGAATGAGGAACATTGACTGAGCAGTTGGAAATGATCATTCTGAATCTGGGCCAGTGCAGAGTATTGTTAGACAATGATGGAATTCATCTGACCAGTCTGAAGACCCTCTGAGAATAGCAGCAATGTAATAAGGCAGGCGGAAGGTTAAGAGAAATCTTTGTAGAGGGAAGAAAGACTCAGTGATCAGATTTCAGGGACTTCATTAATATTAATTCTTCAGTTTACCACTTAACAATTGCTGTCAAGAATGTCTTAACAGATCTAACAGATAAGACATAGATATGAAAAGGAATATGATTATAGTTTCTTTGTATTTTGTCTTGTTACTTTCAGGAGCATACAATAGTCTCCCTATTGCTTGATTCGTTTCATTTCTTTTGAATCATTTTCTTTCCACGTCAACAAATAGCTTCATTAATACATGTATGGAGTAGAATTGCTGAGGAATGTATGGGACATTATCCAATGATATCATTCTTACCTGATTTCATCCCTTATGTCTCACAATGGCTGATGCCTGGAGTATGGCTGGATAGCATTAATCTACAAAACCAGGATGATGAAACTTTAAGGCCCAAACCACGTGTCCTAAGTAATTTCCCTTCCTCTTTCTCCTTTACACCTTCATTATTTGATCTGGCTTCCAATCATTTACTTTCCAACTCTTTACCTCCTTTTCTTCAGTCACCTTGTCCTGCAGCTTTAAGCTTCCATCACTGACCTGATCACTTACTGAAGTTCAACTCACCAGAGCATTGCTCAACATGGACAATATCTGGCTTCTAATGCAAAGGAAGTCAAGTTGGAATTGTCTTTGAAAAGAAAAGATAGAAAAAAATCCAGTGTGAATATATATATTACAAAGGAATTGTCTCCAGAGAATTAGCACTGACCAGATACACAAATACCATTTTAAAAGCTAGGATCTTTGATAAACTGTAAAAATACATAAGTAGCTCTGTGGTAATAGTATGGCTATCAGTAGATTCTGGTGCCCCTTAGCCTTATGTACTTGCTAGCCAGTATAAATCTCTTATTGTAAAAGTTGGAAACAAGTTAAAAAAAAAAAAAAAAACTACAAGAAAACATAAATCATCTTTCAGGTAGCAAGACATAGGCCCCCAATCAATAGAGATGACTATCATTGTGGCGGGAGGTGGTGGTTTCACAACATGTCAACAAATAACTTAAGACACTTCTCCCACTAAGAAGTGAGAATCTTTGTCTTCTCTCGTTGAATCTGAACTGGCCTTGGTGACTTGCTCATAACCAACAAAATACAGAAGTAACCCTATATGACTTCCAAGGCTAGGGCATAAAAGGCAATGCACCATCCACTAGTGCTAGAAGTCCTGAGCCACCAAGTAAGTGGTAAGTAGTCCAACTCCCTTGAGCCTTCCAAGCCACATGGAGAGGTCAAGTACGGAGCAGAGGCCCCAGTTTAGCTCTTAATCAATAACATCATCTACCAGCCAGGTGAGAGAGCCATCTTGGAAGTCTAGCCCAGTTGAGCCTCAGTTGTTAAGGCCCAAGCAGACACCTGACCGCAACTGCGTGAGAGACTCCAAGTCAGAACTACCTGGACAAGTCCTTCCAAATTTCCTGACCTACAGAAGCCTAGAGATAATAAAATTATTTTAAATCACTAAGTTTTGGTACTTTGGTATGCAATAACAGGAAAGGAAACAATAGTGCTCAGCAATCATCACTAAATGTGTCAAACGTATTTTTGTTTTCACCCATAAGTCCTTTCCAAATGTGCTCTCTAATCATCTCTGCAAGTGGTCAGGATGGGTATAGCTTTCCACACATAATCACCTACAAATGAGCCTCACCTGTAACCTAGAGGGACTACCTCTATACCATTTGAAGACAGAATGCCAATTCTAAGAGCCAGATGTGACCAAGCAATACCAGTTGCTAATGGAGTAGTCTTAAATTTCCCAGTAAGAATTGACATTGAATCTAACTGGATAGCTTTCTTGAGAGTAAATCCAGCTCTCCAGGGATGAAAGCCATTATCTTTGTAATCTTTCAAACAAACAGTAATTATAGATTTTAAACAATTTGTACATTTTAAAATTCTATTTCTGTGGGATATTTTTAATTAAAGCATTTAATTCTGTATTCATCAATGTTGAGATGCATGTTTCATTGTGTTAGATGCTCGCTTCTTACATGTTTTTTCTGTTTCATGTCAATGTAGTGGATTACTAACACATTTCAGTTTATTTCTGCAACATCAGGCATTTTTAAAAATTAAAAGATTAAACGTAGCTCTTTCCTTTTGAAAATAAAAAAAGTATATAGCACAGTTACGTTAACCATGTTAACCTCACTAAACTAGGCCCTGAATGGAGTCACTTGTGCTGAGTCCCAAGTCAGCAAACCAAAACCTAAATTTCTATTTCTTGTAAATGCCTAAATTTCCCAAGAGCTGAAGTCCAAGTCAATCCATTGACTCTCCCAGAAACAGAAGCCTAAGCTAGCAATCAGGGCTTGCCTGCTGAGTTAACCTGGTTCAAAATTTCTTCTTAATAGCAAATAAGGAAAGAAGATGCTGCCAGCCAATCTGAAATTGTTCAGTATAAGTTTCCTTGTTATAAAACCTTTTTGCTTTGTGCCACACTTCAGAGCTCTTGTCTGACTTCTAGACTAGACCTTCCCAAGTTCATGAACTGAAAAATAAAGCTTATGATTCATAAACACACACACAAAGCATATAGCTAAGATTTTAATAATGTTCATGATTAGGTTTTTTTTTAATTCAATAATACATTTATTAGGATTTTTGGAGGCATGAAAGAGAAGGTAACCACAGATCTCAGTTCCCCAGTGTCCAGATCATGTGGTTGTACACAAGGACTTACCCTGGGGGTGATGATCACATGGTTTCTGCTGAGTAAATCAAAAGGCTTTTCTGTAGAAGGAGGGAAGTTACATAAGATCCGTACATGCAAATAAACACAAATCATGTTTTGAAGACTCAGCACGTTGCAGTTGAACTCTGTGTCCTGTGCAGGATGTAATCCTGTGAAATACCAGGATTATCCTAGCCGTGGAATTTACTATGAGTCCTTAACAGCAGTTTGAATCCTTTGGGTTTGCATAACCCTTTAAGAATATGATGAGCACTTTGGACATGTTCAGAATAATAGACATCTTCACATTCAACCTCAAATTTTGTATAATATTTGAAAGGATAGTGGATTCCCTAAAATCCACTCATGGACAGACAACCTTGGGGTCTATAGATTGTAGGTTGAATCCTCCATTGCACAGGTTAGCAGCTGCAAGAAAATAATGAGATAGAAAGAAATAGATAAGACAGAATTTTAATTTGAAAAATACTCATATATCCTTCCCACCTCTTAGAAGGGCATCCTGTTCAACTGAGCAAGCAGCTTCAGGATGGAGAAGGTCTCCCCGTCTGGCCAGTAAGATTCAGTCACGTCAATCATGGGGATGAATGTAGTGACAGAGGTCACAGCCAGTTTGCCCTCATACTAAATCAAAATTATAAGCCAAAGCATCTGTATACTACTTTTTAAACCTATTGATGCTCATATCCACCAAATGCATTACCCTATGATGCTACTTGTTTGTAAGAAGAATAGGTGAAAACTGTGAATTAATTATAAATAAAAGTAGACCTGCTGATGTTTTTCCTGAAGCTTATCTTCAGGATTGAATGATCAAATGGAAAAAGTACTTTTAAGGCCTCTTCTTTGGTGAAATAGAAGAAAACTGAGCTCTCACATTCCCTCCTGGCACCTAGGAATGAGTCATTCCTATCTTCTTGGTTATCTTTTATTGCTTAAAGTCAAATAAAAATAAGTCCAGTGGAAGAGTGAAGAGTGGGCAGGCCAGATGCATAACCTCCTTAGTAAATATTAGAAATCCGGGAAGAGCAGGTGGATTTAAATCAGTATATTTCCCAGAAGAAAACATTTATCTTTAGGTGCAGGAAGTAGCCTGTGTTATCCTGCATTGATAAGGCCATTTTCAGGCAAGATTGTGGAGAAAATGATTCTGTGTAAATAAAAACAGCTGGAGACACTGCCACATGAAAACCATAAACTGGCTTACCACAGGAGTAATTTTAAAATAGGGGAAGGCAGCAGAAAAGAGAAAAGGGATGCTTCTGCAAAAACAAAGCAGAAATCATCAGTGGGAACCTCAACAGAGCATATGATTTTTTTCAAAATTGGGTCTGGGTTCAAACCATGAGAATAGCCTGCTTAGACAACTTACCTGAGGAAAAGCCTGTAAAGCAAATGTCAGGTAGATGTTGAATGGGAAGCATACTCTTTTAAAGTCAAGCTAATACTGTAATCTTTTTCTCCCTACATTTTATTTAGGTTTCCCCTATGTATTTGCCAATAGGACATAATTATTAACAGTCCTAAATTTAATTAGACAAGTTTTAACTCAGACATAAAAGCAGATTTCAATCAGGCACTATGGAACCAAAAGGGTTTAACCTCTCAGAGACCAAAGTAAGGCAGTACTACAGCTTTTGTTGAACATTTGAGGACCCTCTGGAATAATTAAGTGCTCTATATACACCTTAAGAAGGCTTCTCTCAAATTCAACAAATTGAGATAGTTAATAGAAATTGAGCTCCCACCTCCAGCATTCTATAAATGTGACAGTCAGCACAAAAGAAAAGCTGCCTTATTTTTAACCTAAAACCAAATCCACTGCCGTTGAGTTGATTCCAACTCATAGTGACCCTAGAGGACAGAGTAGAACTGCCTCATAGGGTTTCTAAGGCTGTAAATCTTTACGGAAGCAGACTGTCACAACCTTTTCCCGTGGAGGGGAGCAGCTGGTAGTTTCAAACCACCAACATTTTGGTTAGCAGTCAAGCTCCTAACCACTGCACCACCAGGGCTCCTGCCCTTTTTATTAAAAAGTCTTCTTATTTTATAAACCTAATGTAAATTGAGGGTCTTTCTTTTCAAGCTCATAAAAGTGCTATCAGCTTGGTTAAACAAGGTTTTAGGGACTAATGGACACTGCCAACCAATGTGAGCCCAAAGCCAGAATTTAAGAGTTTTTTGAGTGTGTGTATATGTGTGTGTGTATAAACTTGTGTGTGTTATGGACCGGGGAGAGTAATCCAATAGCACGGTGCTTACCTTGCCTACCAGATTATCTGTAGTGAACAATTTCACATGGGTTTCACCACATCTTTGAAATTGTTCACTACAGGTTAGTAAGTAAGCACAAGTAAGCGGGTGCTTACCTTGCTTACTGGGTCATCCACCCTTGTCAGGGACTGTAGATTTGAAGAGAGGCTTTGATTCTGCAGGAAGGAAACAGATGCCAGGCATACCTAGAGGCAGAATCTTTGACGTGATGAAAAAATGTGAAATTGTTCACTACAGATGATCTGGCAAGCAGGGTAAGCACTATGCTTACCTTGCCTATTAGATAATCTGCAGCTGGTTATAGATTGAATTGTGTCCCCCAAAAATATGTGTTTCAAATCCTAACTTCTATACCTGTAATTATAATCCCATCTGGGAAAGTATTTTCTTCGTTAGGAGCCCTGGTAGCATAGTGCTTAAGAGCTCAGCTGCTAACCAAAAGATCGACAGTTCAGATCCACCAGCCGCTCCTTGGAAACTGTATGGGGTAGTTCTACTCTGTCCTATAGGGTCGCTATGAGTTGGCATTGACTCAGTGGCAATGGATTTGGTGATTTTTCTCCCCTCATTATGTAATGAGGCAATATTAGCGTAAGGTGTATCTTGAGTGAATTTCTTTCAAGATATAAAAGGAACAGATTAAGCAAGCAGAGATGGGGGAAATAGATGCCATGCCACATGAAGATCACCAAGGAACAAAAGAACAGAAGCTGAAGAGAGACAAAGACCTTTCCCCAGAGTTGACAGAGAGGGAAAGCCTCCTAACCTGTGAGAAAATAAATTTCTGTTTATTAAAGCCACCCACTTGCAGTACTTGTCATAGCAGCACTAAATAACTAAGACAATATGATACTGGAGATATGCGTGTGTGTGTACGAGAGAGAAACATATTTTTTAAACCAGAGTTTCTTAGGCAGTGTGGCAAAGCACACAGCTGTGCTTCAGGTAGGTTATAGGGATGTAGAGAGGTTGAGTCCCATAGCCTCAGGGTGCCCATGGCCTCCAGTTTCCTCTCACCGTGATCATCTCTTCTTCTTTCGCCTGAGTGCCGTAAAAATGTCATCATTTTGTATGCACATAATGATGTGGAAGTATGGAAGCACTGTTTTAACCAAGCAAGATAGCAGATGCATAACTTATGGTTTCTCCAAAGTGACACAAGTCCAGACTATCAGAGTCCATTTTTGTATTTTCATGATACCCTTCATGGACCTCAATGTGCCTGGTCAGCGTGTTTGGTTTGTATATGCCTGAGAGATTCACATTCTCTGTATTAGTTGTAGCTAGGCCTTCATTGTCTTACAGCACAAATTCAAACTAAATATCTACATGATATCCGTATAAATAAATTGACATACGTATATGACTATTAATGTTTCTATAGTAAATCCATCTTTAATCACCATAGTCTTGATCTGACAACTTAGTGCATGAAACTGAATATTCCTTTATTTCCTTATTAATTCAATACAGCCATCTAAGAAACATCTTTATTTCTCACTGTTATACCTACCCTAAAGAGACCAAGAAATAAAATGCATGATTTAAACTGGATACTGAAATAGAGACTTAAAAATGGGTCCTTAGAAATAAACATAGAATTTCAGAGCTAGGCTGGACCCTAGTTTTCTCCAAATAAGGAAACTGAAGTCAGAAGAGCTAGAGTAGTGGAATTAAAACTAGATCTATTTCTCAGGTGTCCTGACTTCCATTCCCATTATCTCTGTCTCTCTTTCTTTCTCTCTCTCTCCTTCCCTGTGTCTCTATCTCCAGCCCCACCCCACCCCCAACTTTTTTCTTAGTGTTGGTTTCATTTTTTATTTTCTCCTTAAGTCATAGCCTCCAATCTGACTAAGATGCTTGTTAGGTCAAAAGACAAACTGTGAAAAATGATACAAATACTATGAAACTACCTCACAACACAAAAAGGAAATTAGTTGTCTCATGTTATTAGGAAGTTAAAGGGCAAATGGACCTAGATGCAGGGCTTTAAAGATTTCATTAGGAACTGTCTGTCTCTCTGTCTTTGCCCATATAGTATTGTCAGAGATGATCAGCAGCAGTTCCAGGCTTACACTCTACCAGCTATCAGCTGTAAGAGTCCCTCTTCTCGAATAGCAACAAAAAAGTCCTAGGTTTGACAGTGACTTATCTGCCAAGACATCTCACATGAACCTTTCCAATTATAGTACTTATTATTCTACTAATATTTGTGGAATCAGGAAAAAATTATAAACACTGATATGTTGTTAATTTGCTTTTATAATTGTTGGAATAGTAGAAACACTTTTTATATTTTATTTGTATTTGAGTATGTAGTAATTACCAGGCCATATCATGTTCAGAAAAATTTAAGACTTCTAGTTGGAAATAATTTTGCCATTGTCCAACCCTAATACCAAATACATAAAATTATTTAGATGCTTGTTATTGAAGCTTTGGTTTATTAAAATACTTAATTTAAAATGTTAATAATTAAGTTATATTGTGACATCTTAACCTCTCTCATCCATTATATACAACCCATCAATAAATCCTCCCAGTTCTACTAACAAAAATATTTCTTTCATCCATCACCTAAATCTAATCCTTTATTGTTTCTTATCTAGATTAGAGTTATAAACCCCTGACTGTCTCCATTCTTTCTCCCTTCAATCCATTATTCCCACTACTACTGAGAGAGCTTGTAAAAGCCTAAGATTATGCCATCCCCTAGTTTAAAACCCTTCCATATTGCATACGAAACAAAATCAAACCTTTACCATGACCTACAAGGCCAGAAATGGTCAGGCCTTTGCCTATCTTTCCAATCTCTTTTATTGGCTTCCACATGTCCACTACCTCACTCTCACTGACCTTCTTTAAGGTTTTCAATACCCTGAACTCATTCCCATCTTGTGGCCATCACACATGCTCTTCCCTCTACATGAAATGATTTTCCACTGGGTTTTCACATAGCTGGCTCCTTCTTTCCTTGAGGTTTTAATGTCACCGGATTGTCATGTTGCCCAACTCCAGTGGGCATCTTTCATATCATCATCTAAGAACGTAAAATATCAACCTTTGGAATTGTGCAAAGGTCAAACAGTACACAGCAGTGTTGCGTATCACTTCATCAAAGAGGTCCTTCAGTCTTAGGCAGATACCTTCTGATGGTCTCTTTCAAAGCATCCTATTCTTTACCTTGTAGTTCTTATTGCAATTGGTAACCATAAATTTATGCATTTGTTTTGTAATGTTGGTCTTCCACATCTAACCATGCTCTGTGGGAGTAGGAAAATTATCTTTTTGTTCACTGCTGTATATACAGTATTTGGCAGACAGCCCGGCCTAGGGTAGCATTTAATATATATTTATTTAATGAATGAATGAGCAAATTCTTCCACCTGTAAAATTCTATCATTCAAATATTAGAAGAAAAGGCTGAAACATAATTCGGCCAAGGGATCCATAAATTTCCAGTGGGATGCAAACATTTTTAGTGCAAAGCAAATTAGAGAAGGCAAAGCAACTGAAGCATACTGTGCATGGTCGGCACACAGTAGGCATTGAACACATATTTGCTGAATGAATAAATCTGTATCTGGGAAAACTATTCCATCAGTACCCACACCCGACCCCCGTGACAAAAAGGGGAAGCTGATTCCGGGATCTGTGCCAAACACAGCATTCACTGAGAATGTGGGAGCAGCCAGATCCCCATTCTTTGCCTGCGGTAGCATTTGGCATAGTGCTAACAGTCAGAGGCCAAGCCAGTTCCAGCCCAGAAATATACTTCAGCGAAGAACCACTTAACTAAATAGAGCCTACTTCCTGTGGTCTACAAATACGGTGTTGACAAAGGACAAACCCGAGAGACAGGTAGGTGAGTACACCAAGATTGCTCCATGGTGTCTCCTGAACACCAGCACAAACTATGCAATGACTCTCAATCCAATCTGCCTGCTCAAACACTTAACATCTACCTTGGAATTCATAGGAATCTGTAATATATGGATGACTGGTTAATTTCCTCACTTGTGAAGTTACTAAAAGAGAAAAAATGAGACTGAATTATCAAAGATTTACTCTGCCATGCACTGCTTATTCAACCAATTATGGTCTCTCTCCTTCAGAGTGTTTAAGGCATATAGATAAAAGCAGAAGCACAGAATATTCCATTTCAGTGATGAAAATTAATGGGTATATTAAGGGGAAAAAGATAAGTTATGTTAAGAAAAAGGAGAGGGATAGAAATTATTTCAAAATATCTACAAATAGCATTTAAGGTTAATCGCAAAATTCCAAGCATTACTAAATCCAGTGTCTGTCTACAAGGCACCAAGCCACACATCATCCATCCTATCAAGATGGAACAGTCTTAGATAGGATACTCTACTATTAAGCTAAGGATTCCTGGTGGCACAATAGTTGAGTGCTCAGCTGCTAACTGAAAGATTGGCGGTTCAAACCCACCCAGTCATTCGGTGGGAGAAAGACTTGGCAATCTGCTGCCTTAAAGATTACTGACAAGAAAACTCTATGAAGCAGTTCTACTCTGTGACATGGGGTCCCTATGAGTTGAAATCAACTTGATGGCACCTAACAACTATTAAGCTAGAGAGGTATTTTCCAAGATTTTCTGAAATAGTTGTTCAGGGACCTTCACAATTATTACATCTGCATAATATGCTTTCTTGGTTATTAGATAGCATTTAGGCAACTATTCAAAACAAACAATTTTCTTTACTTAAATGTGGAAGCCTTGATGTGGGTGGGAGGGACATTCCATAATAGACTACTTGAGGAGTTGGTTAAGTTAAACAAACCATATCCAAACACAGACTAAAAGCTACATGAATGTGTGGAGTCTTATGAAACTTCTCTGCAGTTATGCAATTATTTTTTGAGGTGAGGAATGCTGGAAATGTACTTACTATGGAATAGCTTTGTATTTCCTCAGTGACACTTGCTCCTTTTAGGGACTTAAATAATAAATCTCATCTTGTCAAATGTTTCTTAAATGCATCGTTCCAAAAAGAAGACAGCTTCAAAGGAGACACTCCCCAAATAAACCAGCTCAATAGCCCTGACATTTTAATATATATTAACTTAGGAAGACATATGAAATATAGGGCTAGTAGAAGGAAAGTAATAAAAGATAAAGATGTTTGGACATATTGGTCTTTATTTGCTGCTCTTCTGACCATCTGCCTTTTCTCTAGAACCTATGTTATATTGGTGGAGGAGGATTTTTTGAGAAAGCTACCTCAAAGATTATTGTTTACATTGATAATATGGGAGAATGGGAATTTAAAAGATCAGAGGGTCAAAGGGCAAAGTAATTTTGGAGGTGAACTTCATTCTCCACATTCACCCCTCTTGGTAATGGAGAGGTGCCCTACCTCCACGGAAGTCCTCTCTTCTCGATACGTTATTGCATCATTCTCCAAAATGGGTCTCCTTTATTCTGCTAGGCAGAGCTCAGCAGATAAGACTTCATAAATAAATGCTTTGAATTGTCGGACATTAAACAAACAAAATTGGGCTCTAAGAAATCAATTTGTTAGAGTAGAGAAGCCCTTGAAGAAATAAATCTTTCTTTGGCGTCCAAGAGTCAGAGGCATTTGAATCATCTCTAATTTCCAGAACATTGCGGCCTTGGCAAGTTACTTAACTTTAAAATTCAGTTTCCCCATCTGTGAAAGTGAGATAGTTATCTATACCTCTTAAGGTTGGTAGAGGGTTTAAATTAGAAAATATGTTTAAATGCTTAATACACAGCCATAAAGTAGGTGCTCAATATTCTATTTATATCCCATTTAGATCTGGGTTAAAATGACTTTTGTGTGTCATTTTACCAGTATCCCCTTACTAGAAACGTTAATCGAAAGTGAGCCCATTTCATATTTATCTTTGTATTCTGTTATTTCACAACATTTGCTCAAAATAAATCACACATACCTTTTAAAATAAAATCACGCATTTGTTCTTGGATATTGACACATATAGATATACAATTAAAATAATTTTACTTTATTCCCAGATTGCTGTTGGTTGAAGATTAATAAATTCTAATAAATGATAACCCTCACCCTCCATATTAACCTGCACAGCACTATATAGTCTCTCTCTCATTTTAGTAATTTCTTCTGTCACTAACCCAAGTCCTCCTTTTTCCTTCCTGCTTCCCCGAACCTGTTAGAGCAAGGAGTTCATGTGTTTGACCTGCCAGTTCCAGTTACTCTTACCAATTTTCCTTCTCCTTTCCCTTCCCAGGTCTTTCATGGTACCATCTGCTTCCACAACTGAGTCCTTAGTCATGTCTCCTATTTTGTTTCCTGGGACTTACCGCTCCACTTCTTTCAGTTTCCTTCCCTGCCCATGCCTCTACTTAGTCTTTAACAACTTCTTATACAAATTTAAATATGTCCTTGGCTTCTTAAACAGAGGGCTCCACACAGGACATAAACTCTTATCACTCGAAACACCAGCTCCTCCACCTCCACTGGTAAAGAAAAATACAGTGTTGGCTTGGGGACTACTAAGCTGAATAGAATTATTAGCCCTTCTTTGAAATGACTCCAAACAAATGTGTGTTTTCTATAATTTTCTTGCCTCCTCTCTCATTCTCGATTTAATGTTGTTGTTGTCAAGTGCCGTCAAGAAAATTTTCAATTCATAACGACCCCATGTGACAGAGTAGAACTGTCCCATAGAGTTTTCCAGGTTGTGATCTTTATGGGAGCAGATCACCAGGTCTCTCTCTCGTGGAGCTGCTGCATGGGTTCCAACCACCAACCTTTCAGCTAGCAGCTGAGCGCTTTAACCGTTGTGCCACCAGGGCTCAGTGAAGTAGCCCTTATTTTTTATTACCTTTCTCTAGCTTTTTTCTATTGCATCTGATTGCTGCTTACCTACTGGGGGCAATAAAACTAAACTTTCATACCAGTTAGAATTGTGTCTAAAAAAAGAGTGCATACAGCTAAGTAAGCTTTCGTACCTGGACTTTGTGATGCTGCTTTGAATTCTCAGTAAGCTTTTTGGCTTGATGGATTATTTTCTATTTCCTGAGCACTGAGATTACTTTGTTAAATAACTGCTGGGTACATGAAGGGTTTTTATATATTAGCCTTGTTGTTGACAGGAAGTAGCGGAGCTGAATCAGCAGACTGATATGTCCTCTAAATCAGTATGAAATAATGTCCTGTGACCATACAGAGAGACCTTGGGTACAGGGGGTGCCAGTTGCCAAACTGCATTACAAAACCAAGCCTTTAATGCTTTCTGATTATTAAGTATTCCACTGAGTATGTGCGTGATAACAAAACAGTAGAGGATATTTTCTTCCCAGAGTTCTGCCAAATCTCAGCTTGCACTTAATGCTTTGGCTGAGTACATTTCCCTTTTCTGTTTTGTCTGGATAAATTTTTGCTTTTTTGGCTTCCTGTTATATGAGGTTATGTTTACAAAAAGGCCATCTCTTACAACCTGTATTCTTTGGGCAGAGGAATTTCACAGCATACTGTCTGGCTACTTAGTAAGTAAAGCTGCTTAGGTGTAAGCTCCTACTGAAACATCAGATACTACATTATATCAGACTATGTCATTTTAATTGACATTGAAGGAAAATAGACTTAATATCTCAGAAGAGTTTAAATTAAGATCCTTAACTAACTCAGCATGACATTTAAAATTGGAAGGGAGTAGAAGTCAGTTTCTTGAAAGAGGAAATATATTCCTTTTATCACCAAATATGACAATAGGATGCCTGAAAGCAAAAAAAAAATCATAGTTAAAATTTGGTTTGTATGGTTTGTGGTGTAGAGTCTACATTTGTTTCTGCTAAATTTAGCCTCTTAAAGGGCTATAAAACCTGTATGCTTTAAGAGTTTACCTGTGCGTGTTTGTGTTTTTGTTGTTAGGTGCTGTCAAGTCGGTTCCTGCTACTAGTGACCCTATGAACAACAGAACGAAACACTGCCCCGGTCCTGTGCCATCCTCAAAATCATTGCTATGTTTGAGCCCATTGTTGCAGCCAGTGTGTCAATCCATCTCATTGAGGGTTCTCCTCTTTTTCGCTGACCCTCTACTTTACCAAGCATGATGTCCTTCTCCAGGGACTGGTCCCTCCTGACAACATGTCCAAAGTACACAAGATGAAGTCTCACCACCCTCACTTCTAAGGAGCATTCTAGCTGTATTACTTCCAAGACAAATTTGATCATTCTTCTGGCAGTCCATGGTATATTCAATATTCTTTGCCAACACAATAATTCAAAGGCATCATTTCTTCTTTGGTCTCCCTTATTCTTTGTCCAGCTTTCACATGTGTATAAGGCAATTGAAAATACCACGGCTTGGGTCAGGCATGCCTTAGTCCTCAAAGTGACATCTTTGCTTTTTAATAGTTTAAAGAGGTCTTTTGCAGTAGATTTTCCCAATGCACTACATTGTTTGATTTCTCGACTGCTGCTTCTGTGGGCGTTGATGCAAGTAAAATGAAATCCTTGACAACTTCAGTATTTCCTCGTTTATTATGATGTTGCTTATTGGTCCAGTTGTGAGGATTTTGTTGTCTTTATGTTGATGCGTAATCCATACTGAAGGCTGTAGTCTTTGATCTTCATCAGTAAGTGCCTCAAGTCCTCTTTGCTTTCATCAAGCAAAGTTGTTGTGATGGTTAAGATCGTATGTCAGCTTGGCTAGGCCATTATTCTCAGTGTTTTTGCAGTTGTATAATGCTATGATCACCCCCATGATGGAATCTGCTGAGTGGTACTGGTGGAGGTGGGGCCTGTGGCAGCTCACCACCCCCTCAGTTCATCTGTCTCTGCCTTCTGCTGGTTACTTTCGGCCTGCTCGCCTTGCCAAGGTTTTTGGCTTGTTCCAGACTCAGCAGCTGCCTTGTTGTCTCACCTCCGGTTTGTGGTACTTGAGCTAGCAGCTTACCTGTTGATCTTGGAATTCATCAAACTTTTCAGCCTGCGAGCAAGAGTCCGGTTCCCCGACCTGCTGACCTTGGGTTCACCAGCTTCTGTGTCTCCGTGAATTGGGAGAGGCCTCTACCCTGATCCGTGGACTTGGGACGTTTTAGCCTCAACAATTGTGTGAGCTATTTCCTTGATATAAATCTCTCTATATATATATTTATACGCTTTACTGGTTTTGCTTCTCTAAAGAACCCAGCCTAAAACAGTTGTCATCTGCATACTGCAGGTTGTTAATGAGTCTTCTTCCAATCCTGATGCCCCGTTCTTCTTCATATAGCTCAGCTTCTCGGATTATTTGCACAGCGTACAGATTGAATAAGTTTCGTGAAGGGATAAACCCTGACACATTCCTTTCCTGATTTTAAACCACACAGTATCCTCTTGCTCTGTTCAAATGACTACCTCTTGGTCTACGTACAGGTTCCGCATGAGCACAATTAAGTGTTCTGGACTACCCATTCTTTGCAATGTTAACCATAATTTGTTATGCTCCAACATTGTCTATTTGTCGTACTGTGGTGGCTTACGTGTTGCAGTAGAAACTATGCTGCCAGTATTTCAAACACTGTATGGGTTTATGGGAACCTAATTATTAACCCACAGAGCAGAGAATCAGCCAATGGTGTCTGCAGTCCCTTCACATCTTTATAATTGGTGTTTTGGCTAAGATTCTTTTCTTTGCAAGCAACGGAAACTGACGGTAGTTAATTCAAGTGAAATAGAGGAGTTTATTAAAAAGGTTGCTCACAAAATCAAAGGAAGCAGAGGATACAGAGATCTTGAGGAGGACAGAAATCAGAGGACATCCAGGGAAAATATCAGGGTTGGTTGCTCATGAACTTTATCTCTAGGACACTCGCATCAGATGACTCAGCTCTGAGAACCTGCTGTTTCTGTATACCTCAATTCCTTTGCAAATGCCTGGGTGGGGGAGTATCCTAACGGCCCAATCAGAATCAGCATCTCTACCCTTGGATTAAGAGCCAATACCAAGGAATATGGAGTGCCAGGTAAAAGGGAAGCAACACCGACAGGGCCACTTGGAGAATTACTGTGAACTGAGCAGCTACCCCAATTTGCCTTGACTATTACTGATGAGCTCATAAGCAGGCTCTCAATTCATGTGGCTATCAATAAATCATTAGTTTTCCTATATTTTTACCTTTTCAAATCAATAATTTCAAAACTTTATTAAACTCTTACAGTGTGCCAGGCAGAAGACAAAACCACAGGTATAAAAAAGATAATTTCTTAATCAAGTAGGGGATACAGATGTGTAAATAATGTCATCAGCATCAGAGCAGATATACTGCAGGGTTGCACATATTTAGGGAGTTAGAAGCTTTGAAGAAAAGCATCAATCTATATTCATCTGAAGATGTCCAGCAGAACTTTCCAGAGGAAAAATATTTGCGTTGAGTCTTGAAGGATATGTATGTGGGACTTTGTTATGAAATAGGGGAAGCGAGGCATGCACTACAGAGAAAATGCATTTTCAATGCATACAGAATCTGCAAAGGGTAAGAGACAGCATGGATAACTTGGAAGCTGTAAATAGTTCAGTATTGTTGGAGCTTTGGAATCTTAAGCAAAAGTTGCCAAAAATGAGTCTGAAGAGAGAGGCAGGTCTCTGAAAGTTCTATTATATAACATTAAGGTGAATGGATTTGATGCTTTAGCCAATGGTGAATATTTAAGGTTTTATTATTTGGGGGAGTTACATGATAAAGTTTGGTTTTAGAAAGACCAGTTTGGCAGCAATGTGGAGAGTGTAAATATGAAGAGATCAGGTATAAGACAGCTGCAATAGAACAGACAAGGTAGATTATGAGGCTTTGAATTAAGCTAGCAGCAGTGAGAATGGAAAAGAGAAATGAAATTGAGAGACATGTAATAGAATCAACAGATCTTGTAAATCAACTGGAAGTGAGCAGTGAAAGAGAAAGAGCAGTGCAGGAAAATTCAGTCTTCTTTCTCAAGTAACAGACTGGAGAATGGATGCCTAACTGAGATAAGGAACTTAAGAAGAAAATGATGAAACCCTTTTGAGCCCAACTGAATACATGGTCCCACAGTCAGGAGAAGAGGGAATGACTAGACACTTGTATTTCTGAGTCAACAATATCACGTAGCAGATCAAAGTCTGTACATTGATGGGGTGTCCCATGTATAATCTTTAGAATAAGCAGATATATGAGAATGGAACCCTGGAGACAACAATTAAGGAATGGGTCTAGGAAAAGAAAATTGTTTTGGAAAATCTAGAATAGGAAGATCAGTTAAAAGCAAGTCAAAAAAGTAAACAAAGTAACGGGGAGTTTCAAGAAAGAGAATGTATCAGTTGAATTAGACTTAGCTTCAGCTTACAGTTTTTTCTCATGTAAATCAGGGACAGAACTGGGCAGCTGGTACAAGTATGGTGGCTCCATGATCATCAAGTTCTTTCTACCTTCTACTCAACATCCTGATAGTCTAAGATGGTTGCTCAAGATTCATCCCAGTGGAAATGAGGACATGATCAAGAAGGGAGCTTTAAGGACTCTTTTTCTGCATTTTACACAACACTTCCATTTCCAATCCACTGGCAGAATTTAACCACATGGCCACATCTGGCATCAAAGTAGGCTGGGAAATATAAATTTTATCCTGGGCAACCATGAGTCCCGTTGATAATGAGGCTCTACTTCACTAAGGAAGAAGGGAAAAATAGATCCAAAAAAGCAAAAGGAAGTCTCTGCCACACAGGAATTTGTGAACAATAACATAAAATGAAGAGAGATCCTGTAAGATAAGGACTAAAGAGTGGTCGCTGAATTACTCAGTGACAACATTGGCCCAAGTAGTTTCTTGGAGTCGTGAGAATGTAAATCAAATTGCAGCATATTAAGGACTGCCCTTAAGGTAAGGAAATTGAAGATGAGTATAGATTCCATTTCCATAAGCTGGTCTGTGAAAAAGAAGGTAAAAAGTATTACCATGGTTAGTTCAGCACTCTCATGAGAATGTAGTTCATGAAGAGTCTAGGGCAAAGACTTTGCTGGGTGTCTTAGAATCCTAGGGATGCTATAATAAAGTACCACAAAATGGGTGCCTTTAAAAAAAAAATGATTGTCTCTCAGCTCTGGAGGCAAGGAGTCCAAATTCGGGGTGTCAGCAGGGCCATGCTCTCTCTATGTGCTGTAGAAGATCCTTCCTTCTCTCTTCCAGCTTCTGGTAGCCCCAGGAATCTCTTAGTCTTCTTTGGCTTGTAGATGTATCTTCACATGGTGTCTTACCCCTGAGTAATTTTGTATCCACGTCTATTCTCCCCATTTATGAAGCACCACTCAGAAGGGATTAGGTCCCACTCTACTCCATTATGATCTTATTAATTTAACTGATAACATCTGCAAAGAAAGAACCTATTTCTAAACAAAGTCACATTCACAGGTACAGAGGTTAGGATGTATATATATATATACTTATTTTTTTTTTTTGGAGGGGGTGTGTAATTCAATCCATAACACTGGGTCATGTGCAAGCTGAAGCAGAGAAAGCCAGCCATCAGAAAGAGGAGAACTGAGCAACTTCCTTCTCCTGGAAACTGTTTTCCCCTCCCATCTTCTCCTGAAACAGTTCCATCTTTATGGTATTTTTGGGAGATGTCATGTTATTATATGACCCACCACCTTGACTGGTCAAGGATAAACCTGATTCAAACTGACCCAAAGAACCTAGCATCATGAACCACTTGGCAATGCTTCCCTACCATGGGATTTTCAGACTTCGTATCAGAAAAATATCAAGTCAATTTTATTACAGTGATTGAAACTATAAGCTGTAAAATTTGGCTTCATCATGTGTTGAAAAGCAACTTGCAATGAGAAAAAGGGGTGAAGTCAAGATTTAGAGAAATGCAAAGATAAAAGACTGATAGAAAGATGAGTCTTAGCAACATTTAGATCCTTATAACTGGTTGTTGCTGAGACCCAGCCAACATTGTTTCCTTTGAGATCTATGAGTTCATCAGGATCCTTATAATAAAATTCCTCTTTCTGCTTAAGAAAATTCTACCTAGTTTTCTATCACTTACTATCAAAAACCAAAAAAAAAAAAAAAAAAAACCATTGCCATCGAGTCGATTCCAACTCATAGCAACCCTATACGGCAGAGTAGAACTGCCCCACAGAGTTTCCAAAGAGCGCCTGGTGGATTTGAACTGCCGACCTTTTGGTTAGCAGCGTAGCACTTAATCACTACACCACCAGGGTTTCCTTAAAATCAAAAGTGACAAATTAATACTGAGGGGAACATGTTTATATGTTTAGGAAAAAGAAACAGGAGAAATACTGAACATACAAAGAGATGAAAATCTGAGAGTGTATCCAAGACAGCAGTCCTGTTTCTGGCTGCCCAGAGCACCCTTCTGAGGTAAAAGTCCTTGCCCATGATTCCTACTGTCTTTGCCACTTCAATCTGTGGCTACAGCTGTTTGGATTAGGAGCGGGGTACCTGACTTCTTTCTATGATCTAGAAAGAAAAGATTCTTTTGTGGGATTTGGAATTGAGGTGTGTAGAGACTGAGTTCATGAAGAGTTGGGGCTAAGACTATGACGGGCCATGTGGAAGCTGCAGCTGCGGAAGCCAGCCTCAGAAAGCAGAGAATGGAGCACTCCTACAGAGAGAAGCACAGGTCACTGAGGGCCTCTGAGTGACAGGGTGATGGAGGGAGTAGCTGCCTTGGTTCATGAAAACCCATATAACGTGCAAGAATATAAGCTTCGGAATTCATTAAACCTAGATTTCAGCCCTGGGTCCTCTGCCAACTAGTATGACCGCACAAAAATTACTTAACCTCTCTAAAACTCAATTTCCTCATCTGTAAAATTGAGTTAGTATCATCCTCATAGGTTGTTGTTAAAATCAAAAGAAAGATGTATGCAAGGTGCTAAATGGTGTCTCGCCCACAATAAGCTCATAATCAATTATAACATAATATGGTATTATAATATACTATGTAATTATAAACTATATAACATAATGACATATAAATATACGTAATTATACGTAGTATATAATAGTGTATGATATATATTATATATAATATATTTGACAATAAATAACAAGTAAAATAACAAATGGAAATTAAGTTCTTCTCACTTTCAATTCCCATAAATTTCAGATCCTGTATTAATTTCTCAACAAAATCCACATATCTTTGTAATAATCTTTCCTTCTATTTGACTTGGCTAGACTGAGCTTCTGTTTCTGACCAGCAGAGTGAGAAGGCCTAGATCCTACTCCCCAGGGTGAGCTTGGACAAATTACCCCCTGAACCTGCATTTAGCAATATTGAACCCTCCGCCCTTTCAGAAGAACTCCCTTTCCTTGGCTTCTGTGACACTACACTACTGGCTTTCCTCCTGCCCTGCTGGCCATGGTGTCTCTCTTTTGTTGGCTCAGCTTCTTTTGTCTTCTTTTGACCTCAAATGGTGTAGGTCCTCAAGACTTGTTCCTAGGTCTCTTAATTTTTCCCTCTCCATATTTTCCAAGTGCATGGCGTCAATTATGATTTAATTAAGTACTTGACTCTCCAAACCTATCTTTAGTCCAGATCTCTTCTTCTAAATTCTAAGTCTGCATATACTGCTATCCACTCAACATTTCTACTTGGAGATCTGAAAGGCACTTCAAAATCTACAAGTCCATGATCTTTTATTCCCAAATCTAGTTTCTCTCCAGGGTTTTCTATGTTGATACTACCACCCCATCCAACCATCCAATTTTGCAAGCCAACAGCATCCTCTCCCTTACATCCCAGTCTATGACTAAGTCCTGCCAATTTTACCTCCAAAATGTTTCTTGAGTTCTTCTACTTCTCTTTCTCTATTACCATCACCTAGTCTAACCCATCATTATCTCTCACCTGGCCCCTGCAATAGTCTCAGAAGTTGTCTTATTACATCCTATCACATTTTTCTCCAATCTGTTCTCCATATTATAGCCAAAGTTACATTTTAAAAATAGATTTCCTCAATGGCTTTCTGTTGCTCTCTAAGATAATAACCAAATTCTGCATCATGGCATAAAAGTTCCTGGGTAATCTGGTCCCTGGATACAACAGGAGTGTGCTGGAGCTGGCTCATACCAGTTCATATGGGCTTTTGAGACCCAACTGTTGAATTTTCAGGAATTTTGAAAGCTGGGTGCTGAACCATTGGTAGTTTGAAAATAACCATGATGGGAGAGTGTACACCATGGATATCAACAAACACTACAAATCAGGGCTATCTTCCCCCGGAGAACCAATTTACCAGCACACCACTGCCTATCTCTCTCTCCAGCCTTAATTCTCTGTTGCATTCTGTGCTTTAACCACACTGACCATCTGTAAGCTTCTCTAACTGGGTGGTGTAGTCCCTGGGTAGTGCAAATGGTTAACACACTTGGCTGCTAAATAAAAGGTTGGAGGTTTGAGTCCACCCACAGGCACCCTGGAAGAAAGGCTTGGTGATCCACTTCCAAAAAATCAGCCACTGAAAACTCTATGGAGCACAGTTCTACTCTGACACACATGGGGTCACAATGAGTTGGAATCAATCCAAAGGCAGCAGGTATGGTGGTGTAATACATCATTCTTCCTCCTACAAAAGACTATCAAATGTATTTCCCTCTCTCCTATAGGAAATTATAAGCTCTAAGAGATTATGACTCTGTCTATTTGCCCAACACGGTATCCTCAGTGCTTAACAGTACCTGGCACATAATAGCTGCTCAATAAGTACCTACTGAATAAATACCTGCTCTTGCATAAATTTCATAAATCTTAAACTATGTAATACCTGTGATAATGCCTTGAAAATGATAAAATAGTACGTAGATTTGATTATTTATAATAAAATATTTTGTTTTTTGAACAAACACATTTCTTTTTTACTATTTCTGTTAGATTTTTTTATCTTTCACTTAAGATGGTATCACAATTTGTTTTCTAAATGATGAAGTTTTTATTTCTTTAAATTAGTCATAACTGAACCATGATATTAATGTTTAACTTGAATTAGATATGGCTTTTATTACTGTAATAAAATTATGTCAAAAATAAATGAGGATGATACTTACAATGGGTTCTTTGAAATGTCTTCTTTCCTATTTCAAGTCAGCTTTCCAGAAACACA
This sequence comes from Dugong dugon, assembly GCA_030035585.1. NCBI lineage: Eukaryota > Metazoa > Chordata > Mammalia > Sirenia > Dugongidae > Dugong > Dugong dugon. The sequence continues at coordinate 46,412,886 of CM057474.1, forward strand.
TACTCTTCCTCTTTATACACTGATATAATTAAAACATAATGTTAAACTATTTCCTCTCAAAAGAGATATGTTTAAATTATCAGGACTCTCCTGAAAAACACTTCTAAGTAACTTCTAAGTAACTACTAATGTAGTGAAAATTGCATCATCGTCATAATTATTATGATAATATCCACTGGTAGAATTTTCCATTTATATGGAAAAAAAGCACGTTAATGGCTATTTTGTTATTGATATTTTTAAGCATTTATCCATTTTTCATGCTGCTCTCTTCCTCCCAGTGCATATTTTCTTTTATCCTTAAGGCACTAAACGAAAATTACATTTGAACTAATTACATGTGAGCTAATTAGTCCAGGCAATACTTCATGCAAACACCAGATTTTTTCTTGATATGTCTATTTCTTCTACATAATTGCATCTTAACTTGGGGGATTTTGATGCTCCATTATGGGGTAACAAGGGATAATAGTTGCAACTCTTTGCCATAATCACTGGGTGGGGCAGGGAGGTTATTTTTAATTGAGTGGGTATGTTTTAGCTTAATATTGAGGATCTAGTCAATCCCTTGTGGCTACAAGTCCAAATTATCCCCATTTTAGACATAACAAAAGCAAACATCCTTTACAGAACAAACAGATTAAGTGGTCAATTTTAATCCGTGAGTTGGCCTGTCCCCACTAGTTTCCTTATTCTTATATCTGGATGTCATCCAGCAATGCAATGTCCCTTTGTTGTAAAATCGTACATTTGTGCGACACCTTATTAAAATTGCTTGAGTGTCTATCATACTGAAAATGTTTCCTGTTCATCAAAGAAGCATTACTCTAGTCTCAGTACACACAATTAGTTGTAATTAGTCTCCAGCTCCAAGTTTACGCAAAGTGAAGAGAGTTGTACAGTCTTTCTGTCGCATCTGATCATTGTATACAGCCAAGCCAATAATTAAGACGCAAAATAACCTCATTCTTTCCTTTAGTGAGACAAATAGCTTAGATTTTTTTTTTTTTTTTTTGGCTTAAATTTTCTATGTACAGTACTTCAGCTGTCCTCATATGTTTGTCTATGTGGATTTACCTTATATGAACATCTTTCTCTTCCCTTTATTTTTTAAATCAAACATAATTTACATACTAATAGTGTTGTTCTGTTCAGAATTTAGGATGCTTTCCTTTTTATAAGACTTATAACTTATATGTCTTACTAGATGCTATTGTTTGAAAATTCAACCTAATTTGGTGTCTTATAAAATGCTATTTTTTAATTTTATTGTAATACTTCACTTGACTATTCTTTATATCACATTTATTATCTCTTCCTCAAGTCCAAGGACCACATCAGGCAGAGAAATTCATACAGGAAAGTACTTAGGTTATGGCTTAAGGTAAAAATCACTGGTTTTTAAATTATCAAATACTGTGTTTAAAACATCTCTGGTACTTACTCCATCCTTGCTCTTTCTCCAATCTTCCCTGAACTCCCAGACTAGGTCAAATCCCCTCAATATATGCTCTTAAAAGCCATGTTCCTTTCCTACATAACTTTTATCTCAGTTTATAACTGCACATTTATTTTTTAGATGCATTAATTAATGTCTAAATTTCCCTGTAGACTGTAAGCTCCAGGAAGGCAGGGATTGCATTAATGAATGTAAAGACTAAAATACTTTAACAAAGAGAACTCCAAATAATGTGACTTGTGCAAGTTGCAAGCTTATTTTTCTCTCACATAACATTCCAGAGCTGGGCAATCCAGAGCTAGTGGGATAGCTCTGCTTTCCTCAACACATAGTTTCCATCTCTGAGTTAAGAAGGCTGCCAAGTTCTTGTTATCTCCCAGTCAATGGGAAGGGGAAGGGAACCAGAGGAACACCAGCTCAATCCTTTAAAGGGTCAGAGCCCAAAGAGCACACCTCACTTCTACTTTCCTCCCGTTGGCTACAACTTAGTCATATGACCACACCTAATTGCAAAGAGCTAAAAAAGGTAGATTTAGGACATTAGGTGAGATTGAAAACGAAGGGATTACTACCTGTTTCTGCCATAAGATTTGTGTCTATAATTACTAAACATTGTATCTCTAGAGATTGCCACAGTACCTGCTCCATAGCAAGTGCTCAATAAATGTTCATAGAATGAATGCTTGAATGGATTTCTGATCTTTACTCCATCACTGACCTTCACACATATCTGACCCTCTACCCACGCACCCACCCCAAGCCCCGCTGAGACAGCTGTGGACTCAAAAGAAACAACAGGAGGTTCAGGAGAGTTACAGAAATGTGAGAGGGGATGTATGTGTAGCCAGGAAGCAGCTCTTTTTTAGGGTAAAGCTGCCAAAGTTAACTGATACCTGTAGTATGAGAATCTTTGATCTTGAAGATGAAATGAAGACGTTTCAGAATATATCCAGGAGCAGGGTCTTCCATGTCCAGTCATCCTCTTCATCATCCATCACTCTAAGTTGAAGGTGTGGCAGTTTGTTCTTCCAAATGAACAGAGAGGATTGTTAAAACGAGCACACACACACATCTCTGAAAACCAAATATTAATTCTAAGAGATACTGCAGTATAAACCAATAATAAAGAAAAGAAACATTTTTTCTCTTACATAATTGAATTACTATTTGACATTATCAGTGGAGGATCCCTGGTGGCACAGCGGTTAAGAGCTCGGCTGCTAACCAAAAGGTTGGCAGTTTGAATCCACCAGCTGCTCCTTGGAAACCCTATGGGACAGTTCTACTCTGTCCTATAGGGTCACTATGAGTTGGGAATCAACTCGACAGCAATGGGTTTATTATCAATAAAAATAAATGGGAAATAGGATCTTGACTATCCAAGGGAAAACATTTTTCTAAATTTTATTTATTTTGTTGTTGTTGAGAATACACACAGGAAAACACACACCAATTCAACAGTTTCTGCATGTTCAGTGACATCGATTACATTCTTTGAGTTGTGCAATCATTCTTATCCTCCTTTTCTGAGTTGTTCCTCTGCTGTTGACATAAACTCATTGCCTTCTTAGTTCCCAAGTCATCTTTCGAATTGCTGTTGTCACTTTGATCCCATATAGATAGTTCTTAAAAGATCGTAATACTCAAGGCAGATATTTTTTACTAGTTAAGCTAAACTATTTTTAGATTTTGAGAAGACTTGGGAGATATTTTTGGCCTACGGTTTAAAGATTATCTCAGGGCAATAGTTTCAGGAGTTCATCCAGCCCCCATGGCTCTAGGAAGTCTGGAGTCCATGAGAATTTCTCCAAGGAAAATTTCATTGCCATCAGTATAAACAGATTATCACCTATTTTCGATTTAAATGTATCATCTGCAATCTGGACACTAATTTTAGCCCAAACAGCCATTTGGTTATTAATATGCACTCAATTTACCTATATATGTGTATATATATACGTTTTTGCGTGTGTGTGTTCAATATTTAACTATTCATTTCTCTGTTAAGTCTCCTAGAAAGTCTCCATCATTTTTCCATGGAATTTTTCCTTACTCCCTGGTTAAAGGACATGTATTCAGCAGGCATTCAATAATTACACACAGATGGTGACCATGATAATAATAATATGGGATGTAAGATGAGTTAAATTCAATGTTTTCTTCTCATTCAGTAGGCATGGATTATTTCCCCATGGCAGAATTCCAGGAGCAGATGAAATCCCATGAGGGACAGTGGAATTTGTCCCTAACTTTGTGTGTACCTCCCTTACCTTTTGCTCCAAGCCCTCTCCCATAGTCTCCTCCAATAAACATAAATGGCAGCACCTGGCGCTCTGCCAGCTGTGCCACAGCTGCCCTTCAGAAGTGGATTAGATAGCCCCAGAAGTTGTCCCTTGCCTCCACTTCCTCCCGATAGATTCTTAACTAGAGCACTGCCCCACTCCCACCCTCAACATCAATTAGCTGGGCCCTAAAATGCTCATGGACCCCTGGTGATGCAGTGTTTAAGAGCTTGGCTGCTAAGCAAAAGGTCAGAAGTTCGAATCCATCAGCTGCTCCTTGGAAACCCTATAGGGCAGCTCTACTCTGTCCTATACTGTGAGTCAGAATCAACCTGATGGCAATGGATTTGGTTTTGGTTGTAAAATGGTCATATACTTAGATCAGTGCAGTACCATCGCTGGTAACAATGAAGGCAATGCAAACCAAATTTCACATAGGGATTGTCACTTTATTGTCTGACTGGATCGGCACATCAGTCAAAATTTGGCAGAAAGTTTTGAGAAGTTTCTTGAACTTGGAACTAGTTAGAGTTTTCTTCTTAAGCCAAAAGCCAGTAACTTGAATTCACCTTTTATGCATTAATTAAGTAATCTCAGCTGGGCTGATTAGTTCATTAGTTTGGTCCTACATTAGGCTGGATCTGGTCTCTTTGGTAGCTCTGTCTTTAATGTCAACTGAAACTGTCGTTGTTGTTAGATGCCATGGAGTCGATTTTCAACTCATCGAGACCCCATGTGACAGAATAGACTTGCTCTATAGGGATTTCTAGGCTGTAATCTTTATGGGATCAGATTGCCAGGTCTTTCTCTGGCAGAGCCGCTGGGTGGATTTGAACCACCAATCTTTTGTCTAGCAACCGAGCACATCATGTAAATTCTACACTGATTCATAGCATTTTCTCCAGTACTAGGAATGCACCACTGTACAGAGAGGATTTATTATGACCAGTGAGTCAGTGTTAACTGAGCCATGATGTTATAGCTTCCTATTTATCAGATTATTTCCCATTTCCACCCTCAGAATATATTTGAAGTCCTGAAAAGTTTTTGCCTGGCATATAGTAGGCATATAAATGTTTCTTGAATTAAAGAACATTTTTAGCCTCTTTCTTACTTCATAGGATAAAATTTTTCTCATTTATTATGTTATGTGTAGGTTTTCCAAGTTATGAAACATTTGTTTTTATAGGTAGTACTTAAAGGGATTTCTATGATCAAATTTGTTCAGAAACTTTGAGTAATAATAAAGTTTCTTTTCTGAATCATTTAGTGGAACTAGGTGTTTGAGGTAATAACAATAAAAATAACATTTTGAGAATGCCCAGAACATGATTTACTTTATTCTCTAAAAGCTGGTGTTAATTAATTGACCATCATAATTCAATATGCCTTGGTAAAGTTAATATAAACCAGATGAGTTGAATTTGCCTATTTACAGGAACTAAAAAAATAGTTTCCAAATAATGCTACTAAAAATTGTTCTAAAGGCCTGACAAGACTAAAATTCAATATAAGGCCTAGATTTAGTAGAAAATGCAACAATATATACTTCTTACAGTTATCTAATTGTGATTTTTTTCAGATATCTAATTTATTTTATATTTTCTACACATTACTAAGTATTATAATTATTATACTACACAACAGTAATAAGTATTATACTTATTCAATTGTATGCTATTTTCTAGTATGATATCACAAGGCACTGGTTTTGTCATTTCATTAGAAATTAAGATGGATAATATCAGGACGTTTTGTCCAAGACGTGGAGATAGCCAAAAGAGAATACTGGATGTCCTTTTAGCGGAGTCCTAGGTGTCAGCAGAAAGATTCTTGGAAATTACCTGATTCTGGAGGGTTGCTATGAGTTGGAATTGACTCAATGGCAATGGGCTTGGATTCGGAGCCCTGGTAGTGCGGTGTTTAAGAGCTTGGCAACTAATCAAAAGGTCAGCAGTTCGAATCCACCAGCCACTCCTTGGAAACCGTACGAGGCAGTTCTACTCTGTCCTGTAGGGTCACTATGAGTTGGAATTGACTCCACAGCAACAGGTTTTGGGTTTTTATGAGTTTTATAGGGATACGACCTTTGACACTCTTTTGTTGACTAGGCTTTTTACAACTCTGGGGGATAGAATTTAAGTTGTAGAAAACTGATAATAATTTAAATAGCTCTTGTTCATGGTAATGCAAATTAATTTTGTCTTGAGAAGAATATAAATCTCTGTAAGTCAAATTCTCATTTGAACCAGTTTTAGCATCTTACTGGTTATCTCATTAATTAATGAAGTAAATAAAATGTTGACACTTGTTCATTTCACATTTGTTGGTGATTTTACATTTTGAAAGTTCTACATTAACAATAAAAGATGTCCCTGCCTTTTGGAAGCTTATAGTCTGAAACGAGGAGATATACATATGCACCATATCTATAATAACCAGTTGTCTTCAGGTTGATTCTGACTCATGGAGACCTCAAGTGTTGCAGAGTAGAACCACACTCCACAGGGTTTTCATGGCTGTGACCTTTCAGAAGCAGATCACCAGGCCTTTCTCCCAAGGTGCCTCTTGGTGGACTCGACCCTCCAACCTTTCAGTTAAGTAGCCGTGTGCTGTTTGCCCCAACCAGGGACTCCTATACCTATAATACATGGCAGAATTTGGTAAGTTCGGTATAGGAATCTGAGAGTACTATGTGAGCTCATTAGGGAGATTACTTCTCCTTGGAAAGCAGTGATTTCAAGAAAGGATTCAGGCTGGTATCTTTTGATGAAAAAGACAGAAACAAAGGGAAGCAGTTGAGGAGGGGATATTATAAATACATGGAGATGGAGAAATAAATTGAAACAGCAACCAGGTCAATTTAATCAGAACATGGTTGTACACAGCGAAATTGTAAAATTTAAGGCCAGAACAGGAGAGACAGTTTTTGTCAGGAGAGTTCAGAGAAGAAGTAATTGTTTCTCTTGGGCACTTTCTCCAAAACATACTATTTCAACAGCTTTTAAGGTAGTAAGTTCACATTATGGCTAAAAGCACGTTAGAGAAAAAGGTAGGAAAGCAGCCGCCTGAGACACTCAAAGAGGTAGTCAGAGAGTGCTGCCATCTTTATATGCAAAACACAAAATATCCCATGACTTCCACCCTTCATCCAGTCCCCAACTGACAGTGCAGCCTCTCTCCACCTGGCCCAGGCTCTCACTCCTGATGTTAGATTCTGGCTCATCTCTAGGTAAAAGGTAATGTGCAAGTAGAAATAATATGAATTTTAACACAGACAGATTTAGGTTCAGCTCTTGATTCTGCCACTTACTAACTCTGACCTTGAACAAGTTAATTATGCTCTCAGAGTTTCAGAATATTTTTATGTAAAATAGTTGTATTTTGGTTCTTATGGTCCTTACTTTTGGCCTTGGAGGGGTCAAGGGTAAGGGTAGTGGAGCTGAGGGGGACGGGCAAGGAATTCAGCATTAGTATTTTCCTAGCTCCACTTTCTCAAGCAAAAACTGAAAGGGTCTCGGTTGCCTGCTATAGAATTGGCCCTTGCATGTGAAAAGGAGTTTCTAGTACTCTACACAGGAAATGCTAAGCAACGTTCAAGAAGTCCTATCTATGCTCAAGTTTCCAGTGATAAAAACCAAATGACACAGACATGGGAAGAGGAGTAGCATTTCACCCTCTACTCTAGTCATCATATAAGAATATAGAACAGAACTGCCCAGATCTTCAGGGTGTCCCCAAATAAATATTTCCTGTCAGCTGATTGTGCTACATTGCCCCTGTCTACATTCCTTATGCTCCTTCTCACTTTCTCTCCACTAAAGTCTCAGCTTTCCCCATCATGTTGTTCTTCTCCCTTCCCCACTTCCTGGGCACTACCATTCTTCACCTTCTCCAGAGTCTGGAAAATTTTATTTGCTTTCAGCATAAGTTGTGAATCGTAGTCATTCTCCCCTTTGTCTGAGTTCACTGTGGGGTAGAGAAAAAGAATTTTCAAGCTTCAAAGTGGAAGAGGAAAGAAAGACAATCCTCCGATGTGGGTTAGACTTTGGGGTTTTGGTTTGTTTTTCTTTAGTTGTTGTCTTAGGCTGGGTTCTCTAGAGAAGCAAAACCAGTAAAGTGTATAAATAAACATAGAGAGAGATTCATATTAGGGAAATAGCTCACACAATTGTAGAGGCTAAAAAATCCCAAGTCCATGGATCAGGGTAGAAGCCTCTCCCAGTTCACGTAGCTTCAGAAGCTGGTGAACCCAAGGTCGGCAGGTCGGAAAGGGGCTTCTGCTCTCAGGTTGTGAAGGTCAATGAATTCCAAGATTAGAAGACAAGACCGCAAGGTTTCTCCTGATTCATGTAGCTGCAGGGACTGGTAAACCCAAGGTCAGCAGTTCAGGGAACCAGACTCTTGCTTGCAGGCTGAGAAGTTCGACGAATTCCAAGATCAACAGGTAGGCTGCTAGCTCAAGTCCCACGAACCGGAGGTGAGACAACAAGAGGCAGCTGCTGAGTCTGGAATAAGCCAAAAACCTTGGCAAGGCAAGCAGGCTGAAAGTAACCAGTGGAAGGCAGAGAGATGAGACTGAGAGGGCTGTGAGCTACCACAGGCCCTGCCTCCACCAGTACCACTCAGCAGATTCCATCATGGGGGTGATCACAGCATTATACAACTACTAAAACACTGAGAATAATGGCCTAGCCAAGCTGACATATGATCTTAACCATCACAGTTGTCCACAAGAATATAAAACAAGTCAGATAGCCTCTATCCATGAGTCTACAGAAGAGGTTCATATCCTCCTGTAGTATAACTTTAGATCCTATATTAGAAGAACAGCTGTCCTCTTCTCTGCTTGGTTATAATTCAAAGTTCCCTTCCATTGACTTAGCGTAGGAGGGGTCCATGCTCAGCTGCACTTTCCCAATAACTAGAACTCACCTCCCACCCTGACCCAAGTCAGGTAGTGGGGGACAGTTGGTAGAGTCTTATCACATTGATCTAATAATGAGAAATAAAGATAACATAGATAAAAACTCTATCATTTGCTAACAAGGATGCTCAACAAATGATGTACATTTTAAGGGTTCAGAAATACATGTAGATATCATGAGAGAACTTTAAACATTATCCTAATCTTAGTGGGATATAAGCATTGTAAGATTTTGAATAGGGGAATGACATGCCCATAGCTATGCTTCAGGAAGATAAAATTATACCAAAGAGGAAGATGGACTGGGGAAAAATGTAACTAGACGCAAGAAAATTAATTACCAGTTTTTTGCAGTAACTGCTGTTAAAAGATATTAAGGACTTGCACTAGAAAAGCAGATGTGTCAATGGAAAAGAAAGGAGCAATATGAAAAATACTGTCAAAATGGAATTAAGATAGACAGCCACTTGAGTACTGGGGTTGAGGGAAGGGAGGGCTTGAAGATGACTACTAGATATGAGTCTACATTGCTGGAAAGATATTAAAGTCACTAAGTGAGAGGTAAAAGTAGAGTAGTTTTGGTAGGGAAGAAGTTAAATTTTGTACATGCTCAGTTTGAAATACCAGTAAAACATCCAAGTGCAAAAGACTCAAGTAAGTAAATGGAAATACAAGAGTACAGTTAGGTAACAATTTTGTACTGTGAAAAGAATTGCTTCTTTGAGATCAAATCAACCAATATAAAGCTTTTGGACATGTTGACAATTTATTCTCTCCATCAGATAAACTTTAAAAGAAGCACAAACATTTGGAAATAATTTTCACCATTAAAAAGTTGAGAAAAATAACATTAGTCATTCCCAAGGTAAGAAGAAAACATAAATTATAAATGAATCCCAGAATGGTTTACCTTTAGACACTTTCCAGAAAAATGTATTATCAGTGACCTAGAGACCAGACATTTTTGTCTGTGTGGTATGCTTATTATATTCCTGTTTCTTAAGATTGGTTCATGTTTTCCTTTGCTCCTCCATGTAGTTTCGAAAGACTTTCTTTCTGTTTTTCTTCATTCTGAAATGTATCCCTTCAAAATAAGAAAATACTACGTGGCTTAATCATGTCCTTTAATATACTCAGCTTTTTCTCAAGTAACTAACCGTAGCTAATCCTTGTTCAAAGTAATGAAACAATGCAAGAGAAGTTTGGTAGATCTAGCGGGGAGGGTAGGAAAAGGGGTGGGAAGGTTTGGGTTTGCTACGGGGAGGCTTGCAGGTTACTTCTGCACAATCCTAGACTCAAAACACACTGTTTGGCAATCGATTTCTAATTCTAATCAGCACTCTCATTTTCAACTTCGCTGAAAATTTTGTAGTGTTTTTAAGGAGCCTTGATACTTGTGGAATCAAAGGTAATTCTCCCTTAAAATGTCAGAAATTCTTTCATCCATTCTATCATGTTATAAAACTAAGAATCAGTAAAGCATGGATGTCTGAGATCTCATGATGGACTTGTTCATTTCATAGTTGCCTGATTTAAAGGAGCATCTAAAGATAATTTCAATAAAATTCCCTCTGTGAAATAGTTATTTTGTACAGCACACATAATAATGATAGTCATTAACAATTGCTGAGCCCTTATTATGGGCTGCAGTGTGATTAATTACTTTTATGTGTGGCCTTTCTAGCCATAGTCTTGTAACTTCCAGCCAGGTGATTGTGTGATAGGTAATTGTGGCCTACCAAGGGGACTGGTCAGTTTTGCCTTAAAAGAGAGCCAATTCCAAAGTAGAGAGGGGGAGCCTACCATCACCAAGGAAGGAGAGACCCAGAAGTGGAGACAGGGCAGCAGGAGATGGCATGTTGGGCTTCCAGCCCTCAGAGAGAGACAGCTGAGTGCTTTTGGGCAGAGGTCTAGAGCCAGGGAGAGGCGTGCCTGCGAGCACGGCTGGGAAGAGGCTACCCTGAGTGAAGAACTGTATCTTGAGTGTCCCTGAGCCTGAACTGTAACTATTACTTCCCTAATAAACCCCATAATTGTGAGTATGGTCTGTGAGTTGTGTGTGGTCATTGCAATGAATTATTGAATGCAGTAGAGAGTTCTGTGGGAGGGACAGCTGGTGTCAGAATTGATCGAGATGGCTGAGAGAGGATGCTAGTCTGGCCTCTGCCTCATGGGAGTCAGCCTTGTGCTGTTGATCTAGGTTCTCCTTCCCCCTTGTGGGGTTGCAGGAGGTCAGACACTGCCCCCATGCCATTTTTACATGGGCTAAGCAATTTATATATATGATTTCATTTAAGTCTCACAACAGTCTTAGAGGATGAGATGTTGTCAAACACACTTCCATGGTCAATGTGAACCTGCAAATAAACTCTCCATCTCCAATATGGAGAGTGATAACTTTCCTTCTCAAACTTTTTCTATATCCTGTATATACTCTCTGAGTGTTCTCGCAAGCTGATACCATTGCATAGATTCCAAATCATGATAACACCGGGTGTGTCAGAGTAGAACTATGCTCTGTAGAGTTTTCAATGGCTGATTCTTTGGAAGTAGATCACCAGGCCTTTCTTTTGAGGCAACTTTGGGTGGACTTGAACCTCCAGCCTTTCAGTTAGCAGCCAAGCACGTTAATCATTTACACCACCCAAAGACTCCTTACTAGCTTTACCACAGCTGAAAATTTCTTCACTGCAGTCAGGTTCTACCTAAGTCAGTCATACTGTCCCTTCTGTTACTGCTCATTCATGAGTTTGTGAATGAACATTTGTCCTTATCCAACCACAAGCTGAGTCTTCCACTCACTGAGGATTGAAGCCTACTAATCCCTTGGGATTCAACAAGGGCCACTTTTCAGCTGCTAGACAAGGTGAAGAAAGCATGTGGCACTGTCCCATTAGTGGCTTTTTTCCCTCAACCACAGATTTGTGCTCATAATCTTTCAATGGCTTTCCAGAAAAGAAACCGAGGAAACTACAGCATTAATGCTTCAATGGCTTGGGTTTTCAAAGCCATATCTCTTGTTTCAGCCTTTAGGCTCATAAAATATTCAGACAAATTATTTACTTCATTCCAGAAGACTTTACACAGATTTAATAATTGGTTTAAGTCATTTCCTTTATATTGACCTGAGGTAACTTGGATTCTGTTGAAGGAGTATGAAAAGTATCACAAAGTTTTGAGCTCTTGCTTTTTAGACTGTGATTTCTGCAGAGCTTGCAATCAGACTTTTTAAAGATTCCAAAAAACAAGAATGGGCTTTGAATTCCGTTGTGACGTCAAGAAATACGCGAGCCAGAATTTTTCAGTTAAAAACACAATGCATGTTTCCCGTGAGCAAAAGAAAATATTATCTTTCAATTTTATGTATTTCTTTTAAAAACACAAATTGTTGTGATAAGACTGGGACCAAAAGATGATGAAACTCTAACTGGAACTCTGTTTGGTGCCCAGAATGAGCCCATCAGTTTAGAAGGGGAAAAGGATTATAGAGGAACACTTTTATGAGGAATACCTTGTTCTGTAGAAACTTCTCTGGTTCATTCCGTTTGTTTTAATGAGTTCTGTTTAGTACAATGCTAAATGCGTATTACATGAATTGAAATTTGATGCCACATGAACCTGTACGATGTTTAGGATAAAACCCTAGATAGAATTAGTGTCTTAGTCTCTTAGTGCTGCTGTAACAGAAATACCACAAGGGGAGGCTTTAATGAACAGAAATTTATTTTCTCACAGTTTAGGAGACTGGAAGTCCAAATCCATGGCACCGGCTGTAGGGGAAGGCTTTATCAATTCTGGGGGAAGATCCTGGTCTGTTTTTAGCTTCTGTTCCTTGATTCTTTGGCAATCTTAATGTGGCACGGCATCTGTCTTCCCCATTTGTGCTTGCTTGCTTGTTTCTGTGCCTAATCTGCTCTTTTATATCTCAAAAGTAGTTGGCTTAAGATACACTGAAACTTATATGGCCTCATTAACATAATAAACAAAACCCTGTTCCCAAATGCGGTTACATCCATAGGTATAAGGGTTAAGATTTACAACACATATTTAGGGGGGACATAATTTAATCCATAATAATTAGAGACAAGGTCACTCATTAATACAATACAAAGGGATTTCCCCTGAGGGGCTCCAGGATAATTTTCCATGGTGCGGTGGACTACTTTATCAGCAGTAAATGACAGGACACAGTGTTCTATGGAGGGTTCACATTTTGCCACTTACCATGCTATCTCAAGTTCCAGAGGAACTCTATTAAAATTTCCACAAAATTCACTTGAATACCATGTCACTGTTTTTTCTAGCAATTTAGGGTAACCAATAGCCACTAGAAACTATTGACACCATTAGTTCTTTCACTTATTCACTCATTTATTCTTTCATTTAATAAAAATGTGTTGCATATTTATTATGTCCATTTATTTTATAAATATTTACAGAGCATTTGCCATGTGCCAGATACTGGACATGGGAAAAAAATAAAGCTGTCCCTGCCTGCTATTTATATAGTCTCACTAGGCCAAATCATGGATGTGATTAAGACCGTTACTAAAATGAAAGAAGGTAAAGATATTAATTTATTTAAAATAACATTAACTACCATTTATTTACAGTTTACCAGGTGTCAGCACTGAGACAAACACTTTATCTAGTTTTTATATATTATCTAATTCAATTCTCATAAAAAAATCTAAGCAGTAGGCATTAACTTCTGTTTACAGATAATGAGACAGGTTTAAAGATAATAAAACAGGTTTAAAGAGATTAATTACACTCTCTCTCTCAGTGCTGAGCATCCTGTAATAACCACTTTTACCAGTTACATGATTTTGGCTTGAAGTAGAATAACTGGGTAAAAGTGTCTTAAACAATAAGCATATTCAATTAAGTCACATAATAAGAAATCTGGGGGCAGGCAGTTCTAGTGTAAGTTAAGTTTGTCTTAACAACAACTGGACTCTGTCCATTTCTTCATGGTTAAAAAAAACAAATTGTTAGAAAGAGAGACCAAGCTTTAAAAAAAAAAACTCCAAAAAAGTTTTACCTGTATCTTCAGAGACATAAGTGAAGACATTGCATTCATGAGCCAAAACAGCATGCTATAAAAGAAGTAATACAAAAAGTCCCTTGCAAATTAAAATGTGATAACCTAAGTTAGGGAGGAAACATAAGGAAATCTCCAAGAGTTAGAACAACAATCAAGAAATAAAGAGATTAAGAGAGAGAGAGACTGAAAATAGGAGGAAAAAACATAACAAAGTCAGAATACCAGTCCAGGAGGCACAACATCAAAATAATGGAAATACCAGAGAAAGAGAACATAAACGAGAGGAGGAATTTATCAATGAAATCATTTTTCAAAATTTCACCAAACCAAAAGTTAATATTTTCCATATTGAAAGGGCTCATGGAGGGTCTAACACGATAAGTAAAAATAAGTCACATTAAGACACAACATTGTTAAATTTCAAAATCCAAGAGACAAAAAAAATTCTAGAGGTTTTCAGAGCGGGGAGATAAACAGGTCACATCCAAAGGATTAGGAATTAGGATGACTTTGAATTTCTTAACAGCAGCATTGGAAGTAGTCAATGGAGAAAAGCCTTCAAGATTCTGAGGAGAAATTATTTCCAACCTAGAATTCTATAACCAGAAAACTATCAATCAAGTGGAGGATTAAGGACATTTTCATGTATGGAATATCTCACAAAATTTGCCTCCCGTTTCCTTTTTTAAAGGTAATTAAAAGTAAGCTACTGGAGAACATGCTCCACCAACACAAAATAATAAACCAAAAAAAGAGGGGTGGATGGGATAAAAGAAACAGGAGGAGACAAAGAGAAGCCCTAAAATACCGGCAAAGGAGGACCCAGGATGACTGCTGTGCATGAGGCATAAGGGTAAGCAGTTGAGATTGGATCATGGTCAACATTATTTTTAGAAAAGCACAGGCCTATGCTCTAGAGTGAATTGATAACCGTAGTGAAAGTCGGTAGACCATCGGTCTACTGATGAGATCTACAGTGATGATGGAGGATGCCTGAGATAGAATGAGGAGACAGTAAGGTATGTGCCTAATATTCATGGTTACACAGAAAGCTCATATCTCTCTTTCAACCAGTAACTTAAAATGAGCCTTCTGATCACTGTAAACTGAATACAGAAAAAAAAAAAAAAAGAAATCTGCCAGAACCAGAATTCTCCTATAAATACATATGTTCTTGTATATGTCTTAAATTATCTGTAGAAGAAGCTAGTAACAGTGATGCCTCTGGGAGAGAAACTGGGTAGCTTTTTAAAAGCACTTTACCCTTTTGTCACCTTTAAATTTTGTACCATGTTCTTGAAGTATGTATCCAAAATAAGATACAATAAAACCCAGTTGTGGTCAGATTCATGGAGACCCCATGTGTGTCACAGTAGAAGTGTGCTCCATAGAGTTTTCAATGGCTGATTTTTCAGAAGTAGATTGCCAGGCTTTTCTTCCAAGGCACCTCTGGGTTGACTCCAACCTCCAACATTTCGGTTAACAGCTAAGCGCTAACCACATGGGGTTGCCGTGAGTCAGAGTTGACAGCAACTGGTTTTGCTTGCCTTACCTTTGCCCTGGAGGGAAACGTTATACATGACTATCCATTTTCCAGACAGAAACACTATATCTTCCAAGGCTCTTTCCTAATATTTCCTATAGAAGCATTCTTGTAAATACCCGTAACCCATTGCCATCACGTTGATTCCGGCTCATAGTGACCCATTAGGACAGAGGAGAACTTCCTCATAGGGTTTCCAAGGAGTGACTGGTGGATTCAAACTGCCAAACTTTTGGTTACCAGCCAAGTTCTTAACCACTACGCCACCAGGGATCCAGAACAAAGACTATCAGAACAAATACAGCCCACAGCAAAGACTATCAGTGCCTCTACTTGAAAGATATACAAATATGTGAGAGACTCTTGGAGAATTGTCTCCCAACATGCACTAATGAAATAAATATCATATATATATATATATATACATACACATACATATATACATACACACACGTGTGTGTATGTATGTGTGTGTGTGTATACATATATACATATACATATATACATTGTGGTGGGCTAAATAATGGCCCCCCTAAAGATGTCCACATCCTAATCCCCAGAACCTGTGAATATGTTACCTTACATGGTAAAAGAGAGTTTGCAGATGTGATTAAGTTAATGATTTTGAGATGGGGAGATTATACTGGGTTATTCAGGTGGGCCCAGTGTTATTACAGTCATCTGTATAAGAGGCAGGAGGATCAGAGTTGGTAGTAGGAAATATGATGACAGAAGCAAAAGGTTGGATTGCTATGAGGAAGGGGCCATGAGCAGAGGAATGCAGGCAGCCTCTAAAATCTAAAAAGACAAGGAAATAAATTCTCCCCTGAAGCTTCCAGAATTAATGTAGGCCTGCTGATACCTTGATTTTAGACTTCTGACTCCACGAACTGTAAGACAATAAATTTGTGTTGTTTTAAGCGATTAAGCTTTTGGTGATTTGTTATAACAGCAATAGGAAATTAATATACACATGTATATAACTGGGTGGTAGGGGAAAAGTAAGAGATATGTTTTATTGTACACCTATTTTAGACCTTTTGAATTTCGAACGATGTGATTGCATTGGATTAAAAAATAAACTTAAATTAATTTTTTTTTAATTATAAAAGAATGCTCTCATCTAATTTAAAACTAGATGGCCCTTTTGACAGTATTATACATGGCCAACATTCACTCAGTTTTATAAATCTTTGTGCTTTTTTTTCAGAAATTGCTCAGCAACTTAAAACATTTGTGATCATTAGAACAATCAAATGGGACAGATCATGAAATAAAGGTTCTCTTCTCTTTTCATATCAAGAAAAATGAACAAAACATAGTATGTTATTCAGAATATAAGAAAAATTCTTACAACTCAACCACAAAAAGACAAACAACCCAATTAAAAAATGGTCAAATAACTTGAATAGACATTTCCCCAAAGAAGATACCCAAATGGCCAATAAGCACATGAAAATGGCCAAGAAGTACTTCATTATTCATTAAACCAAAAACCAAACCTGTTGCCATTGAGTCAATTCTGACTCAGAGTGACCCTATAGCACAGAGTAGAACTGCCCCATAGGGTTTCTTAGGCTGTAATCTTTATGGAAGCAGATTGCCACATCTTTCTCCCATGGAGCAGTTGGTGGGTTCGAACCATGGACCTTTCAGTTAGCAGCCAAGTGCTTAACCACTGTGCCATCAGAGCTCCTTATTATTCATTAGGGAAATGCAAATCAAAACCACAATGAGATACCACTTCACATCTACTAAGATGGCCATTATAAAAAACAAACAAACAAAAACAGAAAATAACAAGTGCTGATGAGGATGTAGAAGTGGAAACCCTTGTCCATTGCTTGTGGGAATGTATAATGATGGAGCTGCTATGGAAAACAGTTTGGCAGCTCCTCAAAAAGTTAAATACAAGAACTACCATATTTCCTGGCAATTCCACTCCTAGTACAGAGACTCAAACAGATACTTGTACACCAATGTTCACTGAAGCATTATACACAATAGCCACAAGCTGGAAACAGTCCAAGTATCCATCAACAGAAGAACAAATCAACAAAATGTGGTATATACATACTATGGAATATTATTCAGTCATAAAGAGAAATAAAGTTTTTTCATTGTACTTTAAATGAAGGTTTACAGAACAACCTAGTTTCTCATTAAACAGTAGATATATTGTTTTATGGCATTGCTTAACAACCCCACAACATGTCAACACTCTCCTTCTCAACCTTTGGTTCCCTATTACCAGCTTTCCTGTCCCCTCCTGCCTTCTAGTCCTTGCCTCTGGGCTGTTGTGCCCCTTTAGTCTAGTTTTGTTTAATGGGCCTGTCTAATCTTTGGCTGAAGGGTGAATCTCGGGAGTGACTTCATTATTAAGCTAAAAGGGTGTCTGGGGGCCATACTCTCGAGGTTTCTCCAGTCTCTGTCAAGACAGTAACTCTGGTCTCTTTTTGTGAGTTAGAATTTTGTTCTACATTTTTCTCCAGCTCTGTCTGGGACCCTCTATTGTGATCCCTGTCGAGCAGTCAGTATTGGCAGCTGGACACTATCTAGTTGTACTGGACTCAGTCTGGTGGAGGCCATGGTAGTTGTGGTCCATTAGTCCTTTGGACTAATCTTTCCCTTATATCTTGTTTTTTTCATTCTCCCTTGCTCCCAAAGTGGTGAGACTGGTGGAGTATCTTAGAAGGCTGCTCACAGGCTTTTAAGACCACAGAAGCTACTCACCAAGGTAGAATGTAGAGCATTTTCTTTATAAACTATGTTACGCCAATTAAGCTAGATGTTCCCTGAGATCATGGTCCCCATAACCTTTAGCCTAGCAATTCGGTCCTCAGGGAGTTTGGATGTGTCTATGGAGCTTCCGTGACATTTCCTTATACAAGTTGTGCTGGCTTCCCCAATATTGTGTACTGTCTTACTTTTCACCAAAGTTACCACTTAACCTGTTGTCTGTTTAACGTTTTTCCACCCCTACGCCTCCCCTCCCTTGTAACCATCAAAAACTGTTTCTTTTTGTGTGTAAACCTTTTCATGAGTTTTTACAGTAGTGGTCTCATACAATATTTGTCCTTTTGTGATTGACTTATTTCACTCAGCAGAATGCCCTCCAGATTCATCCATGTTATGTGATGCTTCGCAGATTCATCATTGTTCTTTATCATTGTGTAATACTCCATTGTGTCTATGTACCACCGTATGTTAATCCATTCATCTGTTGATGGGCATCTAGGTTGTTCCCATCATTTTGCTATTGTGAACAATGCTAGAATGAACATAGGTGTGCATACGTCTATTCATGTGATGACTTTTATTTCTCTACTATTCCTAGGAGTGGGATTGCTGGATTCTATGGTATTTCTATTTCAGCTTTCTAAGGAGGTGCCATATGGTTTTCCAAAATGGTTGTATCATTTTGCATTCTCACCAGCAGTGCATAAGAGTTCCAATCTTCCCACAGCCTCTCCAACATTTGTTATTTCCAGTTTTTTTAATTCGTGCCAGTAATACCAGGATGAGATGGTATCTCATTGTGGTTTTGATTTGCATTTCTCTAATGGCTAGTGATCATGAGCATTTCCTCATGTGTCTGTTGGCTTCTTGAATGTCTTCTTTGGTGAAGTGTCTGTTCATTTCCTTTGCCCATTTTTTAATTGGATTATTTGTCTTCTTGCTGTACAGGTGTTGGATTTGCTTGTAGATTTTATAGATTAGACCTTTGTCTGATTTTTAATGGCCAAAATTTTTTTCCCAGTCTGTAGGTTCTCTTTTTACTCTTTTGGTGAAGTCTTTTGAAGAGCATAGGTGTTTGATTTTTAGAAGATCCCAGTTAGCTAGCTTATGTTCTGGAGTTTGTGTGTTGTTAGTTATGGTTCATATCCTGTTAATGCCATGTATTAGGGTCTCTAGCATTGATCCTATTTTTTCTTCTATGAACTTTATAGTTTTTGGCATTACATTTAGGTCTTTGATCCCTTTTGAATTAGTTTTTGTATATGGTGTGAGGTATGGGTCCTATTTCATTTGTTTTTTTTTTTTTTTTTTTTTTTTTTTGCTGACAGACATCCAGTTTTGCCAACACCATTTATTAAAAAGAATGTCTTTTCCCCATTTGATGGCCTTTGGGCCGTTGTCAAAGATCAAGTGACTGTAGGTGGATGGATTTACATCTGGATTCTCAATTCGGTTCCATTGGTCAATGTATCTGTCATTGTACCAGTACCAGGCTGTTTAGACTACTGTAGCGGTATACTAGGTTCTGAGGTCAGATAGTGCTAGTCCTCCTACTTTATACTTCTTCTTCAATGGTGCTTTACTCATCTGGGGCTTCTTCTGTTTCCATATAAAGTTAATGATTGGCTTTTCCATCTCTTTAAAGAATGTCATCGGTATTTGGATGGGGATTGCATACTATTTGTAAATTACTTTGGGTAGAATTGTCATTTTCACAATGCTGAGTCTGCCTATCCATGAGCATGGTATGTTTTTCTATTTATGTAGATCTTTTTTGGTTTCTTGCAGCAGTGTTTTGTAGTTTTCTTTGTATAGGTCTTTTACATCTCTGGTTAAATTTATTCCTAAGTATTTTATTTTTTAAGGGGATATTATAAATGATATTGTTTTCCTGATTTCCTTTTCATCCTTCTCTTTATTGGTGTATAGGAAACCAACTGATTTTTGTATGTTTTTCTTGTATCCTACTACTCCGCTGAATCTTTCTTTTAGTTCCAGTAGTTTTCTTGTGGAGTCTTTTCGGTTTTCTATGTATAGTATCATATCATCCACAAATAGGGACAGATTCACTTCTTCATTACCAATTTGGATGCCTTTTATTTCTTTTTCTTGCCTTATTGCTCTAGCTAGGACTTCCAGAACAATGTTAAATAGGAGTAGTGATAAAGGGCATCCTTGTCTTATTCCTGTTCTCAAGGGGAATGTTTTCAGCCTCTCTACATTAAGAAAGATGTTGGCTGTTGGTTTTGCATAGATGCCCTTTATTATGTTGGGAAAATTCCCTTCTTGTCTTAGTCAACTAGTGCTGCCATAACAGAAATACCACAAGTGGATGGCTTTAACAAAGAGAAGTTTATTGTCTCACGGTCCATTAGGCTAGAAGTCCAGATTCAGGGTGTCAGCTCCAGGGAAAGACTTTCTCTCTGGGTACCAGCTCCAGGGGAAGGCTTTCTCTCTCTGTCGGCTCTGGAGAAAGGTCCTCTTGATGCATTAGTCTTCCCTTGGTCTGGGAGCATCTCAGTGTAGGACCCTCAGGTCCAAAGGACGTGCTCGCCTCAGTACTGCTTTCTTGGTAGTATGAGGTTCCCAACTCTCTGCTTGCTTCCCTTTCCTTTTATCTCTTGTAAGATGAAAGGTGGTGCAGGCCACGCCCCAGGGAAACTCCCTTTACATTGGATCAGGGATGTGACTTTAGTAAGGGTGTCACAATCCCACCCTAATCTTCTTTAACATTAAATTACAATCAAAAAACAGAGGACAACACACAATACTGAGAATCACGGCCCAGCCAAATTGCTACACACATTTTTTGGGAGATATAATTCAATCCATGACACTTCTATACCTATTTTATTGAGATTTTTTATCAGGAATGGGTGTTGGACTTCGTCAAATGCCTTTTCTGTGTCCATTCAGATGATCACATGATTCTTTTCTTTCTTTTTATTTATGTGGCTGAGTATTTGATTTATTTTCTAATGTTGAACCATCCTTGCATACCTAGTATGAATCCTACTTGGTCATGGTGTATTATTTTTTTGATATGATGCTGAATTCTATTGGATAGAATTTTGTTGAGAATTTTTGCATCAATATTCGTGAGAGATATTGGTCTATAATTTTCTTTTTTTGTGGTGTCTTTGCCTGGTTTTGGTATCAGGGCTTCATAGAATGAATTTGGAAATGTCACTTCCTTTTCTATGTCTGAAATAGTTTGAGTAGTACTGATATAAGTTCTTCTCTGAATGTTTGGTAGAATTTTCCAGTGAAGCCATCTTGGCCAGGGCTTTTTTGTTGGGAGTTTTTTTATTACCTTTTCCACCTCTTCTCTTGTTATGAGTCTGTTCAGATTTTCAATATCAGTTTGTGTTAGTTTGGATAGGTAGTGTGTTTCTAGAAATTTATCCATTTCCTCTAGGTTTTCAAATTTCTTGGAGTACAGTTTTTCTTAATACTCTGTTATGATTCTTTTTATTTCAGTTGGGTCTGTTGTAAAGTCCCCCCTTACATTTCTTATTTGGGTCATTTGCATCCTCTCCTGTTTTTGTCAGTTTGACCAGTGATTTGTTGATTTTGTTGATCCTTTCAAAGAACCAACTTCTGGTTTTGTTGATTCTTTCTATTGTTTTACTATTCTCTATTTCATTTATTTCTGCTCTGATCTTTATTATCTCCTTTCCTCTCTTGGCTGTGAGCTTTTTTTTTTTTTTTTTTTGCTGTTCTGTTCTACGAGTTGTGTAACTAATGTTTTGATTTTGTCCCTTTCTTCTTTCTTGATGTGTGCATCTATTGCTATAGATTGTCCTCTGAGGACTGCCTTTGTTGTGTCCCAGAGGTTTTGGTATGATGTGTTTTCATTCTCATTTGATTCTAGGAATTTTTTGATTCCATCTCCGATTTCTTCTATTACCCTGTGGTTTGTAAGCAGAGTGTTATTCAATTTCCATGTAATTAATTTTTTTTCCTTGCTCTTCCTGTTGTTAATCTCTACCTTGATGAAGTTGTGATCAGAGAAGATACTTTGTATTATCTCAGTGTTTTGGATTTTGTTGAGGGTTCCTCTGTGGCCTAAGATGTGGTCTATTCTGGACCCATGTGCTTTGGAAAAGAAAGTGTACCTTGCAGCTGTTGGGTGGAGTATTCTATATAAGTCTATGAGGCCAAGTTGGCTGATCGTGGCCTTTAGATCTTCTGTATCTTCGTTGAGTTTCTTTCTAGATGTTGTATAGTTTACCTAGAGTGGTGTGTTGAAGTCTCCTACTATTATTGTGGAACTGTCAATTTCTCTTTTCAGTGCTGTTAGAGTTTATGTATTTAGTAGCCCTGTCATTGGGTGCTTAGATGTTTATTATGGTTATATTTTCATGATGGATCATCCCTTTAATGACTGTATACTGTTCTTATTTGACTTTTATGGTGGATTTTGTTTTTAAACTCTATTTTATCTAAGTTAGTATTTCCACTCGTGCTCTTTTTTGGTGGCTGTTTGCTTGATATATTTGTTTCCATCCTGTGATATTTTTTTCTTTATTGTTGTAGTTTAAATGAAGTTTACATTTCAAGTTAGCCTCCCATATAAAAATTTATACATACACTGTTATGTGACCCTAATTGCTTTCCCCATACTATGACAGCACATTCTTCCTTTCCACCTCTGATTCCTCATGTCAATTCAACCAGCTCAGAAGCCTCTCTGAATTCCCATCTCACCTCTAGACAGAAGCTGCCTGTTTAGTCTCTTGTATATACTTGAGCTAAGAGGCACACTCCTTAAAGTATCACTTTATGTCCCACTGTCCAGTCCAATCCCTGTCTGAAGAGTTGGCCTTAGAAATTGTTTTAGTTCTGGGCTGATAGAGAATCTGGGGGTCATGCTTTCCGAGGTTCCTCCAGTCTCAGTCAGACCATTAAGTCTGGTCTTCTTACTAGAATTTGAGTTCTGTACCCCACCTTTCTCCTGCTCTATCAGGAACTCTCTGTTATGTTTCCTGTCGGGGCAGTCATTGGCGGTAGCCGGGCACCATCTAGTTCTTCTGGTCTCAGGCTGATGAAGTCTCTGGATTCTGTGGCCCTTTCTGTCTCTTGGGCTAATGCTTTCCTTGTATCTTTGGTGTTCTTCATTTTCCTTTACTCCAGGTGTATGGGCCCAATTGATGCATCTTAGATTGTCACTTGCAAGCTTTTAAGACCCCAGATGCCACTCACCAAAGTAAGATGCAGAATATTTTCTTAAAAAGCTTTGTTATGCCCACAGTTTATAAAGAAAATGTTCTACATTCTACCTTGGTGAGTAGCATCTGGGGTCTTAAAACCCTGTGAGCAGCCATCTAAGATACTCCACTGGTCTCACCCCTCTGGAGCAAAGGAGAATGAAGAGAACAAGATACAAGGAAAAGATTAATCCAAAGGACTAATGGACCACAGCTACCAAGGCCTCCACCAGACTGAGTCCAGGACAGCTAGATGGTGCCCGGCTGCCATCACTGACTGCTCTGACCGGGATCACAACAGAGGGTTCTGGACAGAGCTGGAGAAGGATGTAGAACAAAATTCTAACACACAAAGAAGACAAGATTTACTGGCCTGAAAGAGACTGGAGAAACCCCGAGAGTATGGCCCCCAGACACCCTTTTAGCTCAGTGGTGAAGTCACTTCCAAGGTTCACCATTCAGCCGGGGATAAAACAAAATGGGACTAATGAGGCACAACAGTCCAGGGACAAGGACTAGACGGTGGAAGGGGACTTGAAAGCTGGTGACAGGGAACCCAAGGTTGAGTAAGGACAGTGTTGACATGTCGTGGGGTTGTTAACCATTGTCATAGGGCAACATGTGTACTACCTGTTTAATGAGAAACTATTTTGTTCTGTAAACCTTCATCTAAAGTGAGAATAGCAGCACAACTGGAAGAACGTAATCGATGTCACTGAACTGTGCATGTAGAAATTTTTGAAATTGTGTGTCTTTGGCTATGTATATTTTCACCAAAAACAAAAAGGTTGACAAGGGAGAGGGTTGACATGTCATGGGGTTGTTAACCAATGTCATAAAACAATATGCGTACTGACAGTTTAATGAGAAACTATTTGTTCTGTAAACCTTCACCTAAAGTACACTTAAAAAAAAAAAGCTTTGCTATGCCAGTTGACCTAGATATCCCCTGAAACCATGGTCCCGAGACCCCTACCCCTGCTACTCTGTCTCTCAAAGTGTTTGATTGTATTCAGGAAACTTCTTAGCTTTGGTTTAGTCCAGTTGTGCTGACTTCCCCTGTAGTGTGTGCTGTCCTTTCCTTCACCTAAGATAATTCTTATCTAGTATCTAGTTAGTAAATAACACTCACCCTCCCTCCCCACCCTTGTAACCATCAAAGAATGTTTTCTTCTGTGTTTAAACCTTTTCTTGAGTTCTTATAATAGTGGTCATATACAATATTTGTCCTTCTGTGACTGACTAAATTCACTCAGCATAATGCCCTCCAGCTTCCTCCACATTATAAGATGTTTCACGGCTTCCTCATTTTTATTTATCATCACATAGTATTCCATTGTATGGATATACCATAATTTGTTTACCCATTCATCCATTGATGAGCACCTAGGTTGTTTCCATCTTTTTGCTATTGTGAACAGTGCTGCAATGAACATGGGTGTGCATATATCTATTCCTGTGATGGCTCTTATTTCTGTAGGATATATTCCAAGGAGTTGGATAGCCGGATCATATGGTACTTTTATTTCAAGCTCTTTAAGGAATCGCCAGATTGATTTCCAAAGTGGTTGTAGCATTTTACATTCCCACCAACAGTGTATAAGTGTTCCAGTCTCTCCACAACCTCTCCAGCATTTATTATTTTGTGTTTTTTGTCCATCCTTTGATTTTTAATAAATATATGTCTTTGTTTCTAAGGTGTGTCTCTTGTAGACAGCATATTGATGGATACTGTTTTTTAATCCATTCTGTCACTCTGTCGCTTTATGGGTGTATTTAGGCCATTTACATTCAGTGTAATTATTGATAGGTGTAAGTTTATTGCTGTCATTTTGTAGTGCTTTTTTTCGTGTGGTGCTGATGTTTTCTTTGTTCCCCTTACTTTCCTGTGCTGAATTCCTTTTGTTTGTGGATTTTTTTTCATTTCTTTTGTTTTTGTAGATTTTGTTTTTACTGAGACTTTAAGGTTTTCTTCTTTATTTTGATAAGTAGGTTTATTAACTTTCTTTGTGATTACCTTGAAATTTACCCTTATCTTCCTAAGTCTGGAGCAGTCTATTATTACTTGGTATAGCCTTGCCTTCCTCTCCATTAGAAAATTCTATACCTATACTATTTATTCCCTCTTTTATTGTTCTGACATTGTTGTCATTTACAGATTAACCTCTCTGGTTCCCTGCTGTGAATATTTGGTTTTGAATAGTCCTTGAGAGTTCATTTCCTAGATTGGTATTTGGCTGGTGCGATCTTGTGTCCTAGATTCAGGTTGTGGTCTGATGTTGTTTGTTCTCAGACTGAAGGACTACCTTTAATAATTCTTATAAGTCTCATTTGATTTTTACATATTCCCTTAATTTATGTTCATCTGGAAATGTCCTGATTTCACCATCATATTTGAATGAGAGTTTTACGGGTAAATTATTCTTGGCTGGCAATTTTTTTCTTTCAAGGTTTTATATATGTCATCCCATTGCCTTCTTGCCTGCATGATTTCTGCCAAATAATACGAGCTTAGTCTTACTGTTTCTCTTCTGTATGTGACTTTCCGTTTTTCTTAAGCTTCTCTCAGGATTCTTTCTTTGTCTTTGGTTTTAGCAAGTGTCTTAGTCATCTAGTGCTGCTATAACAGAAATACCACAAGTGGATGGCTTTAACAAAGAGAAATTTATTCTCTCACAGTCCAGTAGGTTACAAGTCCAAATTCAGGGTGTCAGCTCCAGGGGAACGCTTTCTCCGTCAGCTCTGGAGGAAGGTCCATGTCATCAATTTTCCCTTGGTCTGGGAGCTTCTCTGCACAGGAACTTCAGGTCCAAAGGACACACTCTGCTCCCAGCACTGCTTTCTTGGTGGTATGATGTTCCATGTGTCTGTGCTCACTTCTCTCTTTTATATCTCAAAAGAGATTGGCTTAAGACACTATCCAATCTTGTATACCTCGTCAGTATAACTGCCACTAATCCATCTTATTAGATCATAGTGATTGAATTTACAACACATAAGGAAATCACATCAGATTACAAAATGGTACACAATTATAAAATACTGGGAATTATGACCCAGCCAGGTTGACAGATATTTTAGGGGGACACAATTCAATCCATGGCAGCGAGTGTGGTTATGATATGCCTTGACGATTTTCTTTTGGAGTCCATCCTATATGGGGTTCATTGAACTTCTTGGATGGTCAGATTTTCATTTTGCATGATATCGGGGAAGTTTTCTGTCAGAATTCTTCAGTGATCCTCTCTGATTTTTCTGTTTTCTCCCCATTCTGGAACTCCAATCACTTGTAAACTTTTGCTTTTGATTGAATCCCACATAATTCTCAGGGTTTCTTCATTCTTTTTCTGATTTTTACTCAAAGATAGTTGTGTCCAAGTGTTTGTCTTCACTTTCACTGATCCTGTCTTCCATAGTTTCAAGTCTTCTCTTCAGCCCTTCTATGACACTATTTCTGAAGTCTTGTTGCTTATCATCTTTTGGATTTCTAGTTGTTTTTGTATGATTTCTAGTTGTGAATTTATTTTGGCATTTTGTTTCTGTATTATGTTCCTGAATTCTTCCATTTTTTTGTCTGTATTTTCCATGAATTTGCCTTTTCCATGAATTTGTCTATTTTTCCTCATTTTTGTCTGCTTTTTGCTTCATGCTCTGAATATTAGAGATTTGAATTCCCTATCAAGTAGTTCTAGTGCCTTTTCTTCTACTGGAAAGTTATCTGCTGTTTTATTTTGAACACCTACTGGAACCATCCTTTCCTGTTTTTTTTAATATATTTTGAAATTATCTGCTGTCTTTGTGACATTCAGTAGTTATTTTCTTCATTTATTAATTGTAGATTTGTTTGTTTCATCCTGCTTTTTTATTTTGTTTGGTTATGTCTGAGCAGATGGCTGTGTGTTCTTTGTTGTTTGCTCATCTGTGGGCTTGGTACTTTTTACCTCCTTGTCCTTTGGGCAGGGCCAGTCACTCAGCTATGGTGTGGCAGGGCAGGTCCAGCTGAAGGGGAGGGACTGGGATGGGTTGTTTGTGGCATGTACTAGGGCCGCCAAGGCAGGCTGGGAGTCACTGAAGGGCAGGTTCCAGTAGACCATGCCTGTGCTGCTCGGGGGGTGTGATGTTCAGCACACAGTGCAGGTAGGCAGGAAGGAGCGGAGAGATTGTGATCTGTGGAGCTAAGATGGGTATGGGAAAGAGGAGAGAGAGTAGTGAGAAACAGGAGCCAAAAACAAACAAAAGAAAGAGAAAAAAAAGAGTGCTAAGGGAGCTTGCTGGGAGTGGCGAGGCGAGAAACCAAAAAAAATGGAGAAAAATAAAAAATACATAAATCAAAATTGGAAAAAAAAGAAAAGCCCCTAGGGATCCCACCAGTGCGGCTGTGAAGACAGGATGTGGCTCCCAGGCTGCAAAGTACAGCCTGGTTAGAAGGTGTAGAGATGTCACACAGCACCAGGTATTCAGGAAACAGGAGGAGAAGGTAAGTGTAGAGAGACGAGAAACTGAGAAATGAAGAAAGACAAAAAGGAACAAAGAGAGAAAAGAAAACAAAACAAAAAAGAAATGCCCCTAAGTAACCCACCGTACAGCTGTGCAGACCAAGGAAGTATCTCCCAAGCTGCACAGTACAGCCCAGCTAGAAGGGGCTCCCAAGATGAAAAAAAAACAAGAAAACAAACAAACCAAAACATAAAAAATCAAAACAAACAAACAAAAAAGCTCCAGGGATCCCAGCAGCATGGTAGTGTGGGCCGGGAAGCAGTTTCACAGTACAGTGGTGCTGCACACTCTTTCAAGAAGAAGCAAAGATGGCACACAGACCCAGGTGTTTGAGAGAAAGGAGGCAGAGGTGGTGAAAGGTATGGAAGAAACAAAAAAAGGCAGAAAAAGGCAACACAAGCAACAAACAAATGGCACTCAAGGAGCCGGCCACTGTGGGAAGGCCAAATCTAAGTGTCACAGAGCTGAAGCCAGTGCCTCCTGGCCAAGAGACTGTAGCTGCAGGAAGCAGAAGAGGCTGAACAGGGGTGAAGAAAAGTGGGGAGTAGGAAAGTGTATATCGCTGGTTACTGGTTGTTCTATCTCCTACTGGGAGCTCCATGAAGCTGCTTTGCCATACTGGGCAGGGTGAATCCAAGTGCCAGGTACCCTGCACTTTCCAGCCAGCCAAGCTACCGCAGCCAGCTATGAAGCAGGAGATGTCGAGCAGGCAGGAGAAAGATGGGGGGGTGGGAAGGCATATATTGCTGGGAGCTCTGTGAAGCTGTTTTCCTGTACTCCCTGTCTGCCGATCTGTCCAAGGTGGTGAATCTGTGCTGCATTAGCTGATAGGGGACCTCCGCACCTATCCCTCCTCACTCTCTGTTCTCTGTCAGTTTCTTATTTCATTGGATGCTTAGCTGAGTTCTTTATGTCTTCATTTGATGCTTAGGGTTCCAGGATTGATGTTTGTCCCTGTTTTACCTAGTTTTTCAGGTCTTTGGAGGGACAGTGTGGTGCTTCTATCTACAGTGCCATGTTGGCTCTGTATCAAGAAATAAAGTTTTGAACTTTGCAATGACATGGATGAGCCTTGAAAACATTATGGTGAGTGAGATATCAGACACAAAAGGACAAATATTGTATTATTCCACTTATATGAAATATCTAGAATAGATAAATACATACAGACCAAAGTAGACTAGTGGTTACCAGGGACTGGGCAGGGGAAGGGGGGTGGGAGAGAAGTGGGGAATGAGGAGTTATTGCTCAATAATTACTGAGTTTCTGGTTAGGGTGATAAAAAAAGTTTTGAAAATAAATAGTGATGATGGTTGCAAAATATTGTGGGTGTAATTAATGTCACTAAACTGTACTTAAAATGGGAATTTTTTTGTTGTGTATACTTTATCACAATAAAAAAATTTAAAGTGAAAATAAATGGGGAGATTTGAAAGATATTTATTTTACAGAAACAGAAAGAAGTTCTCATTAACACATTGATTAAGTAAATATTTACTTAATATTCTGTATCAGTAATGGTGTGAATGAATATAATGGGCCCTTAAATGGCCTAAAACAACTAAATCAAGCTCTTTCGATGTTTGGTGATGCAGTGCAGGCTCAAGAACACATGGGTTTGTCATTTGTTATATCTGGTAGTGACCTGAGAAATCACTCACTTTAATTTTATGGCCAAATAAATGAAAGCTTAATTTTTTCCTCATCTTAAAGTAACAGAATTTCCTTACATAGAAATACAATTCTGAAACTTTGCTCCCTACAAATTATAGTGTGACTTCTTTACTTTCAGGTAGTTTGTTTCTCATGCTTCAAAATGAGTACATACAGTATATTCTAGGAAATATCTCAGCATGCCTAACTCACTGGCATAGAACTGACACTTACACAAAATGACTTTTCTCTCCTTCCCACTGGCTTCAAGTATAAGGTATAGAACAAAGTTGCAGTCTGCAGCAACTCAGAGAGAAGTCACCTCAGCCTGAAAGTCATCTCAGAGACACCCAGCCCATCATTTAAGCCTAATGGAAAGACATCAGCAGACCCACTAAAGTACAATTATTTCCTTCACCATCACATCATTAGTCAAGACAACAAAACATGGTGTAAATAGCAACATCAAGATTCTTGCTTGTCAAGAATTCCCAGGGCTCCGTTTGTCTGCTGGGATGCCCTGACATCAGGATTACAATAATTCAGCTCTAGAGATCACCTGGCTATGTTCCTGAAGCCAAGTTCATGGCTTATTTTTGAAATACTGATCTTGTCCTTTCAGGAGACATTGCTAAGATAAGAGGATCACAGTACTATATCCTGGGGTGGAGTTTGAGATGCTTCCAAATTTCAAATTTCAGTTCCAGCTGTAGCATGCCAATAAATTGCTACCTACAGAGAAGTGAAAACAGAGTAGCCTTCGTGAATCAACATCTGTAGCTGGAAGAGGTCACCATACACACTGGGAATTGAATTTGATAACTAGGGGGACATAGTTTAGCCCTCTGTAGTAGGGCTGAATAGTGTCCTCCACAAGACATGTTCATCTGGAAACTCAGCCTGTGACCTTATTTGGAATAAGTGTCTTTGCAGATATAATTAAGTTAAGGTTGTGAAGATGTGATTATCCTGTATTTAAGGTGGGTCCATGGAGAAAGGAGAGGGAGATGAGAGACACAGAGGAAAGCCATGTTAAGATGGAGGCAGAGACTGGAGTAATGCATCTACAAGCCAAAGAATGTCAAGGATTGCCAAAAGGGGCCACCAGAAGCTAGGAGAGAGGTATGGAGCAGATTTATTCTCAGAGCTTCCAGAAGGAGCAAACCCTGCCAACATCTTTAATTTTGGACTTCTGGCCTCCAGAACTGTGAGAGAATAAATTTTTGTTGTTTCAAGCCATCGAGTTTGTGGTAAATTGTTACACAGCCCTAGGAAATTAATGCACCCTCACAGAGCTATTTTAATCTGCTCTGGAGAGTGAGGAGACCTGGTGGTATAGTGGTTAAGAGCTTGCCTGCTAACCAAAAGGTCAGCAGTTCAAATCCACCAGCCATTCCTTGTAAACTGATGGGGCAGTTCCACATTGTCCTATAGGGCCGCTGCTCTGCTGATTTCAGGTGCAAACAAGAAGTAATATCTTTAAGGCCCTATGTCTATGGTGAGTATGCAAGTGTGTATGCTCATACGCAACAAATTAATTTCCAAAGTATCTCTGGGTCACGTAGGTAATTGTCATTAACACCATTTTAGAGAGTACAGCAAATAACTCTCTTGCCTAATGTCATCAATAGAATTCTTGATGATCCAAATATAAATAAATAAACCAAACTCGTTGCCATCAAGTTGATTCCAACTCATAGCAACTCTATAGGGCAGAGTAGAACTGCCCCATAGGGTTTCCAAGAAGCAGCTGGTGGATTCAAACTGCCAAACTTTTGGTTAGCAGCCTGAGCTCTTAATCATTGCACCACCAGGGCTCCAAACTCTTGATAGATGGCTTGAAAACAGACTCCTCTTAAACATGACAGGAAGGTTAAACACTGATGTTCAGGAGTGGTACAAAAGGAATTGGAAAGCAGAATATTTACTGTCCAAATATTCTATAAGGCCTTATTTCCCAAAACAATAAGATATGAATACTATATAAATTCATGTTGCAATATTCCTGAGAGACAAATTTTGTAACCCTTGTTTCTGTTACCACCAGTCAATTTCTTGTCATCTTATTGTGGGACGAAAATTTACCTGAGAAATTTCACTTACTTTTCAGACTTTCCTGATAGTAAGACAATCTTAGAATAGGCATGCCTAGCCCTAATATAGGAAGGATTTATGCGTGTTGTGGTGCCATAGCAGTGACTAGAAATATAGTATTTAGAACGAAGGACATGATACCTCTGCTTTACCCTGATATACTCATCACCTATCTGTCAGTTTGTTGTATTGTAGTAGCTTACATGTTGCTATGCTACTGGTATTTCAAATACCAGCAGGGTACCCATGCTGAACAGGTTTCAGCAGAGCTTCTAGACTAAAACAGACTAAGTAGAAAGGCCTGGCGATCTACTTCCGAAAATTATCCGGTGGAAACATTACAGCAAACATGTCGACGATAATGAAAATGGCACAGGACTGGACAACTTTTTGTTCTGTTATTTTTAAAGTCAGCATGAGTCAGAGCCAATTTAACAGCAAGTAACGACAGGAACCCTGATGCAGCCAGACCATGTCTGGAAAGTCTGCATTGTTTACAGCATAAAAATACAGGGCATCTTTCTGTAAAAGAAAAGGGGCAGAGGAGTAGAAGGTGTGGAGAGGTCGAGGTATTCAAAAGCAGAAACTCTTGAAGACTGGGGATGTTTTATCTGGAGAAGAGAAGACTCAAAGTCATGATGATACTGTCGTCAAATATCTGAAAGAATGTCACGTGAACGAGAATTAGACTTACTCAACAGGTAGGAACCACATTTTAGCTCCATTACAGGAAAAGTTTTTGGTAAGATAGATCTGTCCAAAGATAGGCCCAGAATCTTTAGCAAGTAGTGATTCCCCCATCCCTATATGATTACAGGCTGGGTGAATTATTTTATGGGTGTGCAGTAGATGTTTAAGCTTTCTTCTAATTCTGATATTATTCAAATTTGTGGTTCTTCTCACTTGTAATTTAAATATCTTTCAGGTCTCCAGGTTCTGAAGCTCTGATTCTGAATTTCCAAAATGCTCATGATTTCTACGGAACTGACGTGCAGGAATTATTTTGCCACATACTGTGTTGAAAGCACATAGGAAAGGGACAGTTAGGCAGCTGTATAACTGTAGTGCAGGTGCATGTGAAGGGAATGTGTGATTCCTAAGCCCCACATGGGTAGCTGTCTAAGGGAATAAATAAGTAATAAGATATAAATAGATACATCTATTCTGTTAACCTGAATACGTTATTAAGTTTGAATAATGTTTAAGGATATGCCAAAAGGTAATGGGGCATGAAGAACTAGAAGTTGTCCTTAGTAAGCAAGAATGGGGTATCCAAGTTGGCTGATAAAGCCCATGGATCACTCCTTATACTTAATAAGTCCCTTGACACCTGTGACCTCTGAGAGATGAAGGCAGATAGGGAGCAGGGCTGGTTAACAAAGGTCACTGACCATCTCCCCACACTGCCTCTCTGCTTTCTGAAAGGACATCTCTGAACCCAGATCCTTTAAAGCTCTAAGCTAAGTAAATGGATTTTTAAATTGCATGACACTGGATGAGTATGAGTATTGGGATGCTACCCACTTAACTATCTTTTACACACACTTCATACACAAAACTGCATAGTTGAAGAGGGCAATGGTGGTTCAGTGGGAGAATTCTTGCTTTTCATGTGGGAGACCCAGGCTCAATTCCCAGTCAATGTACCTCAAATGCAGCCACCACCTGTCTGTCCATGGGGGCATGAGTGTTGCTATGATGCTGAGCAGGTTTCAGCGGAGCTTCCAGACTAAATGGACTAGCCTGGTGACCTACTTCTGAAAATCAGCCAATGAAAACTCGATGGATCTCTATGGTCTGGTCTGTAACCAATCATGGGGATGGTGCAGGACAGGGCAGCATTTCATTCCATTGTGCACTGTGTCACTGTGAGTTGGGGCCAACTGGACAGCAGCTAACAACCACAACAAGCCATTGTTGTAGGCAGGCCACATTTTAATCAAAAGAAGACATAGTAATGTTCTTCTTCTAAAGGCACCTCAGAATTTAAAGAAAGATGCACAAAGAAAAATAGCGTAGAAACTCATTGTTCTAAAATAGCTTTTAGGTTGAAAAACACCACTAGAGAGGGAAAAGCTAACAGAACTAGTGGGGTTATTCTTTTATCATCAAATCAGCATCAAAAGAGAAAGATGAAGAGAATGTGGTTTTATTTTTTTCATTAACTTTTATTACAAGATCACAAATTCAGTAGAAAAGAAGTGGGCTGCAGGAAAAAAAAATGGAAACATGGGAGAGACATCATCAAGGTAACAAGCTATGCAGAAAGACTTAAGTTTTTTACCAAATAAAACAGAGATTTAATTATGCATAAAGATTTCTGTGTAATTTTAAACCATGAATAGTGTGCTTCCTCAGGTCAAGGACTGTCCTGGGCAGTTTTATACACATTATCTCATTTGAGAAAAAAACAGTTACTAAAAGAATTTCACCACAAATGTTCCATCGTGTGTTTAACCTTGATTTAGAGTTTGGTACATTTTTAGAAGGCTGTCTTTTTAACAGCTCCTACTTCTGTTATCTGTTCATCAGACTCATCAGGGAGACAGATATTGCATAGTAATTGTAAATAATAAGTAATTTTCTCAAACCAAACCAACTTTAAATTAAAATAGATTAAAGGTATGTAAAACACAAGTCCGCTAAAAATAAAGAAAACAATATAAACATAATGCATTTTGGGCGATTTCATCAATGGTATCAAAACCAAGCACAGGTTGATGGCCACTGTTACCAATAGAACTGGCAAAGACACCCGAAAAGAGAAAAATTAAAAAGAAAAATTAGATACAAAAAATCCATGTAAGTTACCTCCACATTTCTATAAAGACACAGAAAATAACATAGAAGCTAATGATAGGAATTAGGCTAATAATTATGCAGTTAGATAAACTTGACATAGGAGTTAAGATAAATGCCTAAGCAAAAGAAAGTTTTTAAGACTCTTAATTCCAGGGTATTGGTTAAAGGGAATGAGCATTGCATTTGACTGGTAAGATTTCCTGGTAAGATGACAACCATCTGTTGATTTAGGTGGCATGGATTTGTTAACAGAGAGTTCCTGAGACCTAGTGAAAATCACAAAGATGTTCCCTGGAAAATACCTCAAGGCAGTAAGAAGTTCATGACATAATCACAAAAAAGAGTATCATCAAACTGTCTGTTACTCTGAGTTGATCAACAGATAAATATTATGAGTTCACAGACTCAGCATTTTAAAAAACAAAACAAATACTTTGGCCAAAACAATTCTCTCTCTTTTTTTGCCAAAAACCTTAAAGCCGCATCCCTGGCACCCCCTATTATAAGGATTGTAAGGGTCCTGCATTAAACATTGTCCACCCTGGGGAGAAAATTCAGTAGGCAGCCACTTTTGAGGTATCTTTAAGAGACAGATACGAATCTATACCCCCAAAATATAGCATAGCTAGTCAAGATTTATGAATTCTTTTAATTAGATGGTCATTTACTTGAGGCTTAAATCATAAGAGTCTTTTCTTAATTTGTAAAATACCCTGAGAAATATAGCGTATCATTAACAACTCAGTATTAGTTATGAAATCATTGAGAGGGAGAAAAAAGCACTCATATGTGTATGCAAGACAAATTATACTCATATGTTCAACCTCTTAGAGCTAAGTTGTCTTTACCTTTGTTTCTGGTGCAAATGTATGTTGAATAATAATAGCCATCAATGTCAGACCCTGAGCAGTTTGCAAGCCTTAGCTCA
The DNA here is from genome assembly GCA_030035585.1 of Dugong dugon. Lineage (NCBI taxonomy): Eukaryota > Metazoa > Chordata > Mammalia > Sirenia > Dugongidae > Dugong > Dugong dugon. The sequence goes on from CM057474.1 coordinate 46,448,067, forward strand.
TTTAATTCACCCAACATTCCTAGAAACCCCATGGGGCAGTTCTACTCTGTCCTATAAGGTTGCTATGAGTCAGAATTAACTCGATGGCAATGGGTTTCCTAGGAGGTAGGCATTATTCATTCCCATTTTAGAAATGAAGAAACTGAGATTCACAGATTAAATAACAAGTCTAAATTTAGCTAATAAGTTGAGCAACTGGATTGATCTCAAGCTCTTAATGATTACCTTATACTATCTCTCAGTGCTATAACAAACTCATCATCAGTTAATAACTTCTTTATAACTACATCTAATTAGGGTCAATAATCTAACAAGAGTGGGGGTCAGAAAACAGCAACGAGAGGAGAGATTAAAAAGATGCAGTATGTGAAACTATGAGGAAAGTGGACCTTGGGGAAACATCACCAAAAGGGACCATAGACTTCAACCCTGCTCTAGATTAGGAACACTCCCTCCCATGTGTTTTCCAGTGGCCACTTTGTGGGAATTATACTGTGGTTTTCTGTTCATTTGATAGTCCAGATAGATTACACCCTGCCTGAGGGCAGGGGTCAAGTCTTATTCCTTCTGATATCCAGAGAACCTAGAAGGTTTTTAAAATACAGTGCTTTCTCAATAACTGATACTCAAATACACAAGCAGTTAGGGTAATGAACAAAAGAAGTAGAAGGGAGGACTGAAAAGGAAGGATAGTTATAAGTCAACCAGAGTTGGTGATTAGAACATTGCTTTCTTTCTTCCATGTTCTTCTTATATTTTGCACTTAGTGAGAGGCAAACAAACACCTCCAAAAACGCTGCCTGGATTTGAATCTTGGCACCAGCCCATGCTAGTGTCAACTTGGGCAAGTGACTGAACTTTTCCTAAACCCTTTTATTCATCTGTAAACTAGGATTACATTAATATTTACCTTTTGTATTACTGAAAGGATTAAATGTGACACTCTAAGGAAAGCTTTCAACATGATATCTAGCCAACCAAGACTATATTTGGATAATCAGAATATCAGGGCTACCTTTCCCTAATAGTCTCCTTATGCTGCCATGTTTTTATTGTTTTCTTTTCTATGATTAAAGAACTGTTCTTTCCTGTGAAATTCTTCCTCATTCAGACTCAAAGTAAAGTTGAAAAAGGAAGAAAGACCTGGATATCCAAAAATCAGGCAATGAAAACCCTATGGCTTACAATATTTGTACGTGGGATCGCCACGATACAGGGGCCAACTCAATGGCAGCTAACAACAATAACAGCAACAAAGTTAAAAAGGTGGAATTTGTTGATGATCAAATAAAGCTGATGTTTCAGGACAAGAGATGTTATCACTTCTGACTACAGAGAATTACTTGCTTTGCCCATTTCCCATCTGCTCAATCTCATGTTGACTGTAGAAGTCATAGAGAGCACTAGTGCTCATATGATCCGCTAATGGCTTTCATTCTTACCAGTACGTATAAGTAGCTACATAAGTAAACAAAGTAACCTCTGGTCAAAGGACTAGTAATGATCTAACTACACAGAGGACTGTTTTTCTCTTTTATAATAGTCTAAAAACTCATTCTTCTAAAAACCATTTCAACATTGTACTAAACCTAAGAGATTTTATATTGAATAAAACCTATCTAATAAAAATGAAAATTAAAACCAAGACCAAATTATCCTTGTGTTTCACAATTTATTGAGTAGTAAAAGGATCTACACATAGATGTTCTGAATGTAGTCTTCAAATATAGTTATAGCCAATATCTTCTATCTACACAGAAAAAATCAGAAAATCCATTTTTACCTTATAAGGTCTTGGTAGATTAGGTTCCTGGTATCTCAGTTTTATTAGCCCTGCTATTAGTAATAGACTCCAAAAAGAAAATACAAGAAAAAAAAAAAAGATAGTTTATCAATTCAATTAAGCTTGTTGAAGCAATCATTAAGGATGCCATAATGACAATTACTAGCACAGCTATTAATGGAGAGGAGTGTATATTAAGCATATTAAATAACAAAGACAGCTGGCCCTCTTGGATTGCAAGATACTTCATTCTTGATGACATTAATACAGAATACCAAATGTTGCTGAATAATGAGGCAGAAATACCAAGAGAAATAATCCATGTCACTGAGGGGATAACTCTGTCAGTCCATGTGATAATCACAGGAGCTGCAGAAACACAAGAACACACAAAATGCAATGCATTAAAAAAGAGAAACTAATGATAAGACTTTTAAAATTATTTCAAAAGGAAAGGAAATTTGAAGCACAATTAAGAATACTGGCATCTGTTTAATTTCACTGTAATTTCCTTATTTACATTAACATAACACCTTATGCATATGTCTATTTTAGCTCTTATCATACTATATCATATGTGTATTCTCCAGCAGACCATGAACTTCTTGAAGGCAGGGATCATTCATCTATTTTCAATAAACCTAGTCCTTCACTCGGGGACAGACATATAGTAAGTCTTCAATAAATATTTGTTAAATGAATTGATTTTGTTGAATGGATGATCAAATGCATGCATATTTTCTAAAACTAGTTTACAGAGTGCTGATAGTTGCACTCAGAGTCAAAAAACAAAAAAAACAAAAAAAAACCACAGTGCAAATCTGCTAACCCAGGAATGAAACTTAGAATGCACTCATATTATGGTTCAATTTGAAATACTTAACACGAGAAAAAATGAACCATGTAAATAAAGAATACAAATTACACACAGATAAAAATATTTATAACTTTTGAGACCTTGCCTAAACTATAGACCAGCGGTTTCTCAACCGGAGGTGATTCTGTCCCCCCAGGGGACATTTGGCAATGTCTGGAGACATTTTTCATTGTCACAACTGGAGAAGGGGGTAGGAGGCTGCTACTGGCATCTACTGGATAGAGGCCAATGATTCTACTAAACATCCTACAATGTACAGGACAGTTCTCCACAAAAAAAAAAAAAAAAAAGAATTATACAGCCAAAAATGTCAGTGGTGCTGAGACTGAGAAACCCTGCAACAGACTAACATTTAGACATTGATCTCATTTTTTGTTTTTAATTTAAAGGTGAAGAGACCCGTAGAACACTAATTCAATGTAAGTCAGTAGACATAAAAGCCACCAGCGAAGAAAAGTATCCATTATTTATGAGAATCCGTTTGAGTCCAATTCATATTATGTAGATATATGCTGGGACAAGTCATTCAGTCATGGAGAAAGAGGTTCTGAGCTTTTCAATAGAATAAGCAGAGCAGGACCTAATGTCCCTGGGGGTCGGTGTCTAGTTACAGTCCTTATAGTTACTTTCCAGGAAGACTGCAGGATATCAACATACTGACTTATAACAAATAGTAAGATTTTCCAATGTGATAAAATTAAAATGTCATCTATGGTTTTTGCTCTTAAAAATCTTTATTTTAAACCCATTTTAAATAGCCTCAAAGAGCGCTGGTGGCTCAGCAGTTAAGCACTGGGCTACTAACCTAAAGGTCAGCGGTTCAAACCTGCCAGCCTCTCAGTGAGAGAAAGATGTGGCAGTCTGCTTTTGTAGAGATTTACAGCCTTGGAGATCCTATGGGGCAGTTCCACTCTGTCCTATAGGGTCGCTATGAGTCAGCATCGACTTAATGGCAATGGATTTGTTTTGCTTGGTGTAAATAGCCTCAAGTGCTATCTTTACTTTTCTCTTTAATGCTTTTCTACCACACCAAGTCTTGCTTAAAAATATCTCCTGTCTCATTTCAAATAATGTATTATCGGTTGTACCTGCTGGACACCCATACCTCCACACATTTTCCATTTCAGACACATTTCAGAAACACTTTTTTTCCAGTAGAGAAGCCCTTGTTCTCCTTCGATTTCCCATTTTGCATTCTACAAATGTAGCTGGTTATAACTGGTGTATCTTCTAGTTCAGCTTGCAAAAGTTGCACATCTTTCTACATAATCTTTATCTCTTTTCCACAAGTGATTTCTTTTCTTTTTCACTTTTCCACATTACTTTATCTTTTAAAATTTTTATTATACATGCAGTTTGTAAAAAGTAAATAAACAACACTGAAGCACATAAAGTAAAAAGTAAATGTCCCTCTTTTCACCAACCCCTCATTCACTCATCACAGATGTAACTACTGTTAACATTTTTTTGGATATTCTTCCGGAAATTTTCTATACGTATACAAGCATCTGTGAGAGGTGTGTATGTGGGTACATGTATGTGTTTGGGTGCTTGTGTATGTGCTTATGCTTGCTTTTTTCACTTCCAATATATCTTGATATTAAAACAAACCCCCCCCCAAAAAAAAGCAAAACCACACTTGTTGCCGTCAAGTCAATTCCCACTCATAGCGACAGTAGAATTTCCCCATAGGGATTCGAAGGAGTGGCTGATGGATTCGAACTGCTGACCTTTTGGTTAGCAGCTGAGCTCTTACCCACTGTGCAACCAGGCCTCCCTCTTGATATTAGTACATACATATTCATCTAATAATTATTTAAATTAATCCCAATATTCCATTATATAGTTGTAAATTAATTTATTTTCCCATTCTGTATTGGTGGATTTTTAGGTTGTTTCCAGGTTTTTTTGCTAAAAAGAATGTGCTTTAATGAATAATGAGCTTTAATGAATGTGCTTTAATTTAATTTAATGAATGAATGTGCTTTAATGAATGTGCCTTCAGCTCTTAGTAGTTGTACAGTTCTCCTCTTTGAGCAAATTCTTAGAAGTGAAACTGCTGAGTCAAAAGATATATATAGATATACATATGCATATATCTAAATAAGCTACATATTACAAAATTACCCTCCAAAAATGATTGCACCAATTTATGTTCACACCAGTAAGTGATTTTGAAACGTCTACTTTCTTCTCAAAATTCTTAGCCACACCTGGACACTTGTGGCCAGCTATCGCCAGACTGCTTCCGGTCATGGAAGTCTTTTAGCATCTGCTCACATTTGGTGTTCTTGAGGGTTCCATTTCATATTTAAAACTAGAGAACATTGGCACAGAAAAAGATGATCTAGAATGGTAACTAAATTGTATGGGGGCAGAGGCTAAAAGATTTTCCTAAGGCTTATATGCCTGAAACAATAAGTCTTGTAAACCAAATTACAAGCAATTATAGTCAAAACATTTCATGAGCCTTCCACATATGCCAAAACTATTATTGCTGTACTCATCATGATATACCAGAGGGGATATTCATAATATTTTAACAGCCAGTATGCCAGCTCCAGCAGTCATAACGTATGCCAGCCTCAACCAACCATAGCAACCATACCAGCTGATCAGCAGCTCTGACAACAACCATAATTAAATTCAAAAATTTATTCTCTTCATAATCAAAGTACTTAATTGATCACTGCTTGCTTGTATCCAGTTTTGCACTTGGTTTGTTCCCACAAATACTGGGAATCTTGATCATATATACTTCACAAGTCCTTAAGATAGTTAGACCATTATGAGTCAACATAGATACCATGTGGCTGCATTCTACAAGGCAATAACAAAGAATTGAAGCAAAGCTTGCCAAGACGGTTATTTTAAAGCCTCCTTCAGACTTACCTCCAGTGCCTCAATGTTTCACCAAGATAATAGTAGCTGCTCAATTGAGATATGTCTTAACAGTACTAGGTTTATCTTAGAAGTCAAGATTTAATGCTGGTTTGAGGAAATCACTAGTCTTCCACTTTCCCTGCTTCTCATTTCTTTCCAAATTTCCCTTCATTCCTTGAATATGTTACTCATTTTTAAATGTACGTTTAACTCTTTAAAATTTTCTTATTCTTTTCATTCTTTATTCTACAATTAGAGTCCTAAGATAGTTATCTTTTAGTCAAATTCCAACATATTAAGGCCTTTTCCTACCATAAATTTCAGATTATTTATGGTTGTTGCTATTGTGAGCTGCCATCAAGTTGGGCCTGACTGATAGTGACCCCATGCACAATGAAACAAAACGCTGCCTGGTCCTGTGCCATCTCCACGATTGGTTCCAGATAGGACAATGTTCCTGTCTTGGTCATCTAGTACTGCTATAACAGAAATACCACAAGTGGATGGTTTTAACAAAGAGAGAAGTTTATTTCCTCACAGTAAAATAGGCTGAAAGTCCAAATTCAGGGAGTCAGCTCCAGGGGAAGTCTTTCTCTCTCTTATCAGCCTCGTCATCAATCTTCTCCTGGACTAGGAGCTTCTCTGCACAGGGACCCCGGGTCCAAAGGATGTGCCATGCTCCCGGCACTGCTTTCTTGGTGGTATGAGGTTCCCCACTCTCTGCTTGCTTCCCTTTCCTTTTATCTCTTGTAAGCTAAAAGGTGGTGCAAGCCACACCCCAGGAAAACTCCCTTTACATTGGATCAGGGATGTGACATTAGTAAGGGTGCTACAATCCCATCCTAATCCTCTTTAACATAAAATTGCAATCACAAAATGGAGGACAACCACACAATACTGGAAATCATGGCCTAGCCAAATTGATACACACATTTTTTTGGGGGACATAATTCAATCCATGACAGTTCCATTGTGATCCATAGGGTTTTCATTGGCTGATTTTCAGAAGTATATCATCAGGCCTTTCTTTCTAGTCTGTCGTAGTCTGGAACAACTACATTATTTTGCAACTTAATAATGTTAATTATGTGCATCAATTGACTATTAGCATCTACTCTTTCAACTGCTAATATCCTATATTTCAAATTTATCATTTTTTATGTCACCTAAAAGAACACTATAAATCAAATGTTTTGAAAGTTTTAGTAGATAAAAGCACTGATTACATAATGTTCCTCAGTGAGAAGAAATCATAAAAGGCATGCCAATATCCTGAATCCTATTTGAACCATACATCAATATATTTCCTTATTATTATAAAATGCATAACCATGTTTAAATATGAAACTCCTTCCTAAGCCAAATCAGACTCTTTGGTTCTTCTGTTTATTATAGAAAATTGCAAGTTGACTCTATATGAGCAGAGTAATGAACAGCAATCAAACAGCAATCCTGACTGATAGGGTGATACTTAAGAAATGCCCAAAGACCAGAAATTTTTATTACCTTAGCCATTTGCATACATGCCTGAAGAGAGAATTTCTCTGGGTGTCGGAATAGTCAGGTAGGAAATGTTAACCAGTAAATAAACCACAGTCACCAGAAATACTGTAGTAAATACGCATCTTGGAATTGTCTTGTGGAGTTTCTTCAGCTCTCCTATAATATATTAAAAAGCAAAATCATAATCAGTTAAAAATCATTTCTTAAATTTACCTTTAAAACTACTTCACATGTTAAGTATTGGGTTGAATTCTTTTTCCCATCCATCCTCCTCATGTGTGCACTTGCGTGCATGCATGCGCACACACACACGCACACACTGGGGAACTGTTACACCCTCTTTCTGAGCTTGGTGCAAAACAAATAAAAGGGGAAATTATTCTTCATTTTCCCCAAAGACAGTAAAATTATGAATAAAGACACATGAATTCTTGTAGCAAAACAACATATAAGCATCAACCTAAAAAAAAAAAAGGTAAATCTTGGTAACATGAAAATTCTGATTATTTTGTAGCTAATCCATCCTGAGGTTGAATTATAGAGGGTTTCTTTTTTTTTCCCCCCTTCCTAATTCCACTTACAGTTTTGATACCTCCATTCTCTCCATTCTGGTTCGTATGAGTAGTAAAATTGGTGACAAGAAGGAGAGGTAGGTTGCAGAAGGGAAAACTAATAGGTTTAAGTGGTTTAAAGACTATGAGAGTGTTAAAGGTGGCCAATTGAAACTGCAATGAAAAGTCCAGCACCATCTCCAAGTGAGTTAAGGAACAGGAGAATAGTTGACTCTCTGAATTCATAGTTAAGGACTATTTTGCACATTCTTTATATCTTCCTATGGGTGCTACACCAGTCACCAGCAGTAATGATGATGGACAACACCAACCCTTCCTCATATTATTAAGAATATTGTAACGGGTTACATTTTGGGAGCTTTTCCCCAGGATTGTTGAATTGTTACAAGGTGAACAACTGTCAAGATCTGAGTCAAGATATGGCTTACTATAGTATTTAAATTGTTAGCTGAATGGTATTAAGCAACAAAAATAGACCCAATAAAAACAGTGATTGTGCTGGTAATTTGCTGACAATCTGTGGAAAGATGTTATTCAAGATAGGATGTTTCGCTGGAACTCATTACACTGAGTGAATTTAGTCCGTCACAGAAGAACAAATATTGTATAAGACCACTATTATAAGAACTCAAGAAAAGTTTTAAACACAGAAGAAAACATTTTTTGATGGTTATGAGGGTGGGGAGGGAGTGTGAGGGTTATTTACTAACTAGATACTAGATAAGAATTATCTCAGGTGAAGGGAAGGACAGCACACACTACAGGGGAAGTCAGCACAACTGGACTAAACCAAAGCTAAGAAGTTTCCTGAATACAATCAAACACTTTGAGAGACAGAGTAGCAGGGGTAGGGGTCTGGGGACCATGCTTTCAGGGGACATCTAGGTCAACTGGCGTAACAAAGCTTTTTAAGAAAACTTTCTGCATCCTACTTTGGTGACTGGCGTCTGGGGCCTTAAAAGCTTGCAAGCCGCCATCTAAGATGCATCAATTGGTCCCAACCACCTGGAGTAAAGGAGAATGAAGAACACCAAAGACACAAGGAAAGTATTAGCCCAAGAGACAGAAAGGGCCACAGAAACCAGAGACTTCGTCAGCCTGAGACCAGAAGAACTAGATGGTGCCTGGCTACCACCAATGACCACCCTGACAGGGAACACAACAGAGAGCCCCAGATGGAGTAGGCAAAAGGTGGGGTGCAGAACTCAAATTCCAGTAAGAAGACCAGACTTAATGGTCTGATTGAAAATGGAGGAAGCCCGGAAAGCATGGCCCCTGGACTCTTTATCAGCCCAGAAATAAAACAATTCCCGAGGCCAACTCTTCAGATAGGCACTGGACTGGACTATGGGACATAGAATGATACTCATGAGGAATGTGTCTCTTAACTCAAGTAGATACAAGAAACTAAATGGGCAGCTTCTGTCCGGAGGTGAGATGGGAAGGCAAAGAGGGTTAGGAGCTGGTTGAATGGACGTGGGGAATCAGGGGTGGAAAAGGAGGATTGTGCTGTCACAGAATGGGGAGGACAATTACGGTCACATAACAATGTATGTATAAATTTTTGTATGGGAGACTAACTTGAAATGTAAACTTCATTTAAATTACAATAAAATTTTTTTTTTTTTTTAAAAAGGATAGGATGTTTCAACCACTTAGCCAGACCAATACTGAATGCTATCATTTCTCACCATCCCTACTGTTCCCAGCCTTATCCAAGTCACCACAATCTCTCACTTGGAGTATTCAATAGCCTCTAATTATTTTCCCTGCATCTATCCTTGCCCACTCTCTACAGTCAAAGGCATGTCAGATCTTGTCACTTCTCTTCTCAAATCATTTCAAAGGCCTCCCTTCTTACTCAGATTTAAAGTCAAAATCCTTACAATGACTAATAACACCCTATATAACTTGCCTCTCTCTGCTCCGTCACCTTTCTGTTTTCTTCTCCTGCTAGTCTTTCTTTCACTCATTCTGCTCCAGCTACACTGGGCTACTCACTGGTTCCCCACCACATCAGAAACGTCCTTACTTCAGGGTCTTGGTAATTCCTCTGCCTGAAATATACCACCACCACCCCCGCCTCCAGTTTTTGTATCTCTAGCTCCTTCAGGTCTTTACTCAAAAGTCACTTTTCCCATTAATGCTTTCCCTGGAAACTCTGTCTTAAATTTTGCAACATGCTCACCTATAACCTGTTTTATTTTTCTCCTTAACATTTAGCACTATCTAAGATACTGTACACTCTACTTATTATCTTGTTCATCATCTGTCTCCTCCACTAGAATATAAATTCCAAGAAGGCAATGATCTGTTTATTACTGTATTCCCAGTGCCTAGGACTGGACTTGGCGTATACTAACCACTTGAAAAATATTTGTTAAATGAGTTAACAAATTAGTCCCTGCATAAGATTTCTCACAGGAAATTCCAGGAGGAGGTGGCTTCTGGAGGGTAATCTGCACCATCTAACACAGGATTCATAAAGACATTTACAATGCTTCAGGAAATGTGAAAAAGATGTGGGAAGACCATAACTGGAACTTGGGATCTATTGGTCTACTCCAAGGGAGATTCAGACCCACCCTAGTCTATAGGTTTCCAAGACTGTGTAGCTAGAGAACAAAGTTCAGACAGTTTTGACTTTAGTGATTCCCCAAACAATGGCAGAAAATCCTACAAATAAATCCATGAACTAGGTGTAAAATATTTTTGATTCCTGAATTGAACACGGGCTATGAGAAAGAGGAGCAATGCCAAATAGAGCAAAATTTGTAAGTAAAATATATGACAAAAAGAGCACAAAGAACAGGAAAGGGGGAATTGTATGCTGTTGTAAGATTGTTACAGCATACATGAAGTGGTATATTATTTAAAGGTACACTGTAATCAGTTAAAGATGCACATTATAAACTCTAGCTCAACCACTAAAAAATAAATCAAATAGATATGCTAATAAGCCAATAGTGGAGATAAAATAGACTACTAAAAAAAAACTCACACAACTAATCCAAAAAAAGAAAGTAAAAGAGGAACAAAGAATAGATAGGAAAAATAATAACAAAAGCAAGATGATAAACTTAAGCCCAATGTATCAATGTTGTTGTTCTTCTTAGGTGCTGTGATGGTTAAGATTGTGTGTCAACTTGGTTGGGCCATGATTCTCAGTATTTATATGTGATCACTCCCATGATTAAATATGCTGTGAGTAGCCAAGCAGTGGAAAGGGAGTTTCCCTGGGGGTGTGGCCTGCATCTGAATATATGCAGACATTTTGTCTTTTTGCTCGCTCTGGATCCTGCTGCTGCCTCCTGTTCATCTGACCTCTGGTTCTTGGGACATGAGCTGTTAGCTTATCTGCCGAATTTGGGATTCATCAATCTTCACAGCCCGTGAGCAGAGCCCTGCTCTCTGACCTGCCGATCTTGGGTTCACCAGCCCCCAGCAGCTACGTGAATCAGGAGAAACCTCGTGGTCTTGCCTGCCTATCTTGGAATTCATACACCTCCACAGCCTGTGAGCAGGAGCCCTGCTCTCCGACCTGCTGATTTGGGCTCGCCAGCTTCTGCGGCTGCGTGAATTGGGAGAGGCCTCTACCCTAATCCACAAACTTCGGACGTTCTAGCCTCTACAATCGCCTGAGCTATTTCCTTGATATAAATCTCTCTCTATATATGTTGATACGCTTTACTGGTTTTGCTTCTCTAGAGAACCCAGCCTAAGACAGGTGCCGTCCAGTTGGTTCTGACTCATAGCGAATGAAACACTGCCTGGTCCTATGCCATCTTCACAATCATTGTTATGCTTGAGCCCACTGTTGCAGCCAGTGTGCCAATCCATCTCGCTGAGGGTCTTCCTCTTTATGGTCTGAACATTCCATTTAAAACGCATAGATTGTAACACTGGGTAAAAAATCAAGAACTAACTATATGCTGTCTACAAGAAATCGACTTGAAATAAAGACATGAATAGTTTAAAAAGATGGAAATGATATACCACATTAACATCATATGGAAACAAAATAGACTATTCAGTGAGCTGGGCAAATTCCCTGAATTACCAAAACTGACTAAAGAAGAAATAGAAACTCTGAATAGTTCTATATCTATATGAAACTGAATTTATAATTTAAAAACCTCCCTACAAAGAGTATCCCAGGTCCAGATGACTTCACTGGTGAAGTCTTTCAAATATTAAAAGAGAAATACTACCAATATAAAAGAAACTCTTTCAACAAACAAAGGATGAAGAAACACTTCCCAACTCATTTGATGAGGCTAACATTACCTGATACCAAATACAGAAAAAAGATATTACAAAAAAAGAGAATTACAGACCAATATCCCTCATGAATCCATACAAAATAATAAGAGAAAAATCCCCATCAGAAATATGGCAAAATATTTCAACAGACATTTTGCAAAAGAAGATAGTGAATGGCCAATACAAACATGAAAAGGATGTTTAACATCATTAGTCATCAGGATAATACAAAGCAAAACCAAATAAGATACCATTACATACACTCTATAATTATTAAAATTAAAAAGACCAAGTGTCAGTGGAGATGTGGAATAACTGACTCTTTATATATTGCTGGTAGAAAGGTAAAATAGTGCAACCCATCTGGATTACAGTTTGGTAGTTTGCTATGAAGTTAAAGATATATACTTACCATATGAACCATCAATTTCATTCCTAGGTATTTACCCAAGAGGAAAAAAAAAAGATAAGTCCACAGGAAGACTTGTACAAACATGCTCATAATAGCTGTATTCATAATAGCCAAAAACTATAAACAAGCCACACGTACATCAACAGGTGAGTAAACAACCAAAGTGTGGTATGGACACTGCACAGCAATAAAAGCAAACAAACTACTGATAAAAATAACAATATGGGTTAATCTCAAAAACCTTGGGTGGAAGAAGTCATATACATATTGTATGATTCTGCTTATATAAATTTCTAGAAGAGGCAAAATCAACCTACACTAACATAGAAAGAACATCAGTGGTTGCCTGGACTTGGGGGCAGGGGGAAATGATAGACAGCAAAGGAGCGACGGAAATGTTCTATATCTGGACACTGATGGTAGTTACACAGGTTTACTAGTTTGTTTAAACTTATCAAACTATACACTTAAAAGTTGTGCATTTTATACTATGTAAATTATATGCCCATAAAGTTGCTTTAAAAAAAGAAAATAAAAATAAATGTTACAAATTTGCTGACCTTTTATATGATGGCAAAAGGCTATCAGTAGTGTGCTACCTAGAAGATATTTTGGAATAAATGAAAACACTGAGCCTGTCCTTTTTCAAGGTAAATATAATAATGAGAAAGAAAGAAACAGATTTTGGAAAAGGAAAAAAACTCATGCTATACAAAGAGCATTTTGAAAATAACTGTTTGGGATTCTTTCCATCTTTATGTGGTTTTGTTGGCAACAATCATACATGCATAACTTTAAAAATTCTTATACTTTCAAACTTTTAAAAAACTTTAAAATGTTTAACTCATTTAAAAATATTTCAAATTAAGACTTGCAGTAGGCATTGTACCTATTTATTAACAATTGTAATGCAACTACTTCTGATTAATTTCTATCAGGAAAGATGTTCATTTATTTCCCAAATTAAAAAAAAAAGATTAATAATTCGATTCATAATTCATAATTCATTAATTGGATTAAAAGAAATGAATATCATAATTTAGTAAGCATAGCCACTGATGTACTTCTTCCATCTTATCTATGTACAATGGTGATACATCTTTTTCATCTATGACAGGTATTTAAACAAAAAATTAAAATTAGAATCAGACTTTTGGTGTGCTGTTTCACAACATATTAAGCTATCATTTTCATAAAATGCAGCACAATCAATCACAATACTCCCATGTGAACTTGGACTTCCTCACTAGAACTCTGTGAAGTATGTACGGCATAATGTTTTTCAACAGGAGGTAAACATAGATCCAGAAAATACTGGTGTACTTACTGGCTTTGTCTACAAACTTTAGAAAACAAAAGAAGTTTTACCATTTTAGTAGGTTTATGGGCATTCTGTCAAGGCCTAAGCCAAGCCTCTCACCATCTTGATAGAAGGTCAGAACCAGGGCCTTCCACCAGTAGGTGAAACCCCAGGCAATAGTAGAGTCAAAGAGAAAGGTGAGGCCATCAGCATGTCAACTCATTTGAAAAGAGATTGGTAAAATATTTTGAACAGAAATTCTGGAAATTAGCTAATAGTGAATGCTTCCCTGTCAACATTTACTGTGCTCCACAAGTCTTTCATATTATACATAGTGACTAGCTGGATAGCTTGGGATGGTGTTATATCAGGAGGATGCTGGGGAAAGCTAATCTGTGGCAAATACTGGTGGGAACCAACCAGACATTGATGCCTAATTTCCCTTTCATAAACTAGGATTTTTAGCACCAATGTTGTCAATCACAGATAAATTTTTTTTTTTATTGTACTTTAGGTGAAGGTTTACAGAACAAATAGTTTCTCATTAAACAGTCAGTACACATATTGTTTCATGACATTGGTTAACAACCCCACAACATGTCAACCCTCTCCATTTCAAAAATTTCTACATGCACTGTTCAGTGTCATCGATTACGTTCTTCCAGTTGTGCTGCTTTAGATGAAGGTTTACAGAACAAAATAGTTTCTCATTAAACAGTTAGTACACCTTGCCCTATGACAACAGTTAACAACCCCACTACATGTCAACACTGTCCTTAGTCAACCTTGGGTTCCCTATAACCAGCTTTCCTGTCCCCTTCTGCCTTCTAGTCCTTGTCCCTGGACTTCTGTGCCTCATTAGTCCCATTTGGTTTTATGGGGCTCTCCAATCCACGGCTGAATGGTGAACCTCGGAAGTGACTTCACCACTGAGCTAAAAGGGTATCTGGGGGCCATACTCTCGGGGTTTCTCCAGTCTCTTTCATGCCAGTAAATCTGGTCTTCTTTGTGTGTTAGAATTTGTTCTACATCCTTCTCCAGCTCTGTCCAGAACCCTCTGTTGTGATCCCGGTCAGAGCAGTCAGTGGTGGTAGCTGGGCACCATCTAGCTGTACTGGACTCAGTCTGGTGGAGGCCTTGGTAGCTGTGGTCCATTAGTCCTTTGGATTAATCTTTTCCTTGTATCTTGTTCTCTTCATTCTCCCTTGCTCCAGAAGGGGTGAGACCAGTGCAGTATATTAGATGGCTGCTCACAGGCTTTTAAGAATCCAGATGCTACTCACCAAGGTGGAATGTAGAACATTGACTTTATAAACTGTGTTATGCCAATTGATCTAGATGTTCCCCAAGACCATGGTCCCCACAGCCCTCCACCCAGCAATTCAGTCCCTCAAGGAGTTTGCAAGTGTCTATGGAGCTTCCATGACCTTTCCTCGTGCAAGTTGTGCTGGTTTCCCTGGTATTGTGTACTATCTGACCCTTCACCAAAGATACAACTTATCTATTGCCTATTTATTATTCCCCCCCACCCCTCCTATCCCTCATAACCAACAAAGATTGTTACTTTTCATGTGTAAACTTTTTCATGAGTTTTTATAATAGAGGTCTTATAAAATATTTGTCCTTTTGTGATTGACTTATTTCACTCAACATAATGTCCTCCAGTTTCATCCATGTTATGAGATGCTTCACAGATTCATCATTGTTCTTTATCGTTGTGTAGCACTCCATTGTGTGTATGTACCATAGTTTGTTTATCCATTCATCTGTTGATGGGCATCTAGGTTGTTTCCATCTTTTTGCTATTGTGAACAATGCTGCCATGAACATGAGTGTGCATATGTCTATTCAAGTGACAGCTCTTATTTCTCTAGGATATATTCCTAGGAGTGGGATTGCTGGATCCTATGGTGCTTCTATTTCTAGCTTTCTAAGGAAGCACCATATCATTTTCCAAAATGGTTGTATTATTTTGCATTCTCACCAGCAGTGCATAAGAGTTTCGATCTCCCCGCAGCCTCTCCAACATTTGTTATTTTCAGTGTTTCTGATTCGTGCCAGTAATGCCCGGGTGAGATGATATCTCATTGTGGTTTTAATTTGCATTTCTCTAATGGCTAGTGATTGTGAGCATTTCCTCATGTGTCTGTTGGCCTCTTGAATGTCTTCTTTGGTGAAGTGTCTGTTCATTTCCTTTGCCCATTTTTTAATTGGATTATTTGTCTTTTTTTGTAGAGCTGTTGGATTTTCTTGTAGACTATGGAGATTAGACCTTTGTCTGACTCGTACTTTCCAAAACTTTTTTTCCCAGCCTGTAGGTTCTCTTTTTACTCTTTTGGTGAAGTCTTTTGAAGAGCATAGGTGTTTGATTTTTAGAAGATCCCAGTTATCTAGCTTATCTTCTGGGGTTTGTGTGTTTATGGTAATGGTTTGTATCCTCTTAATGCCGTGTATTAGGGCCTGTAGCATTGGTCCTATTTTTTCTTCTATGAACTTTATAGTTTTTGGCTTTATATTTAGGTCTTTGATCCATTTTGAATTAGTTTTTGTATACGGTGTGAGGTATGGGTCCTGTTTCATTTTTTTGCAGATGGATATCCAGTTTTGCCAGCACCATTTGTTACAAAGACTGTCTTTTCCCTATTTGATGGACTTTGGGCCCTTGTCGAACATCAGGTGACCATAGGTTGATGGATTTACATCTGGGTTCTCAATTCTGTTCCATTGGTCAATGCATCTGTCATTGTAACAGTACCAGGCTGTTTTGACTGCCGTAGCTGTATAGTAGGTTCTGAGGTCAGGTAGTATGAGTCCTCCTACTTTATTCTTCTTCTTCAATAGTGCTTTACTTATCTAAGGCCTCTTCCCTTTCCATATAAACTTAATGATTGTTCTTTCCACTACTTTAAAGAATGTTGTTGGTGTGTGGATGGGGATTGCACTGTATTTGTAAATTGCTTTGGATAGAATTGTCATTTTCACAATGTTGAGTCTACCTATCCATGAGCATGGTATGTATTTCCATTTATGTAGATCTCTTTGGGTTTCTTGCAGTAGTGTTTTGTAGTTTTCTTTGTATAGGTCTTTCACATCCCTGGTTAGATTTCATTCCTAAGTATTTCGTTTTTTTAGGGGCTATTATAAATGGTATTGTTTTCCTGATTTCCTTTTCATCGTTCTCTTTATTGGTGTATAGGAATCCAACGGATTTTTGTATGTTTATCTTGTATCCTACTACTCTGCTGAATCTTTCTATTAGTTCCAGTAGATTTCTTGTGGAGTCTTTAGGGTTTTTTATGTACAGTATCATATCATCCACAGACACGGACAGTTTAACTTCTTCATTACCAATTTGGATGCCCTTTATTTCTTTCTCTTGCCTTATTGCTCAGCTAGAACTTCCAGCACAGTGTTAAATAGGAGTGGTGATAAAGGGCATTCTTGCCTTGTTCCTGTTCTCAAGGGGAATGTTTTCAGCCTCTGTCCACTAAGAATGATGTTGGCTGTTGGTTTTGCATAGATGCCCTTTATTACATTGAGAAATTTCCCTTATATACCTATTTTATTGAGAGTTTTTAACAGGAATTAATTTTGGACTTTGTCGAATGCCTTTTCTGTGTCAATTGAGATGATCATGTGATTCTTTTCTTTCCTTTTATTTATGTGGTGGATTACTTTGATTGATTTTCTTACGTTGAACCATCCTTGCATACCTGGTATGAATCCTACTTGGTCATGGTGTATTATGTTTTTGATATGATGCTGAATTCTATTGGCTAGAATTTTGTTGAGAATTTTTGCATCTAATTCATGAGAGATATTGGTCTGTGATTTTCTTTTTTTGTGGTATTTTTGCCTGGTTTTGGTATCAGGGTTATGCTGGCTTCATAGAATGAATTTGTAAGTGTTGCTTCCTTTTCTATGCTCTGAAATAGTTTGAGTAGTACTGGTACAAGCTCTTCTCTAAATGTTTGGTAGAATTCTCCAGTGACGCCAACTGGGCCAGGGCTTTTTGTTGTTGTTGTTGGGAGTATTTTTTTATAACCTGTTCAATCTCTTCTCTTGTTATGGGTCTGTTCAGACTTTCAACATCACTTTGTTGTAGTTTGGGTAAGTAGTGTGTTTCTAGAAATTTATCCATTTCCTCTAGGTTTTCAAAGTTGTTGGAGTATAGTTTTTCATAATATTCTGTTATAATCCTTTTTTTTCAGTTGGGTCTGTTGTAATGTTGCCCATTTCATTTCTTATTTGGGTTATTTGCATCTTCTCCTGTTTTTCTTTTGTCAGTCTGGCCAGTGGTTTGTCGATTTTGTTGATTCAGAGAAACAACTTTTGGTTTTGTTGATTCTTTCTGTTGTTTTTCTAGTCTGTATTTCATTTATTTCTGCTCTGATCTTTATTTTTTCCTTTCTTCTCGTGGCTGTGGGATTTTTTTGCTGTTCTCTTTCTATTTATTTGAGCTGTGTAGTTAATGTTTTGATTTTGCCTCTTTCATCTTTTTTGATGTGTACATCTATTGCTATAAATTGTCCTCTGAGGAGTGCCTTTGCTGTGTCTCAAAGGTTTTGGTATGATGTGTTTTCATTCTCGTTTGATTCCAGGGATTTTTTGACTCCATCTCTGATTTATTCTATTACACAGTGGTTTGTAAGCAGGGTGTTATTCAGTTTCCATGTCATTGATTTTTTTTCCTTGCTTTTTCTGTTGTTAATTTCTACCTTGATGGCATTGTGGTCAGAGAAGATACTTCGTATAACCTCAACATTTTGGATCTTGTTGAGGAGATGTGGTCTATTCTGGAGAGCATTCCATGTGCATTGGAAAAGAATGTGTACTTTGCAGCTGTTGGAATGAGTGTTCTATATATGCCTATGAGGTCAAGTTGGCTGATTGTGCCCTTTAGGTCTTTGTATCTTTGCTGAGTTTCTTTTTAGATGTTCTGTCCTTTACTGATAGTCATGTGTTGAAGTCTCCTACTATTATTGTGGAGTTGTCAATTTCTCTTTTCAGTGCTGTTAGAGTTTGTTTTATGTATTTTGGAGCCCTGTCATTGGATGTGTAGATGTTTATTATGGTTACGTCTTCATGATGGATCATCCCCTTCATCATTATATAGTGTCCTTCTTTGTCTTTTATGGTGGATTTTGTTTTAAAGTCTATTTTATCTGAGATTAGTATTGCCACTCCTGCTGTTTTTTGATAGTTGTTAGCTTGATGTATTTTTTTCCAACCTTTGATTTTTAATAAATTCACGTCTTTGTTTCTAAGGTGTGTCTCTTGTAGATAGCATATTGATGCATCCTGTTTTCTTATCCATTCTGTCACTCTCCATCTCTTTATGGGTGCATTGAGTCCATTTACATTCAGTGTAATTTATTGATAGATGTGAGTTTATTGCTGTCATTTTGTAATTTTTTTTCTGTGGTGCTGACGTTTTCTTTGTTCTTCTTACTCTCCTGGGCTGAATTCTTTTTTTGTGTGGATTTTTTTTTTCATTTCTTTTGTTTTTGCAGGTTTTGTTTTTACTGAGACTTTATGTTTTTCCTCTTTATTTTTATGAGTAGGTTTGTTAACTTTCT
Source organism: Dugong dugon (assembly GCA_030035585.1). Classification (NCBI taxonomy): domain Eukaryota; kingdom Metazoa; phylum Chordata; class Mammalia; order Sirenia; family Dugongidae; genus Dugong; species Dugong dugon. Next base: position 46,467,239 of record CM057474.1, read on the forward strand.
TTGTGGTTACCGTGAAATTTTCCCTTATATTTCTAAGTTTCAAGCAGTCTATTATTACTTGGTATCATCTTGCCTTCCTCTCTGTTAGAAGGTTCTATACCTACACCATTTATTCCCTCTTTTATTGTTCTCACATTGTTGTCATTTACAGATTAATTGCTCTGATTCCCTGTTGTATTTCTTTTGGTTTTGAATAGTCCTTGAGAGTTCATTTCCTAGACTGGTATCTGGCTGGTATGATCCTGTGTCTTAGATTCAGGCTGTCGTCTGATATTGTTTGTTCTCAAAGCAAAGGACTCTCTTTAAAAATTCTTGTAAGTTTGGTTTGACTTTTACATATTCCTTTAATTTCTGTTTAATCTGGAAATGTCCTAATTTCACCATCATATTTGAACAAGAGTTTTGCAGGATATATTATTCTTGGCTGGAAAGTTTTTCTTTCAAAGTTTTATATATGTCATCCCATTGTCTTCTTGCCTGCATGGTTTCTACCAAATAATCTGAGCTTAGTCTTATTGTTTCTCCTCTGTATATGACTTCTTGTTTATCATGAGCAGCTCTCAGGATTCTTTGTTTGTCTTTGGTTTTGGTGATTATGATTATGATATCCCTTGGTGATTTTCTTTTGGGGTCTATCCTACATGGGGTTCATTGAGCTTCTTAGATGGCCAGCTTTTCATCTTTCATGATATTGGGGAAGTTTTATGTCAGCAGTTCTTCAATGATCCTCTCTGTGTTTTCTTTTTTCTCCCCCTGTGCTGGAACTCCAATCACTCGAAAATTTTTGCTTTTGATTGTATCCCACATAATTCGCAGGGTCTCTTCACTTTTCTTTTTTTTTTTTTTTTTCTGAGTTTTCCTTGAACAGAGTTGTGTCCAAGTATTTGTCTTCAATTCCACTGATCCTGTCTTCCACCCTTCCAAATCTGCTCCTCAGCCCTTCTATGACACTGTCCATTTCTGAAATCTTGTTGTTTATCTTTTCGATTTCTAATTGTTGGTTTTGTATAATTTCTAGTTGTGAATTTATTTTGGCACTTTGTTCCTTCATTGTTTTCCTGAATTCTTCCATTTTTTTTGTCTGTATTTTCCATGAATTTGTTTGCCTTTTCCATGAATTTGTCTATTTTTTCCTCATTTTTATCTGCTTTTTGCTTCAACTCTTGGATAATTCTGAGTATCAGAGATTTGAATTTCCTATTAGGTAGTTCTAGTGCCTTTTCTTCTACTGGAAAGTCATCTGGTGTTTTATTTTGGATGCCTACTAGAACCATCCTGTCCTTTTTTTTTGTAAATATTTTGATATTGTCTGCTGTTTTCGGGGCATTCAGTAGTTATTTTTCTCATTTATTGATTAGAGATTTGTTTGTTTCATCTTTTTTTTTATTTAATTTGGCTATGTCTGAGCAGGTGGGCTGCGTTTTCTTTGTTATTTGCTCATCTGTGGGCAAGATACTTTTCACCTCCTTCTCCAATTGGCAGGGTCGGTCACTCAAATATGGTACAGTAGGACCAGTCTAGGTGAAGAGGAGTTGCTAGGATGAGTTGTTTTTGGCACTTACTACAGCCACCAGGGGAGGTCAGTAGTCAGTGCAAGGCAGGTTCTGATAGGCCGTGCCTGTGCTGCTTGGTGGTGTGAAGTTAAGCGAACGATGCAGGTAGGCAAGATGGAGGGGGGAGATTGTGATGTGTGGAGCTAAGATGGGTATGGGAGAGAGGAGAGAGGAACAGGAGCCAAAAACATACAAACAAACAAAAAAGAGTGCTAGGGGAGCTTGCTGTCGGAGTGCAGAGATGAGAGACTATGAAATCAAGAAAAACAAAAAGGGGAAGAAGAAGAAAGAAAAGAAAAGAATGAATAAATAAATAAAAATTAGAAAGAAAAAAGCATGGCAAACCTCCCAGGGATCCCACCGGTGTGGCTACGAAGTCTGGGGAAGTTGTTCCCAATTGTTGAAGTATAGCCTGGCTAGGAGGCATAGAGGTATTTAGTGCCAGGTATTCAGGGGACAGGAAGATAAGGAAGGTATAGAAAGACAAGAAACTGAGTAATGAAGAAAGATAAAAAGAGGGAAAACAAAACAAAACAAATTTTAAAAAAAGAACAAGAACCCCCCCCCCAAAAAATAAAACATGAAAAAAAGAAATGCCGTCAGGAATCCCTCTGTGCATCTGCACAAGTTGAGGGGGTAGGTCCCAAGCTGCGCAGCACTGCCCAGCCAGAATGGGCTCCCAACTCGAGAAAAGAAAAAGAAAACAAACAAACAAAAAAGAGGCCCGGGATCCCACCAGCATGGCAGCACAGACAGGGAAGCACTTCCACACTCGAATGGAGCTCCACAGACCCTCAGGAAGAAGCAAAGATGGCACGTGGAGCCAGGTATTTGAGCAAAAGGAGGGGGAGGTGGTGAGAGGTAAGGAAGAAATCATAAGAAGTGGAAAAAGCAACACCAGCAGCCAACAAATGGCACTCAGGGAGTCGGCCAGTGCAGGTGGGTGGAATCCAAACAGCCAGTGCTTGCCAGCCAAGAGACTGTGGCCACGGGAAGCAGAGGGGGCTGAGTGGGGGTGAAGAAGGTGGGGGTGGGAAAGTGTATATCTTCAGTTACCGGTTGTTCTGTCTCCTGCTGGAAGCTCCGTGAAGCTCCTTTCTCATACTCACTAGTTGCTGGTCTCTGATACAAGTCCAAGATGGTGGATCCATGCTGTGTTAGCTGATAGGGGACCTCTCCATGTATGTCTCCTCACTCTCTGTTCTCTGTCAGTTTCTTATTCCATTTGGTGCTTGGCTGAGTTCTTTATCTCTTCATTTGATGTTTAGGGTTCAGGATTACTGTTTTCTCTGTTTGGCTTAGTTTTTCAGATGTTTGCTGTGGAGGGATGGCATGGTGCTTCTGCCTAGAGCGCCATGTTGCTGGAAGTCCATCACAGGTAAATTTAAGGACAAATTGATGGAGTTTTTTTTAAGAGTAGACCGAATAACAGCCCATTACTTACGTCCTGAGACATGCTAAAATGGATGCTATAGGGTTTTGCTGAGAAGTAACGCAAAGAAATTATAATGCTAGCATTCATTTTAGGACAGATCTTAGCAAAGGAAATAGGGACTTCCTCTTATATTAGCCACACAACTGACATCCTCTCAAATAAGCAAGTATGGATCATTTTGAACTACCAATATCTGGATCTCCCACTGTTGAGTAGAGTATGGCCAACCATGTCATATTATCCATACTCACACCTGCCAGGGTTACACCCATGGAGATTTCAAGTTTAGAATTATAAACCCACAGTTTCCAAAGATCACAGCCTTAAAAACCCTATGGGGTAATTCTACTCTGCACACATGGGGTCTGCCTGAGTTGGAATTGACTTGATAGCATCTAACAACAAAAACAACTATATAGGGGAGGAGGAATGACAAAGTGCTGAGTGGGAAGATCTGGAATTTTGGACAAGTGGGGAAAGTGGAAGCTTATGGTGAGGAGGGTCTGAATGTTATATCAAACCAAAAGAGCTCCAGGAATGACAAATACTATTACAATTAATGAAGAAGTGTGCAGGGCATAGCAATTTGCCATAAATTGTCTGTGGAAGCAGCTATTTCAGAAATATCACCCAATGAAAGTGAGGATGATACATATTAACTCTGGACATCTGAGGAGAGAATGGGTGTGAGATCCAATTAGGGCACTGGTCTTATGATCAAAAATTACAAGGGGTATTCAGACAAAGTTCAGCACCTGCCAGGAAGCATTTAGACAAAAACCTTACTCACAAAAGCAGTAAATGTAATAACTTAAGCCATTCCTTGGAGCTGGAATATCTAAATGTGGGCAACATTGGATTAGAAACTGAGATAGAGTTGTTAAACAAAACAATCTTATCTATATTTGAAATAGGGGAAAAAATTTCAAAATGGATCATTATCAGAAATGTTCCAAATACTAAGGATTAAAAGGTGTAGGATTTCCCCCTATAATATTTTAACAAAACCATACCACATCTTCTAGGAGCTAGTCAACCAAAACAGAAAAGTTTTTATTTTTCCAGTTATCTATTGTTACATAACAAACTACCTAAAAATTTAGTGGTGTACGAGGTGGAGCCAACATGGCACTATAGACAGAAGCATCATGCCATCCTTCTGCAGCAGAGACTTGAAAAACCAAGTAAAGAGATACAAACATCAATCCTGGAACCATAAACATCAAATGAAGGATTAAAGAACTAGACCAAGCACCAAATGGAAGAAGAAACTGACAGAGAACAGAGAATGAGGAAAGCTAAAGTGTGGAGGTCCCCTCTTAACTAACATAATATGACTTTGCCATCTTGGGGCACAGCCACCAATGACCCTTAGCAGGGAGTTAAGGAAGGTAACTTCAGGGAGCCTCCAACAGGAGACAGAGCACCCATTCTGCACTTCACACCCTTTACCTTCTCTCCTGCCTCTTTGCACCACGCACTGAGCAGCATGCCCCTGAGTGGCACTGGCACTAACCTCCGGATCCGCAGATTCTGCCCCATGCCACCCCCTGTCCCCGCCCCATACAGCACCATGCCCCAGAGTGGCACCAGCACAGACCACCAGACCCCACCCTACACCACACCCTGGCCCCACCCCGCTGAGCAATGTGTTCCCGAGTGGCACTGGTATAGATCCCTGGATCTCTGGACCCTGCCCCATGCCAACCCTGCCCCTGCCCTGCCAAGTGCCATACCTCTGTGCGGGACTGGTGTGGACTCCTGGACCCCACCCTGCACTGCCCTCAGCCCTACTCCCCCGAGGGCCATGCACCCAAGAAGGACCAATGCAAACCTCCAGACCCCTGGACTTCACTCCTCTGCACCACCTTCAGACCCACCATGCCAACCCCTGTTCATGCAGCAAGTGACCCAGCCCCGTCCCTCCCCAACCCTGGACCTGCCTTGCTGCACCACAGCTGAAAACTATCATGTCCACAGATGAGCAAGCAACAAAACACACGCAGCCTGCCCACCCAGACATAACCAAATAAAACAAAAAAGCAGGACAAAAAAAAAAAACAAACAAACCTACAATCAATAAATGAAGAAAATAATTCCTGAATATTTTGGAGACAGCAGACAATATCAAACATAAAAAACCAGGACAGGATGGCTCCAGTAAGTAACCAAAATAAAACCCCAGATGACCTTCCAGTAGAAGAAAAAGCACTGGAAATACCTGCTAGGCAATTCAAAAGTCTAATATTCAGGACTCTCCAAGAGGAAAACACAGACAAAACTAAGGAAAAAATAGACAAAATCATGGAAAATACAGATAAAATCAAGGAAAACACAAAAAAACCAATGGAAGAATTCAGGAAAACAATAAAAGAACAAAAATATCAAAATGAATACACAATTAGGCATTATACAAAAACAGCAATTAGATAAACAACAAGATTTCAGAAATGTAAAATGGAATAAGAGGTTTTGGGTGCAAATATAAAACAATGGAAGACAGGATTAGCAAAAATCCCTGGGTACCAATTTGTTTGAGGAAAACTCGGAGAAAACAATGAAGAAAATCTAAGAACTATGTGGGATACAATCAGAGCAAAAATTTGCCTGTGATCAGAGTTCCAGAACAGTAGGAGAAAATGGAAAACACAGAGAGTATCAAGGAAGATTTGATGACAGAAAACTTCCCTAAAATCACAGAAGATGAAAAGCTGAACATTCAAGAAGCTCAATGAACCCCATATAGGATAGATCACAAAAGAAAGTCATAAGACATATCATAGTCGCACTTGCCAAAACCAAAGACAAAAAAAGAATCCTTAGAGCAGCTCAAGAAAAACAAAAAGTTACATACGAAGGGGAAACAATAAGACTAAGCTCTGATTACTCGGCAGAAACCATGCAGGCAAGAAGGTCATGGGATGATATACACAAAATCATGAAAGAAAAGGATTGCCAACCAAGAATAATATATCCTGCAAAACTCTCACTTAAATATGATGGCAAAACTAGCACATTTCCAGATAAACATAAATTAAGGGAATATGTAAAACTCAAACCAAAATTACAAGAATTATTAAAGAGAGTCCTTCAGTTAGAAAACCAACAACATCAGACAACAACCTAAATCTAGGAAATAGGACAGATTTAACAGATACCAACCTAGGTAATGAACTCTTAAGGATAAAACAAAACTAAAAAAGTTACAACAGGTAACCAGAGACATCAATCTGTAAATGACAACAATGTCAGAACAATAAAGGGGGAATGAACGGTGTAGGTATAGAACTTTCAAATGGACAGGAAGTCAAGGCGATATCAAGTAATAAAAGACAGGTTCAGACTTAGGAAGATAAGGGTAAATTTCAAGGTAACCGCAAAGAAAGTTAACAAACTGTCATGGATTAAATTGTGTCCCCACAAAATACCTGTCAACTTGGCTGGGTCATGATTCCCAGTATTGTATGATTGTCTACCATTTTGTAATCTGATGTGATTTCCTTATGTGTTGTAAACTCTATTACTATGATGTAATAAGATGGATTAGTGGCAGTTATATTGATGAGGTATATAAGATTGATAGTGTCTAAAGCCAATCTCTTTTGAGATACAAAATAGAAAATCAAGCAGAGACACATGGGAACCTCACACCACCAAGAAATCAGTGCCAGAGGAGAGCGCATCCTTTGGACCTTGAGGTTCCTGCACTGGTGTACTCCCACCCAGACCAAGGGAAGACTGATGACAAGGAGCTTCCTCCAGAGCCGGCAGAGAAAAGAAAGCCTTCCCCTGGAGCTGACACCCTGAATTTGGACTTGTAGCCTACTGGACTGTGAGAGAATAAATTTCTCTTTGTTAAAGCCATCTACTTGTGGTATTTCTGTTATAGCAGCACTAGATGACTAAGACACAAACCTACTCATCAAAATAAAGAAGAAAAACATAAAGTCTCAGTAAACACAAAATCTACAAAAACAAAAGAAATGAAAATCCACCAACAAAAGGAACTCAGCACAGGAGAGTAAGAGGAACAAAGAAAATGTCAGCACCACAAAAAAAGGCGTAATAATATGACAGCAATAAACTCATACCTACTGATAATCACACTGAATGTAAATTGCTTAAATGCACCTGTAAAAAGATACAGCATGACAGAATGGATTAAAAAAATGACCCATCAATATGCTGTCTACAAGAGACACTTCTTAGATACAAAGACATAAGTGTATTAAAAGTCAAAGGATGGAAAAAATATATCAAGCAAATAGCAACCAAAAAAGAGCAGAAGTGGCAATACTAATCTCAGATAAAACAGACTTTAAGACAAAATCCACCATAAAGGACAAGGAAGGACATTATGTAGTGATTTAAGGGACAAACCATCATGATGATATAAACATAATAAATATCTATGCACCCAATGGCAGGGCTCCAAAATTCATAAAACAAACTGTAACAGCACTGAAAAGAGAAATTAACAGTTCCACAACAATAGCAGGAGACTTCAACACACCACTCTTGGTAAAGCAGAGAACATCTAGAAAGAAACCAACAAAGATACAGAAGATCTAAAGGCCACAATCAACAAACTTGACCTCATAGACATATGCAGAACACTCCAGCCAACAGCAGCAAAGTATACATTCTTTTCCAACACACACGAAACGTTCTCCAGAACAGAAAACATCTTAGGCTGCAAAGCAACCTTCAACAAAATCCAAAACATTTAGATAATATAAAGTATCTTCTCTGATCAGAATGCCATCAAAGTAGAAATTAATAACAGGAAGAGCAAGGAAAAAAAATCAGATACATGGAAACTGATTAACACCTTACTTAAAAACCACTGGATAATAGAAGAAATCAAAGATGGGATAAAAAATCCCTAGACTCAAACAAGAATGAAACACATTATAACAAAACCTTTGGGACACAGCAAAGGCAGTGCTCAGAGGTCAATTTATAGCAATAGATGAACATATCAAAAAAGAAGAAAGGATAAAATCAAAATATTACCTTTACAACTTAAACAAATGGAAAGAGAACAGCAAAAGAAGCTGCAGCCACCAGAAGAAGGGAAATAATAAAGATCAGAGCAGAAATAAATGAAATAGAGAATATTAAAAACAATAGAAAGAATCAACAAAACCAAAAGTTGGTTATTTGAAAGAGTCAACAAAATTAACAAACCATTGGCCAAACTGACAAAAACAGGAAAGGACACAAATAACCCAACTAACAAATAAGATAGGGGATGTTAAAACAGACCCAACTGAAATAAAAAAGGATCATAACAGAGTACTATAAAAACTGTACTCCAACAAATTTGAAAACCTACAGGAAATGGAAAAATTTCTAGAAACACACTACCTACCTAAACTAACACAAACTGAGGTCGAAAATCTGAGCAGACCGATAACAAGAGAAGAAATTGAAAAGGTAAAAAAAAAAAAACTTCCAACAAAAAAAAAAAAGGCCTGGCCCAGATGACTTCACTGGAGAATTGTGCCAAACATTCAAAGAAGACCTCGCACCAGAAGACCTCAAACTATTTCAGAAAATAGAAAAAAAAAGGATACTTCCAAATTCATTCTATGAAGCTAGCATAACCTTGATACCAAAACCAGGCAAAGACACCACAAAAAAAGAAAATTACAGACCAATATCTCTTATGAATATAGATTCAGAAATTCTCAACAAAATTCTATTGGCTGTAAGGACTGGGAGGCACCACTTATTCTTGGATCCCTGTCGCAGGGGACTGGTGGCGTGGGTGGAGCCACCAGTCCTCAGGCCCCAGATGCAGGTGGGCGAGGACCCTGCTTAATGGGCAGAACAGTATCAAATGTTACGATCTTCCACTCCATCATACAGCTGATACAGTGAAGTTAGGCTTCAGGTATATGCCCTGTTCTACTGTGCTAATAAGGGCCCATGCTGTTGAAATGGGCCCACAGGGTCTATGCAGGTGTGAAAGGCATTCAAAGTCCATGGACCCTTTATGCCTGTGCCTAGGCAAAGGAGCTGTGCCTGCCCTGAGTTCCCAGCTTAGGGGAGCTGGTAGATTATTTTTTCCTCTTTGTTAATTTGTTCCCTCTCCAAGGCCAGGAGAATGGCTCAGGGTGCATGATGGGTCATACTTCCAGCCCAGGGGACGCAGCAATCACTAAAGCTGGCCTGGACCCAGTGCAGAGAAAGGAGGGAGCAGGTAAATGGGAGAGAGGTTCTCCCCAAACATGATGTTTTTTGATCCGCGTGGTAGGTTAAATGCACGTACTTATCTTTTGCCAGTTGAGCACTGCTTTTCACTGGCTCTAGAAGCCTGAGCAGATTCTCCACCACTCAGTCTCTCCCAGCATGGAAAATGTGTCCCAAACGCCACTGCTTGCCTCACTGTGCACGCCATCTGATCCAGCCCGCAGGGCGCTGGCTCCCACTGGGTCAGGTCTGGCAACTCCTTGCTGCTGCTGAACCTTCTCCCCCTCTCCCTGCTGCTCAGTCTGATTCCTCAACTTTGCCTTTGATGTTCAGGGTGCCTAGATTTTCATATATAATCGATTCACTTGTTTCTTCAGGTCTTTGTTGTAAGAGGGACCACTGGAAGCATCTGACTACTCCACCATCTTTACCCCACCTCTCAACAAAATTCTAGCCAATAGAATTCAGCATTTTATATATATATATATATATATATATATATATATATATATATATATATATAAAGCTCTACGACCAGTGGGATTCATTCCAGGTATGCAAGGATGGTTGAACATTAGGAAGTCAATCTACATAATCTACCACATAAATAAACAAAAGAATCACTTGATCATCTCAATCAATGCAGGAAAGGCATTCCATAAAGTCCAACATCCATTCCTGATAAAGACTCTCAGTAAAATAGAAAGGGAAATTTCTCAACAATATAAAAACCCGTTGCCGTCAAGTCGATTCTGACCCATAGTGACCCTATAGGACAGAGTGGAACTGCCCCACAGGCTTTCCAAGGAATGGCTGGTGGATTCCAACTGCCAACCTTTTGGTTAGCAGCCATTAACCACTACACAACGAGGGCTTCAGTGTAACTCGAGGAATGAGTTAATTAATTAGTTAATGTTAATTATCCAGGTTGGATTCCGTCATGGATCATTTCAGTAAAACTCTTTCCAACATTGTTCCACCTATTTCTTTTGTGGATTTCATTTCCCCAAACCTCAATCTTGAATGTACTAAACTATCTGGAATAGGTAATGAAACATGGAAAAATAGTTCTGCTATAAATTCATGGCCAGTGAACTCAAATAAGTCCTCAATCTACTCTATTTGACTCAATTTCTTATTCTCTCCATTGATATTTCAAAATTTCTTTACTTAATACACCTGCAACCCTTTCTACCTCCCCATCCTTCTATGTAGACCTCAAGTTCTGCTTCATGGACAAAAAACAAAAAAAAAGGGAAGTCAAAGAAAATAGATGCAAATGCCTTTACTGTCCTGTATACTAAAAGTTCTAACCTGAACTACCTGCACACTTCTCTCATTTAAAACTTAACACTTGAAAATGCCCACATTTTTAAAGTCTTTCTTTGTCTTCCATGACACAATAATTACCCATTTTTTCCTATTACCTTTATCATTATTCCTTCTTTGTTTCCTTTACATAATCATCTTTCCATAACTAGCATTACATGTTGAAATGCTTCAAGATTCAGTCTTAAAACCTTCTTCTAATTCTATACTGTCTCCCTAGTCAATCCCATCAGTGTCTGCATCTCCAAATACATTTTAGGTGCCAATGACTCCCAAATTTATATCTCCAGTTCAGTTCTCACTTCAAAGTTCTAGACTTGAATATCCAACTGCATACGCTATATCTGTACTTAGATATTTTAAAACTGCATTAAATTCAGCATATTTTAAATTTCTCAAAAATGTTCCTCCATGCAAAACTGATCATCTGTTCTTTGTCACAGGAAATGAAACCATAATCCAAATCAATTACGCAAGCCAAAAATCTAGGAATGATTCAAGACACTTCATTCTCCTTCATCTCCATTTTTAGACCCACCATCAAATCCAGCCAGTTTTATCCATAAATAAATATCTCTCAATTCTATCCACTTCTCTCCATCTCCACTGCCACCACTCTTGTTCAAAGTACCATCATCTCTGCCTGGACTACTGCAGAAGCCTTCTAACTGATCTACACTTTTAACTCATGTTTCCTTCCAATCTGCTCTTCATTCTACAGAAGGCTATATTTTCTAAAAGTAAATTTGATCATGATCATGTCAACTTTCCCATTGTTCTTAGAATTAAGACCAAATTCATCAGCTCAACCTACAAGGCTCTGTATGGTTTGGAGCCTACCTAGGTCTTCAGCCTCGACTATTAGGCACTAGGCACTAAGCTTGGATATCAGGAATACAAAGATAAGCAAAACAAACATGAAGTTTAATATCAAGGAGGGGAGTTACACATTAATTAAATAATCACCCAAATAAACATTAACTAGTGACTGTGGTAAGCGCCCATATGAAAAGAGACATGCTGTTTGTTGTGGAAGCATATATGACAATTTGATGGTCAGCTTTGCTAACTGTGCTATAGCCACCCTGGCCTTTGTTCAGTTTCTTAAAAATATGATGAACCCTTTTGCCATGCCCTTGAACATACTATTCTCTTACTCAAAATGGTCTTTTCTTTCCTAGTTGCCTAGCTTACCCCTACTTTTCCTTCTGATCTCGGCAAAATTATTATTTCTTTTGGTAAGACAGGAGATGATACTCTTTCCCTGGTAGCAAAATTGTCCTATTATGCATTCTCATAGCATATATTGAAAAGAGTAAAAGAGTCACTCATTAATTCTCTCTCCTGTAGGCTCTTCACCATCGCTGTATACCAACAATAAGTGAAAAAAGAAAAAGATCATGATTTAGCATCATATATAATGGATTTTCCATAATAGCCTCATTTTAAAATATTGTCCCATTTGTCACACCATTTTTCCCAATTTTGCCATTCTCTGAGAATTACTCTCTGACACAAAGGATTGAACTTCCATAGCCATACGTGTACCGTCTGACCCTGTGCCTTGGCCACTGATGACAGAGCCAAATACAGACATCTGACTCACTGGAAACCAATCATTGCCAGCGTACAAGAAAATTTCCCTCAAGAACTTGAATCAAACATCAACGAAGACTAAGAAAATTAGGAGAAAAGTAATGTAATTGTGGCAAAAAAGAAGGGAGGCTGAGAATGCTTGCTTTTTTAAGTACTAGAACTCCCTAATTCCTGTTGTTCCTAAAGATTTGTTGCTCAGATCTTCCTTGATACACAGCACTATTCTTTCAGTATCTTTCCCCTTTATCCTTTGAACTAAACTGTGTGGGTTTCTGTTACTTAACACCAAATCCCCCTGACTAATATATATCTCTCCTTTGACATATATCAAATTTCTTTCATGTTTATTTGCCCAGGGGTTGAATCTAATGTCCATGAGGAACACTAACATGAGCCAATTAAGCAACTAAAATGTAAATAATTACAAAGCTCTAATTTAAACTCTGCCTGAACCACTTACTAGTTGAGGACTTCCAGACAGTTGAGGGGAAATGGAAAATATAAAGACAATAAAATTCCATCACAGTGCCTAGCACTTAATAAGTGCTTAAGAAATGGTTGTTAATAATAACTATGGTTATTAATTAAAAATAAGGAACAAGAAAAAGGGCAGGTTTTTAGATTAACTACACTTTTCTCTGGGCCTTATACTCTTTCTTATTATGTATCAACTGTACAGAAAGGAAGTAGGGATTAGAATTCAATTTATAGTAAAGGCTTGTAATAGCCAGACAGGTAGTGAATAGCCTTGAGTCTTGAACTTAAAAGATGAATATTCTTACACTCTGCAAAGTCAGCTGCCTGAAAATCACCATTTTACAGGTAAGAGTGTTGCTTAGAACTTGGTTTTACTTAGAATTAATTTAGTCAATTAACAACCCCATCACACACTGGAATTCCTCCGGCTTTTGTTTACTGCCAGCTGTTGTGAGAACCTCGAGAGTAGTTTACAGATCAGTAAATTTTGTCAATCTATTTTCAGAAAAGAATAATTATCTAATAATGAAACATCTCTGGCAATGGAACAAGATAAAACTGGCTCAAATAGAAGCCAAAGAGATCTCTTTTGTCCTTAAAAGAGAGAGACAAAATAAGAGAGTTTTGCTTATTCCACTAACCTCTCAATTGCAGTCACCCATTTAATCACAAACTACGTAAAGGATTCTTCTCTCATAGCTTTATTTTCTCATCAATATCTCATATTTTAGCTCAATGCAAACTGACTTCCCTCTCTATCAATGACTTCTTATTTAGTCAATGAAATGTCTTTTAATCAGTCCTCACACTCCTCAACTTCTGCAGCATTCAACCATTTTGATTACTCCCTCTTTATAAGACATATGGTGATTTTCCTTTATAATTCTCTGACCCTCCTGTGGCTTTTCCAATGCATTTTCTTCTCCTACCACCTAAAAGTTAGCATTCTCCAGTCATATGTCTCCAACCTAATACCATTTTGTTATTCCGCTCTGTACGTACTTCTCTTAACTGATCATATATCTTATAAAGGCCCTCAGATAGAAACCATGTTTCAGTCACCCAAGACACCTTGCCATGTCTTTTATGCACCCTGCACACTTCTGTTCGAAACAGCTTCACTCATTTTCCTACTGCCTAAACTGTTAGAGTCAATTCAAATTGCCACCATTTCCACTTGACGACACAGTGAAAAGTGACCTTTTCTTCTGCTGAATTTCAATAGCAATTATATTGTTCCCTTATGGTGATGTATTAGATACTGTCATGACATTATTTGTCTATAAGGCACCAAATTATAATCATTTTGAGCCATAATGCCCATTTTACCGATAAAAAAATTCCAGAGAGGGGAAGACACTTGCCCCAGCTGGTAAGTGTCAGAGGTGAGACTGAAATATAGATATTGCCTCTTCTACTAAATTGTAAGCCTCTTTAGGGCAAAGAATACATCTTATTCATCTTCAAGCACTGGTACAGAACCTTAAAAATAGTGTTTAAAAAGATGCTTGCAGGGCAATATGGCACTCTAGGCAGAAGCACCACGCCGTCCCTCCACAGCAAAGATCCAAAAAACTAAGCCTAACAGAGAATCAACAATCCTGAAACCCTAGAACACCAAATGAAGAGATAAAGAACTCAGCCAAACACCAAACGGAGTGAGAATACTAAAAGAGAACGGAGAGCGAGGAGAGACTCATGCAGAGATTCCTTACCAGCTAACACAGCGCGGATCCACCATCTTGGATTCCTATCAGAGACCAGCCAACGGGAGAGCAGCCTCACAGAGCGACCAGTGGGAGACAGAACGACCGGTAAACTGCAGTGCGCGCTTTCCCACCCCCCACCCCTCTCCACCTCAGCTGGGGCTCCCCTGCTTTCCGTGGCCAGGGTCCCTGGGCTGGGGGGCGCCGGTGCTTGGATTCCACGCGCCCGGGCTGGCGGCTTTCTGAGAGCCATTTGCTGGCTGCTGGCGAAGCTTTTTCTGCCGCCTCCCCCTCCTTTTGCCTGGGTGCCTGGTTCTGAGCGCCGTCTTTGCTCTCTCCTGCGGGGCTGTGGGGCTGCCTTTGGGCATGTGGCTGCTTCCAGGTCTGGGCTGCCGCGCTGGGGAGATCCCGGGGCCTTTGTTCGTTAACCCATCTACTTCCCGTGGCCATGGTCTCTTAACCCCGAGACTGCCGGCTGCTTGGAATTTGCACCCCTGAGTGGGGGCTCTCTGGGTCCCATTTGTTGGCCGTTGGTGTGGCATTTTCTGCTTCTTCTGGTTTCTCACTTGCCTCTCGCTGCCTCCCCCTCCTTTTGCTCGGGTGCCTGGTTCCGAGCGCTGTCTTTGCTCTCTCCGGCAGGGCTGTGGGGCTGCGTTCGGGCATGTGGCGGATTCCGGGTCTGGGCTGCCGCGCTGGGGAGATCCCGGGGCCTTTGTTCATTGGTCCCTCTGCTTCCCGTGGCCATGGTCTCTTAACCCTGAGACTGCCTGCTGCTTGGAATTCGCGCCCTTGAGTGGGGGCTCTCTGGGTCCCATTTGTTGGCACTGACTGCTGATGTTGCTTTTTTTTTTTTTAATTTTATTTTTCTTCTTTTTTGATTAGTTTTGTCATCTTTTCCCTCTTTTTCCCTTTTGTCTTTCTTCATTGCTTAATTTCTCGTCTCTCTATCTCTTCCTTCTCTTTCTGATCCCTGAATACCAGGCGATGTATGCCTCTGTACCTTCTGGCCAGGCTGTGCTGTGAAAACTGAGACCGACTCCCCCAGACCTCATAGCTGCATCGGTGGGATCCCTGGGAACTTTGCAGTTCTTTAACTTTTGTGATTTTTATTTGTTCATTCTTTCCTTTTCTTTCTTTTCCCCCTTCTGGTTTCCTCCCTCCCATAGTCTCTCATCTGTACATTCCAACGACAAGCTCCCCTAGCATTCTTTTATGTTTGTATGCTTTTTGCTCCTGCTCCTCTCTCCTCTCTCCCATATCCAGCTTAGCTTCACACATAACCATCTTCCCGCTGCACCCTACCTACCTGCACTGTGCACTTGACATCACACCACCAAGCTGTGCAGGCACGCCCTATTGGAACCTGCCCAGCACTGACTACCGACTGTCCTGGTGGCTGCAGTGAGTGCCACAAACAACCCGTCCCAGTGGCTCCTCTTCATCTAGATCTGCCCAGCGGTACCACAAGGACGAAACAAAAAAATAAAAAAATCTACAATCAATAAACGAGAGAAATATCTACTGAATGCCCCAAAAACAGCAAACAATATCAAAACATTTACAAAAACAAGACAAGATGGCTCCAATAGGCGTCCAAATTAAAACACCAGATAACTCTACTGTGGAAGAAAATGCACTAGAAGTACCTGATAGGGAACTCAAATCACTAATACTCGGAATTTTCCAAGAACTGAGGCAAAAAGCTGACAAACATGAGGAAAAAATAGACAAATTTATGGAAAATACAGACAAAAAATTGGAAGAATTCAGGAAGATGATGCAAGAACAAAATGCCAAAATAAATTCACAACTCGAAATTATACAAAAACAACAATTAGAAATCCAAAAGATAAACAACAAGATTTCAGAAATGGACGGTGTCATAGAAGGGCTGAGAAGTAGATTTGAAACCATGGAAGACAGGATCAGTGGAACTGAAGACAAACACTTGGATACCACTCTGTTTCAGGAAAACTCAGAAAAAAGAACAAAGAAAAATGAAGAGACCCTGAGAGTTATGCGGGACACAATTAAAAGCAAAAACTTACGAGTGAGTGGCATACCAGAACAGGGGGAGAAAACAGAAAACACAGAGAGGATCATTGACGAACTGCTGGCAGAAAACTTTCCCAATATCATGAAAAATGAAACGCTGGCCATCCAAGAAGCTCAACAAACCCCACATAGAAGAGACCCCAAAAGAAAATCACCAAGACATATCATATTCAGACTCGCTAAAACTAAAGACAAACAAAGAATCCTGAGAGCAGCTCGAAAAAACAAGAAGTCACATACAGAGGAGAAACAATAAGACTAAGCTCAGATTATTCGGCAGAAACCATGCAGGCAAGAAGGCAATGGGATGACATATATAAAATCTTGAAAGAAAAAAATTGTCAGCCAAGAATAATATATCCTGCAAAACTCTCATTCAAATTTAATGGTGAAATTAGGTCATTTCCAGATAAACAGAAACTAAAGGAATATGCAAAAGTCAAACCAAACTTACAAGAATTATTAACGGGAGTTCTTCGATCTGAGGACAAACAGCTTCAGCCCTCAGGCAGGACCTAGGACCTAGGACGCAGGTTCATATGAACCACATACCATTCTAGGAACTGAACTACAGAGGACTTTCCAAAAACAAAAGAAATACAACAGGGAATCAGAGAAATCAATCAAAGGATGACAACAACATCAAAACAATGAAAGAGGGAACAAACGGCATAGGTATAGAACCTTCTAAAGGAGAGGAAGGCAAGGCGATACCAAGTAAGGGTAGACTGCTTCAAAATTATAAAGATAAGGGTAAAATACATGGTAACCACAAAGAAAGTTAACAAACCAACTCATAAAAATAAAGACGAAAAACATAAAGTCTCAACAAAAACAAAACCTACAAAAACAAAAGAAATGAACACAAAATCCACAAACAAAAGTAACTCAGCACAAGAGGGTAAGAAGAACAAAGAAAACTTCAGCACCACAAAAAAAAGCACTACAAAATGACAGCAACAAACTTCCATCTATCAATAATTACACTGAACGTAAATGGACTCAATGCACCCATAAAGAGACGGAGAGTGGCAGAATGGATAAGAAAACAGGATCCATCAATTTGCTGTCTACAAGAGACACACCTTAGAAACAAAGATGTGAATTTATTAAAAATCAAAGGTTGGAAAAAAATATATCAAGCTAACAACTATCAAAAAAAAGCAGGAGTGGCAATTCTAATCTCAGATAAAATAGACTTTAAAACAAAATCTACCATAAAAGACAAAGAAGGACACTATATAATGAATAAGGGGATGATCCATCATGAAGACATAACCATAATAAATATCTATGCACCCAATGACAGGGCTCCAAAATACATAAAAAAAACTCTAACAGCACTGAAAAGAGAAATTGACAGTTCCACAATAATAGTAGGAGACTTCAACACACCACTCTCAGTAAAGGACAGAACAACTAAAAAGAAACTCAGCAAAGATACAGAAGACCTAAAGGACACAATCAGCCAACTGGACCTCATAGACATATATACAACAATCCATCCAACCGCTGCAAAGTACACATTCTTTTCCAATGCACATGGAACGTTCTCCAGAATAGACCACATCTTAGGCCACAGAGCAATCCTCAACAAGATCCAAAACACTGAGATAATTCACAGTATCTTCTCTGACCACAATGCCATCAAGGTAGAAATTAACACTAGAAAGAGCAAGGAAAAAAAATCAAACACATGGAAACTGAATAATAATCTGCTTACACATGAATGGGTAATAGAAGAAATCAGAGATGGAATCAAAAAATTCCTAGACTCAAATGAAAATGAAAACACATCATACCAAAACCTTTGGGACACAGCAAAGGCAGTCCTCAGAGGACAATTTATAGCAATAGATGCACATATCAAAAAAGAAGAAAGGGACAAAATCAAAACATTAACTACAGAACTCAAACAAATAGAAAGAGAACAACAAAAAAAGCCTACAACCACCGGAAGAAAGGAAATAGTAAAGATCAGAGCAGAAATCAATGAAATAGAGAACAGAAAAACAATAGAAAGAATCAACAAAACCAAAAGTTGGTTCTTTGAAAGAATCAACAAAATCGACAAACCACTAGCCAGACTGACAAAAGAAAAACAGCAGAGGGCACAAATAACCCAAATAAGAAATGAAATGGGGGACATTACAACAGACCCAACCGAAATAAAAAGGATTATAACAGAATATTATGAAAAACTATACTCCAACAAATTTGAAAACCTAGAGGAAATGGATAAATTTCTAGAAACACACGGCCTACCCAAACTACAACAAAGTGATATTGAAAATCTGAACAGACCCATAACAGGAGAAGAGATTGAAAAGGTAATAAAAACAACTCCCAACCAATAAAAGCCCTGGCCCAGATGGCTTCACTGGAGAATTCTACAAAACATTTACAGAAGAACTTGTACCAGTTCTACTCAAGCTATTTCAGAGCATAGAAGAGGAAGCAACACTTCCAAATTCATTCTATGAAGCCAGCATAATGCTGATACCAAAACCAGGCAAAGACATCACAAAAAAAGAAAATTACAGACCAATATCTCTCATGAATATAGATGCAAAAATTCTGAACAAAATTCTCGCCAATAGAATTCAGTATCATATCAAAAAAATAATATACCACGACCAAGTAGGATTCATACCAGGTATGCAAGGATGGTTTAACATTAGAAAATCCATCAACATAATCCACCACATAAATAAAAGGAAAGAAAAAACTCACATGATCATCTCAATTGACGCAGAAAAGGCATTTGACAAAGTCCAACACCCATTCCTGATAAAAGCTCTCAAGAAAATAGGTATAGAAGGGAAATTTCTCAACATAGTAAAGGGCATCTATGCAAAACCAACAGCCAACATCATTCTTAATGGAGAGAGGCTGAAAACATTCCCCTGGAAAACAGGAACAAGACAAGGATGCCCTTTATCACCACTCCTATTTAACATTGTGCTGGAAGTTCTAGATAGAGCAATAAGGCAAGAGAAAGAAATAAAGGGCATCCAAATTGGTAACGAAGAAGTTAAACTCTCCCTGTTTGCAGATGATATGATAGTATACATAGAAAACCCTAAAGACTCCACGAGAAATCTACTGGAACTAATAGAAAGATTCAGCAGAGTAGCAGGATACAAGATAAACATTCAAAAATCAGTTGGATTCCTATACACCAGTAAAGAGAATGATGAAAAGGAGATCAGGAAATCAATACCATTTTCAATAGCCCCTAAAAAGATAAAATACTTAGGAATAAATCTGACCAGGAATGTAAAAGACCTATACAAAGAAAACTACAAAACACTGCTGCATGAAACCCAAAGGGATTTACATAAATGGAAAAACATACCATGCTCATGGATAGGCAGACTCAACATTGTGAAAATGGCAATTCTACCTAAAGCAATTTACAAATACTATGCAATCCCGATCCAAATACCAACAACATTCTTCAAAGAGATGGAAAAACTAATTATTAACTTTATATGGAAAGGGAAGAAACCCCGAATAAGTAAAGCACTACTGAAGAAGAAGAGTAAAGTTGGAGGACTCACACTACCTGACTTGAGAACCTACTATACAGCTACAGTACTCAAAACAGCCTGGTACTGGTACAACAACAGAGACACTGACCAATGGAACAGAATTGAGAACCCAGATGTAAACCCATCCACCTACGGTCACCTGATTCTCGACAAGGGCCCAAAGTCCATCAAATGGGGAAAAGACAGTCTTTTTAACAAATGGTGCTGGCAAAACTGGATATCCATTTGTAGAAAAATGAAACAGGACCCATACCTCACACCATATACAAAAACTACTTCAAAATGGATCAAAGACCTGAATATAAAGCCTCAAACTATAAAATTCATAGAAGAAAAAATAGGACCAACACTTCAGGCCTTAATACATGGCATTAACAGGATACAAACCATAAACATCAACACAAAAAACCCAACAGATAAACTAGATAACTGGGATCTTCTAAAAATCAAACATCTATGCTCTTCAAAAGACTTCACCAAAAGAGTCAAAAGAGAACCTACAGACTGGAAAAAAAATTTTGGACAGTACAAGTCAGACAAAGGTCTAATCTCCATAATCTAGAAGAAAATCCAACACCTCTACAATAAAAAGACAAACAATCCTATCAAAAAATGGGCAAAGGAAATGAACAGACACTTCACCAAGGAAGACATTCAAATGGCCAACAGACACATAAGGAAATGCTCGCGATCACTAGCCATTAGAGAAATGCAAATTAAAACCACAATGAGATACCATCTCACCACGGCACTACTGGCACGAATCAAAAATACTGGAAATAACAAATGTTGGAGGGGCTGCGGGGAGATGGGAACTCTTATACACTGCTGGTGGGAATGCAAAATGATACAACCATTTTGGAAAATGATATGGCGTTTCCTCAGAAAGCTAGAAATAGACATACCATTCGATCCAGCAATCCCACTCCTAGGAATATATCCTAGAGAAATAAGAGTCGTCACTCGAATAGACATATGCACACCTACGTTCATGGCAGCATTGTTCACAATAGCAAAACGATGGAAACAACCTCGATGTCCATCAGCAGATGAATGGATACACAAACTATGGTACATACACACAGTGGAGTACTATGCAACGAGAAAGAATAACAATGAATCTGTGAACTATCTCATAACATGGATGAAACTGGAGGACATTATGCTGAGTGAAATAAGTCAATCACAAAAGGACAAATATTGTCTGAGACCTCTATTGTAAAAACCCATGAAAAAATTCACATGGAAAATGTAACAATCCTTGTTGGTTACCAGGGATGGGGGGGGGGGGAATACTAAATAGACAATAGATAAGTGGTACCTTGGGTGAGAGGTGAGATAGTACACAGTACAGGGGAAACTAACACAACCTGCACAAGGAAAGGTCATGGAGGCCCTATAGACACATCCAAACCCCCCGAGGGACTGAGTTGTTGGACGGAGGGCTCTGGGGACCATGGTCTCGGGGAACATCTAGCTCAATTGGCATGACACTACTTATAAAGATAATGCTCTACATTCTACCTTGGTGAGTAGTGTCTGGGGTCTTAAAAGCCTATGAGAAGCCATCTAAGATACTCCACTGGTCTCATCCCTTTGGGAGCAAGGGAGAATGAAGAGAACAGGATACAAAGAAAAGATTAGTCCAAAGGACTAATTGTCCACAGCTACCAAGGCCTCCACCGGACTGAGTCCAGTACAGCTAGATGGTGCCCGGCTACCATCACTGACTGCTCTGACCAGGATCACAACTGAGGGTTCTGGACAGAGCTGGAGAAGGATGTAGAGCATAATTTTAACTCCAAAAAAAAAAAAAAAAAAAGACCAGATTTACTGGCCTAAAGAATACTGGAGAAACCTCAAGAGTGTGGCCCCCAGACACCCTTTCAGCTCAGAGGTGAAGTTACCTTCGAGGTTCAATGTTAAGCCTGGGAGTGGACAGCCCAGGAAAACTAAATGGGACTAACGAGGTACAGGAGTCCGGTGACAAAGGCCAGAAGGCAGAGGGGGAGTAGGAAACTGATGATAAGGAACACAAGTTGAGTAAGGACACTGTCGATGTGTTGTGAGATTGTTGACCACTGTTATAGGGCAACATTTGCAGTAACTATTAAATGGGAGGCTGTTTTGTCCTGTAAGCCTTCATCTTGGGCGAGAATGGCAGCACAATTGGAAGAGCATAGTCAATATCACTTAAATGTGTAAGTAAAAAGTTTTGAAATGGTGTTAAAAAAAAAAAAAAAAACCAAGTGAGAGTAATGAGGTACAGTAGTCCAGTGACAAGTGCCAGAAGACAGAAGGGGACAAGGAAGTCCCCTGGTGATAGGGAACACAAGGTAGAGTAAGGGTATCCTTGATGTGTTGTGAGATTGTTAACCATTGTCATAGGGCAACATGTATAGTAACTGTTAAATGAGAAACTATTTTGTTCTGTAAGCCTTCATCTTAAGTGAGAATAACAGCACAGTTGGAAGAGTGTACTCAATGTCACTGAACTGTGTATGTAGAAATTTTTGAAACGGTGTATCTTTGGCTATCTGTATTTTCATCAAAAAAAAAAAAAGGTTGAGAATTTAGAGGCTTAATATGTTGTGGGGTTGTTAACCAATGTCATAAAACAACATGTGTACTACTGTTTCATGAGAAACTATTTGTTGTGTAAGCCTTCACCTGAAGTACAATAAAACATTAAAAAAAAAAAAAAGATGCTTGCTGACAGAATGATTTAATGAATGATTGACACATCACTGACTAGAAGGGGTCCTAAGATTTAAGGAAAACAATTTTTCAAGATCTGAGAGTCTGGTTCATGTTTAAATTTCAAGCAAAAGAACTGGTTGAAAGGTAGAAGTTGAGAAAAATGGAATAAATGCACAAGAAAGGTCCCTGAAGATGTGGGAGGGAAAGGATGTAGAGACTAAGGGAAGAGGTTGGCTTTGAAAATGAAGAGAGAAAAACTTCTGACCTAGCATTGAAGGGAAGGATATTAAATCTAGGCTAAGAGCAATCTAGGATATCTATGATTCTCTTCCTGTTAAAAATACTTAAGAGCCTAAGAGTGACACACTCACCTACAACCTAAACACAGTCTGTATTCACATTAGTTTCATAGGAGGGGAATATTTCCACAACCACAGCACTCCCACATGTCTTAGGCTGGGTTCTCTAGAGAAGCAAAACCAGTAAAGCATATAAATATATAGAGATTTATATCAAGGAAACAGCTCACGCAATTGTAGAGGCTGCAAAGCCCCAAGTCCGTGGATCAAGATAGAGGCTTCTCCTGATTCGTGTAGCCACCAGGGCTGGTCAATCCAAGATCAACAGATTGGAGAGTAGGGCTCTTGCTCACAGGCTGTGAAGATCGACAAATCCCAAGATCAGCAAGTAAGCTTCTAGCTCAAGTCCCAAGAACTGGAGGTCAGACGAACAGGACCCAGCTGCAGGATCCAGTGCAGGCAAAAGCCAGAACGACCGCTTATATCTGGATGCAGGCCACATGCCCAAGGAAACTCCCTTTCAACTGACTGGCTACTCACAGCAGATCCCATCATGGGGGTGATCACATATAAACACAGAGAATCATGGCCCAGTCAAGTTGACACACGATCTTAACTATCACACCACATTAACAGGGAAAAAAAAAAAAAAGATTAACATGGTGGCCTGATATCTTTGGTTCCAGAAAAGAAAGCTTAAAGAAACAAGCTGTTCAATAAAATAGGTACTTTTGAATGGGTGGAAAAATAATTAAGAGGAAATGGTAAGGCTGGCATATTCTGACTTTATTCAGAAAGTCACAAAGAATTTTTAAAAAATGGAATCATTTATTTAAAATAAAACTCCAAATCCAGTAGGAGACGTGCATTTCATATTGCATGCAAAAATAATGGCTTAAGAGATTTTTTTTCTTGGTGGATTGTAAATTACCTGCTATAAACATGAAGCTGTCTCTGCCAGAATATGCGAAAAATGCTTGGAAGAAGGCTTCTGTCATCTGGGAGACATCTGGAAACTCAGCATTGAAAGCATTCTGAAACCTGTCTATATCCTCCTTCTTCCCTCTCACTAGTATCATCACTCTACTCAGGGAAATGAGGCCAAGTATGGCCATTTTCAGCATTGTGCTGGCTGTCTGAAGCCAACTCATCTCTTATACACCACAAGTATTCAGGATTGCCACTATCCATAAAATGGCCAGTGCCAGACATTTCTTTGGTAGCTCTGGAGCAGAGCAGGTGGCATAGAAAGGCAAGGAGCAGGGTTTGGCTAGCGACTATCCCTGGCCCCAGAAACAAGCCAGTCCAAAGTTTCAGGAAAGCAATCAAGGAGCTGAAGCATTTCTTGAGAAAATAGTACTGAACTCCACTGCATGGGAAGGTTATACCTATCTCTACAGAGCAGAGAGTGCTCATCATGGACAATAAGGCACAGGCAGCCCAAATACACAGGGACAGCCCTACATTCATGCAAGAGTACTTCAACACTCCTTTGGGAGCCACAAAAATTCCTGCACCAATCATATCAATGATTGTAAAACTTATGCCCCGATAATATCCAAATACCTCCTGGAGCTGTCTTTTCTTCCCTTTATCCATTTTCTTTAAGGAATTTAAATTTTCTATATATATTACAATGTTTGAATTTTCCTAACTATATTGCTGAATAGAATGTTCATTGATTCTCTGAAATAGAACAGGGCAGTCCTTTTTGTTCCACTGTTATTACATATAGCTCATATTTAGTAATTAACAAAATACATGTGAAACATTAAGTAAAATAGCATGAGATTTCTTGGAAGAGTTTACTTTGTCTTGTTTTTTAACTATTATCAAAATAATACATTCAAAAATATAGACAAAATTTCAAATAGGACAGAGAGTATTACAGTGAAAAGTAGAAATCTGCTCTATAGTAGATTTTATCACTGTCTCCCCTTAAAGTAGATAAGTAGGTAGGACCACAGACAGTTCTGCACCCTGCTACATTGCTTCTTTCCTAAGAAGTTTTCTGGTCTCCTTGTTCTCTGGGACTGGAAGGGAGACCTGGTTTCATTTGGGACGTGGACTTGGTCATGTTTACTCAGATCTTTACAGTATTACTGTAGATTTTTTTGGATGCAGTCTTCCAGAAAACAGCCAATTTTCCCACAACCAAAGCAAAAACATGGACAATTTAATTTTCGCATACTCTTAGGGGATATTTCAGAAATACTTCACTTCCATCCTGGGGGTGTGCTCCAGGCTTAGGAGCCTTTGGAGATATTCATGACAAGGCTTTTCATTGTAAAGTCAACGTATGTGAGAGCTACTGAGGCCAAGGCCTTGTTCAGACGGTTAGGGCCCTCCTTGTCCCCGTCCTTGGGGTCAGGCCTTAATCACTGATTAATGAGACAGGCTCATTTTGCAACTGAACTTTGCCCATGCATGTACATGTGCACATACACACAGGCTGTGCTCTAAATCCAAGCAATGCTAAGACTGCTAGGATGAAGACAATCTGATCCAACTGGGTTGCATGCACAAGACACTTAAACAGTGTTGGCAATTAAAATCCATTATTATTATTTGTAGAAGGTAAACAGTAAACAACAGGAACAGATTAGATGTGAATTGGTCCCTTCTCCTCCACCCCCCTCCCCCCGACTAGGAGTACTCCACTTAGTATCATAGGGGAGAACCCACTTATGTCTAAAACGGAACTCACCCTTCTCAAATTACCCATGTCCATGTCTGTGTCACCAGGTGGGCACTACTTGGACCAAGTTTCAGCAGGTGTCTCTCCCTCAGCAAGTGTGTCATAGGGTCGGGTCAGGTGCGATATGCCTGTGTTCATCTCCCTTTTTCTGTCTCTCTCCGTGGCTTTTTTTTTTTAATAGCAAGATTTTATTGGGAATTTGTATAATTTTTTTTATTGGGTTTTAGGTGAAAGTTTACAGTGCATATTAGTTTCTCATTCAAAATTTATAATTTATACACAAAGTGTTTTGTGACGTTGGTTGCAATCCCCACATTGTGTCAGCACTCTCTCCCTTTCCCTTTACACCTGGGTTCCCTGTGTCTATTCACCCAGGTTTCCTGTCCCTTCCTGCCTTTTCGTCTTTGCTTTTGGGCAGGTGTTACCCATTTGGTCTCGTATACTTGATTGAACTAATAAGCACATATCTCACGTGTGTTATTTGTTTTATAGGCCTGTCTAATCTTTGGTTGAAAGTTCAATTTCAGGAGTGGCTTCAGGTGTGAGTTAGCAGAGTGTCTGGGGCCATAGTCTCAGGGGTTCCTCCAGTCTGTCAGACTAGTATGTCTGAAAGGGAGTGGTATGAGCTTTCTTCCCACCATTCAGCAGCTGGTCAAGTGGTGGGAAGGGAGGGGCAGTGCAGGTCAGGTGTGGTAGCAGGCCTGACCCAGGGGTGCTCTAGCTGCAGTGGCATGGCGAGTGCCAGTGGGAAAGGGAGGTGGTGGGGAAGAAAGAAAAGTAAACAGAGAGAAAGAAAAATAATAATAAGGGTAGCCAGCAGGTGGGGGCAGGGTGGACCTGGGGGCCAGCGGGAAGAAGGGGAAAGAAGCCTTTATGGGGCTAGGTGGGAAGTAGAAAGTGGGAAGCTGGTGGCGCTCTAGTCACGGAGGTGCAGCATGGCCCGGCAGGAAGGGACAGAGGCGGCGTACAGGGGTAGGTGGGAGGAAGAAAGAAAAGAAGAACGGTGAAAAAAGAGGAAAAAGAAAAAAATGGCGTGGCAGGAGCTGATGGGTGGCTCTGCCTCCCCTCTCTGTGGCTTATTTTGGCCAGGTCTGGCCCCTGTGCTTGCTGGTCTGGCTCTCAACCAGTAGCTTTAGGACAACCCTGGGCCAATGCCATGGTTAGGCCGGCATTACAACAGCTCTCAAGGCTTTTATGGGAAAACCCTGTACAGTGTGTGGCCAAGCCTCTGCTCTGATGGCAACCTTGCCCAGAGGTGCCCAGCTCTGTTCCATGGGCAGACTCTGCCCCCGCCACTGTCTGCCCAGTCTCAAAGTTCGCACTGCACCACTTCTCTGCTGCTCAGCTCTTGCCACCCTTTTTCTTGTTTTTCAGTATTATCAGCTCAGTGAATGTTACCAGCTCAGTGTTAGAGCCCTTGACAGCTCTTCTAAGAGGTTCTCAGTGCAGAACCCCTGTGTCCAAAAGACGCACTCCCCTCCTGGCTCTTGTTGATCAGACAGCCTCCTGTGAGCCTATACATTCTAGGGTTTTTATCAGTCACTGGGCAGGTGACTCAGTCAATCCTGCTAAAGGTGAGGCAGGGGACAATACTGTAAAAGTCAACTAGTTGGGGGGATGGGCAGCCAATCCATGTAAAGATGGATAGCAAACCATGTAAAGCTGGACTTTGCAAGCTGCTTATTTTGATAGCAAACCTACCAATCCTTTAGCAGACTGCAGCCTGACCAATCTTTGGTCAGGAAAATCCATTGTACCACAGCAAGGTATTTCATTCCCTATTCTTGCTAATTGGTTTTCATGTGCCTGGTGAAAGGTAAACACTTTGTTTCCTGGAAGCTTACCCTTAAAAATAGGAAGAAGAGGGAGTAGAGAAGTGAGAGGATTAAGTGAGCAAATCTCTCAGTGTTCGTAGAAAAAAGTCAAAAAATGTTTCTAAAGTTGAGATATTAAGATACAAGCATCTTTTCATTTTATTTAGAGTTATGGAGGCAACTACCAAGAAAACTAACCAAACATGCTTTAAAGTGGTTGCTTTCAGAGAAAAGAACTGGGAATGTATTTGGAAACAAGTGAAGTAGAGCAGATTTCTACTTTTCCCTGTAATAGCTTCTGTCCTACTTGAAATTCCTTTTATGCATTTGAATGTATTATTATGATAACAATTTTAAAACAAGGCAAACTAAACTCTTCCAAGAAATCTCACACTATTTTACTTAATGTTTCACATGTATTTTGTTAATTATTAAAAAATAGGCTATATTTAATAAAAGCAGAAGAAAAATGATTGCGCTGTTCTATTTCAGAGAATCAGTGAACATCCTATTCAGCAATGCAGTTAGTGTGATGGTTAAGGTTATGTGTCAACTTGTCTAGGCCATGATTCTCAGTGGTTTGGCACATATTATGTAATAGTCCTTCATTTTGTGATCTGATGTGAGCAGCCAATCAGTTGAAAAGGGAGTTTTCCTGGGGGTGTGGCCTGCATCCAATATATATGGATATTCTGACAAAGCTCGCTCTCTCATGATCCTGTGATCCTGCATCTGTTTTGTCATCCTCTAATCTCCAGTTCTTGAGCTGAACTGCCTGACCTACATATTTTGGGATTCACCAGCTCTCACAACACCGTGAACCGGCCTGCCACCTGACTTGCTGATTTTGGATTCATCAGCCCCTTCAACCATGTGAGTCAGAAGAAGCCTCCAGCCTGATGCCTGACCCACAGATTTGGGACTTGCCAGCCTCCACAACTGCGTGGGCTATTTCCTTGAAATAAATCTCTCTATGTCTATTTAAATATACACTTCACTGATTTTGCTCCTCTTGAGAATCCAGCCTAAGACAGAAAAATTAAAAAATTATCATCTACAGGTATGAGTCACTTATCATCTGTTTGGGCAATGTCCAACCGCATACATGTCCATGGTCCCATAAGGTGTTTTTTGTTTTTGTTTTTGTTTAAAGGGAAACCATCTATCTTTTGTTTATTATTACCCCCTAATGGTTTTAAAGACCCCAAACCCAGACTCCTGAAGCACTGGTTTTGGGCAAGGGCTCTTGGGCTTTATCCAGCAGGCAGGTGGGCCGTGGCAGTGGGGGCTGCAGGGCCTGGGCTGTTCCTGCTGTTCAGGCAGGCAGAACAGTGGGCAGGCCTGGGTGTGCTCCCCACACTCCTCCCTCGTTTCCTCTCACTCTGCTCCCACGACGGTCCTCTCAGCCACTGCTGTTGCTGCTGACCACTCCTCTGGTCTCCGCCAGCAGCTCCAGCAGCAGTAGCAGTGGCAGCGGCAGCAGTGGTGACAGGGATGACCAGAAGCAGGCTCCCATAAGGTTTTAATATGGTATTCACACAGTGTCCGAATCACATAACATATTGTGGACATTAAGCGACTCATACCTATATATAGAATTATAAAATTCCTCAATGTCCTGGATCTCAGAGCAGAAAAATAAGACTAGGGGAAGAATCATGGTCCTCAAATAGGAGTGTGGTAGCTTTGTAATGTCTTTGCTCCCTTACAATTTACTTATTAAAGAAGGGAATTGAAACAGCAGAGAAAAGATGTTTTGAAGGACATTAAATTTTACAGTTAGATGCCACTTTGAAGGTGTCATGGGTTGAATTGTGTCCCCCCAATGTATGTGTCAGCTGGGCTAGGCCATGATTCCCCATATTGTGTGATGGTCCACCATTTTGTCATCGATTGTGATTTTCCTATGTGTTGTAAATCCTACCTCTATGATATTAATAAGGTAGGATTAGCAGCAGTTATGTTAGTAACACAAGACTCAATCTACAAGATTAGGTCGTGTTTTAAGTCAAACTCTTTTGAGATTTAAAAGAGAGATGGGAGCAGAGAGACATGGGGACTTCACACCACCAGGAAACAAGAGCCAGGAGAATAAAGCAACTGTCTTAGTCATCTAGCGCTGCTGTAACAGAAATACCACAAGTGGATGGTTTTAACAAAGAGAAGTTTACTTCCTCACAATCAAAGTAGGCTAAAAGTCCAAATTGAGGGTGCCAGCTCCAGGGGAAGCTTTCTCTCTCCGTCAGCCTTCTCATTATTGGTCTCCCAGACTAGGAGCTTCTCCACACAGGGACCTTGGGTCCAAAGGACACGCTCTGCTCCTGGCACTGCTTTCTTGATGGTATGAGGTCCCCTGTCTCACTGCTCACTTCTGTCTTTTATATCTCAAGAGATCGCCTCAGGTCACAATCCAATCTTGTAGATTGAGTCCTGCCTCAATAACACAACTGCCGCCCATCCTCCCTCATTAACATCATAGAGGCAGGATTTACAACATACAGGAAAATCACACAGTAACGGGAATCATGGCCCAGCCAAACTGATACACACATTTTTGAGGGGACATAATTCAATCCATGACAGCATCCTTTGGACTTGAGTTCCCTATGCTGAGAAGCTTCTCTACTGGGGAAAATTGATGAGGACCTTCCTCCAGAGCCAACAGAAAGAAAGCCTCCCCCTGGAGCTGACACCCTGAATTTGGATTTCTAGCTTACTAGACTGTGAGAGAATAAAATTCTGTTTGTTGAAGCCATTCACTTGTGGTATTTCTGTAATAGCAGCATTAGATAACTAAGACATAAGAGTTTATAATGTTAGTTCTTTCTATCTTTCTTTTTCTACAGTTGCTTTACTAGGAGAGGAGCTTCCTTGATGACAGAGTATGTTTTTATGAAGCAAAGTAAATGCCAAGATAACGCCACAGTCTAGGTGCCATTTGAGAAAGTATCATACTTAACCTTTGCCAATAATCACATGGGATGAATTGTATAGAAAGTAAGGATCCACTTAGGACTTAATTAATCAAGGCCTGAATGAGATCAGCCCCCTCCTACATTACCACAGTGCAGCTGTATGAGCCCTTAAAATTTAAAAATTCATCCTAGGAAAAAAGAAGGCAAGGAAACACCGGAAGAGGGGAGTATCCTGAATATGATTAAATTTTAAAACTAAAAGTACTGAGACTGAATTTAATTTTTATTTAGAAATGATTAAACTAAGTTTTCTGCCTTGGGCAAAATAAGAACATAGAGAGAGAAATCAAAGTGAATTATACAGAAAATAAAGGAATGGGCATTAAGAAACTTCTAGAACAAGAACTCTACTCCCTACTGAAGTTCTCAAAGTTTAACTCAGAGAGAACGTGGCAGGACAGCTTGCCTGAAATTTGTATGAGGATACATGCCAGCAGTCATTTAATACTTGCATATATTTTGTAAAACTAAAAATTATAGCAGTATTATTAACTAGAGGCATGTAAGAAAACAAAGCATTGCATAAGCAAGAAGACCAAATGAAGAAACCTGGAAATTTATTGTTTACTTATTTTAATAATTTACTGATTGGGGACAAAGGTTTACTTCAGTCAATAGTGTTTTTAAAATTCATAATCTTTCAACAATCTTAACCGTAAACTTTGGAATCTGGTTAAATCATGTGCATTCAGATTTACAGACTAATATGTACAGAGAAGCATTGTTTCAACACATCACTTTAAACTTTCTTGAATTTAGTAAAAATTGGAAAGAATGTTCTGTTTTGTTTCTCCCATTTACGTGCTGTCTAGATGGCCTTTCTTGTGCAATAAAATGACATAGCCTGGCTTTCAATATGTTATACTCAATATTAAACAATTTTTTTCTGATCCTGTTCAACTTAAGACACTTATACCAAATTATGTTATTTAGCCCTGCCTTGTCAGACACTGATGGAGTTATTTAGCTGATATATATAACATGAAAATAGGCAATATGTTTGTGTGTGTGAATGGAACAATACTGGTAAATAATCAAATGTTAACTATCCTGTATGAGCTCATCTTTTGACTTGGATTAAAAATTCCCAATTATAACATACAGCATGTGCTTCAGACAAAGATTATCTTTCTATAGAGAAAAAATCAGGGGAAAGTAAACCATGTTCTTTGTTGGTTAACAATGGTATCAGAAGACCATAACCCAATATTTTATATGAATATAAGAAGTTCTGCTAGGTGAGAACTTAGAAATCCCTTTTCCAGAAAAAAACACTGAAACTTTTTCTTTTTTCTGGACCAAAGGAACCAATGGACAATAATTTGGCTCCCTAAGTGCTTTAAATGTTTATTTTCTAGTTCTATTTAGTTTATTCCTCCTGCTTCACTTGCTTCATATTGTTTTTATATGATCAGCATTCTAGAAAATATCTCAGTATGGAAATTATTTTTCTACCTCCCCACCGGGTTGACATACAGGGTTGATCAGAACTGTTTTCAGGGGGAAAGTTCATGAAATAGAAATGCCATAACCTATCTTCCAGGCCTAGCAAAAACAAGTAGGCAAGGACACCAGAATGTAGCATTACGTCTTCCAGACAAATTATTAGATGAATCAGGTCTTATGATTTGAATTGTGTCCCCCCAAAAGTGACGTTGATGCCCTAATACCTGGTGCCTAACATGAAGGTCCTTAAAAACGTTATCAGTTAGGTTAACTTGACGTCATACTGGAATAGGATGGGTCCTAATCCAATCAGAGTAAAAACCCCTTGCCATCAAGTAGATTCCTACTCACAGTGACCCTAGAGGACAGAGTAGAACTGCCCCATAGGGTATCCAAGGAGCGCCTGGTGGATTTGAACTGCCGAACTTTTGGTTAGTAGCCAAACTCTTAACCACTACACCGCCAGGGTTTCCCCAATCAGAGTAACTAACTCCTTATAAAGGAGGAGAAGAGACACAGAGAGACAGAGGAAAGGGCCATGTGAAGGTCCATCTATAAGCCGAGGAAAGCCAAGGAATGTCTGGGGCTTTCAGAAGCTAGAAGAAACAAGGAAGGATCTTCTCCTAGACTAGAGAGGGAGCATAGCCCTGAATTCCGACTCCCAGCCTCCAGAACTGTGAGACAATAAATTTCTGTTCTTTAAAGTCACCCAGTTTGTGGTATTTTGTTATGGCAGCCTTAGGAAACTAATACATCAGGTAAGACAAGTTAAACATCAATATCAAAGATCCCCAAGTTGGCTATAGAAAAATCCCCAGACTTCTATTTATGGCTGAAATATTCTGGTGAAGGCAGGACCTGGCCACTGAGGCCCTGTTCTCTATCTTAGAGGTTTTTGATAGAAATAGTGACTCCAGTGAATTCAAGGAACCTCATAGCCTTCACAGGACTATGTAATAGGACCAAGTTTGAAATCATTTAAATTTTCAAATTATAGTTCATACATATTTGAAAATGCCATGAGTTTGCATTTGGAGACAAGCAAAAGCAGAGCGGCCTTTGTAACTCAGTGTCTGTGGTCAGCAAAGGTCACACGCACAAACCAAGAAACTATTTTTGATAACTTGGACTTGGAAAGACCAGCTTAGCTCTCCAGGAGCTATTTAAAACCTGCTCTGGGTTCTAAGGCAGTACCAGCTCTTGTGATTACATGTTTACAAGCCAGCCCTTAAAGATCTGTGCAGCCCTCCACTCACAGCCAGGACACCTAATGCTTTTCACCTTTAAAGTGAAGTACAAAGTGTAACGGAATAAGCTCCATAAATATCCATGCTGTAGGTGAGTGTAACTAACTCCGTTTTAGAGACAAGTTAATAAGCTGCTTGTCCAGTGTCATCAGGAGAATCCATGCCAAGTCTGTTTCTAAGCCTTACACTTTTCCAGTTTTCACAGCTCTCAGGATAAACCCGATATACTGGAAACAAGGTGTTTGAAGAAAGATATATCTTGAGGAGCATGAGTTGGTCGTAGTTAAATTCATAGACTCCAGAGCCAGATTGACTATGACCTTTGGCAATTTGTTTAATCTCCCTGTGCCTCAGTTTCCCCATCTTTAAATGGGGCTGCTAGTAATAAGCTCCTCATAGGTTTGTTGTGAGAGAACAGAATGAGCTTAGTATTTGTAAAATGATGACAATAGTTGGCCTGGCGCATTGTGAGTACATCATGAGTGTTAGTCATCATTAGTGCAATGCAAGAGATCCTGTCTTCCATAAGGACTAATTCCCAGTACCAAAAACAATTCAAAATTACATCTTCTCTCTAAACAAAAAAATTGGCACTGCTCATTTCTGACATCACTGATCTATTTCTTTTTATCTTGCTCTGGAATAAAGAGGTCCTTATAAATCTTGAAATAGTGGATGTAAAGATTTGCAACCACAAAATATTGGGTGTGAAATTACTAAACTGAAATTAATTTTGCTTTCAAGCCCCAATTTTCATCTGTAGTAGAAAATTTATCCTTGTCAATTCAATGTCAATTCACTTTCAGTTTAAAAGTCAAATCTCATGACAATCCCACCTCTTCCTTCTTTTCTCCCTCTTCTCAGGGTAATCTAAATTGCCGAGAGCTTGTAATTTCCTAGGAAGCTTATATATTGTCCCTGTGGAAGAGAAATGGTATATGGTCTCAGTGCTGACCTCTCTTAGTTTAGACCACCTGACCTTGGGCATCAGCTCCTGTCACCACTGCTTCTCATATATGTCCTCAGCTCATGTAACATGGAGTCTGTTGTCTCAGTATGGGTGGTCCACCCTGCATACCCTGCTACAAGGTTCTCTAGCCCTAGTCCTGGGCTCTTCTGGCAGATGTTAATTCTTAACCAAGATGATTAGAGGGGAGGGTAGACTAGCTCAGGATTTCTTTGCTCAAACATGCCACACCACCATTTCTACTCTACTGAAGTTATCCTTTGTCGGTGCTAGACTATATTAGTTATCTATTGCTGAGTAACATATTACCCCAACACTTAGTGAAACACATATTATCTCACAATTTCTGCTGATCAGAAATTCAGGCGCAACTTAGCTGGGTGTTTCTGGCTCAAGATCTCTCACGACACTGAAATCAAGATGTCAGTCAGGGCTGCAGTCATCTAAAGTTTTGAATATTGCTGGAATTAATCCACTTCGAAGCACGTTCACATGGCTGTAGGCAGGAGGCCTCTGTTCTCACTGGCTATTGGCCAGAGCCCTCACCATGAGGGCCTCTCCACAGAGTAGCTTAAGGGCTCTCAGGACATGGCAGCTAGCTTTTCCCAGAGCAAATGATCTAAGAGAGAGCAAAACAGAAGCCACGATGTCTTTTATGATCTAGCCTCAGAAGTCATACGTTATCTCTGCTGCCATATTCTATTGGTCACAATGACACAATGTCGAAAGGGACTAAACAAGGACATGAATACCGGGAGGTGGGTATCATTGGGGGCCATCCTGGAGGCTGGCTACCACACGATCATGCTGTCAGGTCCCTCCCATCCCAGAGTTCCACATGGTATAAATGGCACAAGTCATTCTTTCTGATCCCAAAAGCCATCTGAAGTGGTAAAGGTGAGTATGGGCAATTAACATTTCTGCATCAAAGTCCTCATGTATAAAATGGGGATAATAGCACTGGTAGCGAAGTGGTTAAGAGCTCAGGCTGCTAACCAAAAGGCTGACAGCTCGAATCCACCAGCCGCTCCTTGGAAACTCATAGGGGTCACTATGAGTCAGAATACACTCAACAGTACACAACAACACTACTGGATAAAGTTTTGTTGGGAAGGTTAAACGAGATAATTCATGTATAACACTTATAATAGTCTGGCATATAGTTAATGCTCAGTAAATGTCATCATCATCATCATCATCATCATTATTGACAATAACATAGATTTCAACCCAGGAATGGGAAAATGGGCACGCCGAGAATAAAGCCTCATATTTTATCTAAACTCTCTAGCTATTCTTTCCAAAACTTCTCCAAATAACTTCCTCAAACCAAGGAGTATTCTGAGTTGTTAAGTTTCTATTGTTTTGTCTGCTTTGCATTGTTTTTTATTTCCTTACCTTGTGACTTAAAACTGCTCTTTTATCTTTATCCTGTAGCCTGACACTCCATAATGATTATGGTATACTTTTTGCTTTAACGTCATCAGCTTTGGTTCTTGGTGTTTAAAGTCACAATTTTAGAATTCAGGGAGCATTTTTTTCTCCCAAGCACCCGAATCTTGGAATCTTTAATACCCTGTTTTGGAACTCAAAGCCAGTAATAACTATAAAAGCTAACTAATGCTCACTAAGGGCTCAGGACTAATACAAGTGTTTTACACATTAATTCATGCAATCATCACAACTTCATGGCATAGGTTTTATTTTTACGCCATTTTACAGATGAAGCAGGCACACAGAGGCTAAGTGAGCCAAGGCACATAACCAATAACGAGCAGAGCTGACTTGTGAACCTAGGCAGCCTAGCTCCAAAGTCTGTACTCCTGACCACCACCTTATGTCACCTCAAGAGAGTCGCTCTTGGCTTTTAATAGTTCTCTTGCATCCTTCCTTTCCTGTATACTATATCCCAGCCTCAAGGACACTTCTTTTAAGCTCTTTATTTTGAAATAATCTCAGACTTATAGAAAAGTTACAAAAATAATACAACATCTTATAACTGTCACCCAAATCTCCCAAATTTTAACAATTTTACTATATTTGCTTTATCATTCCCTCTGTCTTTCTCTCTCTCTACCTCTTTCTGCCATGTCTGGCTTTTTATATGTGTGTACATATGTGTTTTCCTTGAACTATTTAGAGTAAGTTGCAGACATGCCTCTTCGCTCCAAAATATTTCAGGGTGTACTTCCTAAAAACAAAGATATGCCCTTAGATAATTTTAGTACAATTATCAAAATCAGGAAATTAACATTGATACAATATTGTTGGTGGTATGCTGCTAAATGTCTCACAACCAGTTCTCTGGGTTTTTAAAAAAAAAAAAAAAAAAGCCCTAATTTGTAGCATTTGCTTCTCTGCTTGGTATAAATACTCCCACTGTGGCCAATTTCAAGCCAACAACCTGATGTCACTGAACTCAGAGCTGGAAAACAGTCCACAATGAATGGGCTCTCCTGAACCAGTACGAGCTGACTCCAGCACACCACTGAACAAAAACACTTTTATTGGTAAAATGGCTATGTTGTTGTTGTTGTGTGCTGTTGAGTTGATTCAGACGCATATCAACCCTGTAGGACCAAGTAGAACTGCCCCATAGGGTTTCCTAGGCTATAATCTTTATGGGAACAGATTGCCAGGTCTTCTTCCTAGTGCACCAGCTGGTGAGTTTAAACCCCTGACCTTTTGGTTAGCAGCCAAGCCCTTACCCATTGTACCACCAGGGCTCCTTATTATAATGGCTATAACATGTACACAGCATTAAGGAGAAAGAAAAAATATATTTATACCTGTCGAAATATTTTCCTACAACTTTATTCAGTTATGTTCAGTTAACAGGAGGCCCTGGTGGTGAAACTGTTAAGCACTCATCTGCTAACCTAAAGGTGGGCAGTTTGAACCCATCAGCCGCTCCATGGGAGAAAAGGCCTGACGATCTGCTCCCATAAAGATTACAGCCTAGAAAACCCTATGGGACAGTTCTACTCTGTCATATAGGGTTGCTACGAGTCGGAATAGACTTGATAGCAATGGGTGTAAGTCAGAATCGACTCGACAGCTCACAACATCACAACAACAACAACATACTTCCCAGTTTCATCTAAGTACTTCCTAAGGAAGAGAAAGTGTGGCATAACAGTCACAATTTTATGTAAAAGGCTAACGTGTTTTAGTTGCAAACCAAAGTTACACATGACTCAGTGGTGTGATGTGGCTTCCAAAGCAGTTAATTGGAAATTTCTAGAATTAAGGAGATGATAATCACACTCTACTGTGCCATATGGGCCATATCCATATGGGCTGCATTGCAGTATTAGGCACAAACATTCAGGAATCATATAAATAAACAGTAGAAAACATACCAGTGTAGCAGCAGGTCTTAAAACTATTGAAGGAAAGGTAATTTTTAGCTTGAAGAAGAACCTTTTCTAGAGTCTGATGCAGCTGTCTTGAAATATTTAAAAGGCTGTCATATGAAAAAAGGATTAACATGTTCTGTTTTATCATCAACGGGTGAAAGCCATGAGAGCTTAAATTTCGATTCAATATTAGGAAGAATATTTTGGAAAATGCCTGTTCAGGAGGGAGGTTGTGAATTCCCTACCATGGGCGGGAACAAACATAGGCAGAGCAACTCTTAGGTGACACTGTCAACATGTAACATTATCCTCCAATCCCAAATGGGTCAGGGAATCTATGATTATTCTCATTTGTAATAATAGCAATAAACCTTAAATTACAAGAATCAAATTTTGCCATGTAATTAAGGCATTTGGGCAAGAAATTGATATGTCTTATGTTTAATTAAATACACCTAATAGCATTGTTTCTGTAAAGCATTTGAGAATTTAAAAATATATACGCAGGAGAAAAAGAAATACGTATTCTAATATATCAGTCGCCACCCAAGAATAAATATTAAGGAAAAAATGCTGATTGGGAAAATGGCATTACGCTTATCTTCAAATCAGTATCAGTAGAAACACTCAGGAAAACTGAAGGGACTATATTTTTATTGCAATTTTTTTATCGGGTAAAAATAAAAAATTAGCCATGGGGTCAATTCTGACTCATGGTGACCCCATGTGTGTCAGAGTAGAACCATGTTCCATAGGGCTTTCAGTGGCTGATTTTTCAGAAGTAGGTCACCAGGCTTTTCTTCTGAGGCACCCCTGGGTGGATTCAAACCACTAACTTTTCAGTCAGTAGCTGATCACTTATCCGTTTGCTCTACCCAGGGACTCCTTTTATTGGGTATAACTTACAAATTCATTGCAAAAGTACAGAAAGAAAGAATATAATAAGATTTTATAGTGGCAGTTTTTTTGTTTTGTTTTGTGTTTTAGCTAAAGAAGCGCACAGATCAATTTAAAAGAGATACATATTGTTTAAAACACTACAAACCTATGATGGATTGGGTAATAATTAAGGCATATTTATAAAGTATCTCATTTTCTAAATTAAGGTATTGCTTTTTTCACCATTATTGATTTATCACACACTTAATCTTTATTTGGAATTTGGAGCATTAACCAAGAAGTTGTGTTTTTTGATAGCTTTCCATTCTAGTAGTTATTCATCAGCTACATTGGGTGATGAATCACTTGATAGTAATTATAAATGGTTTTGTCAGACCAGAATGAAATGTAAGTTAAAGAATACTAAAAGTAAATAAAACAGATACAGCACAGAAAAAAAAAGATTATAAATAGATAAAATGAACCTAAAGAGACATGATCTTTGGGCTCAAAACCAAGCATAGATTAATAGCTTAGATATGAAAATCCATAAAAGATGCCTGCATATTTTTTTGATGATACAGAAAACATCTAAGTTAATAACCTCAAACAAGCTGAGCCACCTATGAAGTTGTAGAATGAACTGAATAAAAGGAGATGATTCAGAGGGCATCTTTGTCAGGGTTTTGGTTAAATAGAAGAGCACTCCTGAGTCATCGAACCTCATGAATGTGCGAAGATTAGGACTACTTGCTGTCCTGGCCAACAGGAGGTGGTTAAGGAGGTTTTCTTCAGAGCAACAGCCGTGATCATATCTTAAGCCAGAAAAAATTCATACTATAAACCCACAAAACAACGTCAAACTGTGTTACAGTTAGAATGTAGCAGGTTAATGGTGTGACTTAAGAGCTGCAGGTTTGGAAAAAGAAAAAGAAACATTGGCAACCAATTCCCTCTAATATTTAACAGGATTTTGAATTTCCACTGTCTTTACTTTGGGCTGGGACTCTAAAAGCCCTATATTGCCAACCTGGTGAGAAAACAATGCAGGCAGTCATTTCCAAGTTTGGTTACCTCCTCTCCCCCTAAACACCTCCACTGCTGGTGCCAATATTTCAACCACTAAATTCAAACCACACAATGAAGGGCTCATTCTTCTGCTCTTGAGCCATTCTGTGTTCAGGCATTTTCTCTTAATTCTTAAATACTACTATTAAGGGTAAACCTATCACCTAGCATCTTTTAGGGTATTAATTATTCAAACAACTGTGAATAACAGAGAAACAGGAAGGGGCAGAAGAAAACTAAACAGATCACACAAGACAAATGTTAACCAATTCTCTCTTGTAACTAAAGCTAGCTTATTTCAGATAATAGTCATAATCATAAAAACTCACCTTTATTGAATGCTTACTATGAGCTACACACTGCTAATTGCTTTGCTGTCACTCATTTATTTATTCAACTACTACATGTTAAACACTATTCTTGGGTTATAGCATTGAAGAAAGTAGACAGTATCCCTGCTTTCACGGAGTGTACATACTAGCAGGAGAATACAAACAAGAAACTAATAAACAATATATCAATGGGTGGTAAGTGCTATGCTGAAAATAAAGCAGGGAAAAGTGGTTAGAAAGGGATGGCATTATCTCATTAAATAGTCACAACAAACCTAAGAAGTACCAATGAGAAAACGTGAGGCTCAGAGAGGTTAAGTAACAAGCCCAAGATCACACAGCTGGTGAGTGGAGGAGACGGGCCTGACCTCAGAGCTTGAGCTCTTCACCATTTTGCAGCTCTCATGGTTATTTTTACCTAATTAATTTCACTATTTGATGAAAGAATAGGACAAAGAATGGCAAAAAAGAGGAGGGAAAAGGCTGTAGCTCTTACAACTTCTAAAAGAGGTAAAACTATAGTGTGGTGTTTCCCCTGTTAGCCATAAAACCCTCCCTCAGTGCTATGCAGAGTCTCTGGGTAGTGAAAACTGTTAATGTGCTTGGTTGCTATCAGAAAGTTTGTAGGTTCATGTCCATCCAGAGGCACCTTGGAAAAAGGCCTGGCAATCTACTTCTGAAAAATCAGCCATTGAATGCCCTATGGAGCACAGCTCTACTCTGACACACATGGGGTCACCATGAGTTGGAATTGACTTGTTGGCAACTGATTGGCAGTGCTGGGTGTGGGGTCTCTAGGAATTTTTGCCTGCCCCTACACAGTACTTACCATATGTAATAAAATTCCTCATTTTCTAACACTGCCCCATTGGGCTGTGAGCTGCTTGATTTTTATTGTTATTATTATTCATTTTTATATTCATAGCATCTAGCACAGTCCCAAGACAATAGCTGGTGGCCGATAAATGGCTGCTGGATAAATAAATAAGCAATTAAGGTAGAATTTGAGAAAAGCCATGTTGAAGAAAGCTGAAATGGGAAGAGATGTGTAAGACAGCCTGAGCATTCCTTATTCCACATGTTCTTTCCTGCAGTCTAGCACATTCCCAGTGTGAGCATTGGTTAAGAGCTCTGACAGCAGTCAGAAATCCAAGGTTTATAATCATTTCCCACTCTTGTTAGCTGTATGCCCTTGGGCTCTTTACTCAACTTCTCTAAGCCTCAGTTTCAAGTCTCTTTACTTTTTGCTGATATGAGGGTTAAATGATGGCAATCCATGTTAAGTTCTTCGTAAAGTGCAAACTACTACCCTATTGCAATCGAGTCAATTCCGACTCATAGTGATCCTATAGGACAGAGTAGAGCTGCCTCATAAGGTTTCCAAGGCTGTAATCTTTACAGGAGCAGATTGCCAGATGTTTTCTCCCACAGAGCAGCTGCAGGTTAGAACCGCCAACCTTTCAGTTAGCAGCCTAGCACCTGACCACCGAGCCACTAGGGCTCCTCCGTACGGTGTGTAGCATACTGTAATTGTTTCATACATGTTAGTTGCTGTTGTTGGCGGTGTTATCATTACTATTACTGTATTTTTATACAAATAATGTGCACCTTATACATTTGATTGCCAACCGTGCCCTCCCCTGTGACGTATTTTCATAGATACCCTATGCTAATTTTTTTTACAGCACCGTGTAAAAAAAAATTGGCATAGTGGCACTTACGAAAACACCTCACAGGGAAAGGGCACTGTTGGCAAACAAACATAGAAGGCGTGCATTATTTGCTTAAAAATACAGTATCTTAGGTACTTGGCACAAGCTAATGATTAGAGCATTTTTTCCTAAATAGCTTCCTTAAGCCAATACGTTTTTGGTCAACAATTCTTAATAATAGGAATAAGGATGTTGTTACCCCCTTGTTCTTCCTGTCAAAATCCTCCTCATCTTTTGGGGGCATTGACAACTAAATAGTTTTCCAGACCCAAAGGAATAAGGTTAAGAAGGTTAAGATGGAAATGGTAGATGATGGGTTGATATTTTGGAATAAGAGTTCTCAGAGCACCACTTAAGAAGCCGCCTACTCCACTTGCCATCTGATTAAGAAGAGAGGCAGAGTGTTAATTCATGAATGACCTACTAATGACTTTCAAATGACTGGATGCATGAATAGCTTTATAACTTTTCAAACAGACCACCTTGCCATGAGACCAGTAATGATCTTTGTCCAACTACTGCAAGAACTATTGACTCTCTCTCTAACGAGGTACCATTTTGACATAAACAAACTTGAGAGTTCATATAAAGCACAGTCTATAATGTAAGATGCAAAAACAACAAACTGGAAAATTAGAGAACATTATTGCTGAATTATTTCACAGTTGACTGAGTAGTCAAAGAGTTCTACATATAGATATTCTGAGTATCTGTCAAATAACTACATTAGAATCTTCTTTAGCTGATTGAAATGATTGTTTGGTTTGATGATTAAAATGAATAGACAATGATCATTATCATCGCATCCATAACTGGAGAATTGGGAACATCATGGATTGGTAATGATAAAGGCATCTGGCCCTTTTGGCTTCCAATTCAGTTCAACTACACTAAGATAAATACCTTGTTTTTGTTAGCTGCTGTGGAGTTGGCCCTCAAACCATGGTGACCCCATGCAGAACAGAATGAAATGCTGCTCAGTCCTATGCCATCCCCATGATCAGCTGTGGATTAGATCATTGTTATCCACACAGTTTTCCTGGCTGATTTTCACAAGTGAATCACCAGGCCTTTCTTCCTAGTCTTAGTCTGGAAACTCCTCTGAAACCTGTTCAGAATCAAGGTAACACATAAGCCTCCACTGATAGATAGCTGCATCTGCCAGAATCGAACCCAGGTCTCCCACTTGGAAGATAAGAATCCTACCACCAAACCACCAATGTCCCAAAGATAAATACAACATTGGTCAAAAAGGTGTAAAAACTGAAGCAGAGACATAAAAAAAAGAAGGTCATTGGTGAGATATCTCTATCAAGCCATGTTATAGCACTTGCATAATGCAGATGATACATTTCGGAAGACTCTCTAGATATGTAACTCTTTTATTGATTCAAAATGGATGCAGCTTTCCTGTGATTAAGGATACTGAATTTCACCTCCCACTGAATTTTAATGTAATAGATTCTACTCTTCTGTACCCCATAAAATTCTTGAATATATCCATTTTTGCACTTATCATACTTCGATATTCTTCTTTCTTCCCAATTATGTTTTGAACCAGTTTAAGGTCAGCTCTATTATTTTCATCTCTGTAAATTTAGTCCATCTTTGATTCTGACATAGTAGCTAATCAAAAAACGTTTGTTGAATACAAGAAAATATGAATATTTTCTAAGGTTTGTTAACCAGGTGTTAGTAGTTATAATCATAGGAAGAAAGCATAGAGTGAAACTGCTGAAAACAGAGGAAGGAGGCTAAAAAGAGGAGGATGGAGGAGAAGAACAAGACAGAGGCACAGAAAAGGAGAGGAAGGAGGGGGAGAAGAACCATATAGGAGTATTCTATTAAAAATAGTCAATAGCGGAGAGGTGGAGCCAACATGGCACTATAGACAGAAGCACCATGCCGTCCCTCCACAGCAAAGACCTGAAAAACTAAGTAAAACAGAGACAAATGTCAATCCTGAAACCCTAAGCATCAAATGAAGAGATAAAGAACACAACCAAGCACCAAATGGAATAAGAAACTGACAGAGAACAGAGAGCAAGGACAGTTCCAAGTGGAGGTCCCCTATCAGCTAATGGAGCACGGATTCACCATCTTGGACTCCTATTGGAGATTGGGGGACACAGAGTACCAAAAAGCAGATTCACGGAGCTCCCAGCAGGAGACAGAGTACCCGGTAACCAGTGAGACACGCTTTCCCACTCCCCACCCTGCCTCCCCCTGCTCGACCTTTGCTGCTTCCCGGCTGGCCAATTCACTGCTTCTCGTCAGGCTGATTCCCGGCTTCCCAGAGGGCCAACTCACTGCTTCCCAGACAGCTGATTCCCAGCTTCTTGGAGGACTGATTCCCAGCTTCCCAGTGGGCCTATCTGCCACTTCACATTGGGCTGCGACCACAGCATGGGAGGTGCCAGTTCCACATCGTGCATATTCACCCTGCCCACACAAGCCAGCTTCTTCACTGCCATTTGTTGCTGGTGTTGCTTTTTCGGCCTCTTTTGGTTTCTTCCCTGCCTCTCACCTCCTCCCCCTCCTACCTCTCCAACACTTGACATGGTGTGCCATCGTTTCTTCTTCTTAGCAGGCTGTGAAGCACGGCTTATCTGGGGAACTGCTTCCTCAGTCTGCACGGACACACTGGTGGGATACCTGGGGGCAGTTTTCTTTCTTTATCTTTTTTGTTTGTTTGTTTTCTCTTTCTTTTTTCTTTTTATCTTTTTTCATTCCTCGGTTTCTTGTCTCTTCCTACTTACTTCTTTTCCTGTCTCCTGAATACCTGGAGTTGTTTATCATCTCCACCCCTTGTAGCTGGGCTGTACTGCATGGCTTGGGAGTCACTTCCCCAGACTGTGCAGCCACGCTGGTGGGGTCTTTGGGGACTTTTTTTAAATATATAATTTTTATTTATTTATTTTTATTAT
The DNA here is from genome assembly GCA_030035585.1 of Dugong dugon. NCBI lineage: Eukaryota > Metazoa > Chordata > Mammalia > Sirenia > Dugongidae > Dugong > Dugong dugon. Next base: position 46,511,565 of record CM057474.1, read on the forward strand.
TATTTTTCTCTTTTTGCTTTTCTTCATTTCTTGGTTTCTTTTCTCTCCACTCCAATGGCAAGCTTCCTCAGCATTTTTTTTCTCCTGTTTACTCTCTCCTCCCTCTCTTCCACATATCACAAACGCCCCATTCCCTATCCTCCTGCCTATCTGCACCATGTGCTGAACACTGCACTCCCAAGCAGCACAGACACGACCTACTGGAACCTGCCCTGTACTGATCACTGGCCCACCTTGTCAGCCCCAGTACATGCCACAAACAACCCATCCCAGCAACTCCCCAGAAGCTGGACCTGCACTGCTGCACCATAGGTGAGTGACTGGCCCTATCCATTGGACAAGGAGGTGAAAAATATTGTGTCTACAGACAAGCAAACAGCAAAGAATGCACAGCCTGCCTGCTCAGACATAACCAAATAAAACAAAAAAAGCAGGATGAAACAAACAAATAAACAATTAACAAATGAAGGAAATTACTACTAAATGTCCCAAAGACAGAGGACAAATTCAAAACATATAAAAAACAGGACAGGATGCTTCCAGTAGGTGTCCAAAATAAAACACAAGATAACGTTCCAGTAGAAGAAAAGGCACTAGAACTACCTGATAGGTAATTAAAACCTCTAATATTCAGAGCTATCCAAGACTTGAAGCAAAACGCAGACAAAAATGAAGAAAAAATAGACAAATTCATGGAAAAGGCAGACAAATTCATGAAAAATACAGAGAAAAAAATGGAAGAATTCAGGAAAATAATACAGGAACAAAATGCCACAATAAATTCACAACTAGAAATCATACAAAAACAACAATTAGAAATCCAAAATATAAACAACAAGATTTCAGAAATGGACAGTGTCATAGAAGGGCTATGGAACAGGTTTGAAACAATGGAAGACAGAAACAGAGAAATGGAAGACAAACACTTGGCTACAATTCTGTTTCACAAAAAATCAGAAAAAAGAACAAAGAAAAATGAAGAAACACTGAGAATTATGTGGGATATCATCAAAAGCAAAAATGTTCGAGAGATTGGAGTTCCAGAACAGGGGAGGAAAACAGAAAACACAGACAAGATCACTGAAGTATTGCTCAGAGAAAACTTCCCTAATATCATGAAGGATGATAAGCTGACCATCCAAGAAACTCAACAAACTCCATATAGGATAGACCCCAAAAGAAAATCACCAAGGCACAGCATAATCACACTTGCTAAAACCAAAAACAAAGAAAGAATCCTGAGAGCAGCTCGAAAAAAATGAAAAGTCATACACAGAGGAGAAACAATAAAATGACGCTCTGATTACTTGGCAGAAACCATGCAGGAAAGAAGGTAAATGGGATGACATATATAAAACCTTGCAAGAAAAAAATGCCAAGCAACAATAATATATCCTGCAAAACTCTCAGTCAAATATGATGGTGAAATTAGGATATTTCCAGGTAAGCAGTAATTAAGAGAATATGTAAAAACCAAAACCAACTTACAAGAATTATTAAAGGGAGTCCTTTGCTTTGAGAACAAACAATATCAGACGACAGACTGAATCTAGGACACACGATCACACCAGCCAGATACCAACCTAGGAAATGAACTCTCAAGGAATATTCAAAACCAAGAGATTTACAACACGGAACCAGAGAGGTTAATCTGTAAGTGACAACAACATCAGAACAATAAAAGAGGAAATAAACCGTGTTGATACAGAACTTTCTAATGGAGAGGAAGGCAAGTTGATACCAAGTAATAATAGACTGGTTCAAACTTAGGAAGATAAGGGTAAATTTCAAGGTAACCACAAACAAAGTTAACAAACCTACTCATCAAAATAAAGAAGAAAAACATAAAGTCTCAGTAAAAGCAGAATCTACAAAAACAAAAGAAAATGAAAAAAAAATCCACAAATAAAAGAAATTCAGCACAGGAGAGTAAGAGGAACAAAGAAATAGTCAGCACCACAAAAAAAAAAGCACTACAAAATGACAACAATAAACTCACATCCATCAATAATTACACTGAATGTAAATGGCCTAAATGCACCCATAAAGAGACAGAGAGTGACAGAATGGATAAAAAAAAAAAAAAAAAAAGGATCCATCAATATGCTGTCTACAAGAGACACAACTTAGAAACAAAGGTATAAATTTATTAAAAATCAAAGGATGAAAAAAATATATCAAGCAAACAGCCACCAAAAGAGAGCAAGAGTAGCAATACTAATCTCAGGTAAAATAGACTTTAAAACAAAATCCACCATAAAAGACAAAGACGGACACTATATAACGATTAAATGGGCAATCCAGCAGGAAGACATAACCATAATAAATATCTATGCAGCCAATGACAGGGCTCTAAAATACATAAAACAAACTTTAACAGCACTGAAAAGAGAAATGGAGAGTTCCACTATAATAGTAGGAGACTTCAACATACCACTCTCTGTAAAGGACAGAAAGTCTAGAAAGAAACTCAACAAAGATACAGAAGATCTAAAGGCCACAATCAGCCAACTTGATCTCATAGACATATATAGAACGCTCCACCCAACAGCTGCAAAGTACACATTCTTTTCCAATACACATGGAAGGTTCTCCAGAATAGACCACATCTTAGGCCACAGAGCAACTCTTAACAAAATCCAAAACACTGAGATAATACAGAGTATCTTCTCTGATCACAACACCATCAAGGTAGAAATTAACAACAGGAAGAGCAAGGAAAAAAAAATCAGTTATGTGAAAACTAAATAACACCCTGATTAAAAACCACTGGGTGAGAGAAGAAATCAAAGATGGAATCAAAAAATTCCTAGAATCAAATCAGAATGAAAACAGATCATACTAAAACCTTTGGGACACAGCAAAGGCAGTGCTCAGGGGTCAATTTATAGCAATAGATGCACACATCAAAAAAGAAGGGACAAAATCAAAACACTACTTACACAACTCAAACAAATATAAAGAGAACAGCAAAAAAAAAAAAAAAAAAGCCCACAGCCCCAGAAGAAAGGGAATAATAAAGATCAGAGCATAAATAAATGAAATAGAGAATAGAAAAACAACAGAATCAACAAAACCAAAAGTTTGTTCTTTGAAAGGATCAACAAAATCAACAAACCACTAGCCAAATTGACAAAAGAAAAACAGGAGAAGAAGCAAATAACCCAAATAAGAAATGAAATGGGGGACATTACGACAGATCCAACTGAAATAAAAAGGATCATAACAGAGTATTATGAAAAACTATACTCCAACAAATTTGAAAATCTAGAGGAAATGGACAAATTTCTAGAAACACACTACCTACCCAAAGTATCACAAATTAATGTTGAAAATCTGAACAGACCCATAATAAGAGAAGAGATGGAAAAGGTAATAAAAAAAATACTCCCAACAAAAAAAAGCCCTGGTCCAGGTGGCTTCACTGGAGAATTCTACCAAACATTCAGAGAAGAGCTTACACCAGTACTACTCAAACTATTTCAGAACATAGAAAAGGAATGGATACTTCCAAATTCATTCTATGAAGCCAGCATAACCTTGATAACAAAACCAGGCAAAGACACCACAAAAAAAAGAAAATTACAAACCAATATCTCTCATGAATATAGATACAAAAATTCTCAACAAAATTCTAGCCAATAGAATTCAACATCATATCAAAAAAATAATACATCACAGCCAAGTAGGATTCATACCAGCTATGCAAGGATGGTTCAACATTAGAAAATCAATCAACATAATACACTACATAAATAAAAGGAAAGAAAAGAATCACATGATCATCTCAATCTACCCAGAAAAGGCATTTGATGAAGTCCAACACCCATTCCTGATAAAAACTCTCAGTAAAATAGGTATAGAAGGGAAATTTCTCAACATAATAAAGGGCATCTATGCAAAACTAACAGCTCCATTCTTTTTTAATTTTTTTTTTTAATTGTACTTCAGGTGAAGGTTTACAGACCAAATATTTTCTCATTAAACAGTCAGTACACATATTGTTTTATGACTTGGTTAACAACCCCATGACATGTCAACCCTCTCCCGTCTCGACCTTTTTTTTTTTTTTCTTTTTTTTTTGGTGAAAATATACATAGCCAAAGATACACTATTTCAAAAATTTCTACATGCACTGTTCAGTGTCATCGATTATGTTCTTCCAGTTGTGCTGCTTTAGATGAAGGTTTACAGAACAAAATAGTTTCTCATTAAACAGTTAGTACACATGTTGCCCTATGACAACAGTTAACAACCCCACTACATGTAAACACTGTCCTTACTCAACCTTGGGTTCCCTGTCACCAGCTTTCCTGTACCCTTCTGCCTTCTAGTCCTTGTCCCTGAACTGCTGTGCCTCATTAGTCCCATTTGGTTTTATGGGGCTCTCCAATCCCAGCTGAACGGTGAACTTCGGAAGCGACTTCACCACTGAGCTAAAACGGTGTCTGGGGGCCATACTCTCGGAGTTTCTCCAGTCTCTTTCAGGCCAGTAAAGCTGGTCTTTTTTTGTGTGTGTTAGAATTTTGTTCTACATCCTTCTCCAGCTCTGTCCAGAACCCTCTGTTGTGATCCTGGTCAGAGCAGTCAGTGGTGGTAGGTGGGCAGCAGCTAGCTCTACTGGACTCAGTCTGGTGGAGGTCTTGGTAGCTGTGGTCCATTAGTCCTTTGGACTAATCTTTTCCTTGCATCCTATTCTCTTCATTCTCCCTTGCTCCCGAAGGGGTGAGACCAGTGGAGTATCTTAGATGGCTGCTCACAGGCTTTTAAGACCCCAGATGCTACTCACCAAGGTAGATGTAGAACATTGTCTTTATAAACTGTGTTATGCCAATTGAGCTAGATGTTCCCTGAGACCATGTTCCCCACAGCCCTCTGCACAGCAGTTCAGTCTCTCAGGGAGTTTGGATGTGTCTAGGGAGCTTCCATGACCAGTCAACATCATTCTTAATGGAGAGAAGCTGAAAACTTGACACCTTGACACTATGAACAACACAAGGATGTCCTTTATCACCACTCCTGTTTAACATTGTGCTGGAAGACCTAGCTACAGCAATAAGACAAGAAAAAAAATAAAGGGCATCCAAATTGGTAATGAAAAAGTCAAACTGTCCCTATTTGCAGATGATATGATACCATGTACAGAAAACACAAAACTCCATGAGAAAACTACTGGAACTAATAAAAAGATTCAGCAGAGTAGCATGATACAAGATAAACATACAAAAATTGGTTGGATTACTATAAACCAACAAACAGAATGATGAAAAAGAAATCAGGAAAACAATACCATTTATAATAGCCCCTTAAAAAATAAAACACTTAGGAACAAATCTAACCAGGGATGTGAAAGACCTATACAAAGAAAACTACATAACACTACTGCAAGAAACCCAAACGGATCTACACAAATGGAAGAACATACCATGTTCATGGATAGGTAGAGTCAACATTGTGAAAACAACAATTCTACCCAAAGCAATTTACAAATACAATGCAATCCCCAACCACATACCAACAATATTCTTTAAAGAGATGGAAAAAACAATTGTTTATTTTATATGGAAAGGGAAGAGGCCTCAGATAAATAAAGCATTATTGAAGAAGAATAAAGTAGGAAGACTCATACTACCTGACCTCAGATCCTACTATACAGGTACGGTAGTCAAAACAGCCTGGTATTGTTGCAATGACAGATACATTGACCAATGGAACAGAATTGAGAATCCAGATGTGAATCCATCAATCTACAGTCACCTGATCTTTGACAAGGGCCCAAAGTCAATCAAATGGGGAAAAGACAGTCTTTTTAACAAATGGTGTTGGCAAAACTGGATGTCCATCTGCAAAAAAATGAAACAGGACCCATACCTCATGCCATACACAAAAACTAATTCAAAATGGATCAAAGACCTAAATATAAAATTAAAACCTATAAAGTTTATAGAAGAAAAAATAGGATCAATGCTAGAGACCCTAATACACGGCATTAACAGGATACAAACCATAACTAACAACACACAAACTCCAGAACATAAGCTAGATAACTGGGATCCTCTAAAAATTAAATAGTTATGCTCATCAAAAGACTTCAATAAAAGAGTGAAAAGAGAACCTACAAACTGGGAAAAAAATTTTGGACCTTACAAATCTGACAAAGGTCTCATCTTTAAAATCTACAAGCAAATCCAACACCTCTACAACAAAAAGACAAATAATCCAATTAAAAAATGGGCAAAGGAAATGAACAGACACTTCACCAAAGAAGACATTCAAGCAGCTAGGAGACACCTAAGGAAATGCTCGTGATCATTAGCCATTAGAGAAATGTCAATCAAAATGACAATGAGATACCAACTCACCCTAGCGTTACTGGCATGAATCAAAAAAACAGAAAATAAAAATGTTGGAGAGGTTATGGGGAGATTGGAACTCTTATGTACTGCTGGTGGGAATGCAAAATGTTAAAACCATTTTGGAAAACGATGTGGTGCTTCCTTAGAAAGCTAGAAATAGAAATACAATATGCTCTAGCAATCCCACTCCTAGGAATATATCCTAGAGAAATAAGAGCTGTCACACATAGACATATGTACACCCATGTTCATTGCAGCATTGTTTCCAATAGCAAAAAGATGGAAATAACCTAGATGCCCGTCAACAGATGAATGGATAAACAAACTATGGTACATACACACAATGGAATACTATGCAACGATAAAGAGCAATGATGAATCTGCGAAGCATTTCACAACATGGATGAATCTGGAGGGCTTTCTGCTGAGTGAAATAAGTTAGTCACAAAAGGACAAATAGTGTATGAGACCACTATTACAAAAACTCATGAAAAGGTTTACACACAAAAAGAGACAAGCTTTGATGTTATGAGGGAGCAGAGGGGTGGGGATGGAAAAACACTGAATAGATAATAGATAAGTGGTAACTTTGATGAAGGGTAAGACAGTACACAATACCAGTGAATCCAGTACAGCTTGTTCAGGGTAAGGTCATGGAAGCTCCATGGACGAAACCAAACTCCCTCAGGGATCGAATTACTGGGCTGAGGGCTGTGGGGACCATGATATCAGGAAACATCTAGCTCAAATGGCGTAATATAGTTTATAAAGAAAATTTTCTACATTCTACTTTGGTGAGTAGCATCTGGGGTCTTTAAAGCCTGTGAGTGGCCATCTAAGATATTCCACTGGTCTCACCCTTCGGGAGCAAGGGAAAATGAAGAAAACTAAAGACACAAGGGAAAGATTAGTCCAAAGGACTAATAGACCACAACTACCATGGCCTCCACCTGACTGAGTCCAGTACAACTAGATGGTGCCCGGCTACCACCACTGACTGCTCTGACAGGGATCACAATAGTGGGTCCTGGACGGAGCTGGAAAAAGATGTAGAACAAAATCCTTACTCAAAAAAAGACCAGATTTTCTGGCCTGACAGAGACTGGAGAAACCCTGAGAGCATGGGCTCGGAGACCCTTTTAGCTCAGTAATGAAGTCACTCCAGAGGTTCGTCTTTCAGCCAAACATTAGACAGACCCATAGGACAAAATGAGACCAAATGGCACACCAGCCCAGGGGCAAGGACGAGAAGGCAAGAGGGGACAGGAAAGCTAGTAATAGGGAAGGGAGAAGGTTGACATGTCATGGGGTTGTTAACCAATGTCATAAAACAATATATGTACTGTTTAATGAGAAGCTAGTTTGTTCTGTAAACCATCTAAAGTACAATAAAAAACAAATGATCAGTAGCAAATGTGTTACATACATACAATGGAATACTACTCAGTAATAAAGAAAATCATCTTAGAACATGGATGATCCTGGAGAACATTATGTGGAGCAAAATTCAGTCAATCACAAAAAAACAAATATTGCATGTTCTCAGTTTCACGAAATGACATGAACAAGTAAATAGACAGAAACTAATGTTCATTAGTGGTTACCAGGGACGGGGGTGGGGTGGTGTTTTTCCAGATATTAGACATTTGTCATTTTTGGTGATAGGAAAGATAACACTGAATGAGGGTGAAGTGTACAGAACTTCATGAAGGTAAACAATGTTACTAAAAAGTGCACAAGAAAAAGGGACCTGCTGGTAATTGCTATGGCATACATAATTTTGAAACAACAGCAAAAACAACCAATGTATGTGTGGGTATGTATGTACGTAGGCATATATGTGTAGAAGTATGTATATACGTGTGTATATACGTTGTGGTTGTTAGGTGCTGTCAGGCTAGTTCCGACTCATAACGACCCCATGTACAACAGAAAGAAACTCTGCGGGGTCCTGCGCCTTCCTCACAATCATTGCTATGTTTGAGCCCACTGTTGCAGCTACTGGGTCAGTCCAGCTTGTTGAGGGTCTTCCTCTTTTTTGATGACCCTCTACTTTACCAAGTACGATGTCCTTCTCCACAGACTGGTCCATCCTGATAACGTGTCCAAAGTACGTGTGTATGTATATGTGTATGCATATGCATACATATATGCATCTAAGTGACTGTATGCACATATATTCATATCTATAATAAAGTGCACGGGGGCACAGTTACAGATACTTTTTAGACATAACCAATCACCTCGTGGGACTGGATTTCTGGGTCTGAAGGATTAGGACAATAGTCTTGTGTAACATCTCGGTCAATTGGCATAATACAGTTCATAAAGTCATGTTCTACATCCTAGTTTGGTGAGTCATCTCTGGGGTCTTCAAGGCTTGCAAACAGTCATCTAAGATACAACAATTGGTCTGTACTCAACTGGAGCAACAGAAAAAGAAGAAAACCAAAGGCTCACAGAAGAAAGTAGCCTACAGTACAAATTAGTCTACACGAACTGCAGCCTCATCTACCCTGAGACCCGAAGAACTGGATGGTGCCCCCTACCACTACCAAGTGATCTAATCAGGGCCACAATAGGTGGATACTGATAGAATGGGAGAAAAATGTGGAACAGAACCTCAAATTCCTAAAAAACAAAAAAACCCAGACCTACTTGACTAGTTGAGACTGGAGGATTCCCTGAGACTATTGCCCTGAGATACTCTTCAAACCTTGAACTGAAACTGACCCCTGAAATTATCTTGAAGCTAAATAACAAATTGGCTCAAAAAATAATGACTATCACCCATAAGTACTGTGCTCCTTTAAAAAATTGCCGACATGAGAACAAACAATCAACAATTACTTTAAAACAAAGATGAGAGTGTAAGGGGGTAGGAAAACTAGATTTATGGAAATGGAACAACCAAAATGGAAATAATGAGAATATTCACACATTGTGAAGAATGTAACCAATGTTACTCAACAGCTTGTGTAGAAATTGTTGAATGGGAACCTAAACCGCTGTGTAAACCTTCACAGAAAACACAATAAATTTTTTTTAAGTCTAAAAAAAGAAAAGTTTAGTAGCAAAAGCAGGCCACTCTCTGTCTGTCAGTGGAGGCTTGTGTGTTGCTATGATGCTGAACAGGTTTCCGAGGAGCTTCCAGACTAAGGCAGACTAGGAAGAAAAGCCTGGTGATCTACTTGTGAAAATCAGCAATGAAAACCCTGTGGATCACAACGGCCCAATCCACAACTGATCATGGGGATGGTGCAGGTCTAGGCAGCATTTTGTTCATTTAAGGTTACTGATTCATACAACAGAAATGTGTACGGCATTTTATCAACTTGTCAAAACTGAATATTAAATATATGGACTAGCATATTATTATTTTTTACTTACATGTGAAAAGAAATCAGTGCTTATAATTGCCAACTTGAAGAAGGACTGCAGCGATAAAATGCACTAATGATGAAACTCATCGTATACTATATAGATGCATTTGAGGATAGGTCCTAAAGAATATTCTGTCAGTAGGAAGTAAGTTCTAAAACGTTTTTATTGCTGTTGTTGTTTTCAATCTGTAAAAGTAGAGTTAGGTCCTAGGATACTAAGTGTCCCTGGGGTTACAGTTCTTCCTGTATGGAGCTGTGAAGAACTCAGTTTGTGGAAAGGCGCCAGCTCTGTCCTTGATGGCATCAACATGTTGGCCTCTTATGAAATAATAAAAATACAAGCATAATGAAGTAAAATGACATCATACCGTTCAAGTGCTTTAATAGCTTCACTGAGTTCATTTTCTAACCACTTATGAGTTATTTTTATTCTTTAATATCAGTATACAGATAGTCTCATTTTTATTTAAAGTTTCTTCCTCTCTAATTTACTATCCATGTCCAAAAATGATACTGATGCTGGCTGCTCCTACGCACCCTTCCTTCAACACGCTATCCTTTACTAACACTTTTTTTTTTGCAAGATCGTTGTCAGTAAAGAATTTTGAAACATATAGCTATCTCAAAATTGTCTCTCCACAACATTTAAGTAATTAACACCAACTACAAACAACCTAAATCAAACAATGACACAGGTGCCGTCTAATACTATATTCTTAACAAAAATGGTGAGAGGGGAAAAAAGCCCCCACAAATTTCTGAAGGAAAAAAACTCCACAAGATTCTGTTGCGAAGTTGAGCAATGCACATAAGACTCCTAACCCTTCTTCTATACTATTCAATCAACAAGCTCCAGAGAATTCTCTCCAATACTCCAACATTTAGTTTGCAAAGTAAAACTAAGTGAGTCAGCTTATTTTTGCCATAAAACTGAGTGATGGGAGAAACTATTCAAGACGGGAAACTAGCCAGAGATTGGCTCACTCACAGTGAGTCACCCTGAATTGGAGAAGTGATCTGAAGCCTGAGCGTACTCACTCTTTACAATTATTTTATGAGCACAAAAGCAGAGGGGGTAAACCTGTGGCAGAAACACTGTTACGTTCACCAAAGCCATCTAATTTTCATCTTGAGCAAATATTTTCTTTACATCTCCAAGCACTCTGCAGCTATAACGGGGCCATGAAACTGAATTTCAGCCAACAGAATGTGGGCAAAAGTTACAAATGCCAGTTCCAGGCCCATATGAGAGCCTCCATTTTCTCCTCTCTTTCCACAGTGACCTTGGAAGCCACATGTTGAACATGTCAGTATTACAAGGAGCTCAGTCTCTGAATGTCTGGTACCCCCTTTCCCCAAACATCCTCACTGGAATACGGCATAAGTGAATTATAGTAAACATTCATTGTGTTAAATCTCCAAGGTTTAAGAATTATTTGTTACAGCAGTCAGCTTACCCTAATAGGTAACCCCAGTACAGAACATTAAGAAAACTTCAGGTAAGAGCAGAGCCTAGGTATTGTTACAAATACCATACTCCATTTTTGTGAGCACTCTGGATGGAGCACTCCTATCAAGACTTGCATGCTATAGAAAACATCTTTAAATTGTACCACAGAAAACAAAGCAAACTCCTCTTAAGCATAGAGAGAAGAGAGTCAAGAAATCAATACATTAGAGCAAAGATAAGTTCTGGACAACATTATCCAAGCAACAACAGCAAGGTGAAAAGAAATGGGAAAAAAATCTGCTATGTTAAATAAAACAAGAGCTAAAAGCAAGATGAAAAGAACAGAAGAAGAAATGGGAGGTTATATTAATTTAATTGAGGGCCAAAACAGTGTCATTACAGAAACAGCAAGTAAATTAGACACAAAATGGAAAATGGACTGAGATGAAAATTGATTTACTGAGATAGAAGAAAGGCTTAAGATAATCACCAGGTAAAAAGATGGGGGAGGGTACTGCAACAATCAAAGATCGATAGATAGACATGGAACACAGATACCCATGTATTCAGCAGAAGATATCTGAAATTAGAGAACTTAACAAATACAGTAAGAAAAAATCCAAAGAATTATTACCAGAAAATAACCCTCAGATAAAGAATGATTCCAGCAGATTAAACACACATATAATATTGAAAGAAAATTCCATACAGAGTAATCAACACTAAGCTATAGCTTAGTAAAATCACGATATTTTTAAAAATATAGAAAGCAAGAGACAGAGAGGCATGCTATTGTATTTTAAATTTTGGTTCCCATATGTTCATTGCTAGTATTTAGAAATAAAATTGATTTTTGTATGTTTATCTTGTATGCTGCAACTTGTATGAACTCACTCATTAGTTTTAGGAGGTTTTGTTTTTGTTTTTTTTTAATTGTACTTAGGTGAAGGTTTACAGAACAAATAGTTTCTCATTAAACAGTAGTACACATATTGTTTTATGACATCAGTTAACAATCCCATGACATGTCATCCCTCTCCCTTCTCGACCTTTTTTTTTTTTTTGGTGAAAATACACGTAGCCAAAAATACACCATTTCAAAAATTTCTACATGCACAGTTCACTGACATCGATTATGCTCTTCCAATTGTGCTGCTATTCTCACTTTAGATGAAGGTTTACAGAACAAAACAGTTTCTCATTAAACAGTTAGTACACACGTTGCCCTATGACAATGGTTAAAAACCTCACTACACTTTAACAGTGTGCTTACTCAACCTTGGGTTCCCTATCATCAGCTTTCCTGTCCCCTTCTGCCTTCTAGCCCTTGTCCCTGGACTGCTGTGCCTCATTAGTCCCACTTGGTTTTATGGGGCTGTCAACTCCCCGGCTGAACGGTGAACCTTGGAAGTGACTTCACCCCTGAGCTAAAAGGGTGTCTGAGGGCCATACTCTCGGGGTTTCTCCAGTCTTCTTTAGGCCAGCAAATCTGGTCTTTTTTGTGTGAGTTAGAATTTTGTTCTACATCCTTCTCCAGCTCTGTCCAGACCCTCTGTTGTGATCCCGGTCAGAGCTGTCAGTGGTGGTAGGCGGGCACCATCTAGATGTACTGGACTCAGTCTGGTGGAGGCCTCGGTAGCTGTGGTCCATTAGTCCTTTGAACTAATTCTTCCTTGTATTCTGTTCTCTTCATTCTCCCTTGCTCCCAAAGGGGTGAGACCAGTGGAGTATCTTAAATGGCTGCTCACAGGCTTTTAAGACCCCAGACACTACTCACCAAGGTAGAATGTAGAACATTGTCTTTATAAACTGTGTTATGCCAATTGAGCTAGATGTTCCCCGAGACCATGTTCCCCACAGCCCTCCACCCAGCAATTCAGTCCCTCAGGGAGTTTGGATGTGTCTATGGAGCTTCCATGACCTTTCCTTGTACAAGCTGTGCTGGTGGTTTTAGGAGGTTTTTTGTTGTTACTTTTTTTTTTTAAGATTCTTTGAGATTTTCTATGTAGATGATCATATCATCTGCAAACATGGACAGCTTTTATTTCTTCTTTTCTGATATTTATGCCTTTTATTTCTTGCCTTATTGTATTGGTTAGAACATTCAGTATTAGGCTGAATAGCAGTGGTGGACAAGTGGACATCCTTGCCTCGTTATCAATCTTAGGGGGAAAGCATTGTCTTTCACCACTAAATATGATGTTAGCTATAGTTGTTTATCAAGTTGAGGAAGTTGCCCACTATTCCTAGTTTTCTGAGAGCTTCTATCATGAAAATCATTGCTTAATTCTGTCAAATGATTTTCCTGCATACGTAATATGTTCGTGTGATTTTTCTTCTTTAGCCCGTAAACGTGGTGGATTACTTGGATTTCTTTACGTATATCGAACCAGCCTTGCATCCCTCGAATAAACCCCATTTGGTCATGGTGTATAATTCTTTTTATATATTGATAAATTCTATTTGCTGATATTTTGCTTTGAATTTTTGCATCTACAGTCCCGAAGGATATTAGTCGGTAGTTTTCTTTTTTTGTGCTGTCTTTGTCTGGTTTTGGTATCAGGGTAATAATGAGTTAGGAAGTATTCCCTCCTTTTTTGTGGAAGAGATGATGGAGAATTGCTGTTAATTCTTCTTTAATCATTTGGTAGAATTCTCCAGTGAAATTGTCTGGGTGTGAAAATCTCTTTTCTGGAAGATTTTTTAATTACAATTTTAATGTCAGCTGCTAACCAGAAGGTCAGTGGTTCGAACCTACCAGGCACTCTGTGGGAGAAAGATCTGGCAGTTTGCTTCCATAAAGATTAACAGCCTTAGAAACCAAAACTATGGGCAGTTCTACTCTGTCCTGTAGGGTCGCTATGAGTCCGAATTGTCTCAACAAGAGTGGGGGTTTTTTTGTTTGTTTGTTTTTCATTCATGAGTTCTATTTCATATTGAGTAAGTTGTAACAGTTTGTACCTTTTGAGAAATTGGCCCATTTCACCTAAGTGGTCAAATTTTTTTTTTTATGATTTATTTTATTTTTGTGTTGTTGTTGAAAATACATACAGCAGAACATACACCAATCTAACATTTTCTATATGTACAGTTCAGTAACACTGATTACATTCTTCGAGTTGTGCAACTATTCTTACTCCCTTTTCTGAGTTGTTCCTCCCCCATTAGCATAAACTCACTGCACCCTAAGCTTCCTATCTAATCCTTCAAGTTGCTGTTGTCAATTTGATCCCATAAGTGGTCAAATTTATTTGTGTACAGTTGTCGTATTTCCTTATTATCCTTTTGATGTCTGCAGGGTCTGTAATGATAGCCCCTGTTTCATTCTTGATATTGGTAATTTGTGTCTTTCTTTTTTTTTTTATCAGTCTTGCTAGAGGTTTACCAATTTCACTGATCTTTTCTAAGAACAAGTTCTTTGTTTTTATTTTTTTTTCTGCTTTCAATTTCATTGATTTCTGCTTTTATCTTTATATTTTCCTTCATTCTGCTTGCTTTGGGTTTACTTTGCTTTTCCTTTTTAAGTTTCTTGAGATGGGAGCTTAGATAATTAATTTAAAACTTTTTCTCTCTTTTAATATAAGCATTAAGTACTATAAATGCTCCTCTCAGCCCTTTTTTAGCTGGGTGCCACAAATTTTTATGTGTTGCATTTTCATTTCATTCAGTTTAATGTATTTTTTAATTTCCTTTGAAACTTTCTTTTTGACCCATGGATTACAAATGTGTTGTTTCTTTTCCAAGTGTTTGTAGAACTTTCTGTAATCTATCTCTATGTTTTAGTTTGATTCTTTGTAGTCAGAGAATATATTCTGTATGACTTCAATTCTCTTAAATTTGTTGACATTTGTTTTATAGCCCAGGATATGGTCTATCTTGGTATATGTTCCATGACCACTTGAAAATAACGTGTTCTGTAAATGTTGATTAGATCCTGTTAATTGATGGTGTTACTGCTTTCTCCTATATCCTTGTTGACTTTCTGTCCATCTCTTCTATCAATTGTTGAGAGCAGGATGTTGAAGTCTCTGACTATAATTTTGAATTTGTCTATTTCTTCTTTCACTACTATCAGTTTTTGTTTCATATATTTTGCAGCTCTATTTTTTGGCATATACATTTGGGATTATTATGTCTTCTTGGAGGATTGGCCATTTTATCATTATGTAATGCTTCTTTCTGTCCCTAGTAATTTTCTTTGCTCTGAAGTCTACTTTATCTGATATTAATATAACCACTCGTGCTTTTTTAAAAAATTAATGTTTGTATGGTATATCTTTTTCCATCCTTTTTCTTTCAATCTACCAATACCATTATAGTTCATATCAGTTTCTTATAGACAGCATATAGTTGGGTCATGTTTTTTTATTCACTCTGCCAATCTTTCTCTTTTAATTGGTGTATTCAGACCATTAACATTGAATGTAATTACTGATGTATTAAGGCTTGACTGTTTTATTTTTATTTTCTACTTTTTCTTTTTCATTTCTCTGTTTTCTTTTTCTTGCTGTGCTCTGGGTTGCTTGAACATTCTTTAGAATTCCATTTTAATTTATCTATAAGTAAATTATCTAAGTCGGTGTTATAAATGGTAGAAGGTAAAGAGATATAAAGGGAGGTAAGTTTTCTATACTTCACTAGTGCTGACCTTTTACCAGATGAGTGGTATATTTACATCCTTTTATCCTCCACTATTATAACTCTCTTAAATATTCCTCTATATACAGTGAGAACAAAACCAGTCGGTTTTATAATTTTTGCTTCAACCTTCAAATATAATTTTAAAAAGTCAAGAGAAAAAGGAAAGTCTATTCCACTTATCCATATTTTTGCTAACCCCTATGTTCTTTCTTCCTTCTTGATGTTCCAAGATACTTTATTTTATCCTTTCTGTGTCAAGAACTTCCTTTGGCCATTCTTGTGGCCATTTGCTGATTAATTCTCTTAGTTTTTTTCATCTGAGAATATCTTGATTTTCCTTTCATTCCTGAAGCATATTTTCACTGAACATAGATTTTGGGGTTTATATTCTTGTCTTTCAGCACTTGACAAATATTATCCTACTTGCTTCTGGCCTCCATGATTTCTAATAAGAAATTCACTGTTATTTGAATTGTTTTTTCCACTGTAGGTAATGTGGCATTTCTCTCTGGCTGTTTTCATGACTTTATCTTTAGTTTTAGAAATTTGAGTATGATGTCTCTTAGTGTTGATTTCTTTGGTTTATCCTATTTGGATAAAAATCTGAGTTTGATCAGTATCTTGACTCTGTAGACTTATTATTATTATTATTTTATCAAATTTGGCAAGTTTTAAGCCATTATTTCTTTGAATACTGTTTTTAGCCCCATGCTCTTTCTTTCCTTCTGGGACTCTGACAACACAAAATTTAGATCTTTTTTTATAGCCCCACATGTCCCTGAGTCTCTGTTTTTTCAGTCTATGCTCTGTTTTTCAGATTAGGTAATTTTTTTGTTCTACTTTGAAGTTCAGTGATTCTTTCCTCTGCCTCATCCATGCTGCTGTTGAGCCCATACACTGAGGTTTTTTGTCTGTTTGTTTGTTTTGGTTATTACAGTAAAACTTGTGAAAGCCAGAACCTGTCTAAGGCCGAAACTTTTCAGAGAAGAAAAGCTCAAATATTTTCCACTAACAGAAAGGGATAGACTGCAGCTTGTCAAAGGCAGAAAACTTGAGATACCCAGAAAAACAGGGTAGTCCTGTTGAGGTCTTTCTCTCACAGGTTTCACAGAAACCTTTGCTGGTGGGGTAGGGGTAGGACCACGGTTTTTCTGTGGTATTGGCTGGAGTAAATGGTTGTCTAAAATTTTTCTGTCTTGCTAGGCTGCCCTTCTTCTTATCCTTTAACTAAAGAGAACAGGCCTTTCTTGGAAATGCTCTTGTACGAACTCATTGGCATTTCTGGGTTGCTGGCTTTCCCAGTATCCGCTCAGACATATATAAGGCAAAAATAAAACCCAGAGAAACTTAGCAGCATGTCAGTCCTTGGGTCTTAAGTCCCCTAGCCAGTATGCCTTTTTCTGTCCACTTTTCAGAGTCTTCTTATATTTGTTTTATATATAACATCCAGGGTTTTTAGTTGTACTTAGTGGATGAATAGGGAAAATTACACCTACTCCATTTTCCTGAAAGCAGAAGTACTCCTGTTTAGCAATTTTAAAACATTGTAACATATCAAATAGTAATATTTAGATCTTTCTATTCATTGGAATCTGAGGATTTCTTAAATAGTTGGTAAATACTATAGCATTAAAATACAGAGTATTGACTTTAATTTTGGAAAAGATTTTCCACATGATAAAAGTTAGTTACCTCATCTTTTCATATCCCTGCATCTTGACTTAAACTAAAAATTTGCAGTTGTGACAGCCAGTATGTTCCAAAAAAGGATTTCTTTTATCCAGGAGAGATATTCAGAGAAATTATTTAAAAGTTGAAAACCTGAAAAGTCTTCTGCTATTGAATCTGTTCCATAACATGCTGACAAGAAGTTCTAAACTCATGAGAAAAATACCTGTCTGATGCAAAGACAGATGGTGCCAGAAAAGAAAAAATATATGGAAAAAACACTATATATATATATATGTATATGTGTGCATATATATGGAAAATAGCCACAATATACCAAACAACGAACCAAGTAAAAGAGAGACTGAAAGTTAGATGGTGTGACAGAAGGATAAAGGAAAGAAGGAAGTGTGGTAAAGGAAAAAGAAATAAAGGGAGAAGAGAGAGAGGAAATGAGGAAAGAAACAGGTTGGGCAGAGTGAGAGAGAAAAAGAATATTAAATTATTTTTCTTCTTTATCAAATGTCACTAATAAAAGCTCATAGAGTTCTTCCAGAATGGATGTATTTTCATAAGCTGATAAGAATGTTTCGGAAAAATGGCCAATGTGCAAAAATAATAATAATGTTGTGAAATAACACATTTGGTTTGCTCAATTTATTTGCAGTGATGCTTACAACAGCAATGCAGAGTAGAAAAAAATGGTAAATGGAAAAGCAAAAGGAGGTTTCAAATATGACGATGTTTCAAAAAAAATTACAATGCATGGAAAAGCAGAGCCGGGCTTTTCCTCTCAATATTTGGTTTCAGCAGTATTGTGCCTTCCAAACATTTGAACACATTGTTAACAATAACTGTTTTAATTCTTGGTACTCACTGATAATAATTCATAAATGTCCCCTTCTTCAGAAATTTGCTCTCAGCTAAAAGGGAGCCACCTTGCCTTGAAGATACTAATAAAGGAGAGATTAACTATGGTGCAGTTTCTGCTCTAGAGCTTCTGTGTGTGTGACTGAAGCTAGCCTCTAGTTGAAACCACAAATTTGCTTATCTTTTTATTCCTTGCCTTATTCTGCTTCCCTCCCTCCTCTTACCCCGAGCAAAATTCTCCAATAAGTCACTTCAACAAGATCTCTAATCTCAGGCTCTGCTTCTAAGGTGGTCCTAGGACATTGTATAGGATGAGATTCTGGAATGGAGCACTCATCAGCTGGATGGTAATGAGGACACATCATTCGTGATAAGGGAAGCAGTCATAGTCACTGGCTTGCCGGAGCCATGCAATTGGTAAGACTTTCACCTCTAGTAAATCACATAGGGGTATAAAGACATGTAAGCCTGTTAAAATGTTTTGGGCATTTGAGAACTATTAGATAAATAGCAAATATAAGGACTATGGAATGAATTAAAGTGTCATTGATTAATTGAAGAAAAAAATAGTCTCAAATTTATTAATCACCAATTTAAAGCAAAACATGAGAGTCAGAGGACCTCCATGGCCGTATTTAAAGAGAACATTATCTCCTGTAGCTGTAGTGCTGAAGATCAGGTACATGATTTGATTGTAAAGTGGTAGAACCCAAGAGAAGGCTAAATTCTCAATCTAGGCAAGTCTCTCATGGCAAAGTCAGAGCTTTCACAGGGAAGAAATGGGACCCTGAGATTTAGAATGGAGGTGTTTGGGTAGATGTATTTGAGAACCTTGAATCCTCAGATTCCCTTGAACCCTTTGGGCCTGCAGAATTGACTCAATTTCTCTAACTGAAAGATAGTACCACCTCCAATCCCTTGCTTGAAAACTACGTGAAGGCCTCAAATGAGGCAGACCTCTTACAACTCCATGTTGCCCTCTTGAACATCTGCCTCCACCTCCCTGACTACCAGATACACAAGTAGGGTCAAATCTCAGCATAACCAGATTGTAGAAGTGCTGAGCTTGCTAAGGGAGGAAAGAGATTATATGCTAAAATTGCTGCAGAATTTGGCTAATATGTCCTAGCAGGAACTGAGAAAGTGAATGCATCAGGAGAATTTTGGATCAAGAGAAAGGGTGAGTTTGTCAATATGGGGATATTCTCCCATGACACAGGACTTAACATCTCAGCCAGAGCCCTGGGATGGTTCTAATATGCTACTGGGATAGCTCCTGGGAACTTAGAAAAAGTGGTGATCCATATTAAAAAAAAATAAAGATGCCAGACCTGCCAAGGTAAATTAGTGGAGGAAGGAATCAAAAGGCTCAGAGAAGTGAGCATGTTAGTATGGGTCAACTGTGCAAGACCGGGAAACCCTCCAGTTGACCAGATATTTCAATTCTATATACTTCTGATTTTAAAAGAAAAGAATTAAATTCAGAATTTAATCTCAATCAGTGCAAGACTCTCAACTTTCCCCTTGATCTCATCTTATCCCCAGTAGTAGTATGAAAGAATGATGGGGGGTAGGGGATTGGGCAGGGAAAGAAGGAGACTCCTTACATAGCCTCCTAGTATGCAGAAGGGTATCTCATCCCAATGCCTTCCTGGTCCTCAAAGGCCTCCACTCATGTATAACTCCATTAGCCTTGTCTTCAGACCATCAGATTATTGTCTCCATTATAGACTTTAACACAATTTGTCCCAATTATTCAAAAAAGGCTATGAAAATACTCCTTCATTTTCTAATTATTTATTGGTGTGAGACCAAATTTTCCTCATAGACTTCAACTAAAACAATATACTGCTAAAGATTTAATGCAAAGTAGATATGAGAATTCAGCTGCCTACTATTAAGTCAGACTTTAAAGACATTTACAAAAATGTAAAGCAATGGCACTACTTGAACTAATTTATTTATTTTTTAATTTGGAAAAATATATTTTTCATAAAAGTAAGCTATCTAAAACATGCAATTAATTTATTACTGTTATTTTAAAATAAATTAAAAAATAAATTTTTCAAGTGTCTCACTTTTAATTTATAATATAGTAAATACAGATAGATATAACACACATTAATACAGCTCTTCGGGGTCCTCAATAATTTTTAAGAGTATAAAGGGTTCTTGAGACCAAAAAGCTTGAGAACCGCTGATCAATCTAAAGGCTAATAATCAGGGTCCTATCCCTTCCCTCAACAAGCTGAACCAAACAGAAGCTTGAACACAAGGACACAGATGCTGAAAATGGGATTTGCATCCCATTGGATCAGCAGCATCCCGACAAGACAGTTCCTGTCTCACGAGCCCCTTGTTGTGTGGCCTGTTCAGTTTCTTTGCTTCTTGCCCATTTAGTCAAACCCAGTTCTCTAGAACACTGTCCCGTATCTCTCCAATAAGCTGACTTTGCTTAAGTTGGCTGGGGTTTGTTTCTGTTGACTGCAACCAAATCATGCAAAAGGAAACAGTGTCTAATAATACTCCTTTCTGGATCTGAGTCTGAAATTTTTTCATGTATAGTTCAAACTCTATTGTGTCCATGCATTCCTGCCTATGGAGGTAAGCATCTGTGACACCAAGGGGGTCCACACAACAAATGGAGAGTTTAATTGAAAAAGCCAGTTCTGTTCTCCCTGAGTTATTTTAAACCAGTAGTGAACTGTAAAATCACAAGCCGCCACGTCCTTATTTGATTACATGTTTACAAACTAGTCATTAAAGATCTACTTAGCCCTTTACACTAGAGTCAGGATGTCTGCGGCATTTTATCTTCAAAGTATGGTACACATCAGTGGAATAATCTACACAACAAGTACAGGTAATGCTGGAAATGTTACTAGCCCCATTTTAGAGAGTACGGCAATTAAACCTCTTCCCTTATGTCCCCAAAGATCCTGGCTCCAAACTGCACACTACTCACCATAATAATGGTCTGTGGTGAACTGAATTCCTTTATGTGTCCTTTTGCCTTGGTTTTTTGGAAAAACAGCTTAAGAGATTTTTCCCCTAAACCCTAAGGAGTTATCTTTGCCCTAGTTTCCTAACTGAGAGGGTTTGTTACTTTTGTCCCGATTGATTGACATTTACTGCATAAGCTGTAAACAACTTGTGGTTTGATACTTTTTGTCTGGTCCTGGGCTGCAGCCTGCCCTGTGATTGGTATGCACCTTGCAGGAATTGGTCAATAGGCTATGCAAATGAGGTGACTATAGCTTACTATGCAAATGAGTGTCTGTGGCCTACCGAGAGGGTATTGGTCAGTTTGGGACCCTGCTGGGAGAGAGCTACCCTTTGAAATGGACAAGGAGTTGTGTATATAAGCAGTCAACCCCAGAGAAGTTTTTTAGAGACCGAAAAAAGCAGGAAGAGAAGCAGAAGGAAGAAAGAAGAAGAAGCAGAGAGAGAGAGAGAGAAGGAAGAGGCAAGATACCTCCTATAGGACCAGTAACACTGAGCCAAGGGCTGTAACACTGAAACTGAAACAGGCCCAGAAGGGCCCAGCGGCAGAGTCAGTGGTGACAGACAACAGGTCCAAGGGGTGACTGTTCTGAGGGGGCCGAGAGGAGCCTGTCCTCAGGGGGCAGAGAGGAGGCCTGTCCTCGGAGGGCTGAGAGGAAACCTACATGCCCAAGAGGAGCTGAGAGAGCTGTCCTGCACTGAAGAAGGGAGACTTTGCCTGCCTGCTTGATGATACTGATCCTGAGTTGCAGCTTGTTGATTCTGATCTTGATTTGTACCCTGCTACTTCCTTAATAAACCACTTAAGTATAAGTGGTTTATTACTCGAAGTGGTAAGACTGTACCCTGTCAAAAGTGGAAAACTTTCGTGATCCAGAAAAACAAGGCAGGCCCGTTGAGTGACAGCTCTCACAGGTTTCACTGTACCAGGAAATGTACACAGAATGAAGTGCATTAGTTTTTAAGACAGTGCTACTAGTGCAGTACAGTGGGTTTCTCTTATATATGACCTTTCTGGCCTTGGGTTTATAATTCTGCCAAAAATGATTGGCTAGGCCACAATCTTGCAAAGAGATTGGTTAGTTTTCTATGCAAATTGTTGTTGTTAGGTGCCATCGAGTCAGTTCCAACTCATGCAACCCTATGTACAATAGAATGAAACAATGCCCGGTCCTGCGTCATCATCACAATCGTTGTTAGGTTTGAGACCATTGTTGTAGCCACTGCATCACTCCATGTTAAGGGTTTTCCTCTTTTTCGCTAACCCTCTACTTTATCAAGCATGATGTCCTTCTCCATGGACTGGTCCCTCTTTATAACATGTCCAAAGTACATGAGATGAAAATCATCCTCACTTCTACAGAGCATTCTGGCTGCACTTCTTCCAAGACAGATTTGTTCATTCTTCTGAAAGTCCATAGTATATTCAATACTCTTCACCAACACCACAATTCAAAGGTATCAATTCTCTGGTCTTCCTTATTCATTGTCCAGCTTTCACATGCATTGCGATTGAAACCACCATGGCTTCAGTCAGCCACACCTTAGTCCCCAGAGTGACAGCTTTGCTTTTTAACCCTTAAAGAGGTCTTTTGCAGCAGATTTGCCCAATGCAATGCGTTGTTTGATTTCTTGACTTTTGCTTCCATGGACATTGATTGTGGATCCAAGTAACACAAAATCCTTCACAACTTCAATCCTTTCTCCATTTATCATGATGTTACTCATTGGTCCAGTTGTGAGGATTTTTCTTTTCTTTATGTTGAGGTATGATTCATACTGAAGGCTGTAGTCTTTGATCTTCATCAGTAAGTGCTTCAAGTCCTCTTCACTCTCAACAAGCAAGGTTGTGTCATCTGCATACCGCAGGTTGTTAATGAGTCTTCCTCCAATTCTGATGCCCTGTTCTTCTTCATATAGTTCATCTCCAATTATTTGCTCAGCATACAGTTTAAATAAGTATGGTGAAAGGACACAACCCCGACACATGACTTTCCTGACTTTAAAACATGCAGTATCCTCTTGTTCTGCTCAAATGACTGCCTCTTGGTCTATGTACAGATCCCCCATGAGCACAATTGTTTTGGAATTCCCATTCTTTGCAATGTTATCCATAATCTATGCAAATAGGGTGCATAAAACCACCCAATAGGATTAAATGACTTTGCAGGAATTGGTCAATTACTATGCAAACTGAGCGATTTGTGGTCTACCAGGGGATTGGTGGAAACTCTGGTGGAGTAGTGGTTAAGAGCTACAGCTGCTAATCGAAAGCTCAGAAGTTCAAATCCATCAGGCACTCCTTAGAAACTGTATGGGGCAGCTCTACTCTGTCCTGTAGGGTAACTATAAATCGGAATCAACTCAATGGCAACGGGTTTGGTTTTTTTTTTTTTTTAGGGGATTGGTCAGTTCCTGGTCTGGCTGGGATGGCCATGCCTTGAAATTGAATATAAGTGCCAATCCCACAGAGGTTGAGGGGGCTTTCACTACCATCAACAAGAGCCTGGAGTGGAGCTCATCCTTTGGACTCAGGGTACCTGCACTGAGAACCTCCTAGACCCAAAAGAGAGAGCTGTAACACTGATGACAGCCAGAAGCAGTGGCAAGCACAGTAGAGCCCAGCTGCAGAGAAACAGTGGCAGCAGTACAAGTGGAAAGAACTACAGGACCAGCAGATGGCTGCAGTGGTGCTTGCTGGCCCACACAGCAAGGTGGCCACCATGGGTTTGCTGATCCATGGAGTGACAGAGAGCTGAGCACCTTCGGGCAGGATGCTTGCTGGTGGAATGGGGTGTCTCTGGGAACCTGTTGGGGGAGCTAAATAGCTGTAACACTTGCCCAAGCAGGGCAGAGGTTGAGAGAAGGCCTGTCTGTGGGCATGGCTGAGAAGACACTGGGAGCTGTCGTGGTTGGAAGCTGTGTTGACTGAAGAACTGTATCCTGTCTCCTAAATTGTATCCTGTTACTTTCAAGTTGAACTTGATCCCAAGTTTTAGCCTTTTACTTCCCTAATAAACCACATAATTGTGAGTATGGTCTGTGAGTTCTGTGTGTCCATTGCAATGAATTATTGAACCCAGCAGAGAAGTAGACAGTGCTGTGGGGAGGACAGTTGGTGTCAGAAATGGTGAAAAAGTTGGAGAGTGGAGGTATGTCTGACCTCCACCTCATAGGAATCAGCTTTGTTCTGATGGTGATTGTTATCCCCTGTGAAGTTAGGCAACTTCTGATGCTAGTAGATTATAACTAGAAATTTAAAAAGCCAACAGAGCAAATTGAGTTACCTGTTTAACTTGAAATCAGTGCCCAAAAAAGAGTTTAGGAAAGGGAAAAATATTTTACTTTCATTAACATTTATTAAGAGTATAAAAATCCGTTGACCCATTGCCGTTGAGTCGATTCCAACTTACACCGACCCTATAGAACAGAGGAGAACTGCCCCCATAGGGTTTCCAAGAAGCACCTGGTGGATTCGAACTGTCAACCTTTTGGTTAAAAGCTGAGCTCTTAACCACTATGCCACCAGGGCTCCTATTAAGAGTATATTATAGCTCTAATAGAGAAGAGAGAGTACAGAAAGAATAAATGAGGGGGAGAGGCATCTTATAATTTATCAAGATATGAAAACTGAGGGTCTCTATTACAAAAATGAGTCCCTGGGTGGAGCACATGGTTAAGTACTTGGCTGCTAATCAAAAAAAGAGGTTGGCGGTTCGAGTCCACAGAGAGACACCTCCGAAGAAAGGTCTGGTGATCTCCTTCCGGAAAAGTCAGCCATTGAAACCCTATGCAGCACAGTTCTCTGACACACTTGAGGCCACCATGAGTCAGAATCGACTGGATGGCAACTGTTTTCTTTTTTTTTTTTTTCTATCATAGAAAAAGATGTCCCCTGATTTAAGAGATTAAAACTGAAGCCATTATTCCCTGTCGAGTATAAAGAATGTGACCTAGCTGCAGCTGGACTTACAAGGACTCACAAGGACACATCAACTGGGCCCTGAGGTACAAAAATAATAGCTAGGACAATCTTGGGAAACATCTTTTAGAGAACTTTACATAAACAAATCATAAACAGAACACAAAAGATCGACATATTTTTCACTCTCATCTCTTTTTATTAGGGTTTAGTAAATAGTAAGATTTGTTGGACCAGTGAAGACCCTCCTGACTGTCATTACTGAAATTTGTACCAATGATTATTAAGAAAAACAATTGAAAATGTAGTGTCATGGTGATTTATCAGTTTTTAGCCAATCTATGAAAAACTGAAACTTTTAATGATTTTACCCATTTGTAATGTTAATATCTACTGATGATTCCATAATATTTCTTGGACTTGGGCAGACATAGCTCTGGCAGCATGTCTGTCCATTTGCCACTTTTGCCTCTTTGAACATATGCCGAATAAAATCTTTCTTTTTGCTTTGCTGTAACTTTGTGGTGATTTTACCCTAGGATACTCTTAACAAAGAGATCAAAACAGAGACACTGAATTTGGGCTAGAGGAC
This sequence comes from Dugong dugon, assembly GCA_030035585.1. Classification (NCBI taxonomy): domain Eukaryota; kingdom Metazoa; phylum Chordata; class Mammalia; order Sirenia; family Dugongidae; genus Dugong; species Dugong dugon. Next base: position 46,537,450 of record CM057474.1, read on the forward strand.
CTTTTGCAGAGCAGTGCTTTGTTGGGATTTTAAAATTCAAAACAAAAATCAGGAAACGACAACAAAACAACCACCTGCTTTGGGCTGATGTAGCCCTTCTTGTGGGCAACATGGTGAACAGAGTCAGCTAGCCATCTCCATCTCACAGGCCCCACTAATGTGCACTTCTCGAGCAGCAGCCCTGTGAATAAAAGCAATTGATTTTCTTTTCAACATGAAAAAGCACAAATTCTGCATAGTTTTTAAAATGTACCTGCTACCATATGCTAGACTATTTATCTAGGAATATGTAGATGCATGATCTCACTTAAGGGAAAAAAAAAAAAAGATGTACAGAAATTTCACGCTGATAGTTTTACTAAGGATTTATCTTTATGTAGAATTTGGAGAATCCATTCCCAGACACTTCAGGGAGAAAACATTTAATGTTAATTTTAAAATTGAGTGATTATTTCAAATTAAATGGAATGAAATTGAAAGCACGTGCAAGTTAATTATGATTAAAACTCCCCCTCAGAAAAGGAGATTTCTATGGATGTACCTGTGGAGGATTGATCATTGAGCTCAATGAAAAGCAGAAATTAAGGCCATCTGACCAACAGAATAAAAACACTCTTTAAAAAAAAATACGCCATCTATGAAAATCCAGATAAGTATTTATGTATCTTCTTAAAAAGATATAGGAAACAGCAAATGAGCTAACGAGAAAAAAAATAAACTAAGACTGATTTTCAAAATAACAATTTAGGTTATTTTTAAAAGGCTATTGGTTAACAGATTAGCATTTAAGAATTAGACTTATTAAGCAGTGTCCCCCTTTGGGGTTGGTAGTGGTAAGGCTAAGTAAGCATTCTGATGAACAAAATAGAAAGAATAGTTTATGAGGGTTTCCTTGGAGCCAACATAAGTATCAAATATGTTTCACTGGACAAATCTCAAGGCCAGAAAATGCCAATGATAAAATACACAAGTAATATCTTCAAGTCCATTGTTATTCACAGTTAGAAAAGATCAACATTAAATGGTATAATTTCAGGGTGAAGAGGGAATTCGGAAACTTGGCCAAAATAATTCCCCTTAACGCCTGCCAGGAGAAACATAAATCTCCATCATTACTCCCTCCTTTGATTTAGCACTTTGAGGATCCTGCATGAAACTGAGCAGTTTGGGAAAAAATAAAGTAAGCAGACACTTCTGATGTATAATTTGAGAGAAAGCAAGCCCTCTCCTCTACCCCAAGATATCTCCACAACGAGTCTCAGAGTTTCGCACTCCATAGTTAGATGTGCATTCTTTCTGGGTCTTGAATGCTTTTATAGGTGTCCTGGTGGCGAAATGGTTAAGTGCTTGGCTGCTAACTGAAAGATCAGCAGTTCAAACCCGCCAGCCACTGTGCAGGACAAAGATGTGGCAGTCTGCTTCCATAAAGATTTACAGCTTTGGAAACGCACTATGGGGTCGCTATGAGTCAGAACCGACTCAGCAGCAGTGGATTTGGTTTAGTTTAATCCCTAAATAAGGAAGTGAGAGGTCTGAAGCAACAGAAAAGAAGAAAAGCGCTAAGCAAGGTACCTCTGAGACAGACTTCAAACCCTTCTGAGTTTTTCCTAAGGTTTTGCAAACTTATGTGGATAATACTGTTAGTAATAATAAATAACACTAATTGAATACATCCTATATGTCAGTGTGCCAAGGCCCTCACATGGGCAGCAGATGTGAAATGAACAGTCAAAAGATTGTCAGATGTTCCAAAAAGCATATCTTCTTTCATATCTTTACTACTGAACACAAATTAGTTTATGAATACCTAAGTCCACTAACTGAAGAAAAACATAAACTTGCCCAATCAATGTAATTTCAGACACTTCTGATTTGAAAGGAAGTAAATGCAGAATTTAATCTTGGTCAGTGTAAACTCTCAGCTTTTCCCTTGATCTCATCTCCCAAGTAGTGGTGTAAAGTGAGGATAGCGGGTAGGGGCTGAGGGATGCTTTACATAGCTGCCTGGTATGGGGAGGGGGTTTCCCATCCCAATGCCTTCCTCTGTCCTCTAAGGCCTCCACCATGAGGTATACTTTCTCTAGCCGGGTCTTCAGGCTTTCAGATTATTGTCTCTATTATAGACCAGGAACCCTGGTGGTGCAGTGATTCAGCAATCGGCTGTAACAAGGTTGGCAGTTCGAACCCACCAGCCAGTCTGTTGGAGAAAGATGTGGCAGTCTGCTTCCGTAATGATTACAGACTTGGAAACCTATAGGGGCAGTTCTACTCTGTCCTGTAGGATCACTATGAGTCAGAACTAACTCCACGACACTGGGTTTGATTACAGATTTTAACTTTCTATTTGGAAACTTAAAGATAAGCAATAACTCTTTAATTCTAGGCTGAATCCTCCATTCTCCTCTATTGATTCTAACAGGGGAAGCCCAGGGCAAGTAAGTAAATCCCAGAAAGTACCAAGAATTAAGAATATCTCTGTAAATATTCTTCCATTATGCATGCATTGTTTTACCTAATCTTGCCCAAGGTTAAACAGCTAATGAGCAGAAGGTCTGGGATTTTATTTACTAACCCCTTTTACTCTTAAAGAGCCCTGCTGGCGCAGCAGTTGAGCGCTCAGCTGCTAACTGAAAACTCAGGGTTCAAACCCACCAGCCATTCCACGAGAGAAGGATATGGCTTCCATAAAGATTACACCCTTTGGAAACCCTATGGGGCTGTTCTACTCTGTCCTATAAGGTTGCTATGAGTTGGAATCAACTCGATGGCACACAACACTATTAACATCTCAGTTTTTTATCTGTTAAAGTTTAATAATCTAACAAAGAACTAGGGCAAAGAAAAGCAAAAAAGAGCAGAAAAACTGTATTCAGTAGCTTAAAATTTAAATATATTTTTATTAAAAATATAGCAAACTAAATATAAAAATTAAAATTATTTTATTCATATTTTCAAAAACAATCTATTTCTTTTAAAATGTTTATAACTATTTAAATTAAAGGGCAAAATTCGAATTATGGTTAATGAACATCTTTTAAATTAAAGATATTTAAATAAAGCCAACATTTGTATTTTATTTTTCAAAATTTTAGTCAAATCTTACTAAATTTTTATTAAAAAACTCTTCTCAATTTTACATTTAACGTCCATTTGATTGCCAATGAAAAAAATTGGTATTATGTTTTATACATGTCATGTTTACATCTACAAATACACACAAATTGAATTGTATATCTGTTGTTTAATATTGTAAATAGTTCCTTAGCCTTCAGGTGCAACTATTGAAAAGAAAGAAGAGCTAATTTGTGTGTACCTCTAGAACCATGAATTGGAACAGAAAAAAGGAAGAAAATAAAAGTCAGGCACTACTTAGGTAAGAATTTATTGTATTCATGCTATTTGAAAGGAAAGGATTTGAGAAGTTAGCTTGTATTTTTCTCCTACATAAGTGCTTCCACTGCTCAAATTTCCCCTGTCCTTTGAATTCATGTCTATCTCTGATGTTGGCAGCAGCACAATCCACAAATATTCACAGCACTAGGTGCCTGGGTGGTGCAAATGGTTTGCACTCAACTACTAACCTAAAGGTTGGTGGTTCAAACCCACACAGCAGTACTGCAGAAGAAAAGGCTTGGTGATCTGTTTCCGTAAAGAATACAGACAAGAAGACCCTGTGGAACAGTTCCACTCTGCATATGCAGGGTCACCATGAGTCAAAATCTACTCGAGGTAAATGGGTTTGGTCTTTTTGGCTTTGGTTTATTTTGAGGGCATACGTAAAAGATGTGGAAAGAACATTTTTCTGGGGTCTGAAAAGTGTTAGTTACAAAAGCATCTGTTAGAGGTTGTGGCCCTGCTGTGCCATGGCTCCTGAATGAAAGGAGTGAAAAAAATGTATTTTTTGTAATACGTAGGAAACTCTAAAACATGGAATTATACAGTATCTTGCAGTTTGTGGTAAAGAGTTGAGATTTTATTTTAGATGGAAAATCTTTAGAGAGTTTTGAGCAAAGGAGTGACCTGATTTACTCCAATTTTAAAATTATTTTTCTGAGTGCAATGTGGAGAATGGATTGTAGGCGAGCAAGAATAGAAATAGGGACATCAGTTTGAAAGCCACTGTAATGCGTCAGGTGGAAAATGAAGATGGCTTGGACCACAGTGATAGATATGATCAGAAGTGCTTCAGTTCTGGATGTATTTTGAAGATAAAACCCAAAGGATTTTCTGCATTGAATGTGGAATGTAAAAGATAGAGACAAATCAATGAGGGCAGCATATTTTAACTCTCAGCTCTACCTTTCTAAGACTGTTTTTCTTTGACTTTCAAATGTACCATCTTTAGAAGTGAGTTTTTATGAAGATTATATATGTTAATCCATGTAAATTATTCTCATGTGGTCTGGCATATAATAATCTTGTAATAAATATTAGCTATTAGATCACTTTAAGGTAAGTTTAATAATTGGCACAACCTGATAGTCATTTTTCCCAAATATCCTTTATCATGCTTCTAAATTTTTATACTATATTTTTATTATTGGAATCCAACTGACCTTATTCTTTTACCATCAAAATCTTCCTTATCTATCAAGGTTTGAAAAACAAAGTTTTCCAGGCTCTAAGTAATGAAGATAAAATACTGAATATGGTAGGGGTTAGATTAATGTTTGGGGAAGAGAAGAATTTATACCCTTCACAAGCAGTGGCCTATTTTACTTACTAAATCTGAACTTGACTATTGAGTACTACATTCCAGACCAAAAAAACCAAACCCATTGCTGTCAAGTCGATTTCAACTCATGGCAACCCCATGTGTTACAGAGCAGAACTGCTCCATAGGGTTTTCTTGGCTGTAATCTTTATGGAAGCAGATCACCAGGCCTTTCTTTCATAGTATCACTGGGTGGGTTCAAACAGCCAGCGTTTAGGCAAGTCGCTGAGCACAAACAATCTGCACTGCCTAGGGACCTTGAGTACTACATTAAAAATTCATTAGTTAACAACTAATTAATCCATTCAAAAAAAATTTCATGAACAATTCATTTATCTTGTTTTAAATCTCTTTCATGGAAGTATGTTGTGTTGTTGTTGTTGGGTGCTGTCAAGTAGATTTGGACTCATAGCAACCCCATGTGACAGAGTAGAACTGCACCATAGAGTTTTCTAAGCTATAATCTTTACAGAAGCAGATTGTCAGTTCTTTCTACCGTGGAGCCACTGGGTAGGTTCAAACTGTCAACCCTTCAGTTAGCAGCAGAGTGCTTAGCCATTGTGCCACTGTTGTTGTTGTTGTTAAGTACCAGTGAGTCGGTTCCGACTCACAGCAACCCTACATACAACAGAATGAAACACTGGCGGTCCTGCTCCATCCTTACAATCATTGTTAGGCTTCAGCCCATTGTTGCAGCCACTGTGTCAATCCATCTTGTTGAGGGTCTTCTTTTTCGCTGACCCTCTACTTTACCAGCATGATGTCCCTCTCCAGGGGCTGGTTCCTCCTGCGAACATGTCCAAAGTATGTGAGACGAAGTCTCAGCATCCTTGCTTCTAATGAGCATTCTGGTTGTACTTCTTCCAAGACAGATTTATTCATTCTTCTGGCAGTCCATGGTATGTATATTCAGTATTCTTCACTAACACCATAATTCAATGGCATCAATTCTTCGGTCTTCCTTATTCATTGTCCAGTTTTCACATGCATATGAGGCAATTGAAAACACCATGGCTTGGATCAGGCACACCTTAGTCCTCAAAGTGGCATCTTTGCTTTTGAACGCTATAAAAAGGTCTTTTGCAGTAAATTTGCCCAATGCAATATGTTGTTTGATTTCTTGACCTCTGCTTCCATGGGTGTTGATTGTGGATCCAAGTAAAATGATATCCTTGACATTTTCAATCTTTTCTCCATTTATCATGATGTGGCTTATTGGCCCAGTTGTGAGGATTTTTGTTTGCTTTATACTGAGGTGTAATCCATACTGAAGGCTCTGGTCTTTGATCTTCTTCAGTAAGTGCTTCAAGTCTTCATTTTCAGCAAGCAACGTTGAGTTAGTTTTTGTGCATAGTGTGAGGTATGCATCTTGTTTCAGTTTTTTGCAGATGGATATCCAGTTATGCTGGCACCATTTGTTAAAGAGACTGTCTTTTCCCCACTTTGGGCCTTTGTGAAATATCAGCTACTCATAGGTGGATGAATTTATGTCTGGATACTCAATTCTGTTCCATTGGTCTATGTATCTGTTGTTGTACCAGTATCAGGCTGTTTTGACTACTGTGGTGGTATAATAGATTCTAATATCAGGTAGTGTGAGGCCTCCCACTTTGTTCTTCTTCTTCAGAAAGACTTTACTTATGCGAGACCTCTTCCCTTTCCATATGAAGTTGGGATTTGTTTCTCCATCTCATTAAAACATGTCGTTGGAATTTGGATTGGGATTGCATTGTATCTGTGTATTGCTTTGGGTAGAACTGACATTTTCACAATGTTGAGTCTTCCTATCCATGAGCAAGGTATGTTTTTTCACTTATGTAGGTTTCTTTTGGGTTCTTGCAGTAGTGTCTTGTAGTTTTCATTGTATAAGTCTTTTATGTCTCTGGTTAGATTTATTCCTAAGTATTTTATCTTCTTGGGGGCTATTGTAAATGGCATTGATTTGGTGATTTCCTCTTGGAAATTCTCTTTGTTGGTGTAGAGGAATCCAACTGATTTTTGTATGTTTATCTTGTATCCTGGTACTTTGCTGAAATCTTCTATTAGTTCTGGTAGTTTTCTTGTAGATCCTTTGGGGTTTTCTGTATATAAAATCATATCATCTGCAAATAGAGATACTTTGACTTCTTCCCTACTGATTTGGATGCCTTTATTTATTTTTCTAGCCTTATTGCTCTGGCTAGGACCTCCAGCACAATGTTCAATAAAAGTGGTAATAAAGGGCATCCTTGTCTGGTTCCCCTTCTCAAGGAGAATGCTTTCAAAGTCTCTCCAATTAGGATGATGTTGGCTGTTGGCTCTGTATAAATGCCCTTAATTTTGTTGAGGAATTTCCGTTCAAATAAGATCATGTGGTTCTTGTCTTTTGCTTTATTTATGTGATGGATTACATTGATTGTTCTTCTAATGTTCAACCACCCCTGCATACCTGGTATAAATCTCACTTGATCATGGTGAATTATTTTTTTGATATGCTGAAGAATTCTATTGGCTAGAATTTTGTTGAGTATTTTTGCATCAATGTTCATGAGGGATATTGGCCTGTAATTTTCTTTTTTTGTGCTGTCTTTACCTGGTTGTGGTATCAGGGATATGCTGGCTTTATAGAATGAGTTTGGGAGTAGTTCATCCTTTTCTATGCTCTGAAATACCTTTAGTAGTACTGGTGTTAACTCTTCTCTGAAAATTTGGTAGAATTCTCCAGTGAAATTGTCCGGGCCAGGGCTTTTTTTTTGTTGGGAGTTTTTAAATTACCTTTTCAATCTCTTCTTTTGTTATAGGTTTATTTAGTTGTTCTACCTCTTAGGTAGGTAATGAGTTTCTAGAAATTTGTCCACTTCCTCTAGGTTTTCAAATTTGTTAAGAGTACAACTTTTCACAGTATTTTGTTATGATCCTTTTAATTTCAGTTGAGTCTGCTGTGATATAACCCATCTCATTTCTTATACAGGTTATTTGTTTCCTCTCCTGTTTTTCTTTTGTCAGTTTGGCCAATGGTTTATCGATTCTGTTGATCTTTTCAAAGAACCAGTTTTTGGTCTTGTTAAGTCTTTCAATTGTTTTTCTATTATCTATTTCATTTAATTCTGCTCTATTATTTCCTTTCTTCTGATGCCCATGGGCTTCTTTTGCTGCTCTCTTTCTACTTCTTCCAAACATAGGGTTAATGTTTTGATTTTGGCCCTTTCTTCTTTTTGGATGTGTGCATTTATTGCTATAAATTGACCTCTGAACACTGCTTTTGCTGTGTCCCAAAGGTTCTGGTAGGATGTGTTTTCTTTTTCATTTGATTCTATGAATGGCTTTTTTCCATCCTTTCTTCTGTAACCCAGTAGTTTTTGAGCAAGGTGTTGTTCAGTTTCCATGTGTTTGATTTTTTTTCCTTGCTTTTTCTGTTATTGATTTCTACTTTTATGGCTTTATGGTTAGAAAAGATGCTTTGTACTATTTCAATGCTTTGGATTCTGTTAAGGCTTGCTTTATGGCCTAATATGTGGTCTGTCCTGGAGAATGTTCCATATGCATTGGAAAAGAAAGCATACTTGGCTGCTGTTGGGTGGAGTGTTCAGTATATGTCTATGAGATCAAGTTGTTGATTCTAGCATTTAGCTCTTCCGTGTCTTTCTTGAGCTTCTTTCTGGATGTTCTGTCCTTCACCAAAAGTGGTGTGTTGAAGTTTCCTACTACTATTATGGAACTGTCTATCTCTCTTTTCAGTGCTGTTAGAGTTTCTTTTATGTATTTTGGAGCCCTGTCGTTGGGTGCGTAAGTATTTATTATAGTTATGTCCTCCTGTTTTATTGACCGTTTAATCGTTATATAGTGTCCTACCTTATCCTTTGCAGTGGATTTTACTCTAAAGTCTATTTTGTCAGAGATTAATATTGCCACTCCTGCTCCTTTTTGAGTGTTGGTTGCCTGTTATATATTTTTTCCATCCTAGTTTGTTTGTGTCTTTAAGTCTAAGGTGTGTCTCTTGTAGGCAGCATATAGACGGATAGTGTTTTTTTAATCTAATCTGCCACTCTCTGCCTCCTTATTGGTGCATTTTGCCCATTTACATTCAGTGTAATTATTGACAGATATGAGTTTAGTGCTTTCATTTTGATGTCTTTTCTTGTGTGTTGTTCACAGTTTCTTTGTTCCACTGAATTTTCTGGGCTGAGTCATTTTTCTTTACGTATTTTCATATTTTTCACTGTTGTTGATTTTGTTTGCTGAGTCTTTATATTTTTCTAGTTTTTTATTTTGACTTGTAGGATTGTTAGTTTCCTTTGTGGTTACCTTAATATTTATCCCAATATTTCTAAGTTTATACCAGTCTTTTATTTCTTTATATTGCCTTGACTTCCTCCTCATATGAAAAATCTATGTCTACTTTTTTAGTCCCTCTTTTTTGTTTTAATTTTGTCAACTTTTACATATTAACATCTCTGTTTCCATATTTTTAATATTTTAGCTTTGATTTATTTTTGTGACTTCCCTATCTGGGCTGATATCTGGTTGCTCTGTCCTCTGTTCTAGTCTTGGGTTGTTATCTGATGTTATTGATTTTCTAACCGGAGGACTCCCTTTAGTATTTCTTGTAATTTTTGTTTGGTTTTTGCAAATTCCCTAAACTTCTGTTTAACTGGAAATACTCTAATTTTGCCATCATATTTGAGAGACAGTTTTGCTGGATATATAATTCTTGGCTAGCAACTTTTTTCCTTCAAGGCTTTATATATATCATCCTATTCCCTTCTTGCCTGCATGGTTTCTGCTGAGTAGTCTGAGCTTATTCTTATTGACTCTTCTTTGTAGATGAGGTTTTGTTTATCGCTAGCTGCTCTTAAATTTCTCTCTTTAACTTTAGTTTTGGCAAGTTTGATTATAATATGTCTTGGTGACTTTCTTTTGGGATCTACCTTATATGGGGTTCAATAAGCATCTTGGATAGATATCTTCTCATCTTTCACAATATCAGCAAAGTTTTCTACCAACAAATCTTCAATAATTCTCTGTATTTTCCATTATCCACCCCTGTCTAGTACTCCAGTCACTCATAGGTTATTCCTCTTGATAGAATCCCACATAATTCTTAGGGTTTCTTCATTTATTTTAAATTATTTAATCTGATTTTTCCTCAAATAAGTTGGTGTCAAGTGCTTTATCTTCAATCTCACTAATTCTGACTTCCATTGCCTCAATTTTGCTATGACTTTCCATTGAGTTGTCTAATTCTGAAATTTTATTGTTAATCTTCTGTATTTCTGATTGCTGTCTCTCTATGCGTTCTTGCAGCCTGTTAAATTTGTCATTATGCTCTTCTCTAATCTTCTTAAGTTCCTCTTTGCTAGGTCTGCTTTTTGATGGATAGCCTTCCTGATGTCTTAAAGAGTTCTGTATATTATTCTTTTGTGTTCTGCCTCCAGTAATTCCAAGCTCCAGAATATTCCTTGGTTCTTTATTTTGGGAGCTTGCTGAAGCCATCATGGTCTGCCTCTTTATGTGATATGATATTGACAGTTGTCTCTGAGCCATCAATGTTATTATATGTATTTAATTTATGCTTGCTTATTGTATCCTAACTTCTTATTTTGTTTTGTTTTGATATGCCCAAACAGGCTGCTCATGTGTGCTAGTCCAATCACTGGCACCCCTGAAGGTCCAACATCCTGCCACCAGGTAGCCAGAACTGCCACTAAGTATTTGAGCCCAGAAGTCCACCCACTCCTCCTGTACAGATTCAGGTCTGGTTTCCAGGTAGTCGGCCACCAAGTGTGTGGTGCAGGCTCTCACCTACAGTACTAGACAGGCATGGGTGATTGGTGTAGGCACATGCATCCAGGGGGTCACATGCTGAGCAAGGCAGGGGGTCGATGGCCGCCCTCGAGTGTCTGGGAAGAAAGCTTGCCCCTGTTCCCTAGAGCACTTAGGTGGATGGGTTTTGCAGCCAGACTATGAGCACCCAATGCTGTTGGCTGTACGGATGGGGGGCACCACTTATTCTTGGGCCCCTGTCTCAGGTGGCTAGGTAGCGTGGGTGGAGCCACCAGTCCTCAGACCCCTGATGTGGATAGGTGAAGACCCTGCTTAATAGGCAGAGTAGTGTCAAATGTCAGGAACCTACCCTTCACAGCTGAAACTGTTGAAGTTAGACTTCAAGTATACACCCTGTTGTACTGTGGTAACGAGGGCCTACGCTGCTGAAATGGTCGCACACAAGTCTATGCAGAGGGAAAGTTACTCAAAGTCCGTGGATCCCTTATGCATGTGCGTAGGCAAAGGATCTGTGCCCACCCTGAGTTCCTGGCTTAGGGGAGCTGGCAGTTTATTTTTTCCCGTTTGTTAATTTGTTCACTCTCCCAGGCTGGAAGAATGGCTCAGGGCCAGTGATGGGTCCTACTTCTGGCCCAGGAATTCAGCAATCGCTGAAACTGTCCTGGACCCAGTGTGGAGCAGGGAGCAGGGAGGTAAATGGGAGAGAGCTTTCCCCAAGGGGAGGTGTTTTTGATCCGCGCGGTAGGCCAGACGCAAGTAGTTATCTTTTGCCGATCGAGGGCTGCTTCTCACTGGTTCTGAATGGTCAAGTAGACTCTCTGCCGCTGGGTCTCTTCTGGTGTGGAAAATGCCTCCCGAGCACTGCTGCTTGCCTGCCTTACTGTGCAGCACAAGCTGATCCAGCCTGAAGGGCTTAGGCTCTCGCTGTGTCAGGTCTGGCAACACCTCGCTGCTTCTGAACTGTCTCTCCTTCCCCCTGCCACTCAGTCCGATTACTCAACCTTGCCTTTGATGTTCAGGACTCCTAGATTGTCATATATAATCAATTCACTCATTTTTTTTCAAGTCTTTGTTGTAAGAGGGCCCACCGGAAGCATCTGACTACTTCACCATCTTGGTCCCGCCTCCTCTTTCCTGTCTTTTTAATGACTCTTTGCTTTCTTTACTTTTGATGTCCTTAATGTCATTCCACAACTCATGTGGTCTTTGGTCATTAGTGTTCAAATCTGTTGTTGAAATGGTCTCTAAATTCAGATGGGAAATACTCAAGGTCGTACCTTGTCTCTCGTGGACTTGTTCTAATTTTCTTCAATTTCAACTTGAACTTGCATCTGAGCAATTGATGATCTGTTCCAGAGTTGGCCTCTGGCCTTGTTCTGACTGGTGATATTGAGCTTTACCATCGTCTCTTTGCACAGATGTAGTTGATTTGATTTCTGTGTATTTGATCTGGCAAGCTCCATGTGTATAGTCGCCATTTATGTTGTTGAAAAAAGGTATGTGCAATGAAGAAGTCGTTGGTCTTGCAAAATTCTATTATTCAATTTCTAGTGTCATTTCTATTACCAAAGCCATATTTTCCAACTACCAATCCTTCTTCCTTGTTTCCAACTTTTGCATTCCAATAGCCAGTAATTTTCAATGTATCTTGATTGCATGTTTGATCATTTTCAGACTGCAGAAGTCAGTAAAAAAATCTTTCATTTCTTCATTTTTGGCCTTAGCAATTGGTTCATAAATTTGGATAATAGTTGTATTAACTGGTCTTCCTTGTAGGCACCACTAGGACACCTTATAAGCAAATATACCAAAAAAACCAAACCGGTTGCCGTTGAGTTGATTCCCACTCGTAGAGACCCTATAGAACAGAGTAGAACTGCCCCATAGGGTTTCCAATGAGTGGCTAGTGGATTTGAACTGCCAACCTTTTGGTTAGCAGCCAAGGTCTTAACCGCTGCACCACCGGTGCTCCATATGCAAGTATAGATGTATAAAAATAAAAACTAATCTTCTTGTCATGAGACTAGTAATGATCTTTGCCTAACTACTCCAGGAACCCTCCACCTTCTCTAATGACAAAATATTTGACACTGAACTAAAGAGAACTCATTGAGTAGTGCTTACATATGACTGTATTAGTTTCCTAAGGCTCGCATAACCAGTTATCACAAACCTGATGGCTTAAGACAACAGAAATTTATTCTCTCATAGTTTTGGAGGCAAGAAGTAAAAATCAAGGTGTCAGCAGGGCCATGCTTCTCTGAAAGCTCCAGGTGAGAATCCTTCCTTGCCGCTTCCAGCTTTTGGTGGCTCCTGGTGTTTCTTGGCCTGTGACAGCAGGGCTCTCATCTCCGCCTCCATCTTCACACGGTTTTCTTCTCTCTGTGAATCCTCCATGTGTCTGTATCCAAATCTTGCCCCCCTTTCTCTTATAAAAACACCAGTCATTGGATTTAGGGCAGAACTTAATCCAGTATGACCTCATCCTAACATGGTTACATGTGCAAAGACCCATTTCCAAATAAAATTGCTTTCACAGGTACCAGGGCTAGGACTTGAACATATCTTTTAGGGGTACACAATTCAACCCAGTGCAATTATGCACACCAATATACTGGAAAATTAGACCTAGACCACATTATCATTATGTGTTTTACAAGTAGTTGAGTTGTAATTCTCCATATTGAAGTTCTGAATATATTCTTCTAATATTAGAGATCGAAAATTGAATTTTCAAAGAGAGGAGAAATTATAAAACCCACTAAACACTAAAACTAGTTCTATCATTAATTCTGTAGTCCAAAGGGGATTTGTAAATTGAAGGTAGTTTTTCAAAGCAATTAAATTGATACGATAATCAAAATGGCTGCCATAATAGGCATTATTGATGCCACCACAGCTGAAGAAAAGGGAACTTTAAGCTTTGAGAATAACAAAGGGAGCTGGTCCTCTTGACCAGGAGTCCAAATTAGTTTTGTAAGGTAAATACTTTGGTCAGAAAGATACTAAATTCTAAGGCAAAAACACCAAAAAGAATGAGCCTTGTTATTAAGCAGATAGCTCTATCATAACACAGAAATAGAATGCAGAAAGAGGAAAAAAATTATACTTGAAAAGAATCACCAGTGATGTGTGCTTTGATCTATTTTAAAATAATAGCAGAAAATCTCCTATGATAATGAAGAGTATTAAATTCTGTTCCATTGCATTTAGTTGCATTAAATGTTTCTCCTTTAAATTTATGTAATATCTCACGCCTAACTCTATTAAAGCACTTATACTGTATTGTAAGTGTTGTTTTCATCTGTTTCTTCCACTAGATTACAAGCCACTTATTTAAATAGGGAGCATTAAGAGAAGTCCTAATAGGGATGTGGACAGTTCAGTTCTGAACATGTTAAAAGTTTGCCTATGAAGCCTCCAAGTAGAAATACTAAGAAGGAGTTGGAATACCTAAGTCTGTAATTTGGATCTTAAAGGAGAGATACGAGCTGAAGAAATGAATCAGGGTAGATGCATGAAGTGGGTAAGATCACCTAGGGGAGAGCATGTAGGCAAAGAAGAGATAGTGGCTTCACAGTGGATTCTAGAGAATTCTAGCATTTAGAGGTAAGGTGGAGAAGAAAGAGCCAGCAACATAAACAGAAGGAGTGCAGTGATGTAGAAGGAAGACCCAGAGGGTGTGGTGTGTTTCAACAGCAATGAGTTAAAAAAAAAAAAAAATTCAAAAAGGGAAGAGCAATTGAGAGGGTCACATGTTGCTAAGAGGTCAAGTATGACTACAACAGAAAAATATACACTGGATATGGGAAAATGGAGGCTATTGGTGACCTTGACTAGCTAGAGGAGTTTTAGCAGAAAGATGTGCTAGAAGTAAAACAAGAAATAAAAAAGTGGAGGCAGGGTTTACAGGTAACTTTTTCAAAAGGTTTTGATGTAAAGGAGAACAGAGGTGGTGGTAGCTGGAGGAATGTATATGAGGTGAACAGTATGTTGTGTGTGTGTGTTTGAGATACTTGATTATATTTGTATCCTAATGTAAATGATGCAGTAGACAAAGAGAACTGGATAAAGCATAAAAGATGGGATAAACGAAAGGAGCAAAATCTTTGAATTGGAGAGAACACACGAGACCTCACAATTGGAAACACTGGCCATTGGTAAGACAGATACTTTTTTTCACTGTGATAGGGGAGGGAAGAGGAAAATGCAAGAGAGACTGTAGAATTCCTCAAATGAGGATGTTGTTAATTAATAATTTTTATTTTCTCAATCAAGTTTGAGGAAGATCATTAACTGAAAACAAGACAGGGGGAGGGGAGGCAACATGGGCAGTGTAAGGTGAGCAGAGTAGGTATGGATAGAATGATCATACAGAAGAAGAAGAAAGTAAGCTTAATTAAGAAGTATAGCAGGATAGCTGGTGCTAAGTGTTCACTTGACATGTACAATCATAAATTTAAAGTGAAGCCAGTCAGAGAAGTTGTGTGATTTTCTTCTGTAATATTCTGCTATTCAGCCACAGGCACAGAGAAGACTAATAGCTGTGTTCAGCTTGGGATGGAGTTTTACCAGATAATTATGATACGGAGAGAAGAGGGTGGGGTGTTTTTCCTAGGGAGTGGTTTTAATGATGGATCATGAAATCTAAGCTCATCCCTGACTGGATATAAAAGGAGACAATAACAAACCAATAGAGTCAATGGTTTTGAGGCCTCAAAACATTGGAAAGATTATAGCAGAGGAAGAACTAAACCAAGTAAGCTGGAAGAGTAAGAGATGGTGGTTGGAGAGTCAGATGTTTGAAATCAAGATTCCGAAAAGATGAAGTTTATGGTGATATCAAGCATTACAGGGACAGTAAGTTCTTTATTACCATTTAATGCCACATAACAAACTACCTCAAAACTCAGCGGCATAAAACAACAATAACTTTTTATTTCTCTCAAGTCTTTGGGTCAGCTCAATGGTTCTGATCTGGAATGAGCTTAGCTGATCAGGCCTGAGATCACATACGCTGTGTTCTGCTTGCAGGTCAGATGGAGGTTAGCAAGTTCAGTATGGCTTCAGCTGGGAAGATTAGGCTCTGTTATGGTCTTTCTGTGGTCTTTCATCCTTCAGCAGGCTAGCCTACACTTGTTCTTATGGTGGTAGTGAATGTCTGAGACAGAGAGAGAGAGAAAGATGCATGCAAGTCCTCTTGAGAACCAGACTCAGAATTCACACATCGTCACTTCTACCCTAGTCTTTTTTCTAAAGCAAGTCACCAGACCAGCCCAGATTCAAGAGGTGGGTAAACTGACTCAACCTCTTGACTCAGATTGCAAAGGGTGTGGATATACGTAAGAGTTGGAAAACTAGGGTCATTTTGTAATCAATCTATGACAACAAGGTCTAGGATGTAATAGTGTGATTACATGACCTATCCCCTCTTCCTACCACTATGAATACATTAATAAACAGATTATCTTTAAATAGTACTCTTAAGTTTGAAACCCTTTGCAAATATTATGACTGATGTTCACCACCACAACCTTTAAATAGGGATCTAACCCTACTTTACAAAGGAGAGTCGTTTAAGGATTTTATGCTGTGGAGAGAGTGTGGTCAGATTTGCATTTAGAAAGATTATTCTGGCATTTAAGTGAAGGATAACTGGAGGAGATAAATAAAGTGAGGAGAGCATTTAGAAAGCTACTGCAGAAGTTCTGTGGACAAATACTGAGGTCTAAACTAAGACCAAAAAAAAAAAAAAAAAAACCAAACCCATTGGTGTAAAGTCAATTCCAACTCATACCGACCCTATAGGACAGAGTAGAACTGCCCCACAGGGTTTCCAAGGAGCGGCTGGTGGTTTCCAACTGCCAACCTTTTGGTTAGCAGCCGAGTTGTTAACCGCTGTGCAACCAGGGCTCCAGTAGGCATAAAAAGAAAATAAGAGATTCCAGTAGTATTTAGGAGGAGAGAACAAACAGGATTCATTGACCTACTGGTGTATGTAGACAAGGAAAGGGAGGAACTGATATTGAATTCTAGTTTCTAACTGGGACATTTGGATGGATCTTCAAGATGGAGAATTGAAGATGAGTAGTAGATTTGGAGCACAAGCTAGTGAGTTCAGGTTTGGATATGAGGAGTTAGAGGTGCCTGTAGGATTTAAGAAGCAGATATCAGATTGGCAGACAGAAATATGAATCTGGAACTCAAAAGAAGTCTGATATCTATGTTTCCTCCACTTGAATCTGGTTGGGGTGTGACTTTTATAACCAACAGAATGGGGCAGAAGTGATGCTTGTTGACTTTTTTTTTTTTGAGTGGTAAATTTGTAGATGATTTTTTTAATTATATGTATATATTTTTTATGAACTTTAGAGGAAAGTTTTCTGAACAAACTAGCTTCCCATTAAACAGTACACATATTGTTTTATGGCATTGGTTAACATCCCCACGACATGTGTCTTCGTTATCTAGTGCTGCTATAACAGAAATACCACAAGTGGATGGTTTTAACAAAGAGTATTTTATTTCCTTACAGTAAAGTAGGTTAAAAGTCCAAATTCAGGGTGTCAGCCCCAGGGGAAGGCTTTCTCTCTCTTGGCCTTCTCATCAGCATTCCCCAGACTAGGAGCTTCTCAGCACAGGGACCCTGGTCCAAAGGATGCGCTCTGCTCCCGGCACTGCTTTCTTGATAGTATGAGGTCCCCCTGTCTCTATGCTCACTTCTGTCTTTTATATCTCAAGAGATTGCCTCAGGACACAATCCAATCTTGTAGATTGAGTCCTGCCTTACTAAAACAACTGCCACCCATCCTCCCTCATTAACATCATAGAGGCAGGATTTACAACATATAGGAAAATCACACAGTACCGGGAATCATGGCCCAGCCAAACTGACACACACATTTTTGGGGGGACATAATTCAATCCATGACAACATGTCAGTACTCTCCCTTCTCGACTTTGGGTTCCCTATTACCAGCTTTCCTGTCCCCTCATGCTTTCTAGTCCTTGCCCCTGGGCTGCTGTGCCCCGTTAGTCTCATTTTGGGTCTGTCTAATCTTTGGCTAAAAGGTGAACCTCTGGAGTGAATTCATTACTGGACCAAAAGGGTGTCTGGGGGTCATAGTCTCGGGGTTTCTCCAGTCTCTGTCAGGCCAGTAAGTCTGGTCTTTTTTTTTTTTCAGTTAGAATTTTGTTCTACATTTTTCTCCAGCTCTCTCCGGGACCATCTATCGTGATCCCTGTCAGAGCAGTCAGTGGTGGTAGCCAGACACCATCTAGTTATACTGGACTCACTCTGGTGGAGGCCATAGTAGTTGTGGTCTATTAGTCCTTTGGACTAAACTTTCTCTTGTGTCTTTAGTTTTCTTCATCTTCCCTTGCTACTGAAGGAATGAGACCAGTGGAGTATCTTAGATGGCCACTCACAGGCTTTTAAGATCCCAGATGCTACTCATCAAAGTAGAATGTAGAATATTTTCTTTATAAACTATGTTATGCCAATTGAGCTAGATGTTCCCTAAGACCACGGTCCCCACAGCGCTCAGCCCAGTAATTCAGTCCCTAAGGGAGTTTGGATTTGTCCGTGGAGCTTCCATGACCTTACAATGAACAAGTTGTGCTGGCTTCCCCAATATTGTGTACTGTCTTAACCCTTCACCAAAGTCACCACTTACGTATTGTCTATTTACTGTTTTTCCACCCCCACCCCTCCCCTCCCTCATAGCCATCAAAGATTTCTTCTTTCTGTGTGTAAACCTTTTCGTGAGTTTTTATAGTAGTAGTCTCATACAATGTTTGTCCTTTTGCAATAGACTTATTTCACTCAGCAGAATGCCCTCCAGATTGGCCCATGTTGTGAGATGCTTCGCAGAGTCATCGTTGTTCTTTATCGTTGCATAGTATTCCATTGTGTGTATGTACCGTAGTTGGTTTATCCATTCAGCTGTTGATGGGCATCTGGGTTGTTTCCATCTTTTTGCTATTGTGAACAATGCTGCAACGAACATGAGTGTGCATCTGTCTATTTGTGTGACAGCTCTTATTTCTCTAGGATATATTCCTAGGAGTGGGACTGCTGGATCATATGATATTTCTATTTCTAGCTTTCTAAGGAAGTGCCAAAACATTTTCCAAAATGCATTCCCACCAGCTGTGCATAAGAGTTCCGATCTCCCCAAAGCCTCTCCAACATTTGTTATTTTCTGTTTTTTTTTGGTTCATGCCAGTAATGCCAGGGTGAATGGTATCTTATTGTCATTTTGATTTGAATTTCTCTAATGGCTAGTGATGGTAAGCATTTCCTCATGTGTCTGTTAGCCACTTGAATGTCTTCTTTGTTGAAGTGTCTGTTCATATCCTTTGCCCATTTTTTAATTGGATTATTTGTCTTTTTGTGGTAGAGGTGTTGGATTTTCCTGTAGATTTTAGAGATTAGACCTTTGTCGGATTTGTAATAGCCAATAATTTTTCCCCAGTCTGTAGGTTCTCTTTTTTTCCTTTTGGTGAAGTCTTTGGATGAGCATAAGTGTTTAATTTTTAGAAGATCCCAGTTATCTAGCTTGTCTTCTGGAGTTTGTTTTTTCTTAGTTATAGCTTGTATCCTGTTAATGCCGTGTATTAGGGTCTAGTGTTGATCCTATTTTTTCAACTATGTTCTTTATGGTTTTTTTTTGTTTGTTTGTTTGTTTCAGATTTAGGTCTTTGATTCATTTTGAATTAGTTTTTATGTGTGGTGTGAGGTATGGGTCTTATTTCATTTTTTTTCAGATGGATATCCAGTTTTGCCAGCACCATTTGTTAAAAAGACTGTCTTTTCCCCATTTGATGGACTTCGGCCCCTTGTTGAAGATCAGGAGACCGTGGGTGGATGGATTTAAATCTGGGTTCTCCATTCTGTTACACTGGTCAAGGTATCTATCATTGTACCAGTACCAGGTTGTTTTGACTACCATAGCTGTATAGTAAGTTCTGAGGTCAGGTAGTGCAAATCCTCCTAGTTTATTCTTCTTCAATAGTGCTTTACTTATCTGGGGCTTCTTCCCCTTTCCACATAAAGTCAATAGTTAGTTCTGCCATCTCTTTAAAGAATGTTGTTGGTATTTGGATCGGGATTGCACTGTATTTGCAGATTGCTTTGGGTAGAATTGTCATTTTCACAATGATGAGTCTTCCTATTCACTAGCATAGTATGTTTTTCCATTTGTGCAGATCTCTTTTGGTTTCTTGCAGTAGTGTTTTGTAATTTTGTTTGTATAGGTCTTTTACATCTCTGGTTAGATTTATTCCTAAGTTGTTTTTTTTTTTTGGGGGGGGAGCTATTATAAATGGTAATGTTTTCCTGATTTCCTTTTTGTCGTTCTCTTTGTTGGTGTATAGGAATCCAACTAATTTTTGTACGTTTATCTTGTATCCTGCAACTCTGCTTAATCTTTCTATTAGTTCCAGTAGTTTTCTCGTGGGATCTTTTGGGTTTTCTATATATGGTATCATATCATCTGCAAATGGGACCGTTTTACTTCTTCATTACCAATTTCTTTTTCTTGCCTTATTGCTCTAGCTAGGATTTCCAGCACAAAGACATCCTTGGCTTGTTCCGGTTCTCAAGGGAAATGTTTTCAGCTTCTCTCCATTTAGAATAATGTTGGCTGTTGGTTTTACATAAACACCCTTTACTATGTTGAGGAATTTCCCTTCTATACCTATTTTATTGAGTGTTTATATCAGGGATGGGTGTTGGATTTTGTCGAATGCCTTTTCTGCGTCCATTGAGATGATCATGTGATTCTTTCATTTATGCGGTGGATTACATTGATTGATTTTCTAATGTTGAACCATTATTGCATACCTGGTATGAATCCTACTTGGTCATGGTGTTTTTTTTTTTTTTTTTTTTTTTTGATATGACACTGAATTATATTGGCTACAATTTTGTTGAGAATTTTTGCATCTATATTCATGAGAGATACTGGTCTGTAATTTTCTTTTTTTGTGGTGTCTTTGCCTGGTTTTGGTATCAGGGTTATGCTGGCTTCGTAGAACGCATTTGGAAATGTTGCTTCCTTATCTATGTTGTGAAATAGTTTCAGTAGTACTGGTGTAAGCTCTCCTCTGAATGTTTGGTAGAATTCTCTAGAGAAGTCATCTGGGCCTTGGCTTTTTTTTGTTGGGAGTTTTTTTTTAATTACCTTTTCCATATCTTCTCTTGTTATGGGCCTGTTCAGATTTTCAACATCAATTTATGATAGTTTGGGTAAGTACTGTGTTTCTAGAAATTTGTCCATTTCCTCTAGATTTTCAAATTTGTTGGAGTATGGTTTTTAATAATACTCTGTTATGATCTTTTTTCTTTCAGTTGGGTCTGTTGTAATGTCCCCCATTTCGTTTGTTATTTGGGTTATTTGCGTCCTCTCTTGTTTTTCATTTATCAATTTGGCTAGTGGTTTGTCGATTTTATTGATCCTTTCAAAGAACCAACTTTTGGTTTTGTTGATTCTTTCTACTGTTTTTCTATTCTCTACTTATGTCTGCTCTGATCTTTATTATTTCCTTTCTTGGGTGGCTATAGGCTTCTATTGCTGTTCTCTTTCTATTTGTTCTAGTTGTGTAGCTAATGTTTTGATTCTGTCCCTTTCTTCTTTTTTGATGTGTGCATCTATTGCTATAAATTGACCTCTGAGTGTTGCCTTTGCTGTCTCCCAAAGATATTGGCATGATGTGTTTTCATTCTCATTTGATTCTAGAAATTCTTTGATTCCATCTTTGATTTCTTCTATTACCAGTGGTTCTTAAGCAGGGTGTTATTTGGTGCCCATGTAATTTTTTTTTCCTTCCTCTTCCTGTTGTTAATTTCTACTTTCATGGTGTTGTGATCAGAGAATATACTTTGTATTACCTCAGTGTTTTGGATTTTGTTGATGGTTGCTTTGTGGCCTAAGAAGTGGTCTCTTCTGGAGAATGTTTCATGTGTGTTGGAAAAGAATGTGTACTTTGCAACTGTCGGGTGGAATGTTCTATCTATGTCTATGAGTTGGCTGATTGTGGCCTTTAGATCTTCTGTATCTTTGTTGAGTTTCTTTCTAGACGTTCTGTCCTTTACCAAGAGTGGTGTGTTGAAGTCTCCTATTATAGTGGAATTGTCCGTTTCTCTTTTCAGTGCTGTTAAAGTTTGTTTTACATATTTTGGAGGCCTGTCACTGAGTGCGTAAATGTTTATTATGGTTATGTCTTCATGCTGGATCATCCCTTTAATCATGATTTAGTACTCTTCTTTGTCTTTTATGGTGGATTTTGTTTTAAAGTCTATTTTATCTGAGATTAGTATTGTCACTCCTGCTCTTTTTTGGTGGCTGTTTGCTTGATATATTTTTTTCCATCCTTTGATTTTTAATAAATTTACTTCTTTGTTTCTAAGGTGTGTCTCTTGTAGACAGCATAGTGATGGATCCTGTTTTTTTATCCATTCTGTCACTCTCTATCTCTTTATGGGTGCATTTAGGTCATTATTGATGGATGTGAGTTTATTGTTGTCATTTTGTAGTACTTTTTTTGTGGTGCTGACTATTTCTTTATTCCTCTTACTCTCCAGTGCTGAATTTCTTTTGTTTGTGGATTTTTTCATTTCTTTTGTTTTTTGTAGATTTTGTTTTTACCGAGACTTTATGTTTTTCTTCTTTATTTTGATGAGTAGGTTTTTAACTTTCTTTGTGGTTACCTTGAAATTTACCCTTATCTTCCTAAGTCTGAACCAGTCTGTTATTACTTGCTATTACCTTGCTTTCCTCTCCATTAGAAAGTTCTATATCTACACCGTTTATTCCCTCTTTTATTGTTCTGATGTTGTTGTCATTTACAGATTAACCTCTCTAGTTCCCTGTTGTAAATCTTTTGGTTTTGAATATTCCTTGAGAGTTCATTTCCTAGGTTGGTATCTGGCTTGTGCAATCTTGTGTCCTAGATTCAGGCTGTCATCTGATGTTGTTTTTCTCAAACCAAAGGACTCCCTTTAATAATTCTTGTAAGTTTCTTTTGGTTTTTACATATTCTTTTAACTTCTGTTTATCTGGGAATGTCCTAATTTCACCATCGTATGTGAATGAGAGTTTTGCAGGATATATTATTCTTAGTTGACAATTTCTTTTCTTTCAAGGTTTTCTATATGTCATCCCATTGCCTTCTTGCCTGCGTGGTTTCTGCCAAGTAATCAGAGCTTCGTCTTATTGTTTCCCCTCTGTGTATGACTTTTCATTTTTCTCGAGCTGCTCTCAGGATTCTTTCTTTGTCTTTAGTTTTAGCGAGTGTGATTATGATATGCCTTGATGATTTTCTTTTGGGTTCTATCCTATACGGGCTTTATTGAGTTTCTTGAATGGTAAGCTTTTCACCCTTCATGATATTAGGGAAGTTTTTCTGTCAGCAATTCTTCAGTGATGCTCCCTGTGTTTTCCATTTTCTCCTCTTGTGCTGGAACTCTGATCAGTTCCACATTTTTTCTTTTGATTGTATTCCACATAATTCTCAGTGTTTCTTCATTTTTTTTGTTCTTTTTTCTGATTTTTCCTCAAACAGAGTTGTATCCAAGTGTTTGTCTTCAATTTTACTAATCCTGTCTTCCATCGTTTCAAACCTGTTCCTCAGCTCTTTTATGACACCGTCCATTTCTGAAATCTTGTTGTTTATCTTTTGGATTTATAATTGTTGTTTTTGTATGATTTCTAGTTGTGAATTTATTTTGGCATTTTGTTCCTGTATTATTTTCCTGAATTCTTCCATTTTTTTGTCTGTATTTTCCATGAATTTGTCTACCTTTTCCATGAATTTGTCTAATTTTTCATCATTTTTGTCTGGTTTTTGCTTCAAGTCTTGGATAGCTCTGAATATGAGAGATTTGAATTCCCTATCAGGTAGTTCTAGTGCCTTTTCTTCTACTGGAAAGTTATCTGGTGTTTTATTTCGGACACCTACGGGAAGCATCCTGTCTTTTTTTTAATATGTTTTGATATTGTCTGCTGTCTTTAGGACATTCAGTAGTTATTTTCTTCATTTATCAATTGTAGATTTGTTTGTTTAATACTGCTTTTTTGTTTTATTTGGTTATGTCTGAGCAGGCAGGCTGTGCTTTCTTGTTGTTTGCTCTTCTGTGGACATGCTATTTTTTACCTCCTTGTCCAATGAACAGGGCCAGTTACTCAGCTATGGTGCAGCAGTGCTGGTGTAGCTGAAGGGGGGGGGGATGGGATGGGCTGTTTGTAGCATGTACTTTGGTCAACAAGATGAGCCATTGGTTAGTGCAGGGCACGTTCCAGTAGGTCATGCCCATGCTGCTTGGGAGTGCAATGTTCAGCACATGGTGCAGATAGGCAGGAGGGAGGGGGAAGGGGAGGTTGTGATGTGTGGCACTGGGTTGGAGATGGAAAAGAAGAGAGAGAGGAGAGAGATGTGGGAGCAAAAAAAATGGGGAGTGAGCTTGCCATTGGAGTGGAGAGACAAGAAACTGAGAAATGGAGAAAAAGAATAAATAAATAAATAAAAATTATACAAAATAAAAATAAAAAATATGCCCACAGGCATCCCACCATTGCGGCCATGCAGACCAGGAAGTGGCTCCCAAGCCAAGCAGTATAACCCAGCTATAAGGGATGGAGATGTACACAGCGCTAGATATTTCGGAGACAGGAAAAGAAGGTAAGTAGAAAGAGACAAGAAACTGAGAAATGAAGAAAAATAAAAAGGAAAAAAGAAAGAGAAAACAAACAAAAATGCCCCCAGGGATCCCACCAGTGTGGCCGCGAGGACTGGGAAAACGGAAGGGGGATACAGTTCCCCAGCTGAGCAGCGCTTCACAGCCTGTCAAGAAGAAGCAAAGATGGCACATGGAGTCAGGTGTTTGAGAGAAAGGAGGGGAAGGAGGTGAGAGGCAGGGAAGAAACCAAAAGAAGCCAAAAAAAGCTATGCCATCAAGAAAGAAATGGCACTGAAGAAGCCAGCTGGTGTGGGTGGGGCAAATTCCAGTGGCACAGAATTGGCGTCTCCTGTGCCGCTGTTGCAGCCCACAGGGAAATGGCCTGCTGGGAAGCAGTAAATCGGCCCTCCAGGAAGCCAAGAATCTACCAGCTGGGAAGCAGTGAATTGGCCCTCCAGGAAGCCAGGAATCCATCTGCCAGGAAGCAGCAAATTGGCCTGCCAGGAAGCAGTGAAGGTCGAGCAGGGGGAGGCAGGGTGGAGGGTGAGAAGGTGTGTCTCGCTGGTTACCAGGTGCTCTGTCTCCTTCTGGGAGCTCCGTGAATCTGCTTTCCCATACTCCCTGTCTGCTGATCTCTGACAGGAGTCCAAGATGGTGGATCCATGCTGCGTTAGCTGGTCGGGGACCTCTGCTTCTACGTCTCCTCACTCTCTGTTCTCTGCCAGTTTCTTATACCATCTGGTGCCTGATTGAGTTCTTTATCTCTTCATTTGATGCTTAGGGTTCCAGGATTGATGTCTGTCTGTTTTACTTAGGTTCTTGGGCCTTTGCTGTAGAGGGACGGTGTGGTGCTTCTGTCTATAGTGCCATGTTCAGTGCTGGTAGAATTTTAAGACTAGATCAGAAAAAGCAGTGTAACTTCCACCTTGTTTGTTGTAACACTCATCTTTGGAGCCCTGAGCCATTATGCAAGAAGTCTACATGATGTTGCCATGATGTAAGGAAGCCCAGGCTACACAAAGAGGCCATGTGTAGGTGCTCTGATCAACAACTCCAGCTGCAGTCCCAGCCAAAAGCCAGCAACACCAGCCAGTTGTATGAATGAATTTGCCTCCAGGTGCCTCCAACTCCCAGCCATTAATCACACCCAGCCTTCAAGTCTCCTCAGCTAAAGCACACGATAATGTGAAGTGGAGACAAGCCATTCCCATTGAGCCCTATTCCTATTTTTAACCCACAAAATCCATGAACATAGTAAAATGGTTATTTTAAGCTACTGAGTTGGGGGGTAATCTGCTATACCACAATAGTAACTGAAGTATCATTTAAAAAAATTATATCTCCAGAGAGAAAAGATGTGTTTTTTAGAATATGACAATTTTCAAGGAATCTTAAACGAAAAAAAAAGTTCTTCCCAACTCAAACTCTACTCATTCCAAGTTTTACTTATTAATAACACTGAAATTAGCTGTATCTTTTCACATATTCCCCAGGGTTTGCTAGAAGAAGCCGACACTGTTATTTCCTGATAACTAATCTCTAAAACCTATCCTAAATCCTTTCTGCTGTCTAAAACCTTCAGTGAACACTTTTGATAAAAGTAATCTTTTCTATGAACCCTTTTAACATCTTTTTGGTTAAATGAACATATAGACTATCTTAGACAAATAGAGCTTCCAAGTCTGGGACATATTTATGTTTCCTTGTATCATATTGATTATCCATCTCAGAACACTGTATATAACAGGTACTCCATAAATATCTATTGAATAACTTAACCACTAATGCAAATATCAGAACTGGATTTTAAAGTTGATAATTTCATTCTGCAACTTAATAAAACTCATTTTAACTTCTTGCTTCCAAAGAAAGAGATTGTGTGTTCAGCCATCATATAAAGTAAATATCCTCTTTAAAGTTTACTTTTGCTAATGGAATTCAATTTTCACTTGGATTATGCCATCTAAATTAACATGTATTTCAAGGATGACAGTGTTCAAGCTAATAAATGTATTCACACTACATGTAGAGAAGTGCTGGGCCAAGTTTTTACTCCCTCAATTTTCTAAGAATGGAAAAGGAAATAGGGAGAGGAAGGGAGAGTGACTCAATGGGAGAGGCCATTTGTTAATTAGTAAACAATTACCATACACAGACTGAGACATGTGGCTGCTTTTCAAAAAAAAACGAAGTACATGGAGAAATTGCAGCTGTTTCCTGAAAATATGCTTGCTTACACTTCCCTGATAGAGAATTGTTTCATTACCAATGAGAACTGAGAAGTTTATTTGAGGACAGAGAGAGATAAAATGAGGGAAATTATTGGAGTCACCTCAGAAGCAGGATGAAGAAAGAGAAATCATTGTGGCCAAGGACCAATTCAATAAATACAAGCAGTTACAATATTCTTCTCACCAGAAAGGCACAGTCACAGAAAACATTTTTCCTTCTAAGAAAATATGCAAAATCAGGGTAGAGAACAGAGTTTGGGTGTGAATGGGGTGAGAGATCAGAGACAGTTGTTGCCACCCAGTTAAGTTTTCCAGGTACATTTAAATGTAGGCATTCTAATCAAGGACTGACAGGATCACCAGGCCTTGGACTGCTGTGCAGGCCCTTGGCTTATGACTGTGTCACAGAGTTTATGGACTTTTGTTTATTTATTCAGTAAATATTTATTGAGAACATACTATGAGTCAGACATTGTTCTGTGGTTAACAATGGAAAACAAAAACAGATTAAAGTCCCTGGTTTAAAGTAATTTACATTTTACTAGGGGGAGACAGATAATAAGAAAATAAGCAACTAAATAAATAAATAAGGTTTTTCAGATGGTGGTAAGTGCTATAAAGAAACTAAACAAGGGTGATGTGATAGAGAGTGACTTTGACATTCAGTAAAAAGAAATTCTCTCCAAAGAACCAGACTAACTCCACTGAGGTCTGGCCCTTCAGAGCTCCCAGATGGATCATGGACCATCGAAGCCCAAGCCTGTGCAGAAGGCAGCGCATCCATCTCTATTGGACAACCACTCTGAAGGCTCCTGGCTACAAGAGGCTCTTTACGATCTAGAAGTAGGATTTGTCTAGTAGTCTGAGCAGCTCTGAAATTACAGGCCTCTTCAGCTGTTGCTCCTTGACTGAAGTAACTGCTCCCTACAAGATGTCCTGATTTATGGCCTTTTCCTCTATTTTTCTTGATTGCCCTAATGTTGTTAATATCAGATTCCATTTAAACTTGAGCCTTGCTCAAACTTGAGCTTTTCTCTACTGTTACACCTGGACTACTCTGCTGGCATTCTGTAACAAGTCAAGCTTGCCTAATCCTATCTAGGGCCTAACCCTGCGACTTGGATGGTATATGCTGCTGACATGCCCCACAATGATGACATTCTGGAAGAACCTGGTTTTTGCTTTCCCTGTGCCAGTACTAGGATTTCTGCCAACATGCCTATTATTATAAACGTTCCAGCAACGTCTTTGAAATCTATGCCATCTAGAACATTTTGCCAACTGAGGTTAAAATACTATGCTTGGAACACTTAGTGGTAAAGGGTCCTGAATAAGATATCTAAGCTTTAGGCCTGCTAGCAGGCAGAGAAAAACTCCGCTCATCAAGACCAAAAATGTCAACTGTCTGAGAAGTATACATATGGGCTTAGGTTGAACAAGCATGGGCAGCCATGGGAACACCTGGCTGAGACCTACAAGGTCAGGGGTCTGACTGCCCTACCAAGTCGTTTGAGAAAAAGGCCATAAATCAGGACATCTTGTAGGGGGCAGTCACTTCAGTCAAGGAGCAACCTGCTGAAAGAGGCCTGAAATAGCTATGCAGTTTCTGGCTCCAAAATCACTTTGCCAGGGAAGCTGAGAAAGACTTCCAAAAAGACCAAGTGAGAAGAGATTTTATTTGAAGGATATGTGGGAATATCACATAATCCAATAGCATATAGTACCACTAGGTCTCATAAATGCTGAAAAATATCTTCAGACCATTGGTGGTCTCTACACTAAATTATTCCCAATTCTTTCTGTTTTTTTAGCAGTTTAAAAAAAAAATTTTTTTTCTATTACTGTTATTTTCCCCCAAATTATGTCATATTACTCTATCAGGTTAACTATTTCTAAAAAGCCCTCTCCATTCTTTCCTCCCATCCAGTGATTTCCAAATTTTTTTGATTACATGTCTTGATCAGTGAAAAATATTTGAATATATACTTCCACTATATATATTTATGTATATATATATATATACACACGCTTATATACAAGTTACATGTGTATTATTGTATTGATACTTTATGTAAATTTAAAACCATAAACAAAAAATAAAAGCTAAAAAAGATTAGATGAAAATTAAATAAGTATTTTAAAACTTAAATGTTATTTTATGTTTATTAATAATATAAAAATCCTTCTGCTTTTACTATGTGAGAGCATCTTATTTTAATCTTGGTATAATATTTTGTGATATAGTATTTTGAGGGTTTGGGTTCTAAGTTCAATTGATTCAATACTACATTTAACACTTTATTTTAATAGCCTTTCATAGATGAGAAAGATACTTCAAAAACATACAGATACAAATTCACTAAGTGCATCATCATCTTTAGTTATTAAAATATAATACTTGTATTAGCCAGGGTTCTCCAGAAGAATAAAACAAATACATTCTATTTTAAGGAATTGGCTCATGAGATTGTGGGAACTGGCAAACACAAAATCGGTAGGTCAGGTGGTAGGCTGGAAACTCCAGCAGGATATCTATGTTACAACCTTGTGGCAGAATCTTCTTCTCTTGGAAACATCAGTTTTTGCTCTTAAGGCCTTCAACTGTTTTGATTCAGCCTACCCACGTTATGGAAAATAATCTGCTTTACTTATACTCAGCTGATTTTAAATGTTGATCACATGTAAATTCCTGCATAGCAACATCTAGACTAGTATTTGACCAAACAATTGGGCACCATAGTATAGCCAAGTCGACACATAAAATTAACCATTGCAATATTCATTTTTCACTCTCAACTACCAATTATGCCAAACTTCTTGTTGAAATTCAGACAGGAAATTTCAATCAAAAGATTTTTAAACAGTGTGGAAAATTCTATTTCTAAAGTTTTAAAGTTTGCAAATTTAAGCATTGTTATAGGGACACACTTGTATCATTTTTCAGCCACAAAATTACATGTTCATGGAAATATTTCCAAACATCTGTTTTCCAAATATACTTTCAGTAGTATTAATTTTTCCCCAAATCATTTACTTTCATGTTCACTGTTAAAATGTTCCTTATGCCTTAATGATATCTAAAGATTAAATGTAGTTGTTTTTAAATATCTTCTAAGTAATATTCTATTAATAGCCTTTTGTTATCAGAGAAAAGATCAGCAAATTTTAAACATTTTGTAATGTTAGTGCTTAATGCATCTTTCATTCAATAATTCTTTTAAGTGCTTTTCAATGAAATAACCAGTGAACTTCTCTGTGGCAGCAAACATTATCATTGTAATTCCCTATCTCATTACAACGTAATGTAAATATTTGATAATATTTTAAAGGGTTATATTTTTATGTAATTAAAAACATCAATGCTAATGCACTCCTGACTTCAGCTTCTCTGATAAAAAAAGTTTGTCTATCAGTGATGCAGTTAAGATATTTCACAAATGAAAACATTACCTAGAATTTTTTAAAATTTTTAATTCCAGGCAAAGCAGCAGCTCCATCATAATATGCATTTCCCATAAAACTTATTTTTAAAGAAATTAAGTAAGGAATCTCTTACTTCCTGAGAATTTATCTTCTTCAGTAGATTCTTCCTTTAGAGGCCCACAAAATTATAATTCTTGATGAATTTGCTTTTTGAAAGTTTAACAAATATAATTTGAGACACATCGATGGCAACAGGTTTGGTTTTGGTTAAACCAAACCTGTTGCCATCGAGTCAATTCCGACTCATAGCGACCCTACAGACCTTATAGGATGGAGTAGAACTGCCCTATAGGGTTTCCAAGGAGTGGGTGGTAGATTCATCCTACCAACCTTTTGGTTAGCAGCCTGAGCTCTTAACCACTGCACCACAGGGCTCCTGAGACACTCACAACAGAAACGCCAATATTTCCACCTGACTGTATCACAAAATTCTAACACTACATAATTTGTTCTAATACTTGCTTCCCAAAGTCTTTAGCAATGTCTTCTATCTTCCAGTGTATCTTAGAACACTGGTGACAACAGAATGTATATTAAAATGTTAAAATGTTTTGGCTTATTACTTTCCATGTATTATTTCAGTCAAATTCACTCTGGCTGGAAAGATTAAGTGTTCTTTTATTAATAAGTAAACTTCTAAATGTTTGTTATTAAATTTAGTGAAATTTCACTAAATATTAGATTGAGTAACTCTTGACTATGAATATTCCCCTCAAAAATTGCAAAGAGTTGTCCTCATGTTCTGTATGCTTAGCTTTTTTTTTTAGTATCTTGCTACATGTGATGGCTTCACACCATCATGAGCACATCTCAAGGAACAATACATGCAGGCGAGGTTCTTCACTAACAATACTCATTGCCATTGAGTCAATTTCAACTCATAGCTACCCTACAGAACAGAGTAGAACCACCCCATAGGGTTTCCGAGGCTGTAATCTTTATGGAAGATTGCCACATCTTTCTCCATGAAGCCACTGGTGGGTTCAAACCACCAATCTTTTGATTAGCAATAGTGACACAAAAATCCACATTTCAAATTGTTTTCATATAATTTTGAATGGGGGTGGGGTGGCTCTTTGTTACATCTGATTATATCTTGCTTAATAATGTGGCTGCCAAAGAGCTTGTTCGCAAAAAGAAGTATATGGCTAATATTTTCTTTTTTGTTCAATTTGTGCTTGCATTATTAATTTTATTTGCTATTTCTTTGTGGGAATCTTTTTAATTCGCTTGTCCATTTGGTGAGGGATAGTTCAATAAAAATTAAGGCAGCATGGTTTAGTAGAATTTGCTGATCTTTTCTCTGATGACGGATAACCTGTAATGCCTCACAATGAACAAATGTGGGGAGGTGCCCTTCTGTGATGGGGAATGTCCAGGTGCACTCCTAGGCTTCCATATAATATACCGGGGCTACAGACTGAGTGATGACTCCATTGTCAATTGTTTTATTAAATGTTAAGGACTAATTTCTTTTTTTATTCTTTCTAAACAGAAAATTAATATAAGTATAAATCTTAATATTTTCTTCTCAAACTACAATGAATTGTCTTATGCACCCCTGTAGCATATACACACACCAATTTGGACATAACTGTTCTAGCACAGTGGTTAAGAGCTCAGCTGCTAACAAAAAGGTCAGCTGATTGAATTCACCAGCCACTCCTTGGAAACCCTATGGGGCAGTGCTACTCTGTCCTATAGGGCCACTATGAGTCAGAATCCACTTGACAGCAACAGGTTTGGGTTTTTTTGTTGTTGTCATTCTTATGTTTGGTTGAATGGGAAAATATACCAACTGTTTGAGAGATTTCCCTCCACTGAAGTCCTCTTAATAACTTTAGTACCAGAAATATTATTTATTGTCTGTTAATGTTAGTTTTCACTTTAAGTAAATTTGGCCTGTCTCCTCAATTAAACTGTAAGTGACTTGAGGGTATGGTATACTTCTTCTTTTTTATTCTTCACAGTACCTAGCTCAGTAGTTTATCTAGATGATATGTGATACATATGTTTTCTTGTGCTAAATTATTTTTAGCTTCTCATATGCTTTTGTCCTGTTTACCCAGATTACAATTTCTGTAAGAGCAGGAACCTAACTTTATTTTTCTTTGAATTCCCCACAATATCTAACAGAAAATTTACAAGGATGTTTGTTGATTGAAACTAGATAAGCAAGTATATTTGGCTAGTAACTTCATTTTACAAAGAAATTAAGCCAATATGTTATGGATCAGAGTGCTAATGAAATACTGTACAGATAATTTTAGACAGTATAATCATCTACAATATTCTCAAGAATATTTCACCCAATTAACAGATATATCATTAAGAATCTTATTTTTATTGTGCTATAGGTGAGAGTTTACAAAGCAAATTAGTTTCTCATTAAACAATTAATACACATATTGTTTCGTGACATTGGTTGCCAATCCTGTGATGTGTCAACACTCTCCCCTTCTTGACCTCAGTTTCCCCATTTCTGTCCGTCCAGCTTTCCTGTCCCCTCCTGCCTTCTTGTCCTTGCCCCTGGGCTGGTGTGAATAGTATACATGGTTGAACTACGTTAAGTGAAGAATCTTTGTATCTATCTTACCACAAAGAATGCATGTGCTTTTATGCAAGTGTCAAAATAATAAATTATAAAAGGTAAATTCTATGAGGAAATAAACATTTATTTACACTTTCATTCAATCAAGTAATATTTATAGTGTACTTACTATGTACCACAGATTAATTATAAACATATAATAAAGCAGAAAGCAGGAATACAAAATTAAAAACTAATTAAGTAAATATGTTACATAATCATTCCATAATAAGCCATATTGAAAAGAGGGTCACAGAAGCAGTTACAAGCTCCCGTAAAACTACTCACTTTTGCTTTGTAACACCCAATGTGCTTGTGATCATTTGTTCAATATTTGTCTGTTTTCCTCACTAGAGTATAAGCTCCATGGGGGCCAAAATAAGTCTGATTTGTTCACTACTGTACCCCTGGTGTGTATCACAATACCCAGCACATAATCAAGTATTCAGTAAATACATGTTGAATGAATAGACGGATGTATAGGGAGAAAACAACACCAAGGGTTGCTTTTTTAAAATCCAAAAATAAGGAGGATTATAAAAGGGAAAATTAAGCTATCCTTTATCAAAGGAAATTTGAGAAAGACAAATAATTGAAGAACAT
This sequence comes from Dugong dugon, assembly GCA_030035585.1. NCBI lineage: Eukaryota > Metazoa > Chordata > Mammalia > Sirenia > Dugongidae > Dugong > Dugong dugon. The sequence continues at coordinate 46,570,515 of CM057474.1, forward strand.
GAATCTTTATGGATTAATTAAAGAATAATTTAAAAGACATTTCTATTGGATTTTGGCAGAAGCTATCAGGTTCAAGAATTCATTAATTTATTCAGCAAAATATGTATTGAATCCAAAGTGTCAGGCACTGTATTAGTTGATGAGATACAAGAGAGAATAAGATAAACTGCTCATATAGAGTTACAGAAATACAGAAGGTACTAGAAGTCCCAAAGATTATTTTCCTAACATGCAAAATAAAACAAAAACTCTATTACCAAAAATAATAGTGTATGTGATATCATAAACAAATACCTAACAGATCTTTAATTATATTGGAGCAAGTATAACTCCACAGGTCCCACATTATATGATAGTACTATGATACTAACTGTGGTTTCTGGTATATTCCATGCTGTTCCACAATTGTAAGCCTTTGTTCATCCTATTACCCCTTTCTGGGATCCCTTTCCACCTAAATCTGTCTTTCCTTGTCTAACTCTACTCATCCTTTAAATTGCAGCTTAGAACCTTCTCAGATACAGCCCACCACACATCTCTACCACCATGAACTTCAGGGGCATACCCCATCATTGTTTTGTTTTGTTTTTTTTATCATAGTATGTTGAAATCATGATTTGTCTGTCTGTCTCTTCTGAACCCCAAGTTCCTCCAGCGCAGAAGCTAATGCTCACTGATTTTTTGTATTCATAATGCCTGGTACATAACAAGTGACCAATACATGTTTGTTAAGCTGAACTGAAGCCGCTATATTTTCTATTTAGAAACCTGTATCTGCCTAATATAGGAGCAAGGACTTCACTTGACATCCTGAATGTCCACAATTTCCTTAAAAGGCATTCTATAATCTGTAAATCATACCTGAAAGTATCCATAAGCCTGAGTACAATCTCATTTCTTCTCATCAATAACTCAAATCCACATGAGAATTTGAGCCAGAGAACATTATTATCATTACTGCCCAGATCATATAAAACCAATTTAGCTTTTTAACACTCCGAACACCTAAAAACTGTATAATGAGCAAAGTCAGACTTCTTTTTCGGCAAGCGTAGTGCCTACAATGCTACTAAAGAGTTGGAGGGAATGCTCCTGGAGTAGTAAACAAGTCTTTCCAAATACAAAAGAAAACAAAAGGAGATATAAATATATGAGCTTATCTATCATATGCAAATATTATTTCTGAGGTGGCACCTCACATACACAGTGAGGTCCCTTCATTGATTAATTACTACTTTGGCATCTCTGTATTATCTATTGTCACAATAATGCTGTCTTAGTCATCTAGATGCTTCTTTAACAGAAATACCACAAGTGGATGGCTTTAACAAAGAGAAGTTTATTCTTTCATAGTCCAGTAGGCTACAAGTCCAAATTCAGGGCATCAGCTCCAAGTGAAGGCTTTCACTCTGTGCTGGCTCTGGAGGAAGGTCCTTGTGATGCATCAGTCTTCCCTTTGTCTGGGAGCATCTCAGTGCAGGAACCTCAGGTCCCAAAGGACACGCTCTGCTCCCGGCACTGCTTTCTTGGTGGTGTGAGGTTCCCATGTGTCTCTGCTCACTTCTCTCTTTTATATCTCAAAAGAGATTGGCTTAAGAAACTATCCAATCTTGTATACCTCATCAGTATAATTGCCACTAATCCGTCTTATTAGATGATAGTGATTGAATTTACAACACGTAAGAAAATCACCATCAAATTATAAAATGGTACACAATTATACAATACTGGGAATCATAACCCAGCCAAGTTGACAGATATTTTGGGGGGACACAATTAATCCATGACAAATGCTTTTTAACAACTGTCTTAGTTATCTAGTACTGCTATAACAGAAATACCACAAGATGGCTTTAACAAAGAGAAATTTATTCTCTCATAGCTTAGGAGGTTTGAAGTCCAAATTCAGGGTGCCAGCTCCAGGGGAAGCCTTTCTCTCTCTGTCAGCTCTGGGGAAAGGTCCTTGTCATCAATCTCCCACTGGTCTAAGAGCCTGTCAGTGCAGGGATCCTGGGTCCAAAGGACACATGCTCCTGGCTCTTCTTGCTTGGTGGTATGAGGTCCCCATGTCTCTCTGCTTGCTTCTCTCTTTTACATCTCAAAAGAAATTGACTTAAGACACAACCTAATCTTGTAAATTGAGTCCTGCCTCATTTACATAACTGCCGTTGATCCCAGCTCATTAATATCATAGAGGTAGGATTTATAAAGCATAGGAAAATCAAATCAGATGACAAAATAGTGGACAATCACACGATACTGGGAATCATGGACTAGCCAGGTTGACACACTTTTTGGGGTAACACAATTCAATCCATAACAACAACCCATCCCAAAGTCAGTGCCTTAAAACATTAAGCCATTTATTTGGTTCACTGCAGGTTGATGATTTCAAATGGGGCTGGCTAGAGGGTTCCTCTGATCTCAGCTGGATTTCTTCACATGTCTGGGGGATGGCTGGTGGTTGGCTGATCCAGTATGGCCTTAACTGGGATGTCTGAGACAACCTAGTTCTCTTCCACATGTCTCTAACATCCCTCCTGCTGGGTAGCCCAGGCATGTTCTCACAGCATGGCAGAGGGTAATAGTGAGCACACGTAGTCATGTAAGAAGGCAACAAAAAATTATATGTACTTTTCAAGCCTCTGCTTATGTTACATTGGCTAACATCCCCTTGGCCAAAGCAAGTCACATGCTCAAGCCCAGCGTCAGAGTAAGAGTGGGCTTTAAAGTTACAGGACAAATGTTGTGGATGCACTATGGCCACATAATGACTTCTGGATCCTTCAGAAGGTAGAATTGTCTAAGAAATGTGCCAGGGTGTTTAAAAGTTTTGAATTTTTATTTGTAATTTGGTACTCAGTTTCAAAAACTATGGATTAAAAAAACAGATTATTTATCTGAGGTACACTCATCAAATATTAGGGTAAAGGTAAGCTATGCAATGGCAAAAAAAAAAAAACAAAAACAAAAACAAATCAAACCAAACCCGTTGCCGCTGAGTCGATTCACAGTGACCCTATGGGGCAGGGTAGAACTGCCCCCACAGGGTTTCCAAAGCTGTAATCTCTACCGAAGCTGTCACATCTTTCTTCTGCAGGGTAGCTGGTGGGTTCAAACCATGGATCTTTCAGTTAGGAGCCGAGCACTTAATCACTGTGCCACCAGGGTGCCTATGCAATAATAAAAACCAAAAACCAAACCCACTGCAGTTGAGTTCACTCTGACTAAAATAGCAATTGTAAACTGCAAACAACTATGTTAAACCCAGCAAAGTATAACTGATAAAGCAGATAATACAGAAGGTCTACTAGAAAAAAAATGGAATGTGACAGAAAAAAATTAACTTACAAAGATACTGAGCATTGTGCGTGTACACACGTGTGTACAGACACACACACACACACATATGTGCCAGCAAATTGTAGCAAATATCCCAAAGAAATCCTAAAAAAAAATAGTAACTGGGAAATTGAATCTAGTGGTATATTAAGAGAACTGTACTGGTTGGGCTTTTTCAGGTTGCAGAAAAGCCATGTGTAAGTAACTTCAGTTGATACAAGGGGAAATAGGCAAAACCAATCTCAACAGTCATACAGCTAGGTCTCCTAGGAAAATGGAATGTTGTTCAGGATTCATAGGTGTTCCATGGCTCTGCAACTATAGAAATCCAACTGGGAGTCCCATTCATCCTATTATCTCTCAGCAGCAAGTACCCGTTGCTCTCTGCTCTGGTTTCTTTTCTGTATTTGTAACTAACTCTACTTCTACAATGACTGTTTCTATTTCTCTACCACTTCCATCCAACTGGCTTTACTTTTACCTCCTCCTGCCTTCTCATTACTGCTTCTGTAAAGTCTGTGTTTCCATGCCATTCCATCATCTTTACGTCTCTCTTGAGAGTCTCTTGGTTAAATTCTCTGAGATAGAATGTTTGATACTGCCAGTCACCTTTCAAGAGAGTGGTGGCAAAGCCCTCATTCCAGGCGACATCCTCAGCTACAGGCTAATTTTCAAAGAAATGTCTTTGGGTCAAGAATCCATCATTGGTCCGATCAGCTCTTGCCAAATATGGTGTTATTTGTCAAAAACAAATCTCTCAGATAGAGGCTATAATTACTACAGATACTGTGAGACCCCTTAGAAGGAGATAGGCTAATTGGCAAGTGCTTTCCATAAACTATTTAGTATAAAAACCATGACAAATAAGAAAGACTTATCCAGAAACACAAGGATAAATCATTATGAGGATATCTATTAATATATCACATTAATGGATCAAAAGGGAAAATTTTCTGTTCATCTTGAAAGATACATTAAAAAATAATTTGATGCACCAGTTATTGACTTAATATTATTTAATTTTCTGGTCAGGTTATTAATCTGGTGGATCTATATAAATAAAATTATAAAATGTTGCTGGGTAAGTAAAATAGGTGTAAATAAATCCCAAGAATGCTACATTCTTTAATGAAGAAACTGTTAGAAGTGATAGTGAAAGTGAAGTCGTGTTATAGGTACCCAGGAATACCTGAATATAGCTGTGGTCCAGACACCGTTCCTTCCTGAAGCATCTCTGAGGAATACACATACAAGAAACAATGGTAAAGAAGAGAACTTCATTATTAGGGACCTCCATCCTGATGCCAACTCATCCTCTCCAACAATGTTCATCCTCCCACAACCAGGATCATCACTGATATTGTGTTGAAGGAAAAGAGAGGAAAGAGGAATAGAAAAAGGAAGAAAGGAAAGAATAGACTAGTACCTAGGCCTGCTTAAAGGAAGCCATGCGTGAACACTGGCCTTTGAACACATTCTGAAAATTTCTACTAGTGCCTGAGGCCCATTCAGTGTCCTGAAATTCCACCAGACACATTAGTAGCTTTCTTTGGGAGGCAGGAAGAGGGAGAGTGAGAGTGAGGAAGATAAAGTATTGGAAAGATATCAGTTCTTCCCAAATTAATCCATAGGCTCAGTGCATTCCAACCACAATCCCAGTGGCATCACTAAGGTCGGTGTCACCCCACCCCCATAATAATTATCACAATAAAACAAACAAACCCGTTGCCATCAAGTCAATTCTGACTCATAGTAACCCTACAGGACAACCTCATAGGATTTCCAAGGAGCAGCTGGTGGATTCAAACTGCCGACCTTTTGGTTAGCAGCTGAGCCCTTAACCACCATGTCACCCGTTACCACAATATTGTAGCTAAAATACCAGAAAATCTGATAAAATCAGCGACTATAAAAACACCTGCAGCAACAAAAACAACAGCGTGTGCTTGTAGCACACGCAGACAAAACCACGTGATTGGAAGAGCTATTGTAATTAGGTAATAATGACAGCTCTAACGACAGCACATTCCAAAACCAAAAACCAAACCCATTGCCATCGTCGACTGTGACTCATAGCAACCCTACAGAACAGAGTAGAACTGCCCCACAGGGTTTCCAGGGAGCAGCTGGTAGATTCGAACTGCTGACCTTTTGGTTAGCAGCCATAGCTGTTAACCACTGCACCACCAGGGTTCCCGCAGCATATTAGAAGGTTCAAAAAGTAAATTAGCATAGAATTTTGCCCTTGCAGGTATACTGATAAATGTAAGCTGGGCTTTATGAAAAAAAATTTTTTGTTGTTATAACTAAGTACCAGGATATTTTTATAAAAAATAATAAATTTCTGCTGAAACACTGTACAAAAATTGTACAGTCAGTTTGGTGTCACCCCCTCTGATAGTGTCACCTGGTGTGGTCTGCACCTTCTATATCCCCCTCATGATGCCACTGCACAATCCTCAATAAATTTTTTTAATTAGACAAAATAACTACTATAACTGATAACAACAATCACATGAGAATAACCAAGACAATTTTTTAAAGGAAGAGTAGTGAGAGAGATTTCCCTTAAAAGCAGCCTAAACACAGACCATTATTGCTATACTTTCAGGTCTGTGTCCTACATCCAGTTCCGATTAGTAAGTTCATCTGTTCTGATTGGTTTGTGCCTGTGTTTTATTGTTGTTAAGTGCCATCAAGTTGATTCCGACTCATAGCAACCCCATGTGACAGAACAGAACTGCCCCATAAGGTTTTCTTGGCTATAATCTTTACCAAAGCAAATCACCAGATCTTTCCCCTACAGAGCCACTGGGCTGGTTTTAACCACAGTAGTGTCACAAGGGGGATGCGGCGGATGTGAACTGCATCAGGTGACATTGTCAGAGGGGGTGACACCCAAATGGCTGTCTATAAAATTTTTGTGCAGTGTTTCAGTAGAAATTTATTATTTTTTATAAAAAATATCCTTGTAGTAGTTATAACAACAAAAAAGTTTTTCATAAGCCAGCTTACATACATCAATATACCTGCAAGGTTAAAACTCTATGCTAATTTACTTTTTGAACCTTCTAATGTGCTGTGGGCAGAGCTGTCATTATTACCCAATTACAATGACACTTCGTTTGTCAATTTGGCTAGTGGTTTGTTGATTTTATTGATCCTTTCAAAGAACCAACTTTTGGTTTTGTTGATTCTTTCCATTGTTTTTCTATTCTCTATTTCATTTATTTCTGCTTTGATCTCTATTACTTCCTTTCTTCTGGTGGCTGTAGGCTTCTTTTGCTGTTCTCTTTCTATTTGTTCTAGTTGTGTAGCTAATGTTTTGATTCTGTCCCTTTCTTCTTTTTTGATGTGTGAATCTATTGCTATAAATTGACCTCTGATCACTGCCTTTGCTGTGTCCCAAAGGTTTTGGTATGATGTGTTTTTATTCTCATTTGATTCTAGGAATTCTTTGATTCCATCTTTGATTTCTTCTGTTACCAGTGGTTGTTAAGCAGGGTGTTATTTGGTTCCCATGTAATTAATTTTTTTCCTTCCTCTTCCTGTTGTTAACTTCCACTTTTATGGTGTTGTGATCAGAGAAGATACTTTGTATCATCTCAGTGTTTTGGATTTTGTTGACAGCTGCTTTGTGGCCTAAGAAGTGGTCTATTCTGGAGAACATTCCATGTGCATTGGAAAAGAATGTGTACTTTACAACTGTTGGGTGGAATGTTCTATATACGTCTATGAGTTCAAGTTGGCTGATTGTGGCCTTAGATCTTCTGTATCTTTGTTGAGTTTCTTTCTAGATGTTCTGACCTTTACCAAGAGTGGTGTGTTGAAGTCTCCTTCTATTATAGTGGAACCGTCCATTTCTCTTTTCAGTGCTGTTAAAGTTTGTTTTATGTATTTTGGAGCCCTGTCATTGTGCACAGACGTTTATTATGGTTACGTCTTCCTGCTGGATCATCCCTTTAATCATGATATAGTGTCCTTCTTTGTCTTTTATGGTGGATTTTGTTTTAAAGTCTATTTTATCTGAGATTAGTATTGCCACTCCTGCTCTCTTTTTGTGGTTGTTTGCTTGATATATTTTTTCTATCCTTTGATTTTTAATAAATTTATGTCTTTGTTTCTAAGGTGTGTCTCTTGTAGACAGCATATTGATGGATCCTGTTTTTTTTATCCATTCTGTCACTCTCTGTCTCTTTATGGGTGCATTTAGGCCATTTACATTCAGTGTAATTATTGATGGATGTGAGTTTATTGTTGTCATTTTGTAGTGCTTTTTTTTTTGTGGTGCTGACTATTTCTTTCTTTGTTCCTCTTACTCTCCTGTGCTGAATTTCTTTTATTTGTGGATTTTTTTTTTCATTTTCTTTTGTTTTTGTAGTTTCTGTTTTTACTGAGACTTTGTTTTTCTTCTTTATTTTGATGAGTAGGTTTTTAACTTCGTGGTTACCTTGAAATTCACCCTTATCTTCCTACGTTTGAACCAGTCTGTTATTACTTGGTATCAACTTGCCTTCCTCTCCATTAGAAAGTTCTGTATCAACACGGTTTATTTCCTCTTTTATTGTTCTGATGTTGTTGTCACTTACAGATTAACCTCTCTGGTTCCCTGCTGTAAATCTCTTGGTTTTGAATATTCCTTGAGAGTTCATTTCCTAGGTTGGTATCTAGCTAGTGCAATCTTGTGTCCTAGATTCATGATGTCACTTGATGTTGTTTGTTCTCAGACCGAAGGACTCCCTTTAATAATTCTGGTAAGTTTGGTTTGGTTTTTACATATTGTTTTAATTTCTGTTTATCCAGAAATGTCCTAATTTCACCATCACATTTGAACAAGAGTTTTGCAGGATATATTACTCTTGGTTGGCAGTTTTTTTCTTTCAAAGTTTTATATATGTCATCCCATTGCCTTCTTGCCTGAGTGGTTTCTGCCAAGTAATCATACAGCGACACTTCGAATCTCATGGTTTCATGTCTACGTGCTATAAGCACGCTCTACAAGCATGCACTGTTGTTTTTGTTGCTTCCTGTGTTTTTACAGTTGCTGATTTTGTCAAATTTTCTGGTGTTTCAGCTATAATACTGTGGTAATTAGTATTTGGGAACCTATACGAATAACTTTTTTGAGAATGAAGTCGTAATTAAAGGAAAAGAAGGAGAAAAATCAAAAAAGGTTTCCACTCAACATTACTAATAATGTTGTAACTAATGATATTATAATTAAATGTAGAAAGATTTTACAAAACAATTTTGTGGTTAATATTAATATAATGTAAGAAATATTACATTTAAGCAATTTATATTTACCACATATTATTCTATGATTAAAATGGATAATAAACTTACAGGTATAACAAGTATTGATTATATAACTCTTTGATAACTAAATAGAGAAACTGGTAGTTTAAAACATGAAGTGGGAGAAATGCTATGTTTCTTCATACACAATTAGAAATATAACTTAAATTTTAAATTCAGTTCTTTAAAAATTTTAGTCTTTTTAAAATTTCCTTTAAAAACATTGCTGTCTTCCCCCAGACACCCTTTTAGATCAGTGGTGAAGTCACTTCCAAGGTTCACCGTTCAGCCAGGAATTGGACAGCCCCATATAACAAAATGGGACTAATGAGGCACAGCAGTGCAGGGACAAGGACTAGAAGGCAGAAGGGGACAGGAAAGCTGGTGATAGGGAACCCAAGGTTGAGTAACGACAGTGTTGACATGTAGTGGGGTTGTTAATCACTGTTATAGGGTAACGTGTACTAACTGTTTAATGAGAAACTATTTTGTTCTGTAAACCTTCATCTAAAGTGAGAATAGCAGCACAACTGGAAGAGCGTAGTCGATGTCACTGAACTTGGCATGTAGAAATTTTTGAAATGGTGTATCTTTGGCTATGTATATTTTCACAAAAAAAAAAAAAAAAGGTCAAGAAGGGAGAGGGTTGACATGTCGTGGGGTTGTTAACCAGTGTCATAAAACAATATGTGTACTACCGTTTAATGAGAAACTATTTGTTCTGTAAACCTTCACCTGAAGTACAATTAAAAAAAAAAATCCCTGTCTTAAAAATATAAATATATATGACTTTCATAAAATCTTCAGGGTTTAAGTTTGAATTACGGTTAAAAAAAATAGTGACACATGAGAAAATGAGTTGGCAAAAGAGATTGATTTAGATGAAGTCATTCACAAGACCAGTAAAGTTCTGATTTAGTCAACAGGTTTACTGAGTGCTGAAATGCTTGTGTATTCGTTCTTGTTTATTTTTATGGTATTATTTCATTTATGAATACATTTCCATATGCATTTGTCTACAACTTCTACATTATTTGGGCTGTTATTGATTATGCAAACCTAATCCATTAATGTATCTCATGTAATGGCAAAGTTTAACATTAAAAGAGCATAATTTTGATGCAGTTCTTAAAGGTTTTTACTTTGTATTCTATTGTTTTCTTACAGAATTTTCACTTTAACCACATGAACTATGTAAATGTAAATATATTTAGGCTGTGTATATGATATCATAATTTAAAAGTATAATTTTAATTTTGCTAGTTGTTTATGGCACTGTTATTGCCATTACATTCAGTGATGTATGGAAATTACTATTTACAAGTAACAGTACAAAAAACATTACTAAGGATTCTGTATGGTCTGATACGGGAAGAGGTCCACGGGTGGAGGGGTGACACCAGGAGTTACCCACTGGGTGACACCAACCTTAGTGACACCACTGTCTAACCACCAATCTTTTGTCTAGCAACCGAGTGCTTAACTCTTGGGACACTAGGGCTCCTTGTCTGTGCTTTACCAGTTGTAAAACATTTCATACAATGCCTACAAGTATTAAACCATATGGTATAGCTACAGTAATTGAAAGTGTGATACTAACTGGTACAGAAACACAAAGACTGATCAAAGGAACAGAATAGATGGCTCCAGAAATAGATTCTTGTTTAGTAGGATGAAAAAAATTATTTTACCATTTGGTGCCAGGGTTTCTCCCAGGAAGAAACTGTTCTGTTGAGAAAGATACCCGAATATACTGCATGAGGGTAGAAGGTGAGACCCAGGGGGCAGAGACTGGAAGAAATTAATGAAACAGAGGTAGACAAACTACTCTGCCTTAGAAATAAAAAATAACTTATATGACAGGACAGTGAGAGAGGGAGAAGCATAATGCTTGGGGAGAGAGATGGCCAGTGAGAAATTTCTGGCTATAAGGTGGCTGAAGGGCTTTTGAAAACTGGGAGCAGCTAATGATCAATTTTAAATTGTTTAAAATGTAAATCTTCTTAGCCTTCCTGTCAGTGAAGAATGCCACATACAAAGAACAACTTTTTGGAGTAAGGTTTTTGTTTTTTTTTTGGAGGAGGGGAGGGGGAGGGCTTGAGAAGGAATCCAAGGAAAGGAGCCTGATATTCACGTCTAGTGTGGAGCAGAGAGAAGAAACCAGCCATGTGGGACAAGATATGTGTGAAAGCAAAAGGTAATTGGGAACTGAATCACATAGCCAGAGGTGACCTCGTGAACATATTCTCTTGGGAAATCACAGAGAAGTTGTGGGAGGGAGGGACGTTAGACTTCACTTAGAATGTTGGCTAAGGGATTGTAGCCATTTGTATTTAAATCTCAAAGGGTTGGCTGACATCAACTGATATCTGGGTTAACTAGTGCATATAGTAAGTTAGCCTGTGGTAAAAAGTGGCATTATGAATCAGTGGGAAAAGGAAGCATAAAAGAATAAGACCACCCTTCCTTACAGACTGAGAGAGGGAAGAAGGATAGAGGGTTACCCAAGAGTTTAATTAGGAAGAAATTTCAAAATTCATTTGGGTCTTTGTATAGTCAAGGGATCATCCATTAAGTTACATGGATTTCCCAGGACTCTGTGCCAAGCTCTGTTCTAGGCACTGGGAACACAGCAGCAAACACAACAGGCAAAACACCTGCTTAAAAAACCGAGAGATATGTCTTATTAATGGGCTATTTATGGTATGCCTGAAGGGTATACTTCAAAAGCAGGGGATATAAATGAAGAGAACTTATGTGGTCAGCAAAATAGCATGAAAAGCTACCTCTACAGTGAGAGAGGAGGCCTTGAAAATTATGGAGCAATTAGTGCATGCTTTAGTGCAAGGATCAAACTTTTTCTGTAAAGAGCCAGAAAAGAAATATTTTAGGCTTTGTGGGCCATTCAGTTTCTGTTGCAACTACTCAACTCTGCCATTGTCGTGCAAAAGCAGACACAGATAATACAAAAAAAAGAATGGGTGTGGCTGTCTTTGGATAAAACTTTATTATAAAAACAGGTGGCAGTCTGCAGGTCTTAGTTTGTCAACCTAATGTAGAGTATGGTCAGGAGTCCCTGGGTGGCACAAATGGTTAAGTACTTAACTACTAATAGGTTGATGGTTGGAACCCACCCAGAGGTGCCTCAGAAGAAAAGCCTGGTGATCTGCTTCCAAAAAGGTTACAGCCTTGAAAGCCTTGTGGAATGCAGTTCTACTCAGCACACATAGGGTCACGAAGAGTCAGAACTGACTCAATGGCAATGGGTTGTAATGTAGAGTCAGGCTGCCTTTATTCAAAACTGGCTCCACCTGTTTCTGGATATATGACCTTGTACAAATTACCCAAATTCTCTAAGGTTCATATATCACCTTGTTTTTATGAAAGGAAAATAAATTAATGCATGAAAAGTATTTTATTGTAGTTCCTGGTTCATAATAAATTCTCAATAAATGTTAGTCATTATTATTAAATTAACTTTTTACTTGAGTACTTACAGCTTCTGATAATTTTGTCCTTGAGGTGTGTGTATGTATGGTGCATGTACTTGTTTTTATGCATATGCATGCATATGTGGAAATACATGTTTGTGTAAAACTGAGCTAATATCCACCTCTCGATTATGAAAAGATTAAAGAGGTGTATCTGGAAATTACACTGGTGAAATGACCACAAAAGTAAAGGCATTGGAGTTTCAAGGTCATAGTATACAGAGTGGCTTTGACTACTAAGTTCTTCTCACCTTCTGAGATCATTCTACTGGACTTGGAGGGCCAAAGACTACTATGGACAGGCCTGTTGATCTCTGGAACAATATTCTAGACTGAATAATGCATGCTTGAGAATTCTACTGTTGCTGGGGCTGGGAAGAGAATTAACGGAGATAAGAGGAAACTAACACCCTGAGATGAGGAGACAGAGGACAGAGTCTGGGGAAATGACTAGACTTTTCAGGACAGAAAATTGGAGAGGACCAAGTTACATAAAGAAAAAAATCCAGAAACCTGCATTGGGATCACCTTGAGTCTGTTATTGAATACTAAGCAACATATGTGTAGGGTAGAACTCCTCAAGGCTAGACAAAGAATGGACCAGGGAACAGTAAGGTGAATGATTCTCAAGGATCACTAAGGGCAGGGAGATGTTTGAGTTCTTATTAGTCTGACTGTAGGACCCCCACTAAATACCCAGAGTATTTATATCTGTATCTGCCCCACCAAAAAGTTTAAAAACAAGACTCAAAAGGATCGAGATGATTATCAAGTGACTTAACTAATAGTGGAGTGCTTGGGTGGTATAAACAGTTAACAAACTTGGCTGCTAGCCAAAAGGTTGGAGATTTGAGTCCACCCAGAGGTGTCTTGGAAGAAAGGCCTGGTGATCTACTTCCAAAATATCAGCCATTGAAAACCCCGTGGAGCACAGTTCTACTCTGACACACATGGAATCACCGCATGTTGAAATCAACTCTATGGCAACCAGTTTTTTAACTGATAGCTAGAACAAAATCTAGCATTCTTTAAAGAAAACAACAAAACTCAGCACGCACACTCACAATAAAAAATTATTATACATGTAAAGAAGTATAAGCCTGTGACTCAGAACCAGAAGAACAATCAGTCTATAGAAGCAAACTAGGGGCTCCGGTGGCACAATGGTTAAGCTCTTGGCTGCTAACCAAATGGTGGGTGATTTGAACCCACAAGAGAAAAGACCTGGCGTTCTGTTCCCATAAAGATTACAGCCTAGGAAACCCTATGGGGCAGTTCTACTCTGTCGTATACGGTCACTATGAGTCAAACATGGCTCAATGGCACACAGCAGCAACAACAACAGAAACAAACCAGGAAATAATATAAATGATGGAATTAGATAAGAATAATAAAAGAACTATTATTAAGAAGTTCAATTATTTAAAGGAAAACTTGAATATAATGAGAAGAGAAACAGAAAATATTTTAAAAATGAAATTTCTAAGGCTGAAAAATACAATATCTGAAATACAAAATTTATAGGATGGGCTTAACAGTAGATTAGACACAACAGAAGAAAAGATCAGTTAAATCCAAGACATAGCAATAGAAACTATCCAAACTGAAGTGCAGAGAGAAAAATACTCTAAAAATAAACAAATAAAAAAAAACAAACAAAAACAATAACAACAAAAACAGAGTCTTACTGACCTATGGGACAAAAATCAAATATTCTAATATATATGACATTGGAGGCTCAGAAGGAGAATAAAGCAAGCAGAGAGGGCCAGAAAAAAAGTATTTGAAGAAATAATACTAAAATTTTTCCAAGGATCATGAAACCTACGAATCCACAAATCCAGTAATTTCAATAAATACACAGCAACCCACACAAAGAACATTATAATAAAATTGCTAAAAAACAATGAAAGAGACAAACAAACAAAAAAGATGTACTACTATGCACTGAGCAACAAAAATTATTTCAGACTTTTCATTAGAAACTGTGTAAGCCAGAAAACAAAGCATGACATCTTTAAAGTAGTGAAAGAAACAAAAAGGCTATCTGTTACGGACTGAATTGTGTCCCCCAAAAATACGTGTTGTATATCCTAACCTCTTTGCCCGTGGTTATAATCCCATTCAAAAATGGGTTGTCTTTGTTATGTTAATGAGACAGGATTAGTGTAGGGTGTGTCTTAAATCAATCTCTTTTGAGATATAAAAGAGATTAAACAAGCAAGTGAAAGAAGCAGAGATGGGGGAAGAGCAATGCCAAGCCACATGAAGATTGTCCAAGAGCAGAAGCTCAGAAGAGACAAGGACCATCCTCCAGAGCTGACACAGAGAAAGCCTCAGAGCTGGCACCCTGAATTTAGACTTCTAGCCTCCTAAACTGTGGAAAAAACAATTATCTGTTTGTTAAAGTCATCCACTTGTGGTATTTCTATGATAGCTGCACTAGATAACTAAGACACTATCAAACTAGAATTCTACATTCAGCAAGAAGTTTCTGAAAAATAGAACGTGAAATAAATGTTTTAGACAAACAAAATCTGAGATAATTACTGCCATCAGAACTGCACTACAAGAAATGTTAAAGGAAGTTCTTCAAGCTGAAGGAAATTGAAAGCAATTTATAACCCAGAGCTTCACGAAAGAATGAAGATTGCCAGAAATGGGTATATATGTAAGTAAATACGAAAATTTTTTCCTCATTTTAATTTTTTTTAAGATAGTTTATTGTTTAAATCAAAAACTAATAACATGTTGTGAAGGTTATAACATATATAGAAGTAAAAGTTATGACAACAATAGCACCAAGGAGAGAAAGGAAAAAATGGAAGTATACTGTTGTAAGGTTCTGACATTAAACATAAAGTGGGAAAACAGTATTTGAAGGTAGATTGTGTAAGTGAAAAATGTACACTATAAACTCTAAGACAATCACTAAAAAATGAACAAAAACTATATGGTTGCTATGAGTTAGAATCAACTCAATGGCAACGGGTTTGTTTGTTTGTTTGTTTTTTAGCTAATAAGTCAATAAAAACCAAAACAAACAAACCCTTTGCTGTCGAGTTGATTCCAACTCATAGTGACTCTATATTCAAAAACCCAAATCCACTGCTGTCGAGTCGATTCTAACTCATAGTGACCCTAGAGGACAGGGCAGAACTGCCCCATAGGGTTCCCAAGGCTGTAAATCTTTATGGAAGCTGACTACCACATCTTTCTCCTGAAGAGCGGCTAGTGGGTTCAAACTGCCAACCTTCTAGTTAGCAGCCAAGCGCTTAACCACTGTGCTACCAGGGCTCCTTCAGTGACCTTATATGTAGAGGTAAAACAGGACACTAAAAAATGCTCAATTAATACAAAGGAAGTAGGAAAAGTAGAAAACAGAAATAAGGACAGATGGTACAAACAGAATTTTGAAAAGGTAAACGTAAACCTAATCATATAAATAATCATATCAGATGTAAACCGTCCAAACATTCCAATTATTAGCCAGAGATTGCCCAGACTGGATAAAAAACAAGACCAAACTACCCAACTATAAGAAAACTACTTTAAATATAAAGACACAGGTTAAAGGTAAAAATATGGAAAAATATACCACACAAACACTAATCATAAGAATGCTGAAGTAGATATATTAACATCAGAAAAAGTAGACCTCAGAACAAGTAACACTAACAGAGATAAAGAGGGAAATTTTATAATAATAAAGATATAACAATCCTAAATATGCAGACACCTAATAATAGAGCTTCAAAATACATGAAGCAAAAACTGATAGAATTGAAAGGAGAAAGAAATACAATCACAATTATAGTTAGAGATTTCTATACTCCTCTCAATAATTACTAAAACAAGTAGACAAAAATCATTAAGGGCTTAAACAACACTATCATTTAAGTTGACCTAGGAGACATTTATAGGACAATTTTCACTCTCCTCAACAATAGCAGAATACACACTATTCATGTGCACATGGAAAATTCACCAAGAATGTTGGGCCATAAAACAAGTCTCAGTAATTTAAAAGGATAAAAAATAATATGGAGTATATTTTCTGAGCATAATGGAATTAAGTTAGAAAACAATAACAAAAAGATATCTGAAAAATTCTCAAATATTTGGAAATTATACTTTCCTAATAACCAATGGGTCAAAGAAGAAACCACAGGAATACCAGAAAATATTTTGAACTAAGTGAAAATGAAAATATGGTAAAACCTGTGAAAGCAGGAACCTGTGTAAGGTGGAAACCTGTGAGAAAAAAACAAAACCAAACCTGTTGCCATTGAGTCGATTCCAACTCATAGAGACTCTATAGGACAGAGTAGAACTGCCCCACAGGGTTTCCAAGGAGTGCCTGGTGGATTCAAACTGCTGACCTTTTGGTTACCAGTCAAACTCTTAACTACCACACCACCAGGGTTTCCTGTGAGAAAAGGAAAACTCAAATATTTTCCACTGAGACAAGCGATAGAAAAGTGATAAGACTGTATCCTGTCAAAGGCAGAAACTTGCAAGACCCAGAAAAACAAGGCAATCTCATTGAGTTCTGGCTCTCACTAGTTTCACTGTAAAATGCATCAAAATTTTTGGACTGCAGCTAATGCAGGGCTCAGAAAGAAATTTATACTTTAAGTGCTTATGTAAGAAAAGAAAAGTCCTAAATGAATAATGTAAACTTCCACCTTAAGGAGCTACAAAAAGAAGAGCAAATTAACCTAAGATAAGTAAAAATATGGAAATAATAACTATAAAAGCTGAAATAAATAAAATAGAAAATGCACAAACAGCACAAAAAAAATCAAGGAAACCAAAGCGTCTTCTTTGAACAGACCAATAAAACCAATGTACCTCTCTAGCTAGATAGATCAAGTAAAAAATATAATACTAATATTTTAGTATTATAAAAATACTAATATTTTTACATTACATCACTACAACCCTACAGATATTAAAAGGCATTAAAATGATTATGAACAACTTTAGGCCAAAAAATTTGATAACTTAAAGGAAATGCACAAATATCTTGAAAGATACAAATTATCAAAACTGGCACAAGAAGAAATAGAAAATCCACAATCACCTTATATCTAATAAAGAATTTAAAGTCATAATTTAAAACTTTCCCATAAAGAAAACTCCAGGCCTAGATACCTTCACTGGTGAAAACTTTCAAACATTTAAGAAACAAATAATAGCAATCTTACACAAATTCTCTCAGAAAATAGATAAGGAAGGAACACTTCCAAGCTCATTTTATGAGACCAGTCTCATCCTAATATCAAAACTAGACAAAGACATTATAAGAAAAGAATCTGACAGACCAATGTCTCTCATAAATTTAGGTTCCTGTCATGGATTGAATTATGTCCCCCAAAAAATGTGTGTATCAATTTGGCTGTGCCGTGATTCCCAGTATTGTGTGATTTTCCCATGTTTGGTAAATCCTTCCTCTATGATGTTAATGAGGGAGGATAGGCAGTAGATGTGTTAGTGCGGCAGGACTCAGTTTACAAGACTGGGTTGTGTTCTGAGGCAATCTCTTGAGATGTAAAAGACAGAAGTAAGCAGTGAGACAGGGGGACCTCATACCACCAAGAAAGCACTAACAGGAGCAGAGCGCGTTCTTTGGACCTGGAGTCCCAGCACAGAGAAGCTCCTAGTCCAGGGGAACACTGAAGAGAAGGCTGACAGAGAGAGAAAGCCTTCCCTGGCACTGATGCCCTGAATTTGGACTTTTAGCCTACTTTACTGTAAGGAAATAAAGTCTCTTTGTTAAAACCATCCACTTTTGGTATTTCTGTTATAGCAGCACTAGGTAACTAAGACAGTTCCTTAAAATCTTTTTTAAAATTAGCAAATAGAACCCAGCAATATATAAAAAGGATAATACATCATGACCAAGTGTGATTCAGCATAGGAATGCAAGGTTTGTTTAACACGTGAAAATCAAGTTAACTCATCGTATCAATAGTTTAAAACTGAAAACAACAACAGCAACCATACAATCATTTCAATAGATGCAAACAAAAAAAAAAGTATTTGATAAAACTTAATACTCGTCCATGATAAAAACTCTCAGCAAACCAGGAAAAGAAGGGAACTTCCTCAACCTGATATAGGGTATTGTCATGGATTAAGTTATGTCCCCCCCAAAATTCTGTGTATCAATTTGGCTGGGCCATGATTCCCAGTATTGTGTGCTTATCCTCCATTTTGTGATTGTAATTTTATGTTAAAGAAGATAAGGGTGGGACTGTAACACCCTTACTAAGGTCACATCCCTGATCCAATGTAAAGGGAGTTTCCCTGGGCTGTGGCCTGTACCACCTTTTATCTCTTGTAAGAGACAAAAGGAAAGGGAAGCAAGCAGAGAGTTGGGGACCTCATACCACCAAGAAAGCAGTGCTGGGAGCAGAGCGCGTCCTTTGGACCCAGGTTTCCAGGGCAGAGAAGCTCCTGGTCCAGGGGAAGATTGACGAGAAGGATGTTCCTCCACAGCCAACAGAGACAGAAAGCCTTTCCCTGGAGCTGATGCCCTGAATTTGGACTTCTAGCCTACCAGACTGTAAAAAAATAAAGTTCTCTTTGTTAAAGCCATCCACTTGTGGTATTTCTGTTAGAGCAGCACTAAATGACTAAGACAGGCAGACAGGCATATGCAAAAAACTTACAGATAATACTATTCTTAATGGTAAAACTGAATGCCTTCCCTTATGACCAGGAACAAGACAAGGATGTCCTTTCTCACCGTATCTTTTAAATACTGAAGAAATACAACTCTCTTTATTCACAGAGACATGATTGTATCCATGGCAATGCCTAAGAAATTGACAAAACATTACTAGAACTAATAAGTGCATTATCAAGGTATCAGTATATAAAGCCAATATTCAAAAATCCACCTAAGGTAAGCACCCAAATGAGCAATGGATATGACGCATACCCTTACTCTTTCACAAACACATGTAAAAGAGGAAACTTTTAAGGTGGAAGAGGGGAACAGACACTTGGGTTAGTGCAGGGCTTCTGAACCTCAGCACTGTTGCCATTTTATATTGGATAAAACTTTGTTGCCAGAGGGTGAGGGTAGGAGGGGAGTGTCCGGTGCACTATAGAATGCTTAGCAGCATCCCTAACCTCTACTCACTAGATGCCACTAGTATCCCCTGCCCCTAGTTGTAACAATCAATATATCTTAAGACATTGCCAAATGTTCCCTGGAATGCAAAATTGTTTCTGGGTGAGAGCCATTGGGTTAGTGTATTTATTATTTATGGCTGCATAACAAATTTAGTGGCTTAAAACAATAAACATCTTTTACCTCACAGTTTCTATAGGTCCAGAATTTGAGAGTGACATAGCTGGGTGGTTCTGGTACAGGGTCTCTGCTGAGGTTGCAGTCAAGATGTCAGCTGGGACTTCAGTCATCTGAAGGCTTGACTGGGGCTGGAGGATCTGTTTCCAAGATGTCACACTCACTTGGATACTGGTAGAAGAGTCAGATCCTTGCTGGTTGTTGCAGCATGTCTCAGTTCCTTGCCACACAGTCCTCTTCATAGGGCTGTTTGATATGTTCTCAAGAGATGGCAGCTGCCTTCTCCCAGTAGGAGCGATCTGAGAGTAGGGAGGAGCCAAATGCCTTTTTATGACCTAGTCTCAGAAGGTACACAATCACTTCTGCCACATTGTATCCATTGGAGCAAATCACTAGGTACAGTCCCTACTCACTCGGAAGGGAATTAGGCTCCACCTTTTGAAGGGAAGGAGCCCTGGTGGCATAGTGGTTAAGAGCTATGGCTGCTAACCAAAAGGTTGGCAGTTCTAATCCACCAGCCACTCCTTGGAAACCCTATGGGGTAGTTCTGCTCTGTTCTATATGGTCACTGTGAGTCGGAATCGACTTGACGGCAACGGTTTTTTTTGAAGGGAAAAGTATCAACAAAGTTGTGGGCATATTTTAAAACTATCACAATTAGAAATGGATTCTTTAACAAACACGTTGAGGAAGACTATGAGAAAAACTATCTAGAGAAAATAAAAGTTAGATCATCCTAAAGAATTAAATTATGTAATGGGAAAAGCAAAATTATCAAACAAATAGGAAAAAAAATGCAGATAAATTATATGATCTTAGAACAGGAAAGAACTTGTGAAGCAAAAAATAACAGAAGAAAATAAAAATGGAAAAGACTAATAGTTTTAACTAGAATCAATACCTTCACTATATAAAGCATCCTTTTGTGAATAATCTATAGGAAAATGGACAATGGACCAACAATAAGATACCATATTTGCCCATATGAAAATATTCCATGATGACTTCAGTGCGGTGAAGAACAATCATATACTCTCATACAGTGCTGTGGGGAAATTCATAATAACAATTATAACAATAATAATTTAGTATGCGCTACACTTACGTGTTATACAGCTTTAAGTATTTTACATGTAGCAACTCATTAACGTCTTACAACATATGGTAGGTAGCATTATATCAGTTTTTTAGTTGAGGCCCAGTCAGGTTAATTAATTTGGGCAAATCTTATAATTTATAGGTGGCAGCAGGGTTGACTTATCCATTAGGCACAATAGGCACAGTGCCTCAGGCCTATAATACTTTTAGGGGCCCATAAAAATGTTTTATTTTCTTTTAAAATCAGAAAGGAACAAAATGAATATTTAAGTTGAAGAAAATAGTTTAATGTATAGTGTCACTATATTTGCCTTTCTACCAATTCACTGTAAAATATAATTTTTAATATTATTTTATGGAAGAAAAGGCCCACATAGGCAAAAGTGCCTAGGGCCCATAAAGTCAGAATGTGGCCATGGATGGCAGAGCTCAGTTTTGATCCCAGACAATGTGACTCCTAAGCCTAGCCTATTTCTGGAAGGCAACTTGCCAATATGTTTCAAAAGGGCTAAAATTCTTCACACCTTTTGATTACTTTTAGGAATTTTATCAAAGTCAGTAAATAAGGATGTGGATAAAGATTTACAAAAACGTATTTATTTATAATAGTGTTCATTTGAAACCACACAAACATTTGATAATAAAAGGCTGGTTTAATACTGGGTGTCAACATAGGGGCCTGGGTTAATACTTCTATAGGGAACTGAGCTGTATGGAGCTGTATGTAATCAGGGGAGCTTAAAGTGAGACACTGGGGAGCAGGCAAGCCAAAGGAGGCCTGTATGTATTCTCAAGATGGAGACCACTGCTGGGTATTCTTATGGAATTTCTAAGAGGGCTCTTTTAAGCACCTATTTCAAGGGACTGGACAGCAAAAAGACAAGGATGAGGTCAGAGGAAACAGTGCGTGTTAAAGCACAGGGATGATGAGAGAGCACATTCAAGGCACTGGAAAATGTTTGTCTGAACAGGAGGAACAAAGCTTGTGGGCAAGAAAGAACCATTGAATATCATGATCTTTGTCTTGAAAACTCTGAAAGCCAATGGTAGATTTTAAGCAATGGAGTGGCAAACTCAGATGTATATATAAAAAGATCATTGTGGGTATGTGTGCACCAACCCAGGTGAGAAGTCAGAGAGGAGGAATTAATGCGACCGAGAAGCAGTGTGCATTCTTTCATCAACAGATATTTATTGAATTCTACAAATATTCATGGAGTCTCAGTTCTTGGTACATAATTCATTCAAAAAGATTAATTATGAGGGAAAAAGAGAGAGAACTAGAGGGGGTTTTAAAGTCAGGACAGAATTTAAGACAGAAGAGCCTTAAACGTGATTATGCTGAAGAGTTGTAGCCAGCAGAGAGGGCGAGGTTTAAGATGTGCCAAAGAGGGGTCACAGGAGGGAGCAGACAAGTGGAGACGTTCGCTCTGGAGAGGAGCAGGGGCATCTAACCTCTGAGACAGAAGGAAAACAAGTAAGCGTGGGTGTGGATATAGGTCATTTATGGAGGTTGGGTGAGGTGATTGGGCAAAAATTGCAGAAATCCCCGCCTGATGGCCTTAATCTCTCTGAAGCAGAAGGCCAGGTAATCTGCTGAGAAATGTGGTCACCACTAACTTCTATTTTCAGGATAGCCTTTCTTCTAAAGGCTTGACTGGGGCTGGAGGATCTGCCTCCAAGTGCCAACAGCACTCCTCCAAACCAGGTGACTCACTTGTATAGTGCGTATAACAACAATAACAACAACAAAAAGTTGCCATTGAGTGGGCCCAGACTCATGGTAACCACATGCGTCAGAGTAGAACAATATTCCATAGGATTTTCAGTGGCAGATTTTTCGGAAGTACTCTCCAGGCCTTTCTTCCCAGGTGCCTCTGGGTGGACTCAAACCTCCAACTTTTTGGCATTAACCATTTGCACCACCCAGCGGATAATAGACTCTACCTTATGGGATTGCTGTGTGGATTAATTTGCCAACACATGTACTTGCTCCATAAGTATTAGCTTCATCACTGGGCTGATGTGGCGGTGGAAGGAGTAAATGTTTTGATTACAGTACTAATAAAAATGGACTGGAAGTCTTCCGCTATGACTATCTGTTAAAAGCAATTATTTACTCTTGCAATGGGTTTTGTGTCAAACTCTCAGCGAGGTCAAGGAGTATTTATTAACAGCCTACCTTTGCTGTAAAGCATTCAGGAAAAGAACACTAGTGCCTCCGAGGAACTTACTTGAGGCCATGCACCCTGTTAAGCTGCACACCAAAACTCAAGTCAGCAGTACCCGCTGCCAGTTTGGAGACGCCTCTTCCCAATTCTCGGCGGCGGCGGCACCGCCCCGTCCACAGGTTCAGGCTCCACCCCCCTCTCCCATTGGTGGGTCCTCCACCTCCACTCGACCGCTCCGAAGACCCGGAGGAGCGGAGTTTCCTAAACGCTTCATCTGGGTTCCCTCGCTGCGCATGCTCGTGGGAAGCCCTATTCCGTGTCCGGAGTTGGAAGCTTTGGGTGGCTGCGGCGCAGCGCGGGGTGCCGGTGTTGGGGGGGAGGCGGGCGCTCGGGGCGCGGCGCCGGTGACGCGGGCACGCGGCGCGCTCCCGAGGAGGGCGGTGTGGGGTCGTCTGGGGGTGGCGCGTGGCCGGGGTGGGGTGGGGGGAGGGTCAGGTGTTGGCGATCGCGGCGTGCGGGTTCCGAGTGGCTGCAGGCGGCCTGGGCTGCCAGGGCCAACGCCTGGGTGGCTGTCGCCGCCGCGCCTACTGCGAGATGGCGATCTTGGGCGCAGAAGGGTGAAGGCGTCCGCCGCAGGAGGAGGCGCCGCTGCCGTGGCCGCCGGGAGCCGACGGATTCGCGCCGGGTAAGGACGCCGCGGGGCGAGGGGCAGGCGGCGCGGGTGCGGGCCCCGAGTCTTAGCGACGGTCCTGGAGCCCGCCGCCCTCCGCACCCGGGCAAGACGCTTGAGGGGCAGTCGGGTGCCGATCCGCGCCGTCCTGGCTGCCTTATCTAGCCCAGGGGCCGGGAGTTTTCTGGGGTGGGGTCACGGGTTTTGCCCCGAGTTGTAGGGTCACAGAGGCCTGTGGTAGTGATACTGGAGCGGAGCAAAGTGTTTCCGTGACTCTGCAGCCGGAGTTCTCAAGCTTCGCTTCACCTTCGTTCTACCTTCTCTTGCTTTCCTTAACACCTCCGCACAAAATACAGATGTGTGGACTTTTGCCGGTGCGCCGACTTTCACCGCAATTCAGCCGTTTCAAAACACGGAGTCCAACCTTTGAACGTCTTTTTCTGACATGTTCTTACTACTCCTGGTTCTTCACTGCCTCTGCAGCTCCCCCCAACCCACCCCACACCTCCACCTTTGTGACCTGGTAGGTGCCAGTGACCTTGCAGTTTTATTAAGAGTCCTTATCTACGATTTGGACCCTCTCCTTTCTTTTTATTTTATTTTTTTGTTTTGTAGTTTGCCCATTGCTTTTACAACCTTTAAATTTGCACATTGCTTTCTTTACTCCATCGATTTGGAGTTGAGCTTCCTTTGCTTCAGTAATTATATGATACCTTCATTGCCAAAGAAAATAAGTATTATTTTGCGATTTTTACTTTTGGATAGAATATTTTTCCAGTGGCTTGATTAGGGTTTCTGTTTTTATTTGAGAAGTCTAATCTTTTTGTGTAGGTCAGGGTGCAAAAAGATTTGAGTTTCTGCTTGAAAATGCTATTGGTAATAGTTGTGAACAAGAATAATGTCCAGAGCGATCTTTTTTATTCCTTTTGTGTTTTTACCTTGAATATCTGGTTACAGTTGTCTGCAAGAGTTCATGCTTATGTATACATCCTCTTTACCAGACTCACTAAGTACCCACGTGTAGTATACAAGCAAAGTGCACTCTGTATTACACCTTTTAAAAAAGAATTCATTTGTGTGATTTGTCTTTAGCCATAAGATGGTAACCTAGCTGTGACTGGAAATGCTCACTTTTTATAAATAGTTGATATTTTTTAAACTAAAAACTTAATACCCAAGTGTTGAGAGCTACTCACAATTGGTATGTGTAAAGTATGTGGAATAGTTTATTTCTTTAGGATGTAGTTTATTAACATTTTCAAATAGTTCTTCCCTTAAAATGCAAAACTGCCTGTAAGACCTATGATACCACAGTTTTGAAAAGCGGTAATTAGTTCAGCTTTTTTGGAAGCCAAGCATGATAACCAAAACCAAACCCCTTGTGGTCAAGTGGATTCCGACTCATCGCGACCCTGTAGGGCAGAGTAGAACTGCCCCATACGGTTTCCAAGGAGTGCCTGGTGGATTCGAACTTCTGACCTTTTGGTTAGCAGTCGTAGCTCTTAACCGTTGTGCCACCAGGGTTTCCTCTGGCATGATGGAGGATGTCAAAGATAAGGTTTCTACCTTTAAAGAGATCATAAACTTCACTGTTTACCCCATGCTGGCTGAAATTTCTTTTTTACTTTCTTGCACAATTATTATCCACCTACTGCGTGACAGTGCAAGGTATTTTGGGGAGTACGAAGATGAGGATGATAACAATTTCTGCCTTCACAGTTCTCATAGACTTAGGCAGGTAGGACTTTACACAAATGGCCCATTTGTCTTTTAATATATAGCTAAATTTCATAAATGATACAAAAATGCTTTGGGAATTCAAACTCATAGGGAATAGAGTGCATATCTCATTTGACGAGGTAAGAATAAGGGATTAGTTTGTGGAGCTCCTGGCTTCTGAAATCTTGGTTTTGAAGGAAAATTTTGACTTTTGATGAACCAGGAAAGTGAAAGCAGAGAAAATAAGAGCACAGAGTTCGTACATTTGGGGAGAGACAAGTAATTATGTTTGGGTGGAACATAAAAGTATTTGTACAGGAATGTTGTTGCTGTTGTCGATTCTGACACATGGCAACCCCCTGTGTGCAGAGTAGAACTGCTCCATAGGGCTTTCAAGACTGTGACCTTTGGAAGAAGATCACCAGGCCTCTGTCTGTCTTCCTGGGGCCTCTGGGTGGATTTGAACAGCCAACGTTTTGGCTAGTAGTTAAGCGCATAATGATTTATGCTACCCAGGGACCTTTTGTACAGGAATAGAGGGTGATAAAGCTTGAAGTAAAAATTTGGGGTAGTTTATGGATTGTTTTTAATACCAGAGTAATGACCTTGGATTTAGTAGGCGGTGAGGTTCCACAGGTGATGTTTAAGTTGGGAGTGAAATGATTAAAGCTTTGTATTAGGGGTTTTAATCTGGCAGTAGCGTGTAGTGTGAATTGGAGTAAGGAGTGCCTGGAGGTAGAAAGACCTCTTGATTGCTATGGTCATAGGTAGCAATAGTTTTGCACTTTGCCAGTAGTAATGGGAGTGGAAAGGAGGAAGGGTGTAGAACAGACAGAATTTGATGATGAGAGAGAAAATGAAGAAAGTAAAATGTTAAACTAAGATTCTGATCCAGGTTAGATGGGAGAGTAGTGGTATCATTTTCAGCATATCCATGTAAGCTTTTACCTTTTTTTAAGCAGAGTGTGTTTGTTATTTTATGTTAGCAGTTATGACCTTTTTGGGATTACTAACCCTTTGTGAAACTAAAATCTGCTGGCCTGAAATATTCCCATATGCACCTGCACTTTTTGGATATAATTTCAGAGGAGTCCATGAACCAACTGAAGCTCATCCATGGAACCCATTGGGCAGTGGGTTGGGTGGAGGTCAGCTCTCAGAATTATCTGGGATCTTTTTAAGACAATAGAACTCAGCTTTCTCCATCTACTGGCAAGAACCTCTACTGTAGAGAGGATTGCTTAGAGACATATTTCCTCACACATGTGATGGGGTTTACAATTTATAGATAATTTTGACTAACTTATTTGTTTTCTGCTACAGAACAAGCTAGCCCAAGAAGTTAAATGATCAGCGTTCAGTATTTCAGTTAGCAAGTGGGCAAAGTGGGATCAGGAGTCAGTTGACAATGATGAGTTTTTCTCTTGTTTGGAGAGAATGCGACTGAATTACCATCAATTGGATATGGTTGAATCTGGGAGGTTTCTTCTAGTTCGTAATTAACATTTTGTGATTCTTGAGTGTTAGGTTTTCAATAAAATATCTGTACCTTTGGTTCCCTGTATGCGTGAGAGCTGGTGAGTCTGAAGGATGAATTGTGTGGCCAGAGAGCAGATGGGTCAAACTGATAATTTTGAGTATTGCTGCCTTTGTAACTCTCAGTTTTGGTTGGGGGGAGGGGAAGAGGGAGATGAAATTAAGTGAAATAAGAGAAACTTTAAGAACTTTTTTTATTTTCTTTATTCCTGCCTTATTAAGAATACTTTATTGAAGAAGTGTTTATCAAGTGGAAATTGAAAAACTACAAGATAAGTGAAGTGGGGTGCTGTTATTAAATGCCACCCTACCCCCTGATTAAGCAGCTAACTCATCCTAGTATGGTTAAAGCATAATTTGTTTAGTAAACAGTTGGTTTTTCTGCACCTATAACATTTTCTCTCTGGTAGTAGGGAACCAAGGAGTCCCTAGGTAACAGCAGTTAAGCGCATGGCTACTAACCAAAAGTTGAAGGTTCAAACCTATCCAGAGGTGCCTTGGAAGGCTTGGTGATCTGCTGCCAAAAGGTTACAGTCATGAAAACCCTGTGGAGCACAGTTGTGCTGTGAAGCACATAGCATCACCATGAGTCAGAATCCACTCAGTGGCTGCTGGTTACTGATATTAGTTGGGAATCAGACCAAATTATTACTTGATATCTTCTGTAGCTCTAGAGACTTTGATTCCTTAATTGATAGAAAGATTGGGGTCTCTTTTACTCTTTCTATAAAAATATGATGTAATTATAACAAGCAGCAGAAAAAACAGTAAATTCCCCTTTTTAGTAGTCTCCAAGGAACTAGTTACTAATATTTAGTGGAGGAAAAATGTCTAAGAAAAAAGCACATATGTAGGTGAATTTTACTCTTTTTTTACTCACGTTAAGAAAAATTTATCTTACGTTGGCATAGCATTTAACATTTTTTCATGATTGTATATACTTTATCAATTGATTCTCATGATAACTTAGCAGTAGGCAGGTCAGATGCTTTTTGAATGAATACACCGAGGTTCGAACAAGTTAAAAAAAAAATTAAATTTCCAAGGTACATGGTTAGTAAGTGGCAGAACTAGAACTAAAACCCAAGTATTTTTATTCCTAGCTCAGTATTCTTTTTCCACTAAACTACTGACTCTTCACTTACGAGGGAAATTTAGTTGACAGTTATATGTAAAGAAGTTGAAATTTACCTATTTGAATCTGTGTTAGGCATTTGTACTGTGTAGAACTGAGTTTGTAATTTTTCCTCCTTTGTGTTAAAATGGTAACCTCATTGTAGTGGATGTTGGTAGGTAATTTTGACATTTATCCTATCAAGGAAAAGCAAGTCATTTCTTGTCTAGAGAAGTACATAGGTGAAATGTAGATAATAATTTCTCTTTTAGTTCTCCTTTTACAGATGTAGTTTACTTACCTTTTATAAAGTTTACTAAATGAGTAATTTCCCTTATGAGGATCAGCACAAAGCTGGTTCCTATGAGGCAGAGGTTAAAGATGTACCAAGTGTCCAACTTTTCCAAATCGCTATACCATTCCTTCATCTCTCAATATCAACTATTCCTTCTCCCCCCCTCCCCCTGCCCCTGTACTCTCCCGCCTGTCTTTGGGTCCCATAATTCACTGCACTGTCTCATAGAACTCACAGACCATATCAAGGAAATAGCTCATGTGATTGTGGAGGCTGGCAAGTCCCAAATCCACGGGTCAGGCATAGACTTCTCCTGACTCACGTGGCTGCAGGGGCCAGCAAACCCAAATCGCAAGTCATACGACAGGCTCTTGGCTCACAAGGCAATGGAAGCTGACGAATCACGTCAGACAGTAGTTAGGCTGCTGGCCCACGAGGCTGCGGAAGTTGGTGAATCCCGAACTGGCAGGTCAGACGGCAGGCCACTGGCTCAAGTCCTAAGAACCAGAGGTCAGACGATGACAAGCCAGATGCAGGATCCAGAGGCAAAGAAGGAGAGAGCCCTGCCAGATCATCCACATATATACTTTGGATACAAGCCACACCCCAGGGAAGGGTGTGACTTGAGTAAGGGAGGGACTTGAGTCACGCCCTCCTGTAAGACTGTGACTCAGGATACACCCCACACTAATCCTGCCCCGTTAATATATAGGGGTTAGGATTTATAACACATAAAATGGAGAATAATTAGGGCAATTACATCAGATCACAAAATGAAGGACAGCCACACAATACTGGAAATCATGGTCTAGCCATGCTGACACACACCAACCACCACACCTCATTAGGGTTCCATGCACCTTATTTGCCTGGTTCCACTCAGTCGTAGTGTGGGAGTCACAAAGACTATGGCTGGAAGGACCATATTAAGTAATTCACTGTACCACATCTACATATGAAATTTTGTATTTATGAAGCATATAAATCAGGATTTGATTTCCCAAAGTATCTATCATGATATTTCATGATTTTTACCATTATATAAAAAAGTTTTACCATTTAAGAAAGATTACTGTTACAAAGCTCTTCTTAGTACATATTTCAAATTTACATGTTTGAACAACTTTTTAAGGAATATATTATGTAAAACCATACATATGTCAGGCAGTTTCTAAGTTATAAGCAAGACTAACGTTTGTTTATTTGGTCTTGACATTTCTTAAACATGTTATTCGTTCACAAAATGTACTGTCTGCCAGACATTGTGTTAGGTACTTGGGATGCAGTGTGGCAGTGACAAACATGAGGCCCGTCTTCTTGGAACTTGGAGTTTAGTAGAATCACTAACCTAAGGGCATAGTTTTGTTTTTTTTTTAATGATTTGTGTGTGTGTGCGCTTTTGGTGAAAGTTTATAGCTCAAGTTAATTTCTCATACAAAAGTTTATATATATACTGTTTTGTGACGTTAATTGTAATCCCCACAATGTGACAGCACACTCCCCCTTTCTACCTGGGTACCCTGTGTCCATTCGACCAGTTCCTGTCCCTGCCTTCTCAGGAGCCGCACATTTGGTCTTGTGTATCTGATTGAAGTAAGAAGCACATTCCTTACGTGTATTATTTTTTATTTTATACTCCTATCTAATCTTTGTAGAGTGGACTTTAGGAGTGTTTTCAGTTCTGGGTTAACAATGTGTCCGGGGGCCATAGTTTCAGGGGTGGAAGGGCATAGATTTTATCTTCTGAGGTTGTGTGAAAGTTAGGGAGTGTAAATAACTATGCCCTTCCTTTTCTCTGGGGTTTGGACAAAGTATGCACAAATACAAGGAACCAGATGAGCATTGTTTTGGTTATCTATTGCTGTGTACTAAACAACCCTAAAACGAAGTGACTTAAAACAACAAACATTTTATTTGCTCACAGTTTTGCTATCCATGACTGGGCTCAATTGGTCAGTTTCTGCTGATTTTGCTGGTGGTCACTTGAGTGGCTATATTCAGCTGGCAGGTTAGCTGGCAGCTAGTCTTCCCTTCCTTCCTCCCTCCCTCCCTCCTATCCTCCTTCTTTCTCTCTTTCCCCTTCTCCTTCTTCCTCATCTTCCTCTCTTTCTTCCCACATAGTCTCAGGGCCTCTTCCTCTCCCTAAGTGACCTTTTCAGCAGGATTGCTAGCCTTACACGGTGGTTAGGGGCTCACAGGAATTCAAAAGCAGAAGCAGCATCCTAAGGCATAGGCTTGGAATCAACACAGTATCGTTTCTGCCACATTCTGTTGGTTAAAGCAAGTCACAGGCCTCGCCCAGAGTCAAGGGAGGGGACTATACAATGCATGAATCCTGGGAGGTGAAGTTAATTTGGGACCAGAAATGTAACAGATTACTACGAATATTCAAATATAACATCAACTGTATTACATCAAAATGTAAGGCTTCTGGAAAACTGTTTTGGAAGCTAAGACTTAAGCTGCCTATTCCTTTCCCCCAATCTAGACTTTGAGTCTGGGCCTGGCAGAGGGAAAGCTGAGTCTGAAGTGCAGATAATAGCACACTTGATTTACTATGCAGATGAAAATAGATGTCACCATCCCTGGGTAGAAAAGGAGAACAGAATTTGGGTTTCTGGGCTTTGATCCAATGTGCTACCATAAACAGGCAGGATTGACTGGCTCTACTTGAGGGCAGTAGGGCCCAATAAAGTGCAGAATCCAAGTGCCCAGGTCCCTCAGAGGCAGTGATTTACCTGATTTCATGAGTTGGGTTAGATATAGCAAAGAGAGTATTCTCTGGAGACTGGAATGGACTTCTCTCTTTATAGAAATGCAAGAAATAGGTAATGGCCTTGCTTTCCAAGAACAGGTAGATTCATTGACTGCTAGCTGGGTTTTCCCCACTTGATTTTAGTCTCAGTAATATCTTTCTTTTTTTATTTCAAGTTACCTACCAAATAATGCCATGGCTAACTGTGGAATAAAGAAAATGAGTATTTAGTTTTTATTACTTTATAGCTTCTGAGTGGGATATTGAGCCATTTCATTTCACTTAAAGAATTTAGGTTATTAATGTATAGTTTTGGAGCATTTTTGAAGCATTGCATGTACACTCAAAAATAGGTCCTTGCAAATTTCTGGAAATAGCGCACTCACTCCTCACTTAAATCAACATGGTTAGGTTCCAAAGACCAGGTTGTTATGTGAATCAGCATTGTGCGAAAATGGAGGATGATTACAGTGTTAATATCAATTCGCACCTCTGCATTCATTACTGCCAGACGTACGTCGTTAATGCACAAAACAGTCGGATACTAGATTTTTTACTGTTGTCATAAATGTGAAACGTCAGATAATGAGATAGTCGATAAGTGAGGAGTAGATGTATATCGGCTGTTGTGGGGAGGAGTTTGTGATTAAATATATCAAGTAACATGATTTATAGAAATAGGGAAGGCTAGGGTGCAAGGAAGGGGACAGATAGAATTTTGTTAAGGTATTTCTGATGGCTGTCCTACCTGCCCTAAATTGCTTGAGTAGTTTTAAAATACACTAGTATTAACAGAATTGTAGGTGTCATAGCCCTTTTTACTTAACTGAGGTAAACCAGTTCTTTTGATAGCTGAGTAATAGAGCCATAATTATGATTAAACGGGATGGCTGGAAGCAAACTGTTGAGTCTTGACTTGAAGTAGGATAGTGTGGCCTTTACTGGCCCCAACTTGCCAAAATATACTACTCTTACTTTGTGTGGAATGAGGAAGAGAATTAATTAAATGAACTAGCTCTGTTTAAATTATGATGTTGTAACAAAATTAGATCACTCCATTCTCAAAGTTTAAGAATAAAGTCCTTCTGGCACATGAGCTAAGAGCTTTAAAGTCAGTGCTGCTTCAATCTCTTCTTTTGTAAAATGTAAGTAATACCTTCCTCACTGCCTTTTTTAAGGATCAATTGAAATAATGCTTATAAAAGAAAAAGCATGGTGCCTGGAGCATAACAGCCCTTAAGTCATTTTTATTGCTCTTGATTCACTATTATTAAGTTGAAAATTCAAACAAGTAGTCCACTTTGCTCTGGGCCATTCATTTCTCAGTAACAACTGTAGCTTAGTTTTGGCACCACAGAGCTGCATATCAAATCTCATCTCTTAATAAACAAGTTGTTAAAAGGTGAATGATGAATCTGGGAAAGATACTGACTCAACATGGCTGAAAGTATATGGCTGTACAACCTGGGAATGAGAAATTGTTAACACAATCGTTAGATGAAATACAGTATAGACCCGTGTTTGTCAGAATCATAGTCATCTGGGATATTTGTTAAACATGTAGATTCTTGAATACCTTTCCATACCTGTGGTTTTGGAATCCTTGAGAGTGGAGCTCAGAAATCTTCATTTTTAACATCATACCTCAGATGATTTTGTTCAAGAACTGTTGGTAGAAACTGAATCCGTAATTTGGGGTTCTAGTGTTCTCTGTTGGAGACCATTTACCAAGTTACCTAATACAAAGAGAGCTTAATAGCTGAACCTTCCGGATGTCTAGGGAGGCTTAAGGTAATCACCAAGGACTTGATCCAGATAAACTATAGAAACCTGATACAGGATGATTACAGTGAGGAGTAGACAAGAGAAGTGACCCCGAAAGAGACATCCATTAGGCTTCCTTGTTAAAAAAATTTCTCCATACTTTTACAAAAGAAAAAAAAAATTATTTTGAATGAAAACATTTCTTTTCTTAAAAAAATGCCCGTTTAAAGAGTTAAGTATTATGATTATTGGACAATCTGATTGTTTATGGTTTAGCTAAGATGAGCCTCTCAAAATAGGGATTTTGATTAGAATGTATCTAATTTGGAACTTTAGTTTTTTTGGGTAGAAAGTGGGTTGGCTGTGGGACTGATCTGTCTCAAGGGAATAACCATTGCTTAGCTAAAGGGCGTTGACTTGTGAGTAGTCATGAGAAAAGGTTTAAAAGCAACCTAAAAAAACTTGAAACTTATTTTCTCTAACTTTTGCTTAGGGCGGTAGTGATGACAGCCTGTGTCTTTGTCACTAAAAACCTCTTTGGTCCTGTGGCCAACAGGATCCCAAAACCTGATCATATCTGTCCTTGAGACAGCAGATCTTTACATTGGGGCTGCTTATAGAAAAACCTAAAAACATGGTTGCTATAATCATAGGTTACTGCATTAGTACTTTTTATAGTTCAAAAAAAAAAAAAAGTCAAACCTATGATTCTCTCTATATTTGAGTAGAAAGGATTAGTTGGTATTTCTGGTTAAGATTTTGTGTGTGTGTGTTTGTTTTCACTGTCTTTGTGAGCCCATTCTTGCCGGGGGAGGGATGACAGTAAACTCATCTCTTTTTAAGCTGTAAACATGGTGTTGGTGTTTAGATGTGAATACCCCGAATGGAAAGTACACAATATACTCAGGAATTTCATTTTTCTAGGTTAAATGTTTTGGTAATTATAACCTGTTTTAAAACTAGCCCTGTGGTTTAATTTTCCTTTTAAGTGTTGGTTGCCTTAAAGTAAGGCCAACCTAGATTTGAGTTCTGATACTCACTCATTGGCTGAATAACATTGGTCAAGTAACCTTTAATTTAAGCCTCAGTTTTGTCATATTTAAAGTGGAAATAATTTTTAATTCATAGATTTATTGTGTGAATTAAACCTGGGGTTAGTATTCAGTGGAGCCTTGGTGGCACTGTGGTTAAGAGCGCGGCTGCCAACCAGAAGGTCGGCAGTTCGAATCCGCGAGCCGCTCCTTGGAAACCCTATCGGGCAGTTAGTTCTGCTGCGTCCTGTAGGGTCACTATGAGTGGGAATCGACTCAGTGGCAGTGGGTTTGGGTTTTTTGTTGTTGTTGTTGTTGTTTAGTATTCAGTAATTACTCATATGACAAGTTCGTAATTACTCATATGACAAGTTTATAATTCCTTGTCATTGACATCACGTGTTTCAGAATTTAAAAAATTTTATTTTTAATTTTAGAAAGAGAATCACTACATACACTATGCTACATGAAACCCCAGTGAAGTCTAGGGCAGAGCCCTGTAATTTCTTTAGAAAAAATGTTTAATATTGATAAGTAAATAATCATACATCGGGTCAGATTTTGCTGCCACATAAGCTCAGGTCAGTTCAGTTTTTGCCACCAAATGAATTATGAGGAAACTGAGTTTTCGTAGCTTTTTGGATTTTGTATTTGTGTATAAAGGTTGTGTCCCTGTATTTTTACTATATTTTAAATTTGAGAAGGATGTTCTTATCCTAGGAATAGATTTTTAGCCATTTAATTGATTGTCTCATTTTAGAAAGTGTTGCTGTGAATTTGGATTCTGATATATTCATCTAAAAGTGAGGAATAGCTGACGAGTTTCTACTTTGCAACATCCTTTGAATTTCTTCAGTAAGAATATACGTAACTAGTAAATATTGTGTCTATTTGAATAGCTTTAAAATAATAGCTTGAAATAGTGTATTTATAACAAAAATTTTAGCAGTACCATATTTATATCAAGTGCTTAAATGTCATTTTCATCAGATCCTTGGTCCCAGGGGTTTTTCTGTGTATC
The DNA here is from genome assembly GCA_030035585.1 of Dugong dugon. Taxonomy (NCBI): domain Eukaryota; kingdom Metazoa; phylum Chordata; class Mammalia; order Sirenia; family Dugongidae; genus Dugong; species Dugong dugon. Next base: position 46,605,141 of record CM057474.1, read on the forward strand.
ATTTTGCAGCATGGCCATGTGACACAAATGCGCTTGCTTACTTAACCTACCGCACGGCCTTCTGTTTTGTTGTGAAAGTATAGTGGAACAATACTGTCGTTTCTGTGTCGGAGTAATAGGGAGTATGGCTGCATTGGTTTTTTTGGGTGGAAGAGGGTTAGGAAGTGAACCCTTACTGGGCATCATCTATATTCCAAATTCTAGAAACAGTGCTGGTTTCCTAGAGTTAACGTTAACCCTTCTTTCCCCCCTTACAAAACTGCAGTACAGTAGTTTGATGCTGGTAGCCTCATTTTATAGTTAGAAAACTGAGCCTTATGTTAAATACACACAAGTAGTAGATTTGAAGTGTGGATGTAGGTCTGTCTCACTCTAAAACTGTTCTCTGTATTACATTACCCCACATGATCTTCTCAAACTAGAAATTGGCACTTTAGAATTAAAGAGTTAACAAGTCTCCATAGTTACTTTAAATACTTTTAAGTTAGAATCCTAACTGTAATTAGAAACAATCAGAAGTGTTTTGGGTAAGCATAACTTTGGATCATGATATTCTAGTGACCAGTGCCATATAGAACAGTACTAGCCTTGTCAGCAGGCCTGACGTTAAGGAGTTTTGTGTCACTGAGCTTCAAGCTTCTTGATTCTGTGCTTTGTGCTGCTTCCTGAGGTGTAGCAAATGCTATGTATTTGAAGAATACTAATACATACAAAGTTTTTGAATTCAAAGGAAAACTGTTAAGCAAATATACTATTAAAATAACTCACTTTGATCAAGTAAGTGTTTATGGAAATGTTTGTGTCATTTTGAAATATAGGATTATAAATAATAGAATTACATGAAGTTTGATCTTCAGAAAATAAGAATGTTATGTTGCTCCTGGATGTTTTTTCCCAGAACACATGGAAATGATTTATTACACACTGTCCCCAACAGCTTACCTCCTTCATTGTTAATGTTCTTACGCATACACGTTTATCTTTTTAAGATTGTTTTCTCATGCTCAACTTTAAGGAAAAGCATTGTCAATGACTAGCTTAAAAGTAGCACGAAACTGCTTGGCTATGAGGTTACTTAAGCTAGCTTTAAAAAGAGAATTGTAATGTCAGATTGATTTTGCAAGCTACTCATTTTAAGGGATGTGTTGCGCTCAGCATTCCTTGTTTTCTAATCCGTTTTTGCAGCTCAGATGTAGTAAAAAGAACGTTGGCTTTGAGCCCCAGAGATCTGGGTTCAAATATGATTTTTACTAGTTTTGTGGCCTAGGTCAATTTACTTAAATTTCTGGAATGTAATTTTCTTCAACTGTTAATAGGAATAGTAATGGTGACTCTGAAGAGTAACTGATAAAATTGGAGATAATTTTTTTATAAAGTGACTGACACATGTTGTTAGTTGCCGTCAAGTTGGCTCCAACTCATGGTGACCTTATGTGTAACAGAATGCAGCGGTGCCCGGTCCTGCGCCATTTTCACGATCTTTGATATGTTGAAGCTCATTGTTGTGGCTGTTGTGTCCATCTGTCTCATTGAGGGTTTCTCTCATTTTCGCTAACCCTCTACCAAACATGTTATGATCACTGTTATTCTTACTGTTTTAGAGTCAGAGCCCTGGTTCGGATTCCAGGTTTAAGACTCTTGTGTCCCGCTTTGCTTAGATATCCCATGTAAGTGCAGGAGGTCCCACCCAGATAGTTAGGCTCTGTCATCTTACCCTTCTGCCTAATGAGTATTTACACACAGCCCTTTTTATGTGGATGTAAGTATTCGTATAAATATATGAATATGGAATCCACTTAAGTTGATTCTGTAAATTCAGGACCCAGGTTTTAAGATGCTTATTGTTATTTGAATTATATTTTCTTAACTGACATTATACAGCACAGGGATGGGAAACCTCTTTTCTACTTGCGTTCAGTAAGGCATGGAAAAAAATGACCAAGCATACATTTTTTGCTTTAAAAGTTTTGGTGTTTTTGCAATGTAAGCATAATATTACATTTCATAAGAAGTTGAGAAATTATAGAAAATTAGAAAGAAAAGAAACTACTTCATTCTCATGTCTGGTAACATTTTGGCATGGTTTTGTTGACTTAAATAAATTTTGGTATCAGTTCTTTTAAAACAGAGAAATAGGAATCATCTTCTTAAATTAAGAACATAAAAAATAAAGTTAGTCGGTTGTGTATGATAAGTAAAATTATGCTTCACATTTTTTTATGACCTGGTGAGATAGAGCAGGGAGAGAAGGAAAGGTCATTGTGATAAAAAAAAAAACAACACAGTAATGGTGCCTAAATCTTGTTTTTGTTTGTTTTGTTTTTAAGGACCATGGCTGTTTAAAAATTAGAATAGTTGTTAAATTTGATGAAGGCATTATTCTTTCTCACTAATGTTTTCCAGTAAACAAAGTATAAACATATTTTGATATCTTACCATTAATTTACAGTTGAGGAAAACTTAATTTCATATTTTAGGAAAAAGTTGGTACAATAGATTTAATTTTAAAAATAAAAGGGTGCATTTTATAGAGCATTGCCACCATCTTGTGGCTTTCTAGAATGTTGTTGTCAAAGTTATGTTTTCACTGCTATAGTGTAAATTAAATTGTTCTCTGATATTGGTCAAGGGCTCTATCAGGTTTGCAGTTGTCAGTTCTTACTGTAAATGGAAGGGGAAGGTAAAAATACAAAATGATTTGTACATTAGGATTGCAACTTTGTAAAAAGGTGTGTTTGAGGAAAACAATGGTGTAAAAATGAAAACAGTTGTGAGTTGAGTTAGCAAATTATTCTGAGTGATTTGTTGTTATTTCCTGTTTCCATGAACTATGAAACCTTTTAGGTAAGTAATTCTGAGCTAAGTAATATCAGTGTTTTCTGCGGGCCATCTCATTTAATAAAATAATTAAGGCCAAGAGAAATTTAGATGCCTTGTCTCACTCAGGCATTTAATGGAACTGTTTGTTGTCTAGAACAGTGTTTTCTAAATTGGAGACTCTAAGAGGAGTATTTTTGCATGCATTCTTACACTTTTCCATTTTGATGATAATTTTAAAGGAAAAAAAATGTAAGAGTATAGTGGTTCATTTGGAAGCACACCTTAAAACTAAGGCATGGTTTTAGAGCCTATGCTTACTTGTTTTTAAGATTCAGTTGACAATAAGTATCCTTCGTTAGTAACTATGTATTAAGCACCACCTGTTAGGCAGAGTCCCTGGGTCATGCAAACAATTAGGATACTTCGCTAGTACCTAGAAGGTTGACAATTCAAGTCTACCCTGAGATGGCCTCGGAAGAAAGTCCTGGTGGTTTATTTTTGAAACATCAGTCATTGAAAATCATATTGCATACAGTTCTTCTCTGACACACATGGTGTCGCCAGGAGTTGGAATCAACTCAACAGCAGCTGTTTTTTTGTTTTGGTGCGCCAGGCTTCTAGCTAAGCAGGGTGGATACAATGGTGAGGATTTGTCCCAGCACTCTCGGAATGTACAGTCTGATTTTCAGTGAGAAAAGTGAAGCTGTTTTGATGAACACAAAAGTTTAAAATCAGGGATTTTGGATTAAAATAGCTATAATTTATTGAATATTTACTCTGTACCAGACAGCATGCAAAGTAGTTTTGGTACCTTTTCTCGGTGTCATCATTAAGTTTACTTTGAAATTTTCCTTCGATTTACCAGCAGCATTCTGTAGTCAAATAAATGTCTGTGGAAGCCTTGAGCCATCTCTGGAACAGTAGGTTTCCTTAGATTGTGAAAGTAATATAGCTATATCATGGGTCCAGTAGGTTTTTGTGGCTTGGTCTGGATTCTTGTCATCATTTATAACATTGTTTCTGGGAAAATTTGTATTCTGTTTTGAGCAGTCATCTTTTCCCCAAACTTTCAGAGTCGGATTGATGTATAATCTGGGGTTAGCATACTACTATTGAAGTATTAGCATACTGCTTGGATCCTGGGAAGTGGCCAAATTTAATGAGCATTTCTTTTGTTTATATACTTTTGCCGCTTTGAGCATTTGAGTGTTTTGATTAATAAGTCAAACTAGCATCTTAGGTAGCATATCCTTTACTTTTGTTTTGAACATTTATTTTGGGCTGTGGGGATGATCATGTTGGTGAAGTGGGCATGGACTTTCAGCTCTTAGAGCTCAGAATTAAGACAAAACTGAAAGAAGGTGTAGCAAAAACCAAACCAAACCCATTGCCGTCGAGTCGATTCCAACCCATAGCGACCCTATAGGACAGAGTAGAACTGTGCCCCATAGGGTTTCCAAGGAGCGCCTGGCAGATTTGAACTGCCGTCCTTTTGGTTAGCAGCTGTAGCTCTTAACCACTATGCCACCAGGGTTTCCAAAAGAGGGTGTAGGTGGTTTATAATCTCACCTGTATAGGGTTTTCTTCATAGTATTTTAATTTAAAGTTTCAAATCTGTGGTGTATAACATACATTTATTGAGTATTTACTAAGGGCCAGACACTGGACTAGCAGCTGGAATTACAGAAATGAGTGGTAATAAGGAAATTTACAGTATAATGGGAAAGATTAAATGATTACAGTGCTATGAAGACACTAAGCAGCTACTCCAAAATTATAGATATGACACTTGAGTTGAATCTTGAAGAATGAGTAGAATTTAGATATTTGAGAGGTAAGAATAACATGCAGAAAACCATTGGTACCCAAATCTAAGTGAGAATCTGTGGCCCCCAACACAGTCCCCAGGTGATTTTGATGTGCAACCAGGTTGGGGAAGACTGGCAATGGATTAGAAGTATGTATGAAGAGTGAGCTTTGGGTAAAGAGCTTTTCTAGAGAATCCAGTCATCTTAGTTTTTTTCTAGCTGAATTTTAATTAATGGAGGTGAGAGAGTGGGTGTATACATGATGCGTTTGAGTGACTGGAAGTAGTTTCATAGTAGCTGGAGTGCGCCCTTTTCTCTTCTGGAGCGTATGCCCTAAATAGCTCTAAACATTGGTATCATTGCTTCTAAACATGGCCTGGGAAAAATTCATACATCTGTGGGGATTGATGCCACTACTTAGCTAGGCCCATGTCTCCGTCTATCTCCATTTCCTTCAGCAGTCATTCTAAACTTTATTTCTTGCTCAAATTCCTTACCTAGCCACATCCCTGTTAAAACAGGAAATTCTGTTTTTATTGACCATTGTATTCCCAGTGTCTCAAAGAGTGCCTCCCACTTCACTAAGGAAATTGGAGGCATTAGGTAAAACCTCCTTAAACTTCCTTTCCAGACACTTTCAGATGTATCTACATTCACACCCATCTCTTTCTGTCTCTAATTTTAGCAGAAGAGGTGTTTCTGTCTATACCTCTGTTTTAGATCTCAACCATTCTTGCCTTCTTAGAGACCTCGCTTTGTCTCTTCTATGATTCATTGTCTCTTTTGTGATTTCAGTTTCTTCCTGCCTGTGAATGTGTTCAAGTCTCTTCTGTCTTCAGAAATAAACACTTCCCTTTAAGCCTATATCTTCCTTTTTCTTTAAAGTCAAACATCTGAAAAGAGGTTTCTGGCTGTTGATAATACTTCTTAAGCCACTGGCTTCTGGTCCTACCATTCTGTTAAAATTTCCCTTGCTAAAACTTGGTAACTTCCATATTGTCCAGCAAACATTTCTTTCTCTCCTTCTCATTCTCTCTTAAACTGATCTTACTAGGGCATTTAGGTGGGGTTGGCTACTGTTTCCTCCTTGAAATTCTTGGTGTTTTCTTCTGATTTTCCTCCTCCCTGTGCATAGTTTTTATCAACTGTTCAGCCCTTCAATGTTGGTGTTCTGCTAATTGTGTGCAGTTGGCCTTCTGGATGATTTCACGTACAGTCTATCAGCAAAGTGCCTGCCACAGCAGAGTTGGCTTCCAATTTACTCTGAACTTTGTTTATCAGATGTCACGTATACCTTTATGTCCAGCATAGATCTCTTTACTGAGCTGTGTCCCAGTCAGTCAGTAATTATTTATTCGGGACCTTCCTTCTGCTAGGCCCTAGTCTGTGTTGTGAGAAAAGAGTGGTAAATAAGAGAGTCCCTGTCCTCATGGATCCTACCTGGGGTGGAGGGGGGATGGGGACAGACATGAGAGGACAAAATGTATGGACATAAATGATTGTGAATTGCTAGGTAAGGTAAAGTAAAGTGGTAAAGTTGGAGGAATGAAGGTCTTGCTTTACCTAGGCTGGTCGGGGAATTCTTTCTGAAGAGATCACATTTGAGTTGAGCCCTAAAGACTGAGAAGAATGGAGCAGTGACTGCAAAGGCCCCATGGTAACATAAGGTAATTAGATTGAGGGGTGGTAAGATTGCCAGTGAGGGTGAAACACTGCTCAAGGGGGACAAGGGAGGGGACCGAAGGGAAGAGAGGAGGGGGTACAGATCACATAAGGCCATGTATGTGTTTGGATTTATTCTAGGTAAAATGAGAGAACATTGGATTGTGAAGTGGAATTGTGATGTGTCCTGTTTTTGAAAGATGACTCTGCTAGATGTTGTTGTTGGTTGCTGTTGAGTCAATTCCAACTCATGATGATCTCCATGTGTACAGAGTAAAACTGCTCTATAAGGTTTTCAAGGCTGTGACTTTTCAGAAGCAGATAGCCAGGCCTGCCTCCTGAGGCACCTCTGGGTGGGTTTGAACCACCGACCTTTCAGTTAGTTGCACGCCACCCTGGGACTCCAAGATAGGACTGCTAGACAGAGGATGGATATGGGGGGTGGGGGGTAAACAGTGGAATCAGGGAGACCATTTAGGAAACTGCTCTTGTAGTTGAATGAGAAATGATGGTGCTGGAAATGGGGGTTGTTTTGGTGGAATGGTGAGAGGTAATTTAGTTAAGGGATTCTAAGCAATTGGCTAACTGCTTACTGGACAGCACCGTTTGTATGTCTCATAGGCTTCAAACAACACATTTCAAATTCATCATTTTTCCATCACACTATGCTGCTTTTTATGATTTTCCTATCTTGCTGGCTGACATCGTCATTCTAGTTGGCCGAGACAGAATCTGGGAGTCATCTTGAATTTCTCCCTTTATTTTATCCCTGCGTCTGGTTAGCCCACCAGCTATTATCGATTCTGCTCCCTCCTCTTTCTCCCCAATTTCAGACCATTCTTTGACCACCCCACTTTCAGGCTACCCTCGCAGTACTGCCAGAGTGATTTTTCTAAAATAAAAGTATTCCTTCTCTGCCAAAAATTTAGTGGCTCTCTATGGCTTTCTTAGTACTCTTCATGGTACGGAATTTCTACCTTAGTGGTTTCTCTCCCCACATCCTTCCCTGAGCACAACTACTTTTATATTCCCTGCCTGTATTGATCTTCTCACTTCTCTGAGCACAAAACGTCTTGAAAGCATTTCTTTCCTTTTATCTATGCACCCTCTAAGTAGAAATCCTCCACAACTCAGCTCAGCTGTCAGAATTCTTTCCTGATACCCTTCATACCTCTCACCACCAAATCCAATTAAGATGCTTCTTGTTTGTGGTTCCATAGTACTTTCTGTACTCTCGCCCCTGTCCGTGAGCTTAAAACTGGTGATTTACTTGTCTGTTTTCACTATTAAATTATAAACTCTTTAAGGACAGAGAGCATATCTTATGATTTTTATATTCCTAGGGTTTAACATATTACCTGGAAACGTGCCTAGTACACGTATGCTGAATGACTTAATTCAGAAAACTTGTTTAAAGAAATGCCTAATAACTAGTTTGATTATTGATCATCTTTTTCTTGCTGCATGGTAAATTGATTCTCTTTTTTCTTTTTTAATTTTTTTTTTTTATTGTACTTTAAATGAAGGTTTACAGAACAAATAGTTTCTAATTAAACAGTCAGTACACATATTGTTTTATGACATTGGTTAACAATCCCACAACATGTCAACATTCTCCCTTCTCGACCTTGAGGACCTTTTTTTTGGTGAAAGTATACATAGCCAAAGTTACACCATATTGAAAGTTTCTACATGTACAATTCAGTGACATTGATTATATTCTTCCAGTTGTGCTGCTATTCTCACTATCCTTTTCCAAATTATTCCATCACTATTATCTTCAACTCACTGTCCCCTAGTCTTCCCATGAAACCTTTTGAGTTGCTGTTGTCAGTTTGATCTTACATAGATAATTCTTTTTTTTTTTACCTTAGATGAAGGTCTCCAGAACAAATAGTTTCTCAGTAAACAGTATACATATTGCCCTATAACAATGGTTAACAACTCCATGACATGTCAACGCTGTCCCTTCTCGACGTTGGGTTCCCTATCACCAGCTTTTCTGTCCCGTCCTGCCTTCTAGTCCTTGTCCCTGGACTGCTGTGCCTCATTAGTCCTGTTTTGTTTTATGAGGCTGTCCAATCCCTGGCTGAATGGTGAACTTCGGGAGGGGCTTCACCACTGAGCTAAAAGGGTGTTGGGGGGCCATACTCTCAGGGTTTCTCCAGTCTGTCAGGCCAGTAAATCTGGCCTTTTTTTTTTTTTTTTTTTTGTGAGTTAGAATTCCGTTCTACATCCTTTTCCAGCTCTGTCCAGGACCCTCTATTGTGAGCCCGGTCAGAGCAGTCAGAGGTGGTAGATGGGCACCATCTAGCTGTTCTGGGTTCAGTCTGGTGGGGGCTGTGGTAGCTGTGGTCCATTAGTCCTTTGGACTAATCTTTTCCTTGTATCTTGTTCTCTTCATTCTCCCTTGCTCCTGAAGGGATGATACCAGTGGAGTATTTTAGATGGCTGCTGACAGGCTTTTAAGACCCCAGACACTGCTCACCAAGGTAGAATGTAGAACGTTGTCTTTATAAACTGTGTTATGCCAGTTGAGCTAGATGTTCCCCAAGACCATGGTCCCCACAGCCTTCTGCCCAGCAATTCAGTCCCTCAGGGAGTTTGGAAGTATCTATGGAACTTCCATGACCTTTCCTTGTATAAGTTGTGCTGGCTTCCCCAGTAATGTGTACTGTCTTAACCCTTCACCAAAGTTACGACTTATCTGTTTAGTTCCCCTCCCACCGCTCCCATCCCCCGTAACCAACAAAGATTGTTTCTTTTTGTGTAAACTTTTACATGAGTTATACAGTAGAGGTCTCATACAATATTTGCCCTTTTGTGATTGACTTATTTCACTCAGCATAATGTCCTCCAGTTTCATCCATATTATGAGATGCTTCACAGATTCATCATTGTTCTTTATCTTCGTATAATACCCCGTTGTGTGTATGTACCATAGTTTGTTTATCCATTCATTTGTTGATGGGCATCTAGGTTGTTTCCATCTTTTTGCTATTGTGAACAGTGCTTCAATAAATATGGGTGTGCATATGTCTATTAGTGTGACGGCTCTTATTTCTTTAGGATATATTCCTAGGAGTGAGATTGCATTTTGTAGTGCTTTTTTTTGCAGTGCTGACGTTTTCTTTGTTCCTCTTACTCTCCTGTGTTGAGTTCCTTTTGTTTGTGGATTTTTTTTTCTTTTGTTTTTGTAGGTTTTGTTTTCACTGAGACTTTATGTTTTTCTTCTTTATTTTGATGAGTAGATTTTGTTAACTTTCTTTGTGGTTACCTTGAAATTTACCCTTATCTTCCTAGATTTGAACCAGTCTAGCGGGGAGACTTACCATTATACCAATGAGGATAAATTGCTTCTCTTTCATTGCAAAGATTCGTTTAGAGGTTTGGATCAGAATTTTGTAGGGAAAACAAAAGGGAAGCCCAATAAATGTTTATTGAGTGATCCAACCATTGTTTGATGGTACAGAGAGGTCCAGGAGAAAAGGGGTTTGTTATTGTTAGCTGCTTTCCAGTCGTCCCCGACTCTTGGCAGCTCTATACACAATAGAAGCGAGTGTGGTACTGCGCCATCCCCGTGATCTATTGTGGATCAGACCGTTGTGATCCATAGGGCTTTTGAAGTAGATTGCCAGGCCATTCTTCCTAGTCTGTCTTAACCTGGAAGCTCCACTGAAACCTTACAGCATCATACCACCACACAGGCCTCCACTGACAGATGGGTGATGGCTGCGTATGAGGTACATTGGGCTGGACTCAAACCCATATGTCTCATATGGAAGATGAGAATTCTATCACTGAAACACTATACCAGTGTATGAGGTGGGCCATACATGCCAGGGAGCAGGGCATGTTTCAGGAGAGTTGTCAGAGCAGCAACCAAATTACAAGGATAAAGGAATTAGTTGTTGTTAGTTGCCGTTGAGTCGATTACACCACATGGTGATCCCATGTGTACACAGTAGAACTGTTCCTGAGGGTTTTCAAGGCTGTGTGGCCTTTTGGAAGCAGAGCACCAGGCCTGTCTTCTGAGGTGCCTCTGGGTGTCTTCGAACCTCCAACCTTTTGGCTAGTAGGCAAGAGCTTAACCATTTGCACCACCTGGGGACACCTAGAGGAATGAGTAGAAGGTAAGATAGAGGGTTGGCTGTTCTTTTAAGTCAGCTGGTCAAGGGATTTTTTTTTTCTCTTTTTTTTGTTACTCTTATTTTGGGTGTAAATGGGGAGGAAAGTACCTTAGGGGTTGAAAATGATGTAGATACTCCATCATTTCAAAAGTAGGAGGGGACACTTCATTTTCAAAGACTTAATAGGACAAGATGGTGAGTAGTATATTTTTGTGAAAAATTCCACTAGAAGTTATTTAAAATTTTAAAAAATGTAAAATTTGTTTTGTTTTAAAAGGGTAACCTCAGTATTCAGAAGAATTAACTGATAAAATAAAAAGTATGTAGCAGGATATTATGGATTGAATTGTGTCCCCCCAAAACATGCATGTCAACTTGGCTAGTCCATGATTTCCCAGTATTGTGTGATTGTCCACCGTTTTGTCACCTGATGTGATTTTCCTATGCGTTGTAAATCCTACCTCTATGATGTTAGTGAGGTGGGATTAGAGGCAGTTATGTTAATGAGGTAGGACTCAATCTACAGGTTGTGTCTTCAGTCATTCTGTCTTGAGATATAAAAAAGAGAAGCTATCAAGAGAAACATGGGGACCTCATACCACCAAGAAACAAGAGCCGGGAGAATACCATGTGCTTTGGACCTGGCGTTCCTGTGCTGATGAGAAGCTCCTTGACAAGGGAAGATTGATGACAAGGACCTTTCTCCAGAGACAACAGAGAGAAAGCTTCCCCTGGAACTGGCACCCTGAATTTGGACTTCTAGCCTCCTAGAATGTGAGAGAATAAATTCCTCTTTGTTAAAGCCATCCACTTATGGTATTTCTGTTGTAGTAGCACTAGATAACTAAGACAGAATTTGATGCTGAGAGTGGGGTGCTACTCTAACAGATACCTAAAATGTGGAAGCAGTTTTGAAACTGAATGGATGGAGGCTGGAAGAGTTATAAAGTGCCTAATAGTAAAAGCTTACGTTCCTTTGAAGAGACTGTTGGTGGAGTTAGGGACATCAAAGACAATTCTTGTGAGGGCTCAGAAGGAAGTGAGGAAAACTGTTAATACTATGGCCTGGCAAACAGTGAGAAGCAGCAGCAGACAAATGGCAGCAGCAAAACCAGGAGACTGGTGCTAGACAGTGCTGGAGCTGACCCTTGGAGCGAGAGAGCTGAGTGCCTTAGGCAGGAGGCTTCCTGGCGGAGTAGGGTGCCTCTGAACACTTATCGATGGAGTTAGGCTTGCCAACCCACAGAGCAAGAGGGCTGACTGCCTTCCCACCAGAGTTTACTGGCAGAGTAGGGTGCCTTCAGGCACTTATTGGTGGAGCTAGAGCTTTGGAACACTTGCCTCAGCAGGGCAGATGCAGGCATTGAGGCTTGAGGGGCTGAGAAGCAAGGTAACCAGGAAGCAGAAGCTGAAGAGACAAGGAGCTGCCTCAGGCTTGAAGCTTAGGGCCATGACCTCTGGGGTTTCAAAGGGTGGAGTTGCCACTTAGATGGACGAAGAGATTGGGGCTACCCAAATTGGATGGAGCAGAGTTGCCTTTCCAAAGGGCCTGGAAGGCGGAGCTGAAGTCCAGGGCCAAGGGGCCTCTACTCAGAATCCGGAGAGTGTGGCCAGTATATATAGTCTGGCGGGCAAGGCCATTGTCTAAATGGTCTCAGAGAACAGGATTATTTTCAAGCCTTGAGAGCTAATGTAATGTGTTCTGCTGACTTGGCTTGGTGCCTATTACCCCTTCTTTCCCTCCAGTTTCTCCCATTTGTAATGGAAATGTATAACTTGTGCCTGTTCCACCATTGTACTTTGGAAGCAAATAACTTGTATTCTAGATTTCACAGATGAAGAAGAATTTTTCAGATGAGATTTTGGACTTGGCGTTGGTTTAAGACTTTTGCTATGATATGATGGGATAAATGTGTTTCACATGTGGCAAAGACAGGAATTTTGGGGGGCCAAAGGGTGGAATGTTATGGATTGAATTGTGTCCCCCCCAAAATATGTGTTATCTTGGCTAGACCATGATTCACAGTACTGTGTGATTGTCCACCATTCTGTCATCTGATGTGATTTTCCTATGTGTTATAAATCCTATCTGTATGATGTTAATGAGGCAGGATTAGAGGCAGTTATGTTAATGAGGCAGGACTTAATCTACAAGATTAGGTTGTATTTTAAATCAATCTCTTGAGATAGAAGTGAGCAGAGAGATAGGGGAACCTCATCCCACCAAGAAAGTAGTGCAATGAGCAGAGTCTGTCCTTTGGACCTGGGGTCCCTAGAGAAGGTCCTAGACCAAGGAAGATTGATGACAGCGACCTTCATCCAGAGCTGACAGAAAGAGAAAGTCTTCCCTTGGAGCTGGCACCCTGAATTTGGACTTCTAACCCACTAACTGTGAGATAATCAGCTTTCATTTGTTAAAACCATCCACCTGTGGTACTTCTGTTATAGCAGCACTAGATAACTAAGACACAGGGCTATTTGTTGTTTGCCATCAGGTCGATTCTGACTAATGGCAACCCTAGAGGACTGAGTAGAATTGCTTCATAGGGTTTCCTAGGCTGTAATCTTTACGGGAGCAGCTTGCCAGGTCTTTTCTCCCAGGGAGCCGCTGGGTGGGTTTGAACCACTGACCTTTTGGTTAGCAGCTGAGCACTTAAGCATTGCACGACCAGGACTTCTTACATTTTCTATAAATACTTTTTTTAATTTTTATTTGTTGTTGCTCACATTTAGCACTACTGTTTTTCTCATACATTCTGAGTAATTTAGCATTTGTATTTTTTAAAAAAAAGTTGCTGTCGAGTCAATTTCACCTTATAATGACCCTGTAGGACAGAATGGAACTGCCCTGTAAAGTTTCCACAGAGCAGCTGGTGGATTTGAACTGCTTACTTTTTTGGTTAGCAGCCGTAGCTCTTACCCACTGCGCCACCTCAGTCACAAAGTTCTGGCATAATATGCATCTCACTTTGAAGGCATCTGTAACTTACTTGCCCAAGGTCTTGTTGATTTATTTATTAAACATTTATTGTGTGCAAAGCTGTTTTCTCAGTGCTTTGTCAATATTAATTCATTTAATCCTCATAATAACCCTATGAGGTAGGTACTATTATCATCCCCACTTTATAGATGAAAAAACTAAGGCACGGTGAGGTAAAGGAGGTTGATAGAAGCCAAACATAGTTAAGTGGTGAGCTGGGATTTGAACCCAGGTATCCTGGCTGCAGAATTTGTTCTTAACCACTGTTATACTGCCTATTAGTAAGTTTGGGAGCAGAAATTCAAATTCATGCTACACTGTGATAAATGATACTTTACTATTTTCAATTGTATGTTAGTCATCCCTTATTTGAAATAATTAGACTATCAGCTAGACCTTGTAAGTCTGCTATAAGGGAAAGTTTAATTGTTGAACGGGCTTTAACTTGGGTGGAGCCCTGGTGGCACAATGGTTAAGAGTTTGGCTGCTAACCAAAAGGTCGGCAGTTCTAATCCACCATCCGCTCCTTGGAAACCCTGTGGGGGCTGTTCTACTCTGACCTATAGGGTAACTACAGGTTTGGTTTTTGGTTTTATTTTAACTTCTAACTTTACCTAGATTTTTAGAGCTTTACATAAAGTTTGCAGTAAATGTAATTTTAAAAAAATTGCTAACCTCTGACTTGGAAAAGAGTAGGACATGCACTTCTGTCAGCTCAGAATAGAAGTAGCCTTGATATTTGATCTTCTGCACTGGCCTACATTTGGTGTGTCATGGTTAGTGCTGGCTTAGTCTCTAGTCCTCTGTCCAAAATCTTTTTAAAATTATTTATTGCTTTTTTTCTTGAAGGAATTTGCATTCCATATAGACAAGAAAACCATGTAAATTTTCCTGGCCTAAAGTTATATGAAACACATTTTATTTGAAAGGGTGGGTGGTTAACTTTGCTTTGGGTAGGTAGTTGTAACTATTTCTTATTAAATTGGGGCAAGCACCCTGATAAGAGAAGCAAGTTAGGTTACTTTGAATCATGTTTTGTGTCCCGAGTGGACAAGGTCTGTATACGATGTGGATACAAGGCTATTTAGAAGGTAAGGAAGTAGATGAAATTTAAAGGACCCAAGAGTCAAGAACTAACTTGATTAGCAATAATTAGGATGAGAAAGAAAATTGAGTTAGTTTGCCTAGCTTATGAATTTCAGTTTCTTTGAATAGAGCAAATTTTACATGAAGAGCAATCAGGAAGTGAATTGCAGGAACTTAATTGGCCATAGTTATAAGGGTGTATGTCCTAATAATTTGGGGAGGCATAAGGTTAAATTCAGCAAGGCTTTTGACCACCGCAGTAAGCGCCCCACAGTAAGAATGCAAATATTCCTTGATTTGAGGAGGGGAAAGAAATTTGGATTCAGTATATCTGAGATAGTTTTAGAGTTGATTGGTTATAGAGTAATTTTGAGAACAAGCCACAGATTGGGAATGGTTAAAATTGGTAGAAAAAAGAGAATCTAAAGAGTTGGTTGACATTCAGCCGTTTCTGGAGGTAGCATATGATCAAAAACTTATGGTACTGAAGGAAGAGGTCCAAGCTGCACTGAAGGCATTGGCAAAAAACAAGGCTTCAGGAATTAACAGAATACCAGTTGAGATGTTTCAACAAACGGATGCAGCACTGGAGGTGCTAACACGACTATGCCAAGAAATTTGGGAGACAGCTGCCTGTCCAATTGACTGGAAGAAGTCGTATTTGTACCCATTCCAAAGAAAGGTGATCCAGCAGAATGCGGACATTATCGAACAATATCATTAATATCACACGCAAGTAAAATGCTGCTGAAGATCATTCAGAATCGGTTGCAGAAGTACATCAACAAGGAACTGCCAGAAATTCAAGCCAGATTCAGAAGCGGACGTAAAACAAGGGATATTGCTGATGCCAGATGGATCCTGGCTGAAGGCAGAGAATACCGTAAAGATGCTTACTTGTGTTTTATTGACTATGTAGAGGCATTCAACTTTGTGGATCATAACAAATTATGGATAGTATTGTGAAGCGTGGAAATTCCAGAGCACTTATTGTGCTCATGAGGAACCTGCACATAGCCCAAGAGGCAGTCGTTCTAACAGAACAAGGAGATACAACGTGGTTTTAAGTCAGGAAAGGTGTGTCAGTGTTGTATCCTTTCACCATACTTATTCAGTCTCTATGCTGAGCAAATAATCCGAGAAGCTGGACTATATGAAGAACAGGCATCAGGACTGCAGGAAGACTTATTAACAACCTGCAATATGCAGATGACACAACCTTGCTGCTGAAAGTGACTTGAAGCGCTTACTGATGAAGATCAAAGACCACAGCCTTCCATATGGATTACACTCAACATAAAGAAAAATCCTCACAACCAGGCCAATAAGCAATATCATGATAAACAGAGAAAATATTGAACTTGTAAAGATTTTCATTTTTCTTGGATCCACAACCAACACCATGGAAGCAGCAGTCAAGAAATAAAACAACACATTGCTTTGACAAGTCTGCTACAAAAGATCTCTTTAAAGTGTTAAAAAGTAAAGATGTCACTTTAAGGTGTACCTGACCCAAGCCATGGTGTTTTTAATTGCCTCATGTGCATCTGAAAGTCGGGCGGTGAATAAGGAAGACTGAAGAAGAATTGGTACCTTTGAATTATAGTGTTGGCGAAGAATATTGAATATACTGTGGACTGCCAGAAGAACAAACAAATCTGTCTAGGAAGAAGTGCAGCCAGAATGCTTATTAGAAACAAGGATGGCGAGACTTCATCTCACTTAACTTTGGACCTGTTATCAGGACGGACTAGTCCCTGGAGAAGGACATCATGCTAGGTAGAGAGTCAGCGAAAAAGAGGAAGATCGTCAGTGAGATGGATTGACACAGCGGCTGCAAGAACGGACTCAAGCATAACAACGATTGTGAGGATGGCGCAGGACCAGGCAGTGTTTCATTCTGTTGTACATAGGGTCCCTATGAGTCGGAACCGACTCAACGGCACCTAACAACAATAGAGATAGATCAAGATTTAGTGCTTAGAAAATTAAAATTGTCATGCCTGTGGCGCCCTGGTGGTGCAGTGGTAAAGATCTTGACTGCTAATTGAAAGGTCAGCAGTTCAAATCTACCAGCCACTCCTTGGAAACCCTATGGGGCACTTTTACTCTGTTCTGTAGGGTCTGTGTGAGTTGGAATCAAGTCAGTGGCAACAGGTTTGATGGGACATTTTAATTTAAGAATCTCCTTCTTAGGCTGAAGTGGCAACAGATACACATATTAATGAGAGGTAAAATTTGAAATAAGTTCATTGTAAAGCAGAGGAATTTTCTGTGTAATTGAGAAGAGTAAAACAAATAAATTCCAGTTGAATATAAATGTTTTACACAAGAAAGTGAGACAGATAAAAAGCAGGAATAGAATATATTTATGAAAGGGGAGATATGAGATCTATCTGGGGGAAAAAAGTGAAAAAAAAAAAAAGAGGCCCAGATTAATGTTGCTGCAAAGGGAGAGGTGAAAATTGGAGGATGAGAAAACAGAACCCAAGAGTCTTGGGAAAAATTAATATTTTCACTTCCTCAAGTTGAAAATCTGAAAACCTGAAGTTGGGTTAAGATGAATAATAAAAGATGAGTACTGTTAAAAATAAAACTCGAATTAAAACATGAGGTTTCTTCTGGGCCATTATTATATCTGCATATAGGTAGATCATTCTGATTCCAAAAAAAGCAAATGGCTTAAAGTAAGCTAATTACAGTGAGGCTTATAAAGAGAACAGGAGGGAGAAAAACGGATCAACCGTTGGATAATCTTAATGTGATTGAGTGAATCTTGCTTTCCCCATTTTACTGAGATCAGCCAATATCAGGTCACAAGGTGGTCTCTGGCAGCCAGATACTTTCTGACATTTAAATCAAGTAATCCTGACTTAGAACTGGAAAGAAAAGGTTAGCAATTTTGTGTGAAAAAAGACCACTGGCAGGATTAATTTTTGGTCAGGAATTTTTTTTTTTTTAATTGTGCTTTAAATGCAAGTTTACAATTGAAGTTACTCTCTTGTACAAAAATTTATACATACATTGTTTTGTGACCCTACTTGCACTCCCTATACTGTGACAACACACTCTTCCTTTCCACCTCCGATTTCCCTTGTCCATTCAACCAGCTCCTGACTCTCTCTGCCTTCTCATCTCACCTCTGGATGAGAGCTGCTCTTTTAATCTCATGTATCTACTTGAGCTAAGAAGCACAGTCCTCACAAGTATCATTTTATGTCCCATAGTCCAGTCTAATCTTTGTTTGAAGAGTTGGCCTCAGGAATGGTTTTAGTTTTGGGCTAACAGAGAGCCCAGGGGCTACATCTTCCAGGGTCCCTCCAGTCTCAACTAAACCATTAAGTCTGGTCTTTTTACTAGAATTTGAGTTCTGCGCCCCACTTTTCTCCTGCTCCATCAGGAACTCACTGTCGTTTTCCCTGTCAGGGTGGTCATTGTGTTAGCTGGGCACCATCTAGTTCTTCTGGTCTCAGGCTGATGAAGTCTCTGATTTATGTGGCCCTTTTATGTCTTGGGCTGATACTTTCCTTGTGTGTTTGGTGTTCTTCATTCTCCTTTACTCCAACTGCTGCATCTTAGATGGCCGCTCACTAGCTTTTAAGACCCCGGACGCCACTCACCAAAGTGGGATGCAGAACATTTTCTTAAAAAAGTTTGTTATGCCAGTTGACCTAGATGTCTCCTGAAAGCATGGTCCCCAGACCCCCACCTCTGCTACTCTGTCCCTTGACATGCTTGGTTTTATTCAGGAAATTGCTTAGCTTTGGTTTAGTCCAGTTGTGCTGACTTCCCCTGTAGTGTGTGCTGTCCTTCCCTTCACCTAAGATAATTCCTGTCTAGTTTCTAGTTAGTAAGTACCCCTCTCCTTCCCTCCTCACCCTCATAACCATCAAAGAATGTTGTCTTCTGTTTTTAAACCTTTTCTTGGGTTTTTATAATAGTGGTCTTGTACAATATTTGTCCTTTTGCAATTAAGTTCACTCAGCATAATACCTTACAGATTCCTCCATGTTATGTTTCATGAATTCATCGTTGTTACTTATCAGTACGTAGTATTCCATTATGTGAATATACCATAATTTGTTTATCCATGCGTCTGATGATGGGCACCTAGGTTGTTTCCATCCTTTAGCTATTGTGAACAATGCTGCAATGAACATGGATGTACAAATATCTATTCGTGTGATGGCTCTTAATTCTCTAGGATATATTCGCAGGAGCGGGATTCCTGGATCGTTTGGTACTTCTATTTCTAGCTTTTTAAGGAAGTGCCAAATCAATTTCCATAGTGGTTGTACCATTTTACATCCCCACCAACAGTGTATAATTGTTCTAGTCTCTCCACAACCTCTCCAATATTGATTATTTTGTGTTTTTTTTGCATTAATGGTAGCCTTGTTGGGGTGAGATGGTATCTCGTAGTTTTGATCTGCACTTCTGATAGCTAATGATCATAAGCATTTCCTTATGTGTCTGTTAGCCACCTGAATGTCTTCTTTGGCAAAGTGCCTATTCATATCCTTTGCCCATTTTTTAATTGGGTTCTTTGCCCTTTTGTTGTTAAGGTTTTGTGGTATCTTATAGATTTTAGACATTAGGTGCTGATCGGGTTTGTTGTAGCCAAAAATTTTTTCCAGTTTGTAGGTTGTCTTTTTACTCTTTTGGTGAAGTCTTTTGATGAGCATAAGTGTTTGATTTTTAGAAGCTCCCAGTTATCTACTTTTTCTTCTGGTGTTTGTGCAGTGTTACTTATGGTTCGTATTCTGTTTTTGCCATGTATTAGGGCTCCTAGCGTTGTCCCTATTTTTTCTTCCATGATGTTTATCGTTTTTGATTTTATATTTAGGGTCTTTGATCCATTATGAATTAGTTTTTGTGCATGGTGTGAGGGATGGGTCTTGTTTCAGTTTTTTGAAGATGGGTATCCAGTTATGTCAGCACCATTTGTTAGAGACTGTCTTTTCCCCAGTTAACGGACTTTGGGCCTTTGTCAAATATTAGCTGCTCATAGGTAGATAAATTTATGTCTGGATTCTCAATTCTGTTCCATTGGTCTATGTATCTGTTATTGTACCAGTACCGGCTGTTTTGACTACTGTGGCAGTATAATAGGTTCTAAAATCAGGTAGTGTGAGGCCTCCCACTTTGTTCTTCTTCTTGAGTAATGCTTTACTTACCCAAGGCCTCTTCCCTTTCTGTATGAAGTTGGTGATTTGTTTCTCCATCTCATTAAAAAATTCTGCTGGAATTTGAATGGGGATTGCATTGTATCTGTAGATCACTTTGGGTAGAATTGACATTTTCACAATGTTGAGTCTTCCTATCCATGAGCAAGGTATGTTTTTCAACTTATGCAGGTCTCTTTTGGTTTCTTGCAGTAGTGTCTTGTAGTTTTCATTGTATAGGTCTTTTACGTCTCTGGTTAGATTTATTCCTAAGTATTTTATCTTCTTGAGGGATATTGTAAATGATATTGATTTGATGGTATCCTCTTGGAGGTTCTCTCTGTTGGTATACAGGAATGCAACTGATTTTTGTATATTATCTTGTATCCTGATACTTAGCTAAAATTTTCTATTAGTTCCAGTAGTTTTCTTGTGGATTCTTTGGGGTTTTCTGTGTATAAGATCATGTCATCTGTAAATGGAGATACTTTGACTTCTTCCTTACCAATTTGGATGCCCTTTATTTCTTTTTCTAGCCTAATTGCTGTGACTAGGACTTCCAGCACAATGTTGAATAAGAGTCGTGATAAAGGGCATCCTTGTCTGGTTCCGTCCTCAAGGGGAATGCTTTCAAACTCTCTTCATTTAGGGTGATGTTGGCTGTTAGTTTTGTATAACTGCCCTTAATTATGTTGAGGAATTTCCCTTCTGTTCCTATGTTGCTGAGAGTTTTTATCATGAAAGGGTGTTGGACT
Organism: Dugong dugon; assembly: GCA_030035585.1. Taxonomy (NCBI): domain Eukaryota; kingdom Metazoa; phylum Chordata; class Mammalia; order Sirenia; family Dugongidae; genus Dugong; species Dugong dugon. The sequence goes on from CM057474.1 coordinate 46,625,547, forward strand.
TTGTCAGATGCCTTTTCTGCATCAATTGACAAGATCATATGGTTCTTGTCTTTTGTTTTATTTATGTGATGGTTTACGTTGATTGTTTCTCTGATGTTGAACCATCCCTACATACCTGGTATAAATCCCACTTGATCATGGTGAATTATTTTTTTGATATGTTGTTGAATTCTGTTGGCTAGAATTTTATTGAAGATTTTTGTTTGTATGTTCATGAGAGATATTGGTCTGTAAATTTTTTTTTTTTTTTTTTTTTTTTGTGGTATCTTTACCCGGTTTTGGTATCAGGATTATTCTGGCCTCAGAGAATGAGTTTAGTAGTATTCCATCCTTTTCTGTGCTCTGAAATACCTTTAGTAGTAGTGGTGTTAACTCTTCTTTGGAAGTTTGGTCGAATTCTCCAGTGAAATCATCTGGGCCAGGGCTTTGTTTTGTTGGGAGTTTTTAAATTACGTTTTCAGTCTCTTCTTTTGTTACAGGTTTATTTAGTTGTTCTGCCTCTGATTGTGTTAGTTTAGGTAGGTAGTGAGTTTCTAGAAATTTGTCCATTTCCTCTAGGTTTTCAAATTTGTTAAGAGTACCATTTTTCATAGTATTCTGTTATGATTCTTTTAATTTCAGTTGGGTGTGTTGTGATATCACCCATGTGAGTTATTTGCTTCCTCTCCTGTTTTTCTTCTGTCAGCTTGGCCAGTGGTTTATCAGTTTTGCTGATCTTTTCAAAGAACCATCTTTTGGTCTTGTCAACTCTTTCTGTTGTTTTTCTAGTCTCTATTTCATTTAATTCTGCTCTAATTCTTATTATTTCCTTTCTTCTGGTGTCTGAGGGTTTCTTTTGCCACTCTCTTTCTACTTGTTCTTTTTGTAGGGTTAATGTTTTGATTATGGCCATTTCTTCTTTTTGGATGTGTGCATTTATTGCTATAAACTGACCTCTGAGCACTGCTTTTGCTGTGTCCTGAAGGTTCTGGTAGGATGTGTTTTCATTCACGTTTGATTCTATGAATTTCTTTATTTCATCCTTAATTTCTTCTATAGCCTAGTAGTTTTCCAGCAAGGTGTTCTTCAGTTTCCATGTGTTTTTTTTTTTTTTCTTTTTCTGTTATTGATATCTACTTTTATGGCTTTATGGTCAGAAAAGTTGCTTTGTAGTATTTCGATGCTGTGGATTCTGTTAAGGCTTGCTTTATGGCCTAGTATGTGGTCTCTTCTGGAGAATGTTCCATGTGTGTTGGAAAAGAAAGTATACTTGGCTGCTGTTGGGTGGAGTGTTAGGTGTATGTCCATGAGATCAAGTTGGTTGATTGTAGCATTTAGATCTTCCGTGTCTTTATTGAGCTTCTTTCTGGATGTTCTGTCCCTCACCAATAGTGGAGTGTTGAAGTCTCCTACTGTTTCTGTGGAGCTGTCTATATTTCCAATGCTGTTAGAGTTTGTTTTATGTATTTTGGAGCCCTGTCATTGAGTGCGTAAATATTTATTATAGTTGTGTCTTCCTGGTATACTGATCCTTTAATCATATAGTTTCCTTCCTTATCCTTTATGATGGATTTTACTTTAAAGTCTTTTTTGTCAGAGATTAGTTTTGCCACTCTTGTTCTTTTTTGAATATTATTTGCTTGATATATTTTTTCCCATCCTTTAAGTTTTAGTTTGTTTGTGTCTTTAAGTCTGATGTGTGTGTTGTAGGCAGCATATAGACGGATCGTGTTTTTTTATCCAATCTGCCACTCTCTGTCTCTTTATTGGTGCATTTAGTCCATTTACATTCAGTGTAATTATTTATAGGTATGAGTTTAATGCTGTTATTTTGATGTCTTTTTTTTTGTGTGTGTTGCTGACAGTTTCTATGTTCCATTTAATTTTCTGTGCTAAGTCGTTTTTCTTTATGTTCTTTCCATCTTTTTCATTGTTGTTGATTTTGTATTTGCTGACCATTTATATTTTTGTTGTTTTTTATTTTGATGTGTAGGATTGTTAGTTTCCTTTGTGGTTACCTTAATATATACCCCTATTTTTTTAAGTTTATACCAGTCTTTTATTTCTTTATGTTGCCTTGACTTCCTCTCCATATGAAAAGTCTATGTCTACATTTAGTAGTTCCTCTTTTTTGTTTTAATGTTGTCATCTTTTACATACGGATATTTCTGTTTCCCTATTTTCAGTATTTTAGCTTTGATTTACTTTTGTGACCTCCCTATCTGGGTTGATATCTGGTTGTTCTGTCCTGTATTCTAGTCTTGCGTTATCTGATGTTAACTGATTTTCTAACCAGAGGACTCCCTTTAGTATTTCTTGTAATTTTGGTTTGGTTTTTGTAAATTCCCTAAACTTCCGTTTATGTGGAAATACCCTAATTTTGCCATCATATTTGAGAGACAGTTTTGGTGAATGTATAATTCTTGGCTGGCAATTTTTTTTCCTTCAAGTCTTTGTATATGTCATCCCATTGCCTTTTTGCCTGCTTGGTTTCTGCTGAGTAGTCAGAGCTTATTCTTTTTGACTCTCCTTTGTAGACAACTTTTTGTTTATCCCTAGCCGCTCTTAAAATTCTCTCTTTATCTTTGGTTTTGGCAAGTTTGATTATAATATATCTTGGTGACTTTTTTTGAAATCTACTTTATGTGGGGTTTGATGAGCGTCTTGGATAGATATCTTCTTGTCTTTCATGATATCAGGGAAGTTTTCTGTCAACAAATCTTCAACATTTCTCTCTGTATTTTCTGTTATCCACCCCTGTTCTGGTACTCCAATCACATGCAGGTTGTTTCTCTTGATAGAGTTCTACATAACTCTTAGAGTTTTTTCATTTGTTTTTTATTCTTTTATTTGTTTTTTTCCTCAAATAAGTTGGTGTCAAGTGTTTTATCTTTAATCTCACTAATTCTGACTTCTACTGCCTCAATTCTGCTCCTATAACTTTCTATTCAGTTGTCTAACTATGTAATTTTCATTTTAATCTTCTGGATTGCTGATTCCTGTATCTCTATGGATTCTTTCAGCCTATTAAATTTGTCATTATGCTCTTGAGTAATCTTTTTAAGTTCCGCTACTGCTTTGTCTGTGTGTTCCTTGGCTCTTTCTGCATTTTGACAAATTTCCTTCCTAATTTCTTGAAGACTTCTGTATATTAATCTTTTGTATTCTCCCTTGGTAATTCCAATAAATTCTCTTCCTCCAGAAAATTTATTGATTCTTTGTTTTGGGAGCTTGCTGAAGCCATCATCGTCTGCCTCTTTATGTGATTTGATATTGACTGTTATTTCTAAGCCATCAGTAAGTTGTTATTATTTTGTTATAATTTTGTATTTGCTTAGTGTGTCCCATCTTCTTGTTTTGTTTTGTTTTCATATGCCGAAATAGGCTGCTCGTGTGTGCTAGTTTGATTATTGGTGCCTTTGAAGCTCTGACATCTTGTTAGCATGTAGTTAGATCTGTTACTAAGTGCGTGAGTACGGGAGTCCATTAAATTTTCTTATATGGATTCAGCTCAGGTGTCCAGGTAGTCGATCACCAAGTGTGTGGTGCAGTCTCTTACCTACAGTCCTAGAGAGGCATGGGTGATTGGTGTAGGCACAGGCATCTGGCTGCAGTAGGAGGTCACACACTGAGCAAGGCAGGGGCTGACGGCTGCCCAGGTGTCTGAAAGGAAAGCATGTCCCTGCACCCTAGAGCAAGTAGGTAGGTGAGTTTTGCGGCCAGACTGAGCACTCTGCACTGTTGGCTGTAAGGACTTGGGGGGAGGCACCACTTATTCTTGGACCCCTGTCGCAGGTGGGTAGGTGGCGTAGGTGGAGCCACCAGTCCTCAAGCCCTTGAATTGGACAGGCAAGAAGCCTGCTTAATAGGCAGAGTAGTGTCAAAAGTCACAAGCCTGCCACTTTACAGCTGAAACAGTTCAAGTTGGACTTCAAGTATATACCCTGTTGTACTGTGGTAGTGAGGGCTTACGCTGTTGAAATGGGCCCACACAAGTCTATGCAGGGGTGAAAGGCATTCAAAGTCTTTGGACCCCTTATGCCTGTGACTAGGCAAAGGAGCTGTTCCAACTCTGAGGTCATGGCTTAGGGGAGCCGGTAGCTTATTTTTTCCCTGTTAGTTAATATTTTCCCTCTCAAAGACCTGGAGAATGACTTAGGGCGCCTTAAGGACCTACTTCCGGCCCAGGGGACTCATCAATCGCTGAAGTCGGCTGGGACCTGGTGCAGAGCGGGGAGAGGGGGAGGTAAATGGGAGAGAGGTTTTTCCCAAATGGGGTGTTTTTTTTTTGTTTTGTTTTGTTTTTTTTAAATCCCCGCGGTAAGCCACACGCAAGTACTTATCTTCAGCTGCTTGAGTGTTACTTTTCACTCATTCTGGGTGGCCGAGTAGACTCTGTGCTGCTGGGTCTTTTCCAATGTGGAAGACACCTCCCAAGTGCTGCTGTTTGCCCACCTCACTGTGTACCCTGAGTTGATCTGGGCTGAAGGGCTGCGGCTCCCACCGGGTCAGGTCTGGCAACTCCTCGTTGCTTCCAAACTGTCTCTCCCTCCCCCCGCCACTCAGCCTGATTCCTCAACTTTGCCTTTCACAAGGCTCCTAGATAGTCATATATAATCAATTCACTTGTTTTTTCAGGTCTTTGTTATAAGAGGGACATAGGAAGCGTCTGACTACTCTTCCATCCTGGCCCTACTTTGGTCAGGAATTTTTGACGGTTAATATTTGGTGTCGTGGGTAAGGAAAGCCTTAAAATCAAAATAAGATGTCTGTTTTTAATTTTTCTCTTCAACTATACTAATATTAACTTAGGAAATTTGGTGTTTTGGAGATAAATTTTTTCCATAAAAAATGCTTCCTGTTATCCTCCCTAAGGTTCCATATATTGTGCACTAAAAACCAAAAAACCAAACCTGTTGCTGTCAAGTCGTTTCTGACTGATAGCGACCCTATAGGACAGAGTCGAACTGCCTCACATGGTTTTCAAGGAGTGGCTGGTGGATTCAAACTGCTGGCTTTTGGTTAGCAGCCAAATTCTTAACCATTGTGCCATCAGGGCTTCTGTGCAGTAAAAGGAGCTTTGAAATTGGGAAATACGGAAAGATGGAGGATTAAAACCTGCAGCTGTTAGATCCTATGATTAGATAAGTATTTTTATTAAAATAAACAGTTTATGTTTTTATGAAATACTTTGCTTTCTTAGAATTGCTGAATCTTGGGTATTTTAGGAGGAAGGAGTCTGCTTAGTTAATCCATTTCTCTTTTTCTTTGCTATATATATTCACTGAGTTTTAAATTTTGTGCTGTTGATACAATGACTGTCTAAAAGTAGGCTTCCTGATTTCCTAGGTTCCCCATTCATTAAACGTTTTTGACTAAATTTCTCTAGCACCTAATATGTACCATCTTACCTTGTTACTGAGTTCTTTCTTGTGTATTCACAATGTCTTCAAAACCCGATCAGTAATGAGGCCAGGACTGTCTTCTACTATTTTGGAACCCTTGCTGTACCCACTTTACAGACTGCCAGTTGCTGTGGAGTCGACTTCAACTCACAGTGACTCCCGTGAGTGTCAGAGTAGAGCTGTGCTCCACTGAGTTTTCAATGGCTGATTTTTCAGAAGTAGATTTTCAGGCCTTTCTTCCAAGGCTCCTCTGGGTAGACTAGAGCCTCCAGCCGTTCCGTTAACAGCCAAGCGCATTAACTGCACCATCCAGGGATTTCTCTTTACAGACTAGGCAGCCAATAAATATGTTTATTAATTGATGTGGGCAGATATGTGGCAGTATTTTTCTGGTTTTTCAAGGGCTTATTTCTATACATATATGCAAATGAAAAAGATGTCACTCTAAGGACTATGGTGTACCTGATCCAAGCAAGGTGTTTTCAGTTGCCTCATCTGTGTGAAAGCTGGACAGTGAATAAGGAAGACTAAAGAAGGATTGATGTTTTTCAGTTATGGTGTTGGCGAGGAATACTGACTATACCATGGACTTCCAGATGAACAAACAAATCTCTCTTAGAGGAAGTACAGCCCGAATGTTCCTTAGAAGCAAGCATGGCTAGACTTCATCTCACATACTTTGGACATGTTATCAGGAGGGACCAATCCCTGGAGAAGGACATCAAGCTTATAGAGGGTCAGTGAAAAAGAGGAATACCCTCAATGAGATGTATTGACATAGTGGCTGCAACAGTGGGCTCAAGCATAACAACGATTGTGAGGATGGCACAGGACGGGGCAGTGTTTCATTTTGTTGTACATGGGATCACTATATGAGTCAGAACTGACTCAGTGGCGCCAAACAACAACATTAGCATGCAAATGAATCAAATCTTAATTATTACAATTTTTTTTTAAGTTTTGCTTCTGACTTAAGGATGAGATCTTGAGGAAATGCTTGCGGTCACAAGCCATTAGAGAAATGCAAATCAAAACCGAAATGAGATACCATCTCACTCCAGCGTTACTGGCACAAATCAGAAAAACAGAAAATAAACGTTGAGGAGGCTGTGGGAAGATTGGAACTCTTATGCACTACTGGTAGGAATGCAAAATGGTACAACCATTTTGCAAAACGATATAGCACTTCCTTAGAAAGCTGGAAATAGAAATACCATATGATGCAGAAATCCTACTCCTTGGAATATATCCTAGAGAAATAGGAGCCATCACACGAATAAACATATGCACACCCATGTTCATTACAGCATTGTTCACACTAGCAAAAAGATGGAAACAATCTAGATACCCATCAACAGATGAGTGGATAAACAAACTATGGGGTACATACACACAATGGAGTGCTTACACAACAATAAAGAACAATGATGAATCTGTGAAGCATCTCATAACATGGATGAAACTGGAGGACATTATGCTGAGTAAAATAAGTCAGTCACAAAAGGACAAGTGTATGAGACCTCTATTGTAAAAACTCATGAAAAAGTTTACACAAAAAGTAACAATTTTTGTTGGTTACAAGGGATGGGAGGGGTGCGGGGGAAATACTAAATAGGCACGAGATAAGTGGTATCTTTGGTGAAGGGTGAGACAGTACACATTACTGGGGAAACCAGCACAACTTGTACAAGGAAAGGTCACGGAAGCTCCATAGACACATCCAAACTCCTTGAGGGACTGAATTCCTGGGCTGGGGGCTTTGGGGACCATGGTCTTCGGCAACATCTAGCTCAACTAGCATAACATAGTTTATAAAGAAAGTGTTCTACATTCTACTTCAGTGAGTAGCACCTGAGGTTTTAAAAGCCTGTGAGCGGCCATCTGAGATACTCCACTCATCTCACCCAGTTAGAAGCTAGGGAGAATGAAGAAAACTAAAGACACAACGGAAAGATTAGTCCAAAGGACTAATGGACCACAACTACCACAGCCTCCACCAGACGGAGTCCAGTACAGCTAGATGATGCCTGACTGCCACCACCACTGCTCTGACAGGGATCACAGTAGAGCGTCCCAGACAGCTGGAGAAAAATGTAGAACAAAATTCTGACTGATAAAAGACCAGACTTACTGGCCTGACAGAATGGAGAAGCTCTGAGAGTATGGCCCCCAGACGTACTTTCAGCTCAGTACTGAATTCACTCCTGAGGTTCACCCTTCATCCAAAGATTAGACAGGCCCATAAAACAAAATGAGGCTGAAGGGGCATGCCAGCCCAGGGGCAAGGACTAGAAGGCAGGAGGGGCAGGAAAGCTGGTAATAGGGAATCCAAGGTCGAGAAGAGAGAGTCTTGACATATTGTGGGGTTGGTAACCAGTGTCATGAAACAATATGTGTACTAACTGTTTAATGAAAAGCTAGTTTGTTGTGTAAACCTTCATCTAAAGTACAAAAAAAAAAAAGAGATCTTGAAGTAAGCCAATTAAGATACATCTTTTAAGTGATGATTTAGTAGATCTGTAATCTCAAGAACTGGAAATGTACTTTATTATGTACATTTAAGACTGTTTTCTTTGTAGTTGAATAATAATGAACATTTATACTGCCCTGTGGCATTTTTAAAGGGTTGAACTGACATAATCAGCTTATATGACCTTAATTCATTTGCATAAACAACCAAATTTGCTTTAAAATTTATTAAAATTTAGACTTTTTTTTTTTTTTCCCACCATCACACTCACTTTATAAATCCCTGAACTAGAATTGGCCCTATAGTTCTCTCTCCTTTTATCCTGGGGACCAAGGATAGCTGAAGAAAAGTCATATCATCATTCAGATTGTTGTCCCTGTGGATTTGTGATAAGTACTCATATCTGTATTAGTACTTCTCAGTAGTAGTTGATCAGCACTCTCACTGATTCCACTCAGCATTTATCCAAAAGTATCTCCTCCGTGAACAAGCCCATACTCTTCCATGAATTTAATACCCCCTGCAAGGACTAACTACAAAATAGTTCTTCTCCGTAGACCTGTTTCCTGAGCTGCATACTTATATACGTTAAAACAAACAAACAAACCCGTTGCCATCTAGTCAATTCCGACTTATAGCAACCATATAGGATAGGGTAGAACTGCCCTATAGAGTTTCCAAGGAGCATCTTGTGGATTCGAACTGCCAGCCTTTTGGTTAGCAGACGCAGCTCTTAACCACTACGCCACCAGGGTTTCCTGTGTACCTAGGTGTCTATTAAATTTCTCCACCTGGTTGTTAACAGTTCCTGTGAACAACATGTCCAAAGTAAAGCTCTTTTATTACTAACCTTTCTTCTCTCACAATAAGAACAGTTGTAGCCTTTTTGAGTGATTACTTTGTGTCATACGCTCCAAGTGCTAAGGATTTTACGTGTATTATCTGATTTAATCATCATTACAACATGAGATAGATGCCTTTTTTCTTCCTGTTCTACTGCTAAAGAGAGGAGCTATGAAGCTAACTTGGTCGCACGACTCTTATGTGGCAGAACTGGAAATGAAATCCAAATAGTCTGTCCCCAGAGTTGACTCTTGAAAACTTCCCACAGTATTGTCTTCCCAGATTGCTCTTCTTCTTATACTCCACCTGGATGGCAAAGTGGGAAATTTTATTTGTTCAGACTCCTTCCTCTTTCCAACTCTCAGGTATGTCATAATCATCTGGTGAAAAATCTTATGCATATCCTTAGTTTTTTTCTTTCCACTAACAATGCCCTAGTTCAAATTAATTTGCTACCTTAAATCTAATATCACTGCTGTCAAAATTATTTTTCCAAAGTGTAATTCTCATTATTGAAACCCTTTAGTGTCTATCAGTTACCTTCAAGATAAACTTTAAACCACTATCCATGGTATATATAGAATATCATATGAACTACTCTGTAGTGTCCTATGCAATTTAGACCCTACCCTGGTTGCCTGTTAAGCCTTATCACTTCACACCATCCTTACGTTCCTTTGTATTACATACATCAGTTCTTTAAACACTCCATACTTTCTTTAGATGATGCTTGGAGAATTTCACTTCAAAACACAGTATACTCAAAGGTTATCTTCTCTGTGAAACCTTTCCTAATCCCTGTCAGTTGGATTATCCTCCTTGTGTACCCCAGGTTTACTATTTTACATTTTGTATGTGTGTTAGTAAGGATCACACTAAAAGCAATTTATTTGCTTACAGGTTTGTCTCCTCACTGGACTATGAGCTCCTTGAAAGAAGGAATCGTGTCTTACTCATCTTTGTATCCTCAGTGTCTGGCACAGTTCTTGGTACATAGTAAGTGATTTCACAATTTTTGTTTAAACTAAGACAATATTTAACAATCAAACTCCATCATGTTTATAGTTAATTATACCTATGTAGACTTAGTGCTGTGTTGTCATAAAAACATGGCATATAAAAATACATTCTATTTTAAGCGCCACACAACTTTGTTGTAAGTGAGAAGACTAACTGTATGTTGAAATCATAATTTACTTACTGTATATCTTCCCTTTTAAAGCCAGGATGGTGCCAATTTTGAACCATCTCTGTCATTTTTTTTTGCAGTTAACATTTGCAATTATTTGGTTACCAGCGGCTTGTACTCCTGAATCTGAGGATTGGTTTATATAGAATAAAAAAAGAAATCGATTGGGGGGTGGGGGGGGGATAAGAGTACAGAGAGTTTCATGTAGTAGAGCAAACAATCTTTTTAGCTCGTTGACACCATTTCTCGGTATCCATAGTTTTAAATTTTAAAATTCTTCTCAAATAACTAATTCTAGACCTGTCTCCTTTATTCTCAACAATTACCTGTCCAATTCACTTATGAAGTTCCTCGATTTTCTTTTTGTCTGCCTCCAAATAAAATCAGTACCTTCACCTATCATTAAGTGTCTCATTTATTACTCTGAAGAAGAAGTGTTGTCTTTTTCTTTGAAGACCCTATGCCATGTGTGTGAAAGTTTCATGCCTTTCCCTTCTCTTTGTTCACAGACCACAGACATATTCCCTTACCATCAAACTTGCTAAATTAGTCATCTACACTTTCCTGTCTCTACTTTTTTGCTTTCCATGCATTCTTTAACGTTTTAAAAATGATTTCATTTGAATATACCCGATTATATATAACATGGAAGTTAATAATAAAAACAAAAATTTATGTGCCAACCATTCAGCTTAACTAGGTCAATAACAACATGGTTAAACAGCTACGTGTGTGCCTCTGTAACCCCATCTGCTTCCTTACCCTCTTCCCCCCACCCAAAGTAATTGATACCCTGAATTTTTTTTCCCATCACTTCCACTTTTTTTTTTATAGTATTACCACAAATATATTTCTTTTTTTGACTTTTTAAAATTTTATTTATTTTGTTGTTAACTATTGAGAATATACACAGCAAAACATACACCAGTTCAGCAGTTTCTACATGGACAATTCAGTGACATTGATTACATTCTTCGAGTTGTACAACCATTCTCACCCTCCTTTTCTGACTTGTTCCTCCCCCGTTAACATAAACTCACTGCCCTCTAAGGTTTCTGTTTCATCTTTTGAGTTGCTGTTGTCAGTTTGATCCCATATAGATAATTCTTAAAAGAACATAGTGCTCAAGGCAGATACTACTTTTTACTAGTTAAGCTAAACTATTGTTTGGTTTAAGAAGACTTCAGAAGATATTTTTGGTTTAAGGTTTAAAGGTTGTCTGAATTTTAGGGATTCATCTAGGCTTCATGGCTCCAGAAAGCCTGGAATACAAGAATTTGAAATTCTGTTCTGATTTCCCCCTTTTGATCAGGGTTCTAATACAGAATCCTTGATCAAAATGTTCCGTAGTGGTAGCCAGTTGTTTTGAGTTTTATAATCATTGTGTTTGTAAGCTTTTTAAGGCTTGCACAAATGGTATTTTATTATAATTAATTAAAATTAATTACAAATGTTCATACATTTCTAGGAAAACATTCAAGCATCATACAAAAATACATAGGAAAAAAATCTCACTACACACATTCAAATTTATAACAACAAAATAATCATGGAAACTTATTTTTGGACTATGTGGATTTGGCCATACCACATGTATCACGAGTTGGAAGAATTTATTGATGACCTTTGGTGTAGAATGTTAAAGTTGAGGTAAGACTGAATGAGAAGACATTAATGCTCAGAACTCCCCATTTATCTCCCCTCACCTCACTAGTATGTTCCTAAGATACTTTCAAGTTGTTGCTTACAGCTGAAGTTAATTCATTCTCACTGCTGTATAGTGCTCTATTGTATGAGCTATCCTAATCATTTAACCATTTTTCTACCACTGGACTTTGAGTAGTGTTTAGTTTTTTTTGTTATTATGATGAATGCTTTTACTTGATAAGCAAGTCCAAAATTCTTTATAGTATGTATCTAGGAGTGGAATTGCTCACTGAAGGACCTGTAAATATTCAGCTTTACATGATAATGCCAAATTGTTTTCCAACACTTAGACACGTATTGTTTCACCAGTTTAGACACCTACTAGCAGTGTATGAAAGCGACCACTACGTTTTTTTAAGCATTATTTGATACAGGTTCCCTCCACTATCTGAAAGTAGAGTGTTCCTATGAAACCTTTTATAAGTCGAAATGGTGTAAAGCAAAGAAGCAATTACCAATGATTTATATAGGAACAATTTTTGAGTGTTCCCAGACCCCAAAAATAACCTGCATCTAGTTTTATGCTAACTGTAACACCCTTACAAGCTCTCTTAGGCTTTTCTGATACCTTAGGACACATCTTGCTAATGGATGTGCAAAATAAATCAAGATAAAGCACAGATGCTCAGGCACAGTTCAGAGCTATGGTAGCCTGATGCTGAAGTGCTGAGTGTAGTTCCCAGGGAAGGAACTTGGTGACACCACTCACCGCTTGGGGTGTGCTCTGCCTCTTTAATGGCTCGCTGCACAACAAACACTGAACGCCATTTCCGCTTTTCGCCTTTTTTCATGAAAGTGAAAATGCTTTTCGTATTCCTTTCAGTTAGCAAAAACAGGTACTAATGTAGGTCTTTCCTAAAAGCCAAGTGATGTAAAGTGAACTTTCGAAAAGCAGAGGATACCTGTACTGTCAAAATTCCTAGTTTTTACCATTCTACTGAATGTTAAAATATTTCATGTGGTCTTAACTTGTATTTCTCTGACACATAATGACGTTCTGCATCTTTTCATATGTTTATTGACCTTACAAGTTTCTTTGTCTATAAAATTCCTGTTCAGGTTTTTGCCCGTTTGCCTATCATGTTCTTTTTCTTGTTATTCATAGATGTTTTTATATAGTTTGAATATTAATCTTCAGTTATTTATATGTTTTATAAATATCTCCCAGTTTGTGCTTTGCCTTTTAGTTATCTTTATGATGTCTTCTGATAAGCAGAAGTTTTCCATTTCCATGTAACAAAAATATCACTCTTTTTTTTATGGTTAGTATGCTTTCTCTCTTATTGAAGAAATCCTTCCATCTGGAGGGCACAAAACCATTCTACTATATTTTCTTTTAAAAGTTTTGACATTTGTATTTTATACTTACAGATCCCTGGTGGCACAGTGGTGAATTTGGAGGTTGGATTTTCTTCAGGTTTCTTTGGCTTAGAGACAAATCTGGGATCTTGATCCTTTTGCCATCTTTTCTATCATGTTCCTTCCATTGGTCTTTGTTCTCTCCATGGACCGTGGCTGGAGTTCCCATTTTGCCAGTTTGGGACACTTACCCCATCTACCTTATTTTCATCTTTCTGGTCTTACCTCTGATGTTTGAGCTGGAACTACTTTTCTCTCACCGTCTGTAGGAGATTGCTGCTCCGTGTCTGAGTTCGAGATTGAGCAGGAGAATTAGAACTTCACTTCACCCAAGCATTCTCCTTTGTGGAGAGGCTAGTGTTACCTTTGGAGGCTGATCAGGTTGGGAGGCTTAAAAATGGAGATTGACAGTCTTCTTCCTTTTCATTTTCCAAAGTCTTCTTGTTTTCCTTTGTGCATTCTGATCTGACTTCTGCCAGATGTGACTGAAATCCCACTCTGTGATAACTCAGTTTCTGCAGGATGAGAGCATTGGCCTGACTGAGGTCTCAGGACCTGTGGATGTGTATTAACTAGGATCAGCTAATCAACTAATAAGCAACTGTTTATTTTGTCTGCCCCTATCTATTTCTCTGTCTGTCTGTCTATTTAATTATCTGTCTGTAACTATAAACAAGTGAAGAGAGCCTAATGATTTTTAGAGTATTGGGTACCTGAATTTAGGGGAAGGATTTAAATGGAACATAGAAAAGACTTCAAACAGGGAAAAACAAGGTAAGCAAAAAGACTGCAAACAGGGAAAAAGAAAATAAACATGAATATTTCTCAGTCTTGTTCAGAATGTTCTGGTTTACCTTAGTAGGTTAAGGGTGAATAGAAGTTGAGTCTTGATATTTGTCATGTAGCAGAAAGCTGAAGTAGCTCTACTCTGTATTTCCTTCAGATAAAAATTTCAGGGGCAGAGTACAACTTGGAAAATAATTACCTATACAGAGAAAAATGCAAGATTTACTAGGGACATACGTAATGTAGTATGTTAACCTGGACTAGATTGGGTCACTGTTAGTCGGAATTGACTTGAAGTCCGTGGGTCTGCTTTTTTTTTTGTTTGTTTGGACTAGATAGTATTTAGTAAAACCTGTGAAAGCCGGAATCTGTGCAAGGCAGAAGTCTGTCGGAGAAGGAAAACTCAAATATTCTCTACTAATAGAAATAGAAAAGTGGTAAGACTGCACCCTCTTAAAGACGGAAAACTTGGAAGACCTGGAGAATCAAGGCAGTCCCCTTGAGTTTCGGCTCTCACGGATTTCACTGTATTAAAAAGTTAGAGTTTTTAATAGCTGATTTTTCAGAAGTGGATCACCAGACCTTTCTTCGAAGGCACATCTTTTGGACTGAAACCTTCAACCTTTCAGTTGGCAGTTCAGCACATTAGCTGTTTGCACCATCCAGGGACTTCACTTGATATAAAAGGAGTTTGATTGCATGAGATTTGTTATTCATGCTTTATAAATAAAGTTCCGTATAATGCATGTTTTTGTTCTTAAACAGTATCTTTGACCTACTAAAATTATTAAAAACTATTATATTTCCTTTTTTACCATATCTTTCTCCCTCTGTGTTTTGCCCTTTCCTGCAAATTTTCTATAAGCATGGATCTCCGATTATTTCACACTGTTACTTATCATTAATAAGGGAAAAAAATGAATGACAGATTTTCTAATTTGTTTTCCTTCTTCCCACACAGATGAACACTGCACATTCATGCTTAGCATAGCAAATTTTACATGCCTCTCTGTCCCATGAATGTCTATGCTTGGCATTCTTTTGGAATGCCTTTAAATGACTATATTCTTTTAATTTTTTTTTTAACTTTTCATTTTGAAATTCAAACATAACAGAAAAGTTTCCAACCTCGTATAAAGAATTCCTGTATACCTTCACTCACATTTCTCAAATGTTAACATTTTACATAACGCCAGTACAATGATCAAAATCAGGAAATAACATTGATACAGTACTATAATCTAGATGTTATTAAAATTTTGCCAATTTTCCCACTTTCTTTGTTATCTAGTGCTGCTGTAGGAGAAATACCACAACTGTTTGGCTTTAACAAACAGAAATTTATTCTCTCATAGTTTTGGAGGCTAAAAGTCCGAATTCAGGGTGCTAGCTCCAGGAGAAGGCCTTCTCTCTCTGTTGGCTCTGAGGGAAGGTCCTTGTCTTCAGTCTTCCCCTAGTCTAGGAGGTTCTCAGTGCAAGGACCCCAGGTCCTAGCATTTCTTGCTTGGTGGTAATGAGGTCCCTCTCCTCTTTTATATCTCAAAAGAGATTGACTCAGTGTGCAACCTAATCCTGTAGATTGAGTCCTACCTCTACTCCTGACCCACTGACATCATAGAGGTTAGGATTTACAACACATAGGATAATCACATCAGATCACAAAATGGTGGACAACCACACCATACTTGGCCTAGCCAAGTTGACACAAATTTTTGGAGGACACAGTTCAATCCATAACACCCACTAATGTCCATTTTCTGGTCTAGGATCCAATCCAGGATCACAAATCCAAATTGAGGGATATCCCCCAAAATAACTGGCCAGTACTCTCCAAAACTATCAAGGTCATGAAAGACAAAAACAGAGGAACTGTTCCAGGTTAAAGGAGACTAAGGAGACATGATATCTAAATCAATGTGTGACCCTGGATTCTTAGTATCATCACTTATTTTTGTTGCTCAAATTGACCTAGATACAGTTAAATAGCCATATTTTATTGTAGCAGTATTACAGTGCTAAGTCTTAAATGGAAGACAACTGTGAACATGTCAACATGTGATAGGTTGAAAATACTCTGTTAGGTGTGGCTTCTTAGATGATTCAAACAAACAGTTTCAATCGTATTGAAAATTACAATCTCTCGTCTAACACACAAACCGATTAACTTTTCTTTTTAGGTTTAAGCTGAATTTTGGGACATGGCCACTGCTTCACCAAGGTCTGATACTAGTAATAACCACAGTGGAAGGTTACAGTTACAGGTAACTGGTAAGTTGTCATTTTCATAGTAATTTAAAATAGTGATTCTCTGATGAGACTTTTTATCAGCTAATTCAGCAGACTTATTCCATAAGAATCTTTTCTTTTAGCTTCGTACTGTGGTGTATTTGTTGCAGCAGGCCCCCAGGGACCTCTAAAAGTGTTTAATCTGTTGAGCCTGTGCTGGGTACAGAGAAGATATATCATTTCTGGTGGTGAAAGAATTTGGGGATTGAAATAAGCATCACTGAATTGGTACTTAAATGATAAATTGTATGCAGAAAGATGCTGAAGATCTTGTTCTTTCATGCATTTGTCCATTCATTCAATCATTGGACAAATATTTATTAAATAGGATTACATTTATGAAAACACAAGGCCCTAGTTCTCCATGAATTTACTGTGTAGATGTGAAGTAGATTTGTACAGACAGTCACCATGCAGTGGGATTATTAACTAGGTATAGTGAGAACTCGAGGAAGGTGTCCTAGGTCTGCTTGAATTGGGGGTAGCCTGTGGACACAGGAGAATAGGGTAAGAAAAAGGCTCACAGAGAGGGTAACACTTAAACTCTTGCAGGAAGAATTGGAGTCCATCTCAAATTAGATTGTCAACAGAGACCATTAGAGGAAGAGGGGGCAGCATCTCCAGAGCATGAAAGACCTTTGTGGGTTTAGGAAACTTCAGATAATTCAGTCTCACTAGTTGGAATACATGATTCAAGGAAGAGTAGTCCTTAAGCCAGCAATTTTACTTCTAGGAATTTATTTTGCATGCAAAGCATGTGTCTTAGGCTGGGTCCTCTAGGGAAGCAAAACCAGTAAAGTGTGTATATATATATATATAGAGAGAGAGAGAGAGATTTATATCAAGGAAATGGCTCACCCAGTTGTAGAGGCTGGAACATCCCAAGTCCATGGATCAGGATAGATGCTTCTCCCAATTCATGTAGCCACAGGGGCTGGCAAACCCAAGATCAGCAGGTCAGAGAGCAGGCCTCTTTCTCACAGGCTGTGAAGATCGACAAATCCCAAGATTGGCAGGCAAGACTGCAAGGCTTCTCCTGATTCACATAATTGCAGGGGCTGGTGAGCCCAAGATCAGCAGGTCAGAGAGCAGGGCTCCTGCTCACAGGCTGTGAAGATCAGTGAATCACAAGATTGGCAGATTAGCTGATAGCTCAAGTCCCGAGAACTGGAGGTCAAACAGGAGGCAGCTGCAGGATCCAGAGTGAGCAAAGAGCCAGAATGTCTGCTTATATTTGGATACAGGCCATACCCCTAAGGAAACACCCTTTCAACTGATTGGCCACTCACAGCAGATTCCATCATGGGAGTGATCACATATAAACTCTGAGAATCATGGCCCAGCCAAGTTGACACACAGTCTTAACCATCACACCGTATATGAGGCTATTTCAGTATTGTTTTTAATAGCAAAAGACTGGCAAGAGAATACTAGACAATGAAGTGAATGAAGCAGGTTTGTGGGTACTGATTAAATCTACACTGTTAAGTGAGAAAGCAAGGTGTGGAATAGTGTGCTACCATATGGATGTAAAAAGGAGGGTTGTATGTATGCAGCTTTATGCTTAGAACACTAGAAGTAGTGTTGGTGAAAGTAAGGGTTAGGAGTAAGAAGGAGACTTAATATAATTCCTGTGGTGCTCACTGCTATGAGGTTTGTTGTTTCTAGGCGTTTTCAGTGAACAAAGCTAAAAAAAAAAACAAATCCTGAGTTCATGCTGTTATTTCCAATTCAAAATAAAAGCCATTTTCCACTAAAAGGAAAAAAAGTATTTTTACTTAATTTGATTGTATATTTTTATCTCTTTTATCCCCAAATTTTGACTCCAGATGATATTAATGTTGTTACATTTGTGTTATTCGAATACACACATATACATCTCCATATATAGGGTAGTTTCAAAATAAGATTAAAAGTAACAGAAACAAGAAGCCTGCTCAGTGCAGTTTAAAATTTCTCTGTGAATTTTTCCCCCTTAGGATATATGTTCAGAGTACCATGGTTTAAAGTAACTTAAAATAATTTTCCATTTGGTTATGCCCCAAGTTGATAATCAGGTTCATTGTTTATCAGTTATTTGTTTTTTATTTAATTTTGTTCTGTAACCATGTAAAACATTTATGTGGTTCTAGAGTCAAAACTATAAACCAAGGTACAATTAGAAAGATCTTGCTACTGCATCCAATCCCTCCTCCTTCTCTCCCTCGCCCTGTAGGTAAACATTTTTATTAGTTTTGGTTTATTCTTTCTGAAAATATAAACGGATATATACAACATACGTATTCACATCTCTTCCACCAACCCCCCAATTTTATGTACTTTTCTACCCCTTATTTTTCACTTAACAGTATCCTGGAGTTTGCTGCACGAGACTCTATTGAGTGGTTATATTATTGTTTGCTGTGTCAAGTCAGGTACAACTCATAGCGACCCCATGTGACAAAGTAGAACTACCCCAAAGGGTTTCCTAGGCTGTAATCTTCAGGGGTAAGGAGCCCTGGTTGTGCAATGGTTAACGCTCAGCTGCTAACCGAAAGGTTGGCGTTCAGACCCACCAGCTGCTCCATGGGAGGAAAGACCTGGCAGTCCGCTCTTGTAAAGATTATAACCTGGGAAACCTTATGGGGCAGTTTTATTCTGTCATATATGGTCATTATGAATCAGAATCGATTCAGCAGCACACACCATCAACGGTGTTTATGGGCGCAGATCGCCAGGTTTTTTCTCTCGAAGAGTGGCTGGTGGATTCGAACTGCCGACGTTTCTGTTAGCAGCCAAGTGCTTCAACCATTGCACTACCAGAGCTCCTTTGAATGGTTATACCTAAGTTAATGCAGCCAGTCTGGTATTGATGGACATTAGGCAGGGTTCCACTTTTTGCTATTACAAATAGTGCTGCAATGAATAGTTTCATGCAAATATCATTTCTTAATTTTGCTCACATATCATTAGAATAGAATCCTAGAAGGAAATTGCTGGGTCAGAGAGTAAACACATGTAATTTTGCTAATTATCATTAAATTCCTCTCCATAGGGTTTGTAACATTTTGCATTCCCACCAGCTGTATGTGAGAGTACCTGTTTCCCGACAGCTTCACTGAAGTTTTCAAGCTTTGGGTTTTTAACAATTGGATAGATGAGTAGTATCTTAGTGTCATTTTAATTAGCATTTCTCTTACTATGAGTGAGGTTGAGTCATGTTTAAGAGATATTTGTGTTTCCTTTTCTATGAACCATGGGCATGTATATTTTGAAGGAATTTCCCATATGATTCTGATGTATACTCTACTTAAGAGCCAGTGATATAATTCCTAGTATTTCTGCTTTTGCTCTGTATAGGCTTAGAGCCACACTTTTTGCCTTGGAATCATATAAGGCTTCTTATTTAAGTAATAAAAACCTGATCTGGCTGATTTGAGCAGAAAAGGAACTTATTGAAGGGCTATCAGGTAGCTCATAGAATCACCGGAAGACGAGAGAACCAACTGGAAAATAGGTATATGGACCAAGGGAGTCTAAGTACCCAAGATAATGACACCACAGTATTTACCATTTTGAGCATCAGTTACTCTCCTTTGAAATACAGTGATGCTCTTGGGAAATACAGAACTTGGACCTGTGTTAACTGGCACCAGATTTTAGTGCCTTGCTTTCCCCCCCCCCACCCCCCCACCCTGTTTTTCATTTTGTTGTTCGAAGTTTTAAGAATAAAAAGCACCTAAAAATTCATGATCTTATAGACCTCACAAATACCTTACGGGATGAATATCATCACTCCTGTTTTACCAATGAGGGAACAGATTCAGAGGGATTAAATGCTTTCTGTTATTAATAGGACACCAACCAAAGTCTTATGACTCCAAGTTGTTACTCTTTTTATTAGTAATAGTGATCCCTATACTGATTTTTCTTTTATTTTTTTAAATAATCAGTACCACATTAAGGTCCCATGACTACTGCAGTCCGTCAGCTTATGGTCTGTAGACTGAGGTACTCTGCCCTATGCCAAATTAGGAAAAATCCTAATCTATTATTATGTCTGTTCGAAACCAATAGCTGATTAGCAGCAGCAAATGAGAATAAGAACGTTGTTCATGGAAAGCAGGAAAACTATGAAGGAAAAAATCAAACAAAACTACCTACCAGAATATGGTAATATATTGTGGTATAGAATGCACATAAGCATAATAGGATACATAATATTTAGACTTCGAACTTTCTACAGGTTGTTGTTTGGTGCTGTTGAGTTGATTTCAACTCACAGCGACCCAATGTGACAGAGTAGAACTTCCCCATAGAGGTTTTTTTTTCTTTCCCATACAAAAATTTATACATACATTGTTATGTGAGTGTAATTGCTCTCCCCATACTATGACAGCACACTCCTCCTTTCCACCCCTGATTCCCCATGTCCATTCAACCACCTCCTAACCCACTCTGCCTTCCTATTTCACCTCCGGACAGAAGCTGCCTGTTTAGTCTGTTGTATCTACTTGAGCCAAGAGGCACACTCCTCAAACGTATCACGTTGTGTCCCACAGTCCAGTCCAGTCCCTGTCTAAAGAGTTGGCCTTGGGAATTGTTCTAGTTCTGGGCTGATAGAGAATCTGGGGGCCATGCTCTCTGAGGTTCCTCCAGTCTCAGTCAGACCATTAAGTCTGGTCTTACTAGAATTTGAGTTCTACACCCTACCTTTCTCCTGCTCCATCCGGGAGTCTCTTTTGTGTTCCCTGTCAGGGCGTCCATTGGTGGTAGCCAGGCACCATCTAGTTCTTGTGGTCTCAGGCTGATGAAGTCTCTGGTTTCTGTGGCCCTTTCTGTCTCTTGGGTAATACTTTCCTTGTGTCTTTGGTGTTTTCATTCTCCTTTACTCCAGGTGGTTGGGACCAATTGATGGCATCTTAATTGGCGGCTTGCAAGCTTTTAAGACCCCAGATGCCACTCACCAATGTAGGATGAGGAACATTTTCATAATAAGCTTTGTTATGCCGGTTGACCTAGATGTCCCCTGAAAGCATGGTCCCCAGACCCCTACCCCTGCTACTCTGTCCCTCAAAGTGTTTGATTGTATTCAGGAAACTTCTTAGCTTTGGTTTAGTCCAGTCGTGCTGACTTCCCTGTAGTGTATGCTGTCCTTCCCTTCACCTAAGATACTTCTTAGCTACTGTCTAGTTAGTAAATAACCCTCACCACCCTCGTAACCATCAAAGAATGTTTTCTTCTGTGTTTAAACCTTTTCTTGAGTTCTTATAATAGTGGTCTTATACAATATTTGTCCTTCTGTGACCGACTAAATTCCTACCCAGAATAATGACCTCCAGCTTCCTCCATGTTATGTTTCACGGCTTCAT
The DNA here is from genome assembly GCA_030035585.1 of Dugong dugon. Classification (NCBI taxonomy): domain Eukaryota; kingdom Metazoa; phylum Chordata; class Mammalia; order Sirenia; family Dugongidae; genus Dugong; species Dugong dugon. The sequence continues at coordinate 46,646,922 of CM057474.1, forward strand.
TGTTGTTATTTATCGTTGCGTAGTATTCCATTGTGTGGATATACCATAATTTGTTTATCCATTCGTCTGTTGATGGGCACCTTGGTTGTTTCCATCTTTTTGCTATTGTGAACAGTGCTGTAATGACGATGGGTGTGCATGTATCTATTTGTGTGACAGCTCTTATTTCTCTAGGATATATTCTAAGGAGCGGGATAGCGGAATCGTGTGGTACTTCTATTTCTAGCTTTTTAAAGAAGTGCCAAATTGATTTCCAAAGTTGTTGTACCATTTTACATTCCCACCAATGGTGTATAAGTGTTCCAGTCTCTCCACAGCCTCTCCAACATTTATTATTATGTCTTTTTTAGATTAATGCTAGCCTTGTTGGGGTGAGATGATACCTCATTGTAGTTTTGATCTGCATTTCTCTAATGGCTAATGATCATGAGCATTTCTTCATGTGTCTCTTAGCTGCCTGAATATCTTCTTTGGCGAAGTGCCTGTTCATATCCTTTGCCCATTTTTTAATTGGGTTATTTGTCTTTCTGTTGTTGAGGTTTTGCTGTGTCTTGTAGATTTTAGAGATTAGACGCTGATCAGATTTGTTGTAGCCAAAAATGTTTTTCCACTCTGTAGGTTGTCTTTTGACTCTTTTGGTGAAGTCTTTTGATGAGCATAAATGTTTGATTTTTAGGAGCTCCCGTTTATCTAGTCTCTCTTCTGGTGCTTGTACATTGTTATTTATGGTTCATATTGTGTTTATGCCATGTATTGGGGCTCCTAGCATTGTCTGTATTTCTTCTTCCATGATCTTTATTGTTTTCAATTTTATATTTAAGTCTTTGATCCATTTTGAGTTAGTTTTTGTGCATGGTGTGAGGGATGGGTCTTGTTTCAGTTTTTTGCAGATGAATATCCAGTTATGCCAGCACCATTTGTTAAAGAGACTATCTTTTCCCCGATTAATGGACTTTGGGCCATTGTCAAATATCAGCTACTCATAGGTGGATTAATTTATGTCTGGATTCTCAATTCTGTTCCACTGGTCTAGGTATCTGTTGTTATACAAGTACCAGGCTGTTTTGACTACTGTGGCAGTATAATTGGTTCTAAAATCAGGTAGTGTGAGGCCTCCCACTTTGTTCTTTTTCAGTAATGCTTTACTTATTCGGGGTCTCTTCGCTTCCCTTATGAAGATGGTGATTTGTTTCTCCATCTCCTTAAAAAGTGCCGATGGAATTTGGATCGGGATTGTATTGTATCTGTAGATCACTTTGGGTAGAATTGACATTTTCACAATGTTGAGTCTTCCCATCCATGAGCAAGGTATGTTTTCCGCTTATGCAGGTCTCTTTTGGTTTCTTGCAATAGTGTCTTGTATTTTTCATTGTATAGGTCTTTTATGTCTCTGGTTAGATTTATTCCTAAGTATTTTATCTTCTTGGGAGCTATTGTAAATGGTATTGATTTGGTGAGTTCCTGTTCAAGGTTCTCTTTGTTGGTATAAAGGAATCCAACTGATTTTTGTATGTTTATCTTGTATCCTGAAACTTTGCTGAAATCTTCTATTAGTTCCAGCAGTTTTCTTGTGGATTCTTTGGGGTTTTCTGTGTATAAGATCATGTCATCGGCAAATAGAGATACTTTGACTTCTTCCCTACCAATTTGGATGGCCTTTATTTCTTTTTCTAGCTTACTTGCTCTGGTTGGGACCTCCACCACAATGTAGAATAATAGTGGTGATAAAGGGCATCCTTCTGTGGCTCCCATTGTCAAGGGGAATGCTTTCAAAGTCTCTCCATTTAGGATGATGTTGGCTGTTGGCTTTGTATAAATGCCCTTAATTACACTGAAGAATTTCCCTTCTATTCCTATTTTTGTTAAGATTTTTTATCATGAATGGGTGTTAGACTTTGTCAAATGCCTTTTTTGCATCGATTGATAAGATCGTGTGGTTCTTGTCTTTTTGTGTGATGGATTACGTTGATTGTTTTTCTAATGTTGAACCATCCCTGCATACCTGATATAAATCCCATTTGATCATGGTGAATTATTTTTTTGATATGTTGTTGAAGTCTGTTGGCTAGAATTTTGTTGAGGATTTTTGCGTCAATGTTCATGAGGGATATTGGTCTGTATTTCTGTTTTTTTGTGGTGCCTTTACTTGGTTTTGGTATCAGGGTTATGCTAGCTTCACAGAATGAGTTTGGGAGTATTCCATTATTTTCTATGCTCTGAAATACCGTTAGTAGTATTGGTGTTAACTCTGCTCTGAAAGTTTGGTAGAATTCTCCAGTGAAGCCATCCAGGCCAGGGGTTTTTTTTGTTGGGAGTTTTTTAATTACCTTTTCGATCTCTTCCTTTGTTATGGGTTTATTTAGTTGTTCTACCTCTGTTTGTGTTAGTTTAGGTAGGTAGTGAGTTTCTAGAAATTTGTCCTTTTCCTCTAGGTTTTCAATCTGTTAGAGTACAGTTTTTCATAGTATTCCATTATGGTTCTTTTAATTTCAGTCGGGTCTGTTTTGATATCGCCTGTCTCATTTCTTACGCGGGTTATCTGCTTCCTCTCCTATTTTTCTTTTGTCAGTTTGGCTGTTGATTTCTCAATTTTGTTGATCTTTTCCAAGAACCAGCTTTTGGTCTTGTTAACTCTTTCAATTGTTTTTTTATTCTCTATTTCATTTAATTCTGCTCTAATTCTTATTATTTCCTTTCTTCTAGAGCCCGAGGGCTTCTTTTGCTGCTCTCTTTCTGCTTGTTCCTGTTGTAGGGTTAATGTTTTGATTATGGCCCTTTCTTCTTTTTGGATGTGTGCATTTATTGCTATAAACTGACCTCTGAGCACTGCTTTTGCTGTGTCCCAAAGGTTCTGGTAGGATGTGTTTTCATTCTTGTTTGATTCTATGAATTTCTTTATTCCATCCTTAATATCTTCTATAACCCAGTAGTTTTGGAGCAAGGTGTTGTTCAGTTTCCATATTTTTTTTTTTTCTTTTTTCTGTTCTTGATTTCAACTTCTATGACTTTATGGTCAGAAGAGATGCTTTGTAATATTTCGATGGTTTGGATTTTGTTAAGGCTTGCTTTATGGCCTGATATGTGGTCTGTCCTGGAGAACGTTCCGTGTGTGTTGGAAAAGAAAGTATACTTGGCTGCTGTTGGGTGGAGTGTTCAGTGTATGTCCATGAGATCAAGTTGGTTGATTGTAGCATTTAGCTCTTCCGTGTCTTTGTTGAGCTGCTTTCTGGATGTTCTGTCCTTCACCGAAGTCTCCTACTACTATTGTGGAGCTGTCTGTCTCTCTTTTCAGTGCTGTTAGAGTTTTTTTTATGTATTTTGGAGTCTTGTCGTTGGGTGCGTAAATATTTATTATAGTTATGTACTCTTGGTGTGTTGACCCTTTAATCATTATATAGTTTCCTTCCTTATCCTTTGTGGTGGATTTTACTTTAAAGTCTATTTTGTCAGAGATTAATATTGCCACTCCTGCTCTTTTTTGAGTGTTGTTTGCTTGCTGTATTTTTTCCGTCCTTTGAGTTGTAGTTTGTTTGTGTCTTTAAGTCTAAGGTGTGTCTCTTGTAGGCAGCATATAGACGGGTCGTGTTTTTTAATCCTCTGCCACTCTTGTCTCTTTATTGGTGCATTTAGTCCATTTACATTCAGCAAAATTATTGATAGGTATGAGTTTAGTGCTGTCATTTTGATGTCTTTTTGTGTGTGTTATTTACAGTTTCTTTGTTCCACTTAATTTTCTGTTCTGAGTTCTTTTTCGTTATGTGTTTTCTTTTCATCTTTTTCATTGTTGTTGATTTTGTGTTGATGAGTCTTTATGTTTTTCTAGTTTTTTATTTTGACTTGTAGGATAGTTAGTTTCCATTGTGGTTACCTTAATATTTATCTCTATTTTTCTAAGTTTATACCAGTCTTTTATTTCTTTATATTGCCTTGACTTCCTCTCCATATGAAAAATCTATGTCTACATTTTTTAAGTCTCTCTTTTTGTTTTAATGTTGTCATCTTTTACGTATTGATATCTGTTTCCCTGTTTTCAGTGTTTTAGCTTTGATTTACTTTAGTGACTTCCCTATCTGCGTTGATATCTGGTTGCTCTGTCCTGTGTTCTTGTCTTAGGTTGTTATCTGATGTTACTGATTTTCTAACTGGAGGGCTCCCTTTAGTATTTCTTGTAATTTTGGTTTGGTTTTTGCAAATTCCCTCAACTTCTGTTTATCTGGAAATGCCCTGTTTTCGCCATCATATTTGAGAGACAATTTTGCTGGATATATAATTCTTGGCTGGCAGTTTTTTTCCTTCAAGCTTTAATATATGTCATCCATTCATTGCCTTCTTGCCTGCATGGTTTCTGCTGAGTAGTCCGAGCTTATTCTTATTGACTCTCCTTTGTTGATGACTTTTCGTTTATCCCTAGCAGCTCTTAAAATTCTCTGTTTATCTTTGGTTTTGGCAAGTTTGATTATAATAAGTCTTGATGACTTTCTTTTGGGATCTACCTTATGTGGGGTTCGATGAGCATCTTTGATAGATATCTTGTCATCTTTCACAATGTCAGGGAAGTTTTCTGCCAACAAATCTTCAGCGGTTCTCTCTGTATTTTCTGTTATCTCCCGGTCTGGTACTCCAGTCACTCATAGGTTTTTCCTCTTGATAGAGTCCCACATAATTCTTAGAGTTCTTTCATTTTTTTTAATCCTTTTATCTGATTTTTCCTCAAATAAGTTGGTGTCAAGTACTTTATCTTCAGTCTCACTAATTCTAACTTCCATTGCCTCAAGTCTGCTTCTATGACTTTGTATTGAGTTGTCTAATTCTGAAATTTTATTATTAATCTCCTGAATTTCTGATTGCCGTCTCTCTATGGATTCTCACATCATATTAAATTTGTCATTATGCTCTTCTCTAATCTTTTGAATTTCCTCTATTGTATGTTCTGCATTTTGCTTAATTTTCTTCCTAATTGCATGAAGAGTTCTGTATATTAATCTTGTATTTTGCCTCCAGTAATTCCAAGAAATTTTCCTCCTCTGGAAAATTTCTAGATTCTTTATTTTTGGAGCTTCCTGAAGGCATCATGAATTGCCTCTTCATATGATTTGATACTGACTGTTGTCTCCGAGTCATCAATAAGTTATTATATTTATTTACTTTATGTTTGCTTATTGTGTCGTAGCTTCTTGTTTCATTTTCATATGCCCAAATAGCCTGTTCGTATGAGCTGGTTTGATTATTGGCACCTTTGAAGCTCTGATGCGCTGTCACCAGGTGGTTAGATCTGTTACTAGGTATGTGAGCTCAGGAATCCACCCACTCCTCCTGTATGGATTCAGGTCAGGTGCCCAGGTAGATAGTTACCAAGTGTGTGGTGTAGGCTCTCACTTACAGTCCCAGACAGGCATGGGTGATTGGTGTAGGCACAGGCATCAGGCTGCCGCAGGGGGACATGCTGTAAGTAAGGCCTGGGGTTGACGGCCACCACTGAGTTTCCAGGAGGAACGCGTGCCCCTGTTGCCTAGAGTGCGTAGGTGGGTGGACTGTGAGCACCTAATGCTGTTGGCTGTAAGAACGAGGGTCATCTCTTATTCAGGGCCCCTATTGCAGGTGCCTAGGTGGTGTATGTGTAGCCACCAGTCCTCAGGCCCCTGATGTGGGTAGGTGAAGACCCTGCTTAATGGGCAGAGCAGTGTCAAATATCAAGAACCTGCCACTTCACAGCTGAAACAGTTGAAGTTAGAGTTCCAGTATATACCCTTTTGCACTGCGGTAATGAGGGCCTACGCTGTTGAGATGGGCCCACACAAGTCTATGCATGGGGAAAGGCATTGAAAGTCTGTGGATCTCTTATGCCTGTACCTAGGCAAAGGAGCTGTGCCTGCCTTGGTTTCCTGGCTTAGGGGAGCCAGCAGTTTATTTTTTCCCATTTGTTAATTTGTTCATTCTCCAAGCAGGAATAATGGCTCCAGGTGTGTGACGGATCCTAATTCTGGCCCAGGGAACTCAGCAATTGCTGAAGCTGGTCCAGGACACAGTACAGAGCAGGGAGCGGGGAGGTAAATGGAAGAGAGGTTTTTCCCTAAAGAGGGTATTTTTGCTCCACGCGGTAAGCCATAACCTAAGTAATCTTTGCCAAAGAGGGCTGCTTCTCACTGGTTCTGGGTGGCCATGTAGACTCTCTGGCACTGGGTCTTTCCTGGTGTGGACAGCGCGCCTCCCGAGCACCGCTGCTTGCCTGCCTCACCACTCACCCACGAGCTGCTCAGGCCTAAAGGGCTCAGGCTCTTGCTGGGTCAGGTCTGGCAACTCCTCGCTGCTTCCAAACCATCTCTCCCTCCCCCTGCCACTCAGTCCGGTTCCTCAACTCTGGCTTTGATGTTCAGGGTTCCCAGACTTCCATATATAATCAAATCATTTGTTTTTTGGGGTCTTTGTTGTAAGAGGGTCCACTGGAAGCATCTGACTACCCCGCCATCTTGGCCCCTCCTCTGCCCCATAAAGTTTTCTAGGCGGTAATCTTTTCGGGAGCAGATTGCCAGGTCTTTCTCCCATGGAGCTGCTTGGTGTGTTCAAACTGCCAACCTTTCAGTTAGAACTGAGCGCTTAACCATTGCACCACCAGGACAGTGTGCAAGATATATAAAAGGATAAGACTTGAGGTTGAAAAACTAATGCTCTGTTCTATGCATATTTAGCATTTTTTAGCTATTGTGTCGACTAGTACCTTAGTCGTTTCATTTAAATTGAAATTTTTAAATCACGTGGATCTTATTTTTTTATGAATTATGTGAATTATGGATCTAACCTTATTCTTTTCAAATGTTTCACTATCACATACAGAATAATCCATTGTTCTTGTTGATTTGAAATGCCACTATTATTACATCCTAATATCATTTTATAGTACTTAAAATGTATATGCATGTATATATAGAGAGAGAGAGAGGAATAAATGTGCTCTCATTAGTCTGCATTTTAAAATTTGCCAGTATTTTTATTTGTAAAAGCAAATACTTTAGTATTTTTTTGAAACCGAGTTTCCACATACCTCATTAAAAAAAAGTAATATAATTTCAGAGAGGTAAGTTCTGATTACTACATGGCAGTGATGTTAATAGATGTGTTGAATTTGAAGACATTTACTTTTCTCTCGATCCTTGATTCAGTTCAGCATTAAATTCAAATGGTTGCCAAGGATGTAGAGAAATTTACAACCTTTATATACCACTGGTGGGAATGTAAAATCGTACAGCCACTTAGGAAGATTGTCTGGCAGTTTCTCAAGAGAGAGTGAGCACATGACCCAGCAATTACACTCCTCAGTATACCCCCAAGAGAAATGAAAACACATGTCTGCATAAAAACTTACACATGAATGTTCATAGCAGCATTATGCATAATAGCCCAAAAGTGGAAACAACTCAAATGTTCATCGTCTGATGAATGGATAAATAAAATGTAGTATATCCGTACAATGGATTATTATTTGGCAATGAAGAGGGATGAACTACTTAAACATGCTAAAACAGGGTTGAATCTCGAAAACATTGTGCTGAGTGAAACCAAGTAGTCACAAAGACCACGTATTTTGTAATTTCATTTATATGAAATGTCCCCCATAAAAAAATCTATAGAGACAGAAGGTAGATTAGCGTGGTTGCCTAGATCTGGGAGTAATGGGGATTGACTGCCGAGTTATAAGTGTTTCTTTTTTGGAATGATGAAAATGTTTTAAATTTGATTGTGGTAATAGTTGCACAACTCTGTGAACATATTAAAAAGCATTGTATTGTATGGTTTAAAAGATGAATTGTCTGTAATATGGTATATGAGTTATATCCAAGTAAAGCTATTATCAAAAAAAAAATCAAATGATTCTCAGGCATTATCAATAGGCCTTTTGTATTGTTTCTTCATCCTACCGATGAAAAAACTTCGAATTACACAAGAAGCACAGTTCCATTTTTACTGATTTTTTTTTGTTTTGTACGTTATGTTACTTTTTGGCTACATACAATTACTAGTGATTATCATGTTTCTGTTAGTTTCTAGTGCCAAATTAAAAAGAAAAAAGAACTGGTTTGCAACAGCATTATATACAGAAGTAGCCGTAGATGGAGAAATTAAGAAAACAGCAAAATCCAGTAGTTCTTCTAATCCAAAATGGGATGAACAGCTAACCGTGTAAGTGTGAATTCAGAATCTTCTAAAGGGAGTATGCTCCTTGGAATGTGTTTTTATGAATCCTTGCCTTTTGCTTTTTAAATGAATTGTTTAGCCATATCCTCTCTTACTCTCTTGGTATAGAAGTAAATATGGCAAAAATTCAGTCATCCTTAATTTTGGTATTTTGAAGTAAATGCTATAAATTTATGTACAGTAAAAGTATTATAACTAATGCATCAGTTGTCTTAAATCTTTAGAAATTTGTTCAAATAGAAATAGTGTTACTGTGAAGTCTCAATAAGACTCAGTGTACTGCTAGTGTTTTAGTTTGCTTATTACAAAAATTTTTATCTAGTTATTAAAGTCCTGATGTACTTGAAAGTAAATATTGTTTACATGCAATATTTTTTTCTTAAGTAAATTGAATTTCTGTCTTTTTAAAAATTATTGAAGTAAATTATGTAATAAGAATTCTCACTCTGAGTAATGGTTAATGTACTCCTGTGTTTTCTGTATAATTTTATGTTACAGAAATGTGACCCCACAGTCTACATTAGAATTTCGAGTCTGGAGTCATCACACTTTAAAAGCAGATGCTATGTTGGGAAGAGCAACAGTAGATTTGAAACAAGCTCTGTTAAAACACAATAGAAAATGTAAGTTTTTTGTTCTAACTCTGTTTGTTTCTTTAAGAGCTTATTCTAAGACACTTTGAAATTATCCTCAAAGCAGAAAAGCAGTTTTGTATTCATAATGGAAAACTTCGTTTACTGCCTGTGATTGCTGTAAGGCCTGTGACATTCCATAAGATAGGAAATATTTACTCTGGCCTTTCTATATCTCACAGATTTACAAAATGATCTCATTCATCCTCAAGTACCCTGTTATCAGTGATTTATTATCCTCTTATTATTATATACTTTAAAACTTCTAAATACTATCATTTTCTCAGTCTACTTTGTTTTTCAGCTAGTAACAATTTTGTTTGTATAAAATAAATTATAACCCTTGAATTTTCTTTTTTTGTTATACAATTAATTTTATTATAGAAAATATGGAGAATATAGAAAACCACAAAAAGGAATATAAAAATGATTTGTAATTCTTCTGTCCAGAGATAACCTTTCTTAATAATTTGTCTCTGTCTTTGTCTTTTTCTTGTGCATAGACACAAATACATATTTTTTGTACTTCTTGGCATCTACCGATGCATCCCTTGCTTTTTTTTCATTTAACAATATAATGTGAACATCGTGTTTCCATGACATTAAATTCTTTTAGCCTAGGGATTCGTAAAGTAGAATAATACCTGTTGCTGTTAAGTTGATTCCATCTCATAGCGACCCTATAGTACAGAGTAGTACTGCCCCATGGGGTTTCTAAGGAGCGGCTGGTGGATTCGAGCTGCCGACCTTCTGGTTAGCAGTCGAGTTCTTAACCACTGCACCACCGGGGCTAGGCATCAATTATTTGTAAACCTCCAGTCATTGTATTCAAAGATTTGGGAGTATGTACATAATGTTTGTAATTCTGGGGAGAGGGCTCATAGCTTTTATCAAATTCTGAAAATGTGTGATCTAAAGAAAGTGAAAAACCAGTTTTCTAGTTTATAATTTTTAATGGCTACAAAATGTTTTTCATGCCCTGTTTTTTTTGTAACTAATCTTCTATTGTTCCACGTTTTATCAGTTTCTCTTAGTTCACTGAAACTAATGCTGTAATGAAAGCCATCGTTCAGATGTGTCTTTGTGCACATCTTACTGTTTTCTTAGAGCTTTTGTCATTAATTACTAGAAGTAGGTTTACTGGGTTAGGCTTAAAATGCTAATGCTTAAAAATAATAGATTGATTTTTTTTTTTAATTTTCATGTCTCCATTTAATGAAAAAGAAAATTCACATGTAAAAATCTGATTTTTAGCAGTTAATACATTGATAATGTTTTTTTGGATGTAAGGAGTGATTAGTCAAGAAAATATAAAGCCATACTCATTTTTTATGTGTTCTGATTTCTAAAAAAATATTCCCTTGAAGCATTGAAATTTTGATTCTCTGTATACCATGGTTTATTTTTATTTTTGGTTGTACAATTTGTCATGGTTACAGACAAGTAGTAGGCTTTGTAAGCATATATTACATTGCCAAGTGTTAGGATGGAGGCTGGATTTATAGTTTTTTTCCCCAGCTATATGACATTATTGATATAAATATATACCTCAGTTAACCCATATTCTTTCAGAATTGAGTGTTTGGTTTTACCTATTTATATATTTCTTCACTGAATTGGGCATTTGCGTGGGACCTCTTTTTTAGTACAGATGATTATTTCTCATATTCTTATAGCCCAGAGATAAAAATAGCTAACATTTTGGTGAATTTTGACTCTGTGTGTATGTGTATAACAACTGGGATCATATTCAGTTTTGTATTCTGCTTTGTTTTCTTAAATATTATATGATGTGCTTTTTCCTATATAATTCAGTGATACTCTTTAAAAGTTGATTTTAGTAGTTCCATAATAGTTTATCACATATTATAATTTATTTTACTACACTCCCATTGTTGGGCATTTAGATTATTTCCAATTACATTAGATTAGACCATACTGAACCTGCATATAAAGATGATATTTATCTACCAAAATGATTTTCATTATATTCCTATGTAATGTGATGAAACTTCAAACACTTTGAAATGAAACCCTCTAAATTGTATAAAGTTAAAATTATCTTTTATGATTTAATTGAGCAGAATAGACTCAGGGGGAAATAAAATTTTATTAACAGTCGTGCAGTGAGTGAGTAGATGGCCTCAGAAATTGTAGTAGTAGATCCAGCACACACTAGGTAGGCATTCAGTAAATTTGTTTGAATAATTTAAAGGTGAATAAATTCATTTCAGAAATTAAGCCTTTTAGTAAAGTCGTGTGCTTTAAAAGATAGAAGAAACCTTTGGGAATTATCTAGTCCCAGCCATTCGTTTTATTGATAAAATAACTTAATCTTACTCCAGAGTATACAAGTAATTGCAAGGTTGTGACTAGAACACAGGTTTTCTGATTCTTCTTCTTGTTGTTAGTTGCTGCGGATTCGATTCCAACTCATGACGACCCCAAGTGTGCAGAGTAGAACTGCACTCCATGGGGTTTTCAAGGCTGTGATTTCTTGGAAGCAAATTGCCAAGCCTGTCTTCTGAGGCGCCTCCGGGTGGTTTGAACAGCCAAAGTTTTGGCCAGTAGTCAAAGCACTTAACCATTTGCATCACCCAGGAACTCAGCTGATTCTTAGCTGCCTAATTTTGATTAGAAACATTAGAAGGTTAATACGGTACTGGACAACCTTGAAGCAATTTAAAAATAGATTACAATTTTTTTTTATAATTTAGTTTTTGTTGTTATTGCGAATATACACAGCAGAACATACCCCAACAATTTCTACATTTACAGTTCAGTGACATTGACTGCATTCTTCAAGTCGTATGACCATTCTCACTCTCCTTTTCTGAGTTGTTCATCCCCCATTAACATAAACTCACTGCCCTCTAGCCTTTCAAGTTACTATTGTCAGTTTGATCCCATATAGATAGATCTTAAAAGAGCACAATGCTCAAGACAGGCATTCTTTACTAGTTAAGCTAAACTATTGGTTGGTTTTAAGAAGACTTCTGGAGATATTTTTGGTTTGAGGTTTAAAGATTATCTTAGGGCAGTAGTTTCAGGGGTTCTTCCAGCCTCCATGGCTTCAGAAAGTATGGATTCCATTAAAATTTTAAAATCTGTTCTGTATTTTCCCCCTTCTGATTAGAATTCTTCTATAGAATCTTTGATCAAAAAATGCATTTACAATTGATGATAATATTCTTGGTTGCCTTTGATTTAATCTCCTTAGTACTTGGATTCTAGATTTCAGTTAAATATCAGTTGAATGAGCTCTCATTAAATTTTGGGGGTGTTTTGGTATTTAACCTTTAAAATTAGCAAACAAAAAACCTAAATGACAAAACTGGTAACCCAACAAAAACATGACAGCCCAGTGATGGAATATTTGGTACTGAAAATTTTACCTGTCCCCACCCTCAAATCAGGAATTACTGGTCTAGTGGGGAATGGTTAATCATAAAAAGTAGTTTTCCTGAGGTGTATTGTATCCAGAAAAAGTTTAATAATTAGCACCTTAAATGAATAGAATCTGTTTACTTGTATAAAAGGCTACAGTGGAAGAGCATTCTGGAGTAAATATGTCTTTTTTCCTTGCCTATTTGCAGAGATTAGATTTTTCAGAGGATGAAATGGCGGAGGAATTTCCTAAAGGGAAAAAAAGTAGACTGAGTTTTTAGGTCTCATGACAAAGAAGAGGTCAGCACTGCACACTGATCTGTCTCTTAAGGAAGAACCCTGGATCTAGCAGGCTTGAAAAGTTCAAGCATGTTTCTAATAAGACACTTAAAAAGTTTGTGATATCAATGGTAGATGGGATAAGATCCTTGAAGGCAGATTACAATATGGAAGAGGGAACTGGAAACAGACGAAATATTTGTGGGGGTCGTGATATTCTAGGGTAATTTTATTTTATTTTATTTTATTTATTTATTTATTTTTTTTTTATATATATATATTTTATTGTATTTCAGGTGAAAGCTTACAGAGCAAATAGTTTCTCATGAAATAGTAGTACACATGTTGTTTTTTTTGACATTGGTTAACAACCCCACAACGTATTAAGCCTCTAAATTCTCAACCTTTTTTTTTGATGAAAATTACAGATGGCCAAAGATACACTGTTTCAAAATTTTCTACATTCACAGTTCAGTGACATTGACTACGCTCTTCCAACTGTGCTGTTATTCTCACTTAAGATGAAGGCTTACAGAACAAAATAGTTTTTCATTTAACAGTTACTACACATGTTGCCCTATGACAATGGTTAACAATCTCACAGCACATCAAGAATATCCTTACTCCACCTTGTGTTCCCTATCACCAGGGGGCTTCCTTGTCCCCTTCTGTCTTCTGGACCTTGTCAGTGGACTATTGTACCTCTTTAGTCTCCTTTGTTTGTTTATTTATTTATTTATTTTTATTTTATTTAAACACCATTTCAAAACTTTTTACTTACACATTTAAGTGATATTGACTATGCTCTTCCAATTGTGCTGCCATTCTCGCCCAAGATGAAGGCTTACAGGACAAAACAGCCTCCCATTTAATAGTTACTACAAATGTTGCCCTATAGCAGTGGTCAACAATCTCACAATACATCGACAGTGTCCTTATTCAATTTGTGTTCCTTATCATCAGTTTCCTACTCTCCCTCTGCCTTCTGGCCCTTGTCACCGGACTCCTGTACATCGTTAGTCCCATTTAGTTTTACTGGGGTGTCCATTCCCAGGCTTAACATCGAACCTTGAAGGTAACTTCCCCTCTGAGCTGAAAGGGTGTCTGGGGGCCACACTCTCGAGGTTTCTCTAGTATTCTTTAGGCCAGTATATCTGGTCTTCTTTTTTTTTTTTTTTTTGGGAGTTAAAATTATGCTCTACATCCTACTCCAGCTCTGCCCAGAACCCTCTGTTGTGATCCTGGTCAAAGGAGTCATTGGTGGTAGCCGGGCACCATCCAGCTGTACTGGGCTCAGTCCCGTGGAGGCCTTGGTAGCTGTGGACCATTAGTCCTTCGGACTAATCTTTTCCTTGTATCCTGTTCTCTTCATTCTCCCTTGTTCCCGAAGGGATGAGATCAGTGGAGTATCTTAGATGGCCGCTCATAGGCTTTTAAGACCCCAGACACTACTCACCAAGGTAGAATGTAGAGCATTATCTTTATAAGTAGTGTCATGCCAATTGAGCTAGATGTTCCCCGAGATCATGGTCCCCAGAGCCTCTAGGGTAATTTTAAAGAGTGAAAAGTTTAGTCATAGTAGGATAGTTATTGTAGGAATTTGAGATGACATTTATAAAAACTCTGAGCCACAAACAAAATGGAATTAATGAGCAGCTTGAATAGACTTACTCATCTGTTGTTTCATTTGCTCCCACTGCCAACAGCCAAAGATTAAGAATATTTTTTTAGTAGACTGACTTGATTATTGATCAAATTAGTAAAAGAAACTTATTCTGCATTAAGATTTCATTTGATTATTCATGTAGAATCCCAATATATAAAGCACGCAGTAGTATTGAACCACACAAACATGCACATACTCAGATGCATCCACACTTTTTCTCCCAACAGTCCCTGAACTAACTTTTGTGAAACCCTGTTCCTCAAACCAGTTTGAAGATGCACTTGGCTAGGAGATCAAATCCAACTCCTGGTTGGACTTCAGAGCATTCATTCAATTTCTCTAATTTTTGCTTATATCTTAGTACTCTGACCTCTCCTATCCAGGCTAGTCCTCTCATTTTTTTCTGAATATGCTTTGCTTATTCTCCTTTTTTGAAAGCAGTTCTCTGTCACCAGTCACTTCCTTGGTATTTTCAATAGTTATATGTTAACATATGGAGTTATTGGAGCCCTGGTGATGCTGCTAACCAAAAGGTCAGCAGTTCAAATCCACCAGCTGCTCCTTAGAAACCCTATGGAGCAGTTCTCTGTCCTCTAGGGTCGCTATGGAGTTATTATCGATAATGGTATGGACAGTACATCTAAGTTAATTTCCTCCTATTGCTAGCCAGTTTTTTTAATGAATGAATTTGGTCCATTAGCATTTAATGGTAAACTTATCTAGCAGCGCCCCCTCCCCCCTTTTTTTGTCTTGCCAATGATGTAGGCTCTGTAGTGGAATCACTGTTTTTGTCTAAGGGCTATTGGAATGTAACCTTTAAAACTATCCTTATCCTTCAGTATAAACTTACTTAAACCCACCTTGAAAACCCTATAGAGCACAGCTCTGCTCTTGACACAGGTTCCCGTGAGTTGGAGTCAGCTCAGTGGCAACTGTTTTTTTTAAACCCCCTTTAAATCCTTTTTGGAACTAGGTAAAGGTCTAATAAATAATTACACAAATAAAAGCAAAAAACAAACTAATTGTAATTACTGTCTATAATGAAGAAACTTTGAATCTTGTTTATCTTTTGTTGTTTCTTCTGGAACCCTTATTAATATAATCATAAATGATCTCTTTTTCTAGATATATCACATTTGTCATGTGTTTACTTAGTCTGTGTTTTGGTTTTGATTATATAGTTTGTAAGTCATTTCTTCGCTGCTTCTAGTGCTCTTTTTAAGTTTTCAAGTTTACCATTATATTTCTAGTTTTAAAAAGTCATCATTCCTTTTATAATAGCTCTTATGGTTTTATTTAAAGAATCTTCATAGCATATATTAACCCATAATTCTTGTTTTATTTGCCTAAGATTTTAAAAGTTTTCCCATTTAACTTAAGGATTTATTATTTTGACCTCTGCAGTCTTTTAAATCAGACCTGAGTTGCTTTTTAACTTTATTTTTCCATTTACTATCAGCCAATAAGGGTTATCTTCTCATTTCTTGTATTTATGATTTTTAAAAAAACGGATCGCTTCATTGTTTTGATACATTTGGTTCAAAGCTTTCTGTCTTCTCAGAAGTTACATAGTTTACCTTTTACATGCTCTGATAACTTAAGAAAAGTTAGAAGTTCTTGAAATTAATTTTTTTACTTTCTTAGATCTAGGGCTTTTCTTCATTCAGTAAAAAACATACAAAACATACAAAGAATCCACAGTTTAAGCACCCCTACTTCCACCATGATAAGAATCCACAGTCTTCCATTCCAAAATGGATTTTGCCATTGTCACGGTCATTGCCCCTTTTCCAGTTTATGAGGTTAATTTCTTCCTTTGCTCAAAGTTCTGACATTTTCTTCTTATACATTCATGCTTTTTACCTATCCCTTCTGATGTTTTAGGGATAAGGGTAGGGGAATAATTTATTTGAATCAATGATACTTCTGTCTTTGAAGATTTTCATTTCTTCAGCTTTAATGTTCCGATGAGTGGTTGCAACCATCCACAGCATTGAGTAAATCCCACAGCTCACCCAAATAAAATAACCTGTCATTTTTCTAGTAAAAATCCAACTGCAGTTTACAAGGGAAATTCTTTCACTTCATGTTTTAAGTCTTGATGAGCCTTCAATCTTTGTAATGAGACTAGTTGGATTGTGCCCAGAGTTATTGCTCATGCAGTCCTCTAATGCATCTTCTCAGACTTTGTGGATTTAAGCCATCATTTACACCTCAGTTAACCTTCAGTTATGTGTTCAGATCACTTGAACGCCATTCTAAATTACGGAAGTTATTTAATTGGCTCTGCAGAGATGTGTGGTATTTTTAGCTTTCTTTTCTTTATGCCACTAGCATTGGATACATTTAAACCACTGGTATCTGAGATATATTTCTCCCTATCAGCCCGAGTATTTCTTAAATTACAAAGGAAAAACCCTGTATACCCATGGGAAAAGTGCAAGAGTTGTGTGGCTAAAATCCATGTTGGAATGCATACAGAATTTCACTTTGTATTTCAATTTTGAGACTGACAGAACTACTTTAAACACTCCAGAGAAATGTCAAATGGCTAACATTCAAACACTGGGCATTATGTCCAAAGTGATTCACAATAAACAGTTTTCTGTTTATAATGAGAATCAGGAATCAGAGAACCTGGTTATTCTTTGGATTGTCACTTCAAGTTGTGTAACCTTGTGTACTCATTTCATTTCTAAAATTCTGTTACTCTCAGATTTATGTGTATGGTAGCCAGCTTCCAAAATGGTCCCCAGTGACTCCTGCCTTCTGGTGTTTGGTGTAGTCCCCCTTCCACACTGAGTCAGGGGTGGTCTGTGTGATCAATAAAATATGGCAGAAGTGATAGTATGTGGCTTCCAATATTAGGTCATAAAAAGTATTTCAACTTTTTCCTTGATGGCTTAGATTAGTCACGCTGCAGAAGATAGGCCACCATTTAAAGACATTCAGGAAGCCCCATAGAGAGTCCAAGATGGAGAGGAACTGAGGACTCCTCTCAGCAGCCAGCATCAGTTTGCCAGCCATGTGTATGAGCCCCCTTTTAAGCAGATTCTCCAGCCCCTTCCAAGTTCTCTACCCACAGAAACTATGAGCAGTAATAGTTGTTACTTAAAGTGATAAAATTTTAGGATAATTTGTTATTCAGCAATACGTAATTAATATAGTGTAACCAGTTTTTAAAAACAGCTTCAGAATGTGAATCTGAGCTAAATATAAATATGTGAAACCCCTTAAAAACCATGATTTTCAAAGATCTTTTGTTTTATGTGGACACAGGAAGGATATGTCCTCGATAAATCCTTGACTGTAGGATAAATTATCTAGTTATATATCTAGCTCTTCATTGACTCCTCTGTTTTCACTGTCAGATTGTTCTGTTGCTCTGCTTAAGCTAAGGAATAACGTCTAAGAGGTAGGAAAAATCAGCTTCTGCCCTACTAGTATGAGTTCCCTAAGGATACAACTATCTTAATCATTTATTTAAAAATGTTTATTAAGCACCTATCTCTGTCAGATACTGAGGATACATCACTGATTTATATAGGCCAGATATCTACTGTTGGAGACTTTAGCTTAATTGGGGAAGTGGACAATAAATAATTCAGGTGGCGGTAAGTCCAGTAAGTCGGTCAAAGGATAAGCAGAGTAATGGCAAGGAGTTCTACTTTGGGTTGGTCAGGGTTTATCCTGCTTCCCTAGGGTACAATACCTGACACACTTAGGCACTTGAATATTAAATGAATGAATATGTCTGAGTTTGTCTGTTTTTTACTGTGATAGAATAACACCCCCACCCCCACCCCTTACCTTCTCACACATATACATGTAGATGGGAATTAATGTATGTGATAATCTTCCTAGTTTTATGGTTAAAAAATATTATACGTCAAACTTCATGTTCAGAATTCTGGAAGACTAAATGCTGTGAACACTTCCCATGCACGACACATAGATCCTGGTTACAACAAGTGTTGCGGCATTTTTGATTTTGTAAAGAGGTGAAGATGGTCTCCGAGGACCCCCTTCTTCAAAAAAAAACAAACACAAAACGGCATGAACTGGGGTTAGAATAGTGGGCAATGCTGATAGCAGCTTTCAGGATACTGTGTTTGTCTAACAGTTAGATTGGACTCTTCTGTAGAGTCTAGACTCTTGAGGGCCCTCAAACCACTGGCAGAAGCAGAATCAAAAGCAAAGCTTGACTGTAATAAAAATCTAGAGATTTCCCTTAGATTAATATCAGAGAACTAACTCATCATCAAAGACTGTAAATTATAAGAACATAAGGAAACAAGCATCATAAGCAGGGGTTGGCAAACTTTTCCTATAAAGAGCTAGATAGTAAATATTTAGGCTTTATAGTGCATACAGTCTCTGTAACAACTGTTCACCTGCCACTGTAGTGTGAAGGTGGCCATAGAAGTATATAAATGAATGAGCATGGCTGTATTCCAGTAAAATTTTATATTTACAAAAACAGGCAACAGGCTATATTTGGCCTGCAGACTATAGTTTGCTGACCCGTGAAATAGTAGAGTAGAGGAGATAAGATTATAAATTTTTGAACACTGATGAAAAACATGAACCCACAGATCCATCATATCCTGAGTGAGATGATAAACAGCAAGTTATGCCTACACACATCATAGTGAAACACATAACACAGAAGATCTTGAAAGCATCCATATACAAAAGTAGATCCAACTACAAAAGTATAGTAATTAGAAACATAGTAGTAATAGGAAAAGATAGTGAAATATCTTCATAGAATTAAGAGAAGACTGTCAGTGTAAAATTGCATGCCCAACAAAACTATCAAGGACAAAAATACAAACACAGATAAAAAAGAGAATGTACCACCAAGACACCTACTGTGAAGGATTATTCTTTAGGAATAAGGAAAATGGCCCCAGATGGTGAGAGAGACAAGAATAATTGACAAGCAATTAAAAAATGATAGCCACGTATGTAAATCCAAACAGATGTTGCATAAAATAATAATGACGATCTTTAAGGGAAGATAGCGGCTCTGTGGGAGAGAAGACCTGATAATCTGCTCCTATAATGATTACAGCCTATAAAACCCTATCGGTTGCTTGTACTCTGTCACATGGGGTCACTATGAGTCAGAATTGACTTGACGGCACCTAACAACAACAACAACAGCATCTGTAGCATGTGAGTTGGGAGAGAGGTGACTGAAATTCAGATGTTCTAAATTCTTGTGTGGCTTGTTTATGGGTGGGTAGGGGAAGGACAATATTGTTTTATCTGAAGTTAAATATGTGTGACAAAATTTTCAGAGAAACCATGAAAATATAAACAGTGATGTTTAAATTTCAAGCTAGTATTAAAAAAAGGGAAAGTGAGAAAGTCTTTTAAAAAAAAAAACAAGAAAGGAGATAAATGAAACATTGGGACGAAAATGAGTTAAATAGCATCAAAAATGATAAACCAGTTACCAACAATTGCAGTAAATGTAAACCAACTAAACTGGTCAATTAAAAGACACTAATTGTCAGATTGGATTCTTTAAAAATTTAGCTACATGTTGTAGCTACAAGAATCATCCCTAAAGGCTTAGAACACAGAAAGATTGGAAGTACACAAAAGTTGGAATAGCTTTACTAAACAAAGTAGAATTAAAGATCAGCAGTTAAGAAAGTTCACTACCAGGAGGATACAAGAATTCTGAACTTAGGTGCATTAAGGAAAAATAATATCAAAACATATTTAGTAAGAAAAGAAAGTGTAAGGAGGGATTGAAAAATTGGCCATGATAATAAGAATTTTCTCAGTTATTGATAAGGGATAGCTTAAGATTCGAACGTAACTTGATATAATGGACCTAAATAGAACTCTGCCCCCAGTGATTAGAGAATACTTGTTCTTTTCTTGGAGTCCCTGGGTGGTGCAAATGGTTAAGCACTGGACTGTTAAAGGTTAGTGGTTCAAATTTAACCCAGAGATGCCTCAGAAATCAGGCCTGGTGATCTGTTTCCAGAAGGTCACAGCCTTGAAAACCTTATAGAGTACAGTTCTACTCTGCAAACATTGGGTCACCATGAATTGGAGTTGACTCAATGGCCACTTGGTTTGGTTTTTATTCTTAAATGCCATGGAAAATTTACAAAAGTGTATAACATTCTAGTCCATAAATCAAGTCTCAAATTTTAAAAATTCATGTCATAGGGAGTCTCTGACCTCAATTTTGAAATCCCAACATATTTAAAAAAAGATATTTTAGTACTCTTGAATAACATGAGTCAAAGAAGATTGTAAAGAAATTTAAAATACTTAAAACTCAGTAATAAAATAACTTACAACTTTTAAGATTTAGCAAAAGTGGTACTTAAAGGGAAATGTATAGCCATGTAATTTTGTAGAAGAAAGAATGAAAATACTCGAGTTAATCATCCAATTAAGAAGTTAGAAAAATAACAGAATAAATCTCCAAACAGTAGAATGAAAATTACAGAGATTAAAAATAAATTTTAAAAAATGTCAAGAAAGAGCATCAGTAAACACAAAAGTTGTTTACTTGAAAATATCAATGAAGAGTATTCAGGAAACATCACAAATGATATTAGGACTAAAGTGGAGGCCATAACTACAGATGGAGCAGCAGGTAAAAGGATAATAGAATATGAAAGATCTTTTGCTCTAAAATTGAAAACACATGGAATGCACAAATCACTTTAAAAAAAAAAACTTCCAAAATGGAATCAAGAAGAAATGGAAAGACTGAGTAGTACTGTAACTATTAAGAAAATTCAATCAGTAGTTAAATCTTCCTGTAAAAAAACTAGAAGGAAAAAAAAAAAAAACATGCCAGGTAGTTTTACAGACTAGTTCTTCTAAATTTTCAGGAAAGATATCATTCCAACCTTTACAACCCTTTGAAAGAATAGAAAAGAAAAAAGAAAATTCCCCAACACCATGAAGTGGATATTATCTTGATGTCAAAACCTCACAAGGAAAATATGAAAATGAAAATTATAGGCTATTCTCATGAACATTATTAGTAAACTGAATTCAACAGCATTTAAGAAAGATAATATACATAACGAAGTTGAGTTTTTCCCAAGGTTTCAGGGGTGATTTAAACATTAGGAAGTCTCTCATTGTGATTCATAACATTAACAATTAAAGGAGAAATAAAATTCAACACTCATTCATGATAAAAATTAGTGGCAAAGTGGGATAAAAAGTAATTTATGCAACCTGTTATCTACTAGAAACTGATATTTTGAATTACTTACCAAAAGCTATAACTGACACAATTTTTTAAAGAAAGTATTAGGTTTATTTCCTTTGAAATCAAGAACAAAAAAGAATGCCCAGAATCATTTCTATTCATAATTGTACTGGAGCCCATTCAGAAAAACAAGATAAAAAATTAAAGGCAGGGATTAGAAAGGAAGAAAAAGAGCTGACATACACTAACACTGTCATTGTTTGTATGGAACACAGAAAACTATAAACAGATAAATTATTTTTAAAAATAGGAGATGTTAGCTACCTATAAGGTCTTCATGAAGCCCTGGTGGCGCATTGGTTAAGAGCTTGGCTGCTAACCAAAAGGTCAGCAGTTTGAATCCACCAGCCACCCTTGGAAACCCTGTGGAGTAGTTCTACTCTATCCTATAGGGTTCCTATGAATTGGAATCGACTCGGTGGCAACGGGTTTAGGTTTGAATTTTTTTTTCCCATAGTGAATTTCTGTGTTCTGGAAACAAATACAAAATGTGTTTTTTTGTTTTTGTTGTTTTTTCTATGTGTTTTGTCTTTAATTCAGTGTTAAATAACCTGGCAGCTAAATCTAACAAAAGGTATATAAGATCTGTATTTAGAAAACTTGACTGAATCACAGTAAAAAAACACCTGGCTTAAAAGATAATCTGTGTTCTTGAATAAGAAAACTCAATATCCTAAGAATGTCAGTTCTCCTTAATTGATTTATAGTCAGTGAAATTGTACTCAAAATCCCAAAAAGGATTTTTATGGATCTTAAAAAATACATTTTGAAATTTATATGCAAGTGCAAAGGACCAAGGAGAGTAAAACAAAACAAACAAACAAAAAAACCAATTGCCATCAAGTTGATTCCAACTCATAGTGACCCTGTAGGACAGAGTAGAACTGCCCCATACAGTTTCCAAGGAATGCCTGGTGGAGTCGAAGTGCTGACCTTTTGGTTAGCAGCCGTAGCTCTTAACCACTACGCCACCAGGGTTTCCAAAAGAGAGTAGAGATTTTGTAATAGCAAAAACGAGACACAAACATCCCTCAGTAGGTGACTATTTAAATTAACTGTGGTGTGTCCACACAACAAAGTAGTATAAGAAGGACTGAGGAAGGGAGCCAGCATGGCGCTATAGACAGAAGCACCATGCCGTCCCTCCACAGCAAAGACCTGAAAAAGTAAAACAGAGACGAATGTCAATCTTGGAACCCTAAGCATCCAATGAAGAGATAGAGAACTTATCCAAGCACCAAGTGGAATAAGAAACTGGCAAAGAACAGAGAACAAGGAGAGATACATGCAGAGGTCCCCTATCAGCTCACACAGCACAGATTCGCCATCTAGGACTCCTGTCAGAGATCAGCAGACAGAGTACAGGAAAGCAGCTTCACAGAGCTCCCAGCAGAAGAAAGAGTACCTGGTAACCAGTGGTATTTGCTTCCCCACCCATCCCCTATCACCACATCCCCTCCACACCCCCGCTCAGCCTCCTCTGCTTCCCACCAGCTTCAGTATCTTGGCTGGGAGTCACCAGCTTTGGCCCCGTGCTGCTGGGATTCGACCTACCCACACTGGTTGGCTCCCTGAATGCCATATGTTTGTCACTGGTTTTGCTTTTTTCCGCTTCTTTTGGTTTCTTCCATGCCTCTCACAACCTCCCCCTCCTTTCTCTCAAACGCCTGGTTCCGTGTACCATCTTTGTTTCTTCTTGAAAGGCTATAAAGCGCAGCTCGACTGGGGAACTGCATTCCCGGCTTGTGCTACTATGCTATCCCTCGGGATTCTTTTGGTTTTTTTTTGTTTGTTTTGTTTTGTTTTGTTTGTTTGTTTTCTTTTTCTTTTCTTAGCTTGAGTGCCCCTTATAGCTGGGCTGTACTACGCAGCTTGGGAGCCATTTCTTTGGTCTGCGCAGCCGTACCAGTGAGATCCCTGAGCGCATTTCTTTTTTCTTTTTTCCTTTTTGTCTTTCTTCATTTATCAGTTTCTGATCTCTATAATTACCTTCTTTTCCTGTCTACTGAATTCCCGGTGCTGTTTGACATCTCTACCCCTTCTTGCCAGACTGTCCTGTGTAGCCTGGGAGCCACTTTCCTAGACCTCCTAGCCTCACTGGTGAGATCCCTTGGGGCTTTTCTTTCTTTCTTTCTTTTATTTTAGTTTTTATTTATGTATTTTTTCTTTTTTCCTTTTTCTTTTTGTTTTTCTCCATTTCTCGGTTTCTCAACTCCTGACTCCAATGGCAAGCTCCCTTAGCACTTTTTTTTTGTTTTGGCCTCCTGCTTCTCTCTTCTCTTTCCCGTCCCTATCGTAGCTTCACACATCACAGTCTCCCCACTCCTTCCTTCCTGTGTGCACCGTGTGCTGAATATCATACCCTAGAGCAACACAAGCATGGCCTAGTGGAACCTGCCCTGCACTGATTCCTGGCCCACCTTTTCAGTCCTCATACGTGCCACAAACAACCAATTCCAGTGCCTCCCCTTCAGCTGGACCTGCCTGCTACACCATAGCTGAGCGACTCTCCCTGCCCATTGGAGAAGGAGGTGAAAAGTATCATGTCCACAGACGAGGAAACAACAATGAATGCACAGCCTGCCTGCTCAGACATAACCAAATAAAACAGAAAAGCAGGATGAAACAAATCTACAATCAGTAAATGAAGAAAATAACTACTGAATGTCCGAAAGACAGCAAACAATATCAAAACATATTTAAAAAACAGGACAGGGTGGTTCCAGTAGGCATCCAAAATAAAACACCAAATGACTTTCAAGTAGAAGAGGCACTGCAACTACCTGATAGGGAATTCAAATCTGATAATCAGAGCTAGCCAAGAGTTGAAGCAAAAAGCAGACAAAAATGAGGAAAAAATAGACAAATTCATGGAAAAGGCAGACAAATTCGTGAAAAATACAGACCAAAAAAATGGAAGAATTCAGGAACATAATACAGGAACAAAATGCCAAAATAAATTCACAACTAAAAATCATACAAAAACAACAATTAGAAATCCAAAAGATAAACAACTAGATTTCAGAAATGGACAGTGGCATAGAAGGGCTGAGAAGCAGGTTTGAAATGATGGAAGACATGATCAGCGAAATTGAAGACAAACACTTGGATACAGCTCTGTTTAAGGAAAAATCAGAAAAAAGAATGAAGACAAATGAAGAAACCCTGATAATTATGTGGGATACCATCAAAAGCAAAAATTAACAAGTGATTGGAGTTCAGAATAGGGGGAGAAAATGGAAAACACAGAGAGGTTCATTGAAGAATTACTGACAGAAAACTTCCCTAATATCATGAAAAGCTGACCATCGAAGAAGCTCCACAAATCCCGTATAGGATAGACCCCAAAGGAAAATCACCGAGGCATATCATAATCACACTCGCTAAAACTAAAGAAAAGAATCCTGAGAGCAGCTTGAGAAAAACAAAAAGTCACATACAGCAGAGAAACAATAAGACTAAGCTCTGATTATTTGGCAGAAACAATGCAGGCAAGAAGGCAATGGGATGATATGTATAAAACGTTGAAAGAATAAGTACTGACAACTAAGAATAGTATAATCTGCAAAACTCTCATTCAGATATGATGGTGAAATTAGGAGATTGCCAGATAAACAGAAATTAAGGAAATATGTAAAAACCAAACGAAATTTACAACAATTATTAAAGACAGTCCTTCAGGTTGACAACAGACAACATCAGATGACAGCCTGAATCTAGGATGCAAGATTGTACCAGCCAGATACCAACCTAGGAAATTAACTCTCAAGGACTGTCCAAAACCAAAAGAATTGCAATGGGAACCAGAGAGGATAATCTGTAAGTGACAACAACATCTGAACAATAAAAGGGAATAAGCAGTGTAGGTATAGAACCTTCTAATGGAGAGGAAGGCAAGGAGATACCAAGTAATAATAGACTGGTTCAAACCTAGGAAGATAAGGATCAATTTCTGCATAACCACAAAGAACATGAACAAACCTACTCATCAAAATAACGTAGAAAAACAAAAAGTCTCAGTAAAAACAAAATCTAAAAAAACGAAATGACAAAAAATCCACAAACAAAAGGAATTCAGCAAAGGAGAGTAAGAGAAACAAAAAAAAAGTCAGCACCACAAAAAAACACTACAAAATGACAAACTCACACCTATCAATAATTATACTGAACGTAAATGGCCTAAATACACCCATACAGAGACAGAGAATGACAGAATGGATACAGAAACAGGATCCATCAATATGCTGTCTACAAGAGACACACCTTAGAAACAAAGACGTAAATTTATTAAAAATCAAGGGATGGGAAAAAATATATCAAGCAAACAGCCACCACAAAACAGCAGGAGTGGCAGTACTAATCTCAGATAAAATAGACTTTAAAAGAAAATTCACCATAAAAGACAAAGAAGGGCACCATATAATGATTAAAGGGACAGTCCATCATGAAGACATAACCATTAAAAACACCTACGCATCCAATGACAGGGCTCCAAAATACGTAAAACAAACTCTAACAGCGCTGAAAAGAGAGTGAGAGTTCCAAAGTAATAGTACAAGACTTCAACACACCACTCTTGGTAAATGACAGAACATCTAGAAAAACTCAGCAAAGATACAGAAGACTTAAATGTCACAATCAGCCAACTTGACCTCATAGACATATATAGAACAGTCCACCCAGCAGCTGTAAAGTACACATTGTTTTCCAACACATATGGAACATTCTCCAGAATAGACCTCATCTTAGGCCACAGAGGAACCCTCAAGAAAATCCGAAACGCTTAGATAATACAGAGTATCTTCTCTGATCACAATGCCATCAAGGTAGAAATTAACAACAGAAGAGCAAGGGGAAAAAAATCAATTACATGGAAACTGAATAACACCCGGCTTAAAAACCACTGAGTATTAGAAGTCAGAGATGGAATAAAAAAATTCTTAGAGTCAAGGTCAGTTGGCTAAACAAAGTTTATTAAGAAAATGTTCTGCATCCCACTTTGGTGAGTAGTGTCTGGGGTGTTAAAAGCTAGCGAGCAGCCATTTAAGATGCATCAATTGGTCCCAACCCACCTGGAGCAAAGGAGAATGAAGAACACCAAAGACACAAGGAAAATATTAGCCCATTGGGCAGAAAGGGCCACATAAACCTGAGAGTCCATCAGCCTGAGACCAGAAGTAGATGGTGCCCAGCTACCACCAATGACAACCTTGACAGGGAACACAGCAGAAAGTCCTTGATGGAGCAGGAGAAATATGGAGTGCAGAACTCAAATTCTAGTAAAAAGACCTGACTTAATGGTTTAAGATTGGAGGGACCCTGGAAGACATGGCCTCCAGACTCTCTGTTAGCCCAAAACTGAAACCATTCCCGAAGTTAACTCTTCCGACAAAGGTTAGACTGGACTATGGGACATAAAATGCTACTCATGAAGAGTGTGGTTCTTAGCTCCAGTAGATACATGAAAATAAATGGGCAGCTCCTATCTGGATACGAGATGAGAAGGCAGAGAGGGTCAGGAGGTTGTTGAAGGGCATGGGAAGTCTGGGGTGGAAAGGAGGAATTGGCTGTCACAGTATAGGAAGAGCAACTAGGGTCACATAACAATGTGTGTATAAATTTTTGTATGAGAAACTAACTTGAATTGTAAACTTTCACTTAAAGCACAATTTTAAAAAAAGGAAAAAAAATTCCTAGAATCAAACAAGAATGAAAACACATCATATCAAAACCTTTGAGACACAGCAAAGGCAGTCTTCAGAGGACAATTTATGCTGATAGATGGACACATCAAAAAAGAAGAAAGGGACAGAATCAAAACATTAGCTACACAACTTGAACAAATAGAATGAAAACAGCAAAAAAAAGCCCACAGCCACCAGAAGAAAAGAAATAATAAAGATCAGAATAGGAATAAATGAAACAGATTATAGAGAAACAGTATAAAGAATTAACAAAACCAAAAGAGGTTTCTTTGAAAGAATCAACAAAATCTACAAACCACTGGCCAAACTGACAAATGAAAAACAGGAGAGGACCCAAATAACCCATATAAGAAATAAAATAGAGGATATTACAACAGACCCAACTGAAATAAAAAGGATCATAACAGAGTATTAAGAAAAACTATGCTCCAACAAATCTGAAAACTTAGAGGAAATGGACAAATTTTTAGAAACACACTACCTACCCAAACTAACACAAAATGATGTTGAAAATCTGAACAGGCCCGTAACAAGAGAATAGATGGAAAAGGTAATAAAAGAGCTTCCAACAACCACAGCAAAAAAGCCTCGGCCCAGATGGCTTCACTGCAGAATTTTACCAAACATTCAGAGAAGAGCTTACACCAAGACTACTCAAAACTATTTCAGAACATAGAAGAGGAAGCAACACTTCAGAATTCATTCTATGAAGCCAGCATATCCTGATGTCAAAACTAGGCAAAGACACCACAAAAAAGAAAAATTAAAAACCAGTATTTCTCATGAATATAGATGTAAACATTCTCAACAAAATTCTAGCCAATATAATTCAGCATCATATCAAAAAAATAATACACCATGACCAAATAGGATTCATTCAAGGTATGCAGGGTTGGTTCAGCATTAGAAAATCAATCAACATAATCCGCCACATAAATAAAAGGAAGGAAAAGAATCACATGATCATCTCAGTGCAGAAAAGGCATTCGACAAAGTCCAACACCCATTCCTGATAAAAACTCTGTATAAAATAGGAATAAAAGGGAAATTTCTGAACATAATAAAGAGCATGTATGCAAACCCAACAGCCAACATCATTTTGATGGAGAGAGGCTGAAAACATTCCTCTTGAGAATAGGAACAAAACGAGGATGCCCTTTATCACCACTCTTATTTAATATTGTGCTGGAAGTCCTAGCTAGAGCAGTAAGGCAAGAAAAAGAAATAAAGGGCACCCAAATTGGTAACGAAGAAGTTAAACTGTCCCTATTTGCAGATAATACAGTACTATACGTAGAAAACCCTAAAGACACCATGAGAAAACTATTAGAACTGATAGATTCAGCAGAGTTTTGGGATACAAGACAAATATACAAAAATCAGTTGGATTCCTATACACCAATAAAGAGAACAATGAAAAATTAATCAGGAAAGAAATACCATTTATAATAGCCCCTAAAAAAATAAAATGTTTAGGAATAAATTTAACCAGGGATGTACAAAACGTATACAAAGAAAATTACAGAACACTACTGCAAGAAAGCAAAAGAGATCTACATAAATAGAAAAACATACCATACTAGTGGATAGTTAGACTCAACCTCATGAAAATAACAATTCTACCCAAAGCGATTTACAAATACAGTGCAATCCCGATCCACATACCAACAACATTCTTTAAAGAGATGGAAAAACTAATCCTTAACTTTATGTGGAAAGGGAAGATGCCCCGAATAAGTTAAGCACTATTGAAGAAGAAGAATAAAGTAGGAAGACTCGCACTACCTGACTTCAGAACCTACTATACAGCTGTGGTAGTCAAAACAGCTTGGTACTGGTACAATGACAGATACATTGACCAATGGAACAGAATTGAGAACCCAGATGTAAATCCATCCACCCATGGTCTCCTGATCTTCAACAAGGTCCCAGAATCCATCAAATGGGGAAAAGACAGTCTTTTTAACAAACGGTGCTGGCAAAACTGGATGTCCATCTCCAAAAAAATACAAGACCCATACCTCATACCATGTACAAAAACTAATTCAAAATGGATCAAAGACCTAAATATAAAGCCAAAAACTATAAAGTTCACAGAAGAAAAAATAAGGTCAATGCTAGAGGCCCTAATACAAGGCATTAACAGGATACAAACCATAACATACAACAGACAAACTCCAGAAGATAAGCTAGATAACTGGGATCTTCAAAAAATTAAACACTTACACTCATCAAAAGATTTCACCAAGAGTAAAAAGAGAACTTACAGACTGGAAAAAAATGTTTGGCCATTACAATTAGACAAAGATCGAATCTATAAAATCTGCAAGCAAATCCAACACCTCTATAGCAAAAGGTTAAATGATCCAATTAAAAAATGGGCAAAGGAAATGAACAGACTCTTCACCAGAGAAGACACTCACACAGCCAACAGACACATGAGGAAATAAATGCTCACAATCACTAGCCATTAGAGAAATGCAAATCAGAAAAACAACGAGATACCATCTCACCCCAGCACTACTGGCATGAATCACAAAAACGGAAAATAACAAATGTTGGAGAGGCTGTGGGGAGATTGGAACTCTTAGGCACTGCTGGTGAGAACGCAAATTGATACAACCATTTTGGAAAATGATATGGCGCTTCCTTAGAAAGCTAGAAATAGAAATACCATATGATCCAGCAATCCCACAATTAGGACCAGATCCTAGAGAAATAAGAGTTGTCACATGAACAGACATATGCACAGCCATGTTCATTACAGCATTGTTCACAATAGGAAAAAAGATGGAAATAACCTAGATCCCTTTAACATACGAATGGATAAACAAACTATGGTACATACACACAATGGAGTATTACCCAACAATGAAGAACAATGATGAATCTGGGAAGCATCTCATAACATGGATGAATCCAGAGGGCATTATTCTGAGTGAAATAAATCAATCACAAACAGACAAATATTGTATGAGACCACTACTGTGTAAACTCATGAAAAAATTCACACACAAGAAGCAGCAATCTTTGTTGGTTACAAGGGATGGGAGGGATAGGGATGGAAAAACACTAAATAGACGATAGATCAGTGGTAACTCTGGTGAAGGGTAAGACAGTACACAATACTGGGGAAGCCAGCACAACTTGTACAAGGAAAGGTCATGGAAGCTCCATAGACACATCCAAACTCCCTGAGGGACTGAATTGCTGGGTGGAGGGCTGTGGGGACAGTGGTCTTGGGGACCATCTAGCTCAATTGGCATAACATAGTTTATAAAGAAAATGTTCTACTTTCTACCTTGGTGAGTAGCGCCTGCGATCTTAAAAGCCTGTGAGCGGTCATCTAAGATACTCGACTGATCTCACCCCTTCGGGAGCAAGGGAGAATGAAGAACACTAAGGATATGAGGGAAAGATAAGTCCAAAGGGCTAATGGACCACATCTACCATGGCCTCCACCAGACTGAGTCCGTACGAGTAGATGGTGCCTGGCTACCATCCCTGACTGCTCTGACAAGGATCACAATAGAGGGGACTGGACAGAGGTGGAGAAAAATGTAAAACAAAATTCTAACTCACAAAAGACCAGACTTACTGGCCTGACAGAGACCTGAGAAACCCCAAGGGTATGGACCCTCGACACCATTTTAGCTCAGTAATGAAGTTATTCTTGGGTTTCAGCATTCAGCCAAAGATTAGAAAGGCCTGTAAAACAAACAAGACTAAAGGGGCACAACAGCCCAGGGACAAGGACTAGAAGCCAGGAGGGGACAGGAAAGGTCTTATAAGGGAACCCAAGGTCGAGAAGGGAAAATGTTGACATGTTGTGGAGTTGTTAACCAATGTCATAAAATAATATGTGTACTAACTGTTGAATGAGAAACTAGTTTGTTCTGTAAACCTTCATCTAAAGTACAATTAAAAAAAAAAAAAAAGACAAAAGAAAAATTACCTATAATTCACCATTTAGGAAAAAAATGGTACTGAGGAAAATCTTTATAAGTGATATGACTTCATGGTCAGGATATATTAAGTTAAAAATGTAGTATGCCGAAGTGTCGTAGTATGGTATTATCTAGGTAATTTATATGTTCTGTGACTTTATACTGTGCAAAGGAGTAATTAAAGATGATATCGAAAGAGTGTGGGGAGCATATTTAACTGGCTGTGAAAGAGGGTAATCCTGGAGTATAGAAGGGCTACAGATAAAAATGCAGATAATTTCTTCTGAATGTAACTGTCAAGTACTGAATTATAGTAATTGTTGAAACGTAATTTTTATTTCTAAATGTACTTCTGTATGTGGCAACGGCTTTTAAATTAGGATTTTTTTTTTCTAGTGGAAAGAGTGAAAGAACAATTAAAACTTGTGTTGGAAAACAAGAATGGTATAGTGCAAACTGGTGAATTGACAGTTGTGCTTGATGGATTGGTGGTTGAGCAAGAAAATCTAGCAAACTGCAGCTCGTCTCCAACCAGTAAGCTAACTTTATGTGTTTTTAAAATTCAAGGGAAAAAAGTCAGTGGGAAGTATGTAAAAACCTAGTGTATTTTTTTCTTGTTCAGTAGAAATACAGCAAAATGGTGATGCCTTACATGAAAATGGAGAGCCTTCAGGAAGGACAGCTATAAGGTAGAAACATTTATTTTAGTATTTGTGGCAACATGATGTAACATTTTCCATATTTGAAGTTTTTAACTTTCATTTTTGTTTAGAATTTGCCACTGAATTTAAAAGTTTATACCTAAATATGTCATTTGACTGAATTCTTGTGAAAATAGTTTTTTTTAAATAACGGCTTTATTGATAGATAATACACATACCATAAAATTCGCCCTTTTAAAGAGTACATTTCTGTGCTTTTTAGCATATTCGGGCTTATACAAGCACAGTCACTGTCTATTTTCAGAATATTCTCATCACCCCCATAAAGATACTCCATACCCATGAGCAGTCCCTTTCCATTCTTCCTTCTTCCCAGCTCCTGGCAATGACAAATCTACTTTCTGTGGCTGTCTTTTGCCTGTTATAGCCATTTCACATAAATGGAATCGTTGGATATGTGACCTTTTGTGACTGACTGTTTTTAATTAACATTATGTTTTCAAGGTTCATCCATGTTGTAGCTTGTATCAAGTGCCTCATTCTTTTTTTATTTGAAAATGGCTTATTAAAATCTACAGGCATATTTTATTGATAAAATCCTAAAGAGAATCAGATACTGTGGAAAAATAGTTATCTTATTGTTGCCTGAATTGGCAGCTTCTTTCAGATCACTAGAAAATAGATTCTCCACGGATTGTGGTCTTCCCTCAAAAATCATCCTGCCATTTTCAAAAACTCCCTGGCATTCAATTTCATAGGAGCTCTGTTTGAAATATTTAAATTGGAATAAAAGCATTTAATAGCATTTAATAGTTCAAATATAAGGGAATTAACCAAACCCACTGCTGTCGAGTCGGTTCTGACTCATTGCAACCCTATAGGACAGAGTAGAACTGCCCCATAGGGTTTCCAAGCTGTAAATCTTTACAAACTGCCACATCTTTCTCCCACGTAGCCGTTGGTGGGTTCAAACTGCTGACATTTCAGTTAGCAGCCAACCACTTTGACCACTGTGCCACCAGGGTTCCTTATAATGGATTAGCACCTGGAAATATTAAAAAATATATATTGCTGTAAAATTAACATTTTTGCATTCAAAAAAGCACTTTGATATGTGATAAAGCATGGCCTTTATTAATTTACGGAGCTAGTAATACCATTCTTCTAAATCGCCATTGAATGAGTCTCATCAAAGAACAAATAAGTTCGTCTTCTGAATATTTATTTGGCTTAAATAAATATATTTAGTATTCATATTATAACTTATATTGAGAAAATTAAGCATCAAAAGAGTACAATTAGATCAAAAAGTATTAGTGTTTATATGTATGTTTATATAGTTTTTGAAATAGAGTTTTGATGCATAAAGGAGCTTGAGTCACGTGTTTCATCTTAAATGAAAGAGTAGTTCTGTAGCACCAGAAGAACTTCCGATAAGTTCTTTTACCTGAACTCCTGGATCCCTGACTCCCACTGGGTGGGTGGGAGAGGTATGCAACCAGAATCACCTGGGGAGCTTTTTTCAGACTTCACCTGCCCGTATTTCTGCACGTATCTTATTCCAAATATCTAAGTGATGGGAGGGGAGGGTGGCATTCATTTGTTCATTCAGCAAATAGTTATTGAGTGCTTGATTGGTGCCGTGTGGTGCAGTGGTTAAGAGTGACGGCTGCTAACCAAAAGGTCGACAATTTGAATCCACCAGCTGCTCCTTGGAAACCCTGTGGGGCAATTGTGCTCTGTCCTGTAGGGTCATTAGGAATTGGAATCGACTCGATGGCAGTAGGTTGTGGTTTGGTACCAGACACTAGTCCAAGCTCTGGGAATACCTTCCCTGTTTCCATGATATTTACATTCTGATGGGATAAAGGTAGATGTAAACAAGTGGAGAAACAAATAAGCTAGTCAGAGGTAGCAATAAGAACTATAGAATGAACTAATGGACCACAGCTACCAAGGCCTCCACCAGACTGAGTCCAGTACAGCTAGATGGTGCCCGGCTATCACCACTGACTGCTCTGACCAGGATCACAACAGAGGGTTCTGGACAGAGCTGGAGAAGGATGTAGAACAAAATTCTAACTCACAAAAAAAAGACCAGATTTACTGGCCTAAAGGAGACTGGAGAAACTCCGAGAGTATGGCCCCCAGACACCCTTTTAGCTCAGTGGTGAAGTCATTTCCGAGGTTCACCATTCAGCCGGCGAGTGGACAGCCCCATAAAACCAAATGGGACTAATGATGCACAGCAGTCCAGGGACAAGGGCCAGAAGGCAGAAGGGGACGGGAAAGCTGGTGATAGGGAGCCCAACATTGTGTAAGGGTAGTGTTGATGCGTTGTGAGGTTGTTAACCATTTTTCATAGGGCAACATGTGTACTAACTGTTAAATGAGAAACTATTTTGTTCTGTAAGCCTTCATCTAAAGTGAAGATAGCAGCACAATTGGAAGAGCGTAGTCGATGTCACTGAACTGTGTACATAGAAATTTTTGAAATGGTGTATCTTTGGCTATGTATATTTTCACCAAAAAAAAAAGGTCAAGAAGGGAGAGGGTTGACATGTTGTGGGGTTGTTAACCAATGTCATAAAACAATATGTGTACTACTGTTTTCATGAGAAACTGTTTGTTCTGTAAGCCTTCACCTGAAGTACAATTAAAAAAAAGAAAAAAAAGAACTATAGAATCGTTGAAACAAGACAAGGTGACAGGAATAGAAAGGAGCCTGTTTTAAAGAGAGATGTCAGGGAGTCATCACTTAGGAAGTGCCATTTGAGCTAACAAAAAAGCCAGGAGTGAATCATCCATGCAGAGTTTTGCAGGAAGAGCATTCTAGGCAGAGGAAATAACAAGTGCAGAATCCTGAGTTTATTTGCAGTTAATTTACGCTCTGTAAGTTCTTCTAACAATAGAGTATAATATTTAATCTTTTCTGATCATTTTGTCATTGTAACTTCATTGCCTGGTATACAACAGTTTGTAATAAACATTTGAAAACTTCTCAGCATTTTTTTTGTATTCAGTAAAATTGAC
The DNA here is from genome assembly GCA_030035585.1 of Dugong dugon. Lineage (NCBI taxonomy): Eukaryota > Metazoa > Chordata > Mammalia > Sirenia > Dugongidae > Dugong > Dugong dugon. The sequence goes on from CM057474.1 coordinate 46,681,684, forward strand.
ATAGTAAGTCTCCTGCAAGGTGAGCAAGGAGGAGCTTGTAAAGAGATAGATCAGGCTGCTCTGTGGAGAACAGATAGTGTGGCAAGAGTGGAAGCAGAGAGATCAGTTAGGAAATTATTAGAGTCCCATGTATTTTGGAAAAACTGTCATGGTGACTTACATGATTATTGCCTGACTCCCCATTCACTGCCAGTAAGATTTAGAATGTTTGATTTTGTAATTGTAGTTTTTATTTATTTATTTATTTTTGTAGTTATTTATACACTAAATTCTTTTAACTCTATTAGATACAATATTTAGCTTTTTCTGATCATCACATGCCGATAATTTCAGTGCCTAGCGTATAATAATTGATAATTAATATTTTAAGACTTTTTCAGCATATTTTTCAGTATTTGTTAAAATTACAATACTTACGTTTGGAATTGGTTATTATAAGTTTCATAAGCATTGCTTTTTCAAACTACTTTTAGAGCATTTAAAGATTAATATTCTTAAACTTAAATATTTAAAATATACAATTTGAACATTAATTTGAGGGAGTGAGTTAATTTTGACCAACTATATGTCTTATTATTTATTTTATCTAGCAGCGTAGATACACTTAGAATTGAAAGTGATTTAAACTATAATGTGATAAAAGCTTGCCATATTTTTGTTCATTATTCTCTATACCTAGTACTTTGCTTGACTATTAAGAACTTGGTAAATATTTCTTGAACTATTCTGGTGAAACATTGTTTAATTGTACTTAACTGATTGAAGTAAGGCATCTTTTTTTTTAAAGGTTGGCTGTTGAAGGTACTAATGGAATAGATAATCATGTACCTACAAGCACTGTAGTCCAAAACTCACACTGTTCATATGTAGTTAATGGAGACAACAACACATCTTCATCTCTGTCTCGGGTTGCTGCCAGACCCAAAAATACACCAGCTCCAAAACCACGCACATCTGAGCCTGCCAGTGACACTGGTAAGCATGGCTATTTATGACATGTTGTTTAAATGAAAGGCTAATTAAGGTTTATGTGTATACCTACGCTTCTCTTTTTGTTCGATCTTTCTTAATTTTCTGTTCTGTGATAAGAATTTTAAAATTAAAATCTCTGAAGTTTTTTTCTAATAATTTGAATTTCTCTAGATTATTTAGAAGGATATTCCAAAATGTATTAGTTGAGAGTCACAACACATTTCCTATATAAGTACTTACATGATACCTAGATTCTCAGGCTTTGTGCCACAAAATATACTATTTAATTCATGATATAAAATATATTTCCAAAAGCACTTTAATGAATTCATTGATTTATTAGTAAAAGTTAGTAATGAATACTTCCTTTAACCTGTGTTTCAATATTACAGTTTTTTTCTTGTTATGTAACTTAAGAAAAATGATACTTGTAGTTTTTATATTTTTCAAAAGTAAGCTTTATTCTATTACAAAAGGAATATTTAAAGATGATTTCCTCTATAATCCTATCAGTGGACTCAGCTGTGAAATCAATAAGTTCTTTTTTGTCTGATTATATATTAACTCAGATGAGTCTGCTGAAACTCAAACATCTTAGCACTTGCTTAACATATTTTTACACAAATAGCGCACACCTTCTACGTTTGTTTCCCAGCCGCGCCCTCCCCTGTGAGGTATTTTCATAAGCGCAGCTATGCCAGATTTTTTTTACATGTTGATGTAAAAAAAAATATTAGCATAACTTGCTTGTGAAAATACCCCTTGGGGGCGCTGTGGTTGGCAAACAAACGTAGAAGACATGCGTTATTTGTGTAAAAATACAGCGCTAATATGCGTTGAAGCTGGAATTGGAATCCTGGTCTTTTGATTCCAGAGCCTGTGTTCTTTCTTGTTTGTCTGTTTATGGGAAAGTATTTAAAAATAGATGTAAAGAAGCAATTCAGTAATGAAATTTACAGGTAAGACTTAATTGTATATTTATACCCAAGGATGGGAGGATATTTACCAAGAATTACCCTGAGAGTTTTTGTAAACACGGTAACTGACATGTATGACATGTTTGTTTTCTTTAATATGTTTATTATATGCTGCCCTTTTTAAAAAAAAGAATGGATTTAAAGATGGTTTCCAAAGTACCTATAATAAGTTGAACTTTTTAGACATAAATTTAGGGTAGCTGGAAAAGAAAGGGAAGATAAATAGATGTAACCAGGATGAAATTAGTGAGCAAAATGCATTTTTTTCCCTGAGTCTAGTGTACTTTCTAATGAAAACATGCGACTCTGAGATTTCTATTAGCAAAGCAGAAAAGGGAACATTATCTTATTCACAATTGTCTCTAAGTTAAGAGCAGACTAGTTAAAACAGTTGCTATTTCTAATACTTAAGTTTTTATGGATCTGTATGAAAAGACACAATATATGAACAGCTTCCTCAATAATATGAGAGTAAATACAACAATGAGTTTCAGAGAACTCTGTCTTACATCATTCTTCAGTGTAGGATAATGGCATAACATCATAGTACAAATCAGTTAAGTCATTCTGTAGGTGGGCGATGCAACACTTTGTAAATAATCAGCTTGCTCATGGTTTGGTTAATTGAAAAATTAAATTTTAAAGTTTTAAAAATATACTCTGATCCTGAGGTTCACCCTTCAGCCAAAGATTAGGCAGACCCTTAAAACAAAACAAGACTAAAGGGGCACAACAGCCCAGGGACAAGGACTAGAAGGCAGGAGAGGACAGGAAAACTGGTAATAGGGAACCCAAGATCAAGAAAGAGTGTTGACGTGTCATGGGGTTGGTAACCAGTGTTGCAAAACAATATGTGTACTAATTGTTTAATGAAAAGCTAGTTTGCTCTGTAAACTTTCATCTAAAGTACAGTAATAAAAAAGTAAAAATATACTCTGAGGAAGTACCCATAGGAAAAACAAATAATTTATTCTTTTAAAAAATTGATCAACACATAGAAAAATAGTTTGTCTGAGAACCAGAGTTCTCACAATAAAGAGTGAATGCAATGCTTTTTAGCCTAGAAAGGTTTTTTTTAAATTGTTGTTATTGTTGTTTTGAATTTTTATTTTTTTGTTGTTGAGCATATACACAGCAAGACATAAACCAATTCAACAGTTTCTACATGTGCAATTCAGTGACACTGATTACATTCTCTGAGTTGTGCAACCATTCTCACCCCATTTTCTGAGTTGTTCTTTGCCCATTAACATAAACTCACTGCCCCCTAAGGTTCCTGTCTAATCTCTTGAGCTGCTGTTGTCAGTGTGATCCCATATAGATAGTTCTTAAAAGAGCGTAATACTCAAGGCAGACATTTTTTATAAGTTAAGCTAAACAATTGTTTGGTTTTAAGATGATTTCAGGGGATATTTTTGCTTTAAAGATCATCTTAGGCCAGTGCTTTTGGGGGTTTATCCAGTCTCCATGGCTCCAGAAAATTTGGATTCCACGAAAATTTGAAATTTTGTTGGCCTAGAAGAGTCTCCCCGTGCCCCCACTCCCCTCACCCCCCAGTTAAAGGGCATCCTTGTCTTGTTCCTGTTCTGAAGGGGAATGTTTTCAGCCTCTCTCCATTAAGAATGGTTTTGGCTGTTGGTCTTGTATAGATGCCGTTTTTATGTTGAGGAATTTCTCTTCTATACCTATTTTATTGAGAGTTTTTGTCAGGAATCGGTGTTGGACTTTGTTGAATGCCTTTTCTGCATCGATTATCATGTGATTCTTTTCTTTTTTTTTATTTATGTGAAGGATTACGTTGATTGATTTTCTAATGTTGAACCATCCTTGCATACCTGGTATGAATTCCACTTGGTCATGGTGTATTAGTTTTTTTGATATGTTGCTGAATTTTATTGGCTAGAATTTTGTTGAGAATTTTTGCATCTATATTAATGAGAGAGATGGGTCTGTAATTTTCTTTTTTTATGGTGTCTTTGTCTGGTTTGGGTATCAGGGTTATGCTGGCTTCATAGAATGAATTTGAAAGTATCTCTTCCTTTTCTATGTTCTGAAATAATTTGGGTAGTACTGGTATAAGCTCTTCTCTGAATGTTTGGTAGAATTCTCCAGTGAAGCCATCTGGGCCAGGGATTTTTGTTGTTGGGAGTTTTTTTTTTATTATTATTACCTTTTCCATCTCTTCTCTTTATGGGTCTGTTCAGATTTTCAACATCAGTTTGTGTTAGTTTGGGTAGGTAGTGTGTTTCTACAAGTTTGTCCATTTCCTCTAGGTTTTCAAATTTATTGGAGCATAGTTTTTCATAATACTCTGTTATGATCCTTTTTATTTCAGTTGGATTTGTTGTAGTGTTCCCCATTTCATTTCTTTTTTGGGTTATTTAGGCCCTTTCCTGTTTTTCTTTTGTCAGTTTGACCAATGGTTTGTCAATTTTGTTGATCCTTTCAAAGTACCAACTTTTGGTTTTGTTGGTTCTTTGTATTATTTTTCTATTCTCTATTTCATTTATTTCTGCTCTGATCTTTATTATTTCCTCTCTTCTGGTGGCTGTGGGCTTCTTTTGCTGTTCTCTTTCTGTTTGTTCGAGTTGTGTAGCTAATGTTCTGATTCTGTCCCTTCTTTTTTGATGTGTGCATCTATTGCTGTAAATTGACCTCTGAGCAGTGCCTTTGCTTTGTCCCAAGGGCTTTTGTGTGATGTGTTTTCATTCTTGTTTGATTCTGGAATTTTTTTATTCCATCTTTGATTTCTTCTGTTACCCAGTGGTTTTTAAGCAGGGTGTTATTCAGTTTCCGTGTTTTTTGTTTTTTTTTCCTTGATCTTCCTGTTATTAATTTCTACTTTGATGGCATTGTGATCAGAAAAGATACTTTGTATTATCTTAATGTTTTTGGATTTTATTTAAGGTTGCTTTGTGGCCTACTAGAAAGGTTTTTATCAAATATTTACCTTAGCCACATCAAAAACAAGAAAAAAAGAAAAAGAACTAGTTTCCTACCCATAAAAAAAATTAAATTTTAAACACTGTAACTTCTTGTGAACTCTTCAAAGAGGTTGTAAATAATAATGATGCCCCTGTGTGACCAAATAAATGAGTTGATTTGTTATATGGGATTGTCTTCGTATTCATAAAGGTTGATCCGGTTCTATTCTTTCTGGCAGTAATTAGATAGCAGAGCCCATCATTTATTAAGTCCACTTCTAGTTCCTGAAAAGTGTAATACTGAATGTTCGTTTCAGAAAGTCTTATACCACCATTATTTCATTCTTGTCGTCTCTCTTCATTTCAAGTGTCTGAAATATGGAGGGATAGCTCTTATTCCTAGAATATGTAGCTGTTTTAGTAGATTGGTAAAAATACTCACTTACCACTAGTCATTGCATGTTTTAGCATTTAGACATACTCAGATGTTGATATAAAAAGGACTTACTGAGGCACCCCTCATCGTAGAATCTCTTCTACAATGTCGTTGTGTGCCATGGAGTCAATTCCAAGTCACTGAGACCCTATAGGACAGAGTAGAACTGCCACATAGGGTTTCCGAATCTGAAATCTTTATGAGAGCAGATCACCAGGTCTTTTCTCCCACGGAGTGGCTGGTGGGTTTGTACCTCTGACCTTTTGGTTAGCTGCAGAGCACTTTAACCATTGTGCAACCAGGACACTCTACAGCTTGTCACATACTTTATAGACTAGCCAATGAGAATAAATTTACCTCCCACATGCCTCTCTTTTATCCTTGCTGGAAATTTCAAGGTGAAAATTATAACACATATAGGGGGAAATAGAAATGAAGACTCTGCCATAAGTAATTCCCATGACATTCAGAACAACTGTAAGGAAACTGAGGACAATCTGAATACTAATAATGATAATAGCAAACATTTGTGCTGTACATGTTCTAAACACTATAAACCGTTTACTGATTTAGATCTTAAAATTGCTCTTTGAAATGGGTACTAGTTTTCCCTTTTTTCTGTTGACAAAACTGATGCACACAGAGGTCACAGCCAGGAGGTAGAAGAGCTTTCATTGACATCCATCCCTATGGCTCTTGACTCTTGTGCACTTTGCTTTCCTATTCACTTTGATGTGTTTATTATAGTGTCTCAAAGCTGTTAACCTGTTCGTCTTTCATACTGTGATAGGCTTGAAATAATATTTCCTCAACCAACTTAGTGATAATGCTTTCATCTTCTCTGATTATTGTTGGCGGCATCTGACAAAACTTTTCAACTGTATTCATTCCATTGGCTGGCTTAAAAGACTTCCGGAACCTTCTCTGTTGGTAGCAACCACTTGACTGATGTCCTTGTATGATCTCCCATCTCTTATTAGGAGGATGAATCCAGGTACCTTTCAAGCAGTGGGGGGTATCCCTTTCCCTTTATGGTGTTGGTACAAAATATTATTCCTCTTTCTAATTAAGGACTTTAAAGATTGGTTTTCCTTGTCGGACGTTAGAAGTTGCAGCAGTTACTGGAGTTGTCCATATTCCCTGTATAACATATTACGTGTCTTTAATCCCTTACTTATACTTTCAAAATTCTGAAATCTCTAAAACTTGAAGTGGTTTTTTGTTTGTTTGATAAACTTATTTAATGGCAAAATGGCTAGAACTGACATGAGGCTATTTATAGTTTTTATTTATTACACTTAGTGTGAGTATACTTAAATTTTGCTGCAGAAATATTAGTGTTAACATCAGAACCGACTCAGGTATTAGTATAATATACAACATATGCATAATAATTACATTTCTAAATTTTTAAAAGTTATGGATTCTGAAACCTGGCCCCAACAGGTTCAGATAAGGGATTATGGGCCAGTACTAAAGAGTTTAAAGCAAGTGATTTCTTTTCACCAGAGACACAGTTGCATAAGGGTTATTTTTTCTTTCTCTTCTTTTGAGTCTTGATTAACGGGACCCACTTGATATGTTTAGCGGCTAAATATTGGTAGTTATTTTAACCTAAAATGGGAGACAGTCAGGACGTAGTGAAAAGATTAGATTTGGTTTCTGACAGGACTGGGTTCAAATCAAGCTCTACCATTTATTAATTGTGTGGCCTTGGACACATTTAACGTCGTCAAATTTTAGCTCCCCCATTTACAATAAGGATAATACCTTATTGGATTGTTTTGAAATTTAAATGAGATAATTGATCTAAAACATCTAGCATAGTCCTTGGACAACAAATCAATTGTGAGTGGGGGAAGAGCAATTTTTATGAACATATAACTATCAGTTTTCTCACCAAGAAAATGGTAATGATGCTGCTGTTCCTTTGAGTTTGATAGTTTGCTATAACAACTCATGGAAAATTCTATACTTACAATTACAGTTTTATTCTAGTAAAAAGGATACAAATGAAGAGATGCATAGGGCGAGGTCTGGAAAGATTTCCAAGGTGGAGCATCCATGTCCCTAAAAGGGCTACACAGACCTCCTATATGCATTGATGTCTTTCATCAACCAGGAAGCCCATGGAATTTCTTTGTCTAGAACCTTTATTGGAGCCTCATTATGTACATATGATTGATTGAATCATTTCCCCCTCCCTTGAGGTCAGCTGATAATCACATGGTGGGTCTTTCTATCATGGCCAGCCCCACCTGAGTCACCTCAGTAGCATAACCTGTCAGGTCTGATATGGAACCCTTACAGGTAAAAGACACTTCAACCACTGGGGAAATTCCAGGGTTTTAGAGATTATCTCTCAGGAACCAAGGATGAAAACCAAATTATTTGGTGAAGTTAACCCCACAATGGAGTGGTGGTGCAGATGGAAAGAACGACTGAGAGTACTTGCTGTTAAATAAGATATGAGAGAGAAGTTTTTGCCTTGGACGACTGAATGGTGCCGTTTAATATTTAATTTACTTTGTCTTTTCCTAATAGTTTGTTTCATGTGCTTTGTTTTAGTGTGCAGAAAGATTTATGTCTGTTTCTTGTTGGACTGGATTATACCATTACTCAAATATACCTCTTTTCTGTTTAATGCTATTTTGCTTTGAAAAAGACTACTGCTAATCCTTTCTTTTGTGGGAATTAATTTCCATACCATTGAAGAGTGAAAATTAAATGAGATAATGCATGTAAGTGAACATGATATAGGAGGCACCAGAATTTAGACTCTATGCACACTCTTGATTTCCCCATAGTATCTAACAGTGTTGAGTACAGAGTACTTCTGTAAATATTTTTTTGGAATTTGGTTGTTGATTTTTTTTCTCCCACAGCCATTCTCTTCACCATATTTGGTACAGAACTTGATTGACTCTGCTTTTGTTCTTTTTCACAAACCGTTCCCTAAATAGCGCCGTCTTCTCTCTTTCCACCATTTAAGTCTTTTTCTTTTTTAAAAACTCTACCTGAAGATTCCATTACTCATAATTATGTTTTCCTTCCACGTTTCAATTAGATCTTTGATGTGTAGTCTTCTAATAGGTTTTTATTCAATCTATTCTCCTTGCAGTTTTAATTTGACTCACTTTATAGCGATACATAGTCGAAATAGATTAATCACACTTAAATTGAAAGTGAAAATAGAGAAAATTATGTCACTGGGTCCCAGTTCTGGGCTATTTCTCAGTGTAGAATGGGTTCTTGGATTTTTTTTGCCATTCCCAATAATACTGTCTTAAGAATTAATATCACTGTATATTCCCTACTATTGGCAGAAGAATTCTTTAGATATTAGCTACCATTTGCATGAGAAAAGAGAGATTGAAAGGGATCATTTTTAAGTTTTTATATAGCCCATGCAGACTTTCCCTTAGAATTGATAATTCAGAGGCAAAACATTCGTTATCCTAGTGTTGTTTTCTTTCTTTAAGTTGCATTTTTATCATTTACATGGTATTTATTCCTCAAATGTGGGCAACTTGGAAATATAATTTGTCTTATTTTATAGGCTCTGAATAAATATAATTGATTGATTAGTTAATTAATTTCTTTGTCATTACCTGATTACTCATCTTATGAACTTTCCCTTCTTAGTTAACGGAGAGTCATCCTCATCTGCACCAACTGATAATACATCTGCCACAGGGACTGCAGTAGTATCTGAAGAAACCACCTTGTCTTCTAATTGCACTAGTACTACTGTCGAAGATCCTTCAATTCAAGAAATACCGACTTCCTCAGAAAACAATGAATGTATTCCTTCTACCAGTGCAGCATTGGAATCAGAAGCCAGAAGTACATTAGACCTTGCCACCTCTATTTCAGGAAATAGTTCTGCTTTTGAAGCAGCCAAGATAAGGCAGTCAGATGGGTGTGTAGAACCTATACAGCAACAGTCTGGAAATACCAACACAGAAACTTTGCCATCAGGGTATGTTAAATTTTTATTTTTTATTGTTTAATTTAGATTTAAGTAGCAATATTTTGATAAAATCTGACCATAAAATGTATGTATAAAATTTTTCCATAGTTCAGTAGTTTGAAATCTGAATTAGAATATGATTCATATAATTTGTTTGTCTACTACAAAAAGAAGCGCTTTTTGGAACTAAGAACGGTTGCTCATCTTGTTGAAGTGTGTGCAGTATGAAGGGAAAGGAGAAAAAAACCTGATGTTAACTTGTAAAACCCTCTCAGATTGAACAGTGGTTTATTTTTACTTTTAAATAAAAGTGACCATGACATTCTACATACTAATCTCGGTTCTCTAGCTTTTTTATGGTCTCCTCTCCAGGCCCCAAACTTGAGAATAAGTAGCCATCCTTTTGCTCGACAAATACAGGATGCTAGGGAAAGTCGCATAACCCTCCTGATTGGCTTTATTACAAACTCAGTTGCTTTTTATTGCTGCTTAATAATTCTTAATCTTTTTAAAATTTCACACTGTTGTTATTCAACTCACCATGATTTTCTAGGAGTATTCTATACATGTATTCTATTTTGTCATCTCTCCCATATTTACTTATCAGTGTTTTTGTCTGTTTACCTGGCTGTTTACTTACTAATGATAAACCCATTGCCACCAAATGGATTCTGACTCATAGCGACCCTCTAGAACAGAGTAAAACTGCCCCTTAGGGTTTCCAAGCTGTTATCTTTACAGAAGCAAACTGCCACGTCTTTCTCCCAACTACCTACCTTTCTGTTAACAACCAAGCACTTAACCACTGTGCCACCAGGACTCCTTCACTAATATTAATTAATGATTCATTGGCTAAGCCTTCAAGAAACTTATTTAGTGTTCCAGACTGTAAAGACATATATACACTATAATTTCAAAATGCTGTAATGTATAGAGAGTATACTGTGATAAAAGTGCTTTCCAACTCAACTCAAACAGCAGTCAGAATGTCTATACTTAGCTGTCGAAACTACCTCTCGAGGTCTCTAATTACCCTATTGCCCTGATTTTCTCATCATAGTCACTGTGGCCAGACCCTCTTCCCACTTTCTGAACTGCCTGTTCTCAGTGTTTTAAACTTGCTCATGTGATTTTGCCCACTGCTTAGCTGTGTTTTCTGCTTTGGTCTTCTGCATGTGCTTCCCCTAGTAGATCTTGAACTCTCCCTTAACTTTAACTATTAAATCTGTATATCCAGGCCAGACCTTTCCCCTAAGCTTATTTTCAGCTGCTTATTAGAAATTCTTTGTTCTGTTTTCTCAAACATTTCAAACTCTTTTTGTCTCTCTCAAAAATCACTCATTGTCCCTGGGTCTCCTGTCATTTAACGTAGTCATTTATCCTAGTTTCTCTTGTGTCAGCCACTATACCTATGAAGCTGTTCTTATGTGAAGAACCTGATAGTCTAATGGGGGGTAAAGATAAGTAAAGAATTAGTGACTATGCAATACAATTAAAGCTGTGGGTTAGAGGTAAGTTTAGGATGCTGTGGGAGGGAACATATGGGGGAGGCAGCAGAGTGGGGAAATAGGGGAAAGTGACCTGTGCTGTTGAGATCAAAGAATACTTTCTGGAAGAGATGACACTTAAGGTGGTAAGAGGTTTCATTTCAAGTAGAGCAAACTCTATGTTCAAATCTCTAGCAGTCATAAAAAAGAATAAGGTAGCCTCAGGAAATAGTATTTTGTTACAGCTTAAATGAATAATTTCTTTTATAAGGATTATCACAAAGTTGGTTCCTATGAGGCAGAGGTTAAAGATGTCCCAAATGTCTAACTTTTCCAAACTGCTGTACCACTCCATCATCTCTAACATCAACTACTCCGTCTCGCCTTAGTACTCTGCTTCCTATTTTTGGGTTCCCTGATCTGCTGCAACATCTGACAGAACTCATGAACCATATAAAGGAAATGGCTCATGCAGTTGTGGAGGCTGGCAAGTCCCAAATTCATGGGTCAGGCATTGACTTCTCCCTGGCCCTCAGGCTCTGCCCAAAGACACCCAGCTTTCTCTCTCTATGGTCCAGGAAGCCCACTGTGTTGTCTCTTGCTGGTCTCTGCTGCATATCTCTCCTTTGGTGGTGGTGGGCTGTCCTCTCTGCTCTGAAATTGGCTCTCTTTTAAGGCACTGACCAGTCCCCTCGCTGGGCCACAATTATCTTATTTGCACAGCCCCACCAATCACCTGGGTGGGAGTCGCAAGACCATGGCTAGAAAGGCCACACACAAAAGTAATTAATCTCATCACAAGGTTGCGTTCACATTTGAGGAAGCAAGGTATATAGTGCTGAAGAGTAAACAGTCCTGTGTAGATTTTTGTATGCCTGCTAAGAGTTTGGGAGTTTATCCTGAAAACCATGGGTAAACATTCAAAAATTTTAAGCAGAGGAGTGACAATCATATTTGTGTTTTATTAAGATCATTCAGGCTGTGATATAGACAGACTGATTGGTGGTTAAAGAGACAATTTAGGATAGCAGCCAGGCTGTTTTATAAATGAGAGAAGCAGGCATTCCAAATCAAAATGATGAGTACAAAGTTTAATTCTGTGGAGGCCAAGTAAATGCTTCACCATTTGAGATCTCTGCCATAGAAGAATTTTGCATAAATCTAGATGAATGTTTTTCAAATTGCGGGTTGCAACCCAGGTTTTAACTAGCATTTAAACACATAAAAATGAAATAAATCAATATAAATTAAAATAGAAAATAATAGAGTGTGTTACATGTAATAAGAGTTAGCATTGTTTCCTGAAATTTTGTTTTTTCTGGTCTGTGTATGTGTGTAAAATCTGTAAATAGCAGTCTAGTACACACAGTTTGTGTAAAATGTATTTGTTACTCGGTGAAACTGTGCTCAGAAAAATTTAAAAGCCACTGATCTGTTTGAGAAATTAAGATAGCCTGAACTAAGGTAGAAAACATACTTTTAGGTTGATATTAAGATGGATGTTGGAAATTAGTTGTGGGAAAGTGGAAGAATAGAGTGGAGCCGAGCTTGATTCTTCTGGTTTAGGCACTACTTGGCTTGTATAATCCTGAGTCGGCAGTTTTCAACCCTACGTTATCTTTCCTCTTGCCTCAAAAGTCTTTTCTTTGTCCCATGTCTCCTATCTTTGATAAATTACTTAGTTATTATCTGACTACAAAGTAGAATCATGGATGCCTAGGTCTTACAGCCCGCTTGAGAACTGCTGCTCCACAGCCTGCCTGAGAACTACTGGTTCAAGTGCTTTCGTTAAATAATTCGTTACTCCCCACAGTTTTAATTTTGATTCACTTTATGTAGAGATACATATGTAAAATGAAAATTTCTGTGTATCGAAAACTAATTTAAAGTTCAGATCAGTGGAAAATTGGATTTGTGTGTTAGTATTGGATTGCTGCTTTAGAGAGAGTGAAACATAGCTTCTTGTATGTTTCCCAGCCCCCAAATAGTGGTTAAGCTTCTGGGTGGTGGTATAGTTGACTGAGATTGATTCTAGAAAGAATATTGAAATTGGGGCAAGAGAGTGGAGAGATTGAGTTCTGTCTTTGTAGAGCCTCCAGCTGGTGATTTTAGGGAGGCAGCTATATATACAGTTCCAGAACTGAGAAGAATATTCGGAAAAAAGAGTATTGTGGGCTGGGGATAAGATTTGAGTGTTAGGCCAGGCATGATCTTGGAGCCTCAGGACCTTTGCATTTGCTCTGACTTTTGTCTGGAATGTTTTTGCCCAGATATCTGCATGACTGATATTCAGGTCTCTGCTCAAATAATGCCTCATTCTAATATGTCTAGAGGCCTTCCCTGATTCTCCTGTCCAGTCAGCCTACACTCACCTCCCAATCCCCTTACCCTTCATTATTTGTTCCCATTTTATTATGAAAATTTACAGACATACAGAAAAGTTTAAAGAGTTTTATAGCTTTATTTCAAATCTCTATCTAATTTTTAAATGCATTTCAATAAATTGCAGATATTAGTATACTTATCCCATCAACACTTCAGTTTGCATATCATTAATTAGAGTTCAGTATTTTTAATTATTTTAGGTAAAGTTTACATAGAAGGAGATGCATAATCCTTAAGTATACCACTTTGATGTGTTTTAATAAATGCATACATAGTGTAACCCAAACCCCTAGCAGGATATAGAACGTTACCATCACCCTAGAAAGTTCTCTCAAGCCCCATTTTTGGTCAATCCCTGTTCCTGCCTTCATAGAGGCAATCACTATTCTGATTTTTTTCCACTGTAGATTAGTTTTGCCTATTCTAGAACTTAATATAAATGGAATCATATGAACCATTTGAGAAGGGTTTTTTGAATCATCATAAAATAGACTTATTATTTTTCTTTATACCACTTAAATCCACATGACATATATGTGTGTGTTTATTGTCTATTTTCTCCCCAGCAGACTGAAAAAGAGACTTTATTTTTGTCCATTTCTGTATTTCTAGTGCTTAAAACTGTACTTGCCACACAGAAGGTATCAATAAATTTTTGTTAATAAGCAAATTAGTGCTCGATTTAATGATTTTGAGTAAGTGAGCAACTGGGCAAAAATTCTGACTTGTAAATGTCTCTAGAGGAAATGGTTAACAAGATCAAAACTATTTTAAAAATTCAGATAAGAAAAGAACTGAAAGATCCATTGAGTTTAACAACAAAGAGGTTATGTTAACCTTTGACAAAGTGGTTTCTGGGAAATAGAGTTGTATTCAAATTGCTGTGAGTTGGGAGTGACTGTCCCTGCCAAGACACTGGAAAAGGGAGGGATGATAGATGGGAGTAGACAAGAAAAAATACAAAAGATAACACGTACAAAAGAACAAAGCTGGACACATACCTGACACCACATGTAAAAATTAACTCAAAATGGATCAATGGTCTAAATGTAAAAACTAAAACCATAAAACATTTAGAACAAAACATAGGGGTAATGCTTTGGGGTTGACTGAAACATAGCAGCAATTGTGAGGATGGCGCAGGACTGGGCAGTGTTTCATTCTGTTGTACATAGGGTCGCTATGAGTCAGAACTGGCTTAACAGCACTTAACAACAGCAATGCTTTGGGACCTAGTTTTCAACAGTGGATTCTCAGACATGACACCAAAAGCACAAGCAACAAAAGACAAAATAGATAAATTGGACTTACATCAAAATTAAAAGTTTTTGTGCATCAAAGGACTTTTATCAACAAAATTAAGAGACTGCCTATAGAATGGGAGAAAATATTGGGGAACCGTATATCTGATTTGAGTTTAAAATTCAGAATATATAAAGAAGTATAACTCAACAACAGAAAGACAAGCAATTAAATGGGAAAAGGACTTTAATAGACATTTCCCTAAAGAAGGTGTATAAATAGCCTCTAAGCATGTGAAAGGATGCTCAATGTCATTACTCATTAGGGAAATGCAAATCAAAACCATACTAAGGTACCACTCACACCCACTAGGGTGGTTAATATTACAAAAATGGAAAATAACAAGCGTTGGCAAGGATGTGGAGAAATTAGAACCCTCATCCATTGCTGGTAGGAATGTAAAATGGTGCAGCTACTGTGGAAAACAGTTTGGTGGTTCCTCTAAAGGTTAAAGATAGAATTACCATATGACCCAACAATCCCAATCCTAAATACATACCCAAAAGACTTGGAAGCAGGGACTCAGATACTTGTACACCAATATTCACTGCAGCATTATTCATAGTAGCCAAAGGTGGAAACAACCCAAGTGTCCCTCAGCAGATTAATGAATAAACAAAATGTGAGTTATCCATACAGTAGACTATTATTCACTCATATAGAGAAATGAAGTAGTTCTGTTATATGCTATGACATAGATGAATCTTGAAGACATTATGCTGACCAAAATAAATCAGACACAAAAGGACATACTGTATGACCTCACTTTGAAATACTTAGAATAGGCATATACATAGAGACAAGTTTATTAGTGTTTACCACAGGTTGGGGAGAGAAAGAAATGAGTTATTACTTAATGGATACTGAGTCTGTTTAGGGTGATGAAAAACATTTGAAAATGGATAGTGGTGATGATTAATGTCACCAAATCATACACTAAAAAATGGTTGCAATGGCAAATGTATTGTTATATATATTTTATCACACATACAGAAAAGCTGGAAAATGCTGCTTGAAGAAAACAGATTATTTAATATTCTCAGGGATAAAAGTAGATAAGACACACATAAAACAAGAACAAGAGCTATAAAAAAGGAATACTCAGAGAGCCAAAAAACTCTTGGAAATTTAATTCTGCAGTAATTTCCCAGAAAGTACAGAAAAAGGTAAATTTATTGAATAAAATAGGAAAATAAGAGAACTAGTCTAGAAGGTCTCATAAGAGAAATTCCAGAAAGAGAGAAAATGGGAGGAAATCCAGCACAACCAAAGAAACTTTGCAAACTTGAAGGACATGAATTTCTTTATTGAAAGAATCCAGGATAATGAATGAAAATAGACCTACATTAAGACATCTTATGAAAATTTTAATACACTGGGGCCAAAGAAAAAATCCTAAACATTTCCAGAGATTAAAAAAATAATAAGAAGAAAATCAGGTTTCATACTAATCAGAATAGAATCAGACTTCTCAGAATGAGCACTAGAAGCTAGAAGACAATGAACCAGTGCCTTAAAGGCTAAGGGAAATTATGTCAAACCACGCTGGCAAGTGTGTACATGGATTCAATACATTTTCAGACATTCTGGGTTTCTAAAAGTTTTCTGCCTGGGTCTTCTTAAGAAACTGTTGGAGCAGGTATTTCTCCACACCTAGGTAATGAAAGTGAAAGACACAGGATCCAGGAAACAGGGAATCTAATAGAAGAGAAATGAAAGGAATTGCCAGCATGATGGTGAAAGCAAAGCCTAAGATGACAGACATGCAGCAGGTCTAGTAATCAACCAGTTTACACTGAAAGCTAGTCAGAAGGCAGATAAAATTGATAGAATACCTAATGGGCGTGAATATTTTGAGAGATTTATACAACTAGGAAAGAATTTGGGATTAAATTAATAAGTACATAGAAAATGAGCAAATGGAAGGGGAGAGAATTATTCTAGGTAAAAGCATTTTTTTTACTTAAAAAAAAAGGAAATCATGGGCTCAGCTGTCAGGAGGGTTTACATAGTCATAATAACTATAGTGGAAGGACACAGCATATGTGTGAATGTGGAACCTTTGGGGCAGGGAAGTGTGTGTATATATAGGTGTGCGAGAAAGAGAGCTAAAGCCTCATCTTTCACACTGAGAAGGCAATGCATTGTGTTTGAAAGTAAGAAGTAGTAATGTCAGGATGATAAGAAAAATAGAAGTAAATACCAAAACAATTGGTTAAAACAGTTGAAAATGTTGCCTTTGGGGAGTAGGAAATGGGATGAGGGGGTAGTAGGCACTGTTGTTTTTCATAATGAGCCTCATAGACTTTGTGACTGAAAAGTATGAATATATGAAGGTATATGAAACTTAGAACTGAATTAAAAGTAGTACAGGCAATTATGAAGAAAGGGTAGAAATGAGGAAATTTTGCTCTAGAATAGTAAAAATAGCAAAAGTACCATTACCAGGAAGTTTTAGAAACTTAATCATTTTTTTTAAGGTATTTGTTTTGGACAGTTAAGCATTCATACAGATAAATAGCTACTTGGTATATATTATAGGTATTCCTGAAACATATTTAAAATGAAATTCGATATTTAAACTCCATCTTCCTGTTAACTTTTATTATTACACAGAAACAGATGAAGTAAATCTAAAATTTCAGGTTGTTTCCTTTTAGTGAAATGCTTTATAAGAAATACCTACATTTTTATAGCATGAATGTTCTGGTGTAGGGTTTCATACCATAGTGGTATTTAATAGATAAGTTTAACAATGTTTCTGATCTGGAGTTATCAACCTGGGCATCTTTAACATCCATGCTACTACTTAGCATTTTGTGACTTATGTTTGTAAGGTGTGGCTTAAACAAATTATTAAATTTATTTTTGTAGTTGATTTTAAGTATGTATGTATGTGTGTACCTTGTTTAGGGAATAACTTGAATATATATCATCATCATGTAGGAAAATAATGTAAGGCCTCTGTAATTAAATCAAATTTAACTTGAGTTCCTGTGTTTAAGAGGAAGGAACATATTTCCCATTCATTCCACATTAAAATTGAAAATAAGAATATTAAACTCAAAATATATCAATTTTGTTTTTTACATTTAAAGTTTTTCTTCTATACTATATTGAGGAAATACTGAAGAGGAAGAAACAGGTATCATAAAGGAGAAAATGAGAGTGGGGAAAATGAGAGTCTTAGAGATCGAACAGAGAAAGATAAAGTCATGATGTCCATAAACCCAGAGGTTTACCAAAAGGAAGACAGGCATAGGTGTGCAGAGAAAGAAGGCATCATCCACACATAGAAGAAAAACTTCATGGAGCAGTGTCACCACATAGTTCTTTAAAACTAATTTTCCTAAAATCTTTTAGATGTGTATTTTTGAAATTATTAGGCAATGAAATTATAGACAAAAACGGATATTCCTTCATTGACATTTTATACTCTGGGCTTGAAATTAGGCCGAAAGTTGCTCTACTCTTAATTAAATTTCTGTTTTCTGATAATTTGGAATTCTGTAAATTAGTAACTTAAAAATTTTAGGTATTATTCTATCCTCTTCCTGGTAACTAAGTATTTGAGTTTCCAATACTGTTAGTGCAAAGGGTATAATTAAGACCCTAAAAAGCACTGATAATTGAGAAAAGAAAGAACTTAAAAATACATATAGCCTTTTAAAGTAAAGCTAATCTATCATTTTTCTGATTATAAGAAGGAATTATTTTTCCAGATTGTCCTACTTCGTTGTGTTTTACTTTTATTTTTGTGTTTTGTTAAAGGTGGGAACAGAGAAAAGATCCTCACGGTAGAACCTATTATGTGGATCATAACACCCGAACCACCACGTGGGAGAGACCACAACCGTTACCTCCAGGGTACCGTAGCATCTTTATGCATCTTCAGATGTGTTTTATCACACCTGTCATTTTTAAATTTATTTAGTACGACATAAAATTCATTCTCCATATTAAGTTTTCTTACCTAATTGTTTTGCATGTGTGAATAATGAATGGTTGATAAGTGAGTTTTTTGTTGTTGTTTTATTGTATCTCTTAGATAGTCTGAAGGGCTTCCTCAAGAGATTTCAAACATTGACATGAGTTACTGAGAGGAGTTATAGAATTTTGGTCCAAATTTGGTCCTTGTTATTTTTAAGAAATAAAAGGCAATTTAGGTGTATGGTTCTCCATAGATAGCAATCTAAACTATGTAATTTTATGAGATGTAATGACTTAAAAAATTGTTAGAGTGGGTCAAATAGTGATCTACAAAGATAGCTACAAGTAAAATTTTACCACACTATGGCTAAATTCATGCTGTTGTTAATTGCTAGTGAGTTGATTCCAACTCATGGCGACCCCATGTGTGGAGTAGAAGGTCCATAACGTTTTCAAGGCTATGACCTTTCAGAAGCAGATCACCAGTCCTGCCTTCTGAGCCACCTCTGGGTGAGTTCAAACCACCAACCTTTTGGCTAGTAGGTGAGTGCTTAACCGTTTGTGCCACTCAAGGACTCCTAAATTCATAATGTTGTTGTTGTTAGGTGCCATTGAGTCGATTTTCAACTCTAACGACCTCATGTGACAGAGTAGAACTGCCCCAGAGGGTTTCCTAGGCAGTAGTAATCCTTACCGAATCAGATCATCAGGTCTTTCTCCTGTGGAGCGGCTGGGTGGTTTCAAACTGCTGATAGCAGCCAAGCACTTAACTTGCACCACCAGAGCTAGTTAAATTCATAATAGAGGGTTTTAAATGGAAATCCTGGTGGTGTAGTGGTTAAGACCTACGGCTGCTAACCAAAAGGTTGGCAGTTCGAAGCCACCAGGTGCTCCTTGGAAACCCTATGGGGCAGTTCTGCTCTGTCCTGTAGGGTCGATATGAGTCGGAATCCACTTGACGGCAATGGGTTAAGTGAATAAAAACATTTCTACTACATAGTAAATAAATTTTATGATATTAGGCTGCTTGCCATGCAGGGCCTTCCAAAACTTTTAAACTTTTGTATTCTTATCTTTGATAACTCTTTACATATACTCTGCTGATAGCTGGTTAAATTATGCTGTTTACATTTTCCCCACTCAGCCTATACTTGGAATATTCTCCTTATTATCTTTTCCACTCAGAATATCTGTCCTTCCAGACTCCATTTAAATTCCACTAATACAGAACACATTCAAAGTCCAGAAAATTCAAAGCAAGGTGTATGTTGTTTTTGTGAGATGTTTCCTTTTAATGGAATGAAACACTTAGGCCTTGGACCTGCCGTTTTAATGAGAACTTAACTCTAGAAAACATAGACCCAATATTTCAATATAGCAAACCATATAAAGTTCATTATAACTATGACAGGATCATAGTTATAGTCGTTCATTTAACCCATTCATTGAGTGTCATAATATGGGGTTTATTTCATGGATGCTGTTGTCAAAATATTAGATAGAGATTATCTTTCATTTTCTCTTTAGAGCCTGTTACGGCTTTCCACCCTTGAACTTATATTACCTTATGCTGTTTATGATCCTATTGTATTTATAGTATTAAGTTTACAGAAAGAATTTAGAATTGATTGCTGAAAGAATTCTTAAATCATTTTCTAAATTAATGACAAAAATTGGTTTAAAGGATATACCTGCTCTATGTGTGTGGAAGAGAAAGGAATTGAATTTAACCCTGGAGGATGGGTTAAATTCTGGTTGGTAGAGAAATAGGGAAGGGATTCTGTTCTGAAGGAGTACTAAAACATAGGTATGATGGGATGAAACACAAGACATATTTGGGATTAGCAGTAGTTGGTTTGGCTCCCACATGAAGCCCTTGAAAGGATCTAATGGAAAATGAGGCTAGAAAGGTGGATAGGTTCATTTTTATGTCATACCAAAGAGTTATGATACGTGGAACGAAGTGCTGCGATCTGTACTTCAGGAAAATTAACTGATAGCAGTGTGAAAAAAAAGTTAGGTTACAATGCTGAACTTGGATAGTGGCCATAGGGGCAGACTGCTAATTACACACTAAACCAAACCAAACCCATTGCCATCAAGTCGATTCCAACTCATGGCAACCCTATAGGACAGAGTAGAACTGCCCCTGTAGGGTTTCCAAGGCTCTAAATCTTTATAGAAGCAGACTGCCACATCTTTCTCCTGCAGAGCAGCTGGTGGGTTCAAAGTGCTGACCTTTCAGTTAGCAGCTGAGCGCTTAACCACTGCACCACCAGAACACCTTAATACATACTAAGCGCTCAGTAAGTACTTAATGAAGAAAAGGGAGAAAAGGTAGTCAGACTGATACTGGGTTTAGTCACTTTGTGGCCTCTTTTAGGTAGCCCTTACAACTCCTGTAGTAGTAGAATGGCAAAGTAATTTAGCTAAGATAAATCCCAAGTTACATGTTCATAGTTATCCTGAAGAGTTATGAGTATTTGCATTCTTTGTAAGTCACTTTATCATGTCTTGGACTTGATTTTTAAATTATTTGAGTGAAGTATTTACTAAATTCTTTTTAGTTTCTTATATTGGGAGATTATTGTTTGTTTATTACTGTTTATTTTAATTTTGGTAGTTGGGAAAGAAGAGTTGATGATCGTGGAAGAGTTTATTATGTGGATCATAACACCAGAACAACAACGTGGCAGCGGCCCACCATGGAATCTGTTAGAAACTTTGAACAGTGGCAGTCTCAGCGGAACCAATTGCAGGGAGCTATGCAACAGTTCAACCAACGATACCTCTATTCGGTAATTAGCAAATTCTGTTAATACAGTATTTTCCCTCAGGCATTTGCCCTTTTCTACTTCGGTGATTTTTTTTTTTTTTTTTAATATTATAGGCTGCATTACAGGTGTTTTTTAATCTTTAATAAGTTGCTGTTTCTGATATATGGGTATAAGCACTTTAAGTTTTTAAAAGATATTCTAATTTACTAACATAACCATAACACTCAGTTTTTTATTGTTATTTATTAAGGGTAGTTTCATAAATGCAGTTTCTTAAGAATATGTTTTTACCAATTCTCCATCCTCCACCATTAATCATAATTTATTTGCTTTAAACAAAACCAGTTGCCTCATGATTTTACTTAGGGCCAGTCTTCTCACTTTCTAGTTTTTATTTCATCCCAGCTTCTAAGAACACTTTCCTCTGTTTTGGCTCACCAAAGATAATTCTGGGATTGGACATAGTTTTGTCCAAAAAATCTCATGCTATCTGGAAATTCAAACAATTGGTGATTGATTTATTTTCATAAGCAAACATTTACAAGATAGGTGGGGAAAAAACTGTTAAATGGGTTTGCTGTCAGGAGGTAGAAAAAATAAAGTACTGGTCATCTCTAGATAGTGCTTTGAGGCAACTTGTAGAAACCCAAAATGTAGAGATTAACAAGATAGAAAAGAAGTAGGAAAGAGACATGGAAATAAAAATAATTCTTCAAAATCCTGCCTCAGGCTGGCTCTTTCAACTCCATTTTCTTCAGAGGTTAAATAAAAAGTCCCTAGAAGGGAGGGAATGGAGCAACCCAGCTTTCACAGCATCTCTTGCTGCCTCCAATTGCTGGTTCTTTGGTGACTTATACAGAAATCTGTGGTAAGGTTCCATAGTTTAGCTATATATATATATTAAACAAGAAATTATGTGTTATGTCTGTTTGTTTATGGTTAGACCTATCTACAAAAACCTTGAGAAAATAGGGCGGAGTAAGGTTAAAAAGTGTGTATCAAAAGTGTGTTCTCCAACAGAGTCCCTGATGGAGCAGGAGAAAAGTGGGGTGTAGAACTCAAATCCTAGTAAAAAAAAAAAAACAGACTTAATGGTCTGATTGAGACTGGAGGAACCCCAGAAAGCATGGCCCCTGGACTCTCTGTCAGCCCAGCAGTAAAAGCATTCCCAAAGTCAACTCTTCAGACAAAGATTAGACTGGACTGTGGGATACTCGGGAAGAGTGTGCTTCTTAGCTCTAGTAGATACATGAGACTAAATGGGCAGCAGGCAGAGAGGGTCAGGAACTGGTTGAGTGGAATGGGAAATCAGGGGGGTAGAAAGGAGAAATGTGCTGTCACAGTATAGGGAGAGCAATTAGGGTCACATAATAATGTCTGTATAAATTTTTATATGAGAGACTAGAGTTGTAAACTTTCACTTAAAGTACAATAAAAAAATCTTTTAAAAAAGTGTGTTCTCCTGCAAATATTCAGAACATCCTACTTATGAAGGCTTAAGTGGATTGAGGTTTAATTACCTCTTTCAACACTGAGCCTGGGTACATGTACAGGCTAACATTGCATTGGCTTGGTAGTGCCATCAAGTACTCGGGTTCTTTCTACTCTTTTGCCCCCCTGTCCCTGTTGTGTGTCATGCCTGTTACATCGATCATACGGAACTGCTGACCTCTAGGCTTCACTTCTACAGTCTGGGCAAGAGGGAAGAGAAAGTTTTCTAGCACACCCATACCTTTCTTTTCTAGGAAAAGGATGCTCTCTAGGATTTCTGCCTATACCACTTTGGCCACAACTGGTCACTCTACCAACCCAGCCATAAGGGAGGCTTGGTTATAGAATAGTCTTAGGTGGATACATTGCTACCTCAAGCAAAACAGTAGTTTGATTATCAAGGAAGGAGTGGCAAATGGGTATTGAAAATACAATTAGTGGTATCAGTTACAAGGTTTTAAAGTATTCTTCATTAGGGCACATGAACTTTATCACTAAGAAATGATTTTTTAAGCAGTGATGTTTATGTTTGTCATTCTTTTAAAAAATTGATGGTAGAATGTTTATATTTTCTTCAGAATCTGTATTTCTAAGTTTTAGTAATAATGTGTAAGCATAGGTATTTTTAAGTATATATAAACATGTAAAAGATACTAAGATTTGTGTAAGTTTATTTGCATAAAGATAGTACTGGAGTTTAATATTGGTTTTAATAAAAGGCATTTTTTTAAAGAGCACTGTGATAATTATTTTTAAACAAACAATATTGCCTCTTAAAATACCGTAATTTTCTCTATGCTCTTCTTCTGTCTCATCTTGCCAGTATAGATTATTATTGAAGAACTAGGAGATTAAAGTATTGATGTCAATATATTTTTTCTAAATCATTTTAGAAAAACTTAAGACTAATTTTATCAGTTGATTGACTGCTCTCACATCATGACATTTTTAGTACTTTTGTGTCTTGAAATTATTATGCCAATTGTCCTTTATCATATTTTATAGAAAATTATAAAATGATTCTGCCAGGTGTTTAAAGTATCTTTGCTTTTATATTAAAATGCTGTTATTTTTTTTCTCCCCCAAACCTCTTCTCCAATTAGGCTTCAATGTTAGCTGCAGAAAATGACCCATATGGGCCTTTGCCACCAGGCTGGGGTAAGCTAATATGTTGTTAAAAATATCTGCAAGGTATATATACCAAATAGTTATTAAATTCTGTGCTTACTTTCTTTTTTAGAAAAAAGGGTAGATTCTACGGACAGAGTTTACTTTGTGAATCATAACACAAAAACAACCCAATGGGAAGATCCAAGAACTCAAGGGTACGTATACACTATAACCTTACTTAAGTCATCTTAATGTATCTGTAGATAGAATCAAGTGATGTTTTTAGTGCCTAGAAAATGTTTACTTTGTGATTTTATCTTTTTAGCCTACAGAATGAAGAACCCCTGCCAGAAGGCTGGGAAATTAGGTATACTCGAGAAGGCGTTAGATACTTCGTCGATCATAACACAAGAACAACAACATTCAAAGATCCTCGAAATGGGAAGTCATCTGTGTAAGTGAAAATCTGAAGCTCTCCTTAAATGGCTGTGTAATGAGGACATGATGCTCAGCCTTTAATTTAGCCTCAAGTTTAGCAACAAAGTTTACTTTTTGACTCAAGAACACCTGTCAAGTCTGTCTTTGCTTATCTCACTTAGAACCGAATAAATTTGTGGTATATAATTCCTTAGTAATAACAGTAGCAAATATTTACATAGTGATTCCTGTGTACCTAGGATTGTTCTAAGCACTTTGGATATATTAGCTCATTATTTTGTGTTCCAACAACCCCTTGAGGTATAAGTACTGTTATTTCCCCTCCTTTTCCAGGTGAAAAACTGACCTGTAGGGAGCATAAGGAACTTGTGCAAAATCATACTCATTAGTGACGGAGCTGTGTTTCAGACCAAGGCAGTCAGTGCTCTTAGCAGCCACATCATACTGCTGCAACGTCACGGAAAGAGAAGTGCAAAGAAATGGAATTTTCCAGTTAAAGATATTTTAAATAAGCAGTTGACAGATCTCTCCTTCATTCTTACTCTTAGGTGTGATATCTTTGCTTCACTAAGAAAATGGACACAATCGTAAAAGGTCTTTTGCAAATTCCTACCGTCAGTCACATCTACCTACCTACTAGCATCTGTCTTCCACCATGTTCCTATAGGTGAACTGTGATTCTTTCTGTCAAAGGCCAGTCCCTCAGCTGGGGCACTAGATATTTCTCCCTTTTCCCACTTAATTGCTCTAGCAATTATCACCTTTCTGTCCTTCTATCATCAGTTTTTCTCTTTTGAGTTATTCTTATCAGCATACAAACAAGCTGTTATTTCTCCTAGAAAACAAAGCAGAAAAAACATCTCATGACCTTACAAATCCATTCAATGACAGTTCTTTTTTTTTTTTTAAATAATATTTTATTGTATTTTCAGTGAACATTTATACAGCAGTTTAGGTTCACGTTCAGCAGTTTCTACACAGATTCTTCAGTGACATTGTTTACACTCTTTACAATGTGTCAACATTCTCAGTGTTTCCATTAATCTCACCCCTGCCCCCTTACATTCTCATCTTTGTTTTAAAATAATTGCTAACCATGACAATCTGTTTTTAATGTTGCCCTTTACAGGAAAACTGCTTGAAAGAGTTGTCTCTGTGTGTTATTTCTGATTTCGCTCTTAAACTGATTCCAAGAAGTTCCACTGACACTGAACTTGTCAAGGGTGCCAGTCACCTCTGCATAGTTAATCTAGGGGTGGGTTTGCAGTCCTCGGGTCATTGGACTTACCAGGAGCATTTGACACAATAAATCTCTCCTGTGTCATAGTAATACAGAATACCACACTTTGTTGATTTTCCTGAGCTTTACTGGCCTTTTTTTCCTCCTCTGAATTTTGCTAAGTTCTCCTTTTCTCCTCCGTCTCTTAACATTGGAATATAACCAGAGCTGTCCTTACTTCTCTTTTCCTTTCTATCTACACTCACACTCGGTTAATCTCATCTTGCGTTGTGCTTTTAAAAAAACACCTATATCCTGATGGCTTTCAAATTTATATATCTAGCTCAGACCACTCTCTTGAAAGCTTGCCTATAGTCAGCTGCTTACTTGACATCTCTACTTGGATGTCAAAGGTGAACTCCTTCCTGATAGTCCCCATAAAACCTGTTCTCCTGGCAATATTCCCCATCTCAGTTCACGATAACTCTGGTGCTTAAGCCAAAAATCTTGGAATTGTCCTTGATTCTTCTTTCCCTTTCACTTCACATACAGCCCATCAAGCATTCTTGTTACCTCAACTTCAGAATATACCCAGAATCCAGCTACGTCCCACCACCTGTACTGCTACTATTTTGACCCAAGCTACCATTGTTTCCCAGCTAGAGTGGTGCCATAGTCCTACCCCACTCTAACTGCTGCTTTCTACCCATGCCCCATACAGCGTGAGGCTAATTTTAGTTTTAAAAAATTAAATAAAAACTAAGTCATTCCTCTGCATAAACCCTTCAGTGGCTTTCATTTCAATCACAGTAAAAAGCAAAGTCCTTACAATGGCCTACAAGGCCTTACAAGATCCAATACTCTTATCTCTTCAACCTCTGCTCCAGCTTCACTGGCCACTCGAACACCTTGGGCACCTTTCACCTAAGGTCTTTGCCCTATTCCCTCTTCTTGACGTACTCTTTCCCCAGATGTCTGTATGACTTAGGTACTCTCCTTTGAGATTTTGCTCAAGTGTTACTTGTTCTATGAGCCCTACTCTGTTCACCCTTTTCAGAATTATAAAGTTCTTCTCCTTTGTCCTGTATCCCTTTGTAACACACTACACATGGAATTTACTTATTGTGTTGCTTGTGTATCTTCTTCATTTGTAAATAAATTTCCTAAAAACAGGCATTTTCATGTGTTTTATTAACAAGTAATGCTTTCAATGTCTAGAAGAGTGCCAAGTGCGTGCTGTGCCCTCAGTATTTGTTGAATGAATGAACACACTTGAACATGCTAACACAAGAGAAAGTTTTCCATCCATTCCAGAATGTTCCCTGAGATTGTGAAAGTTCTTTGTGCCTGTCTTTCAGACCCTTGTTCCACAGGCACCCCAGGCCTTCTCAGTGTGAATCAAACCTTACTGTAAAACCTACATTCCTAGATGGCCACCCACTCTGCCTCTTCCTCACTTATCAGCTGAGTCACGTGACCCAGATGTCACTTCTTCCTAGGAATTTGCTTTTGCTTTGCTTACTGCAGTATTTGTTTCAGTTTCAGGGAGGATTTTAAGATGTAATAGAATTTCCTTCCATGTCTCGTCTATCTAGAGCTTCTGTCCTCTTTAGATTTAAGAATTATCAAAGGTTTTCTTTGAAATAAACTAAACTTTAACATTTCAGTTAACTAACTGCTTAACAAAGATCCGTGCATCCATACAGTTTCCCTCTGTGTATGAGGGTGTGGGTGTGTTTGCCTGTTGCTGTAATAGCCTTCAGTGCTTGAGCTTCTGTTGCCCCGCTAAATACATCTTTACTTCCCTGCCAGCAGATAACTTTTCATTAGTTTGTAGGACTCTGGTGCACTCAGATTCATACTGAATACTAAATGTTTGACTTTATTACAAGTAAATATATGGTTTGTTTTTGTTTTTCTGTAGAACTAAAGGTGGTCCACAAATTGCTTACGAACGCAGCTTTAGGTGGAAACTTGCTCACTTCCGTTATTTGTGCCAGGTACTACAGTGGTAAATAAATCTTATGTTCATAATCATTTAGTCTTATCTTTACATAATACATATACTATAGCTTATGTGATGTTACGGTATTATTTTTGTTTCTAGTCTAATGCGCTACCCAGTCATGTGAAGATCAATGTGTCCCGGCAGACATTGTTTGAAGATTCCTTCCAACAGGTAAGGAAGGTTTTATGAGAATACAACAGTACTGTCTGTCTGCTTGTATTCTGTACATCTTAAGGGAGTTAGAATTTTAGGTATTTTAAACCATGCACAACACAACTATAATAATGGCTGCCACTTACTGAGTACCTACTGTAATAATAAAACCTGCCACGTATTAAGTGATTGCCCTGTGCTTGGCACTGGCATCTTATAATTATTGTTTCATTTAATTGATCCTCACAAGATCCCTTTGAGATAGCTCCTATCATTATCTCCATCTTACAGGTAAAGTACCTCAATACCTGAGAGAGAAAATAATTATACCGTGAATTTAGATGTATACTTACTAATGTAAAGCTTAAACAGAGCTTGGAACTAGTTGATCCATTTTGACACTTACTTTGCTAAGAATTTATTAACTTTATTTATTTATTAAATTTATTTATTAAATTTATTAAGTTTTGATAGTCACTACCAAATTAAAATTAAATTGATAGATGCTGCATTCTGTTTGAATGTTTCTTTAATAATCCTAATGTTAATTCTCACCTCCTTTAGGTTTCTGCTTAAATGTCATGATCTCAGAGAGACCTTGTCTGAACACACTATGTACAATAGCCGTCCCTGCTCACCTCCCTCAAAACAGTCACATTCTATCCACTTATGGTACTTTATTCTTCTTTCTAACACTTATCACCACCTGGTATATATTTGTTTGTTTGTCGTCTGTCTCTCTTTACTAGAATTTAAGTTCCTTGAGAGGAAGAAATATTTTATTTACTGCTGTTATACCCAGTATGTATAGTAGTAACTTGTACATAGCAGACATTCAGTAAATATTTGGTGACTGAATTAAATTAATGCAGTGCATCTGCCTTTCCTGAATTATCTGTAGAATATTTAAAGATAACAAATCTGAATAATGTCGGTTCTTTTTTTCTGATGAAGTGGAAAATTTTTCCTATTCTTCTCACTCCCCTCTGAAGTATTACAATGATGAACCAAAATTTCCTGTGCATACAAATACACAGGGACTTGCGCCTATACTTTGTACAGGCAAAGTAGAATAGCTCTCTGAAGTCAGAGAGACATTCAGATCCTAGCTCAGTTTTACTAACTGTTGCACTTGGGCAAAATACTTAATGTAGCTATTATCAAAAGTTTTTTTGTTTCAGTTGATGCATTCTTAGCAAAATAAGTGTCAAAACTGATCAACTTGTTCCAAGCTCTTTTTGAGTTTTGTTTAGTATACAGCTAAATTCATGGTGGAATTTATTTTGTTTTTTATTTTTACTCTGGCTTGGGCTGAGTCATGGTCTCTTTGGAGTGTAGGGCTGAGCCATGACTGTCCCTGAGATGGATACCTGCTGGTGGGCTGTGCTCTGACTCAGACATGCCAGTCTTAGCTTTGGTTCTGACACGTGTAGTGAAAATAATTCATTTTTATCCAGAAGTAAAGCCTACTACTAGTAACCTTGCTATGGTATTTTTTAAGATAAAATGTGTGTATAAATTCATTATCTTACAAATGTTTGTTTAGCTGAATTCCTTTTCTACTGAGAAGTGGAAATGTGTGTTATAAGCAGGGCACAAGACAAGATCTTTTGACTCTTCATAATTGTCACTAGTTAGAAAAATTTACAAGTCACCTTGTAAAAGATTATGGTATTATTTGCAGAGGGGTGGGAAGGGGGAATATTTTCTAACCCTAAAAGATTTCTCTACCAAACTTTTCCTCTCTTCCCGCTAACCCAAAGTAGAACTACTGTTTGATACTAGGGGATGGGAAGAGACTATATGAAAGTAAATCAGAGAAAGATTAATAGAATAGGTAGGTTTTTAGTTTGTGGAACAAATCAATTGATCTCTTAACTTAAAGGCATTGTTATATGAGGTAAGGAAATTTGTAACTTTGAAAATTCAGATGAAATTTAAACTCTTTTGAATGAAACGTATACTGTATAAATACTCATGCTTTTATTTTTAATAGATTATGGCATTAAAACCCTATGACTTGAGGAGGCGATTATATGTAATATTTCGAGGAGAAGAAGGACTTGATTATGGTGGTTTAGCAAGGTAAAATAAAAAAACCACGTAGTTGCTTTGAAATAAGTATGTCTCATTGTTTACAATGGATGTATTCCTGAAAAGGTACATAAATAGACTGGGTTATATTTTTTCCAGTAGCAATCCAGAATTATTTTTAAGAACAAAATTTAAAATACTTCTGTAATTTTAGAAGTAAATGTTATTTCTTGTCTTGGTTATACTTCTGTACGTTTTCTATGCACACACACATATATGTATATTTGTTGTTTTTTAAAAACAGAATCATACAACGCACATGATACAGCAACTTGGTTTTGTCATTTTCTGTGTTATGGACATCTTTCCGTATCACTATATATAGAGCTAATACCCTTTTTAAAAAATGGCTGCAAAGTAATTCATTGTATGGAAATAACATAATTAGTAGGTCAACATACATAAGGTTATTTCTTTTTTGCTATTACAACAGCATGAGCTGACTTTATGTTTGTGTTTTTAATCCAATCTGAGTCTTTTGAGAATAAAATTTTCCTCATTCACTAAATATATTGTTAACAGTAGACACTTTTGAAGCAATATAAGTGAACCCTTTTAAATTTTTTTTTCCCCTTATTTGCCTTAGACCTGAACTTAATTTGACAATTTATTTTTTAGCCAAACGCTTCCATTAAATCTTTCTAAAGATACTGCATTCCATTTGACTGTTTCTTTAGTAACCCTAATGAAAACTTGTTTTTCATAGAAAACCCAAAACCAAACCCATTGCCATCAAGTTGATTTCAACTCATAGCGACCCTATACAACTCTCTCATGAACTCATATTTCACGGGTATACAGAATTACATAATCAAATTTTTATATATAAATAACAAAAATAGATGTGGGACCAGGCACAACTGGGAGCAAATGCATGTAGAGTTATCAGAATGTTGATTATATTAGCATATTTCTTCATCTGAAATATCATCAAGAAACATTTCCAAAACAGAAACACTTCTTACCACATTTAATGTTCATATCCCTTCTATTGTTATTTATTTCATTTTCTGAAATGTTAAGACATTAAAAAGAAGTGAGGAAATATTGTATTATTTTTACGGTGTCTGCCTTGATAACGTTTATGTTCTTGTTTGAACAGATATGTGCTTCATCTGTTTGAGTTTAGTTTTATATTTTGACGTTTATAGTGCATATAGCCAGTTCTTTTCATACCATGATATTCTTATTCCTAAATTCTTTATTTTGATTTATATATTAATTACCTAGATTCATTATCAAATGTTGATTCAGGGTTTCAAAAGTATAGTATATTCATGGAGTCTTTGCATGTTTGAACATGTTTTCTGTTACTTCCCTATATAAACAACTTCACTGGATGTACATTTTCTGCACAACATTTGTTTCTCCAGAATGCTGTAGACATTGCTTCCCTTCTAGCATTGAATGTTAGCACTGTGAAGTGTGAAGCCAGTCCCTTGTAGGAAACTTGTTTTTTTCCTATGGGTGCCCATAAAGTCCTCTTCTTTGAAGTTGGTTAATTTCATTGTTGATTGTTTTATATCTATTTTAGGAACATATTAAGATCTTCCTTAATTTCAGGGATGTTTTCTTCTATTATGTCTTTGGATATTTTTTCTGTTCCATTTGTTCTGTTTTTCTTAAGGAACATCAGTCATGGATATGTGGAATCTCCTTTGTCAGTCTTAAATGTTTATCATCACTAATCATTTTTAACTTTGTGCTTTTCCATTTTGTTTGGATTTTTCTCAAGCCTATTCTCATGTCACTGACTGTTTTTAGTACTGCCCTATGTTTTGCTGCTTCTATGTGATTTTTTTTCTTTAGTGGTTTTGTTGTTTTCCTTTTCTTCTCTGGCCTCTGCTAGCTCATCTGTTGTCTCATAATTTTTTCAACTTCCTGTATTTCTTTAGTTTATTTTTGAGTATAGAGAAGGATTTGTCTAAAGTAAATTTTTCTGCCTCTTGCTAGTTAGCAATTTTTCCTTCTTTTCTGCTAATATCTAGGTATAGGTTAGGTGCAGTGTTACAGCCATTCTTCTTTTGTGTGGACTCAGTTTTCTCAGGGCCGCTGTTAGCTAAAAGAGATAGAGGCAACTGGACATGTTATATCTAGTTTTGTTGTGTCTAACCAAGTTGTCACTAGATCTTCTCAGTCCTCTTCCCTAGGGACAGGTCTTACTTTAGCCTCCTCACAGAGGGAATTTGACTTGGTTCAACTACTATTTAAGACTAATGATTGGGACTGGATTTAGTTTTATGAATTGGTGTTTATCATTCTCAGTTGATTGTACTTAGGGTTGAGTTTTCTTTCAACCTTTCAGACAGTTTCCTGTATTATATTTTTAAAGCTTTAGGAAAGAGTTTGCAAACAGACCACCAGGCCAGATCTAGCCTGCAGAGTGGCCCTCATAGTGATATTAAAATTTTTAAATTACTTGATAACATTAAAAAATCACGAGTTTATACTTAAGGCTCAAGATTTCTGGCTTCTCTTTAAAAACACTAGACGTACATTCCTACCTTCTCACATAGCAACAACTGGCTGAAGCAGAGTAACTGCTTCCCCTTTAGGGGTGTGTACATTATTTCACTGCAATGCCTACCACTGCCCAGTGGCCTAAGGACTATGAGAAAATGCCTAGAAATGTTTTCCCTAAAACCAATAATAATTTTTATCAGGGAAACAATGAGGAATGGGGGATTATGGCTAATAGAGAATGTGAGACCATCTGGAGAAGGAAGTCTCTTTTACTCATTTACTGGTCACTATAAGGATTTGCATTTGGAACCCTGCTTTAGAAGAAATTTATATCAAGAAGGTCCTTTTGAAAATTAAGTATTTATTTTGTAATATACATTAGTAATCCTTTTCTAGTTGGATTTCCTATATTAGACTTTTTTTTTAAGTGAACCAAAATAGCTGATAAGTTAAGAAACGCATATCACATTTAAAGATTTCACTGTGTTAATTTTAGTTCCATTTTTAATGCATTAACAATGAAATTAAATTAAAACTCTTCCATAGCAGTAGTGTTGCGTACCTTAGTATCATCAACAAATATGTATTAAAAACCTATTATTTACAGGTTGTAGAATGCCTGTTAAGAACTGAGTATCCAAAAACTATATAAAGATGTAATATTTGCTTTTAAGAAACATACAGTGTGGTGAGTGGTGCAGATTATGTGCATAAAAATGAATGATATTATAAGGTTGTTACCAGAAAGTGGTCAGTGACATACAGATAATAAGCCATATAGGAATTCAGAAAATTACTGAGGTGGGAGTTGATCTGGAGTTGAAAGGGAAAGTAGGATCTACACGAGCCAAATGGAATTTGAGGAGACATACTCATACAAAAGTATAGAAGTAAGCATGTTATATGTGAGGAAGAGTGAGTCTGCATGTTGGCTACAACACAGAAACTGGCAGGTAACTTTGAAGGGAGGACCAGGTCATAGAGGGACTTAAACAAAAGGCTGAGGAATTGGGCTGCAGAGTTGTTAAAGGGTATTTAGCACAGGTAGAATATATATACATGTGTATTTACCTGTGTTTGAATTCATGTATATACAAGTGCTAAAAAAAAAAAAAAGTTAAACTTGATTTGTTTTCTTATAGAGAATGGTTTTTCTTGCTTTCACATGAAGTCTTGAACCCAATGTATTGTTTATTTGAGTATGCTGGCAAGAACAACTACTGCCTGCAGATAAATCCAGCATCAACCATTAATCCTGATCATCTTTCATACTTCTGTTTCATTGGTCGCTTTATCGCTATGGTGAGTTCTTAACTCAGTTATTTTACTTATTTAAACTTTGCTTGTTTCAAAAGTATTTTACAGAGGACTTTAAAAAAAAATGATAAGCATTATCTTTATTTTTGGCTGTACACAAATTTTGTTAGCCAAGGTAAGTTTGCCTAGAAAGAGTATGAAAAATAGGGTGTATGAGTCAGAATCGACTCAGCGGCAACAGATTTGGGTTTTTTTTAATGTATGACATCAAAATTATGATTTTGAAGATTATTTATGTTACCACTTAGTCTATTCTAGGCACTGAAGGTGATGCCATTAAAAAATAGACAGCCCCAGCTTACAGGGATCTTAAATTCTATTTGAGGGAGACAGACAATAAATACATGCTGAGTATTGCTCTTTTATATAGGATGGTTAGAGGAGGTGTGTCTAATGAATGGCACATGAACAGAAATGTTAAGAAAATGGGAGATCGAATCATGCAGATATTTTGAAGAACGTTGTAGGCATAGGGAACAGCAAGACAAAAATCCCCAAGGTGGAAGTGCATTTTTGATTGAGAAACTGGAGAGAGGTCAGCATGGCAGGAGCAGAGTATATGAGAGAGAATGTGGTGGGAGATTGAGAGGTGCTGTGTGGGACCCTTAGTAAATTGACTTAAGGGTTTTGAGCAGGGAAGTAACATGATCTGACTTAAATTGTATTACGCTTACTTTGTTGCTGTGTAGAACAGAGGCTATAGTTGGGGGCAGAGGAAAGCAAGGTTGGAACCAGAGAGACCATTTGCAACAATCCAGACAAGAAATGATAGCGGTTTGGGCTGGTGTGCTTTACCAGTTGAGGTAGTGAGAAGTGATTTGGATTGTGGATATATTTTGAATTTAAAATCAAATTCAAAATTTGTGTCAGGATTTTCTGACAGGTTAGGTTTAAGGTGCAAGAGAAAGTCAAGTATGGCATCAAAATTTATGGCCTGCCCATGTGATTGCAACTGCCATTTCCTGAGAGTGGCAGGGTTGGGAAAAGAGCACATTTTGGGGGTGAGAGGGAATCAAGAATTTGGATTTGAACATGTTAAGTTTGAGATGCCTGTAGAATCCAAGTGGAAATGTATAACAAGTAGTTGGATGTACTGTTCTCATGAGAGGATATCTATATCGATTGCATGAGAGATATCTAAACTAGAGATCAGCATCTGGGAGTTTTTAGCATATAGAGAGTATTAAAAGCTATGCTGTCATTTAAGGAATAAGTATGAACAGAGAAGAAGTTCAAGGACGTTTGTAAGTTGAGGAAATGAGAAGGAACCAGCAAAACAGCTGAGGAGAAGGAGGTAGGAGAATCAATTGAGAGTGGTTCCCAGAAGCCAAGGAAAGAAGAAGGTGTATTTCAAGAAAGAAGAAGTGATCATCTGTGTCAAATGTTGCTGATAGGCTGAGTAAGGTGAGGTCTGAAAATTGACCATTTGATTTGGCCAGGTGATAGATATTCATGAGTGGAAACGAAGAAGGATTAATGAGAGTGAATTCAGGAGAGAATGGAAGGAGAAGTGGATATAGCAGATACAGACAAATCTTTCAAAGAAGTGTGCTGTAAAGCATCATAGAGAAATTGGGTGGTAACTAGAAGTAGATGTGGAGTGGAAAATGAAGGGAGAGTAAATCAGTTGTATGCTTATAGCACTGATCAAGAAAGAAGTTGATAAGTTCAGTGAGATAAGGAATATAGGAGCGATGACCTTGGGTAGGAGAGAAAGGAAGAGATTTATTTAGTGCATATAGAAGTAACAGAGAATGTATCCATAATGAGCATATATAGATTCAGATGCTCGTAGTTAGCAGATATGTGGAAAGCGTAAAAGCTGTCTTCTAAGTACTTCCATTTCCTCAGGGATATAAGAAGCAAGATCATCAGCTCAGAGTGAGGAGTCGGGAAGTGGTATTTGAAGAAAGAGGAGTAGGAATAAAGTAGTCATCTAGGAGAGTGACAGAATGAGTGCAATTGGGAAATAGATTACCAGGCAACACTAAGCTCTCCCTTGAGGTTATTGGTCATGAAGCAGTCAGCATGGTTGGGTATGCATTTCTGGCATGTTCCACCGCCTGAGTTTAGACATGGAGTAGATTGACAAGTTGAATTTAGCTAGACTTGGGATGTTGTCAGAAGTGCATTGTGGGGAGGCAGGGTTTGAATGTATACAAGGGAGTAATTTAATGATTGACTATGGGATCTAACTGGGTAAGGGGAAATAACTTCATGTGGTAGTAGGGTCAGTGGATTTTTTTAGGTCCCTTTGGAGTCAAAAATTGGTGGTTTTAGTACTAAAGGCTGTGAGCTGGAAAATTAGGCAGTGTTTGAAATTTGAAATTACGGAGGAATTGGAGTTATTGTTAATGACTGTATCTAGAGTGTTATGTTGGGAATGTTTAGCTAAGTTAGGGCAAAAACTATGATCACTGAAGGGACTAAAAAGGCAGGGTAGCAAAAGGATCATCAATGTGAATATTGAAATCTCCAAAATTATGACAGTAGTATAGAAGAGCATGACAGTGAGTCACATGTAAAACCTGAAGGAATAAGGAGGCGAAACCCAAGGGTCCGATGATGACTGTAACAGCAGGCGGCAGTCAGTAATGTGGTGTGATGGCCCAAGCTTTAAGACTAAGGTGGGTTTAGGGAGGAGGAAGGACAGTGATCTGGAATTAGTAATGAGGAGCAACCCCCACCCCAGTTCCAGGCCTGGTAACATGAGGGGGGTGGGAGAGAAACAGCCATCTCTTGAGAGGCCTTGGAGAAGTGATGTCCAAAAACATGCAAAATTTTTGTTAGAGCAAGAAGTTAAAGGATCTTCAAAGAAAGAGTTGAGGATATGAGGGAATTTGCTAATGATAGATAGACCATGGGGTCCAAAGGACTCAGAATGTTTTTGGGAGTTTGGGGAGGTTTCAGAGATGGGATCAGATCTATTAGAGATGGATAGGCAGATGGTGGTGAGTCAGAGTAGTGAGGGAGTCTGGGGCTTCTTGTGTTGGCCTTTGTAAATAGGGATGAAGGCCTGATGAGATTAGTCCTGAAAATCTCCTAGGCAACCATGAAGAGTAAGCAACGGATGGGGGAGGGGTCCTCCCAATGCATTGGGAGCCCTGAGGCCCCTTCTTCATTTCTGCACCCAGTTAGGTTAATTTCTTTTATAAAATGTACTAGAAAGAGTGGAGGTTTGATAATAAAGCTCCTTTATTATCGTATTTTACAGTTATTGATAGGACTGGATATAGCTAATTGTTTGACCTCATTGAACTAGATTTTAACTTTGTAATTTGTTTTTCATACTTAGCATTTTATATATTTTAGTTTTGATGATTTATGCGTTTCAACTTACTGAGTACTTTTCTTGCCAGTAAAATGATTTCTGTTATCATTGTACTCTAAATAAGAAAATTGTTATTTTGTAAAATTTCAAATAAATCGTTTTTGTTTTCCTTCACAGGCACTTTTTCATGGAAAATTTATTGATACTGGTTTCTCTTTACCATTCTACAAGCGTATGCTAAGTAAAAAACTTACTATTAAGGATTTGGAATCTATTGATACTGAATTTTATAACTCCCTTATCTGGATAAGGTTTGAAGGTTTATTTGTTTCAATAAAGCATTTTCTTGAAAGCTATTTTTATATTTTGTTAATTAGTGGATATATTTTATTTTATCCAGAGACAATAACATTGAAGAGTGTGGCTTAGAAATGTACTTTTCTGTTGACATGGAGATTTTGGGAAAAGTTACTTCACATGATCTGAAATTAGGAGGTTCTAATATCCTAGTGACTGAGGAGAACAAAGATGAATATATTGGGTAAGGTGATACACTTCAATGACCTTAGTTTCTAGACCTTCTTCCACATTGGAACTAACTCCTGTATCTGTGTCCTTAATTTTATCCCTTTCTACCTCCTTTGGGAAATGTTCCACATTTATTCCTCTTTCACTTATCCTTTTCAGTCATTTTCTCTCTACTCAATCTTTCTCTCAATTTATAAACATGCTCAAATAGTGCTAAAAACTCATATGTAGAAAAAAAAAAAAATACAGTTATTTAAGCTATCCTTCCCAGAAGTACCAGTGTTCTTAAAATAAGCCTTCACTTTGAATATGACAGGCTGCACTTTCTCTCAACCCCTTGCTTTTTACTGTTTGTATTCTGCCTTCTGCCCAGATCAAAAATCACAGAACATTGACACTAAAGAGGGCTTTGGAAAGCTGATGCAGCCCCTTCATTTCTAGATGAGGAAACTGAGGAGCTGTTAAAAAACCAAAACAAGACCTGAAGCCGTTGAGTCAATTCCTCCTCATAGCAACTCTAGAGGACAGAGTAGAACCGTCCCATAGGGTTTCCAAAGAGTGGCTGGTGGATTTGAACTGCTGACCTTTTGGTTGGCAGCTGAGCTCTTAACCACTGTGCCACCAGGGCTCCGAGGCTTCGTTAGGTAGTTGCAAAACGAAGTCTAGAACCTGCCTTGACTACCAGGCTAATGCTTATTTTTGATTCCATGTCACCTTCTGTTTTTTAACATACTCTCTTAATAGTGCTCACCACAACCTCATTTTGAAACTCTGTTCTCTTGAAGCTGTGATCCTGCACCAGACTGGATTCTCTTCACTTTCTCTTTTAATAATAAACATTCTTTAAATCTTCATTTCCTAAATGGTGTTTTTCCAAACTTCTTTGTTCAGCCTGCTTCTCTAAATATTCTGAACCATGGATTCGATTTTCTATTAAAGTAATATCTGAACTTCAGAATATAATTTCCATTTGCCAGCCAGGTATATCCAAACTTTTTCAGTAAAGGACCAGATAGTAAATATTTTAGACTTGCAGCCATATATAGTCTGTATTGTGACCACTCAGCTTTGCTGCTGTAGCGCAAAACCATAGGCAATATGTAAATAAGGTGTGTTCCAGTGAAAGTATTATGGACACTGTAATTTGATTTCACATGTCACAAAATACTATTTTAATATTTCCTCAACTCTTGTAAAAAATGTGGAGACTATTCTTCGCTCACATGTTGTACAAAAACAGGTGAAGATGGGCAATAGTTTGCCAACCACTGAACTACTAAATGACCTACCTTAAATGTGTCTAAAATCAAATTTCTCATGTTTTTCTAGCTGTCACCTTTTCTTGACCTATTTCTGTTAATAGTAGTATCATTTTCACCCTCTTTTACACTTGGATTCTTGGTATCATCTTTATCTCTTTCAGGAAAAAAAAATTTAATTTTTAAAATATGCATATATGTATATGTATATATATATATATACATATATATATATATATATACACCAAAAAAAACCTGTTGCCATCACGTCAGTTTTGACTCATAGTGACCCTATTGGACGTATTAGACAGAGTAGAGCTGCCCCATAGGGTTTCCAAGGAGCGGCTAGTGGATTCAAACTGCCGACATTTTGGTTAGCATCTCTTTAACCACTGTGCCACATGAGTTAGATCTATCTCTACTGAACTAGAGGATGGAAAAAGCCAAAAGCCATTCTCTAGGTCAATAGAGATAGATCTAACTCATTTCCTAATAACTAAATAATTACGATATAGCCATTCTATATTATTCAGCCATTTCTGTTATAGGGATCATTCAGGTTGTATCGTTTGGGCCACCACAAACAAGGCAGCCTGAAGTCTGCTTAAGAATCCATACATCCCACTACTTTTGTCTTTGTGAGATAGATTTCCAAAAAGTGAAGTGCTGAGTCAGAGTATTTGATACATATTGTTGTGTTGCTTTCCCAAAAGGTCATAGCAATCCTTTCTTCCCTTCTTAACCTGTAAATTGCTGTGGCCTTTCAGTTTCACACCCTTACTGTCTCTCTGCTTACTAAATTAAATGCACCTTTTTAGCGTGGCGTTCTAGGCCTCTTGTTCCCTATTTTTCTGGTAAACCAGTTTTCTGTGAGTGAGGGAATTACCAGTGACTGATTTTCTTTTTTATACATCTTTGTATTTTGTTTTGTTTTGTTTTGTTATACAGTGAGCAACTATTACTTTTATCTGAATAAACAATAAAGCTATTTACATTTTAAAGAAAATATATTCAAAAAGATAGTACATAAGACATTGGGCTTTTTATATTTGTTTAGCCTTAAGCTTTCCAGAAAGTCCAACAATAATTTTTAAATAGCACAACCTAAAGATTTTTTAAAATCCTGTGAATGGTTTCAAATATCGAAAGTTTAAATAAAATGTCATCATGTAAGATTTATATTTAGCTTGCTAGTTTGAACTTTATACTTTGCATTCAGGTAACCACTATTTTTAAAAATCTTATCTCTATAGTATTTACTATATAAGAGTTGATATATAATCCTGAATATAGCATTTTTTGGAGGATCTTGTTTCAGTCTCTGAAACAGTAAGTCTAATCTTGTTCTTTAACTCTTTAAAATTATGTGATAATAATATGATGCCTTGTTTTTGGTGCACAAAATAGGTCCTCAGTCAATCTAGGAGCAAATGAATAGTAGAAATATGTATGAAGTGCTGTGGGAATCCAAATTAGGGAAGGAGCTATTGATTCTGCTAGTAGTAGTCAGGAAAGTTCTTCACAGGAGATGGCATCTAAGTTAGGTCTTAAAAAGACAAGGCCTTGCCTGATAAAGGGAAGGCTTTTCAGGAGGGGAAAATAGCAGAAGCAGAGGAACTGAGGTACTAAAGGGCTTAGTTTATCCTGGGAATCTACAAATACAATGTGGGAAGGGTACAAGATGATGAGAAATGGTGGCTAGGAAGGAGCCTAGAGTGGTCGCCAGATTGTACTTAACCTAAGGAGAGAGACTGTATATTATTCTGAGAAACCTGAATTTTTGCTCTAAGTTATAACAAGTTATCAAAAACAAATTAAAACCAAAATTGAGGATCAGAATTGGTTTTGGAAAGATAGTTCTGCCATCTATGTAGACGTGGACATCTATGTAGATGGAAAAGGGCACAATGGTGGTAACAGATGGGAAGGAGAGTCTCCAGACTGGAAGACAAGTTAAGAGATATTTCAATAATCTATTACCAGTTGCTGTTAAGTTGGTTCCAGCTCACAGCTACTCCACGTATATCAGTAGAATTGTGCTCCATAGGTTTTTCAATGTTTGATTTTTTGGAAGTAGAGTCAGATCTTTCTTCCAAGACACCTCCAAGTGGACTCAAACCTCCATCATTTTCAGTTAGCAGCAAAGTGCTTTAACTGTTTGCATCACCCAGGGACTCCTAGTAATCTAGTAGTGAGGTATTCTAAGCCTGAAACAAGGCAGAGAGGCATTGGAGATAAAAATGAGGGAATGGATTTTTGAGAATGTTACAGGGATGGAATGGTCCAGATCCAGTGATTGATTACATGTAGTGGGGGAAAGAATTGTTAGTTGCCAGCAAGTCGATTCCAGCTGATGGCATTCCCATGTGTGCAGAGTAGAACTGCTTAATAGGATTTTCAAGGCTGTGACCTTTCAGAAGCAGATCACCAGGCCTGTTTTCCAAGATGTCTCTGGGTGGGTTCAAACCACCAGTATTTCAGCAAGTAGTTGAGCAGTTAACCATTTGTACCATCCAGAAACTCCTAGAGGAAAAAATAGTAAATGAAATATTTGATGATTGAAGATTCTGGATTGGTTGACAGTTGGATGTGTTAGCAGGATATCCAAGGAGAGATGACCTATAAATACCTTAATCTCAAGAGGGAAGCAAAATTTGGGAATTGAAAAATTCTTAGCTTTTATATAATAGTTAAAACTTTGGTAGTTGATAATGTCATCTTTGGCAAGTGTATAGCTAGAAGAAAAGACAGACATCTGAGTGACAGAAGCATTTACAGAATAGAAACCAAAGAAGGAATAGCCAACACCAAATCAGGAATAGTAGTACTGATGGGTCAGGGAGGATTTATGTGAGTTGGGAGTGCTAGTGTCTGGTGTTAAAGGAAGTTCATGTAGCATGAGCACTGAAAGAGGGATTCATTCAGGCTTGGCAGTTAGAGGTTTTTTGATGACATTTGTGAGGAAAGTTTTTTTATTCCTGGAGGATAGGATTTTGAAAGCCAAACAATGGTGGCTTTAAAAATTGAATGAATAGAAGGTGAAAATGTGGAGAAAGTGAATATCGAGTACTTTTCTCATAGGAGGAAAGACAGTAGTTGAAAAGACAGTGTGTTGAGGGGAGAGTTAGTTTTAGGAAAGAATGGTCTGAGCACCCTTGTGGGCAAATGGAAAGAGGAATAGGAAGATCAAGTGGAGAGTATGGGGCAAAGGCAAAAGCGGGTTGGTAATTGAAGAAGAGAAATTTTGGAGCCAGCAAAAAGAGATATATATAATAAAACATACAAGTTGAAAGGTTTGCCTCAGAAATGAATAAGGTCAGCTACCTCTAGGACACAAGAAGTTACAAATGGAGAATGCATGGCTAACTTAGCTTTCTGGTTACCTGCTAGTATCTGTGACTTCTCCTCGTCAAGTCGTGTGTACTGTTCCTCCAGGTCCTCCAGATCTGTCTCCTTTGGGAAGCTCCTCATACAGGTGTTGTGTCACTGACAGATTTTATTCCTTACTTCTACTTTATCATACTTCTCTACACCTGCTTTCTCTGTGTCCTCCAAATGTTTCTTCTGAGGAGGTATAAATTAATTTCTTCTCTTCTAGTTAGGGACTCTTCATGTTCTCCAATAAACCAGCCTATAAAGAACCATTTCTCCACCTTTAAGCCTTCTCAAGTAAAGACACGATAAATCTTTGCAAGCGTATGACTCATAGACATGTTATTGAGGCAATCCCTTGCTTTCCTGGTATGGAAGGCTGTTAGAATCCTCAGGTCTCCTTTGGCAAACTGCTTTTTGGTGGGGAGAGAGCCTGCTAAATAACTGTAGGCATTTTCTTCCTTTGTCAGTGCATGATATTTGGAGTTCTCTAGGTATGAACAGGTAAT
This sequence comes from Dugong dugon, assembly GCA_030035585.1. NCBI lineage: Eukaryota > Metazoa > Chordata > Mammalia > Sirenia > Dugongidae > Dugong > Dugong dugon. The sequence goes on from CM057474.1 coordinate 46,724,079, forward strand.
AATCAGTGCTAGGATTTAGCTGTCTTACCAGCAAATAAAGACCCCCTATCTATTTTTAAAACCTTTTTTTTATAGCTACTTAAGTGCTATAACTGATTTCCTATGTAGAAGCATGTTAATGCTAAAATTACATACATACACATGTATGTATATGTAGGTATGGTATATTTAGAAAAAAGAATGAATTTTACAACTCCTTGGTATTTCTAAGCTTTCACATACAAATTACCTATTTTAAAATACCTTCTTTATTTTCAGTCTAATGACAGAATGGCGTTTTTCTCGAGGAGTGCAAGAACAGACCAAAGCTTTCCTTGATGGCTTTAATGAAGTTGTTCCCCTTCAATGGCTGCAGTACTTTGATGAAAAAGAATTAGAGGTTAGGCTCTTTTATTATGCTATTGTAGGGAATGTTAATGAGGGGGGAAGTTGTTTTTGTGATTTTTCAGAAGACTATCTACACACTTTTAAATTATGTGGCACAATCTTGAATCCTCTCATTCATTCAAATGTTTAGAGGATATTAAAATCGTAGCTATTGGACAGGGGTCTTGATTAAAGTTCTCTGAGTTACGATGATGTCATGTACGCAAAATCATCAATCAGTGCCAGCTGTTAGGGTTCATTTAGAGTGCGTGGGACCCTATTAAAGTGTGATTCTGGGAACTTTCTGAAATCCCCATTTAGTAGTCAGTTGACTCAGATCAGAATTTCTATTTGGACTTGTTTAGGCTATTTCAGGAATCCTTGAGGTCTTCTTTTCCCAAATAGATCAGAACATAGGCAGGCGTTGGGATAGTCCTTGGTCCCCTTTGGGTACACTGTTTTGACTTTAGCTGTCTTGAGTCCTCTGTTAAGACTTGGTTCATTCATGTAATCAAATGTGTATATAAAAAAGTAACATTTTAAATTTTATATATTAATGTTCCTATTGTAGAAATTAGCCTTCTGGCAACTCTGACTGAAAACGACTCTGAACCTGATGGATGTGTAGACTCTCCCTAAACCTGGTTAATATCTTTTTACTAGCTCGCTTACACAAATTAGCAGAAACACATTAGAAGAATAGTGTGAGGATATATTAAATGTTTTCCCTTTGAGATTGGAAACAAGGCAAAGATGTCCATTCTCACCACCTCTTTTCAGAATTATACTAGAGACTGTAACGACTGCAATAAGGAAAAAAAGAAAGAGAGAGAAACCATAAAGATTGGAAAGCAGTAAGACTGTGTTTATTCTCAGATGACAACATGACTGTCAACTTAGAAAATTCTAACCCACTGCCGTCGAGTCGATTCCGACTCATAGCAACCCCATAGAGTTTACAAGGCTGTAAATCTTTATGGAAGCAGACTGCCCCGTCTTTCTTGCAGAGCTGCTGGTGATTTTAAATGGCTGACCTTTTGGTTAGCAGTTGAGCACTTTAACCACTGCGCCACCAGGGCTTCTTTAGAAAATCCTAAGGAATCTACTAAAAAATGACTAAAAATAATAGTGAGTTTAACAAGGCTTCAGGGTATAAGGTCAATAATAAGAATTCATTTATTTCTATATACTAGTAACAAACACTTGGAAATGGAAGTTTTAAATTTCATTTACTAAAGCATCAAAAAACAAACAAATCTAACAAAAGACATGCAAGACCTATACTAAAAACATTGCTCATAAAAAGAAGAGCTCGATCAATGGAGAGGGATGTACCATTATGGATTGGAAGACTCAGTATTCTTAAAGATGTCAGTTCTCTCCAAATCTCCTCAGTTAGCTTCAGCACAATCCCAAGCAACAACCAACAGGACTTTTTGTAAAAGTTGACAGGCCGATTATAAAATTATAAGAAAACCAAAGGAGCTAGAATAGCCAATTTTGAAAAAGTACAGACTTGAAGGATTTACACTACCTGATTTCAAGACTTATTATAAAGCCATAGTAATTACGATAGTGGTATTTGTGAAAAGATAGACAAATAGATCAGTGGAATAGAATAGAGAGTCCAGAAATATATACCTACTCATATGCTATCCACTGATTTTCAGTGAATTGTGCTGGATATCCATATGGAGGAAAATGAACCTTATCCCTATCTTATACCTTAAACAAAGATTAATTTACCATGAATCATAAACCTAAATATGAAAGTTAAAAAGGAAACATAGGAGAAAAACTTGTAGGTGAAAGGTTTCTTAGGGAGAACACGAAAAGCAACCATAAAAGAAAAAAAAATGGATAAATTGGATTTCATCAAAACCAAAAACTTTTGCTCTTCAGAAAACACTTAACTAAATGAACAAGCAGCCTGTATACAGACTAGGAGAATATGGTATCCAAAATATATCTTTAAAACTCTTATAACTCAATAATAAAAAAATATATTTTAAATGGACAAAAACTTGGACACTTCATAAAAGAAAATATACAGATGGCAAGTAAGCACATGAAAAGATGCTCAACAGCATTAGTCATTGGGGAAATGCCAATTAAAACTAAATGAGATAACCACTTTGGGATAGTATTGGTAGTTTCTTACAATGTTAAACATGCATCTACTTATGACCTGGCAGTTCCTCTATTACGTATTTACCTAAGAGAAATGAGAACGTGTCCATACAAAGACTTATCCATGAATGTTCAAAACAACTTTATTCATAAAAGACAAAAATTGAAAGTAACCTAAATGTCCATCAACAAATAAATGGATAAACAAATTGTTGTATATTCATATAATGGAATTCTACTCAGCACAGTAATATGAAAGAACGAACTACTGTTACATACAACAACATGGACGAATCTCCAAAACAGGCTGAGTGGGAAAAAAATAGAAATGTGTGCATGTGTGCACACATGGGCCTGCTCGCATGGGCCTGCATGCATGCACATGCGTGTACAGACACACATGTATTGTCAATACATGTACGTATGTATGCATATACATGACTATCTTAAAAAGACAAATCTAATGTATAGTGGAAGAAAGCAAATTGACTGCAAAGGGGCATCATAGAAATACTCTATATTTTGTGGTGATGGTGACTGTATACATCTATCAAAACTCCTCTAACTATATATTTGAAATATGTGCATTTTATTGTATGTAAATTATAGCTTAACGTTGATTTATGAAAAGAATTTACAAATAAGAAATAGGCATTATGTATTTGATTATACCTAAACTAGTTTTTATCCTATATTATTGAGGTTATTTGAAAATTTCACATATGTAACGTATTTTATTCCCAAATAGTCTAGGTAAATAGAAGGCTAGCGTATTTTTTAATATTTAAATATATAATTTAGCATAGATTGCCCAAAAAAAGAGCCACAGATTTATCTTTGAAGTCATCAGGAGTTTGGATACCAATTTGGAATATGTTTATAGTTAAGAGATATGCTTTTCAGTACAACTAATGTTTTTCCTTAAAGAACATAGTTACTGTAAATGTTGCTTTTGGTTTGAGTTCAATAAAGATAAAACACCAAAGAACTCTTTATGCTGACTTGCTCCAAATGTTGCATTTGATGACTGGTCATTGTAGTGCACACAGCTCTTCATATAATTATGCTATGTGCATAGCTGTGCATTAGAGAATTTCAGTCATAAAATTATTCTGTTCACCAGATCTTTACTGTGGCCTAATAATGTACTCATTTCCCAGGTTATGTTGTGTGGCATGCAGGAAGTTGACTTGGCAGACTGGCAAAGAAATACTGTTTATCGACATTATACAAGAAACAGCAAGCAAATCATTTGGTTTTGGCAGGTATTTGCCTTTATCTTTTTGAAACAAGTATTCAAGAAAAATGTGCTCTCATGAAATGGTAGTTTAAAAAATAGTTTATGTCTTAAATTAAGACAGCCTTTAGTCATGGTTTGTAGTCTTCCAGATCAAAATCAGAAGTGAATATGTCAATACTTTTATTCCATTGTATTCTCCATTGCCTTTTTTGATTTATCTTTCTAAATGAAGAAATGAATGGGAGAATCTTCTTTAAGTAATAGTTTAATGGTAATAATTGTAGGCATAGCATATTTTCTAGTGGTATCAAAGTATTCTGTAAATTTTAGTTAATTCTAGAAGTAAATGAGGAAGCCTGAGAAGTATGTTTTTAACAAGAACCTAAATGCAGGTACTTAATTCTTCTGAAGGGGATAATATGCTAAGGAATGAGAATAATCTGGGAGTTAATGCCTAAGGATGAATTTATGTATTTTTATTATCTTTGTTTTGACTTGAACACAAAGAAAGCAAGTGCTCCATACTAATTTCGAATCACATTTTATTTTAATAGATTTGGTTTTTTTGTTTGCTTTTTTGAGAATTTAAAATCTCTAAGCCACGAATGTATTTCACATAAATATTCTGCTACTAATTGAGATTCATTTCAGCAACTTAGTGACTGAACTTTTGGTTTCTGTCTGCTTAACTGCTTCACTTTCCGGTGGAAAGCAAGCCTAGGTTTTGTATTACTACAGGAGGATTTTCAGTAGTTGCATCTTTTTATAAGGATATATGTCATGAGTTTATTGCTTAATACTTTAAAGAAGTGTGGACATACAGAAATTTAACAGGTATATATCTACACACACACACACGCCCCTCAACATGTGCAGGGTGACACGTGCCTGAGTATTTATTGCTGCATTACGTGCATACAACAGAGAGTTGAAACAACCTAAATATCTATCAGGAGGAGACTGGGTAATAAATGATAGATATCAATTCTATACCTTGTAGTCATTCCTTTTCTTTTCTCCTTTTTTTTTTTTAATACAAGTTAACAGAAGTATTGGAGAATAATATGTTTCAAAACAGTATTAAGGGGAAAATGGAAGGTGCTAAACAGTATGTATAATATGATGGCATTTGGTTAAAGAGAAAATTTGTAATCTGTATATGAGAGTGTGTGCTAGTTAATGAATACACCATCTCTGAAAAGATAACCAAAAAACTGGCAACAGTTCCAGAGAGGAGCTGAGCACTTGGAGGCAAAGATGGGAAAGCCAATTTTCACTCTGTACCCTATTATTACCTTTTGAATTCCATACTATGTACATCTGTTATCTATTGTAAAAAATAAATAGTAAATAAATAAGCAAAAAGATAGGAATAAATCCACTTTCAAGCCTAAAACCTGACTTGCGTTGCATACAGTATTTGTGCAAGTGTTGGTAATCTCCCCTTTTAGGCTCTTTACTAGCTCCATTACTCATTTGTGTTCCCTGACTTCCCGTTTGGACATTGTATTTATAAACCTTAGGAGCTTAGGTTTAAGAGTTGTCTAAATCCAAATGAATGATTGTGCTTTCTGAATTGGGTTTGTTTTAAGAGGAAAGTGATGAGGTTTATGGCAGACCTGGTAACCTCTGTTTCTATGTCTTAATGAAATATGTGCCTTAGCACAATTCTAGACTGAAACATTTTTGGTCATGTTTAGCATAGCATTTTGTTCTTATCCTTATAAGTTACTCCCTATTTTTAAGTTAGATTTCTACTCCCAGAAAGCTCCCTGAGTTTCTTTTTTCTGTTATAAGATTCTCAGACCTAGCTGTCTCTCGAATTGTAAGATGTATATAATACTTGAACAATTCAAATCAGTATTTCACCACATTATCCACCCATTTATGTCCCTCTTTGAAAAGAACTAGTCAATGAACTAGATATTTTTAGAGGAATGTGTACTTTGGGTTTTCAAATACCAGTCATGAAGTACATAAAGAAGTGGGAGAATGGGGTTTGTGGGAGAAAATACCACAAAACGGGGAGGTGTTTGTTTATTTTCAGTAGCTTCAAGAGGATGGGGATGGTTGGTTCAGGGCAGGATAACAGTGGTTTAGAGCTCAGGAAGACAAATTCAAATCCTAGTTCCACCACTTAGTAGTTTGAGAACAAATTATTTACCCTTTCTAGGCCTCCATTTCCTTATATGTACAGTGGGGATAATGGTAATAGTGCCTATCTTATAGAATTGTGAGGACTGAAAAAATGAAAAGGATATGGCACAGTGCTTGGCAGGAGCGCTTAATAGGTGATAGCTGTTATAACCCAACACTTACCTATCCTGGCTCCACCTCTTAGTGGTATGACTTCAGGCAAGTGACCTAACCTTTCTAAGTCTTCATATCCTCCGTCAAAAAATCTGTTGCCATCAAGTAGATTCCAACTCATATATCCTCTCTGTAAGAGGGATGTAATAATAATTGTGGCCAGCCTACAGTGTTGGTGTGAGGATTCATTGAAGTAAGATTCGTAATGTACTTAGCACAGTGCCTAGCCTTAATAAATGATAAATGCTGTGGCGACTTTTTATCACGTCTTTTGAACCAATTTCAAGTTGAATATTATTATTTTTTAATTTTTTTAAGTGTCGTCTACTTTTTATTATTCAAGATATTAAAATAAGTTTGATTTTATTACACAGTTTGTGAAAGAGACAGACAATGAAGTAAGAATGCGACTTTTGCAGTTTGTCACTGGAACCTGCCGTCTACCTCTAGGAGGATTTGCTGAGCTCATGGGTAGGATGCGGTTTCCCTACAGTTTCTCTGTAGATAATTTTCTAATAATAGTGGCCTTTTGACGTATGATAGACTTGAACCTAAGGATTATTTTTCTGTGCTCTGTGTAGGACATACGAATGGTTAATGTCAAATGCATTTGTAAGACAGAAATAAAATTCTCCTCACATAGCCCAGTTGGCCATTGCTTTGCTTCCTGGAGTTATTGGGAAGGGAGCAAGAATCTGTCGAGTTATTTGTCCACTGATACAATTCTTACTGCTGGGTCTGTGCAGCAGTCTAGAAGTAACTCACATTTAGTTTATCCTGTATCATTCATATGACTCTGTGACATGTTATTTAACTAGTTGTCAAAATCAAAAAGTTTGAAGGACCAGATAAATTTTGTCTTATTTTCCTGGTTTAGGAAGTAATGGGCCTCAAAAATTTTGCATTGAAAAAGTTGGCAAAGACACCTGGTTACCAAGAAGCCACACGTGGTAAGTTCAAGAATCCTAAATAGGAAGGTGTAAGGCAAAGAGAATTGGTTGTTTTTTTAAATACGTAAGGTCCAGTATAACTAGTTATTTATTAACAAAGTCAGAATTTCACTTTTGACAACAGAATGATTGATACTGCATTCTGTAACTTAACATTTTAGAGTGGTTTCTAGTTCAGTAATAGAAGTATTTGAGAAATGTATCTACATTTATCAGGTAGCCACTATATATAAAGCAGGATAGAAGGTGCTCCCTGCCTTTTACAAAGCTTGTGTGCCCTGATATTTGTATATGATACAAATGATAAAGATGTAAACACATAACTATTTACAAATTCTAGGAAGTCCTTCCAAGGAAATAAACAGTGTGCTGTGATAGAGAGCAGCTGGAGGAACCTGCTATAGACTGGATGGTCAGGTAGACTTCTCCGAAGGGGTAATGTTTAAGTTGAGTTTGATAAACAGCATGTTGTGGAAAGAAATGGGAGAAGAGCATTCTTTGTGCAGGGTTATTTGCTAAGACTGTTGAAGAGGGAATAGTTTTTCAAGGAAATGAAAGTTGACTAGTGTAACTGGAACTTCATGAATCAGAGGAGAGGGCGTGAGACGAAGTTGAAATCTAGGCAGGGGTTAAATTATGTAGAGCCTTGTAGGATATTATGAGGAATTTGGGTTTCATTCTAAGGGCAATTGGAACCCTTCGAAGGGTTTTAAATAGCAATAGGATCCAAGAAAAATCACTGTGGCAGCAGTGTAGAGAAGGAATTGGATGAAAAAGCAAGTGCAGGGAGATTAGTTACAGAGCTAGTATAGTTATGCAGGAAAAAGATGCTGATGGCCTAGAGATCAGCGGCTCTTGTATGCTGACATTTGCATTTATGGTGCAGAAGCAATAGTGGGTAAAACTGCTGGTGTCTTGGCACAGATCAAGGTAGGAACCCAAACTCTTATTTCTGGATTCTTCACCACCACACACTTCCAGTTTAAAATGAAAAAAGCCAGGTTCACTGAAAGATTGTTTTTTATGAAGTAGTAAAAATGATTAATTTTATTCAGTCTCAATGCTTGGTATATGTCCTTTTCATATTCTGTGTGTGACACAAAATGGGAAGTACACATAAAGCACTTCTCGCCAGAGCTGAGAGTTGTCTGGAGGGAAAGCTCTCAGGCAGTTGCGCAAGTTGAAAAATGAACTAGCTTTTTTACGGAACATTATTTTTTCTTAAAAGAATGACTGACAGACTCAGACTTTGATATCCAACAGACATTTTTTTGAAAATCAATGAAGTAAGCCTGTCACTTCAAGGGAAAAACTGACAGTATTTGTTGGCAGTGGTAAAAGTTGAGCTTTCAAGTAAAAATTAGAATTTGGGGAAATTGATATATACTTCCCTGACCTTGGCAGCTTCCCAAGACTTTTCTGATGAGATTGGTAGTGTTAACAGCTATGATTTCTTTTTTCTATTATATAATTAAATACGTCAACATTTGGAAAATCTTTATAATTTGGAGAACCAGTATTTTGAAATTTCCAATGTACAATGTTACAAAATCATGCATGCGTAGAAAAGAAAGGAACCATTCAAAGTGCAAGATAGAGCAATGGATTTTAATGTAACAAATTAAAAAATGTTCTTTGATATGATTCAGAATCCACATTGTTAAGTAACCTTGTCAAGTTTAGTAGAGTAGAATAAACAATTACCTCAGAAGATGATTAGAATGTTTCTCCATTTTCCAACTGTGTATCTATGTGGGCTAGATTTTCATATACTCAAACCAAAACAATATAATGCAACAGATTGAATGAAGTAGCTGTGAGAGTCTAAGTGTCTTCTATTAAGCCAGACATTAATGAGATTTGTAAAAATATAAAATAAGGCCACATTTTCACTATTTTTTTAAACAGTCTTTTTTTTCCATAAAAATAAGTTATTTTTATTTCAGAATGAATTAGTAAATATTTTTTAATATCTCAGTTTTAATTTCTAACATACTATATATCAGTAGATGTAACCCACATGGGGCTCTCAGTAATTTTTAAGAGTGAAAAGGGTCCCAAGACCAAAAAATTGGACAACTGTTGGCATAGATTAAAGTAATGGACCCAAAAGAGAGGGAGAAATTGTGGGGGACAGGAGAAAGTTAATAACCAAAGAAACATGAAAAGAATTGGGATTCTGAGTACAAGTTAAGGAAGTGGCTTTTGATAGAAACGGGAATACTTTCTTTGTTATAACAGGAGACAAGGACAAGTTGGGTGTAAACTATAGATAGGCTTTAGATTTTATCAGGGGAAAATAGAGTTATTATCTGCTGGTTTCTGGTTTGTTAAAGTATAATATGAAGTCACAGTCTAAGAGTTAAGGAAAAAAATTTGAGGAGAAAGAATGGGAGAGTCATCAGAGATTAGGCCAGTGTTTACTAGAGAAACATGGCGAAGAATGCTGGGCGATATTGGATTGTCCACTTGGATTTAGTAGTTCATTTAAAGTGATGCCAACCTCCTAATTGTATGATTTTTCCCCCAGCAATTTTTCAGCTGTTAAGATGCAAGGAAAGAGGAGATAGAAAGTTGAATTCATTCAGGGTTTGAGTTTTGCCTAGTAAGTTTAAAAGAGGGAGAGAGAGACATGGGATTTAAAAGCATTTGTAAAGTAGGTATTATAATGATGAGCCATGATCTCTAACTAAAATGATGGACTGTGATTAAAGAAAGCGGTGAGGAAGAGGCTAAAGATAGGATGGTGAGAAAGTAATGGGTTAATAGTTTGGCATTTAAATTGATGTAAGCTGAAAGCACAGATGGTCAGAAAATAGGATTTTTAAGTTAGAAGTTTCCTTCACTGGTGATGGCAAGGTTCAAGGTATGATCCTGGGGTCAATAACTGAAGAAAAATAGAGAAACAGGTCACTGGAGAGGAAAAGGACAAGGAACTAGGAGGCCATGGAGTTGCACACCATGCACGAGAATGAGAGGGGTCGATGAACCAGGGACCAAAGCTTTCAGTTCTGTAAGAATGTGACCAGGAGGTCAGTAGAAGATAGCAAAAAGTTCAGAAAGAAGGTTGCATAGCTGGATGGTATGTGCCTCAGAGGAGGAGAGTTTTGTTGAGTGGCTGCAGGAGAATCTGTATGTTTCAGACTAGCCAGATTTCAGTTAAGACAAGAGAGGGAAGAGTTGTTACGACTGTTGGAGACTGTAAATCACAAAATCAGAGTTTAAAAGAACAAATTGGAAAGATCTGAGATGGAGCATAGGAGTGGGGATTTCATTCAGATCAGGGGAAATACAGATCAGTACTGGGATGAGTGTTTGGGTGAAAACGGATGATCCAGAAAGACTTGCATTTTTAGCAGTGACTAAGGTAAGCTGTGATACTATCTGTGATAAAGTTAGTCTTGATGATTCTCAGAGGAAAGAAGGGCACAGGACCTGACAGCTGTCATGTCCAGTGCTTTGCTTAGTGAGGTGGCAGCCCTCAGGACAGAGGTTCCTCAGGCTCTGTACAGCGGTATAGCAAGCCACAGGGTACTCTGCCCTCAGGCTACGTGGGACATGTATTGGTCAGTCTCTTTCTATTTTATGGTTAAGAAAGAAGTCGTAAATTTGATTTTGTGCATCTACACATACACAAATCAGACTCAAAAAGCTGGAACTAAAAGCTTTAACGTGTACAGTATTCTGATATTCATAGTAAGTACTCAATAAAAGATAAATGCATTTTAGTATGTCTCTGTCCTTTTACAAACCAGCAGAAAACATAATGATTAACGTCTTCAAACAGAGCCCTGTTTGGGTGTTTTCAAGTAATCTTCTTTCTTATTCAGTTCAACTCAGCGTTTACTAAGCATCTGCTGTATGGAAAGCAGAGAGATCAGTGTTCTGGGAATAAAGAGACGACTCTGCCCTCATAGATTTTAGAATCTAACGAGACAAGCCAGTCAGTCATAATACAGAGTAAAGTAAATGCTATGATAAAAATAAAAAGAGCTCATAGATAAAGAGGGGGTTATTAAGTCTACGTAAGATGCTCAAGAACCTCTTGGAGGCAGCAGTGCCATTTAAACTAATCCTTGATGATTTTCATAGGCAAAAAAGGATCTTCCAGACCATAGGAGAATCACAAGAGCATGGTCTTAGAAAAGTGTGTAATATGCTTGGAGAACATTCAGTTAGTTGATGGGGGGCTATACTAAAGAGCATACATAGGCTTTTATTCTCCCCTGCCCCCCAGTAGCAATTGGAAGGCAGCAAAGATTTTTGAAGAGTGACATAAATCGGCTTGTATCTTCTTAGGAATGTACCTCTGGCAGTGACGTAAGGCTAGACAAGTTATGGAGGGGTTAAAAAAATGGAGGCAAAGTGACTAGGCAGAAAATTCTTGTGATAGTTCAGATAAGAGATGATGAGGAAGTATATACACAAGAATATAGTGGCAAAAGAAATCAGGAGGGAAAAGATGGGAGAGATTTGGTGAATGCAGTGACAGAATTTGGCAAAGGCCGTATGTAAAAGATGTAAGAAAACTAGAAAGTGACTGGTTGTCTTAGTATAAAACCAAACCAAAAACCCACACCTGTCGCCATCAAGTCGATTCCAACTCATAGCAAACCTATAGGACAGAGTAGAACTGCCCCCATAGGGTTTCCAAGGCTGTAAATCTTTACAGAAGCAGACTGCCACATCCTTCTCTCACAGAGTGGCTGGTGGGTTCACTACCGACTTTTTGATTAGCAGCTGAGTGCTTTAACCACTGTGCCACCAGGGCTCTTTGTCTTAGTATAGGATTATTGAAAAATGAAATTTTTTCCTGACCTCAGCTAACTATCAGACTCTGCCTTGAAGCATGAGTTTAAAAATGTAAAATGGGGAGGGTAATATATGGTCTGTTTAATTGCTACCATTAATATATCTGACTTGATTAAAAGTGCTTTTAACCTCTTCATAACGTGTCACTGCCGGAGAAGGACACCGTTTTAATTGGCTTCCTTGTTTCAAAGGCGTTTAATTCTCAGGTTTCATTTTAGGTTTAGAGTTTATAGACTTTTACGCTGAAGTGAGGCAGTCGCAAATGGGAAGTGGCGGGAGTGGTAAGAGGGAACCTGGATAATCTACAGAAATCTTCCAGATGAGAAAATGAAGGTACAGAAAGGTTCTGACTTGCTCAGAGCTATTTAACTAGCCACTAACAGAGTGGGGACCAAAACCCTGGTCACGCAAATCCTAGTCCATCTACTCAGTGCTGTGTCTCACAAAATTAAATGTTACTCCACCTTGTAAATTAAAAAATAATACGTTGGTATTTTAAGTATTTTCAATATTTTTCTATTTCTCATCGGTTAATCCTGGAAGGGAATTCTTTGATCTGGTAGGATTGAAAAAGTATCGTTTTAGTAGAGGTTATGCATATGATGAGATTATTTGAAAAGACAAAGAAAAGTACATATTTGTTTATTGACTGTCTCCACCCCAGAATGTAAGTTCCATGAGGAAAGGGACTTTAATTTTTCATCACTCTGTCAACAGCTACTGGAACAATACCTGGTATATAATAGGTGTTCTTAAATCACTGCTGAATGAATGGAACACTTTTAACCCAAGAAAAGTTAAAAGGATTCATGACACCACGTAAGCAGAAATAGAATAAAAAAAGAAAATTAATGATTTTTTTAAATTCCAGAGTCTTTACCCACATTGCTACAATTGTTATTTGTAATCCATTTTATGTATAGATCTTAAATTTGAATAGACTGCTATCAGAAATTAGGATATGTTAATATTATACTAGTTAAGTAATATTATAGTAGTAAATTAATTGTTAGAATACTTCTGGCAGAATTTTACATAGACAGCATAATTCCTCTATCCAGTTTTTCAAATGTGCTTTAAAAAGACTGTATTAGAAATCTTTTCAGAGTTTGTTTTATGAAAACACATCTGATTTTGTTTTTGTTTCTGTTCAGTTTTAATCGCTTGGATCTACCACCATATAAGAGTTATGAACAACTAAAGGAAAAGCTTCTTTTTGCAATAGAAGAGACAGAGGGATTTGGACAAGAATGAATGTGGCTTCTTGTCTTGGAGGAGCTCTTGCATTTAAATACCCCAGCCAAGAAAAATTGCACAAATAGTGTAAATAAGCTGTTCATTCTGTACAGTGAATTTTCTGAACCTCTCAAAGTATAAATGTTTTCCGTTCTTCCACATAAATATGCAAAACAGTTCATCCTTTTCTACTTTATTTATTGTTCCCTTGAAGTGACTGACCAGGAAAAAGATCATCCTTAAATTTTGAAGCAAGCAAGACTTTATTAAAAAATAATAAGTATATATCTATATAAGCATATATGACAGTGGCTCTAGTTTTATAGAGCTCAGAGTGTTTTAAACATGACAGCCATTCATTGAAAAAGATCTGGAGTTGCTTTACCTTGTTCCTATTATCCAGGGGAAAAAGTGCAAATTGCTCTATGTTGTTCTCCCTTATGCAGCATCTCCTAAGGGTGTTCAGTTGCATGGCTGTCCAGGAAGGTATTAAGGGCTTAGGCCAAATCTTTGAGTATATTAAGAAATGCTGCTGGCTTTTCTAAAGATAGGTTCTTGAACCTGTCAATTTGTTTTAAATAAACACAGTAGTTGGAAATTTTCCCTCTTTGCTACATCAGTAATACAGTCAAAGTAATGAATGAAACCATAACTTACATAAAATTCATATATTAGAACTGATACCATTTAGTTTATTGTAGAGATTGGAAATAATTCATTGAGCAGCATAGAGGTTTGTTTATGTGTTACTTTGGGATGCTAGGTATTTGTGGAATTAAAACGAATCAGGCACTTCTGTACTCGTTTTTAAATCTGTGGTGTTCTTCAAATTTAAGTCATAATAAACTGATGCAATTTGATACTTAGGAACATATAAAAGAAAATTTGAACTTTGCTGCTTTTGTTTGTGTTCAAAGTTTCAGTTTTATAAAATCGGATTGAAGAGTTACATAAGCATTTAAACAAACAAATGACTAGCAATTTTCTATTAGTGTTTAAATATTTCCTTCCTCTTAAATTCATGAAAATTCTATGTATCTGAATTAAATATACATATAAAGAAATCTTTTGGTCCTCCCCCCTTTTTACATAGGCCAAATTATTTTTGTCCTAAATAAAAAATAACACTTTTTAATTGCTTTTCATTATTAAGGGCATTTGCTAAACTACAAAGATGTATAACAAAATCTGATGTGAATGATACTAATGCTCCTTTTAGCAAACTGGGCTTCCTTATTAATACAAAAATTTACATTTCCATTTGTATCATGCTTTCAGTATGCACTGTAAATTTCATTAAATTAACTTAAAAATTTTTTTATAACCATGGGACTGACTTCTTAGAATGTAAGTGATATCTGTAGCATATTTCACTGCTAAGTGCTTAAGGAAAATACTAGTATACAATTTACTAAGTATACAATTTAATTTCCCTAAACAAAGTTTTTGTTTTGCCAAAATTTTATTTTTCTACCTGTTAACTTAGATTGTGTTCTGCATTTTTATTCAAAATTCACAGTAAAGATGAAATAAAAGCAGTGATCCACTTGGTTGAGTAGACTCCTTTCCCAAATTTTAATTACTCTTGGGTTATTTTCAAGCCTAAGAAATAAAAGAAAAAAAAAAAAGCTAATGTATGTAACGGGTTTTGTAGTAGAGGGTGACCAATCTTAAAAGGAAAACTGCTTAAATTATACCATGAAAGAGTTAAGTATTAGACACAAAGAAGGTACCATGATACGAATTTTGCTGTGCTAAGAGTATCATTCAGTGGAGTTAGGTGAGAATATCACTTAGCAGTTTTATTTGACTGGAGATAGGTAGGAGGAGGCTTTAGGTGAGAAATTAACATACATCCTGGTGAAGATACACAGAACCAGCTTTCTGGAGAAGGCTAGCCTGGAGAACTCATCAAAGCGTTCCACCTAATCATACCCAGTTGTAGATACTCAGGCCTGCAGGTAGAGCCATCTTAATCTACTCACTGGCAGTGTGAGAAACCGGAGAAATGTGTCCCAGTTCTCACTTGCTCTCTTTCCTTCCCATCCTTGTTCTGCACTGGGCTAACCACAAAGAAATTAGAAGTGCAAGGCTCACTGTGCCTGAACACGGACAGTTCATGAGGAAATAGGCAAGAGAGGGAGGCTCAGAGGGTTTCATATTGCTATTTTATTTCTGTGACTCTCACCACCACCACCAGTAAACTGAGCCCAGTGGATGGATCACAGGCACAAACCAATTTCATCAATAAGATCAGTTGTCTGTCTTCCGGAGAAAGAAACTACAGTTGTTTTCTTTAGTACTCTTCCCCCTCCTAGGCAGTTGAGGGTCAAAGGTCTAACAAAATCTTTTACCCTGCTGACTTCAGTTAACCAACTGGCTCTTCTTACCCCGAAAACTAGATACAATGGTATGTGTCGCCTATATTTCCAGGCAATTTTTCTTCTATTAAAAATGACCCCTGACTGGTTAAGTTACACCTAGACTGGGAAAACTCTAGATACTTGATAGGAGGGCACCGCTTTGGGCTTCCCTGAGTATGGAAACTCTTGTAACTGCATGCTCTTATGAAGACCCTGAACTGTCACCTGGGAAGATGATCGTTCTTGGAGAGCTGTGTGGATGGTCTGCTACACGGACTGCTGCAAAGCCTTCTTGAAAGGAGGCCTGACACTGCCCTGCTGGCCACTTATGGTGCCTGTCCTGTATTTTCCTGAGTAAATTGATGCCAAGCATAGCCTATTAAGGTCTTGTTGAGTCTGAGTATTTAACTGAACTTGAGATGATCCCCTGGTGATGTTGCAGAAATAAAACAGAAATCTTGTTGAAATATGCAGATGAGAGAATAAAGGTTCTCTTATAACACCATTTTTCTAATCCATTAAACTTAAAATTTTGTCAAGCTTGAGGTCAACTAGGGATTTGGTTCTACCCCCTCAGGAGAAAAGCCCACACTGTATCAGAAGCATCTCTACCTTTATAAGGCTCCTTTGTACCTAGTGTATCCTCTTTGGTCACAAGACACAGTTCATTGCTCACAGAAGGCAGTGAAATTGGTCAGAACAAGACACTTGTTAATGCCAAAGCCCTTCCACCCTATGGCAAAAAAAAATAACCCTCCTCCTATTTTTTCTTCTCAGGCACACAGTCCAAAATAGGTCGTATAGTGAGCACCACATGAAAGTGTAAAATATTCCCAAAATAACGTATCAACAACAAGAAGTCCAAATTTAGAACCTATTATACCACCACACTCGTCAAAACAGCCTGGTACTAGTACAACAGATACATAGACCAATGGAACAGAATTGAGAATCCAGACATAAATTCATACACCTATGAGCAGCTGATATTTGACAAAGGCCCAAAGTCCATTAATTGGGGAAAAGACAGTCTTTAACAAATGGTGCTGGCATAACTGGGTATCCATCTGCAAAAACTGAAACAAGACCCATACTTCACACCATACACAAAAACTAACTCAAAATGGATCAAAGACAAATACAAAATCAAAAACAAGAAAGATCATGGGAGAAAAAATAGGGACAACACTAGGAGCCCTAATACACGGCATAAACACAATACGAACCATAACTAACAGTGCACAAGCACCATAAGAAAGACTAGATAACTGGAAGCTCCTAAAAATCAAACTTAACGCTCATCAAAAGACTTCACCAAAAGAGTCAAAAGACAACCTACAGACTGGGAAAAAAATTCTTGGCCACGACAAATCTGATCAGCCTCTAATCTATAAAATCTACAAGATACTGCAAAACCTCAACAACAAAAAGACAACCCAGTGGGCAAAGGATATGAACAGGCACTTTGCCAAAGAAGGTTAATTCAGGCTGCTAACAGACACATGAAGAAATGGTCACGATCATTAGCCATTAGAGAAATGCAAATTAAAACCACAATGAGATACTGTCTCAGCCCAGCACTACTGGCATGAATCAAACTGGAAAAAACAAATGTTAGAGAGACTGTGAGGAGATCAGAACTCTTATGCACTCCTGGTGGGAATGCAAAATGATAACCATTTTGGAAAATGATATGGCACTTCCTTAGAAAGCTAGAAATAGAAATACCATACGATCCAGCATTCCCACTCCTAGGAATATATCCTAGAGAAATAAGAGCTGTCACACGAATAGACATATGCACACCCATGTTCAATGCAGCGTTGTTCACAATAGTAAAAGATGGAAACAACCTAGGTGCCCATCAACAGATGAATGGATAAACAAATTATGGTATATCCACACAATGGAATACTACACAACGATAAAGAACAATGATGAAGCTGTGAAACATGGAGGAATCTGGAGGGCATTATGCTGAGTGAGTTTAGTCAGTCACATAAGGACAAATATTGTATAAGACCGCTATTATAAGAACTCAAGAAAAGGTTTAAACACAGAAGAAAACATTCTTTGATGGTTATGAGGGTGGGGAGGGAGGGTGAGGGTTATTCACAAACCAGATAGTAGATAAGAATTAGTGAAGGGAAGGACAGCACACACTACATGGGAAGTCAGCACAGCTGGACTAAACCAAAGCTAAGAAGTTCCCTGAATATAGTCAAACACTTTAAGGGACAGAGTAGCAGGGGTGGGGGTCTGGGGATCATGCTTTCAGGGGACATCTAGGTCAATTGGCATAACAAAGCTTATTAAGAAAATGTTCTGCATCCTAGTTTGGCAAGTGGCATCTGGGGTCTTAAAAGCTTGCAAGCAGCCATCTAAGATGCATCAATTGGTCCCAACCACCTGGAGTAAAGGAGAACGAAGAACACCAAAGACACAAGGAAAATATTAGCCTGAGAGACAGAAAGGGCCACATAAACCAGAGACTTCATCAGCCTGAGACCACAAGAACTAGATGGTGCCCGGCTACCACCAGTGACCACCCTGACAGGGAACAGAGAGTTCCTGATGGAGCAGGGGACAGGTGGGGTGCAGAACTCAAATTCCAGTAAGCAGACTTAATGGTCTGAGACTGGAGGAACCGTGCAAAGCACGGCCCCTGGATTCTCTTATCAGCCCAGAACTAAAACAATTTCTGACGCCAATTTTTCAGACAGGGATTGCACCGGATGGTGGGACATAAGGTGATATTCTTGAGTGTGCCTCTTAGCTCAAGTAGATACAAGAGACTAAATGGGCAGCTTCTGTCCGGAGGTGAGATGGGAAGGCAGAGGGTTAGGAGCTGGTTGAATGGACATGGGGAATCCGGGGGTGGAAAGGAGGAGTGTGCTGTCATAGTATGGGGAGAGCAATTAGGGTCACATAACAATGTATGTATAAATTTTTGTATGGAAGACTAACCTGAAATGCAAACTTTATTTAAACTACAACAATAAACAAAGATTAGAGTCCATATGTCCTGCATGCATATCTTTTATAAAGTTTCTTGTAATTGTCTTGTGATGTATACTCATCTGACCATCTGTGGGCTACATTTCTGAAGACACTAGGTAATCTTTGCCAAAATGATATATAAGCTCTGATGTAGAAATTGCCTTTTGGGAGTCCATGAGGACAGCCAGTGTTGCTGTCGGACCCCCCGTGGTGTCACCTCCTAATCAACTCTTTTTGAAAGGAAAAAAAAAAAAAGAGTCCAAAAGTCACATCTCCTAAATTCCAAAATTTCTTTCCCCAATCTCAACTAAGAACTCAATCAGATGATAATAGTATTTTTTAGTGTTTATTGATATATTAAGTCCTTTACATATATTATTATTCTGATCTTCACAATTGCAAGAAGTTTGTGTTTTTTGCTTTTGTCTTAGTGATGTTCATGTTATAGATTAGGAAAGTGAGGCTGAGAGAAGTTATTTTTACAAAGTCCACAGCTAGTCTACAACCTATTAGAAGCCTCTTTGAGGAAATTTCGGCATCAAGAAGTTGAGAGCTTTCAAGTTCTTATAGGATGAGGACCACTTAACCAAATTCAAGTTTCTTCTCACATCCTCAACACATATCCACAAGAGGTAATAAAATCACTGATAGCCCATACCTGTGACATGTTTAGAAGACAATACTACAGACTTCTGTCTACATGTATGAGAGGAAATAAACATCCCAAACTAGCAGTCAACTCACACAAGAACAGAGTTAGGTGGAGACTGCACAGAAAGGGAATGTGATGAGGTCCTAGGGTTCATTCCCAGCACCAGTGGGCCTTACCCTGAGTAAGGAAATGCCAAACACCAGCGCGAGACCTGGTGAATCAGGCTCCTGGGAAGTTAAAACGAAGGGACTTGCAAAGTGCACAGACAGGATCTTGGGGAAGGCACCATATCTGAAAGGGAGATATCCACTGGTGGGTAAGGGTAAAAGGATAAAAAGATAAAAGCTCTATAAGGGAACCAGCAATTGCACTCCTGGGCATTTATTCCAGAAAAATGAGAACTTATGTCGACTTAGAAACCTGTACATAATGTTAATAGCAGCTTTAATAGCTAAAAATTGGAAAGCAAGATGGTTAAATTAGTACAATCATACAGTGGAATACTAGTTAGCACTAAAAAGGAATGAACTATTGATAGAACAAAGATCTCAAAGGGCTTGTGCTGAGTGAAAAATGCCAATCTCAGAAGTCATGCTTTGATTACATTTATAACATTCTCAAAGTGACAAAATTATAGAGATGCAGAAAGGTTTAGTGGTTGCCAGGGGTTAGGGATAAAGGATGGTAGGGGTGGAGCAGGTTGGTAGGTTTGAATATAAAGGGGTAGCACAAAAGATCTTTGTCATAGTGGGACAGTTCTGTATCTTGTGGTGGTTCCAAAAATCTACACGATAAAATTGCATAGAACTACACACAAGTGAGTACATGTAAAAGCTGGTAAAATCTGAGCAAGGTCTGTGGACTACCAATGTCAATTTCCTACTTTGATGCTGTACTGTAGTTATCTAAGATTTTACCATTGGGGAAAACTGGCAATGGGGTACACACAACCTCTCTGTACTATTTTTTGCAATGTCCTCTGAAACTATTAAGTCTACAAGGTATCAGAAGTCGTCTCCCCTGCATAAAAGGCTTTACTATTGAAAGATACCTCATTCACAAGACAGCTTGTAAGAGGGTATTCTTAAAGCAAACGCTTCACTTCCTCCTATTTGATTACTTCCTATTATTGGTGACCCAACACACACACAACACATATCATACCCTCTGAGAAAAACACTCGAAGTCACTTAAGCAGAAAGTTGAAAATCAGAAAATTTCCAGTGAAAATAGTAAAAAAAATACTAGAAAACTTTTTAATACATGCTAATATGAATTAGGTGTAAATAAATAATTGCAGATTAAAAAAAATCCAAATCAGAAATCCAAAAACTTGGAATTGGATGAGCAACATGAAGATGTGGAATGGCTACTAAAATCAAGGGAAAAAATGAAGACAAAAACATTGAGAATGAAGACTGTGTATGAAGAACACATACAACCAGAAGTGCAGTGAGAGAGGTAGGTGAAAAGAGCCAAGAAAATGAAAATGAAACAAAGAGGTTAAAAGAAAAATCAGAGACTAATAAATATAAAAGGCAAAGAAAATCCAATATACATATAATTTAAGTCTCTGAAAATAAGGCTTAACCAAACCAGTACTTAACAACTATTTCAGTGGTTTTCAAAATGTGATTAATTAGGCACATCTGGAATGACACACGATCTACAAGGCTAATGGACTAGTCTCTTCAGAAAGTATCAGCAGGAAAAAAAAGCAGGGGGGGGATGGATTCTGGATTAATTGCAAGTCAAATGCAAAGTATGCTCTTTTTGAGTTCTGGTTTTTTGTTTGTTTTTTAAAGTATGAGACACTTGGGCACATTTGAGGAAATTTGAGTTCGGCTGGTTATTAGATGATGTAAGAGAAAGAGAATTATCTTCTTAGCTGTGATCATGGAATTGTGTTTGTTTAGGAGGATGTCCTTATTCTGAGAAGATGCATGCTGAAATATTTAGGGGTGAAATTTCATCACGCCTGTAACTTCAAAGGTTCAGAAATATATATATTAATATAAACACATATATAAATAAAGCAAAAGATTAACAATTGTTGAATCTGAGTGGTGGGTAGAAAGAGTTCACTACTGTTTTCCTTTTTGCTTGCAAATTTATGTGATAAAACAGAAAAAAGCAGCACATAACCCACACAGTTGGACTGTAACATTACAATTCCCAAATCCTTTGGGGAAAATCCACCTATGCATACACTCTCAGATCTAAATGGCATTTGGGATATACAGTCATGCATTGCTTAACATCCACGATACATTCTGTGAAATTGGACTTTGGATGATTTGGACGTGCAAACACCTGGGCCAGTGGGGCACACAGGCCTCGAGGCCACAGTGTGGCGCGCACCTCGGGTAGCTCCTACTGTGGATGCCTCAAGAGCAAGCGCTAACCCAGGTCCCACCCAGTACATGGCTCTGCAGCCCTACAAACGTCACGGCAGGGAGGATCTGGGCATGGGCCCTGGCAGCAGGGGAGCAGTCCCAGTGACTTGTTGCCCCCTGCTCCAACCGGGCTTGCAATGCCTGCCAAACTTCAGCACTTGGGAGCAGGATTGGGTGCCCACTTCTCCCAGAGGTAGGGGCGACTGTTCCCGCAGGTGGAGGGCAGTAGGGCGAGCCTACTGCTGAGTCAGGCGACCAGCATTCCCCAGAGGGTGCACACCAGATCACAGACAAATATGCTGTTGGACGTTGCCCAAACAGACGTTATGTGGCACATAATTGTACTTTTATGTTCTTCAGCTTGACTGCTAACCAAAAGGCCAGCAGTTCAAATCCACCAGCCACTCCTCGCAAATCCTATGGGGCCATTGTACTCTGTCCTATAGGGTCACTATGAGTCGGAATTGACTCAATGGCAACAGGTTTTTTATCTGCCTACAAAACTTAAAACGTTGCAGTAGTGATATCCCAGCCTTAAGTAGCAGTCCCACTATTTAAAACAATTTCCATTTAAGATGTTGAGTTCAGTATTCCTTTCAATCTACTGTGACAATAGTCCACATTTTAAAAAGGAAACAACTCCATTTTCAATCCTCTCCTGATGACTTCTTTCCTTATGCAGGTTGGCTACAAGACACATCATTTAACTACTTTAAACCAAGAGCCCTCAGGATCTTAACCTTACACTGTACCTTCTCTTCAAGATCTCAACTTTCAATCAGTCCAACTTGAAAATGCACTCCCCTCTTCCACAAAGCTTTCTTTCCTTGATCTCCCATCCTAATGTGATAAATCCTCCTTAGAAATTTCATACCACTTTATATTGCTGGTATCTCCCAGCTGCAAAATAATCTGCCTCTGATCCATGGAGATTATCGCTACCACTCTTATGGCAGGTGTTTCTTTTGTTATTTGTGAAGAAACCTATGATTTTGTATATTTAATCTGTTAAATGATCACAACATTAAAAAAAAAAAAAGGTAAGAAAGCAGACACAGAGCCGTTATGGTAAATGTATTTATAGTTTGATGAAAAGTGATGTTTATTAGATATTCATGTACTGTCTTCTCTGAAAAGTTCTCAATTCTTGACGCTGAAACTCGTAAGCAACTGAGCAGCTTCAGTCTGGATCTAAAATGAAAAAATACATGTTATAAATAAGCAGTACAACACAGAAATTAACTTATGAAATTTTTCAAAACATGGAGTGTGGCTGCTAAGAGTTTCTAGGATAGGATATAATAATAATAAAATTTCTTGACAGTGACCAAATGAGACACTTTCAGAGAACTGTTCCACGTCAGTACACATCCCTTGCCTTTTGTGCTTTTCAAATCTTACTTGGTTTGTCATATATGCCAAACAGGAATAATTTCTGTATTACAGCAAGTAATCCATAACATCTCTTTGGTGACAGTGACTAAACATTTCCTATACAGAAATTAGTGTGAATGCCGATGAATTCACATTTGAAATAAATGCTGTTTTTTCCCAGCAATATCATGTATTTAGACAATCATGTTTTTAAAGAAGTTCTTAGTTCAGTTTTATTTAATAGTGCCCTCAGCGGAAACCTATCTGCCTTATTTTATTAGAGGTGTTTTACCTGTTTATCTTCCTCTGTGTGTGCTGGATAGTCCTTGGCTTTCAACAGCCAGAAAGCAGCAAGCTTTTTGTTCTGTATCTTCAAATATGTCTTTCCTAAAAGTAGTAAGTTTTTGCTATAGAAGTTTGGATCCACTGTACATAAGAAATAAAAATAAATTTACCTCAGATGAAATAATGTTGCTTTTATTTTTAATGGTTTAATTTTTTTGGCCTGAATTCCAATAATAAATTCTATGTCAGTAAGTGATTAGGCTACTGTAATTTTTTTGTTCAACTATTCATATCTCAAAATATTTGTAAAATAATAATTACCACTTATTGAGTGCTTATTATGTGCTAAGCACTGTACTATACACATTTCTACCTTTCACAACAATTTGATAAAACAGGTATTATCTCCATTTTATAGACAAAAAACTGAGACTCCTGATAGAATGTAAGCTCCATAAGTATAATGATTTTCATCTGTTTTGTTTCCTCGTGTATTCCAAGTGCCTAGAACAGTGCCTGGAACGTAACATGTACTCAATATCTACTTGCTGAATGAGTGAATAAAATCATGATGACCGGTCCTCTTATATACATTTGATCAACATTTACTGAATGTTAAATGTATTTAAACATACAGAGAAGGATGAAACAAAGTCTCTGTTCTTTCGGAATTTATAATGAAAAGGAGAGACAAACAGGAACACAACTAAATGTAATGTTAAGTGAAAGGAATGCTTTACCAGATGCATAAACTTTACAGTGCTACGAGAAATCAAAGACAAAAGCAACTCTAAGAGGTTACAAGTGGGCTGACTTGGAGGCTAATCAGAATTTTAACAGAAAAGCAGAGAACATTCCTGGCCAAGGGAAAAGCACAAACAAAAAGTTGATGAACCAAAGCACAGCACTGTCACTCTAACTTCATTACTTCCTGACACAGTTCCTCCTAACAACCTGGGGCCCACTAAATTTAAAGTATACCTCTCCCTGAATACAATTTATGATTAACTCCATTTGCTCCTTAACCCAAAATTGTTTTCCTTCTTTTATCTGAATGTATTTGTGTGATAGATACCATGTTGATATCCTTAGGCGTCCTTGGAGTTAAGCATACTGATTTATCTTTACTCATTAATAATTTCAGCAAGTTTACCAAGCATTGTATTAGGTGATACAACTGTATGCCAGAAAGACAAAGTCTCCATCTCCCCTGAATTTTCAGTTTAGACATGTAAACAAATATTTATAATATGGAGTGCTAAGGGTCATGATGGGAGAAGTAAAAGGTGCTAAGGGTATAAGAGGAGCATCTAACCCAGATTTGGGCCACAGAGAAAGGCCACCTTAAGGAAGTGACCTCTAAGGTAGGACCTGAAGGAGTGCTGGAGTTACTGAACACTATCTTAGCTCTGTGAGGGCAGGACCATGTCTTTCTCAACGTCCCCAACCCTTAAATCTCTAATGCCCTATCTTTACCTTGAAATTATACTTTTAAATCCCACTGAGAAAATGTCACTCATGTAAAATAGTACCATCATGAGAGGATATCGATGGTTTTATAGGCTGTTTATTTCTTCAAAGCAAGAGTAACAAGAAATTTTCCCCAAAAGACAGTATCTTCAACAGAACAAAAACTGGCCTAGTTTAAAACCAGAGAGCTCTCATTTAAATACCTCTATAATTAGCTGTATAATCTTGAATTAAGACAGTTAACCTGTCTAACCCTCATCTCAAACAATCTGTTGCCATCGAGTCGATTGTGACTCATAGGGACCCTACAGGACAGAGTAAAGTTGCCCCACAGGGTTTCTAAGGCTGTAAATCTTTACGGAAGCAGACTGCCACATCTTTCTCCTGAGAAGCGGCTGGTGGGTTTGAACTGGGACCTTTCAGTTAGCACTCAAGTGCTTTCACCATTGTGCCACCAGAGTTCTAACAAGGAAGGGTGAATTATATAAAATAAAGGACCATTCCAAAACTGCAAATCTAAATCCAGTGGCAACCTATTTCTTGCTCAGGTGATCTTTACTGGATAAGAACTTTAAAAATTGTTTTACTAAATACAGTGCAAAAAGAAGTACATCAAATAACTTGTTTTAAAAATCTCTTATTATATATTCAGCATTCATATAATTTTATAATATGTGATACCAAAGATGTGTTACCTTGTTCTGCCCTGTGAAAGTAGCTTAGGGCCTGTAAAAAACACAAAGAGCCTAAACATGATGAAAAGGATTAAAAATACTGAACAATATAACAGTAAAAACATTTTCTCAAAAGCTCTCTCTATTCTTATATAAAATATAAGTAAATTAAATCACCTTAATAGTCAATTCTTCAACAGCAGACGTTAATATAGCCAAACTGAACTGAATTTAATCATCAGAGAAAGGATTGTAATATATGGATCATTTCTGATAATAACTTCATTGTTCAGAATTTGTATCAAATTAGCATCATGTGCAAAGAACATTATCATGTAGAACTCAGCTGTTCTGACCTTTCTTTTCTCAAATCCTAACAGTGACTACTAGCAAAAACTACATATAATAAACTAAATTTACTCAGAGATACATACGTTACCCCAGTGAATTTTATAAAGTCCTTTTTATTGAAATTCCTACAGAAAAATGTTACTGTGAGTCTGAAACTCTGCTAATTCCTTTTATTCCACTTCAACTACTGTCTTTATAATGCATTATTTGATGACAATTTGTTTCTTAAAAACAACTGATTTGTTATAGTAGTGCCAATGGTGTATCTTTTTTCCTTAGAATGCATGCTCTTTAATAACAAGAAATATTTCCCAATTGTGTTCTAAGTATACAACTAAATATTCTTCACATCAATTTTTATATTATTGTTGCTGCTGGGTGCTGTGGAGCTGAATCTGACTCACAGTGACATATAGCATCCCAGAAAAAAAACAGCTCCTTCCTATGATACAAGTATTGGGAGTGTCTTTTCAGTTACCTATTTCCTTATTCTAAAAATGTTCTTTGTGATGAGTAAACCCAAAATGTTTACCCAGAAATGCCTTTCAAACTGTATTTTTAACAGGAAAATCAAAAGGCCTTTAAAAAATGAGAATGTGAGCCTTTCATACTCACTTTTTACAGAAACAGTTATAATTAATGTTCCTTTACCAATGCAATCGTATCCTTTACTTTTTCAGATAAATGACTTGTTATCATGTAGAATGTGCCTAAAACATGCTAGGTAATAGTTGCTGTATTTCTCATTCTTTTTGACTTTTATACGGTATAAATTTCAAACAGAAAATGAAAATAAATTTTAGCCATGGCCTATTTTAGCTGGCAATAAACCAGAACTGTCAGCCACTCACCTAAAGCAAAAAAAACAAAAACTCACCAGTCATGGATAGTAAGTATTAAGCCTCAGTGACAAGACAGATGAATAGGAGCATAAGTAACTTGCTCAAGTCCCTCACTGAATCAGACTCTCAGATGTGGGACACAGTAGAATGGTGCCACAGTTTAGAAACTGTACTAACTTAACAAAGGACATCACACTACCTCCTCATAGGTGGAATTAGGAGGAGTTGCAAACAACATTTTCGCAATTTTTCTTTGATACCAAGGCATCTCAGCAAATGTGTAACACCTGTAGGGAAATAAAATAACACTTAAATTGCAGCTTCTTTGTTTTCTCTGAAAGAGAGCTAAGCATCTCAATTAAAAAAAAAAAAAAAAAAAAACCCAAACCTGTTGCCACTGAGTCAATTCTGACTCATAGCGACCCTACAGGACAGAGAACTGCCCCGTACAGTTTCCAAGGAGTGCCTGGCAGATTCGAACTGCCAACCTTTTGGTTAGCAGCCATAGCTCTTAACCACTACACCAGGGTTTCCAAACATCTCAACAGATATTATAAAAGGAATTTTCTCCGGCTGTACTTCTGAAAATTAATACTTTAAATGACATCCAGTAGGTTAATAATCATACTGAATTATCTAGAGACCGACATATATCTATCCATCAGCTGGGGGGTGTACTTTCCGATGAAATATAAACAGTACGCCATAGTAGTAATGATGACACAGTATATCAGCCACCATCTGAGTGCTCACTTTGTGCCAGTTGCTAAAATAAGTGATTCTCTCATCTACTCCTTACAACCACGAGATAAGATTATTACCCGTTTTTCACAAACTCTTTTCTAAAAACAAACTCAGAGAAGTAAAAAACTTAGTCAAGATAAAGAAAAAAGCTAAACATGATATGCATAAATAAAAACAGCAACCAACACTCTAAGCCTACGTTTTTAAAAGGGTGAAGCAAATAATTAACATCCACGAATTTTTATACCTTTCTAAAATAAGTAGGAAAAAAGTGTTGGATCTCTGATCAGGGTCTGAACTCTACCATTCATATGTCTGATCACTGGTATCTGAGTTATGACTGTCCTTCAATTATCATCAGTCCCAGTAAGTGTTTTTTAGTTTAGTGTCCTTTATCCTGCAAGGTATTTGCCTCTCTTTTAAAGGAGTTTGATACAGGACTGTTTATACTGTTACCCCTCTTAGAAGGCAATAAATATTTAGCTCTGCAGTCTACACAAAAGCAAACAGTGGCCAACCTGTCTCAAGAAACACTCTTAAACCAGCAAGCATTTAACACACTGATGCACCCTCACACCAGCAAAATAATGGTCTACATTTCATACAAGGTCAGATAACAACAGAAAGATACAGAAAGTCAAATTATATTGTTCCTCAGAATCTAGTCAAGACTATACTGACACACTTTGAAGATGTAAAGACCCTCTTAGGTTCTCCTATGGTATTTACTATATTTAGATTAATCCAATTTAATTTAGCCAGATAAATAAGAATAGTGTTTCCCAACAAAGGGAATTTAAAGGTCTAAGTTATATGCTTTTGAAATCTGAGTACATTTTTCTAAATGATACGAGTAACAACATGATCACAAATAAATTTAGTATTTTCTAACAATACATGCAGAGGTGCTAGTTAACTTAATGGATTTAACACTTTAGACTGTGCCAAATAATATTTTTAAATATTTTACATCTTTTTTATATACTATAAAATATTCATACATACTACAAAATAAGATCATACTAAGTATCACTGAAGTATTTATTTAAAGAAATTTTCTTACCAAATACCCATAAGGTGAATTGAAGTAGCATCTTTAGGGTTCAGTTCAATTGCTTTCTAACAAGAAATGAGAAAATTGATACTTATTTTCTGAACATCAATAAGTGCTTTACTATGTTTGCTGAAGAAGCCATGATTAAAAAAATAGTAATAATATAACCCTGCATCTCAATTCTTGTCATAATTAACATCAACTTTCTTCCTAATTCTTAGCGTACATTCATTTCACTATGCTATTAACGACTTGTACCAAGATTACTATTCCATAAGGTTGAGAAACTGACTGTAGAGTTTATCAAGATAAGAAAAAACATGAAAGATATAAATGAAGCTAACTATGAAAATAATAATAATTTATAGATCTCAATGCTTCTTTCTTCCAGATTAAAAGAAAACAAGAAAATCTTTTTTTGGCAAGTTCTATACAAATACTGAACAAAAAGCATTCTGTCCTAAAAGAGGAATAAAAACTACATAATAATTTTAGAAAGTTTCTTTCTGTATGCAGGATTTTGTTTAACTTTCCCATCTGTACTTACCAAAGGAAAAATACTGTTCATTCAGAGAATATATTAATTCATAGAAAAATTATATACAATGTAAAATATGTGGATAAAATCTCCCTATTTACTTTGTAAAAGTCCTACGTGAAAGTCCTATGTGAATTTGTGTAAAGCATAAACTACAGAATTAAAGACTTCATTGTTTAAACTTTAAAGCCTTAAAGAAAATACTCTCCCTTTATCTACCAATTAATGCTAATCTCATTAAAATTAAATTTTTTTAAAAAATCAAGACTTCCTAATGTATGCTTTTCTGTAAACCCACATTTTCATTTTCGGTTTGGTATTGTAAGGTACACATTTTCAAATATTTATAATGGTTAACAGCATGGGCTTTAAAGTCTGACTGCCAGGGTTTGAATCACGGCTCAGTGCCCTCTAACTTGCTGACCTTGGCATATTCAGTATTCTCATTATACCTGAGTTTGTTCTTTGGTATAATAGAGAAAATAATATACCTACTTCATAGGGTTGTGGTGAAAATCAAATGGGTATAAAAGAAGTGCTTAAGCACAGTGCCTGGCACATATCTTCTATCACGAACATCATTATTTTCATTTTTAGTAACTACCAGTTACTCAATTTATTACTAGCCCTGGTGGCACAATGGTTAAGCACTTGGCTGCTAACAGAAAGGTCAGGGGTTCGAACTCACCAAGCGCTCTGAGGCAGAAAGATGTGGCAGTCTGTGTCTATAAAGATTACAGCCTAGGAAACCCTATGGTGCAGGCCTACTCTGCCCTGTGGGGCAGGTCGCTATGAGTTGCAATCAACTCGATGGCACATAACAACAACTTGATTAATGTTAGTAGTACTAGAAAAAATAGATAGCGTAAGGATAACCAAGTATGACTTGGCAGAAATCCTGCTTTAATAATATGGGTAAGAATCAGCACAGACCTAAATTTTACTCCTCAAGTACAGTGATATGATTCACAGCAAAATATATTTATAAAGTACTTAAACATAATGTATACCGAGTAACCTTCCCCAGCTGGAGTGACACTAGAAAATTAAGCCCTACGAAAAAATGATGAGTGACTCTTTTGTCAATTCTCCCAAGAACGGTACAAATCTAGCACCATTCTAGATGCACGGGAGAGAAGCTAATTCATTACATGTAACAGATGCCTTTGGCGGTAGGGTCTAATTTTCTTATGGAATAGGCTGAGAAGAATTGCTCTGAAGTAAACCCTTTGTTTTAGAATCCTTCCTGCCATTAACTATCTTTTAAAAACAATCCAAAGATAATAATTCCTTATGACTTTAGATGTAATGATGGAATTCAAAACTGAAACAGCATAAATTGATTTGTTTAAGCCAATGCAATATTACTAAGTGTGGCAGACTTGACAAAAGCTTGTACAATGGAGCTTTTCTTTCGGAACACTCAGTCTTGGAAGCCAGCTACCATGTTGTAAAGAAGATTGAGCTTGACTACTAAATGGTAAGAAATGAAAAGAAACCCTTGTAGATAAGAGGCCATCTTGGGACACTCCAGTCCCAGCTGAAGGCCCAGCTGAATGCAGCCATCTAAATGACTTCAGCTACACCAAGCAGAGCAGAAACACCACTGCACTCAGTTAACATACAGAACTGTAAGAAACAATCAGTTGTTACTGCAATAAGCCACTAAATTTTAAGTGGTTTATTATACAGCAATAGACTATCAGAAATCTATTAAGGAAAATATTGAATTTTTATATTCATGAACTTTAATAATTTATCAGTACCTCGAAATGTTCCTTGATAATGTAGGCATTTGCAATTTTAACCTTGATGCCTTCGTAATCTCCAACATCACTAATACAGATTGCATACCACTAAAAATAGGGGGAAAAGGTGTTAAGAATACTCTTAATGATATTCCATTCAATATAAGGTAAATCTGTGTAATTATTTATTCCTCAATAGTCATTATAATTCAATAAAAAGTTACCGAACATAAGAACTGTATTAAATGTACCGGAATATACAAAAAAAGTGGACATGGCCCTTCAGGAACTTACATTCTAGTTACAAGGATAAGACATGTGTCTTAGTCATCTAGTGCTGCCATAACAGAAATACCACAAGTGGATGGTTTTAACAAAGAGAAGTTTAGTTCCTTACAGTAAAGTAGGCTAAAAGTCGAAATTCAGGGTGTCAGCTCCAGGGGAAGGCTTTCTCTCTCTCTTGGCCTTCTCATCAGTGTTCCCCCGGACTAGGAGCTTCTCGGCGCAGGGACCCCAGTCCAAAGGATGCGCTCTGCTCCCGGCACTGCTTTCTTGATGGTATAAGGTCCCCCAATTCTCCACTTGCTTTCCTTTCATCTCTTACAAGAGATAAAAGGTGGTGCAGGCCACACCCCAGGGAAACTCCCTTTACGCTGGATCAGGGATGTGACCTGGGTTAGGGTGGTCTTACTATCCCAACCTAATCCTCTTTAATGTAAAATTACAATCACAAAATGGAGGACAACCACGCAACACTGGGAATCGTGGCCTAGCCAAATTGATACATACATTTTTGGGGGGACATAATTCAAACCATGACAACATGTTAATAAATAAATAAATACAAGATGGGAAGTGGTGAATTCTCTAAGAATTGCTTCTTTATTACAAATAAAACATGGTATAATGAACACAGAGATAATGAATTATGCTTATGGTTTGAGTATAAGTTTAGAAAAATTTATAACTGAATGACTATCCTTATCCTCTGGGAGATGAGAGCTGTCCCTCCCCATCAACTGCTTTATAATAGTAGGAACAGCCACATTTGTCCATTGTGACCATGTCCCCATAGCCATAGTTGGACAATACACCCAAACTGAGACAACCTGAGTTTCTTCCCCAAGAGCTGAATCTAAGATATTTGCGCTTCAGTCTATCTGGTCTTTCGAACAATGCATAAACCCAGCCATTATACTTAGTCACAACACTTAGGCTAAGGAGAAAAAAAATGTCTGCAGTTAAAAAAAGCTTTGCAGAGCACAGAGAAGAGAGATGATTAATGAAGCCTCCGAGCAACCAAACCAGTTTTTTCCTGAGGCCCAAATACACCTTGCCTTTGGGTTCTATGAGATAACAATAGTTTCTTATAATCGCCATCCCCCTCCCTTTCTTTTGTTTGGTGGTCCCTGGGTGGGTTTGTATTAGACTACTAACCTAAAGGTTGGTGGTTCAAACCCACCCAGCAACATCAGGGAAGAAAGGCGTGGCAATCTGCTTCTGTAAAGATTACAGCAAGAAAACCATATGGAGCAGTTCTACTCTGTAACACACGAGGTCACCATGAGTCAAAATCAACTTGATGGCAAAGGTTTTTTGTTTGAGCTAATTTTTGTGGGATTCTAATAATTATAACCAAAAGAATTTTAACACAACCTCTGTTTAAACCTACTCTCCACCAAAACCTCTTATACTTGATAAGTTTATCAAAAATAAAAAAGTATAATTTAAACATACACACACATCTTTATATACTATATTCATTTAATCTCCATTGATAGTTACCCAGTAGCCCAAATCCAGCTGACCAGAGGGATCATACAGGGTTTCAAAACAGTGTATTTTATGATATGAAGTGTATCTCAATAAAAATGCTATAAAATGAAACTTAAATAAAAATAAAAGACATAACTATTACGAGAAGTACAAGTCAAATATAAAGCCACAAATAAGTTAAAAGCAAAAGGTCTGAAAAAGATATACTAGCTAATATTAACTAAAAGAAACTAGAATAGCTACATTAATATCAGACGGAGTAGACTGTAAAACCAAGATTATTTCAAAAGATAAAGAGAATCATTTTATAATAACAAAGAGGTCAATTCACCAATGGGATATAACAATACCGAATGTTTATTATATCCCTAATAACAGCGTTTCAAAATATACAAAGCAAAAACTAATAAACTTGCAAAGAGAAACAGACAAATCTACAATTATAGTTGGAGATTTCAACACAGAAAATCATTAAGGATAAAGAAGACTTGAACATCATCAACCAACTTAACTAACTGACGTTTATAAGCTACAACAACAGGTGAATAAACATTATTTTGAAGTACACAGAGAACATTTACAAAGATAAAACATATTCTGGGACATAAAATAAGTCTTGATAAATTTAAAAGAATATGCATCTGTTTTATCCTTAATATAAACAAGTGGTGCTATTTTTTTGGGAGGGAGGGCGGTGGGAGGATACTACCAAACCCCTAAAGGGAGCATTTAGAAATGTGTGGGGATAGATTTTGATTATCACAATGACTTAGGGGACAGTCCAACATGATAAAGAAATGTCCTAATCCAAAATGTCAATAGCCTCCCCTATTCTCCCATACTGCCTATTAAAACACATTGTTCTAAATCAATTGGGAAATCCAGAAACTAGATGAATGACATGTGAAAAACCATACTGGGTCTCAGTTGTCCAGTTGCTATATTCCTACCTCCACATAAAACAGAAATATAATAAGAGGAAAATGAGAAAATATTTGCCAAGTGCTTGCACTATGAGAAATAGAGATAATTCATGAAACTACTAACACTTTTGTTTAAAAATAAGCATTCACAAAAGTAATTTATCAGACATAATAATAAAATTAGAATAACTATTTAATATTAAAAAAAAAAAAAAAAACCACCACTTAACTTCTTTTTGAAAAGATTCTACAAAAATAAATCCTTCCCCTACTTCTTTAAAATACAGCAATTTTCTTTCCTATGTCAGCTAGGGATAATAGAATAGATAAGTATGGACTGATGTACTCCTCAGTACATGGTAGCAGCTTACTTATTTTAAGCACCTCACCTTATGAGCTGCAAAACTTGATTCATTTTTTTCAAGTGCCCTTTTTGCATATTCTAGGGCTTCATACACCAATCGCTTTTTCTCTTCTTCTGAGGTTCTGCTAAGTTGAGCTATATCACGTGATGCCCGTGCCAAACGCCACAGTAACTCTGCATCTTCACTAATTTGAAATAAAATATAAAACAACAATTTAGTTGATATTTTTAACCTGTTAAAGGTCACATCATTAATTAATATGTTATGTTTTCTCAGATTAGTGAGGATATAGGCAGCAACATGGTATCAAAAAGCTATTATTAATAATGTTAAATTTACTTTTTTCATATAAAAACTTTTTTGCTAAAATTCCTTATAAAATATCCAATATTATTGATAAATATTAACTTAGCTATAGTATCTAAATACTGATTTCCTCGGAAACTACCTTTGTATTTGAATTCTCTAAACACCTGCTCTACAAAACTCAACATATAAAACTGTTGCTTGACCTCACTGGAAGTGTGCTTCATGCAATCCACTAAGTGGTTCAGACATTACTATAAAATACATGAACTTTACAGACAGGGTCATGCCCTAAAAAAACAAAATTGCTATATCTCTACCCCCAAATACAGTGCCTGGCACAGAGTAGTATGTGATATGATAAATATTTGTTAGTGAAGGAACAACTGAATATAACGTAATCTCAAAATAAATTCCGTTTGAATGTATCATCCATGCCATGATGAATGGCTTCTTATTTCAAGTAAGTGCACTGGATTCCTTGAGGAACTGCCATTTAAATATAAATAAACAAAATAAGAAATGATTAATAGTAACCGCAACTAAGAATTTGAATTTTTTAAAAAAAAACTAACTTTGAATTCCTTTTTATTAAATGGTTGCCTTTAAGCCTACTTTACATGTTTTAGGTTTTTTTTTTAAACAAACAAAAAAATAGTATTCACATACAATTTGAAAGTTCTTATTTTATACCAAAAAAAGGTAACTACTGTATATTTATAATTCAATGAATATGGAGTAACTACCTTACAGCTTACTTTTCAAATTATTACTGAAAAGACTACAAAACACCAAATCAGTCAGAGATGTAAAGGCATTTAGGAAATAAAATTAATGGGTCATGGTGAGAAAACTGTTTTTGGGAATCTATGAGAGGTAGGTGAAGAAAATGTGTCAATGTTTCTAGTTATGGAAAACAGGTAGATGAGAGATCTGGAAATGTCATTCAGCCTTATTTAACTAAGTCTCCACATCCCCATCCTCCCAAAAAAATGAGTACACACTGATTCTGGACTAAAAATGTAATCTAACACTAAAAACAGAAAAAGGGGTACTTTTTATTTTTCTGAAAAGACTGCTCCTGAAGTGGTACACAGATAATATTTTATAATGGCATACAAGCATCCTAATTCTTAATAAATCACTTAATCCTTATTCCATTAAGGAAGGACTTTAAAAGAAAAGAAATGAGAAGTATACAATATAGACAGATGAGATAAACCTATAGTCAATGACCACCCTGCATCACCGAAAGCAAACTAGTAAAACAGATAAAAATATCTCAACATTCCACTAGAATGGGTAAGTAAAACAACAAACTTTTCTTAACAAATGAGATAAATGTAGCACTTTTGAGTCCTTTAATGTAAGAAAGAAACATACTATAAACAAAACTCAGGAAATAATTTTTTTAAATAAAAACTGCATTAATTTATTATGTACATTTCAAGCACCAAGGATCATTTCAATTGTTAAATAACACACATATTCTGAGGAAAGCACAAACCCAGGCCTATCACACATTGCTTACCTTTCCTTATATGAGATTAACAACCGATAAAGCTTTTCAGTTTCTCCACTTTCATATAGGTAATCTGCTTGTTCAAGGATTTCTTCAACTTTGTGTATATACATATATATATATAAAAAAAAAAGACACAATAAAGTAGTTCTTCCCAAGTCAAATGGTACTAACTCTATGAAACATAAACACTTTTCTGTACAAGCAAAAGGAGCCGTGGTGGCACAGCGGTTAAGTGCTCAGCTGCTAACTGAAAGGTCATTAGTTCAAACCCACCAGCAGCTATACAGGAAAAAGATGTCGCAGTCTGCTTCTGTGAAAATTTACAGCCTTGGAAAGTCTATGGGGCAGTTCTATTCAGTCCTATGGAGTTGCTATGAGTCGGAATTGACTCGATGGCAATGGGTATACAAGCAAATCAGATACAGAAATAACCTATAAAGAAAAATCAAAAATTCTAATGAACTTAGACAGAAATATAGTAGAAATAAATATGAAGCTATCAAAAGCAATGATTGATGGAAAATAAAAAATTATAAAATGTATTAAATATGACTAATACATTAAAAAATTTTTTTTAAATTTCCTATGAGAATTTATGGAACAAATAACCTCCACATAAAATCTCTGTTGTTGTTGTTAAGTACCATCCTTTGTAGGAAATGATGTAACTTATCCACTTACAGTACTGGAAATTATTGATGAACTGAACCACACTGTTTTACCAGATCCTCTTTATGTCTTAACTTATACAGATACTTTTATGGAAAAGAGTCAAATGTGTCATCAAGAACTTAGTCAACTATACAGAGAATCTGAAACTTTCCTCATTGGCACTATGCTTCAACCAACTTGCTAATTAGTTTAGACATTATCACGAAATACATAAGCTTTATAGACAATGTAATGCCCTACAAAAATTGACTACTTCCTGAAAAAATAGTAAGTTTGAAGATCCAAACCAAAGCCATTGCCACTGAGTCGATTTCAACTCATAGCGAACCTATAGGGTTTCCAAGGCTGAAAATCTTTACGGAAGCAGACTGTCATAGCTTTCTCTTGCAGAATGGCTGGTGGGTTCAAACCACTGATATTTTGGTTAGCAACACTTTAACTACTGCACAACCAGGGCTCCTTAAGTTTGAAGATCAGGATATTACAATTAATTACTAAGGAACATACACATTTCATTTTGTCTTCTGTAAGGCTACTGTACTACTTAGTCCTACTTACAAGCAACATTCCAATAATGTTTCAGTTAAGTTTACTATTTATCTTAGTATACTTTAATCATAGAGCATTTGAGGTTAAATGTTTTTAAAGGTTAAAAAAAAAAATTAAAATCTAGACCAACAGAAAAACATATGAAAGTTATGACACAACCATGCAAGTATTTTTTACTAATTTAATGTCATGATGTAATTATACTAGCTTAAGAAAAATTAAGTGACAATAGCAGAGAAACCTTAAAATTATACAGATTTTCTTTTCCATAATCCTACTCCAATCTGGTTAGGTGCTATGGAGTTTAATAGCATTCATATGGCTGGTTAATCTTCTAAAGTTTGTTTCCATTCTATTTTGTAATTTTATCAGTGGCTGATTCTCAAAGTGTGGGTTTTAATAACCCAAACATTACTAAAAGGAAAAAGTAGTGTCTCAGCATTCTTAGTCAATATTTGCAGTAGGCAGAATAATGGCTCCCAAAGATGTCTACATCTTAATCCCTGGAACTTGTAAATATGTGCAGTTACATAGCAAAGGGGAATTAAGGTTGCTAATCATCTAAAATAGGGAGATTATCTTGGATTATCCAGGTGGGGCGAATGTAATCACAAGGGTCCCTAAAGGTGGAAGAGGCAGAAGAAGAGAGTCAGAGAAGACGTGACAACAGAAACAAGGGAAGAGTGATGTGACTGTTGACTTTGAAGATGGAGAAAATGGACTATCAGGCAAGGAATGGGGGAAGCCTGTGGAAGCTGGAAAAAGCAAGGAAACAAATTCTTCCCTAGAGCCTCCAAAAAGAACACAGCTTTGCTGACACCTTGACTTTAGCCCAGTGATACCTACTTTGGACTTCAGAAAAACTTTCTAGTGCAGTGCTTAAATTACTGATGTCAAGCAAGGTTTCGGCACCACTGTGTGATAAACGTAAACACTACCATCTAAAAATCAGTCCCACAATTCCATCCAACTGAAATGTCAATAATATGAAGTCCTTAAACTTGAATTCATTTCCATAGAAGTGCCACTTCAGAATATGACTTAATTCTAGTAAACAAAGGGGGGAAAAAAATTTTTAATTAGCTTCTGTGAGTATGAAGCAGATCTAAAGGGAATTAAGCGTAAGTTCTGGTGGGTGAAATTATGATTTGAAACAAATTCCTAAAAAATACAAAAAATAAGGATCACAGCATAAAAAATGGAAGAGAGATATGGGATAAAATAAAACTTGTCAAGGACCAATAAAATTATATTTTTAGAAAAACGTGGGTCATTTTCTAAATTAAAAAAAAAAAGCCAGGCTCCTATATTCTATCAATAATTATTAATGATTTTTTCAAGGGTTATGGCCTATAGTCTCACAAATTATATGAACCTGCCAGTTAACTAACTATAAGATTTTTTATTTTAAGGAAATAAAGCTAAGGAAAATCAAGGCAGTCTAAACAAATATCCATATTCTGTTCTTCACATTAACTTTTTAAGTGCTCAAAATAAACAGTAAAATACAAAAATAATTCTAAACTATAAATCCATTTTC
Source organism: Dugong dugon (assembly GCA_030035585.1). NCBI lineage: Eukaryota > Metazoa > Chordata > Mammalia > Sirenia > Dugongidae > Dugong > Dugong dugon. The sequence continues at coordinate 46,762,270 of CM057474.1, forward strand.
ATTAAAATCTGTAATAAAAGCAGTGAACTTAGTTTTCAGAGTAAGTTAAACCTTGGATATAAAGATGCTATTTTTAATTTAATGAATATACAGTAATTTTTATGTCATTCAGACACTTCTTAAAAAATGGACTATAATCACTAAGGCTAAAAGGAATTTTGGCTTTGCCTTTCAAAATGTCATATTTTGTTGGTTAGGGAAGCAATAAATCTCTCCAATTATTTCTGTATTGATGCTAAGACACTCTGAAACTAAGTGTGATAGATGCAAAGAGAAATAAAGATATATGGGTTCCAATCTTTGCTGTGACACTTTGGTTTTGAAAAGTTTAAAATTGTATCGAGAAGAATATAACATCTTGGCATTAGGAAAACAAAAGAATCATTTTGTCACTATAAAGCAGGGATCAGCAAACTGTTACCATAAAGGTTCAGACAGTAAATATTTTAGGCTTTGTAGGCCATATATGGTCTCTGTGACATACTCTTTTTTTTTTTTCTATAGCCCTTCAACTTGTTAAAAATATAAAGAACATTCTTAGCTCAAGGGGTCTACAAGAATATAAAGAATTAGTAGATTATCACTGAAGGACCTTGAGTTTCTGGAAGAAATTACATATAGATAGAGATCTCAGTCCAGCCTATAACAATGTTAGTTTCATTATTTATTCTTATATACATATTGACAAAAATATAACTTCGCCCCTTCTCCCCCCAGAAAATAAAGACAAAAGAAAACGTTTAATTTAAGCTTACCTTTGGCTGTGGCATGAACCACAGCAGCCTGAGAAATGACCTGGTAAGTTTCAAAACCCAAATAAGACAAAGCTGAGAATAAAAGGCCTCTTTTGAAAGTGCCTGGATTTCCTATCACCTGAGGAAACAATTATGGTCAGTTAGCAAACTAAGAAAATTTAATGGAATTGCTACCCCAAGAAAAAAATTATATCAATTTTCACCCATCCCCAAAGCAACCAATCATAACAGTACTGGAAGCACAAAAATTACTTCATCAAATTCTTTGGTAAAACTATTTCACATAATTACTTTACAAAGAGAGCATAATATAATGCAACCCTGATAAGAAAATATTCTAGATGAGATACCCCAAGGGTAGTAGCAGCTAAAAATCAGTCATGCTGACTGGAAAATCTGCGTTTTATTTGGTGAGGCATGGATATTATATACTCTATGACATAAAATATGATACACCAACACATGATAAATATCAATCTTAGGAAAAGACAAGATTAAGAATATCAAACACTGTACAAAAAATGCACATGTTTTTAAGTAAGGATATCTTCAAAAGTGATCCACAAACCCTGTAGTTTTTAAATAAATGATGAATAAAATAAAAAGCATATCCAAACAGATTTGGAAATTAATTTTTAAAATTATGGCCAGATTCTTGAGACCAATTGAAAAGAGAAATACATAGATACCACTCCAGCAATTCACCCTTCTCCACAATAATTTTTCTCTTTCTTGTAGCATCATTTTTTTCCAGTTGATTCACTCCCATCAGCATAACAATAAGCTATCTTTGCAAGTGTAATTCTCCTTTCTCAAAAACAAAAGCCTTCGTCTTGACTTCACATCCCCGTTCAGTCTCATTTCCCAGCTCCCCTTTTCAGCAAAATCCTTCAAAAGAGTGTCAGTATAGTCTCCACTTCCTCTCTTCCCATTCTCTCTCAAATACACACAAATCCCACTTTCATACCTACAACTCCAAGGATGGTATTCTAGTTAAGGTCACCAAGGATGTTGCTATTTCCTGTGGTCAACCCTGAGTTCTAATCTTCCTTAACTTATTAGCAGCATGTGACAGCTTATCACTCCCTTTTTTTTTGTCTTTAATAATGAATGGGTTTTTAATTTTTAAAAATAACTTTACTGGGGTATAACTGACATACAATAAACTGCATACTTAAAGTCTACCATTTGTTAAAGTTTTGATATATGTATATGACATATCCATCAACTTCGAAAGTTTACTCATACCCCTTTTGAAACCATCTATTCCCCCTACCCTACCCTGCAACCACTGATCTGTTTTCTGTTGCTATCATGCATTCCTGAAACACTCTTCGCTTGGCTTTTAGAATACTATTCTCTTGAATTTCCTCCTACCTCAATGACTGCTCCTTCTCAGTCTCCTTTGCTGGTTCCTTGTCTCTAACACCTCAATGCCCAGGTGTGTCCAGGGCTTAGTCCCAGACCTCTTCACTATTTGTATTACTTTGGTGATCACAATTAGTCTCATGGCTTTAAATACCATCTATGTGCCAAAAGCACACAGAAGTAATCTCCAGCCCAGATGTCTCCTCTAAACTTCAGAATCTTATGTCAAACTGCCTACTCAACATCTACCTCTACATGATGTTTAAGTGGTATCTCAAGTTTAACAGCCAAACCAGCTGTTCTTTTCCCAAAACTCGCTCCTCTATGATGGTAAATAGCAACTCTCTTCTTCTAGTTGTCCAAGTTATTAAAAAAAAAAAGGGGGTGGGGGGAGTCATTCTCAACTCTGCTTCTTTCTCTCAAAACACCCAGATCTGATCCAAAATACATCCAGCATCCAAACTCTCTTACCACATCCACTGCTACTACCCTGGTTCAAGCCACCATCACCACTCACCTGGATCATGGCAATAGCCTCCTAACCAGTATTCTGCTTCTGCTCTTGGCCTCTCAGGTCTATTCTCAACACACTAGCTAAAGGAATGCCTTTCAATCATGCTATATCACCTCACTTATCTGCTCAAAACCCTCTAATGGCTTCTCATGTTACTCAGAGTAAAAGCCTAAAATTACCTTCAAGGCCCTAAATCCACATGGCCCTAGACTAACATAGCCCTACAAGGCCCATCTTGTCTCTGACCTCATTTCCTACCACTCTCCACTGATCACTCCACCAAAGTCTCTTTACTGTTACTAGAACTCACCAGGCATATTCCTGCCCAGTGCATTGCACTTGGTATTTCCTCTGTCTATGATGATCTTTCCTGATGTCTCCATCACTTGTTCCATCACCACCTTCGGGTCTTTGCTCAACTATTACTTTCTCAATGAGGTCTTCCCTAATACTGTATTTAAAATTGCAAATATCATCTCTAGCACTCTCTAGCATTATCTGACATATTAAGTGTCTTACTGATTTATTTAGTGTGTTTCTTCTAACTAGAATGTAATCTCCAGAATGGTCAGCACCTAGAAGAGTGCCTGGTGCATAAACACTGAATATTTGTTGATAGAAGAATGGAGGAAAGAGATTGGAGATTTTAATATTGGCTTTGGTACTACTGATCTAAAATGTCTCTATGCATTAGTTCCTCATCTATAAAATCAGGATGATACCAACTCTGCCTTCCTCAGAGAATTGATAAGAAATTCAAGAAAGAACATATTTATAAATGTTTTGTAAACTGTAGGCATTACTTCACGGCTGCTAGTGTTAAAAGAGTACTGAAATGTAAGTAAATAAATCTCAACAACCCAAGGTATCACCACTAATTGGTATTGTTACCACTCTGATTTCCATTTCCTATCTACTAACAAATAGGATTTTGAGATGGGATATTCTGTTCATACAGATAACTCTGGTGAAGCATAATTAACAACAGACAACATCTTCTCCATCTGTTTAATTTATATCCATTTCATTAAATAACATCTCATTTATTTTATTATCTATACAACTTTATGCTTGAGTACACATGTCTTCTGATAATTTACGCAGCATTCTGACTCACGGGACCCTACATGACAGAGTAGAACTTCCCCATATGGTTTACAAGGAACAGCTAGCAGATTTGAACTGCCGACCTTTTGGTTAGCAGTCGAGCTCTTAACCACTGCGTCACCAGGGCTCCTTATGAAGCATAAAATATGATAATTGACTGATACACTCACAATGTTGAAAGAAGCCTTATAATTTGTGTCAAGTACAGTGGAAGGGTTTGAAGATTTCGTTACTGTTTTTAATCAAAACAAAGACTTATTGTTACTAAAGTATGTACTACTTTACGTTAACAATTTAAGAAAGGATTAGTGCAAATGAAGTTAACCGAAAATATCTATACAATGGAATACTACTGAACAATACAAAGGAATGAACTTGCTCATCAAAGGACTTCACCAAAAGAGTCAAAAGACAACCTACAAACCAGAAAAACATTTTTGGCTACGACAAATCCGATCAGCGTCTAACCTCTAAAATCTACAAGATACAGGAAACCTCAACAACAAAAAAGACAAATAACCCAATTAAAAAATGGGCAAAGAATATGAACAGGCACTTCACCAAAGAAGACATTCAGGCGGCCAACAGACACCTGAAGAAATGCTCAGGATCGTTAGCCATTAGAGAAATGAAAATCAAAACTACAATGAGATACCATCTCACCCCAACAAGGCTAGCATTAATCAAAAAAAAAAAAAACACAAAATAATCAATGTTGGAGAGGTTGTGAAGAGACTGGAACACCTATACACTGTTGGTGGGAATGTGAAATGGTACAACCACTTTGGAAATTTATTTGGCGCTTCCTTAAAAAGCTAGAAATAGAAGTCCCATATGATCCAGCAATCCTGTTCCTTGGAATATATCCTAGAGAATTAAGAGCCATCACACAAACAGATATATGCACACCCATATTCACTGCAGCACTGTACATGATAGCAAAAAGATGGAAACAACCTAGGTGCCCATCAACAGACAAATGGATAAACGATGGTATATTCACACAATGGAATACTATGCAACAGTAAAGAACACCAATAAAGCCATAAAACATCTTATAAAATGGAGGAATCTGGAAGACATTCTGCTGAGTGAATTCAGTCAGTCACAGAAGAACAAACATTATATAAGACCACTATTATAGGAACTTAAAAGAAGGTTTAAACACAGAAGAAAACATTCTTTGATAGTTAGGAGGGGAGGGAGGGAGAGGGGTATTCAGTAACTAGATAGTAAATAAGGATTATCTTAGGTGAAGGGAAGGACAGCACACACTACAGGTGAAGTCAGCACAACTGGACTAAAGCTAAAAAGTTTCCTGAATACAATCAAATACTTCCAGGGACAGAGTAGCAGTGGCAGGGGTCTAGGGACCATGCTTTCAGGGGACATCTAGATCAATGACATAACAAAGTTTTTTAAGAAAATGTACTGCATCCTACTTTGATAAGTGGCATCTGCAGTTTTAAGAGCTAGTGAGCAGCCATCTAAGATGCATCAATTGGTCCTAATTCACCTGCAGTAAAGGAGAATGAAGAACTCCAAAGACAAAAGGAAAGAATTAGCCCAAGAGACAGAAAGGGCCACATAAACCAGAGATTTCATCAGCCTGAGACCAGAAGAACTAGATGGTGCCTGGCTACCACCAATGACTGCCCTGACAAGAACACAACAGACAGTCCCTGATGCAGCAGGAGAAAAGTGGGGTGCCGAACTCAAATTCTAGTAAAAGGACCAGACTTAATGGTATGACTGAGATTGGAGGAACCCCAGAAAGCACGGCCCCTGGACTCTGTCAACCCAGAACTAAAATCAATCCCGAGACCAGCTCTTCAGACAAAGACTAGACTGGACTATAGAACATAAAATAATACTTGAAGAGAGTGCGTCTTAGCTTAAGTAGATACATGGGACTAAATGGGCAGCTTCTGTTCAGAAGTGAGATGAGAAGGCAGGCAGGGTCAGGAGCTGGTTGAACGGTAAAGGGAAATCAGGGATGGAAAGGAGGAGTGTGCTGTCACAGTATAAGGAGAGGAATTAAGGTTACATAACAACATATGCATAAATTTTTGTATGAGAGACTAACTTGAATTGTAAACTTTCACTGAAACTATAATTAAAAATATTGGAAAAAAAAAGGAACAAACTGATACATGCAACAACATGCATGAATTTTAAACACATGCTACATGGCAAATGTCTGTTATATAATTTTACTATATTAAAACTTTTTAAGGTTAATTTTATATTTTATGTTATGCAGGGGGGAAATTATGCTGAGTGAAAGAAGCTACATACAAGAGTACAGTTAGTGTATGATTCCATTTATGTGACTCTCTAGAAAAGACAAATCTACCTATAGTAACAGAAGGCAAGCTAGTGGTTGCCTGGGACTGGGAGTAGCAGGACTGATTAGAATAGAGCACAAGGGAAATTTTGAAGTGATGAAAATGTTCTATATCTTGACGAGTGTGAGTATAAATATAGGGTCACTATGAGTTAGAATCGACTTGATGGCAATGGGCTTGGTTTGAGTTTGAGGGTATAAATCTGTCAAAACTCATCAAAATGTATATGTAAAACAGGTGCATTTATGGAAATTCTATCTTAATAAAGTTGATTTTAAAAAGTCAATTAAAAAGCTTTAATGAAAGGTCTATCTCTAAAATCTACAAGAAAATCCAACACCTCTACAACAAAAAGAGAAATAATCCAGTCAAAAAACGGGCAAAGGAAATGAACAGACACTTCACCAAAGACATTCAGGCGGCCAACACACACGTGAGGAAATGCTCGTGATTACTAGCCATTAGAGAAATACAAATCAAAACCACAAGAAGATACCATCTCACCCCAGCACTACTGGCACAAATCGAATAAACTGGAAATAACAAATGTTGCAGAAACTGTGAGGAGATCAGAACTCTTATGCACTGCTGGTGGGAATGCAGAATGATACAACCATTCTGGAAAACAATATGGCGCTTCCTGAGAAATCTAGAAATAGAAATATCATATGCTCCAACAATCCCACTCCTAGGAATATAACCTAGAGAAATAAGAGCCATCACACAAATAGACATATGCACACCCACATTCACTGCAGCACTGTTTACGATAGCAAAAAGATGGAAACAACCTGGATGCCCATCAACAGATGAATGGATAAACAAACTATGGTACATACACACAAAGGAGTATTATGCAACAAAAAAACACAATACATCTGCGAAGCATCTCACAACATGGATGAAACTGGAGGACAGTATGCTGAGTGAAATAAGTCAATAACAAAAGGATAAATACTGTATGAGACCACTACCATAAAAACTCATGAAAAGGTTTACACACAAAAAGAAAATCTTTGATGGTTACAAGGGATGGGAGGGGTGGGGGGGGAATATTAAAATAGACAATAGATAAGTGGTAACTTTGGTGAAGGGTAAGACGCTACACAATACTGGAGAAACTAGCACAACTTGTTCAAGGAAAGGTCATGGAAGCTCCATAGACACATCCAAACTTCCTGAGGGACTGAACTGCTGGGCAGAGGGCTGTGGGGACCATGGTCTCAGGGAACATCTAGCTGAACTGGCATAACATAGTTTATAAAGAAAACGTTCTACATTCTACTTTGGTGAGTAGCATCTGGGGTCTTAAAAGCCTGTGAGCAGCCATCTAAGATAGTCCACTGATCTCACCCCTTCGGGAGCAAGGGAGAATGAAGAAAACAACATACAAGGGAAAGATTAGTCCAAAGGACTAATGGACCACAACTACCACGGCCTCCACCAGACTGAGTCCAGTACAACTAGATGGTGCCTGGCTACCACCACTGACTGTTCTGACAGGGATCACAACAGAGGATCCTGAACAGAGCTGGAGAAAAATGTAAAACAAAATTCTAACTCACAAAAAGAGACCAGACTTACTGGCCTGACAGAGACTGGAGAAACTCTGACAGTATGGCCCTCAGACACACTTTTCTCTCTGTAATGAAGTCACTTCTGAGGTTCACCCTTCAGCCAAAGATTAGACAGCCCCAGAAAACAAAACGAGACTAATGGGTCACAACAGCCCAGGGACAAGGACTAGAAAGCAGGAAGAGACAGGAAAGCTGGTAACAGGGAACCCAAGGTCGAGAAGGGAGAGGGCTGACGTATCGTGGGGTTATAAACCAATGTCATAAAACAATATGTGTACTGTTTAATGACAAACTATTCTGTAAACCTTCATCTAAAGTACAAAAAAAAAATTTTAGAAAAAAAGCTTTAATGAGCTTTGATTTAGCACTTAGCACCAAGCTGTATAATAAATGTTCTTAAGAGAAAGTATGGTCAAACATAATGGTTTATTTGCTTTTTTGAAAATGAATATTCAAGATACTGAACACAACCAGATCCAAAATAATCAACAGCAAAGTTAAAACACAATTTAACAATCAAATTATTAGCATTTAATTTTCTAAGTTTATTCTTATCTACCAAGGAGAAGAGAAGATGGAGTGGGGCAGTGGGTATGAGTGTACGTGTGTGTGGTGGTGCCTACAAAAAAGCAAAGACAAAGATTTTTATCAATAAGTTTCTTAGTTTCCTATTGCTCGGCACAAATATCTCATAGCAGAAAGGGTTCTATCAGACTTTCATAGCTTGAGGAAACTATACATTTTATAGTGTTCAACTTCCTTTGTTGATAACATGCTCAACAAACAATACTCTGGATTTATTAGAGGAAATATACTGTTGGGCACTGATATTTATATTTCTCACCGTAAATTAATAAAGTAACATTATAGACTAAAACCTAAGAAAACTGGAACCTATGTAAGGTAGAAACCTGTCAGAGAAGGAAAACTCAGATATTTTCTGCTGAAATGAGCAATAGAAAAGTGGCAACACCCAGGAAAACAAGGCAGTCCTGTCTAGTTTTGGCTCTCACAGGTTTCACTATAGTTTGCCAGTTGGCCTCTTATCAGTTTGGTTAATGTGATGCAGCTCTCTGCCCACCACTGTGAAAGTAGATAAAATCAGGTTTTTGGACCTAAGAAATCAAGTAAAAGAGCCAGGACTCAGTGACACCTCCAAGATACTGACACTTAGTGAGACTGTCTGAGAAAGCTAAAATGTGCCATTTCACCTTGGTACCTCCAATGCCCAGCACAATGCCTTTCACATAATGAGTTCTTAAAAACATACTTGTTCAAGAAAAGCAGCAGGCTCTCTCTTAGATCTCTCTTTTCTTTGACATTGATTTTTACCAACTTCAAAGCTGGAAGGAATTCAAAAATACAAACATCGCCAAACGGAAAGAAATGTCACCATTCTCCTGGTTTTCCTAACTTCCCGCCAGCTCCTCTTCCTCTTAAATGTTAGAATTCCTTCACGATAGATACTAGGCTTCCCAGCATAACCCTGATACCAAAATCAGGGAAGACACCACAAAAAAAGAAAATTACAGACCAATATCCCTTGTGAACAATGACACAAAAATCCTCAAAAAATTTCTAGCCAACAGAATTCAACAACATATCAAAAATAAAATTTACCATGAGCAAGTGGGATTTATACTAGCTATGCAGGGATGGTTCAACCAATGTAATCCATCACATAAATAAAACAAAAGACAAGAACCACATCTTATCAATTGATGCAGAAAAGGCATCTGTCAAAGTACAATACCCATTCATGACAAAAACTCTCAGCAAAATAGGAATAGAAGGGAAATTCCTCAACATCATTAATGGCATTTATACAAAGCCAACAGGCAAATCATCCCAAATGCAGAGACTTTGAAAGCATTCCCCTGAGAATGGGAACCCCATAAGGATGCCCTTTATCACCACTGTTATTCAACACTGTGCTGGAGGTCCTAGCCAGAGCAATTAGGCTAGAAAAAGAAATAAAAGGCATCCAAATTGGTAAGGAAGAAGTTAAAGTATCTCTATTTGCAGATGATATTATCTTATACACAGAAAACCTACCCCAAAGAATCCACAAGAAAACTATTGGAACTAACAGAAGATTTCAGCAAAGTATCAAGATACAAGATAAACATACAAAAATCAGTTGGATTCCTCCACACCAACAAAGACAACTTCCAAGAGGAAATCACCAAATCAATACTATTTATAATAGCCCCCAAGAAAATAAAATACTTAGGAATAAATCTAACCAGAGATGTTAAAAATCTACACAACGACAACTGCAAGACACTACTGCAGGAAACCAAGAGACCTGCATAAGTGTAAAAACATACCTTGCTCATGGATAGGAAGACTCAACATTGTGAAAACGTCAATTCTACCCAAAGCGATCTACAGATACAATGCAATCCCCATTCAAATTCCAACAGCATTTTTTAAGGAGATGGAGAAACAAATCACCAACTTCATTTAGAAAGGGAAGAGGCCTCAGATAAGTAAAGCACTCCTCAAGAAGAACAACAAAGCGGGAAGCCTCACACTACCTGTTTTTAGAACCTATTATACTGCCACGGTAGTCAAAACAGCCTGGTACCGGTACAACAAAAGATACACAGACCAATGAAACAGAATTGAGAATCCAGGCATAAATTCATCCACCTATGAGCAGCTGATATTTGACAAAGGCCCAAAGTCCATTAATTGAGGAAAAGACAGTCTCTTTAACAAATGGCGCTGGCATAACTGGATATCCATCTGCAAAAAAGTGAAACACGACCCATACCTCACACCATGCACAAAAACTAACTCAAAATGGATCAAAGACCTGAATATAAAATCAAAAACGATAAAGATCATGGAAGAAAAAATAGGGACAATGCTAGGAGCCCTAATACATGGCATAAACACAATACGAACCGTAAGTAACAATGCACAAATACCAGAAAGGAAACTAGATAACTGGGAGCTCCTAAAAATCAAAACTTATACTCGTCAAAAGACTTCAACAACAGAGCAAAAAGACAACCTACAGACTGGGAAAAAAATTTGACTACGACAAATCCTATCAGCGTCTAATCTCTAAAATCAACAAGATACTGCAAAACCTCAACAACAAAAAGATAAACAACCCAATTAAAAAATAGGCAAAGGATATGAACAGGCACTTCGCCAAAGAAGACATTCAGGCAGCTAACAGACACATGAAGAAATGCTAAGGATCATTAGCCATTAGAGAAACGCAAATCAAAACTACAATGAGATACCATCTCACCCCAACAAGTCTAGCATTAATCCAAAAAACACAATAACTGCTGGAGAGGTTGTGGAGAGACTGGAACACTTATACACTGTTGGCGGGAATGTAAAATGGTACAACCAATTTGGAAATCGATTTGGCGCTTCCTTAAAAAGCTAGAAACAGAAGCACCATAGGATCCAGCAATCTCGCTCCTTGGAATATATCCTAGAGAATTAAGAGCCATCATACGAATAGATATATGCACACCCATGTTAACTGCAGCACCGTACACGATAGCAAAAAGATGGAAACAACCTAGATGCCCATCAACGGACAAATGGATGAACAAGTTATAGTATATATTCACACAATGGAATACTACCCAACGATAAAGAACAATGAATCCGTAAAACATAACATGGAGGAATCTGGCAGGTACTATGCTGAATGAATTCAGTCAGTTGCAAAAGGACAAATATTGTATAAAACCACTATTATAAGAACTTAAGAAAAGATTTAAACACAAAAGAAAACATTCTTTGATGGTTAGCAGGGAGCGAGGGAGGGAGAAGGGTATTCACTAACTAGAAAGTAGACAAGAATTATCTTTGTCGAAGGGAAGGATGGCACACACTACAGGGGAAGTCAGCACAACTGGACTAAACCAAAGCTAAGAAGTTTCCTGAATACAACCAAACACTTCCAGGTATAGAGCAGCAGGAGGAGGGGTCTGGAGACCATGCTTTCAGGGGACATCTAGGTCAACTGGCATTAACAAAGTTTTTTAAGAAAATGTTCTGCATCACACTTTGGCGAGTGGTGTCTGGGGTCTTAAAAGCTAGTCAGCAGCCATCTAAGATGCATCAATTGGTCCCAACCCACCCGGATCAAAGGAGAATGAAGAACACCAAAGACACAAGGAAGTATTAGCCCAAGAGACAGAAAGGGCCACATAAACCAGAGACTTCATCAGCCTGAGACCAGAAGAACCAGATGTTTCCTGGCTACCACAATGACTGCCCTGACAGGGAACACAACAGAGAGTCCCCGACAGAGCAGGAGAAAAGTGGGGTGGAGAACTCAAATTCTAGTAAAAAGACCAGGCTTAATCATTTGGTTGATACTGGAGGGGCCCAGAAGACATGGCCCTCATACTCTCTGTTAGCCCAAAACTAAAACCATTCCCGAGGCCAACTCTTCAGACAAAGATTAGACTGGGCTATGGGACATAAAATGATACTCATGAAGAGTGTGCTTCTTAGCTCAAGTAGATATATGAGACTAAATGGGCACCTCCTGTCCAGAGGTGAGATGAGAAGGCAGACAGGGTCAGGAGCTGGTTGAATGCACATGGGAAATCCAAGATGGAAAGGAGGAGTGTGCTGTCACAGTACAGGGAGAGCAACTAGGGTCACATAACAATGTACGTATAAATTTTTGTATGAGAGACTAACTTGAATTGTAAATGTTCACTTAAAGCACAATAAATAAAAAAAACTAGACTTTCTTTTCATCTTACTATTAAATACTTTCAAGCTGTACTATGGTATCATTTACCACTCTACGCTAAAGGCTAGCAAATCTGTATCTCTAGCTTAGACCTCTGAAGATACACACCAGGCCTATAAAACAACTGCCTATTCTGTATGTCCATTTGGGTATCTCCTCACACACACTTTAATTAGTCTATCACATAATTCATCTTCCTTTCACCCCAAAAATCTACTCTTTCTGTAATCCTATCCGAGCAAACAGCACCACCATCTATCCTGATACTTTAGCCAGAAATCTGAAAACCTTTCTTGACTCCTTCAATTCCCACATCAAAGCTACCTTTAGCCAGCTAATTCTACATTATTAACACCCTTTAAAAGTATTTACTTATCTGCATTTCCATAGCTACCATTATAGTCCACATCACTACATTTCTCACCTGTCCTTTAGCAATCTCTTACTTAAGTCTCCAGGATCGATTCTAGCCTCCAGCCTATCCACTCTTCACACTAGAGAAAGTTATTTTTAATCAAAATCTGATCAAATTACTTTCTTGCTTAAAACTCTTTAATAATAGTTTCCCATAACTTTTTTTTCCTTCTTCTTTCAAATTTTTTAAAAAATTTTTTTATTGTACTTCAGGTGAAGGCTTACAGAACAAATAGTTTCTCAGGAAACAGAAGAACACGTTGTTTTATGACACTGGTTAACAACCCCACAACATATCAACCCTCTAACTTCTCAACCTCTTTTTTTTTTTTTTTTGGTGAAAATACACATAGCCAAAGATACACCATTTCAAAAATTTCTACATGCACAGTTCAGTGACACTGACTACGCTCTTCAAACTGTGCTGTTATTCTCAAGATGAAGGCTTACAGAACAAAACAGTTTCACATTTAACAGTTACTACACGTTGCCCTATGACAATGGTTAACAATCTCACAACACATCAACAATACCCTTACTCAACCTTGGGTTCCCTATCATCAGCTTCCTTGTCCCGTTCTGCCTTCTGTCCCTTGTCACTGGACTCCTGTACCTCGTTAGTCTCATTAGGTTTTACATGGCTGTCCACCCCCAGGCTGAACAGTGAACCTCAGAGGTTAACTTGACTACTGAGCTAAAAGGGTGTCTGGGGGCCATACTCTCAGGGTTTCTCCAGTCTCTGTCAGGCCGGTAACTCTGGTCTTTTTTTTTGAGTTAGAATTATGCTCTACACCCTTCTCCAGCTCTGTCCAGAACCCTCTGTTGTGATCCTGGTCAGAGCAGTCAGTGGTGGTAGCCGGGCACCATCTAGCTGTACTGGATTCAGTCCGGTGGAGGCCTTGGTAGCTGTGGACAATTAGTCCTTTGGACTAATTTTTTCCTTATATCCTGTTCTCTTCATTCACCCTTGCTCCCGAAGGGATGAGACCAGTGGAGTATCTTAGATGGCCGCTCACTGGCTTTAAGACCCCAGACACTACTCACCAAGGTGGAATGTACAGCATTGTCTTCATAAGCTGCGTCATACCAATTGAGCTAGATGTTCCCCGAGACCATGGTCCCCAGAGCCCTCCGCCCAGCAATTCAGTCCCTCAGGGAGTTTGGATGTGTCTATGGGGCTTCCATGACCTTTCCTTGTACAAGTTGCGCTAGTTTCTCCTGTATTGTGTACTGTCTCACCCTTCACCGAAGATACCACTTATCTATTGTCCATTTAGTATTTCCCCACCCCCACCCCTCCCATCCCTGGTAACCAAAAAAGACTGTTACATTTTGTGTGTGAACTTTTTCATGGGTTTTTACAATAGAGGTCTCATACAATATTTGTCCTTTTGTGACTGACTTATTTCACTCAGCATAATGTCCTCCAGTTTCATCCATGTTAAGAGATGGTTCACAGATTCACTGCTGTTCTTTCTCGTTGCACAGTACTCCGCTGTGTGTATGTACCATAGTTTGTTTATCCATTCATCTGTTGACGGGCATCTAGGTTGTTTCCATCGTTTTGCTATTATGAACAATGCTGCCATGAACATAGGTGTGCATAATTTCCCGTAACTTTTAAAATAAAATCAGAAATACTTAACATGGTTTGTTTTTAAAATCTAGTTTTAAAATCCAATCCTCTAAAACAGCCTCCAATGATCCCTGTGTTCTGATATTCATGCCCTTGTGAAATCCCCTCCCCTTATAGGTTGGACTTAATGACTCCCTTCTAAGAAATACAATATGGCAGAAGTGAAGAGATGTCACTTCTAAAGTTAGATTATAAAAAGACTGTGATTTCCTTCTTTGGCGCTCACTCTCACATGCTCTTCCATCACCTGCCCTGGGAGAAGCCAGCTACTATGTCTCCAGGCAGTCCTATGGAGAAACCCTCTTGATGAATGACAAGGCATGTCAACAATCACTTGAGTAAACTAAGAAGCAGATTCCCCCTCCACCCTCCATGAGATAGCTTGACTGCAACTTCATAAACCATTGCCACTGAGTCGATTCCAACTCATAGCGACCTCGTAAGAGACCTTTAAATAGGGGTATCTATGGAGCCCTGGTGGTGAAGTGGTTAAGGGCTCAGGCTGCTAACCGAAAGGTCGGCAGTTCTAATCCACCAGCCTCTCCATGGAAACCCTATGGGGCAGTTCCACTCTATCCTATAGGGCCACTATGAGTTGGAATCGATGCAACGGCACATAACAACAGTTATGCCATACCTGGATTCCTGGTACCATGAGTTAATAAATGTTTGTTGTATTAAGCCACTAAGTTTTTAGATAATTTCCCTAGAAAAAGATAACTAGTACACTGGTACTTGCCTTACTTCTCAGCTTATTTCTGTTTATTCTCCTTCTCTAGCCTTCAGTCATACTTCGAGTTCCTCAAAAGTATCACCTTTTCCTACCTCAAACCCTGTATCATTCTACTCTCTCAACTGGAATATTCTTTTGTCTCCATCTTACCTTTATCTAGTTAACTCATAATCATCTTTTAGATCTCATCTGATTGCCCACATCTTTCTCATCCCTCTCTTCAAGACACGGTTAAGTATACCTGTGCTTCTCTTTTCCTAACATTTAGCATTAATTGTATTTGTTCAATCACTATCTTTCCTTCTAGTCTAGATATAAGATCAGTGAGAAAGGGTTTTTTTCTCTCCTGTTCACTACTATATCCTTGGACCAAAAAAAAACAACCTAAAACTCGTTGCCATCAAGTCGATTCTGATTCATAGCGACCCTATAGGACAGAGCAGAACTGCCCCATAGGGTTTCCAAGGAGCGCATGGTGGATCTGAACTGCCAACCTTTTGGTCAACAGCTGAGCTCTTAATCACTGCACCACCACGCCTTCTGATCCTGGGACCAGAGAAACATATAAGTATACAGTAAGAATTTGTTGAAGAATAAATGTTCAGAGATGAGATTTCAGAAAAAAATAAAATCTCTTCAGCTACTCAAAAATATCCCCAAATCCTTTAATAATCCTGGATAACAAATACTGCCAACTCAATTTATCAATATCATGCACCATGCCAAGTCAAAGATTTAGGAAAAAAGGAAAGCAGAAATTATGAGGGCTATTAAAAAGCATGACTAACTGGAAAATTGATAATAATATATAGTTCCAACTCCCTGAAAATTCAGTATACCTAGAGGGAGGAAAGAATTTTCATTACTGCCTTTGGCTTAAAGTATAACTGTATTACATATTTTTCTAATCTTTCCTGATACTGATTTTTTTCCATTCTTTTCTGTCTTGCTTCCCCGGGTTTTCAGTTTTCCCTAGTTGGGCTTTGGAGATACTCTGCCTGTCATCAAATCCAACATTTTTCTAGCTGTGTGACCTTGGGCACGTTATTTAACCTTACTTCAGTTTCCTCCTCTGAAAAATGGTTAAAATAATGGTACTTAATTCATAGGGTAGATACGAAGATCAGACATTATGCTTAACATAGTGACTGGCACATAAGCATTTTATTATCATTTACACTAAAACGGGATTTGAAACTCAGCAATGTTCTAATTTGGAAAGTGAGGCTAACTAGTTTCATATTTAGTTCTCTTACCATCCCTCCACCTGTATAACCTAACAAAGCCGTCATGCCTTGTCTATCCCCGACTCAGTAGTAAGTCTAAGTTTAAACATATAAAAGACCTAGTTTAAATGAAATATACGATATACACCAATGCCCACCAGCCCACGCATCCCCTCTGCAAGGATATAAACAAACCGAGGCCCATGGCCAGCCTAACAGTAAATGCCAGAACTGGACTATAATTTAAGATCCTAAAATTCTTAACATTCTGCAGGTAAAACAAGTAACTCAGAAATAGTTTAAATTAAAAAAAAAAATCTAGTGCAAAATCTCTGCTTCAGAGATGTAGCTGAATTTTCAAAATCACATCATAAACTTTCCAGGCTGGCAAACTCGCAGCCTCGAGGTCTGTTTGTTAGCGCATTTTGCATCGCTGCAAGTAAAACTTATACTTCACAGAGGTGAAGGTTCTTTTGGTTTTTTACCCCTTCTGTTCTTCATATTTTCACACGTGAAGGGCAGTAAGCAGCTTCTCGCGAGAAATGTGTCCCAGTCCTCCTGGGACCTAACTGGTTTTCACAGAGCAGCCAAAAGGCTGACCGCCGTAGTCAGAGGGCGCGCTCCAAGCACACCCGTCCCGGAGTTGCTTCCTCAATTCACCACACCCTCTAGGATGGCGCGGGGCCGCCCAGCCTAGAGAAGAAGGGGGGCCCCAAACTCAGCAGAGGGGGGAGTGGGAGCCAAGGCGACGGAGGTACCTCAAAGCCGCGGAGTCGCCAGAGGCCGCACCGACCCCGGCTGCCCGAAGCTCCCATCAGGAGCCGAGGCCCCAGGACAGTGCCACGTCCCAAAGGGAGAAAGTGGCACAATCGCGCAACCAGCGCCATGACCCACACTCACGGGCCTGACCTTTCAATCCTCCGGGCCGCTACCGAGCCGGGCGGGGTGAAATACACCCCAACCCTTCCCGAAAGAAAACCCTCCACACGTTTCCGGGCCGGGCCTCTACGGTCCACTGCTTCCGGCCCAGGGAGGAAGGGGTCAGAGAGGGGATACCCGGATTGGGCGGGACTCTGTACTTTACACGCTTGCGCCAAGTCAACGCTGGCTGTTAGATTTCGTTTGGTTCGTGTTTCTGCTCCTGCTCTCAGAGCGCCTTTTATGGAGAATTTTTCTGGGGAGGCGAACTGCAAATTTCTTTTATAAGTAAATGAGCAGCTCATATGTATTGAGAGCGCCCTGTTGTGTGCTGTCGAGTGGATTCCGACTCATAGAGACCCTGTAGAGTAGAACTGCCCCGTAGGGTTTCCTAGGCGGAAATCTTTACTGGGAGCAGAACCCCAGGTCTTTTCTCCCGCGGAGCCACTGGTGGGTTGGAACTGCTGACCTTTTGTTTTTTAATTTTTTCCCATACAAAAATTTATACATACGTTATTATGTGACTGTAATTGCTCTTCCCATACTGTGACAGCACACTCCACCTTTCCACTCCTGATTCCCCATATCCATTCAACCAGCTCCAGCCCCTCTCTGCCTTCCTTTAGGAACTGCCGACCTTTTGGCTGGTAGCCGGCTGCTTTAACCATTGCGCAACCAGGGCTCCCTGAGCACCCTATATACATGTAATGACTTATTCAGTTATTCTCTTTCTTTGAGGGCCCTGGTGAATATGTTGATGCGTGAACATGTCAGTGTCTCGGACCCCCCTTAGTCTATCAGACTATCGTATGCATCGATTAAAGTGCTGTCCATTTTTACAGAGTATCAACTGCTCCTTGCAGAAGTTCCTTAAACGGTTTCAATTCATCCATCAAATACTTTTAGAATGCCTGCCATCAGCCAGGCAATGGGTTCTATGTGTTGAGAGTCTGTCTTACCAGATACAACGTAGTGAGGGATATAAGAGAAAAAAGAACATAACAAACAGATGAAACTGCTGGATATCTTAGAAGCAGAGAGAGAGGACCAGAAAGTAAGGAATGAAGTGAAGTTTCGATTGAGACTTTAAAGGGAGTGTGAGACAGAGCTCTCATAATGTTACATTAAAAATCCTGTTTTCTTTGCTTGGCTTCTTCCCCACAGTATTGCATTAAAAATCTTGTTTCCTCAAAACAAGGATGCCCGTTATCACCACTCCTATTTAACATTGTGCTGGAAATCCTACCTAGAGCAATAAGGCAAGAAAAAGAAATAAAGGGCATCCAAATTGGTAATGAAGAACTTAAACTGTCCCTGTTTGCTAATGATATGATACCATACATAGAAAACCCTAAAGACTCCATGAGAAAACTACTGGAACTAAAAGAAAGATTCAGCAGGATAGCAGGATACAAGATAAACATACAAAAATCCACTGGATTCCTATACACCAGTAAAGAGAATGATGAAAAGGAAATCAGGAAATACCATTTATAATAGCCCCTAAAAAAATAAAATACTTAGGAATAAATCTAACCAGGGATGTAAAAGATCTATACAAAGAAAACTATAAAACACTACTGCAAGAAACCCAAACGGATCTACACAAATGGAAAAACATACCATGCTCATGGATAGGTAGACTCAACATTGTGAAAATGACAATTCTACCCAAAGGAATTTACAAATACGATGAATCCCAATCCAAATATCAACAACATTCTTTAAAGAGATGGAAAAACTAAGCATTAACCTTATAGGGAAAGGGAAGAAGCCCCAGATAAGTAAAGCACTATCGAAGAAGAAGAAAGTAGGAGGACTTGCACTACCTGACCTCAGAACCTACTATACAGCTATGGTAGTCAAAACAGCCTAGTACTGGTATAAAGACAGATACATTGACCAATGGAGCAGAATTGAGAACCCAGGTGTAAATCCATCCACCTACAGTCACCTGATCTTTGAGAAGGGCCCAAAGTCCATCAAATGGGGAGAAGATAGTCCTTTTTAACAAATGATACTGGCAAAACTGAATGTCCATTTGAAAAAAAAAAAAAAAAAGAAACAGGACCCGTACCTCACACCATATACAAAAACTAAATCAAAATGGTTCAAAGACCTAAATATAAAGCCAAAAACTATAAAGTTCATAGAAGAAAAAATAGGATCAACCCTAGAGGCCCTAATACATGACATTAACAGGATACAAACCATAACCAACAACACACAAACTCCAGAAGATAAGCTAGATAACTGGGATCTTCTAAAAATTAAACACTTATGCTCATCAACAGACTTCATCAAAAAAGTAAAAAGAGAACCTACAGACTGAGAAAAAAATTTTGGACATTACAAGTCAGATAAAGGTCTAATCTCTAAAATCTACATAAAAATCCAATACCTCTACAACAAAAAGACAAATAATCCAATTAAAAAATGGGCAAAGGCAATGAACAGACACTTCACCAAAGAAGACATTCAAGAGGCCAGCAGACACATGAGGAAATAGTCGCAATCACTAGCCATTAGAGAAATGCAAATTAAAACCACAATGAGATATCATCTCACCCCAGCACTACTGGCAGGAATCAAATAAACTAAAATTAACAAATACTGGAGAGGCTGCAGGGAGATCGGAACTCTTATGCACTGCTGGTGGGAATGCAAAATGATACAACCATTTTGGAAAATGATATGGCGCTTCCTTAGAAAGCTAGAAATATAAATACCATATGATCCAGCAATCCCACTCCTAGGATTATATCCTAGAGAAATAAGAGTTGTCACATGACTAGACATATGCATACCCATGTTCATTGCAGCATTGTTCACAATAGCAAAAAGATGGAAACAACCCAGATGCCCATCAACAGATGAATGAATAAACAATCTGTGGTTCATACACACAATGGAGTATTACACAACGATAAAGAACAGTGACGAATCTGTGACGCATCTCATAACATGGATGAAACTAGAGGACATTATGCTGAGTGAAATAAATCAATCACAAAAGGACAAATATCGTATGATACCACTACTATAAAAACCCATTAAAAAGTTTACACACAAAAAGAAACAATCTTTGTTGGTTGCGAGGGATGGGAAGGGTGGTGGTAGGGAATACTAAATAGACAATAGATAAGTGATAACTTTGGTGTAGGGTAAGACAGTACACAATACTGGGGAAGCCAGCACAACTTGTACAAGGAAAGGTCATGGAAGCTCCATAGACACATCAAACTCCCTAAGGGACCGAATTGCTGGGCGGAGGGCTGTGGGGACCATGGTCTCGGAGAATATTTAGTTCAATTGGCACAACACAGTTATAAAGAAAATGTTCTACATTCTACCTTGGTGAGTAGCATCTGGGGTCTTAAAAGCCTGAGAGCAGCCATCTAAGATACTCCACTGGTCTCACCCCTTCAGCAGCAAGGAAGAATGAAGAAAACAAGATACAAGGGAAAGATTAGTCCAAAGGACTAATGGACCACAGCTACCACAGCCTCCACCAAACTAAGTCCAGTACAACTAGATTGTGCCCGGCTACCACCACTGTCTGCTCTGACAGGGATCACAACAGAGGATCCCAGACAGAGCTGGAGAAAAATGTAGAAGAAAATTCAAACTCTCAAAAAACAGACCAGACTTACTGGCCTGACAAAGACTAGAGAAACTTCAAGAGTATGGCCCTCAGACACCCTTTTAGCTCAGTAATGAAGTCACTCCCGTGGTTCACTGTTCAGCCAAAGGTTAGGCAGCCCCATAAAACAAAACGAGACTAATGGGGCACAACAGTCCAGGGGCAAGGACTAGAAGGAAGGAGGGGAGAGGAGAGCTGGTAATAGGGAACCCAAGGTTGAGAAGGGACAGTGTTGACATGTCGTGGGGTTCTTAACCATTGTCATAAAACAACATGTGTATTAACTGTTTAACGAGAAGCTATTTGTTCTGTAAACCTTCATCTAAAGCACAATTTTAAAAAAATCCTGTTTCCTTTGCTGGGTTTCCCTCCCCCAGCTTTGCATTTGAATCGTGCTTTTGCTTGGAGGTTACATATAAACCCCATTGTGCCTATGTAAACCCCGCTGTGCCTGCGTAGCATGATTAAGAATGTTGCTGACGTAACTTGTATGAACTCCCTACTTGTAAAGCTCTTAAAAGTAACTTGTCTGAGAAACTACTTGTTCTGTAAACCTTCATCTAAGGTACAAAAAAAAAAAAAAAAAGAACTATATTTGTGAGATCAAATTGACAACAGCAACCCAAAAGGTTTGATTGGAAGCCTAGGGGGCAGTGAGTTGAAGATAAGGGTGATGGAAAAATTTGAAAAAGGATAGAACAGCAGCACAACTGGAAGAATGTAATTGATGTCACTGAATTGTACATGTAGAAACTTTGAAATGGTGTAACTTTGGCTGTGTATATTTTCACCAAAAAGAAGTCCTCCAAGGTTGGGAAGGAAGAGTGTTGACATGTCGTGGGGTTGTTAACCAATGGCATAAAACAATATGTCTACTTACTGTTTAATGAGAAACTATTTGTTCTGTAAATCTTCATCTAAAGTACAATAAAATAATAATAATAATATTCTGGGAAAAAACCCAGAGAATTGTGTGGGTATATTAATATCACACAAAATAGACTTTAATAAGAAACTGTTACAAGAGAAAAAAAAAGTAAGTTGTCTGCTCGCCCTTGAGGAGCAGTCTTGGCAGCAACATCTTGGACTGACTCCTTTCCTTGTACAACAAAACAAAGATGGCTTCCCGTTCTCCCACCTCTGTCTCTCGTTTATCGGCCAATACGAAACATGTGGAACAAGAACTTTGGGTTTCCACATGGTAACAAGCAGACTTTTGAAGAGAAAATATAAATGATCACTCAGGGAACAGTGTTGAGGACAGAATGGCAGGAACCAGTTGGAATTAGTTTGCTGTTTCAGTAGCCCAGGACAGAATGATGAGGGCACAAACAAAAGTAGTGATACTGGGGAAAGATAAAAGGGGCTGATGTGACAGCCATCAAGGAAGAAGCATTGACTCTACTATTGCTACCCTGAATCTCTGGGTGGCACAAATGATTAAGCGCTCGACTACTAGTCGAAAGGTTGGCAGCTCCAACCCACCTAGAAGTGCCTCAGAACACAGGCCTGGTGATCTGCTTTTGAAAGGTCACAGCTTCGAAAACCCTGTGTTCTACTATGCACAGATGGGGTCGCCGTGAGTCAAAAATGACTCAATGACAATAACAACATTTCATTCTAGATGTCGCAGATGAGAGGAAGGAGTCAAGGAATACATGGCAGTTTTCTGACTTACGTAACTGTGCAGATGGCAGTACTTTGCCATTTTTTTTGGCTGCCTGACATCTGAACATTTTCCCAAGTTTGGAGAATTCTCCACCTGCTGAGACCTGAGAGGATGCAAAGCCTGCTTCCCAATATAGAGGCGGAGAACAATCTTCCCAGTATAGAGGCTGAGAACAATGGATACTCATTTTCCCAGCATGGGGTGCAGGCACGTGACCCAAGCTGGATCAATCAGACTGCAGAGAGTTTCAGGGATTTCAGTGCTGATCAAGGAAAAAGATGTGATCGAGAGATAGCAAGATAGCGTTGCACAACAAGCTATTCATTGCGGCCAATACATCGACAGCTGCATGCAAGGGTCAGGTGTTAATCCCCCATAGCAGGAGATCTTCCAGAGTGGCGCAGGAAGGCACCAAAAGGGGAAGAGACTGAAAACCCGAGTGTAGAGAAGAAGGGAGGGGGAAAGCATACGTGTCCTGAGGTGATGTCCTACTGCAGCAAGGTGAGGAGTCTCTACGTCAGACAGCTCCAAGGCAGCAACATCTTAGGGTCCTTATAACTACAGGATTTTACCTTATCTTGGGCTCCATTTCGCACGGTATGTAAAGCACACAGGCTCTAAATGTCTAAAAATCTGCTTACTTATGCTATTTTTAAAACATAGGTGTCTTGGATTTGTACAAATTTGATTTTGGCGCCCGCACACTTCTTTTGGGCTAATGGGCCTCAGTTTGCTATGAAGAAGTAAACAACCTGGGGCCAATACACAGAACCCATTTTTTACTTGTTTATATAACACAGATACACCTGCTACCAGTTTTGAATAGAAAGCTAGTGACTTAAAGGAGCAGAGACAGCAGAGAATCTTTCCTGGCAGTGGCAGCTTGCCAGCTGTAGTGCCCAGGGTCATGTACAAAAGTGTCAGTTGATGAAGACGCAGTGTTTGGTGCTCATCAGGAGGGCCAGTGGTCACCAGTTCTGTGGTATGGTTTGGCTGTGATTCTAGTTGATTCTCCTCCAAGCCTGGCTCTCCAGCCTTCCTGGCAATTCTGGGAGCTACCTCATATCCTTTCTTTTTTTTTTCTCCTTAGATTAGCCTGAATCATTTTCTACTGCATGCAACTGAGAACCTGACTCACACACCAAGATAGGGAATATAGAAGGAGTAGCAGGTATTAGAGGTAAAAGATGATGTGTTCAGTCTAGAGCATATTGAGTTTGAGGTGGGACATTTCTTGAGAAAATATACAGAATAATGTAGTCTCTGGAGTCAGACCACCTAATTTTATCCTGACTCCATTACTTACTATGTGATCCTAGGCAGTTACTCAATTTTCTCATCTAGAAAATGAGAGCTGTAGCAGGGATCAAATAAGATAATGTGTGCAAGAGCTTAGAACAATGCCTGGTACAATGAAACCCGTGAGAGCTGGAACTCAATGGGACTGTCTTGTTTTTCTGGGTCTCACAAGTTTTCCACCTTTGACAAGGTGCAGTCTTACCACTTTCCATCACTCATTTTAGTGGGAAATATTTGAGTTTTCCTTCTCTCACAGGTTTCTGCCTAATACAGTTTCTAGCATTCACAGGTTTTACTGTAATATCTTCATTATTTGTGCCATAGATGTAGATTAGGTAGTTATTAGCTAGTGATAGTTGGAGCCATGAGAATGGTTGAGCTCATTAGTGTATAGAAGAAGGGAGAGACGAAGCCAAAGACAAAGAACTCAGAAATACATACTTAAAGGAACATATGGCATAAGAGAAGTCTGTGAAAGACACTAAGAGCCGCAAAAAGCAGGAGACAATTATCACAGAAGGCAAAAATTCAAGAATCTCAAGAAACTCTGGAGAATCAACAAAAAATTATCAGAAGAAAAAGTTTTTTCAAGTGACTGGTAGCAAAATAAGTACACAAAACAATGCTTTGTATATACAGCAAAACCTGTGAAAGCTGGAACCTGTGTAAGATGGAAATCTGTCAGAGAAGGAAAATTAAAATATTTCCTACTAATAAAAAAGGATAGAAAAGTGGGAAGACTGTGCCCTGTCAATGCAAGTCTCAGAAAAACAAGGCAGTCCTATTGAGCTCTGGCTTTCACAGGTTTTACTGTATAATCAATAACCATATAGAAAATATGGGGGAAAAATTCTGTTCATGTATGGGGGCATTGAACAGGTGAAGCACAGTGGATTTTCAGGGCAGTGAAACTATTCTGTATGATACCTTTATTATGGATACATGACATAATTCATTTGTCAAACCTCATATCACCTTACGGTACAATGAGTGAACCTTAATATATGCAAGTTAAAAATAATCATTTAGGAGGTCAGAGGATACTAGCAACGAACGCAGACTGTGACAGAATCTAACTGTATGTATGAAATATATGAAATAACCTTAGTGAAAGGAATGAGAGG
Organism: Dugong dugon; assembly: GCA_030035585.1. NCBI lineage: Eukaryota > Metazoa > Chordata > Mammalia > Sirenia > Dugongidae > Dugong > Dugong dugon. The sequence continues at coordinate 46,787,345 of CM057474.1, forward strand.
AAAAGGTGCTGCCCTAAGTAACTTCAGAATCGAGTGGAGTCTGCAAGACTCAAGGCAAAGTAACTACACTTAAGACTGCACTCTAGTTGATAAAGTTTATTCCCATGAGGGCTCTTTTAACAATTATAATACTGTTATACTTGTAAACCTGAAATGAACAATTTAAGTAAATGGATAGTGGATAGTGGGAGCCAGGATTCTCACTGTTGGAGTGGGAATTTACAGATAAGCAAGGAAGGAGAGAAGACTAGAATAATCCATGTGGTAATAGATTAGAATTCTAGACATCTTGGTGGTATGAGGTCCCCATGTCTCTCTGCTCTCTTTTCTCTTTTACATCGCAAAAGAGATTTGCTCAAGACACAACCCAATCTTGTAGACTGAGTCCTGCCTCATTAACATAACTGCCGTTAATCCATCTCATCAACATCACAGAGATAGGATTTACAGCACATTGGAAAGTCACATCAGATGACAAAATGGTGGACAATCACACAATACTGGGAATCATGGCCTAACAAATTGATACACATATTTTTTGGGGACACAATTCAGTCCATGACAACTGGGAACCATGAACTTTATCTGGCAACCTTACCTGGGTTAGCATGGTTGAGAACCACTGGCTTATAGAATGTTCCTCAGTTTGAATCTAGCTGATTGTTTCCTTCTGATTCTTATGGTTCAAGTCAGGTCATGCATTTTCGGCAGGAACACTAAGTGACATATCCTTTTCAGGGCTTCACATCATGAAGCTTCTGATGTGATTTTGCCCCATTGTTGGTGAATGGGATCTTTCTAAAAGGTAGGCTGTTCTTTTTTCTCTGTTTTAAATCCTTCATTGCTCACTGTGGTACGATGGATCGCTTTTGTGTGGCCTTTCTTGCCATAGTCTTGTAACTCCCACTGTGCAAATAAGTTAAATGTGGCCCATCAAGGGGATTGGTCAGTTTTGCCATCTCACCAGGCTTGAAAGGAGCCATACCAGTGGCCAGAAAGAGAGGATCCCACCACCACCAAGAAAGAACAGCCAGGAGAGGAACGTGTCATTTGGACTTGGGATTCTTGAGCTGAGAAGCTCCTGGAACCAGGAGACAGAGAGAGGGAAAGCTGTTATATGGAAGGTGGCAAGAAACAGCAGCAAAGAAATGGTGGCAGGAGAGACCAGGAGGATATGGTGCTGGAAGAGAGGAAGCTGAGTACCTTCAGGCAGAAAGCTTGCTGGTGGAATAGGGGCACTTGGTGGAGCTAGATTTGCTGACCCATGGAGCTAGAGCTGAGCACCTTTGGGCCGAGGCTTACTAGGGGAATGGAGTTCCTCGTGGCATTTATTAGCAGAGCTAAAAGAGCTTTTGTTAACACTTGCCTGACTTGGCCAGAGACAGGCGTGCCCGAGGCAGGCTAAGAGTTTGTCCTGATGGAAGAACGGTATCCTGAGTGTTTCTGAACCCAAACTGTAACCTGTTACTGCCCTAATAAATTCCATAATCGTAAGTATGGTCTATGAGTTCTGTGTGGCCATTGCAATGAATTATCAAACCCAGGGTAGAATTCGAGAGTGCCATGGGAGGGATGGTTGGTGTTAGAACTGGTAAAGATGGAGGAGAGAGGAGGCATGTCTGATCTCCGCCTCATGGGAATCAGCCTTGGGCTGTTGATCTTGATTATCTTTCCTCCTTGTGAAATTAGAGGAGGTTAGACACTGCCCCCACACCATTTTTACACTTCCTTATCAAAGCTCACAAAATCTGCACTATCTTGCCCCGTCTCCTCATCCTCATTCCTAGACTCTCTCTCCAGTCACACAGTTTTTCTCTTTCCTCTAATAAGCTTCAGGGCCCCCTACATGATCTTCTCTCCATCAGGAATCCTTTTCATGCCATCCTCCCTCCCGCAACCTCTGTCCACTATTCCTTACCTGCCTAATTCCTAGTCAGCTTAAACATCACTTCCTCAGAGAAATTTTTCTCAGTTCCCCCTAATATACTTTCCTTTCCCTTATGGCCCTTGGTACATTGTGTAATTTAATTTTCATTTTTTTTTTGTCATCATTTGTTAATCTGGGGTATATTTTGGAGGTGGAGTTGATAAGAATTGGTAATGTGTGCCTTCATTATACTGTAAACTCAGTAACAGTAGGAACAATATTTGATTTTTTACTAAATCAGCGCTTGGCATAATTTCTTCATTCATTCAACAAATATTTGTTGAGTATCTATAATATGCCTGGTATTCTTTCAAATGCTGGGAATACTGCAGTGAACAGAACAATTACTAGCAGAATATATATTCTAGTTGGGGAAAAGTAAACAGGAAAGTAAAAGATGTAATCTGTAGGAGATGATAAATGCTAAAGAGAAAGATAAAATAGGGAAGAGTGTAGAGTTTGTTTATGCGTGGGCATTGCAATTTTAAATAGAGAGGTAGGTAGAGAAACCTCCCTGAAGGAGAAACATTTGAATAAAGACTTAAGGAAGAAAGAGCAAGCCCTCCTGATATCTGGGGCAGAGCATGTCAAGTAGAGGGAACAAAAAGTATAAAGACCCTGAATTTGGAAGGCATATGGCATTTTTCAGGAACAGTAAGTCCGGTGAAGGTGCAGCAGAGTGAGCAAGGAGAGTCGTAAGAGATAAGGTCAGAGAGGAGACAGCAGCCACGTAGTGTAAGGCTTTGTAGGCAATTGTAAGAACTTTTGCTTTAACTTTTGTGTGATAGTGAGGTGATCTGATTTATATTTTAATTGTATCCTGACGTTTGCTTTGAGTATAGACTAAAGAGGAGCACATGTGGAAATAATTACTAGGTTATTGCAGTAATCCAGACATCGATAGCGGTGTCTTGGACTAGCATGGAAGCAACAGATAGTCAGATCTGGATATATTTTGAAAATAGAGTTGACAGAATTTTTTTTTTTAAATTGATGTGCTTTAAGTGAAAGTTTACAATTCATCTTAGTCTCTCATACAAACATTTATACGTACATTGTTATGTAACCCTAGGTGCTCTCCCTATACTGTGACACAGCACACTCCTTGTTTCCACTCTGGATTTCCTGAGTCCATTCAACCAGCTCCTGGACCCTCTCTGCCTTCTCATCTTGCCTCTGGACAGGAGCTTCCCATTTAGTCTCATGTATCTACTTGAGCTAAGAAGGACACTCTTCATGAGTATCATTTTATGCCCCATAATCCAGTCTAATCTTTGTCTGAAGAGCTGGCCTCAGGAATGGTTTTAGTTTTGGGCTAACAGAGAGTCTGGGGGCCATATCTTCCAGGGTCCCTCCAGTCTCAATCAAACCATTAAGTCTGGTCTTTTTACTAGAATTTGTGTTCTGCACCCCACTTTTCTCCTGCTCCATCAGGGACTCTCTTTTGTGTTCCCTGTCAGGGCGGTCATTGGTGGTATCTGGGCACCATCTAGTTCTTCTGGTCTCAGACTGATGAAGTCTCTGGTTTATGTGGTCCTTTCTGTCTCTTGGGCTAATACTTTCCTTGTGTCTTTGGTGTTCTTCATTCTCCTTTGCACCAGGTGGGTTGGGATCAATTGATGCATCTTAGATGGCTGCTCGGTAGCTTTTAAGACCCCAGATGCCACTCACCAAAGGAGTTGACAGAATTTGCTGGCAGACTAGACCAGTTACGGGGTGTGAGAGAAAAGAGTCAAAGATGACTCCAAGTATTTTTTAGCCCAAGCAACTGGAAGATTGCTTTGCCATTAATGGAAATAGGGAAGACTGTGGGAGGAACCGCTTTGTGGGAAGATTAGAAGCTTGTGTTTAAGGAGAAAGAGCAGGAGCTTATGTTTATATATATTATATTTGAAATGCTTATTAGACATCTGTGGTAGCCAGCCTCCAAGATGGACCCCAGTGATCCTCGCCTCCTGGTATTTACCCCTCATGGAGTTCCCTCCGACATTAAATTAAGGCCAGACTGTTTGACCAATGGAATACTGCCAAAGTGATGTGTGTGACTTCTGAGGCTAAGTTATAAAAGTCATTGAAGCTTCTGTCTTAGTCTCCTGGATTGTTTGCTCTGGGGGAAGCTAGCAGCCATGCAGCAAGGACCCACAAGCAGCCCTGTGGAGAGATTCATATGGAGAGGAACTGAGGTCTCTCACCAACAAACAGCATCACTTTGCCAATCATGCTTCTGAGTCACCTTGGACATAGATCCTCCAACCCCAATTAAGCTGCCATATGACTGTTGTTGTTAGGTGTCATTGAGCTGATTCTTACTCATAGTGACCCCATGTATGACAGAGTAGAAGTTCAAACTGCCAGCCTTTTAGTTAGCAGCAAAGGGCTTAACCGTTTATGTCAACAGGGTTCCATGATGACTGCGGGCCTGGCTAACACCTGACTGCAAATTCATGGGAGTCAAAGAGCCAGAATCGCCCAGGTGAGCCATTCCCAAATTCCTGAACCACAGAAACTATGAAAAGTAATAAATGACTATTGTTGTTTAAGCCACTATATTTGGAGTCATTTGTTACAGGGCAATAGGTCACTAATACAACTTCCAAGTATGGAGTAAAACTGAAAAACAAACAAACCAAACCTGTTACTGTCGAGTCGATTCTGACTCATAGTCCCCTATAGGACAGATTAGAACTGCCCCATAGAGTTTCCAAGGAACACCTGATGGATTTGAACTGCCCACCACTATACCACCAGGGTTCCAAGTATGGAGTAGGTAGTTGGAATCCAGGAGTTTCAGGGGAAAGGTATGGAAAGTTTGGTAGCCTTCAGCATATAGATGGAATTTAAAGCCCAAAGCCATAAGACTAGATGAGGTAACCAAGGGTGTGAGTGAAGACAAAGAGGGCCAGGAGCTAAGCCCTGGGGCACTCCAGTGTTTAAAGACTGGGGATGGAAGAACAAAAGGCAAAGGAGAAAAAAAAAATAAAAAAGGAACAACCAGAGGTAGAGGAAAATATCTTGTGAATAGCTCATCCATTTTAACAAACATTTAAATCTGTACCAGGTGTTGATCCCATATTACTATTATTTTAATTGTTGTAGTTTAAGTGAAAGTTTACATTTCAAGTTAGACTTTCAGACAAAAATTTATACATTGTCATGTGACCCTAACTGCTCTCTGTATACTGTGACAGCACACTCCTCCTTTCCACCCTGATTACCCGTGTCCATTCAACCAGCTCCTGACCCTCTCTGCCTTCTCATTTCACCTCCCGACAGAAGCTGCTTATTGTTTCATGTATCTACTTGAGCTAAGAAGCACACTCTTCATGAGTATTATTTTATATCCCATAGTCAAGTCTCATATTATTGTTATTATCTATTTCTAGAACTTTGTTATGCCTGATTCATCTGCATTCAGTAGATGCTGACTAAATGGGTGAATGAATAAGAACAAAAGTATAGTGTAATTTAGACTCTAGTTGAGGAATATGAGTAAGCACGTGGAATAGCCATGGCATTATGTAATCAAGTAAAAAGTTGCTTATTGGGTACTAAAAGTGCAAGACCATCCCTTTGTCTCTACTCCCTCCCTATTTTAAGGGGTGCTATAAGTCAGGGAGGTTAGGTATGAAAACTATGTATTCTGGAAGTTTTGAAACTTGCAGTTAATTTAGTGTTGTCTGAGGATCTTCACTTTAGTGTAAAAACAGAAACAAAAATAAAATGAACAATCTTTAGTAAAAAGAAAAATAAGGCACCTTTTTCCCCTCTCTTTCCCCTTCTCCACTAGCTCCAGCCACAACGGCCTTGTTTCTGTGCCTGTAACTTGCTACCGTTTGTTCCTGCTTTTGCCCTCGCTATCATTCCTCTGATCCCAGATCTTTGCATGACGGCTCCTTCTTATTTTTCTGGTCTCAGCTCAAATACTACCACCTAAAGAGCCTCTGATCCCCATTGTAAGTAAGCTCCCATTATCTTCAAGTCCCTCCCTATCCCATTACCCTGTATTATTTTCCTCATAGCACTTATGGCTCTCTGAAATAAACTTGTTTTTAAAACTTATTATTTGTTCCCTCTCTAGGACAGAAGCTCCTGTCTATCTTGCCCGCTGCTTTATCACAAGTCTGGAACAGGGCTTGACACATAGTAGGCACTCAGGATATATTTGTTGAATGATAAATGAATGAATCCTCACTTGCACTGATATGATTTTAAAAATATTTAGTTTACATTTTTTGAATTAGGAGTAAAGTTTTTACTTATGGAAGTACACATTTCTTCATCAGTTTCATTTTCCATTTCTTCTTGTAATTACAAAAACAAAACTATCTTTTGCTCATTTTTCTATTGAGTGTTTTTTCCTATCAGTTTGAGTGAACTTAAGATACTAACCTTTTACCTGTCGGGTTTGTGGCCAATATTTTTTCCAATGTGTTTGCCTAGTGATTTCATTCATGTTTTTCTTGGGGTAGAAATTCTAAACTTTCAAGCAGTCAAATGTAGTGATATTTTCCACAGTGGCTTGTCTAGTTGCAGGAAGCATCCAGTATCGGTCAAGAGTCGTGCTTTGGGGTTAGTTTACTCAGTAAATCTGTGACTTTTGGCAAATAGGCCAATTACAGTATTTAGCTACCAAATCTTGAATTACTCAAGAGCAGTTTTCTCATTTGCGAAACTGGGAATGTGGCACTACGTACGTCACAAAATTGTTGGGAAGATTAAATGAAATTAAGGATGTAAAATGATCCTGGAGTATGCACATGGAAAGCGCTCTAAATAGTCTGGTTAATGGCTAATGTTTCATTACTTACGTACTGAGAGTATTTCCCGGTTCTGATAGTGATTTTCTCAAATATCTTAATTCTCTAATCCTTCTGGAATTTGTTATTGCGCACCAATTTACTTTCATGCTAAAAGTCAATTTTGGACTTTCGGTAAGCGGGTGATCTCCTGAGCAGCCTGAAGTATCAGCCTGCACACAGCAGCACAGACGCAGCGGGGACTACCAGACGTGCACCTAGTAGGCTGCGGCAGGAGTGGGCGGGGCCGCGCGCGCGGCCGACGAGTGGGCGGGGCGCGCCTTCGCCCTGCCCTCAGTCTGTCGGGCCCCAGGTTCCTGTGAATCCTGGGCGACCTTGGTGACCCTACGGACGCTGCCACCTCGTCTCTGCCATCGCCCGACCTCCACCCCTGGGACTGGGAAGTGAGTGCGGGCCTCCACCCACTGAGCCCCCTGGGGGAGGAAGAAACGCAGACGTGGGGGCGCGGGGCTCGGAGGAGAGTCCCGGCCGGGAGAATCTGGGCCCGCAGACTCCGCGGCTGGGCCCGCCAGGCCCTGGTGCTGAACAGACACCCTGGGCTCGGCGTGGCCGGGGCTGCTCCCGAGCTGTTGCTGGCGAGGTCAGCGGCCTCGCAAGGCCCGGGGCTGGGCCGACGCCTCCCTGAGGAGCCGCGTCTCGGGGCCCAGGACGGGGTCGACTGTGGCTGCCCGGGCCTGGCGCTCGCGCATCTGGCGGGCGGTGCCCGGGATCCGCCGGCGTCCCGGGGCGGGGAGGGTAGGGCTTACAGGTGGGAGAAGGGTGACAGCCCCGCAATTGCCGCAGTGCCTGTCGGGTAGAGGAACGGGGGTCACCGCGCACACTGTGGGGAAGCGAATGCGTAGAGGAACGGGGCGCGCTTCAGAGCAGCCGAGGGTTCCAGGAGAAGCTGCCAGGTGGGGTGAGAAGAGGACTTCTGATTTCGGAGTAGAACAAGGAGGTCGTGAAGAAGGCATATCCTACCGGTACCTGCTCGAGCTTCGAATTTCTTCTGTCTGGTGTTTTGAGTTCACTACAAAGGGCGTAGGGGCCCTACTGGCGCAACGGTTAAGTGCTCGGTTAAATGTTGGTGGTTCAAGCTCACCCACTGGCTCCTAAAGAGAAAGACCTGGCAATCTGCTCCCGTAAAGATTACCAAAAAACCCAAACCCATTGCCACTGAGTCAATTCTGACTCATAGCAACTCTATAGGACAGAGTAAAACTGCCCCCAGAGGGTTTCCAAGGTTGTGATCCTTAGGGAAGCAGACTGCCACATTTTCTTCCATGGAGCAGCTGGTGGATTCGAACCATCAATCTTTTGGTTAGCCACTGCGTGCTTAACCACTGCACTGCCAGCCTAGAGAACCCTGTGGGGAAGGTCTACTGTGTCACATGGTGTCATGAATTGAATTGTATCCCCCCAAAAATGTGTGTATCAATTTGGCTGGGCCATGATTCCCAGTATTGGGTGGTTGTCCTCCATTTTGTGATTGTAATTTTATGTTAAAGAGGATTAGGGTGGGATTATAACACCCTTACCTAGGTCACACCCCTGATCCAGTGTAAAGGGAGTTTCCCTGGGGTGTGGCTTACACCACCTTTTATCTCTCAAGAGATAAAAAGGAAAGACAAGCCACCAGAGAGGGGGCACCTCACCAAGAAAGCAGTGCCGGGAGCAGAGTGTGTCCTTTGGACCCAGGGTCCCTGTGCAGTGAAGCTTCCAGACCAAGGGAAGACTGATGCATCACAAGGACCTTCCTCCAGAGCTGGCAGAGAAAGCCTTCCTCCGGAGCCGGGGCCCTGAATTCAGACTTCTAGCCTTCTGGACTGTGAGAGAATAAACTTCCGTTTGTTAAAGCCATCCTCTTGTGGTATTTCTGTTATAGCAGCACTAGATGACTGAGACACATAGGGTTGCTGTGAGTTGAAACCAACTTCACGGTATCTAACAACAACACAGTGGGCACAGAGGATGTGCGGTTACATTCGTTTTGTGGTGCCAGAACCCCTGGGAAACTGACCATTAACATTGTGCTTAATGATGTCTGCAGTTTTTGCTTATCCTTGGTTATTTTTTCATAGCTGCCTCTTATCACAGATTATCAAATAGAGGAAATGGTGGCTCGAACATAGCAATTATTGATTACTGTGTCCCACAAACACTTTGCTGGACAGTTTATATAAGTTAGTTTATTTAATGCTCCCAACTTCAGATTTAAGTAGTATTGTCTGTTTTGTACCGTTAGAGTTTGGTAGCATTAGAGTTGAAATTCAGCTGTGTATAATTTCAGGGCACAGACATGGCTTAATGTAAAGAACATTATCTTTTGGGATAGAACGGATGTCTAGGTTTCAAATTTATGCTTTCAGTTTTCTTAGTTGTATCCTTGTGTGGATTGCTTAATCTTTTAGGGCCTATTTCTGCATTTGTAAAATGGAGATAAAATACCTCTGTATTGTAGTGTTGTTATGAGGATTGAATAAGATCATGTTGGTGAAACACTTAGCAAAGTGCCTTGCAATAGCGGTAAGCTAGATATGACTACAAGGAGCCTGGGTGGTGCAGTGGTTAAGTGCTTGGCTGCTAAACAAAAGGTCGGTAGCTCAAACCCACCAGCTGCTCCACAGGAGAAAGACGTGGCAGTCCGCTTCCGTAAAGATTACAGTCTTGGAAACCCTATGGGGCAGTTCTTCTAAATCCTATAGGGTCAGTATGTGTCAGAATTGACTTGAGGGCACACAACAACAACAACATATAGTCACATACACCCTGCTGTTGTCTTTAATTGGGGTCAGCAAACTCCAGCTCTGAATGCTTCCAGCCAGAGCCAGGCAAAGCCTGTGCAAGTCTGAGCATAGGTGAGGGAAGCAGGAAAAGAAAAAGGAACTGAGGATAGACATACTTGGTGACAGTTACAGCAACACCACTAGTTGCCTCAGGCATTAATTTGTGTTACCCAGGGCCGCTTTTTGTAGTTGTGACAACTTAAAAAAGGCAATTCCTTTTGGCTCTCGAATTGGAAAAATGTACCCTGCTCCTGGCTGACAAGTTTCAGAGAGGTGACTCCGAGGGACTGAACCATGTTGAGACTGGGTGGGACTAGGAGCTGAATTTCAGTATCCCACAAACTAAAAGGTACCTGGTGCACACTCATAATGAAGTGTGTAGCTCCCTTTTCAGGATTTCCTTTCTCAGGTCTAGCTCCTGAAGAATGGAGAGAGGATGTTCCAGGATAAGAAAAGAAAGGATTGTTTGATGACTAGACACCTCTCCTAATTTCTGTCCATATTTGTGACTACTTATGTACAGCCATCTTCATACCCACATAAACTGAAGGCAGCCTAAGTATTACACCTTTAAAAAAATATTTTTTATTTACAGTCCTATCACTACTGTCCTGAATATTGCCTTTGGAACATCTGTTCAGATACCCAGTTTATAATGTACCCTAGCTCCTATGGATTTTTGATAGAACTTTATGCATTTTTTTCATGCACTTTTTCTTTTTAGTACTGTTGCTGGGCTTTCTTTTTTTTATTCTGTCATTAAAGTTTTCTTTTCCAAACCTTTCTTTAGTTAGTGATTTATTATGCTAGGAAGTATGCTTGTCAGCAAAGCTAAGAAAGTTAGCATTGGATATGAAAATGATTAAATACATTTTGACCTTCTAAGCTTTACAATGAACCACTACTGTTGATCAAAACCATGCTCTTTCAGGTGGGTCTTTCAGCAAGGTTCAATGCCTCTTCCATTAGTGGTGCTCAACAAGTTTGAGGAGTCCAAACTTGGGCATGCCTTTAATGTACCCACCGTTAGCTTCACTCTACAGTCTAACTTCTTTCCCACCAATGTGTTAACTTCGTGTTTTTACTTATTTTATAAAGATTGCTAACTAGGTTAAAATCTTTTAACAATCTTGTTAAAAGATTGGCTGGGAGGGAGGTTTAAGTTACCACCTGTAAGTAAAGTGGAGCCCTGGTGGCGTAGTGGTTAAGAGCTCGGTTGCTAACCCAAAGGTCAGCAGTTCAAACCTACCACCCGCTTCTTGAAACCCTGTGGGTCAGTTCTACTCAGTTCTCTGGGGTCGCTATGAGTCAGAATCTGCTCGACAGCAACAGGTTTGGTTTGGTTTTTGGTTATAAGTAAAGTATCATAGTTTTTGTTTAACTACGTCATGTAAGTTTCTGGTAGTGGTAATCAAAAGCAGATATATGTATACATTTTGATAAGATTATAATAACTACATTTAAACTGATTATGTTGGCTTAAATGGATTTGGAGAAATTTTTGGAGAGCATTGGGATTCTTTTGGAGAGGTGTTTATTCTTTTAGTACATAAGAGCTTACTGGTATGCAGTCTTAAAAAAAAAAATTAAACCATTTCACTCCCACTAGGATAGCTAAAATAACAAAACAAAATAACAAAAGTTGGCAAGGATGTGAGGAAATTGGAACCCTTGTCCATTGCTGGTAGGAATGCAAAATTGTACAGCTGTTGGGGAAACAGTGAGGTGGTTCCTCACAAAACTAAAAATATAACTACCATACGACCCAGCAATTCTACTCCTAGGTATATACCCAAAAGACTTGAAAGCAGAGACTCAAACAGATAATTTTATACCAGTGGCACTATTTACAATAGCCAAAAGGTGGAAACAACCTAATTACCCATGAACAGATAAATGGGTAAACTGTGGTACATACATACAATGGAATACTACTTAGCTAGTAGGAGAAATGAAGTCTTGATACATGCTACAGTATGGATGGAGCTTGAAGACATTATGCTGAGTGAAATCAGTCAATAAAAAAAGGGCAAATATTGTATGACCTCACTTGTATAAAAAGACAAGAATATGCAAATGTATAGAGACCAGAGTTTCTTAGTGATTATGAGGGAGGGAGTGGGAAACGGGGTTATTGCTTATGGAGTACCAAGTTTCAGTTTACAGTGATGGAAAAATCACATTGATTAAGGGTAGGGTGGCACAGCTGATTGATGTTATTGCTGTCCATAAGTTGAATACCTATAAAAAGTTGAACTGGCAAAAATTGTGTGATAGATAGACCAAAAAAAAAAAAAAAAAAAAAGAGTAGCTGTTGAGGCTGCTTGTGTACAACCAAAAACCTCATGGGATTTGGTTCCTTGGTTTGGAGGTTTAGGGTCATGGTTTCATGGGACACCCCAGTGAATTGGCCTGATAACTTGTTCAGTACTTATGTTCTATTTCCTAGTTTGTTGTATGGTGCCTGGGGTCTTAAAGGCTTCCAGAAGACCATCTAAGGCACAGCAATTGGTCTGTATTCACCTGGAGCAACAGAGGAAGAAGGAGAGTCAGAAATGGGAGGAGAAAATGGAATGTGTGGCTAATTACTTCCATGAATAGCTGCCTCCTTTACCGTGAGACCGGAAGAACTGGATGGTGCCTAGTTACCATTACTGTACATTTTGATCAAAGATTCTATAGAAGAATCCTTATCAAAAGGGGTAAAATGCAGAACAGAATTTCAAATTTTCATGGAATCCAGACTTTCTGGAGCCATGGAGGCTGGATGAACACCTGAAATTATTGCCCTGAGATAATCTTTAAACCTTAAGAAATAACCCCTGAAGTCTTCTTAAAACCAAACAATAGTTAACTAGTAAAAAATGTCTGCGTTGAGCATTATGTTCTTTTAAGATCTATCTATATGGGATCAAATTGACAATGGCAACTTGAAAGATTAGATAGGAAACTTGGCGGCAGTGAGTTTATGTTAAAGAGGGAGGAACAACTCAGAAAAGGAGAGTGAGAATGGTTATATAACTTGAAGAATGTAATCAATGTCACTGAATTGTACATGCAGAAACTTGAATTGGTATATGTTTTTGCTGTGTATATTCTCAACAGCAACACCAGAAAAATAAATTGTTAAAAAAAGTAAGTCAATGTTATGGTCAGATTTACCAATTTAAATTAGATGGATAGCATATTGATACAGTTCCTCCATGAAAAATTAGAGGAAAATACTCCCAAAAGCTGTTGCCATCGAGTCAATTCTGACTCATAGCAACCCTATAAAACAGGATAGAACAGCCTCATAGGGTTTTCAAGGTTGTAATCTTTATGGAAGCTGACTGCCACGTGTTTTTCCCGCAGAGGGGCTGGTGAGTTTGAACTGCTGACTTTTTGGTTAGCAGCAGAGTGTTTAACTACCGTGCCATCAGAGCTCCTAGGGAAATACTACATACTTGCTTTAGCAAATGGTTTTGAAATGTCCTCTTACCCGAGTTAGTCTGTTATGTATAGTTCCTGTGAAAATTACCAAAGCAGTGGAATGGTTGCAATACCTGTTGTAATCAGCCTGCTTCTGAGCCATGCTTCTAGACTTTAAGGTGATAATATGTATTAATATAGATATCTGGAACTATAGAGAGGAACTTGTCTACATTTTCATCTGTTTAGGCATCAGGACGGAGCCCTGGTGGCACAGTGGTTAAGAGCTTGGCTGTTAACCAAAAGGTCAGCAGTTAGAATCCACCAGCTGCTCCTTGGAAATTCTGTAGGGCAGTTCTGCTGTGTACTATAGGGTTGCTATGAGTTGGAATTGACTCCACGGCAACAGGTGGTTGTTGTTGTTTTTTTTTTTTTTTGGTTTTAGGCATCAGGACTGTTAAAAAAAGAAGTGAAAATCAAAATATTTTTTATTCTCTATCTTTCTACAGTGTAAGCTCATGAGGGTAGGGATATTTGTCTATTTTGTTCATTTTTGTGTCCCTAGCACCTAAACTAGGGCCTAAACACAGTGGGTACTCTGTAAATATTTGTTGAATGAGTGTTGAATAAATGAATGATACTATTGAACTGTTCATAATTGGGAAATAAAAAGGGGTTTGCCTGAAAGTTTTAAGCAGCTGTAATGTATGTGCTAAACAACCATAAAATGAATACTCTTGAAATCAGGAAATGTATAAACCTCTCAACAGGCAGCCATTGCTCAATATACAAACTCATAAGCCTACGGAATGAAGTCGTTACCATTAGTTACAGCTTTAAACTGAAGGAATTTTTATATCAGTGTTTATCCTGAACTACAGAGGAGCACATAGTGATAAAAGGTGAAATGCCTGTCTTGCCCAGTTAAACATCGTAGGTGTCCAGCTAAGAAGAGAAGGAAGGGAGCCAAGTTCTGGAAAGTACCTTTAGAGTCAGGCATAGTGGACTCTATGGGCAGGGGTGAGGTTTTGGTGGCTGGACCAACATCTGGGAGAGTCTAGAAGTGGGAAGTTCTTAAAAGTACTCTGAGGGAAATGAGAACCCCCTGGGACTTCATTCTCAGCAGTTCTATGTGCCTTAATGAGTCAGAACTGATTTGACAGCACCTAACAACACAATACAACATCCAGCCTGCTTGCTGCACTGCTGGCCAGCATCGTAACCAAGTCCTTATAATTTTAAAACTTCAACTGAGCATCCTGGGGTTTTCTGCTTAGGCATGCAGCTCTGATTTTTAGGCAGATTTAGGTAAAAGATGATTCACTTTGTAGATTATGTACTTCACAGCCAACTTTGCCAAGATGCATGCTTCATAAAGTGAATCAATACTGAGATGATGTCACTGCTTGTAACTTTTTTCAGCACCTCACTAAGTGAACCTCTATGATCAGTGTCATTTGTAAAATGTATATACGATAGCCAAGGGATTATGAAAGTAGTATATTCTGAAACACGTTAAGTAAAAACTCTATAGCCTGTTATGAACTATAGAATGGAATGATGTATCTTCGGGGTTTTCTAGACAGATTAATGAAGCAGCCTTAGTTAATTGCTCACCTTGTAACAATGAGGACAGGGTAAAACTGCACACACTTATTATTTTTAAAGTAAGAGTGGTCAGCTGTCAATACGTTTTTACTAACTCCTGCTGTCCCTTCTTTTGGGGCCCTTGGTGGTGCAGTGGCTAAGCGTTTGGCTGCTAAGCAAAAGGTCGGTAGTTCGAATCCACCAGCTGCTCCTTGGAAACCCTATGGGGCAGTTCTCCTCTGTTCTATAGGGTGGCTATGAGTCGGAATCGACTCGACAGAAACAACAATGGGTCTCTCCTTTGAAAAACTTACTCCATCTGCTGCCAGGATATGTACTGGAAATTTAGTAATGCAGAGTTCAGAGATGGGAGTAAAATCACTTCCTTATTATGCTACGTCAACCTAATAGACTGAGCCCTATGTTTTAGTTGTTAATGTGCATTATTTTTTCAAGTCATTTGGTTATAGGAATCTTATTAACCTTGCCAGTGGAAAAGTATACCTTTGTTTAAGAAACATAATAATAGTTGTAGCCTAAATATTAACCTTGTAATTTCAAAAATCTTATGCATTAATTTGTGTCAGGTTAAATATTACAATTGATATATTAACTAAAAAGCCATAAGGAAATTAATTAGAAGATATGACTGTTACACTAAGTGTTATTTGGAGGCTTAAGTGCCCTCAGGGCATTTTGGCACAAGAGGAAAATACAGGTTCTTGCCTTGGCCTTGTTCCTTACTAGCTTGGTGATTTGGGGTAAGTAATGTAACCTTTTTGAAGCAACTCATTTCATTTTCCTAACAGACACTGTGTGTTGTCTTGAAAATTAATAATGTACTAAAAATTATCAACATATCCTGGGGCAATCCAGATATTTGGGTGCTTACTATTATAATTCTAGTTATGACTTATTCTTACTGTATGGTAAGCTTTGTCCAACTCACAGGGTTAGTGTAAACTTCAGAGTATATTATTTGGAAACATTCTGAAAATTTTAAAAAACAACAAACCCTGCACTAAGCAAGGGGCACGGTGGGCGAATCACATCTTCATTGCTACCTGCATGGTAAGGATCAGCATGAATCCAGTTCGCAAAGTGTGGAAATGGATCTGGTCCTCACCTTCCCTCTTGTCATCATCCTTGTCATCAGTTGCTCACACGGCACTCTCTCAGCCCCAGCCACCCACCTCTCCCGTGCATAGTCACCAACCAGGAAGCACCATCTGAGCTTCTGTGTTCAGGGCTCTTACAGGCCTCACCTTCAGGCTGTAATAGATCACATCTTGCCTCTTGAGGCTTAGTCAGCATCGGGTCCCCAGGTGGTCCCTCTCGGTCTGGTCAGCCCTCATTCCTTAGCCTCAGGTGTTGGTATAGCAAGAAAGAATGAAAACAAAGGCCAAATGGCTTTTTGCAAGGTGATTCAACACCTCGCAAACCCCCAGCTATCTAGATGTATGGAATTATTAACCATCCTTTCCTCTTTCCTCCTACTCCCTGTCATCCATTCTATACTTTGAAGTTTAAGGGTTAAAAAAAAAAAAGTGGCACCATGAATGCAAATCCTTTATAGAAATCCTTTTATAGTGGAATATAGGTTAATCCTCAGGGAGCTTTCCCACCTTTGAGGGTCCTTTGATTGCTTCCTGTCTGCACATACAATTTTATACTGTTGTTATTATTTCTATGTATACCTCAATAGCTCTGTATTTATTTTGCTTTTGTTTTGTCCCCCCCAGCCCATTTAGAACACATAGGTGTTCAGTAAGTAATTGTTGAATGAGTGCATCTCTCCAATACAATTATAATGAGCACTAGGTATATCATGTGCCCACTTCCTTGGCATAATAATGAGTACACAGTAGTAACCTCTTAATATATACGCTTGTTGTTTTGACCTGGAACCTGCAAATAGTACAGTGACTCTTGGGTTTATGACCATATTACCCCCAACCCCTACTCTTTCTTTTTATTGAGGAACACCTATTAATATTTACTGTTTGAGCAACACAGTTTGAGAAACACTGCTGCAGAGTGTTTAATGTTGATGTTGCCGGGCACCATCCAAGGTTACTCTTGCTCCCTTTCAGTCATGCAGGGTGCGCTGTGGAATAGCAGTTAGTGAATCATGGTATTAGAGCCAGAAGGAACCTTTGAGAACTTTTTAATCTAGGCTAGTCTCTTCATTTTGCAGCTAAAGATTGATGTGGGTGGGCACTGACTCCTCCGTCCCACTTTGGGACAAATAATGAGTCACTGTCATCGGCCCTGGGCTAGCCTCCCCCAGTGCATGAACTATGGAACAGTAGCTCAGGTAAACAAACCCTTCAGAGAGGATTTAGGAAAATTGGCCCTTATATGTAGTCAACACTGACTTCTTTGGCAAATTAGCTATGTGTAAATCCCTGAGATTTTTTACTTATTCCCAATAACTTCATAAACAAGGATGAGAAGAGTGCTTTATGTCTTATTATTTTATAATAAGCCATCTGTGCTGAGACAATCAATTAAAATATTTTAGAAGTTAATAAAGATAACTGCTACAATTCATGAAGTATCTACTAAATGTGGCGCATGCTACAAACCTACAATTGTCAGGTTTTTTTTTAATCCCCTTTTTATTGATGAAGAAATTGAGATTTAGAGAGATAATTTGGAAAAGGTGAAAATCCATAAATGGTGGAAAAAAATTTGAAGCAAACCCTCTGACTCGAAAGTTATTGCTCTTTCTCCTACTGTTAACCTATGCCAGGCTTTGTACTTCAAGACAAAGAGGAAGCACTAAAAGATGTTCCCAGCTCTTGGTGCAGTAGTTAAGAGCTCAGCTACTAACCAGAAGGTTGACAGTTCGAATCCACCAGCTGCTTCTTGGAAACCCTATGGGGCAGTTCTGCTCTGTCCTATAGAGTCGCTATGAGTCGGAATTGACTCGACAGCAAAGGGCTTGGTCCTCAGACAGCTCATAGTTTAGGGAAGAAATGATGAGCCATGCATACAAGTAACAACCAAAAAACCAAACCAGTTGCCATCGAGTCGATTCCAACTCATGGTGACTCCACTGTGCTCTGACCTTTTAGAAGCAGATCACCAGGACTTTCTTCTAAGGCACCTCTGGGTAGGTTTGAACAGCCAACCTTTTAGTTAGTAGCCTAACACCCATTTGTACCACTCAGGGACTCTTCAAGTAACAACAGTGGAAGGAAATTAGCTACATTAGGGGATCTTATGGAGGAAGTATCATTTGAGGTGGATTTTGAAGAACTTAGATGGGCAGTGATAGCTGCTTTGGTAGGCTGGGGGCAGGTGTGAACAGAGCCATGAATTCTCCAGGCTTAGCTAATTGAATTAGGGTAGAGTTCCCTGGGTGGCACAAATGGTTAAGTGCTTGACTGCTAACTGAAAGGTTGGCGGTTCAACATGGAGGCGCCTTGGAAGACAGGCCTGGTGATCTGCTTCCAATAGGTAACAGCCTTGGAAACCCTATAGAGCAGTTCTGCTTGGTACCCATGGGGTCACCATGAGTTGGAATTGACTTGATGGCAACTAACAACAACAACAATAGTCCTTGGGTAGCTAGTAATTTTTTTTTTTTTTTTAAAATCAGGAGTGATACGTCCTGATGTGAAAGAAAAAATATGGTGGTGGGAAAGCCCACTAGGAGACTTATTATAAGCTGGTGATAGATACAGAAGACCTGAACTAGGGTTGTGACTGTGGGTATGGGGAAGGTTCTGCACCATGAGGTTAGAGATTTGGCCGTTGCAGTAGGCAGAATCTATATGACGGCTTTATTGAATAGTATAAAGAGTAGATCTAAGGGGAGATGGGGAAAGAGGAAGCAGACAAGACTTCAAGATTTTCAGCTAGGGCATGGAAGGGACCATATGCCTTAAATTTGACACTTCAGATCCCACTTTAAATATTAGGTCTTTATTTTCAATTCCTTTGTCTTATCTGTTACAATATTGGCTTAGAAAAGTTAGGATAACTGGGAGAATGGTTGATACGTTTAGTATTTCTAGGGATTGTTTGCATTTCAGAAGAGGAGTTTAAACCAAAAGGTTCTCCAATGAGTAGTCTGTGCAATAGGGAAACTTATCCAATCCTAGGTGCTATTTCTGTCTTTTCTATCTTCCTCTTCTTTGGGGAGTAAAATACTTAGCATCACTCTTTTGTTGCACATGCATTCCTCTCCCTGGTCACTTATCGCAGCCAAATCTCCTATTTTCTGTACTCAAAGGTACAGAACATTTGTTTTATTTTCTCCCTTTATAATTGATGTATAAAATACTTACTGCTGTTTTTATAATTGCATATTGTGTACTAATTACATAGAAAGGAAGTGAAGAGAACATCTTCGTGAATGATGCTATTAACAAGGTTCCGGACCTGAGTGCTTATATAATTTCTTCCATTTACCATTCATGGCATTCCAGATAAATGCAGTCAGAGTCATTTTCAAGGGGAAATGCTGCTAATAGAGGAAATTTGTTTCCTGGCAGCAGTGCAGTAATGTAACTGTCAGCAGTATGCTAAATAATCATGCTTGCCTGGTATGTTGTTTTTGTAGCTCTTGTATGAGCATTGTTAGGGAAAAGAATAATGCTCTTCTGATGGCTTGTTTCTTTGGTAAGACATTGACGTCACACAAAGGTATTATGTACATTGTCTGTTCTTGGAAATTTGAGGAGTTTCTGGTTGCTGGTAGAACATTCTCTATGGGTTGTTCTTTGGCGGCTTCAGCAATCCCTGCTCATTCTTGGCTCCTTGGAACAGAGTGTTAGCTATTGTCCTTGTACCCTTTCCAAGTTCCCAGAGTCGTTCTAGTTTCCTTGGAATGAAATTAAAGTTACATCCTCTGGGAGCTCACTCCCAGCCTGCTGGCCTCGTGTTAACGCTCTTCCCAAGAGCTTGAGTACAGCCTGCATCAGCCACTCATCTGCAGTGGATGCAAAAAAAAGTTAATTATTATGTCTGCTCTGACTGTAAATCCATTCTCGGGCTACCGCATGTAAATCCATTCTCGGGCTACCGCATTAGGCTCGGTACTGCTGACATACCACTTGTAAACATCTAAACTATGCGAAAGGGCAAAAATTTACAACTAACATTCCACAGATTCTGTGTTAGATATGAAAAGCAAGATAACTGGCACATGCTAGATTTACAGGTTTACTTGCAGTATCTCCATTTTTCCTAATGAGGAAATCTAGTCTCAGAAAGTTGAAGTAACTTGCATGAGGTCACACAGCTAGTGCCAGATGCAGGATTCAACCCAGGTATGAATTACTCCAAATTTGATCTTGTTTGTATACATTAATAACCTGTTACTATTAGTGCAGCGACTTGGTGTGGGTTGAAATAATCAGGGAAATCATCATGGACTGGAATAATAAATAATGTGAAATGTAGGATAGATACGAGAAGATCAGACCCTGGAGTCAAGTAGTCTAAAATAATTAATGTTTATTGAATATTTACCACGGATTGAAGTGCTCAAGGATTTCATTTTACTTGGATCCACAATGAACAACCATGGAAGCAGCAGTCAAGAAATCATGACCCATTGCACTGGGAAAATCTGCAGAAGACCTCTTCAAAGTGTTAAAAAGCAAAGATGTCCAGGTCGGCTTGAAGACTAAGGTGCACCTGACCCAAGCCATGGTGTTTTCAATTGTCTCATATGCATGCGAAAGCTAGGCAGTAAGTAAGGACAACTGAAGAAGAATTGATGCCTTTGAATTACGGTGTTGGCGAAGAATACTGAATATACCATGGACTGCCAAAAGAACGAACAAATCTGTCTTGGAAGGAGTACAGCCAGAATGCTCCTTTAGAAGCAAGGATGGTGAGACTTTGTCTCACATAATTTGGACATGTTATCAGGAGGGACCAGTCTCTGGAGAAGGACATCATGCTTTGTGTAGTAAAGGTTGAACAAAAAAGAGGAAGACCCTGAACTAGATGGATTGACACTATGACTGTAACAATGGGCTCAAGCGTAACAATGATAGTGAGGATGGCACAGGACTGGGCAGTGTTTCCTTCTGTTGTACACAGAGTCACTGTGAGTCGTAATCGAACTGTGAGTCATAATCGTCTCACGTAACAACAATAGGCATTGTTGTAAGCACTGTAAATGTATTAACTCATTCAGTCCTTACAACAACCCTTTGCAGTAGTGGCAGTTATTTATTTTGTAGATGAGGAAACTGAAGCACACAAAGGTTAAGGAACTTGTCTAAGGTCACACATTAAGTTAGCATTGGAATCCAGATGAGAACTCAGCCTGTGATAAGGAGCAGTGAAAAGGAAAGGGATAATGGGGGGAGGAGAGAGATGTTATAGGGCTGAATACTGTAGATGGGGGGTGGATGAGGGAAGTAGATTTTGGCAGTTCTGTATGTGCAGTGGTTAGGAGCTTGGCTGCTAACCAAAAGGTCAGCAGTTTGAATCTACCAGCTGCTCCTTGGAAACCCTATGTGGCAGTTCTGCTTTGTCCTGTGGGGTCGCTATGAGTCAGAATCAACTCGATGGGAATAGGTTTGCTTTTTTTTTGTTTGGTATGCCAAGAAGGAGCCCTGGTGGTGCAGTGGTTAAGAGCTCAACTGCTAACTAAAAGGTTGGCGGTTCGAACCCACCAGCTGTTCCATGGGAAAAAGCAGTCTGCTTCTGTAAAGATTTACAGCCTTGGAAATCCTATGGGGGCAGTTCTGCTCTGCCCTATAAGGTCACTATGAGTCAGAATCCACTCAACAGCAATGAGTTTGATTTTTTTACAGGTATGCCAACAGGAGTCCCTGGGTGGTGCAAATCGTTAACGTGCTCTGCAGCTAACCAAAATGTTGGCAGTTCAAGTCCACCCAGAGGTACCTCAGAAGAAAGGTCAGGTGATCGCCTTCTGAAAAAATCAGCCATTGAGCCATTGGGTCACCATGAGTTGAAACTGACTCAAGGGCAACTGGTTTGGTTTGCATTTTGGTATGCCAAGAGGGCGCCTTAAGCCTTGAGAGGGATAAGGTCAAAGAAGTAAATATAAAAAAAGATCAGGTGGTTGAGATGACAGAGCCTTAAGGGATGCACACAGTCTTTGAACGGGAGGAGGAAGAGAGGTACTAGTCAAAAGTGAGAGGAGGAGAATCAAGGACGTAAAATTCAAGGAAGAAGAGATTTTTAGCAAAGATGAGGCCCCGGTGTCAACATGCCAGTGACTTCATGATTGCTAACAGCTGTGCATTAACTGTACTGTCGTCTCTGCACTTTTGTATTTTGTGGTATTTCTCTTCCCAGTTTCTTCCTGCCTCTTGGTTATTTAAAAAAATTGTTTTAGCTGTTCTGCGTCCTACTTTGGTGAGTGGCATCTGGGGTCTTAAAAGCTAGCAAGTGGCGATCTAAGATGCATCGATTGTTCCCAACCACCTGGAGTAAAGGGGAATGAAGAACATCAAGACACAAGGAAAGTATTAGCCCAAGAGGCAGGGCCACATAGACCAGAGACTTCATCAGCCTGAGACCAGAAGAACTGGTTGGTGCCTGGCTACCACCAATGACCGCCCTGACCAGGAACACAGCAGAAAGTCCCTGATGGAGCAGGGGAAGGGTGGGATGCAGAACTGAAATTCTGGTAAAAACACAAGACTTAATGCTCTGACTGAGACTGGAGGAACCCCAGAGAGCATGACCCCTAGACTCTCTGTCAACCCAGAACAAAAACAGTTCCCAAGGCCAACTCTTCAGACAAAAGATTGGACTGGACTGTGGGACATGAAATGATACTTGTGAAGAGTGTTCTTCTTAGCTCAGGAAGATACATGAGACTAAATGGGCAGCTTCTGTCCAGAGGTGAGATGAGAAGGCAGAGAGGGTTAGGAGCTGGTTGAATGGACACGGGAAATCCTGGGCGGAAAGGAGGAGTGTGCTGTCATAGTATAGGGAGAGCAATTAGGGTCACACGACAACATATGCATAAATTTTTATATGAGAGACTAACTCGAATTGTAAACTTCCACTAAAACAACAGTAAAAAAATTGTTTTAGCACTTTTTAAAAAAAAATTGTGCTTTAGATGAAAGTTTACAGCTCAAGTTAGTTTCTCATACGAACATTTATAAGCTCATTGTTATGTGATCCTAGTTCCTATCCCTATAATGTGACAGCACACTCCTCCTTTCTGCCCCGAATTTCCCATGTCCATTTAGCCAACTCCTATCCCTTTCTGCCTTCTCATCTTGCCTCTGGACAGGAGCTGCCCATTTAGTCTTGAGTATTTACTTGAACTAAGAAGCACATTCTTCACGAGTATCATTTTATGTTTCATAGTACAGTCTATTCTTTGTCAGAGTTGGCCTGGGGAATGATTTTAGTTCTGGGTTAACAGAGAGTCCAGGGACCATGTCTTCTGAGATTCCTCTCTGGTCTCAGTCAGACCATTAAGCCTGGTCTTTTTACTAGAATATGAGTTCTGTACCCCACTTTTCTCCTGCTGCATCAGGGACTCTCTGTTGTGTTCACTGTCAGGGCGGTCATTGTGGTAGCCAGGCAGCATCTACTGCTTCAGGGCTCAGGCTGATGGAGTCTCTGGTTTATGTGGCCCTTTCTGTCTCTTGAATTAATACTTTCCTTGTGTCTTTGGTGTTCTTCATTCTCCTTTACTCCAGGTGGGCTGGGACCAATTGATGTATCTTAGACGGCTGCTCACTAGCTTTTAAGACCCCATACACCACTTGCCAAAGTGTGATGCAGAACATTTTCTTAAAAAACTTTGTTATGTCAATTTACCTAGATGTCCCCTGAAACCATGGTCTCCAGACCTCCGCCCCTGCTACTTTGTCCCTGGAAGTGTTTGGTTGCATTCAGGAAACTTCTTAGCTTTGGTTTAGTCCAGTTGCGCTGACTTCTCCTGTAGTGTGTGCTGTCCTTCCCTTCACCTAAGATAATTCTTGACTGCTTTCTAGTTAGTGAATGCCCCTCTCCCTCCCTCCCCACCCTCGTAACCATCAAAGAATGTTTTCTTCTGTGTTTAAACCTTTTCTTGAATTCTCATAATTGTGGTCTTATACAATATTTGTCCTTTGGCGATTCACTAATTTCACTCAGATAATGCCTTCCAGATTCATCCATGTTATGATATGTTTCGCGGATTCATCATTGTTCTTTATCATTGTGTGTATATAACCATAATTTGTTTATCCATTCATCTGTTGATGCGCACCTAGGTTGTTTCCATCATTTTGCTATTGTAAACAGGTTTTAGCACTTTTTCCCCTATAAATCAACATGAAAAGGAATGATGATTGTATTAACACCACCATCACAAATGTCCTGTAACCTTGTATACTTCATACAAGAAATAGCTAAACTTCTGAATTGGGTGGTATGAGGACATTGCTTATTTTGGTGCTAAGCTCTGTTTCTTGTTTTTTGCTTGATAAAGAGACCTTATTGGTATCATGTTAGGGTTTTTTTCTTTCATGACACTGTAGAATTAGAAGGGATTTTGTTCACATGAGATTTTAAAATAAGTCATTTCATCCTATCACCCAGTTTGAGAACTTGAAATAGCATCTTACTGGGTCCTTCTGCCTGGCTTTCAGGATCCTCTAAACTTGCCCTTCTACCTGACCAGCTTTGCTTTCCCGTCGTGGATGCTCAGCTTCTGTGACACACAGTGAGGTATCTGATGTCTTGCTTTTTCCTGGCTCCATTCTGTCCCCTCTTCACCTGCTCAAATGGAGTCCTTCAAAGCCCAGGCAGTATCAGTCTCACTTGCACTGCTAATTCTCCTCTGACTGTTTTGTTGATTTCTCCTTGCCCTTAATATCTTTTGCACTTGTCAGTACCAAGTATTTTAGTGCTTAACCGAATGATGCATGTAAAATACCAAACCAAACCAAACAAACACCCCAAAAAACTGACTTATTCATACATAGTAAAAGGACACAGTATTTTTAGGTTTACTATAACATCCCTGGGTAGGGGAGATTTATTTTATTTTATTGTTGTGCTTTAAGTGAAAGTTTAGAATTCAAGTTAGTCTCTCATGCAAAAATTTATACATACATTGTTATGTGACCCTAATTGCTTTCCTTATACTGTGACAGCACACTCCTCCTTTCCACCCATGATTTCCCATGTCCATTCAGCCAGCTCCTGACCCTCTCTGCCTTCTCATCTCACCTCCGGACAGGAGCTGCCCATTTAGTCTCATGTATCTACTTGAGCTAAGAAGCACAGTCTTCACGAGTATTGTTTCATGTCCCATAGTCCAGTCTAATCTTTGAAGAGCTGGCCTTGGGAATGGTTTTAGTTCTGGGTTGAGTCCAGGGGCCGTGCTTTCTGGGGTTCCTCCAGTCTCAGTCAGACCACTAAATCTGGCCTTCTTACTAGAATTTGAGTTCTGTACCCACCTTTCTCCTGCTCCATCCGGGACTCTCTGTTGTGTTCCCTGTCAGGGTGGTCATTGGTGGTAGCTGGGCACCATCTAGTTCTTCAGGTTTCAGGCTGATGAAGTCTCTGGTTTATGTGGCCCTTTCTGTCTCTTGGGCTAAAACTTTCCTTGTGTCTTTGGTGTTCTTCATTCTCCTTTACTCCAGGTAGGTTGGACCAATTGATGCATCTTAGATGGCTGCTGACTAGCTTTTAAGACCCCAGACACCACTCACCAAAGTGGGATGCAGAACATTTTCTTAATAAACTTTGTTACACCAATTGACCTAGATGTCCCTGGGTAGGGGAGATTTAGGAAGCAAATTTGGATTTGTGAATTTTGCTTTTTATTAAGGAAAAATTCTCTCTCCAGATGAAATTACACTCATACAGCCTTTGCCTTTAAAGAGAATTTCTGTCTACCATCAGGACTACGAAACCTACCTCATTATTCTTAGTCTCCTTTAATTTAGGAATCTTAAACACTAGTATTTGTTTTTGACATACTGGAGGATTTCTGCTGTTTTTAGAGTCTAATAGAGTAATTAAAGAGATTTTGTAAGACATGAGTTGTTTTTGACATCATTGAAGGGCTCTTTTAATACCAAACCAAACCCATTGCTGTTGGGGCGGTTCCGACTCACAGCAACGCTATAGGAAAGAGCAGAACTGCCCCGTAAGGTTTCCATGAAGCAGCTGGTGAATTCGAACTGCCAACCTTTTGGTTAGTAGCTGAATGCTTAACCACCATGCCAGACTCTTAATAGTAACCGTTATTATTTCAGACTTGATAGAGGCATTTTGTATAGCACAGAAATCCTACTGCCATGTTTAAATATAACAGAATGATGAAGGGATTTATAAGTTTGGTTAAATCTCAAAAAAGAGGGCAAAAAATATTAAATACTCCAGATTCTAAGGATGATTGCTAGCAGCTTTGGGGATGGAGTTGTTATCTTCCCACTTCCAGAACCTGTCCTACCACCATCAACTCCACTTTAGTCTAAACAACTGGCTAAGTGGACATTCAGCTGGGCAACAGATTGCCTGTTTCTTCTTCATGGTGTCACCTGCAGTCCGTTTGTTTCCCTGGGTTCAGGTAGAAAAAGCAACTCACCCTCCATGTGCATCCCCTCCCAAGGCCTGCCCCCATCAAGCCCTCAGTCCTTTCCCCAGTCTTCTTCATATATCAATTGGTGGTTGGGACAGGGAGGGGTCTGTGGCAGTTAGGCTAACTTTGATGTTTCTTAGCAAGTCACGAGAGAAGATATCTCATGCTTGTTTGCTAGATGCTTTCTGTAGAACGGTGGTTTGTCAACCTTGTCTACATATTAGAATGATCTAGAAAGCCGATACTTGTGTTGTACCCTAAATCAGTTAAATTAGATCTCTGTGTGTGGAAGGGACTCAAGCATCAGTAGCTGTTAAAACTCTCCAAGTAATTCCAGTAAGCAGCCAGGGTTGAGATCCATTGCTGTATAATGTGGGGTTCCTTGAGACCATTTATTTCTCAGGTTTGGGTCTTAGCAACAATTCTGTGAAAACAGAAAATACCTTACTATCTTACTAAATAAACAAAAACAAGATTGTCATTTAATCTGTTTTGTAGCAGAATGTTCTATCTGCCTTTAAGTGAAGGATCAAGATTATACATGGACTTTTTCTGAATGGTAAAATTTCTAGTCAGATGATAAATCTAGTATTTTTCATTTGCCACCTTCAAAGCTGCATTTTATTGTCATGTAGTAAATAAATTCTATCTCGGCAAGAGAATCTGACTGAGGCAATATCACTGGGATGGGCTAATAGACACCCAAAGAGATACGGAAATTCCCGTAAAGCCCATACAACAAACAGTTTCGTTCTAGCAGTTCACTCTGTGATCGTGTTCTTAAAACTAATGGGTTGTAAGAATCCAACTATTTCCACGCAATATGAGTGTGCTTTTTAAAGATATCATTTCATTGGCTTTCTCATTTCATTGGTTTTCTCACAGCTCTCAGGAAATGGCTGCCCAATGTGTCACGAAGGTGGAGCTGAGTATTTCCTGTGACAATCTTCTGGATACGGATGTAGTGTCAAAGTCAGACCCTTTATGCGTGTTATTTTTGAATACGAGTGGTCAACAATGGTATGAGGTAATATTAAATATTCTATGTGAAAATAATCTGAATTGCTCTTTGACAATGTAAAGAGTTTATTAAAAATAAAACCATCTTATATGTTAATGTACTTTTTGGTACAAGTTTGTTCTTGATTGTGGAATTTTCATGTGTATGTAGAAACTTCCTTTATCTCTCATGCCTACATTTAGATGTGTTCAGAATGTAAAGATTAAATTCCAAGTGCACTTTGATCTGAAGAAACTTTTTTTTTTGGGGCGGGGGGGAATGTGTGTATAGGTTGAACGCACAGAGAGGATTAAGAATTGCTTGAGTCCCAAATTTTCCAAGACGTTTATTATTGATTACTACTTTGAAGTGGTTCAGAAATTGAAATTTGGGATTTATGACATCGACAACAAAACTATTGAACTGAGCGATGATGACTTCTTAGGAGAATTTGAGTGTACCCTGGGACAGGTGAGTATAAATAGCTGCTATATTCTATTTTGTCTAAATTTTAACCAAAGGATTGGGTGTTTTTAATAAGTGGTCATTAGTTTAATTTTTTTAATCCATGTTTAACTTTTTATTTTGAAAAATTTAAGATTTCTAAAAATGTTGCAAAAATAGTACAAAGAACTTCTGTGTATCTTTCACCCAGAATCCTCAAAGGTTAACATTTAACATAATTATAGTACAATTATCAAAATCAGGAAAATAATATTGATAGAATACTATTAACTAATCTACAGATCTTATTCAGATTTCCCTAATTGTCCCGTTAATGTCTTTTTTTTGAGTCCAGGATTTAATCTAGGATCCCACATTGCATTTAGTTGTCATGTCTTCTTAGTGTCCTCCAATCTGAGGCAGGTCCTCAGAATTTGTCTTTCATGACCTAGATGCATTTGAAGAGTAAAAAAACCAAACCCATTGCTGTCGAGTTAATTCCAACTCATAGCAACACTATAGGACAGGGTAGAACTGCCACATAGGGTTTCTAAGGGGCGCCTGGTGGATTCGAACTGCCGACGTTTTGGTTAGCAGCCGTAGCTCTTAACCACTACACCAGCAAGGTTTCCTTTTGAAGAGTACTGACCAGTTATTTTGTAGACTGTCTCTCATCTTCATTTTGTCTGATGTTTCCTCATATTTAAATTCAGGTTATGTATTGCAGCTATATTTTGTTTTGTTGTTATTGTTGAGAATATACACAGCAAAACATTCACCAATTCATCAGTTACTACATGTACAATTTAGTGACATTGATTACATTCTTTGAGCTATGAAACCATTCTTACCCTCCTTTTCTGAGATGTTCCTTCCCCATTAACATGAACTGACTGCTCCCTAAGGTTCCTATCTAATCTTGCGAGTTGCTCTTGTCAATCTGATCCCATATAGATAGATCTTAAAAGAGCGTAATGCCCAAGGCAGACGTTTTTTACTAGTTAAGCTAAAGTGTTATTTGGTTTTAAGAAGGCTTCAGGGGCTATTGTGGGTTTAAGGTTTTTTATTTTTTCCCATACAAAAATTTATACATACATTGTTAGGTAACTAATTGCTCTCCCCATACTGTGACAGCAAACTCCTCTTTTCTACTCCTAATTCCCCATGTCCCTTCAACCAGTTCCTAACCCTCTCTGCCTTCCCATCTCACTTCCGGACAGAAGCTGCCCATTCAGTCTCTTGTATCTACTTGAGCTAAGAGGCACACTCCTCACAAGTATCACTTTATGTCCCACAGTCCAGTCCAATCCCTGTCTGAAGAGTTGGCCTCAGAAATTGTTTTAGTTCTGGGCTAATAGAGAATCCGGGGGCCATGCTTTCCAGGGTTCCTCAAGTCTCAGTCAGACCACTAAATCTGGCCTTCTTACTAGAATTTGAGTTCTGCACCCACCTTTCTCCTGCTCCATCCGGGACTCTCTGTTGTGTTCCCTGT
The DNA here is from genome assembly GCA_030035585.1 of Dugong dugon. NCBI lineage: Eukaryota > Metazoa > Chordata > Mammalia > Sirenia > Dugongidae > Dugong > Dugong dugon. Next base: position 46,816,327 of record CM057474.1, read on the forward strand.
CAGGGCGGTCATTGGTGGTAGCCAGGCACCACCTAGTTCTTCTGGTCTCAGGCTGATGAAGTCTGTGTTTTCTGTGGCCCTTTCTGTCTCTCAGGCTAATACTTTCCTTGTGTTCGTGGTGTTCTTCATTCTCCTTTACTCCAGGTGGGTTGGGACCAATGGATGAATTTTAGATGGCCACTTGCTAGCTTTTAAGGCCCCGGATGCCACTCACTAACGTGGAATGCAGAACATTTTCTTAAAAAACTTTGTTGTGCCCATTGACCTGGATGTCCCCTGAAACCATGGTCCCCAGACCCCCCGCCCCTACTGCTCTGTCCCTCAGAGTGTTTGGTTGTATTCAGGAAACTTCTTAGCTTTGTTTAGTCCAGTTGTGTTGACTTTCCCTATAGATATCATGCAACTTTTGCCAGTTCAACTTTTTACAGTTGTGCAACTTAACTGACAGCATGTAAAAATGGTGTGGCGGAGGCATCTGACCTCTAAATTCACAAGGGGGAGGGAGAATCAAGATCAACAGCCCAAGGCTGATTCCTATGAGGCGGAGGTCAGACATGCCTCCTCTCTCCACCATCTTTACCAATTCTGATACCAACCGTCTCTCCCACGACACTCTCTACTGAGTTTGATAATTCATTGCAGTGGCCGCATAGAACTCACAGACAATACTCATGATTATGGGCTTTGTTAGGGAAGTAACAGGTTGCAATTCAGGTGTAGGAACTCTCAGTATACAGTTCTTCAGTCAGGACAGCCTCTAGGGCCGTATCTGCAGCAGGCCTCTGTCTGGCCCCTTGGCTTCTGCCCTGCTCTTTTAGCTCTGCCAATAAGTGCCTGGAGACACCCCACTCTACCAGTAAGCCTAGCTACACCAAGTGCTCAGAGGCACTCTACTCGGCCAGAAAGCCTCCTGCCCAAGGGTACTCAGCTTTCTCGCTCCGTGGGCCAGGAAGCCCACTGCGCTGTCTCCTGCGGGTCTCTTCTGCTGTTATTTCTCTGCCACCACTTCTTGCCGTCTTCAGCGTTACAGCTCTCTCTCTATCAGTCTCCTGGTTCCAGGAGCTTTTCAGCACAGGGATTTTGGGTCCAGAGAATGTGTTCTGCTCCTGACTCTTCTTTCTTGGTGGTAGTAAGGTCCTTTCCTCCCTCCTCTTGATTGGCTAATTTTATGCTTAGCAGGATGGCAAAACTGACTAGTCCTTTCTTTAGGGTTCCGTATACCTTATTTGCATAGTCCCGCTCAGTCATTGTATGTGAGGCACAGAGACCATGACTAGAAGGGCCATATTACATATTCATCGCACTGCACAGTAATTACAGTAATTGGATGTGCAACCCTACCCTTAATCAGTTTGAATTTTCTATCACTGTTAATCCCCTTTTCCTCCCTCCCTCTCGCCCCTGGTGACCATTAATAAACTTTGGTCTCTATACATTTGACTTTTCTTGTCTTTTTATAAAGTGAGGTCATACAATATTTATCCTTTTGTGATTGGCTTATTCCGCTCAGCATAATGTCTGCAAGCTCCATCCATACTGTAGCATGTATCAAGACCTCATTTCTCCTACTGGCTGAGTGGTATTCCATCTATTGTATGTATGTACCATATTTTGTTTGTTCATCTGTTAATGAGCATTTAGGTTGTTTCTACCTTTTGGCTGTTGTAATTAGTGCTGCAGTGAACGTTAGTGTTTAAGTCTCTTTTTGAGACTCTACTTTCAAATCATTTAGATATGTACCTAGAAGTGGAATTGCTGGGTCACATGGTAGTTCTGTTTTTAGTTTTTTAAGGAACCACCGCACTGTTTCCACAATGGCTGTACCGTTTTGCATTCTCAGCAGCAGTGGGTAAGGGTTCCAGTTTCCCCACATCCTTACCAACATTTGTTGTTTTCTGTTTTTTTTTTTATCTTAGCCATCCTAGTGGGAGTGAAATGATATCTCATTGTGGTTTTGATTTGCGTCTCTCTGATGGCTGTTCATGCTGAGCATCTTTTCATGTGTTTGGTGGCCATTTGAATGTCCTCTTTAGTGACATCACTATTCAAGTCCTTTGCTCATTTTATGATTGACTTATTTGTCTTTTGTTGTTAAGTTGTTGAAGTTTTATATATATTTTGGTCATTAGATTCTTGTTGGATATATGGTTTCCGAATATTCTCTCAGTTGGTAGCTTGTCTTTTCACTTTTTTGGTAATGTCCTTAGATGAACAAAAGTTTTTACTTTTCTTGAGGTCCGTTTATTTTGTCTTGCTGTTTGTGCTTTTGTTATTATATTAGATAATCCGTTGTTGAAAACTAGGCCTGACAGCATTGCCCCTGCTTGTTCTTCTAAGAATTTTATGGTTTTAGTTTATATTTTTAGGTCTGTAATCCATTTTGTTTTTGTGATGGTGTGAGAGATGGATCCTGTTTCATTTTTCTGAAAATCCAATTTTCCCAGCACCATTTATTGAAGAAACTCTTCTTTCCCCATTGAATGGACTTAGGACCCTTGTCAAAAATCAGTTGACCGTAGATGTGTGGGTTTATTTCTGCACAGTCAATTCTATTTCATTGGCCTCCGTGTCTATTGGTATACCAGTGACAGGCTGTTTTGATTACTGTAGCTGTATAGTATGTTTTAAAATCAGGAAGTGTGAGTCCCCCTACTTTGTTCTTCTCTTTCAACATTGTTTTAGCTATTTGGGTCCTCTTGCCATTCCATATAAAGTTGAGGATTTGTTTTTCTGTTTCTGTAAAGAAGGCTGTTGTAATTTTGATCGGGATTGCATTGGTTCTTTAGATCACTTTGGGAAGTACTGATATCTTAACAATATTAAGTTTTCCAATCCATGAACATGGAACATCTTTTATTTAAGTCTTCTTTAATCTCTTTCAGCAGTTTTATAGTTTTCATTGTGTGAGTCCTTCATGTCCTTGGTTAGATTTATTCCTAGGTATTTTATTCTCTTAGATGCTATCGTGAATGGAATTGTTGCTCTGATTTCCCTTTCAGATTTCCCATTGCTGGTGTATAGAAACCCATGTAATTTTTGTTTGTTGACTTTGTACCCTGCAACTTTGCTAAATTCCTCTATTAACTCTACACCTTTTCTTGTACTCTTTGGGATTTTCTGTATATAGGACTGTATATCTGCAAATAGAGGTAATTCTACTTCTTTTCCAATCTGGATACCTTTTCTTTCTTTTTCTTTTTTTTTTGTCATATTGCCTAGGCCAGGACTTCTAATACAATATTGAATAAAAGTGGTGAGAGCAGACACCCTTGTCTTGTTCCCGATTTCAAGGGGAGCGCTCTCAGTCTTTCTCCATTAAGTATAATGTTGGCTGTTGGCTTTTCCTATCTGCCCTAAATCATATTGAGGAATTTCCTTCTATTCCAGTCTTCTTTAGGGTTTTCATCAAGAAAGGGTGTTGGATTTTATCAAATGCTTTTCCTGCATCCATAGAGATGATCATGTGGTTCTTTTTCTTTGTTCTGTTGATGTGGTGTATTACGTTGATTGATTTTCTAATGTTGCACCATCCCTGCATTCCTGGGAGAAATTCCACTTGGTCATGGTGTATGACTCTTTTAATATTCTGTTGGATTCTGTTTGCTGGTATTTTGTTGAGGATTTTTGCACCTATATTCGTAAGAGTCATTGGCCTGTAGTTTTCTTCGATGTCTTTGTCTGGTTTGAGTATCAGGGTTACGTTTGCTTCATAGAATGAATTAGGGAGTATTCCTTCCTTCTCTATCTTTTGGAAGAGTTTAAACAGTATTGGTGTAATTTTTCTGTAAATGTTTGATAGAATTCCCCCATGAAGTCCAGGACTTTTTTCTGTTGGGAGGTTTTTGATCACTGATTTGATCTCTTTACTTATTATCGGTCTGTTGAGACTTTCTATTTCCCCTTGAGTCAGTTTGGGTAGGTTGTGTGCTTCTAAGAATTTATCCATTTCATCTAGGTTATCCATTTAGTTTATAATATTCTGTCATAATTCTCTTTATCAGGTCAGATGTAATGTCCCCTCTTTCATTTTTTGTTTTGGTTAAATTTGCATGTTTTCCCTTCTTTTCTTTGTCAGTCTGACTAAAGGTTTGTCAATTTTATTGATCTTTTCAAAGAACCAACTTCTGGTTTTATTGATTCTCTCTGTTGTTTTTCTGTTTTTGATTTTCTTTCTTTCTGCTCTGATCTTTCGTATCTCCTTTCTTCTGGTAGGTTTAGGCTTAGTTTGCTCTTCTCTTTCTAGTTCCAGGAAGTATCGAGTTGGGCTGTTAATTTGAGGTCTTTCTTCTTTTTTCATGCAGGCATTTATTGCTGTAAGTTTCCCTTTTAAATACTGCCTTCGCTGTATCCTATAAGTTTTGGTATGTTGTGCTTTTATTTTCATTTGACTGTCAGAAATTTGTTATTTATCTTCTGATTTCTTCCTTGACCCATTGGTAGCTTAATAGTATGTTGTTTAATTTCCATTTGTTTGTGTACTTTCTAGGTTTTTTTTTTTTTTGTTGTTGTTATATGCTTCTAGCTTCACTCAGTTGTGGTCAGAGAAAATACTTTGTATGATTTCAGTCTTATAAAATTTATCAGGACTTGCCTTGTTACCTAAAATATGGTCTGTCCTGGAGAATTATCCATGTGCAGTGGAGTAGAATGTATATTGTGCTGTTTTTTGGGTGGAGTGTTCTATATATGTTTGTTAAATCTGGTTGGTTTATAGTTTCATTAAGGTCCTCTGTTTCCTTGTTGATCTTTATAGATTTTCTGTCCAGTATTGAAAGTGGTGTATTACCACTATTATTGTAATGCTATCTGTTTCTCCCTTCAATTCTATCAATATTTATATATTTAGGTGCCCTGATATTGGGTGCATATATATTTATGATTGTTAAATCTTCTTGATTGATTGACCCTTTATCACTATGTAATATCTGTCTTCATCTCTTCTGACAGATTTTTATCTCAAAGTCTACTTTATCTGATATTAAGATGGTACCATGGCTCTCTTTTGGTTATCATTTGCATGGAATATTTTTTTCCATCCCTTCACTTTCAACCTATTTGTGTCCTTGGGTTTAAAGTGTATCTCTTGTAAACAGCATATAGTTGGCTCATGTTTTCTTTTTTTTTTTTTAATCCATTCTACCACTCTCTGCTTTTTGATTGGAGTATTTAGTCCATTTATATTCACTGTAATTACTGACAAGATGTGACTTACTTCTGCCAATTTATTTGTTTTTTGTGTGTCTTGAGCCTTCGTCTTTATCCCTTAGTACTGCTTGCTTTTGTGTTTTGACGGCTTATTATAGTGAGCCTTTTTGGTTCCTTTCTCCTTTCCTTTTGTGTAGGTTTTTTTTTTTTTTTTTTACATATTTCCTTAGTGGTTACCATGAATATTTAAGAGCTTGTATTTATGACATTCTACGGTAATTTGGTACCAACTTAATTTCAGTAGCATACAAGAAATTCTATATACCATTCCTCTCCCCATCTTTTTGTTGTTATCACTAATTTGTCTTTATATTTCATTTGCCATGTAACATAATTTTATGCTAGCCTTTTATATATTTGGTATTAAAAACCATGAAGGACAAAACATTTAGAATTATCTAGCACAGATACCTTATTACTAGCCATTATACTCGTCCATGCATTTCTCTTTATTAGGGATCTTTCTTTTTATGTATAGCTTCCATATACAGAACTCCTGTTAGGATTTTTGTAGGACCGGTCTGATAGATATGAGCTCTCTTAGCTGCGGTTTGTTTGGGAATGTTTTAATTTCACTCATTCTTGAAGGATAGTTTTGCTGGGTATCATATTCTTGGTTGACAGTTTTTTTCTTTCAGCACTTTAAATATATCATTACATTGCCTTCTGGGCTCCAGTGTTTCTGAGGAAAAATTGGAACTTAATCTTTTGTTGTCGTTGTTGTACTTTAAGTGAAAGTTTACAATTCAAGTTATTCTCTCATACAAAAATTTATACATACTTTGTTATGTGACCCTAATTGCTCTCCCTATACTGTGACAGCACATTCCTCCTTTCCACCCCTGATTTCCTGTGTCCATTCAGCCAGCTCCTGACCCTGTCTGCCTTGTCATCTCATGTCTGGACAGGAGCTGCCCATCTAGTCTCATGTATCTACTTGAGCTAAGAAGCACACTCTTGACAAGTATCATTTTATGTCCCATAGTCCAGTCTAATCTTTGTCTGAAGAGGTGCCTCGGAAATGGTTTTAGTGCTGGGTTGACAGAGAGTCTGGGGGCCATGCTTTCTGGGGTTCCTCCAGTCTCAGTCAGACCATTAAGTCTGGTCTTTATACTAGAATTTGAGTTCTGCACCCCACTTTTCTCCTGCTCCAACAGGGACTCTCTGTTGTGTTCTATGTCAGGGCAGTCATTGGTGCTAGCCGGGCACCATCTAGTTCTTCTGGGCTCAGGCTGATGAAGTCTCTGGTTTATGTAGCCCTTTATGTCTCTTGAGCCAAAACCTTCCTTTTGACTTTGGTGTTCTTTATTCTCCTTTGCTCCAGGTGGGTTGGGACCAATTGATGCAACTTAGATGGTTGCTCGCTAGCTTTTAAGACCCCAGATGCCACTCACCAAAGTGGGATGCAGAACATTTTCTTAATAAACCTTGTTATGCCAGTTGACCTAGATATCCCCTGAAAGCATGGTCCCCAGATCTATGCCCCTGCTGCTCTGTTCCTTGAAGTGGTTGGTTGTATTCAGGATACTTCTTATTCTTAGCTTTGGTTTAGTCCAGTTGTGCTGACTTACCTTGTATTGTGTGTTGTCCTTCCCTTCACCTAAGATAATTCTTACCTACTATCTAGTTAGCGAATACCCCTCTCCCTCCCTCCCCATCCTTGTAACCATCAAAGAATATTTTCTTCTGTGTTTTAACCTTTTCTTGAGTTCTTATAATAGTGGTCTTATACACTATTTGTCCTTTTGTGACTAAGTTCACTCAGCATAATGCCTTCCAGATTCCTCCATGTTACAAGATGTTTCATGGATTCATCATTGTTCTTTATTGTTGCGTAGTATTCCATTGTTTGAATATACCATAATTGCTTTATCCATTCATCTGTTGATGGGCACCTAGGTTGTTTCCATCTTTTTTTTTTCTTTTAAATTTTTTTTTTTTATTGTACTTTAGATGAAGGTTTACAGAATAAATAGTTTCTCATTAAACAGTCAGTATACATGTTGTTTTATGACATTGGTTAACAACCCCACGACATGTCAACACTCTCCCTTCTTGACCTTGAAGGACTTTTATTTTTGGTGAAAATATACATAGCTGAAGTTACACCATTTCAAAAATTTCTACAGGTACAACTGAGTGACATCAGTTACATTCTTCCTGTTGTGCTGCTGGTCTCACTATCCTTTTCCAAATTATTCTATCACCATTATCTTCAACTCACTGCCCCCTAGGCTTCCCATCAAACCTTTTGAGTTGCTGTTGTCAATTTGATCTCACATAGAGAATTGTTTTTTCTTTTTGTACCTTAGATGAAGGTCTCCAGAACAAATAGTTTCTCATTGAACAATTAGTACACATATTGCCCTGTGACAATGGTTAACAACCCCGCGACATGTCGACACTGTCTCTTTTCAACCTTGGCGTCCCTATCACCAGCTTTCCTGTCCCCTCCTGCCTTCTAGTCCTTGTCCCTGGTCTGCTGTGCCTCGTTAGTCCTCTTTTGTTTTATGCGGCTGTCCAATTCCTGGCTGAATGGTGAACTTCGGGAGTGACTTCACCACTGAGCTAAAAGGGTGTCCAGGGGCCATACTCTTGGGGTTTCTCCAGTCTGTCAGGCCAGTAAATCTGGTCTTTTTTTTTTTTGTGAGTTAGAATTTTGTTTTACATCCTTTTCCAGCTCTGTCCAGGGCCCTCTTTTGTGATTCTGGTCAGAGCAGTCAGTGGTGGTAGCTGGGCACCATCTAGTTGTACTGGACTCAGGCTGGTAGAGGTCATGGTAGCTGTGGTCCATTAGTCCTTTGGACTAATTTTTTCTTTGTATCCTGTTCTCTTCATTCTCCCATGCTCTTGAATGGGTGAGACCAGTGGAGTGTCTTAGATGGCTGCTCACAGGCTTTTAAGACCCCAGATGCTACTCACCAAAGTAGAATGTAGAACATTGTTTTTATAAACTGTGTTATGCCAATTGAGCTATATGTTCCCCGAGACGATGGTCCCCACAGCCCTCCGTCCAGCAGTTCAGTCCCTCAGGGAGTTTGGATGTGCCTCTGGAGCTTCCATGACCTTTCCTTCTACAAGTTGTGCTGGCTTCCCCAGTATTGTGTACTGTCTTACCCTTCACCAAAGTTACCACTTATCTATTGTCTGTTTAGTTCCCCCCACCCCTCCCATCCCTCCTAACCAATGAAGATTGTTTCTTTTTGTGTGTAAACTTTTACATGAATTTTTACAATAGAGGTCTCATACAATATTTGTCCTTTTGTAATTGACTTACTTCACTCAGCATAATGTCTTCCAGTTTCATCTATGTTATGACATGCTTCACAGATTCTCACAGTTCTTTATCTATGCATAATACTCCATTGTGTGTATGTACCATAGTTTGTTTATCCATTCATCTGTTGATGGGCATCTAGGTTGTTTCCATCTTTTTGCTGTTGTGAACAGTGCTGCAGTGAACATGGGTGTGCATATATCTATTCGGGTGACAGCTCTTAATTCTCTAGGATATATTCCAAAGAGCGGGATTGTTGGATCATATGGTACTTCTATATTTCTAGCTTTTTAAGAAATTGTCAAATCGATTTCCAGTGTGGTTGTACCATTTTACATTCCCATCAACAGTGTATAAGTGTTCCAGTCTCTCCACAACCTCTCCAACATTGATTATTTTGTGTTTTTTGGATTAATACTAGCCTTGTTGGAGTGAGATATTATCTCATTGTAGTTTGGATTTGCATTTCTCTAATGACTAGTGATTGTGAATATTTCTTCATGTGTCTGTTAACCACCTGAATATCTTCTTTGGCGAAGTGCCTATTCATGTCCTTTGCCCATTTTTTAATTGGGTTATTTGTCTTTTTGTTGTTGAAGTTTTGCAGTATTTTGTAGATTTTAGAGATTAGATGCTGATCAGATTTGTCGTAGCCAAAAATTTTTTGCCAATGTGTAGGTTGTCTTTTTATTCTTTTGGTTAAGTCTTTTGATGAGCGTAAGTGTTTGATTTTTTGGAGCTCCCAGTTATCTAGTTTCTCTTCTTGTGTTTGTGCAGTGTTACTTATGGTTCATATTGTGTTTATGCCATGTATTAGGGCTCCTACTGTTGTCCCTATTTATTCTTCCATGATCTTTGTCGTTTTTGGTTTTAAATTTAGGTCTTTGATCCATTTTGAGTTAGTTTTTGTGTATGGTGTGAGGTATGGGTCTTGTTTTAGTTATTTGCAGGTGGATATCCAGTTATGTCAGTACCGTTTGTTAAAGAGACAGTCTTTTCCGCAATTAATGGGCTTTGGGCCTTTGTCAAATATCAGCTGCTCATAGGTGGATGAATTAATATCTGGATTCTCAATTCTGTTTCATTGGTTTATGTGTCTGTTGTTGTACCAGTTCCAGGCTATTTTGACTACTGTGGCAGTATAATAGGTTCTAAAATCAAGTAGTGTGAGGCCTCCCACTTTGTTCTTCTTCTTGAGTAATGCTTTACTTATCCGAGGCCTCTTTCCTTTCTAAAGGAGGTTGGTGATTTGTTTCTCCATCTCCTTGAAAAATGCCGTTGGAATTTGGATGGGGATTGCATTGTATCTGTAAATTGTTTTGGATAGAATTGACATTTTCACAATGTTGAGCCTTCCTATCCATGAGCAAGGTATGTTTTTCCACTTATGCAGGTCTCTTTTGGTTTCTGGCAGTAGTTTGGCAGTTAATGGGGATCCTTTGTATGTAACTGTTTGCTTCTTTATCACTACTTTCAGGATTCTCTGTCCATAATTTTTGAGAGCCTAACTACAGTGTTTCTTGATGTAGATCTCTTTGGGTTTCTCTTGCTTAGGGTTATTTGAATTTCTTATATTTGTGGATTCGTGTCCTTCATTAGATTGGTGAAGTTTTCTGTCATTATTTCTTCAAGTACTATTTCTGTCCCTTTCTCTCTCTGATCTCTTCTGGAATTCTCATGATGTGTATATTAGGTCTTTTGTCCCATAATTCCATTAAACTGTGCTCAGCCTTCTTGAAACTCTGTTCTTGTTGCTATTCAGTGTATGTAATTTTAACTCTCTTATCTTCTATTTCACTGGTTCTTTCTTCTGCCTGATTAAATCTGTTTGTAAGTCCTTCTGTTGTGCTTCTCTTTCTGGTTGCTGTTCCTTTCGGTTGCAATTTCTCTTTTTAGATCCTCACTTTGTTCTTGCATTGTTTTCCTTATTTCTTTTAGCTCTTTATCCATGTTTACCCTTAGTTCTTTAATTATGCTTAATGTTATTGTCTTATATTCTTCCATTTTTTTTGTTATTTGGTCATCCTTAGATGTGCTTTCACTCGCTTTATCATGTTCATTTGAATGGACCGTTGTTTCTCTGTTCTTTGTGTGTTTCGTTGTTTTTTTCTTGGGGCATTGGGATTTTTGATGGTGTTAGGTTTTTCAGTTTTCCCCAGTGTCATGGTTTGAATTATGTCCCCCAAAAAATGTGTATATCAATTTGGCTGGGCCATGATTCCCAGAATTCTGTGGTTGGCCTCCATTTTGTGATTGTAATTTTATGTTAAAGAGCATTAGGGTGGGATTATAACACCATCCTTACCCAGGTCATATCCCTGATCCAATGTAAAGGGAGTTTCCCTAGGGTGTGGCCTGCACGACCTTTTATCTTACAAGAGATAAAAGGAAAGGGAAGCAAGCAGAGAATTGGGGACCTCATACCACCAAGAAAGCAGTGCCAGGAGCAGAGTGTGTCCTTTGGACCTGGGGTCCCTGCGTGGGAAGCTCCTAGTCCAGGGGAACACTGATGAGAAGGCTGACAGAGGGAGAAAGCCTCTCCCTGGAGCTGGTGCTCTGAATTTGGACTTTGAACCTACTTTACTGTGAGGAAATAAACTTCTCTTTGTTAAAGCCATCCACTTGTGGTATTTCTGTTGGAGCAGCACTAGATGACTAAGACACCCAGTATTTAGTATTTTTGCCTGTACTACTTTCTGCTAGAAACTCTAGGTGGGCAGAGCCTTTGGCCTTTGCTTACCATTTCCTGTCTCTCTCTGTGATAGATTCTTCTCCCTCCTTGGTTTAATTGGGATTCAGAAGTTCCAGATCTTGTTTTTTAACTTTTAGTATCTCCCAGACACACCAGAGAACACGCTGTGGTCAGTCTGTCAACCAGGGGGCACCACCACTCAGACGAGGTGTCATGTACTAATTAACGAGGGGTACATCCTCTCTCTGGTTATTACTCCCGTCCCTTCTCTTTTTCTGTAGTCACGTTTTTAGCCAGAAAACCTACACCCACTGAGCCCCTTTCAGGGCTGGGTGTTGCGCTCCAGTTTTGCCCAAGATTTCCTTCCCTGCTCTGTGGGGGCTGCTTACATCTGAGCTGGCATTCAGGGGAAGCACAAGCCAACTTTCCTCTGTTTCAGGAGGAAGGGGTGCTGGCACTCCTCAGAAGGACCTCCGAGAGATCTGTCTTGGTTTCAGAGCTGCAGTGGCCCGGTGGTAGTTGGGGGAGCAGTTTCCACCTAGGTGACCCACCTCCTGACTCCACTGTAGGAACCTTCTGTAGGAGCCTGTATCAGTCCAGCAGCTGACTGGTTGGGGGAGAGGTAGTCACATTCAGAATGAACCCTTAGGGAGGTCTGCCTTGTTGCTGTCAGTAGCCCCCTGGTAGATTTCTGGCTGTGAATGCAGCCTCCACTCAAGATACCTACTTCCTAGCACGCAGCAACCTTAGACAGCAGTCCTCAGTGCTAATCGGAAGTGGGGGCAGACTAACCCAAATTGACCCCCAGGGAAGGTTTGTCCTGTTGGTTTCAGAGGCCTGAACTATGGGGTGCCAAAGAGGCAGGTAGAGTGCTGACTATGGGAGCTGACTCCACTCCAGGGACCTTCTGTAGCAATTCACTGCAAACTTACAGGTGCAGTGTCTAGGTAGGCAAGGGGTTGTCACACTCTGAATGGACTCCTAGGGAGGTCTGTCTTGTTGCTGTCAGAGTCCCCTCTGTAGTTATGTTAGCTGTGGGTGTAGTCTCCACTCAAGATGCTTACTTCCTAGTACATAGCAGCCTCAGTTGGCAGTCCTCAGCGCTGACTGGAAGGCGGAGCAGGCAGCCCCACAACTGACTCCCCGGGAGGTTTATCCTCTTGTGTTCAAAGGCCTGAGCTATGGAGTGCATAGGGAAGCAGGTAGAGTGTTGACTATGAGAGCAGACTCCATTGCAGGAGTTTTCTGTAGCAAATGACAGTAGGCTTGGAGCCAGCAGTAGCTGGATGGCAAAGGTGCTAGCATACTCCAGTTGGACCCCCAGGAAGCTCTGCCTTGTTAATTTTAGAGCAGAAGCTTGGGGTTCTTTCTCTTTGTACAGGCAGAGGGTGTGTTGGTTAGGGAAACAAGCTCTTTTCTGGGGCCACTTCCCCAGTTCACAGTAGCCAGTGGCCTGGTGGCTGGAGGGAGGGGCGGGGACAGTGGGAGAAGCAGTTTTCCTGCTGTATTCGACTAGTTGTTGATTCATTGATTCTCGCCTGTTTGTGGTTCCCCACTGCTTTCCTCTCTTCTCTGATTCAGAGTTCTTCAAAGCCAAGTGCTGTTTCCTTGTTGTATTTCTTGTGTTTGTTGGGGATGAATGGAACAATGGTCTATTTATGCAGCCATCTTCCCAGAGTCCCCCTTTATTGCCCATTAGTATAATTTTTAAAGTTGAAAAACATGTAATCCCTTTAAAGAGTAAGTTCATATATTGGTATGACTGACTCAAAATAGCTCTAGAGTTTGTCTTATTTTCCATAAGGATTGGAACCGTGTTCTTCTGGCAAAGCCTGTTACTTCTTTTGCGGTACGGGTGTTTCATAAGACATTTCAATAATACCATTGTTTGAACTGCTTTATGTGCTGTTTACAGAGTTCAGTATAATTTTGTTCTCATGTTCATGAAATCAAAGTAACGGTAACTTCTTTAATGTTCTAATTAATAAGTATTACTGGTACCTCTTTACTCCTGATGCCACCCACCATGCCTTTACCTTTCTTGCTCCTCTTCAGTCTTAGGTGTATCAGTTTAAACCTCACTCTTCCTGGTAAGCCTTCTCTGACCCCTTAGACTAGTTTGGGGTACCTCCCCAGTGTTTGATACTGTCTACTGATTCTACTGTAACAGTCACCATACTTTATTGTAGTTGCTTAATTATCTCACTTCCCAGTCTGTGACAGACTTGGTCAGGGTAGGTCTGTGTCTCTTGGCTTACCATTTTGCCCTTAGCTCATAGTCTGACTTATAAAGGAGAGACTATATAACCATTTGTATAGATTGAGGAAGGCTTTGGGAGGGAAAAGTAGAGTGTTTTTTTAAATTGGAGGATATGTTATCACTCAATTTGTCTTCTATTTTTCAGCGTTGATTGTTCGTAGACCATGATTTTTCTTATGTCTCAAGGACTGTGGAATTGACTGGTTTTTTAAATCTGATAAATAGTGTCCAAGACAAGGAAGTATTTCTTTTTGGGGAAAAAAATCACAGTGTAGGTAAATGACACAATTTTAATGATATTTAGTTTTTTACCTTTTTTTCTTGCTATGAGGTTGTGAGGGAAGACTTCTAAGTTCCTTACATGTCAGATTGGTAACCCAATTCTAATGAATTTGAGAGATATATCTGTTTGGAAGTACCTAGGTCTGCTCTATTCTTTTAATCAGAATGATATTTTGTAGGGATTGAATACTGAAGTTGCATGTCAATTGAAAAATTGGTCTCATTTATTGAGTGTTGTGAGGCCCACCTTTTATTTATAGGGTTTCAGCTCAGTGATTTGTGTATCTGATGAGAATCTGGCCCTCTTTCTACATTACAAGGAAGAAGTTAACATCTGAAGTAGTTGGTAAAGAAACTAGTGTGTGGGGGGATTATATCTGCCAGGTAAGCTCCTTGGAAATCTCTTCCAGTGGGTTTTACATGTGTAGTTACATTTTAAATGTTTTTATAATCTATGTATCTTTAAGGAATGGACTTAATGTTTCTATTTCTTATGATTTTATGTGAACTTTATACTCAACCTTGTTCTGAAACCATGCAGTTTAAAAATTCACACATTGAAGCAAAATTGCTGTTTTATTATCCATTTTTAACAGATTGTTTCCAGTAAGAAGCTAACTAGACCACTGATGCTTAAAAATGGCAGACCTGCAGGAAAAGGGACCATTACGGTAAAACAAGATGCTTTTTTAAAGTTTGTCTTGAAAGATCTAGCAAAAATAGGACGCTGAAACTACATATCAGGCAAATATGTTACAACCATACTTTTTCATTTGACCCCATATGCTGCACTTCTTCTAGCCTTGCTTTATAGTGGTCACAGATGGGAAGTGTGTTTTGCCAAAAAAGACAGAAGGAGAAAAAGGCAGTGTGAGAATCCCTTCTTTTAGTTTTTAAGTTTCCTGTAGAGGTCAGGTGCATACTGATGATGCTTGCCTTTCCCCCATGGAAGGGTAAATTCTCAAGTTAGAGAAAAACTGCTAAATAATCTGAATGGATCAGTTTGGCTCTCTACAAAACAAGCATCACCCCCTTGACATGACAGAAACTTTCTATAACGGGTTTTATTTCAGATGGATATTACATTATGACATGGCCATTGAATCCTCTGAACTCTATTTTTTTCTAAATAATATTTTATTGTGTTTAAGATGAAAATTTACATTGCAAATTAGATTTCCCTTTAACAATTTTTATACAGATTGTTCCCTGCCATTGGTTCCAGTTTTTACTGTGTCAGCATTCTCATTATTTCCATTCTGTTTTTCTGTTTCCATTAATCTAGGTTCCCTTCCTCTCCTTGCCTTCTCATCTTTGCTTTTGGGTAAATGTTGACCGTTTGGTCTTATATAGTTAATTGTTTAAGGGAGCAACAATACTCATGGGTGATATTATTTATTTTATAAGCCAGTATATTATTTGGCTGAAAGGTGACCTGCAGAAATAGCTCTAATTCCAAGTTCAGAGGGTATCTTAGGGTGATAGTCTTGGGGGTTCCTCTGGTCTCTATCAGTCCAGTAGATCTGGCCTTTTTTAGGAATTTGAGCTTTGCTTTACATTTTTCTCCCATTCTATCCTGGACCTTCTGTTGTGTCCCTGGTCATAACGGCTGGTAGTGGTAGCCGGGCATCATCTAGTTCTTCTGGTCTCAGGTTAGAGGAGGCTATGGTTTGAGTGGGCTATTAGTCCCGTGGACTAGTTTCTTTTTTGAGCCTTTGATTTTCTTTGTTCTCTTTTGCTACATACGAGTAGAGACCTGTACTTGTATCTTAGATGGTCGCTGAATCCTCTGAACTCTTAACCATTTTTTTTTTGTGCTTGCACTCTCCTGCCTATGCCCTCACCCAAATTTTTTCATTGCTGATTGTTGGCCCTAGGCAAATGAATATATGCATTTGTCATGTTTTACATGTCAAATTATATAATGTCAGACTTTTAAGTAGGGTATCTCCTAGAGTTTCTGCCCATGTAACCACCTTTTGGAGTGGTAGTGTGTCTGAGAATGGAAGTCTGGTTCCTCGAGAGGTCTATATTTGAGGGTTATGGTGATTATCACACACAATTCTCTGAGCAGCTGTTTTGTTGCTCATCTTGATTTTGGGTAAGTGTTTTAGATTTCCTAAGGCATGAGAATGTACACCCGTTGAAGGTGTTAACTTTCCTGGGACAGAGAATATTATCAGTAGTTAGCTTTATTGTTCTTGGGGCCATGATTGTCTGGAATTTTATTTTTAAGTAGAATAACTATTTCACTTACATTGCATGAAAAACACTGATCTGCAGTATCAGTTTTAGAGAATTCTCTAGATAGAATTTACTCCTGTTTCTCAATGTTCAGAGAGCATTACATAGTGTTAAGGTAGCAGTCCTGTGCAGAGGATATCCTTCAGTCTTCCAACTTGAGTTTTCTCTAAGAATGGAGAAGATCTAGTTTGGGCAACAACATTTAAAAAGGAAGTTGCATAATGCAGATTTGCCATATTTTGGGAAAATAATTCACACACATAAAAGAGATAATGGTAAATCTTTCTTAACGGTACCACTTTATTATTAAACATTTTAGAGTACAAGTTATTCATTTACTCTATATTAGGATAGATTTTATACATTATTAGATAACAATAAATCAGCACTTCATGAGTGTATCAGAATTCCTAAAATGTATTTTCTTTCACTTACTTTGTCTACTCATAGATTTCAGCTGAAGAAATAAAGGATAACAGAGTGGTAGTGTTTGAAATGGAAGCAAGAAAACTGGATAATAAGGTGGGTAGTTTGTGCAGATTTCAATAAGAATATCATGTTTTTCTTCGCATTGATTCCTTTTTGAGAAAGTAATATTGTCAGTTAATATTATGAATTCCATCTTTCAGAGCATCAATTAGGACATCGATTACTTCCAAATCTGTCTTTCTGTATGTGTGTGTTTACGTGGCATTCCTTCCCCTTCACCTCTCTCCTCTAGATCAAATCAAAGGGTTTGTCAGGCTTAAAAGAGGAGTTGAATACAAGCATTAATGTTACTGTAAAAGTTATGTGAGAGTGTGTAGTTGGTGTATCTCTAGGAAAAAAACACAAAGTCCATGTTTTATTAGTTATAGGTCAGTTACCTCCTTTGCATTCAAAAGTCAATATTTTGGGCCCAAAGTCCATCAAGTGGGGAAAAGACAGTCTTTTTAAGAAATGGTGCTGGCAAAACTGGATGCCCATCTGTATGCAAAAAAATGAAACAGTACCCATACCTCACACTATAAACAAAAACTAATTCAAGATGAATCAAATACCTAAGTATAAAGCCAAAAACTATGAAGTTCATAGAAGAAAAAATAGGATCAACGCTAGAGGCCCTAATACACGTCATTAGCAGGATACAAACCATAACCAACAACACATAACACAGACTGGGAAAAAATTTTTGGCCATTACATATCAGACAAAGGTCTGATCTCTAAAATCTGCACAAAAATCCAACACCTCTACAACAAAAGGACAAATAATCCAATTAAAAAATTGGCAAAGGAAATGAACAGACACTTCACCAAAGAAGTCATTCTAGCGGCCAGCAGACACATGAGGAAATGCTCACGATCACTGGCCAGTAGAGAAATGCAAATCAAAACCACAATGAGATACCATCTCACCCCGGCACTACTGGCACAAATCAAATAAACTGGAAATAACAAATGTTGAAGAGGCTGTGAGGAGATCGGAACTCTTATGCACTGCTGGTGGGAATGCAAACGATACAACCATTTTGGAAAACAATATGGTGCTTCCTTAGAAAGCTAGAAGTAGAAATACCATATGATCCAGCAATCCCACTCCTAGGAATGCATCCTATAGAAATAGGAATCATCACAGGAACAGACATATGCACACCCATGTTCACTGCATCATTGTTCACAATAGCAAAAAGATGGAAACAACCCAGATGCCCATCAACAGATGAATGGATAAACAAACTATGGTACATACACATAATGGAGTACTGCGCAATGATAAAGAACAATGATGAATCTGTGAAGTATCTCATAACACGGATGAATCTGGAGGACATTATGCTGCATGAAATAAGTCAATCACAAAAGGACAAATATTGTATAAGACCACTACTGTAAGAACTCATGAAAAGGTTTACACACAAAAAGAAACAATCTGATGGTTATGACGGAGGGTTACAATAGATAAGTGGTAACTTTGGTGAAGGGTAAGACAGTGCACAATACTGGGGAAGCCCTCACAACTTTTACAAGGCAAGGTCATGGAAGCTCCATAGACACATCTAAACTCCCTGAGGGACCGAATTGCTGGGCTGAGGGCTGTGGGACCATGGTCTCAGGAAGCATCTAGCTCAATTGGCATAACACAGTTTATAAAGAAAATATTCTACATTCTACCTTGGTGAATGGGGTCTTAAAAGCCTGTGAGTGGCCATCTAAGATACTCCACTGGTCTCACCCCTTCGGGAGCAAGGGAGAATGAAGAAAACAAGATACAAGGGAAAGATTTGTCCAAAGGACTAATGGACCACAACTACCATGGCCTCCAGCAGACTGAGTTCAGTACAACTAGATGGTGCCCGGCTACCACCACTGACTGCTCTAACAGGGATCACAACAGAAGGTCCCAGACAGAGCTGCAGAAAAATGTAAGACAAAATTCTAATTCACAAAAAAGACCAGACTTACTAGCCTGACAGAGACTGGAGAAACCCTGGGAGTATGGCCCCTGGATACCCTTTTAGCTCAGTAATGAAGTAGTCACTCCTGAGGTTCACCGTTCAGCCAAAGATTAGACAAGCCCATAAAACAAACTAAAGGGGCACAGTAGCCCAGGAATGGGGACTGGAAAGCTGGAGGGGACAGGAAATCTGGTATAAGGGAACCCAAGGATGAGAAAGAGTGTTGACATGTCGTGGGGTTTTTAACCAGTGTCATAGAACAATATGTGTACTAACTGTTTAATGAGAAACTAGTTTTTTCTGTAAATCTTCATCTAAAGTACAATAAAAAGTAAAAAAAAGTCAGTATTTTTGAAGCATGAGTAATAGTATATAATAACTCAATAATTTAGTATTTAAGGTAGATTAGAATAATTCTTTTAGTGATTTTTTTCACTTAATTCTACAATCTAAGCAATTTTTCCATCATTTGGATTTACTTTACAATCTGGTTTAAAAACATCTTAGACTAGTAAGTAGTCAGGAACCTTTTTTTTTACACATGAATTTGCAGCACTATTACCAATTCAAATTTAAGATTACAGGGCTTTATTTCTTTTATATTTGTCCCTTTTTCTCTTATGCTGAAAATCTTGGTTCCTAAGAATATTAGCATGATAACTTATCTGATACTTATGACCATAAAAGTTCCAGAATAAAAATATCAATATTAATATTAACAGTATTTCTACTGAAAACAGTGTAAGCTTTCTTTGTATTCCTTGTCTTTAGGGTGTATTGCACTTGGGTGGTACAGTCAAATTTTAATGTTTTAAGGAAATAATTTTCTGTATGGTTATGTTGTCACCTTGATAAATAGTTTCGTATTTAAAACTCTTTTTTAGAGCAGTTTTGGTTTACAGAAAAATTGTACGGAAAGTACACAGGGTTCCCATATACCCCCCTTCCTCCTGCATAGTTCCTCCTATTGTTAGCATTTTGCATTGTGTGGTACATTGTTGTAATTGATGAACCAGTATTGGTACATTATCATTAACCTAAGTCCATAGTTTACATGAGGGTTCTCTCTGTGTGTTGTACAGTTCTGTGGGTTTTTACGAATGCATAGTGTCATGTATCTACTATTATTACAGTGTCATGCAGAATAGTTTTAACTATCCAAAAAGTACTCTGCCTATTCACTCCTCTCCTCTCCCCCTCACCCTGGCAACCCATAGTTTCCTTTTGCTTCCGATATTTAGGGATTGCTTAAAACAGTTTTTTTTAAATTTAATTTTGTTTTATAATAATGTAGAGATTTACATGGTTCTAAGGTCAAATCTGCTAGACAAAGTATATTCAAGATATTTAGCTTCTTCCCTTGTCTGTTCTATCCTGTTTATAAATTTTTAAAATTTGTATTTTGTGGTTTAATTCTTCAGTTTTCTGAAAATAGAAATTTTTGTATGTATATGTATGTGTGTGTATATTGTATCCCCTCCCCACCCCTGACCCCCAGCCCTTAGGTAAGTGTACTTGTTCTCTCCTCTACTTTGCCTTTTTTACTTAACATATGGTGGAGGTCAGAGTCAAAAAAAAAAAAAAAAAAGCAAAACCCATTGCCATAGAGTCAATCCTGACTCATAGCTATCCTGTAGAATAGAACAGAATTGCCCCATAGGGTTTCCACAGCTGTAAATCTTTACAGAAGCAGACTGCCACATTTTTCTCCTGTGGAGTGGCTGGTAGGATCAAACTGCCGACCTTTCGGTTAGCAGTCGAGCACTTAACCACTCTGCCACCAGGGCTCTCTGGAGGTCAGACTCAAGGACTTTTAATTCTGCTTTGGACAACTTAATGAACTTTTACAAGATGTGTTTCTGACCTACAAAATAGTAATAATAATATTCTGATTTTCTCAGAATTATTTCTGAGACTAGTTGGGCAGGACATGTTCATGTGTCTTTGAAAAGTTACCTTCTCTGTGCATAATGCTGGTGTCAGTTTTGTAAAATAAAGCGTAGAGAGACTTATTACATTTACTTAAGATTCTTTTTAGAGGTAAGGTTAAATTGAAAAGTTCTTCATACTCTTTGTGTTTGTATTTTTGACTTGACCAAATTTTGTACTGAGGAGGGAAATAATCTTAGTTCTTAAGTCAATACTGAGGTTAATTCAAGATTGAATTAAATCTTCAGTTCAGGGACATAACTGCATATGTTACTGGGAGATTAACCAGTGTCCTTTCATTTTCAAAAATAATGAATAATATTTACTGAAAATTATGCAAATTTCAAAATAAAGATAAAAGTGAGAAATGAAAATCATCCATAATCTCACCACTGAGCTTAACCACTATGAGCATTCTGTACATACTTTCAGAATTTAATCCCTGTGCATGTGTTATATACACACATAAGTGTGTGTATATAACAGATATCTATAGGGTTGAATTTTATCTATGTCTAAGAATACCAGAGAATGTGTTGTGTTGAGGAGGGTGATGATACATATATTTTTGAATAGTCACTGTGCCTGAGCATTGTATAGGAGTGCTATAGTAAATTACATAGGAAATAGAAAATGTAGTTTGTGCCCTTCAGGTAATTCTATTTTGTACTCCACACATCTGCCTGCTCTCTTGGGTGTGTAAAGTATATTGTGTTGGTGAAAGGGTATTGAACATTGTAGGGTTAGATATGATGTCAAGGTCCAGATCCGTCAATTAATTATATATGTGATTCTGGAAGTCATTTATCCCTCTGAGTCCATTTTCTCTCTTATAACTGACATGGTCACCTCAGAGGGTTGGTATGGCAAAAGTTTGAAATATCAGTTATATAAAACTATTCACTGCTATGTGAATTAAGGCTGTTAATAGTGTTGTCATGGATGTGCACAGATCTCTCATCTGTCATTTTCAGTCAAAATAAGCCAAAAACAACTTTTATTGATTATGGGCCCTTTTGATCATACATTTTAAAACCATCATGTTTTTCAGAAGTATGAGTGTGACACACAGGATTATGCACATTTATCACAAACACCTTAATAGTTCCCCCTAATAAACTTCTGCAGGCTTATGTTTGTGAGGAAGGTGACAGGATTTGCACTTATTGCCAGTATATATCTGTACTACAGGGTCAGACTTCAGGTGGTTGTTAACATGTACAAAATGTGTTTAGACATGGTTTCAGAGAAGAATAATTAATTTTTTTGTTTTTAATGTAGGATCTATTTGGAAAGTCAGATCCATACCTGGAATTCCACAAACAGACATCTGATGGAAACTGGCTAATGGTTCATCGAACAGAGGTAAGTACCTAAGTTTGAAAAGTAAGAGGGAGATTTCCTTTGGAGTTGTAGTAAACTCAGTTTTTTGTTTAATTACATATTTATAAAAATGTCGGTCTGAGTTCAGACTTACATACAGCCAGACATGAGTTTAGCACCATCACTTTCATTTTGGTTTAAAAATCAAGAGGTGTTACCATGCTTAATTATTAGTCAATTTTTTGTTTTTGAAAAATTCTAAACCCTGAGAGAATTTAAAGAACACTTAAATATATACCTAGATTCACCAAGTGGTCATAACATCACATGTACATGTTCTCTCCTTCCGTCTTTCTGTCCTCCTCCCTGGCTAATACACGCTCATGCACACATACATAGAACTATCCTAATGTAGGCTGCAAAGACATCAAGAATCTTCACATTTAAATGCTACTGCAGGAATCTCAAGAGCAAGGACATGCAGCTATTCAACCACATTTGAGAAAATTAACAGTGAAATAGTAACATTATCCAATATACGAGTCATCTTCAGATTTCTGCAGTTGTTTTATATGTATTTTATTTTCGTTTTCGTTTGTTCAGGATCCAATCAAAGTTCACATACTACATTTGGCTATTCTGTCCCCTGTATAGGACTGTTCTCCTTATGTGTTCATGCCATTGAATCTCTTGAATAACTAAAGCCAGATTGTCTAACATTCTGGATTCTTCTGTTTTCTCACCATTAGATCTAAGTCAAACATTTTTGTCAAGAACACCTTGTGAGTACCTTCCTCTGCATCGTTGGGAACCCATAGTATCAGATCACCCAGTACTGATGATGCTAAACGTGGCTACTTGATTAAGCTGTTAACCATTAGACTTCTCCATTATGAAGTCCAACTTTTTTCCTTTGTACTTTATAAGTAGTTCCTGGTGTGATACTTTGAGACTGAGTGAATAACCTGTTCTCCAACATTTCATCTAGTGGTTTTAGCATCAATTGACGATCCTTGCCTGAATCAGTTATTATACGGGTGCTTGTAAAATAGTGATTGATTTTCTAAATCTTTTATCTCTTTTACATATATTAGCAGGCATTCCTCGTTAATCTCTCCTCTCTTTTTGATTTTTAGTATCATTGTAAACTTATGGATTTTTGTTTTATTCATTGCGTTATAATTTGTTTTAATTATTATCATTTTTGCTGCTCAAATTAATACACATTTGATCAAGTGGAGCTCCTTCAAATGGCTCATAGGTTCTTTTAACATGGCCCCATTAATATTTAAGCATTCTCTTGCTTTATGTTCAAATATGTTCTCAGTTCATTGTACTTTCCCTGTCTCAGATCTGGAATGAGCCATTTCTTTTAAGAAGGTCTATTCCTTTTAGCAGGACTAGTATTTAAACACCAAGATCTGGGTGCTGGTTTTGCACATTGCTACTGGTATGTCATAGCTTTTAAGTCTTTTCAGTGGACACAGCTGGGAAATGTTTGTGTATCTATTTATTATGTGTATATATATATATGTTAAAATTTTAAATCATGAATTAAGAATTACTTCTCCTATTCAAGTCCAACACAACAGAGTTCTTTCTCACCTTTTCTCATTGCGTATTTGAATGGTCTGTCTCCTGCAATGAAAATCCTGGTTTCTAACAAAATCAAAATACCATTTTCCTGCTAAATACACAAAGCAGTTTCAGTGCTTTTTCTGTATCCTAGTTATATCACTATTTCACTAACATTTCAAAGTAATAGCATGTAAGGATAATTTGTTTGTATATATTTGGTTGAATAGATGAACTGCATTTGTGCACATTCCTGTTTTCCCTTTCTATTTTTATTTCCCATTTAGCTCAGAAGCTGTTCGTGAACATGTGAAGCTTTAATATCTTAGTGTATAGTAATCATCTGTAGTTTCCAAGTGTACCTTTTAATGGGTGTATATATTGCCCATATAATGTTTTTTTCTTTCCTTGGAATGTACCACAACTGGACAAACTGTCACATTTTTCATATAACAGTTGTGTAATATTGTCCTAACTAGTTTTTATTTTGAAAAAGTTGGGTGACTGAAGAGGTAAAGGATGAATGGTGAGAGTATTGCAAGGACCTAGAAAGGCAAGAGCAAAACGTTGATAAAGTAAATATTTTTCTAACGAGTCTTTGAAACTTCATTTTTATAGGTTATTAAAAACAACTTGAATCCTGTTTGGAGGCCTTTTAAAATCTCTCTTAACTCTCTGTGCTATGGAGATATGGACAAAACCATTAAGGTAATTTGAAATTATATAGACATAATTAATATACATACTATACATGTAAACACATACTCACCTATTTTATAAAATTAATTGATTTGGTAGCATTTAAAGAACGTTAATAATATTACAGATACCTGTAGGGTTGAATTTTATTCATTTCTAGGAATGCTAAAATAAAAATACTGTCTGGTAAGTAAACTAGTCATTTTGAATGAGTAGATATGTTTGCCTAATCTGTTGACCTAATGCTTAATCAAACATTGTGAGTTTACTTTGCATTTTTTTAAAATAACATGTCCAATTTAAATCTTTTTTCTTTAAATTAGATTGTTTTTGCTCTCTGAATAGGAACCTTTAGCTACATTCTTTGCCTTTGGTGTATCTCTTGCAGATAAAAGTAGATGTTACCCTAACTAAGAACCCAGAGCTTCATCCTACCCTTAGCAAGATAGAACAGTGGTGGCGTTCCATCCTTATTTTCAGAGTGAGATATAATTTGTTGAAAACTTTTAGGCTTTAGTTTTAAAGTGTTAAGGGAAATACAGTGGGAATAGGAAGCAGCAGCAGATTTCTTAGGTTTTTATTTTTTTATTTTTAATTCACAGCTATTTACCCAAAAAAACAAACAAACAAAAAAACTTAAAAGACACTTTTATGCTAGTGGCATTACTTCTTGTGATTCTAGATAGAAGCCTTTTTTTATGTTCAGAGGTCAACAAACCAAGTTTTGTTTTTTTTGTGTGTTTTCTTGGTAATATGGTGAAAGTAGGAAAGGTGATGTCATGGAACAAGTATAGGATTTGGAGTCAAACCACAGTTCAAGTCTTGAATTAGTCCTTTAACCAGCTAAGGGATCTTAGTCAGGTCATCTAACTTTTTCACTCGTATAATGGAGATAATAATACTTGTCTTTCAAGAAAAAAACAAAAAACCGAAAAACCTAACCCAATGCTATCCAGTCGATTCCCACTCATAGCAACCCTGTAGAATGCAGCAGAACTGCCCCATAGGGTTTCCAAGAAGCAGTTGCTGGATTCGAACTGCCAGCCTCTTGGTTAGCAGCTGGGCTCTTAACCTCTGTGCCACCAGGGCTCTGCCTTACAAAAAAAATTAGCATTAAATTAAATGAAAGTGAAAGTTTTGTAAATTGTTAAACATAGTATGGACGCCGTTGTCATTGAAAATGGCTTCATTTCTTTGATCCATAAAAATTTGACCTCAGTTTGCAGAGAACTTTAAAAATCCACGTAACCATGGTTTGTATGATATTTCAAACAGCATTGAAAATATAGGTACAAAATAATTAGAAAAGTAGCTTTAAAAAGTACACTTTGTTGTGTAAAATCTGGAACTTTTGCTTTTCGCATTAAAAGTAGCAAATTGAAGCTTTATTAGATCTGAAAAGGCAGGAGAGACTGGGAAAAAAATGCCTAAGCCATAATTATTTGATTGTCATGATGTGTTAATAATGAAACAATGTTTTTTAAATTTATTTTTACTCACAGTGGCATGCTTACAGGGCTATTTTATTATAGTAAGTAAACTGATTTCGTGAGCTTTCTCTGATGAACGTCTTCCATTCTTAAATGTTTCTCAGTTTATTTTTAACTACGCACAACTTGGTTTGCCACTTCATCGCTGACTTTATTTCTTTAATTCTGTATTTGCAATATCAGAAAGTCATACATCTGCGATTCTTTTGGTGTTTGGAAATTGCTGTAGGTGTAATAAAGAGTTCTAGAGCAGAGTCAGAATCATTGGTAATTTATTTGTTGCAATGTTAACATGCCAGTGTTATTACTCTAGCATGTATTATTCCATAAGTTCAAGTGAATAAGAGAAATAATCGTGCATGCTGTCACCTTGCCTAAAACGGGAATGCCTTAGTGAATGTAGTATTGTGGTGTGTGTGTTCTTTTGCACATGTATATATATATATATCTGTATATGTATATATATATCTTTATATGTATATATGTATCTGTATATGTATATATGCATACATTTAAATTTCACAAGCACTGCTGATACTGTTATTTAAACAGCCAGTAAGTACTGGTCTTTGAATTCTTGAGGAAGAGAAATTAAATGACACAAATCATTATATCTTTTTACCTCAAAGTGTATCTAAATATATGCCAGCATTATAAATACTACATCTTTCGTTAGCACCAAATATTTGCCTTCAGGGGCGCAATAGGGAACTTTTCCTATGAATTTAATAAGAAAGTTCAGTTTAAAAATATTTTTTACATTACTTAATGTTGCAGGCAGTCTAAACATATGAACAAGTTTAACCTTTCATAAACTTTGCTTAAATGAAACCTTGACCTTATCAGAGTTTGATTTTTTATCTTAGGTATAAATTGGAGTTCTCTAGATGCAAATCTAAAATGTAAAGTTCTGTTTTCCATAGCTGCAACATCTTTAAAATACATGAAATTATTAATATATTAAGAGAGTTCATTTCCTATCTTAATTTTAGTTCCTCTGAAAAAAACTGTTAAAATCATTAATTTCCTTTTTACACATTAAATCAGTTAATGTGGGCTTCCGGTTTAAAAATTGAATATTGTCTATGTTAGAGAAGAGTCTAACTGTCAGAAATGGTCGGTGACCAAAGTTAATTTCTTTAAACAAATTAGAAACCGCTTACTGTTATTCCCAGTTGAGTTCTAGATTTGTCTGTTTTTATTGATTGATTTTTAGTCTTCTTGAATAATAATGAAAATACAAGTAAGGAATGATAGACTTCCTGTTATGGAAAGCACTCTGTTCACAGAAGTGAGAAGGAAAAAATCACTTTGCCAGATGCACATATTGTAAATCCTGAGCATTTTAGTTTGGATTAATGCATCTTTGTGAAGGATAATAGCAAGATGGAGATGTCTGTTGGCTGAGGGTGAATGCAAATTGCTTCTCAGTTAAAGGCTTTTATTTTAAAGCACAGGATCTAAAAGGACTTAAAAGTGTCCTTAGCTCAGCTTCACTTACCCTGTGTTGGTTACCACACAGGGCATACAAGACTTTTAATTTAATTCCTCTAAGTTTTAGTTTTGCGAAATGGGAATTAATAGTAACAGGATTCCTAACTGCCTATCTCACAAGGCTATTTAGAGAATATGCACAGTGCACATAATAAGTGTTTGCAGAAATGAAATAATCTGTTTTGAAATTATAAAGCACTATGAAAATGTTGATTATTGACTGATCACAATTATGGTCATTTTTGAGCTTCCCTTGAAAACCTCTGCTTGCTAACAGTTCACACTGCCTTATTTTTCTCCTGGCAATGAATATTCTAGTATTCTAATGAATATTTACTTTTTTGGCTATGTCTTTCAACCTGGCAGAAAACTATATGCAGCATTAAATACTCTCACCTCTCTTCTGTCTGCTTTCAGAGAGGACATTTAATGAGAGCCAGAGCTAAGACTAGAACTCACCCTGTCTTACATGGAAATAGAGTAAACATGACCTAGTGTAGTTACTTCCTTAGTAAATTGAGTACTCTTTCCCTGGAATTTTTCTTTCTGTTGTAAGTTTGCGACCCTCAGAATCATGCAAATCTGACTTTGTTATATCTAACTGCTAGTCAGGCCTCACCAGATTGCAGTTAATGAAATACATTTTCCTTAATTCTAAATGATCCAGCATTAGGTTATACAGTTTTTAGCTCCCTGGGATACTGACTTCCTTTCTTTCTCCAGATATAATGCTTTTAGTCATTGTATAGTCATAACAAGATAAAGAAGTGGATGAGAAAGAAGGTGTAATTCCATTTTGCCCTTTATCACCATTTATAAAGGGGATGATAGAGGAGCCAGAAACTGCTGAATGTGGAATTTAAAAAGTATATGTGTTTTCCATCTGCCTGTGATCTATCCTGGAACCCCATTCCAAGAATAGCTGAGGTTTAAAAGTATTCCAGCACTTCTCTGACAAGTTAGTTCTTACTTCTCCAAATAGGGACTATGTAGTAAATATTTTCAGTTATTTTATTAAAAAGACACTTTTTTGTGGGTTCCATTTATTGCAGCCAATCCTTTTTAAGAGACTTATGTCCATTTTCATATATTTTTATTTCCAGGTAGAGTGTTATGATTATGACAGTGATGGGTCACATGATCTCATTGGAACATTTCATACCACCATGACAAAACTGAAAGAAGCTTCCAGAAGCTCACCTGTAAGTTCTGTCTTTGTCATTTGCACATGTATTATGGTTTGGCTTTGTGTTTATATATTTCCCCCCGTTGGTATAGCAAACATTTTTCCATATTTCTTGTCTATATTACACATAATGCTTTGAAATCCATGTGTTTTGTTTAGTAATTAGATAATCCAAAATTTGTACTTGGGGTATAAATTTACATTTATAATTAGAGGTTTGATTTCCTTTGACTTAAAACAATATATATGGCTTGTTTGAACAAGTTAGCTTGAAGACTTTTGGCATTTCACTGGTCACAATAATTAATATTTACAACACTGGACAAATACCTGGGCTTAGGGTTTTTATAATCCTCTTTTTTGTCTCTTTTCTCTGACTTGTCGTAGCCCAAGGGAAGGACAAAAGCATGATTCGTAGTACCTCAAATTATTTAATATTAAGCTGCCATCTCATGGCAATGACGTTGTTGAGATCATTTGGCTGCCTTAACTATATTCAGTGTATTATTTAGCATTCCAGAGAATTTCTAAGGATGCTTTTGAGTGTTTCTGTGTCTAAACCAATGTGGCAAAAAACTATTCCAGAGTGTTTAATAAGTAAAATGTATAAATTGCTTCCATCTTATTTACTTTTCTAGTTTTCACGAGATACATTGTTAATTCTCCTTGTAACTTGCTCATAACAGAATAATAAGAATTGTTTCTTAGCTGCTTAGGGACTTGACTAATTCTTATGTGTATAGCATTTGCTTTCACAAATAAAAATGTGGTGTTTAAGAGGTTATGGTCAGGTGAGAAGGTCTATTTATTTTATCTAGTTGTGTAATTGAGGTGACCTGAAAGAAGATAATTGATAGTTTTAGATCAAAACTGAAAAACTAAATAAAATTTACAGGTCATTTGATTTAAATAGTGGGAGAAACGGGTTTTAAACTAACATTGTGGGACTAGATTTTTCAGTAGGTCATGTGAAGATCTCTAGTTTTGTCTTTACTCCCTGGTCATGAGGCTAGGTATACGAAGTAACCTGTATTTATGTGTTGGTGAAGTGGGAAATGCTTAAGTCACACTTAATGGTTTCAATGCAAAGACTGAATTGGCTTTGAGCTAACAGTATTTAAATTAAAACTATGGTCAAATTCAGGTGTAAGTATTCTGTTTAAGGATTTTCTTAAAGGCAGGACTAATGGAGGTGGTGACAAGCTGAACATTTAAAATAAAGCAAGTTAACCAAAGTAACTAAATATGGAGAAGTGGCCTGTGTTGTTGTTTCACTTATTTCAGTTTATTTTCCAGATTGAGTAAATGACCCGCTTTTAAAAGATGATACTAAACCAACAATTGTATGATTCTTTATGGGTCACGTAAAGCTTTCCTAAAGCTGGCTCTCTTGGGTCTCCCCTCCTTCTTTGACAGAATGAGGCCCTGGATGTTGCTGCAGTGATACTGTTTACCTGCGTTTGCTCCTCAGGGCCAGGGACGTTTTTCACCATCTTTGTGTTCTTAGTGCATGGCACAGTGCCTGCCACTTGGTAGACACTCTGTAAATGGGGAATGAATAACGTGAAGTAATCCAGCTTTTTATCAATGAGAATTCTGCTTATGACATTTCTGCATCTCTGATATTTAGTAATTAATGTTTATGATTATGACAGAAACTCTGGCAAGATCCTGAACCGTCAAGGAATTTGTTTAATATAATTGTGTTTTGTATTAACATTGAATTAAACATGCTTTTGTATGTTTTGATTCTTTAAAAAGTAGTAATGACCGTCTAAATTACCTCAGTTGCTTTCTGTTAACCAGAAGAGGTGACTTACCAAGTGTTCACTGAGGATCTATTATGTTCTCATTTATTAGGCAAGACAGTGAGAATTTGGAGGTGCAGCTTGAAGGTGATTATACCCTAGTTGTGAAGAGAAAATTAATAAAATGAAACAATTAAAAATAATACAGAGTATGTAACTAAGTTTTATATGATTGTAAGAAGTTTAAGGAGATGGATGAAGATCAGAGAAGATGAGAACTGTAATGGATAAAGGCGTTAGAGAGGAGATTGACTTGAGCCAAGCCTTGAAATATGGATAGGTGGCTAAGAGGTGGAAAGGAAGACTATGCTGTTTGGGGGAAGGAACTCTGCTAAGGAGAGATGCTATGTATTAGATCTATTTCTAACACATATTCCCTGTGGAAAGAGATGATCTTTGATGCATATTTACCATAGAGTTGGATCTTCAAATATTTCTGTTTTCTGACAGTAGGTTTTTCCTCCCTTTCTAAACAGCATGTTCTTGCTCTTTGTGTGGATAACAACTAGTGGTCATGTTTTATTTCCTTTATTATAAAGAGGAAAGGTTATACTTGGAGCACTTGTAGGGATATTTATTACTTACAGAGGGAAAGTTATACTTAGGTACTGTTTTTTTTGTGTGTGTGTTAGATACTCTTTTTTTAAGTTGTACTTTAGATGAAGGTTTACAGAGCGATTTAGTTTCTCATTAAACAATAAATACACATATTGTTTTGTGACATTGATTGCCAACCCCACAACATGTCAACACTCTCCCCTTCTCGACCTTGGGTTCCCTATTACCAGCTTCCCTGCCCCTTCCTGCCTTCTTATCCTTGCCCTGGGCTGGTGTGCCCATTTAGTCTCATTTTGTTTTATGGGCCCATCTAATCTTTGGCTCAGGGGTGAACCTCAGGAATGACTCCAGTACTGAGTTAAAAGGGTGTCCAGGGGCCTATACTTAGGAACTATTGTATATAATTTTAGGTGTGCTTTGACTGTTGGAAGATTAACTGATAAATATTTCACATATGTAATGTATTATTTATTTCAGAGTTTTGTTTTGGAGCACACCTACATCAGTACGTGGTTTGATTCCAAGAGAAAAAAGTCATTCATTTCAAGTCACTTTAAATTTCTAAATTTGCCAGTAAAAATCAACATTTTGCCCTTTCTTTGTACAGGTTGAATTTGAATGCATAAATGAGAAAAAGAGGCAAAAGAAGAAAAGCTACAAAAATTCAGGCGTTGTCAGTGTGAAACAATGTGAGGTCAGTTTGGTCTTGGCCACTTATTGTAATGTCTTGAGATCGCATTTGGAGTTCTTTTATCCATATGAACTGTACCCAACAAACACTTGGATTTTGGGCAGTTGAAGGTCACATGAGCATCTGGGCACCTTTGAGGAAAAGAAGAGGGTAGGAAGTAGTAAAGAAATCGGTTAAGTAAGTTTGATTCCAAGGTTTGACAACTTTTTAGCAAAGGACAAGGAATACTAAAGTATTCCATTCTCGTAGGAAATGTGAGGCATCATGGTGTTTTCTCACCCCATTAGCAGAAATAGCCTCACCCAGTGCTTCTATCCTGATGGTTGTTTCAAGATGAGATGTTATGAGTAGAGGGAAAGATCTAGGAGATTTCTTACAAGGTATGGTGAGCTTTTTAAATCTTGATTACTATGCTTATTAAAGCTGTCAACATATTAGACTCCTTACTAATTTCTCAAAACTTAAAGTTAGTATATTTCATCTTTGGCCATTAATATCCTAATCTTAACATTGCTTTTAAGAAGTAAAATCTTATAGATTCATGACACGTAGGGGGCAGGAATACCTTTAACTAGAATGTAAAGGTGATTTCCATGTGTTTATATCATATGCTGTTCAGTTAAACTTTATATCATGTGTTGTTCTGTTTACAAATCTGTCCCAGTATTAGGAGATTTTCAGTTTTGATAGTTTACATTTTGTTTTTAGATTATAGTGGAATGCACATTCCTTGACTATATCATGGGAGGATGTCAGCTGAATTTTACAGTAAGTAACACGCTGGAGTTTTCAAAGCAGGCTGTAACATGTTGCTTCCTCTGCATTTTGCAGCATTGTTTATTTTACTACAAAACTGACTTTATGATGAGATTTTTACAGTCTTCTCATTGTGGTTTCCTCTGACAGGTTGTCTAGGTTTACCATGGAGCGTTCAGCTTTGTTGATGATAAGATCTGTTATTCCCAAGAGAAAGCAGATATGTACAAACTGGTGGTTATCTTGCAGTGATTTAAGTAACAGAAAGCATTAGTCTAACAAATGTGCAAAAACAACCCCTTAAGTCTAAGTCATGGATGTAATAATTCATGATTGAAGGCAGCTAGAAATGTAGGAACAGCAGGTTGTTTCATGCTAAGACCAAATAGAAGCATTAATGTATTTAATTGTCTGTGGAAATACTGATAGGCTCAAGTATTTTGTTAGGAAATGACAGTAGCAGGCTCTGGGATAATGATTGTGTTTCATCTCCTGAAATTTCTTGGACATCAAACAGATATTCCTGCCTTCTCATCAGTAAGGGCTGCAATTGTTATTTGCAGGTGGGAGTGGACTTCACTGGCTCCAATGGTGATCCACGTTCTCCCAACTCCCTTCATTACATCAGCCCTAATGGTGTTAATGAGTATTTGACTGCTATCTGGTCTGTGGGGCTGGTCATTCAAGATTATGATGCGTGAGTATGGCTTTGGAGAAACTAAAGTATTTGTTTTCATAAGTGCCCCAATAGGGCAGTTTCTGTTTTATTGGCCAGTACCCTGATATTGTTGGTGGGGATGAGATGTTGGAGGGAAATAGCTTCCTCCTTAAAATTCCTCTTACTTATTCTACTTTGCTCTTTTGGGGACAGCATGAGTGTTTACCTTGGATCTTTTATCTCTTGTGATGATCAGTTAAAATATACTGTACGTAGCTTGCTTACTTAATAGCTTACTGAAGTCCAAAAGGCCCCCGGCTTTTTGATCTGGTTTCCTTGAGGTTTATTCATTAGGCATAAGTTGTCTGTGTGATTGAGGTCCAGGTCCATTTTATAAACACTAATAAAGATACTTTTTAACATAGAGCTACTTCTTTGGCAGTCATTGTCAAATTATTATTTTTTTAATGATGACTTTTAAAAAGTGCTGAAGAATAATTTTTTCCAATTGCTATAAAACATTTTTAATGGAGTCTCTTTTCAGTAGATTTAAATAGGTCCTCTTGAAGATTTATTGAACAATAGAAATAAACTGCGTTAGTTTTTTTCTTTTCTGAATCTGTTAGAGCACAGGATAAATTTTCACTTGTTTTTGCCTATTGTTATTTTATGATAAAAGCCCTTACATATTGATGGAACTTTTCATTAATCTTACAGTATTTAAAGGGGTGACATTTTCAGGCAAATGCAAACAAATCTAAAGCAAGAGTCACAATTATAAAGTATAATTTAAGGCAAAAGTCATTAAATATGATAACTGTTCTACTTTATAGAACACTTCATGTGTAATCCCAAATGAAAATATAATCATGGAGAATATAACCAAAACTCTGTTTCATAACAGAGTATTATCAAAGTATTTAAAATGAAAACAGCTAGAACTATAATGAGAAATTGAAAACAACACAGTTGTAATGGGACTCTTACAGAAAAAGTAGAAGTTTTACAGGGTTACTTTCTTATCTTAGATTGCCACTTGGAAGTTAATAACAAAACAACAACTAGAGAAAATTTACCACAAGGAAATGAAAAACACTCTTAAATAGCTCTTAGATCAAAGAGTAAATCAAACTGTAATGGGAAGCAAAGGACAATGGGAAAGCTATATGTGATACTGTCTCTATAGAGAGGAAAATATTTTTTTTTTTTTTATTATACTTTAGTTGAAGGTTTACAGAACAAATAGTTTCTCGTTAAACAGTTAGTACACGTATTGTTTTATGACAATGGTTAAGAACCCCACAACATGTCAACACTGTCCCTTCTCAACCTTGGGTTCCCTATTACCAGCTTTCCTGTCCCCTCCTGCCTTCTAGTCCTTGTCCCTGGACTGTTGTGCCCCATTAGTCTTGTTTTGTTTTATGGGGCTGTCTCATCTTTGGCTGAATGGTGAACCTCGGGAGTGACTTCATTACTGAGCTAAAAGGGTGTCTGGGGCCATACTCTCGGGGTTTCTCCAGTCTCTGTCAGGCCAGTAAGTCTGGTCTTTCTTTGTGAGCTAGAATTTTGTTCTACATTTTTCTCCAGCTCTGTCTGGGACCCTCTGTTGTGATCCTGGGCGGAGCAGTCAGTGGTGGTAGGTGGGCACCATTTAGTTGCACTGGACTCAGTCTAGTTGAGGCCGTGGTAGTTGTGGTCTATTAGTCCTTTGGACTGATGTTTTCCTTGTGTCTTGTTTTCTTCATTCTCCCTTGCTCCCAAAGGGGTGAGACCAGTGGAGTATCTTAGATGGCTGCTCACAGGCTTTTAAGACCCCAGATGCTACTCACCAAGGTAGAATGTAGATCATTCTCTTTATAAACTGTGTTATGCCAATCGAGCTAGATGTTCCCCGAGACCATGGTCCCCACAGCCCTCCACCCAGCAAGTCAGTCCCTCAGGGAGTTTGGATATGTCTATGGAACTTCCATGACCTTTCCTTGTACAAGATGTGCTGGCTTCCCCAGTATTATGTACTGTCTTACCCTTCACCAAAGTTACCACTTACCTATTTGTCTATTTAGTATTTCCCCCATCCTTCCCATTCCTAGTAAACAACAAAGATTGTTTCTTTTTGTGTGTAAACTTTTTCATGAGTTTTTACAATAGCCGTCTCATACACTATTTGTCTTGTCCTTTTGTGATTGATTTATTTCATTCAGCATAATGTCCTCCAGTTTCATCTGTGTTATGAGATGCTTCATAGATTCATCATTGTTTCTTTATCATTGCATAGTACTCCATTGTGTGTATGTACCATAGTTTGTTTTATCCATTCATCTGTCGATGGGCATCTAGGTTGTTTCCATCTTTTTGCTATTGTGAACAATGCTGCAGTGAACATGGGTATGCATATGTCTATTCATGTGACAGTTCTTATTTCTCTAGGATATATTCCTAGGAGTGGGATTGCCGGATTATGGTATTTCTGTTTCTAGCTTTCCAAGGAAATGCCATATCATTTTCCAAAATGATTGTATCATTATGCATTCCCAACTGCAGTGCATAAGAGTTCTGATCTCCCCGCAGCCTCTCCAACATTTGTTATTTCCAGTTTTTTTGATTCGTGCCAGTAATGTTGGGGGTGAGATGGTATCTCATTATGGTTTTAATTTGCATTTCTCTAATGGCTAGTGATCCAAGCATTTCCTCATGTGTCTGTTAGCCGCTTGAATGTCTTCTTTGGTGAAGTGTCTGTTCGTTTCCTGTGCCCATTTTTTAATTGGATTATTTGTCTTTTTGTTGTAGAGGTGTTGGATTTTCTTGTAGATTTTAGAGATGAGGCCTTTGTCTCACTTGTAATGTCCAAAAATTTTTTCTCAGTCTGTAGGTTCTCTTTTTACTCTTTTGGTGAAGTCTTTTGATGGGCATAAGTGTTTCATTTTTAGAAGATCCTAGTTATCTAGCTTATCTTCTGGAGTTTGTGTGTTGTTAGTTATGGTTTATATCCTGTTAATGCCGTGCATTAGGGCCTCAAGCATTGATCCTGTTTTTTCTTCTATGAACTTTATAGTTTTTGGCTTTATATTTAGGTCTTTGATCCATTTTGAATTAGTTTTTGTGTATGGTGTGAGGTATGGGTCCTGTTTCATTTTTTTGCAGATGGACATCCAGTTTTGCCAGCACCATTTGCTAAAAAGACTGTTTTATCCGCAATTGATGGGCTTTGGAACCTTGTCAAAGATTAGGTGACTGTAGGTGGATGGATTTACATCTGGGTTCTCAATTCTGTTTCATTGGTCAATGTATCTTTTGTTGTACCACTACCAGGCTGTTTTGACTGCCGTAGCTGTATAGTAGGTTCTAAGGTCAGGTAGTGCGAGTCCCCATACTTTATTCTTCTTCTTCAGTAGTGCTTTGCTTATCCGGGGATTCTTCCCTTTCCATATTAAGTTTGTGATTAGTTTTTCCATCTCTTTAAAGAGTGTTGTTGGTATTTGGATCAGGATTGCATTGTATTTGTAAATTGCTTTGAGTAGAATTGTCATTTTCACAGTGTTGAGTCTTCCTATCCATGAGCATGGTATGTTTTTCCATTTATGTAGATCCCTTTCGGTTTCTTGCAGTAATGTTTTGTAGTTTTCTTTGTATAGGTCTTTTACATCCCTGGTTAGATTTATTCCTAAGTATTTAGTTTTTTTTAGGGGCTATTATAAATAGTATTGTTTTCCTGATTTCCTTTTCATCATTCTCTTTATTGGTGTATAGGAATCCAACAGATTTTTGTATGTTTATCTTGTATCCTGCTACTCTGCTGGATCTTTCTATTAGTTCCAGTAGTTTTCTCGTGGAGTCTTTAGGGCTTTCTATGTATAGTATCATATCATCTGCAAACAGGGACAGTGTAACTTCTTCATCAGCAATTTGGATGCCCTTTATTTCTTTTTCTTGCCTTATTGCTCTAGCTAGGACTTCCAGCACAAGGTCAAATAAGAGTGGAGATAAGGGGCATCCTTGTCTTGTTCCTGTTTTCACGGGGAATGTTTTCAGCCTGTCTCCATTAAGAATGATGTTGGCTATTGGTTTTGCATAGATGCCCTTTATTATGTTGAGAAATTTCCCTTCTATACCTGTTTTATTTAGAGTTTTTATCAGGAATGGCTGTTGGACTTTGTCAGATGCCTTTTCTGTGTCAATTGAGATGATCATGTGATTCTTTTGTTTCCTTTTATTTATGTGGTGGATTACATTGATTGATTTTCAAATGTTGAACCATCCTTGCATACCTGTTATGAATCGTACTTGGTGGTGGTATATTATTTTTTTAATATGACATTGAATCCTATTGGCTAGAATTTTGTTGAGAATTTTTGCATCTATAATCATGAGAGATACTGGTCTGTAATTTTCTTTTTTTGTGACATCTTTGCCTGGTTTTGGTATCAGGGTTAGGCTGGCTTCATAGAATGAATTTGGAAGTTGTTGGTTCCTCTTCTGTGCTCTGAAATAGCTTGAGTAGTACTGGTACAAGCTCTTCTGTAAATGTTTTGTAGAATTCTCCGATGAAGCCATTTGGGCCAGGGCTTTTTTTGGTTGCGAGTTTTTTTATTACCTTTTCAATCTCTTCTCTTGTTACGGGTCTGTTCAGATTTTCAACATCACTTTGTTGTAGTTTGGGTAGGTAGTGTGTTTCTAGAAATTTATCCATTTCCTCTAGATTTTCAAATTTGTTAGAGTATAGTTTTTCATAATACTCTGTTATGATCCTTTTTATCTCAGTTGGGTCTGTTGTAATGACCCCCATTTCATTTCTTATTTGGGTTATTTGCGTCCACCCTGCTTTTCTTTTGTCAGTTTGGTCAGTGGTTTGTCGATTCTGTTGATTCTTTCAAAGAGCCAACTTTTGGTTTTGTTGATTCTTTCTATTGTTTTTCTATTCCCTAGTTTCATTTATTTCTGCTCTGATCTTTATTATTTACTTTCTTCTGGTGGCTGTGGGCTGTCTTTGCTGTTCTCTTTCTATTCGAGTTGTGTAGTTAATGTTTTGATTTGGCCCCTTCTTTTTTAATGTGTGCATCTATTGCTATAAATTGTCCTCTGAGGACTGCTTTTGCTGTGTCCAACAGGTTTTGGTATGATGTGTTTTCATTCTTGTTTGATTCTAGGAATTGTTTGATTCTATCTCTGATTTCTTCTATTACCCCCTGGTTTGTAAGCAGGGTGTTACTCAGTTTACATGTAATTGATTTTTTTTTTCCTTGCTCTTCCTGTTGTTAATTTCTACCTTGATGACATTGTGGTCAGAGAAGATACTTTGTATTATCTCAACGTTTTGGATCTTGTTGAGGATTACTCTGTGGCCTAAGATGTGGCCTATTCTGGAGAACATTCCATGTGCATTGGAAAAGAATGTGTACTTTGCAGCTGTTGGTTGTAGTGTTCTATATATGTCTATGAGGTCAAGTTGGCTGATTGTGCCCTTTAGGTCTTTTGTATCTTTGTTGAGTTTCTTCCTAGATATTCTGTCTTTTACCGAGAGTGGTGTGTTGAAGTCTCCTGGTATTATTGTGGAACTGTCAATTTCTCTTTTTAGTGCTGTTAAAGTTTGTTTTATGTATTTGAGAGCCCAGTCATTGAGTGCGTGGATGTTTATTATGGTTATGTCTTCATGAAGGATTATCTGTTTAATCATTATATAGTGTCCTTCTTTGTCTTTTATGGTGGATTTTGTTTTAAAATCTATTTTATCTGAGATTAATATTGCCACTCCTGCTCTTTTTGGTAGCTGTTTGCTTGGTATATTTTTTTCCATCCTTTGGTTTTTAATAAGTTTACATCTTTTTTTCTAAGATTTGTCTCTAGTAGACAGTATATTGATGGATCCTGTTTTTTTATCCATCTGACACTCTTTGTCTCTTTATGGGTGCATTTAGGGCATTTACATTCAGTGTAATTATTGATAGGTGTGAGTTTGTTGCTGACATTTTGTAGTGCTTTTTTTTGTGGTGCTGACATTTTCTTTGTTCATTTTACTCTCCTGTGCTGAATTCCTTCTGTTTGTGGATTTTTTTTTTTTCATTTCTTTTGCTTTTGTAGGTTTTGTTTTTACTGAGACTTTATGTTTTTCTTCTTTATTTTGATGAGTAGGTTTGTTAACTTCCTTTGTGGGTAACTTGAAATTTAGTCTTATCTTCCTAAGTTTGAACCAGTCTATTATTACTTGGTATCATCTTGCCTTCCTCTCCATTAGAAGGTTCTATACTGACACCGTTTGTTCCCTCTTTTATTGTTCTGATGTTGTTGTCATTTACAGATTAATCTCTCTGGTTCCCTGTTGTAATTCTTTTGGTTTTGGATAGTCCTTGAGAGTTCATTTCCTTGGTTGGTATCTGGCTGGTACAATCCTGCATCCTTGATTCAGCCTGTGGTCTGATGTTGTTTGTTTTCAGATCGAAGGACTCCCTTTAATAATTCTTGTAACTTTGGTTTGGTTTTTACATAGTCCCTTAATTTCTGTTTATCTGGAAATGTCCTATTTTCACCATCATTTTTGAACAAGAGTTTTGCAGGGTATATTATTCTTGGCTGGGAATTTTTTTCTTTCAAGGTTTTATGTATGTCATCCCATTGCCTTATTACCTGCATGGTTTCTGCTGTATAATTCGAGCTTAGTCTTATTATTTCTCCTCGTTATGTGGCTTTTTGTTTTTCACGAGCTGCTCTCAGGATTCTTTTATTTATTTATTTATTTATTTTTATATTTTATTGTACTTCAGGTGAAGGCC
The DNA here is from genome assembly GCA_030035585.1 of Dugong dugon. NCBI lineage: Eukaryota > Metazoa > Chordata > Mammalia > Sirenia > Dugongidae > Dugong > Dugong dugon. The sequence goes on from CM057474.1 coordinate 46,855,655, forward strand.
CACAGAACAGTTTCCCATGAAACAGCAGTACACACGTTGCTCCACGACACTGGCCAACAACCCCCCAACATATCAACCCTCTAAATTCTCAACCTTTTTTTTTCGGTGAAAATACACGTAGCCAAAGGTAAACCATTTTAAAAATTTCTACATACACAGTTCCGTAACATTGACCATGCTTTTCCAATTGTGCTATTACCCTCACTTAAGATGAAGGCTTACAGAACAAAATAGTTTCTCATTTAACAGTTACTACAAATGTTGCCCTATGACAATGGTTAACAATCTCACAACACATCAACAATATCCTTACTCAACTTTGGGTTCCCTATCACCAGCTTCCTTGTGCCCTTCTGCCTTCTGGCCCTTATCACTGGACTCCTTTACCTTGTTAGTCTCATTTGGTTTTACAGGGCTGTCCACTCCCAGGCTGAACAGTGAACCTCGGAGGTAACCTCACCACTGAGCTAAAAGGGTGTCTGGGGGCCACACTCTCGAGGTTTCTCCAGTCTCCTTTAGGCCAGCAAATCTGGTCTATTTTCTGTGAGCCAGAATTATGCTCTACAGCCTTCTCCAGCTCCATCCAGAACCCTCTGCCGTGATCCCGGTCAGAGCAACCAGTGGTGGCAGCTGGGCACCATCCAGCTGCACTGGACTCAGTCCAGTGGAGGCCCTGGCAGCTGTGGACAATCAGCCCTTTGGACTAATCTTTTGCCTGCATCCTCTCAGGATTCTTTGTCTTTGGTTTTAGTGAGTGTGATTATGATATGCCTTTGTGATTTTCTTTTGGGTTCTATCCTATATGGGGTTCGTTGAGCTTCTTGGGTGGTCAGCTTTTCATCTTTTCATGACATTCAGAAAGTTTCCTGTTGGCAGTTCTTCAATGATCCTTTCTGTGTTTTCTGTTTTCTCCGCCTATTCTGGAACTCCGATCACTCACAAATTTTTGCTTTTGATTGTATCCCACATAATTCTTAGGGTTTCTTCATTTTTCTTTGTTCTTTTTTCTGATTTTTCCTCAAAGAGAGTTGTATCCAAGTGTTTGTCTTTAATTTCGCTGCTCCTGTCTTCTATCATTTCAGACCTGCTCTTTGACCCTTCTGTGACACTGCCCATTTCTGAAATCTTGTTGTTTATCTTTTGGATTTCTAATTTTTGTTTTTTGTATGATTTCTAGGTGTGAATTTATTTTAGCATTTTGTTCCTGTATTATTTTCTTGAATTCTTCTATTTTTTTGATCTGTGTTTTCCATGCATTTGTCCACTTTTTCCTCATTTTTGTCTGCTTTTTGCCTCAACTCTTGGATTTCTGTGAATAGAGAATTGAATTCCCCATCAGGTAGCTCTAGTGCCTTTTCTTCTACTGGAAAGTCATCTGGTGTTTTATTTTGGATGCCTGCTGGAACCATCCTGTCCTGTTTTTGTATATGTTTTGATATTGTCTGCTGTGTTTGGGGCATACGTAGTTATTTTCCTCATTTATTAATTATAGATTTGTTTGTTTAGTCCTGCTTTTTGGTTTTATTTGGTTATGTCTGAACAGGCAGGCTGTGCGCTCTTCGTTGTTTGCTCGTTTGTAGGCACGATACTTTTCACCTCCTTCACCAATGGGCAGGGTTGTCGCTCGAGTATGGTACAGCACGGCAGGTCCAGCTGAAGGGGAGTTGCTGGGATGGGTTATTTGTGGCATGTACTAGGGCCAACAAGGCAGGCCACGAATCATTGCAGGGAAGGTTCCTGTAGGCCATGCCTGTGCTGCTTGGCGTTGTGATGTTCAGCACATGGTGCAGCTAGGCTGGAAGGAGGAGGGAGATTGTGATGTGTGAATCTAAGATGGGTATGGGGAAGAGGAGAGAGGAATGCATAAACATATGCATAAACAAACAAGGAAACGAAAAAAGGTGCTAAGGGAGCTTGCCGTTGGAGTGGAGAGATGAAAGACTAAGTAATGGAGAGAGAACAAAAAGGAAAAAGAAAAAAAATAGAATAAATAAAAATTGAAAAAGAAAAATAAAGTACCCCCAAGGATCCCTCCAGTGCAGGTGCGAGGACTGGGGAAGTTGCTCCTAGACTGTGAATTACAGCCTGGCTAGAAGGGATAGAGGTGCCATCCAGCGCCAGGTATTCAGGAGACAGGAAGAGAAGGTAAGTATAGGGAGATGAGAAACTGAGATATGAAGGAAGACAAAAAGGGAAAAAGAGAGAGAATAAAACAAGATAAAGAAATAAATAAAAAACAAAGGTAAAAGAAAACAAATGCCCCTGGGATGCCACTGCGTGTTTGCGCAGAGTAAGGGAGTAACTCCCAGGCTGCATAGTACTCCTTGGCTAGAAGGGGCTCCGAAGCTGAGAAAAGAAAAAGAAAACAAACAAACAAACAAATCAATACAGGAAAAATGAGAACAAATAAACAAAAGCTACGAGCTTCCCACCAGTGTGGCGGCAGTGGCCGGGAAGTGGTTTCACAGTCGAGCCGTGTTTCGCAGCCTTCAGGAAGAAGCAACGTTGGCACATGGAGCCAGGTATTTGAGAGAAAGGAGGGGGAGGTGGTGAGATGTAAGGAAGAAATCTAAAGAAGTGGAAGGAAGCAATACCATCCAACAGATGGCACTAGGGAGCTGGCCAATGCGGGCAGGTGTAATCCAAGCAGCTCCTGGGTGAAGCTAGTGCTTTCCTCCAAGAGACTGGCCGCAGGAAGCAGAGGAGGCTGCGTGGGGGTGAAGAAGGGTAGGGGGTGGGAAAGTGTATATCACTGGTTACCCGTCTGCTGGAAGCTCTGTGAAGCTACTTTCTTGTACTCCCTGTTCACTGATCTCCTATAGGAGTCCAAGATGGCAAATCTGTGCTGCGTTAGCTGATAGGGGACCTCTGCATGTATCTCTCCTCACTCTCTGTTCTCTGTCAGTTTCTTATTCCATTTGGTGCTTGGCTGAGTTCTTTATCTCTTCGTTTGATGCTTAGGGTTTCAGGATTGACGTGTGTCTCTGTTTGACTTAGTTTTTTGGATCTTTGCTGTGGAGGGATGGCATGGTGCTTCTGTCTATAGCGCCATGTTGCCCAAAAGTCCCAGAGCTCTTTAAATTAAAGAATAGGAAGAAAAAATAAAGATGTACTAATAGTAGTAGATTCCACATAAATGTTAACTATTATGTGTCAGGGACAATTCTAGCACTTACCGTGTAATACTCATCTAATTCTCATACTTCTCTGTGAGAAAGATACTGTTAGCATCCACATTGTACAGATGAAGACACTGAAGCATGGAGGGTTAAGTACCTTGCCCAGTGTCACTTACATGGTAACTGGCAGAGTCTGGATCAAATCTGGGCTCTCTGGTTCCAGAGACACGTTCTAACTTCTGCATTATGCTGCACTTCCTTTAAACACAGAAAGTAATGATTTGGAAAATTTAATTTAAAAAAAAGGGGGGGAATAGGAAGACCACCAAATTTTGAAATTAAATCAAGAGATGATTCTTTGCAAGTTGAATAAAATCCAGATATACCTTTGGCAACACTGACCCTCAAGAAATAGAAAAAAACCTGCATAGAGCATTAGTAATGAGAAAGAGGAGAAGTAAGCATAAATGCAGTAAAAGTATTTTAAAAGTTTTAAGCTAGAAGTCTGTAAAACTTTATGCTGTTACATTTGAAAGTCTGAATTAAAGGATGATTTGTTTTTTAGAAAGCTGTAAATTACAAGAGTTGATCTGAAGAGACAGAAACCTGAATAGACCAAGAACAATGGAAAGTTGTAATAGGTAGTCAAAGATCCTTTGTCACAAAGATTCCAGGCTAATAGAATTTCATACATAAATCCTAGCAAACCTATAAGGAACATGTTGAAACCTGGGAGAATCAACTAAAAAAATATGAGAAAGTAGTAAGAGTACATAAGGATGGTCAAATACAACATAAAATATAAAAATCAACCATTTCTTACTAACTAGCAATAACCAGTTTGAAAAATTATAGTGGATAAAATGTAGTTCATAATAGCAATAAAAATAAAAAATGAAAGTAAAATTAATGAGGAAAACTACATGATTGTACTGAAGAACAAAGAAGGAAATTTAATGTGATAATAATGTAATAATAGAACAATAATTTAATAATATTATTGTAATAAAGATGATATAAAATTTCTCTCTGAATTAATCAGTATTAATTAAAATTCCAATGGAATCCTGACAAAATGATTCTTAAAATTATCTAGAAGGAACACTGAATCAGAATAGTCAAAATTTTTTTTTGGGGGGGATGCAGAAATGAAAGGGAATTTTCCCTATCAGGTATTAAAACTTATTGTAAAGCTATAGCAATTAAGAGTATAAATGGGATAAATGATTAGTGGAACCAAACAGGCAGCTGAGAAATAGACCCGAGTGTATATGTGAATTTAGTACATGATGGAGATATGGCATTTTAGCCAGGAGGAAGGAGTTGTGACCACTGTCAAACTGGACAAGAAATAAATTTGGATCCCTAACTCATACCTGAATCAGTTAGGATACTATCCTGTATAAATTAGACTACAGACCAAATTGTGGAAATAGATACCCCAGAACAAAGTGGCTTCAACAATATAATGGTTTATTTTGTTTCATATTGTATGTCTAGAGATCCAAGGCTGATAGGGCGATTCTGTCATTGTCAATTTATAGCTTCCATCCTTGAGTCCAAGGCTGATCTTCCGGTTCTCATCCGTTAGCCAGTGGAAACCTGGGATTGCGTGCACATTCCGTTTTGGGGGTGTGATTCAGAAATGGCTTATGAATCACTTCTACTCACATCTCCTTGACCAGACCCTAGCCACCTAACCACTTCCAGCCCAGAGAAGCTATGAGATGTAGTCTGTAGCTTGAGTGCCCTATTATTAAAGAAGGAAAGAATGGTTATTGGTGGACAGCAGAAGTTTCTGCTTCATACCGTACTCTGAAGCACTTTTCAGATGAATGAGAAAGTTAATATAAAAACAAATCTTGAAAGTTCTAGAAGAAAATATATGTGAATTGTTTATACTCTTGCAGTAAGGAAGGCCTTTAGGCAAGACAGTGAAGGCATATATCATGAAAGAATGTGTTCACATTCATTAATATTAAAAACTTCTGAAAGGAAAATATTTTAGAGAAAGTTAAAGACATTACAAACTGGGAAAAATATTTCTGACATATATGACATGGGTTCTATCCTTAATGCCAAAAGAACTATTGAAAATTAATATAAAAAGAACATCCCTAGTAGAAAAAATGGTGTGTTCATTGCAGTATTTCATAATGGCAAAACATTGGAAATTAACTGAATGTATATCAGTTGAGGGGTATATGCACGCAGTGGAATACTTAGCAGCCATTCACATGATGTTGTATATTCAGGTCCACTATCCCTTATCCCTAAAACCTTGGGGCCAAATATTCATATATTTTGCTGCTATATGAATATTTGTATAGCAGTGTGGGAGTTTTATAGTATATGGCATTTGTACCATGTTCCTGTGGCAAAATATACAAATATTCACATTAAGTGGCATAAAGGCTATAAATAACTGCATGTCATTGAGTTCACGTTTTACTGCCAAATGAATTTTCTGCAAACTAATAAAAAAACTTGTGGTTTTTAGGGCTTTTTGGATTTACTTATATATTTATTCAGTGAAATGATACGTAGTATTTAAGTAGAAGATAGTAGGTTATAAAACATGAATATGAACTCCATTTTTATAAAATATATAGAGACATTCTTTCCTTCAGTATCCAGAAAAATGTTTAGAATGAGAGTTGCCAGATATTAACGTTGGTTCTCTCTGAGTGTTGTTATTACAGGTAATTTGTTTTATTTTTATACTTTTCTAAGATTTTGAGTTATTTTGAAATGAGCTTATATTGGTTTTATTGTCTGTAAAGATAAAGCTCTTTATATTTAAAAAAAGAAAACATTTTACTTTTTTTCAAATTTTCTTTTCAGTGATAAGATGTTTCCAGCTTTTGGTTTTGGTGCTCAGATACCTCCTCAGTGGCAGGTAAGAGAAAATCTCATTTTTAAAAAGCATTGCCTCCTGGAAAAGCAAAACAGGCTTCATCAGTTTTTCTTTCATCTTTTGACAGGTATCACATGAATTTCCAATGAACTTTAATCCATCCAATCCCTACTGCAATGGTAAGTTAAAAAATAAACATGAAGGTTTTAAACTGAAGGCCTCTCTAGTCTTTGTTATTTGTTTTCTTTCTTGTAATTTAAAACTATTCAGATTCCCTCTGTAGGCTTCTTTTTATGGCATATATAACTTTCTGTTGCATAAGATACAAGAATTTCACTAGGTGGTTGAGGTGGTCGTGTTAATTACAGGGCCAATCAGTATTATGATGGTGAAGTTCATAGGCTAAATTCTTCTCCCTAAAGAGGTTTAATAGAACAAAAGACTTCTCAATCTTGGGACTAGATCAATAAAAATAATCATGCATTTAAGGTATTTTCACCTATAAGATGATTTTAAAATAAATATTGAGTAAAATAAGTAATTCAGTATATAGATCTTTTGAAGCTTTTTTTCAGAGTAGCAGTCACTCTCTACAAAGAAAAAATGTTCAGCATCTAATTACTTCTTCACACTTATTTTGTAAGTGGAGGGGGTGGGTGAAAGGAACAAAGAATGGAACTCCTATAGCAGCTTTCCTCTGTATAGATAGCAGGAGATAGACGTTTGTCTTTCCCTTCACTTTTTTCTTTATATCCAAGTGCTTCCTCCATTATAGTCCGTTGAGCAACCAACCTAAAATGCCACATTTCCCACAAAATTTTATAACACTGAACAGTTTGAAGGAGGAAAGAAAGGTGGAGCAGAGGCATAATTTAAAATTCTAGACACTTAGCTAATTTTCTGCAAAGGGTCCTTTTGACAATTACAGAATGGATAGATTTCTCACAGATGAGTGTTCTTTCCTCCTCTTTCTAAATAGCATTCGTGAAGAGGAAGGGCATGAACATCTTGTCGGGGGTAGTTTGCTTTAGGGTTTTCTTCTTCTTCTCCAGGATATTTTCCCCAAACTAATTAGGTGCTCCCTTGAGGCACTTTCTTTCAGTGGCTGGTTGGGGCCTTTTTTTGTCTCTAGCCATTTTTGAATAGGCAGTACTATTCTTTTTGAGAAATGTGCTTTGTGCTTATGATGAAGTTGGAATAATTTTTGAAATTTGTTGAAATCATGTTTGATTTATTGCAGATAAATACGGATGACATATCATTTGATAATTCATTTCAGAAATTCATTTACTGTATGAGTAATATGAACCCATTTTTGGGCTGCCCAACTAAGTATGTGTAGTTTTTCTACTCTTGGTTTATAGCCTGGAGAAAGAATCAGTTTGGTTTTAGACAAAGGAGACACTACACAGAAAAAAATACAACCTTGTTTTAAGACGAGGAAGTTTATTCCTTTTCATGGTTAATCATTGGAGTTAGTTGCCTAGAAATAACGTATCTCATTTCTTCCTTTAAAATGCGAAGGAAGGATTTTGATATAATTCAGCTTTTGTTGAGGAATTGAAGGCAATTAATATTTGTGAAGAAATTTAATGACTAGTTTTGTTTATGCCTCCAGATTGAAAAGCAAACTAAGATGATATAAATGGAAGAAAATATTATTATTGCTATGGTTATGGTTTAGTGTTTCTACAGAGCATTCTGTTGCAGGGAAGATCCTGCTGGTGGTCCATGTTAATATTTTTATTACTACTGGATTGACTGACTGCTAGCTACAACATCACCTCATGCATATAGAATTACCTCTATTTATGAATTACTTACATTCTCAGAGGTTGTTCATAAGACATTGTTCTAAGTCCACAGTGACTAAGAGGAGTTTACTGGAACTCTTAAATAGAGGAGTGAGTTGTTCTCGTGAAGGTTTTAAACCACGTGTATGTTCCTCTTCCTCATTGATCTGTGTTCTATCGGGCATTTTTTTTTAAATGTTTTTATTGTTGTGCTTTAAGTGAAAGTTTACAATTCAAGTTAGTCTCATACACAAATTTATACATACATTGTTATGTGACCCTAGTTGCTCTCCCTTACTGTGACAGCACACTTCTCCTTTCCACCCTGGAATTCCCATGTCAACTGGCTCCTGACCCTCTCTGCCTTCTTATCTCACCTTTGTACAGGAGCTGCCCATTTAGTCTCATGTATCTACTTGAATTAAGAAGCACACTCTTCACAAGTATCATTTTATGTCCCATAGTCCAGCCTAATCTTTGTCTGAAGAGTTGGCCTCGGGAATGGTTTTAGTTTTGGGCTAACAGAGAGTCCAGGGGCCATGTCCTCCAGGGTCCCTACAGTCTCAATCAAACCATTAAGTCTGGTCTTTTTACTAGATTTGAGTTCTGCACCTCACTTTTCTCCTGCTCTATCGGGACTCTCTGTTGTGTTCCCTGTCAGGGCAATCATTGGTGGTAGCCGGGCACGATCTAGTTCTTCTGGTCTCAGGCTGATGCAGTCTCTGGTTTATGTGGCCCTTTCTGTCTCTTGGGCTAATCCTTTTCTTGTGTCTTTGGTATTCTTCATTCTCATTTGCTCCAGGTGGGTTAGGACCAATGGATGCATCGTAGATGGCTGCTCGCTAGCTTTTAAGACCCCAAACGCCACTCACCAAAGGGGGATGCAGGACATTTTCTTAATAGTTTTTGTTATGCCAGTTGACCTAGATGTCCCCTGAAACCATGGTCCCCAGACCCCCGCCCCTGCTACTCTGTCCCTTGAAGTGTTTGGCTGTAGGAAACTTTTTAGCTTTGGCTTAGTCCAATTGTGCTGACTTCCCCTGTAGTGTATATTGTCCTTCCCTTCACCTAAGATAATTCTTGTCTACTATCTAGCTAGTGAATACCCTTCTTGCTCCTTCCCCATGCTTGTAACCATCAAAGAATGTTTTCTTCTGTGTTTCAGCCTTTTCTTGAGTTCTTATAATAGTGGTCTCATACAATATTTGTCCTTCTGTGACTGACTAAATTCACTCAGTGTAATGCTTTCCAGATTCCTCCATGTTGTTTCATGGATTCATCATTGTTCTTTATTGTTGCGTAGTATTCTGTTGTGTGAATATACCATAATTTGTTTATCCACTCATCCGTTGATGGGCACCTAGGTTGTTTCCATCTTTTTGCTGTCATGAACACTGCTGCAATGAACATGGGTGTGCCTGTATCTATTCGTGTGATGGCTCTTACTTCTCTAGGATATATTCCAAGGAGTGAGATTGCTGGATCGTATGGTACTTCTATTTCTAGCTTTATAAAGAAGTGCCAAATCAATTTCCAAAGTGGTTGTACCATTTTACATTCACACCAACAGTGTATAAGTGTTCCAGACTCTCTACAACCTCGCCAATATTTATTATTTTATGTTTTTTGGATTAATGCTGGCCTTGGTGGGGTGAGATGGTATCTCATTGTAGTTTTGATTTGCATTTCTCTAATGGGTAATGATCATGAGCATTTCCTCATGTGTCTGTTAGGCTGCCTGAATGACTTCTTTGGTGCAGCGCCTGTTCATATCCTTTGCCCATTTTTTAATTGGGTTATATGTCTTTTTGTTGTTGAGGTATTGCAGTATCTTGTAGATTTTAGAGACTAGATCCTGACTGGATTTGTCATAGCCAAAGTTTTTTTCCCAGTCCGTAGGTTGTCTTTTTACTCTTCTGGTGAAGTCTTGATGAGCATAAGTGTTTGATTTTTAGGAGCTCCTAGTTGTCTAGCTTTGCTTCTGCTATTTGTGCATCGTTAGTTATGGTTTGTATTCTGTTTATACCATGTATTAGGGCTCCTAGCATTGTCCCTATTTTTTCTTCCATGATCTTTATTGTTTTAGATTTAATGTTTCGGTCTTTGATCCATTTTGAGTTAGTTTTTGTCCATGGTGTGAGGTATGGTTGTTGTTTCAGTTTTTTGCAGATGGATATCCAGTTCTGCCCACCATTTGTTAAAGAGACTGTCTTTTTCCCCAATTAATGGACTTTGGGCCTTTGTCAAATATCAGCTGCTCATAGGTGGATGAATTTACGTCTGGATTCTCAATTCTGTTCCATTGATCTATGTATCTGTTGTTGTACCAGTACCAGACTGTTTTGACTACATTCTCATTTGATTCTATAAATTTCTTTATTCTACCCTTAATTTCTTCTGTAACCCAGTAGTTTTTGAGCAAGGTGTTGTTTAGTTTCCATGTGTTTGAGTTTTTTTCCTTGCTTTTTCTGTTACTGATTTCTACTTTTATGGCTTTGTGGTCAGAAAAGATGCTTTCTAATATTTCCACACTTTGGATTCTGTTAAGGCTTGCTTTATGGCCTAATATGTGGTCTGTTCTGGAGAACGTTCCTTGTGCCTTGGAAAATAGGTTCTAAAATCAGTAGTGTAAGGCCTCCCACTTTGTTCTTCTTCAGTAAGACTTTACTTATCCAGGGCCTCTTCCCTTTCCATATGAAGTTGGTGATTTGTTTCTCCATCTCCTTAAAAAATGCCTTTGGAATTTGGATTGGGATTGCATTGTATCTGTAGATAGCTTTGGGTAGAACTGACATTTTTCCAATGTTAAGTCTTCCTATCCATGAGCAAGGTATGTTTTTCTACTTATAGAAGTCTCTTTTGGTTTCTTGCAGTAGTGTCTTGTAGTTTTCGTTGTATAGATCTTTTATATCTCTGGTTAGATTTATTCCTAAGTATTTTATCTTCTTGGGGGCTATTGTAAATGGTATTGATTTGATGATTTCCTCTTCGAGGTTCTCTTTGTTGGTGTAAAGGAATCCTACTGATTTTTGTATGTTTGTCTTGTATCCTGAAACATTGCTGAAATTGTCTCTTAGTTCCAGTAATTTTCTTCTGGATTCTTTGGGGTTTTCTGTGTGTAAGATCATATCGTCTGCAAACAGAGATACTTTGACTTCTTCCTTACCAATTTGGATGGCCTTTGTTTCTTTTTCTAGCCTAATTGCTCTGACTAGGGTCTCCAGCACAATGTTGAATAACAGTGGTGATAAAGGGCATCTTTGTCTGGTTCCCATTCTCCAGGGGGATGCTTTCAGACTTTCCATTTAGTGTGATGTTGACTGTTGGCTTTGTATAAATGCTTTTAATGTTGTTGAGGAATTTCCCTTCTATTCCTATTTTGCTGAGAGTTTTTATCATGAATGGGTGTTGTACTTTGTCAGATGCCTTTCCTGCATCAATTTTTAAAATCATGTGGTTCTTATCTTTTGTTTTATTTATGTGATGGATTACACTGATTGTTTGTCTAATGTTAAACCATCCATGCATACCTGGTATGAATCCCACTTGGTCATGGTGAATTATTTTTTTGATATGTTGCTGAATTCTATTGGCTAGAGTTTTGTTGAGGATTTTTGCGTCGATGTTCATGAGGGATACTGGTCTGTAATTTTCTTTTTTTGTGGTGTCTTTACCTGATTTTGGTATCAGGTTTATGCTGGCTTCATAGAATGAGTTTGAGAGTATTCCATCCTTTTCTATGCTCTGAAATACCTTTAGTAATAGTGGTGTTAACTCTTCTCTGAAAGTTTGGTAGAATTCTTCAGTGAAACTCCCCAGGCCAGGGCTTTTTTTGTGGGGAGTTTTTAAATTACCTTTTCAATCTCTTCTTTTGTTGTAGATTTATTTAGTTGTTCTACCTCTGTTTGTGTTAGTTTAGGTAGGTAGTGAGTTTATAGAAATTTGTCCATTTCCTCTAGGTTTTCAAATCTGTTGGAGTATAATTTTTTTATAGTATTCTGTTATGATTATTTTAATTTCGGTTGAGTCTGTTATCACTCATCACATTTCTTATTTGGGTTATTTGCTTCCTCTCCTGTTTTTCTTTTGTCAGTTTGGCCAGTGGTTATTAATTTTGTTGATCTTTACAAAGAACCAGCTTTTGGTCTTGTTAACTCTTTCAATTGTTTTTCTATTCTCTATTTCATTTAATTCTACCCTAATTCTTATTATTTTCTTTCTTCTGGCGCCCCTGGGCTTCTTTTGTTGCTCTCTTTCTACGTGTTTCAGTTGTAGGGTTAATGTTTTGATTTTGGCCCCTTCTTCTTTTTGGATATGTGCATTTATTGCTATAAATTGACTTCTGAGCACTGCTTTTGCTGTGTCTCAAAGGTTCTGGTAGGATGTGTTTTCATTCTCATTTGATTCTATAAATTTCTTTATTCCACCCTTAATTTCTTCTATAACCCAGTAGTTTTTGAGCAAGGTGTTGCTCAGTTTCCATGTGTTTGATTTTTTTTTTCCTTGCTTTTTCTGTTATTGATTTCTACTTTTATGTCTTTATGGTCAGAAAAGATGCTTTGTAATATTTCCATGCTTTGGGTTATGTTAAGGCTTGTTTTATGGCCTAATATGTGGTCTATTCTGGAGAACGTTCCATGTGGGTTGGAAAAGAAAGTATACTTGGCTGTTGTTGGGTGGAGTGTTTGGTATGTGTCCATGAGATCTACATGGTTGATTGTAGTATTTAGATCTTTTGTGTCTTTATTGAGCTTCTTTCTGGATATTCTGTCCTTCACTGAAAGTGGTGTGTTGAAGTCTCCTACTATTATTGTGGAGCTGTCTGTTTCTCTTTTCAATGCTGTTAGAGTTTGTTTTATGTATTTTGGAGCCCTGTTTCTGGCTGTGTAAATATTTATTATAGTTATGTTCTCCTGGTGTATTCACCCTTTAATCATTATATAGTGTCCTTCCTTATCCTTTGTGGTAGATTTTACTTTAAAGTCTATTTTGTAAGAGATTAATATTGCCACTCCTGCTCTTTTTTGAGTGTTGTTTCCTTGAAGTATTTTTTTCCATCCTTTGAATTTTAGTTTGTTTGTGTGTTTAAGTCTAAGGTGTGTCTCTTGTAGGCAGCATATAGACGAATCGTGTTTTTTTTTTTTTTTAAATCCATTCTGCCACTCTTTGTCTCTTTATTGGTGCATTTAGTCCATTTAAGTTCAGTGTAATTAGTGATAAGTATGAATTTAGTGCTGTCATTTTAATATCTTTTTTGTGTATTGTTAACTGTTCCTTTGTTCCACTTAATTTTCTCTGCTGAGTCATTTTTCTTTATGTATTTTCCTTTCATCTTTTTCTTTGTTGTTGATTTTGTATATGCTGAGTCTTTATATTTTTCTTGTTTTTTATTTTGATGTGTAGGATTGTTAGTTTCCTTAATATTTACTGTTGGGCATTTTTTAAGGAAGAGACACATTTTAGTATACATTAAGTCTTTTGAGACAGATTTCCTTGATTATCTCAGCAAGTATTGGGAATTCTTCATGATTTATAATATCTTAGACACTCTAATATTAGAGGAAGATTCAGCAGGTGCATATGTGGGATAAAAAATTTCATCAACAGTACTTTTCTGAAGCATGCCAGTCATCTTTTCCTAGCTTATTATGGCAATGGCTTCTTTCTTGCTCAATTTACATAGCAGCTGTTGTGGCTAGACTGTGACTCTCCTCTTTCTCAATCTGGGGCCCAGGCAGAAGGAGCAGTCCCTATCAGGGATGTGCTGTTCCTACGACAGAGTGAAAGAGCAAGAGAGCTGTTGGAAACAAGCTGTAGTTCTTAGAACATCTGCTTAGACATGGTGGATATTATGTCCATTCACATACCTTTGGCCAAGGCTAGTCTAAAGCCCCTGCCCAACCTTGTATTACATAATACCCAAGTAGCCCAGGGGCATATCCTGTAAAAAACACGTTAATGTTTCTGCAGAAAAATGTATGAATATTCACCTCATTGTGATAAATACCCCGGAAGTAAATATTTGGGACTAATACAATCTACCATACTGTGCTTAACCTTTAAGTTACTGAACAAACTCTTGACTGGGATTAGCATTAAATTTATAACTTCTAGCTGTATATGCAAAAGTTTTTCTATTTTATCAGTATTTTTTCTTCTTATTGTCAGTTGTGATACAGCACTTTTTCATGGTTCTTTTTCCATTAGAGTCTCATTCCCAAATCACGTTAAAATGAAGCACAAATGCAGCAATCCCATTGTAGACTAATGAATAATTTGGCTGAGATAAAAATAAATGTCTTCTACTGGGGGAAGGCAGAGCTGAGTTTTTGCGATGGAGCTTAACAGGAAGTTTTGTAATATATAGCTTAGAAGAACTGCTGAATATAGAATGTTTGACTGTTTAAAGGACTAAACCTTCTCACTTAACAACTATCTCGTTACCTGACATTTTCACTTATGACAATAATAAAAAAATCTATTATCTGACTCTTTTGTGCCTTAACAACATACATCTGGCAGTAACAAACACTGAGGTGTGAGGTGAGAGTAAAGCTGGCTGTGATGGTCAAGGTTATGAGTCACCTTGACTGGGCCATAATTCTTAGTGATTTGGCAGTTATGTAATGATGGAATTTGGTTATGCAATGATATAGTCATCCTCCATTTTTCTATAACATCGATTTCGCATAACAACCTGGTCTTTGGAGCCTAACCATCAATAAGTGAGGAGAGGCTGTATATGTTGATGTATATAATAAATTAGCAAGTATGGTGAATGATAAACAATTAACTTTTGCTTGAGAATTTTTAATACTGCTTTTGTTGTCTAGGAGTCCAAGGTGTTGTAGATGCGTATCGGACCTGCCTTCCTAAGATAAGACTGTATGGACCAACTAATTTTTCTCCAATTATAAATCATGTGGCTAGCTTTGCTGCTGTAGCCACACAACAGCAGACAGCTTCTGTAAGTGCTCCATGGCCAGGGGACAGGGAGAATGCAGGCTGTTTGTTGCTCTTGCTACCATTTTTCTATTTATTTGGACCACTGAGATTACAAAGTCAGGGCAGGAGGCAAAGATATGGTCATTCTTGGTTTGGAGTAATATCTGTTATCATTTAATCAGTGATTGTTAAAAACAGAACAACACTTACACATGAGTCTTTTCTCTGTCTTTGGAATTAATTTTCTTAGATATGTTCTGCAAAACAAGTAAACTGACAGTGGCTATCATCTACTTTTTTGAAGTAGATTTAATAGTTAAGGATTGAGGAGATTACCACCCCAGTTGCTGTTGCAAGATTACTTACTCTATTAAAGAGGTTTGAATTAGCCAGCCCTTACGTCTTGAATTTTGCATAGCAGATCTCTCTTTGCTTCAGTATACTCAGCGGTAAGGTGGGAATAACTACCTCATATGGTTGTTGAAAGGGCTAAATAAGATAATTCATATAAAGTACACAGTGCTTGGGTCAGGGTATACACTTAGCACATGGTAGCTACTATTATAAATATTATTCCCATTTTAAACTTAAATGGCTCAAAAGATGGAGCCTAAACTTTTTGTGATATTTTCCCATTCTCTGAAGGATTTTACCAGAGATCAAAGAATTGAGAGAAAGATTTCCCCCTAATCCTTATCCATTTTTTTAACAGTGTATTTTTGTATAGTAAACAATTCTGCTTCTCCCATATTTGATCTTTTGGGAGTGAAGTTGCCACTTGCTCACTTGATTGATTCTTTGGCATATTTACTACTTTAGTGAAATTGAAGTGTATTCCTATGTTTATTTACATTTTAATCTTTGGCGTTTAGATACCTTGTTTTTGTGTATTTATGCCAACACTATTTTGTGATCTGCTGCACTTTTAATGAACCTGCAGTTTCTGTATGAATGGATTTCCTTGTCATCAGAGGATCTTAGGATGTTTTATGCAAATAGATTCCTGGGTAGAGAACGATAAGGAAAATGAGCAAGAAAGAGTCTAAGTTACTCATCAAGCTAGAGGTGTCGTTAACCATTGCTTTTATTACTTGGGAGCTCTACCTTCTCACTGGACATAATTTCCTTTTTGTCTTTGCTAAGAACCAGTTGCTGCTAAATGTAACAGAGTCTTTCTTTTTTGGCAGCAATATTTTGTGCTCTTGATTATTACTGATGGTGTGATCACAGACCTTGATGAAACCAGACAAGCTATAGTTAATGCTGCCAAGCTGCCCATGTCCATCATCATTGTTGGAGTTGGAGGTGCTGACTTCAGTGCCATGGAGTTTCTGGATGGTGATGGTGGAAGTCTCCGGTCCCCCTCGGGTGAAGCAGCTATCAGAGATATCGTCCAGTTTGTACCTTTCAGACAGTTCCAGAATGTGAGTACTACCCCTCCCTATCTTGGTGCACAGTGAGGTGTTGGAATACAGACCTTTGCAATCCACAACCAGGCAGATGAGTGGGTGTCCAGGGTTTGACGGTATGTGAACATGGTCCTTTTTCTATTTGAAGAATCCCGATTAGATTTGACAGTGTTGTTTCAGGGTGTATACTTTGTGTGTCTCTTGCAGTCTATATGATAAATTGTTAAAAATTGTGTTATCATTAAAGAAAAATGAAGTTCTGATACATGCTACGACATGGATGAACCTTGAACACATGCTGAGTGAAAGAAGTCAGACACAAAAGGATAAATATTGTGTGATCTCACTTACATGAAATATCTAGAATAGGCAGATACATAGATATCAAAGTTTATTAGTAGTTATCAGGGGCTAGGAGGAATGGGGAGTTGATGCCTAAGGGGTCCTGAGCTTATGTTTAGGGTGATGAAAAGTATTTGGAAAGGATAGTGGTGATGGTTGTACAACATGGTGAATGTAAGTAATGTCACTGAATTGTACACTTGGTTAAGGGTTAAAATGATAAATGTTTTGTTATATATATTTTACCACAATAAAATTAGTAAAACAACAAACAAAAACAAAAAAACAAAACTGTATTGTGAATGTCTAAAGATGTATTTATCTTTACCTTTGTAACAAAAGAAAAATAACCTCTATACAAATATATATGTTGAATTTACCAAACTAGAAGAAAAGTTGATGAAAAACTCACAAGAGATGGTTTTACCCAGTTTCTCCCAATGGTAATATCTTACAAAACTACAGTGCAGTATCATAGCCAGGATATTGGCATTGAAACAGTCAAGATACAGAACATTTCCATCACCACAAGGATCCCTCATTTTACCTTTAAAAAAAATTTTTTTTTTTTCTTGATAGGCTGCCCCTTTCCTAGTCCATTGTCTGAGAGAGCTAACTTTTGTTGAGGCTATTTCAATGTGTGCCCATGGCTGTTCCCACACTGTCTGGTTCTGCAATATCCAGTCGGGTATATATAAGGCAAAAAGAAGACCCGGGGAACTCATGACTTTGTTGTTCTTTGGGTTCTAAGATCTCTAGCTAGTTTGCCTCCTTTTCACTTTTAAGAGTCCTGTTGTGTTTTGTTTTATATATAACATGAAAGGTTTTTAGATGTACTTAGTGGGAAGAGTAGGGAAAAGTATATCTACTTTATCTTCATAGAAACAGAAGTCCTATGTCTATTTTTAAAAATTAATTATAATTTCCTAGAACTAATAAGTTTTATTAAAGTCACAAGATATACAAATATCTGTTTTATTTCTATATACTAGATTTGAACATGGAGAAACCAAAATTCAAAACACAATGCTATTGACAATTGCTCAGTAAATAAAATGAAATACTTAGGTATAAATCTAAGAAAACATGTACAGAACTTATATCCTGGAAAACAAAATATGTTCAACATCATTACCCATTAGGGAAATGCCAGTTAAAACCATGATGAGATATCCGTATGAATCCATTCTTGAACTGACAAAATTATAGAGATGGACAACAAGATCAGTGGTTGCCAGGGTCGGGGGACCAGGGTAGGTGTGGGAGACTGGCTATGACTATAAAGCATTAGGGAAATGGAACGGTTTTGTATCTTGATTGTGGTGGCAGTCATATGAATTTACATCAAAAAAACCAAAAACCAAACCCATTGCTGTTGAATTGATTCTGACTCATAGTGACCCTATAGGACAGAGTAGAACTGCCCCAAAGGATTTCCAAAGCTGTAATCCTTACGAAAGGAGACTGCCACATCTTTCTCCTGTGGAGTGGCTGGTTCGAACCAGTGACCTTTTGGTTAGCAGCTGAGTGCTTAACCACTGCACTACCAGGGCCCCTACAAATTTACATATGTGATAAAGTTGCATAAGACTATATATGCAGACACACATACACACAAATGAGCACATGTAAAACTGGTGAAATCTGGACCAGATCTGTGGACTGTACCAATGTCAGTTTCCTGGTTTGATACTATACTAGAGTTATGTAAGATATTACCTTTGAGGAAACTGGGTGAAGGGTACGTGGAACATCTCTGTACTATTTTTGCAACTTCCAATGACTTTGTGATTATTTCACAATAAGAAGTTAAAAAAATTAATACCAGGTGAATAAAAGACCTACATGTCAAAGTTAAAAAATGAAAAAATCATCAGATGTTAAAATGCTGGCACCGAAAAAGGGGATAATCATAGCATTCATGGACTATTGCTAAAAAAAGATACAAGCCTAGGAGTTGGAAATTACTGGCTTTTACTAACTGGGCAAATACTGTTTTAGTAAAATGCCAGTAAAAATATGATTGCCAATAAAGGGACTTCGATTTTGTTTTTTACAAGGCTCCGAAAGAAGCGCTTGCTCAGTGTGTCTTGGCAGAGATTCCCCAGCAGGTGGTGGGCTACTTCAACACATACAAACTTCTTCCTCCGAAGAACCCAGCTACAAAGTAAAAGATGTGTGGCCACCACAGCCGAGTTCCTTTGTGCCACGTGGAGCAGTGAATCCCTCTCTCATCTCAAATCATGAATCTGTCATTTTGTGTACTTTCCACCCCCAGCATTTATGATGTAAGCCTAGTTCTCAATGGATTATATCTGTTCAAAGCATTCTTTTTATACTTTGGGGAAAGTGCCAACTTAATTGTTGCCCAGTCAATTCAGTGATAGCTAGTGATTTGTAATAATTGCATTGAGGCTCCTTGGATTAGAAGGTGCGGGGTTAGGAGATTCTGTTGTTATTGTTGTTTACTTTCATACGATGAAAATGCTGTTATTGAATGTTTGTCAATAAAAAGAATGAAAAATTGTTAAGATGATGTGATTTGCAAGTTGCTGTACTTGTTTTTTTTTTGCTTTAGGCAGTGTATATTTTGCAAGCCAGCATCCATACCTGATTAGGAGAGCTTCTGAAATGAAATGATATTGAATGTGTTCCTAACTCTGCATTCAGTGCTTTTTCATGAGGGAAAAACCGCTTCACTCACTCTTAAATTTTGCTGCAGAATAGAAACTGCATGGTTTATAAAACAGCACATGTTTACATAGGACCTCTTGCAAAGTACTGATTGTGAAAAGGGAGGCCATATATTCAGTTTGTAAAACGCACAATCAAAAGATAAAAAGAACCTGAAGTAAGTAAGTCATTTTCATTTGGCTTTCTAGATCTTTTATTTTCATTGTGAAAATCTCCAAACATAGTCAGATTTGGCCTTTCTTTTCATTGATAGCATGTGACACTCAGGATTCTGTAGATGCTAAGATGATTTGTCCCAGATTCTACGTTATTAGCTTATTTTAAATGAGGTTTGTTAAAATGGTTAGGACTGCTTTGTCCAGGAACAGTGAGAACCAAACATATAATGGGAAATTTATTTCCTTCTAACTGATGAAATACTTTACTTATAAAAAGAGACAGTCTCATGCGTTTTATGTACAGAATCATTTAGACATTTTCTCCTTTTTTAAAATAGCATGTTTAAACTCATGATACTAGTTATTAATCAAAATCATATTTTCCATTTTAATGATGTATTATCTCCTAGGCCTACAATGTATTAAGCATAAAATCTGCTGTAACTTAAAAAAAAAAAAATTTTGCAACTGCTACATTACTGGACTTTTTATATGCTTTTTTTAGAGATGAAATTTTTCCCCTGACTTTTAGAACATACTGCTTAGAGACCATTACATTTTCAGAATGGTTGCAGTAACATTTATTGAAGGCTTGTGTGCCATATACTATGCATATCCATATGTTGGCCAGTCATCTTTAATGATTCAACATTAAAAATTGTGTGTTTATCAGACATCCTTAAGCTTATGCATACAACACTGTGCTGACATGCCTTTCTGTTTTGTTGAAAAACCTGCACCCCAGCCCACTCCTCTTGTGTACTGTATTGTCTGAAGAAAGTGAAGTCTTAGTTAGCTTTGACTTCTGAGAAACAGCTCTTCGCCAAGGTCAGGCTGAGAGGGGACCTGTTTGCTGTCATGGTTGCCTAGCCCCAGTGAGCAGTTACAATCTCCCACGTGGCTAGCTGGCTTCTGGATACTTGCTATTAATCTGAAGGTACCTAACCTGTAGTTTGTTACTCTGTAGTATATCTCGTTAGTTGACAATCATTTTGACCTTAGCAATTTGGAGGGAAGAAAACTGATCATTCTGTCAATAGTTTGGAGTCTTAACTGCCTAAGATGCCCTAATTTCAGTTCTTTTTATATGCTTGGAAAAAGCATATTACTTTGGTTTTCAGAATTTTTCTTTTTTAACCACAGGAAGCTTTTCTTTAAAAAAAAAATTGTGATGCAAAAATACACACAACAAACCAGTCATCAATTCAACAATTTCTACATGTCTAATTCAGTGACATTGATTACATTCTTCATGTTGTATAACCATTCTCGCAGTCCTTTTCCAAGTTAATATACCACTGTTAACATAAACTCACTGCCCCTAGAGCAAAAAGTTTCCTTTTCCCCCTCTCTCCTATGCATGGTAACCACTAATCTTTGGTTTCTATATATTTGCTTATTTCATATAAGTGAGATCATACAATATTTGTTCTTTTGCAACTGATTCATTTTGCTCAGCATAATGTTTTCAAGGTTCACTCATGTCGCTTCAGGACTTTGTTTCTTTTTATGGCTGAGTAGTATTCCATTGTATGTATATACCACATTTTGTTAATTCATTCATCAACGGCCTTTGTTTATTCATTCATATGGAGGTTTCTTTACAAAAATGGTATATACACACCTTCTCAATGTATAATACAAAACAAATAGAAGTGGAGCTTCTCTGAAGCAGGGGCAGAGTCTAGATCACCACTCACTGGGCCACCTCCTTTTCTTCCTTCTTAACCAAGCTCTTCAGCAGCACCTGAGTCACCTGCACAGGACACTCGGGCACCACTGTCGACTTGATTTGGTCTGTATAATTTTATATTCTGGTTTTATCAGAATTATTCCCTTTAAATGTTTTCTTATTATCCAGTATTGATCAGTAGCTGCTGTTACTCAGAAGATACGTGATTCCATCAAATTAGGGTAATTGGTACCTTTTTGCAGTTTTGAATAAAAGCATCTGCAATTTTTAAATTATCATTTTATAAAATTCTTACAATTTCAACACCCCACCTCATCACATGCTGACTTAATGTTTTGTATTAAGATAGTCCTTCTCCTTATTCTGTCACCATTCATTCAAGTGCCATTAGTTTTCAAAATGTGTTTGAAGAAAAAATAATCAAATTGACTGAAACCTTCATGTGATCAGGTATATCACAAACGTATATAGGAGTGACAGTGCCTTGGATAGATGTAATATTTCTCACATATGCCTTTATTAAGTTATTCTCTGAGAAAATGGTACAGCAACTAGCCTAGTCGCCAGGCTTACAGCTTGCAGTCATTGGAGGAATTGTAAAAAGTATGAAATTCTTACTTCAAAGAGCTGATAATCTAATATGGAAAAGGAGTCAGAATTCAGAATTGAAAATTTAAGAGCATAAGAATCAAAAGTCAGAGCAGGGTTTATAACTGTTCACTTTGGTTGTGCCTTAGGCAGACTTTCCAAAGTAAATTCAGGGCTGTATTGCTCTTTATGTTGTATTTTGACATACTTTGCCCTTTTCATTTTGTAAATGTTTGGGAAAGCCGTTTTCAGTAAATCTCTGTTAGTTTCTTTATGTGTGTGGTTGATAGTAATGGAAGTCACACACAAGGTAAGCCAGAAGCTTGATTGAGATTCTGTGAGACTATTTTGTGCTCTTATGGATGTCATTCTTGATATTAAGTGTACTAATAAATGAATTGATGTCAAATGTATCTTCCATTTGAATTCTCTTTGGATAAAGTTATTTCTTGATATGATGGCGTCTTGTGTTTGTTTTTATTCTCGACATGTTATCAAAACCAATAGAGAAGTTAGAAATAGAGTGAATGTAGTGTTTTAGATGACCTATATTCTATATTACATATAGCTTTGGTGGCACAGTGGTTAAAGTGCTTGGCTGCTAACCAAAAGATCAACAGTTCAAACCCACCAGCTACTCCTTGGGAGAAAGATGTGGCAGTCTGCTTCCATAAAGATTTACAGCCTTGGAAACCCTATGGGGCAGTTCTGCTCTGTCCTATAGGGTCACTAGAAGTTGCAATTGACTCGACAGCAGTAGGTTTGGTTTGATGTGGGTTATTCTGTATGTTACTGAATTAAACAATTTGGAAGATTTTATTATAGGATTTATTCATTCAAAAGATATTAAATTGATTCAGTGCTTTTCTGGGTGCAGTAAAGGAAAAGCTACCATACCTATAGTGGACTCACATTTTGTCAGACATGTTAAGGAGGACAGTATATCCACCTAATTTAAAAAAAAAAATTTTCTGTTATGTTCCACTCGCTCTGCAAGGCCTTGGGGATACAAGAGTGGCCAAGGTCGCCACAGTAGCAGTCCTCATAGAAATTATGGTGTAGCGGAAGAGACAAAACATTAAACAAAAACTACAGAGGTGTGAGGTCGGTGTGTGATGTATGCATAGTAGGGTAAGACCTAATCTGTCTTAAGAGGCAAGGAGTGCTTCCCTGAGGATGTCGTTTAAGAAGGTTAAATGAAGAAGGTTAAAAAGCATGTCTGTTGGTGTCAGATCAACAGTAAGTATGGGTTGAATGTTTTAGCAGCTGAAAGAAGTTTGAGTTTGCTGGGATAAGTGTAAGAGGGAAAGTGGTGAGAGAAGATCAGAGAGAGATGAGGTGGAGGATTGGTGGGGCACGTAAGAGAGTTCAGGCATAGGTTAAGGGTGATGGGGTGCCACTGAATGGAATTAAGCAAAAGAATGATGTTATCAGATTTGTGTTTTTGAAAAACCAGAAAACCTTACATTTTAAGACATAAACAGATAGAACCCTGTCACCAGACTTGGGTCTGGCCACAGTGGCCTTACCTTGGTGATGGCCAGATGAGGTAATTGGTAATGGGTACCTTGTGGAGGAGGCTCAGCTGTTTCATCGTAAACTTGCTAAGTGTCTGATTTTAGGTCAGTCTGTTTCTAAATTCTTGTGCTTTCCCTGTCACAATCCTGCCTCCATATCAGAACACCTGTTAGGCCCATTATCAGTTCCTTAATGATTCAGAGGCTGGCTCAAATCTGGTAATGTACAAGCAAAGACCATCACCCTTGTCACCAGTCACCAAGCTTGGCTATATTTGGCCAAATTCCCTTGAAAACTCACAGTGGCTTGCAGTGTCCTTGGAGAATTACACTTCAGCTTGGCTATTGATTTCTGTCCTCCCCAAAAAGAATTAGTGAGGCAAGTATCATTATAAGCCGACTTTTGACTTCTTACAACTTGGAAAACCCAAAAACCAGTAACCAGTTGCCTTTGAGTCCTGATTCATGACAACTGTATGTCATAGTTGAACTATTCCGTGGGGTTTTCAATGGCTGGTTTTCTGAAGTAGATCGTCAGGTCTTTCTTACGAAGTGTCTTTAGGTGGACTCGAACTTCCAAACTTTAAGTTAGTAGCCAAGTGTGTTAACTGTTTGTACCACCCAGGGACTCCACAGCTTCAAGAGTCATGACATCATTAATCTTTTCACAAACAGACTCACTAACTTAGCTGCTACCAAGTTTTGTAGAAGCACCTGGTCTTCTATGACTGGACTGAAGAACTTCAGGAGTTGGAGAGCTCTCAGAGAGAAGACTTAGTAGCAAATTGTCTTTTTTAGCCATCCCTTCGATCCAATAATCAGTATTCACTTATTCTTTGAAAAAATATTTATTGAGTAGCTTAGCATGGTGGAGCAGTGGTTAAAGTGCTTGGCTGCTAACCGAAAAGTTGGTGGTTCAAACCCACCAGCTGCTCTGCAGATGTGGTAATTTACTTTCATAAAGATTATAGCCTTGGAAACCTGTGGGGCAGTTCTACTCTGTCCTATAGGGTCGCTATGAGTTGGAATTGACTTGATGGCAGTGAGTTTGGTTTTGGTTTTGTTTTACTACTTGTAATCAGTGGGGGAGTTTAAAAAGAGTAAGAAATTCTTACTAACCTCAAAGAGATTATAATCTGTAGGAAAGCAGATGATACAGGACTCTAAAACAAAAAAGTAATGAACAAGGTAGAGTGAGCCCTCTGTACTTGGAGTAAAACTGGCATCCATGGTCAGGAGTAAAGTGAGAACCCCTAACACAACTTCTGGCAAGATGCTCCTCCCTCCCTTCCCTCTTGCCATCATGCATTGTTTTCCACTACCATCTGTCCTGCGACCACCAGCACTGATCATGCTAGTCCTCACAAGAAGTCCAAGTCATTACCTTCCTCACTCTTACCCCCATATGGCTCCTGTGTACAATCCATACTCTGACCCCAAATCCCACCCCTCTTGAAATCCCCAAACCCTTCCACTCTGCTCTCATAAATTGGATCATTCATCAGCAAAATTCCTTATATCAATACTTTCTCTGCGCTATCCCTTCACCATCTTATTCTAATTAAAACCTGGCTCTCTTGAAGAACATTATCTCTTGCAACCATCTCAAGTGGAGGCTATCTTCCGCCCCAGCTCTTGGAGGTGAAATAGGTGGCTTCCTTGGTCCTTCTATGGTCAGATAATTATTTACTCTTCTGTAAAACCTGAGGCTTTGAATCTCATCATTAGATTAAACCACTCTCTATCCTTATAGCAATAATCTTTTCTCCACCTTACCTCAGCCCTCACTTCTAAGATCATGAACAACAACAACAACAAAAAAAAAACGAACAAAACAAAACCTATTGCCATCAAGTCAATTTGCACTCATAGTGACCCTACAAGACAAAGTAGAACTGCCCCATAGGGTTTCCAAGGAGTGGCTGGTGGATTTGAACTGCCGATCTTTCGGTTAGCAGCTTTGCTCTTAACCACTGTACCACCAGGGCTCCATCTAAGATATACCTTAGACCTTATCATTATTTTTATGGATTGAATTGTGTCCCCCAAAAATGTGTGTCAACTTGGCTAGGCCATGATTCTCAGTATTGTGTGATTGTCCATCATTTTGTCATCTGACGTGATTTTCCTATATGTTGTAAATCCTGCCTCTATGATGTAAATGAGGCAGGATTAGAGGCAGTTATGTTAGTGAGGCAGGACTCAATCTACCAGATTGGTTGTGTCTTGAGTCAATCCTATAGCGACCCTATAGGACAGAGTAGAACTGCCCCATAGAGCTTCCAAGGAGCAGCTGTGGATTCGAACTGCTGACCTTTTGGTTAGCAGCCAAGAAGCTCTTAACCACTGTGCCATACCCCAGATAAAAATCTTGATTTTTCCTCCAAAACTTGGTTTCCCATAGTCTTCCACATCATACTGTTACCACACTGGCCTAAGCTATGATGATCCCTCACCAGGATTATTACAAAAGCTTTTTAACTGCTTCTCACTTGTGCCCTTGCCCTCCTGCAGTCTGTTTTTCATATAGCAGCTGGAGTGATCCTTTTAAAACTTAAGTCAGATCATACAATTCCTCTGTTCAAAACCCTCCACTATATATTATGGTTCCTCCTGCCCTTATTTTTCTAATCTTCTTTCCTACCAGTCTTCGCCTTGGCCATTCTGCTCCAACCTCATGGGCTTCCTTGCTTTTACATGAATATGCCAGACAAACTCCTGTCTCGGGGCTTTTGCATTCGCTGTTGTCCCTTCCTAAAAAACTCTCCCCCATTTGCTTGAGAGGCTTTCACCCGCACCTCCTTCAGATTTCCACCCAGTGAGGCCTTTGCTGATCACCCTATTTCAAAGTACGTTTCTCCCTAGTGCTATCTATCCCTCTTCCCTCTTTATTTTTCTCCATAGCACTTAGGTTCATCTAATTTATGATCCTTTAGATTTTACTTCTTTATTTTGCTTATCGTCCCCTTAATCATTATATAGTGTCCTTTTTGTCTTTTATGGTGGATTTTGTTTTAAAGTCTATTTTATCTGAGATTATTATTGCCACTTCTGCTCTTTTTTGGTGGCTGTTTGCTTGATATATTTTTTTCCATCCTTTGATTTTTAATAAATTTACATCTTTGTTTCTAAGGTGTGTCTCTTGTAGACAGCATATTGATAGATCCTGTTTTTTTTTTTTTTTTTAATCTATTCTGTCACTCTCTTTCTATGGGTGCATTTTTTAGGCCATTTACAGTTAGTGTAATTATTGATAGGTGTGAGTTTATTGCTGTCATTTTGTAGTGTTTTCTTTTTTTTTTTTTGTGGTGCTGACATTTTCTTTGTTCTTCTTATTCTCCTGTGCTGAATTCCTTTTGTTTGTGGGTTTTTTTTGTCTTTTTTTTAAATTTCTTTTGTTTTAGTAGGTTTTGTTTTTACTGAGACTTTATGTTTTTATTCTTTATTTTGATGAGTAGGTTTCTTAACTTTCTTTGTGGTTACCTTGAACTTTACCATTATCTTCCTAGGTTTGAACCAGTCTATTATTACTTGGTATCACCTTGCCTTCCTCTCCATTAGACGGTTCTATACCTACACCATTTGTTCCCTCTTTTATTGTTCTGATGTTGTCATTTATAGATTAACCTCTCTGATTCCCTGTTGTAATTCTTTTGGTTCTGAAGTTCATTTCCTAGGTTGGTATCTGGCTGGTACGATCCCGTGTCCTAGATTCAGCCTGTGGTCTGATGTTGTTTGTTCTCAGACTGAAGACTCCCTTTAATAATTCTTGTAAGTTTGGTTTGGTTTTTACATAGTCCCTTAATTTCTGTTTATCTGGAAATGTCCTAATTTCACCATCATATTTAAACGAAAGTTTTGCAGGATGTATTATTCTTGGCTGGCAAGTTTTTTCTTTCAAGATTTTATATATGTCATCCCATTGCCTTCTTGCCTGCAAGGTTTCTGCTGAACAATCCAAGCTTAGCCTTGTTGTTTCTCCTCTGTATGTGACTTTTTTTTTTTCTTCAGCTGCTCTCAGGATTCTTTGTTTGTCTTCAGTTTTAGCAAGCGTGATTATGATATGCCTTGGTGATTTTGTTTTGGAGTCTCTCCTGTATGGGGTTCGTTAAGCTTCTTGGATGGTCAGCTTTTCATCTTTCAGGATATTGGGAAAGTTTTCTGTCAGCAGTTCCTTAATGATCCACTCTGTGTTTTCTGTTTTCTCCCCCAGTTCTGGAAATCTGATCACTCAAAAGATTTTTCTTTTGATTGTATCCCACATAATTCTCAGGGTTTCTTCATTTTTCTTTGTTCTTTTTTCTGATTTTTCCTCAGAGTTGTATCCAAGTGTTTGTCTTCAATTTCTCTGATCCTGTCTTCTATCGTTTCAAACCTGCTCCTCAGCCCTTCTATGACACTGTCCATTTTTAAAATCTTGTTGTTTATCTTTTGGATTTCTAATTGTTGTTTTTGTATGATTTCTAGTTGTGAATTATTTTAGCATTTTTTTCCTGTATTATCTTCCTGAATTCTTCCATTGTTTTGTCTGTATTTGCCATGAATTTGTCTGCCTTTTTCATGAATTTATCTGTTTTTTCCTCATTTTTGTCTACTTTTTGCTTCAACTCTTGGATAGCTCTGAATATTAGAGATTTGAATTCCCTATCAGGTAGTTCTAGTGCCTTTTCTTCTACTGGAAAGTCATCTGGTGTTTTATTTTGGACACCTACTGGAACCATTCTGTCTTATTTTTGTATGTGTTTTGATATTGTCTGCTGTCTTCGGGGCATTCAGTAGTTATTTTTCTCATTTATTGACTGTAGATTTGTTTGTTCCATCCTTTTTTTTTTTTGTTTTATTTGGTTATGTCTGAGCAGGCAGGCTGTGCGCTCTTTGTTGTTTGCTCATCTGTAGGCACAATACTTTTCACCTCTTTCTCCAATAGGCAGGGTCAGTCGCTCAGGTATGGCACAGCAGGGCAGGTCCAGCTGAAGGGGAATTGCTGGGATGGGTTGTTTGTGGCACCTACTAGGGCCAACAGTGGTGTCTGGGAATCAGTGCATGGCAGGTTCCCGTAGGCCGTACCTGTGCTGCTTGAGGGTGTGATGTTCAGCACACGGTGCAGGTAGACAGGAAGGAGTGGGAGAATTGTGATGTGTGGAGCTAAGATGGACATGGGGAAGAGGAGAGAGAGGAGAGAGGAACAGGAGCCAAAAACATACACAAACAAACAAACAAAAGAGAGTGCTAAGAGAGCTTGCCATTGGAGTGGAGAGATGAGAGACTGAGAAATGGAGAAAAACAAAAAGGAAAAAGAAAAAAGGGAAAAGAAAAAAATGAATAAATAAAAATTAGGGAAAAAAAAAAAGAGTGCCCAGGGATCCCACAAGTGCGGCTGTGAGGACTGGGGAAGTTGTTCCCAGAACGTGAAGTACGTCTTGGCTAGAAGACGCCAGGTATTCAGGAGACAGGAAGCGAAGGTAAGTATAGGTAGACGAGAAACTGAGAAATGAAGAAAGACAAAAAGGGAAAAAGAGAAGAAAACAAAACAAAGAAACAACCCCAAAAAACCAAAACCAAAAAAAAAAAAACAAAAACCAAGGAACAAGAAATGCCCCCCAGGGATGCCACTGCATGTGTGTGCAGAGTAAGGGAGTAGCTTGCAAGCTATGGAGTACTGCCCAGCTAGAAGGGGCCCCCAAGCCAAGAAAAGAAAAAGAAAACAAACAGAACAAATCAGAACAATAAAAAAAAAAAAGCCATGGGGGTCCCACCAGCATAGCTACATGGGCCAGGAAACAGTTTCACAGTCGAGCCGTGTTTTGCAGCCTTTCAGGAAGAAGCAAAGATGGTACACGGAGCCCGGAATTTGAGAGAAAGGAGGGGGAGGTGGTGAGAGGTAAGGAAGAAATTTATAGAACGGAAAAAGGCAACACCAACAGCCAACAAATGGCACTCAGGGAGCCGACCAGTGCAGGCAGGTATAATCCAAGTGGCTCCGGGGTGAAGTTTGTGCTTCCTGGCCAAGAGACTGTGGTCACAGGAAGCAGAGGAGGCTGTGTGGGGGTGAAGAAGGGTGGGGGGTGGGAAAGCTTATATCACTGGTCACTGGTTGTTCTGTCTTCTGCTGGAAGCTATTTTCTTGTACCCCCTGTTCCCAATCTCCTATAGGAGTCCAAGATGGCAGATCCGTGCTGTGGTAGCTGATAGGGGACCTCTGCAAGTATCTCTCCTTGCTCTCTGTTCTCTGTTTCTTATTCCATTCGGTGCTTGGCTGAGTTCTTTATCTCTTCATTTGATGCTTAGGGTTTCAGGATTGACGTGTGTCTCTGTTTGACTTAGTTTTTTGGATCTTTGCTGTGGAGGGATGGTGTGGTGCTTCTGTCTATAGCGCCATGTTGTCTGGAAGTCTCGAAATGTTCTTTTTCACAATGAATGTGATGCCATTTCTCTTTGATTTATCATTCCATAGTAGACCTTTCAGATGTCACTCCCTTTCCTCATCCAGGGGAGTTATGGTCTAGAAATGTTAGGTTGTATTGCTTAATGATGCACATTGACTTGACCTTTGCCCCATCACTTCTGCTCACAAAAGTTATAGTAGGGAAAAAATACAGCCAGTCATAAAAGCTCATAGAGGAGAGCATCAAATTTTACTACAGCGTATGGGTAAGGTACTTAAAACATGAATCTCAAGTATCTTTCATTTGATTAGATACAATAAATTCCAGAACAGCATACTGATTAATATCTTCTAAACATTTTTTAAAACTCCTCATAGGAAGGTAAAAGAATTATTATAAACATGGAACAGGCCCAAATTACAGAAAGAAGGCTCTTCCCTTGTTGGTGTTCTGTGTAGCAATTTCTCATCTGATGTATAACTGAAATGAAGCAGTCTGTTATATATTACTTTAGGATTATTAAAGACTGATGTTAAGCCAAAGATAGCTCCTAGAATACAGAGAAGAGGCCAAGTTACTCCTTACCTTTGGGTGCACTTAGAACTTTTGGCCCATTCTAGTATAACATGTGGTGTAGTTGTATACTTTAAAAATGATTTCTAGTTCAAATTTCTCTCTCACTTTTAGATTGAGAAAGGTTTTGTTTATTTTTGCATTGGTCTGTGTGTAGGGTTGCTAGATTTAGCAAATCAAAATACAGGACACCCAGCTAAATCTGAATTTCAGATTAACAATAAATATTTAATATTGGCATGTTCCAAGTATTGCAGTGATACTAAAAAATTATTCATTAACTGGGTGTCCTGGATTTTATCTGGCAACCTATCTTCATGGTAGATTATACAAATGGCTATAATTCTTCACCCTCCTCTGTATCCATGCCATTTTCAATGTGGCTTTGTAGTCCTCCCAACAAGAGGTGGATTTTACTTCTCCACCTCTTGAATCCAGGCTGGTCTTGTGATTTAGTTTGGCTATTAGAATCAGGTAGAAGAAATGATGTGTCAGTTGTGAGCCTATACCTCAAGACCTTTGCTCACTTCTGCTCTCTCTCTCTCCCTTTCTCTCTCTGGTGCCCCTGTACAGCCTTCAATCTGGGCTAGCTTATTGGAGGATTAGAGACCACATAGTTGGAGACAAACTGCTCCATCTGAGGCTCTCCTAGATCACCCAGCCCCCAGCCAATTCAGTAACTGCTACAGACACATGAGTTAGTCCAGCTGAGTCCAGAAGAACCACCAGCTGAGCCCAGTCCAAACTGTCAACCCATAGAGTCACGAGCTAAGTAAATACTTGTTATTTTAAGCCTAGTTTTAGCCAGCAAAAGCTAGCTGATATAGTCTATGACAATGTAAAGCAGAGCTGGGCATTTTTTAGTTTAGAGATCAGCTTTATATTTGAGTTTTGAGGGCCACAGACTAAAGTAATATGTCAAATGGTTAACCACAGCACCACCAGGGCTCCAAAATAATATAGGAGATAATTTTTGTAATCAATTTTGACAAATAGTGAGTCAGAGGAAATTACTTGTTGAGATAAACACTTTGGCCCACAGAAAAAATTTCACTTCTATAAAGAGACTTTGTTTTGCTTCTTTAACCATTTAATATTTAAAGTGTTGAACCTCTGCTGAGTGACTCTTTGCTGTCCTCTTCCTTTTCTGGAGATTTTTTCAGGATACAGCTCTTTTAACTAACCCATTCTGCACTATACCTATGGTAATTGATTACTGAGGTCAGAGCTGGGTTGTCAGTCAGCCAGTTAGTCAACAGACCACTTGTTTATTAGTCAACAGTTAATGAACATCTGCTATAGTAGTCCACAGAAAAGAGATACATGGGTTAGCAGCAGTAGAGGAAGAAATAAAGTCCTATGATGTGCAAGCTTGTTGAGAATAGGTCTAGTGTGGGGATTGAGCCACAGGCTCTGAAGCCAAAGGGCCTGAGTTTTAATCCTGGCTCGCTATGGAGGATGATTTACCACTGGACTGGAAATGCTCAATCTTAGTCTCTGGGGACCCCTGGATATCCTGTTTTTGACTCTTGGCTAAGACAAGGGAAGTGGGACTTAGGATCTGGTGTTCCAAGTGTGAAACTCCACTGGAAATCCCCAGGCTCAGTTTCTTCTTTGATAATTTTCAAGTGGTCTTCCATAAGGATTACAGCCAAGAAAACCCTGTGGAGGGGTTCTCCTCTGTAATACATGGAGCTGACTTGATGGCAGCTAACAACAAAAACAAAAACCACAACCACAAGCACTGTGATTTAATCAGCCTGACTTCATTATGTGACCAGAGGGGTATATAACCACCACTGGGAACTTCTGCTTTGAACTCTCCTGAAGCCAAGATTCCTTGCACAGATCTTGGTGGTTTAATACTAAGAGTGCGGTCAAACCCTGAATAATGACCCTGGGAGCTTGCTTATGGAGTGCCTCTTGGACCTCCATTGCTTACCTGAACTCTCTTTCTCTTGCTGCATTGTATCCTTTGCCTTTAAGTCAAAGCCCTATGTGAGTATGCTCTGTGGAGTGTGGTGAGTTCTTTTGAATATCTGAAATTAGGAAATCTTTGCACTCACAGTGACCTAGGCAAGTTATGATTACCATATTTCTGTTTCCTCATTTGGAAAATGGAGATGCTAAAAATAAAAATTACCTTATAGGGTTGTTATCAGAATCAACTCAAAGGCAGCTAAAAACAACAACAATGAAGATTAAGTTAGTTAATGGAGGTGCAGTACTAAGAACAGTATTGGCACATAACCAATCAACCAACCAGAAGCTGTTGAGTCGATTGTGACTCATGGTGACCCTATGTGTGTCAGAGTAGAACTGTGCTCCAATGGGTGTGATCTTTTGGAAGCAGATCGCCAGGTCTTTCTTCCAACGTGCCTCTAAACCAAAAACCTAAACCCATTGCCATTGAGTCAATCCCAACTCACAGCAACCCTATAAGACAGAGTAGAACTGCCCCATAGGGTTCCAAAGAAGCAGCTGGTGGATTCAAACTTTTTGGTTAGCAGCTGAATTCTTAAACACTGTGCCACCAGGGCTCCAAGATGCCTCTAGGTGGATTCAAATCACCAACCTTTCAGTTAGAAGCCAAGCACTTAACCGTTTGGGCCACCCAGGGACTCCAGCATTGGCACATGGTAAATGCTATATAAGTGTTGGCTATTATTATTTTGACCATATCTGGAACCTTAGCAAGGAGGGGCCACTTTGCTTTAACCATGAGTGTGTATGTGTGTATGTATGTGTGTGTGAGATAATGCTTCCTGTCTACTCACCTATTATTAAGAAAAATATCTTGCTTTAAAATAGTTGATTCTTAATTGCTCATATTAATGGGTGAGCCTTGTGGCGGGGTCCATATAATTGAAAAGTAATTTATTATTTGTTCTGGAATTCAACACTTAAACTTTTATTGTTGCCCATTCAAATACCCTAGTTAGTGTGTGTTGAGAGAATATTAACTAATATGTGAGTGTTTGTAGGGTAGCAGTTTACCTTCTTAATGATTTTGGCTTAAGATAATACTAGGAATTAGTTTGCATTCCCTAGAGAACACACTGTTTAGACAAGGGGATAGGTGGGGAAAGTGGTCCTTCAGGGAAATATACCATTGCTAACCCATGTTATGGCAAGAGGAAGCAAGGGCTGGCAGCAGACAATATGCACTTTGGAAGATGGGATGAGGTTGTTTGGACATTCTGCACCAATAGCATTTTGAAGACTTTGATAACAGCAGTGAGATTTAGTGTTACTTGAAATTGAGTATAGAATATTGGGAGATAAAGAAATCCTTCCACCTGGAGGGGATCTGGGTGAGGAAGAGAAAACCCAAGTAAGCACTTCTGGGGAATTTATAAATCCTCAGCTGAGGAGAGTGAAGAGAGTGTAGGTGAGTAAGACCTGGTCTACACATTGTGTAGTCAGGTTATTTCAGCAAAAAATCTCAGCAGTAAGAATGACGCTTAGCAGAGTGCTAAAGGTATACTCAAGGAGGGCAGAACTGGCCCTCTACCCCCCACCCCACCTCCCACTGGACAGAGGGAATCTCACATTTGATTTGGAGATTCTCTTCACTCAGCTACTTTTTATCGAGCACATACTGTTAGTTGTGCTGTCCTTTAAGAACTCTTTAGAATAATATTAATATTAACGCTTAAGAATTGATACTATCAAATTAAGATTTATGAGCCTAGGGTCTGTTGGGATCTAGGAGATGACATAAAACCCAGGGATTTTATGAAAAAGAACGAATTTATTAAGCTTTGTTTCAGAGAAGTGCAGTCAACATTCATGGAGATTATAAATCCAGATTTCAACTACTCTTCCCTGTAATTAAGTTGCTGAGAATTCCTATTCGTAATGTACTTAAAGAGGAGCTCAGAACACTTAAGGCAGGAACTCAACATTTTCATTCAGAGTTGCTCTTCAGGTTCCTGTTATTTTACGCCTCCACTGTCTTCCCTCTTCACTTCCACTGGAATCCCCACAATGTACTCAACCCCCTTTCACTGTCCCTCCTTCCCACTTCTCCAACAACAGCTTTTCCCCTTTCATAGTTATGAAACTAAGTATGCTGAGTGGTCTCTGCAGCGGTCAAGTGGAGACCTGTCCATATGCAGAAGACACTTCATCAGCTGGCCAGACCCTAGTCAGCAGATGGTGCAGGGGCTGTGTCTACAGGGGCTGTCTTTGTGGTTCAGGAGTAACCAAGGCTAAAGGAAAGATCCTGGTGTTGATGGTGGTCCCACCTCTCTATTAGCTTATTACTAGAAACAACATCTGAAACGCGAGTGCATAGAATTGAGTCAATCCTACTTCTCAGACCATGGCTTGCTATCATCATTGGTTGATGCCCTTGGCTTATTTTATTCTCATGTCATCTTCTATGCCTATTACCACTTCCGGTCCCTTCTTCCCCACAGTCACTCTCTAATGCATATAACATAGTTCCTTAGATAAGTGTATATTTATGGAAAACATATAGTGTTTTATGTATGCTTTAAATTGAGAGTCTGTAAAAACTGCTTTTGTTAATCAACAAAAGGACATAGTGCTGAGAAAATTTGTTTCCTAAAATCATAGATTGTCAGAAACTTTGCTGTCTAAAATCTTAGCAGTGAGAAGGAAACATTCCACTTTTGCCTGGAGAATCTGAGTCATTCTGACACAGAGAAGCAGCCAGATGCACAACTTCAGACAAGAGGTTTCTGAGCACAGTATTGCATGCTTATCTTCACTCAGTTTCCAAGAAAACAGGACGCTGAGTCTCATTTTCAGCTCAGACCCTTTACCTACAGCCCTGCTTTTATTTGAGCCTATTAAAACATTGCTTCATTTGAGTTCTACCTAACCCCCACCTACCTTTCCCTGCTATCCTAAAATAATCGATGTTTTCCTGTGTTTGATGCCACGCTCATGTTTACTCTGGTCTCCCTTGTTGTAGCAAGTTAATAAACCTGGCTTTGTTGGACTACAGATTTGTCCCCGATGATCTTTATCAGATGTGCTTTATAAAAATGTGTTGTTGTTAAGTGCCGTTGAGTTGGTTTCAACTCATAGTGACCTTATATGACAGAGTAGAACTGCCTCATGGGCAGATTGCCAGGTCTTTTCTCCTGCAGAGCTGTTGGGTGGGTTTGAACCGCCAACCTTTTGGTTAGCATTGGAGCATTTAATGATTGCACTACCAGGGCTCCAAGCATGGTAGTACAGTGAAACTTGTGAGAGCAGGAACTTGACAGGACTACCTTGTTTTTCTGGGTCTTGCAAGTTTTCTGCCTTTGATAGGTTTCTGCCTTACACAGATTCTGGCTTTCATAGGTTTTACTGCATTAAAGAGCTCATTTTTTTTCTTACTTTTTAAAACTCCACACCAATATTTTTATAGGATCTATCCATGTTGTGGAGTCCTGGTGTCACAGTGGTTACAAGCAAAGCAGCTAACCAAAAAGTCACAGTTGGAATCCACCATCTGCTCCTTGGAAACCTTATGGGGCAGTTCTACTCTGTCCTGTAGGGTCACTATGAGTCAGAATAGACTTGACAGCAACAGATTTGGTTTTATCCATGTTGTTATGTGTAAATCTAATTCATTACTTCTAACTGCTAGATAGAATTTTGTCTTACCAACACATCCATACCCCCTGTTATTGTGTCCCCCAAAACTGTGTATCAACTTGGTTAGGCCATGATTCCCAGTGCTGTGTGGTTGTCCACCATTTTGTGATCTGATATAATTTTCTTATGTGTTGCAAATCCTAATCTATGCCTGTGGTTAATGAGGCAAGATTAGGTTATGTTAAAGAGGATTAGGGTGGGATGCAATGCCCTTACTCAGCCCATAGCCCTGATCTGATGTAAGGGGAGTTTCCCTGGGGTATAGCCTGCATCACCTTTTATCTTACAAGAGATTAAAGGAGAGAGAAGCAAGCAGAGAGATGGGACCTCATGCCACCAAGAAAGAAGCACCAAAAGCAGAGCACGTGCTTTGGATGTGGGGTTCCTGTGCTGAGAACCTCCTAGAGAAGGGGAAGATTGATGACAAGGACCTTCCTGCAGAACCAGCAGAGAAAGAAAGCCTTCCCCAGGAGCTGTCGCCCTGAATTGGGTCTTCTAGCCTTCTAAACTGTGATAGAATAAATTTCTCTTTGTTAAACCATCCACTTGGGGTATTTGTTATAGCAGCACTAGATAACTAAGATACCCCCACATGCCAAATTTTCTTTTCCATTCTTCTAGTGGTAGATACCAGGGTTGCCTCTAGTTCCTTTGTATTACAAACAATGCTGTCAGTCCTCATGCATTTTCTCTTATGAACATGCTTGAGGATTTCTCTGGGATATATACTCTGAAGTGGGACTGTTGAGTTATAAAGTTGCTGTCTAGTCGATTCTGATTCATGGCGACCCCATGTGTGTTAGGGTAGAATTTTCTCCATAGAGTTTTCAATGGCTGATTTTTTGGAGGTAGATGGCCAGGCCTTTCTTTCAAGGCACCTATTGATGGACTTGAACCTCCAACCTTTTGGCTAGTAGCTGAGCATGTTAACCATTTGCACCACCCAGGGATTACTATAAAGTTGTGTCATGGATTGAATTATGTCCCACAAAAAATGTGTGAATCAATTTTGCTGGGCCCTGATTCCAAGTATTGTGTGGTTGTCCTCCGTTTTGTAATTGTAATTTTATGTTAAAGAGGATTAGGGTAAGATTGTATAACACCCTTACTAAAGTCACATCCCTGATCCAATGTAAAGGGAGTTTCCCTAGGGTGTGGCCTGCACCACATTTTATCTCTCAAAAGATGAAAGGAAAGGGAAGCAAGCAGAGAGTTGGGGACCTCATACCACCAAGAAAAAAGCACTGAGAGCAGAGCACGTCCTTTGGACCTGAAGATCCTGCACAGAGAAGCTCCTAGAACAAGGGAAGATTGATGACACAGACCTTTCTCCATAGCTGACAGAGAAGGCCTTCCCCTGGAGCTGATGCCCTGAATTTGGACTTGTAGCCTACTGGACTGTGAGAGAATCAATTTCTCTTTGTTAAAACCATCCACTGGTGGTATTTCCATTAGAGCAGCACTAGATGACTAAGACACATTGTAAACCAAACAACCAAACTTGCTGGTGTTGAGTTAATTCCAACTCATAGCAACCCTATAGGACAGAGTAGAACTGCCCCATAGGGTTTCCAAGGAGTGGTTGGTGGACTCAAACTGCTGACCTTTTGGTTAGCAGCCAAGCTCTTAACCACTGTGCCACCAGGGCTTCTACATAGGTATACAGGTACTTAATTTTTCTAAGTACTGTCACAGTGTTGGCTCCGCTTGACATACTTGCCAGCACTTGGTACTATTATCTGCTTTCAAATATTTCCCAATTTGATAGGTATAATGTGGTATTCCAGTGCTGTTCTGATCTATATTTTTTGAGCACAAGTGAAGTCAAGCATCTTTTCTATGTTGATTACCCCTTTGTTTTGCTTCTGTGCATTACCTATTCATATTCTCTCTTTTAAAAAACTGGGCTTTCTGTCTTTATATAAATAAAGCATAAGAGCTAGTTTCTGCCCTTTCATAATTTACAATTAAACAGAAATTAGAGAACAATGGAGTAATTTACTGTGTGGTACTTCCTGTAAACATAAACCCTGGAGAGTAGAACTGTCATGAGTTGATGTTTATAGAGGCAATTGGGAGAGATAAAGTGTGACCAGATTCAGAAGTATAGAAAAGAGGTAAGTGATGGAGGAGACAGAAACTTTCAACTATGACAGGCAGCCTGGACAAAGGCCAGAGGAAGAAAGGCAGGTGGTGGTTCAAGGAAAAACAAGGAAACCATCTTGAGTGGAGAATATGGTTGGGAGTAGTGGTAATTAAATTTGGATAAACGATGCTTAATTGGCAGAAAGATTTAGTAGGTACCTGAGCAGAGAAGTGACATGATCAAAAGTAGTGTTTTAGAAAGATCTGATTTTCCATGGCAAAGAGACCGAGAGGGTAGACCAGTAATTACAGCAGACTGTAGGTGAAAAGAAAATGTTTATTGGAATTGAACAGAAAATATGGACTAGTATGTTGGCATTGGGCTTGGAAAGGAAAGGATAATTAGAAAGGTTTAAGAAAGAAAAGAGATTTAGAGACTATAAAAGCAATGAAAGAGTTACTGATTATTTTTAGATTTTAGTCTGAGGGATTTGAATATTTAAGATTATATTGTCTGAAATAGGATAGTTTGGGAGGGGAAATAAGCAATAGGGAAAAGGTCGTAAGTGGCAATGGTGTTATATTTTTAATTTCTTCTGAATAAAGTTACGGGGTATAAGGGGAGAGCATATTGTTCCCAAGTTCTGGATTTTTTTTTCCTTTGTTTTTTGCTATTATCAGACCCTTTCAAACCCTATTTCACATTTCCTTTCTGGCTTTTCTAATCACCCTTTCTACACACACATCTCCTTTCCTCAAGTAAGCGCTATTTAACAATTTCTCCATATTCCCTCAAATCTTGAAAAACACCAACCAACCTTTTGTAAAATTTGCCATGTTTTATGATACTCAAACACTATATTCCAATACGGTGACTCTAGAAAATAATACATGTCGTTATAGTGATTGATTTATACATGGTTTGCTAAATGCATCTATGTTGTAGGCTTTTTGACTAATACAATTTGTTAAAACACTCTTAGCAAAGTTGTTACAATGACCATCTTCTGGGACTTGGAAATAGCCTTATTATACAGAACTCGATGTTACACACTAATGGCATTTATTAGAACGGAATTCTATATGTATTATTACTTCCGACATTAGCCTTGCTTTTTTAGCCTCCTCACAGCATGAGATTTGGGTAATTATGCTAATGCTCGCTGATTCATGAGGACAACTTCCTAAAGTGTACTTAATTAACTTGGAGATTTTGTAAACAGCTGTACATGTAGGTTCCACAAATTGTGGGAATATGTCAATCTGACATGTGTAAGTCTGCCTTCCTAACCTCATCACTTTTTGCTAAAGCTTAAAACAAAAAGCACAGATTGGTTACGTTTTGAAGCA
The DNA here is from genome assembly GCA_030035585.1 of Dugong dugon. NCBI lineage: Eukaryota > Metazoa > Chordata > Mammalia > Sirenia > Dugongidae > Dugong > Dugong dugon. The sequence continues at coordinate 46,894,783 of CM057474.1, forward strand.
AGAGCTTGAAGAAGATTCTGAGAAATGTCGCTTCAGCCTATATGAAGACAGGGAAGATCTGATCCCTGCTGAGTCCAGATGAGGTAGGTAGATTGTTGCCTTTTATATGGTGTGAGGGGAAAATACTAACTTTCATTTCTTTAGCAAAGAGTACAATTTTTCCAACATGTTGCCGGCAATGGGATTTTGCCAGTCTGTTAGTTCTGCTGGCCAATATTGCTCTTCAGTGGACTCTTCTAGGGGGTCAGATTTCTCATCCAGAAGGATCCATGATTTCTGCTTCCCTTCAGACCCACCCAGCTGCTTTGCTGATTAGATTATTATAGTGACTCATTGCCCTCATTTGAATGGCAATCACGTGACTTTTGACATATTTTATTAAAATCTCAATCTCCTGGTGAGTAAGAGATAATATTTGGATACACAGAATATGTAACCATGATTAACAGTGCTGTACAAGAATTTACACACATACACACACACATATATTTTAAGAGAACAGGATAATGAATCACATCAGAGACAAGATCAAGCTAATCAAAACGGAGGCAAGAAACATTACAGGGAAAGAACAGGAGAGAAAAAACAAACCCTACCACAATCAGAAGAAATAGCAATTGCACAAAGCTAATGACAATGGAGAATAGGGATGGTTTTTAATAATCTTCTTATTACCACTGCATAAAATTGCAGTCCCACACAAGTCCTAGAAACTAATCTAGGGATTTGCCTGTGGTTTCTCGGGGTGCTGGCAAGGTCTTTTCCCCTCATTAATTTAAGCTACAATCCTGGGTACAATCTCTTTGGGAACTAGCTAGATTACGTCTAAAGATAATCAAACACTTATTGCTTAGCCTTTTCTTTGACTTCAATTGTCAGAACCTCTTCTCCAGCCTCAGCAGAAGGAGCCATGCTGATGATGAGTGATTGACCGGTAGTTCCTCTGGGTAAAACTGCCCTGCCACCCAACTGGAGCATTTCCTCCGCTGTAATAGGACTTGCTCCACATTTGGGTGTATCCCATGGTTTCTCTGCTGGCTCCCTTCCTTCATCTTCATATTCTTTTCCTTTACTCTCTCCTTCAGAGTCTTCACTTTTTTTCTGGAAGGAGCAATTACAAAGAATTGGTACCAAATTAAAACTATGGACTTCAGATTCTTTTGATTAGCTTATGATGGCTAAGAATCACTGCCAAAAGAAAGACCCTCTGAATTAAGTTAATATGGGAATCATGTCTCCCTATGCATCTATCATTTGACTAAGTTTTCTGATGTGCTGGAAAATGGGGCTGAGCTGTCACTTTCGATTTACAGGATTGGTTTGGATTACATTTTTGCCCTTGCAAAGGAATTCTCTTTCTACTGGTCCTCATACCCTGAATTAGTAGACTCAGTGCTCAGAAGTCTTTGTTGTTGCTCTTTAAATGTTTATTTTTTAATACAAATAATATTAACCAAATACTGTAAAAATACTATAGGAAGTATGGTATTCCTCCTGCGTGAGCTCATGGGAGGACCTTAGGATGAAACTCATATCTCTTTCCTAGTACAATCTTCTCCATTTGTCCCATGGGTGCCTGAGCTATAGTTTTTGAATCTATTGTGTTTAGTATCATTTATAGAAAGCTCATAGTAAATATTTGCTATGCTCTTTACTGATGATGCTTGGAGTCAGTTTGAGAGAGGCTTGTATGAGGTATGAATTTGCACATATAAAGTTGAGAACCTTACTTAATAATACATTCACTTACATATTTCTCCACTCACATACATCTTTTATACAAATTATTATTTCTACACTGATGTAAAGGGGGCAATTGGTTTATACTGCATCCCTAATTTTCACGAGTATGTGTGTGGAGAAAGAAGAGGGAAGTCTTTTGAATGTGGCTGACTTTATAATATTTGCTTTACCTGTTTTCTGAAAGGCCCACATCTACCCATGTCTTGCAATTTGAGAGGCAATATAATGACTAGACTCAGAAAAACTCAACCTCTGCTCTGTCTGTTTCTCAGTATCTGCTTTCATAGGCTAATTACAAGAATCAAAGAAATATTAGGCAAAAAAAAGAGGAAGAGAAAAAAAAGCATTCTAATTTCTTCACATTTCTAGGAATTGGGAGGCAGCTCAGTGTAGGTCTGGAAGTCTGAATACCTGAGCAGTAGTTTCTGCTCTGTCACAAATTGTGATATTAGCCAAAATCCTTGATCTGGCTCTCATTTTCTTTATCTATAATATGAAGGACTTGGATGAAATCTACAAGGTCCCTCTGGCTTAAGAATTTGTGCTGTACAATTGATTGAATATTTGTGAAAATGTCATTTACTAGCTAGTTGGTAAAATGGGTTATATATTTTTATGTCTATATGTATGTCTACCCACACACACACACACACTCACTAAAACCCATGAGGATTAAATGTGATGATATTTTTTAAAATGATATTTTTTAAAATTTTTAAAAATGAGAAGTGCTACATAAAAAGCAGTAATTATTAGCATAGGTTAATCCAAACTATCCCAGTGTCAGAAATGGAATTAAAGTAAGAGCTTTCCTGGGTACACTTAGACCAGTGCTCTGTCCATTACAACTTTCCATTAAGTCTGTCTTATTACCTGAGCTGTTTGTTCTCTCTTCAATTTGAGTAGTCTTGCAAGACCTGTTTTTCCTGTACCTCCAAGTAGAGCTTTAAACATTTTGGGTGTCTCTTCTTTAGGTGGGAAGAGAAAGGTACATCCTTTCCTGGGAGGGGTTGCCCCTGTGGCCTTAGCCTTCTGCTTTAGAAGAACTCTGTGAACAGGAGAGGAAAGCTATTTTAGATAGCTCTGTGAGAGTTCCAGCAAAATCTACCAAGAAAAACTTCTCCTAGTTTGTTTTCAATCAGCACCTTAACAGACAGTTGTATCACGTGGAGAAAGTTGATTACTATCGTCATAGTATAGTTCTCCTGGTCTTAGATTTTACAAACTAAAACCGATCCTGTCTCTAATGAAATTTTAAAGGTTGTACCTGGCTTTCTTCATAAGGAGCTTTTCAGAATCTGGATAGTGCGCTAGAATTTCTTGGAGGGTCTTTTTATCTAGTGTTAAAAGATTGGCAAAACCATGAGCCACCACATTGGCAGTTCGACGATTTCCTCCACCTGCTGCTAGAAGACTGTAAGAGAGAAAAATGAGTCTTTGCCACCAGTTTCACTCTTCTTCCACTGAAATCCTTTTTAAAATAAATCGCTATGTTGTCAGACATTTACATTGCTTAAAGACAGTTCTTGGGAGGTGAGATTTCAGGTGATTATGTGGAGAGAGCCAAGATATGGTGGTAATAAAAGTGTGAATAGTTTTCAACAGGTTTTTTCTCTTGTCTCCCACCTCAAATCAAGGACTAGTGGCCATCAGTGCCCTGTCAGATCCTTCATCCCAGATTCCAGAGGTGCAGAATTCCTTTGGGCTGGGTACTCCCCATTTGCTGCTCTAGATTCACTGTTCACATTTCTCCATCTTCCTTTGCTGCCCAGGAAGCTGACCTCTGAGGGCTTGCCCTCTTACTTCCATTTGGATTCAGCCAATAGGCATATTAGTAGGAAATGAGAAAGCAGGAGGAGAGTAGGTCGGGACATTTATTTCCTCCACCTTTCCCTGCCAGTCTTTAGGTTAGCAGTGGCTGCAGTTCTTTACAAAATTTGCAGCTTCTGGCATGTGGACATCTCCTAGAATTGCAAGTAGAGCCAGAGTGCATTCTGGGTCTGGTAACCATGCCCTTCCCTTGCCTCCTTCATACCTAGCTGTGGAAATAGCTTCCTTGCCATTGCTAGCTTTGGGTTGCATTGCCATCTCATCCTGGGTACTCTTAGATTTTTCCCTCACTTCTGTCCATGATCCTTTTATTAATATCTTCTCAATTACCTTGCATTAGTGTATCTTCTGTTTCCTTCCTGGGCTCTGACTGATACAACCCTCAACATCAAATCTGAGGGACAGCTCTTAATGATTCCCTGGTTACCTCAGGTGAATCCAATGTCTTCACCTTCTAATCTTCCAGATCATCTTGTTTGTCAATATTATAAACTGCTCTGTAGTGTGCTCATAGACATGAAACTCCCTCCACTTGGAATGTCAGTGAATTCTGGGCTTTATGTCTCTCAGGGACATAGCAGGGTGTTTTACATCTGGGAAGTGACCAACAAGTAGTTGGTGAGTAAATGTACACACAAATGAAAAAATAAAGGAGTGAAAATTATATTATTCACCAATCATCTGGAAAAAGGGGGTTAGTTTTTAAAAACAAGACAAAAAAAAAAAAAGCACATTTCAAATGTTTATAAAAATACCATAGGCTCTGCACTGAGAAGATAAAACAATAGATCCCTTGGAACCAACCAGTTCAAAATGGAGAAAGAATCACATTAATAAAAACACAATCTCTATGGGTGGAAAGGACAGAAAAAACACTTTGACAGTAGGATCTCACAGCCCTGCCTTTGGAGCAGTGAGATGTGAGAAGCTGCATGGGTCCTGTGTCAATCTGCTGAAGGTTTATGTTAGATGATGTGTACATCTTCTACTGTTGTTGAAGAAAAGGGAACATTCCAGCTGGTTGTTAATTTTTAAAAAACTAACATAGGGTTTCAACTCTAACACATAATCGCTCTAGTCTTTAAAACAAAAAACAAATCAATTACTTTCTTAGTCCCATCAGAGAACTGAGGTTACAGGACAAACTACAATCCCAACTTCTGGAGAGATAGGTGAATCCAGAGCGTTACTGACAGATCTGCTTACCTGGAGCAGAAGCTCCTAGAGCTATAAACTAGAGGAAAAGTTAAATGGTAATGTTGATGAATTGCTGGAGGCTGAGAGTGGACTAGCATGAGAGTGAGAAGTTCTTGGGGACCAAAGTCTTAGAAGGAATCTCACACTTTTGAGGGTTTTTACCTCCAGGAACCCCACCAAGTTCTAATGGTGGAGAGCTAACAAAGATCCCCTGGTGGATCTGGCAGGGGTAAGGGAAAATTAATCATTGTGAAATATTCCCAGAGTGTATTTGTTCTCCATAACAAAGGCCTACTCTCCAGGCCTTTATTAGACTTTACCAGAGTGTTATCCCAACACTAAGGGAAGCGCATTATTCCCACCCCAGCCCCCTTTACCTTCCTTGTTTTACGTAAGGAAAATGGGAAGCTAAGAAACACTTGTGAAGGGTTATATCCCAGGGACACAGGCCCACTAAAAGACTAAGATTTAATCATAAGATTATAGAATGCTTCCCCTTACATGTATTTTAGCACCACACCAACAGTGCTTCTGTTAATAGCAGTGGATTATAGGTGAAAGAGCTGCAACAGGAAGACTCTTTGAGAAGGAATACTTAGGGAAGACCAAAGTCAACAGAGGAGGTGAAAACTAAGTCTCTAGAGAAATTTGAAGCCCCTGCCACCTACAGTTACAGAAAACATTAAGCACAGTCCAACTCCTAGTCATATTAACATAAAAACCTCATGCTATAAGAAAAACAAAAACAAAAACAAACTCGTTGCCATCGAATCAATCTCAACTCATAGCGACCTTATAGGACAGAGCAGAATTGTTCCATACAGCTTCAGAGGAGTGGCTGGTGGATTCAAACTGCCAACCCTTTGGTTAGCAGCCAAACTCTTCACCACTATGCCACCAGGGCTGTCACCTCATGCTGTAACCAAAAAAACCAAACCTGTTTCCGTCGAGTCAATTTCAACTCATAGTGATCCTATGCTGTAAGCCTATTTATTTCAGTTCCTATTACCCACTACATCACATCCAGCTTTCAAAAAAAAAAAAAAAAAAAAAAAAATTACAGGGCTTGGTAAAAGACAAGGAAAAAACAGTCTGAAGAGACAAAGTAAGTATTAAAACAAGAGTCAGATATGACACAGATGGTGGAATTATCAGACAAGGAATTTAAAATAACTGTGCGAGTCGCTATGAGTCAGAATTGACTCAACAGCAACGGGTTTGGTTTTTTTATGATTAATATGTCAAATCTATTCTTGAAATGGTCTCTAAATTCAGGTGGGATATAATCAAGGTCGTATTTTGGCTCACATGGACTTGCTTTAATTTTCTTAAGCTTCAAATTGAACTTGCATAGGAGCAATTGAGGGTCTGTTCCACAACTGGCCACTGGCCTTGTTCAGACGATGATACTGAGCTTCTCCATCGTCTCTTTCCAAGATGTGATTCCTTTGTATTCCAGCTGGCAAGGTCCACGTGTACAGTTGCCGTTTATGTTGTTGAAAAAAGGTATTTGCAATGAATAAATCATTGGTCTTGCAAAATTCTATCATGTGATCTCTGGAGTCATTTTTATCACCAAGTCATATTTTCCAACTATTGATTCTTCTTCTTTGTTTCCACCTTTTGCATTCCAATCACCAGTAATTATCAATGAATCTTGATTGCATGTTTGATCAATTTCAGATTGCAGAAGTTGGTAAAAATCTTCAATTTCTTCACATTTGCTGAATTTTGGGATGACATCAAGGACATCGTACATGAAGAAAGCAAAAGGTCATTTAAAAAGACAGAAAGAAAAAAAAAAAAAGACAAAACTGATGTCAGAAGAGACTCAGAAACTTGCTCTTGAACATAGAGTAGCTAAAGCAAAAGGAAGACATGGTGAAGTAGAAGAGCTGAACAGAAGATTTCAAAGGGCAGCTCTTGAAGACAAAGTAAAGTATTATAATGAAATGTGCAAAGACCTAGAGTCAGAAAACCAAAAGGGAAGAATATGCTCAGCATTTCTGAAACTGAAAGAATTGAAGGAAAATTTAAGCCTAAAGTTGCAATATTAAAGGATTCTATGGGCAAACTATTGAACGATGCAGGAAGCATCAAAAGAAGATGGAAAGAATACACAGAGTCACTGTACCAAAAAGAATTAGTCGATGTTCAACCACTTCAGGAGGTAGTATATGATCAAGAATCGATGGTACTGAAGGAAGAGGTCCAAGCTGCACTGAAGGTATTGGCAAAAAACAAGGCTCCAGGAATTGATGGAATACTAATTGAGATGTTTCAACAAATGGATGCAGCACTGGAAGGACTCAGTCGGCTATGCCAAGAAATTTTGAAGACAGCTACCTTGCCAACTGACTGGAAAAGATCCATATACATGCCTATTCTAAAGAAAGGTGATCCAATGAAATGCAGAAATTATAGAGCAATATTATTAATATCACATGCAAGTAAAATTTTACTGAAGATAATTCAAAAATGGTTGCAGCATTACATTGACAGAGAACTGCGAGAAATTGAAGCCGAATTCAGAAGAGGATGTAGAACAAGGGATATCATTGCTGATGGATCTTGGCTGAAAGCAGAGAATACCAGAAAGATGTTTACCTGTGTTATATGGACTGCACAAAGGTATTTGACTGTGAGGATCATAACAAATTATGGGTAACTTTGCGAAGAATGAGAATTCCAGGACACTTATATGTGCTCATGCAGAGCCTGTACATACACCAAGAGGCAGTTGTTAGAACAGAACAAGGAGATATTGCATGGTTTAAAATCAGAAAAGGTGTGCATGAGGGTTGTATCCTCTCACCATGCTTATTCAACCTGTACGCTGATCAAATAATCCAAAAACCTGGGCTATATGAAGAAGAACATGGTTTCAGGATTGGAGGAGACTTATTAACAACCTGCGATATACAGATGACACAAACTTGCTTGCTGAAAGTGAAGAGGACTTAAAGCACTTACTGATGGAAGTCAACTGATGAAGTTCAAAGACTACTGCCTTTAGTATGGATTGTACCTCAACATAAAGAAAACACAAATCCTCACAACTGGACCAGTAAGCAACATCATGATAAATGGAGAAAATATTGAAGTTGTAAAGGATTTCATTTTACTTGGATCCACAATCAACCTCCTTGGACCAGTAGTCAAGAAATCAAATGACGCACTGCACTGGGCAAATCTAATGCAAAAGACCTTTAAAGTGTTAAAAAGCGAAGATGTCATTTTGAGGACTGAGGTGCACCTGACTCAAGTCATGATATTTTCATTCACTTTGTGTGCATGTGAAAGCTGGACAATGAATAAGGAAGACTGCAGAAGAATTTATGCCTTTGAGTTACAGTGTTGGCAAAGAATATTTAATTTACAACAGACTGCCCGAAGAATGAAGAAATCTATCTTAGAAGTACAGCCAGAATGCTCCTTAGAAGAGAGGATGGCGAGACTTTTTCTCATTTACTTTGGACATGTTGTCAGGAGAGACTAGGACATGTTGCAGGAAAGACTAGTCCCTGGAGAAGGACATCATGTTTGGCAAAGTAGAAGGTCAGTGAAAAAGAGGAAGACCCTCAACGAGATGGATTGCCACAGTGGCTGCAACAATGGGCTCAAACATAGCTATGATTGTGAGGATGGTGAGGGACTGGACAGTATTTCGTTTTGTTGTACATAGGGTCACTACGAGTTGGAACTGACTCAATGGCACCTAAAAACGATTAGTAAGTTAGGGATCTAATGAAAAAAGTATACACCATACAAGAATAGATGGGTAATGTAAGCAGAAAGATGGAAATTCTAAGACAGAATCAAAAGGAAATGCTAGAAATGAAAAATAATGTAATTGGAGCAAATAGCTGCTCTGATTTCCAGGTGGTGCAGTGGTTTAAGAGCTTGGCTGCTAACCAAAACGTTGGCAGTTTGAATTCACCAGCTGCTCCTTGGAAAACTTGTGGGGGAGTTCTACTCTGTCTATAGTGTTGCTGTGAGTTGGAATCAACTCAAGGGCAAAGGGTTTGGTTTTTTGGATTTTTTTGATGGGCTTATTAGTAGACTGGACATGGTCAAGGAAAGAATCAGTGAGTTTGAGGATAAGTCAGTAGAAACTTCCCAAACTGAAATGCTAGGAGAAAATAATAATAACAAAAGAGCAAAACATCAAGAACTGTGAACAATTTAAAAAAGGTTTAACTTCCACATAATTGGAAATCCAGAAGAAGAAAGAGAAAAAGGAAAAGAAATATTTGAAGTATTAGTGGCCAAGAGTGTTCCAAAATTAATAACAGACACCAAGCCACAGATCCAGAAAGCTGAGAGAACACCAAACAGGATAAATACCCAAAACAAAACAACAAAAAAACAAAGCCTCACAAACCCTACTTCAAGGCATATCATATTTAGTCATCAGAAAACCAAAGACAAGAGAAAATCTTCAAAGAAGCTAGGCTGAGAGGATGAGAGGGGGACACTGCATACTTCTTATTAGAAACCATGAAAGCAAGAAGAGAATGAACCAACATATTTAAAGTATTGAGAGAAAAAACCCACTCACCTAGAATTCTATATTCAGCAAAATTATCCTTTAAAAATAAAGAAGGAATAATGACTTTCTCAGAAAAACTAAAAATGAGGGAATTCATCATAGATCTCCCTGCAAGAAATGATAAAAGAAGTTCTTCAGGGAGTAGGAATGTGATAAAAGCCAGAAGCTCAAATCTACATAAAGAAAGGAAGAACATCGGACAAGGAATAAATGAAGGTAAAATAAAAAATTTTATTTTTCTTATTCTCAATGGATATAAAAGATATCTGCTTGTTTGAATAGTTATAGTAACAATGTATTGGATGATTATAGAATATGAATAAATACAATGAATGGCAGCAATGTCATAAGAAATGGGAGGGAGGAATTGCGATTACTCCATTATAAGGTACCTGCACTCCATGTGAAGTGGTTTAGTGTTATTTGTTAAGAATTTTTGCATCTATATTCATGAGACATATTGGTCTGTAATTTTCTTTTTTGTGGCATCTCTGCCCGGTTTTGGTATCAGGGATATGCTGGCTTCATAAAATGAATTTGGAAGTATCCCTTCCTTTTCTATGTTCTGAAATAGTTTGAGTAGTACTAGTATAAGCTCTTCTCTGAATGTTTGGTAGAATTCTCCAGGGAAGCCATCTGGGCCAGGGCTTTTTTTTTGTTGGAAGTCTCTTTATTATCTTTTCAATCTCTTCTCTTGTTATGGGTCTTTTCAGATTTTCAACATCACTTTGTGTTAGTTTGGGTAGGTACTGTGTTTCTAGAAATTTATCCATTTTGTCTAGGATAAATTTGTTGGAGTATAGTTTTTCATAATACTCTGTTATAATCCTTTTTATTTCAGGTGGGTCAGTTGTAATGTCCCCCGTTTCATCTCTTATTTAGGTTATTTGTGTCCTCTCCTGTTTTTCTATTGTCAGGCTGGCCAGTGGTTTGTTGATTTTGTTGATCCTTTCAAAAACCAACTTTTGGTTTTGTTGATTCTTTCTATTGTTTTTCTATTCTCTATTTCATTTATTTCTGCTCTGATCTTTATTATTTCCTTTCTTCTGGTGGCTGTGGGCTTTTTTTGCTTTCTGTTTCTACTTGTTCGAGTTGCGTAGTTAATGTTTTGATTTTGTCCCTTTCTTCTTTTTTTGATGTGTACATCTATTGCTATAAATTGCCTTTGCTGTGTCCCAAAGGTTTTGATATGATGTACTTTCATTCTTGTTTGATTCTAGGAATTTTTTGATTCCATCTCAGATTTCTTGTATTACCCAGTGGTCTGTAAGCAAGGTGTCATTCAGTTTCCATGTATTTGATTCTTTTTCCTTGCTCTTCCTGTTGTTAATTTATACCTTGATGGGGTTGTGGTCAGAGAAGACACTTTGTATTATCGCAGCGTCTTGGATTTTGTTGAGGGTTGCTCTGTGGCCTAAGATGTGGTCTATTCCAGAGAAAGTTCCATGTGTGTTGGAAAAGAATGTGTACTTTGCAGCTGTTGGAGGGAGTGTTCTATATATATATATGTCTATGCGGTCAAGTTGGCTGATTGTATCCTTTAGGTCTTCTGTATCTTTGTGGAGTTTCTTTCTAGATGTACTATCCTTTACCGAAAGTGGTGTGTGGAAGTCTCCTACTATTATTGTGGAACTGTCAATTTCTCTTTTCAGTGCTGTTAGAGTTTGTTTTATGTATTTGGGAGCCCTGTCATGGGGTGCATAGATGTTTATTATGGTTATGACTTCATGATGGATCATCCCTTTAATCACTATATATGATAATGTCCTTCGTCTTTCATGGTGAATTTTGTTTTAAAGTCTATTTTATCTAAGATTAGTATTGCCACTCCTGCTCTTTTTTGGTATCTGTTTGCTCGATATATTTTTTTCCATCCTTTGACTTTTAATAAATTTACATCTTTGTTTCTAAGGTGTGTCTCTTGTAGAGAGCATATTGATGGATCCTATTTTTTTTATCCATTCTGTCACTCTCTGTCTCTTTATGGGTGTATTTAGGCCATTTACATTCAGTGTAATTATTGATAGGTGTCAGTTTATTGCTGTCATTTTGTAGTGCTTTTTTTTTTTGTGGGTGCTGACATTTTCTTTGTTCGTTTTACTCTCCTGTGCTGAATTCCTTTTATTTGTGGATTTTTTTTCATTTCTTTTGTTTTTGTAGATTTTGTTTTTACTGAGACTTTATGTTTTTCTTCTTTATTTTGATGAGTAGGTTTGTTAACTTTCTTTGTGGTTACCTTGAAATTTACCCTTATCTTCCTAAGTTTGAACCAGTCTATTATTACTTGGTATCATCTTGCCTTCCTCTCCACTAAAAGGTTCTATACCTACACCATTTGTTCCCTCTTTTATTGTTCTCATGTTGTTGTAATTTACAGATTAACTTCTCTGGTTCCCTGTTGTAATTCTTTTGGTTTTGGATAGTCCCTGAGAGTTCATTTCCTAGATTGGTATCTGGCTGATACAGTTGTGCATCCTAGATTCAGCCTGTGGTCTGATGTTGTTTGTTCCCAGACCAAAGGACTCCCTTTAATAATTCTTGTAAGTTTGGTTTTATTTTTACATAGTCCCTTAATTTCTGTTTATCTGGAAATATCCTAATTTTACCATCATATTTGAATGAGAGTTTTGCAGGATGTATTATTCTTGGCTGACAATTTTTTTTTCAAGGTTTTATATATGTCCTCCCATTGCCTTCTTGCCTGCATGTTTTCTGCTGAATAATTTGAACTTAGTCTTATTGTTTCTCCTTTGTATGCACTTTTCATTTTTTCTTGAGCTGCTCTCAGGATTCTTTGTTTGTCTCTGGTTTCAGTGAGTGTAATTATGATATGCCTTGGTGATTTTCTTTTGGGGTCTATCTTATATAAGGTTCGTTGAGTTTCTTGGATGGTCAGCTTTTCATCTTTCATGATACTGCTGAAGTTTTCTGTCAGCTGTTCTTCAATGATCCTCTCTGTGTTTTCTGTTTTCTCCCCCTGTTCTGGAACTCTGATCACTTGAAAAATTTTGCCTTTCATTGTATCCCACATAATTCTCAGGGTTTCTTCATTTTTCTTTATTCTTTTTTTTTTTATTTTTCCTCAGAGTTGTATCCAAGTGTTTGTCTTCAATTTTATTAATCTTGTCTTCCATCGTTTCAAACACTGTGCATTTCTGAAATCTTGTTGTTTATCTTTTGGATTTCTAATTGTTGTTTTTGTCTGATTTCTGGTTGTGAATTTATTTTGGCATTTTGTTCCTGTATTATTTTCCCAAATTCTTCCATTTTTTGATCTGTATTTTCCATGAATTTGTCTGCCTTTTCCATGAATTTGTCTATTTTTTCCTCATTTTTGCCTCCTTTTTGCTTCAACTCTTGGAAAATTCTGAGTATTAGAGGTTTGAGTTCCCTATCAAGTAGTTCTAGTGCCTTTTCTTCTAATGGAAAGTCATCTGGTGTTTTATTTTGGATGCCTACTGGAACCTTCTTGTTCTGTTTTTTTAATGTTTTGATATTGTCTGCTGCCTTCAGGACATTCAATTGTTATTTTCCTCATTTATTGATTGTAGATTTATTTGTTTCATCCTGCTTTTTTTTTTTTTGTTTGTTTCATCCTGCTTTTTTGTTTTTGGTTATGTCTGAGCAGGCTGGCTGTGCATTCTTTGTTATTTGCTTGTCTATGGGCATGATATTTTCTGCTCCTTATCTAGTGGGCAGGGTCAGTCACTCAGCTATGGTGTAGCAGGGTGGGTCCAGCTGAAGAGGAGTTACCGGGATGGGTTGTTTGTGGCACGTACTAGGGCTGACATGGCGGGCCGTGAAGCAGTGTAGGGCAGGTTCCGGTAAGCTGTGCCTGGGCTGCTCGCGGGTGTGATGTTCAGTGCATGGTGCAAGTAGGCAGGAAGGAGGGTGGAGACTGGCATTTGTGGAGCTAAGATGGGTATGGGAAAGAGGAGAGAGAAACAGGAGCCAAAAACAAACAAAGAAAAATGAGTGCTAAAGGAACTTGCTGTTGGAGTGGAGAGATGAGAGACCGTGAAATGGAGGGAAAAAAAAGAAAAAGAGTAAAAGAAAGACAATAAATAAAAATTAGGGAAAAAAGAAAAGAAAAGAAAACCCCCAGGTTCCCACTGGAGTAGCTGCGAATACTGTGGAAATTGCTCTCAGGCAGTGAAGTACAGCCTGGCTAGAAACGTAGAGGTGTCACACAGTGCCAGGTATTCAGGAGACAGGAAGAGAAGGTAAGTATAGAGAGATGAGAAACTGAGATGTGAAGAAAGACAAGAAGGGAAAAAGAGAGAAAACAAAACAAACAAAAAAATAAAAAATAAGTGCTCCCAGGGATCCCACTTTGTAGCTGCATAGACTGAGGAAGTAGCTCCCAAGCCATGCAGTACAGCCTGGCTAGAAGGAACTCCAAAGCTGAGAAAAGAAAAAGAAAACAAACAAACAAACAAATCAAAACAGAACAAATCAAACAAACAAAAGGCCCCGGGGATCCCACCAATGTGGTGGGGTGGGCCAGGAAGCAGTTCCACAGTCGAGTGGTGTTTCATAGCCTTTCAGGAAGAAGCAAAGAAGGCACATGGAGCCAGGTATTTGAGAGAAAGGATGGGGGAGGTGGTGAGAGGTATGTGAGAAACCAAAAGAAGCAGAAAAAAGCAACACTAGCAACCAACAAATGGCATTTAGGGAGCCAGCCAGTGCGGGCGGGTGGAATCCCAGCAGCATAGGGCTAAAGCCAGTGCCTCCTGACCAAGAAACTGGCTGCAGGAAGCAGAGGAGGTGAAGTGGGGGTGAAGAAGGGTGCCGGGTGGGAAAGCATATATCGCTGGTTACCGGTTGTTCTGTCTCCTGCTGGGAGCTCTGTGAAGCTGCTTTCCAATACTCCTTGTTCTCTGATCTCTGACAGGAGTCCAAGATGGTGAATCCGTGCTGTGTTAGCTGATAGGGGCCTCTACATGCTCTCTGTTCTCTGTCAGTTTCTTATTCCATTCAGTGCTTGGCTGAGTTCTTTATCTCTTCATTTGATACTTAGGGTTTTAGGATTGACATTTGTCTCTGTGGGACTTAGTTTTTTGGGTCTTTGCTGTGGAGGGATGGTGTGGTGCTTCTGTCTATAGTGCCATGTTGCCTGGAAGTTGGTTTAGTGTTATATGAAGGTGGACTTCAATTAGTTAAAAACGTATATTGAAAACTCTAGAAAATCCACTAAATTTTTTTTAAAAGGAAGTATAATTAAGAGAGGAGATAAAATGGAATCACATAAACTGCTTAATTAAAACCAGAGAAGGCAGGAAAAAAGGGGAAAAATTTTTTAGTGTAAGTCTACCTTAAGGCATCAAATAGGGCCTCTTACCCACACCTAACGTTAAACACTGGCCCAGGAATATCTAGGACATTTAAAAGTGGAATTACTCCCCCAAGACAGAAAGTATATACTTGGAATCCATAAGTGCTGACATGTTAATGCCTATTTATTTTGCTCAATGCTTTCATTTTTAATTTCTTGCTTAATGGTAGCACTTACTTTAGTCCTTTACTAGGGTTCTTCCCAAGACAAACTCTGCTTTCACTTGTTTTTTTTTTTAATACAATAAATCTATCCATCCATCCATCCATCCATCCACCAACCCACGCACCTACCTACCTATCTGTCTGTCATCACAATCATCTCTTTACTCAATCATCTACCTAACTTCCTATCTACCTTCTGACCTATCTCTCTATGAAATGGATATTAATATTTGAAGGACAATGATTGAATAAGCCTATTTCATTAACATTTTTGTACCCTCAGAGCAGGGTAATCCAGTAGTTAGGCAGGGCTGGATGGCATTGGGGAGCTTAATGTGGACCTAAGAGTGTCTCTGTGTGTGTCAGACTATGAGTGTAGAACGGAAATAACATAATTAAATGTCAGGTTATTTTGAGATTTCTCAAGCTTTAATTAAACTTGCCTACAGGTTACACGTTTGGAGTGCTTGATGAGTTTTTGAACGGAGGAAATAGTTTGCCTGCCAGATGGATTTTGCCCAAACTCTCTCAGCAATGTTTAAAATAGCATCTTTTTTCTCTTGCCCACAAAATGCTTCTCCAGCATCCCACCAGTGGAAAGTTCCCATCATTAAATAGCTTAGTAAAAATATTCCCAATCCCGCAAAGAGTTTCTGAATGATCATGTGCTGGAGGACAAACAGCTCAGGTTAATGTTAAATGTCCCCAGGTCATAAAATAGTGAATGGAGCAATGGTCCAGGGAATAAAGAAATTGGTTCTAATCCTAGATGGCTTCTATTTGCCTTGACCTTAGACAGTTACTTAAGGACTTTTCTGACTTTTATTTTAATCACCTACTGTGTTTCCAAAATAGTGAAGTGAAGTAGGGGAAAAGGAAAATTATTAAAGCATAGTACGGTTTTGTGGAAGGAATACAGGTTTTGGGACCAGATAATATTTCCATTTATTGTGTTGTGGAGCAAGTTACTTAATTTCACTTGTAGGAAACAAGGCTATCTTTTAGTATCTACGGTAAGTATCTGATTATCTTTCTGAATACTGAAATAGTTGTATTCAATGATGAAGAGGGTGCTAATAGGTAAAAAATTTTGACTGATGGATTTTAAGCCCTAATTTGCAGTATGTAACTGGACAGTAAATTACTTGCTTTGTTCTAGTGTGCCGAAGGTGGGAGAATGAAAGAAAGCAGTCGTCTGAATGTCAGAGAAACATGGCATATTCAGAGACTAGGTGAGAGAACTGTCTATGTGAAGAACTCTGTAAATGTCAGGGATAAATAGAAACATGGAGATTATATATATATGCATATACATATACACACACATTTTCTATATTTGTATCCATATCCATATCTATCTATACTTAATATATATCTATCAGAAAGACCAAGAATATTCAGTTAGTCTCTAGCTAGTCATTAATTCCTAGCTTTGTCCAGGGCTGTCATATGTGACCCCATTAACTTGTGCTCTGCATACACAGACTATAACGCAATTCGAGCCCCATGGAGTTGTGCAGGGTAAAAATCACTGTTGCTGCTTTCAGAAAAACACGATTGAGAGTTATTAACACATTAGTAACTATAAAAAATAATGTTTTCTAAAATGTAGAAGGTTCTAGTCTAAAAGTATTTTTCTCATCCATAATTATTTTCTAGAACAGAAATAAAACTAACCACAAATGCTATTTGATCTGGAGAGTGGAGACCCCCCTAAATCTTACAGGGCTTGGCTGTAGTAAGGAAAGCTAGAATAAGGTCCAATTTCCCCTTCCCCTAGTTATATGATAGAACAACCAGCACAACAGTTTCTCCGCTGGTTAATAAATAAGTGTTCCTAAGTAAAAAAAGAAGGAAATGCTCCATGACGCATGTTATCTGATTTAAGTTAAAGGTTGGGGTCCTAGTATTGTCTTATAACTACCTTGTGACTATGACTCAGGGTCGCATGATCATAAGTCGACCCCAGCCACCACGTAACCAGGTAATTAAAACCCCAGAACCAATCCTGTAACTTTTTTTAACCTGTAATTATGTATGTATCCTAGTCATGGTCCTTTCGCTGCTTCTGTAGTCTCACCTATGATGCTAATGAACTGATCTGCTACCAGTCATGATCCTTCAATGATTTTCTTTGTCCTCTATAGTATGTATATAATTGACACCATGACCGTGACTCAGTGGATTCCTTTGTCCTCTGTACTGGGTACATGCTGACAGTCTCCCTCATTCCAATGATTGTCTTTGTTTTTGTCTTGGCTTAATAAAAATCTCTTTTGATTAAATTTGAGCCTGGAGTCTTTTTTCCCCTACAACACTATCAATGGAAAGCGTATCACATCCAACATTGAAAGAAAGATGAAAACTTTAAATATTTGTTTTCATTAAGTAAATTTCCAACTGTGCTGTATTTAGGAATCATGAGGTCAAGTCCTCTATGTAGTCCTTTTATGAGATATTCCTTTATCCTCATCAGTATTACTGGAGAACACTTTGTTGCCTGAGAATTCTTACAACTTCACTAAAAATAAATACTTACAAAACTTTTGTGGATGAGCAAATATCAGAGGATGTTCTAGGGTCACTTCTTCCCAGGCTGCTTGATCTTTGCAAATACTTTGGTATTCATAAAACTTTGTGAATGACAAGCACATGCCAGACCAGAGTTTTTTTTGTAAAATAGTTTGAGGAAAATCTGCATGCATAGAGTTTTAGTAGAGTTAAAACATTGAGAATTCACAGATATAAAATATCTAGCCCTTTTCTTCCCAGCAGGTCTTGATTTTGGAATTGAATTGGCTTTAGAGAAGTAGATGAACAATGAAGAATTTGGGTAAAAATTCTAAGGAAGAAGAGAGGGGCGAAGGAATAACACGTAAACTTTATTTTACCCCTGCCCAAAAGAACACTTGACTATGATATTTTGGCTAGAAAATACTGTATAAAACAAACTAACATACTAGCTTAGTCACTAACTGTTTCTTTGGAGTGCAAAGAGCTAATAATGTCATATACATATTCAGAGTTTACAGTTTTAAAATATTTAAAAAATAAATCACTATATTATCTTATTTAATTACCACATCTGGTAAAGAAGGTTCTTACCTATTCGTATAGATATGGAAACTGAGCTCCAGAATCAGTAAAGTGATTTGTTAAAGGACTATACCTATGAGTTTCATAGCTGAAATTCAAATCTAAGATCAGAGAAAGGGTCTTTTCCTTAAACCATAACTCCAGCGTTACCAATGCAGTCATTGTTATTGTTTTAATGCCACAGGTTTGCAAATGGACAACATAAAAAAATAAGGAACAAAGACCATCAAGATGGCGTGATAAGCTGTGCCAAAGTCTGACTATCATAATCTTTACTCACTCTCTGCTTTCCCAAATGGTCTTAAAGAGTTTTGATTTTCACAGAATTAGCGACACTGGAGAAGTTATTTTAGGAGGTATTCTGAGAATATTTGAATGAATGTTTCAGCAGTGATACTGATAATATATTTATTCACAGGAAGGTTGTAAGGCTTAGACAGGTTTGAAAAGAATGTGTGGCTCAAAGCAAAAAAAAAGTGCTACACAATCAAAGAGACTGTATTCAAAAAGATGTAGTGAAAATATAAATACGTATTTTTAACACAGAGTTGACAGGTTTGGGACTGGAAAAAATGGATATGAAAATTTTTTTCCTTCAACATTAATCAAATCTTGCTCCTATTCATACTTGTAATGTATCTATGATTTCTGGCTTTTAGGAAAGAAAGAAAGAAAGAAATGAGAATAGTAGTGTTATACTGATGAGGAGTTAAGAATAAGGAATTAAAATATTCCAGAGACCTAGAGTCTCCTCGGGTATCCCCATTTTAAAAACTTGAGTGTTCAGGAGAACTAGGTAAAAATGTTTTAGAGGGGAGAAAGATTTCAAATTATTTTTCAAAGTATTTGGCTTTTTCACAATGATATAAAGTAAATATTGAAAAGAAACCCTCAGAATGGGAGAAATGACAAATGTAACTGGAACTTAAATGTGTTGAATGAAAACCAAGCTACCTAAAACAGATAAGAATATATCAACGCCTAAATTCTACTAAATAACTTGTTAAAAATATGATGACAAAAAGATGGTGAACAAAGAAAGAAATGCAGAAGGTAAATGATCATACTCGTGAAAATAAATAGGCCCAAAGGAAATTAATTCATTTAGCAAATATTTATTGAGAACTTATTATTTTCCAGGCCCTATTTAGAGAAATGCAAATTAAAACAACCTATTAAAATGCAAAACCAATGAGAATAATAAAGTAATATCGGTAGTGCTGTGCAAAAATAGCTATACATTGCTAGTTGTATTGTAAATTGGTTCAATTTTTCTGGAAAATAATCTGCCCATATATTGCAAGAGTTATAGAAATGTTTCTACCTTTTGACCCAGTTATTCCACTTTTGGGAATAATCCTGAAAGAAACAACTTAAAAAGAAAGACAAAATAATTTTCCAAAGATAAATATAGCAGTGCTAGTCTTAATCGTGAAAATTGACATAAGAGAGCACAAGACTGAATACGCGTATTCATGACAAAAATGAATGCGTATCTGTACATTCACAAAGAGAGATTATTATGTTCACTAATTTATTCAGTATTTATTAGGCAGTTACATGGGCCAGGCACTGCCCTAAGGGCTGGAGATAGAGTCTGCAATAAAAATCAAACATGGTGTCTACCAGGGCCTCTGGGAACCAGTATCAAGTGTCCTTGAACAAATTAGAAAAATGTGGCCTCTCTGGCATGTGCAGCCCTGTGGGTACAGAGCTTATCTAGAAGAACACCCTCTTTTGCAAAATAAAGGACACCTGTGCTTGAGGGGGAGCAAATGGCCAGAGCTCATGGTTCAGGAGTGGAGTGTGGCTGGATTCCAGCCTTCCCTCCCCTCAATGGACTTTTTGATGCAGAGCAAAATTGGTACGGCCATGCATGGTAGTCCTGGTGCTTACAATTTAGTAAGGAATAAAGAAACCGAAGAAATAAACGCACCAATGAGTGCATAAGTACAAACAGTGCTCTGAAGGGACGAATATAGCTTGATAAGAGACCTGGGAGGTCCCTGTAGTGGGGAGTCAAGGAAGGCCCAGAAGAAGCTGAGACCTAGGTAAAGGAGGTGGCGGATGTATCCAGACAGAAGTAACAGCATATGTGAAAAAAATCACCTTGTTGCTAGATGGTGTGTGGAACACTCAAGGAACTGAAAAAGACCCAGAATGTCTGGATTAAAGAGAGCAAGGGGGATGGGGTGCAACCTGAAATAGAGATGTAGGCAGAGGCTAGACCCTGAGGATCTTATCGGTCAGGACCAGAATTTTATTCTTACTCCTAAGAACCGTATGAAAGCATCGAACAGGTTTAAGCAGGAGGGCAGTGACATGATCAGCTCCAGGTTTCCAAAAGTTCCCTCTGGCCAGAGTGTAGAGACTGGATTGTGGAGGGGTGTGGTTATTAGAGTGGGGGATATATAGTAGGCTATTGCAGTTGTCCAGTGGTGGTGGTTTGGACCAAAGTGGTAGCAATGGAAAAGGTAAGAAGCAAATGATCTGAGAGATACTTAGGAGGTGAGACTGACAGGTCTTGTGGTGGACTGGCCATGCAGGGTGAAGTAAAGGGAAGCATCCAGCATGCCTTCTTTCTTTTTTCAGTAAAATTTCAAAAGTTAACAATTTAAAGAGTTTGGTTCTGTATTAGTTTCCTAGGGCTGCTGTAACCAGTATACCACAAAGTGGGTGGCTTAAAACAACAGAAATTTATTTTCTCATAGTCCTGGATGCTAGAAGTCCAAAATCAAGGTGTCGGCAAGGCTGGGCTCCCTCTGAAGACTCCAGTGGGAGAATCCTTCCTTGTCTCTTCTAGTTTCTGGGGGCTCCAGGTGTTCCTTGGCTTGTGGATGCATAACTCCAATCTCTGTCTCTAAGTTCATACAGCCTTCTTTTATTCTGTGTCTTCTTATCTTCTCTCTTACAAAGACACTTGTCTTTGGATTTAGAGGTCCACCTGGATAATCCAGAATGGTCTCACCTTGAGGTCTTTAACTGAATTACATCTGCAAAGGTCCTTTTTCCAAATAAGGTCACATTCACAGGTTCTGGGATTGCCAAAGCCGAAGGACACATTGGTCCTTGATAAGCCTTTGTGCTCCATAGTATCTTTCGTGCACTCTCATCATAGTATACAATTCATAGCCCTGGTGGCACAGTGGTTAAGAGCTATGGAGAGGTACGGCTGCTAATCAAAAGGTCGGCAGTTCGAATCCACCAGCCTCTCCTTGGAAACCCAATGGGTCAGTTCTACTCTGTCCTATAGGATGGCTGTGAGCCAGAATCGACTCCACAGCAATGGGAATCAAGTGGTATTGAAATATTTCCTCCACTTGTCTCACATGTTTGTAAGGTTCTTGAAGGATGTGATCATTTCTTGTTCACCATTGTACCCTCACAGCTGGCACTGTGCCTAGTAAGGAACAAATGCCTGGACTTCTCTGTGGCATCTCACATTATGCCCTAAGGGGCCCCAAATATAATTTTTCTGTTTTTTGTGTCAGTTCACAATTAACTTTTAACAATTAACTGCTGAATTTGAAAACTGCTGAAATTATTTTTGAAAGGAGGCAGTATATAAATAGAGATCAACATTTATTGAACAATTTTTATGCAGCTACTGGTGACATAAAGATGGGTAACTTTTAGTTCTTTTGATGGCTCATTGATGTCCCCTGTTGGGGACACCAATCTGAACAGATTAACTATAAATCGGTGGTAACTACTGTAATAAAAGCATAAAGGAAGTGCTATGGAAGCATATAGGATGGGGGCAACTACTTGAGGGGCAGTTGGAGATGGCTTCAAAGAGGTGACATTTGAGTTGGATGTTAAAGGATAAGTAGGAATTTGCCAGGGGGAGGAATTTGCAAAGAGAGGTGAAATGAGCAAGGAATCCTATTGAAATCTTAATAGCAATACCAATAGTAAAAATGCAGATGCATTTCAGGAAGCATAAGATTTTAACAGATGCAGAAGGAGTATCGAAAGTGGTCAAATACATTCAGTGACTAAAACTTGTCATTATATGTAAGGAAAACCATGGAGTCATAAACTACCACAAGGCTGTCCTTAGCAGACCCCGGAAGTCAGACAACAGCCCCCAAGGGGGAGCAGAAGAGACCAGAGTTATATGGGCAAAGTGGTGTAAGAAGAAGGAAGTAATGCTAGGCAAAAAGTGATTGGTTCTAAGTAACTTTCCTTACATGACATACTGGGAACTTTCATAGCCCGGTCATATAGTGTAGCTAAGGTGGCAAGAGCAGACTGGTTGACTTAGGTTGCAGCTCCTGGGAAGGTCAGGCATTTACAGGAAACAGGAAACAGAGTTCAGTTTGCTGACATGGGGCTTAACATAAGTGACTCCATCTTGGGCCTAGTACACTCAGGCTAACACTGGGAAGAGGGAGATGCATCCTGTTTCTCTTCCACCACAGCCAAGAAGAGAATCAAGGCAAAAAAAAACTTCCAACTGAGCAAGTTTAGACTTTGCTGGCCCACTGGTTCCAATTTGGCCTTAGTAACCAAATTGGTAATAGGAGATTTATTTAAAAAGCTGCAATCAAGAATCTAGGATCCCTTTCAATTGCAACTCAGCAGCACCTGCATTTTATTCCCAGGGTATTTCCTTCTGTGATGATTGTATCAGCAATTAACATACCTGTATTTATGAAATGTCATTCTTCAGGGAGGACTCAACCTTTGAGAGAGGTCAACTAATTATTTTCTACAATGTGTCAGATTAGGCTTTTGCATGTTTTATGACCTTCAAGAGTATACAGTGATTATTAAGTCACAAAAATATTAAATCACTTTTAGAAAGACTCCCAGTAAGAGGATGATAGAAATAGGCAAAGAACTCAGGTCTTTGACTTTCTAAGAAGTGTTTCCCACTACTGCCCCAGAGTAGGACCTTCCCAGGAGTTCCCACCCAGTCATTAAGTGAGGATAAAAAATAAAACAGAGAGGCCAAATTATCAACAGAGAAATAATATGCTTCAACATTCTAAGGAAAACTTAATTATGCTAATATTAAGTCATCTGAAATTATCCATATCACTGGAAACCAGAGATAACTTCTTAGCAGCCATGAAGTTAGAGGTTGGACAAACTTTCTTCTGTGGTGTGGTGGACAGGTCACTGGACCACGATCCATGATACTTGAGTTTGAATGTTGTCCCTATCACTCATTAACTATGCTATCCTGGGCAAGAGTTTTGACATCCTGGATTTGCAGTTTTCTCAGTTCTGAAATGAGTATATTACTAACTCCCTGACAGTGTACTCTTCTCTCTATCTTAATATCCACCATCCTAGTTCAAGACACTGTCATCTTTCACTCGAACCCCTGCAAACGATTCCCAATTGGTCTCTTCTATTTCATTCTTGCTCCTCTACCATCTTTTATCCACATAGCTGTTGGAGTGGTCTAAAAATTGTAATTCAGGCTGTGTTATTCTCTTTCCTAAAACCATCTACTGGCATCCATTTGTATCTATAATAAAACAGCAAGTATTTACCATGGCCTACAAGGTGCTATATAATCTGGCCCTTGCCTACTTCTTTGGCCTCATTTCTCTCACAGTGTCCCTTACTTGCCATATTCCAACCACACTGACCTTTTTGTCCCTTGACCAGACAAGCTTGCTTTTACCTATAGACTGTTCTATCATCTTGGGGGCTCTTCCTCCATTTCTGAATGGCCTGCTGCTCCTTTTAGTTTTTCAAGTCTCAGTTCAACTATTATCTCTTCAGAGGGCCCATCCCTGACCACAGTATCTAAAGTGGTAACCCTAGTCACTTTCAAACAATTTAGTTCACAGTTTTGCCTTCATAACAGTTATCACAATGTGAATTTATCTTGTCTAGTTCATTGTTTAACTGTTTATTGTCAATTTCCCTCTGTCAGACTTTAAGCTCTGTGAGGTCGACGTTTTGTCTATTGTTTTACGTGTATTTCCAAGAATTTAGAGTAATACCTGGTAATCTAGTATGTATCAGGCACTCAATAAACACTTGTTGAATGAATAAATGAGTAAGTTTAAGTGAGATAATGCATATAGAAGTGTCTGGTCCACAATGTGCTTAAATTTGCTATCTATATTCTTACTCTTAAAGGAGCCCTGGTGGTGCAGTGGTTAAGCGCTTGGCTGTTAACTGAAAGGTCGGTGGTTCAGACCCATCAGCTGCTCCACAGACAAAAGATGTGGTAGTCTGCTTCTGTAAAGATTACAGCCTTGGAAACACTATGGGGCAGTTCTACTCTGTCCTATAAGGTCACTATGGGTTTGGTTTTTGGTTTGGATTCTTACTCTTGGGGACTTGTTCTAAGATAAACTTCTCCTGGCCAATAAGGAATAATAATAACAACAGTTAATACTTATTAAGCTCTTTCCAGATGCCAGGCATTGTTTTAAGTACTTTTCATGTATTAACTCATTTATCAACCCTCTAAGATATATATTATTGTTGTTGTTATTACTTTTATTATTATTAAGATAAGGAAACTCAGTAACAGAGGGTCAAGTAACATGCCCAAGGACCCTAGCTAATCAGTGGTGGAAATGAGTTTTGGACCCAGGAAATTTGGTCCCACAATTAAGATTCTATCACTCATCAACTCAAAACCACCTTCTTAGCCTGGCATTTAAGGTCTTCCAACCAACTCTCTCAACATCTCATTAATTCATTTATGTATTCATTCAACATATATTGAGCATTTATCTTAGGCCAGGCACTGACTTAGGTCCTGAGACTGTACAGCTGACTGACCTAATCCTTTTCCTTAGGAAACATAAGATCTTTGCAGGGAGAGAAAGGAGAGAATGAATAGAAATGTGAAAATCCTTATTTTACCAATGCTCTCAGCATAACCAAACCTTTAAGAAATTTGAACAGGAACTTCACTTATTTTATGACCTAAGATTTTTATTTTAGGACAAATAATTTGACTTCAATATATGTGAGATGTCTTTCAGATACCTGATTTCTCCAAACACTGCCCCACCTTTCAGAGTAACCAGAACTTGAGTACCATCAGGGCCTCCGAGAACTTGGACTGCTCCTTGTTTGATTATATACATTTCTTTGCCAATTTCTCCCTATATGCCAAATATAAAGAAGAAATGGTAGTCACTTCATTATTGATAACAATGCCCCGAATTAAGAAATATAAAGTCTTCCAGGGGAGTAAATGAAAACATCAATGTAAAACTAATTATCTTAATTAATTAACTATTGAGGTAGTTACATAAACACTGGTTGGACCTATCACTCAAAAGGAAATTATTAGGAAGATGGACACCTCCCAACATATGAACATTGTATGCCACCACTGAACATATAAAGATATTTCAGTCAGCATATTGTACCAGGAATGGGCATGATTGTAAGAGCATGGATGCACCTGGCTTTGGTGACCACTGTTGAACTTTGAAGAAGGTGCTTGGTCTATCCAAATAGCATGGGCTGCAGCCATTCTAATGTTTACTCTTCCGCCTATGACACTGAGGAATGATTTTGGGAATTGATGCATAGGAGACCTTTTATTCCATATTGAAGGAAAGTATTATTGCAGCAGGTTGTTTTACTCATTCCTGCTTATCTCTGGGGACTCCTCGAACCAGGTCAATGACCCTTGTTGAAGCCCTGAGAACAAAACTCCTGGAATGTTCACATGGTCACTGATAAATGATGTTATTCTGTATTTTCAAGGCAGTGGGCAAAATGTACCAGGATGCCAGCATTGTTTAATGTAAACACTAAGATTTATGATGTGCACCTGGTACTTTGTTTGGAGTCTGCACCATGGCTGCTCATGTGGCTAGGTGACAAGCCCCGTTTAAGGACTCTGGCCCCCAAGACTCAAGTGGGCTTCCCTGGGAGGTGATATTTTGCTTGTGTCTCTGTGGTTCACAGCTGGAGAGGAAAGTGCATCTCCACAGCCCTCGCAGAGGAGGACCTAGGAAGCCTGCAGCTGACTTTATGTTGAATCATGTGAGTTCTTTCAGCAAATCACCAAACTAGTGGGTAGTTGTGGGACCCCTGGAACATATCCCCTCACCCCAACTTCCAAAAAAAGTAAATATGTCTGACAAAACAACTAAATGGCATTTGGGTAAAAAAAAAAAAGGCTGTTAAATTCTATATAGGTCAGTTTGCATGTAATACTAGGCAAACTACTTGGATAACAAAATCTATATGATTTAATGAGTTGGATCTTGATCACCCTGAGGTATATAAAGATTGCATGAATACAATACATTCAGTTGCATGGCTCAGGAGGGGAATGGGTTATTTGAGTTAATCAAACATTCTGGTTAACCATATTTTCAAATGATTAAAACAAAACCAAACCCACTGCCATAGAGTCTCAAGATTAAACAATTTTAATTATAGTTTACGCCCTGAGATGACTGAAGCAATGACTGCTTGGTGCCATTGTTAGCACAGGGCTTGCTAGGCATTCATTTATGAATTAAGGAAATATAGTCTAACATTTCTCTGGGAAGTTTTGAAGTTATTTAATGCCAAGGGTTATTTTTTTGGACATTAGTTATTGATGTATTATAACTATGAAGTTGACTTTAAAGTTACCAGACTCCATCTTTTAGTTAACATGTGGGAAATTACTATTTTCATTTTATCTCCCCATTATCCTTATGAAGAAGGTAGAGTCTATGTTATCATTTCCATTTTTCACAAAGAAAAACCAAGGCACAGATTGGCTTAGCTGATAAGCCAAATTCCAAGACTCAATAATTAGAAGCAAAAGGAAGTCTAGAATCCAGATCTCCTCACTGAGCAATGCAAGAAGTATGTTTATATTTTGCATTGTGCAGCATATTAAGCATATATTAATACTCAAATATAATCAAGGTAAAAATTTCAACATAGATTGATTTTATTATAGTTATTCACATAACATCAATATCCAGTATTTTTTAAATAATAATATCTGATGTCCACATAGCTCTGTATTTTAATTCCTTTATTTTTTCTATTAGGACATGCTACTTTATAAATAGCAAGGAACTTTCATAGATATTAACTTATTTAATTCTTGCAAAAACCACTGTGAGTCTAAACAGGGAAGGCATTATTGTTTTTATTTAAGAATTGGTAGTAGAGGCCTGAAAAGTAAAGTGTCTTAAGCAAACTTGCAAGGCTAGTAGGTGACAGCAATAGAACCAGCAGCACTTACATTACCTGACTCTATATATGGGGGCCCTGGTGGCTCAGTGGTTAAGAGCTTGGCTGCCAATCAAAAGGCTGGCAGTTTGAGTCCCCAGCCGCTCCTTGGAAACCCTATGGGGCAGTTCCACTCTGTCCTATAGAGTCACCATGAGTCGGAATCGACTCGACAGCAATGGCAACAACAACGATATAATACATATACATCTATCATGTCTAATGATGACTCCAATATCAAGTCTAATCTCTTAAAAAACAAAGTAGTAGCTATGAATGATTTTTAAAACAAGGAAAAGTGTCTGAAAATTAGTTTTTCAAGACATACTTCAGGAAGTAATGATTAGAACAGGGTCATATTCCTTTTTCTTTGCGTGAAGTAACTCTCAAGGAACTGGAATGATTTTTCAAAGGCAGTTATTACAACCGACTGGAGGTAGAAATACATAATGGATACTTAAATATAGCTCAGCACTTTTAATTATTTTTTAATGATCATTTCAATAATTGTTTAAGGAGATCTGGCATAATCAACCAACCAAAACTTCCACTGTTTCTTGCATATTTTGAGGCTAATTTAAGCCTTCTCTGCAAGTTTAATTAGCACTCAAATGAAGTAGACATTCCTCAGAGAACAAGGGCTGACAGCATGTGCAAAATAAGATTGAACCAAGCTCTTCTGATTGGTTTATGCACTAATTTGGAGAAAGTGTAGAAATGCAAGAGCTTCATGCAGAGTGAGTTAACCCTTAGTGAGAGCTACAAGATTCTTGTGTAGCACAAATAGGCATATGCACACCCAGGTTCATGGCAGCATTGTTCACAATAGCAAGAAGATGGAAACAACCCAGATGCCCATCAACAGATGAATGGATAAACAAACTATGGTACATACACACAGTGGAGTATTATGCAAAGATAAAGAACAATGATAAATCTGTGAAGCATCTCATAACATGGATGCAACTGGAGGACATTATGCTGTGTGAAATAAGTCAATCACAAAAGTACAAATATTGTATGAGACCACTATTGTAAAAACCCATGAAAAAGTTTACACACAAAAAAAGTAACGATCTTTGCTGGTTATGAGGGATGGGAGGGGTGGGGGGGAATACTAAATAGGCAATAGATAAGTGGTATCTTTGGTGAAGGGTAAGACAGTACACAATACTGGGGAAGCCAGCACAACTTGTACAAGGAAAGGTCATGGAAGCTCCACAGACACATCCAAACTCCCTGAGGGACTGAATTGCTTGGTGGAGGGCTATGGGGACCATGGTCTCGGGGAACATCTAGCTCAACTGGCATAACACCGTTTATAAAGACAATATTCTACATTCTACCTTGGTGAGTAGCATCTGGGGTCTTAAAAGCCTGTGAGCAGCCATCTAAGATACGCCACTGGTCTCACCCCTTCGGGAGCAAGGGAGAATGAAGAGAACATGATACAAGGAAAAGATGAGTCCAAAGGACTAATGGACCACAGCTACCAAGGCCTCCACCAGACTGAGTCCAGTACAACTAGATGGTGCCCAGCTACCACCACTGACTGCTCTGACCGGGATCACAACAGAGGGTTCTGGACAGAACTGCAGAAGGATGTAGTACAAAATTCTAACACACACACACAAAAACCAGATTTACTGGCCTGAAAGAGACTGGAGAAACCCCGAGAGTATGGCCCTCAGACACCCTTTTAGCTCAGTGGTGAAGTCACTTCCGAGGTTCACCATTCAGCTGGGGATTGGACAGCCCCATAAAACAAAACGGGACTAATGAGGCACAACAGCCCAGGGACAAGGGCTAGAAGGCAGAAGGGGACAGGAAAGCTAGTGATAGGGAACCCAAGGTTGAGAAAGGACAGTGTTGACATGTCATGGGGTTTTTAACCATTGTCATAGGGCAACATGTGCACTAACTGTTTAATGAGAAACTATTTTGTTCTGTAAACCTTCATCTAAAGTGAGAACAGCAGCACAACTGGAAGAACGTAATGAATGTTACTAAATTGTGCATGTAGAAATTTTGAAATGGTGTATCTTTGGCTATGTATATTTTCACCAAAAAGAAAAAAAAAAAAAAGGTCAAGAAGGGAGAGGGTTGATATGTTGTGGGCTTGTTAACCAATGTCATAAAACAATATGTGTACTGACTGTTTAATGAGAAACTATTTGTTCTGTAAACCTTCACCTAAAGTACAATGAAAAAAAAAAAAAAAGATTCTTGTGTAGGAGGCTATTTCCAAGGCTAGAGGGAGCATTATGGCACTTGAGTATACCCTATCAGAAAACAGCAGTGCTACTCAAAGTGTGGTTTCTGGACTGGCAGCATCACCTCACTTTGGAGCTTGTTTAGAAACCAAGACAGCTGTCGTTGAGTTGACCCAACTCATGGTGATCCCATGTGTGTCAGGGTAGAACTGTGCTCCATAGGGTTTACAATGGCTGATTTTTCTAGGAGTAGATTGCCAGGCCTTTCTTCCAAGGTGCCTTTGGTTGGACTCAAACCAACAGCCTTTTAGTTAGCAGCTGAGCACATTAACTCACCACTCAGGGACTCCTGGAGCTTGCTTAGAGGTGCAAGTTCTACTGGACCAGAATCTCTGGATGTTGAAGCCCAGGAATCTGCACTTTAACAAGATCTCCAGGCGATTCTTAACCTAACCCAATGCCGTCAAGTTGATTCCGACTCAAAGAGACCCTGTAGGGCAGGGTAGAACTGCCCCATAGGGTTTCCAAAGAGAGGCTGGTGGATTCGAACTGCCAACCTTTTGTTTAGCAGCTGTAGCTTGCCATAGCTCTTAACCGCTGTGCCACCAGGGCTCTTAGGCACACTAAATTGTGAGAAACACTGCCCTAGAGCATCCTGGTAAATTTCTCAAATGCTCTTTGAGGCAGTCCAAGCTACCCAATGGGTAACCATCCTAGGAACCATCCTGAAGATGAGGCAGGTCAGCAAACTCAGACCAGAATCCTGCCATTTCTTCAATTATTTAGGTAACCTCCAATACAACATGAGTTTGTTTCTCCTCCTTTCCTATAACAGTTTGTGGCACTGATGAGCAAAACTTAAGCTGTACTCAGTTGTCTAAAGTCTGGCCAAGTAACAAGTTTCGTCTCTGTCAATATGTACTATCACTTAAATGGCCTCTTAAACAAAAACAAAGACAAAACGACAAACAAACAAACAAAAAAAAAAAACACAACAAAGAAATGTGGTTTGTAGTTCTTGAGTCTTCTCATTTCTGCTCTTTTCCCTATTTATTTCTTTCCTTCCCTCAAGTGTGTTTGCTGATTTGTTTTTATTATTGGGAGATGGATGTGATGTTAGGAAGAAATTAGAAATGATAAGGCTGCCTCTCCTTTGCATTTTACACGTTACTAAGCAAATGTGCACTGCTTAGGGGCTCGGGTTCTAAAACTTACATGAGTTATCTCAATTTTCAGTTCCTGCTGCTATTGGAACAAACTGAAAGGCCATTTTGGTGTGTTAAGGTCATGTCCATTCCAAATGCATCACTGCCCTAAAGGGATACTTAAAATGCAATGTGGTTTGTATACTCGTTTTTATAAAAATGATTTGATAGCACCAATCTGTCTGCTTTTACTTAGGCTAGTTTGTGTAGGATTGTGTGTCCTTGGTTTCCATTATGTCACAGTCTCTCTCCCATTTTCCTCTTATCTCTGACAGCTTCTTCTCAGTTGCCTTGTCTGATTTTTCTTCATTTTTCTCGTCTTTAAACATTGGTATTTTTCCAAATTACACCCTTGGCCCTCTTCTCTTACTTTTTCTTAAGGGTCTCATGGAGTCAGCTTTTACAATATAGTGCCCCCAAACATTTACGTCTAGTTCCATCCTCTCTCACGGACTAGACTCATTTCCAACTGCGCACCCAGCGTCTCCACCTGGATGCCCCTATCCAGTACTTCACACTCCATTTGAGTTCGTCTCTCACCACTATCGCAATTGCTCACTTGAACATGCCAAGCTCTCCTCACCTTCCTTATGGCTCATGATTCATAGTCTTCATCTAAAATGCTGTCCCCTCCATTCTTTTACTAAAGAACTACTTCTCTTTAGATTTTACAAAGGTCATGCCTGACAATCTGTCAACCTCCTCACTCTCCTGCCCTCACACACTCCAATCTAAATTAAGTGCCTTTGCTGTTACAAACATTCCTGGCCACTTCTTTTTTCCCTTTATTCAACATAACCCACTTCGTAGTTAAGCATTTAATTTCATTTGTTTATTATTTGTCTCTTTCATCAAGCCAGTGGTTCTCAACTCTGGCTGCATTTTAGAATCTTCTGGGGAGTTTAAAAAAAAAAAAATGACATATGGGCTCCACTCAAATCAGTTGAATCGCTGAGGATGGAGCCCAAACGTCTATATTCAGGTGATTCTAATGTACATTGTAAATTGAATACTGCTGCACCAGACTATAAGCTTCTGGAGGACAAGAATCATCTTTTTTGTTCACTGCTGTACATACCCAATGTCCCTGGTGGCGCAGACAATTTGCACTTGACTACTAAAGGTCGACAGTTCAAACCAACACAGTGGCATCACAGAAGAAAGCGCTGGTGATCTGGCTTCTGTGGAGTCAGAATACTCTATGGAGAAGTTCTACTCTGTAATATATGATGTTGCCATGAATTGGAACTGACTCGATGGTAATGGTTTTCTTGTTTTGTTTTGTTTTTTGCATATACCCAGTACTTTGGACCAGTAGCCTGGTCCATAGTAAGCAAAAATATTTATTAAATTTTATTGAATAAATGATATTAAAAATGTTCTAATTTTTGCCTTATTGTGCTTCTCTTAACTCCGTCCCTCTGGAGTCACAGCTCTTCCTTTCTGCCTTCGCTTATGCTAATTCTTTCTTCTCCGGAACACCTGTTTCCTCTTTCATTTGGTTTGCTCCTTTAAGACTTAGCTTGGGCATCATTTTCTCCGGATATCTTGCCAGTACCTTCCAGAATGACAAGGGTCCCTACTTTGTTGCCCTACAGTAGCTTGTACTTACTTCTACCATAGTACTTACTCATTATTTTGGAGTGATGTAAGTACTTCACTAGCTTCACTAGCTTTAAATCTCAAAGGTCTTTGATTATCTCTCATTTCTTTGAATTGCTTATCTTCCTCTGTTCTTTATTTTGATTTTCTACTTCACCATTGATTTAGTCCTTAAAGATATAAGACCTAGGGTCATCATTCCTTCTCTCTTACCCTAAGTTAATAATCAGAGGTGTGTAAAAAAATTTATTCAAAGGGATGTTCATTTTAGGGTTATTTATAACTGTTTGTAATAGCAAACATTTGGAAATAATCTAAATGTCCAACAATAGGAAGCTGGTATTGCATATACATAGACCGGAATATTACACAGTTTAAAAAAAATCAGGTTGTAGAAGATTACATAATAATATGTAAAAGATTTGTATGACATATTGTTACATGACAAAGCAAGTTTCCAAACGTATGTATGGTATGATGCCAATTTTGTAAAACAAGATCTATATATCCATCAATCCATATAAAAAAATAAGACAATATATATTACTAGTGGTTATTTCTGGGTGGTGGAATTTTTCTCTTTGTGATTTTATGCATTTTCATTTTTTAAAATAATGTATGTGTATTAACTTTTGTAATCATAAAAAGTGCAGTGAAGTTTTCAAAAATGTGGCATTGATTATGCACATACAGGGTAAGGAGTTAACTGATAGTTTGCTGAAGACATAAAAAGGGCAGAACCACCTTTTGCTTCTGTAACTTTTTTCTCCACTTCAAATATTTGGAATTAATGGGGTGTGAGGACTAATAATACACATTTATACAAAGCAGCTTTTCAGACTACCTATACCACTTATATCCTGTAACATGAATAATGAAACCCACATTGTCTTGTTCCATTCTGAAATTCGATAGCACATTATTGTTATACAGAGCTGTATATCATAATACTTCTATATTATGGAATTCACCCCAGACAAATTTTGTTTAAACTACACTCTTGACCTATGTTTGAACTCCTCTTCAATGTATTTACTGGTTGTGCATTTGAAAGATAGCATGTACTTACCTTTTTGCAGACAAAGTCACCAGGTAAATAGAGAGTGGATTTCAATCTTAGCAACATATCATAAATCATCTGCATATCACAACCCTATATAAAGAGAAAAATAATTCTTATAGACACATCAAGAAGACCAATACTCCAAATGATTTTAAAATACAAAGGAAATAAACAGTTACAGGCATTATCTATGCTAGAACTAAACTATTAATGGAAATGGACTTGTTGGACCCAAAATTTAGGGAAAATAATACAGTACTGTGACAAGAGTTTGGTTACTGATTGGTTAGAAGTAGGTTTGAATTGTGGCTCCACTACTTATTGCTATGTAACCTCTCATGCCCTCACATGTAAAATGAGGATAAAAATGGTTTTTATACCATATTGGTAAAGTTAAGCACCTAACATGGTGCTTAATTAATGCTAGCTATTAATGACTATGATAAAATAAGGTACAGTTCATCTTTATTATCTGTAGGTTTCATATCTGGAATTCACCTATTTGCTAAAATTTATTTGTAACCCCCAAATCAATATTTGTGACACTTTCACAGTCATTTGAGGACATGCATAGAGCAGTAAAAAATCTGAGTTGCCTGTTATACATATCCCAGCTGAGGTTGAACAAGGTGACCCTCTGCCTTCTTGCTTCAGCGCTTATACTGTAAAAAAGTGTCCTTTCCATGGTCGATTTAGTGTCATGTTTTTTGCATTTTTGTGCTTTTTGTTGGTGATTTCAGTATTTAAAATGGCCCCCAAGCATAGTGTTCTGAAGTGCAAGAAGGCTGTGATGTGCATTATGGAGAAAACATGTATTAGATAAACTTTGTTCAGGCATGAGCTATTGTGCTGTTGGCCGTGAATTTAATGTTAATGAATCAACAATATATCTTAAATAAGGTGTCCTTAAACAGAAACACACATAAAACAAGATTATGTATTGATTCATTGATGAGAATGCTGTAACCAGAGGCTCACAGACACCTAATCCTGTATTTTTCTTAGAAGCAATGGTTAAGAATTTGCCAATTCAGTGTTCACAATGACTTTATAGAACATATCTACTGTGATTAATAAGAATTGACTGTAATACTAAATATTATAATAATAGTGTTACATTAGTATAGTTAAGTCTATTAGGACTGACAGAGGTAGAAACCTTTGATTAATATTTTTCTCTCTTATGACACCTTTTATACCATCGTTAGACATCATTAACTTTGCAAGCCTGTATGTCCTTCTTCACAAACTCAATTACCATCTTCTTCAAGGTGGGGAAATGCACATAGTAGATACAAAAGCAATATCTGTTGAGCAAATGACAGTTCAAATATACTTTTTAAAAAAATTGTGCTGTAAATGAAAGTTTACAGTTCAGGTTAGTTTCTCATACAAAACCTTATACACACACTGCTATGTGACCCTAGTTGCACACTTCCCATACTGTGACAGCACACCCCTTCTGTCTACCCTGGATTTCCTGTGTCCATTCAACCAGCTCCTATCCCTTTTTGCCTACTTATCTCACCTCCGGACAGTATCTGCCCATTTAGACACACATATCTACTTGAGCTAAGATGCAAACTTTTCACGAGTATCATTTTATGTCTTATAGTCTAGTCTAATCTTTGTCTGAAGAGTTGGCTTAGGGAATGGTTTTAGTTCTGGGTTAACAGAGAGTCTGGGGGCCATATCTTCTGGGATCTCTCCAGTCTCAGTCAGACCATTAAGTATGTTTTTTTTTTTTTTTTTCCACTAAAATTTGAGTTCTGCACTCCATTTTTCTCCTGCTCCGTCAGGGACTCTCTGTTATGTTCCCTGTCAGGGTGGTCATTGATGGTAGCTGGGCACCATCTAGTTCTGGTCTCAGGCTGATGGAGTCTCTAGTTTATGTGGCCCTTTTGTCTCTTGGGCTAACATTTTCCTTGTGTCTTTGGTGTTCTTCATTCTCGTTTGCTCCAGGTGGGTTGGGACCTACTGATGTATCTTAGAGGGCCACTTGCTAGCTTTTAAGACCCAGACACCACTCACCCAAGTGGGATGCAGAACATTTTCTTAATAAACTATGTTATGCCAATTGACCTAGATATCCCCTGAAAGCATGGTCCCCAGACCCCTGCTCCTGCTACTCTGTCCCTCAAAGTGTTTGGTTGTATTCAGGAAACTTCTTAGCTTTTGGTTTAGTTCAGTTGTGCTGACTTACCTTGTATTGTGTGTTGTCGTTCCCTTCACCTAAGATAATTCTTGTCTACTATCTAATTAGTGAATACCCCTCTCCCTCCCTCCTCACCCTCGTAACCATCAAAGAATGTTTTCTTCTGTGTTTAAACCTTTTCTTGAGTTCTTGTAATAGTGGTCTCATACAATATTTGTCCTTTTGTGACTGACTAATTTCGCTCAGAATAATGCCTTTCAGATTCATCCATGTTACGAGATGTTTCACAGATTCACCGTTGTTCTTTATTGTTGAGTAGTATTCCACTGTGTGGATATACCATGATTTGTTTATCCATTCATCTGTTGATGGGCACCTAGGATGTTTCCATCTTTTTGCTATTGTGAACAGTGCTGCGATGAACATGGGTGTGCATGTATCTATTCGTGTGACGGCTCTTAATTTCTCTAGGATATATTCCAAGGAGTGGGATTGCTGGATTGTATGGTACTTCCATGTCTAGCTTTTAAAGGAAATGACAAATCGATTTCCAAGGTACCATTTTACTTTCCCACCAACAGTGTCTAAGTGTTCCAATCTCTCAAACATTTATTATTTTTTGTTTTTTACATTAATGCTAGCCTTGTTGGGGTGAGAGGATATCTCACTGTAGTTTTGATATGCACTTCTCTAATGGCTAATGATCGTGAGCATTTCCTCATGCATCTGTTAGCTGCCTGAATGTTTTCTTTGGTGAAGTTCCTGTTCATATCCTTTGCCCATTTTTTAATTGTGTAATTTGTCTTTTGGTTGTTGAGGTTTTGCAGCATCTTGTACATTTTAGAGATTAGACCCTGATAAGATATGTGATAGCCAAAATTTTTTTCCCAGTCTGTAGGTTGTCTTTTTACTCTTTTGGTGAAGTCTTTTGATGAGCATAAGTGTTTGATTTTTAAGAGCTCCCAGTTATCTAGTTTCTCTTTTGGTGTTTGTGCATAGTTAGTTATGGTTTGTGTTCTGTTTCTACCATGTGTTAGGGCTCCTAGCATTGTCCCTGTTTTTTCTTCCATGATCTTTATTGTTTTAGATTTTATATTTAGGTCTTTGAGCCACGTGTTAGAGATCATCTTTTCTCAATTAGCGGACTTCGGAAATTTGTCAAATATCAGCTGCTCATAGGTGGATGAATTTATGTCTGGATTCTCAATTCTGTTCCATTGATCTATGTATCTGTTGTTGTACAAGTACCAGGCTGTTTTGACTACCGTGGTGGTATAATAGGTTCCAAAATCAGGTAGTGTGAGGTCTCCCACTTTGTTCTTCATCTTCAGTAATGCTTTACTTATCTGGGGCTTCTTTCCTTTCCATATGAGGTTGCTGCTATGTTTCTCCATCTCCTTAAAAAATGCTGGTGGAATTTGGATCAGGATTGCATTGTATCTGTAGATCACTTTGGGTAGAATTGACATTTTCACAATGTTGAGTCTTCCTATCCATGGGCAAGGTATGTTTTTCCACTTATGTAGGTCTCTTTTGGTTTCTTGCAGTAGTGTCTTGTAGTTTTCATTGTATAGGCCTTTTACGTCTCTGGTTAGCTTTATTCCTAAGTATTTTATCTTCTTGGGGGCTATTGTAAATGGTATTGATTGGTGATTTCCTCTGTGAATTTCTTTTTGTTGGTGTAGAGGAATCCAACTGATTTTTGTATGTTTATCTTGTATCCTGATACTTTGCTGAAATCTTCTATTGGTTCCAGTAGTTTTCTTGTGGATTCTTTGGGGTTTTCTGTGTATAAGATCATATCATCTGCAAATAGAGATACTTTGACTTTATCCTTACCAATTTGGATGCCCCTTATTTCTTTTTTTAGTATAATTGCTCTGGCTAGGACCTCCAGCACAATGTTGAGTAAGAGTGCTTCCCATTCTCAAGGGGAATGCTTTCAGACTCTCTCCATTTAGAATGATGTTTAGAATAAATGCCCTTAAATTTATTGAAGAATTTCCCTTCTATTCCTATTTTGCTGAGAGTTTTTATCATGAAAGGGTGTTGGATTTTGTCAAATGCCTTTTCTGCATCAATTGATAAGATTATGGGGTTCCTATCTTTTGTTTTATTTATGTGATGGATTACATTGTTTTTATAACGTTGAACCATTCCTGCGTATCTGGTATGAATCCCACTTGGTCATGGTGAAATATTTTTGAGATATGTTGTTGAATTCTATTGGCTAGAATTTTGTTGAAGATTTTTGTTTGTATGTTCATGAGGGATATTGGTCATTAATTTTCTTTTTTTTTGTGCTGTCTTTACCTGGTTTTGGTATCAGGATTATGCTGGCTTCATAGAAAGAATTTGGGAGTATTCCATCCTTTTCTATGCTCTGAAATACCTTTACTAGTAGTGGTATTAACTCTTCTCTGAAAGTTTGGTAGAATTCTCCAGTGAAGCCATCAGGGTCAGGGCTTTTTTTCTGTTGGGAGATTTTTTAATTACCTTTTCAATCTCTTCTTTTGTTATAGGTTTATTTAGTTGTTCTACTTTTGTTCATGTTAGTTTAGGTAGTGTGTTTCTAGAAATTTGTCCATTTCCGCTACACTTTCAATTTGTTGGAGTACAATTTTTCGTAGTATTCTGTTGTGATACTTTTAATTTCAGTTGGGTTTGTTGTGATATAGCCCATCTCATTTCTTATATGGGTTATTTGCTTCCTCTTCTGTTTTTCTTTTGTCAGTTTGGCCAAAGGTTTATCGATTTTGTTGATCTTTTCAAAGAACAAGCTTTTGGTCTTGTTAACTCTTTCAGTTGTTTTTCTAGTCTCTGTTTCATTTAGTTCTGCTCTAATTCTTATTATTTGCTTTCTTTTGGTGCCTAAGGGCTTCTTTTGCTGCTCTCTATTTGTTCAAGTTGTAGGGTTAATGTTTTGATTTTGGCCCTTTCTTCTTTTTGGATGTGTGCATTTATTGCTATAAATTGATCTCTGAGCACTGCTTTTGCTGTGTCCCAAAGGTTCTGGTAGGATGTGTTTTCATTCTCATTTGGTTCTATGAATTTCTTTATTCCTTCCTTAATTTCTTCTATAACCCTGTAGTTTTTGAGCAAGGTGTTGTTCAGTTTCCATGTGTTTGATTTTTTTTCCTTGCTTTTTCTGTTGTTGATTTCTACTTTTATGGCTTTATGGTCAGAAAAGATGCTTTGTAATACTTCCATGCTTTGGATTCTGTTAAGACTTGCTTTGTGGCCTAATATGTGGTCTATTCTGGAGAAAGTTTCATGTGCGTTGGAAAAGCAAGTATACTTGGCTGATGTTGGGTGGAATGTTCTGTATATGTCTATGAGATCAAGCTGGTTGATTGTGGTGTTTAGATCTTCCGTGTTTTCATTGAACTTCTTTCTGGATGTTCTGTCCTTCACAAAAAGTGGTGTGTTGGAGTCTCCTACTATTATTGTGGAGCTGTCTCTCTCTCTTTTCAATGCTGTTAGAGTTTTTTTATGTATTTTGGAGCTCTGTTGCTGGATGTGTAAATATTTATTATGCTCATGTTCTCCTGGTGTATTATTATATTATAATTATTATATCATAATAATTATATTATAATATATATTTATTTAATATAATTAAAAATATATAATATTTATTTAATATAATTAAATAAATTATATTATTATTTAATTTAATAATATTAATATTAGTTAATAATAATAATATTTAATACTACTTACTTAATATAAATAAATTATATTTTAATTATATTATATAAATTATATTAATGTAATTAAAAATATATAATATTTATTTAATATACTAATTATATTACTATTATATTATTATAATAATATTATTATTATACTATTACATTATTATATTATTATCTTGTGTTCTTCCTTATCCTTTGTGGTGGATTTTACTTTAAAGTCTATTTTGTCAGAGATTAATACTGCCACTTCTGCCTTTTTTTCGGCTGCAAAGGACTTCTTTATTTATTAATTTTTTTCATTGTTCTTTAGGTGAATCTTTACAGAACAAATAGTTTCTCATTACACAGTCAGTATGCATATTGTTTTATGACATTGGTTAACAACCCTACAACATGTCAACACTCTCCCTTCTTGACCTTGGAGGACCTTTTTTCTTTTTTGGTGAAAATATACATAGCCAGAGAGACATAGTTTCAAAAATTTCTACATGTACAAATCAGTGACATTGATTACATTCTTCCAGTTGTGCTGCTATTCACACTATCCTTTTCCAAATTATTCCATCACCTTTATCTTCAACTCACTGCCCCCTAGGCTTCCCAACAAACTTTTTGAGTTGCTGTTGTCAATTTGATCTCACATAGATAATTTTTTTTTTTTTTGTACTTTAGATGAAGTATGTCATGGTTTGAGTCATGTCCCCCCAAAAATGTGTATATCAGTTTGGCTGGACCATGATTCCTGGTACTGTGTGATTTTCCTATATGTTGTAAATCCTGCCTCTATGATGTTAATGAGGGAGGATGGGTGGCAGTTATGTTAGTAAGGCAGGACCTGATCTGCAAGACTGGATTATATACTGAGGGAATCTCTTGAGATATAAAAGACAGAAGTGAGCAGTGAGACAGGGGGCCCTTCATACCATCAAGAAAGCAGTGCTGGGAGCAGAACATGTCCTTTGGACCGGGGTGCCTGCGCGGAGAAGCTCCTAGTCGGGGGGGGAACACTGATGACAAGGCTGAGAGAGAGAAAGCCTTCCTCCCCTGGAGCTGATGCCCTGAATTTGGACTTTTAGCCTACTTTGACTATGAGGAAATAAACTTCTCTTCATTAAAACCATCCACTTGTGGTATTTCTGTTGTAGCAGCACTAGGTGACTAAGACAAAGTATATGGGGTTCGTTGAGCTTTTTCAATGGCCAGCTTTTCATCTTTCATGATATTGGGGCAGTTTTCTGTCAGCAGTTCATTAAACAGTTAGTACACATATTGTCCTATGACAATGGTTAACAACTCCACGACATGTCAACACTGTCCTTTCTCAACCTTGGGTTCCCTATTACCAGCCTTCCTGTCCCCTCCTTCCTTCTAGTCCTTGTCCCTGGACTGCTGTGCCTCATTAGTCCTGCTTGGTTTTACGGGGCTGTCCAACCCCCGACTGAACAGTGAATCTCGGGAGTGAATTCACCACTGAGCTAAAAGGGTGTCCAGGAGCCATACTCTGAGGATTTCTCCAGTTTCTGTCAGGCCAGTAAATCTGGTCTTTTTTTGTGTGTTAGAATTTTGTTCTACATCCTTCTCCAGCTCTGTCCAGAACCCTCTGTTGTGATCCTGGTCAGAGCAGGCAGTGGTGGTAGCCAGGCACCATCTAGCAGTACTGGACTCAGTCTGGTGGAGGCCGTGGTCCATTAGTCCTTTGGACTAATCTTTTCCTTGTATCCTGTTCTCTTCATTCTTCCTTGCTCCCAAAGGGGTGAGACCGGTGCAGAATCTTAGATGGCTGCTCACAGGCTTTTAAGACCCCAGACACTACTCACCAAGGTGGAATGTAGAACATTGTCTTTATAAACTGTGTTATGCCAATTGAGCTATATGTTCCCCGAGACCATGGTCCCCACAGCCCTCCACCAAGCAATTCAGTCTCTCAGGGAGTTTGGATGTGTCTATGGGGCTTCCACGACCTTTCCTTGTACAAGCTGTACTGGCTTCCCCAGTATTGTGTACTGTCTTACCCTTCACCAAGGTTACCACTTATCTATTGTTTATTTAGTATTTCCTGGTCTCACCCCTCCCATCTCTTGTAAACAGCAAAGATTGTCACTTTTTGTGTGTAAACTTTTTCATGAGTTTTTACAATGGAGGTCTCATACAATATTTGTCCTTTTGTGGTTGACTTATTTCACTCAGCATAATGTCCTCCAGTTGCATCCATGTTATGAGATGCTTCACAGATTCATTGTTGTTCTTTCTTGCTGCGTAGTACTCCATTGTGTGT
Source organism: Dugong dugon (assembly GCA_030035585.1). Taxonomy (NCBI): domain Eukaryota; kingdom Metazoa; phylum Chordata; class Mammalia; order Sirenia; family Dugongidae; genus Dugong; species Dugong dugon. Next base: position 46,936,088 of record CM057474.1, read on the forward strand.
ATGTACCATAGTTTGTTTATCCATTCATCTGTTGATGGGCAGCTAGGTTGTTTCCATTTTTTGCTATTGTGAACAATGCTGCAATGAACATGGGTGTGCATATGTCTATTTGTGTGATGGCTCTTATTTCTCTAGGATATATTCTTAGGAGTGGGATTGATGGATTGCATGGTATTTCTATTTCTATCTTTCTAAGGAAGTGCCGTATTATTTTCCAGAATGGTTGTATCATTATGCATTCCCACTAGCAGTGCATAATCTTTCTGATCTCCCCACAGCCTCTCCAACATTTGTTATTTCCAGGGTTTTAGATTCATGAGTGTTTTTTTTTTTTTTTTTGTGGTGCTGCCTTTTTCTTTGTTCCTGTTACTCTCCTGTCCTGAATTTCTTTCATTTGAGGATTTTTTTTTCATTTCTTTTGTTTTTGTAGGTTTTGTTTTTATTGAGACTTTATGTTTCTCCTCCTTATTTTGATGAGTAGGTTTGTTAACTTTCTTTGTGGTTACCATGAAATTTACCCTTATCTTTCTAAGTTTGAAGCAATCTATTATTACTTGGTATCATCTTGCTTTCCTCTCCATTAGAAGGTTTTATGCCTACACCATTTATTCCCTCTTTTATTGTACTGATGTTGTTGTCATTTACAGATTAATTGCTCTGATTCCTTCTTGTATTTATTTTGTTTTTGGATAGTCCTTGAGAGTTCATTTTCTATATTAGTATCTGGCTTGTATGATCCTGCATCCTAGATTCAGCCTTTGAGCTGAAGTTGTTTGTTCTCAGATTGAAGGACTCCCATTAACAAGTCTTGTAAGTTTGGTTTGGTTTTAAAATAGTCTCTTAATTTTTGTTTGTCTGAAAATGACCTAATTTCACCATCATATTTGAATGAGAGTTTTGCAGGATATACTATTCCTGGCTGGCAATTTTTTTCTTTCAAGGTTTTATATATGTCATCTCATTGCCTTCTTGCATGCATAGTTTCTGCTGAATAATCTGAGATTAGTCTTATTGTTTCTTCTCTGTATGTGACTTTTTGTTTTTCTGGAGCTGCTCTCAGGACTCCTTGTTTGTCTTTGGTTTTTGTGAATGTGATTATGGTATGCCTTGGTGATTTTCTTTTGGGGTCTATCCTATATGGAGTTCATTGAGCTTTTTTGAGGGCCAGCTTTTCATCTTTCATGATATTGGGGCAGTTTTCTGTCAGCACTTCTTCAATGATCCTCTCTGTGCTTTCTGTTTTCTCCCCCGTTCTGTAATGCCGATCACGCGCAAATTTTTGCTTTTGATTGTATCCACGTAATTCTCAGGGTCTCTTAATTTTCTCTCGTTCTTTTTTCTGATTCTTCGTCAGAGTTGTATCCAAGTGTTTGTCTCCAATTTTGCTGATCCTGTCTTCCACCATATCAAACCTGCTCCTCAGTCCTTCTATGACACTGTTCATTTCTGAAATCTTGTTGTTTATGTTTTGGATTTCTAATTGTTGTTTTTATATGATTTCCAGTTGTGATTTTATTTTGGCATTTTGTTCCTGCATTATTTTCCTGAATTCTTCTATTTTTTGTCCATATTTTCCATGAATTTGTCTGCCTTTTCCATGAATTTGTCTGTTTTTTTCCTCATTTTTGTCTGCTTTTTGCTTCAACTCTTGGATAGCTCTGAATATTAGAGATCTGAATTCCCTATCAGGTAGTTCTAGTGCTTTTTCTTCTACTGGAAAGTCATCTGTTGTTTTATTTTGGACACCTACTGGAACCATCCTGTCCTGTTTTTGTAAATGTTTTGATATTGTCTACTGTCTTTGGGGCATTCAGTAGTTATTTTCCTTGTTTACTGATTATAGATTTATTTGTTTCATCCTGCTTTTTTGTTTTATTTGGCTATGTCTGAGCAGGGGGGCTGTGTGTTCTTTGTTGTTTGCTCATCTTAGCCATGATACTTTTTTGTCTTCTCCAATTGGCAGGGTCAGTCACTCAGATATGGTACAGCAGGACAGGTGTAGCTGAAAAAGGTTTTGCAGGGATAGGTTTTTTTGTGGCACTTACTATGGCCACCAGGGCAGTTCGGTAATCAGTGCAGGGCAGGTTCTGGTAGGCCATGCTTGGGCTGCTTGGTGGTGTGACGTTCAGCGCACTGTGAAGGTAGGCAAGATGGAGGGAGGAGACTGTGATGTGTGGAGCTAAGATGGGTATGGGAGAGAGGAGAGAGGAATGGGAGCTGAAAACATACAAACAAACAAAAAAGAGTGCTAGGGGAGCTTGCCGTTGGAGGGGAGAGAGATGAGAGACTATGAAATGGAGAAAAACAAAAAGGAGAAGAAAGAAATGAATAAATAAAAATTAGAAAGAAAGAAGAAAAGCAAAGCTCCCAGGGATCCCTCTGGTGTGGCTGCGAGGTCTGGGGAATTTGCTTCCAGGCCATGAAGTACAGACTGGCTAGAAGGGGTAAAGATGTCACTCAGCACCAGGTATTCAGGGGACAGGAAGAGAAGGAAAGTATGGAGAGATGAGAAACTGAGTAATGAAGAAAGACAAAAAGGGAAAAAGAGGAAAAAGAAAAGAAAACAAAAGAAACAAATTAAAAAAAAAGAAAAACAGAAAAAAAAGCCCCAAGAAAAACAAAGAAAACACAAATGCCCTTGGGGATCCCTCTGCATGTCTGTGGAAACTGAGGGGGTAGGCCCCAAGCTGTGCAGTACTGCCCGGGTAAAACGAGTTCCCAATTGGAGAAAAGAAAAAGAAAACAAACAAACCAACAATTCAAAACAAACAAAATAAAGCCCTGGGATCCCACCAGTATGGCAGCATGGGCCAGGAAGCAGTTTCACATTTGAGTGGAGTTTCACAGCCTTTCAGGAAAAAGCAAAGATGGCGCATGGAGCCAGGTATTTGAGAGAAAGGAGGGGGAAGTGGCGAGAGGTGAGGAAGAAATCTAAAGAAGCAGAAAAAAACACCAGCAGCCAACGAATAGCACTTAGGGAGCTGGCCAGTGCAGGTGGGTGGAACCCAAGTGACACTGCGGTAGAGGTAATGCTTCCTGGCCAAGACACTAGCCACAGGAAGCAGAGGAGGCCGAGTGGAGGTGTAGAAGGGTCGGGGGTGGTAAAGCGTATATCACTGGTTACTGGTTGTTCTGTCTCCTGCTGGAAGCTCCGTGAAGCTGCTTTCTCATACCTCCTGTTCTCTGATCTCTGATAGGAGTCCAAGATGGCATATCCATGCTGAGTTAGCTGATAGGGGACCTCTGCATGTATCTCTCCTCGCTGTCTGTTCTCTGTCAGTTTCTTATTCCATTCGGTGCTTGGCTGAGTTCTTTATCTCTTCATATGATGCTTAGGGTTTCAAGATTGCCATTTTCTCTGGTTGGTTTAGTTTTTTGGATCTTTGCTGTGGAGGGACGGTGTGGTGCTTCTGCCTATAGTGCCATGTTGCCCGGAAGTCCCATTCCTGGTCTTTTTTGATTGTTGTTTGCTTGATATATATTTTTCCATCCTTTGAGTTTTTGTTTGTTTGTGTCTTTAAGTCTAAGGTGTGTCTCTTGTAGGCAGCATATTGAGGGATCATTTTTAATCCATTCTCCCACTCTCTGTCTCTTTATTGGTTCATTTAGCCCATTTACATTCAGCGTATTATTGATAGGTATGAGTTTAGTACTATCACTTTGATGTCTTTTTTTGTGTGTTGTTTACAGTTTATTTGTTCCACTTAATTTTCTATGCTGAGTTGTTTTTCTTTACATATTTTCCTTTCCTCTTTTTCATTATTGTTAATTTTGTATTTGCTGAGTCTTTATGTTTTTCTTGTTTTTTATTTTGATGTGTAGGATTGTTAGTCTCCTTTGTGGTTACCTTAACATTTATCCCTATTTTTACAAGTTTAAATCAGTCTTTTAATTCTTTTTTTTTTTTAACTGTACTTCAGGTGAAGGCTTACAGAACAAATAGTTTCTCATGAAACAGTAGTACACATATTGTTTTATGAAATTGGTTAACAGCCCCACAATATGTCAACCCTCTCCCTTCTTGACCTTTTTTTTTGGTGAAAATATATACAGCCAAATATACACCATTTCAAAAATTTCTACATGCACAGTTCAGTGACATTGACTACACTCTTCCAATTGTGCTGCTATTCTCACTTTAGATGAAGGCTTACAGAAAAAATAGTTTCTTTTTTAACAGTTAGTACACATGTTGCCCTATGACAATGGTTAACAACCTCACAACGCATCAACACTATCCTTACTCAACCTTGGGTTCCCTATCACCAGCTTCCTTGTCTCCTTCTGCCTTATGGCCCTTGTCCCTGGACTGCTGTACCTCATTAGTCCCATTTGGTTTTATGGGGCTGTCCACTCCCAGGCTGAACGGTGAACCTCGGAAGTGACTTCACCACTGAGCTAAAAGGGTGTCTGGGGGCTATACTCTCGGGGTTTCTCCAGTCTCCTTTAGGCCAGTAAATCTGGTCTTTTTTTGTGAGTTAGAATTTTGTTCTACATCCTTATCCACCTCTGTCCAGAACCCTCTGTTGTGATCCTGGTCAGAGCAGGCAGTGGTGGTAGCTCGGCACCAACTAGCTGTACTGGACTCAGTCCGGTGGAGGCCTTGGTAGCTGTGGTCCATTAGTCCTTCAGACTAATCTTTTCCTTATATCCTGTTCTCTTCATTCTCCCTTGCTCCCGAAGGGGTGAGACCAGTGGAGTATCTTAGATGGCCTCTCACAGGCTTTTAAGACCCCAGACACTGCTCACCAAGGTAGAATGTAGAGCATTGTCTTTATAAGCTGTGTCATGCCAATTGAGCTAGATGTTCCCCGAGACCATGGTCCCCACAGCGCTACACCCAGCAATTCAGTCCCTCAGGGAGTTTGGATGTGTCTATGGAGCTTCCATGACCTTTCCTTGTACAAGTTGTGCTGGTTTCCCCTGTATTGTGTACTGTCTCACCCTTCACCCAAGATACCACTTATCTATTGCCTATTTAGTATTCCCCCCCACCCCTCCCATCCCTGGTAACCAACAAAGACTGTTACATTTTGTGTGTGAACTTTTTCATGGGTTTTTACAATACAGGTCTCATACAATATTTGTCCTTTTGTGGTTGACTTATTTCACTCAGCATAATGTCCTCCAGTTGCATCCATGTTATGAGATGCTTCACAGATTCATCGTTGTTCTTTCTCGTTGCATAGTACTCCATTGTGTGTATGTACCATAGAGTGTTTATCCATTCATGTGTTGATGGGCATCTGGGTTGTTTCCATCGTTTTGCTATTGTGAACAATGCTGCCATGAACATAGGTGTACATATGTCTATGGTCTTTTAATTATTTATATCGCCTTATCTTCCTCTCCATATGAAAGATCTATGGCTACATTTCTTAGTCACCCTTTTTGGTTTAAATGTTGTCATCTTTTACATATTGACTTCTCTGTTTCCTTATTTTCAGCATTATATCTTTGATTTGTTTTTGTGTCTTCCCTGTCTGGGTTGATATCTGGTTGCTCTGTCCTGTCTTCTAGTCTTGGGCTGTTACCTGATGTTATTGATTTTCTAACCAGAGGGATTCCTTTAGTATATGTTGTAGTTTTGAATTGGGTTTTGCAGGTTCCCTAAACTTCTGTTTATCTGGAAATGCCCTAATTTCACTGTCATATTTGAAAGGCAGTTTTGCTTGATGTATAATTCTCGGTTGGAAATTTTTTTACTTCAAGTCTTTATATATGTCATCCCATTGACTTCTTGCCTACATGGTTTCTGCTGAGTAGTCCGAGCTTATTCTTATTGACTCTCCTTTGTAGATGACTAGCTTCTCTTAAAATTCTCTCTTTATCTTTGGTTTTGGCAAGCTTGATTATAATATGTCTTGGTGACTTTCTTTTGGGATCTACCTTATGTAAGGTTGGATGAGCATCTTGGATAGATATCTTCTCATCTTTTATGATATCAGGGAAGTTTTCTGCCAACAAATCTTCAACAATTCTATCTGTATTTTCTGTTATCCCCCCTGTTCTGGTACTCTAATCAATCATAGGTTATTCCCCTTGATAGAGTCCCACATTATTCTTACAATATCTTAATTTTTTAAAATTCATTTATCTGATTATTCCTCATATAAGTTGCTGTCAAGTGCTTTATCTTCCGTCTTACTAATTCTGACTTCCATTGCCTTGATTCTGCTCCTATGACTTTCTATTGAGTTTTCTAATTCTGAAATTTTATTGTTAATCTTTTGGATTTCTGTTTGCTGTCTCTCTATGGATTCTTTCAGCCTGTTAAATTTGTCATTATGGTCTTCTATAATCTTCTTAAGTTCCTCTATTTCTTTTTCAGTGTGTTACTTGGATTGTTCTGCATTTTGCCTGATCTCCTTCCTGATGTCTTGAAGAGTTCTGTATTTTAATCTTTTGTATTCAACCTCTGGTAATTCCAAGAACTTCTCTTCCTCTGGAAAATATCTTGATTCCTTGTTGTGAGTGCTTGCTGAAGCCATCATGGTCTACCTCTTTATGTTTTTTGATATTGACTATTGTCTCCGAGTCAACAATAAGTTATTATATTTACTTATTTTATGTTTGCTTACTGTGTCTTAGCTTCTTGTTTTGTTTTGATATGCCCAAATAGGCTGGTGGTGTGAGCCAGTTTGATTATTGGAGCCTTTGAAGCTCTCACATCCTGTCACTAGGTGTTTAGAACTTACTAGGTATGTGAGCCCAGGAGTCTGTTTACTTTTCTTGTATGGATTCAGCACAGTTGTTCAGGTAGTCAGTCACCGAGTGTGTGTTGCAGGCTCCCACCTACAGTCCTAGATGGGCAGGGGTGACTGGTGTAGGCACAGGTTATCTGGTTGCAGTAGCAGGTCACTTGCTGAGAAAGGCAGGGACTGATGTCTGCCACTGAGTGTCTGGGAGGAAAGTGTGTCCCTGTTCCTTAGAGCATGTTGTGTGTGGGTTTTGCAGGCAAACTATGGGCCCCCAGTGCAGTTGGCTGTAAGGACTGGGGGGCATCACTTATTATTGGACCCCTGTTACAGGTGACTAGGTGGTGTGGGAGAACCACCAGTCCTCAGGCCCCTTATATGGGCAGAACAGTGTCAAATGTCACGAACCTGCCACTTCACAGCTGAAACAGTTGAAGTTAGACTTCAGGTATATACACTGTTGTACTGTGCTGATAAGGGCCTACACTGTTGAAATGGGCCCACACAAGTCTACTCAGGGATGAATGGCATTCAAAGTCCGTGGACCCTTTATGCCTGTGCCTAGGCAAAGGATCTGTGCCTACCATAAGTTCTGGTTTAGGGAAGCTGGCATATTATTTATTCCTGTTTGTTGATTTGTTTCCTCTCCAAGGCTGGGAGAACGGCTCAGGGTGTTTGATAGGCCCTTACATTTGGCACAGGGAACTTGGCAATGGCTGAAACAGGCCAGCAACTCAGCGCAGAGCCGGGAGGGGGGAGGTAAATGTGAAAGAGGTTTTTCCCAAAGGTGGTGTTTTTGATCTGCGCTGTTGGTCAGACGCATGTAGTTATCTTTTGCCAGCTGAGCATCGATTTTCACTGGCTCTGGAAGCTTGAGTAGACTCTTTGCCGCTCGGTCTCTCCCACTGTGGAAAAAACATCCTGAGCCAATGCTTGTCTCACCAAGTGCACCACCTGCAGGGTACCTACCAGTTCCTGCCTGGTCAGGTCTGATAACTCCTCACTGTTTCTGAATCGTCTCTCTCTCCCCCTTCTGCTAAATCTGATTCTCCAACTTTGCCTTTGATGTTCAGGGCTCCTAGATTGTCATGTATAGTTGATTCACTTGTTTTTTTGGGTCTTTGCTGTAAGAAGGACCACAGGAAGAAGCATCCATCTACTCCACCATCTTGGCCCTGCCTCACAAATTCACTTTTTAAAAATTATTTTATTTTTGTTATTGTTGAGAATATATACAGTAGAACATACACCAGTTCCACAATTCCTTACATGTACAATTCAGTGACATAGATTATATTCTTTGATTTGTGCAACCATTCTCACCCTCCTTTTCTGAGTTGTTCCTCCCCATTAACATAAATTCATTGCCCCCTAAGATTCCTATCTCATCTTTCTAGTTGCTATTGTCAATTTGATCCCATATTGATAGTTCTTATCCCATATTGATAATATCCCATATTGATAGTTCACAATGCTCAAGGCAGACATTCTTTACTAGTTAAGCTAAACTGTTGTTTGGTTTTGAGAAGACTTCAGGGGATATTTTTGGTTTAAGGTTTAAAGATCATCTCAGGGCAATAGTTTCAGGGGTTCATCCAGCCTCTATGGCTTCAGAAATTCAGATTCTATGATAATTTGAAATTCTGTTCTGCATTTTCCCTTTTCTGATCAGAATTCTTTTATAGAATCTTTCATCAAAATAGTTGCTGGGCTGGGAACTATTGGGTTCTTCTGGTCCATTTGCAAAGGAAGCAGTGGTTCACGGAGACAATTAGGCATGCATTCCATTTCCTCCTCGTGACTCTCCTTCTTCCTCTGTTGCTCCAGGTGAATAGAACCCAATTATTGTATCAAATCAACTTTTAATAGTGTAAGAAACAGATGTGATTTATTATAATATATGTCTAGATAGGTATTCTCTCCAGATAATTACTATTTATCTGTATGAAGGGTTAAAGCAACATCTATACATGATTTAAAAAAAAACTCATTTCAGCTAGTGGTTTTTAAAATTTTTTATTTCACCAAATGTTTTCATTTGTTATTCCTAGAGCTGCTAACATGCAGGAGCTTACATTTTGGTGGGTCCTGCCTTCCTGTTAAGGGAATTATCATTTTGCACAGAACTAATCATATACTCAGTAGCAGAGGAAGTGGAGAAGCAAAGGCCCTGCCCCCAGTTTGTGGATTGGATAATCATTCCTTTAGCAATCAGCAGTTTACTGCAATTGTTTCAGTGGCAAATACTTGACCTAGATCCATGTGTAATTTCAACCTCAGGGTTGCCTGACTGATACGGAAAGTTAATAATTTATGACTGAAGTATTTTCAAGTAGTCATTGACAAGAAGCATTCAGATAAGCTTAGTGTTATAATTTCAAAAATTCATTTAAGAAAATATAGCTTTCAGTTCTTCAGTACAGAAAAAAAGCCAAGGCTGGCAGGAAGACTTTTTTAATACAGTTCAACAAATATTGATGAGAAGCTACTATGAGCAAGGCTTTGCCCATGCCTTTGGAGAGTAAGCTTAGTTGGGATGATTCCTTAAGTCAAGAGAAAATTTATAATTCATGGTAGAAGGTGATCATGTCCTAAGACATAGATAATATCCATCAGATTTTAAGACAAAGAGGGTTACTTCTGCCTAGGAATGGAGGTGGGAGTGAGGGAAAGCATCAGGAAAGTGCTCATGTGGGTACTGGAGTGTGAGTTATTTGAGGATGAGTATAAATTTGTGTTTCCAAAGAGGCATAAAGGCCCTTTAAGGTAGAGGAAATTTACTTTGTCTTTTCTTGTTATGTACTTTTTACTTTGCACAGAAGTACATAATTATTATTTGTATTTACTTATTTATTCCTATCATGCCTTATGGATTAACATACTTTCTAAAGTAAACCACCAACAAATAAATTTATAGTTTTTTTTTCCTAAAATGTGTGGTTATTTTGTTTGCAGTGAAAATTATTTAAATAAATGGTCTATAGCCAATTTCTTTTAATGATGTCATCAATTCAGAAAAATCTAAACTTAAAATTGGCATTCTGATCACTCAGAACCCACTCGGAAAAAAAAAATATAAACTTTGGATTGATCTTTGTATTTCCTCCACTAAGGAAAGTTAGTGTCTTTGATGTTTTAAAGAAAATCCATTAGAAATATGCCTGTAAGTTCTCAAGCATGTTTAGAATATCACTGCAATGAAGTTAAGTGTCAATCTTTCATACCCTGGAGAAAATTTACGTGGTAAATGATCAGAAATAGAAGATTTCAAAACCCACTTACATTTACTTTCATGTGTACAGTTTAATATTTTGGCATTATTATTTACAATCTTAATTTTAATTTGTAGGTCAAAATAAAGTTTTAATTCCTTTCCATTGGAATACATTTTGCTGAAAATTCTCAGCTATATGTACTCACAGGAGCCCTGGTGTAGCAGTGGTTAAAGTGCTTGGCTGCTAACCAAAAGGTCGGTGGTTTGAACTAGCAAGCCACTCCACGGGAGAACTATGTGGCAGTCTGCTTCTGTAAGGACTTACAGGCTTGGAAACCCTATGGAGCAGTCCTACTCTGTCCTATAGGGTCATTATGAGTTGAAATTGACTTGATAGCAGTGGGTTGGGATATGTACTGATAGGAAATATTAATATTTGTAAATGTTGTTTTTCTCTGGCAGTAATTCTAGTTCTAGGTATGTGCAAGGATGTGTATGGCAGTATGTTTTCAATGCTGAAAAAACTGGAAACAGCCTGATATCAATCCGTGGACAGAAAAAAATATTGAATATTTATAGGTTGGAATACCATAGAATCGTTGAAATAAATAAATCATATACATAAATATACACACATACACATATATGTGCATATATATGTGTGTGTATATATATATAGCAAATCTGTATGTCTATACCAAACTACTAAACCTGTTGCTGTAGAGTCAGTTTTGACTCATGGCAACCCCATGTGCTTCAGAGGAGGACTTTGCTCCATAAGGTTTTCATGGCTGTGATCTTTCAGAAGCAGATTGCCAGGCCTTTCTTCTGAGGTGCTTCTGGGTAGTTTTGAACCACCAAACTCTCTGTTAGTAACCCAGTGCTTAACCACTTGTGCCACCTAACACTTCAATATTTATATCTATATATAATTGAACTCAACAAATAATGTGTAAAGCATAGAATATATTCAATATTATCCCAACTATGAAAAAAATGGATATATGTAAAATTATAAAGGATTATGAGATTGGAAGAATACGGTCCAACATCATGTTAGTGGCCACCTCTGGTGTGGGATGAAGTAAAATGGATCTGTCGAGACTTCAACTTTAATTTTTATTAATTTTAAATTTCAATAAAAATAAAGAAAAAATAAAAATACAGAATTATTTGTGGGAACCAAGTCACCTTTCAAAGATACACATTTTACCTTTTCTCTTCTATCCTTTCCACCACTTGTCTGTCAGTTTATCATATTTTGGTGGCTTGAATGTTGCTGTGATGCTGGAAGCTATGCCACTGGTGTTTCAAATATCAGCAGGGTTACTCATGGTAGATAGGTTTGAGTGGAGCTTCCAGACTAAGACAGACTAGAAAGAAGGACCTGGCAATTTATTTCTGAAAAAATTGGCCAATGAAAACCTTATGAATAGCAGTGGAAAATTGTCTGATATAGTGGTGGAAGATGAGCCCCTCAGGTTGGAAAACACTCAAAATACAAGTGGGGAACAGCTGCCTACTCAAAGTAGAGTTGATCTTAATGACATGGATGGAGTCAAGCTTTCAGGATCTTCATTTGCTGATGTGGCACGACTCAAAATGAGAAAAAATGGCTACAAACATCTATGTGGAATGTATGAAGTATGAATCTAGGAAAATTAGAAGTCGTCAAAAATGAAATGGAGCGCATAAAGATCGATATCCTAGGCATTTGTGATGGTTAAGATTGTGTGTCAACTTGGCTGGGCCATGATTCTCCATGTTTTAATGTAATCACTCCCATGATTGAATATACTGTGAGTAGCCAATCAGATGAAAGGGAGTCTCCTTGGGGGTGTGGCCTGTATCTGTATATGAGCAGACGTTCTGGCTTTTTGCTCTCTCTAGATCCTGCGGCTGCTTCCTGTCATCTCATCTCCCGTTCCTGGGACTCGAGCTGTCAGCTTATCTGCCGAACCTGGGATTCGTCGATCTGCACAGCACGTGAGTGGGAGCCCTGCTCTCCAACCTTCTGATCTTGGGCTTGCCAGCTTCTGCAGCTGTGTGACTTGGGAGAGGCCTCTACCCTGATCCACGGACTTCGGACATTCTAGCCTCTACAATCACGTGACCTGTTTCCTTGATATACTCTCTCTCTATATATATATATATTTATACACTTTACTTGTTTTGCTTCTCTAGAGAACCCAGCCTAAGACATCATTAGTGAGCTGAAATGGACTGGTATGGTCTACTATGCCAAGAATGAAAAATTGAAGTGGAATGGCATACCAGTCATCATCAAAAAGAACATTTCAAGATCTATCCTGAAGTACTATGCTGTCATTGATAGGATAATATCCATACACCTACAAGGAGACCAGTTAATATGATTATTATTCAAATTTATGCACCAACCACTAATGACGAAGATGAGGAAATTGAAGATTTTTACCAATTTCTACCATCTGAAAATGATCAAACATGGAATCAAGATGCATTGGTAACTACTGGTGATTAGAATGCAAAAGGTGCAAACAAAGAAGAAGGATCTGTTGTTGAAAAATATGGCCTTGGTGATATAAACAATGCTGGAGATCGCATGATAGAATTTTGCAAGGCCAATGACCTATTTTTGCAAACACCTGTTTTCAACAACATAAATGATGACTATGCAAGCGGACCTCACTGGATACAATCCACAGGAATCAAGTTGATTTTATCTGTGAAAAGAGATGATGGAAAACTCAGTATCATCAGTCAGAACATGGCCAGGGGCCGACTGCGGAACAGATCATCAATTGCTCATATGCAAGTTCAAGTTGAAGATAAAGAAAATTAAAACAAGTCCATGAGAGACAAACTACAACCTTGAGTATATTCCACCTGAATTTGGAGACCATCTGAAGAATAAATTTGATGTTTTGAACACTAATGACTAAAGACCAGATGAGTTGCAGAAAGACATCAAAGACATCATACATGATGAAAGCAAAAGGTCATTAAAAAGAAAGAAAAGACCAAAATAGATATCAGAAGAGACTCTGAAATTAGCTCTTGAATGTAGAGAGGCTAAAGTGAATGGAAGAAATGATGAAGTAAAAGAGCTAGACAGAAGACTTCAAAGGGTGGCTGGAGAAGACAAAGTATTATAATGAAATATGCAAAGACATGGGGTTAGAAAACCAAAAAGGAAGAACGAACTTAGCATTTCTGAAAGCTGAAAAAACTGAAGAGGAGGTGGGGCCAAGATGGAAGAGTAGTCAGACAGTTCCTGTTGTCCATCTTACAACAAAGAACTGAAAAAACAAGTGAACTGATTATATATGACAATCTAGGAGCCCTGAACATCAAAGACAAAGTTTAGGAATTGAACTGAGCGGCAGGGAGAGGGAGAGATGGTACAGAAGCAGCCAGGAATTGCTAGACCTGACTTGGCCAGCATGGCACCCAGCAGGCTGGATCGGCTGGTGTGCACAGTGAGGCAAGCAGTGACTTTAGGGACATGTTTTCCATATAGGGAGAGTTCAAGAGGTGGAGAGTCTGCTCAAGCCTCCAGAAATAGCAAGAAGCGGTGCTCAATTGGTGAAAGATAAGTACATGCATCTCACCTACCCCGTGGATCAAAAAACCTTCTTTGAGAAGTATCTCTCTTCCATTTACCTGCCCCTTCACTGCTTTGCTCTGGGTCCTGGTCTGGGTTTAGCATTTGCTGCACCCCCTAGGCCAGAAGGAGGATCAGTCGCATGCCCTGAGCCATTCTCCCAGCTTTGGAGAGGGAACAAATTAGCAAAAAGGAAAAAATAATCTCCAGCTCCCTTAAGCTGAGAACTCAGGGCAGGAACAGCCCCTTTGCACAGGCATAAGGGGTCCACAAACTTTGAGTGCCTTTCACCCCTGCATAGACCTATGTGGGCCCATTTCAACAGCATAGGCCCTCATTAGCACAGTACAACAGGGTATATACCTGAAGCCTATTTTCAACTGTATCAGCTATAAAGGGGAGTGGCAGATTCGTGATATTTGACACCTCCCTGCCCATTAAACAGGGTCTCACCTACCCACATAAGGGGCCTGAGGACTGCTGGCTCCACCACTCTACCTAGCCACTCGTGACAGAGGTTCAAGAATAAGCAGTGTCTCCCAGTCCTTACAGCCAACAGCACTGGATGCCCACAGTTCACCTGCAAAACTCACACACCTACATCCTCTAAGGAACAGGGACATACCTTCCACCCAGACACTCAGGGTCAACCGTCACCCCACTTCCTTGCTCAGCACATGACTACTGCAGCAAGATATCTGTGCCTACTCCAATCACCCCTGCCCATCTAGGACTGTAGGAGAGAGGCTGCACCACTCACAGTGACAGACAACCTGGACACCTGAGCTGAATCCACACAAGAAAAGTAAACTGACTCCTGGGCTTGCATACCTAGTAACAGCTCTAACCACCTGTGACAGGACTTGAGAGCTTCAAAGACGCCAATAATCAAACTAGCTCACACAACCAGCCTATATGAGCTATCAAAACAAAACAAAACAGGAAGCTAGGACACAGTAAGCAAACATAAAATAAATAAATATAATAACTTATTGATAACTCGGAGACAACAGTCAATATCAAAAAACATAAACAGGCAGACCATGATGGCTTCAGCAAGCCACCAAAACAAAGAATCAAGAAACCTTCTGGAGGAAGACAACTTCTTGGAATTACCAGAGGTAGAATTCAAAAGATTAATACACAGAGCTCTTCAGGAGATTAGGAAGGAGATCAGACAAAACTTGGACCAAGCCAAGGAACATACAGACAAAGCAATAGAGGAACTTAAGAAGGTTATTCAAGAGCGTAACGACAAATTTAACAGGCTGCAAGAATCCATAGACAGCAAACAGAAATCCAAAAGGTTAACAATAAAATTTCAGAATTAGACAACTCAATAGAAAGTAATAGGAGCAGAATCGAGGCAATGGAAGTCAGAATTAGTGAGATTGAAGATAAAGAACTTGACATCAATTTATCTGAGGAATAATCAGATAAAAATTTTTTTTAAAAAAATGAAGAAACCCTAAGAATTATGTGGAACTCTAACAAGAGGAACAACCTATGAGTGACTGTAGTACCAGAACAGGGAAGGATAACAGAAAATATGGAAAGAATTGTTGAAGATTTGTTGGCAGAAAACTTCCCTGATATCACGAAAGATGAGAAGATATCTATCCAAGATG
This sequence comes from Dugong dugon, assembly GCA_030035585.1. NCBI lineage: Eukaryota > Metazoa > Chordata > Mammalia > Sirenia > Dugongidae > Dugong > Dugong dugon. The sequence goes on from CM057474.1 coordinate 46,951,214, forward strand.
CTCATCAAAACCCACACCGGGTAGATCCCAAAAGAAAGTCACCAAGACATGTTTCAATCAAACTTGGCAAAACCAAAGATAAAGAGAGAATTTTAAGAGCAGCTAGGGATAAATGTAAAGGAGAGTTAATAAGAATAAGCTTGGACTACTCAGCAGAAACCATGCAGGCTAGAAGGCAATGAGATGACATATATAAAGCCTTGAAGGAAAAAATTGCCAACCAAGAATCATATATCCAACAAAACTGTCTCTCAAATATGATGGTGAAATTAGGGCATTTCCAGATAAACAGAAGTTTAGGGAATTTGTAAAAACCAACCCAAAATTACAAGAAATACTAAAGGGAGTCCTCCAATTAGAAAATCAATAACATCAGATAATATCTCAAGACTAGAAGACAGGACAGAACAACCAGATATAAACCCAGATAGGGAAGTCACAAAAATAAATCAAAGCTAAAACACTGAAAATAAGGAAACAGATATGTCAATATGTAAAAGATGACAATGTTAAAACAAAAAGGAGGGACTACATAATGTAGTCATAGATCTTTCAAATGGAGAGGAAGTCAAGATGATATCAAGAAATAAAAGATCGGTTTAACCTTAGAAAAATATAGGTAAATATTAAGGTAACCACAAAGGAAACTAACAATCCTACACATCAAAATAAAAAAAAAAGAAAAACATAAAGCCTCAGCAAATACAAAACCAACAACAATGAAAAGATGAAAAGAAAATACATAAAAAAAAAAAGAAAAAATGATTCAGCACAGAAAATTAAGTGGAACAAAGAAACTGTCAACAATACACACAAAAAGACACCAAAATGACAGCCCTAAACTCATACCTATCAATAATTATGTGGAATGTAAATGGACTAAATGCACCAATAAAGAGATAGAGAGTGGCAGAATGGATAAAAAAACATGACCCCTCTATATGCTGCCTACAAGAGACACACCTTAGACTTAAAGACACAAACAAACTAAAACTCAAAAGATGGAAAAATATATATCAAGCAAACAACAATCAAAAAAAGAGCAGGAGTGGCAATGTTAATCTCTGACAAAATAGACTTTAAAGTAAAATCCACCACAAAGGATAAGCAAGGACACAATATAATGATGAAAGGGTCAATACACCAGGAGGACATGAGCATAATAAATATTTATGCATCCAACGACAGAGCTCCACAATGCATAAAACAAACTCTAAGAGGATTGAAAAGAGAGATAGTGCCACAATAATAGTAGGAGACTTCAACACACCTTTTTTTTTTTTTTTATTGTACTTCAGGTGAAGGTTTACAGAACAAATAGTTTCTCATTAAACAGTAGTACACATATTGTTTTATGACATTGGTTAACAACCCCACGACATGTCAACCCTCTCCCTTCTCTACCTTTTTTTGTGTGTGAAAATATACATAGCCAAAGATACATCATTTCAAAAATTTCTACATGCACAGTTCAGTGACATTGACTACGCTCTTCCAATTGTGCTGCTATTCTCACTTTAGATGAAGGTTTACAGAACAAAATAGTTTCTCATTAAACAGTTAGTACACATGTTGCCCTATGACAATGGTTAACAACCTCACTACACATCAACACAGTCCTTACTCAACCCTGGGTTTCATATCACCAGCTTTCCCGTCCCCTTCTGCTTTCTAGCCCTTGTCCCTGGACTGCTGTGCCTCAGTAATCCCGTTTTGTTTTATGGGGCTGTCCAATCCCCGGCTGAATGGTCAACACACCACTTTTTGTGAAGGACAGGACATCCAGAAAGAAGCTGAAGAAATACACAGAAGATCTAAATGCCACAATCAACCAACTTGAGCTTATAGACATATACAAAACACTTTACCCAACAGCAACCAAGTATACTTTCTTTTCCAACGCACATGGAACATTGTCCAGAATAGATCACATATTAGGCCACAAAGCAAGCCTTAACAGAATCCAAAGCATGGAAACATTACAAAGCATATTTTCTGACCATAAAGCCATAAAAGTTGAAATCAACAACAGAAAAAGCAAGGAAAAAAAAAAAAATCAAACACATGGAAACTGAAAAACCAAACGTTGCTCAAAAACTACTGGCTTATAGAAGAAATTAAGGATGGAATAAAGAAATTCATAGAATCAAATGAGAATGAAAACACATCCTACCAAAACCTTTGTGACACAGCAAAAGCAGTGCTCAGAGGTCAATTTATAGCAATAAATGCACACATTCAAAGAGAAGAAAGGGCCAAAATCAAAACATCAACCCTACAACCTGAACAAATAGAAAAAGAGCAGCAAAAGAAGCCCTTGGGCACCAAAAGAAAGCAAATAATAAAAATTAGAGCAGAATTAAATGAAACAGAGAATAGGAAAACAATTGAAAGAGTTAACAAGACCAAAAGCTGGTTCTTTGAAAAGATCAACAAAATCGATAAACCATTGGCCAAACTGACAAAAGAAAAACAGGAGAGGAAGCAGATAACCCAAATAAGAAACGAGATGGGCGATATCACAACAGACCCAACTAAAAGTAAAAGAATCATAACAGAATACTCTGAAAAATTGTATTCCAGCAAATTTGAAACCCTAGAGGAAACGGACAAGTTTCTATAAACACACTACATACCTAAACTAACACAAACAGAAGTAGAACAACTAAATAAACCTATAACAAAAGAAGAGATTGGAAAGGTAATTAAAAAACTCCCAAACAAAAAAAAACCCTGACCCTGATGGCTTCACTGGAGAATTCTACCAAACTTTCAGAGAAGAGTTAACACCACTACTACTAAAGGTATTTCAGAGCATAGAAAAGGATGGAATACTCCCAGACTCATTCTATGAAGCCAGCATAATCCTGATACCAAAACCAGGTAAAGACAGCACAAAAAAAGAAAATTACAGACCAATATCCCTCATGAACATAAAAATCTTCAACAAAATTCTAGCCAATAGAATTCAACAACTTATCAAAAAAATAATTCACCATGTCCAAGAGGGATTCATACCAGGTACGCAGGGATGGTTCAACACTAGAAAAACAATCAATGTGATCCATCACATAAATAAAACAAAAGATAAGAACCACATGATCTTATCAGTTGATGCAGAAAAGGCATTTGACGAAGTCCAACACCCATTCATGATAAAAACTCTCAGCAAAATAGGAATAGAAGGGAAATTCCTTAACATCATGAAGGGCATTTATACAAAGCCAACACCAACATCATCCTAAATGAAGAGAGTCTGAAAGCATTCCCCTTAGAATGGGAACCAGACAAGGATGCCCTTTATCACCACTCTTATTCAACATTGTGCTGGAGGTCCTAGCCAGAGCAATTAGGCTAGAAAAAGAAATAAAGCCCATTCAAATTGGTAAGGAAGAAGTCAAAGTATCTCTATTTGCAGATGATCTGATCTTATACACAGAAAACCCCAAAGAATCTACAAGAAACCTATTGGAACTAGCAGAATATTTCAGCAAAGTATCAAGATACAAGATAAACATACAAAAATCAGTTGGATTCCTCTATGCCGACAAAGAGAACTTCGAACAGGAAATCACCAAATCAATACCATTTACAATAGTCCCCAAGAAGATAGAACACTTAGGAATAAATCTAACCAGAGATGTAAAAGACCTATACAAAGAAAACTACAAAACACTACTGCAAGAAACCAAAAGAGACCTACATAAGTGGAAAAACGCACCTTGTTCATGGATAGGAAAACTCAACCTTGTGAAAATGTCTATTCTACATAAAGCAATCTACAGAGACAATGCAATTCTGATCCGTATTCCAGTGGCATTTTTTAAGGAGTTGGAGAAACAAATCACCAACTTCATATGGAAAGGTAATAGGCCCTGGATAAGTAAAGCATCACTGAAGAAGAAGAACAAAGTTGGAGGCCTCACACTACCTGAGTTTAGAAACTATTATCCTCCACCGTAGTCAAAACAGCTTGGTACTGGTATAACAACAGATACATTGACTAACGGAAGAGAATTGAGAATCCAGACATAAATTCATCCACCTATGAGCAGCTGATATTTGACAAAGGCCCAAAATCCGTTAAATGGGGAAAAGACAGTCTCTTTAACAAATGGTGCTGACATAACTGGACATCCATCTGCAAAAAGTGAAACAAGACCCATACCTCACACCATGTACAAAAACTAACTCAAAATGGATCAAAGACCTAAATATAAGATCTAAAATGATAAAGATCATAGAAGAAAAAATAGGGACAACGCTAGGAGCCCTAATACATGGCATGAACAGAATACAAACTATAACTAACAACGCACAAACACCAAAAGAGAAACTAGATAACTGGGAGCTTCTAAAAATCAAACACTTATGTAAGACTTCACCAGAAGAGTAAAAAGACAACCTATAGACTGGGAAAAAAAATCTGGCTATGACATATCTGATCAAGGTCTAATCTGTAAAATCTACAAGATATTGCAAAACTTCAACCACAAAAAGACAAATAACCCAGTTAAAAAAAGGACAAAGGATATGAACAGGCACTTCACCAAAGAAGACATTCAGGCAGCTAACAGACACATGAGAAAACGCTCACTGTCATTAGTCATTAGAGAACTGCAAATCACAATTACAATGCGATACCATCTCACCTCAACAAGGTTAGCATTAATCTAAAAAACACAAAATAATAAACGTTGGAGAGGTTGTGGAGAGATTGGAACACTTATACACTGCTGGTGGGAATGTAAAATGGTACAACCACTCTGGAAATTGATCTGGCAACTCCTTAAAAAGCTAGATATAGAAGTAGTGTAAGATTCAGCAATCCCACTCCTTGGAATATATCCTAGAGAAATATGAGTTGTCACATGAATAGATACACGCGCACCCATGTTCATTGTAGCACTGTTCACAAAAGCAAAAAGATGGAAACAACCTAGGTGCCCATCAACAGATGAATGGATAAACGAACTATGGTATATTCACACAATGGAATACTACTCAACAATAAAGAACAACGGTGAATCTGTGAAACATAACATGGATGAATCTGGAAGGCATTATGCTGAGTGAAATTAGTCAGTCACAAAATGAAAAATAGTGTATGAGACCACTATTATAAGAACTCAAGAAAATGTTTAAACATAGAAGAAAATATTCTTTGATGGCTACAAGTGTAGGGAGGAAGGGAGAGGAGAATTCACTAACTAGATAGTAGACAAGAATTAGGTGAAGGGGAGGACAACACACAATACAGGGGAAGTCAGCACAACTGGACTAAACCAAAAGCTAAGAAGATTCCTGAACACAACCAAACACTTACAGGGACAGAGTAACAGGAGCAAGGGTCTGGGGACCATGGTTTCAGGAGATATCTAGGTCAATAGGCATAACATAGTTTATTAAGAAAATGTTCTGCATCCCACTTTGGTGAGTGGCTTCTGGGGCCTTAAAAGCTAGTGAGTGGCCCTCTAAGAAGCATCGGTTGGTCCCAACCCACCTGGAGCAAAGAAGAATGAAGAACACCAAAGACACAAGGAAAACGTTAGCCCAAGAGACAAAAGGGCCATGTAAACCAGAGGCTTTATCTGCCTGAGGCCAGAAGAACTAGATGGTACCAGGCTATAACCAATGACTGCCCTGACAGGTAACAGAACAGATGGTCCCTGACAGAGCAGGAGAGAAGTGGGGTGCAGAACTCAAATTCTAGTAAAAATCCAGACTTCATTGTCTGACAGACTGGAGGAACCCCAGAAGACATGGCCCCGGGACTCTCTGTTAACCCAGAACTAAAACTGTTCCCGAAGCCAACTCTTCAGACAAAGATTAGACTGGATTATAAGACATAAAATGATACTCGTGAAGCGTGTACTTCTTAGTTCAATCAGATACACAAGACCAAACGGGCAGCTCCTGACTGGAGGCGAGATGAGACAGCAGAAAGGGATAGGAGCTGGTTGAATGGACTCGGGAAATTCAGGGTGGAAAGGAGGAATGTGCTGCCACATTATACAGAGAGCAACTAGGGTCACATAGCAATGTGTGTATAAATTTTTTTATGAAAAACTAACTTGAGCTGTAAACTTTCACTTAAAGCACAACCTTTAAAAAAAACTGAAGAAAAAATTCAAGTCTCGAGTTGCGATATTGAAGGATTCTGTGGGCAAAATATTGAATGAAGCATCAGAAGCAGATGGAAGGAATACACAGAGTCACTATACCAAAAAGAAGTGGTTGACGTTGAAACATTTCAGGAGGTAGCATATGATCAGGAACCGATGATACTGAAGGAAGAAGTCCAAGCTGCACTGAAGGCACTGGCGAAAAACAAGGTTCTAGGAATTGACAGAATACCAGTTGAGATGTTTCTCTAAACAGATGCAGTGCCGAAGGTGCTCACTTATCTACTCTAAGAAATTTGGAAGGCAGCTACCTGGCCAACCCACTGGAAGAGATCTGTATTTGTGCCATTCCAAAGAAACTTGATCCCACAGAATGTGGAAATTATTGAACAATATCATTAATATCATATGCAAGTAAAATTTTTCTGCAGATAATTTAAGAATGGTTTCAGCAGTACATCAACAGGGAACTGCCAGAAACTCAAGCCAAATTCATAAGAAGACGTGGAATGAGGGATATCATTACTGATGTCAGCTGAATCTTCGCTGAAAGCAGAGAATACCAGAAAGATGTTTACCTGTGTTATATTGACTATGCAAAGCCATTTGACTGTGTGGATCATAACAAATTATGGATAGCATTGCAAAGAATGAGAATTCCAGAACACATAATTGTGCTCCTGAGGAACCTGTACATATACTAAGAAGCAGTCATTCAAACAGAACAAGGGGGTACTTAGTGGTTTAAAATCAGGAAAGGTGTGTGTCAGGGTGGTATTCTTTCAGCGTACTTATTCAATGTGTATGCAGAGCAAATAATCTGAGAAGGTGTACTATATGAAGAAGAACACGGCGTCAGATGGAAGGAATACATGGTGTCAGGATTGGAGGAAGACTCATTAACAATCTGAAATATGCAGAAAACGCAACCCTGCTTGCTGAAAGTGAAGAGGACTTGAAACACTTATTGATGAAGATCAAAGACTACATGCAGCCTTCATTATGGACTACACCTCAACATAAAGAAAATAAAAATCCTCCCAACTGGATCAATAAGCAACATCATGATAAACGGAGAAAAGATGGACATTGTCAAGGATTTCATTTTACTTGGATCCACAAACAACGCCCATGGAAGCAGTAGTCAAGAAATCAAATGACTTACTGCATTGGGCAAATTTGGAAAAGACCCCTTTAAAGTGTTAAAAAGTAAAGATGTCACTTTGAGGACTGAAGCGTGCCTGACCCAAGCCATGGTATTTTCATTCACCTCATATGCATGTGAAGGAAGACTGAAGAAGAATTGGTAGTTTTGAATTACGGTGCTGGGGAAGAATATTGAATACAATGTGGACTTCCAGAAGAACAAACAAATCTGTCTTGGAAGAAGTACAGCCAGAATGGTCCTTAGAAGCAAGAATGGCAAGATTTCATCTCACATGCTTTGGACATGTTATCCAGAAAGACCAGTCCTGGAGACAGACATCATGCTTGGTAAAGTAGAGGGTCAGCGAAAAAGAGGAAGACCCTCAATGAGATAGATTGACACAGTGGCTGCAACAATGTGCTCAAGCAGGAGCGTGCAGAGTTTTGCTCTGTTGTACATAGGGTTGGTATGAATCGGAACTGACTTGATGACACCTAACAACAAGAACATCATCAACAACTTCTATCCTTTAGGTGAACTTACTGGTAGAAAGTATTAATAAAGGAATGGAATGAATAGAAAATGTTAGAGTAAACTAAGAGATAAACTCTAAAATAGATAAGCCAACAATTAACTCTTTTGTTGGTGGGAATGAACACAAGCACTTACATAGCTTTTAGCTTAGATTTCTTCAGAGAAAAACATTTGAACTACTCTAAATGTGACTTTTTATTTACATACTGGGCTAGAAGTTGGATCGAATCATGCAAACTGAACATAGCAGCTGTATATAGTAAAAAATTACCATTTAAAATTTACCAATTAAGTGATTCTTTCCCTTAACGGTTGCTATATGCAAAGGTGCCACTGGGCTTGGGATAGCAGTGGCTTTGGACTAGTTCCTTCTCTGGATTTAGGCCTAGTGAAATGAAGTTTTTATTATGATGTCATTATATTTTATGATGTATTTTGAGAACTATTATCTTTTTTTTCCCTATAAAATGATTCTTTTCTTGAGATGCACTTTGCTACATTATTGCATAATTAAAAAGAATTACATACTGGGGCTAGCTTTTTTTCATTGTAAGTCAGCTCCACTTCCTTTATAGATGTCATTAGGAAATTTTTTGATTTATGGGAAGTGAGAGCACAGCCTTTATTTCCTAAATGTCCCTTTTTCAGAAAGTGAGTTTTACCTGTATAAGCATCAACATTAATATTCTGTTAATACATCACATTTGTATTAAATTTTGCTACATTCTCATATTTGCCCATTTAATCCTTCCAACCTCCCTGTGATGCCTGGCATTAATTGTCATCACTCGCGTTTTTAGATGAGGGAACAGAGGCTCAAGAAGTCTATTGCCTTTCCTAGTGTCACACATGCAAGTAGGTGCCAGAGGAAAAGTATTGCCAGAATGTGTGTGTTTTTATCTACATCCTGAGCAACTTGAGGGCAAGATGTGTGCATTATTCACTCCTTCATTCCCAGCGTTGCACCAAAACCTGAGGCATGGTAGGCACTGAATAAATATAAGCTGGTGTATGGAATGAAGTTCTTAGATAAGATTCTATTTTTGACAATGCAAAATTCAGTGCTGTACAAAAACCTCGTGTTTCAGAATTGAGTAAGGATTCTGGAGCACTGAGTTATGTTGGAAGAAATTCTCTTTTCATTCTAAACGTAACTTACAGGTTGTTGTTGTTGTTAGGTGCCATCAAGTCGGTTTTGACTCATAGGGACCCTATGTACAACAGAACGAAACACCGCCCCATCCTGAGCCATCCTCACAATCGTTGCTATGCTTGAGCCCATTGTTGCAGCCACTGTGTCAATCTATCTTGTTGAGGGTCCTCCTCTTTTTTGATGGCTCTCTACCCTACCAAGCATGATGTCCTTCTTCAGGGACTGGTTCCCCCTGATAACATGTCCATCCTTACTTCTAAGGACCATTCTGGCTGTACTTCTTCCAAGACAGATTTGTTCGTTCTTCTGGCAGTCCATGGTATATTCAATATTCTTTGCCAACACCATAATTCAAAGGCATCAATTCTTCTTCAGTCTTCCTCATTCATTGTTCTGGCCTCACATGCATATGAGGCTATTGAAAACACCATGGCTTAGGTCAGGTGCACCTTAGTCCTTAAAGTGACACCTTTGCTTCTTAACACTTTATAAGACATCTTTTGAAGCAGATTTATCTAATGTATATGTGTTGTTTGATTTCTTGACTGCTGCTTCCATGGGTGTTGATTGTGGATCCAAGTAAAATGAAATCCTTGACAACTTCATTCTCCTTTTATCATGATGTTGCTTATTGGTCCAGTTGTGAGGATTTTTATTTTCTTTATATTAAGGTGCAATCCATACTGAAGGCTCTGGTCTTTGATCTTCATCAATAAGTGCGTCAAGCCCTCTTCACTTTCAGCAAGCAAAGTTGTGTCATCTGCATATTGCAGGTTGTTAATGAGTCTTCCTCCAATCCTGATGCCATGTTCTTCTTCATATAGTCTAGCTGCTTGAATTATTTGGTCAGCATACACATTGAATAAGTATGGTGAAAGGAGATAACTCTGACACACACCTTTCTTGACTTTAAACCATGCAGTATCCCCTTGTTCTGTTGGAATGACTGCCTCTTGATCTATGTACAGGTTCCTCATGAGCACAGTTAAGTGTTCTGGAATTCCCATTCTTTGCAATGTTATCCATAATTTTTTATGATCCACACAGTTGAATGCCTTTTCATAGTCAATAAAACATAGGTAAACATCTTTTTGGTATTCTTTGCTTTCAACGTTGGGGATACAGGAGTGACTAATGCCACATCTTGCCCTCGAGTTGCTCAGAATGTAGATAAAAACACACACATTCTGGTAATACTTTTCCTCTGACACCTACTTGCATGTGTGACTCTAGGGAAAGTCAATGAACTTCTTGAGCCTCTGTTCCCTCATCTCATTGTTCCACGTCCTCTTCTGAATCTGGCTTGAATTTCTAGCAGTTCCCTGTTGATGTACTGCTGCAACTGCAACCTATAGGTTAGATGGTGGTTTCTATACCTGGGAAGTTCTCTTATCATGGCAAGTGCAGAACAAAATTGTGAAGGCAGTAAAATTTATCTTTGGAATACCTGCCCTTTCAATCCAGCAAGACTTCTCCATTTCCAAGCTCATTTGTGCTTTCTTCCAAACAGACTCTAAGACATTAACAGTAATTTATACTTCACTGTGAATTCAAGTCACCCTCAAGTTTAAACAGCAGTCTTCTGGGCTTTTTCCAACTCAGTCTTATTTCTGATTATAAAGGAAATGCTTTGTCCCATCTTAAACTCCGTTCACATTAAATGAGCAAGTGATTGGTGGTATGTCTAGGGCAGGGAATTCTCAATCTGGTTCCGGTTGCCTATGCTACTGAGGCAAAGTTAGGCCTGACAGCTGTTAGGAGCAGAAAAGTCAAATGTGATTCATAATTTGCAAGACATTAAGATGCCATAATTTATCAGTATTGAGTTCTAACTGATATTGGCCCTAATCCTACACTCAATATTTGCAAACACTAGCAAAAGTCATTTTCATCAAGCTTTTTTCAAGAACTGACAGTAATTCTATTTCCCCAGGAGCTTCAGTATCGCATAGTAAAAGTGGCAAATCATGAGTTGGATAGAACCCTGAGGCTGAATCTAGTCCATCTTCCTATGATCAAGCAGGGCCACATAAAAGGACCTGATATTACTTGTGTGAAAACTTCCTTGTGATTATATCAGTTTTATTTCTTAGTTAATAGTAATGGTAATAATAACAATGTAACTTCCTATGTGCCAGACGCTGCTTTAAGGACTTTACATGTTTTGAGTCACTTTATCATCACACAACAAACAAGGATATTATTTATTTATTGTTTCCCCACCCTGTTCGGAGGCCCTGGAGAGCAGCGACTATACAGGCACAATATTGGCTTCAGATAGAGTAACTGCTCAGGATTTTTTAGTTGGAGTTCATCTAGGTCATGAGCTCGCTGTTAAGAATACCTTAAAAAGCCTAGCAACAATACTTTATTAAGGATACCACCAGGATAAAAATAAACTTGAGAAAAATGAAATGTAATGAGTCTTCTTGTAGCTCTCTGACCTCAGGCCTCAGGAAGTAAATATGTGATGGTATATTTGAACAGAGTGCCACTGCTGGGGGGTCCATGTGTGAGTGGTAGAAACCATTTCGACATTCCCATACATTCCTGGCTCAGTCTATCACTCAAAGGCAAAACTCTTCCTCATCTTTCCCTCTGCTGAAGTCATAGCCTTTCCAAGCTCTACTTGCCACATAATCACAATGAGTCACAAATCCCATTAAGGTGTCCTGTTTGGGTTGGGTTATTCACTTTTACAGAACAACAAGTATCAGCAAGATATATCATTTTGCCTTCCTTGACAGACTGGTGGTGCCTATGATTCAATTTTGGTATCTCTGGGTGGTGTAGTGCTTAAGAGCTATGGCTGCTAACTAAAAGGTCGGCAGTTTGAATCCACCAGCCGCTCCTTGGAAACACTATGGAGCAGGTCTACTCTGTCCTATAGGGTCGCTATGAGTCGGAAGCCACTGGATGGCAACGGGTTTGGTTTTTTGGTTTTGGGTTGAGTTAGGTGCTCATTTTTCAATTTCAAAGAATGCGATTTCAATGCTAGCCACTAGGTGGTGTGGCAGAACTTTTATTAAATTTTCTCTGGTTTCCAGCAAAGGCAAAATGTGATTTCTCTAGCATTTAATTTGATAAAATATATTTAAAAATCAAAATCAAAATAATAAATCATCAGAAAGGGAGTAAAATGGCCAAATCTCATAGAAATTAATCATTCCTTATTAGCTTAATACTTGCGCTTGGGTCTGGAACAACACGAAATCTTTGAGGAGGGAGAGCCATTTTTGTGAAAAATTTTTTAAAAAGTGGGACTTTTCATATCTAAGCTATTTCAAAACTCTGATTGGCCTATGTTGAAGAAGTAAAATTTGCTAATTAGCCACATTGATTGAAGCAAAGTTTTAGTGATAATTTGCAGCTCTAATTCTACCTACTTTGATTAAGAGAGGGGGAAAAAAATCACAAGATTCAGGATCTTTTCTTAGTAGGAGAGTAGAAAAGTGTCTATGTGTGATTTTAGGCATTTGAGTTTGAAACGGAGTCCTGGTGGCACAGTGGTTAAGAGTTTGGCTACTAGCCAAAAGGTTGGCAGTTCAAATCCACCAGCTGCTCCTTGGAAACTCCAGGGGCCAGTTCTACTCTGTCCGATAGGGTCGCTATGAGTCAGAATTGACTTGATGGCAAAGGATTTTGGGTTTGAAACTACCTGATGTGCCAAGTCTAAATCTGTGAAAATCCCCAAAGAGTGATGGATGGAGCTTGCATTGTCTTTTGATTCTAATGAAACATCTCCTAGTTCCTCATCTTCTTATCACTTATCCAGATACAGTTGGTGGAAAACTGAAAGTTAGCATCTGTAGTTGTTAAATTCACGGACTGTGGTAAGAAAAACCTGTGCTCAAACCCCGTGCCATTGCTTAGGGCTCTATAAGCTAATCAGTAAGTAGTTTGCCCTGTCTGTAAAATGGGGATAGAAAGAAAACTGAGAATTAAATGAGAGAGGGTAAATGAAGCAGTAAGTAAGCAGGGTACCTACTAAGCACTCAATGAACAGCAACTCTTAATATTTTTGTGAAGACACATGTACCACTTTCAAAACGAGAGGTCATCAGAACTTGGTTTCTTACCTTTGACTTAATTACATTTCATGCAGCCTTGACAGTGCTTGGGTACAACCTAAGAAATGAGTATGCCAAGGTGTGTGGTGACAGTGTTGGAAATGAAGGATTATGCCCAGTATGGACAGCCTTCACGTGACATTGCCCTTATCATAATTTATGATACTCCAGCATCACTTATGTTACTTCTGCTAAAGCATTATGATACTCACCATTCCACTAATTTGTAAACACATTTTACAAGGCTAAAAGGAAAGGAATATCAGCACCTGTGTGGGTTCTGAAGTTTTTAACTTGAGTATAATGCAAAGTTAAAGCAGCAGACATGTCTTTTGAAAAACGGAAGCAAGATTGTTTGCTTCAGAATAATTCTTTGGCGCTATATTGCAAACAAAACTCCACTAGATCTGTATCTGTTTTCAAATTTATGAAATGGAGAAATGTCCTTCTGAAATTTTTGATTGAAGGCCCAAAGTATAAACCTAAAAGATTCCATAGAGCACCCTAAAATAGGTATTTGTAAGTTAAATGATTTTCAAGTACCTTTTATTTTCTCTAATTCTACATATTGGAAAGATATAAACCATGCCTGTCAGCTTCCAATCTTTGTGCCAGATTTCTTTCCTTCTTTCCTTCTCTCTCTCTCCCTCTTTCTTGCCTGCCTGACATTCAAAGATATAGAAGACTCATGTTCAAGGAGAATTCAAGGTCTGGAAATTTTCCTTGCAGAAACAGACAGTGGTGATGGTTGCACAACACGGTGAATGTAATCAATGTCACTGAATTATCCACTTAAAATGGCTAAAATAGCATATTTTGTGTTATATATATTTTACCACACACACACAAAGATATGGAGATTTCCAACAACTGACAATCACCTTTATTTGTATCCCTGGACACTGACATTCTGTACTGTGTGCTTAGCAACACAGCACCATCTTTGTCCTTGTAAAACTCAAACCAGACTTGTCAGTTCCCTCATTTCACAGCTTTCTTTGCCAATAGCACTGGGCCCACATTCCACAGCTTTAATTGACCTTTCTAGATTCATCTTTTGGAATCCCTGGGTGGTGCAAATGGATAATGAACTTGGCTGCTAACTAAGAAGTTGGAGGCTCACATCCACCCAGAGGTGCCTCAGAAGAAAGACCTGGTGATCTGCCTTCAAAAGGTCACAATCTTGAAAATCCCATGAGCACAGTTCGACTCCACACACATGGGGTCGCTGTGGTTGGAATCAATTGGATGGCAACTGCTTTATTTTTAGATTCATCCTTATGCTCTGGTCCCAAAGGATCTCTCTTTGTTCTGTGAACAGGTGATACTTTTCCACATTTGCAAGCCTCTGTCCAGGCATCTCCACCTTCTGACTCGGTAGACACCTGTATCCGTTTCCTAGGGCTGCTGTAACAAAGCACCACAAACTGGGTGGCTTAAAACAACCAAAATTTATTATCACAGTTCTGGAGGCCAGAAGTCTGAATTAAGTGTGTTGACAGGGCCGTGCTCTCTCTGAAAGCTCTAGGAATAGATCTTCCCTTGTCTCAGCAGTTTCTGGTGACCCCAGGCATTCCTTAGCTTGTGGCAGCTTAACTCCAATCTCTGCCTCTGTCTTCACAAGGCTGTCTCCCTCTGCATCTGTGTCTGTGTCTCTTCTCTTTTAATAACAACACCAGTCATCCTGGACTGTGGTCCACCCTCCTCCAGTATAACCTCATGTTAACTGATAACATCTTCAAAGACCCTATTTCCAAATATGGTCACATTCACTGGTACTGTTTGTTAGGCTTCAACATCTCTTTTGAGGGGATAAAATTTAACCTCAAACAACTCCTAAGCATCCTTCTTGGTACACATACCTCAGATGTTACCTCCTTTGCACATTCTTACCCAGCTCCCCTGGATACATAGGAGGCTCTCATGAGCTTAATTCAGAAGCAACACAAAATCATTTGGGTTTAATTTATGACATAAAGGTGTAAGATCACTATACAGCCTATTTCCTCCCCAAAGAAACTACAGATTAGTATAAACTGCTTAGATTGTATCCACGAAAACAAATTTTGAAAGATTCCTTACCTACTTATTTTCTACTTTACTTGGCTTTAGAAGAAAAATAACTTTTTTTATTTAACAGAAATATAAATGGAAGTGGGTTCTCTCTGGAAGGCACTGCATCTTTAAGGGAAATGTCAGGAAAGAATGAATCTAAGTTTATACACAATGTTAGCAAGATGTGAAGATTTAACCTTTTTTTTAAATCAGATGATGCTAATTTTATGAATTTCCAAAAGTATATGTAAAAGCAAAGGAAAAAACTATGAGGCCAAAAACTGGTAACTTCTGAAATCAGAGAAAATCCCATAAAGGTCATTGGCATCTAACTTAAAGCATTTTTTTTTTTTTTAAGAAAAGAGCCAATTTTCACTTACTCTCAATTAAACTAGTTATTAACTATGAAGAGTTTCATAACATTTTAAACACTGTTAGATAATTTAGCCTAGTGGCTGTCATATTTTTGACCATAATCTACTGTGAGACATTCATTTACAGTGTGTCTAGTACACACATAAATATATATATGTATATTTAAAAATAAATAATAGAAACAGAAATTTCATAATACGTACACTTACATGTGACGAAAACTGATATTTTCTCTTCTATTTTATCTGCTAATTGAGACCTACTTAACTGAATTCCTGATCCTCCAATGGATTGCAAGCTGCAGTTTGAAAACCATTTATCTAGATGAATCTGGTAACCAATGTAGGAATCCATTTTGAAGTCTTCCTGACAGCACGCCATAAGCCTCTGCTTGTACGCATTCCATTATGTTTCTGCTTCACTAGGAGCTTCTATTTTGGGAGAACTTCCATTAGAAATTGAAAATGGAGCTGAAACTGTTATTAGTTGCCTACAAGTCAGCTCCCACTCATGGTGACTCTACGTACAACAGAATGAAATGTTGCCCTGTCCTGTGCCATCTTCAAGGTAGTTGGTATGCTCAAGTTCATTGTTATGGCCACTGTGTGTTTTGAGTGCCTTCCAACCCAGGGGGCTCATCATGCAGTATTATATCAGACAATATTCTATTGTAATCCAAAGAGTTTTTATTGGCTAATTTTCAGAAGTAGATCACTGGGTCTTTCTTCCTAGTCTGTTTTAGTCTTAGAAGCGCTGCTGAAACCTGCCCACCGTGGGTGACCCTACTGGCGTTTGAAATACTGGTCGTATAGCTTCCAGCATTACAGCAACAATCAAGCCACCATAGTACAACAAACTGACAGACGATGATAGTGACAAATACATACACTTGTGTGACTTCCCTAGCAAGACATAAAATGTTTTCATCACTCCACAAAGTTTCTTCATACCTTTTCTCAGTCAATATCCCCATCCCCACTACCCACTAGTGACAATCATTGATCTGATTTCCACCATCATAGAATAATCTTGTAAGACCATCCTTTTACTAGCTCTTTTGTTCACTACTCAACCCTACATTCCCTAGGCTGGAAGATACTCTAATTTGTCGAGGTCCTTCTTAAAACTGATTATTTGCAATTTGATATATTAACCCAGATGTAGTTTAAATAATCAAGGAGAAGAATACTATCCTAAAATTTAGAGCATCCTCATATATAACTCTTGACTTAATGGAGTTTGAGGTCAACTAAAATTCTCAGGTCTGAAAAAATAAGAATTATTATAAAACTAATTATTGCTCTGTTAGTATTTGTAATATTTTAACTTTGTACCAAAGTTCATAATTTTAAGCTTGTCTAAATTAGTTTTGTTGGCTGTGCTCATTGGTTTAAAGTATTGAGAGCTAATTTTAAATTTTGTAATTGAATACATTAACTATTCCTTTCTACTTTGTGTCATCTGCCAATTTGAAAATCACACCTTTTATGTATTCATCAAAATCTTGATGGAAATCTAGAACAGGACATGATGAAGGAAAAGAGTCCTAGGATACTTACCTACTCTATTATCCCGTGCGTCGCTGGTTAACCTAACATTGGGAGTGATTTTATCTAACCATTCTATTACCCAGCTTCTGCTTCTTTATCTTATTCCCAAGGACACTGATGGTGTATTTTCAAGGCATATATTTCTGCTTGCATTATAACTTCTTCTTTCTTTTCTTTACACTTAAATTGTAGGAGATCATATTCAGTCCCACGGGTTAAAATTCATCAAAATGCTAATACAAATTTATATCTCTAGCTTGGACCTCTCCTCTGAACTCATATTTATAAATCAAACTGCCTACATGACATTTCCACCTGGGAGTCTAACATTTACCTCCAACTAACACATCCAAAAACAAAGATTTGTTTTCTACCCCCCTCAATATGCATTTACTCTAAAATTTCCCATCTTACAAATGTTATCTTTGTTCCTCTTGTTGCACAGGCCTAAATTCTTGAGTTATCCTTGACTCCTTTTTTTCTCCTATTTACACAACTAAACAGCAAAAACTGTGGGCTCTTCCTTTGAATACATCCAACATTTGGTCACTTCTCAACAATTCTATTGCTACTATCCTAGGTCCAGTCACCATCCTCTCCTCCCCAGGCTGTTAGGATAACTCTTATTAGGCCTCACAATGGCTTCCTAAGGTCTATTCTCCATGTAGCAGGAAGGATCCTTTTCAAACTGATTTCTGCTTTGTTACCTTCTGCTCAAGATCCTCGGTGGCTTTATGTCTCAGAGTACAGCCATAGCCTCCAAGGCCTTACATTAAATTGCCCCCTCCCCTCAGCCACCCTTTTCTGACTACTCTTGCCTTCCCTCACTCTGTCTCTTCTCCAGGCACTCTGGCTGCTTTGCAGTGTGTTCCCCAGCTCAAGGCTTCAGCTGGTCCATCCTCCTGGAATACTCCCTCCTGCCTCCTGTCTGCATGGCTCACTCTCTCATTTTCGTGAGTCTTTTGTTCAAATGCATTACATCATAGTGGCATTTCATGATCAGTACCACCCCCCCATTCCTCTGTTGTTTTCAGTTGCCATTGAGTCACTTCCAACTCATGGCAACCCCATGTGTTACAGAGTAGAACTGCTCCATAGGGCTTTCTTGGCTATAATCTTAACAGAAGCAGATCACCAGGCCTTTCTTCTTTGATACTGCTGGCTGGGTCCAAATTGCCAACTTTTAGGTTAGCAGTTGAACCCAAACTGTTTATGCTACCTAGGGACCTCTCATTTCTCCTTATTACCTGCTTGATTTTGTTCATGACCCTATCACCTTTGCACATGTTATATATTTATTTTTTGTTCCCCTCTTCTGGAATTTAAGTTCCATGTTCTCAACTGTTGTATTTCCAGTGGCTAAAATGATGCATAGAACATAGTAGGAACTTAATAAATATTTGTTGAATGGATTGATTGAATAGATGAATCAGTGAATGCCATGCACAGAATTAAGTTTTAGGTGAGAAAATTTACATGTAACATAATGCATAAAGAAGATGCTAGTAAAATTAAAAACATTTAAGAGTTTAAAAAAATTAATGCATTTTTTTCCTGAAAATAAAAAGCTTCTAAATTTAAATTTGGCTATCTTAGAAGTTTAAATCCAAGGCATTTTTAACAGGAAACATGATTAGCCATGATTCTGTGATTGTCAGGCCAATCCAGAGCTAATCTGGGCCTGATTTGGCATGTGTCGCCAAGGCACACTCATAAACGGGAGATGACGCGCATACTAACAAAGATGTAGAGCTGTACAGTTTAATTATATTTAAATTAATGCTAGAAGAGTCTGAAGAACTCTTCTTCTTTGACACCAATTAGGGGAGAGAGGCTTCTGAAGAATAAGTCGTCTGCTGAAGAGAGACTTGTAATTTATTTAACTCCTTAATTCCACATAAATTCTCCAGGTTATTTTAACTTTGTTAAAACATCATGCAAAAAAAAAAAAAAAAATCATAAATGCTGCATAAAGGAAGAGCTTAGATTCTACAGAGAAACTGATACATTTGTCTTTCTATTACTTGTAAAGGCACTTGCCTTGAACAAGTCGACTTTGCTGATGATGCTGAAGTTCATATCAATGGCGAGGGCTAACTGCATTGTAGAGGGCAGGTTCTCAAGCAGATCGGACTCATCTTCAAAAAGATAAACACATAGGCCACAAAGCAGAATGGTTAATAAGTCACTACAGTACAAGCAGAAAAATTTTCAAAGTAACAGAAACAAAATGCCAACAATTTTTATAAACAGAAGATGCATCTAATGCTGTATTTCCATTACTTCAATTGGACATACACATCTAATCACAATAGTGCAAATATGTTCTGAAAGAAAAGACTTATTTTAGTAATTGATGAGAAACAAAAAAACAAAAAAAAAACCCCTTGTTGCTGTCAAGTCAATTCTGACTCATAGCGACCCTATAGGACAGAATAGAACTGCCCCATAGGGTTTCCAAGGAGCAGCTGGTAGATTCGAACTGCTGACCTTTTGGTTAGCAGCTGAGCTCTTAACCACTGCACCACCAGTGCCCCATTGATGACATGTTTATTTAATAATTCTAGAACACTATTTTTTTGCTAAAATTTAGATACAGTGCTTAATGATCATGGGACAAAGGCCAGTGAATAAGCTGGGACAGGAAAAGGATCGAGTTTTTGTCTTCTGCTTCTACTGATTTCAGCCATAACATCTGATGGGTGGCAAATAATAACAATGAGAGCCATGTGGCATTTGAAAGCTTGCATATCCATTATCTTATTTGACCCTCATGACAACTCTAAGGGTAGGTGTTATCATTCCCATTTTGCAGAAAGAAGATAAACAGAACTGAAGCTCAGACAGGCTGTAAGTGATTGTGCATTGTTAGTAGGTAGCTCAGTGGGGAATGGAATCCAAACAAGAAATGTGCTAGGTGAGTAAATTCAAATT
Source organism: Dugong dugon (assembly GCA_030035585.1). NCBI lineage: Eukaryota > Metazoa > Chordata > Mammalia > Sirenia > Dugongidae > Dugong > Dugong dugon. Next base: position 46,971,157 of record CM057474.1, read on the forward strand.
ATTGTTATTTACTTTCTTATTAACTCAATGATCAATATGAATACTTTAAAGATTTTTCTACATGTGAATTCAAATTAAAGGATAGGTCTGCAGGCTAATAAAGTATTCCATAAGCAAAACTGCCCATTGATAGTATCTAATATGCCTAGGGCTTCCGAGAGTTGATTATTTTTGATATTTGTCTTATATTCAGAAAAAGAAAAAATTGTTATATCATACCCTTATTTTGATTTCAATATTGGTTTTAAAGATGAAAATCTCTGTAAAATAACATAGTTCCTTGTTTCTGAGGACTGTTGGTCTCTAGTTACCTCCTTAAACCAAGGAGCTGGAGCAATATCTACTGCTGCTCAAGGGAGAGAGGGAAGGAGCCTGCCATCACTCCTTTTGGTGCTTTTCCTCCCTATTGAAATACCCTCAGGAATAGCTTTAGGAGCTCAAGAGAGAAGCATGAGGTTTTGGTCGTTCTGGATTCAGGAGGCACAGTGGTTAAGAGCTCAGCTGCTAACCAAAATGTTGGCAGTTCGAATCCATGAGTCACTCCTTGGAAAACCTATGGGGCAGTTCTACTATGTCCTATAGGGTCACTATGAGTCGGAATCACTCCAGGGCGCACAACAACAACAACGAATAATAACCAAAACCAAACCCATTGCTGTGGAGTCAGTTTCTACTCACAGCGACCTTGTAGGTCAGAGTAGAACTGCCCCATATGGTTTCCAAGCCTGTACATCTTTACAGAAGCAGACTGTCACATCTTTCTTCTGTGGAACAGCTGGTGGGTTTGAACCACTCAACTTTTGGTTAGCAGCTGAGTGCTTAACCACCTCACACCAGGACTCCTTCTTCGACAAATAATAACCAATCAAACCAAACCTATTGCCACCGTGTTGTTTCCAATGCATAGCGACCTTATAAGATAGAGTAGAACAGCACCATAGGGTTTCCAAGGACAGCTTCAGTGGATTCGAACTGCTGACCTTTTGGTTAGCAGCCCAGCTCTTAACCACTGCACCAACAGGGCTCCCCAGTTCAAGTAACAGACACCACTAATTCTCTAGGGTCTCTTAGAAGCAATTGAGCTTCCTGCATCAGGATGGGAGTGGCCTGAAAGACTGCTGTTCTGAGTACTGTGCTCCAGAAGGGAGTGTAATATTCCAGAAAGAGCAAGGGTTTTGGAGAAAAGACTCAGGAGGTTTGAGTTGCAGTTGCATTTGCAGGCTGTGTGCCCTTGGCCAAATTTCTTAGTTAAGAACCTCCACTTCCTTGTGTCTACAAAGAGGTGGATGACACTTAATTTGCCTGATTATCCTCCTCCTCCTCCATTTTGTTTCATGAAGATTATATGAAATTACATATGTAATACCTAGCATCTAGCAGGCAGTGGATACAATTTAGCCTTCACCTAGTTTGCATAACTAGCATAAGATAGCTGAATATTTAAAAAAAGAATCCCATAGTATTAAATTTATGATTTTAAAGATCATCTAATTATTTTTCTTTTGGTTCAAATCCAACCAGTTTCTGCTTCTAGCAGACAAAAATTTTATTACTTTACATGTATATGCTATGCCTACCTAGCATTCTTTGAGAGTCCCACGTATATTCATACCATGTCCGAACCCGATTCTGCACTTTTTTGGGAATGGAGTAAGTGTTCATATAGGCAGTGGTGTGATCCATGCAGCCGCGGAAGTGGTTCTGATTGGCTGTGGCTGCCCCAATCACATCTCGCATCTAAAACCACAAAAATGGTCACTCCACACCCAGCAGAGAAATGGGAAAAGTTATTAAAAATTCAGTTGAATTTAACTGTTCTCACATGATCAATTCTCTTCTAATGCACTGACTCTTTGGTTTTAAATACATTTTTAAATACATTGGTCCTAATTTTATCCTTGCCATGACACATTGGGAAAATCAATACCCTCTCTCTGTCCCAATAAGGATGACAATAAGACCTGTTTTACCTACCATGTGAAGTTTTTGTGAGGATTCAGTCACATAATGAGTATGAATTTTCTTTGTAAACTAGTATATTATTGCAAAAATGTTAGTTCACGTTTAAAAAATTATACAGCTTGTGCTTATGCAAGGAATGTGCAATGAAATTTGAGCAATTACCTGGCAGAATGGCTAGTCCCTTTCATTGAGTCTCGCTTTGAAAGCATCCTTCATAGATTATCCAGTGTGGCTGACTATATAGACTCAATTCATCATGAAATTGCAACCTCTGTACTTTCCTTTGTGTTGTTTAGACAGATAAAATCAAATCTCATTGTGCTTAAGGCATAGTATTCAGCAGAAGTTGAAATGTGCTGAAATTACTGAAGCATCATCTACTGCTGTGACAATACTTAAGGAACTGTCAGGTTTTAGTTCTTGGATGTTTATAACTCAGCCATAAAAACCCACTCTAGGTTAAAAGCTGATCTTTAAGGTCTCAGCACAAAAAAGATATATAGCTAGACTCTTCCTCTCACACAGAGGGAAGCAAGTGGTTGTAAATTTGCCTTGACTGTGGGTTTATAATAGGGAGAAAAACCAAGGCTTCACTCTTGAGACTTTGCTCATTCATTCTAGTAGCTGAGTCCTTTGTGCTTACAGAAAAACTACTCATTCTTTGAGGTCCAGCTCAAATGGCTCCTTTATTGTGATGTATTCCTTAGCTTCCACTTTCAGAGGCAATGGCCTCTTCCAGTCATTGAAAGTATCTGCTGAGAAGGAGCTATGGAAATAGTCAAACTGGATGCATCTTTTTGAGTCTCTAACTTACTCCTCAGTGACTATTTCAAATATTCCTCAACAACCTCAATTCCCAGATCTCACTTTTCCAAGCTTCCTACATTACCAAGTCACTTAAAGCTGGGAGATTGGAGTGTTAAGTTTGAAACCAAGGACAATTAAAAGCGTTATTGATTGGTGCTGGGCCCAAGAATGTGTAGTGTCGGTAATCTGAATGTTTATGAGTTTTCATTCAATAATGTTGGGTTGTCTTGATGTATTCAATATTCCCACATACAACCACACCAATGACTATACCCTTGAACCTAATCACCATATTTTAACTGTAAGATTCTCTTCTCTGAGAGAGACACTGTTTCTTCTTCTCACATTCTCACTTACTTCCCTAGCCTGGAACACATCATGGAAATCAATCTGTAGTAATCATCAGATGTGGTGAAAAACAGGTGAAATTGTGCACTACAGATTCGTAAGTAAACACAAGTAAGCCTGAGCATACCTTTCTTACTGGTTAATCCACACCTGCCATGTATAGTAGATCCCTGACATTCATGGCTGTAGGATTTGAGTTTTGACCATTTGTGAGCAGCTCCAAATGTCTTAAAAGAGTAGTTTTTATTATCAAGGTTTGTTAAAGCATGAGTTTTATTCATACTTCTGTGAATGTAGTGAGTGGGAAGAAGTTATTTACCTAGTGGGAATACTCATTTCATGATTTAGCCTAATTCATCACCCAGCACACAAATATCAACAAGGCTTTATTGTTCTCTAACATGTAGATTGTAAAGTATCTCTCAGGAAATTATAACTTCTAAAGATTCTATGCTGTAGAGTTTTTTTTCTTGTGTATTTGGGAATTCACAAAGATTTTGGGCTGTGTCCTTTGCAAATGACAAGTACCTTGCAATATAGTTAAGTATGTATTTATTTTACTTTCTTACTAGACTATGATTCCTTGAGAATAAAGGTGAGCAGATGTCATAATAAATATTTATGAACCAAGAATTTGTTAATTATTTTAGATGACATTTGGTAACCTCTGGTTTAAATGATCTCTGAAGTCCTTTTTAACCCAGTGACTTTATGACAATATTTGAAGTTTAAATAAATAAAAGAGTTTTTGAGGGTTTTTAGGAAGCTCCAAGTAAGAAATTAGCTTATAAACTTGACTTTCTTTGGGAGTCCAAGCTAACTGTCATTGCTGACAGATCTTCTGAGCATAAGAGGTAATTTATATAGAAATTCAGTATTGATAAACATTCTGTATTTAACTTTCAGCAAATGCAATCGAAGAGATTGAGATAGTTATAACCCAGATAGGAAGAAGATCAGGGAACCAGGACAACAGAAAAGAATATGACATGGATTGAGAGGGAATATGTAACATGCACTTGGATGCATTTGGCTAAAGGTTTCACGGAGTAGTCTGACAGATTTAATGTTTTAAAAATTGAAAGGCAATGTTGACCCAATTACATCCTCCAGTTCATTAAAATAGATGAAATTTAGTAAAAGAAGTTTTGATTTTCCGTCCATAAGGTTTATAAATACTTGTTAGCCTTTCAAAAATGACAGTATTATGTATCTAGTGATTCACATTTCAATTTACCTGACCAATTAGGCTGGAGAACACAAAAACTCCAGAAAAAAAATTCAAGAGTTGAAAAACAATTTCAAATGAAGTTTGTGGTTCTGGAAGTCCCCCAATGGTAATTAAAGTTCGAACTGCCCAATAATAACATCTCAGATACCTGTGAAAAGAGAAGACGTACATTTTGCTTTTTGTTATAACATTGAAATACCACTCTGCTTGGGGGTGCAGATTACTACTAAATTATAACAAATTTCTCCTAATCAATATTTTCTTGCTATAAACAGTATTGACAAATACCATGTGTGCTAATAAAAACCTCTTGATAAACATTGTGAAATAACTAAATAATAAAACCTAAGGATGGGGTTAACTATTTGTTCTACTTATCACTTGCTGTAAAACAAATCACCTCAAAATTTAGTGGTAAAAACAACCATTTTATTAGGCTCATAATTTCGTGGGTCAGAAATTTGTGTAAGGCCCAGCAGAGATGGCTCGTCTATGCTTCATGATGACTGGGACCCCATATGGGGTGACTTGAATGGCTGGAGATAGCTGGGAGGACTTGACTGGCACCATATATGTTGGGCTTTTGTTCTGGATATTGGCTGGGTTTCTCTGTTCTTTTCCACATTATTTTCTCAGAATGCCCAATGGGGCTTCATTCACATGTCTGGGCCTGGGCTGATATGGTTGAAATAGGGCCTGGCTGGGTATTCCTTTCTTTCCATGAAACCTTTCAATGTGACTAGCTTGGGCTTCCTTACAGCATGGCAGTCTCAGAGTAGATGGACTTTTTAAATAGCAGCTGATTTCCTCCAGAGCAATAGCTCCCCAGGCAATAGCTTCAAAGCTTCCTATAACTCTGAAATCTCATAATGTCTTAATCTATTGCCACATTCTATTTGTCAAGCTAGTCACTAAGGACAACCTAGACTGAAGGGAAGAGAAATTTGAATCTGCCTTTTAATAGGAGCAGAAAAAATTTGAGACCATCTTTAAACTACCACACTAGTGATTCGTGGGGAATATTATAGAGATCAAAGATATTTATGTGGATGGCAAAGTCCTTTACAGTTTATATTCAATTGTTTTTACTAAAGGAAAGCAGATCAGGTAAATGCCACTCCTTATCTTTTCCACCCACATCCTATTACATTACTGATCAGGTATACACGGCAGAGACAGAGGAGAACTGAACTCCATCTTAATAGGGAAATCACTCTCGGGTGTAACAGGTAATTTATGTATTGAGGAGAACCAAATATATTTAGAACTATATTCAATAAAGATTTTGTACTTAACTTTGAGCAATTGCAAATGGAGAGGCTGCGATTATTATAGCCCAGACATGAAGAGGATAAGGGAACCAGGCTAACAGAAAAGAATATGATATGGATTGAGAGAGAACATGTAACATTCACTTAGATCCATTTGGCTGAAGGTTTCACGAAACCCATAGTGAGGTGGGAATGGAAGTTAGTATTAGGACTCCACTGTGTATGTGTGTGGGGTCCCTAGGTGGTGCAAATGGTTAAATGCTGGACTACTAACCGAAAGGTTGGCATTTCGAATCCACCCAGAGGTGCCTTGGAAGAAAGGCCTGGTAACCTACTTCCAAAAATTTATGTCCTTGACAACCCTATGGAGTGCTGTTCTACTCTGCAACATATGGGGTTGCGATGAGTTAGAATCAACTGGACAGCAACTGGCTTGGTGTTTAGTTTGTGTGTGTATGTAGTAGTTTTTGTGCATGATTAGGTAAACTATTTGGGTATTTTCCATATAATGTTGACCACATAGTTGGAGGTCAGACATTCCCATTGAATCTTTAATAAAATAGCCTGTGTATAAAGAATGTCTACAGATATCATTATAGAGAGGCTTTTATTTATTTGTTGCTGTTGAGAATATACACAGCAAAACATACACCAATTCAACAGTTTCTACATGTACCATTTAGTGACATTGATTACACCCTTTGAGTTGTGTAACCTTTCTCACCTTCCTTTTCTGAGCTGTTCCTCCCCCATTAACACAAACTCACTACCCCCTAAATTTCCTATCTAATCTCTTGAGTTACTGTTGTCAATTTGATCCCATATAGATAGCTCTTAAAAGAGCATAATGCCCAAGGCAGACATTTTTTACTAGTTAAGCTAAGCTATTGTTTGGATTTAAGATGACTTCAGGAGATATTTTTGATTTAAGGTTTAAAGATTATCTCAGGGCAATAGTTTCAGGGGTTCATCCACCCTCCATGACTCTAGAAAGTCTGGAGTCTGTAATAATTTGAAATTCTGTTCTGCATTACCCCCCTTTTGATCAGGATTCATCTAAGGAATCTTTGATCAAAATGTTCAATAATGGTAGCTGGTAGCTGGGCACCATCCAGTTCTTCTGGTCTCATGGCAGAGGAGGAAGTTGTTCATGGAGCCAATTAGCCACACATTCCATATCCTCCTCCTATTCCTGACTCTCCTTCTTCTTCTTTTGTTCCAGGTGAATAGAGACCAATTGTTGTGCCTTGGATGGCCACTTGCAAGCTTTTAAGATCCCAGGATCTACACATTGTACTAGGAGGTAGAACAGAAGCACTAAACATGTTATTAGGTCAGTTAACTGGTATGTCCCACAAAATCATGATCCTAAACCTCCAATCAAGAAACCAAATCCCATGAGGTTCTTGGGTGTACACAACCAGCCTTAGCAGCTACTCTTTTTTTGTGTCATTATTGTAAATATATTTATCACACAACTTTTGCCAATTCAGCTTTTTACAAGTGTACAACTTATTGATAGCAATTACAATAATTGGCTGTGCAACCCTAGCCTTAATCAATGAGATATTTCCATCACTCTTAACCCCCTCCCCCCTTCCTACCCTTCTGGTAACCACTAATAAAATTTGTTCTCTATATTTGCCTTTTCTTGTCTTTTTATATAAGTGAGATTATACTTATATGGAAGTACGTGAGTATATATTTCACTCAGCATAATGTCTTCCAGCTCCATCCATAGTGTAGCATGTATCAAGACTTCATTTCTCCTAGTGGCTGAACAGTATTCCATTGCATGTATGTACCACAGTTTGTTTATCCATTCATCTGTTGATGGTCATTTAGGTTGTTTCCACCTTTTGGCTATTATGAATAGTGCTGAAATCAACACTGGTGTGTAAGTCTCTGTTTGAGTCTCTTCTTTCAAGTCTTTTGGGTGTATACCTAGGAGTGGAATTCTGGGTCACATGATAGTTCTGTTTTTAGTTTTTTTGAGGAACTGCCACACTGTTTTCTAAAACAGCTGTACCATTTTGCATTCCACCAGCAACTGATAAGCGTTCCAATTTCCCCACATCCTTGCCAACATTTGTTTTTTTCTTTTTTTTAAATATTAGCCATCCTAGTTGGAGTGAAATGGTATCTCATTGTGCTTTTGATTTGCAACTTTCTGCTGGCTAATAACACTGAGTATCTTTTCATGTGGTTGGTGGCCATTTGAATGCCCTCTTGGTGAAATGTCTATTCAAGTCTTTTGCCCATTTTATGACTGAGTTGTTTGTCCTTTTGTTGGTAAGTTGTCAAAGTTTTATATATATTTTGGTTATTAGATTTTTGTTGGATATATAGTTTTCAAAGATATTCTCCCAGTCAATAGCTTGTCTTTTCACTTTTTTTGTAAAGTCTTTTTTTTTTAAATTAAATTAAATTCTCATACAAAAATTTATACACATATAGTTATGTGATCCTAGTTGCAATCCCTATAATGTGACAGCACACTCCCCCTTCCCAACCCATGTTTCCTGTGTCTGTTCAACCAGCTTCTATCCCTTTCTGCCTTCTCATCACACCTCCAGACAGGAGCTGCCCATTTAGTCTCGTGTATTTACTTGAACTAAGAAGCACACTCTTCAGAAGTTTTATTTTATGTTTTATAGTCCAGTCTAATCTTTGTCTGAAGAGTTGGCTTCCAAGAAAACTAATGGTTTTACTTCTGGGTTAACAGAGAGTCCGGAGGCCATGTCTTCTGGGGCTCTTCTAGTCTCAGACCATTAAGTCTGGTCTTTTTATGTGAATTTGAGTTCTGCACCCTACTTGTCTCCTGCTCCGTCAGGGACTCTCTGCTGTGTTCCTTGTCTGGGTGGTCATTGGTGGTAGCCAGGCACTATCTTGTTCTTCTGGTCTCAGACTGATGGAGTCTCTGTTTTATGTGGCCCTTTTGTCTCTTGGGCTAACATTTTCCTTGTGTCTTTGATGTTCTTCATTTCCTTTGCTCCTGATGGGTTGCGACCAATGGAAGCATGTTAGATGGCCACTCACAAGCTTTTAAGAACCCAGACACCACTCAACCAAAGTGGGATGCAGAACATTTTCTTAATAAACTTTTTTATGCCAATTGACCTAGATGTCCCCTGACACCATGGTCCCCAATTACCCTGTCTCTCGAAGTGTTTGGTTGTGTCAGGAAACTTCTTAGCTTTTGGTTTAGTCCAGTTGTGCTGACTTCCCCTGTATTGTATGTTGTCCTTCCCTTCCCTTAAAGACAATTGTTGTCTACTATCTAGTTAGTGGTAAAGTCTTTTGATGAATTAAAGTTTTTAATTTTTATGAGATTCTATGTATTTATTTTGTCTTTTGGATGAATTATTTAGGATGGCCTTTCTTGCCGTGGTCATGTAACAGGTGACTGAGCAGGGCTGTGCAAATAAGTTAATTGTGGCCCACCAAGGGGATTGGTCAGTCTTGCCTTAAAAGAGAGCCCATTCCAGAGCAGAGAGAAGAGCCCACCACCACCAAGGAAGGAGAGACCAGCAGGAGACCAAGCAGTGGGCTTTCCAGCCCATGGAGTAAGAAACCTGAGTGCCTTTGGGCAGACTGAGGGCCAGGGAGAAGCCTATGCCTGATCCACGAATTTGGGACTTGCCAGCCTTCACAACCACGTGATCCACTTCCTTTATACAGTTCTTGAGTTCTGTGACACTTTGCAGTGAATTAGGGGACCCAAAGACAGGAGGGAGAGTACTGAGAGGAGAGGAGAGGGACATCTGCGACATCTTTAACTTCTGCCTCATAGGAACCAGCTTTGTTCTGATCCTTACAAAAGAAATTATTCTTTTGCTACTAAATACAGTATTTGAGAATACATATTCTTAACTAGAGTTCAATATTTGTTTGTAGTTGTTTTTTATTTTAAGCATATAATAAAATGGACAAATATTATGTATACTATGCTATGAATTTTGACAAATGCATACACCTGTGTAACCCAAACTCCTATCAAGATACAGAACATTACTATTGCTCCAGAAAGTTCTTTCATGCCCCTTCTTAGTCAATCCCTGCCCCGCTACTGCCCCAGAGGCAACCACTGTTCTAATTTTTTTCACCACAGATCAGTTTTGCCTATTTAGAATTTCACATAAGTAAATCACACAGTATGCACACTTTTGTCTAAGGTTTTTGTTCAGTCAGCATAACGATTTTGAGATTTATCTATTGTTGTGTGTATCAGTAGTTCATTCTGTCTTATTGCTGAGTACTTTCAACTGTGTGAATATAACACAGTTTGTTTATCTAGTCTCCAGTGATGAACACTGAGGCTGTTTCCAGTTTTGGGCTATTATGAATAGTGCTTCTATGAATATTCTTGTGCAAGTCTTTTTATGGACATATATTTTAATTTCTCTTGGGTCAGTCTAGGCTTGGCATTTCTGAGTTGTAAGATAGGTACATATTTAATTTTATAGGAAACTATCAGATCTTTTTTCAAAGTGGTTGTACCATTTTACATTCCCTTCAACAATGTATGAGAGACCCAGTTGCTCCATGTTCTTTCCTCGACAATTGGTATTGTCAGTCATTTTAATTTTAGCCATTATGGTGGGTATGTAGTGGGAAATACAACTTTAAACTACGCATTCTATATCTACCTTTATGTGTAGACTTTCTTATCTACCCCAATCCGTCTTAGTCTGAGGTTCTCCCAAATTTATTACTGGAAGCACTGGGCTTGGGAGAGAATGGTCCTATTAGAATGTAAGCTGCATGATGACAGTATTTGTATGCTTACCACATAATATGAGCTAAAATATTTGTTGAATAATATGAATGAATGCATAGATGAATGAATAGAATGGTTTTGCATGCCTAAACCAGTTGCTGTCAAGTCAATCCTGACTGATGGTGACCCCATGTATGTTAGAGTAGAATTGTGTCTCATAGGGTTTTCAATGGCTGGTTTTCTGTACATGGATTGCCAGGACTTTCTTCTGAGGTGCCCATGGGTGGACTCAAACCTCCAACCTTTCAGTTAGCAGCTGAACATGTTAACCATTTGCTCCAGGGACTCCTTTGCATGCTAGACTTACTGAAATAAGAATATAGGAAAACCGTAGCTTCGAGCACATCTGTGTAATCCCCTTCCAGTTTTTTCCCTGTCACACTGTCAGCTGCCCTCCATCTCTCCTCTGGTCCACTGAACTTGTTGCTATGGTGTGTTCTTGTTATATCCCAAGGGTGTCCTCCCAGACATTGTAGTGTAAAGACCATTATTCTTTTTTCTTTTGGCAGTGTCTGAACTCAGGTATCTAGGGGACCCTGAGTAAATGCCTTTACATACCTAGATCTCTTCATCTTCACCTAGAAAATGAAAGGTATAGATTATCCTAAATTCCCCTAGCACTAAGGTATAGTAATTCTGACTTCTTTCTTATCCCATCTAAAGTTAGAATTCCCATGGCAGCCTCTTCTACTGTTTCCTCCAAGAACCTATGCATTAGGGATTAGGGTCAGGAATGTGTTAAGAGGCTTGTGCACATTGGAAATTTTTATCAGAAAATAAATACATTGGGGACATTTCTGAATATCCAAGTAACCTTAATTACTTATTTGTGTGTTTTCCTAAACATTCTTATTTTTTGTCAAATTTCACAGGATATCATCCACTCTGTATAAATGAAAAAGCCTTCTTGCCTTCTGTTGAAATCAATTGACATTGTTATGGTGGTGAAAGGTTAATGGAACAATAATAAACTTGACTGATTTTAAATATTCACAACACTCTGCTTATTCCCCACAATCTGCTGCTAATTCTAACTAGGGCAAAGTTTACAAATCCAATGGCCTTCATAAATGACCTTCAATTTATAGGTCATTACAGACCATCACAAGGGCTAAGTAAAAAACACTTTAGGTAAAAAGTGTTACAAAAACTTGGTTTATAAGGTCAAAGGGTAATATGAAGCAATCGGAGGAGCAGGTGATGATTAAAAATTGTGATGAAAATGTAATTATATTAATAATTGTCTTATGCAAATACCTAAAATATATGTAGAAATGTTGTTTTTAAAAGCATTTTCTTTCTTCAGGTAAGGCAACCTGCAACCCTGACAATTGGCAACACTGTTATGGGAGCTTTGGTTGTGAGTGAGAATGCCCCAAACGAGCAGAACAGGGCCAATGGGATAATGTTCATCCCCATTATTAGAAAATATGGGCTGTATGATACTCCAGTTCTATGAAATGTATTGAAATTTGTTTTTTGGCCTAAAAAAAATAGTCATTTTTGTATTTCACGAGTGAGTAAGAAGAATGGGTTGTTTCTAATTCTGTTGTTGTTAGCTGCTCCTGACTCATGGCCACCCCCTGCACAAAGAGGGTTTTGATCCATTGGTTGATTTTTTGGAAGTAGATTACTATCCCTTTCTCCCTAAACTGTAAGAAAATAAATTTCTATTCATTAAAGCCACCCACTTGTGGTATTTCTGTTATAGCAGCACTAAGAAACTAAGACATTATCCATTAAATCAAGCTTGTTAATTGGGTTCTCAAATCTTTTATATCATTACTAATCATTACTAATTTTTTTGGTTGCTTGACCTTTCAATAATTGTGTGTTGACATCTCCCACTTTGATGGTATATTTGTCAATTTCTCCTCTTTCTAATAATTTTTGCTTGATGAATTTGTTTGAATTCTTATATTTTATTAGCTGCGTATTTAGAATTGGGACATGTTTGTGATGAATTGAAACTTTTATTATTATGTGGCGACCTTCTTTTTCCCTAAAATGTTTTTTTACTTTAAAGTCTATTTTGATTAATATTAATTGAAAATCTCCTTTAATTGATGAGTTTAGCCCATATTAATTTACTGTGCTTATTCATATATTTTGAATTGTTTCTACCATCTTACTTTATGCTTTCTATTTGTCATGCTTTTTCTATACTTCTCCCTCAACCATGTCTCTTGAATTTTGCCTTTTGTGGGGGATGGGGGCAGATTTATTCAGTTTCCTTAAAATTTTTTTTTTTAATGAAAAGAAATTTTTTTTAAATTTTACTTTAGATGAAGGTTTACAGAACAAACTAGCTTCTCATTAAACAGTTAGTACATATATTGTTTTATGACATTGGTTAACAACCCCAGGACATGTTAGTACTCTCCCTTGTTGACTTTGGGTTCCCTATTACCAGCTTTCCTGTCCCCTCCTGCCTTCTAGTCCTTGCCCCTGGGCTGGTGTTCCCCTTTAGTCTCATTTTGTCCTATGGGTCTGTCTAATCTTTGGCTAAAAGGGGAACCTCTGGAGTGACTACTTCATTACTGAGCTAGAAGGGTCTGGGGGCCCTACTCTCAGGGTTTCTCCAGTCTCTGTCAGGCCAGGAAGTCTGGTCTATTGTTTTTTTTGAGTTAGAATTTTGTTTTACATTTTTCTCCACCTCTGCCTGGGACCCTCTATTGTGATCCCTGTCAGAGCAGTCAGTGGTGGTAGGCGGGCACCACCTAGTTGTACTGGACTCAGTTTGGCTGAGGCTGTGGTAGTTGTGGTCTATTAGTCCTTTGGACTAATCTTTCCCTTGTGTCTTCAGTTTTCTTCATTTTCCCTTACTCCTGAGGGGATGACACCAGTGGAGTATCTTAGATGTCTGCTCATAGGCTTTTAAGAACCCAGACGTTACTCACCAACGTAGAATGTAGAACGTTTTCTTTATAAACTATGTTATGCCAATTGAGCTAGATGTTTCTTGAGATCATGGTCCCTACAACCCGCAGCCCAGTAATTCGGTCCCTAAGGGAGTTTGGATTTGTCCATGGAGCTTCCATGACCTTACCCTGAAAAAGCTGTACTGGCTTCCCCAGTACTGTGTACTGTCTTACCCTTCACCAAAGTTACCACTTATCTATTGTCTATTTAGTGTTTTTCCACCCCTATCCCTCCCCTCCCTCGTAACTAACAAAGATTGTTTCTTTTTGTGTGTAAACCTTTTCATGAGTTTTTACAGTAGTGGTCTCATACAATATTTGTCCTTTGGTGATTGACTTATTTCACTCAGCATAATGCCCTTCAGATTCATCCATGTTGTGAGATGCTTCACAGATTCATCATTGTTCTTTATCATTGCATAGTATTCCATTCTGTGTATGCATCATAGTTTGTTTATCCATTTGTCTGTTGATGGGCACCTAGGTTATTCTATCTTTTTGCTATAGTGAACAATGCTGCAGTGAACATGGGTGTGCATATGTCTATTCATGTGACGGCTCTTATTTCTCTAGGATATATTCCTAGGAGTGGGATTGCTGGATCATATGGTATTTCTATTTCTAACTTTCTAAGGAAGTCCATATTGTTTTCCAAAATGGTTATACCATTTTGTATTCCCACCAGAAGTGCATAAGAATTCCAATCTACCTGCAGCCTCTCCAACATTTGTTATTTTCTGATTCATGCCAGTAATGCCAGGGTAAGATGGTATCTCATTGTGGTTTTAATTTGCATTTCTCTAATGGCTAGTGATCACGAGCATTTCCTCATGTGTCTGTTAGCTGCTTGAATGTCTTCTTTGGTGAAGTGTCTGTTCACTTCCTTTGCCCATTTTTTAATTGGATTATTTGTCTTTTTGTTGTAGAGATGTTGGATTTTTGTCTGGATTTTAGATATTAGAACTTTGTCGGATTTGTAATAGCCAAAAATTCTTCCTCAGTCTGTAGGTTCTTTTTTTACCCTTTTGGTGAAGTCTTTTGATGAGCATAAGTGTTTAATTTTTAGAAGAGCCTACTTATCTTCTGGAGTTTGTATGTTGTTAATTATGGTTTGTATCCTGTTAATGCCCAGTATTGCTCTCTAGAGTTGATCCTATTTTTTTCTTCTATAACCTTTATAGTTTTTGGTTTTATATTAAGGTCTTTGATCCATTTTGAATTAGTTTTTGTATATGGTGTGAAGTATGGGTTCTGTTTCATTTTTTTGCAGATGGACATCCAATTTTGCCAGCACCATTTGCTAAAAAGACTCTCTTTTTCCATTTGATGGAATTTGGGCCCTTGTCGAATATCAGGTGACCGCCGATGAATGGATTTACACCTGGGTTCTTGATTCTGTTCCATTAGTCATTGTATCTGTCGTACCAGTACCAGGCTGTTTTGACTACCGTAGCTGTAGAGTAGGTTCTGAGGTCAGATAGTGAGAGTCCTCCTACTTTATTCTTCTTCAGTAATGCTTTACTTATCCAGGGCTTCTTCCCTTTCCATCAAAAGTTAATGATTAGTTTTCCATCTCTTTAAAGAATGTTGTTGGTATTTGGATCAGGATTGCATTGTATTTGTAAATTGCTTTGGGTAGGATTGTCATTTTCACAATGTTGAGTCTACCTATCCATGAGGATGGTATGTTTTTCCGTTTATTGTAGATCCCTTTGGGTTTCTTGCAGTAGTGTTTTGTAGTTTTCTTTGTATAGATCTTTTACATCCCTAGATTTATTAATAAGTTTTTTTTTTTTTTAATAAATGGTATTGTTTTCCAGATTTCCTTTTCATCATTCTCTTTGTTGGTGAATAGGAATCCAACTGATTTGTATATGTTTATCTTGTTCCCTGCTACTCTGCTAAATCTTTCTATTAGTTCCAGTAGTTTTCTCATGGAGTCTTTTGGTTTTTCTATACATAGTATCATATCATCTGCAAATAGGGACAGTTTAACTTCTTCATTACCAATTTGGATGCCCTTTATTTCTTTTTCTTGTCTTATTGCTCTAGCTAGGTCTTCAAGCACAGTGTTAAATAGGAGTGGTGATAAAGGACATCTTTGTCTTGTTCCTGTTCTCAAGGGGAATGTTTTCAACTTCTCTCAATTACGAGTGATGTTGGCTGTTGGTTTTGTATAGATGCCCTTTATTATGCTGAGGAATTTCCCTTCTATACCTATTTTATTGAGAGTTTTTATGAGGAATGGGTGTTGGACTTTGTCAAATGCCTTTTATGCGTCGATTGGGATGATCATGTGATTCTTTTCTTTCCTTTTATTTATGTGGTGGATTACATTGATTTTCTAATGTTGAACCATCTGTGCATACCTGGTATGACTCCTACTTGGTCGTGGTATTTTATTTTTTTGATATGACATTGAATTCTATTGGCTAGAATCTTGTTGAGAATTTTTGCATCTATATTCATGAGAGATATTGGTCTGTGATTTTCTTTTTTTGTGGTATCTTTGCCTGATTTTAGTATTAGGGTTATGCTGGCTTCATAGAATGAATTTGGAAGTATCCCCTCCTTTTCTATGTTCTGAAATAATTTGAGTAGTACTGGTGTAACCTCTTCTCTGAATGTTTGGTAGAATTCTCCAGTAAAGCCATCTGGGCCACGGCTTTTTTTTGTTGGCATTTTTTAATTATCTTTTCAGTCTCTTCTCTTGTTATGGTTCTGTTCAGATTTTAAATTTCAATTTATGATAGTTTGGGTAGGTAGTGTGTTTCCAGAAATTTTTCCATTTCCTCTAGATTTTCAAATTTTTTGGAGTATGGTTTTTCATAATACTCTGTTATGATCCTTTTTATTTTAGTTGGCTCTGTTGTAGTGTGTCCCATTTCATTTCTTATTTGGATTATTTGCGTCCTCTCCTGTTTTTCTTTTGTCAGTTTGGCCAATGGTTTGTCGATTCTTTCAAAGAACCAGCTTTTAGTTTTGTTGATTCTTTCTATTGTTTTTCTATTCTCTATTTCATTTATTTATGCTCTGATCTTTATTGTTTCCTTTCTTCTGGTGGCTGTAGGCTTGTTTTGCTGTTCTCTTTCTATTTGTTTGAGTTGTGTAGCTAAAGTTTTCATTTTGTTCCTTTCTTCTTTTTTGATGTGTACATTTATTGCTATAAATTGACCTCTGAGCACTGCCTTTGCTGTGTCCCAAAGGTTTTGTATGACGTGTTTTCATTCTCATTTGATTCTAGGAATTTTTTGAGTCCATCTTTGATTTCTTCTATTATGTGGTAGTCTTTAAGCAGGATGTAATTCAGTTTCCATGTAATTGATTTTTTCCCTTTCTCTTCCAATTGTTAATTTCTACCTTGATGGTATTGTGATCAGAGAAGAAAGTTTGTATCATCTCAGTGTTTTGGATTTCGTTGAGGATTGCCTTGTGGCCTAATATGTGGTCTATTCTGGAGAACTTTCCATGTCTGTTGGAAGAGAATGTGTACTTTGCACATTGTTGGGTGGAGTGTTCTATATATGTCTATCAGGTCAAGTTGGCTGATTGTGGCCTTTAGACCTTCTGTATGTTTACTGAGTTTCTTTCTAGATGTTCTGTCCTTTACCAAGAGTGGTGTGCTGAAGTCTCCTATTATTATAGTGGAACTGTCAGTTTCTCTTTTCAGTGCTATTAGAGTTTGTTTTATGTATTTTGGAGCCCTGTCATTGGCTGTGTAGATATTTATTATAGTCATGTCTTCATGCTGCATCATCCCTTTAATCATGATATAGTGCCCTTCTTTGTCTTTTATGGTGGATTTTGTTTTAAAGTCCATTTTATCTGAGATTAGTATTGATACTCCAGCTCTCTTTTGTTGGCTATTTTCTTGATATATTTTTTTCCATTCTTTGATTTTTAATAAATTAATGTCTTCATTTCTAAAGTGTGTTTCTTGTAGATAGCATATTGATAGATCCTGTTTTTTTATACATTCTGTCACTCTTTGTCTCTTTATGGGTCCATTTATGCCATTTACATTCAGTGTAATTATTGATAGGTGTGAGTTTATTGCTGTCATTTTGTGGTGATTTTTTTGTGGTGCTGATGATTTCATTGTTCCGCTTACTCTCCTGTGTTTAATTCCTTTTGTTTGTGGATTTTTTTCATTTCTTTTTTTTTGTAGATGCTGCTTTTACTGAGACTTTATGTTTTTCTTCTTCATTTTGATGAGTAGGTGTTAACTTTCTTTGTGGTTACTTGAAATTTACCCTTATCTTCCTAAGTTTGAACCAGTCTATTATTACTCAGTATCGCCTTACCTTTCTCTCCGTTAGAAAGTTCTGTGCTTATGTCATTTATTCCCCCTTTTATTGTTATGACGTTGTTGTCATTTACAGATTAACCAGTCTTGTTCCCTGTTGTAAATCTTGTGGTTTTGAACATTCCTTGAGAGTTCATTTCCTAGGGTGGAATCTGGCTGGTGCTATCTTGTTTCCTAAATTCAGGCTGTCGTCTGATGCTGTTTGTTCTCAAACCGAAGGACTCCCATTAATAATTCTTGTAAGTTTAGTTTGGTTTTTACATATTCCCTTAATTTTGGTTTATCTGGAAATGCCCTAATTTCACCATCATAGATGAACGAGAGTTTTGCAGGATACATTATTCTTGTTGGCAATTTTTTTCTTTTAAGGTTTTATATATGTCTTCCCATTGCCTTCTTGCTTGCATGGTTTTTGCCGATTCATCAGAACTTAGTCTTATTGTTTTACCTCTGTACATGACTTTTTGTTTTTCTCAAGCTGCTCTCAGAATTCTTTCTTTGTCTTTGGTTTTGGCGAGTGTGATTATGATATGCCTTGATGATTTTCTTTTGGGGTCTGTCTTATATGGAATTCGTTGGGCTTCTTGAATGGTCAGCTTTTAATCCTTGATGATATTAAGGAAGTTTTCTGTCAGCTGTTCTTCAATAATCCTCTCTGTGTTTTCCATTGTCTCACCCTGTTCTGGAACTCTGATCACTTGCAGATTTTTGCTTTTGATCGTATCCCACATAATTCTCAGAGTTTCTTCATTCTTCGTTCTTTTTTTCTGATTTTTCCTCAAAGAAAGTGTACCCAAGTGTTTGTCTTCAGTTTCGCTGATCCTGTCTTCCATTGTTTCAAACCTGTTCTTCAGCCCTTCTACGACACTGTCCATTTCCAAAATCTTGTTGTTTACCTTTTGGATTTCTAATTGTTGTTTTATCTGATTTCTACATGTGAATTTATTTTGGCATTTTGTTCCTGTATTATTTTCCTAAATTCTTCCTTTTTTTGGTCTTTTTTTTTTTCTATGATTTTGTCTGCCTTTTCCATGAATTTGTCTATTTTTCCTCGTTTTTGCCTGCTTTTTGCTTCAACTCTTGGATAGCTCTGAATATTAGAGATTTGAATTCCCTATCAGGTAGTTTTAGTGCTTTTCTTCTACCGGAAAGTCATCTGGTGTTTTATTTAGTACGTCTACTGGAACCATTCTTTCCTTTTTTTCATATGTTTTGATATTTTCTGCTGTCTTTTGAACATTCAGTAATTTCTTCATTTATTGATTATAGATTTGTTTGTTTTGTCCTACTTTTTTGTTTTATTTGGTTACGTCTGAGCAGGCAGGCTGTGTGTTCTTTGTTGTTTGCTCGTCTGTGGGCACAATATTTTTCACCTCCTTCTCTAATTGGCAGGGTCAGTTGCTCAGATATGGTGCAGCAGGGCAGGTCCAGGTGAAGGTGAGTTGCTGGGATGTGTTGTTTGTGGAACATACTGGGGTTGACAAGGTGAGCTGGGGCTCATTTCAGGGAAGGTTCTGGCAGGCTGTGCCCATTCTGCTTGGAAGTGTAATGTTCAGCACATGGTGCAGATAGGCAGGAATGAGGGGGAAAAGGAGATTATGATATGTGGAGCTAGGTTAGGTAAGGAAAAGATGAGAGAGAGAGAAACAGGAGCAAAACAAAACAAAAAAAAAATTGTTGAGGGAGCTTACACTTGAAGTGGAGAGACAAGAAACTGAGAAATGAAGAAAAACAAAAATAAAAATATAGTAAAAAAATGAAAATTAAAGATAAATTGCTCCCAGGGATCCCACTGGTGAGGCTGCACAGACCGGGGAAGTGACTCCCAAGCTGCACAGTACAGTCTGGCTAGAATGGATGGAGATGATATACAGCACCAGGTATTTAGGAGACAGGAAAAGAAGGTAAGTAGAAAGAGACAAATAACTGAGCAATGAAGGAAGATAAAAAGGAAAAAAGAAAGCTAAAACAAACAAAAAAGCCCCCAGGGACCCCACCAATGTGGCTGTGCGGACCGGGGAAGCAGTTCCCCAGCTGAGCAGTGCTTCACAGTCTGTCAAGAAGAAGTAAAAATGGAACATGAAATCAGGTGTTTGAAAGAAAGGAGGAGGAGGAGGTGAGAGGCAGGGAAGAAACCAAAAAAAGCAACACCAGCAACAAAGAAATGGCAGTGAAGAAGCTGGCCAGTGTGGGTGGTGCGAATCCGTACGGCACAGAACTGGTGCCTCCTGTGCTGTGGCCTGCTGGGAAGTGGAAGACCAGTCCTCTAGGAAGCAGCAAATTGGTCCGCTGGGAAGCCATGGTTCAGCCAGCCTGGAAGTGGCAAAAGTCAAGTAGGGGGAGGGAGGGTGGGGGGTGGGAAAGCTTGTCTTTCTGGTTACCAGGTGCTTTGTCTCCTGCTAAGAGCTCTGTGAATTTGCTTTTCTGTACTCCCTGTCCACTGATCTCTGACAGGAGTCCAAGATGGTGGATCTGTGCTGCGTTAGCTGATAGTGGACCTCAGCTCGTAACTCTCCTCCCTCTCTGTTCTCTGTAAGTTTCTTAGTCCATTTGGTGCTTGGCTGAGTTCTTTATCTCTTCATTTGATACTTAGGGTTGCATGATTTACGTTTGTCTCTGTTTACTTAGTTTTTCGGGTCTTTGCTGTGGAGGGATGGCATGGTGCTTCTGTCTATAGTGCCATGTTGACTCCACCTCTTTTAAAATGTTCTTATTCTTTTTTTTTTCTGATTAAGAAGTTATCCTTCTTATTTTTGTTCTTTAGTAGTTATGTCTGCTCATGTCCTACTTTACCTCCAGCTTCAGTACTTAGTTTTGCCTTTGGAGAAGCTTCTTATTTTCTAGAGAATTTAGGAATCACTGAACACTATTTTAATTGTAATTTACCAGAAATTTATATTATAATAAGTATTACAGTGAGTAATTTTATAGCAAAATTTACAACAAGTAATTTATCTTGTATTTTAGTGAATATATTTGATCTGAAATATAGCTGGAATCAGAAGTCTAAAATACAAGCACTCTTTTAAGTTTTTTATGGGTTGAAGCTAAGATTTCTTTTCTTTCTTACTCTCCCTCCCTCTCTTTCTTCCTGCCTTACTCAAACACATAACATATTTTGAGGGTCTATTATATCTAAGTCTCTTTCTCTCTCTCTATGCATCTATGTATCTACCAGACCCTTTGTGGTGCAGTGTTAAGAGCTCAGCTGCTAACCAAAAGTTTGGCAGTTTGAATCCACCAGCTGCTCCTTGGAAACCCTATGGGGCAGTTCTCCTCTGTCCTATAGGTCTCTATGAATTGGAATAGACTCCATGGCAACAAGTATGTTTGTTTGTTTGTGTTTTTAATGTATCTGTTTATCTAATCTGTCTACATTTAAGGAGCCCTGGTGGTGCAATGGTTAATTGCTTGGCTGCTAACTGAAAAGTTGGTGATTCAAACCCACCCAGCAGCTCTTCAGGAGAAAGATTTGATGATTTCCTCCTGTAAAGATTACAGCCTAGAAAACCCTATGGGGCAGTTCTACTTTGTCACATGGGGTCACTATGAGTCGAAAATCAACTCGATGGCATACAACAACATTATATATTTAGCAATGCTCTAGACACTGGGAATAAGATAGATCCCTAGAAACTGCAAAGAGGCATCCAGTGTGAAAAGATTAATAGCCCACTTTTTCTGGAAAGCATTATGATGCAACCCTATATTGATTTGCTAATCTGATAAAAATGGCTATGTCTCTGGATTTAGGGATTAAATAGAAACAGGCACATAATAATGGTGAATTACATGCTCACATTTAGGCAATATTTAATGTAGTGCGATCTCACTCATTTTCTATCCAAATTAGTTATTTTTATTGAACTAAATACATACTTTAATTAAACAAATCCACATTCTAAAGGAAATTATTTACAGGTTTGGTTACAAACTTTCCAGGAATAGATTTTCTTTTTCTTTCTTTTTTTTTTTTTTCATAAATAGGTCTTTTTGACTTTAAAATCAGTTCTGGTTAAAATTCCAGAAATGTTGTTATGATCTCTCTCACACATCCAATTCACTCTAGGTAGTGTGTAATTTTGTAAGGTATTTTAAGTCTTTTTGCTCTGTCCTATAATTGCTCTCTTTCCCAAGACTGCCCTGAGCTTCCCTTCAAAGTAACGCTGGTAACTTTTCTTTTCCAGTAAGGACATTACCTTATAATATGCTCAATGTCATTTCATTGGAAGAGAAAGTTAGTGAAGTCTAGTTTATGCTAGGCCCTTTTATCCAACAAAAGGAAATTTCACTATTAAATAACCCCGTGGAATCTTGCCATTACTGAGTCCTGATTCTACTGCACTAAAATTTTCAGATGATCTCTTTTATTCCTGGGACACTTGCATACCTAATTGTCAAGTTTAATTTATGATCCTTGTTACTCTTTAAGTGTTTAATTGAGTTAGTGGTTATAGCTGACTCATAAACCCATAAAACCCTTCAGTGGTAAACTAATTAGCCACTGCACCTGCTCTCCAAATAATTAACATTGTTCATTACTAGTAATCAGCATTGGCATTATTAAAAGTTAGCTTACCACTCAGTTGTGTAAAGCAGAGACTTTCAAACTTTTTTGATCATGCCCAGAGTGAGAAATGTGCTTCACAAGACAACCCAGGATACACACACACACACCCCTGGAATAAATGTTTCATGAAACAATACTTACCAGTACTGTGTATGATGAACTCTGATATTTTCTATTCTGTTCTACTCTACCCTCTTTCACTAAAAAATATACTGACTTACTAAATAGTTTTTACCATCTACTAATAGGTTGCAAAGGAGCCCTCGTGGCACAGTGGTTGAGCACTCGTCTGTTAACCAAAAGATCAATGGGTCGAACCCACTAACTGCTCCTTGGGAGAAAGATGCAGCAGTCTGCTTCTGTAAAGATTTACAGCCTTGGAAACACTATGGGGTAATTCTACTCTGTCCTATAGGGTCCCAGTGAGTCAGAATTCGACTCAATGGCAATGGGTTTGGTTTTGGTTGGTTTAATGGATTGTGAAGGAGCCCTAGTAGCACAGCGGATAAGCACTTAGTAGCAAACCTAAAGGTCAGCTGTTCAAACTCACCACATGCTCCCAGAAAAGACCTGGCCATCTGCTCCCATAGAGATTACAGCCTAGGAAACCCTATGGGATAGTTCTGCTCTGTCCTGTAGTGTCATTATGAGCCAGAATCAATTCGACGGCACACAACAACAATGGGTTGTGACTTGCCGTTGGAAAAACACTGGCTTAAGAAAACCTTTACACTGAAACAGAACGTTAAGAAGAATCAACAAAAAAAAAATTTTTTTAATTAGAACTTACTTATTTCCTTCACCATTATAAACCCACTTAGTGGTGCCAATTCCTTCATAGTTTGAAGCCCAGTAATAAATACAGGTATTAATGTGCAGAATAAACAGCAAGTATCCAGTTGTTCGAATGACCCTGTCAAAGATAATAAAGGCAAAGTAAGGACTCAGGTTATTCCTGGAATGCAGTCTGTTTTAACATTTTCTTTTCCTTAAAGTCTCCATCGAATCCCCTTGCTTTAGATTGAGAACTATTAGCTCTCATTCAAAAACCCATTGCCGTCAAGTCGATTGTGACTCATAGTGACTGTATAGGACAGAGTAGAACTGCCCCACAGGGTTTCCAAAGTGGTAAATCTTTAAGGAAGCAGATTGCCACATCTTTCTCTCATAGAGTGGCTAGTGGGTTCATACTGCTGACCTTTGGGTTAGCAGCCAAGTGCTCAACTACTGTGCTACCAGGGCTCTTTAGCTCTAATTAGTGCTGTATAAAATGATGGTGTCATTGCATGTTTTCAGACTACAGTGTCTTGACTGGGACTGACGAGTGTAAAAAAAAAAAAAAGATATATCTTCTCTTTTCACAGATGGTGTGAGTCAACTCCATGAAAGACATGTCCTCAAGGGTCGCCTTTTTAGTTCAAGTCCCATAAAATATGCCACACTGATTCAGATGGGTATCTCTGAAAAGCTTATGGGCTTTATGCTACGATTAAGCCTGACTAGAGGTCTCTGTGCAAGTGAAGTTCAGAACAGCAAATGAATGAGCTTCAGGTTAGGGATGAATTACGATGAGACAGATGTAAAATCTACTTGTGAAAGGACATGTTTCTCTACTTGTTCTGACTAAAGTAGGAATAAGTTCTATTATCATTTTAGTTCTGTATTCATCTAGGAGCCCTGGTGGCTCAGTGGTTAAGACCTCAGCTGCTAATCAAAAGGCTGGTAGTTCGAATCCACCAGCCACTCCTTGGAAACCCTATGGGGCAGTTCTACTCTGTCCTATAGGGTCGCTATGGGTTGGAATTGACTTGATAGCAATGGTTTTTTTTTTTTTAAATATTCCTCTAAATCGAATATGATTTTTATACTTTCATCTGACTTAAAAAGTATCCAAATCTACAACTATTGGTATCTACCCATCTGGATCAAAAGAAAAAGAAGGAAACCGAAGACTCAAAGAAGAAACTAGTCTATAGGACGAACTGTCTACATGAACCATGGCCTCATCTACCCTGACACCAGAAGAACTAGATGGTGTCTGGCTACCAATACCAATCGTTCTAATTAGGGCCACAATAGATGGACCCTGATATAGAAAAATGTGGAACAGAACCTCAAATTCCTAAAAACAAACAAACAAACAAGAACAGACTTACTGGACTGGTTGAGACTAGAGGACTTCCTGAGACTATTGCCCTGAGAAACTCTTCAAATCCTGAACCAAAACTAAACCTTGAGATCACCTTGTGGCTAAATAACAAATTGGCTTACAAAATAATGATTATCACCCGTTAAGTACTGTGCTTCTTTAAAAAAAAACACCTATATGAGACTAAATGGTCAACAATTACCTTAAAACAAAGATAAGAAGATAAGAGGGCAGGGAAAATAGATTAATGGAAACAGAACAACCAGAATGGAAATAATGAGAATGTTCATGCATTGTGAAGAATGTAATGAATGTCACTGAACCATTTGTGGAGAGATTGTTGAATGAGAACCTAAATTACTGTGTATACCTTCACCAAAAACACAATAAAATATTTTTAAAAAGGTATCCAAATCAGTCTTAGAACATAACCCTGTGTTTTATATAGCCAAAAATTCTGAAATTGTCCATTTTTCTTGAAGAGGCAGTCACATTCCCCCTAAATGCGCCTAAAAAAGCTATATCTTTGCTTCTCTCCTTTCACCCCCCCCCCATTATAATGAGTTATACTTTACCTGTAGATGTATGCCTTGTCCATTATAGACTCTAGGTGGTGATTAAACTCAAAAAATGAGGTGTACTATGCAGAAAACAAGCAAAAAAAATCAAAAAGCATATTAGTCTTATTTAAATAACACTATGTAAAGTAAATTTTATATGCTACTGAAAATAATTTTATTCATATATCTTTTTTTTGAAGTCCAGGACCTGTTTAGTGGTATTTTCCTCTGGGCCATTCATTTTAGCATAGTGGCAAATTTCCAGAGCTTCTTGCTTTATTTTATTTTTACCCCCAAGTTACGGTAGTTTGTAATGCTAATTGAAAATCAGACTTAAAAACATTTCTTTTTTTTAAGCTTGTAGTAGAACTTTATTTTATAATAATTAAAATCAAGCTCTCCCAAACAAAAGTAAAACAAGAAAAGTATAATATAGCACATTGAAGCCATAAATAGGTATTAAGCCTTGTTGCAATTTGCATTAAATGTATATTTATTTCAACATAATTTAAAGCCCAGTAAGTATTTGTATTGGTTAGCTATTTTTTACATTGTTCAGAGATACAATGACTCTATATACACCTAATCTAAACAGAGTTCCTATTTTTTCTCAAGGTCTTTTCCTATTACTCCCTACTTACACTCCCACCTCCCACTTCCTCTTTCATTGTATGAGAAGTATAATTTAGGGGTAAGAGCTTGAAATTAAGAGCCAAATGCCAATTCCAGCTCTGCCACTTACTAACTGCGTGACCTTGGAAAAGTCACTTAACCTTCCTGTATCTTGGTTTCCTCGTCTGGAAAATGTGGATAATAAGAAAACATGCCTCCTAAAGAGGTTGTGTGCTCACATGAATCAATATATTTAAAGTGCTTAGTATGCTAACTGGCACGAATAAAGCTTTATTCCTATGTTTGCTATCATCATGGCCAAAATGATTTAGGTTGATAGGAGTTTTGTCTTTTGAAAAGTGAGGGTTTGCTGTATTATTTGCATCTTTAGAAGTTTTATCTGCTACTAAACTATATATTAAAAGTAGGATCTTACAGATGGAAGGAATCTTAGAGATTACGTAGTTCAAAATTTGATACAATGTGAATATGACTGCAATAGAACATTTGGAATTAAAAAATAAATGTAATAACTATTCAATTAAAAATATACACAAATGACTTGTTTTGTTTCCAAAACTCCTGAATAGGAAAAATCCCTCAAACATTCAAATTAAGATAATTTCAATTTGTGGGAACTTGCTTATTGCTTATTGTGCTCTTTAATGGAAGTCTGCCTGAAGGGATGTTTATAAATTTTGCTTAAGTGTTCACTATAGAGAAACTTACCATATTCTTTTTTAAAAAAAGTTTATTGTGGTGAAATATATGTAACAAAACATTTGCTATTTCAACCATTTTCACATGTACAATTCAGTGACATCAATTATACTCACCATGTTGTTTCCAATTTTTTTTTTTATCATCCTTAACAGAATCTCAGTACTCCCAATTTATTTTTTCATTTATAACTTGGAGACAGATAAATAATAAATATTTTCCTTAGAGAATTGTGCATTAAAATGTCACCCGTATAAAAGGACTTGATTTAGGGGCTATGAAAAGATCAATTTTGACTTTCAGAATATCCTATATTTTAAGAAAAATACTGGCAAATAGGTTTTGGACACCATAAAAAACAAAACAAAACAAAAACAGTTGCCATCAAGTTGATTCCAACTCATGGTTACTCCGTGTGTGTCAGAGTAGAACTGTGTTCCACAGGGCTTTCAATGGCTGATTTTTCAGAAGGAGATCATCAGGCCTTTCTTCTGAGGAACCTCTGGGTGGACGCAAACCTCCAACCTGTTGCTTAGCAGCCAAATTTGCTAACCACCTGCAACACTCAGGGACTCCTTCGGACACCACAGGGATACAGAAATGGGGGTGTGAATAGCTGGCATTTTACAAACTGTTATTAAAATGTCAGACAAACTCCCCAATTCATAGGAACCTGGGTCTTTCTTGACATTATCTCTGAGAAGAGATCTCCTGAAAACTTCCATGTGAGGCTAGAAATTTGATGGGAGGTGGACTGGCCACTAAACTGCTTGGAACTTTATGCTCTGCCTCTATCTAGACCCACATTCCATAGTCAAACCAGAAGTCTTCAGAGTTGCTTGGATGTCTGGGCATATAGGTAAGGTCCCTCTTGACTTGGAAAAATCAGAGGCATGGAAGGAAAGCCCTTTCAATGTGACACTTATCTGCCAAATTCATGTTAGTAAAGAATTTGGAGTGGATAAATATGTGATAGAATGCAGATACTGTCACTCACCAGCAGTGTGAGCCTGGACAGATTTTTTTTGCTCGACGATTTCTATTTTCTCATCTCTTAAATGAAGTTGCTGGGAGGAATAAGCAAGTTAAAGAATCTAAAGTTTTACCAACAGTTACCCATTGTTGCTATTGTTGTGGATGTTCCTGGGTGGTGCAAACAGTTAGGTTGCTAACTGAAAGGTTGGAGGTACCAGTTCACTCAGAGGCTCCTAGGAAGAAAGGTTTGGCAATCTATTTCTGAAAAATTATTGAAAATCCTATGGAACACACTCTGCCACACATAGAATCACCGTGAGTCAGAGTCGACTAGATGGCAACTATTGTTGCTGTTGTTATTATTATTGTTGTTGTTGCTGTTATTGTCAGGATTCACCAGTGTCACTGGTTTACTGTCTTGTCTTCCCAAGACTGCAGAAGAGATAATCACCTAAACTTTATAGATTCATTAGTGTCCTTTTTTAAGGCTGTTTTGGAAATACAAGATATTATTGCTATTACTGTTGTTAATGATTTAAATGAAATTTCAAATTCTAGTTCTTCTGAGATTCTTTCTAGGTACCCAATGGAGCTATGAGTTATAAAACATTTATGTCTTAGAATTCTTTTGAATATGCAATACATTCACATATTTAAATAACAATATAAAAATATATACCTTAAAAAGTCTTGCTACTACTCCTGTCCCTATACATCCCACTTTTCCTTTTTACTCCCCGCCCCCCGTTTCCTTCTTCAGGTAACCACTTTAGTTTTTTGCAGTTTTTCATTGTTTAAGTAAATACAGAAAAATAGGATATTTTTTCCTTTCTGTTACACAAAAGTTAGAATTTTCTGTAACAAATTTTTTTTTTAGTTATCAATTTATTTTGGAGGTTTCTCTATATCCACATAGAAAACTTCCTCTTTTGTTTTTTTAAAGCTACAATGTATTCTATTATGTGAATGTATCACAATTAATTTAGTTTTTAGTTCCTCTGGATAGACATTTAGTTTTTATTCAAGTAGGTAAATTTCTATTGATGCAAAAATGTTTGCATTTTTCTAGAATTACTGAATTTCAGATAAGTAAGTTAACTTAGAGGTCATCTAATCTAACTCTCTCATTTTATACCCAATATACCAGGCATTCCGTAACTGTGTGATAAAAAGGAAAAAAAAACTTAATATTATAAAAGATTCTTTTGAAATCATAACAGTATTTAGAGGTACAAAAGCATTTCTATCTTTGATGATAATAATACCAATGTGAGATACGGTATAAAAACTAGTACCAATGCCTGTCGGTAGAAGCAATGATATTTTTTCTTCATTCATTTTTTTAGAATTCATAGCACTGATGAGAGCAGAGAAACGGAGTACAGTTTGGAAAAACTAAGAATATTGGTAACGTTAGGATAGTTTAAATCTTTCCAAGATTTCTATTATTATAAGAAAAAACAGTTAAATATAATTCTTACCTTTAATATCCTATTTGTTCTAAATATTGGATTAAACCCAAAGAAGAGGTAGAAAACATCAAATGGTATTACTGATATGAGATCCAACTGTTGGAAGAGCACATTTCAGAATTATCTTGTGTTTATATACTTTTATGGGCATGGATGGATTTATACTGACACATACAAGTTGACCTGTCACTCTGAATTATCCGTTGTTTAATCCAAAATTGTGATCAGTTAAATATCTACGGTACCACTGAAAGGCATATTAGCACCATGAAAACAAGAGCACTATTGTAGCCTCAGTGTAATGAGGAAAACTCTCACTGAGATGGATTGCACAGTAGCCTCAACAATCGGCTCAAACATATAAAGATCATGAAGAAGGCACAGGACCAGGCAACATGTAGTTCTATTATACACAAGGTTGTCACCAGTAAGAGCCAACCCCGTGGCAACTAATAACAACATTGTAGCCTATTTCCAACGTAGTGCATTTAACCTTCATGCATCTGATCTCTCCCTAGGCACTGCATTTGCTGGAATTTTTGTGGCATTGTCACATAACCTTCAATGACAGCATGGTTGCTAATGTTAAAATAGATTTTAATAGTGTTTCAAACACGAGGCTCTTGGCTTGAAAATCAAATCCATCCTTAATTTTATTTGAAACCATTGCATATTCATTGCAGTGATATATTTTTATGTTTCAGACAATTTTCCCAGTGCTTAGGGCTGATCATATTGCTGGTGGTTGATCTACACTCCTTAATTGTGTCTACTGAAGTTTACTTTTGGACAATTTGCTACCAGTAAACTGCTGTGAAAGTATCTACCAGAGACTGTGCAAGCTAAAAGAGAGGAAAGTAATGAAATCAGTTCCTTTTACAATAACGGGCATGCGTTGCTTATAGTCCACAATACGTTCTGCGAAATAGAATCTTATGCGAATTGGGCGTTGTGCTAACACCATGTTATATACAGGCAGTCCCCACGTTACCAATGTCCTACTTATGTACAGCCCGTGGTTGCAACTCAGTAAAGCCTGTTATATTAAAACCTTATGGGAGCTCGCTTTTGGTTATCCTCGTTGCTGCTGGGTGTCCTTTGTTTATTGATTTCCACCTGACCGCTCCAGAAAAGATTCAAGATGAAGGGTGGCTCCAGCATCTCCCACAGCCAGGATGGCAATCGAGCTCTGGAGCCCACATGTTATGAGATTACTGCCGTCTCCAGGGGAGGAGCTTTGCAGGCCTGGACTGTAGGATGGGGCCTCCAGGGTACCGCCTCGGGCTGGTCAGAGGTCGTGGAGGAACAGCTACCTTCCTAAGCCAGGTAAGGCAGCTGCGTCCACACAGACTGTGACCTGGGGTTCAGGGGTTGCCTCTCATAGTCAGAGATCTGGGCCTGTGCGGTCGGCTTGCTCCCCCATGAACCATCAGTGCACTTGTGGGCCTGGAAGGGTTTAACCGGAGTGGATCATGCAATGAGGAGGCTAGAGCAGCTGGTGGGGACGGCTTCCGTTTGCACTGTGTCTGGTCGTGCAGGCCTTGGCGAGTTGGAGCCCTCTAGGAATTGGGTCCCACTTGAGGGCGGTCGGGTGTGAGTCCGGACAGGCAGGGAGGGGCAGCACGCTGAAGAGAGAAGCTTGGGATACGATGTCATTCAATACGATAAGGCTAGAGTCCTGGCCTCAAGATTCTAAGGCCAAGACGAGCCACCACCTTGGCCTCTCGGGCCCCATCTTGGCGTAGAGGGGTGTGGGCGTCAGGAAGCAGCTGCTTGTGTCCCTGCTGTTCCATCCCGTGCCCCGCCGTATCCCGCTGCCCCCTCTGAATGTCAGTGGTCTCCAATTCCAACGAGGGGTGGCCAGAGCTAGCCGATGTGTGTGGCCATTGGGGGTAGGGGTGTAGGCTGCTCGCTTACTTCCCCTGAGAGACAAATTTCTTTGCCTTTAGGTAACTTCAGCTTTTAGCTGCTGAATATTCAGAAGCGGGTCTGCCCGGCTAGGCCCCGCTAGGCCTTTGAGAAGAAGCCAGCGAGAAAGCAGCCTGGCGCGCCCGGGCCTGCCCGCTTGTCCGCCCGCCTCGGGGCCCCCACATCCCCTACCACCCGCCTGCCTACGGGACAAAGCCCAAGAGCACTTGCCCAGAGCCATGTACCCTGCCTCACCTGCCTGTATCCGACCTGGCGCAGTGCTGCAAGAGTCTGGGTTTAGGGTCTTTAAAACCGTTAGGGAGAAATAATAAACAAACGAAGAGCTGCTTTGCCTTTAAAACAAAACAAAACAAAAAAACAAAACTTATGGGACCACAGACATATGTGCAGTCCCACGTTGCCCAAACGGATGTTATGAGGTGCATGGCTGTAATTAACAGCTCTGATGGGAGAAGGTGTAAGTATTATTATAGCTAAAATTACATATATATTTATTTATCCATATATAAATTATTCTAGCCCTCTATTATGATAGTAATTGTAAAATGACATCACACTTTTATATGTTCGTAATTACAATGATAACAATCAAAATTATGTAAGATAAAATAATGCAGCGCCTAAGATATCTTAAGACAATTAAGAGCAGGTAAGGGCTTTGTGTAAAGCCACACATATGAAATGGAGAGTTGAGATAATTAATTGTGTAACAGAATTTTAAAGCTATTGAGCAGAAGGGAACTTTTAGTTTAAATTTACCAGATTAAGTATTATAAAAAAATTACTTGTTATAAGTATTGGTTTAGAAATTGGATCATATAATAAAACCTCATTGATTTTACCTTACAGATATTGATAGTTACAGGAAGTTGAGAGGTGTACAGAGCAGTTACTAAAATAATACCTTACAAATAAGAAAGCAAGAGCACAGAGCTGTTGACTGGTTTAGTGCTATGCCAGAATCCACATTACTGGCTCAGGTCGTATCATTCTTTTTACTTGCTGTTCAACCAATTGCTCAACTCTCCACTGGACTTCTCACTGCTGAGAGTCTTCAGTCATGTTTGAAATTAGCACATTGCCATATAGCTAGAGATGATTTATTTCTCACTGAATTGTAGAAAATTGAATTGAGTAAATATTGACCAACACTGTACAAGGCACTTTGCAAAGAATGTTGGTGCTGGAATAGGAGTAAGACACTGTTTCTGTCCACAAGCTTACAGTCTAATAGTGAGATAATGAAGCACAAAAATAACTATAAGTACCTTAAGACAGGCAGAAGGCACTAAGGGAATTCAAAAGAAGGTGTGATGGTAGTTGAATGAATGTAAAATTTTACATTTATAAACAAAAATTAAGTATAGAAATTAATTCAGCCCTTATTCAAACTCAAGAATGTGATTAAGAGTTTGGAATAAGCTTTGTGGCATTTACAAAGAACATTCATCCTCTTTGTAGAGTTCATCAAAGTAGTGTTGATGTTTTATGAATATAAAGTGGCAGTTTTTTACAAAGAAAGTAAGTTGGAGATTAAAAAAAACTAAAAGCTATTTTAATGATTATAGACTGACAATTGGGACAGTTTGGGACCTAAATCCAGATTTATATTTTTTAACAAAATTTTAAGCACGAAAAATGTCCCTGAAGTGAGAGGCTGATGTTCATTTATACAGACTGGGTAACATTGGGTAAGCCAAATCTCTGCTTATTTCACAGAGTTACAAGGGCCAAATAAAAGACTAAAAAGTACTTTATAAATAACTATGGGCTATAAGAACAATATATCATTATTTGCGGAAAGAAAGATATCATGTTACCCGAATAATTGCTTTTTCCTATTTTTTATTTAGTTTATATGTACAAGAAACCAACCAGAGTAGAAACAGTTTTATAGAGCAGTTCTACTCTGTCCTATAGGATTGCTATGAGTCGGAATCAACTCAACAGCAACGGATTTGGTTTTTTTTTTTTTTTTTTATATCATCATGCTACATGAATTAGAGGTTAGAATTCTCTGTGAACAAGACAGCGTAAACTGCTTTTAAGTCAGAATTTAAATATAGGTACTAAATCATTTTGTTCTGCTGAATACAGACCCATATGTTGAATTATACATTTGCACATATAAGGAAGTGTATCATGTAATTATTGAGAAACAAAAACTTCAGGCCTTCCTTTGTCTAACAAAACTTCATCTGTATGAACTTTATTATAAATTTGTGACTCTGAAAGAGAGAGAATTTGCTTACAGAAAAGATGGAAATTAAAGTCAAACTGGTAATGGACTACTTGAACATTTTTGAAATTGTTTGTAAGACACCTACCTGAAATTTTGTGGAACTCCTGTAGTATCGCTTTAGCTCCTTTAGATCCACCTGGAATATATTTTATATTAATTTTAGCTATTCATCAATTAAATAATTCTCACTTTTATTCTCTATATTTGTAGCCATTTCTTTGTACTGGTTCCTTCCCCTCAGCCTATAAACATGCTCCATCTTCTCACGTTTTAAAAAACAAAAACAAACAAAAAAAATCCAAAACCTTCCCTTGGTTTGTTTTCTTTTTGTTATTGCCCCATTGTTTGCTATGGTCAACCTTCTCAAGAGAGTTGCCTACATTGCTTATTGCTTTTTCTCACATCTTTCCCTCATATTTATTCCTTAACTCATGGCAATTTGGTGCCAATTTGGCTTCTGCCACTTCTCTTATTCCATCAAGACTACTAGTACTAAGGCTACCAGTAACCATCTAATTAGCACACCCAGGGATTCTTCTTTTGGTCTTTAGCATTCTGTTTACTTCTTTTATGGCACTGACCATATTTTGGAATTACACATATTATTTCTTGAGTCATTTATTTAAAACCTCCCTAACCCATTAAATGATAATCTATCAAGGGCAGGGACAAAGTTGATTTTGGTTAGCACTGTATATAACTATTGCCTAACATAGTGCCTGGAACTTACTAAGAGCTCAGTAAATACTTACTGAATGAATGAATAAATTAATGAATGAGGGAAGGAATGAAGAAATGAATAAAAAATTTTGAAGTACTTGAAAAATTTTTGACAACTTTGTCCTTGAAACTTTCTCTTTCCAATGAATCTATGACACCACTCTCTTCTGGTTTACCTTACTTCTTCAGGTCCTAGTTTTCTGTGTCTTTCTTGGACTTTTCAGATAGCCATTTAAAAGTCAATATTACCCAGGATTCAACTCTATTCTCTTTTCTTTTTATACTTGCTTCCTAGGAAATCTCACCAAGTTTCATAGTTTTAAAGTTCACCGTATATGTTGATACTACCAAATCTGTACCTCCACCTAAGATCACTTTCCAGGCTGTTGATCTGTGCAAACAACTCGCCTTTGTGTTCTTCACTTAGAAGTTTCACTCATCTCAAATTTAACCTGCACCAAACTTGAATTTATCATCATTCTCCATTCCCCCTAAACCTAACCATGCTCCTTTTCCTCCTGTTGGCTCCATTTTGGCTATGAGCATCTTCATCTACACTGGCCGGTGATCCTACAACCGCTCATTCACCCTCTGCCCTCATCCAGCCAGCAACCATGTTCTACCAATTCTTCTTCCTAAAATTTTCTCATGTTCATTCTCTCCTTTTAGCCCTGGTGTCCCTGCCTTCAGTTTTGCTCCCCTTCATCCATTCTACAATGGCAGCCAGAGTGATTCTCTAAATGAGGTCATTTAATGAACTGATTTACATTAAATCCTACAATGACTCTGCATGACTTTAAGAAAAAAGTATTCAAGCTCTCTTTCATGGTATACAAGGCTCTATTTTCTCTCACTCTCTTCCTGCAGGATCCCACAGCCATGCTGTTACAGCAGTTGCTCAGACGCATCACAGCCTCACCTTGATGTCTTTGCCATGCTGTTCCTAGTGCTTGGAACATATGTTTTCCCTTCTGTGGGAGTGGAGAGGTGCAGATAACTCCAACTCATTCATCAAGACTTGGCTCAGGAGTCCCCTCTCTCATTGTTTTCTCTGAGCCCCATAACACCCTGGGCTCACTTCTCTCATGACTCACATCACAAAATCTCATCATTTGTCTTTTGTCTGTCTGTCCTTCTTAGTCAGAACGACTTGAGAGGGTACAATTCATGTCTTTGTCCTGTTTCTCGTTTCTAGCACAGTGTCTAACATGTAGCAGGCGCTCAGTAAATGTATGATAAGTGATAGAGGAATAGCGAGGCATTTGTTAATATTTGGATCTAAAAGAATTAATACTAATATTGTACCTAGATTCCTATGTTTCAGTTACAGGAAGGGAGCAATTTTCTTTGTACTATTTATTAGTTGACCTAAGTGTTGGAACCTTGACACATGGAAGCAGCATCTTCTAGCAGTCGTCAAGGCTGTCCGAGGTCAGAAGTTTTTAGTATTGCAAACTTCCCAACTCCCGTTTCCCCCACTTTTTTTTCCCTGTAACTTTTACCCATATACACATACTAAATTTTATGGAAATATATTAGCAAATGTATAAGATGTGCTCATTTAATGATTTCCTGTGAAGCAAAACGGCTTACTGAGCCATAGGTAGACTAGATACGGGTTTAAGTTGATACCTTTATAGGTCATGTACCAAGCTTGAGCAAAATCAGTCAGCTCCTTCAAAGCTTATACAGGACCAACAGATACATTTCAATTGCTAAGCAGTTAAGTTAAAAGATTATCACCACGATTACCACAGCCTCCACCAGACTGAGTCCAGCACAACTAGATGGCGCCCAGCTACCACCACCGACTGCTGTGACAGGGATCACAAAAGAGGGTCCCAAACAGAGCTGGAAAAAAATGTAGAACAAAATTCTAACTCACAAAAAAAGACCAGATTTACTGGCCTGACAGAGACTGCAGAAACCCAGGGAGTATGGCCCCTGGACACACTTTTAGCTCAGTAATGAAGTCACTCCTGAGGTTCACCCTTCAGCCAAAGTTTAGACAGGCCCATAAAACAAAATGAGACTAAATGGGTACACCAGCCCAGGGACAAGGGACAAGGACTAGAAGGCTGGAGGCGACAGGAAAGCTGGTAATAGGAAACTCAAGGTCGACAAGGGAGAGTGTTGACATGTTGTGGGGTTAGCAACCAACGTCACAAAACAATATATGTACTAATTGTTTAATGAGAAGCTAGTTTGTTCTGCAAACCTTCATCTAAAGTACAATAATAAACAAAAAAAATTAAAAAAAAGATTACCCCCTCCCCCATTTAGGGAGAATAATTTTAGCACGTTTATCCCTTTACTTTTAGTGTTTTCTATGATCCTATGATTTAATAAATGTAAATGATACTAAAAGCTGCTACATTAAATGAAAGTGCCATCTAGTGATTTTAAAATCCCACTTCTTTGGAGCACTAAATAAATTGGGCGTAATTAGCCTTATGAGGATCAGCGCGCTTACTGGTAACAATTAGGTACTTATTTTTAAACTGTCATCCCATTTTATTCAATCTTTTAAACCTCTTCATTGTGCAGGCAACATTTCTTCAGGGGAATCTTACTTTAGGAAGGATATGCTAATCACACCTAAATCCTTTTCCAACAAATAGTTTTTAAAGAAGCTCTACCCAGGTATTGTATTTGCTTATTATTCACCTCTTCTGATACACAACCCATAGAAACTTCTTAATTTTCCAAAGTACAGATAGAAGTGTTTCAAAGATAATACTATGGTCTGAAACAGTGTAAGATACATTCTGACAGGAAGTAAATGCTATCAACAGATCAACTATAATAGATATTAAATAATTATTCCAAGAAAAGGAATCCTTAAACCAAGATTGAAAGCCATTCATTCCTTCACACATTTCTTGATTACCTACTGTCTGAATTCCTAGAATAGATCAGAAAATGAATCAAATACTGTACCTACTCTCAAGAAACTTCATATCTGATAAGAAAGATAGTTACATATACAACTAGGAAACGAGAGAGAAGTTAATAACTGTGTGAACATTCATTCATTTAACAATTTACTCATCACCCAGACTCTGAACAAGGTGTACGCACTGTCTCATTTAATTGTCACAGTAGGGTTATGAGATGGGTACTTTGATTCCCATCTTAAGGATGAAGAATACTGTCTTCATGAAAGGGTAAATTTATTTTCTTTAAGCAATACTGTTAGCTAATTTCAGAGATGGAATTCGATCCTGATATGTTTGTTTCTACTATATCATAATTAGCCTAATCATTATTCAATGAAATCACATAACAGCTGTATGAGTAAAGTGTATGGAGTATAGAGAATGGGAAGGTTAATTTTCTTCAGGTCAGTTCATAAACTGAGGGGATTAAGTGCTGAAAGCAGTAACTATAATGGAAGGCCTGACTGTCAGGAGATGGTGCTAAGCATTTATTTCCATGGATCATTATGATTGGTAAGTAAGTTTAGCAAAGGATTGTGGGTGTGAGTATCTCATATCTAAATAAACCCCACTGTCATTTCCAATTCTATTTCTCCTATCTGTAGAGGAATTTACTGGTCCTTGGTTCAAAATTGTGCTGTTTATGTAGCACCATTTTCAGAGGAAGATATTGTAAATAAATATTGTGGAAAACTTGTAAACCCTCCTGATTCACTCTAGTGTAGCCTTTAGCACCTCAATTGGAAAAATCTCTTATCTTTTACTTGTCTATCTTCCTTCAGCACCTTTGGGAATTGATCTTTCCATCATCCAGCCCTGGCAACTATAGGTATTTAATAAATGTTTGCTGAATAAATGAATGAAAACTTGGTGGTGCACACCAAAGATAGCATGGATAGCCAAATGTAGAGAGACCTTCAGGTTGAGTACTCGACTTGTATAGTCTTCTTACCAAATGTACTCACATTTAAAGGTTAAAAAAACCTACTCTAAATTAAGGAAACCATTAAGCTTCTTTTGAACAAACAAAGCAATTAGTTCCTGCTTTATATTTGTAGCTCATGATGATGCATTTTAAATAGAGCCCATTGAGCGTGTTTTTATTGGTTATTTTTCTTGGTTTTAACACTCTATTGTGTGCAAAGACCTCTTAGAAAATTGAAAATGGAAGCCTCCCCTTACTGATTTTGTCATTTTCCACTTGTCAAACATTGATTTTGTACCCCCTTGTGCATTTAATGGAGGTGGAAATTAGCGCTTTTTGTTTTCTTGTTGTTTACTTCTTATTTGTATGCCATCATCATCATTCATCAAGCTGCCAGTGAGCTCTGGGGATACAGCTGGTGAGTTAACTAATGCTCTGAAGTCCACATAGGAATTTTTTGAATAGATTTTTACCAGAGTTTTGTCTCTTGGCTTTAAAATTTCTTTCTAGGAAAGATTTCAAATATATTTTTAAAAGAAAAAATAACCCAAACTGCCGATTTCCAGATTTTCGATAATCTAAAAATATTCTAAAGAAAATATTCAGGAGATTAAGGAACCTACTTTTCTTATCCAAAAATATGCGTAAACCTAAGGTGCCATAGACTCGGTCACTTGGTTCTTCTACTGTGACACTGAAGTACATGTTCTGTGAAGCCCTTGCTGGGTCTTGTAAGGACGATTGTCACAGTGGACATCTGTTGGAAAGGAAGCATCCTTCTAGTTGACTGGGGAAGTGGCAGAGGGGTACAGGCTATATTGGTATTGTGAAATATGTATTTTTGTTTCTGTCTTTGATTGATTCGATTAGCTATGAAATCCCCTTGACACAGAGAATAAATCCAGAAGACAATTTTTCCTAAGGGCAAGAATGCTAGTAGTTTCTGAGATAGGCTCTTGCATTTGATCATGAGAAATGGGATGAATCTGGAAAGTGGAGAATGAAAAAAAGAGACCAGTAGATACCATATAATTAAAAAACCAGACCAAGCCATGGTGGTGTTCTGTGTGCTTGTGATTTGCACACGGCTGCAGGTTGTGTGGCTTCCTCTTTATAGTTTAGCTGTCTTGATGGGTCTTGATGGTTTATTGTTCTCTCATTCTCTTACAGCACTGTCTGACTGTACTTTTTGCAATAATGGAAATCGTCCGTGCTGTCCAATATAATAGGCACTAGTCGTGTGTTGTTGAGCACTGGAAATATGGATAGTGTGACTGAGGAACCTGAATTTTTTTATGCTATTTAATTTTAATTTATTAAAATTTAAATTTGAATGGACACATGTGGCTAGTTGCCACCATATTGGACAGTGCAGGGAGTCTATACTGACTAAAAGATTTATGACACCTTTGCTCTTTTTTTTAAGCTAATTTTTCCCAAAGTTTCCAAGTCTAAAATCTTGGACTTGATTTCTGTGCTATGGGTAGGCACAGTGCTTGGTGCCGACTATATAATGACAAGACGCAGTCTGTGCCCTACAAAACTTAGAGCCTAGTGCTTTCTAACAACACCAGGCTGCCACTTATGAAGACTGAGTAAATGCTAATGAACAAAATAATACCTGCCTTATTTAAAAAATATTCAGATAAATGACAGTCTGTAATGTGTAGGGAAACAACTGCTTGGTAGACTGAGGTTTGATTACTACAAGAATATTACATTAAATTCTTTCTCCTTTTTTGCAATGATAAAATATATTATTTACTTAAAGTATGTGTACGATTTTAACATTTCAGACTTGGCATTATCTTTGTATCCTCAAGTATTATCAAAATTCAGAAATACCAACTGAACTAGCATAGCATAGTTGTGAGCATGGGTTTTGGAATCAGACAGACTTGGGTTTGAATCTTGACTCTGCTATTTTTCTAGCTTTGTGCCTTGAGAAAATCACCTCCCCTTCCCTCTCCAAATGTCAATTTCCTCATCTTTAACTGGGGGTCTAGTAAGAATATATTCCTCATGTTGTTGTTGCTGTTGTTAGTTGCCATGTAGTCATGGCAACCCCACATATGCAGAGTAGAACTTGCTCCATAAGCCTTTCAAGGCTGTGATCTTTCAGAAGCAAATCACCAGGCCTGTCTTTGGAGGCACCTCTGGGTGTGTTTGAACTGCCAACCTTTCAATAGTAGTCTAGCGCTTAACCCTTTGCACCACCCAGGGACTCCATATTCCTTAATTCCTCATAGGAATTGAAAGGATTAAGTGAGACATTATAAATAAATTAACTAGTTTAAGAATGAGGGCTGATACCGTTGAGTCAATTCTGACTCCTAGCCACCTTATATGACAGAGTAGAACTGCCCCATAGGGTTCCAAGGTTGTAATCTTTACAGAAGCAGACTGCCACATTTTTCTCCTTTGGAGTGGCTGGTGAGTTCAAACCAGGGCTCCATAAGAATGATGGCTAACATTTAATATGCATTTACTGTGCTCCAAGGAGCCCTGGTGGCATGGTGGTTAAGCCCTCGGCTGCTAATGGAAAGGTGGGTGGTTCGAACTCACTAGCTGCTCATCAAGACCAAGATGTGGCAGTCTGTTTCCGTAAACATTACAGTGTTAGACACCCTGTGGGGCAGTTCCACTCTGTCCTAGAGGGTTGCTATGAGCTGGAGTTGACTCGACAGCAATGGGTTTGGTTTTTTTTTTTTCCTCTATGCTCCAGACACAGTTACAGGGATTTTATACAAGTCGACTTATTTAATTAATATTATAAGAAAGGTATATTGTTATTCCTATTTTAAAGACGAGGGAACTAAGGCACAGAGAGATGCATTGTCCCCAGCATGTAGTGAGCACTCATTGTAGCTGTTGTCATTATTATTACTGAGGATTTCCTGTGGTTAAAGACCCACATATGCAGAGGCAGGTGGTGAAACATTAAGCAAAACAATTTTGTTAGTACTTTTTTGTAGTACAACCCGATATTATTCATTTGTCAATTTCTACTTCTCTCCAGCCCTACTTACTATTATTTCTCCTCCTCTTATAAACTGGAGTCTGGGCTGGACTAATAGCATGTCACAAAAGTAGATGATATCACATACGATGTCTGTAATAAACCAGTAGTGTGTGTTGTCCGGTGTTTGATATGGAAAGACTAGGCGCAGTGGGATAAGCCAGCAGTTCCAGTTATAGGCAATGGTGACAAGCAGGAGCCACAGGAGATAGAATCGATCTAGAAAAGCAGCAACCATAGTCATCTAAGTGGCAAGTAACAAACATTAAAAGCATTCTCTTGCTTACTTTGATAAAGTACGGGTACTACCTTCTGGAAATAGGCAAAATGCTACAAGATGTTCTATTAAATGCTCAAGGCTTTTGCCTCTTGAGCAGAGGCATTGGGCTCTAACAGGGATGGTAAGTGATCTTCTCAACTCGTCTAAAACTGGAAAGCATCCTTTCTGTCTCCTAGAAGTGGCCACTCTGTGTTTGTTCTCAAAGGCCACTGCAGTATTCAAGTCAGGAAAGGGTAAACACAAGAAAAGCCAGAGGTAAGCTTCTCAGGCATCATTGCAGCAACTGGTCTCTTGCTCATCAGTAGTTAAGCTGCAGGATCTCCCAGAGCAGGTGGGAGAAGGGTCACATTTTGCCTGAAGGGAAGAGTTCCATGGAAATGGTGCTGAGGTGGGAAGGGCAGAAAATAGGTTAATAACATAGGGCCTGCCCCTTCACCCACAGCCTTCCTCTGCCCAAGGGAGGCAGCAGGAGGGATTTGTTGAATTAGAATCATTAACAATGTGAATCCACGGAAGAAGACAGACGTTATGTATTATAATATATATACATATAATAAATTTTCTTCTTGGTGTCAGTGTAATTATTGCTGAGTGCTTTGATGCCTTTTTTTCAAAGGTAATTAATGGTAGGACAAGCCCTGGACTGCCTTTTAAAAACGGGCAGTAGCATTTTATCTCTCATGCTCACTAGAGTAGGGCAAATGATCCTTTGCTTATCATATAGTTTAAATTCCGCTTTCTAGATAGGTTTAGAATGTGGGCCAGGCAAATAGAAGCCACCTGGGACTTTGATTCTTGGTGTCAGCCACTCCTTCCATTGAGATAGTCCACCCTTTGTTGGTACCTGTGTATGAATCTATGCTTCTTGAAAGTCTGATTCGCTTTAAGTAATCTGTCAGAGGCAACTTCCGGAATTTACAACACAACATGCCGTAGTAATGCTCTTCTTTTGGCTTAGCATCGCTTCCTTGTGTAGATGGTATAGCTGTGGGCTTTGCTTCATATGAAAGAAAAGACGAAAAACTGTTTAGAGGTTAGATATCATTGATTATGCAATGTCTTTGATTTAAAAAAGTCTGCTCAGAATTTTATCAAGGTTATGTGCCTAATGCTGAGTAGGAAGCTGTCATTGACTATGGAGAGGGTCATGGCCACAAACTTTACTCTGAGGAGCAAAGCATTCTTGTGTTCTTCTCTAAAATATATTTCAAAGCCCTGAAATAACTTTCAAAGCATCTGTTCAATAATAGAATCAAAGTTGAAAAAGGGAGAAAACTTGTTTACAATATGCAATCAAATGATCTTTCTTTGCCCTGCTGATCTAGTTTCATCCTATTTTATTTAGTTCACTTCTATTGCATATACTACCATTGTATAAGGATCAAGTTAGCTTAAGGAGCAGAAAGCTTGGGTTTCTTCAAGTCAGAGAATTAGAGAAAATTCTCCTTTCAATACAGGCAGATGAGACAAAACCTTCATGACACTTAAAATAGTTACATTTATGAAAACATTCCAAAGACACCAGAATTTAGAAATGCACAGCAGGTTTTAAGCTCACGTTATTAATAAAATGTCACAAAAGGGTTACAAATGGGATATTTTAAATACAAGCTTGAATCTCACATATTTTGGACCATAACTGAAGTCAGTGCTTTGGGTTTACTTTGAACAGAAACATTACAAATGTACATCATTTCATGGATTTTAGTTTCTTGCT
Source organism: Dugong dugon (assembly GCA_030035585.1). NCBI lineage: Eukaryota > Metazoa > Chordata > Mammalia > Sirenia > Dugongidae > Dugong > Dugong dugon. The sequence continues at coordinate 47,013,612 of CM057474.1, forward strand.
TTAGCCTCACCCATAATCTTTAATTATGGGTAAATAAAGCTCAAAATTTTCTTTCCAGTATATCTTTATCAAACTATAATGACTCTATATGATTTATTTTAGCTACTTCTTTTTGCAAAGAAACTTTTATACAATGCGTAGTTTACTTTGCAAATCCCACTTCCTATACATAGCATTATAAGGAAACCTTCAACTCCATTCCATGCAAATAACAATTTGATTTTTATTTATCTATTATTAAACAACCAAACTTTCTTTTATTCTTTTTCTCTACATATATATTTTACATAAACATAATCATAGCATATATTACTTTTGTACTTATTATTTCATAAATACACTTCTGTAATTATTAGGGGGAATCCTGGTGGTGCAGTGGTTAGGAGCTATGGCTGCTAACCAAAAGGTCGGCAGTTCAAATCCACCAGCTGCTCCTTGGAAACCCTATGGGGCAGTTCTTCTCTGTCCTATAGGGTTGCTATTATTATTAGGGAGGTTGAAAATTGTTCCTCCTCTTATGTGACCTGTCTTGATATCCATGGCTTAGTTGTATACTCAAGTAGTATCCTTGTATTTTTATATAAGCTCTTTATGCAGAGGGTCAGCAAAAACAAAGAAAACCTTCAATGAGATGTACTGACACAATGGCTGCAACAATGGACTCAAACATACCAACAATCATGAGGATGGCACAGGACTGGCCACATTCAGTTGTTATACATAAGGTCACCATGTGTCAGAGATGACTTGAGAGCAACTAACAACAACCAACTATGTATTACAGGTATTCTCAGGGGCAGATTAACCAGTAAGCATGGTATGCACCAGTTTGCATTGAGCAAGGTACCCATGGGTTTATTGTATTTACTTGCTAATCTGTGGTGAGCAATTTCACGTGAGTTTCACCATATGTGGTGGGGGACAGATGAAACTGTGCACTGCAGATTGATGGGAAGGTACAATTGGACACGTGCATACCTTGCTTATTGGGTAATCCGGCCCTGGGAATTCTTTCTTAATAGTTTACAATAAAACTTGCTGTATTATTGGTGACCCATGCATATACCCTGGGTCCACCTGGAGGTGCTGCAGAGGGCTACCTGTGTCTCTCTGTCAGAGGGTTTTCTCTAACTGCCAGAGCAGGCTTGCCTGAAGTGCTGGGGAGTTAACAACCTACCCCGTTGATACCCCTGCTTCTTCCATTTTCTTTAGGATAATTCTTATGTGTGATCCACACAATTTTCCAGTGTGATCAAGCCCTGGTTGCCCATAGCATTAACCCTCTCACAACAGACCCTTTATTGGCTTCACTCCCTTCTCTGTCTTTCCCACTTTCACCATCCTTCCTGGATCACTGAAAATAAACCAAATAAAGTTTCCACAGAGTTGATTCTAACTCATGGCAACCCCATGTGTCACAGAGTAGAACCATACTCTATAGGGTTGTCTTAGTGGTAATCTCAATGGTGGCAGATCACCAGGCCTTTCTTTTGCAGCACCACTGGGTGGGCTCAAACCACCAATCTTTCAGTTAGCTGCCAAGCACAAACTGTTTGTGCCACCCAACCAAAACCAAACCAAACCTGTTGCTGTTGAGTTGATTCCGACTCATAGCGACCAAATAGGACAGAGTAGAACTGCCTTGTAGAGTTTCCAAGGAGAGGCTGGTGGATTCAAACTGCTGACCTTTTGGACACAGGGATTTCAAAACAAACTATTTGTACCTAAACCATTGTTTTGGAGTCTGCTTTTGGGGAAACCCAAACAAAGGCAATTTTAAAGTTCAAATTATCTCATAACTCCCTTCTTTCTAGTACTTTGAGGTACAATGCTTACCAGCTTGGGGGCTGCCTTCAGGTGAGGATATAGCTCCCTCTGCCAACTTTCTCTTGTAGAGGGCTGTTCTTTGACGCATCCTTTCCACTAGGTTGTGTAGGTGGGCATCAGCATACTCATTTATAACAGTACCTCTGGGTGGTTTGCTCTTTGGACTAAATGTGGAAAAAAAAATGGTGACAGAGAAGGACTTATGAGGAGATAAGTAAAGGAGAGGGATTAAGTTTTTCACTGTCCTTATGTACCCAAGGTTATTAACTGCCTTTTAATGTTATTGAATAGAACAATTCAGATATTAAGTTTGATGGAAGTAGTGCCGGTGGAATATAGATTTGACATTGAAAAATGAGCAAATGGCCATTTTTGACCATATTGGATCTTGGGGTCTGTGATTCTGCCATTAAATTATATCACTAGAAGAAAGAAAGCTATAGTTGGTGTGGTAGGCAAAATTCTAATGGTTCCCAAGATTTCCTGCCCCTTGGTGTACACACTCTGTATAGTCCTGTGGACTGTGAATATGATGGATTTTACTCTCATATGGTTGTTGTTAGCTTCTGTTGAGTTGCCCTGGCTCATGATGAGTTCATGCACAACAGAACAGAATGCTGCCCGGTCCTGTGCCATCCCCATGATCAACTGGGGACTGGACTGTTATGATCCATACATAGGGTTTTCATTTGCTGCTTTTTGGAAGTAGATTGCCAGTTCTTTCTTCCTAGTCTGTCTTAGTCTGGAAGCTCTGCTGAAACCTGTTCAGCTTCATAACAACACTCAAGACTCCACTGAAAGACAGGTGGTGGCTGTGCATGAGGTGCATTGGCACTGGCCAGGAATCGAATCTGGATCTCCTACACGAAAGGCAGACATTCTACCACTGAACCGCCACTGCCCTCTACTCCCATAATTAGTTTTTTAATGTAGCACAGATGACTTTTAGGTAAAGAGATTTTCCAGGTGTGCCTGACCTAATCACATGAGGCTTTTAAAAGTAGAGATTGGCTACAACTGGTGACAGAGGAGGACATTAGAGATTTGAAGCACAAGGGGGTTTGACTTGAGAGATAGTCTCCATTGCCAGCTTCAAAGAAGAAGGGGACCGTGTGACAAGAACTGCATGAAGCCTCCAGGAGCTGAGAGGAACCCTCGGCTGACAACTGGCAAGGAAATAGAGGCTTCAGTCCTACAACCACAAGGAACTGAATCCTGCCAGTAATCTGAATGAGTTTAGAAGTGTTTTCTTCCCCAGAGCCTCCAGATAAGAGCGCAGCCTTGCTGACATCTAGGTTTTGGCCTTTTGAGACCTCAAGCAGAGAACCCAGTTTAGCCCAAACAGACTTACATCTACTGAACTGTGAGTTAATAAACGAGTGTCATCTTAAACTGCTAAATTTGTGGTAATTTGTTGCACAACAATAGAAAATGAATACAACTTGTGTGCTTTAACGGATTGCCTTTTTAGAAAAGTTTTACAAACAGACTTGTTCAGAGCAGAGGGTGAACACTAGTATACTTCCTAGAGCTCTGAGTTTTTTTTTCCACAGATTTTCCTCACAGCTCTCACCTTCTGCCTTCCCTCTGAGGTTGGACACTGGGTATACACAGGCACATGTAAGCCTCTACCCCTTCAATCTCCTCACATTCACAGCTGACCCTTCCATCTCACTTCCAAATTGGAGTCCATGAAGTTTACATCAGAACTAGACAAAATGTAGACTGTATTTAAAGGAAACCCCAGTATGAGCCCCTTTCCATTCACCCGACATGAATATATCACATCTGTAATTGTTTGCAGATTCCCAAATCACTGTCTTTCTGTCTTCCCTTCTTATAATCGTTGTATACTTTATACCTCTTTCAAAGGTCAAAGGTCCTACCTCAGCCTCAAGATTCTTCAGATGTGTCACACTAAGAACTTTATAAACAGTCTTAAGAATGGTGAAGACTGAGCTTCGGAGGATGTAATTCTAACATATCTTAAACAATATAGAAATAGGTAGACACTAGCTCCACAAAATCAAGAAAATCTTTTTCTGATTAGGAAATGTCATCATATATATAATTTCACTGATTACTTCTTAAAATCTTAGTGTGTCTACTTTATTCATCCATCAAATATTTATTAAGTTTCTACTTTAGGCACCAAGAGTATAAAGATGAGATAGACAGACTATCCCTATGAATGTTCATAGTTTAATGGGGGAAGCAAAGATTTAAATAAATAGCCAGTAAAAATCAATAAAGATATGTACAAAGTGCTATTCCAACACTAAACTTGACCTGGGGTACCAAGAAGAGGTTTCATAGAGGAAGTACATTAAGTCTTAAAATGTTAGCAGGCCTTTAACAGAAATGGAAGAAGGGCCTTTCAGGCCTTGAGAGCAACATATTAAAGATGTGAAAGAATGTAATGTATTCAGGGAACAGCAAGAATTTTGGTATGAATGAAATACAGTGTGTGCACAGAGAGTGCCAGGTAGTGGAGGTGGGTCTGGAAAGGTGGGTGCGGCCAGGTCATGATGGGTCCTATATGACTTGCTTAGGCATTTGAACACCAACCTGTAGGCTAATGGCAGCCAGTGCAGAGTATTAAAAGTATGAAGCAAACGAAGGATATGAGCAGATAGATTTGTGTTTTGGAGAGGTAGCAATGGTGGGAAGATGGGTTGAAGAGGAGTACTGTAAAGCATGGAGACAAGGAAAGAGTTATTCTAATAGGTTAGGCTTAAGCTGATGAAAGAAATAAAGAGAGATTAAAGAAACATTTTGGAGGCAGAACTCACAGTATTTGGTGCCTTTTCTGTAGCTTTTGAATAAATTCAAATAAAGGATCAAAAGAATAATTCCTAAGTTTCTATCATAAGAGACTAGATTTATGAAGACATCATTAATATAAGTAGGAATTTAGAAAGCAGATATTACTGTGTGAAGGGTACACGAGAAAAATGAGCTGTTTTTTGTGTATGTTCAATTCAAGGTGTTTATAGGACCTTGTGTGAAAGGATATTGTTTGTGATACTTCAGGAGACATTCAGAAATGTGGTTTAGGTGCTAGGATCTTGGTGGTCATCAGTGTATATGGCATATTTGAAGTATGTGGATGACACCATCATAGACTGTGAAGTTCTCAAGATGAAGACCTATGTCTTATCTTTATAGCCCACAAAGCCTAGGAAAAGGTAAATTTCTAATAAATACTTATTGAATAAATAAACCCACTAGTTCTAACCTTTTGTTTGACCTTATTTGATGGTCTCAATGCTCTTAAAAAATCTATAAGAAGTGACGTTGAGGGTTGTTGGATCATTAACTATAAGTCAGGACATTCAAACTGTCAAAATGGGTAATTCAAGCCCTAAGAACATATTTTTTTCTCTTCCTGACCTGTATATAAACCATAATTGACTATATAATTGCCACTTGATCACACTGGTTTTTACTATGCAAACCTACTTCATGGTTAAAATGCTGGAAATCATACTAGAAAGCATACAAATATTTCAAATACATGTGTACATACATATATTTATATATTTCACTTACTGTGAAATTTTATTTTTATATTAGCTAGGTATTAATATGTTAGTCTGTTTTGTCTTTTTTTTCTCCTAGCTTCTTTTCAAGAGTAATCCTTGAACTTATCCCCAGCCTACGTATACAGAAGCTATGAATATATTTTTCTTTAGATAATTTTGTGAACAAACAGAGCAAGGCAAGTTGAGTTGAAAAAACATATATTTCATGAAATAAACAAAAAACTGTTTGGGGGTAGGAAGTTGTTGTTTTGTAGGTGCTGTCAAGTCGGTTCTGACTCTCAGCAACTCTATGTACAACAAAAGGAAACACTGCCTGGTTCTGCACCATCCTCACAATCTTTGTTATGCTTGAGCTCATTGTTGCAGCCACGGTGTCGGTCCATCTCGTTGAGGGTCTTCCTTTACCAAGCATGGTGTCTTTCTCCAGGGACTGGTCCCTCCTGGTCACATGTCCAAAGTCCGTGAGATGAAATTTTGTCATCCTCGTTTCTAAGGAGCATTCCCTCTGTACTTCTTCCGAGACAGATTTGTTTGTTCTTCTGGCAGTCCATGGTATGTTCAATATTCTTCACCGACACCATAATTCAAAAGCGTGAATTCTTCTTTGGTCTTCCTTATTCATTGTCCAGCTTTTGCATGCATATAAGGTGACTGAAAATATGATAGGTAGAATAGGGAACCAATAAATGTGCCTTATATAAATATGATTCACTTGAGATATATTGGATATTTCTAGTTCTTACCATTTGTATGTTTTTAAAGAATAATTCCTCATAATTCCTTGATGAAAGAGTCAGTAAATAGCAAAAATACTAAATTTTTTTAAAATTGTGTTTTAGGTGAAACTTTACAGAGCAAATTAGTTTCTCATTCAATAATTTATGCTCAGATTGTTTTGTGACATTGGTTGTAATCCCTGCGATGTGTCAACACTCTCCCCTTCCCCACCCTGGGCTCCCCATTTCCATCTGTCCATTTTTCCTGTCCCTTATGGCCTTCTCGTCATTGCTTTTGGTCTCATATACGTGACTGAACTAAGAAGCACGTTCCTCACGTGTGTTATTGTTTGTTTTATAGACCTGTCTAATCTTTGGCTGAAGGGCGAACTTTGGAAGTGGCTTCAGTTCTGAGTTAAAAGGGTGTTTGGGGGCCATAGTCTCGTGGGTTCGTTCAGTCTGTGTCAGACCAGCAAGTCTGGTCTTTTTTTGTGTGTGTGTGAATTTGAATTTTATTCTACCTTTTTTCTCCTCTTCTGTCCAGGACCCTCTATTGTGATCCCTGTCAGAGCGGTCGGTGGTAGTAGCCATGCACCATCTAGTTCTTCTGGGTTGAGGCTGGTGGAGGCTGTGGTACTTGTGATCCATTAGTCCTTTGGAGTACTATTTCCTTGTGTCTTTGGTTTTTTTCATTCTTCTTTGTTCTGATGAGATGGGACCAGTAGATGTGTCTTGGATGGCCGCTCACAAGCTTTTAAGACCCCAGACACTACTCACCAAAGTTGGATGTAGAATATTTTGTTTATGATCTTTGTCATGCCAATTGACCTAGATGACCCCTGTGACCAATATTTTACAAATTTTGATAAACAAATGAACATAGAAAGAAATTCTTATTGGTTAAGTTATCTTTTCTTAAGATGGATGAGACTTTTAAAAGTGGTTTATTTACCTATGGAAGAATAGTTATTGAGGGAACAACAAGTATTTTGGTATTTTTAAAATAAAACTACAGAAAAATTATTTTAAAAAGTAGATGAAAAAGAATAGAATTATATTACAGCAGCATCCCTCATTTCTATTCAATCAGAGATAATAGATTAAAAAAATTATACAATAAACATTGTCCCTTTGCCAGTGATCCCAGAGGTATTTACACTCCAGGGAACGAGTCATAGTAAGATTGGGATAGGTGAGAAGTAGGCTTTGCTTTTGTAAAATGGGAAAAGGGCCATTGTGAAAGGGGAAGTAGCAAAGAAAAACTTGTAGTTTGCAAGTGTGTACTCAAAAAGATCAGCTTTAATAAATAGTATATATGTAAGATGTGGATCTGGAAATTGATTCTTTTACAAGTATCTATTTATTAGGGCTCTTAGAAAGTTAAGTTGTATACCCAGGATACATGTTCCCTAGTTTAATATTGCCGCATTAGGATAACATGACCCATAAAACCAAACCCATTGCTGTCGAGTTGATTCTGACTCATAGCAACCCTACAGGACAGAGTAGAACTGCCCCATAGGGTTTCCAAGGAGCGGCTGGTGGATTCAAACTGTCGACCTTTTGGTTAGCAGTCAAGCTCTTAACCACTGTGCCACCAGGGCTCCAGGATAACATTAAGGGATGATGGAATTTGATGGGGTGGTAGAATGGATGGGTGGTCTTCTCAGAGAAGGTGATATTTGAGTTGAAACTTGAAGGAAAATTAGACTTTGACTGGTAATATAAATGAAAAGTATTTAAGACAAAGGAAACAGACTGAGAGAAGATTGTTGGTGACTGCCTTGTAGAGGATGTGAGATTCATTGGCTTCCAAAGTAAAGGTTCAAACATTTTATCATAGAATCCCAAATAACCTATAATTTGGCTTAAAAGGTTGATTGAGACCAATGGGAACCACTGCGGGATTTTAAGCAAAGTAGGGATATTATTAGCTATGTGTTTCAGAAAAATAATTGAGAAAAGAAAGAAAATAGTTTTGGTAAGGAGTAAGGATGACTTGAAGAAGGACGAAAGTAGGGTCAGAATGGGTGGGGTAATATAACATCATGAAATGTTAAGTTTGGTCATTGTACTGAATTGAATAGTGTCCTTCCAAAATTCATGCCCACCCAGAACCTCAGAATGTGACCTTATTTGGAAATAGGGTCATACTGGATTAGGATGGGCCCTAAATTCAATGACTGGTGTCCTTAAGAAGGCCATGTGAAGACCTAGAGGAGACACAGAGGGAGAAGATAACTTGACAACTGAGGCAGAGACTGGAGTGATTATGTCTACAAGCCAAGGAACATCAGAGCCTAGGAGACTGATATGGAACAGATTCTCCCTCAGAGCCTCCTGAAGGAACCAAGCTTGCCAGCACCTTGATTTCAGACTTCTGTCCTTCAGAACTGTGAGAGAAAAAGTTTCTTTTGCTTTAAGTCACCCAGTTTGCCATAATTTGTTACAACAGCCCTTGGAAACTAATACAGTTAGCAAAGTAGATAATCATGATACCATACGGTCAACTCAAATGGAGACATACGCTGTAAGAGAAATATAAATACATTCATTTTTTGTGGTTGGGTGCCATCGAGTTGACTTATAGCGACCCCATGTAACAGAGTTGAACTGCCCCATAGAATTTTCTTGGCTGTAATCTTTATGTAAGCAGATCTCCAGGTCTTTTCCTCCCACAGAGCTGCTGGGTGGGTTTGAACTGCCAGCCTTTTGGTTAGTAGCCAAGTGCTTAACCATTGAACCACCAGTGCTGCTCACATTTATCTTAGAATGTGTTAAACTTGAGGTGTGAATTAAGCATCAAGGTAAAAATGTACAGCAGGCAGTTGAGAAGTTAGGTTTGGAGGTCAGAGGAGTAGAATGAGCTGGAGATGTACAACTAGGAATCATCTGTCTAGAGGTGATGGTGAGAATTATACAGTGGATGAGATTACCGGTTAGAGCCTGCATAGAACAAGAAAAGATTGGGAGGTCTCAGTCTTGGAATTTGCTGACATTTAAGTAGTAGCATAAGTAAAGGGAAGTAGCAATTAGGGAGGTAGCTCTAACAGAGAAAAATGTCACAGAAATCAGGGGAGGTAAAAGTTTGAAAAAGGAGGTCAGTGGTGTCTCATGCTGCACATAAAGTGAGTAGGGTGGGGATAGAGGAGGACTTTAATTTCAGTAAGTAGGATTTTGTTGGTAATCTTTAAGAAAATTGGGCAGGGAAATGTGTAATACTATCAAATTTTGTCATCTCCCATTTGTCTTAAGTATTTTGTAAAAAAAAGTACATAGAGTCTGGCTTCATTCTCCAAATAATACTTTGGCTTTCCATTCATTGTTTCCAAAACCCATTTATAGGTAGTACTTATTTCCTCTATAAAATCTTGTTGAATAAACATTGACTTTGCAAACTTTACTTGCTAGATTCCTCAAAAATTTCCTGACTTAATTCATCTTTTAAAATCCCAGTTGGTCTGTCTTTTAAAACCTGCTATTTCTGTCTTCTTGAGTAACAGGCAGGGATTAAGCAAAAGCCATTTTATTTCAATTTGGGGATTTTTTTTGGGTGGGAAAGCAGGTCTTTTTTCATTTTCATGGTTAGGTAATAATTAATGGTAAATTCAGATAGCCACCCTCAAAAGTTAAACCTGAAGGAAAGAAACCCATAATTAGCGTTGTATGACTAAACATTTTTTAATACAATTTTTTTCTGAATGAAAATGATTGAAAATTGTACATTATTCTGGATTTTACCAATAGACTTGGTAGCCTACCATAAAACCTACAAATTTTAAGCAAATTTAGGTCAGTATAGATATAACTCAACCAAGTCTCATTTCATTCCGTTCTCACATTCACCCCTAAATGCTGTAAAAATTGTGAGTTATCACATTTCACTTGTGCGTATGGTATTGTTTGTACACATCGGTTTGTACATATGGTTATGTACATATGGATATTATGATGCACAGATTCCTAACCTAAATTATTTTTGATCTTTCTAGAACATGCTACAGTGCATTTATGGCTCCAAAACTTGTTTCTACACATCCCCACCTCTTTCAATAGTCTACCCTCTAGATCTTTTTTTCCGTTAATCTGTAAGTATTGGAGGCTGTGTCCATGATGTTTATTTCTATTGTTAGTGAATCATATCCTCATGGCCTAGAAATGTAGTGGTACCTAATCCTACTAAAAGTTATGCAACTATTTTAAAGCTAAAAAGAAACCTAAAAAATGTTTGTATTTCCACATAGATTGTGAATTTGTATTCACAAGGCATACATGCATACATATATGCACAGACACACTCACTGACATATACAAAAACTATCAACCCTCCCCAAACACTAGCCCAGTTGGAGAATAAACATATCAACATAAACGTAAAATTGTCATAATAGTAATACATTACACTTCAATAAAAATTTTAAATATTCCCCAATGATTTCAGGTATTCTTTGGAAGTAAGATAAGCTATGATTGGAGTCACTATGTTTTTACCATTTTCCATATAGTAGCAGCTTGAAGGAGCCAACAAATGTATTCAAAAATGTCTCCAAAATTTTGATGTCTTGGAAATTCTGAGGTGCATTGTGAACACCTCATTCCTTTACTCAACAAATATGTATTTATTTACTTAAAAGGTATTTATATCTTTATATCAGGAAAGATAACATGTTCTATGTTCAGTCTGAAAATTTTTTCATGAATATTTGTCTTTCATTTTACATATGTCTTGACATTTTTTCTTACTTGGTAGCTTGTTTAGAGAAAACTGATACTTTGTTTAAAATTGTTCTAACAGAATGCTTATATGTCTAGAAAAAAGCGGCAAAGCTACTTTAAGAAGTAAATGAAAATTAGGTCAAGATAATAAACTGAATACCATAAATTTTTAGAAATAACAGAAAAGAAGTTTTTAAAAATCCACATGCTGGAAAACAAGACATTACCTCCAGGAAGTGAGGTAATTTGAGAATTTTCTGAAATATAAAAAGCTCATCTTTTCATATGTTAGCTCATTTAATTCTCACTAATGGTGAAGTGCTTAGAACAGCGCTATTAGTACTATTGACGTAAGGAAACCACGGCATAAACACTTACATGAGATGTTTTTTGCAAAATGAGAGGGGTTCTGGTAGTGCTCTCACCTTGGAGGGAATGGATTCAAGGGGCCAGAAGGGGCCATGATCAACCATTAGTGGATTACATGGGGAACCAAACTCAGAGCAGTGAAGAAGATAGCCCTGCTTCCCACCAAACTTGCATTGAGTGGATGGCAGTAGAAGCAACTGCCTCCACGACAGAGTAGTGGGAAAAAATTTGGAGTGGAGAAGCAGAGCTTTGTCCCAGGTGGATGGTAAAAAATTAGCAAGAATGGGGGGCTGTATGCCCAGACAATGAATTCATGTTTGTTATGGATTGAATTGTGTCCCCTAAAAATTTATGTCAACTTGATTAGGCCATGATTCCCAGTATTATATGGTTGTCCACCATTTTTGTGATCTGATGTGATTATCCTATATGCTGTAAACCCTAACCTCTGTGATGTTAATGAGGCAGGATTAGAGGCAGTTATGTTAATGAGGCAGGACTCAATCTAAGAATCAGGTTGTATCTTGAGTCAATCTGTTTTGAGATATAAAAGAGAGAATCAAGCAGAGAGGAGAGGGACCTCATGCCACCAAAAAAGAAGTACCGGGAGTGGAGCGTGTCCTTTGGAATCCAGGTCCCTGTGCTGAAAAGCTCCTACACCAGGGGAAGATTGATGACAAGGATGTTCCCACAAAGCCAACAGAGAGAGAAAGCCTTTCCCTGGAGCTGGCACCCTGAATTTGGACTTCTAGCTTCTAAACTGTGGGAGAATAAATTTCTGTTTGTTAAAGCCATCCACTTGTGGTATTTCTGTTATGGCTGCGCTAACTAACTAAGACAGAATTTGGTACCAGGAGAGTGGAGGGCTGCTCTAACAGATACCTAAAATGTGGAAGCAAATTTGAAACTGTGATTGGTAGAGGCTGGGAGAGTTTTAAAGTGCCTAATAGTAAAAGCCTAGATTGACTTGAAGAGACTGTTGGTGGAAGCATGGACATCAAAGGCAATTCTTGTGAGGACTCAGAAGGCAATGAGGTGAGCTGTAACACTAGAGATGGCACAGATGGCAAGAAGCAACAGCACAGAAATGGCAGCAGCAGAACCACAAGACCAGTGTGAGACAGCATGGGAGCTGACCCACATAGCAAGAGAGCTGAGAGCCTTCAGGCAGGAGGCTTCCTGGCAGAGTAGGGTGCCTCTGAGCACTTACTGGTGGAGCTCGGCTTGCCGACCCACAACCCATGGAGTGAGAGATCTGAGTGCCTTTGGGCCTATGCTTACTGGCCTATTGGCTTTCAGGCACTTACTGGTAGAGCTGAAGAGCTTTGGAACACTTCCCTGAGCAGGGCAGAGGCCAGGTTGGCCCAAGAGGCCTGAGGGGACAAGAGGCCAGGGAACCAGGAAGCAGAAGCTCAAGAGACAAGGAGCACAGGAAGCAGAGCTGCCTCAGTTACAAAGGGACTTCTAGCCTCCTAAACTATGGGAGAATAAATCTGTCTTCGTAAAAGCCATCTTCTTGTGGTATTTCTGTTGTAGCAGCACTAGATAACTAAGACAATGTTATATTCCTCTTGGCAATGTTTCTTCACCAAATCATGGTAGAAGGAGGTACCAAAGAGGAGGCAATAGGAGTAGTGTACCCTGTGAGTAGAAGTAGCTTATCAAGAACATTGTTATTATACCCATTATACACATGGGGTAGACTACTCCTATTGTCTCCTCTTTGGTACCCCACTGATAAACACAGGTTACTGGAAAGTTCAAGTACAAAGATGATCACACAAGCCAAGAATTACCACGTAATGGAGCAAAATCAATACTATGAGAGACGCTAAAGGAAACAAACAGAAAAACTAATACCTATTTCTGAGGAAATAGAGTTAACAGAAAATAATTTAAAAAAATGATTAATATCTTCATAGAGATAAGAGGGGATATCTATTTTTTGTTAGCTGGAATAGGTTATTGTGAAAGAGAATCAATTAGAGACTTGGAGATAAAATATCTGATTGTCCGAAAAAACAAAGCAAAACAACAACAACAAAATAAACCCCACATGACATTAGCTAAATTGTAGAATGGACACAACTGAAGACAGAATTACTGAGGTGAAGAATTCTCCCAGAATGTAGCACAGAAGGGCAATGAGGTGTAAAAGTATGCAAAAAAAAAAAAAAAAAGAGCATTGAAGCTAAGAAAGAGATAGAAGTTCAAATGTGTGTAAGATATATCCATAAAGGAAAGAATAGAGGAATAGGAGGACATAAATTAGTCAAAGAAATTATAGAGGAAAGTTTCTCAGAGCTGAAGAAATGCAGAAGTTTTCAGAATCCAAGAGGTTACCAAATGTGAGCAGCATGAATTAGAAAAGGATCAAACCTTGACACACTGTGATAAATCTTAGAACACCAAGATTAAAGAGAAAAATTCTAAAAGATTTCAGAGATGAAAAAAAACAAGAACCAAAAAAGCCACCCATAAATAAACAAGCATTAGCTTGGCATCAGAATTTTTAGTGGCAACACTGGATACTAGAAGCTAATGAAGCAATATTTCCAAAATTTGAAGGGAAAAATGAATTTGAACTCAGAATTCTATTTCCAGCTAAAACAGCTATCTTTCTTTCAGGCAAAACAAAGTCAATGACTTAGACATTTTACCATCCACAATTCCTCTCTAAAAGCACTACTGGAGAATGGCCTTGGGTTGCATTCCTGTATGCAGACTCCAAGGTGGAGATTTGCGTGCAGGAGATTTTTTGAAGAGTGCTCTGAGGAAGAACTGTGAGGGAGTTGGGGAGGCAGGACTGGGCAGAAGGAGAAGGTGAACTATGAGCCAATTGCAACAGTTAAAGATTCAGCAGATCCCGTGGGGTGCTCTGGATCTGGGAGGGCCTTTCAGAGTTGTTCAGCATTGAAACAACTGGGTGAAGCAGCTCTCGTGGCCAGGAGTACTTCCAGGAGGGACTCAATTTCAAGTCTTTAGAAGGTAACAATCCTGGCATCTGGGGAAATGACTGCCTTGGATCTAAAGGGGGTGGGTGTCGCCTCCCACAGCTTCCTCTACAAGGGTAAACTTCCAAAGAATGAAAAATGAATGCATTAGTAATAATTGGGATATAAGAAACTGCACTCAGCAGGTAAACTAGCAAAACCTAAAGTTACATATAAGTGAAGTAAGATTTTTACCAACTTCTGAAGTCTGAAATTGATCAAATATGCAATCAGGATTCAATGATAATTACTGGTGATTGAAATGCAAAAGTTGGAAACAAAGAATGATCAGTAGTTGGAAAATATGGCATTGATGATAGAAATGATGCTGGAGATTGCATAATAGAATTGCAAGACCAACGACTTCTTCATTGCAAATACTTCTTTTCAACAACATAAACAGTGACTATACACGTGGACCTTGCCAGATGAAATACATAGGATTCAAATTCTGTGTGGGAGGAGATGGAGAAGCTCAATTTCGTCAGTCAGAACAAGGTAAGCGGCTGATTGGGGAACAGCTCGTCAATTACTCATATGCAAGTTCAAGCTGAAGCTGAAGAAAATTAAAACAAGTCCATGAGAGCCAAAGTACAACCTTGAGTATATCCCACCTGAATTTAGAGACCATCTCAAGAATAGATGTGACTCATTGAATGCCAGTGACTGAAGACCAGACAAATTGTGGAATGACATCAAGGACATCATACATGAAGAAAGCAAAAGGACATTAAAAAGATGGGCAAGAAAGAAAAGACCAAAATGGATATCAGAGGAGACTCTGAAACTTGCTCTTGAATGTAGAGTAGCTAAAGAGACCAGGAGAAATGATCATGTAAAAGAACAGAACAGAAGATTTCAAAGTATTACAATAGTATATGCAAAGACCTGCAGTTAGAAAACCAAAAGGGAGGACATGATCAGCATTTCTCAAGCTGAAAAACTGGAAAAAAATTCAAGCCTCGAGTCGCAATATTGAAGGATTCTATGGGCAAAATATCAAATACGCAGGGAGCGTCAAAAGCGGATAGAAAGAGTACACAGAGTCACTGTTCCAAAAAGAACTGGTCGACGTTCAGTCATTTTCAGGACGTAGCATATGATCAAGAACTGATGTACTGAAGGAAGACATCCAAGCTTCACTGAAGTCATTTGTGAAAAACAAGGCTCCAGGAATTGATGGAATACCAATTGAAATGTTTCAACAAACGGATGCAATGCTGGAAGCTCTCACTCATCTATGTTAAAAAATTTGGAAAACAGCTAACTGGTTAACCAAGTGGAAGAGATCCATATTTGTGCCTATTCCAAAGAAAGATGATCCAACAGAACGTGGAAATTATAGAACGATGTCATTAATATCACATGCAAGTAAAATCTTGCTGAAGATCATTCAAAAATGGTTGCAGCAGTACATCGACAGGGAACTGCTAGAAATTCAAGCTGTATTCAAAAGAGAATGTGGAACGAGGGGTGTCATTGCTGATGTTAGATGGATCTTGGTTGAAAGAGAATAACATAAAGATGCTTACTTGTGTTTTATTGACTATGGGAAGACATGCAACTGTGTGAATCATAGCAAATTATGGATAACGTTGCAAAGAGTGGGAATTCCAGAACAGTTACTATGCTCATGCAGAAACTGTACATAGAACAAGAGGCAGTCATTTGAACAGAACTAGGGGATACCGTGTGGTTTAAAATCAGGATAGGTGTGTATTAGGGTTGTATCTTTTCACCATACTTATTTG
This sequence comes from Dugong dugon, assembly GCA_030035585.1. NCBI lineage: Eukaryota > Metazoa > Chordata > Mammalia > Sirenia > Dugongidae > Dugong > Dugong dugon. Next base: position 47,029,529 of record CM057474.1, read on the forward strand.
ATGTGTATGCTGAGCAAATAATCCTAGAAGCTGGACTATATGAAGAAAAATGTAGCATCAGGATTGAAGGAAGACTCATTAACACCTTGCAATATGCAGATGACACAACCTTGCTTGCTGAAAGCGAAGAGGACTTGACCCATTTACTGATGAAGATCAAAGACCACAACCTTCAGTATGAATGACACCTCAACATAAAGAAAACAAAAATCCTCACGACTGGACCAATAAGCAACATCATGATAAAAGGAGAAAAGATTGAAGTTGTCAAGGATTTCATTTTACCTGGATTCACAATCAACACTCAACGGAAGCAGCAGTCAAGGACATCAAAAGATGCATCACATTGGGAAAATCTGCTGCAAAAGACCTCTTTACAGTGTTAAAAAGCAAAAATGTCACTTTAAAGACTAAGGTGCACCTGTCCCAAGCCATGGTATTTTCAATCACCTCATATGCATGTGAAAGCTGGGCAATGAATAAGGAAGACCAAGGAAGAGTTGGTGCCTTTGAATTATGGTGTTGGTGAAGAATATTAAATATACCATGGACTGCCAGAAGAACAAACAAATCTGTCTTGGAAGAAGTATAGCTGGAATGCTCCTTAGAAGTGAGAATGGTGAGACTTCCTCTCATGTACTTTGGACATGTTATCATGTCCTTGGAGACGGATATCAAGCTTGGTAAAGTAGAGGGTCAGTGAAAAAGAGGAAGACCCTAAATGAGATGGGTTGACTCAGTGGCTGCCACAATGGGCTCAAGCATAACAGTGATTGTGAGGATGGCACAGGACCGGGCAATGTTTCATTCTGTTGTACATAGGGTTGCTGTGAGTCAGAACTGACTCGAGGGCACCTAACAACAACAACAACTTTAGTTTTAAACCATAATAAAATATGTGGTGGTTAATGTTATGTGTCAACTTGGCTAGGCTATGGTTTGGCAGACATTGGATTGATTGCTCTTCCATAATGTAATATAATGAAGTCACCTCCATGATGTGATCTAATGTGTTTAGCCAATCAATTGAAAGGGCAATTTCCTTGGGAATGTGGCCTACCTAGAATATATAAATGGATATTTCATCAAGGCTTGAGCTCTCTCTTGGCCCTGCACTCTTCTCGTCACCTGACCTCTAGTTCTTGGGACATAAGCCTGCAAAAGTCTTCAACCTACTGCTTGACCTGCAGATTTTGGATTTGCCAGCCCCTGCAACCCTGTGAGGCAGCAGAGGTTTCCAGCCTGCTGCCTGACTTGTGGATTTGGAACTTGCCAGCCCCCACAATTGTGTGAGCCACTTTCTTGAAGTAAATCTCTGTCTATATGTTTATATATGCACTTCACTCTTTTTGCTCCTCTAGAGAACCCAGACTAAGAAAAAATGGAATCAAAATCCCAGCTAATCTTTTTTTTTTCCTATTTGAACATTATTTTATTTTTTCCCATACAAAAATTTATATATACATTGTTATATGACTCTAATTGCTCTCCCCATATTGTGACAGCACGCTCCTCCTTTACACCTCTGATTCCCCATGTCCGTTCAACCAGCTCCTAACCTTCTCTGCCTTCCTGTCCCTCCGGACAGAAGCTGCTGGTTTAGTCTCTTGTATCTTCTTGAGCTAAGAGGCACACTCCTCACGAGTATCACTTTATGTCCCACAGTCCAGTCGAATCCCTGTCTGAAGAGTTGGACTCAGAAGTTGTTTTAGTTCTGGATAGAGAATCCAGGGGCCATGCTTTCCAGGGTTCCTCCAGTCTCAGTCAGACCATTAAGTCTGGTCTTCTTACTAGAATTTGAGTTCTGCACCACACCTTTCTCCTGCTCCATCTGGGACTTTCTGTTGTGTTCCCTGTCAGGGCAATCGTTGGTGGTAGCTGGGCACCATCTAGATCTTCTGGTCTCAGGCTGATGAAGTCTCTGGTTTCTGTGGCCCTTTCTGTCTCTTGGGCTACTACTTTCCTTGTGTCTTTGGTGTTTTTCATTCTCTTTTACTCCAGGTGGTTGGGACCAATTGATGCATCTTAGATGGCCGCTTGCAAGCTTTTAAGACCCCAGACGTCAGTCACCAAAGTGGATGCAGAACATTTTCTTAATAAGCTTTGTTATGCCAGTTGACCTAGATGTCCCCTGAAAGCATGATCCCCAGACCCCTACACCTGCTACTCTATCCCTCAAAGTGTTTGATTGTATTCAGGAAACTTCTTAGCTTTGGTTTAGTCCTGTTGTGCTGACTTCCCCTGTAGTGTGTGCTGTCCTTTCCTTCATCTAAGATAATTCTTATCTACTATCTAGATAGTAAAATACCCTCACCCTCCCTCACCACCCTCGTAACCATCAAAGAATGTTTCTTCTGTGTTTAAACCTTTTCTTGAGTTCTTATAACAGTGGTCTTATGCAATATTTGTCCTTCTGTGACTGACTAAATTCACTCAGTGTAATGACCTCCAGCTTCCTCCATATTATAAGATGTTTCACGGCTTCATCGTTGTTCTTTATCATTGTGTAGTATTCTGTTGTGTGGATATACTGCAATTTGTTTATCCATTACTCCGTTGATGGGCACCTAGGTTGTTTCCATCTTTTTGCTATTGTGAACAGTGCTGCAGTGAAAATGGGTGTGCATATATCTATTCGTGTGACAGCTCTTATTTCTGTAGGATATATTCCAAGGAGCAGGATAGCTGGATCTTATGGTACTTCTATTTTTAGCCTTTTAAGGAAGTGCCAAATTGATTTCCAAAGTGGTTGTACCATTTTATATTCCCACCAACACTGTAGAAGTGTTCCAGTCTCTCCACAACCTCTCCAGCATTTATTATTTTGTGTTTTTTGGATTAATGCTAACCTTGTTGGGGTGAGATGATATCTCATTGTAGTTTTGATCTGCATTTCTCTAATGAATAATGATTGCGAGCATTTCTTCATGTGTCTGTTAGCTGCCTGAATATCTTCTTTGGTAAAGTGCCTGTTCATATCCTTTGCCCATTTTTTCATTGGGTTATTTGTCTTTTCGTTGTTGAGGTTTTGCAGTATCTTGTAGATTTTAAAGATTAGACGCTAATCGGATTTGTCGTAGCCAAAAAATTTTTCCCAGTCTGTAGGTTGTCTTTTTACTCTTTTGGTGAAGTCTTTTGATGAGCATAAGTGTTTGATTTTTAGGAGCTCCCATTTATCTAGTCTCTCTTCTGGTGCTTATGCATTGTTACTTATGGTTCATATTTGTTTATGCCATGTATTAGGGCTCCTAGCGTTGTCCCTATTTTTTCTTCCATGATATTTATTGTTTTTGATTTTATATTTAAGTCTTTGATCCGTTTTCAGTTAGTTTTTGTGCATGGTGTGAGGTATGGGTCTTGTTTCAGTTTTTTGCAGATGAATATTCAGTTATGCCAGCACAATTTGTTAAAGACACTGTCTTTTCCCAGAACTTTGGCCTTTGTCAAATATCAGCTGCTCATAGGTAGATGAATTTATGTCTGGATTCTCAATTCTATTCCATTGTTCTATCTATCTGTTGTTGTACCAGTACCAGGCTGTTTTGACCATTGTGGGGGTATAATAGGTTCTAAAATCAGGTAGTGTGTGGCCTGCCACCTTGTTCTTCTTCCTGAGTAATGCTTTATTTATATTTGGGGCCTCTTCTGTTTCCATATGAAGTTGGTGATTTGTTTCTCTATCTCATTAAAAAATGCTGGTGGAATTTGGATCGGGATTGCATTGTATCTGTAGACTACTTTGGGTAGAATTGACATTTTCACTATGTTGAGTCTACCTGTCCATGAGCAAGTTATGTTTGTCCACTGATGCAGGTCTCTTTTGGTTTCTTGCAGTAGTGTCCTGTAGTTTTAATTTTATAGATCTTTTACATCTCTGGTTAGATTTATTCCTAAGTATTTTGTCTTCTTGGGGGCTATTGTCAATGGTATTGATTGGTGATTTCCTCTTTGAGGTTCTCTTTGTTGGTATAAAGGAATCCAACTGATTTTTGTAAGTTTATCTTATATCCTGAAACTTTGCTGAAAATCTTCTATTAGTTCCAGTATTTTTTCTGTGGATTCTTTTGGGTTTTCTGGGTATAAGATATTATCATCTACAAATAGAGATACTTTGACTTCTTCCCTACCAATCTGGATGCCCTTTATTTCTTTTTCTAGCCTAATTGCTCTGGCTAGGACCTCCAGCACAATGTTGAATAAGAGTGGTGTTAAAAGGCATCCTTGTCTGGTTCCCATTCTCAAGGGGAATGCTTTCAAAGTCTCTCCATTTAGGATGACGTTGGCTGTTGGTTTTGTATAAATGCCCTTAATTATATTGAGGAATTTCCCTTCTATTCCTATTTTGTTGAGCGTTTTTATCATGAATGGGTGTTGGACTTTGTCAAATGCCTTTTCTGGGTCCATTTATAAGATCATGTGGTTCTTGTCTTTTGTTTTATTTATGTGATGGATTACATTGATTGTTTTTCTAATGTTGAACCATCCCTGCGTACCTGGTATAAATCCCACTTGATCGTGGTGAATTATTTGTTTCATATGTTGCTGAATTCTATTGGCTAGAATTTTGTTGAGGATTTTTGCATCAATGTTCATGAGGGATATTGATCTGTAATTTTCTTTTTTTGTGGTGTCTTTACCTGGTTTTGGTATCAGGGTTATGCTGGCTTCATAGAATGAGTTTGGGAGTATTCCATCTTTTTCTATGTTCTGAAAGACCTTTAGTAGTAGTGGTGTTAACTCTTCCCTGAAAGTTTGGTGGAATTCTCCAGTGAAGCCATCCGGGTCAGGGGTTTTTTTTGTTGGGAGTCTTTAAATTGCCTTTTCTATGTCTTCTTTTGTTATGGTTTTTTTTTAAGTTGTTCTACCTCTGTTTGTGTTAGTTTAGGTTAGTTGTGAGTTTCTAGAAATTTGTCCATTTCCTCTAGGTTTTCAAATTTGTTAGAGTACAATTTTTCATAGTATTCTGTTGTGATTGTTTTAATTTCAGTTGGGTCTGTTGTGATATTACCCATCTCATTTCTTGTACGGGTTTATTTGCTTTCTCTCCTATTTTTCTTCTGTCAGTCTGGCGAATGGTTTATCAATTTTGTTGATCTGTTCAAAGAAGCAGCTTTCAGTCTTGTTAACTCTTTAAGTTGTTTTTCTATTCTCTATTACATTTAATTCTGCTTTAAGTATTATTTCCTTTCTTCTGATGCCTGAGGGCTTATTTTGCTGCTTTCTTTCCACTTGTTCCAGTTGTAGGGTTAATCTTTTGATTTTGGCCATTTCTTCTTTTTGGATGTGTGCATTTATTGCTATAAACCGACCTCTGAGCACTGCTTTTGCTGTGCTCCAAAGATTCTGGTAGGATGTGTTTTCATTCTCATTTGATTCTATGAATTTTTTAATGCCATCCTTAATTTCTTTTATAACCCAGTAGTTTTTGAGCAAGGTGTTGTTCAGTTTCCATGTGTTTGATTTTTTTTCTCTGTTGTTGATTTCTACCTTTATGGCTTTATGGTCAGAAGAGATGCTTTGTAATATTTTGATGCTTTGGATTTTGTTAAGGCTTGGTTTATGGCCTAATATGTGGTCTATTCTGGAGAATGTTCCATGTGTGTTGGAAAAGAAAGGCTGCTGTTGTGTGGAGTGTTCTGTATATGTATATGAGAGCAAGTTGGTTGATTGTAGCATTAAGCTCTTCTGTGTCTTTGTTGAGCTTCTTTCTGAATCTTCTGTCCTTCACTGAAAGTGGTGTGTTGAAGTCTCCTACTACTATTGTGGAGGTGTCTCTTTTCAGAGCTGTTAGAGTTTGTTTTATGTACTTGGGAGCCCTGTCACTGGGTGCATAAATATTTATTATAGTTATGTCTTCCTGGGGGAACTGACTCTTTAATCATTATATAGTGTCCTTACTTCCCCTTTGTGGTGGAGTTTAAAGTCTATTTTGTCAGAGATTAATATTGCTACTCTGCTCTTTTTTGAGTGTTGTTTGCTTGATATATTTTTTTCTATCCTTTGAGTTTTAGTTTATTTGTGTGTTTAAGTCTAAGATGTGTCTCTTGTAGGCAGCATATAGAAGGATCATGTTTTTTAATCCAGTCTGCCATTCTCTGTCTCTTTATTGGTGCATTTAGTCCATGTACATTCAGTGTAATTATTGATAGGTATGAGTTTAGTGCTGTCAGTTTGATGTCTTTTTTTGTGTGTTGTTCACAGTTTCTTTGTTCTACTTAATCTTCTGTGCCGAGTCATTTTTCCTTATGTATTTTCTTTTCATATTTTTCATTATTGTTGATTTTGTGTTTGCTGAGTCTTTATGTTTTTCCAGGTTTTTATTTTGACTTGTAGGATTGTTAGTTTCCTTTGTGGTTACCTTAATACTTACCCCAATATTTCTAAGTTTATACCAGTCTTTTATTTCTTTATATGTCCTTGACTTCCTCTCCATATGAAAAATCTATGTTTACAATTTTAAGTCCCTCTTTTTTGTTTTAATGTTGTCATCTTTTACATATGACATCTGTTTTCCTATTTTCAGGGTTTTAACTTTGATTTACTTTTTTGACTTCCCTATCTGAGTTGATATCTGGTTGCTCTGTTCTGTGTTCTAGTCTTGGGTTGTTATCTGATGTTACTGATTTTCTAACCAGAGGACTCCCTTTAGTATTTCTTGTAATTTTGGTTTGGTTTTTGCAAATTCCCTAAACTTCTGTTTATCTAGAAATGCCCTAATTTTGCCATCCTGTTTGAGAGACAGTTTTGCTGGATATATAATTCTTGGCTGACAGTTTTTTTTCCTTTGATGCTTTATATGTGTTATCCCATTGCCTTCTTGCCTGCGTGGTTTCAGCTGAGTAGTCCGAGCTTATTTTTATTGACTCTCCTTTGTTCATGACTTTTTGTTTATCCCTAGCTGCTCTTAAAATTCTCTCTTTTCCTTTGGTTTTGGCAAGTTTGATTATAATATGCCTTGGTGACTTTCTTTTGGGATCTACGTTATGTGGGGTTCAATGAGCATCTTGAATAGATAGCTTGTCATCTTTCATGATATCAGGGAAGTTTTCTGCCAACAAATCTTCAACAATTATCTCTGTATTTTCTGTTATACCTCCCTGTTCTGGTACTCCAATCACTCGTAGGTTATTCGTCTTGATACAGTCCCACATAATTCTTAGGGTTTCTTCATTTTTTTAAGTCCTTTTATCTGATTTTTCCTCAAATAAGTTGGTGTCAAGTGCTTTATCTTCCATCTCACTAATTCTGGCTTCCATTGCCTTAATTCTGCTCCTATGAATCTCTACTGAGTTGTCTAATTCTGAAATTTTATTGTGAATCTTCTTGATTTCTGATTGCTGTCTCTCTATGGAATCTTGCAGCCTGTTAAATTTGTCAATATGCTCTTCTCTAATCTTTTTAATTTCCTCTATTGTGTGTTCTGAGTTTTCTTAATTTCTTGAAGAGTTCTCTATATTAATGTTTTGTATTCTGCCTCTGATAATTCCAAGAAGTTTTCCTCCTCTTGAAAATTTCTAGAGTCTTTATTTTGGGAGCTTGCTGAAGCCATCGTGGATTGCCCGTTTATGTGATTTGATATTGACTGTTGTCTCTGAGCCATCAATAAGGTATTATATTTGTTTATTTTATGTTTCCTTACTGTGTCTTGGCTTCCTGTTTTGTTTTGATATGCCCAAATAGGCTGCTTGTATGAGCTAGTTTGATTATTGTCACCTTTGAAGTGCTAATGTCCTGTCACCAGGTGGTTAGATCTGTTACTAGGTATGTGAGCTCCGGAGTCCGCCCACTCCTCCTGTATGGATTCAGCTCAGGTGCCCAGGTAGTAGCCCACCAAGTGTGTGGTGTTGGCTCTCACTTACAGTCCTAGACAGGCATGGGTGATTGGTGTAGGCACAGGCATCTGGCTGCAGCAGTGGGACACTCTCTGAGCAAGGCAGGGGTCTGATGGCCACCCCTTAGTTTCCAGGAGGAAGGCATGTCCCTGTTCCCTAGAGCATGTAGGTGAGTGGGTTTTGCAGCTGGACTGTAAGCACCTAATGCTGTTGGCTGTAAGGACTAGGGGACATCTCTTATTCAGGGGCCCTTATTGCAGGTTGCTTGGTGGCGTGGGTGGAGCCACCAGTCCTCAGGCCCCTAATGTGGGTAGGTGAAGACCCTGCTTAACAGGCAGAGTAGTGTCAAATATCAAGAACTTGCCACTTCACAGCTGAAACAGTTGAAGTTAGAGTTCTGGTATATACCCTGTTTTATAGTGGTAATGAGGGCCTACGCTGTTGAAATGGGCCCACACAAGTCTATGCAGGGGGAAAGGCACTCAAAATCCATGGATCCCTTATGTCTGTGCCTACGCAAAGGGGCTGTGCCTACCCTGGGTTCCTGGCTTAGGGGAGCCAGCAGTTTATTTTTTCCCCTGTATGTTAATTTGTTCACGCTTCAAGGCAGGGAGAATGGCTCCGGGCATGTGACAGATCCTACTTCCAGCCCAGGGGACTTGGAAATTGCTGAAGCCGGTCTGGGACCCAGTGCAGAGCAGGGAGAGGGGATGTAAATGGGAGAGAGGTTTTTCCCTAAGGGGGGTGTTTTTGATCCGTGTGGTAGGACTTACAGAATTACTTATCTTTCTTCGGATCGAGGACTGCTTCTCACTGGCTCTGGGTGGCCATGTAGACTCTCTGGCACTGGGTTTCTCCTGGTGTGGAAAACGCACCTCCTGAGGACCACCACTTGCCTGCCTCACCACTCACCCCCGAGGTGATTAGGCCTGAAGGGCTCAGGCTCTCACCAGGTCAGGTCTGGCAACACCTCGCTGCTTCCGAGCTGTCCTTCCCTCCCCCTGCCACTTAGTCCGGTTCTTCAACTCTGCCTTTGATGTTCAGGGCTCCCAGATTGCCATATCTAATTGAATCACTTGTTTTTTCGGGTCTTTGTTGTAAAAGGCTCCACTGGAAGCGTCTGACTACTCCGCCATCTTGGCCCCGCCCCCTCCAGCTAATCTTAGTATGAGTAAAAGAGGAGGTGTTGAAAGTGGGAAGGGAATGTATGATAAATTTCTTGCCCCCTTTTTAGGAAAATGATATAGATACTACAGAGGAAAAACGTCCCATTCTCTTAGAAAAATAATTTTTCTTTTTTTGGGCCATAGCAGCAAGTAACCTTTGGAACTGGAACTGGTTTTAAAACCTTCACGACAGATAAATGACAATATTGCTTCAGGAACCAGTCAGTCAGTGACACCCTTACTCTCATGAACACACTTCTGAAAGTCAGCCAGCTATTAAGAGTCTTATTTGAATAACTGTCTTCCAGAGCTAAAGGTCAACCTAACTCTAATACCTTCCTCTTCTGAAAATCTGCCTGTCCTTGAACTCCATGCTGCCAAAACCCTATATAAGATCAGTTCTCTGCTTTGCTCAGAAAGACTTTGCCTTCCAAGCACAGCTCCCCTTTGCTTTAGCAGTTACCAGTTTTCATCGAGTTGATTCTGACTCATGGCAAGCCCATGTGTTTCAGAGTAGACTGCAATCCATAGAATTTTCATGGTTGCGACCTTTCAGAAGCAGATTGCTGGGCCTTTCTTTTGAGATGCCTCTGGGTAGGTTAGAACTGCCAACTTTTAGGTTAGTATCCCAGTGCTTAACTGTTTGCTCTGCCCAGGGACTCCTCTCCTTGCTTAGCAAGCAGTGAATTCAATTTTTGTTTCAGATAGTGAGTGGTGGCCTTTTCCTTCAAACCCTAAACATAATTTAAAAGATAAAAATATTTAAAAAGAGGAAGCAGATGAAGGAGTTGGGATTTTTGTTAATGTAGAACATAGAGCTCTGGTGAAAGCTATATTGAGAAATTCAGTTTAGGCCTTGAGGCTAAAGTAATTCCTCTGACTTTTCTCTGAATCTAAATTTTGGAATACATACTGAAGGGAAATATGCTATTTCTGCAGATCAGGCTGTGAGTCTAATTACTGACAAACCCACCTTAGTAAGAACTTTCCATAAAAAGTAATCCATGCCCAATTGTACTTACGGCATGGGAAAGAAAAAATGCTATTGAAAAGGTGAGGTCTGAGTTCCTGACCTTGAGGCATAGTAATCCCAACCACTGCTAAAACATGGCCAATAAATATTCTGGGTTCTAACCAATCAGATTAGCAACTTCTCCCCCATAAGTAAATTGAGAGTGAGAAAGGAAATAGCAAGAGGTTGTTTTGACAGGAATGTAGAGATACCTCAACTCCCTGGGACAGAAGTCCTATGTACTCTGAAGCATACTTGTCATTGCCTTGGCGGCAGTTATGAGTGGCTGTGTCCCGGGGAAGGAAGAAGAAACTCGTGATGCAGAGATTGGCTTCTTTCATAGTGATGCCATTGGAGATGTGTGCGAAGAACTCCTGACTGGGAGAGATTCCATTTGGAGTAATTCAATAATCTAAATGCAAAGGAAGCAATTTGTAGAAAGAGGGAAACCAGGGCTGGCTGAGTCAATAAAGCAAAATCACACAAGGGCCTCAGAGAAACTAGAAATTATGCAGAAGAAAATCAGACCAGGGAAATGGGAAGAAGTCAGGGTGCTGACCATCACACATGTGGAGCAACGGTCAAGATTCTGCACAACAGGGTACAGAATTGTAGTACAGAAATCTGGTGGCCGATGTGTGGTTTTAGTTAGTTAGCTTTCAGAGCGTCAGAGCACCAGGATCTCAGATTCTGCCCATCTAGAAATTGGAGCCCTGGTGGTGCAGTGGTTAAGAGCTCAGCTGCTAAGCAAAAGGTTGGGAGTTTGCGTCCACGAGCCACTTCTTGGAAACCCTACGGGGCAGTTCTACTCTGTCCTACTGAGTTGGAATCGACTTGACGGCAGTGGGTTTTTTTTTTTTTTTAATGTCTGGCTTGCAAGGGCAAAGTCTTCCTTAAGAGGAGGTAAGTAGTAAATGGTTCTCAGGAATACATTTCCTTGACTGGGAAATGTTTGCACAGCTTATCTCTGAAAGTAGAGATAGAGGCATCATTTATATTCCAGGTAAAGAATTTATAGCACCTAAGCAAGAAATAATGGAGAATTAATATTTAGTTTGATGTCAAAATAAAGGAGCGGGGGGTGGGCATATATTTAAGGGTTAGTCTGAGAGCCAAATTAATGGCTTCTTCTTTTCCTTCTTCTAAATAACTAGCAAGGAAGTGACATCGAGCTGATCCAAAGCACTAAAGAGCCCAACTAAGCATGTTGAAGGTGTCTGGGCAATGTGGATGAAATTTAAATAAAATTTGACCTTCAAACCATTAGATGAAAGGATAAAGTAGGTTAATGGAGAGCAAGATGAAATTAAACAAGTTGCTGATAACTGCTGAAATTCAGTGGGGGAACATTACCAGTTGTCTGGCTCTGTACTGAAACTTTCCTTAAGATGCAAGCAGACAGTAATAACTTTTCCTTCTTCTTTTTCTAATTATATTTTCATGAAGAAATTGGTACTGACTGGGTCACTGCCATAGTCTTGATTGCTGTCAGTTAGCTACTGCTGGGACATTCCTGTCACCATTAAAAAGACATCAACAGATTTTTAACAAAGGTGCAAAAGCAATTCAAAGGTGGGAGGATAGATTTTTAAGCAAATGGTGTGGGAACAAGTGGATATCTACAGACAAAAATAGTGAGCTTCAGCTTAAACCTCATACTTTATACAAAAACTAACTCAAAATGGATCATGGACTTAAGTGTGTAACATAAAACTGTAAAACTTAAAAAAAAAGTAAAAAAAAAAAATCTTTTGGCTCTATGACTAAGCAAAGAATTCTTAAATTTGATACCCAAATCACATGCCTTACAAGGAAAAATTGGTAAATTGCACCTCATCAAAAAAGACCCCGTTAAGAAGATGAAAAGACAAGCTACAGAGAGGGAGAAAATCTTTGCAAACCATAAATCCAGCAAAAGTCTAGTATCTAGAATATATAAAGAACTCTCAAATCTCAACAGTAAAAAAACTCCAAACAATCCAGTTAAAAAGTAGGCAAAAGATATGAACAGACATTTTACAGAATAGGACATACAGATGTTCCAGCATCATTAGCTGTTATAAAATGCAGATTAAAATCACAGTGAGATATCACTGCACACTTATCAGAAGGGCTAACATAAAAATTAGTGACAACACCAAATTCTGGGGAGGATGTGAAGGAACTGGATCACTCCTATATTGCTGTTGAGAAGGTAAAATGGTACAACCACTCTGGATAACAGTTTTGCAGTTTCTTATACAACTAAGCATGAACTACCATAGGATTCAGCAATTGCACTCTTAGACATTTATGCCAGAGAAATGAAAACTTATGTTCACACAAAACCCTGCACAAGAATATTCATAGCAGCTTTGTTTGCAATAGTGAAAAACTAGAAGCAACCGGATGTCCTTCAGTGGAGAATGGTTAAACAAACTGTGGTACAACCATATATCATATGAATACGACTTAGCACTAAAAAGGAATGAACTATTGATGTACACAGCAACTTGAATGGAATCTCCAGGGAGTTTTGCTGATTAAAAAGCCAACTCTAAAAGATTACATATTGTATGATCCATTTAAGTAACATTCTGGGAATGACAAAATTATAGAGATGAAGAACAGATTAGTGGTTTTCAGGAGTGAAAAATGGAGTGGGGAGGGGGAATCGGGAGGCAGGTGGGCGTGGTTATTAAAGGGCCACGTGAGGGATCTTTGTGATGGTGGAGCTGTTCTGTATCATCACTGTGGTGGTGGGTACACAAACTTACTCATGATAAAATTACATAGAACTAAATGTACACACACACGTGAGTACAAGTAAAACTGGGGAAATCTGAATAAGATTGTTGGATTATATCAATGTCAATGTCTTGGATGTGATATTGTATTATAGTTTTGTGAGATCTTACTACTGGGGGGAATTGGCTAAAGGGTACACAGGATCTGTCTGTATTATTTCTTACAACTGCATGCGAATCTACAATTATCTCAATATAAGAAGTTTAATTTGAAAAGGCACTATCGTTAACCTGATGGCAGCTGTCTGCTTAGTTATACCCAGCATGTTTAGTGGCCAAGAAGTTCTATAATCTTGCTACTCAGAGAAAATTCTGTAGCTCAGCATTTCTGGGGAGCTTGCCGGAAATGCAGAGTGTCAGGCTCCCCCAGAACTACTGAGTCTGAATCTACATTTTAACAAGACAATTTGCATGCACATTACAGTTTGAGAAACATTGCTCCATCAGAGCAGTCTTGCATACTTAAATGTATAAAATGTTGTCCAAAGACACGCCATTTCCTTGGTGTAAGAACCCTTTTTTTCTTCTAGAAGGAAGTGTAAAATGTCCTAAGATTTCTTGAATGCTGACTGTGTCAATATCATATTTGATTCCTTCAAAATCTCAAATGAGACAGGCTTTATTATATACCTTTTCAGATGAATTAACTGAGGCCCAGTCTTTCTGACTGAGAAGTCATGTGTGAAAATAGGTCATAGAAGGTTAAAAACAGAATATAACACGTAGAAGAGAAAAATGGGAATAATTAAAAGGGGAGTATTTTGATTTTGAGGCCAAAGTTGTGTTATAATGAATATCTTCTCTTAAAAAGCGGAGAACATACAGAGTACATGAAACACGAAGAATGAAAATCTAGTAACGTGTTCTATTTTAGCAATATCTGCTGGAAGGTGAATTTGTTAATGTTTAAACTGACTGACACTAGAGCTCGGCTGCTAACCAAAAGGTCAGCAGTTTCAATCCACCAGCTGCTCCTTGGAAACCCTCTGGGGCAGTTCTACTCTGTCCTGTAGGGTCGCTATGAGTCAGAATTGATTGGATGACACTTAATAACAACAACAACTTTAACTTAGTTTACTGATAAGTAGGGTAAAACTAATATCTCACAGAAGAGAACAATATGATGAACTATGGGAAAGCACTTTTGAATCTTCAAGAAGAAAATGTAGAAAACTGAGGTCACCATATGGTACTATAACATAAATTTCCAAGGCTTTTCAAAAAGGCAGGTCACTCTCCTGATGAATATTGTCATCAAACTGTGTGGTCAAAATTACCTACCATGTCTTGTGCAAATAATTTGTGTAGTCTGTCACATTCTGTATTACACTGAATATTCAATTCAAATAACCTAGTTTCTGAAGGGCATAACAGTACATAGCTGTAAAACTTACTCATAAATCATTATGGACATGGTTGAGGGAACCTGTCATTTGATCTATTTACAGTCAGTAGATGTGCGTCATAGATTTTTATGGAAATCAGGAATATCAGTAGTCATAAATTTGCATTTGAAACTTGATTCCTCTTATTGAATATGACAGACTCATCCTACTGGCGGCAAGCAAACTGCAAAAGCAATATAAAAGACATTACAGCATTAAAATATTGCAAACCCCCTATGGATATATTGTATTTAATTTGATGTTTGTGAAGAAGAGGTAATTGTCAGAAGACCTGTGTATGAACCTTTCTGGAAGCAAAAATTTGTGTTTGGCTTTCTAGAAGTAACCCGGACTCAGGGTGTCTGTAATTGACAAACAGCTGGGATATTGTTGTTCCTGCCATGCTACCTACAGTGCTAGGCTCTTAAACTTCTTACTCAGGTGATAAGATATTTGTCGTAAAGGCTTTAAGCATGAGTATAGTGGCATTGGAGGATTCCTGGTGGCACGGTGGTTAAATGCTCAGCTGCTACCTGAAAGTTCAGTGGTTTGAACACACCAGCAGTTCAGTGGGAGAAATATGTGGCAGTCTGCTCCCATGAATATTTACAGCCTTGGAAACCCTGTGGTGCAGTTCTACTCTGCCCTGTAAGGTCTCCATGAGTCAGAATCGACTCGACGGCAATGGGTTTGATTGTGGTTTTATGGTGGCATTGGAAGCAAAAGAGGACAGCACCAAAGCTGGAGATGGGTGTATTGCCATTATACTCATCAGAAGTTGGTATTTTTATTTGCTAGAGTGCAGGGGAAATTCAAAAGAAAGTTATGAATTCTAACTTCAGTGCAGGGCCTTCAGTTACAGACTCTGAAGCTTAGGCTAAAGTTTAAAGATGTGTTCGTTAAACAGCCTTCACTTGTTAAAGATGAGTTTAAAACATCCCAGTGTTTAAAAATCCACTATTCTTTCATTCATCCACTCATTCATTCATTAAATAAACACTTATTATGTGACTTTGATGTATCAGGTCTTTGACCAGGAGCTAGGAATATAAGGGCAAAGATCTTGCTTCCAAGGAGCATTGTATAATGGAGGACAAATATTACATTAAGGTGTGCTAAATTCCATGGAGAAGTAGTCAAGTGTTTATGTAGCACCTATTAGGAAATTGGTATCAAAATATGCTAAGAAAGTAAGTCATATTACTTGTTCTTAAATAATTTAGTATCAAAATAAACAAACTTATTGTGAATGTCACACAATTCTCTAATTGTGTTAACATATATAGAGGTTTCTTTTTTTTTTTGTTTTTTGAGCAAAGGCATAGAGGTGAGATCTACCAAGTTATGTGCTGAGTATGCTCCTGTTTTGGTTCTTAACTTGGCTTTCATGGATTACCTAATGGTTCTTATATCAGTTTCAGAAATTCTAGGAACTCCTTGAAATTACTTACAGTTTTTAAAATGTGAATTCATCTTTTTCTGGAGAAAATGTCTGTAGATTTTTAGTAGTTTTCATAGAGCAGCATCTCAAATGTTAGGATTTAGTAAAGTTCCCATATTGTCAGAAAAAAATTACTGGCAAACACTAATCCTCTTTTCACACTTTAAGAATGCTGTTCTTCATAAGGCCATATGCTTAACCTTGAGTATGAAATATCAAGAGCAATGTCTTTATTTAGGAATCAACCTTTAACATCAGTTTTTATCTAACAACACATGGTATCCTAACTAAACAGATGAATTCCACTAGAATATGAGTGATGTCGTACTTGTGACAGAAGAATATGGCAGTTTGTGGTGTGGTTGGAGGGGAGGACTTTCACTGTCATAGACTCCCTCTTCCCTTGCACTACTCTTAGGAGTACGAGTGAGAGATAGGTGTGGAAATACAGGCATTCCTGGTGCCATTAGAAGCAGGGAGAAGCAAAAGGGATGTCGTTTTCTGAAGTTTAGGGCTTTTAGGATCTGTTTCAGGACAGACGGTCATTCATTCAGTCTCTGCACACTCTCAGTTATGGTAACTACCTGTCTTTGTAAGCCTTCTGTTCTATTTATGGATAGCTCTAGTTACTGGGAAGACCTTTATTGTAAACCGAAGTCAGACGCTCTATAATTTTCATATATTGGTCCTCAATATGTTCTCTGAAACCACACAGGTCAAGTCTAACCCCTCTTCCATACAATAAACAAACTTATCTGAAGACAATCATCATTTCCCTCCCATCATGAATCTTAACTTTCCAGGATCCCATGTTACTGAGGATGTTTTCATTTGGCATGAGGTTTAGATGCTTTTACCATTATTGTGGGTTCTTCCTCTGGATACACTTCATTTTGTCAGAGTCCTTTTAAGAAGTGGCTCCAAGAAGCAAACAGCATACTACAGATACAATTTGATTAACACAACCAAGAGTAATTTTTTGTGCACAGTTTGTGCTCACTTGACTGCTAACCTAAAGGGTTGCTGGTTCGAACCCACTCGAAGGTACTGTGGAAGAAAAGGCCTGGTGTTCTGCTTCTTTTAAGATTACAGCCTAGAAAACCCTGTGGAGCAGTTCTACTCTGTAACAAAAGGGGTTGCCATGAGTCGGAATTGACTTGACAACAGCTAATAACAACATTATTATTTTGCTTTAAATAAATTAAGGTCCCAATGTTGGTTTTGAGTCACTTTCCTCCACTAAGTCTCCCAGATCCTATACTCAGCCCCTCCCTCATCCTATACTTGGCGATGAACTATTTTACAATTCCATGTAGAGCTCTACATTTATCCCTGGTAAATTTTGAACAATATTTGAATTTTCACTTTATGTCTCCCAAAGGCTTTTTATCACTGTTGTCTCAATTGAGTGTTACAACAACTGTATGAATGAGACTGTTCAAATGTGGTTATCTCATTTTCAGATAAAGAAATCAAGTTGCTATCAGATTAAGAGATTTGTCCATGTCTACAAGGATAGTAAGTGGAAGAGTGAGCATAAGAACCAAGTTCCTTTAATTTCATTTCTTTCAATCTATCATTCTAGTCTATTATTCTTTTTAATCCTACCTACAAATATCTTATTTTCTTTCATCTATAGATTTGAGAGATATGTCACTTATGATTTTATCCTGGGTCCCTGACAAAAATTGTTGAACTGCAGAATGTAAAATATACAGTCTTATGGTTATGTCATTAGATATCAGGTTAATGCTTGTCATGGATTGAATTGTGTCCCCCAAAAATATGTGTATCAATTTGACTAGGCCATGATTCGTGGTATTGTGTGATTGTCCACCATTTTGTCATCCGATGTGATTTTCCTACGTGTTGTAAATCCTGCCTCTATGAAGGAAGATGGGCGGCAGTTGTGTCAATAAGAAAGGACTCAATCTACAGGATTGGTTTGTGTTTTAAGCCAATTTCTTTTGAGATATAAAAGACAGAGGCAAGCAGAGAGACAGGGGGACCTCATACCAAGAAAGCAGTGCCAGGAGCAGAGCGTGTCCTTTGGACGCAGGGTTCCTGTGTAGAGAAGCTTCTAGGCCAGGGGAAGATTAATGAGAAGGACCTTCCTCCAGAGCCAACAGAGAGAAAAAGCCTTCCTCTGGAGCTGACACCCTGAATTTGGACTTTTAGCCTACTGTGAGGAAATAAACTTCTCTTTGTTAAAGCCATCCACTTGTGGTATTTCTGTAATAGCAGCACTAGATAAGTAAGACAACATTGTTTCATTTATTAAAATTCAGTAGTACTTTAGTTCAGCTGGTGATGAATTCACTGAGCACACTTCTCCATTTTGTTTTCAAAGATACAAGAGACTGTAAAATTATTTTCTCAAATAACGTTAACTGGAATTTTTAGTGAACCCCGTATATTATGTAGGAACCAGCATTTTATTTTCTAAGTGCTCAAAAATCATGTTTAGCAATTCATTCTAGAGTTCTACCAGCGATCATCATAAAGCTGTGTAATCTATAGTTTCCAGATTCTACATCATACTCCTCTTTGAAAATTAATACATTTGTTCATTTTTGTACAGGAGATTCAAATCATTTGTAAACGAAGATTCTTCTTATTGTTATTTAGAGATTCCAAAAACTAAATATAATTTTCATTAGGGCAAAATGAAACTTCTGAATCTACCTGTGTTTCAGACATTATTATGAATTTATAGTATAGAAGCCCTGGTGAAGCAATGGTTAAGTGCTCCGCTGCTAACCAAAAGATTGTCAGTTAGAACCCACCAAGGAACTCCTCAGGAGACAGACCTATCAATATGCTTCCATACAGACTATAGTCTAGAAAACCCTATGGGGCAGTTCTACTCTGTCACATGGTATCGCTATGAGTTGAAATCTCCTCAATGACACCTAAAAACAACAACAAATTATAGGCTAAGTCATTCTTTTTAATGGGTGGAATAGAAAGCATATGTTAAGCTTGTGTTGGGAGTGCAGGCTTCTATTAGGCCAAAGTCAACTTTATACAAAGTTAGAAAAAACAATTGTCCATGGAGTTTCTAGATTCCTTTGTTCCATTTTCTCCCCAGCAATTCCCACATCATATGCATGCGAAAGCTGGAAAATGAGTAAGGAAGACTGAAGAAGAATTGATGCCTTTAAATTATGGTGCTGTTGAAGAATATTGAACATACCATGGACTTCCAGAAGAATGAACAAATCTGTCTTGGAAGAACTACAGCCAGAATGCTCCTTAGAGGCAAGGATGGTGAGACGTCATCTCATGACTTTGGACATGTTATCAGAAGGGACCATTCTCCAGAGAAGGACGTCATGCTTGGTAAAGTAGAGGGTCAGCGAAAAAGAGGAAGATCCTCAACTAGATGGGTTGACACACTAGCTACAACAATGGGCTCAAGCATAACAATGATTTGAGGATGGTGCAGGACAAGGCAGTGTTTCATTCTGTTGTACAAATGGTCACTGTGAGTTGGAGCTGACTTGACTGCACCTAACAACAACAACAACAACAACAACAACAATTCCCACCTGTTTAATGATATTTAAAGTTCCTTAATAGGGGAAAAGCTTTTAATTCCACAATTAGAGTTTGGTTTAACTTGCTTTTTGGAGAAGTAATACGTAATTTGTGCTAAGATACAAATTACTAAGATCATTTTATTTCCTAAAACAGATTTAGATGACAGAGTGGGGGGTGTAGATGATGAAGTGGTGGTGTGGTTGGTGAGAGGAGTGCGATGCTGAATGGAAGGAGTCTTCCCAAGTGTGGGAGAGGTGAAGGGAGTGAAAGTAAGTCAGAAAAGAACTGAAAGGACCTAGCCAAGGGACTCTGTGGGTCATGATGATAAATTTGGACTACTTCACAGTTTTACTTTGGACTACTCCGGACCACAGCAAGTTTACAATTTAGGCAATGAGGATAATTTATCATTTAAAATATTTTCCTTTTCTCTCTTCCTATCTTGAATCCTCTCTGGATTTTTCTGTCTGCCTCACCCCTCTTATTTAGTGTGAGCCTTAATATTATAAACTCCTTAAAGGCAGATAACAAGACTGAGACTCCTCATCTACCCGGACTTATAATTTACGGTCTTAAGTGCTGGGTATATTTTTCTTAGCTAATTTCAATTTTCTGAAAATTAGAGTTCAATGACAGGGAAGGGAATTATTCAAAATTCAAAATTTATGCATTGAAACTAAGTGAAGAGGAATACTCTCACAATTTTGTTTTTCTTTTAAGAACATACATTTTAGATTCCTCTCAGTTTGTACTCTTTTTCCTACTGTATCAGCTGCACCTTATTGCCATATTGAAAATTACAATGGAATTTTAAAACCATCTTCATTATTACTTATACTGTTGCAATGGTTAACAATTTACTTATGAATTAATTGGATCCAGTTTTACAAATAAAAATTTGAATTAAGACTATTGAATGTCAATATATTGCATACGGATACTATTTTCAATAAACCACTTATTAGTACTTACGGATGGTTGTTGAATATTACATATGATGCTGGCCCAGGACAAATAATGCCCTGACATCCACAAAAATCAGTAAAAGGAGAAATTGCTGGAAGCTTTCAAGTCTTTAATTGTCTGAAAACTGTATTTAGTTTGGAATAGAAGTTTAAATTCCCAGATTTCCCATCTTATTGTGTTAGATCCCTTTTGCTAAATTCATAGGGTTGTCAAGATTAGTTTTTTTGGACAATGCTAATCTTTCAATCACAGCAGGTGGTGAATCCTCTAATCTTCCTTTCAGGCTCGCTAAGAGGAGACTCAGTTGAAACAAAAATATTGTTTATCCTCTTTTCCACTTTTTTTCATCACTCCTTCCCTCCCTTTCTTCCTTCCCTCTCTCTCTCTCTCTTTTGGCAATCCAAATTAGGCTAAATAAAGTGACAAGACCCCACCATATTTTAAGATGTTCAATTTCTTGATTTAGTAGTACAAAAGCACTTAATTGCTATGCATTTTATTGAAAATCTGAAAAAAAGGAGGCCTAAGAACTTTCAAAATGAATGACTACAGAATAAGACCAACATTCTGACAGAATCAATATTTCTTTAAGATTATTTCACTTAACTAATTTGTACATAGGAACTCTTTGTGTTTTTATTTTTTTTTAAGTTGTAAGTTATTAACTCTGCTCTATCTAGGGCATTTAAAAAAAATATTGGGTATTATTAAGGTATGTTGCCTGCCATTTTGAAACACTTGTACATTCAGTACCATTTAATTAAACACACAGAAATTTTTCCATGAATGAATATTTTCAGTTAACTGTGTTTAAAAGGTAGTTGTAGTAAACAGTCTAGAAGTTTTTCCTGCAGTAGAACGAATTTCTCTAATGTTATTTTCTGTTTACGAAAGGTCTCTCATCTACAATTAACAAGACTGAATTGTTTAAATTCTAATTCCTTTGTTTCCCCCACCAGTATCAATCAAAATTAGACCAACCTCAGAGTGAATGGACTGGTAGACTAAAGGAAAAGAGTGTTTTTGGATTGGATAATTCCCGATGTTCATTATTAGCCTTTGGATAATTATCATGTTCAATGTGGTTTAAAATATAACCAATATTGCACATATTAAATTCTCACTGCACTAAAATCTTTGCCTCCCCAGCCTGGCTAGAATGCTTTATTTTTTTATACTTTGATAATCTATAAAAATTAACTTTGTTTTCTCTACTTTAATAGCTATGAGCTCGTGATTATCCAAACTGAAATTTACGTACATACTATGTATCATAGTCTTTTTTGTTTTTAGAATTGGATCTTCCTTAGGTATAGAAAAATATCTATGGCAAACAGAAGGAAAGAGTAAGGATTGGGACTTCAAATTTTTAAGTCTAAAATGGCAAGATATATCAACATTGGCAATATTACAGAATTCATGGGATTTAATTCTTTCAGTGTTGAAGTCATTCCTGAAATACCTATGGACTAATAATAATAATAAACCAGTTACCATTGAGTGGATTCAGACTCATGGCAACCCTGTGTGTGTCAGAGAACTGTGCTCCATAGGGTTTTCATTGGCTGAGTTTTTGAAACTGTTGTTGTTGCTGTTAGGTGCTGTTGAGTCTGTTCCGACTCATAGAGACCTTACGCACAACAAAACGAAACACTGCCCGGTCCTGCGCCATCCTCACAATCGTTGCTGTGTTTGAGCCCATTGTTGCAGCCACTGTGTCAGTCTGTCTCATTGAGGATCTTCCTGTTTTTTGCTGACCCTCTATTTTACCAAGTATGATGTCCTTCTCCAGGGACTGGTCCCTCCTGATAACACGTCCAAAGTGAGTGAGATGAAGTCTTGCCATTCTCGCTTCTAACGAGTGTGCTGGCTGTACTTCCTCCAAGACAGATTTGTTCATTCTTCTTGCAGTCTATGGTATATTAAATATTTTTCTTTTTTAAAAGTAGATCTTTTTGAAAGTAGATCACCATAATAATAATCCATAATTTGTGTGACTTAGAATGCAGAAGGACGTTTGGAGGATGTCTCAGAGGTCTTCTAATCCAGTTCTTTTATTTAAGCAAGAATCCTCTCTACAATATATCTGGATAGATAATTGTCCAGTTTTTGAGGATGCTTCCTCTGTGGATTTCCTGAGGTAATTTAAAAAATTAGAATAAAAGAACAATCACAGTGCAATAGTGTATGATCTAATCATAGCTCTCTTACTGGAAATCACTATTACACCATCTCATGGTAGATTTTCTCTCTTTCATCGTTTAATAGATAATCACTTGGAAAGAGTCACCACCAATTCAGTATTTTTATATTTTTTATGGATTTTACAGTAAATGACACGGAAAGTAATTTCTTATTTTTTAAAAGATGAGTGGTCATTATTGGAGACTTGGAAAATACAGAAAAGGTGGATGAAGAAAGTTTTAGGCCCACTATTCAAAGATAATAGTTATTAATATTTTGGTGTATATTCTTTTAATCTTTATCCTGTATGTTATTGTTAGTTGCTGTCAAGTTGATTCCAACTCATAGCGACCACATATGTGCAGAGTAGAACTGTTCCACAGGGTTCCCAAGGCTCTGAACTTTCAGAAGCAGATTGTCAGGTCTGTCTTCCTAGGTGCCTCTGGGTGGGTTTGAACACCAGCCTACTGGCTAGTAGTCTAGTGCTTAAGTGTTTGCACCACCTAGGACTCCGTTGTTCTATATATAGATTTAAAAACATATATTTGAAATTGCATGGTGTGTATAATTTTGTATTATTTTTGTTATTAACAATGAACGTGATTTTGCAATTGAAATTTCCCTATAAACTTTTAAAATTGTTTTGTAATGACCACATTTAATATAACCAAAGCAATTGGTGTCGAGTCGACTCCAGCTCATGGTGACCTCATGTGGGTCAAAGTAGAACTGTGCTCCAAAGGGTTTCCAATGTCTGATTTTTTGGCAGTAGATCACCAGGTCTTTTGAGGGACCTTTGGCTGAACTCGAACCACCAACATTTCAGTTAGCATCTGAGCACATTAACTGTTAGCAGCTGAGTGCATTAACTGTTTGTATCACCCAGGGACCCCACATTTAATATACGTATACTATAAAATGCTTCTCAATCTTTTTTTCACAGCGTAGCACACCCAGAAAAATGACTATTTTTAAGGCACTCTGAGGTGAGCAGATGAAACTTTTCAGGCCAGAGGCTGAGGTCCTGGGGGCTCTGGCTGTCCTAGACTCAGCTGGGGATCCTTGAGGGGTAAGGGGATCAATGATTCTGTCATCCATTCTGCAGTGTGACAGAGCCCACAAGTGGGGCAACTCTGCTTAAGGTTCTTCTGCATTGTTCTGTCATTGGATATTCAGGATGCTTATACCTTTTGCATTATTATAGATAATTTTGTAATACCGTCTTTGACTATATAAAATTATTTCGTTAGAATAAAATCTCCAAAATAGTAGTATTGAATATTTCTTGGTATAGACATTTCTGGAGCCCTGGTGGCACAGTGGTTAAGAGCTTGGCTGATAACCAAAAGCCTGGCAGTTCGAATACACCAGCCGCTCCTTGGAAACCCTATGGGACAGTTCCACTCTGTCTTATAGGGTCACCATGAGTTGGAATTGACTTGATGGCAATGGATTTGGTTTTACAGACATTTCTAAGAATTCTGACATGTGCCAATTTTTTTCTAAAGGTGTACCATTAAGGCTTGAGAATATCTATTTTACCTCCCCTTCTCCAGCATTGGGTATTCTGTTAAAAACATTTCTGGTAATTCAATAGGCTGAAAAATGGCAGTTAGTTTTAATTAGCATTTTTGGTTACTCTCAAGATGAATGTATTCCATTTTAATGTAAGTCATTCTTTCATCATTTGTTGATTGTCAATTTCGAAGTCATAACCTTTTTTGTTATCTCTTTGTAAGAGTTCTTTGTGTGTATGTATGTATTAAACATTTCTCTATTTCTTCCCTGTTTATGCTTATTTTATCATAAGGAAGTTTTTAATTTAAATGTAATTTTCCTTTGTCATTTCCTCTAGTATAGAAGGTTCTCCATGTATTTAATGGTAAAAATTCACTTCAGTTTTCTTATGATTAAAAAAAAAATTGACCTGACTTTTTACTTTTAATTTCATCCATCTGAAATATATTTGACTCCATGGTGTGATGTGAGGATCTAAATACACATTCCATTCTTCCAAATAGCTCACCACCTGTCCTAACACAATTTTTGGAATGCTCTTTTATTTTCTTGTGATTTATGATGCCATCTTCATCTTCCTTTAGTGTGTTATTCTTTTTCTAGATTCCTCTTTCCAACAAGGTCAATTAAGCCTTCACATACTTCTAAATGTGTATAAATAACATATAGTTTGTTATTCACAGCTTTATTGCAGCGATCCTTCTTCTTCACTTCTAGGCATAGTCAGAATGAAAAAGAGTGTATGTATTGTTTTGGTAAAGGTAGGTGGGGGTGGGAAGAAGCAGCAGAAGAAAATGAGAGCTTTCTGATAATTATTTTCCCCAGAAAAGAATTCACTGAGTGCACACAATTAATTCCTTTTCTAATCATGTCCTTCTACCTCTTAGTCATTGTTTTCCTTTGATCTCTTTCAGTTTTGCAGTATTATTCAGACAACATTTGCTGTTGCATTACATCTAGTGGACAGGCACTAGAGGGCAGTGTAAGTGCATGTTTATGGATGCAAAACTTTACACTGCTCAAAGGCAGGCGTGAGTAGAGTTCAAACTTTGTTGTGACTGATTGCTGCTGTGCCTTTTTTTTTCCTTAAAAAAAAACCCCACAAAACCTTAATTTAGGCTTTGGTTCGGCAGCCTATTGCACAGCAGAAGCTATAGTACTGGGAAGACTATTGCATATTCCAGGGAGCTTGACAACTAAGTAAAGCCTTGTTTGGGTCTTGCACTAAGAACTTCATTCATTTGTTTATCCATTCATTCATTTGTATTTTTCAGCAATGAGTGAGTAGCTATTGTGCTATATCTGAGTGTTGGGATTATGAGCGATTTTGGTTTTGTGCTATTTTTTCATGTGGACATGTATGAATTGTACAATGAGAAAGAAGCAATACATGCTATAAAAATAATATTTCTTATTTCTTCTAGTGGTCAAAGCTTATTACAAATAGTTAAAGGATTGTACTGTTGATAGGGACATACCAAACCAAAACCTGTTGCTGCTGAGTCGATTCTGACTCATAGTGACCCTATAGGACAGAGTAGAACTGCCCTATAGGATTTCCAAGGAGCAGTTGGTGAATTTGAACTCTTGACATAAGGGGAAAAAATCTATGAGGCTGTATTTTCTTATGCTGTTGACCAAGGAATGGTGAGAATTTAGCTATAAGGAATTGATGGAGCCAGTGGAAAATGTGCAGAAGAAAAGTGTGAGTTTCTGGGGACTAGGTTTATTTGAGACTACCCTGGTGGGAAGTTCTGCTTTGTGTAGCTTCTTATCCCCTAAAGCCTTGTAGCTCTTGCTACTTGCCCTTGGGCTTTGCTCTGAGGACTTTCTGCCCAGGCTTTGGGAACCACATCAGGGACTTGGAGGCTCCTTCTCGACTGATGGGCATTTGCCACCAGGGGGAGCTGAGGCAGCCATCTAGATGTCAGGGATGCTTTTGCTGTGATTTGTTCCTGCTTCCAAGCTGGAACTAGGAATACAGTTTCACACAGATTAGTTCTATAATTCTTTTCAAGGAGCACTGGTCATAAGTAAATTATAATCTAAATTGAATTCCATAGGTCTACCTTGGCATCTAACCATCATTTTAACATTTTTACAATGGAAAAAAGCATTAGGAGTTTTAGACAACCAATGACTTTCAAAATACCATCAATTTTTTTTCAGTTTGGGGAACCAACTATATGAGTAAATGGCAATGAGGTAGGTCTCCTTTGCTCAGGGGCCACTAACAACACAAGGAGTAGAGATATGGTATGAGTAGCCACATTTAATGACAGATTGGAACTAAAAATTGGATTTGGAATTAAATGTAAACTGGCCCATGTCCAACCATTTAAAGCTGTCCATAGGCAATTAACCCCTCCCTAAAAGGGCATCTTGGAAGAAGTAAATTGTCTAGGAACTCTAATTATCTGCTGAAGTCCTTTGTCAATATTTCACTTTGAGTAGAGTCCTTAGACATATTTCTGTCAGAGAATAGGCAGCATTTTTCTTTGGCCAATTAAAAATCAGGTTCTTGGGAAGTTTTTGGTTTCGTGGTTTAGCTTTTGTTTAGTCTTGCACTGTTTACCAGTCAAAATTATACTGTGGACCATTAAACTCTCTGAACTTCACAGAGCAAATAAACCTTGTGTGTGAGGAAAAGTCAAAAGTGGTGTAGTAGTAGATTGGCCCCCAAAGATGTCCATGTTCTAATTTCTGTGAATATGGTACAAATATTTACATGGCAAAAGGGATTTTGCAGGTTATGGATTTTAAGATGTAGGCATAATCCTGGATTATCTGGGTGGGCCCCGTCTAATCACATGAGTCCGTAAGAGCAGAAAACCTCTGGTTGCAGGCAGAAAGATGCAGCAAAAGGGGAAATCAGAGAGATTTGAAATAGAGAAAGACTTGACGGGTCTTTGCTGACTCTGGGATGTAGGGTCTCATATGCAAGGACTAGAGAGAGGCCTCAGGAGCTAAAGGTGGCCCCCAGTTGACAGCCAGCAGGTAAATGGGGCCTCATTTCTACAACCACCAGGAACTGGATTCTGCCAGATGAATGAGCTTGAAAGTGGGTTTATCCAGAAGGAACATAGCCTGATCAATACCTTGATTTCAGCCCAATGAGGCTCTAAGCAGAGAACCCATCTGAGTCATACTGTACTAGAACTTTTGGTCTACAGAAATTATAAGATAATAAATTTGTGTTGTTTTAAGCTGCTAAATTTGTGGGAATTTGTTATGGCAACAATAGAGAACCAATACAGGTGGAGAGAATTAGAGCTGAGTTTCAATTGCTGCTGAGGAGGAGAGAAATGGACAAGAATAGGCAGAGGATTGGTCCATGAATCATGGTTGGGAATCATTGCCTTATCCTTTTTCTCTGTGGGTGGGAAAACCTTACCCTTGAGCTAAATTTTCTACCATAGGTATACGTTCTCATTCATTCCTGGGGCTGATGTCATTGATTAGACTGTAGAGGTGAAGAAGAGAGATATATAATTGGTACTTAGAGGCCAACAATCACAGATTTCTTGAGTTCAAATTCTAGCTCTTCCACTTGCTAGTTCTGTGATCTTCAGCAAATAATTTAGTTTTCTCATCTGTAAAATGGGATAATAATAGTCTCTACTAGGGTTGTTGTGAGGATTAAATGAATAAAATACATGTAATGTACTTAGAACTGTGCCTGGCACAGGGTAAGTATGATTTTAACATTATGCACCTGTTAACTACCATCATTTTATGGATAATGATATGAGGTGGGTGCTAGTATTTATACCTTGATAAATTATAAAATACCTCTTCCTGTTCCCCCTACTCGTTTTACTTTCATCACTGAGATATGAAGTTTTTGTTTTTGCCAAAAGAATGGTCTAATTTAGTTTTTTAAACACATTGTTCCTAGAAAAAGTTACCAGTATATTGTGCCTGTGTGGATCATAACAAATTATGGATAACATTGTGTAGAAGTGGGAATTCCAGACAGAACACTTAATTGTGCTCATGCAGAACCTGTATATAGACCAACAGGCAGTTGTTCAAACAGAGCAAGGGGATGCTGTGTGGTTTAAAGTCAGGAAAGGTGTGTGTCAGGGTTGTATCCTTTTACCATACTTAATCTGTATGCTGAGCAAATAATCCAAGAAGCCGGACTATATGAAGAAGAACATGGCATCAGGATTGGAGGAAGAATCATTAACACCCTGTGATATGCAGATGACATAACCTTGCTTGCTGAAAGTGAAGAGGACTTGAAGCTCTTACTGATGAAGATCAAAGACTACAGCCTTCGGTCTGGATTACACCTCAACATGATGAAAACAAAAATTTTCACAACTACACCAGTAAAGAACATCATGATAAATGGAGAAAAGATTGAAGTTGTCAAGGTTTTTATTTTACTTGGATGCACAATTAATGCTCATGGGAACAGCAGTCAAGAAATCAAACAACACATTGCATTGGGCAAATCTGTTGCAAAAGACATCTTTAAAGTGTTAAAAAAGCAAAGATGCCACTTTGAGGACTAAGGTGCCCCTGACTCAAGCCATGGTATTTCAATTGCCTCACATGCATGTGAACGCTGAACAATGAATAAGGAAGACCAAAGAAGAATTGATGCCGTTGAATTATGGTGTTGGTAAAAAATACCGAATATATTCAGTATAGAATATATATAGAATGAAAGAATTTATCTTGGAAGAAGTATAGCCAGAGTGCTCCTTGGGAGTGAGGATGGCAAGACTTCGTCTTATGTACTTCGGACACGTTATCAGGAGGAACCAGTCCCTTGAGAAGGACATCAAGCTTGGGAAAGTAGAGCATCAGTGGAAAAGAGGAAAATCCTTGATGAGATGAATTGACACAAGTGGCTCCAACGACGGGCTCAAGCCTAACAACGATTGTGAGGATGGGGCAGGACCAGGTGGTGTTTTGTTCTGTTGTACATTGGGTTGGAACTGATCTGATGACACCTAACAACAGCAACATATTGTGCCTATTATCACAAAGAAGTACTTTGTTGAGCCACGGCATGTCTACTCAAATTGTCCTTGCTAAGCCTGTGATATCCTACCTTGAATTTCCATGAGATGAAAATAAGCCCACGTTACTGATTCTTCTAGGATTTCATAATACCTACCATACCCTTCAAATATGGGTAGACACACTCTTAGAGCACAGCAAGGCATTTTCAGTGATATTTGGTAGCCTGATAGAATCAGCCACTCTGCCACCCAGCATGAGGAATTTAGCCTGTTGACATTTTTCCCACAAGAGGAGATACATATAGAATCCAGGAGATCCTTGCCATATTTGGTGGAAAGAAAAAAGTCTGTGACAGTAATGGACTGCTAAAATTCTAAGTCTCAGAAGCCTTCCCAACACCATGTTAAGAACCATGAAATTTACAGAGAAAATACTTGTAATCCATGAAGAAACTAATGAAACATCTTCTATCTTTTTGTCAAGGGTATATTATTATGTAGGCTGGGCATGAGCATGGAATGGTTGATAGGAGTCGTAGGATGGTATGACTCAAGAAATAAAGGTAGTCATTTGATATAGTGCTTAGCCTGGAACTCTTCTTTCTGTTTCAAAGTTTGCTGACTTTATAAGACTTTTGTAAGCACTTTCTCTTTTTTATACTGGATTAGCAGAGGGAGGACAAATGACTTTGAGGTGTTACCAGGTTCTGTGGTGAGCTATTTTGTATTGTGTGTGCACATTGAAGAAGCAGGCACTTTTAAATAGTTCAGCATTTGCTTGAATCTGTGTAGTAGCAAATAGGAACTTTATAAATAGCAGTGCAGCTGATAGAGTCTGATTTTTGAAATCTGAAGCTCTTTTCTAGACTAGTAGGAAACTAGAACTCCACATTGGAGTTCTGGGAGCCAGGATAGGGTATCACTAGCTCAGCAGGTCACCAAATATGGATTGTTCTAAGAGGCAGGGACCAGGTTTGAGGCAAAAATTGAATAGGCACATGAATCTGAATAGACAAGGTAGAGAGACAGAATCCAAATACTAAGGACAGGTTGGATATCAAGGACACACCAGGCACAAGCATGAGGTTCAGAAAAGAGTTACTCCTCCCCACAGACTATGGCCCCTAGACACCCTTCAGCTTGGAACTGAAATCACTCCTGGAGATCATATTATAGCCATATAATAGACAGGCCTATAAAATGAACAATAACACCAGTGAGGAATGTATACCTCAGAACAATCAACTATATGAAACCTACAGGGCAGCATTTGCCCGAAAGCAAAATTCAGAAGGCAGGTAGGGGCAGGAAAGCTGGTGAATGGTCATGGGGAACCCAGGGAGGAGGGGGGAAGAGTGTTGACACAGTCAGGGGTTTGCAACCAATGTCATGATACAAGCTGTGCATAAACTGTTGAATGGGAAACTAATTTGCCCGGTAAACTTTCACATAAACAATAAAATGTTAAAAAAAAAAAAAAGAAAAAGAAAGAAAGGAGTGACCCCCTAATCTTCTGGGGTGGAGCTGTAGATGTTTTACATATGGCGCCAGAGGCCTTGGCCTTAGGTGGGGAGGGAGATTGTTGCTGGGCCTGTTACATTTGTATTTGTGCTAATATATGAAGTTGATCCCAACTGTGTAATCATAGTGTAGGAGCAGTAGGTGATGCAGAACCAGATGCTAAAAGAGGAGAATCTGAAAAAACCAAGACAGAAACTCTTTTCTTTGTTTTGGCTACATCTGGTTAAATTTTCACCAAGTCATGGATGAGGAAGAGCTGTTAACATCATAACTTTTCTTATTGAGGCCCTACACTAAGAGTGGAAATCCTGGTGGTGCAGTGGTTAAGAGCTCGGCTGCTAACCAAAAGATCAGTAGTTTAAATCCACCAGCCACTCCTTGGAAACCCTGTGGGGCAGTTCTACTCTATCCTATAGAGGTCCATACGAGTCGGAATTGACTAGACGGCAATGGGTATAGCACGAGTATACTAAGACTGAGTTAGATATGGTAATTTGATTGTAGCTGCTTATATAAATTACCTGTTAATAATTAGAAAACAGTTCCCTTCATGTTGTGAGTTTATACTGAGTCTTAAAAATTGTCTTTATAAAGTAGGGGGTGAATCACTCTTTCAGGTCCTGTTAAAACCAAATACCTAAGAAGAATAGATTGATGACTGAGTAAAGATTGCTGTGCTTGAGGGGGCACACTAGGCAACTAGCCCCTCTTCTCCTCAGATTAATGTCTGAACAAGGCCAATTTTAGTCTACATGAACCATATGTTACATTTTCAGTTCCTTTCAAAATACATGTTGTTGCAGCTTAAGCAAAACATCCATTACTTTAAAAACTACCCTCTGCTTCTAATTTTAAAAGCATGTGAGTAAATGCATTGCTCATTAGGGTGAGAAAAACACTGCATTAAGCTCCAAGTAGGTAAAAGTGCAACAGTCTTGAGAGAGCTTTCATGTGGCCGCCTTTTGTATCTTAGTCCTGGCGGGAAGCAACAAAATCTTTCTCCAATTATTTTTGCCCTAAATACAGGGCTTACTGTGTCCCACACTCTGATGCTTTTGTTACATGGACTGATGCCGATGGAAGTCCAAACTTAAACTATCATTTCCCTCTCATTGAAGTCTTAAATCATGTCCTACACTCTGGAGGTCAATACCCAGTGCAAGCACCTACTGATTATAGTGCTTTCTCCAAGTCCGGTTATCACATGAGTCATTAGAATAATTGCAGTTGAAACCAACAGTTGTAGAGAGGAAATCAAATGCATAACTTCCACTTCTTGTACTCGTGGAGTCAGTTAAAGCATGAGGGTTCAATTTTGTTCTTGACCCCAAATAGCTTAAAAGCACATTAGATTGTGAATTTGCTATGAGATGTTAGGAAAGAGAGATATTTTGTGATAAGAATATTGTGAAATCAGACAAGAAGCTTGATTAAGTATATTAATACAAAAAGATATACAGAGTTACTTAAGAAAAATTTAGTTGATGTTTTAAATGTAAGAACTTAAGAGTAAAGTCTCAAATTTAAGGAAAGAAAACATTATCTTCTTTGCCAAATTGTAAAATTTTGGGATCCTATTTATTCATTCAGCAATTATTTATTTAGGCCAGCTATTTGCCACGGACTCTTATTGGGCACAGGGAATATAGAAGTAAACGTAACAAAATCTTTCCCTTAAATATCTTACTTTCTAGTTGGGAGAGACAGATAATATAGACCTTTAAAAATGCATAATATATCATATGATGATAAATGCTATGAAGAAAAATAAGTCAGGATAAGGGAGAAGGAGAGCGAAAAGCACTGTTACTTTCTATAGAGTGGTCAGGGAAGGTCAAACCCCCCTCCCCAAGATAATATTTGAGCAGAGACTTTGAAAGAAGTGAGGGAAGAAGTTATGAAGATATTTATGCAGCTGTCTGATGGAAGATTGCTCCGGAGTGTCTGGGCCAAAGTGTGAGTATGATAGTAGTAGGAGCTAAGGTCAGAGAAATAGTGGGGGAACAGATAATGTAGGGCCCTGTGGGTCATCCCATTCTGAAGACTTCAGCTTTTACTCAGCATAAGATGGGAAGCTATTGAAGAATCTAGGGTAGCAAGGGATAATTTGCACTTCAACAGGATTGCCCTGGCTTCTCTATTGAACATAGACCATAGGGAGCAGAGACTGGAAGCTAGGTGACTGGTTAGGAGGTTATTGCTGTAGCCATATGACAGACCATGAAATACAGTGGTAGCAGTAGAAATGCTGAGATGTAGTTAAGATTCTGGCTATCTCAGAGCAATAGCCAACGGAATTTACTGTATAATTGGCTGTTAAATATGGGAGGAAGATTGGAGTGAATTTTTTACCTGAGCAACTGGAAGAATGAAGATGCCTTGTTCTGAGATGAGGAAGACTGTAGAAGGAACAAGTCTGGAAGAGGTGAGGGAAATTGAGTTGGTTTTAGACAAGTACATTTTGACATGCTGAATAGAAACCAAAGTGGATACATTAAGTAGGCAATTAGTGATTGAACCTGGACTTCTGGCGAGAGATCTGGAGATATAAATTTGAGAGTCATTAGGGTGACAGTAGGTCCATGGGTACTGCAAACGGTTTGTGCTTGGCTACTAGCCTAAAGGTTGGTAGTTTGAACCCACCCAGCAGTGCTTTGAAGGAAAGGCCTGGCTGTCTGCTTCCATAAATATTACAGCCAAGAAATCCCTATGGAGCAGCTCTCCTCTGAAACTGGGGTTACTCATGGGCTTGCCATGAGTTGGAATTGACTTGATGGCAATGGGTTTGTTTTTTTGATTTTTAGGGTGTCAATGTTACCTAAGGTCATGTGACTAGATAAAATTACTAAGAGAATGTAGGTGGGATAGAGAAGTGGTCTGAGGATTGTGCCTTAGGCTCTTCAGAATTTAGAGGTTGAGGAAATGAGAAGGACCATCAATGAACATTGAGAATGAGTGGCCAGTGAGGCAAGCGGTCAACCTAAGAGAATGATTTCTAGGAAGACAAATGAAGATAGTGTTTCAAGGAGGGAGTGAGGGATCAACAGTGCATTACTGGTGGTAGACTGAAAAAAGATTGGCCATTGGCTTTGTCAGTGTGGATGGCATTGTTGAGTTTGGTAAAAGTGGACAGAAGGCAATAAAAGCTTTCATGAAGGCAGACAAAAGCTGGTGGAACGGAGGAACAAAATCCTTGTTGAAACAGGTTTGGGAGGATATAGGATGTCGAAAAGGTGAATATAGCTAGTGGATTTGAGGAGTTTTGCTGTGAAGAGGAGCAGAGAAATAGGGCAATAGCTGTCCATATGGAGCCAAGGGAGGCATTTTGTTACTGTTATTGTTGTTTAAATGTGGGAAATGTTACAACATGTTTATATGCTTACAGAAATCCAACACAGAGAAAAAAAATTAGGTGTTTTCAGGAGAAAACAGGAATAATTACCAGAGAGAGATTTGTGAGTAGGCGAAAGGGTATGAGCACACCAGTGGACGAGTTAGCCTCAGATAGAAGTATGCTGAGCTTATGCTTTGTAACAGGAGTAAAGGCTGATTAAATGGGCACAGACATATGTATTACACTTGATGGTGGCAGTACGTGGAATTTCTCTTCTGATTGCTTCTATTTTGCCAACTTGTCCACTTGCTGTTTTTTCATATAGAGCACAGTTGTTACTCTATTGTCTGTCAATGTCTTACAATGACCAGTGCTCGGCTGGGCTCAAATAACACTGTTCCTGTGAGCTGGCTGCCCAAATAAGGGCACTGGTGAACAGTGGCATATGAACAGTTGCAATAAAACAAATCATTAGGCTAGATAGAAGCCATCTAGGTGCTGATTGTTGACATATCATCTAGTTGCTAGACTATTCCTGTCTCAGCAGAATTAGGGTGAACATTTATTGGTACAGAATTATTAGACATTTAAGCTCTCCCCTCTACATTTTACCACATTATGTAACAAACTGTCCAAATACTATGGGATGCTGGGAAGGGCAGCAATAAATAAAAACATTACCTTCTGTCTTAGTCATCTAGTGCTGCTATAACAGAAATACCACAAGTGGATGGCCTTAACAAAGATAAATTTATTTTCTCACAGTTTAGTAGGCTACAAGTCCAAATTCAGGGCATCAGCTCCAGGGGAAGGAAGTCTTTCTTTCTCTTTCAGCCTCTCATCAATCTTCCCTAGGTCTGGTAGCATCTCAGCGCAGGAACCTCAGGTCCAAAAGACGTGCTCTGCTCCCTGCGCTGCTTTCTCGGTGGTATGAGGTTCCCAACTCTCTGCTGGCTTCCTTTTCCTTTTATCTCTTGTAAGATAAAATGTGGTGCAGGCCACACTCCAGGGAAGCTCCAGTTACATTGGATCAGGGATGTGACCTTAGTAAGGGTGTTACAATCTCACCCTAATCCTCTTTAACATAAAATTACAGTCACAAAATGGAGGACAACCACAGAATACTGGGAATCATGGCCTAACCAAGTTGACATGTATTTTAGGGGGACACAGTTCAATCCATGACACCTTCATATAAAGGAAGAACTGTCAAGAAATTTCATGGCTAGTGAAAACAGCCAAGTTTGAAAAGATTCCTATATTTAAAATGAGAACAATATTTAAGCCTAAAAGTATACTGTTAACATTTCTGTCACAAACTTTAAAACATCTTTATGTGTTTTTTACTCTGTGATTCCCCTTCTAGAATCTAATTGGAGGAGAATAATACATAAAATGTTTTATTTACAGAATAGTTATCTTCAACTGCATGT
Source organism: Dugong dugon (assembly GCA_030035585.1). Lineage (NCBI taxonomy): Eukaryota > Metazoa > Chordata > Mammalia > Sirenia > Dugongidae > Dugong > Dugong dugon. Next base: position 47,064,629 of record CM057474.1, read on the forward strand.
ATTATGGGCTGCTATGTGCCAGACCCTGTGCTAAATACATGAGATACCCATCTGGCAATTGCTTCAGTCTAGCAAATGTTGGATCACTTTTATACGGTCTTTCTCACCCTATTCTTGTAACTCCAACCAAATGATTGGGTGGAACTATGCAACGAAGGTGCTTGTGGCCTACCAAGGGAATATGACAGCTTGCTAATAATTCAAATAAAGTTCATCTCACCCATGTGGCCGTTGGACCATGCAAATAAGGTCTGTGGAACCCTAACAAAGGGATTGGTCAGTTTTGCCATTCTGCTAGGCTTAAAATGGGCCATCCCAGAGGCAGGAGATGAGGGTCTCACCACCACTGAGAAAGAAGACCCAGGAGTGGAGCGCATCTTTTGGACCAGGATCCCTGTGCTGAGAATCTCCTAAATCAGAAGACAAAGAGAGAGAGGGAGAGAGAAAACTGTAACACCGAAGTTGGTGAGAAGGAGCAGCAGCAGAACCAGGAGAATGGCAGGAAATGGCTTGGCCCACAGAAGAGAAGCTGAGTGCCTTTGGGTAGGAGGCTTGCTGGCGGAGTAGGGTGCATCTGGGAACTTGGTGGAGCTAGGTTTGCTGTCCCACAGAGCTAGAGCTAAGCAACTTTGGGCTGAGGCTTACTGGCAGAGTAGGGTGCCTCAGGGCACTTTATCAGCAGAGCTAAAAGAGCTTTGTAACACTTGCCTGAGCTGGGCAGAGGTAAGGGGACAGAGAGTGGTATGCCTGTGGGCACAACTGTCCTGATGGAAGAACTATATCCTGAGTGTTCCTGAACCTGAATTGTAACCTGTTATTTCCCTAATAAACCCCATAATTGTGAGTGTTGCCTGTGAGTTCTGTGTGGCCATTGCAATTAATTATCGAACCCAGCAGAGAAGCAGAGAGTGCCGTGGGAGGGACGATTCGTGTCAGAATTGGTGAAGACAGTGGAGAGAGGAGGCATGTCGGACCTCTGCCTTGTAAGAATTAGCTTTAGGCTGTTGATCTTGATTCTCCTTCCCCCTTGTAAAGTTAGATGAGCAGGTCAGACGCCTCCGCCACACTATTTTTACAATCCCCCATACCTTTGCTTGCTGACTTGCTGGAACTTTCAAGTCCCTTCCTTGCTCAAAAAAGGAAGGAGAGAATATGAGGAGGTCTTATAAGCTGCCATTCCCCACTCCAACCAACCCCCACAGGCCAGTTTACTCTTAGGTTGCTTGTGGGATTGCTTCCCTCAATTCATCTGCATAGCACTTCTGTCGCTTCTTGAGCAATGTATATGCTGCAAATCAATGTGCTAGTTTTGTCATTTCTCATACCTGAAATTATCTCTCATTAGGTGGACATCTCTTTGTTTTCCTTTCCAAATGACTCAACTCTTTTATCTGCTACTGTCACCAGGTAGGGAAGTATCCCTGCCCTCTTTTTCTTCTTATCATGTTCTGTGTTTTGCTAATGCTAGTCCTAGGCAGACCAATAACTTTCCTCCTCCCAAGGGGATGAAGATTTTAAGCAACACAGTGAGTCAACTACTATTCTCTCACAGTTGGGAGCTTCCATTTTCTCTCGTTTAACCAGATCTTCTGCCTCCATCAGTCAATTTACTCTCAAATAGGATCAACCAAATCTCTTTTCAAGGCTCTTGATATTATGCATATTTGGACCATTATGAATCCATTAAAGTGATTGGCTACAAAACATTCTATAAACATGGAAGGCTGCTTATTAAGTGGTGTTAGACAAAAAGCATCTAAAACAGAGATACCTAAAAAATATTGGAATAAAAACAAAAAGCTAAAAACAACAAAAATAATACTGGAATGAAATGTAATAAAGTAAAATACACAAATCATTCTTCTTAGAGTTTTTATTCTATCCTCTATTAGTGCTTATTTTGGGAAAAATCATTAATAAATTTTTTTCCCCCATAGACCACATCTCTAATTTTATAATGGAATGATATTTTCTCAACGGTGAGCTTGTTTAGAACATATTTATTTTTTCAATGTAGAGATGGTAAACTGGTGACCTATATCTGTGTTTTGTTTGGCCTAGAGTTTGAAAAATTTTCAATTTGCTTTGGCATGTTTCAAAATATAAACTAGATTTTGGGCTTCTGTTGAAAAAATCAGATGATATGGCATTACTGGACTCACTTTTCCCATATGGCAACTCTTTCAGGTTGATTTGTGTTCCTCAAAAAGATATGTTGAAGTTCTAACCCCCAGTACCTGTGAATGTGACCATCTTTGGAAAGAATCTTTGCAGATGTAATTAGTTAACATAAAGTTATATTGCCTTAGATGGGCTCTTAATTCAAAATGATTGGTGTCTTTATAAGAAGAGGAGAAGAGACATAGATGCAGACACACAGGGAGAACATCATGTGAAGGTGGAGGTATAGATTGCAGTGATACATCTGCAAGCTGAGGAACCCCAAGGATTTCAGGCAATACTGGAAACTAGGCAGTTGCATGGAACAGACTCCCAGAGCCCTCCAGAAGGAACCAATCTGTCTGACACCTTAATTTTGGACTTCTAGCCTCCAGAACTATGAGAGAATAAATTTTCGGTGTTTTAAGCAATCCAATTTGTGTTTTTTGTTATGGCAGCCCTGTTGTTGTTGTTAGGCGACCTTGAGTCGGTTCCGACTCATAGTGACCCTATGTACAACAGAATGAAACACTGCCTGGTCCTGTGCCATCCTCATAATCATTGTTATGCTTGAACCATTCTTGCAGTCACTGTGTCAATCCATCTTGTTGATGATCTTCCTCTTTTTTGCTGACCCTCTACTTTACCAAACATGATGTCCTTCTCCAGGGATTGGTTCCTCCTGATAATATATCCAAATTATGTGGGATGAAGTCTTGCCATTCTTGCTTCTAAGGAGCATTCTAGCTGTACTTCTTCCAAGACAGATTTGTTTGTTCTTTTGCCAGTCCGTGGTATACGCGATATTCTTCGCCAACACCATAATTCAAAGGCGTCAATTCTTCTTCGGTCTTCCTGATTCATTGTCCCGCTTTCGCATACATGTGAGGCAATTGAAAACACCATGGCTTGGGTCAGGTGCACCTTAGTCCTTAAAGTGATGTTATCCCTTTTTAACGGCAGCCCTAGGAAACTAATATAGCAACACTCAGATAGATTGGCTCTTTGCGATAAGGAAGGATCTCTAGGTTGCACTTAAGTTCACCTCAATACTCCCCTTCACCCCCATCTCTGTTGTTTTCATATATTCAATGTACTTTATTATTACCTGTATTATATTACCTGCCTGGATCATAGAAATCTGAGTCTGTCCACTCACCTAATTTTCAAAAAATTCTAATCCATCAGTCAATCCATTATTATATAATGCTCATCATTTTGTTAAATACTCAAGTCCCATTTTTTAAAAAAGTCATCATTTAGATACCATAAAACAATATCAAAATTGCCTAATCTCCTTCATTCTATGCGAAAAGAAAGAGAGACAAGAAGTTCTGTCTGCTCTAGTTTTTTGATGGCAACAGGCAACTGAGCTGTCTTCACTCCATGATAAATAGCAAAGTGATTTTAAGATAGGACCACAAACTGTGTCTGGAGGCTTGTTCCTCTCTCAGGATCACTACACATTCTCATTTAAGTTTTATTTTTTCCATTGCTTTTCTCTGCTAACTCATGTCTGAGCTGCCTACCAGTAAAGCACTCTTGCTGTTTCCGACATTAGCCTGCTTCATCTTGCTGCACTTCATCTAATTCCTGACAGAATTATTAATGATTTGTAAGCGTAGAAAGAACAGATGGATGTTCTAGCAGGTAATTCCCTACTAAGTATATCTTGTATGCATTTATAATTATACTAACTATGTAATATGAATGTATGTATTACTATTAATGTATTACTATGTAATACTAATAATTATTTTATTTTGAGATAACGATGGACCTTTAGGTTGCACTATATTGAGTATCAAGATCACTGTTTTATTCCTGGGATTACATGATGTATTGGTTTACCCTAGGCTATTAATTAAAATCCACCACTTGCCTGTCAGTTTGTTGTACTGTGTTGGATTGCATGTTGCTATGATGCTGGAAGCTATGCCACTGGTATTTCAAATACCAGCAGGGTCGTTCATGGTGGCTAGGTTTCAGTGGAGCTTTCAGACTAAGACAGAGTAGGAAGAAAGGCCTGGTGATCTACTTCTGAAAATTAGCCAATAAAAACCCTACGGACCACAATAGAATATTGTCTGATATAGTACTAGAAGATCAGCCCCCTAGGTTGGAAGGCTCTGAAAATACACAGTGGCCACAACAATGAATTCAAGCAAACCAAGGATAATGAAGGTGGCATAGGACCGGGCAACATTATATTCTGTTGTACATGGGATTGCCATGACTCAATGGCAACTAATAACATTAATTAAGGTACATGGTGCATCTGGTATTACAGTTTTGAAAAATGGAAAATAGTGGTGGTAAAATATCACAAAGATATTAAATTGATTGAATCATTAACAATCTTAAATATTAATGCAAAATATAATGCCTGTTATCAATCCCTAAATGAACTAATCAATACTTAAAGAAAGTAGCAATGAGAATTTTCATATCAGGATATTTTACTGATACAATTTTTTCCCATTTTTAAAAAATTTGCCTTTTTTTTTTGTAATGCAAAGTCTGTTTTTCGTTTTTATGTAGCAAAATTTATCGAGATTTTCCTTTATTGTTTCTCAGTTTTGAATCTTAGGATTCAGTGTACATTCCCAGGTTTTGGAGAAATGTTTTCTCCTAGTACTTGTTTAATTATTTTACATTTACATTTCTAACTCATTCAGAATTTATCTCCATGTGTAGCATGAGGGACAGATTTTAGTTTTTTTTTTTCCATATGGCTATTGAATTACCTAACATCACTTATTTAAAGCTGTCTTTTCCCCACTGATTTTAGATGCCAACCTTATTATATACTAAATTTGTATATGCAATTAGATCTACTTTTATATTTTCTATTGGTTTACATACTGTACGTGCAAACACCACACTATTTTAATTACATAGGTTTTGAATAAATTTTAATATGGGATAGAAAGTATTAACATAACTTCAGTTACTCTAATTTTATGGTATTTTCATGGTTATTTTTGCTTGTTTATTCTTCCAAGTTAACTTTATGGTTAACTTGGCTAATTTAACAAAAAAAAAAAAAAAAAAAAAGTCAGGAAAAAACCCAAAGCAGAAAAGCAAAAGCAAGAACTTGATATTTTTATTATTCCAAAAATTCTATTTGCAGTATTTCCAGTGTTTTTTCTTTCTAATTTGATATACCCAGGGTTACTTAAAAATGTGTTTAAAAATTTTAATTATATGACAGGTTTTCAAAATTTTAGTTTTTTTGTTATTAATCTCTAATTTTATTTCATAGTGGTTAGAGAATATATTCAATATGATATGAATTCTTTAAAATTTGTTGAGACTTGCTTTATGTTCTGGTGAAACGGTTCTCCATCCTGGATGAACATTAGAATCGACTGAGGAGCTTTTAAAAATACTAATGTCTGGAACCTACTCTAGACCAATTAAATCAGAATTTGTGGAAATGGAACTCAAACATTTGTATTTTTAAAGCGCTCTTGAGGAGATTTTGCAGTACATTTTGGGCATAGTGCATGGTTAATTTTTGTATATAGTCTCTGTTTATGCAAGTTTGCATATGCAAGTCTATGCAAGTTTGAAACACCTCTGTATTCTTCAGTAACTGGGTATAAGAGTTTTCTAAATATCCTTTAGATCTAATTTTTAATTGTATGTTTCAAATATACTATATCCCTAATGGAAACCCTGGTGGCATAGTGGTTAAGTAAATGTACAGTTTGAATCCACCAGCCTCTCCTTGGAAGCCCTATGGGGCAGTTCTGCTCTGTCCTATAGGGTCGCTATGAGGCGGAATTGACTCGATGCCAACGGGTTCGTGACTTTTTTATGATTGGTTTATTAATAAACAAAGAGACATCTTTAAAAATCATTCACACTATGATTGTGGCTTTATCAATTTCATTTTGTAATTTACACAGTTGCTTGTGCTCATGCTCTCTCATTTTTCATCTTTTTGTCTCTATGCTGCATTCTGGGTAATTTCTTTAGGTCTATCATCCACTTTAATGACTCTTCAACTCTATTTAATCTGCTGTCTAACCCACTGACTTTATAATTTTAGAGATTGTATTTTTCATTTCTAGAAGTTCTACTTAGTTCTCTCACAAAAATGCTTTGTCAGTTTTGTCTTATTCCTTTGTCCTATTTTTGCTCTTCTCTTTAGTCTCTTTAAATATATGTAATATATTTCCTGTATCTGATAATTTCATCATCTGCAGATATTAAGAGTCTGATTCAGTAGTTTGTTGTTTCTGTTGACTTGTTTACAATAATTTATTTCCTTATGTGTCTAATGATTTTTTTTTTTTATTGTACTTCAGGTGAAGGCTTACAGAACAAATAGTTTCTCATGAAACAGTAGTACACATATTGTTTTATGACGTTGGTTAACAACCCCACAACATGTCAACATGTCAACCCTCTAACTTCTCAACCTTTTCTTTTTGGTGAAAATACACATAGCCAAAGATACACCATTTCAAAAATTTCTACATGCACAGTTCAGTGACATTGACTACGCTCTTCCAATTGTGCTGCTATTCTCACTTAAGATGGAGGCTTACAGAACAAAATAGTTTCTCATTTAACAGTTCCTACACATGTCGCCCTATGACAATGGTTAACAATCTCACAACACATCAACAATATCCTTACTTAACCTTGTGTTCCATATAACCAGCTTCCTTGTCCCCTTCTGCCTTCTGGCCCTTGTCACTGGACTACTGTACCTCATTAGTCCCATTTGGTTTTACTGGGCTGTCCACTCCCAGGCTGAATGGTTAACCTTGGAGATGACTTCACCACTGAGCTAAAAGGGTGTCTGGGGGCCATACTCTCGGGGTTTCTCCAATCTCCTTTAGGCCAGTAAATCTGGTCTTTTTTTGTGAGTTAGAATTATGTTCTACATCCTTCTCCAGCTCTGTCCAGAAAACCTCTGTTGTGATCCTGGTCAGAGCAGTCAGTGGTGGTATCTGGGCACCAACTAGCTGTACTGGACTCAGTCTGGTGGAGGCCTTGGTAGCTGTGGACCATTAGTCCTTCGGAGTAATCTTTTCCTTGTATCCTGTTCTCTTCATTCTCCCTTGCTCCCGAAGGGATGAGACCAGTGGAGTATCTTAGATGGCCGCTCACAGCCTTTTAAGACCCCAGACACTACTCACCAAGGTAGAATGTGGAACATTGTCTTTATAAACTGTGTTATGCCAATTGAGCTAGATGTTCCCTGAGACCATGGTCCCCACAGCCCTCCACCCAGCAATTAATTCAGTCCCTCAAGGAGTTTGGATGTGTCTGTGGGGCTTCCATGTCCTTTTCTTGTACAAGTTGTGCTAGTTTCCCTGTATTGTGTGCTGTCTCACCCTTCACCCATGTCTAATGATTTTTTGATTGCGCGCTTATGTTCCATGGAATTTTATCTGTGGGGATACTTTGAAACCGGGCTTTGAAGTTTGTTTTCTTCCAAATTGTGTTAACTTTTGGCAGATGTTTGGGCCTACAGACTGAACCATTTTAAATATATATATTCGTTTTCTGGGCTGGAATTTTCAGGATGTAGATGTCATAGGAATTCTGGTTCCAGACCTGTTAGAGTATTGGCTTATAGTTAGGAATTCTCAGGGGAGTCGTTTTTCTTCCTCTCCTCTTCTTCCTCTCTCTCCCTTCCCTCACTACCATCTCAATTTTTTTCTTTTTTTTCCACTCAGAGCCAGGATAAAGACAAGTATCATTCCCACTGTTTCTCTCTGGGAAACAGTTTACCTTCCGATGGATCACCCTTTGAGAGTCCTAGATTTATGGAGGAGTCTCCAGTCTATTACCACATCCAGTTTGACCTCAGGATTTGTCTCAATGATGACACATTTGTAACTCACACTCTAGGCCATACGAGTGATGTAAATCCTCAGAAGAAACACTAGTTCTTGAAGTTTTTTTTTTTTTTTTTGATCAATTTTGTCCTCCAATCAGTAGCATTTATTTTCCACTAGCTCAGGCATGCACTAAATGCATTGTTATATATTTTATCTAGCATTTTAAATTAAATTCTCTCAAAAGAATTTTCTGTGAACATTTAGTCTGGCATATTGCTAGAAATAGAAGTTAGCAATCATTATTAAAAATGAATTGCCAATCTATTGGTAAAAGTGTTTGCAATGCCTAATTATAAAAGTATTGCTTACCAAAGAGGGAAATTTTAATCTGAGGCTAAAAGAAATAGTGAATCATATTTATTATTTTTAACCAGCTTATGAATTATTGAAGTATAAATTGTATTTTATTTTTGTAAATTTGACAGATGACATTTCTATTTCAACTATAAAGTCACATATGGATTTTTAAGCATCTTTATTGCAGTGATTCTTGCTTTTTCTAGCTACAAGACAATAAATGTCAGTGTTTTATGAGTGCTGATAACATTCTAAATTCTATTCTGCTCTCATTGTTCCTGTTGTGAAATGATTGCCTATTTTAAAACCGCCAAATAGAGACTGATTGTGGGTATGAACAAAGAAGGCTATTCATAGAAATAACCTTCTTTCTTGGCATTATGGGTAGCAATGATGATGAAAAGCCATATAACCAAAAAGCTCATTGCAGTCAAGTCAGTTCTGACTCATAGTGACCCTAAAGGGCAGAGTAGAACTGTCCCATAGGGTTTCCAAGGCCGTACTCTTTACGGAAGCAAACAGCCACATCTTTCTCCTGAGGAGTGGCTGGTGGGTTTGCATCCTAGCACTTAACCACTGCACCACCAGGGCTCCTTAAAAGCCATATACTACCTAAAAGCTTGCAAGCAGCCATCTAAGATACATCTATTGGTCCCAGCACATTTGGAGCAAAGGAGAATAAGGAAAACCAAAGACAAAAGGAAAATATTAGTCCAAAAGACTAATGGACCACATTAACCACAGCCTCCACCAGCTTGAGCCCAGAAGAACTAGATGGTGCCCGGCGACTACCACCAACCACTCTGATAGGGATCACAATAGAGGGTCCTGGGTAGTGTGGGAGAAAAATGTAGAACAAAATTCAAATTCGCCAAGAAAGACCAGACTTACTGATCTGACAATGACTGGAGGAACCCTTGAGACTGTGGCTCCCAGCAACCCTGCTAACTCAGAACTTAAGCCACTCCTGAAGTCCACCTTTCAGCCAAAGATTAGACAGGCCTATAAAACAATAACACGCTTGAGGAATGTGCTTCTTAGTTCAGTCAAGTGTACGAGACCAAATGGGCAACACCTGCCCAAAAGCAAAGACGAGAAGGCAGGAAGGGACAGGAAAACTGGATGAATGGACACTGAGAACCCAGGGTGGAAAGAGAAAGGGGGAGAGTGCTGACACATTGTGGAGATTGCAACCAATGTCACAAAACAATTTGTGTATAAAAGTTTTGAATGAAAAACTAATTTGTGCTGTAAACTTTTACCTAAAACACAATTAAAAAAACAAAGTGAAGCTACAAAAAAAATGAAGCTGCAAAAAAAAAAAAAAAAATTCAGAAATAATACAGTGTATTTCAAAAGATAAGTTTTCAATAAAAGACCAATTTTTTTCCTAAATGCATATGCTCTGGCTCAGCAAGTCCACTTTAAGGACTATATCTTGCAGATGCACTTACAATAACAAAAACAAAAAACGATATATATAAGGATGGTCCCTGAAAGGTTATGTATAATATAAAAAATATGTATTATGGTATATTATACCTTAGAATATCATGCAGCTATTACAAAGAATTTATTCAACAAGTATCTGAATACCTTCTATAAGTCACTCTATTAAATACTATAGCTATAATGGTGAGTAAAATGCAGATGGAGCTTACGGTCTGGTGGGAAATTTAAATGTACTCACCTACTTGGAAAGATAGGAACTCACTATTATCTCAAAGGATATACTCAAATTAGTAGCAGTGATTACCTGTAAGGACAGGGATTGAAGGGAAGGTGAGAAGGAAATGGAAAGACTTCACTTTTTACTTTACACATTGGGTATTGCTTGAATTTTAAATGTGTGTTGTTTCTATGATGAATTATTTTTAAAAAGAAAATGCAAATATAAACATAAATAAATAATTTTGAAGGTGAGTTGATTGTGGAAAGCAGTATAGTGATTTCTCAAAATCTAAAAATAGAACTACCATACCATTGCCGTTGAGTTGATTTTGACTCATGGTGGCCCTAGAGGACAGAGTAGAACTGCCCCACAGGGTTTCCAAGGAGCAGCTGGTAGATTTGAACTGCCAACCCTTTGGTTAGCAGCCAAGAACTACCGTATGACTCAGCAATTCCACTCCTGGTGTATACCCAAGGACTTGAAAGTAGAGACTCAGACAGAGACTTGTACACACTTGTTCATTGCAGCACTTTCCACAATAGCCAAAAAGTAGAAACAATCTAAATGTCCATCAAAGTATGAATGGAAAAACAAAACATGGTACATACATACAGTGGAATACTACTCAGACAGTAAGAGAAATGAATTCTTGTACATACTACAATATAGATGAAACTTGAAGACATTATGTTGAGTGAAATAAGTCAATCACAAAAGGACAAATATTGTATGACCTCACTTACATTAAAAAAAAAACAACAACAAAACAAAAACAGGCAAATGGATGAAGACCAGAGTTTATTAGTGGTTACCAGGGATAGGAGGAAGGGGAAAAGGAGGGTTAGTGCTTATGGAGTGCTGAGTTTCAGTTTATGATGATGGAAAAATTGCATGATTAAGGGTAGGATTGAACAGCTGATTATTGTAATTGCTGTCAATAAGTTGCACAACTGTAAAAAGTTGAACTGGCAAAACTTGTGTAATAGATAGATATATTTACAACGAGACTGAAAAAAAAAAAAAAAAGAGTAGCTGCTGAGGCTGCTTATGTACAACCAAATACCTCATGGGATTTTGTTCCTTGGTTTGGTGGTTTAGGATCATGGTTTCATGGGACATCCCAGTTAACTGGCCTAATAACATGTTTAGTGCTTCTGTTCTACATCCTACTTTATTGAGTAGTGCCTCCGATCTTAAAAACTTGTGAGCTGCCATCCAAGGCACAACAATTGGTCTCTAGTCACCAGGAGTAACAGAGGAAAAAGGAGAGTCAGGAATAGGAGGAGGAAATGGAATGTGTGACTAATTGCCTCCATGAACAACCTGCCTCCTTTGCCACAAGACAAGAAGAACTGCATGGTGCCTAGCTACCATAACTGAACATTTTGATCAAAGATTCCTTAGAAGAATCCTGATCAAAAGGTGAAAAATGCAGAACAAAATTTCAAATTCTCATGGACTCCAGACTTTCTGGAGCCATGGAGTCTGGATGAACCCCTGAAACTATTGCCCTGAGATAATCTTTAAAATTTAAACCACAGATATCTCCTGAAGTTTTCTTAAAACCAAATACCTTAGCTTAACTAGTAAAGAATGTCTGCCTTGAACATGATGCTCTTTTAAGAACTATCTTTATGGGATCCGACTGACAACAGCAGCTCAAAAGATTAGATAGGAAACTTACAGGACAGTGAGTTTATTTTAATTGGGGAGGAACAACTCAGAAAAGGAGGGTGAGAATGGTTGCACAACTGAAGAATGTAATCAATGTCACTGAATTGTACATGTAGAAATTGTTGAATTGGTGTATGTTCTGCTGTGTATATTCTCAGCAACAACAAAATAAAATAAACTATTAAAAAAAGAAGCCATATACTATGCTGTAGAAGTCAGTCTGGCAATGGTCCCCAGTCAGAGGTACTGAATGTTTCACTTACTTGCTTGTTCATCATTTAACCACTTAACCTATAGCCATTCAACTCTGTCTCCTTTTCCAGGCATAGCTATTTGACATTTCCAGGCAAAACACATCTTCTTTTGCTTGCTATTCATTAGTGTCCATCAATATATATGTATTTTATATTAGAAAATAAGGATGTGCTGAGATGGAATGCCAGAAACAGGCTGTTTTTCTTGGTAATGGACAAATGGCATCAATGGGATTTTTTTGGGGTGAACCCCGTAACTGTCAGCAGCTAAGAGATTCATCTGACAAGATAATGAATTGGTTTCTTCTTTCAGAGAAGATTTGCAAAGAATTTCTTTTCCCAGGATGGAAAATTTAGAAAATGTTGTGGAAAAAAAAAAAAAAAAACTAATTCAGTACAGATGGATTCAAGTCAGAAATATGGACATGTAATACTTGGATATCTTAAAAAAATAACACAACTCTCCTCCTGGGCTGACATGTATTTGAGTTAAGTGCTATTACTTTGACTACAAAAAATTAGTTTTAGGCTCTGTTTAGAATCTATTAAGGTTTGAATGAAAATAAATCACAAAAGGGGTAAGTTTGTTTTATAAAATTTACACTTTGTAGTAACAATGTAAACTTTACCAACCTCTTCTCTTTGGGTTTTTATAAATAGCTAAAAAGATTTAATATGTGAATTTGGCTTAAATACATATTTATACTTCTTTATACTTACAAAATAATATTTGAGACAAGGGCATAAAGGACCATGTTATAAACTGGGTACCCAACTTTGTAAGTAGTTAACGTTAGACTTCATTTTCTGTGGCCAGATGAAGGTGAAGACTATCGTTATGTCTGCTTGAGAGTGTCGTTGGATGCCACCGAGTCGATTTCTACTCATAGTGACCCCATATGACAGAGTAGAACCGCCTCATGGGGTTTTCTAGGCTGTAATCTTTACAAGAGCAGATCACCAGGTCTTTCTTCTGCAGAGTGATGGGTGGGTTTGAACCACCAACCTTTCAGTTAGCAGCCAAATTAAGCATTGTGCCACCAGGGCTCCTTCTGCCTGAGAGTACAGAGGTTCAATGTGAAATGCTAGAAAGAGACTGAACACTGGCATTAGAAAGATGAGGGCTTGTACAGTTCCAGTTCCCTTATATACGTAATAGAGATAGTAATCTCTGTGCTTGTGTTCCTCTTCATGTCTACTTTTGCCCATCTTCTGTATTGTGCTGAGTGTGATAGGAACTAAAGGTTTAATCACTAATATCACATGGCACTTAAACAGATGGAGACGGCAAAATCCACAGTATGCATTCTCTCCAATACCGTTTGATCAGCCCAGACACATTAATTCCTATTCAGCCCAGAGCTTAGGCCAGAGGGAAAGGTAAGTGCACTTTGAATAAGAACCCTACTTTAAAATTTTATCATTAAAACCTAACATTTTCCAAATTCAAAAAATTGAAGTGAGGATTAGTCTCCACAGCTTCTATATTCAGTGTCTGCAATCAATCAAATTCTTAATGTTTTTCTAGGAGAAAGATCTTTGAAAAACCTGACCTTGCCCAAGGTAAAGATGCTGCTTTTTAATAACTGCAAATACCAAAATGATCTTTACTTATTGAGAACATTCTGAAATAACATTTTTACTAGGGATTCATTTTATCTTTGGTATTTTCTGAAAATTTATAAAAACTCTGCTCCTTAGATGTTCTAGTTGTGTTTCTATTTATGCCCATAAGATCAAAACTGGAAGACTTTAGGAAAGCTTACATGGTACTGGAACATCAGAGTTCCCAGTGATATTAGTAAAAGGTGATACTGGAACTTTCAGTGCCCCTTTAAAGTTACTGCTTCAGTGCAGTGGGTTTTCACCCAGTCCTGAGATAAGGTGTGAACAGCCATCTAATGACAAAGCAAGTTTAAGTCCTGCTGGGTCTACCTCCATTTGTCAATAATTCTCAAGCAACTTTGCTGCCTAGATTGCAGAAAGAGTTGTCAGGAAGACATCAACCATGTTCTGGGTTAAACCATTTTACCAGCTCAGGATGGTGATGATGATGAAAAGCCATATAAGAACAGGAGTAAGGAATTGAGAGCTTCATAGCCTCAGATGGTCTGCTCATGATGTTTGTAATCCTCTCTACTGGCTGTGCATGCTTTTACCAAGGATTCTGTGTAAGAATAGGAAGTATTGGGGAGCCACTTGTGTCTTACTCTATCCTCTTAAAGAAGCTATACATTTGAAAGTCTAGATGTTCTGGAGAAAAAAAAAAATCCAACATGTTTGAAATTCATCTATTAATTCATTTGATAACTATTGCATGCTTAGCATGTGCCAGGCATGGCAAAACAGCTATGACCCCTTTCTTCATGAAATGTGCAGTTTAGAGGATGAGACTGATGGATTTAAATCAAATAATTATGAAAATTGGAACAGCGATAAATGGCATGAGAGAGGTCCTATAATAGGGGCATAAGACTTAGGAAGGTCATTGCTTTCAAAGGAAGCAATGGTAATGCTAAGATTTGAAGAATGAGGACAAGTTAATTAGGCTATCAGGGGAGGAATGACTAGTACAGTCAGAGGAAGTAGTATGTGCAAAAGCCTTTGGTAGGAAGGAACATGACAAGCACAAGAGGCTGAAATAGGATGAGTGTGACCAGAGCGAAGGGATGGAAGGGTAGGGGATGAGTTGTGTGCTGGGAGAGGACAAAGTAAAAATAGGTGGGAGACTGCCCAGGCAGGCTTTTGCAGTCCATGTCAAGGAGTTTTGTATTTTTGGAATATGTTGATCAATCCACTTTCTGGGTAACTGAAAGATTTCCATTTCCATATTTCCTGAGAGTAAAAGTACTAGTCTGGGATGATAAAAGGTTAAGAGGAGTGTCCTCAGATATGTTACTTAGGGCTTCAACTTCAGTCCTTTGAAAATCTATCACTACTAGTTATTACAAAAAATTGAATTTATTAAAATAAATGCTAGATTTGAGTTCTGGCAAAATGCCGCTCTAAGCAGAAGCACCACGCCATCCCTCCAGAGCAAAGATCCGAAAAACTAAGCCGAACAGAGAATACAACAATCCTGAAACCCTAAAACATCAAATGAAGAGATAAAGAACTCAGCCAAGCACCAAATGGAGTAAGAAAACTGACAGAGAATGGAGAGCGAGGAGAGATTCATGCAGAGGTCCCCTACCAGCTAATGCAGTGTGGATCCACCATCTTGGACTCCTATCGGAGACCAGCAAACGGGGGTATGAGAATGCAGCCTCACGGAGCGTCCAGCGGGAGACAAAACAACTGGTAATTTGTGGCATGCACTTTCCCACCCTGCACCCCTCTTTGCCCCAGCTTGGCCTCCCCTGCTTCCCGCAGCCACAGTCTCTTGACTGGGAAGTGCTGGCTGCTTGGATTCCACACACACAAGCGGGCGGCTCTCTGGGTGCCATTTGTTGGCTGCTAGTGTTGCTTTTTTTTTCTGCTTCTTTTGATTTCTCACTTGCCTCTTGCCACCTCCCCGTCCTTTCACTTGAGTGCCTGGCTCCGTGCGCCACCTTTGCTTCTTCCTGAGGGGCTGCAGAGTGCCAGCAATTTGTGGTATACGCTTTCCCACTCTCTACCCTTCTTCACCCACACTCGGCCTCCTCTGCTTCCCGTGGACACAGTCTCTTGTCCAGAAACACCAGCCCACACTAGCTGGCTCTCTGAGTGCCATTTGTTGGCTGCTGGTGTTGCTTTTTTTTTTTCTTTTCTGCTTCTTTTGATTTCTTGATTGCTTCTCACCACCTCCCCATCCTTTCGCTCGAGTGCCTGGCTCTGTGCACCATCTTTGCTTCTTCCTGAGGGACTGTGGAGCTCCACTTGAGTGTGGAGCTGCTTCCCAGTCTGGGCTACCATGCTGGTGGGATCCCGGGGCTTTTGTTTGTTCATTTTGAATTGTTTGTCTGTTTTCTTTTCCTTTTCTTGAGTTGGGAGCCGTTTCTGGCCAGGCGGAGCTGCGTGGCAAGGAACTCCCCTTCAGCTTCCACAGACATGCAGAGGGATCCCAGAGGACATTTCTTTTTTTGTTGGTTTTTTTTTTTTTGGGAGGGGGGCTTTCTTGTTCTTTTTTTTTAAATTTGTTTTGTTTTCTTTTCCCTTTTTGTATTTCTTCATTGCTCAGTCTCTCGTCTCCCTATATCTTCCTTCTCTTTCTGATCCCTGAACAGCAGGCATTGTATACCTCTATGCCTTCTAGCCAGGCTGTACGGCAACACGTGAGAGCCACTTCCCCAGACCTCATAGCTGCATCGGTGGGATCCCTGGGAACTTTGCGGTTCTTTAACCTTTCTGATTTTTATTTATTCCTTCTTTTCTTTTCTTCCTCTTCCCCGTTCTGTTTTTCTCCATTTCATAGTCTCCCATATCTCCATTCCAATGGCAAGCTCACCTAGCATTCTTTTTTGTTTGTTTGTATTTTTTTGGCTCCCGTTCCTCTCTCCTCTCTCCCATATCCATCTTAGCTCCACACATAACAATCTCCCTGCTGCATCCTGCCTACCTGCACCATGTGCTTGACATCACACCACCAAGAAGCACAGGCACGGCCTACTGCAACCTGCCCTGCACTAATTACCAACCCGCCCTGGTGGCTGTAGTAAGTGTCACAAACAACCCATCCCAGTAACTCCTCTTCAGCTAGACCTGCCCTGCTGTACCATATCTGAGTGACTGACCCTGCCAGTTGGAGAAGGAGGTGAAAAGTATTGAGCGCATAGACGAGCAAACAACAAAGAACACACAGTCCACCTGCTCAGACATAGTCAAATTTTTTTTTTTAAAAAAGGATGAAACAAACAAATCTACAATCAATAAACGAGAAAAATAACTACTGAATGCCCCGAAACAGCAGACAATATCAAAACATTTACAAAAACTGGACAGGATGGTTCCAGTAGGCATCAAAAATAAAACACCAGGTGACTCTCCTGTGGAAGAAAATGCACTAGAACTACCTGATAGGGAATTCAAATCTCTAATACTCGGAATTCTCCAAGAACTGAGGCAAAAAGCTGACAAACATGAGGAAAAAATAGACAAATTCATGGAAAATACAGACAAAAAAATTGGAAGAATTCAGGAAGATGGTGCAGGAACAAAATGCCAAAATAAATTCACAACTAGAAATTATACAAAAACAACAATTAGAAATCCAAAAGATAAACAACAAGATTTCAGAAATGAATGATGTCATAGTAGGACTGAAGCAGATTTGAAATGGTGGAAGACAGGATCAGTGGAATTGAAGACAAACACTTGGATACAACTCAGTTTGAGGAAAACTCAGAAAAAAGAACAAGGAAAAATGAAGAGACCCTGAGAGTTATGTGGGACACAATTAAAAGCAAAAATTTACGAGTGATTGGAATTCCAGAACGGGGAGAAAACAGAAAACACAGAGAGGATCATTGAGGAACTGCTGACAGAAAACTTCCCCAATATCATGAAAGATGAAAAGCTGGCCATCCAAGAAGCTCAACGAACCGCATATAGAAGAGAACCCAAAAGAAAATCACCAAGGCATATCATATTCACACTCACCAAAACCAAAGACAAACAAAGAATCCTGAGAGCAGCTCATGAAAAACAAGAAGTCACATACAGAGGAGAAACAATAAGACTAAGCTCAGATTATTCGTCAGAAACCATGCAGGCAAGAAGGCAATGGGATGACGTATATAAAATCTTGAAAGAAAAAAATTGTCAGCCAAGAATAATATATCCTGCAAAACTCTCATTCAAATTTGATGGTGAAATTAGGTCATTTCCAGATAAACAGAAATTAAGGGAATATGTAAAAGTCAAAACAAATTTACAAGAATTATTAAAGGGAGTTCTTTGATCTGAGGACAAACACCTTCAGCTCACAGGCAGAACTAGGACACAGGATCGTACGAGCCAGATACCAATCTAGGAAATGAACTCTTGAGGACTATACAAAACCAAAAGAAATACAACAGGGAATCAGAGCAGTTAATCAATAAGTGACAACAACGTCAAAACAATAAATGAGGGAATAAACAGCATAGGTATAGAACCTTCTAATGGAGAGGAAGGCAAGGCGATACCAAGTAATGGTAGACTGCTTAAGACTTAGAAAGATAATGGTAAAATTCATGGTAACCACAAAGAAAGTTAACAAACCAACTCATAAAAAGAAAGACGAAAAACATAAAGTCTCGGCAAAAACGAAACCTACAAAAACAAAAGAAATGAAAAAAAAATCTACAAACAAAAGTAACTCAGCACAAGAGAGTGAGAAGAACAAAGAAACCTTCAGCACCACAAAAAAAAGCACTACAAAATGACAGCAACAAACTCACATCTATCAATAATTACACTGAATATAAATGCACTCAATGCACCCATAAATAGACGGAGAGTGACAGAATTGATAAGAAAACAGGATCTATCAATATGCTGTCTACAAGAGACACACCTTAGAAACAAAGACATGAATTTATTAAAAGTCAAAGGTTGGAAAAAAATATATCAGGCTAACAACTACCAAAAAAGAGCAGGAGTGGCAATTCTAATCTCAGATAAAATAGACTTTAAAACAAAATCTACCATAAAAGACAAAGAAGGACACTATATAATGATTAAGGGGATGATCCATCATGAAGACATGACCATAATAAACATCTACGCACCCAATGACAGGGCTCCAAAATACATAAAACAAACTCTAACAACACTGAAAAGAGAAATTGACAGTTCCACAATAATAGTAGGAGACTTCAACACACCACTCTCAGTAAAGGACAGAACAACTAAGAAGAAACTCAGCAAAGATACAGAAGAACTAAAGGGCACAATCAGCCAACTTGACCTCATAGACATATATAGAACACACCATCCAACTGCTGCAAAGTACACATTCTTTTCCAATGCACATGGAACATTCCCCAGAATAGACCACATCTTAGGCCACAGAGCAATCCTCAACAAGATCCAAAACGTTGAGATAATTCAAAGTATCTTCTCTGACCACAATGCCATCAAGGTAGAAATTAACAACAGACAGAGCAAGGAAAAAAAATCAATTACATGGAAACTGAATAATACCCTGCTTACACATCAGTGGGTAACAGAAGAAATCAGAGATGTAATCAAAAAATTCCTAGAATCAAATGAGAATGAAAACACATCATAGCAAAACCTTTGGGACACAGCAAAGGCAGTCCTCAGAGGACAATTTATAGCAATAGATGCACATGTCAAAAATGAAGAAAGGGACAAAATCAAAACATTAACTACAGAACTCAAACGAATAGAGAACAGCAAAAAAAGCCCACAGCCACCAGAAGAAAGGAAATAGTAAAGATCAGAGCAGAAATCAATGAAATAGAGAACAGAAAAACAATAGAAAGAATCAACAATACCAAAAGTTGGTTCTTTGAAAGAATCAAAACAAAATCGACAAACCACTGACCAGACTGACAAAAGAAAAACAGCAGAGGACACAAATAACCCAAATAAGAAATGAAATGGGGGACATTACAACAGACCCAACTGAAATAAAAAGGATTATAACAGAATATTATGAAAAACTATAGTCCAACAAATTTGACAACCTAGAGGAAACAGATAAGTTTCTAGAATCACACGGCCTACCCAAACTACAACAAAATGATGCTGAAAATCTGAACAGACCCATAACAAGAAAAGAGATTGAAAGTTAATAAAAAAAACTCCCAACCAAAAAAAGCCCTGGCCCAGATGGCTTCACTGGAGAATTCTACAAAATATTTACAGAAGAGCTTGACCAGTACTACTCAAGCTATTTCAGAGCATAGAAGAGGAAGCAACACTTCCAGATTCATTCTATGAAGCCACCATAATGCTGATACCAAAACCAGGCAAAGAAGTCACAAAAAAAGAAAATTACAGACCAATATCTCTCATGAATCTAGATGCAAAAATTCTGAACAAAATTCTAGTCAATAGAATTCAGCATCCTATCAAAAAAATAATATACCACGACCAAGTAGGATTCATACCAGGTATGCAAGGATGGTTCAACATTAGAAAATCAATCAACGTAATCCACCACATAATAAAAGGAAAGAAAAGAATCACGTGATCATCTCAATTGATGCAGAAAAGGCATTTGACAAAGTCCAACATCCATTCCTGATAAAAGCTCTCAATAAAATAGGTATAGAGGGGAAATTTCTCAACATAATAAAGGGCATCTATGCAAAACCAACAGCCAACATCATTCTTAATGGAGAGAGGCTGAAAACATTCCCCTTGAAAACAAGAACAAGACAAGGATGCCCTTTATCACCACTCCTATTTAACATTGTTCTGGAAGTTCTAGCTAGAGCAATAAGGCAAGAAAAAGAAATAAAGGGCATCCAAATTGGTAATGAAGAAGTTACACTGTCCCTGTTTGCAGATGATATGATACTATACATGGAAAACCCTAAAGACTTCACGAGAAATCTACTGGAACTAATAGAAAGATTCAGCAGAGTAGCAGGATACAAGATAAACATTCAAAAATCAGTTGGATTCCTATATACCAGTAAGGAGAACGATGAAAAGGAAATCAGGAAAACAGTACCATTTTCAATAGTCCTGAAAAAGATAAAATACTGAGGAATAAATCTGATCAGGGATGTAAAAGACCTATACAAAGAAAACTACAAAACACTACTGCATGAAACCCAAAGGGATCTACCTAAATGGAAAAACATACCATGCTCATGGATAGGCAGACTCAACATTGTGAAAATGACAATTCTACCCAAAGCAGTTTACAAATACAACGCAATCCCGATTGAAATACCAAGAACATTCTTCAAAGAGATGGAAAAACTAATCATTAACTTTATATGGAAAGGGAAGAAGCCCCGAATAAGTAAAGCAGACTGAAGAAGAAGAATAAATTTTGAGGACTCACACTACCTGACTTCAGAACCTACTATACAGCTACAGTAGTCAAAACAGCCTGGTACTTTTACAACGACAGATACATTGACCAATGGAACAGAATTGAGAACCCAAATGTAAATCCATCCAGCTACGGTCACCTGATCTTTGACAAGGGCCCAAAGTCCATGAAATGGGGAAAAGACAGTCTTTTTAACAAATGGTGCTGGCAAAACTGGATATCCATCTGCAAAAAAATGAAACAGGACCCATACCTCACACCGTATACAAAAACTACTTCAAAATGGATCAAAGACCTGACTATAAAGCCTAAAACTGTAAAGTTCATAGAAGAAAATATAGCACCAACACTACAGGCCTTAATACATGGCATTAACAGGATACAAACCATAAACATCAACGCACAAACCCCAACAGATAAGCTAGATAACTGGGATCTTCTAAAAATCAAACACCTATGCTCTTCAAAAGACTTCACCAAAACAGTAAAAAGAGAACCTACAGACTGGGAAAAAAATTTTTGGACAGTACAAGTCAGACAAATGTCTGACAAAGGTCTAATCTCCATAATCTACAAGAAAATCCAACACCTCTACAACAAAAAGACAAATAATCCTATTAAAAAGTGGGCAAAGGAAATGAACAGACACTTCACCAAAGAAGACATTCAAATGGCCAACAGACACATGAGGAAACGCTCACGATCACTAACCATTAGAGAAATGCAAATTAAAACCACAAGGAGATACCATCTCACCCCGGCATTACTGGCACGAATCAAAAACATGTTGGAGGGGCTGTGGGGAGATCAGAACTCTTTGCACTGCTGGTGGGAATGCAAAATGATACAACCATTCTGGAAAATGATATGGCGCTTCCTCAGAAAGCTAGAAATAGACATACCATTCGATCCAGCAATCCCACTCCTAGCAATATAACCTAGAGAAGTAAGAGTCATCACTCGAATAGACATATGCACACCTATGTTCATGGCAGCATTGTTCACAATAGCAAAACGATGGAAACAACCTAGATGCCCATCAACAGATGAATGGATAAACAAACTATGGTACATACACACAATAGAGTACTATGCAACGAGAAAGAACAACGATGAATCTGTGAACCATCTCATAACATGGATGAAACTGGAGGACATTATGCTGAGTGAAATAAGTCAATCACAAAAAGACAAATATTTTATGAGACCTGTATTGTAAAAACCCATGAAAAAGTTCACACACAAAATGTAACAATCTTTGTTGGTTACCTGGGATGGGAGGGGTTGGGGGAAATACTAAATAGGCAATAGATAAGTGGTATCTTGGGTGAAGGGTGAGACAATACACAATACAGGGGAAACTAGCATAACCTGTACAAGGAAAGGTCATGGAAGCCCCATAGACACATCCAAACTCCCTGAGGGACTGAACTGCTGGGCGGAGGGCTGTGGGGACCATGGTCTCGGGGAACATCTAGCTCAATTGGCATGACACAGCTAATAAAGACAATGTTCTACAGTCTACCTTGATGAGTAGCGTCTGGGGTCTTAAAAGCCTGTGAGCGGCCATCTAGGATACTCCACTGGTCTCATCCCTTTGGGAGCAAGGGAGAATGAAGAGAATAGGATACAAGGAAAAGATTAGTCCAAAGAAATAATTGTCCACAGCTACCAAGGCCTCCACCGGACTGAATCCAGTACAGCTAGATGGTGCCCAGCTACCACCACTGACTGCTCTGACCAGGATCACAACAGAGGCTTCTGGACAGAGCTGGAGAAGGATGTAGAGCATAATTCTAACTCACAAAAAATAAAAGACCAGATTTACTGGCCTAAAGGAGACTGGAGAAACCTCGAGAATATGGCCCCCAGACACCCTTTTAGCTCAGTGGTGAAGCTACCTCCGAGGTTCACTGTTCAGCCTGGGAGTGGACAGCCCATAAAACCAAATGAGACTAACGAGGTACAGGAGTCCAGTGACAAGGGCCAGAAGGCAGAAGGGGACAAGGAAGCTGGTAATAGGGAACCCAAGGTTGAGTAAGGATATTGTTGATGTGTTGTGAGATTTTTAACAATTGTCATAAGGCAGCATTTGTAGTAACTGTTAAATGAGAAACTATTTTGTTCTGTAAGCCTTCATCTTCAGTGAGAATAGCAGCACAATTGGAAGAGCGTAGTCAATGTCACTGAACTGTGTATGTAGAAATTTTTGAAATGGTGTATCTTTGGCTATGTGTATTTTCACCAAAAAAAAAAAAAAAAGTTGAGAAGTTAGACGGTTAATATGTTGTGGGGTTGTTAACCAATGTCAAAAAACAACATGTGTACTACTGTTTCATGAGAAACTATTTGTTCAGTAAGCCTTCACCTGAAGTACAAGAAAATATATATATATATATATATATAAATAAATGGTAGAAAGAGAGATTATGTAGTTCAGAAGGTTAAGCTGTTGATTGAAGGGGAGTGTACTTGTGGGAGGGAGGAAAAAGTTCAGTTATGGAATCTGAGTCTTTTGCAGTCTAAACTTGGCTGAGCTGACCCTATTACTAAGGCAAACTAACCTCTTTGTGCCTTGGTTCATTATGTGCAGAGTGACGATACTAACGACCTAGTAATAGGATGCAAGTCATCTGTAAACGCCAAGAGTTATAAAAATAATATAAGTAATTACTAAACCCTGTTGTAAAATTCTAGTCCTTATGTCAGAGTTTAAACATTTCTCTGCCTAAATAATATGTCAGGTTTTATTTTTGTCAAAGAGCTTTTTTTGTGTGTGGGAGGTAGAGTGAGCTTGTGTTTATTGTCATTTATAGCCAAATCTCTGTTAACTGAAAATGCATTCTATCTTTCTGATGCCTGTTGTTCAATTAGCAATATACTGGGTCCTAAATATTTATGATATCTCCTACTGACAGCACAGAGTTTAGCACATTATAGCACTTGTTGAGAGAGAAATGTGTGTAGGGGGAGAATAGATACTTTTAACCTCTTTTTAAACAACTCTTCTTGCCTGTTGAATAAGAAGTGTACGCTGTTATTGTTTCACAAATCTATTTCAATTATATTAAGTATAGCTAGGCTATTCAAATTGGATCAGCAGGCAGATAATAACATGCCAAGATATGGCATAATGAAGGGCCCCTTGGTTGGGTTTTATTATGGATTCAATGATTCACATTTAAATTGCCATCTCTTTTGTGACATTTCCAATAATTTTAGTGGGAAGTATTTATAAAACTATATTACTTCTGTGGCAGAAAGATTACCCGTTTCCATAATTATCCTTGGTTATTGTGCCACAGTTTCTTTAGGAGATGAAATAATAATCTTGTGGAGCAATAAAATATTTATAGAATTGGAATAGCTATTTCTTTGTGAACCTGGAAAACAATCATACATTCTCTTCAATTCCTTCTTTGCAAAATTCATGCCTAGTAAATATGTAGGCTGTTTCCATGATGATACTAATGACTCAGGCATGTGACTGCAATTTTTTTGTTGATTTGATTTGGCCTAAGGCCAAAGGGCTGCCTAGAAATCTTGATTAGCGGCTATACTTGGCCGATAAGGGACAATGAAATGGACAGAACCAACCTTCAGTTCTGGCCCAGTTTCCTTTTGAAGAACTATTGTAGTAATCCTGCCCAGATAAAGGACCAAAGGAAAAGTGTTCCTTTTGCTCAGCTAAAGTGGGGGAATAGGTGTTTGAGCTTTTCAGTACAGGGTGAGCAATCTTTCTAACGTGCATTATGTTACTGAATTCTCACCTGACTCTGCCTTCTTTCCCAGTCTCTGTTTCTTTCTGCTCTGGCATTGTTCCTATTGCTTCGGTTGAATTTTGAAAGTCAGCGTTTATGGTCAGATTGCCGAGGGAATTTTTCTTGGCGATTTTATCTGTGGAAAAAACAACAACAACATATAGATAGAAGAACGTGCTACTCTTGACACCACTATATTTGATGATATAAGCTATGGAGATGCTGCTTGGTTTTCCAGAATAGGCTCAGGAAAGCCTCCCTGAGGATTCTTGCTAATCAAGGTAGGACCTTCTACACGACGAGTTAACGTACAGACACCTTCAGGCTGTGGAAAAATATATTTAAAATTGATGTATTATGTAACAAAAGTCTGCATGGCATATTTCTTTTTTTTATGTTTAAGGTAAAACTTTACACAGCAAATCAGGTTCCCATTTAACAATTTCTACAGAAATTATTCAGTGATATTAGTTACATTTTTCACAATGTGTCATTCTCATTCATTACATTTTGGTTGTACCATTTCCAGTACTCTAGTTTCCCTGCCCCATTACTTGCTCATCTCTGTTTTTGAGTAAATTTTCACCATTTGGTCTCAGGTAGATGTTTTTTAAAGGAGATCATTACTCTTGGGAGATAGTCTTTATTTTATGAGCCAATCTGTTATTTAGCTAAAAAGTGACCTTGAGGGATAGTTTCAGTTTCAGGTTTAAAGAGTATTTCAGGGCGATAGTCTCAGGAAGTCCTCTAGTCTCAGCTAGTCCAGTAAGTCTGGAATTTTTAGGAATTTGAGTTCTGTTTCACATTTTTCTCCCATTCTATCAGGATTCATCTGCTGTAGCCCTGATCAGAATGGTCGGTAGTGGTAGCTGGGCACCATCTAGTTCTTCTGGTCCCAGGGTAGATGAAGCCATAGTTCGTGGAGACTGTTAGTCCTGTAGATTACTTTCTTCTCTGAGTCCCTGGTTTCCATCTTTCTGTTATGTTCAGATGAGTGGAGACCAGTAGTTTTGTGTTACATGGCTGGTCACAAGCTTTTAACACCACAGACACTACTCACCACATTGGGATGTAGAACATACACTTTATGAACTATATTATGCCAATTAACTGAGTTGTCCTGTGAGACTATAGTACTAAGCTTTCAAACCCAGAAAATCAATATTGTGAGGTGTTTGGTTATGTCTAAGTAGTATCTGTAACTGTGTACCCTATGAGGTTTATTATATATATGAATATACATGCATGCACACATGTACCTATATGTAAATACGCCTATAAATACATCTATCTGTGCCCACATATGTCCCCTCATATTCATATCCATACAATATATGCCTATATACTTATTTGTTTAACCACACACATATTTTTGGTTTGTGTTACAAAGTTATATTTGTCATATCTTTTACCAAAAATGTCATTTTTTCCCAGCAACAACAATAAAAAGCCCTGGCCCAGATGGCTTCACTGTAGAATTCTACCAAACGTTCAGAGAAAAGCTTACACTAGTACTACTCAAACTATTTCAGAACATAGAAAAGGAAGGAATACTTCCAAATTCATTATATGAAGCCATCATAAACCTGATACCAAAACCAAGCAAAGACACCACAAAAAAAGAAAATTACAGACCAACATCTTTCATGAATATAGATGCAAAAATTCTCAACAAAATTCTAGCCAAAAGAATTGAGCAACATATCAAAAAAAAAAAAAAAACAAAAAAACAAAAAAAAAACCCCACCACAACCAAGTGGGATTCATACCAGGTATGCAAGGATGGTTCAACGTTAGAAAATTAATCAATGTAATACACCACATAAATAAAAGAAAAGAATCATGTGGTCATCTAAACTGACGCAGAAAAGGCATTCAACAAAGTCCAACACCCATTCTTGACAAAAACTATCAGTAAAACAAGTATAGAAGGGAAAATCCTCAACATAATAAAAGGCATCTATACAAAACCAACAGCCAACATCATTCTTAATGAAGAGAGGCTGAAAACATTCCCCTTGAGAACAGGAACAAGACAAGGATGCCCTTTATCACAAGTCCTATTTAACATTGTGCTGGAAGTCCTAGCTAGAGCAGTAAGGCAAGAAAAAGAAATAAAGGGCATCCAAATTGGTAATGAAGAAGTAAGTCTGTCCCTATTTGTGAAAGATGTGATACTATACGAAGAAAACCCAAAAGACTCCACAAGAAAACTACTAGAACTAATAGAAAGACTCAGCAGAGTAGCAGGATACAAAATGAACATAAAAAATAAGTTGAATTCCTATACACCAATAAAGAGAATGATGAAAAGGAAATCAGGAAAACAATACCATTTATCATAACCCCTAAAAAAATAAAGTACTTAAGAATAAATGTAACCAGGGATGTAAAAGACCTATACAAAGAAAACTACAAAAAAACCACTGCACGAAAGCAAAAGAGATCTGCATAAATGTAAAAACATACCATGCTCATGGATAGGTAGACTCAACAATGTGAAAATGTCAATTCTACCCAAAGCAATTTACAAATACAATGCAATCCAGATCCAAATGCAAACAACATGCTTTAAAGAGATGGAAAAATTGATCATTAACTTTATATGGAAAGGGATGAGGCCCCGGATAAGTAAAGCACTACTGAAGAAGAAGAATAAAGTAGGAGGACTTGCACTACCTGACCTCAGAGCTTACTATACAGCTGTGGTAGTCAAAACAGCCTGGTACTGGTACAACAATGGATACATTGACCAATGGAACAGAATTGAGAACCCAGATGTAAATCCATCCACCTATGGTTACCTGATCTTCAACAAGGGCCCAAAAGTCATCAAATGGGGAAAAGACAGCCTTTTTAACAAATGGTGCTGGCAAAACTGGACGTCCATCTACAAAAAAAAAAAAAATGAAACAAGACTCATACCTCATACCATACACAAAAACTAATTCAAAATGGATCAAAGACCTAAATATAAAGCCAAAAACTATAAAGATCATAGAAGAAAGAGTAGGATCAACAGCACATGCCCTAATACACAGCATTAACAGGATACAAACCATAACTAACAGCACAGAAACACCAGAAGATAAGCTAGATCACTAGGATCTTCTAAAAATTAAACACTTACATTCATCAAAAGACTTCACCAAAAGAGTAAAAAGAGAATCTACAGACTGGGAAAAATTTTTTGGCTATTACAAATCCAACAAAGTTCTAATCTCTAAAATCTACAGGAAAATCCAATACTTCTACAACAAAAAGACCAATAATCTAATCAAAAAATGAGCAAAGGAAATGAACAGACACTTCACCAAAGAAGACATTCAAGTGGCTAACAGACACATGAGGAAATGCTTGCGATCACTAGCCATTAGAGAAATGCAAATGAAAACCACAATGAGATACCATCTCACCCGGACATTACTGGCATGAATCAAAAAAACTGGAATTAACAAATGGGAGAGGCCGTGGGGAGATTGGAACTCTTATGCACTGCTGGTGGGAATGCAAAACGGTACAACCATTTTGGAAAATGATATGGCGCTTCCTTAGAAAGCTAGAAATAGAAATACCATATTATTCAGCAATCCCACTCCTAAGAATATATCCTAGAGAAATAAAAGCTATCAAACAAATAGACATATGCACATCCATGTTCATTGCAGCATTATTCACAATAGCAAAAAGATAAAAACAACCTAGGTGCCCATCAACAGATGAATGGATAAACAAACTATGATACATACACACAATGGAGTATTATGCAATGATAAAAAACAATGATGAATCTGTGAAACATCTCACAACATGGATGAATCTGGAGGGCATTCTGCTGAGTGAAATAAGTCAATCACAAAAGGACAAACATTGTATGAGACCACTACTGTAAGAACTCATAAAAAGGTTTACACACAAAAAGAAACAATCCTTGATGGTTACAAGGGAGGGGAGGGGTAGGGATGGAAAAACACTGAATAGACAATAGATAAGTGGTAATTTTGGTGAAGGGTAGGACAGTACACAATACTGGGGAACCAACTTGTACAAGGCAAGGTCATGGAAGCTCTATAGACGCATCCAAACTCCATGAGGGACTGAATTACTGGGCTGAGGGCTATGTGGACCATGGTCTCGGGGAACATCTAGCTCAGTTGGCATAGCATAGTTTATAAAGAAAATGTTCTACATTCTAGTTTGGTGAGTAGCATCTGGGGTCTTAAAAGCTTGTGAGCAACCATCTAGATACTCCACTGGACTCACCCTGTCGGGAACAAGGGATAATGAAGAAAACCAAAGACATAAGGGAAAGATTAGTCCAAAGGACTAATGGACCACAACTATCGTAGCCTCTACCAGACTGAGTCTAGCACAACTAGATGATTCCAGGCTACTACCACTGACTGCTCTGAGAGGGATCACAATAGAGGGGCCCAGACAGAGCTGGAGAAAAATGTAGAACAAAATTCTAACTCACAAAAAAAGATCACACTTACTGGCCTGACAGAGACTGGTGAAACCCCGAGAGTATGGCCCCCAGGCACACTTTTAGCTCAGTAGCGAAGTCACTCCTGAGGTTCACCCGTCATCCAAAGATTAGGCAGGCCCATAAAACAAAATGAGACTAAATGGGCACAACAGCTAAGGGGCAAGGACAAGAAGCCAGGAGGGGACAGGAAAGCTGGTGACTGGGAACACATGGGTGAGAAGGGAGAGTGTTGACATGTTGTTGAGTTGGTAACCAATGTCACAAAACAATATGTGTACTAATTGTTTAATGAAAAGCTAGTTCTGTAAACTTTCATCTAAAGTACAATTAAAAAAAAAGCATAAAATGGCCAAAAATGTTAAACATGGTAGTAAAAATAAAGTCATTTTCTCTTTTGCACTTCTTAGTGACATCATTTACCTTGGTCAAGCTGTGTGCACTTCACCCACATTCGATGCTACCTTTCCCATCACCAAAACTAACAAGTGTCTATTATCTCATGAGTACTTCTCCCTCTTCCCCTCCCCCGATCCCTGGTAACAACCAATAAGCACTGGTCTCTGTAGATATGTCTGTTCTTGTCTTCTTATAAAAGTGCAATCATACAATATCTGACCTTTTGTAATTGACTTATTTCACTCCATAGTGTATTTCTTTGATATTTGTTAAGCTAAGCTTCAAAGGACTTATCATTTAAAGATCATTCTTAGTTTTGCTAAAGTAGTCATAATTTACAGCTGAAATTGATACAACATAAAATATAGAAAAATAAAATAGGCAGAAATGATGTAATTGAGATTATTTTGGGATTTTGCATTCTAACTTTTTTATGAAATAAAATCTTTATTTTTGGTTTGGTCATCTTTATCTTTGACATCTTATCTGAGGAAGCAACACAGATTAATAAGTACTAGCTTCATTTTCAGTCCAGAAATTAAATTTTTCCCTTTAAGCCTACAAGTAAAATTTACAATTAATATAGTTTAAATTGTAATTTACCAGGAGAATAATCAATTCAGTAGTAAATATTTGGATTATAAAGAAGATTTTAATGAAAGTAAATTACTTAATATAAAAAGAAAATACAGAAGGAAGAGAAGAAATAAAATGGAAACAATAAAATAGTTATTTATTATCCATAGTTTCTAATTGATTTTTAATTGGATATACTGTGCTTAGAAAATTGAAATTAAAGCCCAAATCATTACTTACTTTATTTAAAAAAATTATAATTTAAACAATTTAAGCAAACCCAGAAATCAATAGTCTGGGTTTACAAAAATGATAAATCAGGGGATGATCATTTACTTTACCAAAGTTTTCACCATATAAGTCCTTTAAAATGACAACCGCTGTGATCCATTTAAAATATTGCAATGTACTAATCTTTTCAGGACCACTCATGAATAAAGGGAATAATAAAGTTCAATTGGAAACCCTAGCGGTGTAGTGGTTAAGAGCTACATCTGCTAACCAAAAGGTCAGCAAACTCTATGGGGCAGTTCTACTCTGGCCTATAGGGTTGCTATGAGTTGGAATCGACTTGACGGCAATGGGCTTTTTTTTTTTTTTAAAGTTGAATTAGTACTTACAGTTGTTAAATGCTTATGAATAAGAGAGCTTAATCTCCTGGATTTCCCAAAACTTTTGTTTTCATTATGTATCTCTTATTTACCTATTTTGGAACTGCAGTATTAAATATGGCCAGAAGGTAGAAAAAATAGTAATAAATTGTATATTGGTTACTTTTAAATGGAAAAAAACCAAATTCCTCAATTTATTTGGACTACAAAGAAGACTCACTAACTGTATCTTTGAAGTTGCTGCCTAAGGACTATATTCCAGGTGAAATATTGCTATGTATATGAAATCTTACCAAAAGTTTGATCTGAAGTTTTGTTGGAAGTTATCAGTATCCAACAGATTTCAGAGTAGAAAAATAGCAGTTTCAATATAATTCATTTTATACTAATGGGCTTTTTTGATAGAAATAAGAGAAGGATCTGTTTTCCCTATGTGTTTTGGTCAAGCCAATTTTTCCATTTCTCTTTATCCAACTAAGAAAAGAAAAAAAAAAGGAACATTTTTTGAATTTTGGACATTATGCTGGGCATTGCTGTAAGAAAGTGGGAGCCAAATCATTTCCTCAGATCCACAAAAATACTGGAAAAATCAATGTAAGATATTTTAAACCATGGCCATGGATCTCTAGGAGTGTCATACACTTCCTCCATCGCTCATTCAAGCTACAGCATGTGTATTACATTTGCTGTATTACTTTTCCACTAGTACCAATAAATGACTATTTTGCAGTGGTTCCTTTCTTTCATCCTTATAAAGAATTTTTGTTTATCACCGTAACACTTGGATTAAATTAACCCTAAATAGATCCGAGCACCAGTTACTTGGTCTCCTCTAGACATTACCAAGCGCTTCTAAAATGACACTGAAATGCCTCTATTATGACAAGTCTAGGATATTTAGAAATTAATTACAAACTAATTTGCTGTGTGAACTAAGCATTTAATTACAAGATAAATCCTCAATAATAGCTTGTTGACAAAGATGAGAAACCAGTCATTGCCCATGATTGGTATCAAAGGAGAACAATAATTTTAAAAAACCCACAAGGGCTTAAAACCAAAGGATTCTCATCAACTATAGTTTAGTGTGGGTGTCTTTTGTCCATGCAGCATGTTATTTGTTTGTGGGAACAGATGGTCAGATTGTTTGCATCGTCCTCATCATGAAAGAGACATCTAAAATACAAGGCAAAATCTTGATCTGGCAGCTGGGTGACGTTTTGTTAACTGCACATTGTACTTCTTCCCAACTTCACACATGGATAGCAGCAGTCCCTCTTCTGTAACTGCCCAAATGAATAGTGTAAGTCTTTCTGCCAATTGTGCTCTTTGTATGTTGTATAGCAATTGCCAGATCTCGTCAATGCACTTGGTTAAATTCTGTCCTGCAAAGTGCTCCCATGGCAGATCTGGCATCAAAGTGTTCTGATATGGCTGCTTTCATTGAATATACAAGAATGACACTGTTGAGTCTGCCCTCCACACACCTGGCTGGTCTTCTCTCCCAGCCTGGCAGCATCTCACTCTGGGCCTCTAATATACTTCCATTCTGCTTGGCCTCTTTGTAGCAGTGCATCATGGAGACACATGCAGGTGTGAAACATCTGCTTCCCTCTTCAAGTGATGAAATAAGTAAGACAGAAAGCCATTAACCTTATGCATTTTATCAGTGGCATTAAATAATTGCTGGCAAAGGAGGGATTCAAAGAAAACTTGATTTGGGGATAGGATTGTAAATTAGGCAGGCATTCAATTGGCTTTTTTTTTGGATGATGTAAAAAAGAGAGGACTTGAAAATGTTGGAATGTTTGATGAGGGAGATGCTATCACTTGGTTGACTTTCTAACTCTAAACCACCAAATACACTGTTACTCTGTCTCAAAAATAAATCTCCTTTCATTAGGAACTAAAAGTACCCTAGTAACTAGATGTTAGATGAATTGATAACAACTGAATCTGGGTATTTGACAAGATATGTAAATGTACCATTATTTTTCATCCCAATGAATGAACATTTGGGTTAAAATAATGAATCACAGAGCTTTAAGAAGTGTATGATTAATTATTTTCTGGTATCCAAGGTTGTATATTTGACTCGCCTTGTGGTTAATTACTTAGGACCTTAACTAAAAACTGTATTGTTATTGTTGTTGTTGTTAGTAGCCATTGAGTCAGTTCCGACTCATGGTGACCCTGTGTGGGCAGAGTAGAACTTTCCATAGGGCTTTCAAGGCTGTGAGCTTTCAGAAGCATATCTCCAAGCCTGCCTTCTGAGGTGCCTCTGGGTATGTTCAAACCACCAACCTTTTGGCTACTAGTTGAGGTCTTAACCATTTACGCCACCCTGGGACTCCAAATGTTGTATATGTAAAGTAAATCTTCTCATATTTTCCATATTACCTAGTTGTAAGAATATATGATGTACTTGGAATAATTCTTATTACACTTAAAATATTATTATATCCTTGTTGATTGTCCAAAGATCTGGAGGAAGCTGACAAACATTACAGCCACGCACATAAAATGAAATGTGAAAGAGCACCCTAAAATGTGTTATATGCAGGAGTAGAAACATGCAACACTTTATAATAAGAAGTGCACAGGCAATCTATAAAAAAATCCAGAGGAGAAGGAATAGAGTAGGTGAGAGTTCTGGAAGCCGTCCTTAATGAGGAATGTTTTAAGGAGCTTAGGTTCTTTAGGCAAAGTTTTGATGACTAACTGGTGACCTAATAGTTATTTCAAATTCTTTGAAGAAGTTGTTACACAGAAAAGAAAACAGATTTACTTTCTATATTCCAGAAGGCAGAAGAAGGATCAGTCAGTGGACGTTACAAAACAAACAAAACCCCTGAACATAAAAACTGAATTTGTCTAACAGCAAAATGGATGAGTGTGTGAGTCAGTGAGAGCCCTGTTGCTGAGGCATTCTGGCAGAAGCTGGAGCTTCATTATGGAAGGTATGATGGGGCCCTCGCATTGAGTCAGATGTTAGATATTTTCTAGTCTCAAATAAAAGAACATGGATCTGTTAAGGTAGCTTTGGTACTGTATCAAGATTGAGAAATGTACTAACTGTCCTCTCTCAACGTTATGCTTAGTTTCAGGGCCATTTTCAATGGGATTAATTCATCTAGAAAACACATTTTATGTACAGGTATTAAGGCATGTGGGGCATTACTGGTGCTGGGTTCCTTACATCACCAATACTCTGGGTGACTCTGGATAAGTCACTTTTTCTGTAACAGTTTCCTCATCCATAAAATGAGAAAAACTTTTGTCATAGGGATTTCTGTGAGGATTAGATAAAGGCTCCATTTTAGAAAAATGCAATATAAACACAAAGTGTTCCACCAGCCAGACTGGGATAAATTGCTTTTTTTTTTTGGTAGTATTCCCACTCTTTCAGGTCTGCGCATCCCTGATGTATTTGGGACATTCAAGAGCTTCCATTTACTTAAGAGAGTCTCAGGGACCAGGAAGGCATCGTGCAAGTCTTCACAAATCAGACAAACTCATCAGCAGAAAGAAGCCCAATAGGACAGAGTTTGACTTAGTTGAATTATGCATATATATTAAAATAATATGAACTACAAAAATATATGTCATTTTATTCAAAAAAGAAAAAAAAAGCTTTATCCAGGTTGGTTAGAGTCTTTTAATTTTTTAATTTATAAAACAGGTAGAAACTGAGCAATTTAAAATCAGAGTCAGAGTCTGGACTTGTATTAGATATTTCAAACAGGGTGTGTCTTTCATGCCTAACTTCTTTTAGTGGACAGAGCTCTACCAACAGCTCCTTCTTCAGTGAGGCAGCTCTCCACTGTGCTGTCTGCTGGGATGGTTAATAATGTCGCACACAGCTAGACACCTGACCTAGAGAGGATGGCTTGCTCACAGCTGGCTGGTGACTGGGGTGGTTATATGAAGGGCCCTGCCCGGTGAGAACAATGGTTGTTATCTAAGTCAGTCAGACTACTCCCTCTGGAATTTGGATGGGGAAATGAGAAGATGGGAGTGAGCACAGCCCAGAGTTGACATGGAGAGAGAAACAGCAGTCATGAGAAATGAAACCATGTTGGCTGGGAGCAAGAGGCAGATAATGCAATCTCTTCAAGCTGCCTTTGTCTCCTGAATGGTTCTTTTGTTGCCCACAAGTTTTGCTATGACAAGCTCTTGCCACTGAGGATGCCCTTGCTAAACTAGCATGGTGAGGGAATTTCTTCACCATTTCAAGCTATAAAACACATATCTATCTCTTCCATAGACTAAGTTTTTGGAAATTTCACTTGTCGGGTTTGTGTATATCTCATTTCCTTTGTTCATTATCATATCAGGTATCATTTTGAAAGGATACTTCTCATTTAGTTCTATAAATCTAATTGTTTATTACATAAAACTATTTCTATTTAGTTGAAGGAGAGAAATTTTTTTTTCAATTTTAAATACAGTTTTATTTTAGACATTGCATTTTCCACTTACAATACAGTGCTAGTAAAGTGCAGTGTTGACTTCCTTTCCCTATGCATATTCCATATTCAAGTACTGAGAAAACCCAGAAATTTAGTATAGCAGTGTAACTTTGAAAACTGCCACTGAATGTACTACAACTTTGAGTCCTTCAATTTTTTACTGTGGAACAATGCTAAGGTCTCTCTGCTCAGAGATTGGCTTAGTCAACTTCTTCAGTGGTGGGTCCAGAAGAGGCCCACCAGATGGAGGAGCTCCACCACCAGGGAAGCCCCCAGGCATTCCTCCAGGCATGCCTCTGGCGCTCAGGTACAGATTGATAATGATGGGGTTGCAGACTTTCTCTAGCTCTTTCTGCTGATGTTCAAATTCTTCCTTCTCTGCTGTCTGATTCTTATCAAGCCAGTTGATAATTTCATTACACTTGTCAACAACCTTCTGTTTGTCCTCATCATTGATCTTGCCTTGAAATTTTTCATCTTCAACTGTTGCCTTCATGTTGAATGCATAAGATTCAAGTGAATTCTTAGAAGATACCTTGTCCCTCTGTTTCTCATCTTCAGCTTTGTACAGCTCAGCTTTCTGGACCATATGCTCAATGTCTTCTTTACTCAAGCAGCCCTTGTCATTAGTGATGGTAATCTTGTTCTCTTTTCCAGTACTTTTATCCACATCAGAGACATTAAGGCATCAATATCAAAAGTAACCTCAATCTGAGGAACACCACAGGGTGCAGGAGGTATGCCTGTAAGTTCAAACTTGCCAAGCAAGTTGTTATCCTTGGTCATGGCATGCTCACCTTCATAAACCTGAATGAGCACACCAGGCTAGTTGTCAGAGTAGGTTGTGAAGGACTGCATCTGCTTGGTAGGAATGGTAGTATTGCACTTGATCAGGACAGTCATGACTCCACCAGCAGTTTCAATACCAAGGGAAAGAGGAGTGACATCCAAGAGCAGCAAATCTTGAACATTTTCAGAGTTTTCTCCAGATAAGATGGCTGCCTGGACAGCTGCACCATAAGCAATAGCCTCATCAGGATTGATGCTCTTGTTTAATTCTTTTCCACTGAAGAAATCCTGAAGAAGTTTCTGAATCTTGGGAATATGGGTAGAACCACCCACCAGGACAATGTCATGAATCTGTGACTTGTCTAGCTTGGCATCCCTAAGGGCTTTCTCCACAGGGACCAGGGTGCCACGGAATAGGTCAGCATTCAATTCTTCAAATCGGGCATGGGTAATGGAGGTACAGAAGTTGATTCCTTCATAGAGAGAATCAGTGTCAATACTGGCCTGGGTGCTGGAAGATAGAGTGTGCTTTGCACATTCACAAGCAGTGCGGAGGCAAGGAACAGCCCTCTTGTTCTTGCTGATGTCCTTCTTATGCTTGCACTTGAATTTGGCAATAAGATGGTTCACCATTCTGTTGTCAAAGTCTTCTCTACTTAAATGGGTGTCTCCAGCTGTAGATTTGACCTCAAAGATTCCATCTTCAATAGTGAGGATTGACAAATCAAAAGTGCCACTTCCTAAGTCAAAGATCAGCACATTTCTTTCAGCACCAACCTTTTTGTCTAAGTCATAAGCAATAGCCACAGCAGTTGGCTCATTGATGATTCTCAGTACATCAAGGCCAGCAATGGTTCCAGCATCTTTCGTAGCCTGATGCTGGGTCGTTAAAGTAGGATGGTACAGTGACAACAGCATTGGTAACAGTCTTTCCAAGGTAGGCTTCAGCAATTTCCTTCATTTTTGTCAGAACCATGGATGACACCTCCTCTGGATAGAAACTTTTGGTCTCTCCCTTATATTCTACTTGGACCTTGGGCCTGCCTGCATCATTCACCACCACAAAAGGCCAATGCTTCATATCAGACTGGACAACTGCATCATCTAATCTTCATCCAATCAGACATTTGGCATTGAAAACTGCGTTAGTGGGATTCACTGCAGCTCGATCTTTGCGGCATCACCAATCAATCGTTCGATATCAGTAAAAGTGACATAGCTTGGGGTGTTTCAGTTGCCCTGATCATTTGCAATTGTCTCCACTTTTCTGTGCTGGAAGACACCCACACAGGAGTAGGTGGTGCCAAGATGAATGCCAACTGCAGGTCCCTTAGACATGATTGCTCAGAGTAGGTCCCAGCTAGGTGACAAAAGAAATGTAGTCTAGAGAGCTGCCGTGTGTTCAATGAGCAGAGAAATATGTTTGAATATTCTATGCACCCACCTGGAATCCCTGGGTGATGCAAACAGTAAATGCACTTGGCTGCTAACCGAAAGACTGGAGGCTTGAGACGACCCAGAGGCACCTTGGAAGAAAGGCCTGGAGATCTCCTTCCCAAAAATCAACCATTGAAAACCGTATGGGGCACAGTTCTACTCTGACACACGTGGGG
This sequence comes from Dugong dugon, assembly GCA_030035585.1. Classification (NCBI taxonomy): domain Eukaryota; kingdom Metazoa; phylum Chordata; class Mammalia; order Sirenia; family Dugongidae; genus Dugong; species Dugong dugon. The sequence continues at coordinate 47,102,195 of CM057474.1, forward strand.
TGTCCTTCAGTTGAAATCAACTCACTAGCAACTGGTTACATTCCCACCTTATCCTTTCGCTGATGAATAAGAGACAGCGTTATAGGGAATGGCCTATACCACTAAAATTAGTCATAATAGCACCATCCCAAGCATGCCGGTCAAACTATTTGATCTTATATATGGGGAAGCCTTTACTGAATCTTGTCAATTAAATTTCAGTACACAGTCGGGTTATTTTTCTGTTCTCTACTGGACAAATTAAATAAGCTATTGTTATTGCCAAGTTCAGAAGAAAGGTTTCCTATTTAACCAAACTAGAATTTTTTATAATGGTTAAGCAGATTTTTCAATAGATATACATGTTAATAATAGGGCTTTTTTTTAAACAGATGGAATCCTGGTGGCCCAGTGGTTAAGAGCTCGGCTGTTGACCAAAAGACTGGCAGTTTGAATCTACCAGCTGCTCCTTGGAAACCCTATGGGCCAGTTCTACTCTGTCTTATAGGGTCTCTTTTAGTTGGAATCGACTTGATGGCAAAGGTTTTTTTTTTTTTTTTTTGGTTTCTTTATAGATACAAAGTAGGAGGTTTTAGGATTATCCTGTAAACATATTTCTTCACCTCCTAGTGATCTGCTTTTGCACTTAAAATTCCACTTTAGAGAGCTGTCCTCTTGTTACAGAAAAATAACTTGGAGAGAAGTTGTCTGCAACTGTCTGCAAACCTGAAACCATGCTAGATCTGGAACCTGGAGATCTTGGCTCTGGAATGCTGTTGGGCTCAGGGGACACAGGGAGGATGCCACCTCTGTAATCTGTTTTCAACTCAAAGTCTGGGAATGGGGTCATGAGTGTCAAAGAAGGAAAGAGGATGACTAAAAATATTGTCAGATTCAGAATTTTGTCTAGGGCTGTCAATGTTCATAACTATGAACAACACTGAGTTCCCACCATGTGGTGGGTTAGAGGTCAGAGAATGGTCATAGGGACTCAATGTAAGAAGATGAGCTTTTTTTTTTGTTGTTTGGTTTTTGCTTAGTGATTTAAAAAATTGGAATTAGTTTTCAACATTTATAAGTTGAGAAATTTCTAATTAAAATTTGCATTTGCAGTCTCTCTAGACAGGGTGGAACATCTGGCAGCATTTGACCTACAGCCCCACATGGCAGTGATTAGCTGGAGCTAGTGGCTGCTGGTCTCTTTAAACAGGGCTTGCATGCTCGTCATTTATGTTGTTTACCTGGCTTCCATTAGCATTGGAATTTACCAACCACAATGATAAATGCTTTACATATCTCAACTAATTTAATTTTTACATTCTAGTGATAAAAGTATTTTCCTTATTTTATACATAAGCAAACTCTGAGACTCAGAGATGTTAAATATCTTAACTGAGATCACACACAGTAAGTAGCAGAGTTATGATTTGAATCCAGGGGTATTAACTTTAAAACCAGTGCTCCTTGAAGTACAATATGCTTATTTTCCTATTAGTGTATATTAGTATTATTTGGAGTAGATCACAATTGCATTTTTTGACTGTTACTTTTTACATCTAAAATACGGAATAGTTTTAAGCATATGTATTCATTTCCTACTGCTGCTGTAACAAATTGTCACAAATTTAGCAGCTTAAAGCAACACAAGTTGATTCTCTTACAGTTCTAGAGGCCAAAAGTCTAAAATGGGTCTGCAGGGCTGGTTCCTTCTGGATAATGTAGGGGAGAATCTGTTTCCTTGTCTTTTCCAGCTTCTAGAAACTATTGACATTCCTTGGCTAGTTGCCTCTTCCCCCGTCTTCAGAGCACATCTTTCCAATCCCTGCTTTCATCATCCCATCTCCTTCTTTGGCGTTTGACTGTCTTGCCTCCCCTTATAAGGACCCCTGTGATTACATTGGGCCCATCTGGATAGTTCAGGATAATCCTTTTATTTTAAGATCCTTAACTTAATCACATTAGCAAGGTCCCTTTTGCCATATTACAGGTTTTAGGGATTAGGATGTGGACATCTTTGGGGACCATTTTCAGTCTACCACACTATACTAACTACGGGTACCCAATTTTGACCTGTTTCGACACAAATAAGGTCACTTTAAAGCATCATAAACCATCTAAGTCATTTACATATCCTCTACTGGTACCAAAACATTTATTTCAAGAAGCATTTAATGTCCTATAAGAGAAGTGGAAATCTAAGAAAGATGATTATAATCAAAAGAGGACATTAGCAACTTATCTTTATTTGAATCTAAAATGTGTTACATTCTTCATTTCCATGGCAGATATAAATTAAACCATGCTCTGCAGAAGATAAGAGTTCTATAATCAGAAATCAACATCTGCAGATATTATGACATTGCACCTGCATGCTTTGAAGTGAAAACAAAAATACCAAGCACATATAAGAGGCTATCTTTAAACACTAATAATTTTGGTTTTTTCAAGACCAAATATCTTAAATATAACTCTTACTCCTATTAAAGTCTTTGAGGACATGCTACGTCTGCAGATTTAAATGAAACTATTTTTCTTTCCCACTCAAATAGCTCCTCTGTTAAATGAAACTTCCATAAAAGAAGTTTTTATTATCAGCTATGAAAAATTTAAGCTTACAAATACACTTTTAAAACAAGTATAACAAGGATAAGAATAAACTTGTCATCTCAAAGATGTTAATTCCTGGCTTCATGCCATTATACTTTGAATAAGCTGGATAATTCTGCGGTGTCTTTGTTTGTTTGTTGACTTCGCTTGGCGCGTTTAGATCCAGCTTCTACTGTAGAGTGTTTCTGTCTTTCTTGCTGTCACCATTTGTCAACCACATTTCATTATATGAAAATTCTTATATGATCTAAAAAAGGGTCTTCCTCTCCTTTATAAAAAAAATATACATGTTGAACAATGTTCTTCAATTATTGACAAAAAAGGCTGGAATGCATTTTACTATATCCTATTGATAATGAGTATTACTATCTGGGGAAGTTTTATATATGTAGACTTTTATCAGAAATGGAGCCTTATGATTATTAAATGTTTTTCTTTTTCAGTGACACATCGTACTAAATATTTTAAATCAGGTGATCTGACAATTGGATAGTCAAACTGTAGTCATCAGCTAGGAGGTAATATTATACTACATTCATGTGAGAATAACTTATGCAGGAAATTTCCTTTTCTTTTTTTTTCTTTCTCCTCAGGGAAGTAAATGCTCGCTATCTACTTGGGAGATATTGTTTTGTTATCTTCTTGGCTTAAATGAAAATGCAGAAGAAAAGATAGTTGTGAAAATGCCTTGTCTGTGTGGGAACGAGTATGTATTCTCTACGTTCTAATCTGGACAGTAAAAATCCAGACTCTTCAAAATAATACATAAATATATAATACACATACACATATGTACACATGTATGTAAGTAAATAAATAAAGTAAATCAAGAAAAGTAAAGTGAATTTTCTCCACCCTGTTTTTAAAACATTTTATATTGTTGAAAGTGGGAAAGAAGAGACTGTAAAAAAATCAGCCTATAAATTAATTTAGGAAAAACCAGTATTTTTATAATGTTAGCCTCCTAGCTAAAAAAATCTCTCCAATTATTCAAGCTTTATTCTACATCTCTCCGTTAAATTCAGTTATTTTCTTCATATAGGTCCTATGCATTTCTCTTAAACAAAAGCAGATCAAGTATAATGAGAGTTGGGGCCATTTTATTCAAAGTGGTAATTTTGATTATGCCAGTTATATTCCTTGCCAGGTATTTTTTTTTATTTACAGTCTTGTTTATAATTTGTTTCTTATAATCTTGCTTGTAATTTTCACATATTTCTTTTTTTTTCTTCCTTAGAGATGGAAAATGTTGACTAGTATAAACTTAATTGCGCCTTAGTTAAAGTTTTTGTTTAGTAAAAATATAAAGTCATTAAAACCATTATACATAGATTTTGTGTAATATATGAAATGCAAAACATTTATCCTAATTTTGTTATTTTTATTATTTAATAACAGCATATTCTGTACTAATGATTCCACTATCATTTTTTTATCTTCTTTGTCTGGATGTAGCATTTATGCTGGGGAGAAGTAAGAGAGATGACCTAGAAAGGGAGGCTGAGAATAGTCCTAGAAAGTCAGGTGGAAAAATTTAGATCTTGTCCTGTAGTCAATTTGGAGGTAGTTAAGGTTCTTGAGCAGAGGTGTGAGATCAGCACGGTGCTTTATAGAACTAATCTGCTAATACTGTATGGGCTGGATGTAAAGGAGAGAGAGAGGCTGAAATACAGTCTTAGCCAGAACAGAACACTTAGGGAGCGCAGGAGTGTGCAGGCAGGAGTTACTAATAAGGACCTGAACCAGGATGACATAGCCAGAATTGGAAAGGAAGGAAGTAGGTTTGAGGGTCATTATGTGCTTACTTGTCTCTTTCATTCCCTCTAGAATATAAGCTCCATGTTAGCACAGACTTGACCCATATTGTTCACCACTGCCTCTCCAGCCCATAGAATGGTCCCTGACACATGGTAAGTGATTTAAAAGTTTCTATTGAATGGAAGAATGAGTGAATGAATAAATAATGTTTTTGTAAATATTCAGATCTTCTGAAGAGTGACCCTAGATAATTCACCTAATCAAGGGCAAAGTTGTTTTTTTTTTTTTAACCAGAAAACACATTTCAGAGAAATTTACATTTACTTTTTAGTTTTTTTTCTACAGATTATTTTCTGACCTTGTATTTTGGTGTGTGGGTCTTTAAATGCGACTGGAGACTTCTTGGTTTTGAGAGATTTCATTTCATTTTTGTTTTCTCCCTTAGAGAAACAAAAAAGAGATTATACATAATGAATTTGCATACAAATGAATTTGAATGTAAAGTATAACACAGACTTTTTAACTCAATTATCAATCCAATCATTAAAAGCGATCCTTTGTTTATGCTCTACTAAAAATAATTCTTGTACTTAAATTGACATTTTTGACCAAACTGTTGAATAATCATCCTCAACCTCCACAGCTTTTTGGCTACAGGAACCTACTGTTTTCTCCCATTCTATCTGGGACCATTTATTGTGACCCTGGTCAGAATGGTCAGTAGTGGTAGCTGGGCACCATCTAGTTCTTCTGGTCTCAGAATAGTTGAGGTCATGGCTCGTGTAGACTTGTTTCTTCTCTAAGCTTTTGGTTACCTTTTGCTAGTTTTAATCCTGGTGAATAGAGACCAGTAGTTGTGTCTTAGATGGCCACTGGCAAGCTTTTAAGACCCTAGATGCTACTCACTTCCCTAGGATGCAGATCATGATTTTTGTGAACTATGTTATGCCAATTAACTGAGTTGTCCCGTGAGACTATGGTCCTAAGCTTTCAAACCCAGAAAACCAATCATGGAAAGTGTTTGGTTATGTCTGAGGAGTGTCTGTAGTTGTGTCTTCAATAAATACATGTGCCTGCGCTCACATATTTATATTTACATGTAGGGTCACTAAGAGTGGGAATCGACTCAATGGCAACGGGTTTGGTTTTAGTGGTGCAGTGGTCAAACACTAGGCTGCTAACTGAAAGGTTGGTGGCTTGAACCCACCAGCTGCTCTATGGGAGAAAGATGTGGCAGTCTGCCTCTGCAAAGATTACAGCTTTGGAAACCCTGTGAGGCAGTTCTACTCTGTCCTATAAGGTCGTTATGAGTTGGAATCGACGTGATGGCACTGGGTTTTGGTATTATAGATACTTCTATCTGTTCTCACCTACGTACTCGCCTATACCTACTCATATACCAATATGCCTATACCCATTCATATGTGCTCAAACACTTGTTTTCACTTTGGTTGTGCTGTGCTCACTACAACCACATTCAGTGCCACTTTTCCCATCACCCAAAATAACAAGTCTCTACAGTCTAAAGTGTACTTTTCCCTCCCCGCCTCCTCTCCCTAGTAATCACTGATGAGCATTGGTCTTTCCATGTGTATCTATTCTTGTCTTCTTATAAAAGAGGGATCATATGTGTCCTTATATGCCTGACTTATTTCACTTAGCATTATGCCCTACAGGTCCATCTTTGTTATGTTTCATGGGATCATCATTGTTTTTTATAGTTGAGTAGTATTTCATTGTATGTATGTACCACAGTTTGCTTATCCATTTATCTGCTGATGGATAATTCGATTGTTACCATTTATTTGCTATTGTGAATAAAGCAGCAATAAACGTTACCTGTGACTGTGGGAGTCTAGAGTAGACTTTCATGGGCTGACCTAGAAACTTATCTTGGATATATCTTTTTTCATCTCTTTGGGAAAATATGTCTGAATTCCAAATAGCTAGCTCTCAGTCAAACTTTTGGAAAATAACCTATTTATGGTTGAGGTTTTAAAATTGCACATGGTTCACAGATTATAAAACACTTTCATATACTTTAGTAAGTTGTTCAAGAGTTGTTTATTGAGTGACCTGTGTGCCAGGTATGTTGCTGAAGTTTGATACCTGCAGGAACTCAATAAATGTTGAATAAGATATAACCCATATCCCCCAAACTGCTCACAGTCTTGTAGGGGGAACAAACACACAAACATATAAGTGCAAGAAAATGTTATTGATGATGGGACAATGTCTGTAGAGGATAGAGATGAGGTATAAAGATTGGATTGGTCAGTTCTGCTGTAGTAGAAGGGCAGGTAGGGAGTGACTGTCAGGGTCTAGTGTAAGCTTTCATGAGCTGAAGGAACCTATCTCAGATATATCTTTTTTCATCCCTCTGGGAAAATACATCTGAATTCTAAATAGCTAGCTCAGCCAAACTTTTGGAAAAAGTGACTCTTGATTCTACGAAGATGAGACTTTATTTTTCAGATGGACAAGGCATGGAAAACACTGCAGGCAGTGGGTGCAGGGTGAGCAAAAGCATAAATTGTGATTGTAGGTGGAGACCACAGTACAAGTGGCTAGGTGGGACAGAGTGTGAGGAGATGAGGCTAGCAAAATAGGCAGGGACAAGCACTTTGAGAGTTTTGCACACCACGATAAGAAGCTAAGACATTATAGGCACTGTATCATGGGCAGATTTTAAACCGTGAGGTAGATTACTCAGATTTCATTTAAGTCTCTCAGTGACCACGTGTGTTAGGCAAGACAGCTATTATTCTTCTTATGTTATTGCAACAACATATTGCATTGGGCAAATTTGCTGCAAAAGACATCTTTAAAGTCTTAAAAGGCAAAGGTGTCACTTTGAGCCCTAAGGTGTGTCTGACCCAAGCCATGGTATTTCCAATCACCTCATAGACATGCAAAGCTGGACATTGAATAAGGAAGACTGAAGAAGAATTATGGTGTTGGCAAAAATACTGAATATACTATGAACTGCAAGAAGAACAAACAAGTCTTTCTTGGAAGAAATACAGCCAGAGTGCTCCTTGGAAACGAGGATGGCGAGACTTCATCTCACATATTTTGGACATGTTATCAGGAGGGATCAGTCCCTGGAGAAGGACATCATGTTTGGTAAAGCAGAGGGTCAGCAAAAAAGAGGAAGATCCTCATGAGGTGGATTGACACAATGGCTACAACAGTGGACTCAGACATAGCAAGGATTGTGAGGATTGTGCAGGACTGGGCAGAATTTCGTTCTGTTGTACATAGGGTCGCTCTGAGTCAGAACCTACTCAACAGCACCTAACAACAAAAACTACATATGTTATTGAAGAGGAAACTTACCAAGTGTCTAGCTCATATGAACATAGGTAGCAAGTTATGGAAGGAGTCTTGGTGGCACAAACAGTTAAGCACTCAGTTGCTAACTCAGTGGCTCCGGGGAGAAATATTTGCTTCCCTGAAGATTACAGGTAAGAAAAATCCTGTGGGACAGTTCTACTCTGTCACATGGGGTGACTCAATGGTACCCAACAACAACCACAACAGCAAGTTATGGACCTAGGACTAGTTATAATTTAATAATAATGTCTTCACACTTTAATCAAATATTCTTGTACCATGTTATGATGCTACTCATAAACATTTCCACCATAGTCTTTATGTGTACACAAATGTAGATTTATTTGAATAATGTCTTATTCCATGGTAAGAGAGACAGTTTGGATTAGGCTAAGTTTGCAGTTTTTAATTATTTGTTATTGATTAATGTGAATTACCTATGATACTTTGGTTTGTGAATGAACTCATTAAATAACACTTTCAAAAATACAATGTAAATTGATTTATTCATCCCTAGGTATTTTCTTATAGGAGTGAAATTATACTACTTATATTTCAGAAGCTTGCTGTGTAAAGGTCATTTTAAAAGGTTATAAACTGTGGGAGAAAATATAGGTTTTTAACTTCCTGTAATTTTTAAACATTTAACATAGTTGAAACTGAGGAAGAAGTATTCTTCCTAAAACTATATGTTCTTGGAAAAACAGATATAAAGATTTCCCAAGAATGCCTTTTAACATATAATTTGATGCCAGTAGACTTTACGAGTAACATCCCTGATTTATATCTGTTGGAAAGGTATGGGATGCACCTAAGGAATGCTCTTCCTGTGCCTAGTCAAAGTACTTTTAAGTATTACAGTTTCTGAAAGAAAGACAACTCTGTAAGAAGTTTCTGCTCTTTTTGCCATCTCTTTAACATCCCTTTAATTAATCCCAAGGGCAAGAGTATCTGGTAGAGTTGGTTTAGCCGATCTTCCTCTTGTTCTGAAGTAGTATAGCCTAATGAAGTCAGGCACTCAAGTGAGATAGAACAGGGTTCCAATCCAGGCTCTGCCATTTGTTAACTGTGTGTACATAGCAAATTATAACAGGACCTATGGTTGTTGTGAGGATTAAATACAATAGTGCTTGAAAAAATGCTTAGCACATTGCTTGGCACATAGTAATTGCAATTAGCTATTATGCTCTGAAAGAGAATACTACATTACCTGTTTTTATATGCTCCGTGGGAAAATAATCAGGGTAGACAAGGGCTAAACATCACAGTAATGACTTTCCCAGAGAGAAATAGAGCAAGACTCCATGAAGGGAAGTACTCTATTCAATATTTGTGACATTCCACGAATATTTAAACATGTAAATAAATTTAAAGTGTGGGATTATTTATTTTGATGTAAGAATTAGAAATAAGTCAAGGGTATTCTCTTGAAGCAATGCTAAACAATCCTGCACATCTGTCCACTGCAGAAACAGTCCATGTTAAGCAGAAAAGGAAGGCATTTTTTTCAGGGCCAGTTTTAAGCAATCTCAGTGTTTTCTATCCTCTAGGCTCATTTTAACCTGAATCATTAGACTGTGTTTCCCTGGTCTCTGAATTATACTCCTGCTTGTACTTTACATCCTTCATCCAACTCTTTTAGATTGGAAAATAATTATTGCTCTAAAAACCTTATGTAGCTCTTTTAGGTGAATCTAGCAAGTAATTCATGAACATTGTTCTATAGATAATTGTAAGTGAATAGTGCTCATATAATAATCAGTTTGGGCTTAAATTGGTCATACAAAACAAATTATTAATAATAATGGTAATAATAATAATTACTATTTACGGGGTTCCTACTGGTTAACCTGGTGCAATGGTTAATGCAGCTCTGCTGTTAATTAAAAGGTTGGAGGTTGGCATTCACCCATAGGTGCCTCTACTTCTGTAATATCAGCCATTGAAAACTTTATGGAGCACAGTTCTACCCTGACACACAAGGCATCACAGTGAGTAGGAATCAACTAGATGACAACCACCACCACCACCACCAACTATACGCTTTATATATACTATCTCTAGTTCTTACAACAACCCTACAGAGCAGGTATTATCATCTTCATTTTACAGATGAATAGACTTAAAACTTATAAAAGGATTTGTCTAGATCAGGGTTTCTCAACATTGGTGCTACTGAAATTTTGAACTGGACAATTCTATGTTGTGGGTGCTGTCCTGTGTATTCTAGGATGCTTAACAGCACCCCTGGCCTTTATCCACTAGAAGCTAGTAGCACCTCTCTTTCAGTTCGACAGCCAAAATTGTCTTCCGATATTGCCAAATGTCTCCTGAGAGGCAAAACTGCTCCTGGATGAGAACCACAGACCTAGAGAAAATATTGTTAAAAAGTGGTTTACTAAGATCAGAATGCTTGAAATTCTTTGTTGAAACTAAATTATATAACCAATTTAATATTCTAGAAATAATTTCATTTTTGAATGATGGTAGAAGGGAAAATCAGCACTGAGTTTAAATTGTTTTTTCTAAATCCTAATCCAGTCTATTCTGCTTTTAATCAAATATAGACAGAATATATATAAATCAATGAGGATCAGTCCCTGAAGAAAAAACAGCACGTGACCCAAATGGTACCATGTAAAACCGCCAGTCAAGATTATATATCCTAGAGTTCATTAAAATCCATTGCTAGCCAAGAAATTATGAAATCCAGACTGAATCTAGGAACGTAAAGAGCGTACCTGCCTTGTGGATGGCTGAGACTGATTGCTTGGATGAGAATTCTCTTCATTCTCATTGTTTTCTTCTCTCGGCTTTACCTTGTTGAATTTTACTGTCAGCGATTTAAACATCTTCTCTGTCTTTATGACTGTCTGGAGGTAAAGACTTGTAGGTACTTTGTTTTTCTTTTCTTTAGTAGACAAGCCAATTAGCTGTGTAATCAGGATTTTGTTCTGGTTAATTCCTGGAGACAACTCCCTAGCTAGTCAGGGCTTTGGCTTAAAAGCAGCAAATTACTTCTGCTTGGGTGATTTGAACTCTGTTTATGAACTATAGAGAGTCAAAATGGCCCTGTGAATAATTTTTAAGTAGAGGATTACTAAAAAAGCTTCACAGTTAAATTGAATTGTTTAAATGTGATCACGATGCCCGCTGGTTTGGTTGTTTTTCTTTCTTTCTAATTATCTGCTACCTATCTCCATCTATCTAATTTTAATGAAAGTAATACATGCAAATTATTAAAAATTAAAAATATCCCCTGAAGTCTTTTTAAAACCAAACAATGGTTTAACTTAGCTAGTAAAAAACGTCTGCCTTGAGCATTATGTTCTTTTTAAGATCTACCTATACGGGATCAAGCTGACAACAGCAACCTGAAAGATTAGATAAGAACTCAGGGGGCAGTGCGTTCATGTTAATGGGGGAGAAACAACTCAGAAAACGAGGGTGAGAATGGTTGCACTGCTTGAAGAATGTAATCAATGTGACTGAATTGAACATGCAGAAACTATTGAATTGGTGTATATTCTGCTGTGTATATTCTCAACAACAACAAAAATAAATAAATTTAAAAAAATGTGCATAAGGCCTTGTAATAGAAATGGTGACGATCATCTCTATCAGCAGTCCTGCCCAGTGGCATAACTGCTTTTAAGCTTTCTTTTTCTGTTTTCCTAGCAGTTATTTCAACATTTCTAAGAAGTCTGCTTGCTCTGCTCTTTTTTAAGTAATAGTGTAAATTTGGATCCCAAACCCGTGTGAGGCACAGGCTCAAGATTAAGAGTTGTCAAGGAGGACTTTTTCCCTTTACCCAGAGTCCAGACAAACTTTCTTGTAGTTCTTTCTGAGTTGTTGGATGGAGTTTTTTGTAGACCACTAAAGGATGCCCTTCAAAAAAAAAACTGGAATCGCTTTGCTTGCCTACGTTCAAATTAAAACCAAAGTCCTTGAAATAATAAGACCAAAGCCCATCCTTACAGCCAGGGCAGCCTGAGTTAACTCACCAAATACTCTCTGCCCCCTGCATTTCTACGCCTGGGAGTTTCCTTTTTTCTTGAGATCTCAGTTATGATTTTTAAAGTATATTTGCTACAGTTCATTCAGAAAAATTTTTAGATACGTGTAAAGCAAGAAAATATTGTTTGGTTTTATCTCTATATTACTCAAATCATGAGTTGCTGATTGGTTTTGAAAATAAATTAGATGTTTTAACTTTAGATTCAGATACTTCATCAAAAAGAAACTTATAGTTGAATACATGACTTAAGTGGCTGGCAAACATAAAGCTCCTTATTATTATGTTTTTAATTAGTGCAGTTTTTTTTCTTTAAAGTTTCCTTATTTTTGTGAAAAAATTGGTATGCTTTGTTTTAAAAGGCAAAGATTTTTTTTTTGTCTCATTACTGCTTCAGAAATAATTCTGAATAAATTATCAAATATTTATGGGCCATTTTAGGAACTTCTCAGCTAATCTTCTAATTCTATAATTGATTATATGTTTTAACTTAAGAGAAAAACCTCAAAACCAAGTCATGAGAAGCAAAGAGTTAATAGCAGGCCTGTGACTCATTCCCTCCCTATGTAGGACCCTCAGAGAAATAAATGACCTCTAAATCCCTTGTAAACTTGTTAATGGCATTTACTAGTGGAAAGATACCAGGAATTCCCTCTGTATCAAATGTATTTAGTAGGACATTGTGGGTGTGTCTAGATATCTTATTATAAACAAACTTGGAATTTATGGATTTATGTGGCATGGCTGGCTGGATGGAGGGGGATATGTAAGCTTTGTAAGGCAGTATAAAATGGAGATGTCCCCAAACTGAACTCATTTCCTTTTCACATACTTTGCTCAAAAACTCCTTGTAAATCTGAAACAAAATTTGCTCAGGAAGAAATGGACAGCTTTGAATTTTGGGTTTTTCCTGGAAAAGGATGTTTTATCTATGCCTGATAATGGCGTATATTCACTGAATCATTAATAAACTTTGGTATTAGGTAAGATCTAGGAATCTTGGCAGCTTGCTTTAACAATTCAATGCCTAGGATTAACACATTCCCCCCCCCCCCCAAAAAACAAAAAAAACAAAACCCATTGCAGTCTAGTTGATTCCAACTCATAGCTACCTTGTAGGACAGAGTAGAACTGCCCCATAGGGTTTCCAAGGAGCGGCTGGTAGATTCAAACCACTGATCTTTTGGTTAGTAGCTGAGTTCTTAACCACTGTGTAGCCAGGGCTCCAGGCTATACTTCCAGGATTAACACAGGTGAAAAGAAAAGTGATACAGATTTAATTCAAGCATCTTCTGAAATGACTTAAAATATCTCTGCAACCTGGTTTGTCAGTAGAATGGAATTAACATGGGCATTAACATTACAGACGATACTTTCCCTTTGTCTAGATCAAGAGTCTCAATGTTTGGCAAATGGACAACTGGAAAGAATTCTAAAATGAAATACATGAATTTTGGCTCATTCATCTTCACTTACCTTGATCTGGAAATGACAGGGTTGTGCAAAATAATCTTTAAGTGTTCTTCTGAATTTAAATTCTGTGATTTTGTGTTGTTCTGCAGAGACACTCTCCAACCATCAAAAAGAAGACAAGAGAAGGAAGAGGACTGCTTATTCTGGCTGAAATGACTACTGAGACTTCACCAATAACACTCTAAATTTTTTGTACTGTACTGCTGCAGTAGTGTCTGCCAACATGAATGAAACAGATTATTCTTCAGGATAAATCTCATTGTTTGTCTAACTGAAACTTCTCAGGGACTCTTTCTGCCCGATGGGAGAATGTTCAAAGTTCCTTGCCTAACTGTTTGGTTTCATCTCCAACCTCTACTTCCTCATACAATAAGCTCTTGCTGAAGTGAATTATTTATGGTAACTTGAACTACTTTTCTTTTTCTCACCTCTATCAATGTCTTTGCTAGTATGTATTATTCCCCTGCCTGAAATGCTCATTGTCTATCTAGCTTAAGCTGGATATTTCTATCCCCTGTCTCTTCTCTCCTCTCCTCTACCCCCAACAGGTGTACATATAATCCCTTCTTAGTTGTCCCTATTGTACTTTGTACCAGACACATCTCTACTTTACCACTTCTCATTTTACAACTCTTTCAAGGTCTGTTTTTCCTATCAGAATATAAACTCCTTTAGAGCAGAGACTACGCTTTGGCCATTTTCATGTCCCTTGTGCTTGGCTCAGTGCGGGGCATTCTAGGTATGCTATGAATGTTTGTTGAATGAATGACAAGAGGATGATTGTTTAGACCATCCTAGCCTTGGATTAAGAATAAAGAATAAAGAGGTGTGAACGATGTCACTGAGAGGCGCTCAACAGAAAAGGATGTCTGTAACTAAAGAATTTGACATATGTAAGATAGCATCAACTCCAACAAAGACCAAAAAATCAGTGTATGATCACATATGGATGGGTATAGGCTTATAGGTATATGAGTAGGTACCAGTGTATACGTTTGTGAGAAATGATGGAAGTATCTATAAAAACAAAAAACAAACGAAAAAACCAAACCCATTTCTGTCAAGTCCATTCTGACTCATAGTGACCATATATGACAGAGTAAAACTGACCCATAGGGTTTCCAAGGAGTAGCTGGTAGATTTGAACTGCTGACCTTTTGGTTAGCAGTGAACTCTTGACCGTATCTATTCTGTATCTATATGTATATGTAAATACAAATATGTGTGTGCAGGCTCATATAGTCATTGAAGACTCAACTACAGATATTCCTTAGACATAACGAAACACTTTTCCAGGTTGGTTTTCAGGTTTGAAAGTTTAGGATCATAATATCATGGGACAACCCAGTCAATTGGCATAATTCATGAAGTTCATGTTCTGCATCCTAGTGAAGTTGTTACTGCAATAGTGTGGGTTGGAGCTGCCTGCTGCAATAGCCAATTCTGAGATAGGGGTAAGGTGAGCAGCAAGAGTTTTATTATATATCAGTATATACAAGACTGAGGGGAATAGATTCCTCCAAAAACCCGTCTCCTTGACTGGAGACTGGCTGAAGGCTTTATAGGGACAAGATTATGAGTCTTAGAAGTTTGTGTTAGTTCCTCCTTGAGGTCGTCATGGTGGTCATGTCCCAGACGAGTTAACCTTTTACTGGTATTCTTGGGGGTTATCTGGTGACATCCTGGTTTTCTTGTCACACGATGAGTGCTTTGTTTGGTTTTTCATTCCTAGATCATTATCACTTGTTTTCCATTCTCCAAGGAGAACATCGGTTAATCTCAAACTTTTTATAGAGACTGAAACGGGAGGGAAAAAGAAAGATGATGAGACAATGCTGGGGTTTGCAATGAGGAGTAATAATGGTGAGCCGGACCTACGCAGCCTCTTCCAAAGTGAATAGTGTAGGGTCTCAAAAGTTTGCAGGTGGCCATCTAAGATACAACCATTGGTCTCTATTCATGAAAAGAGTAAGAAGGTAACCAAAATCTCAGAGAAGAAACAAGTCTACAAGGCTGATAGCCTACATGAGCCATGACCTCATCTATCCTGAAACCAGAAGAACTAGATGGTGCCTGGCTACCACCACTGACCATTCTAACTGGGGTTACAATAGATGGTCTCAGAAAGAATGGGAGAAAAATGCAGAACAGAACTCAAATTCCTAAAAACAACCAGACTAACTGGACCAGTTGAGACCAGATGACTCCCTGAGACTCATTCGGAGACACTTTTTAAATCTTGAACTGAAATTATCCCTTAAGATCACCTTTTAGTGAAGTAGCAGAGTAGCACACAAAATAAAGGCTATTACTGATAAGAACGTTGCTCTACTGAAAAAACTATCAGTATGAGACCAAAAGGTTGACGTTTACTCTAAAGCAAAGATGAGAAGATAAGGGGCCAGGGAAATTAGAATACTGCAAATACAACAGCCAGAACACAATTAAAGAGAATGTTGACACACTGTGAAAAATGTAACTAATGTCACTGAACAATTTGTGTGGAAATTGTCAATGGAAATTTAACTTGCTGTGTAAAATTTCATCAAAACTCAATAAAATATTATTTAAAAAAAAAGAATAAAGAGGTGTTCTGTGCCACAGATAGACTGTAAGAAGAAGTGGAGAGAACTTCTCTGCCAGGAACACGGGTGTTCTGGCCTCAGTGACTTTTTGTCTGTAGTCATTATATGCAAGGCTTTACCTTAGGCTGAGGGTGGGCAGGCTAAGAGAACAGTGCTTAAGATAATGGTGTGTCCCTGGTGGGGTCTTAGATTCAGTGAATATTGTATACAAATGGCACACAGTAATATATAATATATATTATTATATAAAATATAGATATGAATATACCATGGTCTTCCCAGAAGAACAAACAATTCTGTCTTGGAAGAAGTACAACCAGAATGCTTCTTAGAAGCAAGGATGGTGAGACTTCATCTCACGTACTTTGGACATGTTATCAGGAAGGATCAGCCCCTGGAGAAGGACATCATGTTTGGTAAAGTAGAGGGTCAGTGAAAAAGAGGAAGACCCTGAACGAGATGGGTTGACACAGTGGCTGCAATGATGAGCTCAAGCATAGCAACAGTTGTGAGGATGGCACAGGACAGGGTAATGTTTCGTTCTGTTGTACGTAGGGTCACTACGAGTTGGAACTGACTCAACAGCGCCTAACAACTACAAGTACATAATATGATATGTGTTATACTATATATGTTGGTGTTGTTAGGAGCTGTTGAGTCGACTCTGACTCAGTGACCCTATTTACAATAGAATGAAACACTACCCTGTCCTGTGCCATTCTCACAACCGTTGCTATGCTTGAGCCTATTGTGCGGCCACTGTGTCAATACATCTCATTAAGGGTCTTGCTCTTTGTCTCTGATCCTCTTATTTACCAAGCATGATGTCCTTCTCCAGGGACTGGTCCCTCCAGATAACATGTCTAAAACTACGTGAGATGAGATCTCGTCATCTTCACTTCCAAGGAGCACTCTGGCTGTAGTTCTTTCAAGACAAATTTGTTTTTCTTTTGGCAGTTCCTGGTATATTCAATATTCTTTGCCAACACCATAATTCAAAGGCGTCAGTTCTTCTTAGGTCTTCCTTATTCATTGTCCAATGTTCACATGCATATGACGCGATTGAAAATACATGGCTTGGGTCAGGTGCTCCTTAGTTTTCAAAGTGACATCTTTGCTTTTTAACACTTTAAAGAGGTCTTTTACAGCAGATCTTCCCAATGGAATACATTGTTTGATTTCTTGACTGCTGCTTCCATGGGCGTTGATTGTGGAACCAAGTAAAATGAAATCCTTGACAACTTCAATATTTTCTCTGTTTATCATGATGTTGCTTATTGGTCCAGTTAGGAGAATTTTTGTTTTCTTTATGTTAAGGTGCAATCCGTGCTGAAGGCTGTAGCCTTTGATCTTCATCAGCAAGTGCTTCATGTCCTCTTCACTTTCAGCAAACAAGGTTGTGTCATCTGCATATTGTAGGTTGTTAATGAGTCTTCCTCCAATCCTGATGCCCCATTCTTCTTCATATAGTCCAGCTTCTCGGATTATTTGCTCAGCATACAGATTGAATAGGTATGGTGAAAGTATACAACCCTGATGCACTCCTTTCCTGTCTTTAAGCCATGCAGTATCCCCTTGTTCTATTCAAACGACTGCCTCTTGGTCTATGTAGAGGTTCCTCAAGAGCACAATTAAGTGTTTTGGAATTTCCATTTTTTGCAATGTTATCCATAATTTATTATGATCCACACAGCTGAATGCCTTTGCATAGTCAATAAAACCAGGTAAACATCTTTATGGTATTCTCTGCTTTCAGCCATGATCCATCTGATATCAGTAATGATATCCCTGGTTCCATGTCCTCTTCTGAATACAGCTTGAATTTCTGGCAGCTCCCTGTCAATGTTATTGCTATAACTGCTTTTGAATGATTTTCAGCGTAATTTTACTTGTGTGTGATATTAATGATACTGTTTGATAATTTCTGTTGGATTACTTTTCTTTGGAATGGGCACAGTTATGGATCTCTTCCAGTTGGTTGGCCAGGCAGCTGTCCTCCAAATTTCTTGGGATAAAAAGTGAACACCTACAGTGCTTTATCCATTTGTTGAAACTTCTCAGTTGGTATTCTGTCAATTCCTGGAGCCTTGTTTTTTGCCAGTACCGTCAGTGCAGCTTGCACTTCTTCCTTCAGTACCATTGGTTCTTGATCATATGCTACCTCCTGAAATGGTTGAACATTGATCAATTCTTTTTGGTACTGTGACTCTGTGTATTCCTTCCATCTTCTTTCATTGATTCCTGTGTTGTTCAATATTTTCTCCATAGAATCCTTCAATATTGCAACTCGAGACTTGAATTTATATGTGTGTATATATATATATATATATATATATATATATATATATATATATATATATATGTATATATACATCAAACCCATTGCCGTCGAGTCCATTCCGACTTATAGGGACTCATAGGACAGAGAAGAACTGCCACCATAGGGCTTCCAAGGAGTGACTGGTAGATTTGAATTGCCATATATATATATATGGAGCCCTGTTGGTGCAGTGGTTAAGAGCTTGGCTGCTAACCAAAAGGTCAGCAGTTTGAATCCATATATATATATACATATATATACATGTAAATTATAGTAGGAAACCCTGGTGGCATAGTAATATAGCCATGCTAAAATGAAAAGAATCATCATTACTAGCATACACTACCACATTCTTAGGAGTCTGGGTGGTGAAAAGTGGTTTGTGCTCCGCTGCTAAATGAAAGGTTGGCAGTGGTTTTGTGAAAGAAAGTCCTGGCGGTTGGCTTCCATCAGAGGTTACAGCCAAGAAAACTCTATGGAGCAGTTCTACTCTGTCACATGAGGTTGCCTTGAGTCGTGGGCTGACTTGACGGCAGCTAACAGCAACACTGTATCCTCTGTGTGACTAGTAATTTATATTCAGCAAAGCGTTATTTATGACATCAATATTATTTGTTTTAATTTTATTGATTTTTTTTAAGTTTTATGTTTATTTTACAAATATCTGTTAGCTTTATAGTTATATAAATATTATAAGCAAATGGAATTTATATCTAGCTTCAGGTTTAAGCATATTTAAATATCATTCCTATAAAATGATTCAAGTCAATGCTGGAGGAGGATCTATAATAAGCTTTTTCACCTAATAGGAATCAACTTTGAGAAATGCTAACTTACTTTGAAGGAATCCTTAATGATAGAAATTTCAGTCATTCTGTTGGTGGGTGGTTTTGATAAGGAGGACTTTTAGCATTTCTCAAACCACAGTATCCTATGCTTTTAGGAAAGGGCATGGGTTGCAGCTTTCTTATTTTCTGGCTAACTATTGGAAACAAGCTTAAAAACTAACTAAGTTATGATTCCTCCTATGTCCACTAAGGAAGGTGACATTTAAGGGATTCTTTGAGATCCTGTCAATTAAATTCAAATAGTGTTAATAGTATTTCAATAAGAGAAAAGTAACCACTGAGTTATAAAGAGAGTAAGTGATTTATAGTAGATTAACTCAAGCAATAACTTGAAACAACCTGAAGTTTTCTATTTTCCTGGGGAGGGAGAGGTGCTGATTCTATATTTAGGATAAGAAACACTGATAATAAATGTGAACACTGGCCACATCCTAAAGAAGTCACTATACTGAGTATATTAGTAAGGCAGGAAAGTAGATAATTAAATTATGAGGACTTTTTCCAATTATAAGGCTTTAGAGGAAAAAGCACTAGGCATGTTGTTAGGTACACAACAACAACATGTTGTCAGGTTACTTGGGTTTTGACTTTCATTTGTAAAATGGAAGCTCTAACAACTACCTCTTAAGGATTTGGGGAAGATTACACAAGCTAATTAATTTGATGACATATAAAAATTTCTGGTATAAATTAAGTGCTCAACAAATATCTGTCAATTAATTTAATAAAACAAGTTGTGGTTCAGGAGAGCTCTTAAATTTAAAACACTCCATTTACTAAAGCATAGAATTTTATTGAACAATAAACCCTAGTGGCGCAACAGTTAAGCATTTGGCTGCTAACCTAAAGGTTAGTGGTTCGACCCCACCAGTGGGAGGAAAACCTGGTAATTTGTCCCCATAAAGATTACAGCTTAGGAAACCCTATGGGACTGTTCTACTCTGTTACGTGGGGTTGCTATGAGTCGAAAATTGCCTCACAGGAATCTAACAACAACAAACATTTGAGTTCTGATTGTGTTTCAGGTACTTTGCTCCTGTGGGGTATATAAAGATGACCAAGATGTGGCTCCTGCCCTAGAGGCACTCACATTCTTGAGAGAGAGAAAGACGCAGAAACAATCTCACATTCTATAATGTATTGTTGTTAGGTGCCTGACGAGTCAGCTCCGGTTCCAACTCATAGCGATCCCAATGTACAACAGAGCGAAACTCTGCCCGATACTGTGCCATCTTCACAATCACTGCTATGTTTGAGCCCATTGTTACAGCTACGGTGTCAATCCATCTTGTTGACTGTCTTCCTCTTTTTCTAGACCCTCTACTTTACCAAGCATGATGTCTTCTCCAGGGACTGGTTCCTCCTGATAACACGTCAAAAGGGCGTGGAGAACATTGCTTCTAAGGAGCATTCTGGTTGTACTTCTTCCAAGACAGATTTGTTTGTTCTTCTGGTAGTCCATGGTATATTTAACATTCTTTGCCAACACCATAATTCAAAGGTATCAATTCTTCTTCAGTCTTCCTTAGTCATTGTCCAGCTTTCACATGCATATGACACAATTGAAAATACCATGGCTTGGGTCAGGCACACCCTAGTTCTCAAAGTGACATTGTTGCTTTTTAACACTCAAAGAGGTGTTTTGCAGCAGATTTGCCCAATGGAATACATCGTTTGATTTCTTCACTGATACTTCCATGGGTGTTGATTGTGGATCCAAGTAAAATGAAATCTTTGACAACTTCAGTATGTTCTCTGTTCATCATGATGTTGCTTATTAATCCAGTGTGAGGACTTTGTTTTCTTTATGTTGAGGTGTAATCCATACTGAAGGCTATAGTCTTTGATCTTCATCAGTAAGTGCTTCAATCCTCTTTGCTTTCAGTAAGCAATGTTGTGTCATCTGCATATTGCAGGTTGTTAATGAGTCTTCCTCCAATCCTGATGCTGTGTTCATCTTCATATAGTCTGGCTTCTCAAATTATTTGCTCAGCATGTAGATTGAATAAATATGGCAAAAGGATACAACCTTGATGTACACCTTTCCTGATTTTAAACCACACGGTATCCCATTATTCTGTCTGAATGACTTAGTCAATGTACAGGTTCTGCAAGAGCACAATTAAGTGTTATGGAATTCCCATTCTATGCAACGTTTTCCATAATTTGTTATGATCCACACAGTCAAATGCATTTGCATAGTCAATTAAACACAGGTAAACACATTTATGGTATTCTCTTCTTTCAGCCAAGATCCATCTGACATCAGCAATGATATCTCTCATTTCACATCTTCTTCTGAATCTGGCTTGAATTTCTGGCAGCTCTCTGTCGATGTACTGCTGCAACCGTTTTTTAAAATTATCTTCAGCAAAATTTTACTTGTGTGTGGTATTAATAATATTGTTGAATAATTTCCACATTCTGTTTCATCATCTTTCTTTTATGATGGGCACAAATATGGATCTCTTCCAGTCAGTTGGCCAGGTAGCTGTCTTCCAAATTTCCTGACATAGACAAATGAGCACCTCTAGAGCTGCATCTCTTTGTTGAAACATCTCAGTTGGTATTTCATCAATTCCTGGAGGCTTGTTTTTCACTAATGCCTTTAGTGAAGCTTGGATTTCTTCCTTAGTACCATTGGTTCTTGATCATATGCTACCTCCTGAAATAGTTGAACGTCAATTAATTCTTTTTGGTACAGAGACTTTGTGTATTGCTTTGATCTACTTTTGATGCTTCCTTTGTCGTTCAATGTTTTGCCCACAAAATCCTTCATATTGCAACTTGAGGCTTTAATTTTTTTCTTTGGTTCTTTCAGCTTGAGAAATGTCAAGCATGTTCTTCCTTTTTAGTTTTCTAACTCCAGGTCTTTGCACATTTCATTATAATACTTTCCTTTGTCTTCTTGAGCCGCCCTTAGAAATCCATTCAGCTCTTTTACATGATCATTTCTTCTGTTCACTTTAGCTATTCTATGTTCAAAATCAAGTTTCAGAGCCTATTCTGACATCCATTTGGGTCTTTTCCTTCTTTCCTGTTTTTTTAATGTCCTTCTGCTTTCTTCATGTATGATGTCCTTGATGTCATCTCACAACTCATCTGGTTTTCAGTCATTAGTGTTTAATGCATCAAATCTATTCTTGATATGGTCTCTAAATTCAGGTGGGACATAATCAAGGTTATACTTTGGCTCTCATTAACTTATTTTAATTTTCTTCAGCTTCAACTTGTACTTGCATATGAGCAATTGATGGTCCGTTCTGAAGTCAGTCCCTGGCCTTGTTCTGACTGATGACATTGAGCTTCTCCATCATCTCTTTCCAAAGATGTAGTTGATTTGATTCCTGTGTATTCCATCTGGCGAGGTCCACATATATAATCGCCGTTCATGTTGTTGAAAAACGGTATTTGCAATGAATAAGTCATTGGTCTTGCAGAATTCTATCATTCCATCTCTGGCACCATTTCTATCACCAAGGCTATAGTTTCCAACCACCACTGATCCTTCTTCTTTGTTTCCCTCTTTTGTATTCCAATCACCAGAAATTATCAATGCATCTTGATTGCATGTTTGATCAATTTCAGACTGCAGAAGTTGGTAAAAACTTCAACTTCTTCTTCTTTGGCCATGGTGGCTGGTGGGTAAATTTGAATAAAAGTGATATTTACTGGTCTTCCTCATAGGTGGATATATATTATCCTATCACTGACAGCATTGCACTTCAGGATAGATCTTGAAATATTCTTTTTTTAGAAAAATTTTTTTATTGTACTTTAGATGAAGGTTTACAGAACAAATAGTTTCTCATTAAACAGTCAGTAGACATATTGTTTTATGACATTGGTTAACAACCCCATCCCCATGACATGTCAACACTCTCCCTTCTCGACCTTGGAGGACTTTTTTTTTTTTTTTTTTGTGAAAATATACATAGCCAAAGATACACCATTTCAAAAATCTCTACATGTACAATTCAGTGACATCGATTACATTCTTCCAGTTTTGCTGCCATTCTCATTATCCCTTTTCAAATTATTCCATCACCATTTTCTTCAACTTACTACCCCCTAGGCTTCCCATCAAACCCCTGAGTCGCTGTTGTCAATTTGATCTCACATAGATAATTCTTTTTTTTTTTTTGTACTTTAGATGAAGGTTTATAGAACAAATAGTTTCTCATTAAATAGTTAGTACACATATTGCCCTGTGACAATGGTTAACAACCCCACAACATGTTAACTCTGTCCCTTCTCAACCTTGGGTTCCCTATTACCAGCTTTCCTGTCCCCTCCTGCCTTCTAGTCCTTGTACTTCGGCTGCTGTGCCTCATTAGTCCTGTTTTGTTTTATGGGGCTGTCCAATCCCCGGCTGAATGGTGAACCTCGGGAGTGACTTCACCACTGAGCTAAAAGGGTGTCTGGGGGCCATACTCTCTGGGTTTCTCCAGTCTCTGTCAGGCCAGCAAATCTGGTCTTCTTTTTTGAGTTAGAATTTTGTTCTACATCCTTCTCCATCTCTGTCCAGGACCCTCTGTTGTGATCCCTGTCAGAGCAGTCAGTGGTGGTAGCTGGGCACCATCTAGCTGTACTGGACTCAGTCTGGTGGAGACCTTGGTAGCTGTGGTCCATTAGTCCTTTGGACTAATCTGTTCCTTATATCTTGTTCTCTTCATACTCTCTTGCTCCCGAAGGGGTGAGACCAGTGGATCATCTTAGATGGTCGCTCACAGTCTTCCAAGACCCCAGATGCTACTCACCAAGGTAGAATGTAGAGCATTGTCTTTATAAACTGTTATGCCAGTTGAGCTAGATGTTCCCTGAGACCATGATTCCCACAGCCCTCTGCCCAGCAATTCAGTCCCTCGGGGAGTTTGGATGTGTCTATGGAGCTTCCATGACCTTTCCTTGTACAAGTTGTGCTGGCTTTCCCAGTACTGTGTACTGTCTTACCTTTCACCAAAGTTACCAGTTGTCTATTGTCTATTTAGTCCCCCACACCCCTCCCATCCCTAATAACCAACAAAGATCATTTCTTCTTGTGTATAAACTTTTTCATGAGTTTTTACAGTAGACGTCTCACAATATTTGTCCTTTTGTGATTGACTTATTTCACTCAGCATAATGTAATCATTATGTACTGTTCTTCTTTGTCTTTTATGGTGGATTTTGTTTTAAAGTCTATTTTATCTGAGATTAGTATTGCCACTCCTACTCTTTTTTGGTAGCTGTTTGCTTGATATATTTTTTTCATTCCTTTGATTTTTAATAAATTTACATCTTTGTTTCTAAGATGTGTCTCTTGTAGACAGCATATTGATGGATCCTGTTTTTTTATCCATTCTGTCACTCTCCATCTCTTTAAGGGGACATTTAGGCCATTTTCATTCAGTGTAATTATTGATAGGTGTGAGTTTATTGCTGACATTTTGTAGTGCTTTTTTTTGTGGTGCTGACATTTTCTTTGTTCCTCTTACTCTCCAGTGCTGAATTCCTTTTGTTTGTGGATTTTTTTTCATTTATTTTGTTTTTATAGGTTTTGTTTTGATGAGACTTTATGTTTTTCTTGTTTAGTTTGATGAGTAGGTTTGTTACCTTTCTTTGTGGTTACCTTGAAATTTACTCTTATGTTCCTAGATTTGAAGCAGTCTATTATTACCTGGTATCACCTTGCCTTCCTCTCTTTTAGAAGGTTCTATACCTACAGTGTTTATTCTATGTTTTATTTTTCTGATGCTATTATCATTTACAGATTAACCTCTCTGGTTCCCTGTTGTACTTATTTTGGTTTTGGATAGTCCTTGTGAGTTCATTTCCTGGCTGGTATAATCCTGTGTCCTAGTTTCAGCCTGTGCTCTGATGTTGTTTGTTCTCAGATCAAAGGACTCCCTTTAATAATTCTTGTAAGTTTGGTTTGGTTTTTACATCATCCTTTAATTTCTGTTTATCTGGAAATGACCTAATTTCACCATCATATTTGAATGAGAGTTTTTCAGGATATATTATTCTTGGCTGGCAATTTTTTCTTTCAAGGTTTTATATATGTCATCCTATTGCCTTCTTGCCTGCATGGTTTCTGCTGAATAATCCAAGTTTAGTCTTATTGGTTCTCTTCTGTATGTGACTTTTTGTTTTTCTCAAGCTGCTCTCAGGATTCTTTGTTTTTCTTTGGTTTTAGTGAGCGTGATTATGATATGCCTTGGTGATTTTCTTTTGGGATCTGTCCTATATGGGGTTTGTTGAGCTTCTTGGATGGTCAGCTTTTCATCTTTCATGATACTGGGGAGGTTTTCTGTCAGCAATTTTGCAATGATCCTGTCTGTGTTTTCTGTTTTCTGCCTCTGCTCTGGAACTCCAAGCACTTGAAGATTTTTGCTTTTGATTGTATCCCACGTAATTCTCAGTGTTTCTTCATTTTTCTTCGTTCTTTTTTCTGATTTTTCCTCAAACAGAGTTGTATCCAAGTGTTTGTCGTCAATTTCGCTGATCCTGTCTTCTATTGTTTCCAACCTGCTCCTCAGCCCTTCTATGACACTGTCCATTTCTGAAAGCTTGTTGTTTATCTTTTGGATTTCTAATTGTTGTTTTTGTATGATTTCTAGTTGTGAATTTATTTTAGCATTTTGTTCCTGTATTATTTTCTTGACTTATTCCATTGTTTTGTCTGTATTTTCCATGAATTTGTCTGCCTTTTCGAAGAAGTCTATTTTGTCCTCATTTTTGTCTGCTTTTGGCTTCAACTCTTGGATAATTGTGAATATTAGAGATTTGAATTCCCTATCAGGTAGTTCTAGTGTCTTTTCTTCTACTGGAAAGTCATCTGATGTTTTATTTTGGGTGCCTATTGGAACTATCCTGTCCTGTTTTTGTATATGTTTTGATATTGTCTGCTGTTTTCGGGGCATTCAGTAGTTATTTTCCTCATTTATTGATTGTAGATTTGTTTGTTTCATCCTGCCTTTTTGTTTTATTTGGTTATGTCTGAGCAGGTGGGCTGTGCATTCTTTGTTGTTTGCTTGTCTGTGGGCATGATACTTTTCACCTCCTTCTCCAATGGGCAGGGTCAGTCACTCAGGTATGGTACAGCAGGGCATGTCTAGATGAAGGGGAGTTGCTGGGATGGGTTGTTTGCAGCACTTACTAGGGCCAACAGGGCAGGCCGGGAGTCAGTGCATGGCAGGTTCTGGTAGGCCGTGCCTGTGCTGCTTGGGGGTGTGATGTTCAGCACATGGTGTAGGTAGGCAGGAAGGAGTGGGGAGATTGTGATGTGTGGAGCTAAGATGGGTATGGGAAAGAGGTGAGAGGAACAGAAGCCAAAAGCATACACACAAACAAACAAAAAAGAGTGCTAAGGGAGTTTGCTGTTGGAGTGGAGAGATGAGAGACTGAGAAACGGAGAAAAACAAAAAGAAAAAAAGAAAAAAGTAAAAGAAAAAAATGAATAATAAAAATTAGAGGGGAAAAAAAAAAGAAAAGTCCCCAGGGATCCTACCAGTGTGGCTGCTAGGACTGGGGAAGTTGCTCCCAGGGCGTGAAGTACAGCCTGGCTAGAAGGGGTAGAGGTGTTACACAGCACCAGGTATTCATGAGACAGGAAGATTAGGTAAGTATAGAGAGACGAGAAAATGGAAGTGAAGAAAGACATAAAGGGAAAAAGAGAGAGAAGAAAACAAAACAGAGAAACAAAAAAGCCAAGAAAACAAAACCAAAACAAACAAACAAACAAAAAGAAAAAAGAAATGCCCCCAGGGATGTCACTGTGCATCTGTGCAGAGTAAGGGAGTAGCTCCCAAGCTGCACAGTACTGCCCAGCTAGAAGGGGCTTCCAAGCCGAGAAAAGAAAAAGAAAACAAACAAATCAAAGCAGAACAAACAAACAAACAAAAAAGCCCCAGGGGTCCCACCAGTGTGGTGGTATGGGCCAGGAAGCAGTTTCACAGTCAAGCAGTGTTTTGCAGACTTTCAGGAAGAAGTAAAGTTGGCACATGGAGCCAGGTATTTGAGAGAAAGGAGGGGGAGGTGGTGAGAGATAAGGAAGAAATTTAAAGAAGTAGAAAAAAGCAACACCAACAGCCAACAAATGGCACTCAGGGAGCCGGCCAGTGCGGGTGGGTGGAATCCAAGTGACACTGGGGTGAAGCTGGTGCTTCCCATCTAAGAGACTATGGGGGCAGGAAGCAGAGGAGGTCGACTGGGTGTGAAGAAGCGAAGGGGTTGGGAAAACATATATTGCTGGTTACCGGTTGTTTTGTCTCTTGCTGGAAACTCTGTGAAGCTGCTTTCTCGTACCCCTTGTTCACTGATATCTGGTAGAAGTCCAAGACGGCGGACCTGTGCTGTGGTAGCTGATAGGGGACCTCTGCATGTATCTCTCCTTACTCTCTGTTCTTGGTCAGTTTCTTATTCCATTTGGTGCTTGGCTGAGTTCTTTATCTCTTCATTTGATGCTTAAGGTTTCAGGACTGACATGTGTCTCTGTTTGACTTAGTTTTTCAGATCTTTGTTTTGGAGGGATGGCATGGTGCTTCTGTCTATAGCACCATGTTGTCCGGAAGTCTCGAAATGTTCTTTTTCACAATGAATGTGATGCCATTTCTCTTTGATTTGTCATTCCATAGTAGACCATATTATTGTCTGATTCAAAATGGCCAATAACAATCCATTTCAGCTCACTAATGCCTAGGATATCAATGTTTATGTGTTTCATTTAGTTTTTGATGACTTCCAATATTCCTGGATTCATAACTTTGTATGTTCCAACTTCTGACTATGAATGGATGTTTGCAGTTTTTTCTTCTTATTTTGAGTCATGCCACATTAGCAAATAAAGGTCCTGAAAGCTTGACTCCATCCACATCAAGTAGGTGAGCAATACTATATTAGCATAGAGGAGGAAGTGACTGAGACTCCCTAGGTGAGAGTGCAGCAAAGCACCATGGAGGAGTTAATATCCATTAATGTCCATGAGGAGTCTTTGAAGGATGAGAAATTTACTAAGCAGATGTAGAAAGGTAGGACATTCCAGACAAGAGAAATGGAATCCAGTTAATTAAGGTATTATGATAAGTGGGAATTAATGCAGCCAGTACCATGCCCTCAGTGACATGCAACAAAGATTTGTTAAAGTACTTTTGAATAATAACAAACATGAAATATATAAATGATTTTCTCTACATTAAATATAAGTGCAAGACCATATCATTTCCAAAAGGAGTGAATACACTGCTTTGATGTTTTTTTTATTTCTGTAGGTTTAGCAAAACAAGCATTAAGTTAAAAAAATACATTTTCAAAGAAAACTTTCGAAGGTACTTGTTTTTCTCAAGTTGATTACATTGAATATTTAATGATCTCACAAAGTGGATTTATAGCAACTGATATTTAGAAGCTTTCAATCATAAAATATGTATAACACTATTTAAAAATATTTTCCAGCATGATTTTGGGTGATGACAAATTTATTTAGATTTTTTTCCCCTCATCACCTGCAGGTGTAATGTGACTAGATGTTATGCAACTCAGCTGACATGAAGAATTTCTGAAACTGAAGTGATTTTAAGTATAGTCGTTCAGTAAGTGGAAATGCTCTCTGTTCCTTTGATTATAATATTTGCATTGCTTTTAATTTATAATTAAAATGCATAAGCAGCAAATGTAACTGATATTAAGGGTAAAAATGCCTCCAGGAAATTGTTAATAACTAGTGGCATCTGTGACTAATGAATGCTACATTGGTTTAGACTGTGGCTAATAGAATAAATGTTTTGGAAAAAATCCTTATATTTGTATTTTATAAACAGTAATCGGGTTATGATGGATTTGTTATGTGAATATGTATGGGGTAACTATGTGAAGTTTCTTTTACATTCTTTTACAAAGTTGATTAGCCTGCTTTAGTATTTGATTATGATTATGGACTACCATTGCTTATTCATTTATTTTTTTATTGCCTGTTGAGCTAACTGAAAGCAATTCAGTTAATTGGACATCATGATCTGTTGTTATGTAAGGAGATAAATAGTGCAATTCACAAAGAAGATTGTCTATATACAATTAGCTTCCTAGCTAAGCTGCTTTTAACCAGAGTATTTGTTCTTTATATTCTAAATTTATCAATGATAAGGACCTAATGGTTTAGAAGTTTCTAAGCTATAGCAAGATGTTCTTAGTTCTAATAAAAAACATACAACTGCGAATGAAAGTGGTTGTTGTTTTGTGAACAGTAGCTGTTGTTTATCTCAATAACAAAAGCCGTCACTTAGAAAGAAAGCATACTTATTAATCTTTGACCCAAAATGAGGATGTAATTACTTTTCAACACTCAGATTTACCAATGATGAAAAAACTTTACTGGTCTCTTAGATTTGAAAGACGAATTTAATTTACAGCAATTTGAAAATTTCCTGAGAATTATTCCTTATTCAGCAGCCAGAATCCATTTTATCCTTGGGTTCCAGCCTTATGGTTCCTACTGTCTGCTGGATTTTTAATTTTGAATGTCTTATAATCACTTGATGATAACACACTTAAAAACAAATTTATCTTCTTTATTACCCATCTAGCAGTTTCTTCTGACTTCCTGTTTGTTAAAGGCAATATCATTCCTTCAGTTTCCTTTTTCATCCATATTATTCTTATATGAATTGATCACTTGGTCCTTTGATTCTTCTTTTATAAAACTTCTCCTCTTTATTCCTTCTTTTTCATATCCTCTTCCCACCAATACAGTTTAAGTACTTAAGAGAATGCTTTTCTGCTGTAATAATTTCTGGGTTGGCCAGAGGAAGCCGTTTGCAATGCATCTGGAGTCCAAATGGTTAGCCAGTGTGTGTGGGGAGAGACAGAAGCCCAGCCCTGAGTGTCAATGAGTAGTTCAGCAGAGCAGTTGTTTGAGCAATGCTGTCCACGTTCTTTTGTGCTATCAAAGAAGTCATTAGTTTCATTGGATATAAGCCAAAAACCAGTTGTTGATTCTGGCTCATGGCGACGCCATGTATGTCAGAGTAGAACTGTATTCCATAGGGTTTTCAATGTCTGATTTTCAGATGTAGATCACCAGGTCTTTCTTCTAAGGCATCTCCAGGTGGACTTGAACCTTCAAATTTTGCTTAGCAGTCAAGCTTCTTAATCTTTTGCACCACCCGGGGACTGCTCTGTAGGATAACTCCATTCATTTTATACACCCTTGTCAAATGAACGTTTCTAAAAATTTTCTTCAAGTCTTTCAAGTATTATATGTCTTACAATAGCTCTCTTAAGCCTGCAGTTTAGTTTGGAGGTCAGTAAGTTTCCAGATCTTGCTTTTGTCACTATATGTCATTTGTTGTATATTGTCACATAATATGCTTGTGTTCATCCATTTGTTGGCTCATGAATTTATTTAGTCATTAAATGATTCAATAAACATAGTAATCTGAGACACTGAAGGCCAGTCCCATTAGAAGTGTGATTTCATGTAATGTCCACAATACCTCATCAGATAGGTTTTATTATCTTTTAATTTTTAGATTTGAATATTAAAACTTAAAGGAATTAAATAATTTGTCCAAAGTTACCTAGCTAATAAACAGGAAAGCTGGGACTCTGATGATAAAGCTTTTATGCTTTTGAGAACCTATCTACTGAGCATTGGACATACAGAAATTAGTGAGATGCCCTTGTTCTCCAAGAACTCACAGCTTACTGGAAGACATAGACATGAAGTTGAACAGTGTATGTGCCTAGATTCAGGGAATGAGTTAATGCATTTTGAAACCTTGCAGTGCCTTCTAATATAGAAACCAGGGCTTCAAACTAGTTCATTCCAGTTGGAACCCCTGCTGAGAATTTGCATTTCTAACAAGTTCCCAGGTGATGCTGACACTGTTGGTTAGGGACCAATTGTAAGAACCACTAGCAGAGCAGTGGTTCTGAAAATGTATTATACATAAGAATCACCTGGGGATCTTGTTAAAATGTAGATTATGACTCAGTATATCTGGGGTAGAAATGCAAATTCTCAGCAGAGGTTTGAACCAGAATGAACGGGTTCGAAGCCCTGTTAGAACCAGTAAACCAGTTACTGTCGAGTCAATTCCAATTCCAATTCATGGTGACTTCATGTGTGTCAGAGTAGAACTGTGCTCCATAGGATTTTCAATGGCTGATTTTTCAAAAGTAGATCACCAATCCTTTCTTCTGAGTTACCTCTGGTGGACTTGAACTTCCACTCTTTTGGTTGGCAGCCAAGTGCTTAACCATTTGTACCATCTAGCCACCCAGTAATGTCTTTTAAATAAACAAATATGTTAATGGGAAGAAGTTTAAAAACACACTATTTAATTATACCTAAGATTTGCAAATGCACATTAACCTGAAGCATATTTTACTTCGAATATTCAATAAAAATGGCCTGCATTTGGAACTATGTATAACTTTGAAACAATTGTTGGTTTTCCTAGTGGATGCAGACTGAGGTTAGGTCTACAAGGGCATAGAAATGTAGAGAATGTGATGGTTATCTGTAAATCTGTATAATAAATTATTAATGAATCTTTTTGTGGTGGTCTATATTACCTGATGTAAGTTACTGCACTTGATTTATAAGATAATTTTTAAATTCTTCACCTCCCACTTTCTGTAGAGTACTACCAATTATATAATTCCAGTTATGTAAAGTTTCTGTATGTCCACTTACCCATTTTACAGAATAATTGCAGGCAAAGTTTTATAAATGTTAGCTAGTCCATCCCTATGGCTCTATGCAGTGTCCTAGAAGAAGTCTTGTTTTTATTATTATGGAAATCTATAACAATGAACTCACTTTCTCTTCTCAACATTTTAATATTTAATATATTTATTATTTGCATCAAAATTGATGCATTATCATGAGTCACTAGAAAGAAGCAACTTAGTATATTTGAAATTAGAGAAAGTGGACTGAAGGGCCAGTTTCGGCATTTATTAACTGTTTGGCTTTAGGCAAATCACAACTTTTATGAACTGTAGTTCCTTCCTCTGTAAAAAGGAAGATAAGCATGCCTCCTTCATAGAAAATAATTAAATCTCTTGAGAATTAATTAAGGGATATATTTGTGATAATGATCTATACCTTAGAAAGTGCTTGAAAATATAACTTATGATAATTATAAATAGGTTAAAAATAATTAGCACATATTGAGCACCTTATATGTGATATATGCTTTATTGTTGTTTTTAAGTTTATTGTTGATTTTTGATTCATAGTGACCCTATGTGACAGACTAGAACTGCCCCATAGGATTTCCTAGGCTGTAATCTTTATGAAAACAGATCACCAGGTCTTTTCTCCTGCAGAGTGCTGGGTGAGTTTGAACTGCCAACCTTTCCATTAGCAGCCGAACGCTTAATCATTGTGCCACCAGGACTCCTTAGGTGCGCTGTTAGGTGCTATATATCTATTATAATAATAAAGTTCTAAATGCTTTGTATATGTTTATTCATCTCCTCCTCACACAATCCTATGAGTAATATTATTATCTCTAAACTGAGGCACAGAGTTTAGAAAACTGTTTTAGAAAACAGATTTTAGGAAACTGAGGCACAGAGAGGTTGAGTAATTTCCTCAGATTTGTTCAGTCAGTAAGTAGTTGAGCCAGGATTTGCACCCACAATTTAACTTCAGAATCCTGCTGATATAACTGCTCTTAAATATCCTTTCTAGGAGTCTGCAGGTGGTGCAAATAGTTAACTGTTGGAGGTTTGAGTCCACCCAAAGGTGCTTTGGAAGAAAGGCCTGGCGTTCTACTTTTGAAAAATCAGCCATCGAAAACCCTATGAGCACAGTTTTACTCTGACAGACATAGGATCTCCATGAGTTGGAATAAATTCTAAGACAATTTTTTTTTAATATCTCCTTTCTAACCGGCTCCTTGTTAGACTCCGCCACGAGGGGGTGCTAGTGGACAACTGGAGGAGGGAAAAGTGCCACATTCCTTCTGCTTAGTTTCTTCTTCTTATTTTTATTTCCTGTTGATGTTAGCTTCACCTTAGCAATGCTTCTTCACCCCAGCAGGAAGTTTGTTTCAGTTGCAGCAGCTGAATTCAGTTTACAGTTATTTCAACACTTGCCCAACAGCTTCATCACATCCCCTCAGAGATCCAACACCAGACAACGTCCCCTCCCCAGAAGTCTGAGGCTCAGGTCTAAACCACTCCACTGCCAAGCTTTTAAGTTTTAAGTTTTAACAGTTTAGCCTCTTTCCTTTGTTTCCCTAGCCCTTGGGGTGGTAGCTGCCTTCTGCAATTACATGATACTTCAGTGTTCCTCTTTTGTCTTTACAGTATTTTATTACTTTACAGTAATACTTTACAGTATTTTATTATTTAGCAATTCTATTATATTAAATTCTCTCTGGTGTAATTAGTGTGGTATCTGTCTCCTGCTAGATCGTGAATGATACACCTAGAATTTGAGAAAAGCTAAAAACAGGGTATTTTGGCTCACTGATATATATATATATATATATATATATATATATATATTATATATATATATATATATTATATATATATGTGTAGCTAACTGATTAATTGACGTACTCAGGAATGGATCTCGTTCATAACCCAGGGACTGCCTGCATAGCTAAACACATACCTACCTTGTGACCCAGCAACTCCATTCTCAGATACATATCCAAAAGAAGTGAACACTTATGTCCACGTAAAGACTTGTAATGTTCAGAGCAGCTTTATTCATAATAGCTAAGAACTGAAAATAATCCAAATGTCTGTCATCAGGAAAATAGCTAAATCATCATCTACTTATACAAAGGAATACAGTGAAGGACTACTTCTGATATATGCTGCAACATGAATGTGTCTTAAAAACGTGTTCAGAGAAAGGAGCCAGACACAAAGCAAAAATAATACGTACTTGATGATTTTATTTATGTAAACTGAACAACAGACAAAGTTAATCTGTGCTGAGAAAAATTAGAATAGTGGCTGCCTTTAGGTGGTAGGTTGAGATTGGGGTGGGTAGAGGGAACATTGACTGGAAAAGAGCATGAGAGAACTTTCTGGGGTGAAGGAAGTGTTCTCAATCTTGATCTGGGTGATGGTTACATGCATGTATTATATTTGTCAAAATTTACTGAGCTCTAAATTTAAGACTTATGCATTTTATTGTATATTAAGTAGAATTCAGTAAAGTACTGTTGGCATTAAAATATATGTATTAAGTGAGCATTAAAATATATGTACTGAATGTTGTCTACTGTTAAGGCATCATTCTATGTCTGGAATAATCAAAGTCTTACACTTGAGAGGGTCACATCCTAGTGAAGGTAAGGAGTGAGATAAATAATTATATTATTAATATAGTAGAGATATGTACACTCTGCAGGGATAGCACAAAGCATGGAACAACTTCATATCTAGTCACAGTAAGGGAGCAGAACTAGGATTAGAATTTGTATCTGCCTTATTCCAAAGCCTGTCCTTTTCCCACTATGATAAGAGTAATAGCCATCATTTAATGAGTCCCTACTATGTGTCTGGTATTAAAAGCATTATTTTGATTTTTTTACCAAACTCAGTAAAGTAACAATTTGTTGTTACTTTTAGGTGCCATTGAGTCGGTTCCGACGCATAGCAACCTTATGTATAATAGAACAAAATGTTGCCCTGTCCGGTGCCAGGTCTGCTGCTATCCATAAGGTTTTCACTGGCAATTTTTTTTTTTTTGGAAGTAGATCATCAGATCCTTATTCCTAGTCTGTCTTGTCTGGAAGCTCTGCTGAAACCTGTCCACCACTGGTGACACTGCTGGTATTTGATATACCAGTGACATAGCTTCCAGCATCATGGCAAAATGCAAGCCACTGTAGTATGACAAACTGACAGACAAGTGGTGGAAAATAACAGTTATCATCCCTCTTTTAAAGGCGAGGCTTAGTTTTGCCAAAGCCATGGGGTAAATCGTCAACAGAGACAGGATTCATACCCAGGACTGTATGACCCCAAAGCCCCTTCTTTTTCCCCTATACTCTTGTACTTTAATATTTCAGTAAAGTAGAATAATGTATCTCAATGCGTTCTTATGCATAGCATGTTCTTTAAAAGATGATTTGAATAGTCCTTCAATAGGTTTCAACTCCTGTGACAACTCCAGTAGATGGATGGTGGCTGCTTGGAGTATTAGGTTGAATGGGATTCTTTGGCTGGCTCCAGCTCAGAGAGGGAAAGCTGTGTGATGGATTAGTGATGTCTGTTTTAGGAAGGGGAGGAGTTGTGGCCTTAGCACCCAGGATTTGCAATTCCTGATATGATTAAGATATATGTCTTTACAAATGTAATTAAACTCTATATAGAAACCCTGCTGGTGTAACAGTTAAGCCTTTGGTTGCTGTCTTAGTCATCTAGTGCTGCTATAACAGAAGTACCACAAGTGGATGGCTTTAACAAAGAGAAGTTTATCCTCTCACAGTTTAGTAGACTACAAGTCCAAATTCAGAGCATCAACTCCAGGAGAAGGCTTTCTCTCTCTGTTGGCTCTGGAGGAAGGTTCTTGTAATGCATCAGTCTGCCCTTGGTCTGGGAGCATCTCAGCTCGGTAACCTCAGGTCCAAAGGATGTGCTCTGCTCCCAGCACTGCTTTCTTGATGGTGTGAGGTTCCCATGTATCTCTTCTTGCTTCTCTCTTTTATATCTCAAAAGAGATTGGCTTAAGACACTATCCACTCTTGTATACCTCATCAGTGTAACTGCTGGTGATCCATCTTATTAGATCATAGTTATTGAATTTGCAACGCATAAAGAAATAACATCAGATTACAGAATGGTACACAATCATACAATACTGGGAATCATGACCCAGCCAAATTGATACACACATTTTTTGGGGGACATAATTCAATCCATGACAGCTGCTAACTGAAAGGTTGGTGGTTGGGACCCACTCAGAGGCTCCGTGGGAGAAAGACCTGGTGATCTGCTCCCATAAAGATTACAGCCCAGAAAACCCTATAGGGCAGTTCTACTCTGTCACATGGGATCACTGTTAGTCAAAATAGACTGGATGGCACCTAGCAACAACAACAATTAATCAATTACATTTCTACAATGATCAGTGGTTTGTATGACAAAATGGTCTATTAAAAGAAATAAAAACTCTAGTAATAAATGTATAGACATATGTTTATATAATACAGAAAGAATCATCCACCAGGTACACAAATCAGCCGTAAGTATAATGATTCTCTAATAAAAATCTATATATAAATAAATGAATTTTAATATATAACCTAGACAAAATTATTCAGCACAATTTGACCAGCAGCTTTATTCATGCTGTCTGCCCCATTTCATTGTAATGTTATGCTCTCCAGAGTGATAGGAAATCCTAACCTTCTGCTCTAATAATTTTCTGCCTCTTGACTGATTTTATGCTGCTGTATTATTTTAACTCTTTGTAGGTCTTTAATTTAGTCATTAATCTGTAGTTAAAAGACTAACTTTAATCAGCTTTTCAACTGGGTAGAATATATGACCTTGTTTTAATATGGTACTTTGGTTTCTCCAGTGGAGATGGGTCTGGGGAATAGAAAGAATTTGGCATTAATATACTGAAGGCCACTTAATTGTCTTCCCAAGTCTGCTCCTTAGTGCCTAGGCTGAGGTTGCTTTATATGCACTATGAATGCAGTAATTGCTTTAAGCAACATGGAGAAGGCAAACATATTTTTCACATGGCTACTTTGTACAAAATAACTGGCAGAGACTTTTAGAAAAAGCTTTAATTTTAGGGGGAAGATTTTTATGATTTCACTTTGGGGAAAAGCTGACAAGGGAGTCTGGGAATCAATGGCCAGTTTGTAGTCCTAGTTCCATAAATTTACAGCACTAATATTTATCAAATCACTTATATTTTCTTAGCCTCAATCTTTCCTTGTCTTATTTAATGTAAAGTATAACGAATACTTAAAAATGCATGTAACATAAATTTTCAATCTGAAAAATAATTGTAAAGTGAACATCTATGAAAACCACTGTAAAAATCAACAAATAAAACATTGACAACACCCCCTCCAATAACTCTTTACTCTCCCACCACTATTCTCCTGGACTTATCATAGTTAACTTTCCTGCCTTTTTTTTTAAAATAGTTTTACCACCTGTGTATGCATTTTTAAATAATTTTGCCTGTTTTTGAATTTTTATGTAAATGGAATCATATACTGGATGTAATCATATATTTATTTGTTGAGTATAATAATCTATATATACATCTGTTAGGTCAAATTTGTTAATCATGTTATTCAAATTTTATATATCTTTACTGATTTTTTTTAAATGATACGTTTAAAATCTCCCACGGTGACTCTTGATTTATGTATTTCTCATTGTAAGTCTGTTAATTTTTTATTTCTAATTTATTAGGTATGGACATACTAAGATTATTGTATATTATTGGTGAATTAAACATGTTTATTTTTAGTATCTTTATCTTACTCTCTATTTTTGAAAGGCTGAAATTCTACCACTGAACCACCAACAACCTTCAATGATAATAACAGCAAATGTTTTCTTGGCACTTACCGCATGCCAGGGACTAGTCTAGATGCTTTACATATGTGAACTTCTTTAATCTCCACACAACTTTATGTAGGTACTATTATTATTTCTATTTTATAGATGAAGCAGTTCTGAGGCACAGAGGGATTGATGTGGGATCTGAATCCAGGCAGTGTGGCTCCAGAGTCTATGCTTGTTAACTGCAATGCTACAATAAATTAGATTTATAAATATATCAATGCAGCATTCAATGATAAAATATATGTAAGTGTTGAGCTATGCCCATCACTTTTACCCACATTCTGCATCAGAAAATTGGAAAAGCATGAAAGATAGGTCCTGCTTCTCAGAAATCCTGACTCAGTTGGTTTTGGGTGTGTCCTAGGAAATCTAGGTTTCAAAAGCTCCCCAGGTGATTCCAATGAACAGCTACTGTTAACAACCACTGCCTTGAAAAGACTGTTTCCTCCCTTTAAATTTAAACTCCTTTGAAGTGCTTCTCAATGTACAGATTCCAGATCAGCATCATCAAAAAAAAAAAAAAAAACAAACCAAAAAACAAAAACCAAAAAATCCCAAACCCGTTGCCATCAAGTCAGTTTCAACTTCTAGTGACCCTGTAGGACAGAGTAGAACTGCCCCATGGGGTTTCCAAGGAGCGGCAGGTGGATTCCAACTGCCGACCTTTTGGTTAGCAGTCAAACTCTTAACCACTGTCTGGCCCCACTCTAGATCTACTAAATCAGAAACTCTGAGATGTGGCCCAGCAATCTGTGTTTTAACAAGCTCTCCAGGAGATTCTGATGCGTGCTAAAGTTTGAGAACCACTGATTTTAGATAGTTACCACAACTTACTTGTTCATCAGAAAGGTTTATTTTGAAGTCATTGATGTTAAATATTGTTATGGTGTGCCGACAAGTTGATTCCGACTCATCATGACCAAAAGAACAGAGTAGAATTGCCCCATAGGGTTTCATAGGCTGTAATCTTTACAGGAACAGACTGCCAGGTCTTTTCTTCCTTGAATCCACTGGTGGGTTCAAACTGTTGACCTTTTTGGTTAGCATCGGGGCATTAAACCATTGTGCCACCAGGGCTCCTTGTTAAATACTGGATTGCCTAAAAATTTCCCTTTCTTGAAAACCAGTATTGGTAATGATTACATTTTGTATTTATTTCTCTATTTTACCCATCTAATCTACCTACATTACTAGGTAAGTTCTCAATATGTCCCTTGTAAGCCTATGCTAATGGATTCGGTTTAGATGAGATAGCGTAGTAAAGCTTTATGTTGCATTTTCCCTCGATGAGACTCACATGGGAATTATGAATAATTTATCATCTACAAAAAGACTGATAATATTTCAGTTAATAAAGCTGAAATGTGGGAAAACAGAGTAGCTTTTGATTAAGAAAATATACCTCTAAGAAGTAAGTCAGGGCTTGAAAAGTGGTATATAAAAATCTACCCTCCTGTTATTTTTCTTACTTTTTTTGTTATGTGAATTGTAGTAATTGTTGCGGTTAAGGAAGTAAACACTTGGGAAGCCAGCTGACAGCTTAGACAAGGTCAGAATCATTATTTGATAAGGTCATCAAGTTAGTGGGTCTTGTTCTCAGCTCTGCAGGCCCAGAAATTAATTCTTCAAGCTTGCCCTGAGGTGTCATCCTCTGGGCATCCTTACCAAACCAAATCCTCAAGAGACTGGTGTGTTGTCCAGAGTTCTAATTTATTATCTTATAATTTTAAATTTTTAACTTTTAGGTAGGATAGGATGCTTGTATTGGTATGAGTGAATTCTCTTTTCTCTCAGCAAATGATAATCAGAAGTTTGCTTGGTGAGCATGGGGCCAGTCCGGGGGGAATGAATTGGATGATCAAATGTCTATTGAATCTGTCTTCACTTGGGTTATATTTGAGAGAGGGATTTGATACTTATTTCTGGGATTAGGACATGCCCTTCCCTGAATCATCCTGTATGCTTTCTCTTTGGAGACTCCTTTCTGTTCTTCCTCCCGATCATTCCCTTTTTGCCAATCTGTTTTTCTTCAGAAAGGAAACAATGAAATTTATTTGATTATATGTTCACATAGTTCTTGTCTGCTGATGCTATATCCTAATCTCATTGAATACAATCTGAATCTTACCAACTCCCCAGTCAACAATATATTGGTTGTTTCTTAGGGTGGATTACTTTTTACAGAAACCATTCAAATGTATGTTGATTTTTCATAATTTCGTTTTATTTTCAAAGTATAATTTGAATGCTGTGTGTGTGTGTGTATACACACACACACACACACACACACACACACACACACACACACACTCGTGGGAACGCAGGTGGGAGAGATGATTGGCTATCATTTGGCTGCATTTTATGAAATCTAGGACCCATTATTTGTAAAAAATATACAGAACTACTAAGGGAAAAAACCAAAACAAACTCTTCCAATTAAGTTATGGTACAATGCTTTAACACTTAGACTTTTTATTTTACATTGATAGAAAGTGCACTTTTAGACTCCCTTAAACATAGATTTAAAAAATCACATATCACTCCTGTCCATATTTAAATAAGAAACAAGAAACATAAATTGATCAAAGTATCCCTAAAACTTTTTCACATACAAATGTCATAGAGAAAAACTTGAACATTGCATCAAGTTAAAATATAGAGGTTTATTAAGGGTTTAAAACAATTGCAATTAGAGAACTATGTAGCTCATTGAAAATGGAGCCAGGTAGTCCCAGGGCAGTTTTGTTATACAAGTATTCTTATGGGGTAAAAAGAGAAACCAAACCACAGGGAGGGCAATTACAGGAAAATCAATGAATATTGTAATAATCACACTCTGATTGGTTACTGGTTATTAATAGTATAGTTGGTGATTACAGATAGTTTCACAGGATGCTTACATCATGGTCACAAGATGCTTACATGTATTTTCTTTGTCTAT
Source organism: Dugong dugon (assembly GCA_030035585.1). NCBI lineage: Eukaryota > Metazoa > Chordata > Mammalia > Sirenia > Dugongidae > Dugong > Dugong dugon. The sequence goes on from CM057474.1 coordinate 47,142,612, forward strand.
CTTGTAAAAGTATTTTGTTGGCAACAGCACCCAGACAGTACTCTTCCTCAGTGTGTGTATTTCGAGGGGTGCAGATAGTCACTTGGTTAAGACAACCTCGGGGCATATGGCTTCACATCCTGGTTTTGACCACCAAGGAAAAACATATTTTTCTCAAAAAACGTGGCTGTTAGTCTAGAATGTAGATTAAGATGAGGTAGTATGATCAGCATTTTACTGACTGCACTGGAAGTTGTCTATTTCTGGGACATTAAAAAACAAAAATCAAAAACAAACCCGTTGCCATTGAGTTGATTCCGACTCATAAGGACCCCAAAGGACAGAGTAGAACTGCCCCATAGTGTTTCCAAGGAACAGCTGGTAGATTTGAACTGCTGACCACTCTTAACCACTGAATTGTTTTAAATTTAGAGTTATTGACAAGCATGTTTCTGACCCAGTGTCACCTTAAGTGTTATCAAAAGTATTGATGAAATGGTGTTTATTTAAAAAGTGCTCTATTAATAACCATTTTACAAATTTTCATGCTGACCCTTTCCCATCTGACTACTCATACTTTTTCCTCCATTGAATCACAGGCCACTGGAAGGTAAGAGCTTCTGTTCAAAGCCAGCAGGAAGTCTCTGACTAATGGTAGTCCTGTGTGACATGTGCATTGGTCACACCAGCTCTCACTGCTTTGAAATTTTTTTCCATTTATGTGGAGGGAATTGACAAGTTGTCCCCCTTCAGTTGCATTGCTTGGTGTGGAGAGGCAATTCTTCAGCACCTTGCAGCATGAGCATCACCTGGGAGCCTGTTAGAAATGCAGACTCTCTGGCCCCACACCAGATTTACTGAATTAGAATCTGGCTGTTTAACAAGATCTTCAGGTGATTCAAGTTAGAGAGGCACTGCCATGTAGCACAGCTTTACCGACTTGTGTGTCTTCCTTTCTGAATTGCTGTAATGATCTTGGCTGCTCTTTTGGAATTGTGGTCTTGTCCCCAACAATGATTATTTACTTAGACATATGCCCCACTCCTCTATTTCTATGATTTTCTACACATACAATAACTTAGTTTCAATTATGCATCATAGTCTAATTTTTTTGAAGACATTTAAAATGGTAATTGCACTTCTATACCAATAGAGCACATAACTCAATTGAAGTGATAACAGTATGGCCTATGGTGATTGTAAAATGATGTATCTTGATTTCAGAGATAGTAAAATATGAACAAAATATATTTTAGCATTAATAAACCATGACAATTATTTTGTTAGTGTTGTGATTGAATTGTGTCCCCCCAAAATATGTGTTGTAAATCCTAACCCTTATATCTGTGGTTATAATGGCATTTGGGAATGTTTTTTCTTTGTTATGTTAATGAGGTGGTATTAGTGTAGGGTGTGTTTTAAGTCAATCTCTTTTGAGATATAAAAGAGCAGATTAGGCAAACAAACAAGCAAGTACAAATGGAAGGAAAATACATGCCACATGATTGCCAAAGAACCTGGAAATGAAAGCTGAAAAGAGACAAGGACCTTCCAGAGCGGGTAGAGAGAGAGAGAGAGAGAGAGAGAGAGATTGCCTTCCTCTAGAGCTGGTGCCCTGAATTCAGACTTCTGTTGTTGTTAGGTGCCGTTAAGTTGGTTCCAACTCATAGCGATCCTATGTACAACAGAACTGAACACTGCCCGGTTCTGTGCCATCCTCACAATCGTTACTATTTCTGAGCCCGTTGTTGCAACCACTGTGTCAATCCATCGGACTTCCAGCCTCCTAAACTGTGAGAAAATAAATTTCTATTCGTTAAAGCCACTACTTATGGTATTTCTGTTATTAACAGTACTAGATAACTAAGACAGGTACTACCCTGTTTCCTACTCTCTCTTCACGCCTTTTGTCCTGAAAGAAGGGAGATGGCAGTGGGGTTCAGATTACTGATCACATTTAGCCCTATGTTTAGGGGATGAGGGCTCCCTGACTCTGCAGAGACGGGAATAGTGAACAGAGAGCCAAGAAGACTGCAGGATGGCTGACCAAGGCTATGTTTTTAGAGCCAGTGGCTCTATTTTGTGAAAACATTTATTTCTTTTAGTATTTATCTTCAATAACACAACAATAACACTTTTCCTTATGCTGTAGTTGTAGGTCTCACTTCTCCAGAATCCACATGGCTCTCTGGTGGGCTTCTTATTTTTGATAGTTGCACTGCCACCGATTCAATCAGATATAGTCAGTTGCTAGTCCTATAGAGTGGCCTGTTCTCTCAGGCCAGGAGCAAAAACCTGGTCAAATTAATTTGGATGGAGTAAAATAGGGGTATACATTCAACCTAGTCCAGAATTGCTGGATTCCTCACCTCCATAATTTTTTCATGGTTAATTCTCAGATGGTTTGGGGCTTTTGTATAGTCAAAGCATTAAAAAGTTGGAATATTGAGCATAGAACAATCCAAGTTCAACCACACAAAAACTTCCAGATCTGAAATGCCTCTAAATTTAATTTTTAGACAGTCATTTTTTTCATTCCATGTTACCAAATGCCTTGCTCATTGAAATTCTGTAATATTTCTGGGTAAAGTTGACCTTTAGGTCACACACTGATGGGAAATGTATCTGCTTGAACTTTAGTATGTCTTTCAAAATCTTTAGTATATTTATGCTGAAAGGCAGCCCATGCAATCCTTACTAGGTTTAATTTTTTTTTAAATTGAATGTATAATCTTTGATATTTGTTTTTCTCTTCCAATTAGTTTTGTATTTTGAGTAAGCAATTACCACTATAAAAGCACATCAATTTTGTGGACAAGGTCCTGTAAGACTCAGGGCTCTTAAACATGAAAGCAAGGAAAAGGATGTGTTTTTCTTTCAGTCGAGAGTAAAAATAAAGAGAATGGTTGCTTGCATCTACCTTTAGTAACCTGTAGCTCCTTGGGAAGCTGAAATGTGCCATGATATCAAACAGATGTATTACTTAAAGTCCTCCTGTTGCCTGCACTTCTCCAACCCTTCTTTATTCTGCATTGACACTGAAACTTGTTTTTTTATCATGAATATTTAAATCTTGTCACTATAAAAATGACATTAGCTAGTTCCGAGTAGAACTTGAGTATTAAATACTTTAGAATGCAGAATTGGAACAGTTTAAAAAAAAACAACAACAGAAAAAAAAAAAAACACTTTAGTCAGATGGTCATTATATTTAAAATTCAAAAATTGAAAATAGTGTGAATTTATTGTAATTGTATTCCTTAAGGAGTTATGCAGCTTTATTTTAGCCCTAATCATTATTCTTTCAAAACAGTTGGAAGAAATCTTATCTGCTTATCACTGGGTTGCTATTTGGATGCCATCTGCTAACTTTAAAGTGTAATGTTACACTACTGCATTCACCCAGGTCTCTTGAAAAGATGTCTATGAAGTATGTCTGCTGTAAAATTGCAAGGTTACGGGGCATGAAGCCTTTCTGAGATTTTGGTATAAGACCATGAATATACTTTTACTTCTGTTTCACTGCTGTACTTTGAAAGTAAATTAGGGCTTTTTGTTTTGTTTTTAAGATTATTTGATAGCTGTTTACAAGGTACAAAATGAGTAGCTTTGCAATGTGGCTTTTTAAATAAGCAATATTAAAATGATTTCCACAGCCTGTTTACTGCAGAAATGCATGTTTATTGGAGGAGTATGAGAAATATAGGCAAATAAAAATATAACTAACCCAGACTTCTATTCTTCAAAGACAATCACTGTAAAAGCCTTAGTGTTTAAAGCTTTTTCTGTCTCTCTCCATATACACAGAGATATAGATATCTATCTATTGATAAACAGATATAATATCTGGGATCACGCTGCACATATTCTACTGCTTCTTTAACTTAATAATAACACATCATGAACATTACTTCATATCAGTAAATATTATATGACGACCTTATTTCTAAAGCTATATTCATTGTATGGGAGCCCCTGGGTGGTGTAAATGGTTTAGCACTTGACTACTAGCCAAAAAGTTGGTGGTTCCAGCATACCCAGAGGCACCTTATAGACAGGCTTGGCAATCTGCTTCAGAAAGGTCATAGACTTGATGACCCTATGGAGCAGTTCTACTCTGTTCTCATATGGCTGCCATGAGTGGTAGTCAACTCAATGGCAACTAACAACAACATTCATTGTATGGATTTATCACTAATTTAACAAATTCCTTAATGTTGGACGGTATAGCATGAAATGGAAAATAAAAGAGGCCTTGGCAGTCTTGAACTTTTATTATTGTGCTGTGCTTACACAAACAATTGGATTAACACATGCAAACAACAGGGATTAGAGGTTAATTTTATGTAGCTTATTTGCAAATTATGCTAGAAAAATAAATTGTACTCAGCTTTTAGGTTAAAGAATACTGATAGCATTCACACAAAATGAGTATGGTTTCTTCACTTATACAGACTTAAGAAAAGAACCCATAGATTCATCAGGGACTTGAAATCCTCATCTGTGCTTAGATATGACTTTGAAATATCCCCACGGTGTGTTGTCCAGTCTTTCGGGAATCTGGAGCCAATGCTATTTTTTAACTATCTCTGTAAAGAATTTTAGACTTGAAAAAATAATGATAAGGCCAAGGAATAAAGACAAAATTTGAATATTATCCAACCTCAAAACTATATAACCATATTTAATTATTGACAAATACTTAGTTCATACCATAACAGTTACGATACAGCATTACTAGTTGACAAAATGCTTTTCCTTCTTCCTGGTATCAAAATGAATTTTCATATTTATTGACAGATAGGATTTTCCTCCAAATAACAATTTCTTTTTTTAATAAATATTGTGTAATTGTTATTTTAATAACACATTTTTAAGTGACTGGATTTAAATATACTATGAGATATTTTCCCACCTAAAGATGTAGGGATGCTTCTTACAAGCTATTCACGATAATTTCATTTTATTTTTTATATACATGTATGTATATATTTTAACATACAGGCTTTCTCATTCAGCATCTTATAATAATGCAACTTTTAGGGAGCTATTGTTTTCTTCAACTCGATTTAAAAAACCCTCATCTATTTAGCCCCTACTGTATACATATTCTGGTGACGCAGTGGTTAAAAGCTTTCAACTGCTAACCTAAAGGATGGTGGTTCAAATACACCAGCCGCTACTTGGAAACCCTATGGGGCAGTTCTACTCTGTCCTATAGGGTTGCTGTGAGTTGGAAGTGACTCTATGGCACATAACAACAACAACATATACATATTCTTCACCTTGTTGCTCTGACTAATATAATTATAAACAAGACCTAGTCATTTTTCTACAGAGTTTTGTAATTATGCATGAGGGATATGCCCACATAGCTGTAATGTACACTAATAAAAAGACAGCTAATGATAAGGAAAATATGAGAGAAAATATATGGGAATATTGGTGGGGGGAGATAAGATGAATTTAGTTTTGACTAGGAAAGGTTTCTTGGAGAAGTTGAGATTTGACCTATATCTTAAAGGAAGGGCAAAATCCAAACAGTAGATAAGAGGAGGAGTATCAGGAGGAGAAATTTTATAGCATGGGCTTAAGTGTGAGGATGCTGAATTCAGATAGATGAGGTTCAAATTTGTGCTTTTTCCCTTCTGACCATTGTCCAGGTCCATAAACTCTCTAAATCTCAATTTCCTCACCTAAATAATAGAAAAATACTTCTGATCCTATCTAAGTCATAGATTTTTGAGGAAGATTAAGTGGGATAATATTTGTGCTGACATAGAGTAAATACTGAGTAAATGTCAGCAATGACTACTGCTAGAATCCAAGCTCCAGCAAGTAGGATACAGGACTGGACATATAATAGGGGTTCAACAAATATTTCTTAAATAAATGAATTATGCTGGAAAGAAAGATCAACTTGGGCAAAGATATAGTGGTGTATAGGTAGGGCCAGCTAGTATAATGGTGACAAAGTTTGTATGATTGTCACATCAAGAGAGCAGTGATGGTATTGATTAGGTGAGTTTGTGTTATGAATGGGTGGCACTGAGTGAGGTAACGATGGCATGAACTAGGGCAATGTCAATGGAGTTAGAGGAGATGGATGTGAGACAGTAGAACATTATGCAGTACAATGTTAACAATTGTTTTGATGTAGTATGAGGGAGAGGAAGGTATGAAAATGACTCTGATGTTCATAGGAGACATTTCCTGAAGGGTGGAGTTAATATGCTCTGTGTAGATATCACAAATTTAATACTCTTCTGGGGAATGCTATTTACCATGGAATTATGGCACAGATTCTGAATTTGAAGTCAGAAAATTTATGCTTGTTACTTGACTCTTCCATTTAACATGTTTGTTATCTTAAGGAAGTGACTGCACCTCATTAAGCCTCAGCTTCTTAATTTCTAAAATAGGGTTGATAATCATAATATATGTTTTGTAAACAGTGAAATGCTTTACAAAACTATTTGCTCTTGCTTGATTTTGGTGCAGAGATTTTGAAACAAGACAAAAACATTAGAGGCAGATTTGGGAATATGTGGAGAAAATTGGTTTGGCAATGGGAGTTGTTAGAAGAAAAAAGGGATGAGAGATCTATGTAGTTACACCTATATTTAGATGAAGAAACAAATCCAGAGACTAAACGGAAAGACCTGAAAATTAGGAGGGTGTAAGCTCCACCAGGGCAGAGACTTTGTTTTCTTTGCCATTGCACACTTAATAAGTAGAACAGTGCCAGGTATACAGTAGGCCCTCAATAAATACTCCTTGTAAGGATAAATAAACAATAAACCTGGGGGGTTTAGTTTTGGGGAAACCAAGAAACTATATTTGGTTTGAATACTAAAAAGAAGTTGAATATCATAAATCAATAGAATTGGAGATAAGTAGAACATTGGTGATCTTTTGAGAAGTTAATTTTATTTATCAAAGGTGTAGAAGAGTACAGGAAGAGATGAGGCAGAATAAATATGTACTGAAAAAAAGTCCTTGGTTGACACAAATGGTTTGCACTCAGCTGGCAACTGAAAGGTTGGCAGTTCGAACCCACCCGGCTGCTGTGTGGAAGGAAAGGCCTGGTAATCTGCTTCTGTAGAGATTACAGCCAAAAAAACCCTATGGAGCAGTTATGCTCTGTAACACCTGGGGTCACCATGAGTCAGAATTGACTTGATAGCGTAAGACAACAACAGCAACAACAACAACTAGTGTATTGGGTTTTTAGGATAAGGAAAGTGAGAACGAAGACTGTTAGCTTAGGGGGAAAAGAGTTAGTGTTGGCCCTGTGCTCTTCTCATTCTGTATACCCTTCCTGGGTGATATCATCCATTTCCATGCCTTTAGCAGACATCTGGAGTCCTTGGGTGGTAGAAACAGTTAAGCGCTCTTCTGCTAACCAAAAGGTTAGAAGTTCAAGTCCACCCAGATGTGCCTTGGAAGAAAGGCCTGGTGATCTCCTTCTGAAAAATCAATCATTGAAAACCCTGTGGAGTACAGTTTTACTCTGACACACACAGGGTCACCATAAGTTGGAGTCAACTTGATGGCAACTGGTTGATTGGTTGGAACAGACATCTATTGGAACGTGACTTCCAAATCTCAAACTTTAGCCTAAATCTCTCTTGTAAGTTTTAGACCTCTACACCCAAATGACTTAACTACTATTTGTTTCCACTTAGAATTTATAAAGAAAACCCAAACTTAAATGTAAAAACCTGGAATGGTTTTCTTTCCCCAAATCACTCTTCTTATGTATTTTCTATCCCAGAGATGGTACTGTCATCCATCAACTGCCCAAGTCAAAAAAATAGTTTTCTCACCACACTCAAACATTCAGCCATTCACTTGGCTATGAGGAATGCAATCCCACCCAGTGTAGTGCTAATAAATTATGGGGCTTATTGTAAGGACATAGAGAATCTTCTTTTGAATACAGAAAAATTAACAAGAATTCAAATGTTTTCTTAGAAATAAGATGTTTAAAAGAGACTAGCTGCTGATCTAGATGAGATGTTACAAATTTTCCTCTATGAGAGCATGAATTTTGCTTATCTTTTACACTATTATTTCTTCAGTGCCTAGCACAGAGCCTATAGTAAGAGCTCAAAGACTCTGACTGGAACTCAGAAGATGCTTGGTGATCATGGAATGGGAGCAAAATAGATCAATGAAACATGTTACCTAGTCTACAGGAATTTCTGAAAACAATCCCTTAAGAGTGAGTGGCCCTGTTGACCAAAATCTTAATATCTGGAAGATAGAGTCAGTATCCTTCTTCACCTCTAGCTTGCTTCTTTCCCCTCTCACCGATTAGCATGTATGGGTGAAGCTAATAATGTCTGACATTCTGATTCTCTAATTCATGTTCCTCCTTACCTTACCTTAATGATATTTGATTGTTCATGATGAGGTCTAGGAGATATCTTGCATACTCTTGAGTTCCCCACTGGCACATTCTCTGCCCAGAGGCAAGCTCCACCTGAACACACGGCTAAAGCAATACAGGCATACCTTGGAGATATTGCAGATTTTCTTCCAGACCACTACAATAAAGCAAATATCGCAATAAAGCGAGTCACACAAATTTTTTGGTTTTCCAGTTTACACTATACTGTAGTCTATTAAGTATACAATAGCATAATATCTAAAAAAAATCATACACACTTTAATTAAAAAATACTTTAATGCTAAAAAACGCTAACCATCATTTGAGCATACTGCGAGTTGTAAATTTTCCATTGGTGGAGAGTCTTCCCCCAATGTTGATAGCTGCTGACTGATTAGCGTGGTGGTTTCTGGAGGCTGAGGTGGCTGTGGTAATTTCTTAAAATAATACAGTGTAGTTTGCCACATTGATTGACTCTTCCTTTCATGAAAGATTTCTCTGTAGCATGCAGTGTTGTTTGATAGCATTTTACCCACAGTAGAAATTCTATCAGAATTGGAGTCAATCCTCTCAAACCCTGCTCCTGCTTTATAAACTAAGTTTATGTAATATTCTAAATCCTTTGTTGTCATTTCAACAATGTTCACAGTAGATTCCATCAAAGAAACCACCTTCTTTGCTCATCCGTGAGAAGTAATCCTTATCTGTTAACGTGTTATCAGCTTTAAGCAATTCAGTCACATCTTCATGCTCCAGTTCTAATTCTAGTTCTCTTGCTATTTCCACCACATCTGCAGTTACTTCCACCACTGAAGTCTTGAACCCCTCAAAGTCATCCGTGAGGGTTGGAATCAACTTCTTTCAAACTCCTGTTAATGCTGATATTTTGACCTACTCCCATGAATTATGAGTATTCTTAATGAAATCTGGAATAGTGAATCATTTCCAGAAGGTTTTCAATTTCCTTTGCCCAGATCCATCAGAGGAATCACTACCTATGCCAGCTATAGCCTTACGAAATGTATTTCTTCAATAGTAAGACTGGAAAGTCCAAATTGCTTCTTGATCTATGGGTTGCAGAATGAATGTTGTGATAGCAGGCATGAAGACAATATTAACCTCCTTGTACATCCCCATTAGAGCTGTTGGGTAACCAGGTGCATTGTCAATGAGCAGTAATATTTTGAAAGGAATGTTCTTCTGAGCAGTAGGCCTCAACAGTCATCTTAAAATATTCAGTAAACCATGTGGCAAACAGATGTACTATCATCCAGGCTTTATTGTTCCATTTATAGAGCACAGGCAGAATAGATATAGCATAATTCTTAAGGGCACTAAGATTTTTGGAATGGTAAATGATTATTGGCTTCAACTTAATGTCACCAACTGCATTAGTCCCTAACAAGAGAGTCAGCCTATCCTTTGAAGCTTGGGAACCAGGCATTGACTTCTCTTCTTTAGCTATGAAAGTTCTCGATGGCATCTTCTTCTAATATAAAGTTGTTTTGTCTACATAGAAAATCCATTGTTTAGTGTAGCCATTTTCATCAGTTATCTTAGCTAGATTTTCTGGATAACTTGCTGTAGCTTCTACATCAGCACGTGCTGTTTCACCTTGCACTTTTATCTTATGGAGACAGCTTCTGTCATTAAACATTGCGAACCAACCTCTGCTAGCTTCAAACTTTTCTTCTGCAGCTTCTGCACCTCTCTCAGTCTTCACAGAATTGAAGAGAGTAGAGCCTTGCTTGGATTAGGCTTTGGCTTAATGGAATGTTGTGGCTGGTTTGATCTGCTATCCAGACCACTAAAACTTTCTCCTTATTAGGAATAAGGCTGTTTCGATTTGTTATCATTCTTGCGTTCACTGGAGTAGCACTTTTAATTTCTCCAAGAACTTTTCCTTTGCATTCACAACTTGGCTAACTGTTTGGTGCAAGAGGCCTAGCTTTTGGCCTGTCTTGGTTTTCAACATGCCTTCCTCACTAAGCTTAATCATTTCTAGTTTTTGTTTTAAAGTGAGAGATGTGTGATTCTTCCTTTCACTTGAACACTTAGAGGTCACTATAGGGTTATTAACTGACCTAATATAAATATTGTCATATCTTAGGGAATAGGCCTGAGGACAGGGAGAGAGACAGGAGATTGGCCATTTGGTTGAGCAGTCAGAACACACACAACATTTATCCATTAAGTTCGCCGTCTTATATGGCCGTGGTTTATGGTGCCCAAAAATAATTACAGTAGAATCATCAAAGGTCACTGATCACAGATCACCATAACAGATATAATAATAATGAAAAAGTTTGAAGCATTGTGAGAATTACCGAAATGTAAAACAGAGACACAAAGTGAGCACATGCTGTTGGAAAAATGGCACCGAAAGACTTGCTCTACGCAGGGTCGCCACAAACCTTCAATTTGTAAAAAACATAATATTTGAGAAGTGCAATAAAGTGAAGTGCAATGAAATGAGGTATGCCTATGCTAGGGAGTGGGGTGGTTTATAGCATTAAAAATTTATCAGAAAATGAGAAAGATTAAAAACAAACCAGCTAAGCATTAAATTCACGAAGTTAGAAATTGAGTACCAGAACAAACCGAAATAAGCAAGAAGGAAAGAAGTAATAAAGGGAGAGATCTGTGAAATAGAGAACAAAAATGATACCAGCCAAAACAATGGAGAAGATTAAACCTAAAATGGGCCTGTGAAATGATTAATGAGATGTGGAGATCTCTGGCAAGATTGATAATGAAAAATAGTAGCACGCAAATAGACAAAATGTAGAATTAAAAAGGGGCAATAATATGACAATAGATTAAAAAAAGAATAATAAGAAAATTATATTCAAATCCAATTAAAATCTAATGTGAAATATATACATTCTTGAAAAATATGAAAGGCCACAAAATTAGAAGAAATGGAAAGTTAAATGGATCAATAAGCATATAAATAAATTGAAATGTAATTAAAAACTCCCTTTTCTAAAACCCCTGTGCTAAAATTCTACCAAATTTTCAAGAAATTGTTAGTTCCAAACTTATAAAAATGTGTTCAGAAAATAAAACAAATAGAAAAGTCTTCCAAGCCTATTTTAGATCTTCATCTTAGCTTAAACTTGGTTCTAAAACTGGGTAAAGTTAGCAAAAAAACCCAAAAACCAAAAACCAAAAAACGCACTTTACTTACAAATGCAGATGTGAAATGCCTTAATAAAACATTAGCCAACTGAATTAAAAAGTGTATTAAAAATAATAATGAAAAAATAGAGTTTATCTAGGAATGCAAGGATGTTACAATATTTAAAAAAATCTAAACATTTAACTTGCCTATTAATTGATTAATGGTAAGAAGGCAAAGATGTCACTTTGAGGACTAAGGTGTGCCTGACCCAAGCCATGATAATTTCAGTGACCTCATATTCATGTGAAAGCTGAACTATGAATAAGGAAGACCAACAAAGAATTGATGTCTTTGAATTATGGTGTTAGACAAGAATATTAAATATATCATGGATTGCCGGAAGAACGAACAAATCTGTCTTGGAAGAAGTATAGCCAGAATTCTCCTTGGAAGCAAGGATGACGAGACTTTGTCTAGAGTACTTTACATGTTATCAGGAGGGACCAGTCTCTGGAGGACATCATGCTTGGTAAGGGAGAGGGTCAGGGGAAAAGAGGAAGATCCTTGATGAGATGGATCGACACAGTGGCTGCAACAATGGACTCAAACATAGCAACGATTGTGAGGATGGCAGACGACCAGGCAGTGTTTCGTTCTGTTGTACATAGAGGTTCTATGAATTGGAACTGACTGGTCAGCCCCTAACAACAACAAGAAATCATGGTTATTTAAAAAAAATTTTTTTTTTTAATATATTTTATTGTACTTCAGGTGAAAGCTTACAGAGCAAATAGTTTCTCATGAAATAGTAGTACACATGTTGTTCTATGACATTGGTTAACAACCCCACAACGTATTAAGCCTCTAAATTCTCAACCTTAAAAAATTTTTTAAAAATAATATTTTATTTTTGTTGTTGTTGAGAATATACACAGCAGAACATACACTAATTCAACAATTTCTACATGTTCAGTTCAGTGTCACTGGTTACATTCTTCAAGTTGTGCAACCATTCTCACTCTTCTTTTCCAAGTTGTTCCTCCCCCATGAACATAAACGCACTGTCCCCTAAGTTTTCTGTCTAAACTTTTGAGTTGCTGTTGGCAATTTGATCCCATATAGATAGATCTTAAAAGAGCACAATGCTCAAGGCAGACATTCTTTACTAGTTAAGGTAAACTATTATTTGGTTTTAAGAAGAGTATGATTTTCTTAATAATTGCAGAAAAACACAGTTGATAAATTCTGTCTGTTATAATACCCTTAGGAGAGAAGGCATAGAAGAGAAATTTCTTAATTTGGGGAGGTTATATACCAAATTCTTATAGAAAGTCTGTAGTCTCTGGGTGGTGCAAAGAGTTAAGGAACTTGACTGATAACTGAAAGGTTAGCGGTTTGAGTCCACCCAGAGACACCTTGGAAAAAAGACATCTTGGAAGAAGAGGCACTGAAAACTCTGACACACATGGGGTCACCATGAGTCAGAATCAAATCCATAGCAACTAGTTTTTTATAGCAAGCATACTTAATTGAGAAACTAGATGTATTCTTTTTAAGACTAGGAACAAGACGAGGATTTCTACTATCACTGCCACTGTTTTACACAATTCTGGAAGTTCTGACAAATGTCATAAGTAAGTAGAAAGAAAAAGAAATAAGAGGTATAAGCATTGGTAGGAAAGAGATGCATCTGTCATTTGCAGATATTTTGCTTATCTACACAGAAAAATAATCCAACGTAATCCAGAGGTAAAATTAGAATGAATATGAAATTTTAGCAAGATTGCCAGACACCAGGTCAACTTTAAAAAATCCTTAACATTTCTCTATGCTGTAAACATTTAGAAAATATAATCACAAATAAAATACTATTCACAATAGCAACAAAATCAGTAAAATTTATAGGAATAAACATTTCAAAGAATATACATCTATGAATAAAATTTAAAAGCTCTATTAAAGTATATAAAAAAAGTCCTGAATAGAAAGAAAGACTTTCATATTCTTGGATGGGTTGTCTTAATATTATAAAGATAGAAATTCTCTTATTAATCTATTAATTCAATGCAATCCCACTCCAAATCCACCAATTTTTTTGAGGCACTTGATAACATTTTTCCTATATTTATAGAGAGATTTAAGAATAGAAACATCAACTTTGAAAGAAAAAAGGGAGGGGACATTGCATGTTTTAAAAAGACACATGCAAATAAAAAGATAAGCATCAAACATTAGAATGGGAGGTGAAGGAAATGGCAAAGTTCAAATTCAAATTTAGAGCTTCTTAACTTCAAAGATTCATCTCTCCGGTATTTGCCATTTGTTTCATTACCAGGGTCTGCAACAGTGTCTGGCATATGGAAGTTGCTCAATAAATATTTGTTAAATGAAAAGATCCAAGGAAAGACATGAAAAATATACTACAGTGAATGATAATTGAAAGCTGTAACAATGAACAAGGAAGACTAAAAAGAATTGATGCATTTGAATGATGGTGTTGGTGAAGAATATTGAATATACCATGGACTACCAGAAGAGTGAACAAATCATTCTTGGAAAAAGTACAGCCAGAAAGCTCCTTAGAAGTGAGGATGGTGACACTTCGTCTCATGTACTTTGGACATGTTATCAGGAGGGACCAGTCCCTGGAGAAGGACATCATGCTTGGTGAAGTAGAAGGTCAGTGAAAAAGAGGAAAACCCTCAATGAGATGGATTGACACAGTGGCTGCAACAATGGGCTCAAACATAGCAATGATTGTGGTGATGGCGCAGGATCAGGCAGTGTTTCATTCTGTTGTGCATAAGGGTCGCTGTGGGTCGGAACTGACTCGATAGCACCTAACGACAATAATAACAACAATAAATGATAATGGAAGAATTGACTAAGTGCTTTCTATCAGTCAAGTACTGTTCTAAAAGCTCTAAGTGTCTTAACTCATTTCATCCTCTCAACATTTGCAGGTGAAGAAATTGAGGCATGGAGAGGCCAAGTAACTGCCAAATTCACACAACTAGTAAGAATTAGAACTGGGTCTGAGTCTGCATAGTGTGATTCTAGAAGCCAGCACTTATTTATGATGCTACACTGGCTCTCTTTTATGCATTAATTTAAAAACTCTGTCAGATTTGTGGAACCATTTTCTTATATCCTTTCCATGGTAGATAAAATTTCATATATATTATATCGAACAACACAGAAAGCATCAAAAGAAGGTGGAAGGAATACACAGAGTCATCGTACCAAAAAGAACTAGTTGACATTCAGCCATTTCAGGAGGTAGCATATGATGAAGAACTGATGGTATTGAAGTCCAAGCTGCGCTGAAGGCCTTGGTGAAAAACAAGGCTCCAGGAATTGAATGAATACCAATTGAGATGTTTCAATAAACAGATGCAATGCTGGAAGCACTCACTTGTCTATGCCAAGAAATTTGGACACCAGCTACCTGGTCAACCAACTGGAAGAGATCTATATTTGTGTCTATTCCAAAGAAAGGTGATCCAACAGAATGTGGAAATTATTGAACAATATCACATGCAAGTAGAATTTTGCTGAAGATAATTCAAAAATGATTGCAGCAGTGCTTTGACAGGGAACTGCCAGATGTTTAAGCCGGATTCAGAAGAGGCCTGGAATGAGGGATATCATTGCTGATGTCAGATGGATCTCGGCTAAAAGCAGAGAATACCAGAAAGATGTTTACCTATGTTTTATTGACACACAAAGGCATTCGACTGTGTGGACCGTAACAAATTACGGATAACATTGTGAAGAATGGGAATCCCAGAACACTTAATTGTGCCCATGTGGAAACTGTACACAGACTAAGAGGCAGTGGTTCAAACAGAACAAGGTGATACTGCTTTGTTTAAAATCAAGAAAGGTGTGCCTCTGGGTTGTATCCTTTCACCATACTTGTTCAATCTGTATGCTGAGCAAATAATCCGAGAAACTGGACTCTATGAAGAAGAATGCAGCATCAGGATCAGAGGAAGACTCATTAACAACTTATGATAATGCAGATGACACAAACTTCCCTGCTGAAAGTGAAGCGGACTTGAAGCACTTACTGTTGAAGATCAAAGACTACAGCCTTCAGTATGGATTGCACCTCAACATAAAGAGAACAAAAATCCTTACAATTGGACCGACAAGCAGCATCATGATAAATGCAGAAAATATTGAAGTTGTCAGTGATTTCATTTTACTTGGATCTACAATCAATGACCATGGAAGCAGCAATCAAGAAATCAAATCAGATATTGCATTGGGCAAATCTGCTGCAAAAGACCTCCTTAATGTGCCCAAAAGCAAAGATTTCACCTTGAGGACTAAGGTGCGCTTGACACAGGCCATGGTATTTTATTTTTTTATTGTTGTACTTTAAGTGAAAGTTTACAATTCAAGTTAGTCTCTCATACAAAAATTTATACATACATTGTTATGTAACCCTAGTTGCTCTCCCTATACTGTGACAGCACACTCCTCCTTCCCACCCCAGATTTCCAGTGTCCATTCAACCAGCTCCTGACACTCTCTGCCTTCCCATCTAACCTCCAGACAGAAGCTGCCAATTTAGTCTTAAGTATCTACTTGAGCTAAGAAGCACACTCTTCACAAGTATCATTTTATGTCCCATAGTCCAGTCTAATATTTGTCTGAAGAGTTGGCCTCAGGAATGGTTTTAGTTCTGGGTTGACAGAGAGTCCAGGGGCCATGAATTCTGGGGTTCCTCCAGTCTCAGTCAGACCATTAAGTCTGATCTTTTTACTAGAATTTGAGTTCTGTAGCCCACTTTTCTCCTGTTCCATCAGGGACTCTCTGTTGTGTTTCCTGTCAGGGTGGTCATTGGTGGTAGCTGGGCACCATCTAGTTCTTCTGGTCTCAGGCTGATGCAGTCTCTGGTTTATGTGGCCCTTTCTGTCTCTTGAATTAATACTTTCCTTGTGTCTTTGGTGTTCTTCATTCTCCTTTACTCCAGGTGGGTTGGGACCAATTGATGCATCTTAGATGGCTGCTAGCTTTTAAGACCCCAGATGCCAATTAACAAAGTAGGATGCAAAACATTTTCTTAATAAGCTTTCTTATGCCAATTGACCTGGATATCCCCTGAAAGCATGGTCCCTGACCCCTACCCCTGCTATTCTGTCTCTCAAAGTGTTTGATTGTATTCAGGAAACTTCTTAGCTTTGGTTTAGTCCAGTTGTGCTGAATTCCCCTGTAGTGAGCGCTCTCCTTCCTTTCACCTAAGATAATTCTTATCTACTATCTAGTTAGGAAATAACCCTTCCCCCTCCCTCCCCACCCTTGTAACCATCAAAGAATGTTTTCTTCTGTGTTTAAACCTTTTCTTGAGTTCTTACAATAGTGGTCTTATACAATGTTTGTCCTTCTGTGACTGACTAAATTCACTCAGCATAATGACCTCCAGCTTCCTCCATATTATAAGATGTTTCAAGGCTTCATCATTGTTCTTTATCATTGCATAGTATTCCACTGTGTGGATATACCATAATTTGTTTATCCATTTGTCTGTTGATGGGCACCTAGGTTGTTTCCATCTTTTTGCTGTTGTGAACAGTGCTGCGATGAACATGGGTGTGCATATATCTATTCGTGTGACGACTCATTTCTCTAGGATATATTCCAAGGAGTGGGATAGCTGAATCGTTTGATACTTCTATTTCTAGCTTTTTAAGGAAGCACCAAATCAATTTCCAAAGTGGTTGTACCATTTTTCATTCCCACCAACAGTGTTTAAGTGTTCCAGTTTCTCCACAAACTCTCTAGCATTTATTATTTTGTTTTTTGGATTAATACAAGCCTTGTTGGTATGAGATGGTATCTCATTGTAGTTTTGATAGCATTTCTCTAATGGCTAATGATTGTGTGTCTGTTAGCTGCCTGAATGTCTTCTTTGGTGAAGTGCCTGTTCATATCCTTTGCCCATTTTTTAATTGGGTTACTTGTCTTTTTGTCATTGAGGTATTGCAGTATCTTGTAGATTTTAGAGATTAGTTGCTGATCTGATTTGTTGTAGCCAAAATTTTTTTCCCAGTCGTAGGTTGTCTTTTTACTCTTTTGGAGAAGTCTTTTGATAAGCATTAAGTGTTTGATTTTTAGGAGCTCTTAGTTATCTAGTTTATCTTCTGGTGTTTGTGCATTGTTACTTATGGTTCATATTCTGTTTATGCTGTGTATGAGGGCTCCCTATTTTTTCTTCCATGATCTTTATCATTTTCAATTTTATATTTAAGTCTTTGATCCATTTTGAGTTAGTTTTTATGCATGGTGTAAGGTATGGGTCTTGTTTCACTTTTTTGCCAATGGATATCCAGTTCTGCCAGAACAATTTTTTAATAAGGCTGTCTTCTCCCCAGTTAAAGGCCTTTGGGCCTTTGTCAAATATCAGCTGCTCATAGGTGGATGAATTTATGTCTGGATTCTCAATTCTGCTCCGTTGGTCTATGTATCTGTTGTTGTACCAGTACCAGACTGTTTTGACTACTGTGGTTGTATAATAGGTTCTACAATCAGGTAGTGTGAGGCCTCCCACTTTTGTTCGTTTTCTTGAGTAATGCTTTACTTATCTAGGGCCTCTTCCCTTTCCATATGAAGTTGGTGATTTGTTTCTCCATCTCATTAAAAAATGTCATTGGGATTTGGATCAGGATTGCATTGTATCTGTAGATCGCCTTGGGTAGAACTGACATTTTTACAATGTTGAGTCTTCCTACCCATGAGCAAGGTATGTTTTTCCACTTATGCTGGTCTCTTTTGGTTTCTTGCAGTAGTGTCTTGTAGTTTTCATTGTATAGGTTATTTACGTCTCTGGTTAGATTTATTCCTAAGTATTTCATCTTCTTGGGGGCTATTGTAAATGGTATTGATTTGGTGATTTCCTCTTTGAAGTTCTCTTTGCTGGTGTAAAGGAATCCAACTGATTTCTGTATGTTTATCTTGTATCCTGATACTTTGCTGAATCTTCTATTAGTTCCAGCAGTTTCCTTGTGGATTCTTTGGGGGTTTTCTGTGTATAAGATCATATAATCTGCAAATAGAGATAATTTTACTTGTTCATTACCAGTTTGGATGCCTTTATTTCTTTTTCTAACCTAATTGCTCTGGCTAGGACCTCCAGTACAATGTTGAATAAGAGTGGTGATAAAGGGTATCCTTGTCTGGTTCCCGTTCTCAAAGGAAATGCTTTCAGACTCTCTCCATTTAAGATCATGTTGGCTGTTGGCTTTGTATAAATGCCCTTAATTATTTTTAGGAAATTTCACTTCTATTACTATTTTGTTGAGAGTTTTTATCATGAGTGGGTGTTGGACTTTGTCACATGCCTTTTCTGCTTTGATTGATAAGATCATATGGTTTTTGTCTCTTATTTTATTAATGTGATGTATTGCATTGATTGTTTATTTTAATGTTGAACCATCCCTGCATACTTGGTATAAATCCCACTTGATCATGGTGGATTATTTTTTTGATATGTTGCTGAGTTCTACTGGCTAGAATTTTGTTGAGGATTTTTGCGTCAATGTTCATCAGGGATATTGATCTGTAATTTTCTTTTTTTGTTGTGTCTTTACCTGGTTTTGGTATCAGGGTTATTCTGGCTTCAAGGAATGAGTTTGGGAGTATTCCATCCTTCTCTATGCTCTGAAATACCTTTAGTAGTAGTGGTGTTAACTCTTCTCTGGAAGTTTGGTAGAATTCTCCAGTGAAACTGTTGGTGCCAGGGCTTTTGTTTTGTTTTTTTTTTTTTTTTTTTGGTTAGTAGTTTTTAAATTACCTTTTCAATCTCTTCTTTTGTTATAGGTTTATTTAATTGTTTTACCTCTGTTTGTGTTGGTTTAGGTAGGTAGTGAGTATCTAGAAATTTGTCCATTTCCTGTAGGTTTTCAAATTTGTTAGAGTACAATTTTTCATAGTATTGTGTTATAATTCTTTTAATTTCAGTTGGGTCTGTTGTGATATCACCCATCTCATTTCTTATAAGGGTTAGTTGCTTCCTCTCCTGTTTTTCTTTTTTCAGTTTGGCCTGTGATTTATCAATTTTCTTGATCTTTCAAAGAAACAGCTTTTGGTCTTATTAACTCTTTCTATTCTTTGTTTCATTTAATTCTGCTCTAAATCTTATTATTTCCTTTTTTCTGGTGCCCAAGGGCTTCTTTAGCTGCTCTCTTTCTACTTGTTTGAGTTGTAAGGTTATTGTTTTGATTTTGGCCCTTTCTTCTTTTTGGATGTGTGCATTTATTGCCATAAACTGACCTCTGAGCACTGCTTTTGCTGTGTCCCAAAGGTTCTGGTAGGATGTGTTTTCATTCTCATTTGATTCTATGAATTTCTTTATTCCATCCTTAATTCCTTCTGTAACTCAGTAGTTTTTGAGAAAGGTGTTGGTCAGTTTCCATGTGTTTGATTTTTTTTCCTTGATTTTTCTGTTATCAATTTCTACTTTTATGGCTTTATGGTCAGAAAAAATGCTTTGTAATATATCGATGCTTTGGATTTTGCTAAGGCTTGCTTTATGGCCTAAAATGTGGTGTATTCTGGAGAATGTTCCATGTGCATTGGAAAAGAAAGTGTACTTGGCTGCTTCAGGGTGGAGTGTTCGGCATATATTCATGAGATCAAGTTGGTTGATTGTAGCATTTAGCTTTTTTATGTCTTTGTTGAGCTTATTCTGGATGTTCTGTCCTTCACCAAAAGTGGTTTGTTGAAGTCTCCTACTACTATTGTGGAGCCATCTCTCTCTCTTTTCAGTGCTGTTAGAGTTTGTTTTATGTATTTTGGAGCCCTGTCATTGGTTGCATAAATATTTATTATAGTCATGTCCTCCTGGTGTATTGACCCTTTAATCATTATATAGTGTCCTTTCTTCTCCATTGTGGTGGATTTTACTTTAAAGTCTAATATTGCCACTCCTGCTCTTTTTTGAGTGTTGTATGCTTGATATATTTTTTTCCATCCTTTGAATTTTAGTTTGTTTGTGTCTTTAAGTCTAAGGTGCATCTCTTTTTGGCAACATATAGACAGACAGTGTTTTTTTATCCAGTCTGCCCTTCTCTGTCACTTTATTGGTGCATTTAGTCCACTTACATTCAGAGTAATTATTGATAGGTATGAGTTTAGTGCTGTCATTTTGATGTCTTTTTTTGCGTGTTGTTGACAGTTTCTTTGTTCCACTTAATTTTCTGTCCTAAGTTGTTTTTCTTTATGCATTTTCTTTTCATCTTTTTCATTGTTGTTGATTTTGTATTTGCTGAGCCTTTATATTTTTCTTGTTTTTTATTTTGATGGGTAGGATTGTTAGTTTCCTTTGTGGTTACCTTAATACTTACCTGTCTTTTTCTAAGTTGAAACCAGTCTTTTATTTCTTTATATTGCCTCGACTTGCTCTCCTATGAAAAATCTATGTCTACATTTGTTAGTACCTCTTTTTTGTTTTAATGTTGTTATCTTTTACATATTGATGTCTTTTTCCCTATTTTCAGTGTATTAGCTTTGATTTATTTTTGTGACTTCCCTATCTGGGTTGATATCTGGTTGCTCTGTCCTGTGCTAGTCTTGGGTTTTTATCTGATGTTACTGATTTTGTAACCGGACTCCCTTTAGTATTTCTTGTAATTTTGGTTTGGTTTTTTTGAATTCTCTAAACTTCTGCTTATCTGGAAATTCCCTAATTTAGCCATCATCTTTGAGATACAGTTTGGATGGATATATGATTCTTGGCTGGCAATTTTTTTCCTTCTAGGCTTTATATATGTCATCCCATTGCCTTCTTGCCTGCGTGGTTTCTGCTGATTTGTCCGAGCTTATTCTTATTGACTCTCCTTTGTAGATGACTTTTAGTTTATCCCTACCAAGAGGTTTTTCCTCTTGATAGAGTCCCACATAATTCTTACAGTTTCTTCATTCTTTTAATCCTTTTATATGATTTTTCCTCAAATAAGTTGGTGTCAAGTGCTTTATCTTTAGTCTCACTAATTCTGATTTCCATTGCCTCAATTCTTCTCCTGTGACTTTCTACTGAGCTGTCTAATTCTGAAATTTTATTGTTAACCATCTGGATTTCTGATTGCTGTCCCTCTGTGGATTCTTGCAACCTGTTAAATTTGTCATTATGCTCTTCTCTAATCTTCTTAAGTTCCTCTATTGCTTGGTCTGCATTTTGGATAATTTCCTTCCTGATCTCTTCAAGGTTTCTGTATATTAACATGTTGTATCCTGCCTCTGGTAATTCCAAGAAAT
Organism: Dugong dugon; assembly: GCA_030035585.1. Classification (NCBI taxonomy): domain Eukaryota; kingdom Metazoa; phylum Chordata; class Mammalia; order Sirenia; family Dugongidae; genus Dugong; species Dugong dugon. Next base: position 47,164,373 of record CM057474.1, read on the forward strand.
TTTCTTCCTCCAGAAAATTTCTAGATTCTTTATTTTGGGAGCTTGCTGAAGCCATCATGGATAGCCTGTTTATGTGATTTGATATTGACTGTTGTCTCTGAGCCACCAATAAGTTATTATGTTTATTTATTTTATATTTGCTTACTGCGTCCTAGCTTCTTGTTTTGTTTCATCTTGATATGCCCAAATAGGCTGCTTTTGTGAGTTATCCCGATCACTGGCACCCCGATGCTCCATTGTCCTACCACCAGTTGGCCAGAACTGCCACTAAGTCTGTTAGCTCAGGAGTCCACGCACTCGTCCTGTTTGAATTCAGCTCAGGTGTCCAGGTAGTCAGCCATCAAGTGTGTGGTGCAGGCTCTCACCTATAGTCCTAGACAGGCATAGATGACTGATGTAGGCACAGGCATCCGGCTGCAGCAGAGTGACACATGCTGAGCAAGGCAGAGGGCTGATGGCTGCCCTGAGTGTCTGGGAGGAAATCATGTCCCTGTTCCCTAGAGTGCGTAGGTAGGTGGGTTTTACAGCCAGACTATGAGCACCCAGTGCTGTTCACTGTAAGGACTGGGAGGTACCTCTTATTTTTGGGCCCCTGATGCAGCTGGCTAGGTCGCGTGGGGGGAGCCACCAGTCCTCAGGCCCCTGATGTGGGTATGTGAAGACCCTGCTTAATGGGCAGAGCAGTGTCAAACTTTATGAACCTGCCACTTCACAGCTGAAAAGTTGAAGCTAGACTTCAGATATATACCCTGTTGTACCGTGGTAGTAAGGGCCTACGCTGTTGAAATGGGCCCACACAAGTTTATGCAGGGGGAAAGGTACTCAAAGTCCATGGACCCCTTATGCCTGTGCCTAGGCAAAGGAGCTGTTCCTACCCTGAGTTCCTGGCTTAGGGGAGCCGGCAGATTTTCTTTTCCCCAGTTTGTTAATTTATTCCCTCTCCAAGGCTGGGAGAATGGCTTAGGGTGCGTGATGGGTCCTACTTCTGTCCCAGGGGACTCAGCAATCTTTTAAGCTGTCCTGGACCCAGTGCAGAGCAGGGAGTGGGGAGGTAAATGGGAGACATGTTTTACCCAAGGAGGGGTGTTTTTGATCTGTGCAGTAGGCCAGACACAAGTACTTATCTTTCACTGATTGAGGGCTGCTTCTCACTGGTTCTGGATGGTGGAGTAGACTCTCTGCCATTGTGTCTCTACTGATGTGGAAAACACCTCCCAAGTGCTGCTGCTTGCCTCACTGTGCACCACGAGCTAATCTGGGCTAAAGGGCTCTGGCTCCTGCCAGGTCAGATCTGGCTTCCGAATGGTCTCTCCCTCCCCCTACCCCTCAGTCCGATTCCTCAACTTTGCCTTTGATGTTCAGGGCTCCTAGATTATCATATATAATTGATTCACTTGTTTTTTCGGGTCTTTGCTGTAAGAGGGACCACTGGAAGTGTCTGAGTACTCCACCTTCTTGGCCCTGACTCAGCCATGGTGTTTTCAATTGCCTCATATGCATGTGAAAGACAGACAATTAATAAAGTCTGAAGAATTGATGCCTTTGAATTATGATGTTGGTGAAGATTATTGAGTATGTATTCAACATTCTTCTGAACAAACAAATCTGTCTTGGAAGAAGTACAGGCAGAATGCTTCTGAGAAGGGAGAATGGTAAGATTTCCTCTTATGTACTTTGGACATGTTATCAGGAGGGACCAGTCCTAGGAGAAGGACATCATGCTTGGTAGAGAGTCGGCAAAAAAGACGAAGACCCTCAATGGGATGGATTGACAGTGGCTGCAACAATATGTTCTAGCATAGCAAAATTGTGAGGATGGTGCAGGACTGGGCAATGTTTCATTCTATTGTACCAACTCGACAGCATGCAACAACATAATGTCATAGACTTTTATCCTATGACTAAACATATTCCAAAGCCTTCTATACTTCAGTCTTTAGTCAGAAATTATTATTTATTGTTTTTATGATTACTGTTAAAACCAAACCAAACCCATTGCTGTCAAATCAATTTTGACTCATAGAGTCCCTATAGGACAGAGTAGAACTGCACCATGGGATTTCCAAGGCTGTAGTCTTTATGGAAGCAAACTGCCACATCTTTCTCCTGTGGAGCAGCTTATGGGTTTTAACCTCTGACCTTTTGGTTAGCAGCTGAGCTGCTTAACCACTGCACCACTATGATTGCTATAGGATATTAGAAATTAATTTACACTATGGTGTTGTTTGTTATTCTTTTTTGCCCTTGAGTTGATTCTGATTGATGGTGACCTCATGTATGCAGAGTAGAACTGTTCCTTAGGGTTTTAAAGGCTGTGGCCTTTCAGAATCAGATTGCCAGGCTTGTCTTCTGAGGTGCCTCTTGGTGGGTTCCAACTGCTACTGGCTAGTAGTCCAGCACTTACCATTTATGCCCCACAGACTAATTTACACTGTGTTGTTGTTGTTGGATGCCATTGAATCTATTCATACTCATAGCCATCCCATGTGACAGAATAGAACTGCTCCATAGAGTTTTCTTGACTATAATTTTTTATGGGGGCAGATGACCAGGTGTTTCTCCTGAAGAGCCACTGGATGGATTTGAACTGCAACTGAGCACTTAAACCTTGTGCCACTAGGGCTCCTTAATTTACATTATAGTATGCTATTAATTTTTAAAATTTCACTACTGTTCTAAAAATAAATAAATTATTTAATATTATTGAAAGTTTTATTAGGAGTTTCTGAATCAAACTATAAAACCACTGCACCACCAGGGATCAAACTATAGAAAGTGGAAAATTTACTGAGCATTTATTAATCTTTCTAGGTATGGTTTCATTTTGACGTATTTATTGGAAATGTGGAAACCCAGGTGACGTAGTGGTTAAGAGTTCAGCTGCTAACCAAAAGTTAGGCAGTTTGAATCCACCAGGCACTCCTTGGAATCCCTATGGGGCAGTTCTACTCTGTCCTATAGGGTCACTATGAGTTGGAATCAACTCTACAGCAACGAGTTTGGTTTTTGGTTTATTGGAAATGTATTTTTAACTTGACTTATTCTTAATAAGTGAAAGTGTTTGAATTTAAAGAGACATGTGCCAGATGGTCTAACAGAAACTCAGCACCATTGCCCTTTCAGATGCTTTCCTCTGAATTACAGGGGCTGTATTCCTGGTGAGGCCCTGGTGGGACAGTGGTTAAGTGTTTGGCCCTGGTGGCTCAGTGGTTAAGAGCATGGCTGCTAACCAAAAAGGTAGGCAGTTCGAATCTACCAGCAGCTCCTTGGAAACTCTGTGGGGCAGTTCTGCTCTTTCCTATAGGATAACTATGAGTTGGAATCTATTCGATGACAACGGGTTTGTTTCTTTTTTTTGTATTCTTGGTATTAACGTTTTCCTGAATCTGCACCAGCGGGGTTCTGAATTAGATTTTTCCTGTGAGAGGCTCTTGTGCAAGATTTGAAAGGTGGAAGGGCAGCAGAAGCCATTATCGCTCCTGCAGGCAGTTCATGGACTTCAGCAGATGGGCCCATGTGAAGACCTGCCAGCCACTTCCCTGCATCCTCCTGTGAATCACCCACTTCCAGGTTGCAGGCAGCTGAGCTCCCTGGTGGTGGTGGTCTGTGATGCCCCTGCCAATTTCCTGAAAACCTACCGAGGCTTTCCTGACCTTTGCTGCCCCAACTCTCTAACTGGTTTTATAAGTCTCTAACTCACTTTAAGAAATTAATTTCTGCATCAACTACCTAGACTGGCTTCTGTTTTTCTGACCTGAATCAAATTTTCTCAGTGAATATTTTGGTTGATAGATGGTTTATAACTTGTTTTCTTCTGCAAGATATTTAGTTTTTTGAAGAGAATGAATGGAACCACTAGTAACAATTATTGCTTTAAAAGTATTTCATTGGAGTTGTTTAGTACACTGTTAGCTTCTAAAATACAGTTGAGGGAGATTTCCTTGGCAGTTAAGTATAGGCACATTTTCAACACAAAGAAGTAGAAGAACCTCTGAAATATTCTTCAGAATTATGTGGATGCAAAGAATCGCTCCTTCCAAAGAAGGTATCTGCACCATCTCCCCATTCTTCTGGACATTCCTACTTTCTAGCGTGTTCTAAGTTATTAAACTAAGGAAAAAACTACGAAGACTCATCTTTTTACAGGCTTTCAGTTTACAATGTACATCTCATACATTTATCTCTGGGTCCCCACATATTTAAGCTCCTCCCCTGGATGTTTCCACAGTTTGCCCTGTTTTCCCTTATGTTAACACTCATCCTAATGTATTGCATTTACATTTTCATGCCTCTTCCACCACCTCTAGATTTTAAACTTCTTGAGAGTGGAAAAAAGTCCTGATCATTGTTGTTTGCCTGATGTGTAGCCCAGGGCCAACCTCCTGGTAGATAGTCAGGAAAGATATGCTTAATGGATGGATGTAAATGGTGGAGATTGAGTTGACTCAATCTTGGACTGTAAAATCCATGACCTTTTTATGGTATCACTTTTTTTGTCATTCAGAGTATATTTATGATGTCAAAACAACTGGTGAAATAATTAGGGGGAAAAAGCTCACAATATATTTCAAAGAAGCTACTTGACATTATATTAACCAAAAAAAAAAAAAGGGGAGGGGGAGAGGGAGGAAAATCTGACTCTATTTTTCTTTTTAAACTTCTATTAATCCCAATCTACCTTTCCAGCCACATCTCCCTAGACTCTCAACACAAATATTCTATTCCATCTGACAACTGTTAATAACAAGTTGATAGGTAACAAAAATAGTTCATGCTCTGTGCCTGGAAGACTTGACAAATGCTTATTTTTAAATGCAGTATCTACCTGAGAAATTCAGGGAAGCAGAGAAAAAGCAGATGGGGTGGATTTTGTTTCTGAGCCAAAGTTTTAGGCAAACTGTATGTTGATGAAAAAGATCTATTCATTCTGGAAAATTAGTACTTGTAAAAAGCTATACCTGTGTTGAGATAAATATGTGTTAGACATCTATTATCAAGGATCTTACTACCTTGTGGGAGAGTCAGATATTCAACAATAAGGGATGAGATGTGCTTGCTAAATAGCATACAAAGTAAATGATGGAACTTGATATTAAAGGACAATCTTTATACTGGGTTTGTACTGGAAAAGCATCCCCTGAGGCCAAGGCAACAGGCACAGATTCAAGGAGTAATAGTGATTGATGTTCCTTCTCCCAATCACCTACCTCCAGGTATAAAGTACAGCTTACCCTGAAGGATATTGCCCTCATATGTGGTTTAGAACTGTTCAAAACATAGAAAAATTCATTGCTAATTCATCTGCCCAACTAATTTTTAAGGTAAAGCTAAATTAATGCAAATCTTTCTGTCCTTCTTGTTGCAGGTAAGAATGAATGTATGTGAAATGTTTAGTTTGCAGGAACATAGCCCAAGAACAGACATTGGAGTGAGTGGGAAATGTGGTTAAAGTAAAGGTGGACTTGGATTTTGGAATGGGATCCCTTCATGAATACAAGGCAATTTCATATTTGTGTTTTGCACAGAATCAAATTCATTCAGGCATCTATGATAATATTCTATATTTTGACTTGTATAGTCATAGTAAGGAAATTAAAAAAAAAATCCGATATCATCTTAATTACACCAGTCAAAAATTTTGCCTCATTTAATCTACTAAATTTTTTTCCAAAGCAGAATGCTTTTTTGTTTTTTTTTTGTAGGTGTTTGTTACCAGATAAATCACACCTTCATCAAGACTTGCTGTGACTGCCTAACAGACGGGAAAAAAGCTCCACCCTAAATTAAAAATAAAACCCATCTACTTTAATTATAAAATGGGAATGATTACTACTACTTACTGATTACTTAAATATTCATGAGAAAATTCTCCAAATTTAGATAGCTGTATATTTAAGGATAAAGTTATATTCGCGGTTCTTATAAGGAGGTACGGTGAAATTTTTATTCCCATGGCTGAGCTCTCGGAGAGCTGTGGAAGATGCCTGTCTTGCTTTCCGTACATTTATAAGGTAGTGAGTAGAAGGGAGAGTGTTTCTCTCCTGAGACAAATGGAGTGGGTCGGGATGATTTTGCCTTGGATGCACAAAAATAATTTATTCTCTTATTCTTTTTGATTGCACATGTAATACTTCAAATATTGAATATCTGAGTTCTGAAAATTAGCAAGTCTATTTAGGCTTTGAAAGTGTCCTTGTAGAGGAGAATGGAACATTGCCAGGTACCTAGGGAATTTCTGGGACTGCCCAGAAAATATTGGAAGGGGTAGCAGAAAGGTTTCCCCCACCCTGCACACCCTGGATGGATTGTTGTTTAGATGCCCAGATGTTAGAGCTGGGATGGACTGTTTGTTGTTAGGTGCTGTTGAGTCGATTCTGACGCACAGTGACCCCATGTGACAGAGTAGAATTGTCCCTAGGCTGTAACCTTTATAGAAGCAGATTGCCAGGTCTTTCTCCCATGGAGTGGCTGAGTGGGTTCAAACTGCCAGCCTTTCGATTAGCAGCCGAACACTTAACCAACTGTACCACCAGGGCTCCTTGGGATGTTTTGTTGCAGCCACTGTATCAATCCATCTCATTGGAGTTTTCTTCTTTTTTCCTGACCCTCTACTTTACCAAGCTTGATGTCCTTTTTCAGGGACTGGTTCCTCCTGATAACATGTGAGATGAAGTCTCACTGTCCTTGCTTCTAAGGAGCATTCTGGTAGTACTTCTTCCAAGACAGATTTGTTCATTCTTCTGGCAATCCATGGTATATTCAGTATTCTTCACCAACACCATAATTTAATGGCATCAATTCTTCTTTGGTCTTCGTTATTCATTGTCCAGCTTTCACATGCATATGAGACCATTGAAAACATCATGGCCTGGGTCAGGCACACCTTAGTCCTCAAAGTGACAAGGTGGGTATAAATGATGCCAAGTTCCTAACAGCAATGAAATACAAACCAATTTCCACAGCTTTTAATTCTTTTGCTCTTACCAATTATTTTTTATTCTAGTAACTAAAGCATATCCTGCTTAGTATTTTATTCATCTGATAATTAGAATATGTAACTTATAATATGTAATACAGTTCTGATTTGGCCAAGAAGAGTAGTTTGAGGAATTATTCATCAGAATATCCTGTAGGAGAGAACATGCTATTTAGGCCATTGAAAAAATTCTTCAAATACAAGAAATGTTGTGGCTACACTCTGATTAAAAAAACCACCCCAAGGAGACATTATGGCTTAAGAGATTTTTATTTTTGAAAGGAAAATATAAGGAATGCAAATAATTTTTTAAACTATTCCACTTGCCTTTCAGAGAGACTAAAACTTTGGGATCAAGGTTTTGAAATAAACTTATTAGTATAATTTACAGCTGTATGATTTTTCTTTGCTTGTACCAATGATGATTATCTAAATATGACACATACCTCAAAAACCTTTATGGTTTGAGTGAAAATTAAAAAAAAAAAATTTGTAGAAGTAATCCTGTTTTCCTGTTGGCAATCATTACTTTTGTTTGCAAATATTTAATATATGGGATTTAATTACGTCTTATTTCCCAGAGAAAATATCATTTCCCAATGGATTTAAGACTAGAGTCACAGAAAAGATGATAACGAATACCCTTATGAATAATAAACCAAAAACCAAACTTGCTGCCATTGAGTTGATTCTGACTCATAGCGACACTATGAATAATAATTATCTATATATAGGGGAGAGGATAAAGAAAAAAATCCTTCCGCTGTCTTTCTTGGAGGGAAAATTGTACCTTTGTATGTGTAACAGGATAAAATTTATTGATATTGTACTGTTCACAGCCTATCCCCTTTGCTAGTTTGTAATTGTCAGTAACAGCTGAGGGAGAAGTCATCTGTAAACACTGCACAGCTAACCTAGGTAGGATACAATGTAGGGAAGGTATTTGGGAGGGACCAGGATTGGCAAACAGGAAGTTCCGGGGTGGGGGTGAGAAAACGGGGAAGAAGAAGTGTTACTGAGGGGTATGACTTGTATTTCCTTCAATTCCTTTGGAGAGACTTGGGTAAAGACTGAAAATATGCTTTATTAATTAATTAACAATAATATTAGTTGTCTGTTTGGATTATATTTATTTAAATGTAACACTACTCCTGAATTCAATCACACGGGTGATGACTTTACACAGGTTTCATGAGCATATGAGACCTCTGATTAGAAGACCAAGCTGGACAAGGGTGAGACCTGGGGAAGCAGAAGAATTTCTGCTTGCCACCCCCTCAGCTGGGCAATGGTGATGCATCCTGACACAGGATCTGTGTTTTGGGGAATATATAAATTGCAATGAGCAAGTCTCCCTTGTGGCATGAGACAAGGCTGTGAATCTTTACAGAAGCAGACTGCCACATCTTTCTCCCGCGGAGCGGCTGGTGGGTTTGAATCACCGACTTTTAGTTAGCAGCTGAGTGCTTTAAACACTGCACCACCAATACTCCTAGAAAACTTAACAATACCCTATAAATAAGCAATTAATTGTCAGTATTTTTGGTCTGATTGTCTAGACTCCAGCGAGTTAACTTTAGGACTGATTTTATACTTAGCATGCTGCCCTGTGTATTTTCATGAACTTCAAAGACAACTCCCCCCTCAAGTCAGCTTCCTTGGCGTATATAATTAGATAAGCTGGGCTTTTTCAGCTGTGAAGCGTGGATTTCTTCTCATTAATTTTGCTCATCTGACACACTTGTGAATTCCCACTTTATTACTTAAGTGCTTTATAAGAAAAGCAAAATGTACCAAGTTTATTTTAAAAATACATACATATCCAACCCCTGTCTCACCCATCTATCCTTCTTTTCCATAAAATAACCTGTGATTCTCCTAAAGATAGCAATACTAAGTGCTACTATATATAGGAAACATATTTTAAAGGATAATTTTTTTCTGAAAAGAGGCAAGAGTTCCTAAATTACTATTGGATGCTGGACAGAGCATCAACCACTACATCAGACCAAAACTTCAGTCAGTTTTATTTTGCAAAAGGCAAAGGCCCGAGTTTCATCATCAGTAAACTTGGAATAGTAATAGTGTACCTAATTGGTGGAGTTATTGTGAGGATTAAATGCATGTGAAGTGACATAGCAAATAAGAGTCACCATGAAAGGTCCAGAGAGAGACCATAGAAGAAAAGAAAAAGTTCCTGCTCATATCCTTCCTTTTCCTTCCAGTACCATCGCCAGCATTTCTCTTACCCAGCCCTTTGTATAGCCTTCCATCTGGTGTCCCTACCGCCATATTCTTCTCTTCTCTCCACAGTATACATTATTTGTCATTCACCATTAATATAACTGGATGATTATTATCTCAACTACTCATTGTTGTTGTTAGCTGCTGTTGAGTCAGCCCCTTACCCATGGGTAACTCATGTGTTGCAGAATAGAACTGCTCCATAGGGTTTTCTTGGCTGTAATCTTTACGGAAGGAGATCTCCAAAGGTTTCTGCTGTGGAGCTGCTGGGTGGGTTTGAATTGCCAACATTTTGGTTAGCAGTTGAGCACAAACTGTTTGCACCATTCAGGCTTCTGTTAACTAGTAGTGGCTCTTGCAATAATAAGATAAAATGAGTAGCAATTGTAGTGTGAGTTTCCATTAATAACTTGACTTTGTGTGAATGATCACTGTAGTGAAATTATGCTAATAAGTTTGGAATAAAAGATTTCTATATGTAAGAACTCATAGTGTTTTGAGTTTTTACATATAGAAGTCTTTTATTCCAGACTTTTTATTAGGATATTAGCACAATTTCACTAAAACAATCATTCACTCTAAGTCAGAATCAACTTGACAGCAACAGGTTTGGTTTGATTTTTGGTTATGTGTAAAAATGTATAAGTGGAGATTACTTTGGATAAGGGCTTCAATATTAAGAAAGTATCCCCTCAGAGGGCTTTGGATGTTGTTTGGGTGCCAGGCCTCTTAAATCATGTCTGGATGAAGTCTGAGGAATTGAAATGTAATTGACTTGTCTGGTCTCAATAGCTTGCTATTGATACATAAGAAAGTGCAACAACACAGAGATTCAAATTTAAGGATGAGACTTAAAATTATATTAGTTTTTATTTTTAGTTAAAAAATCAACTTTTTAAAAAGTAGAGAAAAATCATTCCAGAGCCTTATTTGCCCATCTACCAAGATTAAACACATGCTGACATTTTTTTATCATAATTGCTTCAGAAATCTCTTTTAATCTTAAATAAATAAAAGTTCAAATTATAGCTAAATTACACTCTTCCCTCCTCTCCCTTCTTGCCCAGAGATAATTGAGATTGTAACGTTGGAATGGGGGCTGGATATCTTCTGTTTGCCCCTCCAGGTCCACTCTCCGTCATTCTCCAACCTTCTGTCAGATCCAGGAAGACGACCTATATGGGCTACACCAATGGGGTTCCTGAGACCTCTGCCTTCTAGTTGGATTTAGCCACTGGGAAGCTTCTGCAGTAGATTGGTGGGGGGAGTGGTAACATTGTATTTAGTTCCCTGGTTCCCTCCTTATAGGTCCATTTAGCTGGCTTGTCTCAGAACTGAAGGTTCCTGCTCCTTTCAAGGAGGCTAACTATACAGGACATTTTGTCCTTCTGAGTTCTGATAATTGTCCTGGCCTCTTATCTTTAGACATGGATGTGGTAATAGCAAGCTTGTTAGTAGCCCCAAATTATTGCATTATCTCTTGTGGTTCTCCTACAAACATACCCATATATCATTATCCATCATGTATAATATCCATTCTAGCAATGGATAAAATGAAAGGAGAGGACCTACAGGACATGGGAGTGGGGTAATATCATGATTCCCAAGAATCTGGTTTTGGAGAAGAAATTCTTCCTAATTAGTGAATTTGAAAAGTTGCCTGGAGAAGAGCAATGAAGATTTGACAAAGGATAATTATTTTAGTGCTACATTTTGAGAGAAGCCCTGGTGGCGCAGTGGTTAAGAGCTTGGCTGCCAACCAAAAGGTTGGCAGTTCAAATCCACCAGCCACTCTTTGGGAACCCTTTGGGCAGTTCTACGCTGTCCTATAGGGTCACTATGAGTTGGAATTGACTTGACTGCAAAGGGTTTTGTTTTGTTTTGGTACCTTTTGAGATCTACGTGTAACTATGCATTCCTCCCTCTCCCAATCTTTGCTGTTATTCATTCCTTCTAATCACTGTGGGGTCCTGTTCAGGTGCGGGTGCAGGGGACTAAGTAAGAATTTTTCTTAAATCCTTGGCTTGTACTAAAAGTGGGCTAGCTTTTATACTTACTGTGCATTCCTTAGGCTTTGGGGTCTCTCTTCCTAAAACCCTGAGTCCCAGATTTTCTTGACGACCAAGAATACACCTCTTGAGTTACCTTGGTCTATTCATTTTACCTATGGCAGTCTTACAAGACATGGAGTCTAACCTATGTGGTGGAGGTAGTTGTTGTTCGATTCCGACTCACGATGACCCCACGTGTGCAGAGTAGAGTTGTTCCATAGGGTTTTCAAGGCTGTGACCTTTCAGAAGCAGATCACCAGGCCTGTCTTATGAGGAGTCTCTGGATGTGTTTGAACCACCAACCTTTTGGTTAGTAGCCGAGAGCTTAACTTGCACCACCCAAATATTAGTGGCCTTCATGTGTCTCTCAGGGAAGCAATTAATTTTCCCTATGTCGCTATTGGTGAAATTAGGACATTTGAAGTTACTGTCTAAATGTGAAAGGTTAATCAGTAGAGAAGCCAGGACGCAAGAAATCACATCTGCTATTTCCATACACTTTACTGAACCACATTTGCTAAGACCAGTAGTTCCTCCTTTCAGATTTCCTCTTAACTCTGTGTGTTTGACTGTGTATATGAGTAAAACATGATATTCTCTGTGTGTGTGTGTGTGTGTGTGTTCTGCAGTCCTTTGTTCAGGGGCAGTGCTGAGCTTTGCTTAGGGGTGGGTCAGGGTTGTGTGGGCATGTTCCGTGGTGTCTTGGGTGGGGCAAGGCAGTGACTGTCCCATTCCCAGGCTGGCAGCACCATTGTGTATTGGCAAGTGACTCAGGGTGAATCTTTTCCCTGCCCCTAATCCAGGTACTGGAGCCCTGATGGTGTAGTGGTTAAGAACTCGGCTACTAACCAAAAGGTCAGCAGTTCAAATCCACCAGACGCTCCTTGGAAACCCTTTGGGAGAGTTCTACCCTGTCCTGGAGGTCGCTATTAATCGGAATTGACTTGATGGTAGTGGGTTGTTGTTTGTAATGCAGGCACCAAATAAGTCAGGGATGGAAGTCATAATCCCTTGAGGTTACCCTTTCTGCCATAGGTTGGGGTGGCTGGTTGTGGGGAAGGCAGATGGATTTTCCTTCCCCCTACCCCCTTTAATGCCGGAACACTCTGAATAGCGCAACACATCTCCCTCCTCACAAGTGCCACCACAAGCCCAGCCTATGAGGGTCTGCACTCTCCCTGTGAGTATTCTGTGTCCGGAGAGATAGTATATAGCAAATAAAAAGCATGATAGAGCCAGAGAGAAACCACAGAAGAAAGGAAAAAGTTCACATTTTAGTATCTTTAACGGCACATTTTTAATGCTTTTTGAACAAATAGCTCCACATTTTCATGTTTCACTGGGCCCACCAGCCCTGCTCATATCCCTCCTTTACCTTTCATTGCCATTGCCAATACCTCTCTTATTCAAGCCTTTGCATACCCTTCCAACTGGCCTCGCTACCACCATATTCTTTTCTTTCCACAGTGTACATCATTTGTCACTTGCTATTAATATAAATGAATGATTATTATCATTATTTCTAATAGAACTTGTGCAAATAAGATAAAACAAGTGGCATTAATAATGTGAGTTGCGAAGAATAACTATGACTTGTGTGAATGATTGCTATAGTGAAAATGAGCTAAATAATGTTATGCTAATATGCTAGTAAGGGGTTTGGAATGAAAGACTTTCTGTGTAAGTCTGTAAGTATATGCAAAAATGTATAAGTGGAGATTACTGTGGATAAGAGCTTCAGTATTAAGAACATGTCTCCTCAGAGTGCTTTGGTTGTTGGTTGGGGTTAGGTTTCTTAAACCAAGAACTTGCTTTCCATAAATTCCATAACTTGGAATTAAAGGAAAGAAAGTAAAATATATTAAGAAAGGAACAGGCTTTGAGATTGGAAAGATTAGGGGTTGAATCCCCTGCTTCCCTATTACCCGTACCATGACCTTTGAAGACTTGCTTAATCTCTTAGTCTCAATTATTTCTAAAAATTGATAGTACTCTCTACCTCATAAAATCCATTGTTGTGGAGTCGATTCTGACTCATGGCAACCCCATGTGTTTCAGAGTAGAAGTACACTCCATAGGATTTGCAATGGCTGTGATCTTTCCTTTCTTCCACAGTGCTGCTGGGTGGATGCAAACCACCAACCTTTTGGTTTAGTAACCAAAAAAACCAAACCCGTTGCCGTCAAGTTGATTCTGACTCATAGCGGCCCTATAGGACAAAGTAGAACTGCCCCATAGGGTTTCCAAGGAGCAGCTGGTGGATTCAAACTGCTGACATTTTGGTTAGAAGCCAAACTCTTAACTACTACACCACCAGGGCTCCTTCAGTCAAGTGCAAACCATGTGTGCAACCCAGGGACCTTCTCTACCTCACAGAGCTATTTTAAATACTATGTTATGCAATACATGCAAATTTATAAATATATTGCCTGGGAAAGAGGAGGTTTAATAAACTGTAGCTATTAACACAGCAACAACAACAGTATAAAGACATTTTGGTATTTTCCTGGATGCTGGGGAGCTAAACCATCCGTATAGAATTAGATCTTGAAAACGGCTAAGCAAAGGAAATATTTTTTCACCACAGATCATCTCTGTATACAAAAGAGAATGAATGTCACATCTCTGTATTATGGACAGAGACCGTGGGAATGAGATTTGATGACAGCATGCTATTGAAACTACAACTGGAAACTTCTTTACTTTCTCTTTCTAAAATATATACCGCAACCCACCAAAACGTGGTAACTTATGAATTGAATGTGTGAATTATGTAAACAGGAAAGGGTGTGTGTGAGTTTATGTGTTTTGGGGTTTGAGTGTGTATGAGCATGCTAGTATTTCTCCATTTGGCCCCCCCCTTACTCCCACAATGGTTCACTACTCTTCTCAGCCTGATGTGGATCTTTGTAGACTAACCTCCAAACACCACATCACCTGAGGTTCTTTGCCCTTTAGGTTTTACACGGGAGACACTGGCAGGAGATGGAAAGTAACGCTGGAGAAGAATGAGGTTGAAGTACAGATTTCCTCCCCACCCAGCTCTCTTCTTGCAGAGGCTCTGTTTGGCAGTAGCTGAATTCATTTACCTATGGACACAGTTTCTATTAGTCCCATTCCTAAGGTAACAGATCTCACCAAGTTCAAATAACACAAATTCTCCCTTTGCCCCTTCAGCTCTAGGGAAGATAAGGGCTTTCTTCTGTTGCTGGTCCCTAGGTTCCCTTAACCCTGCCTACACACCGGTAAATAGTGCCTTTGAGGACTATTTATCTGTTTCCTGCTAGATCCTGACTGATAATAGTGTTTGTGTGTGTTTATGTGTGTTTCAAAGAGAAAGAGAGAGGAAAGGGATGATGATGAATTTATCTGTAAACCAATCAAAGTCTGTGGCCTTTTGCAATTTGCCTTAATCACTTCTTACAAAATGTCATATTGCAAAGACTATCAGTGAGAAAACAGGGAAGAAGAGAGATATAGAAAGGAGAGAGAGAAAAAAAAGATAAAGGAAGGAAAAAATTAATTTTAAATTCTAATAAAGTTATAAACACTCACTATTTTAATAGTGGATTCATTAATGGCTACAGCAATAATAAGTTGAGTAGATGGAAAAAGTACTAAATCTAGTCATTGTCAGAGAAGTCTTAAGAAATAGAAGCTGTGAGTTGGTATCTTTTTTCTAGAGAGTTTCAGTAGCAAACAATGTCTTACAAAAAAGAAAAAGAGTTCTGCTTCTCCATGATTTCTCTTACTTGAAGTGTCATGGATGAAAATGGCATTAAATCTTTAGTCTTTTAATTATTAGAAATACGAGAAAAAAATTGGGATATAATTTCTCAGGCTAATAGTGACTCTATTTTATTTGTTCTAAATATATATTCTCTCAGATAACTGAGCTTGGATTAATAGGTTGTTCCTAAATAGTAGAGATCCCTGGGTGGTGCAAACAGTTTGCAATCGACTACTAACAAAAAGGTTAGCGGTTCCAATCCATCCAGAGGTACCACAAAAGAAAGGCTGGGTGATTTGCTTCTGTAAAGATTGTTGTTGTTAGATACCATTGAGTCACTTTTGACTCGTAGCGACACTGCGTACAACAGAATGAAACACTGCCAGATCCTGTGCTGTAAAGATTAGAGCCAAGAAAACCCTGTGGAGTGGTTCTACTCTGTAACACATGGGGTCACCATGAGTTGAATGGCAATGGGTTTGGGTTTTTTGGTTTAAATATTGGGGCTCCATTTGTTAAGAGTATCATTGTACCTTCATCTTGTTGCTAGAGGTTTAATCAATAAATAGGGAAACCTGAAGAAAATGTAAACACAGTTGAAGAAGTGGGTATTATAGTATCTTGCCTACCTACTTCACGTTTGATGGAAATCAAATGTATATTCTGTATAGGGACACCGTACTGGGAAGAACAGACTGTAAGGAGAATTTATGTAAACAGAATCAGATTTCCCTTTTAGCCTATTTTATAAAAGGAGGTAGGCTTATGTGAAAATATTTTTAGGCCAAGATAAAAGATATTTTAAGAATGCAGACTAAGAATAATTTATAATATATGAATGCTGTGCAGAAATTATTTTCCTTTAAGTCTAGACATTTTAGATGGGTAAATTGGACTGTGCGTTTGTAAGGTTTTTTATAATTACAACTTCAGTTCTTTCTCTAAGCCAAATAATGATCCCTAACCTTTAAATACTCTGTTTGAAACATTTATATTAAGCGGTATTTTCTAAATTGTGAACCTCACTTGAAAGTCCTAGATAAGGCTTATTCAGTGACTAGTGATGTATTTTGATTTAATCTTCAGTAATATTTTTATAGTGAAATCTGACTTAGAGAATAAGAAAAGATATTATTAAAAGGAGAGAGACATTTGTTACAAAAGACAGTTTGTTGGAGAGGATCATTTTGATCATTTGGAGGGTAATTTTTGGCTCCAAACATCTCTTGCTCTTCTTAGTAATCCACAAGGATTTAGCCTTTAAATTCTTATTGATCCAATTTTAGCTTGTACCAAATTTTGGTGGTAATGTGTTCTTCAACATGACACTGGGTTAACTATTTTTCCCAAAAGCTTTTTATTTCAGTGTTGGGTGGGGGAAGGAGATATACTAGTGTTGTTGTACCTCAGAATTTGGTGAAAGAGTTAACAATGACTCTAACTGTTCCTTTTATAATTTTATAGATCCTGATCACACTCTTTTTGGTCTTCATTTGTCCTAATTGAAGGTATTTATTTTTTAAGCATAAATATTATAGGGTAGTGTCATGGGTTGAATTGTGTCCCCCAAAATATCTGCCAACTTGGCTGGGTCATGATTCCCAGTATTGTATGATTGTGTACCATTTTGTAATCTGATGTGATTTCTTCATGTGTTGTAAATTCAATCACTATGATGTAAAAAGATGGATTCGCGTCAGTTATACTGACGAGGTCTACAAGATTAGATAGTGTTTTAAGCCAATATCTTTAGAGATATAAAAGAGAGAAGCCAGCAGAGAGACATGG
The DNA here is from genome assembly GCA_030035585.1 of Dugong dugon. NCBI lineage: Eukaryota > Metazoa > Chordata > Mammalia > Sirenia > Dugongidae > Dugong > Dugong dugon. The sequence continues at coordinate 47,181,162 of CM057474.1, forward strand.
GGACCTTGTACCACCAAGAAAGCAGCACTGGGAGCAGAGCGCATCCTTTGGACCTGAGGTTCCTGGGCTGAGACGCTCCCAGAGCAAGGGAAGACTGATGCATCACAAGGACTTTTCTTCAGAGCCAACAGAGAGAGAAAGCCTTCCTCTGGAGCTGATGCCTTGAATTTGGACTTGTAGCCTACCAGACTGTGAGAAAATAAATTTCTCTTTGTTAAAAGCCATCCACTTGTGGTATTTCTGTTAGAGCAGCACTAGATGACCAAGACAGGTAGTTTCTAACATTTACTTGAAGATTTCAGTAGACCTTTTAACTTTATCCAACTTAACAATATTCATTAATATTCTAGTTATGCATTATTGTAGAGTATTATATGTTTCTTTCTGATTATTACAGTTTTTGAAAGCTTAGATTTCTGCTTGGTTGGTTTCTTCTGATTAGAAGAATATTTATATATGAGATAACTTTTCACCAAGTATTAATTGAACATTATTTGTGGTGTATGTTTTTAGTATATTGAAATTTTCAGTAACATAATAATATCTACTTCATATTATAATCTACTAAAAAGTAGAAAATATTCCAATTTAGCTCTAAAGATGTCATTTATGCAAGTATATTTTTAAACTACATGCTTAATAGATGACTTTTTAAATGGTAACATATTACACTGTGGATATGAAAGTCTATTTCTATAACTGAAAGGAATAAATCTGAAGAATTTTTATAATTTAGTTAAAAATTTCTTATATTTTGACTGTTAAAAAAATCTCTTGCATATTTATTCAGTTTTGTCTCTGTAAACATAGATTCAGTTTAAGAATTTAGGTTCTACATTTTTCTAAGACTTCTCATAAATTATATACAAGCAGCAATACAGATAAGTTACAAAAACATTTTCTTCTTATATGCCTAGTAATGAAAAAAATAGAAATAATCCCAAGCGTCTGATTTCAGAGTCATTGTTGTGAGGATTTTTTAAATTTGGGTATAAATCAGTTTGTGTGTGCAAAATCTTTTCTTAACCTCTATTTCATTCCTTGTTTTGCCTCTGGAAATGTTTATCTTCAAAATTTCAGGTACTTTAAGTCTGGTTACCAAATAATATGAGCATTTTCTAAAATTTATGATATTTATAAAGGCTATGTCTTTACCCACTCCCCCCCTTTTGTTAGAACAAATAGTTTCTCATTAAACAGTCAGTACACATATTGTTTTATGACATTGGTTAAGAACCCCACGACTTGTCAACATTCTCCCTTCTCGACCTTGAAGACCTGTTTTTTGGTGAAAATATACATAGTAAAAATTACACCATTTCGAAAGTTTCTACATGTACAATTCAGTGATATCAATTACATTCCTCCAGCTGTGCTGCTATTGTCACTATCCTTTTCAAAATTATTCCATCACCATTATCTTCAACTTACTGTCCACTATCACTGTGTTCTTACTCACATTTCAGTTCACAGTGATAGTGGTTCAGTGGTGGTAGTCGGCCACCATCTAGCTATACTGGACTCAGTCTGGTGGAGGCCTTGGAAGCTGTGGTCCATTAGTCCTTTGGACTAATCTTTTCCTTGTATCTTCTTCTCTTCATTCTCCCTTGTTCCTGAAGGGGTAAGACCAGTGGAGTATCTTAGATGGCTGCTTACAGGCTTTTAAGACCTCAGACGCTACTCACCAAGGTAGAATGTAGAACATTGTCTTTATAAACTGTGTTATACCAATTGAGCTAGAAGTTCCCAAGTCCATGGTCCCCACAGCCCTCTGCCCAGTAATTCACTCCCTCAGGGAGTGTGGAAGTATCTTTGGAGCTTCCATGACCTTTCCTTGTACAGGTTGTGCTGGCTTCCCCAGAAATGTGTACTGTCTTACCCTTCACCAAAGTTACCACTTATCTATTTAATTCCCCCCCCATCCCTCCCATCTCTGGTAACCAACAAAGATTGTTCCTTTTTGTGTGTAAACTTTTATATGAGTTACACACTAGAGGTCTCATACAATATTTGTCCTTTTGTGAGTGACTTATTTCACTCAGCATAATGTCTTCCAGTTTCGTCCATGTTATAAGATGCTTCACAGATTCATCATTGTTCTTTATCTTTGTATAATAACCATTGTGTGTATGTACCATAGTATGTTTATCCATTCATCTGTTGATGGGCATCTAGATTGTTTCCATCTTCCTGCTATTGTGAACAGTGCTTCAGTGAATATGGGTGTGCATATGTCTATTAGTGACAGCTCTTATTTCTCTAGGATCTATTCCTAGGAGTGGGATTGCATTTTGTAGTGCTTCTTTTTTTGTGTTGCTGATCTTTTCTTTCTTCCAGTGCTGAGTTCCTTTTGTTTGTGGATTTTTTTTCATTTCTTTTGCTTTTATAGGTTTTATTTTGACTGAGACTTTATGTTTTTCTTCTTTATTTTGATGAGTAGGTTTGTTAACTTTCTTTGTGGTTACCTTGAAATTTATCCTAATCTTCCTGCATTTGTACCAGTCTATTATTACTTTGTATGGCTTGACTTCCTCTCCACTAGAAGGTTCTATACCTACACCGTTTATTCCCTCTTTTATTGTTCTGATGCTGTTATCATTTACAGATTAACCTCTCTGGTTCCCTTTTGTAATTCTTTTGGTTTTGCATAGTCCTTAAGAGTTCATTTCCTAGGTTGGTATCTGGCTAGTACAATCCTGTGTCCTAGATTCAGCCTGTGGTCTGACATTGTTTGTTCTCATATTGAAGGACTTCCTTTAATAAGTCTTGTAAGTTTGGTTTGGTTTGTACATAGTCTCTTAATTTCTGTTTATCTGGAAATGACCTAATTTCACCATCATATTTGAATAAGACTTTTGCAGGATATATTATTCTTGGCTGGCAATTTTTTTCTTTCAAGGTTTTATATATGTCATCCTGTTGCCTTCTTGCCTGCATGGTTTCTGCCAAATAATCTGAGCTTAGTCTTATCGTTTCTCCTCTGTAGGTGACTTTTTGTTTTTCTTGAGCTACTCTCAGGATTCTTTGTTTGTCTTTGGTTTTGGCGAGTGTGATTATGATATGCCTTGGTGATTTTCTTTTGGGGTCTGTCATATATGGGGTTTGTTGAGCTTCTTGGATGGTCAGCTTTTCATCTTTCATGATATTGGGGAAGTTTTCTGTCAGCAATTCTTCGATGATCCTCTCTGTGTTTTTTGTTTTCTCCCCCTGTTCTGGAACTTCAATCACTCACAGATTTTTGCTTTTGATTGTATTCCACATAATTCTCGGGGTTTCTTCATTTTTCTTCATTCTTTTTTCTGATTTTTCCTCAGAGTTGTAGCCAAGTGTTTGTCTTCAATTTCGCTGATCCTATCTTCCATCGTTTCAAACCTGCTCCTCAGCCCTTCTATGACACTGTCCATTTCTGAAATCTTGTTTATCTTTTTGATTTCTAGTTGTGGTTTTTGTACGATTTCTAGTTGTGAATTTATTTTACCATTTTGTTCCTGTATTATTTTCTTGAATTCGTCCATTTCTTTAATCTGTATTTTCCATGAATTTGTCTGCGTTTTCCATGGATTAATCTATTTTTTCCTCGTTTTTGTGTGCTTTTTGCTTCAACTTTTGGATAATTCTGAATATTAGAGATTTGAATTCCCTATCAGTTAGGTCTAGTGCCTTTTCTTCTACTGAATGGTCAACTGGTGTTTTAGTTTGGACGCCTACTGGAACCATCCTGTCTTGTTTTTGTAAATGTTTTGATATTGTCTGTGGTCTTCGAGGCATTCGGCATTTATTTTCCTTGTTTATTGATTGTAGATTTGTTTGTTTCATCCTGCTTTTTTGTATTATTTGGTTATGTTTGAGCAGGTGGGCTGTGCGTTCTTTGTTGTTTGCTCCTCTGGGACATGATAATTTTCACCTCCTTCTCCAATGGGCAAGGTCAGTCACTCAGGTATGGTACAGCAGGGCTGGTCTAGCTGAAGGGGAGTTGCTGGGATAGGTTTTTTGTGACATGTACCAGGGCTGACAGTGTGGACTGCGAATCAGTGCAGGGCAGGTTCAAGTCGGCCATGCATCTGTTGCTTGGGAGTGTGAGGTTTAGCACACAGTGCAGTTAGGCAGGAAGAAGGGGGTAGATTGTGATGTGTGGAGCTAAGATAGGTATGGGAAAGATGAGAGAGAGCAGAGAGGAACAGGAGCCAAAGACATACACACAAACAAAAAGATAGTGCTAAGGGAGCTTGCTATTGGAATGGAGAGATGAGAGACTGAGAAATGGGGAAAAACAAAAAGAAAAAAAAAAAGAAAAAACTAAATAAATCGAGAAACTGGAAATGAAGAAAGATGAATGGGGAATAAGAGAGAGAAGAAAACTAAACAAAGAAATTAAAAAAAAAAAAAAACCAAGAAAAAATAAATGCCCCCAGGGATGTCCCTGTGTGTCTGTGCCGAGTAAGGGACTAGCTTCCAAGCCACGTGGTACTGCCTGGCTAGAAGGGGCTCCCAAGCTGAGAGAAGAAAAAGAAATCAAAGAAACAGATCAAAACAGAACAAAGCAGAGCAAACAAACAAAAAAGACCCAGCGTGGTGGCATGGGCCGGGAAACAGTTTCACAGTCAATCAGTGTTTCATACCCTTTCAGGAAGAAGCAAATATGGTGCACAGAGCCAGGTATTTGAGAGAAAGGAGGAGGAGGTGGTGAGAGGTAAGGAAGAAATCTAAAGAAGTGGAAAAAAGCAACACCAGCAGCCAACAAATGGCACTCGGGGAGCTGGCCAGTGCAGGTGGGTGGAATCCAAGTGGCACTGGCAGGGGAAGCTCGTGCTTCCTGGCCAATAGACTGTGGCTGCAGGAAGCAGAAGAGGCTAAATGGGGGTGAAGAAGGGTGGGGGGTGGGAAAGCATATATTGTGGGTTACCGGTTGTTCTGTCTCCTGCTGGAAGCTCTGTGAAGCTGCTTTATCATACCTCCTGTTCTCTGATCTCCAATAGGAGTCCAAGATGGCAGATCCCTGCTATGGTAGCTGATAGGGGACCTCTGCATGTATCTCTCTTTGCGCTCTGTTCTTGGTCAGTTTCTTATTCCTTTCGGTGCTTGGTTGAGTTAGCTCTTCATTCAATGGTTAGGGTTTCAGGATTGACATGTGACTCTGTTTGACTTAGTTTTTTTGATCTTTGCTGCAGAGAGACAGTATGGTGCTGCTACTATAGTGCCATGTTGCCCCTCTCCCCCTTTTAATGCCCTACGTGAGTACGTAAACTTCGAGGAAACTAGAAAAAAAAAAAACGTGTACTTTTAGCATTATTTTATGAAATTCGTTCCACCTATTTGAAAATCTAGAGTTGTATGAAATGCATCAATTTAGAATATTACTTTTTTCTACTCTTGAATTCTGTTAAAATTTTTTCTTCATCTTTTTACATGCATTTTTACCACTAGTATCAGTGTCTTCATGAAAGCAGTTTTGGGGGTCATCTGACAGTTTTCCACAACACATCATCTTTACCTGTATCTAAGTTGTTTGTATTACAGTAATTTTGGAATCTGTGAATAATGCTGTTATTGGAAATATTATCACAAGGCAAGCATTAATTATATTTAGGTTTCAACCATTTAGATTTCCTCTCTCCTCCTACCCTTTTATGTGGTCTGAGTTTTAGTCCACTGGAAACGGGAGACTTGACACAAACCCAAATATAAGGTGAGTCCCTTTTTTTTTCTTTAGATGAAGGTTTACAGAGCAAACTAGTTTCTCATTAAACAATACACATATTGTTTTGTGACATTGGTTGCCAGCCCCAAAACATGTCAACACTCCCCTTCTTCACCTTGGGTCCCCATTTCCAGCTTTCCTGTCCCCTCCTGCCTTCTCGTCCTTGCCCCTGTAGAAGCTACATCTTGAAGGTATCACAATCCTACTTTAACGCACTATAAAAATGAATTGTCCTATCAGGGCTGGATTACCCAATAAGTAAGGTAATGGGACAAACTGTGCCTTCCCACCAATCTGCAGTGCATAATTTCACCTGTCCCCCACCACATCAACTATGTGGTGAAATCATGTGAAGTTGCTCATGATAGATTAGCAAGTAAATACCATTAAGTCTGTTTGCACTGTGTTTACTGGTTAATCTGCTCCTGGTATTACATCCTTTAAGGAAGAGACTTTTTATTTCCAAATAATTGTTGAGGAAGAACGTAGTAACTACTTGAACCATTTCAGCTTATCCTAATTATCTTATTTTTCATTTTATTTCACCTGAAATTATAATTCTAAAATTATTTTAATGTGATATTTGCTTATATTTATCAATGCCCTTATATTTAACTCATCTTAGATCATGTAGCACTAACTTTATAACTTTCTTATTAAAAATAATACACATTCAGTGTAGAATATTTGGAAAGAAAGGATACTGAAAAAAACAGAAAATAAAAAAGTTGATAGCATTTACGTGGTATTCTTTGATTGAACATTTATTTTAAGGAAAAACATTTATGTTATGGGTCAGATCTCAGCTTTTGGGGATAAATGAGCATAACCAGGTAGGAGACCTTTGTTATTGTTCCTCAACAGTGAGGAACTGATGATTTGCCCACATGTCCCTTTATAATGGCAATCATGCAAGCCAAATGTTTTGGCTTGTTTTGATACAACCATAATTAGGTAGACTCAGTTCTATAAAGCTACAGTTACACAAAAAATACAATGCTTTCTACAAAGTATTTAAATAATTAAATAAAAAGCCCTTTAAATCCTTTATTCTGTTGGCAAAGAAAGCATGGACTTTGGTGGTTCAAGATATTTGATATTCTTAAATTAAGGAAAAATTTTACTTCTATCATTTGTAGAGAATTATGCAAATGAAGATGAATCTTTTGTATTAAGTCTTTAGAGAGCAGATGAAGACATATTAACTAAGGAACACTTTCTTTCTTTAATGACCAAAATCATACACTTCCCAAATCCATTAAAGAAAAAAACAGAACATCTCTTATGTTGTACAGTTTAGTGGGTTTGTATTCAAGGTGAAAGTTTCATTCAAAAAAATTATTAATCAATCATAAGTACATACAAATAAATTAATTCACAAATAACTTAATATAGGACAATGGGAGATTGCTACCAAGACTCTATCTATTAATACTTTTCATGATAAATTATAATTTCTGTATCCAAAATATGCATACAACTAGAAAAATGATTAGTAACTATTTTTTAGGTTGTCTATATCAGGTTTTTTTTTACTAAGGGCCCTGAGTGCACTTGTCTATTAATCTTAAAGGTTGGCAGTGTTCAAACCCAACTGGGGACTCTGTGGAAGACAGGTCTGGTGATCTGTTTCCATAAAGATTATGGACAAGAAAACCCTATGGAGCAGTTCTACTTTGTAATACATGGAGCCACCATGAGTTGGAATAGCAACAGATTTTTTTTTTTTTCCTTATAAGGATTTGCTAGGAAAAAAAAAAAAATCAAACTCAAATATGAGGTTAGCAAAATTTCCCCTAGAAGTTATTAAAGATAATGAACCAAAGGTTGAAATTATGGTCTCTAACATATTAATTAATAGGTTGTAAATGTTCAATATGGTAGTAAAGGACAAAATATGAAGAAGATACTATATTCTACAAAAATTTGAGAGAAACTATATAGGAAGAATATAATTACATTGTTAACCATGTTGATTTCCTTCTTAAATTCTGAACAGAGAGAAGTAAAAAAGAATATTTTCTTAGAGGATAAAAGAACAAGCTAAAGGAATATCTATGGCCACCAGTAATTGTGGTTATCTACCAAGGATGAATGTAAAATTCCCATAAAGTTTAAAAACTAATCTTTAATAATTTCCAAATATATTTTTGTTGGAATATTGATTGTAGCTATGCCTTTTGGATCTTCTCTGCCAATCTCACAATGACGCGGTGAAATGTAAAGCCAAAGAATTATGCAGTGCATGTGAACATTTTCAATAATAAGTAATCTAGGATATGAAGTACTTATAATTTCCTTTCCTTTCCCTTATTAATTTCTTTGGAGTTAGTGGAGAAATTTGTTTTCTACCATCACCTATTAAAACAGCAAAATTATATATTTTGCCAATGGAGAGCATTAAGAGTTATGGAGTATTTTTTTCCCCACATTGTGGTTGTGATATTTTTCTTTGTTTTGATCTGTCATTGAGTCTTCAAAAGATTAGTTCTGGTCTTTTTTTTCTTCAGGGACTCAACAGTGGCAAAATAATTCTACAATAAGTCTTCATAAGACAGCATAGATACATAAACTTTTAGAATTGGATGCAGATGTATTATAAGCTCGCCACCAAATGTATAAATCCTCTTCACAAGTTCCCATTGATTCATAGTCATTCAAAACTATTGAATAAGTACCTCCCATGACCCAGGTGCTGGTGTGTCAGTTAAGACATGAACCTTGCTCTCAGTGAAGAGTTTATAGTCAATAGGAAGACAGATATACACTGGCAAAAATAATAAAGAATGCAAAGTACTACATAGCATTAGTCACAAGTTTTGTAATAGCATTAGAAAATTACCTAACTCTCTTCATGCTTCTGGTGATGGGGAGACCACTTCATTGTATAACAATGGTTCCAAATCAAGCAGCTCTAATGATTAGAAATGTCTCCCTGATTTAATTCAATTAAATAATTTGCTTTTGGTGCCTACATGTTAGTTCTCAATATTTTTTTATCCCCTAACATTCCATTAATAATGCTTCCATTAATAAAGGTGACTTCATTAGCCCTCTTAGTGGGAAGAGGTAGGGGTATATATTAAAATGGTGAGTGGGGGGCATGTGTACTTTGAATTGTGAGGCTACCTCTCTCTCAGGCTTTTCCTTTAATGTCAGACCACTTAGAACCCGTTGCTGTCAAGTCGATTCTGACTCATAGCGACCCTACAGGACAGGGTAGATTTGCCACATAAGGTTTCCAAGGAGTGGCTGGTGGATTTGAACTGCTGAACTGCCAACCTTTTGGTTAGCAGCCATAGCTCTTAATCGCTGTGCCACCAAGGCTCCTCAGGCCGCTTAGCCCCCTGCAATATGAGCCAGAGGAAGAAATCCATTACTAGAGATCACTTGACTAGAGAAAGCTAATTACTATTCTTACTTTCCACGAGAGCAGGCTACAGGACTTGCTATGGGCTAAAGATATAGCGCTTATTGCCGGAGTTACAGGTGCAGGAACCCCCAGGTGATTCTGATATGCCTCCTAAAGAATGAAGCTTACTGGCTTATTGTATTTATGGTACTATGTTGGGTAATGCAGGAAAAAAAAGATACGAGGATATAAAAATACCTCTTTAATACCTTAAAGTGTATTGAATGTTAACTTCAATTGTGAGGTGACTTGCTAGTAATTTGTGACTGATATTATCAAGAGTAGTGGGATATTTAAACAAGTGAATTAAAAAGGAGTCAGAGAAGCTCTGTATCATCAGTCAGAACAAGGCCAGACGCTGACTGCGGAACAGACCATCAATTGCTCATATGCAAGTTCAAGTTGAAGCTGAAGAAAGTTGAAACAAGTGCACAAGAGCTGACCACCTGAATTTAGAGACAATCTTAAGCATAGATTTGACGCATTGAACACTAATGACCGAAGACTGGACAAGTTGTGGAATGACATCAAGGACTTTGTTGTGGATTGAATTGTGTCCCCCCAAAATGTGTGTCAACTTGTCTAGGCCATGATTCCTAGTTGTCCTACATTGTGTGATTTGTTGTAATTTTCCTGTGTTGTAAATCCTAACCTCTATGATGTTAATAAGGCAGGATTATGTTATGTTAATGAGGCAGGACTCAATCTACATGATTAGGTTGTAACTTGAGTCAATCTCTTTTGAAATATGAAAAAACAGAAGTGAGCAGAGAAGAGAGAGACCTCATAGCACCAAGAAAGAAGCGCTGGGAGCAGAGCATGTCCTTTGGACACAGGGTCCCTGCACTGAGAAACTCCTATAGCAGGGGAAGATTGATATCAAGGATTTTCCCCCAGAACTGACAGTGAAAGCTTTCCCTGGGAGCTGGTGCACTGAATTCAGACTCCTAGCCTCCTAGACTGTGAGAGAATAAATTTTTGTTTGTTAAAGCCATCTCCTTGTGGTATTGTTGCTATAGCAGCACTAAATAACTAAGACATCATACATGAAGAAAACAAAAGGTCATTAAAAAGACAGGAAAGAAAGAAAAGACCAAAATGAATGTCAGAAGAGACTCTGAAACTTGCTCTTGAACATAGAATAACTAATGTGAATGGAAAAAATGATGAGGTAAAAGAGCTGAACAGAAAATTTCAAAGGGCAACTCGAGAAGATAAAGTATTATAATGAAATGTGCAAAGATCTGCAGTTAGAAAACCAAAAGGGAAGAACATGCTTGAAATTTCTCAAGATGAAAGAGCTGAAAAAAAAATTTAAGCCTCAAGTTGCAATTTTGAAGAATTCTATGGGGAAAATACTGAATGATGCAAGGCATCAGAAGAAGATGGAAGGAATATACAGAGTCACTGTACCAAAAAGAATTGGTCAACTTTCAACGCTTTCAGGAGGTAGCATATGATCAAGAACTGATGGTACTGAAGAAAGAAGTCCAGCTGCACTGAAGGCATTGACAAAAAACAAGCCTCCAAGAATTGATGTGTAACCTGACCCCACAAAAACAAAACAAAACCTGTTGCCACTGAGTCAATTCCAATTCATAGCGACCCTATAGAACAGGGTAGAACTGCCCCACAGGGTTTCCAAGGAGCACCCAGTGGATTCGAACTGCTGACCTTTTGGTTAGAGCCATAGCTCTTAACCACTACTCTGCCAGCATACAAATACCAGTAGATTTCCATTAGTCGTTAAACTAGCCCAAGACAGATTTGGCCCACCCATATGCTCAGAAGGGCCAGCTGTAACTGCTAATTGACCTCAACAGAGGATGCAGCAGCAGGAGGAACGAATCAGAAGGAAAATCATCACCCGGACCCTATTCCAAAGCAAGAGATCCGACAAGAAACACATCACCTCCTGTTTCCTGGCCACCTTCTAGAATTTTCCCTTCCCAGTATGCCTGTGTGGCCACCGTCTTGCTACCCAAATCACGCATAAGCCCTGCTTCCCTATAGCTTGGTGAGCTGGATCTGAGGAACTTCCTTTTGGCTCCTTGCTCTGCGCATTGCAATAAAGTTACTTTCTCAAAGACTGGTGTCCAGATAGTTGGCAAGTCTGACCATGCTGGACAAGGACCCACCCTTCTGGGTTTGGTAACCGATGGAATACCAGTGGAGATGTTTCAACAAACAGATGCCGCGTTGGAAATGCTCACTCATCTCTGCCGATATTTGGAAGACAGCTTCCTGGCCAACCGACTGGAAGAGATCCATATTTGTGACCATTCCAAAAAAAGGTGATCCAACTGAATTTGGAAATTGTTGGACAATATCATTTATATCACATGAAAGTAAAATTTTGCTGAAGATAGTTCAAAAATGGTTGCAGCAGTACATCAAAAGGGAACTGCCAGAAATTCAAGCTGGATTCAGAAGAGGACTTGTATCATTGCTGATGTCGGATGGATCTTGGCTGAAAGCAGAGACTATCAGAAAGATGTTTACCTGTGTTTTAGTGACTATGCAAACACATCCGACTGTGTGGATCATAACAAATTATGGATAATATGTGAGGAATGGGAATTCCAGAACACTTAATTGTGCTCATGTGGAACTTGCATATCGACCAAGAGGCGGTAGGCAGTTTTTCAGACAAAACAAGGAGATATTGCGTGGTTTAAAATCAGGAAAGGTATGCATCGGGGTTGTATCCTTTCACCATACTTATTCAATCTGTATGCTGAGCAAATCTGAGAAGCTGGTCTATATGAAGAAGGCATCAGGATTGGAGGAAGACTCCTTAACAACCTTTGATATGCAGATGACACAACCTTGCTTGCTGCAAGTGAAGAGGACTTGAAGCACTTACTGATGAAGATCAAATACTACAGTCTTCAGTATGGTTTACATCTCAGCATAAGGAAACAAAAATCCTCACAACTGGACCAATAAACAACATCATTATGAATGGAGAAAAGATTGACGTTGTCATGGAAGCAGCAGTCAAGAAATCAAACGACGTATTGCATCAGGCAGATCTGCTGCAAAAGACCTCCTTAAAGTGTTAAAAAGCAAAGATGTCACTTTGAGGACTAAGGTGCACTTGACCCAAGCCATAGTATTTTTAATCACTTCATGTGCATGCAAAAACTGGACAACGAATAAGGAAGACTGAATAAGAATTGATGCCTTTGAATTATGGTGTTGGTAAAGAATATTGAATATACCTTAGCTGCTAGAAGAACAAACAAATCTGTCTTGGAAGAAGTACAGCTGGAATGCTTCTTTGAAGAGAGGATGGTGAGACTTTGTCTCATGCACTTTGGACATGTTGTCAGGAGGGATCAATTCCTGGAGAAGGACATCATGCTTGGTAAAGTGGAAGGTCAGCAAAAAAGAGGAAGACCCTCAGCAAGACGGATTGACACAGTGGTTGCAACAGCAGGCTCAAACATAGCAAAATGAGGATGGCGAAAGACCAGGCAGCATTTCCTTCTGTTGTACATAGGGTCGCTATGAGTTGGAACTGACTCCATGGCACCAAATAATATAATAGTATAATTAAAAACATCAGAGTGGGTTCAATTTCATCCCTGTCAAACTCTTTTTTTTCCATGCCAATATTTTTTTTTTTGAGTGGGAAAGAAATAAATTATAGCACCCAATAACCTTTTATTATGCATGTGAACATCATCGGTTGAATGTGTAATTGTTGAGGAATAAAGGCTGTTAATCATGGTGGCTGTGAGAGAAGACAAAACTCAATTATGGCAGAAAGTTCTAAGAATCCGTAGTAAAAGTAAGAACATAGGAAAATAGTTTCATATAAAAGGGAAAACACATTCTGTTGAGGAATTAGGGGGAATAGGAAAAATCCAGAAGGGCTCTAGAAAAGAAAAAGAAATAAATTGAGCTGCCTCTTAAATAATGGTAGGATTTAGACAGTTGAAATAATGTGGGCATGTTTTAGGGTAATAAATGAGTTTATTGTAGGCACAGGCAATATATATAATAAACTGTAAGATAAAGCTGAAAATAGAAGTTGGAACCTCCTCATGGAGGAAGAAAGACTTCAGAGTTGATAGTGTTGACAATAGAGAATCATTGAGGGTTTTGGATTTAGAGAGTGGCTCATTATATCTGGAAATCATCTTAATTTCAGCTTTATTCCTGCCATTCTATCCCCTTCTCATGTCCCAATCCTTGATTCATTAATTCAAGAAATATTTAGTGAGCCCCTATTATGTACCAGGCATATTCTAGGCACTGTGACAATCAGTAAACAAAACAGCTTACAATCTTTGCCTTCCTTGAGCTTATGTGCCATCCCTTCTCCACTGGTGCCTTCTTTCCAATGCTATCTTTGTTCTCTGAACATACAGTACACATTGCACATGGACCTCATTTCCATGAGGGCATTGGTTTTTCCCTACTTCTTTCCGGAGTTCTGCTAGGTTATGATTTACCTTTTTCTGTTTTCTCATTATTTCTTCTCAAAGCTTATGTCTCTTTGAGTTTTTATTTTATAGAAATAATTCATTCATTATGTTTTAAAAATTTATGGTGACAGTTTTCATATGCTCCATGTCACCATTTTTCTGGTGAGTTATTAATTTTTTTGTTCTTTTCTTCATTTTTATTTTCTTTTGGTATGTTGGTAAGGATCTTGTGCAAACTCCTTGTATATTATTACTCATTTTGTTTAATGAGGTGAGTTCTACCTGGATTAGATATTTGTCAGGGCTTCATATGAGAAAGGGGCCAAAGAGATCTTCTAGGCTAGTAGAAATTCATGTTATAATTTAGCGTTGTGAGTGAGGTATTTTATAGTCTTCACTTCCACCTAGTCATGTAAGATTGATAGCTCCAGGGCTATTCAGGATTCAGTCTCGTTCCTTCAACCTGTCTCACAAACAGACTGCTTCATGAAAATATGTCTGCCTGGGTGGTTTCTCATCCATCTCAGCTTCCAACCTCTCTTTAGTGACATGCCATTTTGGAGATGTTCCCATAGCTAGTGTGTGTACCATTCTTTCTTGTTAGCCCCTAGTTGTCTCCTAGTTTCAAACAAAAGGGGTTGTCCTACAGGTTTTTTCCTCTTCCTTGTTTTTGAATAATTTCTGGGAAGAGAAGGGGTTGCACCATTTAAAAATCAGAAGTCTCATGTTCACTGTGGATCTTGCTTTTCTTTTTTAGATATAAAGTCTTGTTTAATAATGAAAAACACAAGAACAAACTGATGAACAAATTTGTAACGAACAAGGAGTTAAACTGGAAATAGAAAATCATAGCTTCAGTGCTTCTGGAAAATTAACCAATAAACCAAAAGAAAAATGCCAAACCCATTACTATCAAGTTGATTCTGACTTGTAGCAACCCTATAGGACAGAGTAAGGTTTCTGAGGAGTTGCTGGTGGGTTCAAACTGGTTAGCAGCCAAGCTGTTAGCCACTGTACCACTAGAGCTCCAGTACTCCAGACTTTTTATATACCTTAATACACCTTAATGAAAACATATTGCATTTTTCTGTATTTCTTAACCACTTATTCTTAACTGTTTCTATGATAAAAAACTATAATTATCACTAGAGCATAATTAAACTTGGGACCTGCATTAATGTAAACTTTTTTTTTTATTGTAATAGTTTTATTGATATCTAATTCCCATATCATGCAATTCACCCCTTTAAAGTGTAAAATTCAGTGGTTTTTTAGTATATACACATATTTGTGGAAACATCACTGCAATCAATTTTAGAACTTTTTTTGTTGTTGTTAATTATATTTTATTGTGTTTTTGGTGAAGATTTACACAGTAGTTTAGGTTCCATAGATCTTGCTTTTCTAAATCTCCTGCTTTTACTTTCTGCAAGTATGATGCCATGAATAGTAGTCTGCATTTATTAATCCATCAGTGTATACAGTTGTATTTTAAGGCAGTTATTCTTCTATAGGGTCGCTATGAGTCAGAATCGCCTTGACAGCAATGGGTTTTTTTTATTAGTCTTTACTCAAAGTTGAAAAAGTGGACTAAAGGAGTAGTCGGTTTATTTCTGAAAGAGAAACAGAAATTTGTGATAGAATGTCAATACCACAGTGGCTAAGAATATAGGTTATGCAGCCCCATTACTAGAGTTAGAATCTGGGTCCTGTTTCTCACTAGCTATGAAATCTCTGTGTCCCAGTTTCCTCATCTATAAAATGTTGAAAAATACAGAACCTTTCTCACAGGGTTGTTGTGGGGATTAAATTAACTAATACGTGTAAAGTGCTTATAACATTTGATAATGTATCTGTTATTACCACTACTGCCACCACCACCACCACCATCATTTTTACTATTATTATGTAAGCTTGTTTCATTAAAAATGAGTTTAAATGCTAATAGGATTCTCTGTTCATTGGGAAAATTTTGATGTCAGTTAAAAAGGGGTGATAAACTTATAAATCCCTCAACTTCTAAAGGTTAACGTCTATGACTTTTAATTAAAGTATTTCCAGGTCCTCACAACTCTGCATAAATAATATGTAGAAGTCCTTTTTCTTCAGCCTTAGTCTAATTCTACCTGGACTTATATTTGATACTTATATCTGAATCATTATTGTTTTCTATATAGTTTTTGAAAAAAGGCATATTTACATGTGGAAATTTGAGGAGACAAGTGAGAGATATGTAATCAAAAAAAAAAAAGAAAAATTATATGAAGGTGTCTTGTTTTGGAGAGCTACTTCATAACTGCAACAGAAGTTAAGTCTAAAGTTGTCATATTACTGCATTTTTAAATCTAATTTTACCCAGCAACTTAGCTTACTTTAAAATAGCTAACTTACAGGAATGCTGAAAGATGTAATCGGGAGGTAATTAAAATCAAGTCTCAATTTAAGGTTTTGAAGAAATGATGCTGAATGCTAATTTGATATAGACTATGTTGAGAATTAAAAAGATGCTTAAGAAAGCCAAATGTTTTACATTTCCCCTTGATTTGATAATGTCAAAATGGAATAAATCAACAAAGGAGCTTTTAGTTAGGAATTTGTAGGAAGGTTTAGAAATAAAATGCTCAGTGGATAAACAATAATATTAGGTGAATGTTCAAGCATATTAGAGTAAATATTATTTATTATTCTTTGAAATGATATTATTCCATATGCCCTAGTGCAGGGATCATTGATGTTTATTGTTAGTTCAGTAATCATATTACCTATAGATGAAAATCATGGAGTAACTGACCGACTCTTAAAGTCGAAAGGGATGTTGGAGGTTATCCAGTGCAAGAATTTTCTTACAATGCTCCAGGCATGCAGCAATTCAACCTTTGCTTAAATTTCCTATTTGAAAGGCAGTTCATTATAATTTGGGCATTTGTAATTGTTACAAAAACCTTTATATTGGGCTAAAACCTGTGTCTCTATTACTTAAACCCTTTGTACCAATCTTGTCCTCTTCTGCAACAGTTAGTAAAGTCACCTTTCCACTGCCAGAAGAGACATTACTGTGTAGTGAAAAGAATATGAACTTTGGAGTCATCCAGTCCTGAATTAATATGCTTTCTGTTCTGGTCACTAGTGGTGCAATGGGTTATTAATTTTTCTCAGTCTTATATAAGTCTGTGGGTAACTTGATTAAAGTCTTTTTTCTTCATTATGTTGAGCACTCCATGAGGGAAGGAAGCAAGGTTATTTTTTTTTACAATTGTATGCCAAGTTCCAGTCTCCGTACCTGGCACAAAGTAGGGACCGTGTATGATGCCTGCCATAGTAGATGATCAATTAAAATTAATTGTTATTAATTTATGAGAATCATTTGAAGTTAGCTTCCATGTCTAGACTCTTTCGTATGCTAGTAAGGCCCCTCCATCTATTTGACCTTATTTTACACTGACTAACAACTTGTAGGGTTGCTATGAGTTGGAGTCGACTCAAGGACAGTGGGCAACAGGCAACAACTTGAAGCCTTTATTTAGAGACATTTCCTATACTACGAAATCCAGATTCACGAAAGGACAGCTTTATTCTTGCCATTTTCTAACCTGTAATAACCTTTTCTTCTCTTTGCCTATTCAGATACTATCTGTTTTCCATGACCCAGTTCAAACTCCTCTATATTCTCAATCCTCTCTTGAGAGCTCTAATCCACAGGGATCTTCAAACTTCTAATAGTGCTTTTTGGCACTGTCATTTAACACTTCATAAACTGGTTTGTGTTATTTAACTTTTCCAAGTGTATTTGTTGTCTTTCATCTTTCAAAGCAGGGATTTTGTCTTATACAGCGTTTCTATGGTGTACACTAAAGCTAAATTATTCTTTCAGTTTTATTTGTTGAAATGTTGACACAGAAAGTTCCTGAAGTGTGATTTGACTCATTAAGGAACAATGAAAGGATATTCAACTTAGTTTTCACACAGGTATGTGTAAAGGTAGGAACTCTAACCATTGTCCCAGCTTGGAGGCTTGAGCTTGTTGAGTGAAGCCTTTTTTGGTGCCTATGTGGAGATTTCAGGTGTCCAGAGCTTTTGCGCCTTTGGGTTTAATAAAGTTTTAGGGCATTGTGAGGACTAAGAATATGGTGTAATTGGACCAAGACTAATTGAAATCTTGCTATAAATAGTGTCACCCTGATGAGCAGTCAATAAGTGAAGTGCTGCCAACAGATAAAGTGAAGTCCTCTGTGACACTGATGATTGGACCACCTGGCGTTGATCCTGTGGGTGTATGTGGTGGGAGGTTTTGGTTGTGTGAATTCTGAGCAGTTGACAGTAAGGACTCAGCACCTGAAAGAAACTGACTGTTTCTTCATCTACCAGTTAGGCTCTTCCCTGGTAATAAGCCCTCTTCCTTTTTTGGGCAACTTCTCTGGGATGAGTTCTGTAGTTTATAAAATTCCATTTGGTAGCCTTCGTCACTTGTTCCTTTTCCTTCCAGATTCTAATATCCACACCCTCTTTATCAGTCTTTTCCCCTCATGAATTATCATCTTTTAGTATCCATCCCCTGATCATATAACATAAAAGAGTTTACTATATGTATTTTTGGAATGGAAATTTTAGATGATTTTGATTAGCATTTTTAGCTTCTGTTAGTCAGGGAACCTGGGAATTTTGAGCTAAGACAGTATTTTAGGAAGCACATTATAACATTTTTACATACATAGTTTATATTGGTAACAACTGTTCCCAACTGCCATCCACAGTAATTTGGGTCAGTTCTGTACAATTGTAATGAAACAAGCCTTGTTTTTTGTTTTCTTTGTTTAATTTTATTTATTTTGTTGTCGTTATTGAGAATATACACAGCAAAACATACACCAATTCAAAAGTATCTACATGTACCATTTAATAACATGGATTACATTCTTCTAGTTGTGCAACCAGGCTCACTTGCCTTTTCTGAGTTGTTCCTCCCCAATTAACATAAATTCAGTGCTGCCTAAGGTTCCTATCTGATCTTTTGATTTGCTGTTGTGAATATGATCCCATATAAATAGTTCTTAAAAGACCATAATGCTCAAGGCAGGCATTTTTTACTAGTTAAGCTAAACTACTGTTGGTTTTAAGAAGACTTAAGGGCATATTTTTGGTTTAAGGTTTAAAGATTATTTCAGGGCAATAATTTCAGGGATTCATCACTCTTTACGGCTCCAGGAAGTCTGGAGTCCATGAAAATTTGAAATTCTGCTCTGCATTTCCCCACTTTTGAGCAGGATTCTTCTATGGAGTCTTTGATCAAAATGTTCTGTAATGGTAGCTGGGCACCATCCAGTTCTTTTTGTCTCATGAGAAAGGAGGCAGTTGTTCATGGAGGCAATTAGCCATGAATTCCATATCCTCCTTCTATTCCTGGCTTTCCGTCTTGCTCTGTTGTTCCAGGCAAATAGAGACCAATTTTCATGCCTTGGATGGCTGCTTGCAAGCTTTTAAGACCCCAGGCACTACATAACAAAGTAGGAGGTAGAACAGAAACACTAAACATGTTATTTGGCCAATTAACTGGAATGTCCCATGAAACCATGACCCTAAACCTCCAAACCAAGAAACCAAATCCTGTGAGGTTTTTGGCTGTGCATAAGCAGCCTCAGCAGCTACTCTTTTTTTTTCTTTCTTTTCACTGTTGTAAATATATGTATCACACAACTTTTGCCAGTTCAGATTTTTACAGATGTACAATTTTTTGATAGCAATTACAATAATCAACTGTGCAACACTACCCTTAATCAATGTGATATTTCCATCACCATTAGCTCCCCCTTTCCCCCTCCTTCCTGCCCCTGGTAACCACTAATAAACTTTGTTCTCTATACATGTGCTTTTTCTTATCTTTTTATATGAGAGATCATATAATACTTGTCTTTTTGTGATTGACTTATTTCACTCAGAATAAAGTCTTCTAGCTTCATCCATATTGTAGCATATATCAAGACTTCACTTCTCCCACTGGCTGAAGAGTATTTCATTGCATGTATGTACCACAGTTTGCTTATCCATTCATCCACTGATGGACATTTAGGTTGTTTCCATCTTTTGACTTTTGTGAGTAGTGCTGAAGTGAACTTTGGTGTACACATCTCTGTATGAGTCTCTGCTTTCAGGTCTTTTGAGTATATACCTAGGAGTAGAATTGCAGAGTCATATGGTAGTTGTGTTTTTAGTTTTTTGAGGACCTGCCAGACTTTTTCCCCACAACAGCTGTACCATTTTGCATTCCCAACAGCAATGGGTAAGGATTCCAGTTTTGCCACATCCTTACCAACATTTGTTGTTTTCTGGTTTTTTGTTGTTTTTTTTTTTTTTTTTTGTGTGTGTGTGTGTCTTAACCATCCTGGTGGGAGTGAAACAGTATCTTATTGTGGTTTTGATTTGCATCTCTCTATGAGTTGGAATTGACTCCACGGCAATGGGTTTTGTTTTGTTTTAATAGCTAATGATGCTGAGCATCCTTTCATGTTTTTGATGGCCATTTGAATATCCTCTCTGGTGAAATGTCTATTTATGTCCTTTGCCCATTTTATAACTGGGTTATTTGTCTTTTTGTTGTTAAGTTGTCAAAGTTTTATGTATATTTTGGTTATTAGGTTTTTGTTGGATATATGGTTTTCAAAGATATTCTCCCTGTCTTTTCACTTTTTGGTAAAGTCTCTTGAAGAACAAAAATTTTTTAAATTATGAGGTCCCATTTATTTCTTTTGTCTTTTGCTGTTTGTGATTTTGTTATTAGATGATCCATTGTTATAAGCTAGGCTAAAACAGGCCTTGTTTTTGAAGAATACAGTTTGTTCAGATTTCCTTGAGCCATCTTGATGTCATAAGATTTTTTATATGTGATCCAGAGAAATTTTTGGTTTGAGTTATATACCTTGAATATGTCTTTAACTCATAAAGATGGGTTACCTCAAATAATACAAACCCTAATTTGCTGTATTGATCTTGTTGGTGGTAGTCCACTCAGAGTGAGTGGTTTGGGTTTTTGTGCTAAAGTCCTGTTTCTGCATAAATACTTAAGGGATGAGGATCAGTTCCAATATAGTTAATGGGCCCTAGACTCACATTTTACGAAACTGAAAGGCCAGGCTGTCTGTGGTCAAGTCACAGCATTGAAGCTTTCTCTGACCACAACTAAAACGTTTCTCCCTGACCTTCTGGACAGGGAGGAAAACATAACAATTTTTTTTTTTTTTTTTTTTTACTTTGGCTTTCAGTCATGCTTGATTAAAGCTCTGTTACTGGTTTGGGATTATGATTTTAGTATTTCTTTTGATTTTTAATTTTTCTTGAGTCTTTCATCAGTAAATTAAGAAAATAAAGTTTTGCATTTAAGTTTAGCAAAGAATATGATACACATTTTTAAAACATTCTAAATAACAGATTTAAATGACCCAACCTACTATTTCTTTTTTCAAAAAGTTTTTATAAGAACATACAACACATAATAACTAGAAAAAAGCAAGCAATATCTTCCCCAAACTTATAGAATATATTTCCTTTTGCAGTTTATGAATGGGTGGAGGCTTTGTTACGTAAGTTTGTTGGGTTTAGGGGCATGTAACTCAATTTTTAAAAAATATTTTGCTAAAGATCAAAAGGCACTACTGTTTCTGAAAACTCTAGGAGAGGATTTATAATGTCTTGCTGGAAAGCTTTTCTTCCCGAATGTGCACTTAGGTGCTTTCTTGTGCACCAGGTCTCCAACAGTGTCTGTTAATGCTTGTTGACACACTAGTTCTCAACAGCTCAGGCAGATCTATCATATTTTCTGAGTAAAACATCACTGTTACAATGTACCTGAAATTATATTTATGTGTGTCTTCATGACAACCTGCAGTGGCTTATATATAATGATTGTAGTTTGTCTTGTAAATATATATTCTTTTAAATCTTCAATATTTGTTACATGGTAACTTTTGTTTTTTGAAGTATAATGCATACTTGTGGAAAAACATACTTTAAAATGTCCTAAAAATGAGCAGTAAACATTCTCAAAATGCACATTTTCAAGACTTCATATTACAGTATCTTTAAAATTTATATCAATAGAATTGTGAGAATAAAATATATTTTAATATTTTTTCTTAAATTTTTGGATGTATAAAAGATTATCCTTGAATGAGTATAAATATAGAAATAAAGGTTTTTTGGCATATAGCAATTAATGAACAGATGTGTAGCCTTTAGGGAGTGCACTGTTGACTCGTTAACTCGCAATGGAAAAAAAGATCTATATGTTTAATTTTCCCAAATAGAACAAATCCCTTGTCCTCTCATTCTAACATTGAATTATAAGGTTCCTTGACTCCATCTTCACTTATTTTGTGCTTTGCTTATGGCATCGTCCCTACAATGTTTGAGGACAACTGAAAGCTTGGGAGTTGTTATATTTACAAATCAATGTGGTCAAACTGTTTCCCTGCAAAAGAGCATTCTTTGGCTGGTTCGCTATTGAATTTTTGATTCTTTGTAGAAGGCAGTGCTTCAATCTTTTTGCTTCATTCTCATGTTAAAGTGCTCACATGGTTGGACAAACGTTTTTCAGAGTCTGTCCAGTGTTACAGAACCTGTGCTCTGTGGATGGGGAGCAGGGAGAGGGTGGCAGCCTGAGGAAACACCAAGTTAGAGTTAAGTAAAAACTGCTGACGTTTTGATTAGCAGCTGAGCTCTTAACCACAGTGCCAGCAGGAACAACATGCTTGTTTAAAATTAGTTTGTTTTTTTTTTTTCATTGAGAACAGAGACTGTATTTATTATTCTTGGTACCCGTCTGACGTCATCTAGTTCACTCCTAACCTGAGCAACCCCTTACGCATCATCTCAATAAATACACTGAGGATGAACACTGAAGTGTTCTTTTGCTAAAAGCAAAATATTCTGACCTTAGTATGGTCTTCTTATATTCCATTTTTTTACCTAGTCTTAAATAATTGCTGATAAAAATGGAACTACTACCCCCAAAGAAACTTCAGTAAAATTATTTTAGACTGAACTAAGATCAGAGTGAAATTATTTAACTTTCCTAATTATCATTTTTTAAGAAGTTATTTAAAATGAAGGAGCTGAGCTAAATTATGTTAAGATGTCTTCCAGTTTAATAACCAAGATTGTAGTTTTTATGTTTTATTTACTTTGTCACCTTCGAATTCGGGCTTTTAAAATACAACGTGAAAATGTACAGATTTGTATTCTACAATGTTTATAGGAAGCAAAGAAATGTGGTTGTCTCACCTTAAAAACTAATATGTCTATAACACTTTATAAGGTACTTTCACAAAAATGATTTCATTTGCCCATCGATGTAGGTGCTGCTATTAGAAATGAAGGAATTGTTGTTTTAAGACTTTACATAACTCTCACCAGATTCTCCTATAGAAAGTAACAAAGCAACCAAATCTTCTTATTATAGAGAGGTCTCTTTCCTTCAAACCAATGCTGGTGCTTCGGGAAATTGAACCACAAAGATACTCTCAGGTCATCATTACTGTGCTTGAAAGCCCTGTTTACCCCGTCAACTTCTTTTTCCTCTTTTCCAAAGTGACTATTCTGTTGTGAAGAACTTCCAGCTCCCATGGTGATTTCTAAATGCAGTGTGGACTGCACTGATGTGGAAGAAGGCACACAGGGTATTTATCAAGAGCTGATAAAACCCTTTCTAGGAACAAAGAAGAAATATTATATGCTTCTGGGGATATCACCAAGAAATTCTGCCAGGGCAGGGAATTAGGTCATTGGTGAAGAATAGATTTTGGCAAAACACAATTTATTGTGGGGAGAGGTACTCATAACAGTATTCTGAAAGATTATAAACTCTTTTTCCTAGAAAAGAATTGTATGTTTTAACAGATTGTTGCAGCAGATGGAGATATGACATTCACTACTGTAATTTACATTAACATGCTACAAGACAGATTTGTCTTGATCAAAAACAGCCCAAAGCACTTCAAAGATTTAGAAACAGCCTTTCATCAGTTCATTTCATCTCATTGAAACTTGATGTGATTTAGTCAATTTCGGAAAAAAAAGGACCCACTATAAATTAACACCAGGTACAATAACATACTGTAGCAAAATCCTTTAATATGCTCCATCTTAAAAAATTTAATTCATAAAAATTATGATCTCTTGATTGCCAAACATGTCTGTCCTTTTCATTATGATATTATCTGCTTACTGAAATAGAAGAGTGAATGATGCATTGCATCTGCTCAAGGAAAAAAAGTAACATTTAAACATCTGTCCCGTATTTCCACGTATGTTTACACCCGTACTGAAATTTCCTTTTTCTTTAATCCTGTGGCTTCACGTTAACAGAGTTACAATTCTTTGTTTTAGATTTTCTCAATCAATTCAACACTAGAAGTTTCTATACTTCTTTTCTTTTTCTTTTTTGTACTTCAGGTGAAAGTTTACAGAGCAAATTAGTTTCTCATTAAACAATTTATACACAAATTGTTTTGTGATGTTGGTTGCCAAATCTCACTATGTGTCAACATTCTTCCCTTCTTCTCCCCAGGTTCTCTGTTTCCATTCATCCAGTTTTCCTGGCCCTTCCTGCTTTCTCGTCTTTGCTTTTGGGCTGGTGTGCCCATTTAGTCTCCTATACATGACTGAACTTTGAAGAATGTTCATCACGCATATTACTGTTTTGTTTTATAGAACTGTCTAATCTTTGGCTGAAGGATGAACTTCGGGAGTGACTTCAGTACTGAGTTAAAAGGGTGTCCAGGGGCCATACTCTTGGGGTTTCTCTGTCCTGTGTCAGACCAGCAAGTCTGGTCTTTTTTTTTTTTTTTTTTTTTTTTGTGAATTTGAATTTTGTTCTACATTTTACTCCCACTAAGTCCAGGACCCTCTGTTGCAATCACTGTCAGAGCAGTCGATGGTGGTGGCTGGGTGCCATCTAGTTGTTCAGGATTCAGTCTGGAGGAGGCTGTGGTAGTTGTAGTCCATTTGTCCTTTGAAATAATCTTTCCCTTGTTTATCTTTGGTCTTCTTCATTCTCCTTTGCTGCAGACAGGGCAGGACCAGTAGATGTACCTTAGATGGCTGCTCACAGGCTTTTAAGACTCCAGATGCTACTCACCACTGTCGAGTGTAGAACATTTTCTTTATAAACTATATTATTCCAGTTGAGCTAGATGTCCCCCACAGCCATGGTCCCCAGTCCTCAGCCCAGTAATTCAGTCCCTTAAGGAGTTTAGATGTGTCCCTCGTATGAAGCTTCTACGATTTCACCCTGGTCAAGTTGTGCTGACTTCCCCAGTATTGTGTACTATCTTACCCCTCACCAAAGTTACCATTTATCTACTGTCTAGTTAGTGTTTTTCCCCTCCCCAACCCTCCCTTCCCTTGTAACCATCAAAGATAGTTTTTTTCAGTGTGTAAATCTTTTCTTGAGTTTTTATGATATGGTCTCATACAATATTGGCTTATTTCACTCAGCATAATGCCCTCCAGATTCAGCCATGTTGTGAGACGTTTCTCTGATTCATCATTGTTCTTTATCATTGCATAGTATTCCATTGTCTGTATGTACCATAGTTTATCTATTCATTTGTTGGTGGGCACTTAGGTTGTTTCCATCTTTTTGCTACTGTGAATAATGCTGCAATGAACATGGGTGTGCGTATATATATTTGTGTGACGGCTCCTATTTCTCTAGGATATATTTCTAGGAGTGGGATTGCTGGATCATATGGTATTTCTATTTCTAGCTTTTTAAGGAAATGCCATATTGTTTTCCAAGGTGGCTGTACCATTTTACATTCCCACCAGCAGAACATAAGAATTCCTCTCTCCCCACAACCTCTCCAACATTAGTTATTTTTTGTTTTTTTGATTAGTGCCAATAATCTTGGGGGCAGGGAGATGGTATCTCATTGTAGTTTTGATTTGTGTTTCTCTAATAGCTAGTGATAGTGAGCATTTCCTCATTTGTCTGTTAGCTGCCTGAATGTCTTTTTTGGTGAAATGTCTGTTCATATCCTTTGCCCATGTTTTAAATGGATTATTTGTCTTTTTGTTGTAGAGGTGTTGGATTTTCTTGTAGATTTTAGAGATTAGGCCTTCGTCAGATATGTCATAGCCAATAACTTTTTTCCCAGTCTGTAGATTCTCTTTTTACTCTCTTGGTGAATTCTTTTAATGAACATAAGTGTTTAGTTTTTAGAAGAACCCAGATATCTAGTTTATCTTCTGGTGTTTGTGTATTGTTAGTTAAGGTTTGTATTCTATTTATGCTGTATATTAGGGACCCTAGCATTGATCCTATTTTTTCTTCCATGATGTTTATGGATTTGGTTTTATATTTAGGTCTTTGATCCATTTTGAATTAGCTTTTGTGTATGGAGTAAAATATGGGTCCTGTTTCATTTTTTTACAGATGGACATCCAGTTTTGCCAGCACCATTTGTTAAAAAGACTGTCTTTTCCCCATTTAATGGACTTTAGGTCTTTGTCAAAGATCAGGTGACCGTAGGTGGATGAATTTACATCTGGGTTCTCCATTCTGTTCCATTTGTCAATGTGTCTGTCATTGTAGGAGTACCAGGCTGTTTTGACTATTCTAGCTGTATAGTAGGTTCTGAGGTCGGGTAGTGTGAGGCCTCCTACATCGTTCTTCTTCAATAATGCTTTACTTATCCGGGACTTCTTTCCTTTTCATATAAAGTTAATGATTAGTTTTTCTGTCTCATTAAAGAATGCTGTTGGTATTTGGATAAGGATTGCATTACAGTTGTAGATTGCTTTGGGTAGGATTCACATTTTCACAATGTTGAGTCTACCTATGCATGAGCATGGTATGGTTTTTCATTTATGTAGGTCTCTTTTGGTTTCTTGCAGTAGTGTTTTGTAGCTGTCTTTGTAGAGGACTTTTACATCCCTGGGTAGATTTATTCTTAAGTATTTTATTTTTTTAGGGGCTATTACAAATGGTATCGCCTTCCTGATTTCCTTTGTTGCTATGAGTCAGAATTGACTTGACAGCACTGGGTTCATTTATTTATTTTTGGTCTTTATTGGTGTATAGGAATCCAACAGATTTTTGTGTCTTTATCTTGTATCCTGGTACTCTGCTGAATCTATCTATTCGTTGCAGTAGTTTTCTTGTGGAGTCTTTAGGATTCTCTTTGTATAGTATCATATCATTCATGAATAGAGATAGTTTTACTTCTTCCTTACCAGTCTGGATGCCCTTTATTTCTTTTTCTTGCCTTATTGCTTTAGCTAGGACTTCTAGTACAGTGTTAAATAGGAGAGGTGATAAAGGGGATCTTTGTCTTTTTCCATTAAGAACGATGTTGGCTGTTGGTTTTGTATAGATGTCCTTTATTATGTTGAGGAATTTCCCTTCTGTTCCTATTTTATTGAGAGTTTTTTAAATCAGGAATGGGTGTTGGACTTTGTTGAATGCCCTTTCTGCATTGATTGAGATGATCATGTGATTCTTTTATTTATGTGGTGGATTATGTTGTTTGATTTTCTTATGTTGAACCATCCTTGCATACCTAGTATGAATCTTGCTTGATCCTGGTGTATTTTTTTTTTTTTATATGATGGTGAATTCTATTGGCTAGAATTTTGTTGAGAATTTTTGCATATATATTCATGAGAGATATTGGTCAATGATTTTCATTTTTTGTGATGTCTTTGCCTAGTTTTAGTATCAAGGTTATGCTGGCTTCATAGAATGAATTCTGAAATATCTTTTCCTTTTTTATGTTCTGAAATAGTTTGAGTAGTACTGGTGCGAGCTTTTCTCTGAATGTTTGTTAGAGTTCTCCAGGGTAAACATTTGGGCCTGGACTTTTTTTTTTGGTGTTGGGAATTTTTTATTACCTTTTCTATCTCTTCTCTTGTTAAGGGTCTGTTCAGATTTTCAACCTCAGTTTGTGTTAGTTTAGGTAGGTAGTGTGTTTCTAGAAATTTATCCATTTCGTGTAGTTTTTCAATTTGTTGGAGTATAGTTTTTCATAGTACTCTGTTATGATCCTTTTTATTTCCATTGGACCTGTTGTAATTTTCCCCATCTCATTTCTTATTTGGGTGATTTGCTTCTTCTCCTGTTTTACTTTTGTCAATTTGGCCAGTGGTTTGTCGATTTTGTTGATCCTTTCAAAGAACTAACTTTTGATTTTGTTGATTCTTTCTGTTGTTTTTCTATTCTTTGTTTTATTTATTTCTGCTCCAAAGTTTTAATTTCTTTTTTCTGGTGGTTGTGGGCTCCTTTGCTGTTCTCTTTCTGTGTGTTCAAATTTTAGAGCCAAGGTTTTGATTTCATCCATTTCTTCATTTTTGATGTGTGTGTCTATTTCTGTAAATTGACCTCTGAGCATTGCCTTTGCTGTGTCCGAAAGGTTTAGGTATAGTGTATTTTTATTCGTATTGATTCTGGGAATATTTTGATTCTATGTTTGATTTCTCCTATTACCTAGTTGTTTTTAAGTAGGGTGTTATTCAATTTCCAAGTAGTTGATTTTTTTTCCTTGCTCTTCCTGTTATTAATTTCTACTTTTATGGCATTGTGATCAGAGAAATGCTTTGTATTATCTGATTGTTTTGGATTTTGTTGAGGTTGCTTTGTGGACTAAGTTGTGGTCTATTCTGGATAACGTTCATGTATGTGCGAAAAAACGTATACTTTGCTGCTGTTGGGTGGAGTGTTCTGTATATGTCTATGAGGTCAAGCTGGTTGATCATAGCCTTTAGATCCTCTGTATCTTTGTTGAGTTTCTTTGTAGGTGTTCTGTTCTTTACTGAATCTGGTGCATTAAAGTCTCCTACTATTATTGTGAAACTGTAAATTTCTCTTTTCAGTGATGTTAGAGTTTATTTTATGCATTTTGGAGCCCTGTCATTGGGTATGTAAGTAATTGTTATGGTTATGTCATCATGGTGGACTGTCACTTTAATCATTATATAATGCCCTTCCTTGCCTTTTGTGGTGGATTTTGCCTTAAAGTATATTTTATCTGAGATTAATATTGCCACTTCTGCTCTTTTCTGTTGCTGTTGACTTCATATATTTTTTCCAGCTTTTTTTTTTAAATATATTTATGTCCTTGTGACCAAAGTTTGTCTCTTATAGACAGCATATTGATGGGTCAAGTTTTTTATCCATCTGATCAGTCTCTGTCCCTCTGTGTGTGCATTTAGGCCATTTACATTCAGCGTGACTATCAATAGGTGTGAGTTTATTGCTGTCATTTTGTTGTGCTTATTTTTGTGGTACTGTCATTTTATTTGTTTACTCTCCTGTGCTAAGTTCCTTTTTTTTTAGTGTAATTTTATTTTATTGTACTTTAGATGAAGGTTTACAGGACAAATAGTTTCTCATTAAACAGTTAGTGCACATACTGTTTCATGACAATGGTTAACAACCCCATGAAATGTCAACTCTGTCCCTTCTCAACCTTGGGTTCCCTATTACCTGCTTTCCTGGCCCCTCCTGCTTTCTATTCTTTGTCCCTGGACTGTTGTGCCCTATTAGTCTCATTTTGTTTTATGGGGCTATCTAATCTTTGGCTGAATGGTGAACCTTGGGAGTGCTGATCTAAAAGGATGTCTGGTGTGCTGAGTTCCTTTTGTTTGTGGAATTTCTTTTTGTTTCTTTTATTATTGCAGATTTTGTGTTTACTGAGATTTTATGTTTTTCTTCTTTATTTTGATGAGTAGGTTTGTTAACTTTCTTTGTGGTTACTTTGAAATTTACCCTTATCTTCCTAAGTTTGAACTAGTCTTTTATTACTTGATATCACTGTGACTTCCTCTCCATTTGAAAGTTCTGTACCTACACTATTTGTTCCCCCTTTTATTCTGACATTGTTGTCATTTACAAATTGACCCCTCTTGTTCCCTGTTGTAAATCTTCTAGTTTTTTTTTTTATTCTTTAGAGTTCATCACCTCAGTTGATATCTGGGTAATGATGACCTGTGTCCTAGATTCAGGTTGTTGTCTAATATTGTCGATTCTCTAATCAAAGTATTCCCTTTAATAATTCTTGTAAGTTTGGTTTTTTTTTTTTTTTTTTTTTTTTACAAATTCCTTTAATTTCTGTTTATTTGGAAATGTCTTAATTTTGCCATCATATTTGAGTGAGAGTTTTGCAGGATGTATTGGTGGTTGGCAATCTTTTTCTTTTAAGGTTTTATATATGTCGTCCCATTGCCTTCTTGCCTGCGTGTTTTCTGCCATGTAATCAGATCTTAGTATTACTGTTTCCTGTTTTGTATGTGACTTTTTTGTTTTTCTTGAGCTTCTCTCAGGAGTCTTCGTTTGTCTTCAGTTTTTGTGTGTATGGTTATATGTCTTAGTGACTTTCTTTTTGGGTCTATCCTATATGGGTTTCGTTGAGCTCCTTGAAGAGTCGGCTTTTTGTCTTTCATGATATCAGGGAAGTTTTCTGTCAGCAAATCTTCAATGATTCTGTCTATGTTTTCCATTTTCTCCCCCTGTTCTGGAACTCTTATCACATGCAAATTTTTGCTTTTGACTGTGTCCCACATAGTTCTTAGGTTTTCTTCATTCTTCTCTCTGATTTTTCCTCAAATAAAGTGACATCCATGGATTTGTCTTCAGTTTCACTGATTCTGTCTTCCGTGGTGTCAAAATTGTTCCTAAGACCTTCTATTTCAATGTCTATTTCTGAAATCTTGTTGTATATCTTTTGGATTTCTAATTGCTGTTTTTGTATGATTTATAATAGTTTATTTGTTTTGACATTTTGTTCTTGTATGATTTTCCTTAATTCTTTTATTGCTTTTTCTGTGTTTTCCTTGATTCTGGTTATGTTTGGTTGGCTTTGTCTATTTCTCCCTTAGTTTTGTCTGTTTTCCTTGATCTCTTTTCTAATCTCTTGGCGAACACTGAATATCAAACTTTTGAATTCCCTATCAGGTTGTTCCAGTGCCTTTTCTTCTCCAAGGAGGACATCTGGTGCCGTATTTTGGTTACTTACTGGAGCCATCTTGTCTTGTTTCTAAAATATGTTTTGATACTTACTGCTGTCCATGAGACATTTACATATTATTTTCTTTATTTATTGATTGTAGGTTTGTTTGTTTTATAATGCTTTTTTGTTTAGTTTGATTATTTCTGGGTGGGTCCCCTGGCGTGCTTTGTTTCTTTCTTGTCTGTGAGCACCGTAGTTCTCACCACCTTGTCCAGGTGGGCAGGGTCAGTCGCTCAGCTATGGTGCAGCATGGCAGGTCCAGCAGGGAGGAGGGGCGGATATGGGTTATTTGTCTGTGACACCAACTGGGTCCAGGGCAGGGGGCTGAAGCAGGGCTGTTTCCACTTGGGGCCATGGCACGTGGCAGGCAGGAGCTGGGGCCACAAGGAGGGGTCTGGGATCTGGGACTGGTGGGGAAGGGTCTGGGGTACAGTTCAGTTCTTTTTGGGGCCACAGCATGAGGTTAGGCAGGGCCGGGGCCAGCGGGGAGGGGTCTGAGGGTCTGGGCTGGTTCTGCCTGGGGCTGCAATTTACAGTGGGGTGGGTCTGGGGGTAGTAGGGGAGGGATCTGGGGTCCAGGCCTGTTCCACTCGGGGCCGTGGCATGTGGCAAGGTGGAGCCAGAGCAGGCTTGGAGGGTCTGGGGTCTTGGCCAGTTCTGCTCAGTGCTATGGTGCATGATGGGGTGGGGCCAGAGCCAGTAGGAAGGGATCTGTGGTCCTGGCTGGGATGGAGGAGAGAGGTAGAAGGGTGAGGCAAAGGGATGGGCGGATGGGGCTAGATGGTGGAGGGCAATAGGGTGCTTTCGTACTGTGGTCCCCAGCAGTCTGGGCTGCTGGGATGGAGTGGTTCTTGCCACTATTTACCAGAGGGGTGGGGTTTGTAGGAACATGCTCTTGTGGCTACCACATGAGAGTGGGCACTTCCTTGAGCTGCAGCCAGCAAACATGGTCTTACTTAGCTGTCTGTGCTGTACCTTTATCTCCTATTGGGAATTCCATGAAGGTGTCTTTCTGCTTTCTTTGTGCAGGCTTGTTGGCTTTGTTTTAAGATGGCTGCACTGTGTCATGCCAGTTGTCTGGGAATCTCTATTCCATTTCTCTACTCGTTTGCCATTTTCTGTCAGTTTCTTCTTCTCAGTGTCTCTGGTCTAATAATTTATCCCTTCATTTCAGGGTCGGGGTTCTAGGATTGATGTCTGTATCTGTTCCTCTTGTTTTTTTTGGTTTTTGTTGCAGAGGGATGGCTTAGTGTGTCTGGTTATTCCACCATCTTGGCTCTGCCCCCTAAATTTCTATACTTGATTTATACTCCTCACCTCTAAAAACTCATTCTAATACAAGCTATTCTGTTATTAACAGTATTTCAATTATTAAGAGGCTGGTGAAGATAAGAGTATTGTGGGAATAGAAGCTTGATAGAGTTAAACAGACGAGATCTAAATCATAATGACAGTGTGGAATAATGGCTGATCTTGTGACAAAATTTTCTGCCCAGTCTTAATAGTCTGTTTAAACCATAATCAGATGTTCTGTATGTGTCTTCCTTACAATACATGCCCAATATGTATTAGTTGACTTTGGTTTACTTCTTATGTAATTCTTACCTGTATGGTTTTTTTTTTTGGGCTTCATGGTTAAAGATGAGCAAATATTATTCTCCTGAGTTTAAACTGAATACATACAATGTTTGGGCTGTCAGATACATTTGTAGTTTTAATTGCAGTTTCACAGAGGCCTTGTCTTAATTTACATGATAATGAGCAGCTGTAATTTATTAAGTTGAAATGTGAGAATCCATTTGTAGTAGTTTATTGCCATCAGAAGAAATGCATATACCAAAATCATATGTACTTTAGTTCTCTACTATATTATATACAAGTTCATTTTTTATTGAATCAGTTGAGACTTGTATATGAATCATCTTTTCCAGAATGTAACAAGATTTATGAACTTTGATGCAAACAATGATGTTTGGGTGAATCAGAATAAAACCAAGTAAATTAGTCAGTGTGTTCAAGTCAGTTTCACATATGGTCTGAGTTTTTATGAAGCTGTGCATAACTCTGGGGTAATGTGCAAAAGCTTACAGCACTTTATGTAAGGAAGCTATTAATTATCACTACAGGAAAATGTTTTCATGAAATAAAGAATTTATATTTAACAAGATGACAAAGCTTACAACCCTTTCAAGGATTTGGATAGGAAATAAGCTGTGCTCTTGATAATCCTCAGGAGATAAAGAAGTTTTCTGCCTAGAGTCACATTAAGAATATTTCTTTTTAAGAAGTCATCTTTTAAATGAATGGAATAGAAAAATCCCTGCAGTATCAATTATACTAGGGATATTACTCTTTATGTCATATGCTAATAAACTATTTTTAAGTGCATGTTTTAAAGTATAAAGGAAGACATCAGGAATTGGAGTAGAATAATGATGATCTGTTTTTCTATGCATTAGAGCCTAAAATACATGATCAAGGGGTAAAAGGGAAATGATTTGCAGCTTTATAAGGAAATATGGACCAGTGTAGGGATGATTGAGGGAAGTTGGACGACAAAAATCTCTCCAGTAAAATCCTTTTTAAAAGAGATGTGTCTGAGAGATAAGGCACTATGGATATAGTTGTGGTGTGACTCCACCCCACAAACAGTGAATGAAAGAGTGCTAGAGAACAAAGCAAAAGCAAGTTGTTGGAGTCACCTGGTTCTTCCATTTATTAATCCTCTCCCATCACACCTAATGAGCACAAAACAAATCATTTCTATTATTATTGTTCTATAGAAGGTAGACTTCATTTAGGGATCATATGGCTGGTTGTAATTGATTGGGTAGATATCCAAGTTCTTTGCAAATCAGAAATTTTATTTTTCTTGGATTGGATGGTGTCTGATATGCTTATACTTCTTAAATTCTCATACCATATGTAATGTGTGTCTGTATTTGTGGCAAGTGGGTGGATAGCAAGGAGAAGGAGTGGACATTGGATGGTGGGTACATGGTGTTCTATTATCTGTATTATCAGGAGTAAGTGAGAGCTATGGTGGACATTACGTGGTAATCACTCTCTTTCCAATGCTAGATGGAGCCAGAGACTGAATATATACTTCTGTTGCCTCTTTATTGGCATATGTGCAATTTTCCAGATATCATTTTTATGTTGACTTTGACAATGGGAAAGATACACTTTTCTTGTGAAGTGTCTACATTTCTTCTTCTATAACAAGTTGAATGTTTGGCCATAGGTAGTTATCTTGTTCTCCCTGGAAGAGAAATGCATAATTCTAAATTGGGCACATGTCATTTAACCAGAAATTGTTTCCAACTCATAACTAAATACAGGCTGATTTAGGTACAATGCTTCTTTTAAATGCCTGTAAGAGCACACAGAAGGTCTCAATTATGATTTATTTCAGCATGTTTGTAAGTAATCTGAATTTTTAGTTACTGGCTTGAAATATTCAACTTAGTTCTCCAAAGCTGCTAATATTAAATTAGTAGG
This sequence comes from Dugong dugon, assembly GCA_030035585.1. NCBI lineage: Eukaryota > Metazoa > Chordata > Mammalia > Sirenia > Dugongidae > Dugong > Dugong dugon. Next base: position 47,215,203 of record CM057474.1, read on the forward strand.
CTATTAGAGTGATGAACTGTCTGTCTGTCTATCTAATCTTTGAATGTGAATAAATATACAAATATCACTATAATGGATTGTGTGATTGTGCTGGATGAGGAATATTGATATTGATCCATAAGAAGGCAGTAGTCAGATGTCCTGTATTCAACTAGCCTTATGACTTTGGGAAAATCATGTACTCTTTGTGGACCTTAGTTTTAACAGGGCAAGACAGTACAAGCTAGTAGGATCATGATGACGAGGATATGAAAAAAAAAGGCTTTAAAGAAGGTGTGATAGACTTGATTTGGTAAGATTTAGTTCAGGGGAGATGTGTGTGTGTGTGTGTGTGTGTGTGTGTGTGTATTTGCTTGTGAGTATGGGTGTGGTAAGGGAAGGGACTGGACATCAGAGGCCGTTACTGATGGTAGCAAAAACCAAATGCCTTTGCCACCTCACTTGCCAAAATGCCAGTTCCCCAGAGTGCAGCCGGTCTTACATTGCTCAATTGCAAATTCATCTGTCAAAACCTTGTTTGGCAAAACCTAGGCTATATGTATGCTTCGGGTGCAAGGGAGACTGGGAATGCAGAAAGTTGGACTTAAAATATGGGGAAATACCAAAATGCAGGGAGGCTGTTAAAATATTTTTGGCAGTCATGAAGGTCCAGTTCACCCTCTGTCCATTCTCTTCCTATCTGATACTAAATTTTATGTGTTGTTCGTTGGGGATAGAGGAGTCTCTTGCCTACAAAGCTGTGGAGAAAAGTAAGATCTTCTGGCACATCACTGAAGTCCGAAAATCCTTTCATAGCTTTCAGTCAGGAGACAAAAAATAGCTTGAAATGTACCTACCTGTTGGTTTTGTCTCTAGTATACAGAGAGACACAGATAGTGCTCACAGAAGTAAGAATTTCCAAACTCAATAACTTGTCTGAGCTTGTGTCTTTAGAATTCAGCATAAGCAGGGCTAATTTACATTTAGCTATTTTCACTCAAAACTAAATATGTGAAAACTTAGATTCAAATTAATGCCCCCTGTTGAACATCTATTTTGAACAAGGCCCAGTCACTAAAGTTGGGAGAACGTCTTTATATCTTGTAATAAATGTTCAAGTTATATAGTTTAATGTTCAGCAAGAGTATGAGAAAGTACAATTGGTTCACATTAGAAACATCTGATTTGGCAATTTTTTTGATCTTTCATGGTCTTTTGAACCAAAGTATGTTTACTTGCCGCCACACAATAATTGGATAGTCATAAAGAAAAACCAAATCTGTTAAAGCATCCTACTTGTATATTGAATTATTGAATGGAAAAAATGTACTGACAGCATACTTGATGACTTCGAATTATACTTGTCTTTGTAGAGCTACTTAACATGAAATATTTTTGAGAATTCTGAGCCTCACTAAGCCACACCTTAGACATTCAGTTAGCACAAATAAGGTTTCTAACCTTTTATTTATTACTTTGACTATTTTCCTATAAATGTGAAAAGTTCTTAAAGAGCAACACATGAAGATAGAGATAGTCTTAATACAATAATGAACTCTTTGGCTTTCCTTAATTTTCACGAAAAACAATTTTGAAATTTTGATTAAAAATAATTACTACCAACTATATTATCAATATCAATGTTGGGGTGTTCTAAAGTGAGTGAAATAAATAAAAGATAAATCCAATTCTCTCCTTGAAGACCAGATGTATGTGTTTTTGTTGGGGAGGCAGGTTCGAGTGGTAGGTCAGTTATGGTCAGGTGCAAAGCTGGACTGCAGGGTCAATGTAGAGGAAGGGAAGTAGAGGAAACAAAAATAAGTTGAGAAATTAGACCTAAAAAGGAATAGAATATAAAAATATTCTATTTTTAACACAAATTCATTACTTTAATGAAGAATCTAAAGCCTTCAGAGTGTCCCAGTTAGAAAATTGACTCAGCAAAGGAAAGCAGGGCTCTGCGTCTATCCAATCTTGTAACCCACATTCCAGAGAAATGTCATGGGATATATTTTATCAGTGTGGTGGCTAAGGTTCTAGGATCACTAGTTTTTTATTTTAGCAAGATTTCTGAAATGGCTTTAGTCTTCCACTATAGCACAGTGGTTCTTGGTGGATGTCTTACTTGTCTAGTGCTCCTGTAACAGAAATACCACAAGTGGATGGCTTTAACAAAGAGAAATTTATTCTTTCACAGTTTAGGAGGCTAGAAGTCCGAATTCAGGGTGCCAGCTCCAGGCGAAGACTTTCTCTCTCTGTTGGCTCTGGGGGAAGGTCCTTGTCATCAATCTTCCCTGGTGGAGGAGCTTCTCAGCGCAGGCACCCTGGGTCTAAAGGATGCATTATTCCCCTGGCTCTTGTTTTTTGGTGGTATGAGGTCTCCCTGTCTCTCTGCTTGCTTCTATCTTTTCTATCTCAAAAGAGATTGCTTTAAGATACAACCTAATCTTGTAGATTGAGTCCTGCTTCATTGACATAACTGCCTGTAACCCTTCCTCATTAACATCATAGAGGTGGGATTTACCACACATAGGAAAATCGCATCAGATCACAAAGTGGTGAATAATCACACAATACTAGGAATTGATTTCAGAAATAATGTTTCATCTCCTTGAGCATAGAGAATGTGACCCACCTTGAGCTGGGCTCACAAGGGCTTACAAGGATGCATCAACTGGGTACTGAGGTATATAGACAATAGTTAAGATAATCTTGGAAGATATCTTTTAGGGAAACTTTCACATAAAGCCAATCAAACAGAACACAAAAGACTTTCTACTCTTATTTTTTCTATTAGCATTTAGTGAATAGAAATTTGCTGGACCAATGTACCAATGATTGCCAAGAAAGACAATTCAAAATGTAGGATCACAGTTTTTAGCCAATGTGAAAAGGTAAAACTTTCAATAGTTTTGCCCATTTGTAATGTTAATATATACTGATGGCTCTGTAACTGGTCTTTGGACTAGGACAGACAAGGCTATTGCAGCATGCTTGTCCATTTTCCCATTCTTGCCTATTCTGTAATATTCTTTGGACTTGGGCACGCATGGCTCTAGCAGCATGCTTGTCCTTCTTCCCACTTTTGTCTGTTCTGTGACATTTCCTTGGACTCGGGCAGACATGGCTCTAGCAGCATGCTTGTGCGTTTCCCACTTTTGTCCTTTTGAATATATGCTTAATAAAACTTTCTTTTTGCTTTACTAAACTTTATGATGTTTCCCCCTACAAAAGAATCATAGCCTCGCCAAGTTGACACACATTTTGGAGGGACACAATTCAATCCATAATAGTGGGCCTCTAATGAAAGTATTCTGAACACTGAGAACATTTATGTGAAACACTAGGTTGAAAAAAGGGAGGAGTCCACAAACTCATAATGCATTAATCCATCAGTAGAATAGGCTATAAATGACTAGTTCAAATCTGGTTCCATTGCAAAGCTCCAGTAGTAATGATGATATATAATTACAGCTAAAATTGGCTAGTGCTTTCTCTGTTTGAAGTTCTGTGCCCAGCCCTTATTTGCATCATCTCATTCAGCCCTCATGGCAGACCTGCAAGGGTAGTGCTTTTCTTATCCCTTTTCAAGAGATGGGGAAACCAGTTCTTCAAGTGTTTAAAAACATACCCAATGCTACATAACCAGAAAATCACTGAGCTGGGATTCAAATCCAGGTTTATATGACTCCAGAACTCCAGCTCTAGATCACTGCTCTTTCAATAACATCCTCTTATGCAATAAATATATTACTACTGTAGCTCAGATAACTATGTGGTTAAGTGCTTGGCTGCTAACCGAAAGGTTGGTGGTTCTAACCCACCAGCCACTCCATGGGAGAAAGATGTGGCAATCTGCTTCTGTAAAGATCACAGCCTTGGAAACTCTATGGGGCAGTTCTACCCTGTCCTATAGGGTCGCTATAGAATTGACTTGACAGCAATGGGTTTAGCTTTTTGGTTACTCTGGATCCCATAAAGTGGGACCAAAAAATCAAGGGAGAAGTGATTCTACTTTCAAAGATAAACATTTATTCCCTAGAAAGAGTAACCAAGAAGTTGCTGGTGAGTCGATTCCAACTTGTGGTGGCCCCATGTGTTTCAGAGTAGAACTGTGTTCCATAGGGTTTTTAATGGCTGGTTATTTTGGAAGTAAATCAGCAGACCTTTCTTCTGAGGTACCTGTGCATAGATTTGAACTGCTAACCTTTTGGTTAGTAGCTGAGAGTGTTAACCATTTGCACCACCCAGGGACTTCTCTAAAAAGAGTAACCGTAGTTGTCTAGTTGATTCTGACTCATGGCAACCCCAGGGGTTACAGAGTAGAATTGCTTCACTGAATTTTCTTGGCTATAATTTTTATGGAATCAGATTGCCAGGCCTTTCTTCCACAGAGCTGCTGGGCAGGTTCAAATTGTCAGCGATAAGGTTAGTAGTCAAGTACAAACCATTTGTGCCACCCAGGGACCTTTTAGAAACAGTAGATTACTATAAATAAGATAGATCCAGTACTAGGAATATTTATTTATTCGTTTAGTTAACTTATTGAATACCTTATATGCCAGACCCTGTGCATAAGATATTGTTCACCTTCTTAAAGAGTTTATAGTCTAATAGAGAGCTATAGAAACAAATAAGTGTGATTGAATGTTATAGATACCATAATACAGATCTGATTAGAGAGAGAGAAAGAGGGATTGACCGTTGTAGGGATTGTAAAATCTAAGAATTATTGTTGTTAGCTGCTGTCGAGTCGGCCCTGACTCATGGTGACCCCGTTCAGAACAGAACAAAAACTGTCTGTGATCAGACCCTTGTGATCCATAGGGTTTTCATTGGCTAGTTGTTTTAAATGGTAAAACACGAGAAAAGAGGTAGTGAAAGATAAACCTGGAAAGGAAATCAAGAATTGGACTTTAATCTGTATGGTAGTAAGAGGCACGGGTGAATTTTAAGCCCTGAAAAAAATATGATCAAATTTATGTTCCAGGAATATCATTGCTATTCATGTGAAGGATGAATTTGAATTGTAGGGGAAGTATTGTTGGAATTTAACCCAGAGAGAAGAGGACAAATATAAGAAGTATCTAGTATGTATGAAAATAAGTTTATAATTCCCCAAACAAGCCCTGTAATTATTATAATTCCTTACTTATGGGTATATAATTAATTAATGTAGCACAATGTCTGGCAAATAATATATTCTCAAAAAATATTTGGCTCAGAATTATGACCAGGGGGATAATTTGAAGGAAAGAAACAATTGTGTAGTAGAATGAATTTCAAAATGATTTTAGGGAACAGTGGCAACTTAAATCCATTATTCTGCATGATTTTCATCACTTATTCGTAAGAAGTTCACTGTCAAGGTGAAACAGAACAAAATAACAAACAAATACATTGCACTGGTATTTCAAAAGCCACTAAAGGTGCACAGTAGGAAATTAAAATAATTAATTTGTGACTTTGTTTTCAAAAATTCTCTCTGAAAATAGCTTTTGAGCAAATTATCTTTTATTGTTAACCACTTTGGGAAATCTTGCTTTTTATTACAAAATCACTTTTGAACCTGAGAGAAATAAAAGATTTAATGTGTCTTAGAATCATAGTTGAAAATCTTCATGTGGTACTAGTTATGCTCTCTGAAATGTCAAATAATTTATTTGTTTTAAAAGTGAAAATTGTTTCTGGATTAGAATGGCAAATCTCATTTCATTGCTCACTTATAAGTGTCTACATGTCCATTATTTTACTGTTGCTGTTTATCATTGAAAATGATATTGTATTGTGGAAAAATATTTCAGGGTTCTTAATGAGTAAATGATAGCTAAAAGAAGATTTAAGTTTGTTACCTCTTAACTGGATTCAAACTCTACCAGCAAGTAAGTTCTATTTGTTGTTTGGAGGCATCACATGATTCCCTCCTGACTCAGATGATACAGCCATTCAACAGGAGATGAGGGAGGCTCAGAGGTCTGCGTGCACATGGATGTATAATAGAACCATCAAGAAGCAGCATTACCCCTGCCTCAGTCCTAAAATCACCTCAAAATTCTAGCAATTCACTATTTGAGAAACATGGCTCATTCAGGCTGTGGCCTTGTTTCTAGGATGCAGGGAGACAAAAAAGCTCATTTCATTCTAAGAAATCAGAGATATTTCCGTAACACCACATTTCTTTATATATTTATCTAAACTTGCTGGAAGACATTTCCTTACTGCTTACTAAGGTCATGATTTTCTCTTGCTTTTCCTTAGGACCTTGCGTTGGAATGTTCCCATCTTGAATTACCTTTAATCATTCCCTCTTACCTGGCCTACATATATGCCCATGTTTTGCATATCTAAAAATTCCTCCCCTAAATAATTTTCCTACTACCAGTTAGAGTTAATAACTTTTCTCTTTTTCTTCCTTACTCCCAAATTGCTGTTCCTCTGACTTCTTATTTCTAGGAGAGCCAACAGTTTTCTATCAACGAAACATGAGCACTGCGTCATTTCAACACTTGTTCACCTTCAAAGCTCACTTCCAATCAGTCTGTAGAGTTTTACCTATTAAATTTTTCTCATGTAAGTCCTTCTGTTTCTAATCTTGCTGTCCAAGATGAAGCTGTCACTATCTCTTATGTGGATTATTGTATTGCCTCCTAGGATGTTCCTTTAGGTTCCTTTGCTTTAGAACTCTTTCTAATTGGTTCTAAACACAGCTTCACGATGATTCCTCCTAAGGCACATCCCAAAATACGTAATCTCTATGCTGATAATAACACTTGTAATTGATAATGACAACAAAATTCAATTGTTTCTCATCTCCTTGAATTTCTTTACCTATAATTTACAGCTCTTCAAATTCTGACCTCAAATGATCCTCATGATTGCAGTTCCCACTTTTCTCCTTCATGCATGCTGTGCTCCAGTCTTATGCTGTTCACTCTTCCCCCACCACCTCAGCCTTTTCTATCCCTATGCGCTTGTGTATGTTCTTCTGTTTGTTTGGAATCCTGTCCCTTCCAGTCTTTGCATATAGAAATCTTATCTATCTTTCAAGGCTCATCCTAAGTTCCACCTTCCCTATTGTCCCTTCAGAAACCCTCGTGGCATAGTCGAATCCACCAGACACTCCTTGGAAACCCTATGGAGCAGTTCTACTCTGTCCTATAGGGTCACTACGAATTGGAATCAACTTGACGGCAATGGGTTTTTCAGTGAGGGGTATTGTCCCTTCACTGATTCCTTATTAAGTCATATTTCACTTCTGAGTTTAGTTTTGAAAAGTGTTTTGTGTGTAGAAAAGTGTTCTGTGGGCAAAAGTTTGCTTCTGATACAGTTATTTTATTTTCATAAGCCCATGTAATGCAAAAAATTTGTAGAGATAAACTGACTACATTTGGCTAGACTAAGAGGAATTTTATTGGTAAATGAATTTTTTGACACATTATCATAATAAATGTACACAAGGCCCCTTCTTGTTTATTCATTCTCCTTCATCACCATCTCCTTTTCCCATTCCCCTCTTCTCGTGTAATAAGTCAAAAGAAAGCATATCCTTTGTTCATGTGTCCTTATACAATGTGTATTGTTGCTTATGTGCAAATATAGTTAATTTAAATAGTTTTCTGCTACATTTCACAATTTGTTTCTTTTATTTTTTCATTCATTTTGCTGTGTGAATATATAGTACAAGTATTCAAACAATGCCCAGTACTCCATGCAGGGCTACTATTCAGCTGGTGTGCATGGATATGGTCACACAAGTTGTTAAAATACAGAAATTTGTCTACGTAGATTGGTAAATAATCTCTGTTTAGGGTCTCTTGAGAGCTCTTCCACTAAATCTCTGGATTTCTCTACAATTACCATCTACAGGGTTAACACCAATTTTTTTTTTTTAGTGGGTAGGGAGACTTTAGGACTCTGCTCCAGTGCCAAGGCTGATTATAAGATTTGTTACATATTTTGAACATCACTCCTAATTAGTGTAAATCCACCACATTTTGTCTGTCTCTTCTCCCAGTAAGAGACACCTAGAGTTCCTTCAATTTCTTGCCACCCATATGATGCTTGATAAACATATTTGTATATATTTCCTTATGCCCTTATGGGCATGTGGGAGAATTTCTTTATATACATACATACACATGATTAATACATATGATAAAATTCAGAACTTCCAGATCGCAGCTTATAATGATCCTTAATTTCACCGAATAAAGTTAAGTATTGGTGGGGATGTGAGGATATTGCAACTCTATGTGCTACTAGTGGGAATGAACACTAGAAGTTTATTTCTTTGTCGTCTAGTAGTGTTTCTGGTCAAAGTGGTAAGGCAGCTCTGCTCCCCAAGACTAGTAAGGAACCCATTTTTCTTCCATCTTGTTGCTCAGCTATGAACTGGGATGTTTTTTAGACGGTATGGTAGAAGTTGAGTTTCTGACCCATTTCTCTTCCCATAGAGAGGAGGAAATAAAGAAGCCCAGGGCAAGCAAGTGGATGAGATTTGCATATACATTTAATTAGGGAGAACATAATCACGTGGACACAACTAGCTGCAAGGGAAACTGGGAAATGCAGTCTCTAATTGTTTTGCTATGTGTCCAGCTGAAACTATTGCAATAGAAAAGGAAGAGAGAGATTTTTATATAACATTTAGTAATGTTCTATACCAATTTTTTTTTTTTTTTTTTTAATATATATTTTATTGTACTTCAGGTGAAAGCTTACAGAGCAAATAGTTTCTCATGAAATAGTAGTACACATGTTGTTTTTTGACATTGGTTAACAACCCCACAACGTATTAAGCCTCTAAATTCTCAACCTTTTTTTTTGATGAAAATTACAGATGGCCAAAGATACACCGTTTCAAAAATTTCTACATTCACAGTTCAGTGACATTGACTACGCTCTTCCAACTGTGCTGTTATTCTCACTTAAGATGAAGGCTTACAGAAAAAATAGTTATTCATTTAACAGTTACTACACATGTTGCCCTATGACAATGGTTAACAATCTCACAGCACATCAAGAATATCCTTACTCCACCTTGTGTTCCCTATCACTAGGGGGCTTCCTTGTCCCCTTCTGTCTTCTGGACCTTGTCAGTGGACTATTGTACCTCTTTAGTCTCATTTGTTTATTTATTTATTTATTTATTTATTTATTTTTATTTTATTTAAACACCATTTCAAAACTTTTTACTTACACATTTAAGTGATATTGACTATGCTCTTCCAATTGTGCTGCCATTCTCGCCCAAGATGAAGGCTTACAGGACAAAACAGCCTCCCATTTAATAGTTACTACAAATGTTGCCCTATAGCAGTGGTCAACAATCTCACAATACATCGACAGTGTCCTTATTCAATTTGTGTTCCTTATCATCAGTTTCCTACTCTCCCTCTGCCTTCTGGCCCTTGTCACCGGACTCCTGTACATCGTTAGTCCCATTTAGTTTTACTGGGGTGTCCATTCCCAGGCTTAACATCGAACCTTGAAGGTAACTTCCCCTCTGAGCTGAAAGGGTGTCTGGGGGCCACACTCTCGAGGTTTCTCTAGTATTCTTTAGGCCAGTATATCTGGTCTTCTTTTTTTTTTTTTTTTTTTTGGGAAAATTATACTCTACTTCCTACTCCAGCTCTGCCCAGAACCCTCTGTTGTGATCCTGGTCAGAGGAGTCATTGGTGGTAGCCGGGCACCATCCAGCTGTACTGGGCTCAGTCCCGTGGAGGCCTTGGTAGCTGTGGACCATTAGTCCTTCGGACTAATCTTTTCCTTGTATCCTGTTCTCTTCGTTCTCCCTTGTTCCCGAAGGGATGAGATCAGTGGAGTATCTTAGATGGCCGCTCATAGGCTTTTAAGACCCCAGACACTACTCACCAAGGTAGAATGTAGAGCATTATCTTTATAAGTAGTGTCATGCCAATTGAGCTAGATGTTCCCCGAGATCATGGTCCCCAGAGCCCTCCGTCCAACAACTCAGTCCCTCGGGGGGTTTCGATGTGTCTATAGGGCCTCCATGACCTTTCCTTGTGCAGGTTGTGTTAGTTTCCCCTGTACTATGTACTATCTCATCTCTCACCCAAGTTACCACTTACCTATTACCTATTTAGTATTCCCCCCCCCCCTCCCATCCCTGGTAACCAACAAGGATTGTTACATTTTGCATGTGAATTTTTTCATGGGTTTTTACAATAGAGGTCTCATACAATATTTGTCCTTTTGTGATTGACTTATTTCACTCAGCATGATGTCCTCCAGTTTCCTCCATGTTATGAGATGGTTCACCGATTCATTGTTCTTTCTCATTGCATAGTACTCCATTGTGTGTATGTACCATAGTTTGTGTATCCATTCGTCTGTTGATGGACATCGAGGTTGTTTCCATCGTTTTGCTATTGTGAATAATGCTGCCATGAACATAGGTGTGCATATGTCTATTTGAGTGATGACTCTTATTTCTCTAGGATATATTCCTAGGAGTGGGATTGCTGGATCGAATGGTACGTCTATTTCTAGCTTTCTGAGGAAACGCCATATCATTTTCCAAAATGGCTGTATCATTTTGCATTCCCACCAGCAGTGTATAAGAGTTCCCGTCTCCCCGCAGCCCCTCCAACATTTGTTATTTCCAGTGTTTTTGATTCGTGCCAGTAATGCCGGGGTGAGATGGTATCTCATTGTGGTTTTAATTTGCATTTCTCTAATGGCTAGTGATCGCGAGCATTTCCTCATGTGTCTGTTGGCCATTTGAATGTCTTCCTTGGTGAAGTGTCTGTTCATTTCCTTTGCCCATTTTTTGATAGGATTGGTTGTCTTTTTGTTGTAGAGGTGTTGGATTTTCTTGTAGATTATGGAGATTAGACCTTTGTCTGACTTGTACTGTCCAAAAATTTTTTCCCAGTCTGTAGGTTCTCTTTTAACTCTTTTGGTGAAATCTTTTGAAGAGCATAGATGTTTGATTTTTAGAAGATCCCAATTATCTAGTTTATCTGTTGGGTTTTTTGTGTTGATGTTTATGGTTTGTATCCTGTTAATGCCATGTATTAAGGTCTGAAGTGTTGGTCCTATTTTTTCTTCTATGAATTTTATAGTTTGAGGCTTTATATTCAGGTCTTTGATCCATTTTGACGTAGTTTTTGTATATGGTGTGAGGTATGGGTCCTGTTTCATTTTTCTACAAATGGATATCCAGTTTTGCCAGCACCATTTGTTAAAAAGACCGTCTTTTCCCCATTTGATGTATTTTGGGCCCTTGTCAAAAATCAGGTGACCGTAGGTGTATGGATTTACATCTGAGTTCTCAATTCTGTTCCATTGGTCAATGTTTCTGTTGTTGTACCAGTACCAGGCTGTTTTGAGTACTGTAGCTGTATAGTAGGTTCTCAAGTCAGGTAGTGTGAGTCCTCCAACTTTATTCTTCTTCTTCAGTAGTGCTTTACTTATTCGGGGTTTCTTCCCTTTCCATATAAAGTTAATAATTAGTTTTTCCATCTCTTTGAAGAATGTTGTTGGTATTTGTATCGGAATTGCATTGTATTTGTAAATTGCTTTAGGTAGAGTTGCCATTTTCACAATGTTGAGTCTGCCTATCCATGAGCATGGTATGTTTTTCCATTTATGTAGATCCCTTTGGGTTTCATGCAGCAGTGTTTTGTAGTTTTCTTTGTATAGGTCTTTTATATTCCTGGTCAGATTTATTCCTAAGTATTTTATCTTTTTAGGGGCTATTGAAAATGGTATTGATTTCCTGATCTCCTTTTCATCGTTCTCTTTACTGGTGTATAGGAATCCAACTGATTTTTGAATGTTTATCTTGTATCCTGCTACTCTGCTGAATCTTTCTATTAGTTCCAGTAAATTTCTCGTGGAGTCTTTAGGGTTTTCTATGTATAGTATCATATCATCTGCAAACAGGGAGAGTTTAACTTCTTCATTACCAATTTGGATGCCCTTTATTTCTTTCTCTTGCCTTACTGCTCTAGCGAGAACTTCCAGCACAATGTTAAATAGGAGTGGTGATAAAGGGCATCCTTGTCTTGTTCCTGTTTTCAGGGGGAATGTTTTCAGCCTTTCTCCATTAAGAATGATGTTGGCTGTTGGTTTTGCATAGATTCCCTCTATGATGTTGAGAAATTTCCCTTCTATACCTATTTTATTGAGAGCTTTTATCAGGAATGGGTGTTGGACTTTGTCAAATGCCTTTTCTGCATCAATTGAGATAATCATGTGATTTTTTTCTTTCCTTTTATTTATGTGGTGGATTACGTTGATGGATTTTCTAATGTTAAACCATCCTTGCATACCTGGTATGAATCCTACTTGGTCGTGGTGTATTATTTTTTTGATATGATACTGAATTCTATTGGCTAAAATTTTGTTCAGAATTTTTGCATCTATATTCATGAGAGATATTGGTCTGTAATTTTCTTTTTTTGTGATGTCTTTGCCTGGTTTTGGTATCAGCGTTATGCTGGCTTCATAGAATGAATTTGGAAGTGTTGCTTCCTCTTCTATGCTCTGAAATAACTTGAGTAGAACTGGTACGAGCTCTTCTGTAAATGTTTTGTAGAATTCTCCAGTGAAGCCATCTGGGCCAGGGCTTTTTTTGGTTGGGAGTTTTTTTATTACCTTTTCAATCTCTTCTCTTGTTATGGGTCTGTTCAGATTTTCAATATCACTTTGTTGTAGTTTGGGTAGGCCGTATGTTTCTAGAAATTTATCCATTTCCTCTAGGTTTTCAAATTTGTTGGAATATAGTTTTTCATAATATTCTGTTATAATCCTTTTTATTTCAGTTGGGTCTGTTGTAATGTCCCCCATTTCATTTCTTATTTGGGTTATTTGTGCCTTCTGCTGTTTTTCTTTTGTCAGTCTGGCCAGTGGTTTGTCGATTTTGTTGATTCTTTCAAAGAACCAACTTTTGGTTTTGTTGATTCTTTCTATTGTTTTTCTGTTCTCTATTTCATTGATTTCTGCTCTGATCTTTACTATTTCCTTTCTTCCAGTGGTTGTAGGCTTTTTTTGTTGTTCTCTTTCTATTTGTTTGAGTTCTGTAGTTAATGTTTTGATTCTGTCCCTTTCTTCTTTTTTGATATGTGCATCTATTGCTATAAATTGTCCTCTGAGGACTGCCTTTGCTGTGTCCCAAAGGTTTTGGTATGATGTGTTTTCATTTTCATTTGATTCTAGGAATTTTTTAATTCCATCTCTGATTTCTTCTATTACCCATTGATGTGTAAGCAGATTATTATTCAGTTTCCATGTGTTTGATTTTTTTTCCTTGCTCTTTCTAGTGTTAATTTCTACCTTGATGGCATTGTGGTCAGAGAAGATACTGTGAATTATCTCAGCATTTTGGATCTTGTTGAGGATTGCTCTGTGGCCTAAGATGTGGTCTATTCTGGAGAACGTTCCATGTGCATTGGAAAAGAATGTGTACTTTGCAGCGGTTGGATGGATTGTTCTATATATGTCTATGAGGTCCAGTTGGCTGATTGTGTCCTTTAGGTCTTCTGTATCTTTGCTAAGTTTCTTTTTAGTTGTTCTGTCCTTTACTGAGAGTGGTGTGTTGAAGTCTCCTACTATTATTGTGGAACTGTCAATTTCTCTTTTCAGTGCTGTTAGAGTTTTTTTTATGTATTTTGGAGCCCTGTCATTGGGTGCATAGATATTTATTATGGTTATGTCTTCATGATGGATCATCCCCTTAATCATTATATAGTGTCCTTCTTTGTCTTTTATGGTAGATTTTGTTTTAAAGTCTATTTTATCTGAGATTAGAATTGCCACTCCTGCTCTTTTTTGATAGTTGTTAGCTTGATATATTTTTTTCCAACCTTTGATTTTTGATAAATTGACATCTTTGTTTCTAAGATGTGTCTCTTGTAGACAGCAAATAGATGGATCCTGTTTTCTTATCCATTCTGCCACTCTCCGTCGCTTTATGGGTGCATTGAGTCCATTTACGTTCCGTGTAATTATTGATAGATGTGAGTTTGTTGCTGTCATTTTGTAGTGCTTTTTTTTGTGATGCTGAAGTTTTCTTTGTTCTTCTTACTCTCTTGTGCTGAGTTCCTTTTGTTTGTGGATTTTGTGTTCATTTCTTTTGTTTTTGTAGGTTTTGTTTTTGTTGAGACTTTATGTTTTTCGTCTTTATTTTTATGAGTTGGTTTGTTAACTTTTTTTGTGGTTACCATGAATTTTACCCTTATCTTTATAATTTTGAAGCAGTCTACCGTTACTTGGTATCGCCTTGCCTTCTTCTCCTTTAGAAGGTTCTATACCTATGCCGTTTGTTCCCTCTTTCATTGTTTTGATGTTGTTGTCATCCTTTGATTGATTTCTCTGATTCCCTGTTGTATATCTTTTGTTTTTGGAAAGTCGTCTGTAGTTCAGTTCCTAGAATGGTATCTGGTTCATGTGAACCTGCATCCTAGGTCCTAGGTCCTGCCTGAGGGCTTAAGCTGTTTGTCCTCAGATCGAAGAACTCCCTTTAATAATTCTTGTAAGTTTGGTTTGACTTTTGCATATTCCTTTAGTTTCTGTTTATCTGGAAATGACCTAATTTCACCATCAAATCTGAATGAGAGTTTTGCAGGATATATTATTCTTGGCTGACAATTTTTTTCTTTCAAGATTTTATATATGTCATCCCATTGCCTTCTTGCCTGCATGGTTTCTGCTGAATAATCTGAGCTTAGTCTTATTGTTTCTCCTCTGTATGTGACTTCTTGTTTTTCCCGAGCTGCTCTCAGGATTCTTTGTTTGTCTTTAGTTTTAGCGAGTGTGAATATGATATGTCTTGGTGATTTTCTTTTGGGGTCTATTCTATATGGGGTTCGTTGAGCTTCTTGGATGACCAGCTTTTCATCTTTCATGATATTGGGAAAGTTTTCTGTCAGCAGTTCCTCAATGATCCTCTCTGTGTTTTCTGTTTTCTTCCCCTGTTCTGGTATGCCAATCACTCGTAAGTTTTTGCTTTTAATTGTGTCCCACATAACTCTCAGGGTCTCTTCATTTTTCTTTGTTCTTTTTTCTGAGTTTTCCTGAAACAGAGTTGTATCCAAGTGTTTGTCTTCAGTTCCACTGATCCTGTCTTCCATGGTTTCAAATCTACTTCTCAGCCCTTCTATGACACCGTCCATTTCTGAAATCTTGTTGTTTATCTTTTGGATTTCTAATTGTTGTTTTTGTATAATTTCGAGTTGTGAATTTATTTTGGCATTTTGTTCTTGCATCATCTTCCTGAATTCTTCCAATTTTTTGTCTGTATTTTCCATAAATTTGTCTATTTTTTCCTCATGTTTGTCAGCTTTTTGCCTCAGTTCTTGGAAAATTCCGAGTATTAGTGATTTGAGTTCCGTATCAGGTACTTCTAGTGCATTTTCTTCCACAGGAGAGTTATCTGGTGTTTTAATTTGGACGCCTATTGGAGCCATCTTGTCTTGTTTTTGTAAATGTTTTGATATCGTTTGCTGTTTTCGGGGCATTCAGTAGATATTTCTCTCGTTTATTGATTGTAGATTTTTTTTTTTTTTTTTCGTTCTTGTGGTACAGCTGGGCAGATCTAGTTGAGGAGGAGCCACTGGGATGGGTTGCTTGTGGCACTCACCGCAGCCACCAGGACGGTCGGTAGTCAGTGCTGGGCAGGTTCCAATAGGGCGTGCCTGCACCGCTTGGTGATGTGATGTCTAGTGCACGGTGCAGGTAGGTAGGGTGCAGCGGGAAGATGGTTATGTGTGAAGCTAAGCTGGATATGGGAGAGAGGAGAGAGGAGGAGGAGCAAAAAGCGTACAAACATAAAAGAATGCTAGGGGAGTTTGTCGTTGGAATGTACAGATGAGAGACTATGGGATGTAGGAAACCAGAAGGGGGAAGAGAAAGAAAAGGAAAGAATGACCAAATGAAAATCAGAAAAGTTAAAAAACTGCAAAGTTCCCAGGGATCGCACCGATGCAGCTATGAGGTCTGGGGGAGTCGGTCTCAATTTTCACAGCTCAGCCTGGCCAGAAGGTACAGAGGCATACATCACCTGGTATTCAGGGATCAGAAAGAGAAGGAAGAGATAGAGGGACAAGAAATTAAGCAATGAAGAAAGACAAAAGAGAAAAAGAGGTAAAATATGACAAAACTAATCAAAAAAGGAAAAAAAATAAAATTGAGGAAAAAAAAAAAAAAAAAAAAAAAAAGGGCAACACCAGCAGTCAGTGCCTACAAATGGGACCCAGAGAGCCCCCACTCAGGGGCGCGAATTCCAAGAAGCCGATAGTCTCGGGGTTAAGTGACCGTGGCCACGGGAAGCAGAGGGGCCAACGAACAAAGGCCCCAGGATCCCACCCGCGCGGGAGCCCAAACCTGGAAACAGCCACACGCCCGAACGCAGCCCTACAGCCCCGCAGGAGAGAGCAGAGACGGCCCTCGGAACCAGGCACCCAGGCAAAAGGAGGGGGAGGCGGCAGAAAAAGGTCCGCTAGGTGCCAGCAAACGGCTCCCAGAAAGCCCCCAGCCCGGGCGCGCGAAACCCAAGCACCGGCGCCCCCCCGCCCAGGGACCCCGGCCACGGAAAGCAGAGGGGTGAACGAACAAAGGCCCCGGGATCCCACCCCCGTGGGAGCCCAGACCCAGAAACAGCCACACGCCCGCACGCAGCTCCACAGCCCCGCAGGAGAGAGCAGAGACAGCACCCGGACCCAGGCACCCAGGCAAAAGGAGGGGGAGGCGGCAGAAAAAGGTCCGCTAGGTGCCAGCAAACGGCTCCCAGAAAGCCCCCAGTCCGGGCGCGCGGAACCCAAGCACCGGCGCCCCCCCGCCCAGGGACCCCGGCCACGGAAAGCAGAGGGGCGAACGAACAAAGGCCCTGGGATCCCACCCACGCGGGAGCCCAGACCCAGAAACAGCCACACGCCCGCACGCAGCCCTACAGCCCCGCAGGAGAGAGCAGAGACGGCACTCGGAACCAGGCACCCAGGCAAAAGGAGGGGGAGGCGGCAGAGAAAGGTTCGCTAGCTGCCAGCAAACGGCTCCCAGAAAGCCACCAGCCCAGGCGCGCGGAATCCAAGCACCAGCACCCCCCAGCCCAGAGACCCTGGCCACGGAAAGCAGGGGATCCCCAGCTGAGGCGGAGAGGGGTGGGTGGTGGGAGAGCGCGCACCGCAGTTTACCGGTCGTTCTGTCTCTGACCAGATGCTCTGCAAGGCTGCTCTCCCGTTTGCTGGTCTCCGATAGGAATCCAAGATGGTGGATCCGCGCTGCGTTAGCTGGTAAGGAATCTCTGCCTGAGTCTCTCCTCGCTCTCCGTTCTCTTTTAGTATTCTCACTCCGTTTGGTGTTTGGCTGAGTTCTTTATCTCTTCATTTGGTGTTCTAGGGTTTCAGGATTGTTGATTCTCTGTTAGGCTTAGTTTTTCGGATCTTTGCTGTGGAGGGACGGCGTGGTGTTTCTGCCTAGAGCGCCATCTTGCCCCTCTCTCCCTCTATACCAATTTTTTAATTGAAGTTCCCAATTTTTTCTTGGTTTCAGAAGTTCTCTGTATGTTAAGTGGATCATTGCTTTATAACGTTATGCAGAGAATGAGCTTTAGCTGTAGAAAATTAAGTTTCTTATAAAGAAATAGAGACAGACACAAATTTCTTGCCTAAAATATTGAAAAAGAAGAAATTCAGTACTTTAAAAGACATATGAACAAATGAATAAATATATAAAGTTTCCAGAATGAAGTCATTTTCCCTTCTCTCTCTCTTTTTTTTTTCAAAGTTTCTGAGACTTGGGTATGTGAAAAATTTGTATTAACCCTTTTAAGTCACCAGGATACTCTTTAGCTCAGTGAAGGTGGCATTTAATCACATGAGAGTGTTGTATAGCTTTAAACATATTCATCTAATTCATTTAGACTAATACTGATCAGGTCTCAGCAACTGAGTTTGCAAGGGTGGTGGTGGGTAGGACTGTAGAGCATTGTCAAGCATCACTTTGCTGCACTTGAAGGTCCACTATTCACTGCTTGAGAGAGCTACTTCAAGGAGAGAATTGGAAAAATAACACCCTTTAACTCCACCATTAGAGTTGGCATGGAAACATCCAGTTTCAATGAGTTGGCATGGTAACCAACCTCTCTATGATTCTGTAAAGCTTGAAATTTTGGCACATATCTTAGAAGGTTGCTAATCACTGATCCAACTCAATACTACTTCTCAGTTTGGGATTCTTATTTTTTTTTTTATTTATAGTCATATTCTGTTCTTGAAAAAAAAATCCCTGCCTTCTATTCTGGATATATTACTCTAACATAAGCATCTAGCACAACCATTTTCTATGACAATTTTGAAAATTGCCTTCAAAGCTATTCAAGCTACTCATATACGTAGTAGTCACAGAAAATTTTTCTCTTGGGGTAATTCCCATTGACCAATACTCTACTTTCTATCCCCCTTGTTTAGTTTTACCTCATTAAAATGTTCCCCAATAAAATGCTACCAGATATAAAACATCTCACAAAATTGTTTTCTACTGGGTCTGCAGGTGCCATTGAAATTATATTACTTAGGTAGCAGAAATAAAGTTGAATGCTTAGGTAAGTACAGTCGGTGCTGACAAGCATTCTTTTTAGTTTTTCATAACTATTATAAATTGGGGACAAATGGTGAGGGAAATAAAAGCAGAATATAAGCTGCCTATTCACCTTTAAGATTTGATATTTAATGGTTTACTCTGTGTTTAGCCTAAGTATTAGGTTGAACCACATAAAATTGCCATTTTTATAAGGAAAAAAATGGTTGAATATTGGCAGTTACATACAGTTTAAGCTAATGTATTGTCCTGATTTTTGTTTTTTTTAGGGTGTAGAGATGCAGTGTGAATTTAACGCAACTAATTCCTCTGAGACTGCAAATTTCTTAAAGGCAGAATTCATGTTTGACTCTCCCACAATTTCTTGAAGAATATAATACAGTACATATTTGCAAAGGATGTGTGTCATTTTTCTAGCAGGCCAACATCAGTTTCCCTTCCTAATGGTGCTCTGACTTTGTTTTATGGAATTGCCTTTTTTCCCAGCAAGTGTAGTTTTGGTGGGAGGTAATACTAGCAACCACTTCCTACTGTGAAAGCTGAACTATGAGAACCTCCCTGCAAGGTAACGGGCCCATTAACTTAAGTCAGATCGGTCGGATACCTGGAGAACTTTGAAACTTTGGCAAGTAATGCAGCGATGG
This sequence comes from Dugong dugon, assembly GCA_030035585.1. NCBI lineage: Eukaryota > Metazoa > Chordata > Mammalia > Sirenia > Dugongidae > Dugong > Dugong dugon. The sequence goes on from CM057474.1 coordinate 47,234,387, forward strand.
CAAGAGTGGTTGATGTAGCAATGGACTGATCACTGGACTGCTTATGCTCAAGACTGCTCTTTGGTTTCTGTAGCCTGTTCTTCCTCATCTCCTTGGCTGTTGCCACCCTCCCAGTGTTATCTTCTAGCTTCCAGCCAATTCTATGAGTCTCCTAATAAACATTCTCAAAATTTCTTTTAGTTTAAATTAGAATTTATTTCTGTTGCTCATAACCCAGAACTCTACTGATAGAATATTTGATGTTGGACTTATTGACTCATGAATGCGTGGATGAATAAATGTGCATAAACAAACAAATAAATAATCAGTCTATGAAAAGTGAAGAAAATACTGATTGTCTAATAAAATTCCCCAAATACCCAGTTTCCCACTGAAGCAATCCTCACAGAAAAATCACATCCCATTATTTCTCAGATTATTTGCATTTGCCTCTAGAAATAAGGTCCACTTTTCCTCTTAATGATGGGAAACAGTGGAATAGACTCTCTAATTTGCAGCATTATGGTTATTATCAGGATGACTGGTTGTTAACCCCACTCTTATGAGAGTGCTTCAGGTTCTGCCCTGGGATGTGGCTGTTGAGCTACAAACCTCCAGCCACTGAGGACAGAGTGAGATGACTTAGGTCAAGTGTTGGGGGTTGGGGAATTGAAAAATACATCAATGAATGGCAACCATGTGATTTAATGATTGCCTGAGAAGGAGCTGTGGCTTAGCCAAACACACCAGTTTAATTTTGTTTAGTTTAAAACTCTAGGATTAGGTTGTCCCTCTGCCCAGATGATAGAAAAGTATTTGTGGCCCTATTTCTTATTGGAGATGGGGCAGTGGGAAAAGAACTTCTATGAGAAAGAAGTGGTCATGGTGGGGTCTTCTGAGGACAAACCATCTGAAGGAGTATCTCTCAGCTTTTACATATACATCCCTGGTGAGGCTGCACCTGTGCAGTGTTTACCAAGGTTGGTGTTTTTGTTGAGTGTCTTAGTTACCTAGTGCTGCTGTAATAGAAATACAAGTGGGTGGCTTTAAAGAACAAAAATTTGTTTTCTTGCAGTTCAGGAGGCTAGAAGTCTGAATCCAGGATGTTGGCTCTAGGGGAAGATCTTCACCTCTTTCAGTTTCTGTAGCCCCAGGGTTCCTTGACGATCCTCAAGTGGTGCCTGTCTTCCCTTGTTTGTGCTTGCGTCTGTGTCTAATCTGCTCTTTTCATAACTCAGAAGTGGTTGGATTTAGGACATACCTGACACTGATATGACCTCATGAACATAACAAAGAAAATTCTATTCCCAGAAGGGATTATATCCACAGAAATAGTGGTTAAGATTCCAACACGTATTTTGGGGGAACACCATTCAATCCATAATTGTGAGCATGCCCTAGTGAAAGGTAGTGAAAAGTTGTAATTTAGACAACCTGTCTCAACTTGTTCTGAATTTTAGACAACCGTCTTCATGTAGCATTTTGCTTGTATCTGATTTTTGAGCTCAAAATCAGGAAAGAAAAAATATCTCAGATAAGTTTAGATTTTTAAGTTTCAGGTTAAAATAGCCTTTAAAATTTTACTTACTAGTCAGTTCTTTATAAAAATCATTTACAATGCTCTTCGACTTTTGTCATGTTGTAATTAAGAGTGTAAAGTAGGAAACTGAACAGTTTTTGACAAGTAGGATTTGTGTTCCTTGGGTTAGCAAGCGAATGGCCTCTTGCTTTCTTCTCTCACTCATTTTTCTGAAAAGCATATTTTATCCTCACATCTTATTTTTATCTTAGATTACATTCATGTCTTTTCTTTTCATTTTAAAATGTGTTTTCGCCTTGATTCTTTCTAGCAAATACCTGCATTCATTTAACACTTTGCCCCTTTTTGCTAAGCCAGTCTTGTTTGTGCTCTGTGTTGTGCTTGATGCTGGGCTGAAGGTGTGGCCTGTGTTTGAGATGAGCTTGCAGGAAGTTGGGTATATGCTTTCTTTTCTCTGCCACCAGAAGCAAGCAAGCAAGCAAACTAACAAACAAACAACAACAACAACAAAAAATAGAAACTTATTCATTGCTGATGGGAATGCAAAGTGGCTCAGCCACCTTGGATGACAGTCTGGCAGTTTCTTACAAAATGCTAAATGTAGTCTTACCATATAATTCAGCAATCATACTTTCAGGTATTAAATGAGAAGAAAACATATGTCCATATAGAAACCTGCAAATGAATGTTCATAGAAGCTTTACTCATATTTGCCAGAAACTGAAAGCAACCAAGATGTCCTTCAATAGGTGAATGGATAAACAAACTGTGGTACGTCCTTAAAATGGAGTATTATTCAGCAATAAAAAGAGGTGAGCTATCAAGCTATAAAATGATATGGAGGAACCTTAAAAGCATATTACTAAGTGACAGAAACAGTCTGAAAAAGCTTCATACTGTAGGATTCCAACCATATGACATTCTGGAAAAGGCAAAACTATAGAGGGAGTAAAAAGATCAGTGATTGCCAGAGATACAGGGGGAGAGGAGGTGGGATGAATGGGTGAAGAACAGGACACTTTTAGGACAGTGAAACTATTCTGCATGATTCCATGATGGTGGACACATGACATTACGCATTTGTGAAAACCCATAAAACTGTACAATACAAAGAATGAACACTCATGTAAACTATGGACTTTAATTAATAATTAATGTATCAATATTGGTTTATCAGTTATAATAAATATACCACACTAATGCAAGTTATTAATAATAGGAGAAAGTGTGTGTGGAGGTAGAGAGGTGGGTAGTATATGGAAACTCAGTGTACTTTCTGTGCAGTTTTTCAGTGATCCTAAAACTGCTCTAAAAATTGATATATGTATTTTAAAAAACAATAGAATTTGTCCCAACTTTCAACATCAGAATTCTACCACAGAAGAATAAGATGAAGAGGTACTACTTAATCCTGATTCCTCCACTTACTGTAAGTCAGTCAGGGAAGATACTCAACCTCTCTGAACCTGTTTTCTCACATCCATGTGAAAGATGAGGATTATAATTAATATTTAGCTCAGTATGACTGTGCAGCTTGAATGGGATAATGTTTATGGAAGTGCTTCATAAACTATAAACAGTTTTTTACATATGAAACATTGCTGCTGTATTATTTAGTAAAGACCCTTTGAAAATTGTAAACCATTGAGGATATAGATACCTTTGATGAGTTCTACGTAAGCTAAGTAAAAATATTTATTAAGCATCTACTGTGTGCCAGGCACTGTGTTACTGACTGGGGACATAACAAGGAATAAGATATACTCTCAAAGAGTTTAGACAAGATCTTGTGTTCTGAACTGCCTTTAAGGGACTGGAAATGATTCTGTTGTCCCATAGGAGTTCTCCAGAGAAGAATTGGATCCAACAAATCAGGCATCTGAAGATAAAGCTCATTATCTGTCCTCCTCATTTCAGAACAACTATGCTCTCAGAGAACAAGCTAACATTCTTGATTTTCCTGTGACTCTTTTTTGTGCCTGATCTTGTTCTTTGGATGGCAGTCAAATATGTTCTCTTGACTTTACTACTTTCTCTTGCCCCATGCCTAATCTGCTTTTGACTCTGGTGTCAGTTCTATGCTTCCTTCTACTAATTTTCTGAATTTAATTAACAACTGACTTTAATTAACAAGTCAGTCATTTTTTCTGATTTATGCCACAACTGACTTTTACAATACCCCAGTCATCCCAGGGAACTAGCCTTATTTTCAATCTTAAGGTAATAAGAGGAATACAAATTCACTATCATTTCTTCTTTACAGGTGTTTGTTTTAGCAGTTTGTTTTTTGACATGAAGCATCATATCACCCAGAAAACAATTTTAACTGTGGACGTATACACATTCACATAATTAGAAGGAAGTAGTGATGATTTCTTGGATGCTCAGTCACAATGTCATTTTCCTAAGTTTGTTGTACAAAAGTTGAATGATTATAATTTAAAATGGCACAAATATTCATAGGAAGCAGGATTGAGTGATGTTATATATATCTCTTTTATTCAGTTACATTATTCTGAAAATCCAGATGCTTTTTTATGTTTCCTAATGCTTATATTCCCCTATGAAAATCATTGTATATAGTAATTGGCATAAAAATACTTTCCTTATTAGATTCTCTGGGGATATATCAACCTGTCCCTGAATAATTGCTTTTTCCTCTCAGTAAATATATTCCCAACAGATGCTTCTATGTGAAGAACGTCATGTGGAACTGGAGGAAGTCTGCTCTGTCTTCCAAGATCAGAATCATATGTTGTGAACACTGCTGAAGACACAAAAGAAGAAAAGGGGCTCATATATTGAAAGCGATCTTTATAACTGATACCTAGAGGTAACCAGAACTGTCACTCTCTTGGATCTTTTCATCTATTTCTAACAGAAGTCATAGGTGGTATTATAAAGTCGAATAATTTTCAGTATTCCATTTAAAAAAGGATCAGAAATCATGTCAATGTGTGATCCTTCCTCAGGCACGGCAACTAGTCAGGACTTGGTTAAAGTAAGAAGTTTCTTCAGAAGTCTTGAATTCATTCTTTCTGTTGGTGTTCTGTGCTGGTTAAGAAATCTCTTTGACTTGCTTTGACTCCTTGTGCAGAACTTTCGTCTTGGCCCCATTCCCTTGTGGTCTGCCTATCTCACAAACTCTTGGTTTCCATTCCTCTAGTCAATGCGAAGGCCTTCTGATCACTCAGTTATTCCACTGCTCACTTTAATACTCTCAAGCTGTAGTACTCCTGGATTGTACTGAGGGAAAGAAGAATGGCTTATCAGGTTTAGTATTTTTCTTCTTTTTATATATAGTTTCAGTTTGAGGTTAGGTACTTTTTAGGTACATCAAGATATTCTAGTGCTGAAGAGCACTGAAATGCCTCTTATATTAGTTGATCTATAAGTAGTAATTCTAAAACTCTAAATCTTATAAGATGATCTCTTCAACTTGGAATTACATATATATTGGTTGGATTCTTAGTTGCTTCAGAAACTGTTAAATGTTTACAGCCCGTTCTGAAATTAGCTTTTATCACAGAGTATAATTCAGGTAATTCCCTAAAAGGGTAAATGCCCTTAGGAAAAAAAAAAATCTATCTATATAGCTATATCTACATATAGACATTTCAGCAGTTCAATTATTGACATGAAGCATCATAGCACCCAGAAAACAATTGTATATATGTATATGATCACCTCTCTTTGATGAGAGATCAAATTCAAAGGCATACGTTTATAGGTGGTTTTTGTTTTTTCACTTTTCATGAATGGACAGATAGGGCTGGAATCTAACAGCAATTCCAGACAGATTTGACAATTTTCCAGGAGACTGTAGAATGACTTTGATGCTTTTGAAAATATAGCTAAGAACAGACATCACAACTAGGGTCATCATCACTCAGCTGTACAGCTTGACAAGTCTTTTTTAAAGTTTAGTCAAGACAGTATTGGAATTTTTTTTCTTTGAAGAATTTTAGGATATTTTCCCCAGAGCTCCTTCCTGCTTTTGCAACTTAAAAGTAGAGATGACATTCTAAAATTGGGGCTCAAAATATGTCCTAGTCCAGTAAATATAATTTAGTATGAAATAAATGAGTGTAAGATTGAGGATCTGTTCAAGGTTTTTAAATTCATGTACTCTTAATACATTCTTAGCAATGACTGATGCTGATACAATCCCCATTTATTTTCTCCTTGCCATGTAGCTTTCTCATGCCCAAGAGACATTAAAAACTAATTACATGCTATATGTAGAACTTTTGAAAGCAAATTGTCATGGATTAATTGTGTCCCTCCAAAAATGTGTATCAATTTGGCTAGGCCATGATTCCCAGTGTTGTGTGGTTGTCCTCTATTTTGTGATTGTAGTTTTACATTAAAGAGGATTGGGGTGGGATTGTAACACCACACTTACCCAGGTCGCATCCCTGATCCAATGTAACGGGAGTTTCCCTGGGGTGTGGCCTGCACCACCTTTTATCTCTCAAGAGATAAAAGGAAAAGGAAACAAGCAGAGTGGGGGACCTCATACCACCAAGAAAGCAGTGCCAGGAGCAGAGTGCGTCCTTTGGACCTGGGGTCCCTGCGCGGAGAAGCTCTTAGTCTCAGGGGGAACACTGATGAGAAAGAAGGCCGACAGAGAAAGAAAGCCTTCCCCTGGAGCTGATGCCCTAAATTTGGTTTTGTAGCCTATTGGACTGTGAGAGAATATATTTCTCTTTGTTAAAACCATCCACTCATGGTATTTCTGTTAGAGCAACACTAGACAACTAAAACACAAGTAATCTTTTTATGGAGAAGTAAAATGTCCCTGGGTAGCGCAAGCCATTTGCGATTGATAGGCTGCTAACCTATAGGTTGGCCGTTCAAATCCACCCAGTGGTACCATGAAAGACAGGCCTGGTGATCTAGTGTTGGTATCCAGAGGCCATTTTGAATCATATTGTTGCTCTTGGCTCTTGAATATATCTTGGATAGTGATTTGATAGCTTCCTTTAATATGTTTAGGGAGCCTGTTTAGAGGAAAACAGGAAATGAGATAAATCAAAAGGTAAACAATGAGTTGATGAGGTGGACTTGTGTATTGTGTCACTGCATGAACTCAAATCCTTAAAATAAATCCTTTATTCCATATATTTCTTACTGGTGCTACTTCTCTGATCAAACCCCAACTAATATGGTTGATAGAGGAAACAGGACTAAGGTTCTGAAAAACAGCTAGGATTTTTGTTGTTGTTTTTAGACTTAGCCAATCAATAAAATGAGTCATGCACAATTTTGAAGGACAATTTCATATATCATAGAAAAGAGATAAAGCATTGTAATTGATGTGATCCAAAGTCGTGTTTTAGCCAGCTTTTGATGGAGAGCTGTTCCTCTCTTGTGTTTGACCCAGTAAATTCAGCTAAACTATTTGCCATTTCCTGTAAATTTGTTCTATGTTGCAGATACTGTGTAACAAAATCATGATTAATAAAAATATTCAAATAGACATCAGCTACCTTTTTAGCATCAGTAAGTGACCTACAGTTTACTAATGTGTAAACATATAAGCATGTGTTTTGTTCAAAGACATAGTGTCTAATAAGTACTAAAATATGGTTTTAAACAGCAGCAACCACACACACACACAAACACACACACACACACACACACAAAAAAAAAAAAAACCCTTGGAAAAAATATGACGAACAAGCTTTCTTTCTGAACAATAAAATGTGAATAATAGTTCTCTGGAGAAAAAGTGCACACCAAAGGAAATTTACCTAAGTAACATTTTATGCCAAAATAGCAGAATGATTTACAGTATTATAGGTCATTTCAGAAGTTGCTATAGGATACCTCGTGCAGATAGTGTACTGTGTGGAGCAAATTATAGTGAGTTGTGAAAGTGTAGAGTGGAAGACTGGAGCAATAAAGAAAGAAGAATAATGTCCTTCCTTGAATTAGTGGGGGAAAAGCACAGCTCAGCACATGTCCCCAGGCAACTTTGAATAGTGCAGTACATTGAAGTTCAAGTCTCTGAAATGTCAAATCTAAATGACAATGGGATTACATTAAGGAAAAAAATCAAGATGACAACTGGCTTATTTGATGTTGTGAATGGTATCTTCATAAAAGTCACTTACGATATGGCAAACTGGGAAGGACTGCAAATGATTTGGCAAAGAGGGAAATAATGTTCATTCTTAAAATAAGTGAGGGAAAGGACACCAACCAGGATGTGGAACTTGGCCAGGCAAAGCATTTGTAACGTGGACTTCAGTCATGACTCCATTGTTGTTGTTAATTGCTGTAGATTAGGCTCCAATTCATGATGACCTTATGTATAGCAGAATAAAATACTCCCTCGACCTGTGCCATCTTCATGATCATGGTATGTTTCAGTCCATTGTTTTGGCTGTTGTATCAATCCCTTTCACTGGGGGTTTCCCTAATTTTCATTGACCCTCTACCAAACATGATGTTTGACTCCTTTCCTAATTCCTTATGTGACTTTCAGAAAGTTTAATGTACGTTGGATGATATAGTGAGTTCAGTTCTGCCTGCCGTACAGGAGAAAGGGAGAATTCATATGTTCAGGAAATAGAAGGCTCTCAGTAGGTTCATCCCAAGGAGAAGCTCCTCATGCCACTCTCAGACTCTGTGAATGCTGCTATGTCCATCTATATCTTAATTCTCTGGTCACATAATACAGTAAGGTAGATAGTAAAGGTGTATAAGGGATGAGCTGGATTGGACAAGGAATAGTGTGCCATGCACACCTGGGTGACACTCAAAGATGCTTTTCTAGGCAGTTGTGAATATAGCCAAGTGAATCTTTGAGAGCATCTAAGTCATAGTAAATAAAATGCAAGAGAGGAAGAAATGAAAGAGAAAAGGGACGTTATTTATGTTTTTATGTCGGGGAGACATGGTTCATGTTCTTCTGGGTGTAAAGTAGATATTGTACTTTTAAATGAATTTTGAGCACCTATAGAACAAAATGTTGTGAATCCAAAATAATATATCTGGAGAGAAGTCAAGAAAAAAGATAGATTGTGCATCTAAGGATCACACGCCAGCCAGGCTTCACAGCATGCAAGAACAATCAGGTAAGGCAGATCTTTGTGAGAACACTCACTTGCTTAAATATGGGCTTCCTTTTAACAAGAGGCATTATTAACATTTAAAGTAGGTACCAGAAAATGATTGTTGAACATATTTTCCTCCTTCAACCAACGCTGAACCAGCTGGCTGTGGAATCAGCCCGAGTTTGAATCTTGGAGCTGTGATTCAGTGGCTGAAAGACTTGGGAAAAATATTTAACATCACGAAGTCTTTGTTTCCAAATTTGTAAAATGAAGATAATAACAGTTTTCACCTCACAGGGTTTTGTGGAGATTGAATTAGATAGGAGATAATGCATGGAAATCACTTAGTTTGGCAATTGCAATATAGCCCACAGATGTTATCGATCATTTGCTTATTACTATTGTGAATAGAAATTCAAACAGAAATGCTAGGAATTAGACTTCTTTTATCATGTTATTATTAAGGTAAACTTTTATCAAATAAACTCAAGGAGCTTGGTAGTAAGTAGAGCACAAATGTATTTGTGACTTTCAGAGTGAATTTTGAACAGGCATCAGAAAAATCTAGTAAAATAGATGATTTAATATACTGCTCTGGTTAAAATTCTTGGTAATACAAACACTTTGCTCTCTTTATTTCATTTAGGAAAGATCCAGTTTCAGCAAGTAGACTCCACCTGATCGTGAGTGCCTATAAAGGGAAAAAGGAGCCCTCGTGGCACAATGGTTAAAGCATTCAGCCTCTAACCAAAAAGTCAGCGGTTCAAACCCACAAGTCACTCCTCGGGAGAAAGGTATGGCAGTCTGCTTCTGTAACGATTTACAGGCTTGGAAACCTTATGGGGCAGGTCTACTCTGCTCTACAGAGTCACTATGTATCAGAATCAAGTTGATGGCAGTGGGTTTGGGTTTGGTATAAAGGGAAAAGAATTTGAAAGGCAACAAGAGAAGGTATTTTAAAAGTTTTGTAACGTATTGAATGTGAGTCAAGTAATTTTATCTAAAAGTGGACATGGGAATTGCTAATGCCATCAAGTCTGACAAGGGTTTCTGATCTCAGTAGTTTTCCAGTCTACATAGTTGTTATAATGTGTATTATTCCCTTGAATAGATGATTTCATTTAAAATGTTGTTTTTGTTTACAATCATCTAAGTTGATAGCAACTTGATTATTTTAAACAGCCATCCTCCAGTATTAATTGCTCTGCCTTTCTTGCTGAATATTTATATTTTTTATAAAAAGGATTGGCATGCAGTATTACTTTGATCCTATTGGTTAAGACTATTGAGAGTCATGTAAGAAAGATAGGTTATTTATACGTTTTAAGAAAGCCTATCAGCCAAAAAAACCCCACTGCTGTCAAGTTTCCAAGGCTGTAAATCTTATGGAAGCAAACTGCCACATCTTTCCCCCGGAGAGCAGCTGGTGGGTTCAAGCTGCCTATGTTTCAGTTAGCAGCCTAGCACTTTAACCATTGTGCTAACAGAGCTTCTTAAGAAACCTTTAGCTGGTATTAATCATATCTTTTGAGAAATACCCTCAATTTTTTGAAATCAAATTGTATCTGAGTTCATCTTCTTAGAGGTCTATATATTAAAATGATATTCTTGTTTATATATGAAATTCTAAAGTTTTATAGGTAGTTTTGAAGGATATAGAGGGAGAAAACAATTGTTAGGATTCATTGAGAAAACAGTTTTATCATTTTGAGGAAGGAGGGAAGAGCAGGTATCCCATGTCTTGTCTTTTTCTAATCCACTCATTTTTTTACAAACTCCTAAAAATCTCTTTCCCTGATTCTGGAAGCTATGCCACTGGTACTCAGATACCAGCACGGTCACCCATGGTGGCCAGGTTTCAGCTGAGCTTCCAGACTAAGACAAAGACTGGGAAGAGGATCCGGCAGTCTACTTCTGAAAAGAATTAGCCAGTGAAAAGCTTACAAATAGCAGCGGAACATTGTATGCTATAGTGCCAGAAGATGAGCCCCCCCAGGTTGGAAGGCACTCAAAATACAACTGGGGAAGAGATGCCTCCTCAAAGTAGAGTCGACCTTAATGATATGAATGGAATCAAGCTTTCGGGACCTTCATTTGCTGATGTGGCAAGTCTCAAAATGAGAAGAAACAGCAGCAAACATCCATTAATAACTGGTACATGGAATGTATGAAGTATGAATCTAGGAAAATTGGAAATCATCAAAAATGAAATGGAATGCATAAACATCAATATCCTAGGCATTAGTGAGCTGAAATGGACTGGTATTGGCCATTTTGAATGGGACAACCGTATGGTCTACTATGTTGGGAATGACAACTTGAAGAGGAATGGCTTTGCATTCATTGTCAAAAAGAACATTTCAAGATCTATCCTGAAGTACAACGCTGTCAGTGGTAGGATAATATCCATAGGCCTACAAGGAGGACCAGTTAATATGACTATTATTCAGGAATATCATTGCTGATATCAGATGGAGCTTGGCTGAAAGCAGAGAATACCAGAAAGATGTCTACCTGTGTTTTATTAACTATGCAAAGGCATTCGATTGCGTGGATCATAACAAATCATGGATAACATTACAAATAATGGGAATTCCAGAACACTTAATTGTGCTCATGAGGAACCTGTACACAGATACTGCATGGTTTAAAGTAAGGAAAGGTGTGTGTCAGGGTTGCATCCTTTCACCATACCTATTCAGTCTATATGCTGAGCCAATAATCTGAGAAGCTGGACTATATGAAAATGAAAGGGGCATCAGGATGGGAGGAAGACTCATTAACAACCTGCGATATGCAGATGACTCAACCTTGCTTGCTGAAAGTGAAGAGGGCTTGAAGCACTTACTGGTGAAGATCAAAGACCACAGCCTTCAGTATGGATTACACCTCAACCTAAAGAAAACAAAAATCCTCACAACTGGACCAATAAGCAACATCATGATAAATGGAGAAAAGATTGAAGTTGTCAAGGGTTTCATTTTACTTGGATTCACAATCAACACCCATGAAGCAGCAGTCAGGAAATCAAAAGATGCGTTGCACTGGGCAAATCTGCTGCAAAAGACCTCTTTAAAGTGTTGAAAAGCAAAGATGTCGCCTTGAAGACTAAGGTGTGCCTGACCTAAGCCATGGTATTTTCAATCGCCTCATATGCATGTGAAAGCTGGACAATGAATAAGGAAGACCTAAGAAGAATTGACCCCTTTGAATTGTGGTGTTGACAAAGAACATTGAATATATTATGGACTGCCAAAAGAACGAACAAATCTGTCTTGGAAGAAGTATAACTAGAATGCTCCTTAGAAGGAAGGATGGCGAGACTACGTCTTACATACTTTGGACATGTTTTCAAGAGGGATCAGTCCCTGGAGAAGGACATCATGCTTGGTAAAGTAGAGGGTCAGTGAAAAAGAGGAAGACTTTCAACAAGATAGATTGACACAGTGGCTGCAACAATGAGCTCAAGCATAACGATGATTGTGAGCATTGCGCAGGACTGGGCAGTGTTTCGTTCTGTGGCGCATAGGGTTGCTATGAGTCGGAACCGACTTGACAGCACCTAACAACACAAAAATCTCTTCAAGTCCAGCCCTCTCTGGTCTGTTTGTTATAGAATAAAAGCAAGACCATCTCTGTGCTTTATGATCTTCTCAAGCTAGTTAACCTCTATGTAGCTCAGTTTTCTCATGTGTAAAATAGAGTTAATAAATTGGACTTACCTCTCGGGGTTGGAAGAATTAATATATGTGGAGTGCCTAGATCAGTGCCTTGTAAAAAAAATGCTCAATAAATACTAGCTATGTTATTACTCAGAAGAAAATCCTGGCAATTTACTTCTGAAAAATCAGCCCTTGAAAACCCTCTGGAGCACATTTCTAATCTGACACATGGGGTCTCCATGAGTCAGAATCAACTTTATGGAAACTGTTCCCCTCCCCACCTTGGTTTGCATATTAAAGAAATTAAGCCTTAGTCTGTAGGTTGCAAATAGTTTTTCCAAGTTTTATATTTGACTTCTGGATTTATGCTTTTTTATTTGTGGCAGATTTTTTTCTTTTATAGTTTATAGCTGAATTTTTTAATCTTTTCTTTTATGGTTTCTGGTCTTTATTAGAAGCCCTATTTCTTTTTATGGAGTCCTAGTGGTGCAGTGGTTAAGAGCTCACTTGCTAACCAAAAGGTGGGCAGTTTGAATCTACCAGCTGCTCCTTGGAAACCTTATGAGGCAGTTCTACTCTGTCCTATAGGGTCACTATGAGTTGGGATGGATTCGATGGCAATGAGTTTGGTTTTTGGTTTTTAGTAACACATTTAGAAAATAAATTATTTACATATTTAGAAAACCCTCATTATTGTCACTACAAAATTACAAAAACCCTCATTACGAAATTCTTCCAAGTTTCCTTCTAGTATTTTTACATTTTCATTTTTTAATTTTAAATATTTGCTCCTCTGGAATTTATTTTGGTAAAGAGTGTGAGGTGGGAGTCCTTTTTTCCTTTGTTTTTAACATAGCTGCCCTGTTGTCTGTATACCTTTATTTAATAAACATCGTTTTCTTACTAGTTTGAATTAGCAGTTTATCATACACTAAATTTACATATTTATATAAATTTATTCCTGGGTGTTTGTTTTGCTCCATGGATCCATTTGTCTACTCTAGTGCCTGTACCAAATTGTTTTAATGATTATATCTGACCAGGCTATTCTCCCCTCAAGTACCTCTCTCCAAAACTTTTTAAGTTATTCTTGCTTATTTTTTTGTTTTTTCATATGAACTGTAAAATTAGCTTGTGCAGTTAAAAAAATATTATTGGTATTTTTATTGAGGAAGTGCTAAATTTATTGGTTAACTTAAGGGAATTAAATCTTTTTTATTCAAGAGAAGGTACACCTTTCCATTTGTTCAGATCTTCTATTTTGTCTCCAGTATTATTTTACGATTTTTTTCTTCAAACAGATCTTGTACATTTCTTGTTCAAACTATTCTTATGTATTTTTGTTGTTGTTCTGGTATTTAAATAGGGTCCCCCACATCTTATCCTCTAATTGGTTGTTGCTTTTGAAACTTTCAAAGACTATTGATTTCTTTATATTAATTTTGTGCCTAGCCACTTTAATGAATTATCTTAAAATTTTTAGTTTTTGTAAAATTACTACAAGGGTATCTCAGGTAAGTAAGAAGATCATCTGCTAACAATGATGGTTTGCCTTCTCCCTTTCAAGTATTATAGCTGCTATTTTTTTCCTTTCTGATTGTGTTGACTTGTTCCTTCAGGGATTCGCCCTCACTGGCCATATTGGCATGACTCTTTCATGATCTTCTGACCAGAGCTGATTGATCCAGGGGTGGATACTGATGCAATCAAGGTCCAATCCGCTTATTTGAATTTTGAAATTTGGAACTGACAGGTCCATATACTGAAAACCATTTAAAAAGAGTTCTACTAATGACAACACTTTAATGAGAAGTTTATAAATTCCTGTTCCTACTGAGGTTCCCAGAGGTGTCCTGGTTCCTGATCCTCTTTAAGACATAGGTTTTCATTCTTCATGAGATTTTGTGAGTGTGACCATCATAAATAAATGCCATCCCTCATCTTTTCCTTTTAAAAAGTGAGCCAGAGTTGGTTTTTGTTCTTTACAAATTAAAGAGCTATAATTAAAAAGTCCATTTTACAGGTAAGGAAACTGAGGTTTAAAGAAATTATGTAGGATTCAAATTGTCACACAAGAGTAAATAGTAGAGCTGGGATTTGAAGCTAGGGTTAGGCAACTCTGAAGCCTCTGCTTTTATTCATGATTTTCAGTAAGAACAATGTAGATAAGGTCAAGTAGAGGATTAACTGTGTTAATTTCTTTGTGCCATAAGAATAAAAAACTATAATATGTGGTAGAATAATCATGCACTTGTAACCCCAAGACCTTATTTAAATTTTGAGCCACTCTCTGTGCCACTGTGCAGTTTTAGACAAGTCATTTATCCTCAGTATGCCCTAGTTTCTTCATATGAAAATGAAGATGATTATAATTACTACTTGCCTTTCCTATGTGGAAATGTTATGATGTTCAAATGCATGCAGAACCCTTTGACTTTATAAAGCACCATGCAACATTAAGTATTATTAAGACATAAACTAAAAGACGCCTAGATTAGGAGTTTAGTAATATTAGATGTGATTAGGCTTATCCTTACATTTTAAAAATAATTTCCATGATTCACTGTATAAAATTGTATATATATATAAAATTGTATATATATGTTGTTAGGTGCTGTTGAGTTGGTTCGACTCATAGTGACCCTATGTATAACAGAACAAAACATTGCCTGGTTCTGTGCCATCCTCATAATCATTACTATATTTGAACTCAATGTTGCAACCACTCTATCAATCCATCTCATTGAGGGTCTTCCTCTTTTTTCCTCACCCTCTATTTTACCAATCATGATGTCCTTCCCCAGGGACTGGTCCCTCCTGAGAACATGTCCAAAGTAAGTAAGATGAAGTCTCACCATCGTCGCTTCTAAGGGGCTTTCTGCCTGTACTTCTTCCAAGACAGATTTGTTTGTTCTGGCAATCCATGGTATATTCAATATTCTTCACCAACGTCACAATTCAAAGACATCAACTCTTCTTCAGTCTTCCATATTGATTGTCCAGCTTTCACTTGTATATGAGTCAGCTGAAAATACCATGGCTTGGGTCAGGTGCACCTTAGTTTTCAAAGTTACATCTCTGCTTTTTAACACTTTCAAGAGGTCTTTTGTGTTAGATTTGCCCAATGCAATACGTCATTTGATTTCTTGACTGCATAGTCTGGAGTGACATTGGGTCACACATACAAAAATGAATGAGGAAAGTGTAAATCATTAATTATATGAATATTACCATATGCTAGTATTTGCCAGGACTGGGGATACAAAGGTGAGGGGCTCAAAATGTCTGTTCTTGTTTACCGTAAGTATAAAGATAGCATACTCAAACTGACACTTATGTAGTAGACACTCATTTAATCTTCATAACAATCCTGTAAGAATGAACTATTGTAGTCACAAAACAGTAACTAAACATATAAATATATACAGAAAGAAAAAAAACAACAACAAGAGCTAACATTAATTGGACAACTGTTTTATACTAGTTGTGTTAGGTAATCTCTATTTATTTTCCCAGCCCCAAAATAACCCTGTGGGATAGGTATTCTTTTGATTTTACATGTAAGGAAACTGAGGCATATAAATAACTTGCTCAAAGAGGCATAACTAGTCAATGACAGAGCTGGCATCTGAACCTATATCTAGCTGTCCTTCAAATGATAATAATATACATATAAAAGTACAGTGTAGTCCTGCTATACTTGACTAATTACTTTTGGTTATTGATGAAACCCTTAGCCAGGAGTGGCTGGTGTATTTTCTCTGCCCTGCTTATCTTTCTTTGTTCTCATTTTCTAGTTTCTTAGTCAAATGCTGACTCACTTCAGTGTTCCAAAGTAGCCCTCATTTCATTCTGGTTTTTGCCAGTCCTTGTTGTACTGGCCACTTTCTCGTATCTGAGCTTGATATACTACTAATTGCAGAGAGAAAGGAAAGGAACTCGAATTTTTTTGAATGCTAGTTGTATGCCAGATACTGTCTTAAATGCGTTGCATATTTTATGTAATTTAGTCTACATAACCATCCTCATAAGTAAGCAGTCACTTTATTTATATTATTTATAATAATCTCAGTGCTCTATGAAGTTACTCTCATCCCCATAATTTTAGAAATGGATAAACAGAGACTTAGTTAATTCAAATAATTTAACCAAGGTGCCACACCCAAGAGATGTCGAGACAAAGTTTTAATCCAGGTGCATATGGCCTCAAAACCTATCCGCTCTCTTCTGTATTGTGCTGTCTCCCACCTCGTACTCTTAGTACTGCAAGTATTCTAAATTCTATTTTTAAAATACAAGACTTTCCTGCTTCAATATCACAGACTTTTATTAAATATATTTTGTATTTTTCATAGCTATTTCTGTTTGAAATTTCATGAGTTTATAAAAAGTAAGGCTTTGAAAAATTTTAATTATCCTTGTATATGAATACTCTGAAAATACCCTCTCAAAGTGCCTTGTGTTTGTGATGGCTTCCCCTGGTAACCATAAAGTGACCGAGTCCCTCTTGCTCTTGGCAAGCCTTCCTTAAAGCCAACCTTAATATGTTCTTACACCCTCCACAAAACCTAAATCCAAATAAAATGTAATCTTTATTGAAGAATCTATATCTGTAGCGTGATGGAGGTGTATAATTATATTTTACATTGCAAAAATTCCTAAAAATCTTCTCTAAACAATTTCTATTCTTTCCCCGAAATTCCTATTTCTATTATAACTGTCTACCTTTTCTCCCAATCTCTTTCCTTGATCTTCTCTTACCTTCCAAGTTGACCTGTCTCCTACATGATCTCTCAAAAATATCTCAACTTGTCTATCTCACTTTACAAAGTAAAACTGCAAAACATAGAACCTCACCAAATTAAAAGTCCCAGTTTTGTCCATCTGTTTGTCTGTTTTGCTTCTGCTGCCTTATGGTGGCTTCAGTTTTCCTTACTTCATATTTATTGATTCTACTGTGAGGTAACATTATAGCTTTCTATGGTTTTAAGATTCTGAGATATCTTCTGGGATATGTTTTCTGAGAGCTTATTTGCCAGTAGTCAGGGACCATTTTCTCTATGACTTGTTCGGACATTTTCAGTTACCTGATTCATCTAAGGGGCTATGAAAGCATTAGAAATGTGGCTACTTAGCACTCTTACAACAAAACAACTTGGATATAACATATTATACTTGTAAATCTCCAGACTCACAGGGAAAATTATTTTGTTAAGTTCTTTTAGGTATCTTATGAAATTATGCAAGTTTGTCTTAATTTGACATATTTTTCCTAATAAATGAGGTTACAAATATACCATAATGAAACACTCAGTGTAGAATTTAGTTCACAGGCACAGTGATTAGCACACCTCTGGAAAAACTATCTTAAGGTAATGAGAACAGCAAATTACACAAATATATGTAGCTATAGCTGTGGAGAGACTTGGTACCCTTCTTCAGGCAAATAAATAACTCATTCAGATAGAAGGGAGCCCTGGTGGCACAGTGGTTAAGAGCTCAGCTGCTAATCAAAAGGTCGGCAGTTGGAATCCACCAGCCGCTCCTTGGAAACCCTATGGGGCAGTTGTACTCTGTCCTGTAGGGTCCCTATGAGTTGGAATCAACTCCATGTCAACAGGTTTGGGTTGGTAGGTCAAACAGAAGACCAATTTTTTTGTGTGTGTATGGTTTAAAATTCAGTAAGCATTTAAAAAATGTGTATAACTTCAACAAAATCTGTGGACGTTGGTACATGAGTATACTATTTTCCAGGTTCACATAGGGTAAAAGACTGACATGAATTAAAAACAAGAAAATGTTTTGATTGTAAATACTATGTAATTTATATATTATGCATAGATATATATTCAAATGTGTATACACCAATATATTATTGCTAGTTGGATCTTGAAAATGGATATACTTATTTAATAACATATTGATAAATAGTCTTACAATAAAACTTAACACTCTGAAGGACATAAAGACTACACCTCAGAGCATTGCAGGATAAATGAACTGAAATAATTTATTAAAGTCAGAAGGTAGTAATAAGATAATGATAATATTTTTGCACTGAATGTTCATTTTCTATTAGCAAATTTGATATAAACTGGGCTAGGTAATACAAATTACCATATTAGTTTCACTTGCATACATTTCCATATATATAGATAAAAATATTAATTTGGATGTTATATTTAACTATTTGAAGATACGTATATATGTACATATATGTCTGTGTGTGTGTGTATATATATATGTGTGTGTGTGTGTGTATATATGGAGCCCCGGTGGCTCAATGGTTAAGAGCTACAGCTGCTAACCACAACATAGATTGCTGGGCCACATCTCAGAGTTTCTGATTTAGTAGATCTGGGGTGGGCCAGACAGTGGTTAAGAGCTCAGCTGCTAACTAAAAGGTTGGCAGTTGGAATCCACCAGCCACTCCTTGGAAACCCTATGGGGCAGTTCTACTTTGTTCTATACACACCAACACACACACACACACACACACACACACACACACACGCACACACATATATATATATAGGAGAAAGATGTGGCAGTCTGCTCCTGTAAAGATTACAGCCTTGGAAACTCAATGGGGCAGTTCTACTTGGTCCTATAGGGTCGCTATGGGTCAGAATGGACTTGACGGCAGTAGGTTTGGTTTGGTTTTATATATATATATATATACACGTACGTGTGTGTATATATATGTATACATATATTTGAATGTATACATATATATATAATTTACTTTTGTTTCACGTAGAATAGTCATATGCCAGTGTAATTTATGGAGTGTCCTTTCAAAGGACAGATTGGCCAATGATATCACAATATGTAACATTTTATTTTACATAAATTAGTTTTGTGTCTAACCACTTTTAATTTGTATAAATGTTTTGATAGTTGTTTTGAAATAAAAATATGTATTGAATTATTTTAATTGAAATATTCTTATTTCTGGAATTAATTTATTTGGAAATGTTTATTCAAAAAAAACACAAACCTTTTGCCATCGAGTCCAACTCACAGTGAGTCTACAGGACAGAGCAGAATGGCTCCATAAAGTTTCCAAGGCTGTAATCTTTATGGAAGCAGACTGCTGCATCTTTCTCCCCTGGAGCAGCTGGTGGGTTTGAACCTCCAACTTTTGGTTAGCAGCCAAGTGCTTAACCACTGTGCCACCAGGGCTCCTTAGAGATGTTTGTAGTATATAGAAAATATTCATAGTAAATTTTATTGTTATTATTGTTGGTTCTTGTGATACAGTATGAACATCTAAGGTACATCTTGAACAGTGAACCTGTAAAATTAAAATACAGCCATCAGTGTAGTGGTAGTGGATGGAACCCATATTAAATGTACATTTGAGAAAAAGGCATAAATTATTTAACCCATGTCAATTTCTGAAGGTTTAACTCAACAATAATAATATTATTATTACTAATAACAATGATGGGTGTCCCTGGGTGGTGCAAATGGTTAAATGCTCAACTAGTAGATGAAAGGTTGGTAGTTCGAACCCACCCAGAGACACCTCAAATGACAGGCCTGGGGATCTGCTTCTGAAAGGTCACAGCTTTGAAAACCTTATGGAGCAGTTCTACTCTGCACACATGGGGTTGCCATGAGTCGGAATCTACTCCATGGCAACTAACTACAACAACAATAATAATGATACATTGAGTAGTTACTATTTCTAGTGATTACTATGCTAAGGCCTTTATATTCATTATCTTATTTAATCTTCATAATGTTTGCTTAAGGTATTATCATTACCCCTTTTGTATATATAAGGATATTGAGACCAAGGCAGATTAAGTGATTTATCCAAGATAATTTAGCAAATAAGTGATTGAGGAACAATTAGGCTTATGGAAATACCCAGGAATTGATAAGCAATTAATACATCTGTCTCTGAAGGATAAGTCATGTGATTATGTTACTGTTCTTGGAATGAATTTTAAGAGTATTTAGAATACATTGGAAGGACTAATCAAAAGCATTTGGAAGGAGCTGGATTTGTGATTTGATGGATTCTGTCTGGACATGTACTGGTAGTTACTAGCATATGCTTAGACAAAATCATGAAGATTACATAGTCTTAGATACAAGTAAATAAGCTTTTAAAAATTGTTTATTTTTGAAATTTCTTTTTTAATGTTCTTCTTGAATTATCACTTTCATATTTTTTAAAAAATTATTTTCAAGCAAGGTCCAGTTTATTGTAAAATTTACTATGATGTTATTTAGTTTTAAATGTATGAGTTTATTATATATGACATACTATTGTTGGTTAAAGTTAGTAAAAAAAAAATGAAAATTTAGAAAAAAGTGAGGAAAAAACTAGAAAGTAAACATACATAAGAACTGATAAAATTGGAGTCAGAGGGGAAATTGATCAGTATGATTTCAGGGCCTTAGAAAACTTCTTTTCTTACGTTTGTTTGGTGAAAACTATTTGTGAAAGAAAAAAGATCATTTAGTATAGCCCCATCCATTTAATATCCTTGAAAAATACAGGGCCACTTTATAATTAACTTTCATAAACAGGTCCTCTGTTCTTTGAGTTGTAAATATGAAAATAGGAAGAAAATTGTTTTAGGATAGTCAACTGATTGAAGGCAGGTAGGTATGGTTAGGACAAACAAGGTACCATTCTGAGATGGTAACCATTCAGGTGAAGGTAGGTGGCTAGTGATAGAAGAAATACAAGATGAAGAGCTATGATGAGACTTAACAAATGTGAATCTACGAGTGAGTACAGAGTTAAAAACCGGGGAAGGGAAAATATATTCAATTGAAGCTGAAGTAAGTTTATTGTGCAGATGAAATTTAACTAATAGGACCTGTTGCAAGATAAATAGATTTTGTCATTTTTGTAAAATGACTAAAGTTTTCAATTTTATTTATTAATATTTTCTAGGAGAAGTTGGTCAATGAATGGTTAACACTTTACTAGTCAGCTTCAGGCATCAGACATTCACAGCCCCTTTGTGTATGATCCATTATAACAACAGGAATATATTTTAAATATCTTCAAAGATGATCCACAGAATCACAAGATACATTAATTAGGACTCTAAACTCTAGTCATTGTAACTAGACTTAATTATTGTGAAGCAGCAAAAAATAACCAGAAACATATCCACACTTCAGCAGAATATGCTTAAGTATAAGCAGGGGTAGGTTTGTGTATGTTATTTAGAAGGAATATTCTACCCTATGTATGTAGCCAATGAGAGAAATATAAATATCATTTCCTGTTGTGGCTGCTGCTACAAAAAGGGTCTCTGATACCCAATGTAAACATTTAGTAGGCAAGGCTCTGGACAATGGAAGACCAATAAAATTAATTCTTCTTTCGTCTAACCTAGAATCATGTTTGTTTTGATTCTGTTGTATCTGCCTTGTAGATTATAACTTCCCTCTTCCTTCCTGTTACTTACGTAGTTTATAAAGCCACCTTTATAACTTCCACTGAACTAGGATATAGGTTCTTTCTGGTCTAGATTTTTCTGTTGGAAACACTGCATAGACACTGTTTAAGAATTCTGAACACAGGTTCCGTGGGGCTCAACCTATCAGAGAATACCTTGAGGGTTCTGCTTTATGATGCTTAGAGGAGAAGAGTGATCAGTTGCCTCTCAAAAAGTCTCTGATCAGCTGCTCTTGAGCAATCAAGATGCCTCTGTCTCCTCTTCCAGCAGCCCTCCTGTCTCATATGATAAGTATTAGCGATGTGCCTCCTCCTCCACTTCACAATATACCAAGTGAGTGGAGAATACCTTGAGGGTCTCATTCATCTGATAGTTTTCAGTGGTACTTACCACAGATATAAAAAATGGGATATTTTAGGGTTGGAAGGGATATTGGGACTCTTATTAACAACATAGGAATGGAAAGAACATTGATGTATAAATCCTGCTATTTCTATTAGAAGCCGTTTCAATTCTCTAGATCTCTTTTTCCTTTGTAAAATGAGGATGTTTGTGAACCATTTGAGCCTTAACTGTATTGAAATACTTTTAAAGAAGGAAAAAAAAAAAAAAAGGCTCAGAGAGGTCACCTGGCTCACCAGGGTTCAGGCCTTTTGTTGCTGCAGGTCTCCTAGTCCCTACCCAGAACTGGTCTTAATACCCTTCATGGTCTATTTCATACTTAATTTTCACTGGGAAAGTTCACATTTCAAATTATAAGGAAAAAAAAAAAGATAATTCCCATTGTTCTAACTCTGAAATTTATTCACATTTAATTTTTTCTGGTTCTTTGACTTATCATAAAATTATAACTACAGAGTTAAATTTGTGAAGTTTATGAAATTTACAGTTTTCTCATATTTTATGTAGTCAGTCTGAACCCAGAACAATTTTGCAAGGTTGTAAACACTTCTCGTTATAGTCATCAAAGTCATAGATTATTTGAACACCAATATGCTGATTAGTAATGTTTAATAGTCCCAGTGATAGTTGAGATTAAAAAAAAAAAAAACCTTTTAGGTAACAAAGGTAATACTCTTGACCTTTTTCAACTTCAATAAAACATTTACTCTATTAATATTCATTGGATAGATTTATAGTACTGATCTGAAGAATCTAATCACTCCATCTTTTTATTCTTCTGTGAGAGTTAACTCTTCCAAACACACACACACACATATAACGTATACATACACATATACATACATTCCTACATATATATTTAATCAATGCTCAGAATTTCCAGGGGAAAAATGCCATGGGCACTTATATTGCCTTTAAAGGAGTGTCCTTATGTCTTGAACAGTATTAGACAAAATCCTTTTTTTAAACCAAATTAATTACTACATATACTACTTATATATGTTTTTATATATTGTGAAAAAATTTGTATTGTATATAATAAAAGTTTTGTATTTCTATGCAGATGGAAGTATTAAATGTAACTTTTACCAAAAACCACAGCTTCTACTATTCAGGTATTATTTGTGCAAAAGAAAAAAAAAGTCACCATAAGATTTTTTTTTTTTTTTTTAAGCAGCCTGGGAAGCTCAAAAGCTGGGAGTTAAAAGATCAAATTAATTTAGAATCAATGGAATGAGATATGTGCTACCCTCTGTAGTGTCTCCCAAGGACACTTAACTTCTGTGAAGTGATTAAAAGATGAAAAATCAGAAGCAATTTAGATCTCAGAACTGAATAGAGCATCATGGAAGCAGTGGAGCTCCCGATGTTCTCTTCAGAGCTTCCTACTTGATGTTCTGTGTGACTTCTCTTTGGAGACGTGTCCTGCTTGCTTAATAATTGTGTCTTTGTGCTAACTCCAGCAAGTCAAAAATTTCCTTTTCCTGGCAGGTTGTGAGCTTCACAAAAACTGGGATAGAGAATCTACCAAACCCTGATTTCCAGTGAAACAACAATCCCATGAAAGTTTATATGAAGGATGCTTTCAATCTATAACATGACTGTTATGGATTGAATTGTGTCCCCCAAATATATGTGTTGTAAATCCTAACCTCTATGTCTGTGGTTATAATTCCACTTGGCAATGGGTTGTCTTTATTATGTTAATGAGACAGGATTACTGCAGAGTGTGTCTTAAGTCAACCTCTTTTGAGATATAAAAGAGATTAAACAAGCAAGCGGAAGAAGGGGACATGTGGGAAGAGAGATGCCACATGAAGATAACCCAGGAGCAGAAGACCAAGGAGACAAGGACATTTCTCCAGAGCCTACAGAAGGAGAGAGCTGACACCCTGAATTCAGACTCTAGCCTTCTAAACTGTGAGGAAATAAATTTCTGTTAAAGCCATCCACTTGTGCTACTTCTCTTATAGCAGCACTAGATAACTAAGATAGAATTTGGTACAGAAGAGTGGGGTGCTACTCTAAAGATACCTAAAACATGTGGAAATGGTTTTACAATTGGCTAATGGTTGGAGACTGGTAGTGTTTTAAGGTGCCTAATAGTAAAAGCCTAGATTGCTTGAAGAGACTGTTGGTGGAATTATGGACATCTAAGGCAATTCTGGAGCCTTGGTGGCACAGTGGTTAAGAGCTCTGCTGCTAACCTAAAGGTCAGCAGTTCAAATCCACCAGTGCTCCTTGGAAACCCTATGGGGCAGTTCTACTCTGTCCTATAAGGTTGCTGTGAGTCGCAATCAACCAGACGGCAACGGGTTTCAAGGCAATTCTGGGAGCCCTGATGGCATAGTGGTTAACTGTTCAGCTGCTAACCAAAAGGTCAGCAGTTAGAATCCACCAGTTGCTCCTTGGAAACCCTATGGGTTAGTTCTACTCTGTCCTGTAGGGGCCACTATGAGTCAGAATTGACTCCATGGAAAATGGGTTTTTGATGGGTTTTTGGAAGGCAGTTCTGGTGAGGGATCAGAAGGAAAGGAGGACAGCTACAGAGAAAGTTTCTTAGAGAATACATATGGCACCAGCAACAGAATGTTGCTAGAAATGTGTATGCTAAATGTGCTTCTGATGAGGCTTTAAAAGAAAATGAACTTGTGATTGGACAGTGGAGGAAGGGTGATGCTTTTTATGCAGTGGCAAAGAACTTGTTTGAATTATATTCAAATGTTTGGTGGAATGCAGAACTTGTAAGTGATAAACTTGAATATTTGGCTGAGATTTCTAAGCAAGATCTTAAAAGGGCTGTGTGGTTTCTCCTTGCTGCTTATAGTAAAATGCAGGAAGAAAGAGATGGACTTAAAAATGAACTGTGTAAAATGAAAACAGAACTAAAAGATTTGGAAAATTCTGTTGTACAAACTAAGCACATGACTACACAATCTTTTTTAAAGAGATTAAGTCTGTAACTGATGAATCTAACCAACTACCACAGCAGAAAACTCATCAGTGTAGACTGAAGGGGACAGAGAAAGAACAAAAGGAATGAACACTGCCTGCTCTGGGAATTCTACAGGCAGGAAACAGGCCAAAGGAGCTACATCTGTTGTCCTCCATGAAAAGAAAAGGACCATCCTTGGAGTAGCTTGGAGATCGGCAGAACTGTTGGAAGGAGCACCGGAAGCAGGGCCTTCTTGGTTTCAAAGGGTCAAGCCACAGTCTCCTGAATCTCAAAGGGTGGGGCCACAGTCTCCTAGGTTTCAAAGAGTCAAATCTTTACCAACTCATTTCTGGAGTGTGGGGCTGCCGTTAAGCTGTGTGGGCAATGGGGCTGTCATCCAAAGCTGAGGGGGCAGGGCTGCCATGCCCAAGGGGCAAAAGAACGGGGCCTGCTGGGACTGAGGGAGTGGGGTCATCACTCAGATGGACTAGGAGAACGGGGCTGCCCAAAGTCAGGGGACTGGAGTTGCCATTCCATTGGGCCTGGAAGGTGGAGCTGAAGCCCAAAGCTGAGGTGCCTCCACACGGAATCCAGAGGGTGTGGCCAACACGCAGAGTCTACCATGTAGGGCCATTGCCCAGATGGTCTTAGAATAGAAAGGATTATTTTCACGCCTTGAAAGCTAACGTAATTTGTTCTGCTGGGTTTTGGACTTCCTTAGTGCCTGTTATTCCTTCTTTTCCTCCAATTTCTACAATTTGTAATGGAAATGTCTACCTTGTACCTGTCCCACTGTTGTACTTAGGATACAGATGGCTTGTTTAGATGTCACAGGTTCACAAATGAAGAGGAATTTTCCCCCAAGATGGAATATGCCTGAAGTCTCACCTATATTTGATTTAGATGATTCAGAAATAAGATTTTGGACTTGGAGTGGATTTCAGACATTTGAGATGATGTGATCAGGTTTTGCATTTGTCAAGGACATGAATTTTTGGAGACAAAGGGGTAGAATGTTATGGATTGAATTGCTTCCCCCAAAAGTATGTATTGTAACTCCTAACTTTTATACCTGTGGTTATAATCCTATTTGGAAATGGATTGTCTTTGCTATGTTAATGGGCAGGATTAGTGTACGATGTGTTGTAAATCAACCTCTTTTGAGATGTGAAAGAGATTAAACAAGCAAGTAAAAGAAGGGGAAATGGGGGTAGAGAGATGCCAAACCACATGAAGATCACCTAGGAGCAGAAGCTCAAAGAGATAAGGACCTTCCTCCAGAGCTGACAGTGAGAGAAAGCTTTCCTTTAGAGATGACACCCTGAATTCAGACTTCTAGCCTCCTAAACTGTGAGAAAATAAATTTCTATTTGTTAAAGCCACCCACTAGTGGTGTTTCTGTTACAGCAGCACTAGATAACCAAGACAATGACTGAACCTGAGTTATAAAAAAGATATAAATAATAATGATTTAAAATGCAGTGGGCATAAAAAGGAAGGTTCAGTTAAGGACCTAAAAAATATCCAACCATTATATACATTCTTCTTTACTTTAGATAAGATTAGTTAGGTTAGATTTAATGATTCATAGCTACTTTCTCTATAAATATTTATATGTGAATAACATTTGTTGAATGCTTTCTGTAGGCAATGTTTAAGCATTTTACACATTATTATTATTTTTTTATTTCTGACAATAATCTTATGAGGTCTGTGGTAGGCAGAATAATGGCCCCCCCAAGGATGTCTGTGTCCTAGTCTCTGGAAACAATGAATATGTTATTTTACGTGGCAAGGCAGAATTAAGGTTGCAAATGCAATTAAGGCTTCTAATCAGCTAGCCTTGAGATGGGAAGACTAGCCTAGATTATCCAGGTGGGTCCTCATAAATTAAAGAGGGAAGCAGTAGAGTCAGAGTCAAGTGAAACAATGTGAGAAAGACTCCACTGGCCCTTTACTAGCTTTGAAGATGGAAGGGGGGCCTGAACCAAGGAACGTGGGTGGCCTCTAGAGCTGGAAAAAGCAAAGAGACTGATTCTTCTCTAGAGCCTCCAGATGGAATGCAGCTCTGCCAACACCTTGATTTTAACCCAGTGACATCCATTTCAGAATTCTGACCTATCTAACTGTAAGATGATAAATTTGTGTTATTTTAAGCCACTAAATTTGGGATAATTTATTCTATCAGCAAAAGGAAACTAATAGCAGGCCAATTTTACACTTAAGGATAATGAGGCTTAGGTTTCATAACTTGCCTAAGGTTCACAGAGGTGTCAAATGGTCAAGGGAAAGAGGTAATGAATTCTGTCTCTTCATACTACAATAACAACAAAATCAGCAGACTCTAATTCCTCCTTACCACCATGCCAAAATCTCCTGCACATTTTACTAGTTTAATGGTATAGATACCTAGGACTTATTGCATTTTACAATTTTGGCTTATTGAATTTATTGAACACGAGTGATCGAAGGCCAGATGAGTTGTGGAATGACATCAAGGGCATCATATATGAAGAAAGCAAAATGACAGGAAAGAAACAAAGGACCAAAACAGATGTTAGAAGAGACTCTGAAACTTGCTCTTGAATGTCATGTAGCTAAAGTGAATGGAAGAAATGATGAAGTAAAAGAGCTGAACAGAAGATTCCAAAGGGTGGCTTTGGAAGACAGAGTAAAGTATTATAATGACATGTGCAAAGACCTGTAGTTAGAATACCAAAAGGGAAAAAAGCACTCACCATTTCTCAAGCTGAAAGAACTGAATAAAAAATTCAAGCCTCGAGTTGCAATAGTGAAGGAGTCTATGGGCAAAATACTGAATGACTCAGGAAGCAACAAAAGAAGATGGAAGGAATAGAGTGTCACTGTACCAAAAAGAACTGGTTGACGTTCAATCATTTCAGGAGGTAGCATATGATCAAGAACCGATGGTACCAAAGGAAGAAGTCCAAGCTACACTGAAAGCATTGATGAAAAACAAGGCTCCAGGAATTGACAGAATACCAACTGAGAGGTTTCAACAAATGGATGAAATGCAATGGAAGTGTTCACTCGTCTATGCCAAGAAAATTGGAAGACAGCCACCTGGCCAACCGACTGGAGGAGATGCGTATTTATGCCTATTCCCAAGAAAGGTGATCCAACAGAATGCAAAAATTATCGAACAATATCATTAATATTACATACAAGTAAAATTTTTCTGAAGATAATTCAAAAGCAGTTGCAGCTGTACATCAACAGGGGACTGCCAGAAATTCAAGCCGGATTCAGAAGAGGAAGTGGAACAAGGGATATCATTGCTGATGTCAGATGGATCCTGGCTGAAAGCAGAGAATACCAGAAAGATGTTTACTTGTGTTTTATTGACTACGCAAAGGCATTTGATTGTGTGTATCATAACAAATTATGGATAATGTTACCAAGAATGGGAATTCCAGAACACTTAATTGTGCTCATGAGGAAACTGTACACAGATCAAGAGGCCATCATTTGAACAGAACAAGGGGATACTACATGGTTTAAAGTCAGGAAAGGTGTGCCTCAGGGTTGTATACTTTCACCATATTTATTCAATCTGTATGCTGAGCAAATAATCCAAGTAGCTGGACTATACGAAGAAGAAGGAGGCATCCGAATTGGAGGAAGACTCATTAACAACCTGCGTTATGCAGATGACACAACCTTGCTTACTGAATGTAAAGAGGACTTGAAGCACTTACTGATGAAGAACAAACACTACAGCCTTCAGTATGGATTGTACCTCAACATAGAGAGAACAAAAATCCTCACAACTGGACCAATAAGCAACATCATGATACATGGAGAAAAGACTGAAGTTGCCAGAGATTTCATTTTACTTGGTCCACAATCAACACCCATGGAAGCAGCAGTCCAGAAATCAAGCAACACATTGCATTGGGCAAATCTGCTGCAAAAGACCTTTTTAAAGTGTTAAAAAGCAAAAATATCACTTTGAGGACTAAGGTGGGCCTGACCCAATCCAAGGCATTTTCAATTGCCTCATATGCATGTGAAAGCTGGACAATGAATAAGGAACACTGAATAAGAATTGATGCCTTTGAATTATGGTGTTGGTGAAGAATACTGAATATACCATGGACTGCCAAAAGAACGAACAAATCTGTCTTAGAAGAAGTACAGCCAGAATGCTCCTTAGAAGCGAGGATGGCGAGACTTCAACTCACATACTTTGGCCACACTATCAAGAGGGACCAGTCCCTGGAGAAGGACATCATGCTTGGTAAAGTAGAGGTCAGTGGAAAAGAGGAAAACCCTCAACAAGATGGATTGACACAGTAGCTGCAACGATGGGCTCAAGTATAACAATGATCATCAGGATGGCACAGGACTGGGCAGTGTTTCGTTCTGTTGTATGTGGGGTCTCTATGAGTTGGAATTGACTCGATGGCACCTAACAACAATAACAACAACAGTTACTCTTTCTATTTAAGGGAGAGAACATATTGCATATCTTCAGAAACTCCTCCATAGCTGACTTGTTGACTCTGCGATGCAGACTTACAAGTACTCCAAGTACTTAAGCTTCTTAGCTAGTTTAGTGCTGGCAGGTTTTCCTTTGAAACTCTTGAGTCTTCTCTTTCTAAAGTCTCTTTGACTTGTGTCTGAGGACTCTTCACAGCTTGCTAACCCTAGGAAAGGAATGAGTATTCTCAAAGGCAAAAAATGTCATGCTAGTTTTCATTCTGGGTGGGAACTGTTTTTAAAAAAACAAGTTAGCAAAGCCTATAGTATATTCACCACCTGGGTGAAATAGCATTTGGTCTAGATATGCACATGGCCCATGATTATTAGAAGCTGATTCTCTGGAGAGACACAAGGGAGAAAAAAATGTCTGTTTTTTTCTTATAGAAGCAGGAAGCTCTTCAGCATTTGGCTCGAGGAAATATCTTTTACAGTTATGATTAGGAGTATGGTCTAGTTAGCTATCTTTGTTTTGGTTAAAATGCTACACCACTATTTTCTTCATGTTAGGTTTATTCTTCTGAGAAAGGATGAGTTAGAAAAATATGCTTTCCATTTTGGCTATTCGAAATTTTGGGAGATACAGAATTTCTGTGCTTTTCTAGTAACAAATGGGTTTCTAGTTCACAAGTTATTTGTAGGTAGGCACATTTTAGTTATTTCAACATATGAGGATGCAGAAGGAAAAAAAAAGAGTTCAAGATAAGACCACAGGGATTTCAAGGAATTTAAGAACAAGATCATTTCTTAGGTGAATGTTTTTCTTTGCTCTTTTCTGTTTTAGGGTGTACATTTACTGAACACCTGAAAAACAACAACAGCAACAACCAGAAAAAAAAAAAAAACCATGTCCTCATTTCTAAGACTTCAAGGGCATTTCCTGTAATTAGACAGGCTTTCAGTTCTTTAGTAGCTAAAGATTAAAGGAGTTTTAAAATACGTATTTATCTGGAAGAGTGAATATTGCACCATTTTAATAGTTTAAGCCATTCAAATCCTAGAAGTGCAGGTAAGAAAAAGGGAAGCTTCTCAGTAGTGAAGACAGAAAAAAGACTGCTTAACGTATAAAGAAAAAAGGTTAAAGAAAGAAACAAACAAAAAATATCGAGAATGGAAATTCTAAGAAGGAACAAAAGATGGAAAAGATGGTTGAATGTTTATGCATGTATCTGAGTTTGTATAATTAATAACTGTCCGCATAGAAAATACTATGAGAGAATTTAGGAAAAGAAATATTGGAAAATTATTTTCTCAACTTTGTTTTTCAGTGCAAAAGTCACTTTTTTTCCTTTTTATTTAAATCCCAAAGGAGAAAAGTAGGAAGTTTTATGGAAAAAGCAAAGGTCTCTTATTTTTGTTGTTTCTTAAGACTGCTATAACTGTATCTCAATGTGCTTGTACTTTTTGGCAACAAATCTTATGTGTCCTTTAGAAATTAAGCAGTGGAAACAAACTTGACTCAATCATGACTGGGGATTCAGGCAGGAAACCTTGAAGTAAGTTGAAACGCAGATCAAATCTCTCCACTAAAGGTCCCATTAGATCACCCCGGAATCACAAGCAACTGTTCTGTCCTTAGCAGTTTATCTCAGAAATATCTCTTGAATCGTTGTTGTTAGGTGCCAATGAGTCAATTTCTACTCATGGTCACCCTACGTACAACAGAGCAAAACACTGCCTGGTCCTGCACCATTCTCACAATCGTTGCCATGTTTGGGCCCATTGTTGCAGCCACAGTGTCAATCCATCTCATTGAGGGTTTTCCTTTTTTTCGTTGGCCCCCTACTTTACCAAGCATGATATCCTTCTCCAGGGACTGGTCCCTCCTGATAACATGTCCAAAATATGTGAGACAAAGTCTCATCATCCTCTCTTCTAAGGAGAATCCTGGCTATACTTCTTCCAAGACAGATTTGTTCATTCTTTTGGCAGTCAGTGGTATATTCAATATTCTTCACCAACACCATAATTCAAAGACATCTGTTCTTCTTCCATCTTCCTTATTCATTGTCCAGCTTTCTCATGCATATGGGGCAATTGAAAATACCATGGCTTAGGTGAGGTGCATCTTAGTCTTCAGGGTGACATATTTGCTTTTTAACACTTTAAAGAGGTCTTTTGTAGCAGATCTGCCCAATGCAGTACGTTGTATGATTTCTTGATTGCTGCTTCTATGGGTGTTGATGATAGATCCAAGTAAAATGAAATCCTTGACAACTTTAAAACTTCCTCCATTTATCATGATGTTGCTTATTGGTCCAGTTGTGAGAATTTTTGTTTTCTTTATGTTGAGATATAATCCATACTGAAGGCTGTGGTCTTTGGTGTTCACCAGTAAATGCTTCAATCCTCTTCCCTTTCAGTAAGCAAGGTTGTGTCTTCTGCATATTGAAGATTATTAATGAGTCTTCCTCCAATTCTGATACTGCATTCTTCTTCATATAGTCCAGGTACTGGGATTTATTTGCTCAGCATACAGATTGAATATGTATTGTGAAAGGATGCAACTCTGACACACACTTTTCCTGACTTTAAACCTTGTTCTATTCGAATGACTACCTCTTGGTCTACGTGCTGGTATTGCAGGAGCACAATTAAGTGTTCCCATTCTTTGCAATGTTATCCATAATTTGTTATGATACAAACAATCGAATGCCTTTGCGTAGTCAATAAAACACAGGTACACATCTTTCTGGTATTCTCTGCTTTCAGCCAGGATCCATCTGACATCAGCAATGATATCCCTTGTTCCACTTCCTCTTCTGAATCCGGCTTGAATTTCTGGCAGTCCCCTGTTGATGTACAGCTGCAACTGCTTTTGAATTATCTTCAGAAAAATTTTAATTGTGTGTGATATTAATGATATTGTTCTATAATTTTTGCATTCTGTTGGATCATGTTTGTTTGGAATTTTCACAAATAATGGATCTCTTCCAGTTGGTTGGCCAGGTGGCTGTCTTCCAAATTTCTTGGCATAGACAAGTGAACACTTCCAGTGTTGCATCCATTTATTGAAACATCTCAATAGGTATTCCATCACTTCCCTGGAACCTTATTTTTCGTCAGTGTCTTCAGTGCAGCTTGGACTTCTTCCTTCAATACCGTTGGTTCCTGTTTTGATCATATGCTACCTCCTGAAATGGTTGAACATTGACCAATTGTTTTTCGTACAATGACTCTGTGTATTCCTTCTGTCTTCTTTTGAAGTGTATACTTCATTGTTCTATATTTTGCCCATAGAATAATTCAATATTGCAATTCAAGACTTGAATTTGTTCTTCACTTCCTTCAGCTTGGGAAATGCCAAACATGTTCTTCTCTTTTGGTTTCCTAATTCCAGGTCTTTGCACATTTAATTATAATATTTTACTTCATCTTCTTGAGCTGCCCTTTGAAATCTTCTGTTCAGCTCTTTTACTTCATCATTTCTTACATTCACTTTAGCTACTCTGCTTTCACGTTTCTGAGTCTCTTCTGACATACATTTTGATCTTTTCTTTGTTTCCTGTCTTTTCATGACCTTTTGCTTTCTTCATGTATGATGTCCTTGATGTCATCACAGAACTTGTCTGGTCTTTGGTCATCAGTGTTCAGTGTGTCAAATCTGTTCTTGAGATGTTCTCTAAATTCTGGTGGGATATACTCACGGTTGAACTTTGGCTCCTGTGGACTTTTTAAAATTTTCTTCAGCTTCACCTTGAACTTTCATGTGAGTAATTGATGGTTTGCTCTCCAGTTGGCCCGTGACCTTGTTCTGACTAATGATATTGAACTTCTCCTTCATTTCTTTCCACTGATGTAATTGATTTGGTTCCTGTGTATTCCATCTGGCAAGGTCCACGTGTATGGTTGCCATTTATGTTGTTGAAAAAAGGTATTTCCAATGAATACATCATGGTTTTGCAAAATTCTATCATTTTACCTCTGCTGTCATTTCTATCACCAAGGTCATATTTTCCAACTACTGATCTTTTTCTTTGTTTCCAACTTTCACATTCAAATCACCAGTACTTATCAGTGTATCTTGAATACATGTTTGATCAATTTCAAACTTCAGAAATTGGTAAAAATCTTGAATTTCTTCATCTTTGGCATTAGTGGTTGGTGAGTGTAGGGTAATGCTATTTGGCTATATGCATCCCCTCCTAATGGAGGCAGCTTTGCTCTTCCCCGAAGCATGCTGAGGATGAACTCGGACTCAGGTACAAGGCCGGGAGTGGCATGACTAGGCCATTGGCCAAGGCCGAGAAATGCCTTATCAACCAAAACCAAAACGTCTGGGCCTGGATGTGTATTCCCTGGAATCGCTGGCTGTCCTATGGCTGGGAAGAAAAACAAATAAGCCTTAGCCCCAGCTGGAACTGTATATAAGCTTGTGTCCCTTGCTAGGTGGTAGCCAAACGCTACTCTTGTCCAGCTAGTGCCCTGGACTATCCTGTACGTAAGTTCCCTGAATAAACCATATGTCCTGATCCCCGGTTCTGGAGTCTTTCTTTGGTCTCTTGGCTATGTGGCTGACCCTGGGTCCAGACTCCGCTGGGTTGTTACCCAACAGTAAGTTTGAATAATAGTCATATAACTTGTTTTCCTTGTAGGTATATGGATATTATCCTATCACTGATGGTTGTACTTCAGGATAGATCTTGAAATGTTCTTTTTGTCAATGAATATGATGCCTGCTGTTCATCTTCAATTTGCCATTCCTGGCATAGTAGACCATAAGATTGTCTGATTCAAATTGGCCAATACCAGTCCATTTCAGCTCACTAATGCCTAGGTTATCTATCTTCAAGCATTCCATTTCATTTTTGACAATTTCTGATTTTTCTAGATTCATACTTCATCCATTTCACAATATGATTATTAACGGATGTTTGCAGCTGTTTCTTCTCATTTTGAGTCATGCCAAATCAGCAAATGAATGTCCTGAAAGCTTGACTCTGTCCACATCATTAAGGTTGATTCTACTTTGAGGAGGCAGCTCTTCCCCAGTCATCTTTTGAGTGCCTTCCAACCTGAGGGGCTCATTTCTTCTGACCCTATATCAGACAATCTTCTGCTGCTATTCTTAGGTTTTCACATGCCAATTTTTGTAGAAGTAGATTGCCAGGTCCTTCTGCCTTGTCTATCTTATTCTGGAAGCTTCGCTGAAACCTGTCCACCAAGAGTGACCCTGCTAGTATTTGAAATACTGGTGGCATAGTTTCCAGCATCACAGCAACACACAAGCCACCACAGTATGACAAACTGACAGATGAGTGGTGGTCTCTTGAATTAGTCCTCTATTACAAATCCTTCAGCTGCTTAGATTGTTCCTCCATGACCTTCCTCTTAACTGATCTCTAGTCTTCCAACATATATTATGAACCCGATTACTTACCTGTTATGATTATAAAAGGAATTCGATTATGTTAGCTCTTTATTAAAAAATCATCAGGATTCCACTTTCTGCTAAAACTTATATTAAAATGCATTTTCTCAAATCTGGCATTTAAATCTGTTGTGATTTAGCTAAAAGCTATCTCTCATCCTAGACCTTGTACTTCCACTGAGTTAACTCTCCACTACAGCCAAATTCCTGTGATTGATCTTTTTTTAAGATCCATCTGTAATGCTGCTCAAGGGTCAGGGGGTCCTCGTAGGTTTAATTAAGCATTCAGATGATCACACTTGTACATGTACAAGAAAGCATGTAAGCTAGGAATCACAGCCTTCCAGAAGGGCAGTGTCAGATGTTCCTTCTTTGTGGGAGTAGTCCTTTCAGCTCTCTAGCCAACAGCCCTTTTTGCCCCTCCAGATGAGAGCTTGTTGTTGTTGGTAGCTGCCGTCGAGTCAGTTCTGATTCACAGCAACCCTACAGAAGAGCAGAATTGCCCCATAGGGTTTCCAAGGAGTGGTCGGTGGATTTGAACCGCTGACCTTTTGGTTAGCCGTGATAGCTCTTAACCGTTGCACCACCAGGGGAGCTTAGGCTCAAGGAAAATACAGTCATATAAGGCAGATGCTGAATCCCCTGGGCTTAAAAGCCTAATACTCAACAGGAGCCATTAACTCTTATAAAAATTCCATAGGCACTGTTTCCAGCTTTCTAGGAGGACACTTGAGAGTTATAAGTCATCACACTCAGGAAAGCCCATAGGTATGGCTCTCCACAAGATGTTTATAGATCATCTATATCCAGTCTGGATACAACTCACTAATCAGAGATCATTGTTTTCATAAAGGATGTTGCCTAGCAATATAGTTGACACTTTGCTTTTATCTGGTGTCCAGGGAACAGAACTGGGAAGTTAACCTTAGGATAAAGTCTCATGATAGGTGAAAGTTACCACTTGAGCCACACCATCATAATCCTCACCTTATGTGTGCCTTTTAGCTCATGTTTCCTTTCCTTGGGATTGCATTCTATCTTGGTCTATTTGTTCCTATCACTACAAAGTTCAGCTCAACTACTTTAATCTCCACAAAGACTCTTCTGACCTTTCCAGTATGAAGTTATCTTTCATATCTCTGAACTCTCTTAGCACTTTCTCTATCCCCTCCTATTATTCTTATTACCTTTATTCTGACATTACCACCACCACCAGTTGCTATTGTGGATCGCAGCTCATGGCAATCCACATGGGTGGCCTTTAACAGCTAACCTTTCTGATAGTAGCCAAGTACTTAACTGTTTGTGCCACCCAGGGACTCCCTTTCATTTTAGTGGCTATATTATGGTACTATATTATAGTTTGAATACACCAAAATCCTACTGATGGATGTGCCAGTTATTATGTTTCATCATCAAACCCATTTTTCTATATTCTGCTTTGCGGTACTGAGGTCCTGCAGAACATATTTCCTTTGCCAGCTCTCTTCCCCTTCGGATCTGTTAATAGGTAGGAGAAGGGATAAATAGCGTGGTTCTTGTTTTGCTTTCTGTTTCTTTCAGTGCTCCAATCCATGCATGTGTCTTCTTCACCCAAGCAGTGACAGTTCTTTCCAGTAGCAGCAGTTGATTTCACGTTTCTTTTTTTTTTTCCCCAACATCTTAGAAATAGCTTCATCTCACCCCCTCAGAAACCCAGCACTAGCTGGCTGGTACCCTGTCCTCAGAGGCTTGGGTCCCAGCTTTGTAGGGTCATTGCTCCAGGCTTCAAAGTTTTAGTAATTCAACCTATTACCATTGTTGCATCAGTAAAAATACTGGTGATAGCTGTTTCCTGTGTGATACTTCCTGCTCCCTTTTTGTCTCTTCAGATCAGCTAGTACCTGGTTAGCAGTTATTTACATCAATTTTCTTGGCTAAAGTAACTGGTGTGGTTTCTATCTCCTGAGTCTTGGAGTCTGACTGATACAATAGGAATTTATTTCTAGTTAGATTTTACAGGTAAAATCAAATAAACATTCTGTACTTATTTTTTGAGTTGGTAAGCAAGCAAATTAATAGAACTGCAAGGCCAAAAAGCATGTGTACATTTTAAATTT
Organism: Dugong dugon; assembly: GCA_030035585.1. Classification (NCBI taxonomy): domain Eukaryota; kingdom Metazoa; phylum Chordata; class Mammalia; order Sirenia; family Dugongidae; genus Dugong; species Dugong dugon. The sequence goes on from CM057474.1 coordinate 47,271,376, forward strand.
GGATAACTATTGACAAATTGTCTTCCAAAGAGGTTGTACCAATTTCTAGTCCCAACATCAGTATATAGAATCATTTATTCATAGCATTTTCGCCAGTATAGTCTATCGTGGAGCCCTGGTAGTACAGTGGTTCAGAGCTTGGCTGCTCTTAACCAAAAGTCAGGAGTTCAAATCCACCAGCCACTCCTTGGAAATCCTGTGGGGCAGTTCGACTCTGTCCTATATGGTTGCAGTGGGTCAGAATCGACTGAACGGCAACGTGTATAGTGTATTATAAAACTTGAATTTTTTCCAATAAATTAGTTGAAAAATAGTTTTTATTGATGTTTAAATTTGTATTTATTCAGTTAAGAGTTAGATTTAGGATCTTTTTGTGTATTTATTGCCATTTGTATTTTTGTGAACAGCCTGTTTCTGCCTCTTGCCTGTTTTTTGGTAAGAGTTTATTTTCCCCCTTATTTGAAGTCTTTTTGTGTATAAAAGAAATTAGCTCTTTGTCATATATTTTGCAGTTATTTTTATCAGTTTACATTTGTCTTTTGACTTTATAATTTTTGTGCCATACAAAGGTTTAAAAGTATTTATGCAGTTTGTAAGTTCTTTGTTTATTTATTTATTTATTCTTGCTTAGAAAGCCTTTTTCCATGCTAGGATTTAAAAATCATTCTCCCACAATTTTTTTGGTACTTATGTAGTTTCATTTTTTTAACATTAAACTTGTTAAATATTTGATGCATCTGAGCTTTATTTTGGTCTAGAATAGTGAGGTAAGGCTACAACTTAATGTTTTTTCCAATGACCAACTAACTGTTCTAATGCCATTTGTTAGGCAATCTTTTTCCTACTAATTTGAAATGCCATTTTTTATTACATGCTAACTTTTCATATGCATTGTGGATCTATTTCTGGAAGCAATTACTTACTTTTTCCATTCATCTCGTCTATTCATACTTCAGTCTCAAACTGTTACAGTTATTGAAGCATTATAATATATTTCAATATCTAGTAAAATTAACCTCTACTGACTACTTTTTTTAAAAAGACTTTTGCTGGCTGTTCTTTCATATTTATTTTTCCATGTGAGCTTAAGTAATACTTGGGCTTCTTCAATAACTAATCATTTTGGTTTTTCAGTTGAAGATGTTTTAAAGATTGATTTATGGAGACTTGATCCTTTTATGATATTAAATCTTCCTACTCAAGAACTGGTATCTTTACAGTATACGTCCAATTTATCAAGTGTCCTTTTATGCCACTCAATAGTTTATTCTTGGATATTTTAGCCTTTTTGCATGCTATCACAAATGAGGTCTTTATTTCTTCATTATATTTTCTAACTGTAAAATTCAGTATATCAGAAAACTATTGAATTATATATATATATATATATATATATATATATATATATATATATATATATATATATATATATATATATATATATATATATATTAATTTGGAGAGGACCTATTTGGAAGATGTTCAGGATAAATATCTAAAGAGATCTGTATCCTGATAGCCTTGGTATCACATTGGTTCTGAATGGAAAAAGGTAAAATAGGATCCCAAGTTTGGTGATGGAGCTATGAGAAGTGCTAAGAACTTCCTTAACCTAGATGGAGAATTAAGGAGGATGATCAGATTTTTAAGGGAAAGATGCTGGGAGGAATTTTAAGTGAAGTTTTAGTTATCTTGAGTTTGATTTTTCCTTAGGGATATTCAAGTGATTGATACTGGAGTGCAGGATAGAACCCTGGGCTAGAAAGTTTGAATTGGGAGTCCTAAAGTATATGTGATAGTTGAAGACAGGGACGTAGATAAAATCATGCAAGAAGAGGATCTAGACTGAGAAGAGAAGATAGAGGGACTTAAAATGGAATCTTGGGCAATATCAATGCTTAAGGGAAAAACATAGGAGTTAGTAGAGCATTCTAACAAGGAATATGAGATGAGAGAAGCACAGTGGGAAGAAACTTCATTACTGTCAAATGTCATACAGAGGTCAGTAAGATAAAGACTGAAAAGAGATTATTGGAATAGAAATTACAATATTGGTGATCTACAAAATTGGTGATTTCAATGAATTATGAAGGTAGAATATAAATAATAATGAATAGAGGAATGAATTCAAGATGAGGAAATAGAGAAGATGAGCATAGACTGCTTTTCCAAAAATGTTGGCTATAAAGGGAAGTTCTTTTGATAATGTGTTCTAAAACATTTCCCTATTCTCTCCCCTTCTCAGGTAATACATTGCTACTTTAACATCTTAATGCAATCATACAAGGACAGAACTACATAAGCCCACTTGGATAACTGTCCATGTCATTATGCCAACTTTTATTTATAGAAGACCCCTATTAGGCATGGTTGATGTAGTTGACATTTCATGTGTCTTATGTTTCTTCAGTATTATTTGTAGGTGAATTAACTTTGGGATTTTAGAAAACAAAAAATTAGTTGAGAAATGAATAAATATACTACCATTGACACGAGCATGTTTAATTAATTACCTATCTTTACACATGCTTATTGTTATTTAAAAACATATTCCTTTTCCCTAGGACTGAATCACTTTAATCAGGTATATGGGAAGAACTCGTCATGCTTCTAGTTCCTAATAGCTCCACTTCTTTATTTTCTGCCAACCAACTTCCTGTTCTGTACCTTAGTCCCATACTAGAATTCACCTTTTGCTTAATGTAGAATTAAGGCTGCTATCCTTATACAAGAGCCCTGCTGGTGCAATGACTAAGTGCTCCACTGCTAACCAAAAGGTTGGCAGTTCAAACCTAACCAGTGGCTCTGTGGGAGAAAGAACTAGCTGTTTCTGTAAAGATTACAGCCAAGAAAAGTCTATGGGGCAGTTCTACTCTATCACATGAGGCTGCTATGAAATGCAATCCACTCGATGGCAGCCAACAACAACACTCTTACTACAAAAATTTGATACTAGTGTTTCTGTTGTTATTGCTATTGAACTGCTTTTTGTGCTTTGAATATTGTGTTAAGAAAGGTTCTACATATCTATCGATTAATTATTAGAGTGTACTCTGAAACCATTCTGAAGAATAAGTAAGTCCCAGCCTTCGGTTTTCTAGCTAACCAACTTTGGTATTTCCACAGGGTCATTATCACATTTTTCTCTACGGCTATGCTATCTTATTTACCTGTCTGGTGGCCACTCTGATAAGCCTTGTCTCATAATATAACGGCTGTGAATTTACAATATTTCTGAACCATTACTTCTTCCACTGCTTCCTCTTTGTTTTTTTTGCAAGTGATATTTCTCTACCTTAAGGGAAAGCTTGTTGGGGAAAAATACTTCTAAGACTTAAAAAATCCATTTTTAACAAATCTTTTTAACTCCTGTCTCAAGCATATGTAATTTACCATACAGCACAAATATAAAAATATATCTACCCCAAATATACACTAAAACATATAAACAAAGGATCCTCAAAGTACTACTTGGCTCAGACATTGGATTTTAGTTTCTCCATTTCATTGTTGTTCTGATATCAATTAGATAATATTTTAATGGCACAGTAGGTTTCTAGTTCAGGATCTTTGTAACCATCCATTCATATCAGCTTCTAAGCCTCTTTCAGACTTACTCTGAGCAGACCCCTTGATTTTATCCCCATTATTGGGCTAAGTCCCTTCTGCTTCTGTCAAAAGCCTCGCTAAGACATATTCATAGGAGAAAAATAAGATTGGAAAACAAATGTAAACTTTGTACTCTTTGAAGCTCTTCAAGCTTTATCCCAGTATTAAACTTGAACATCAGAAAAGGCTGGTCTTTACAAAGTTACAATTTCATGTTGAAACCTTTTGGCTTTTTTCTTTTTAATGAAACTGCTTTCAAAGACAAGATCTATTATGTTGCTCTGCACCCTTATGTTGCACTACACCCTTTGTATAAAGACCATTGTGACAAATACCTCTTAGAATTGAGGATTAGTGAAGAAGAAATTTTTTGATGAATTGTGAAGTGTTCTTCTACTAGGCTGTGAGCGCTGTATAGCCTATTCTGTTTTTGAGTTTAGTTGGCTGTTCCAAGCCTAGTACAAAGCCTTGCCTTCAATTGCAATAGCCTTTCTCAGGCAAGACTATTTTTAGAGTTAAAACCAAGTAGTATTTAAATGCAGGAGAAAAATGTGGCAATCTGCTTCTGTAAAAAGATTTATAGCCTTGGAAACCCTATGGGGCAGTTCTACTCTGCCCTGTAGAGTTGCTATGAGTCAGAATCAACTCGACGGCAATGGTTTTTTCATATTTAAATTTTTAAAAATTTTTTACTAGTAATTGTTGGTCTTACTCTGTCATCTGATTTTTTTTAATAAGCTGCTTTAAATGAAATGTGTATATATAAAATAAAAATTATTTATGTATAATTTTTTGAGTCCCTTTGGTAATAATTTCTCAAATCTTGGCCTTTTCCCAAACGTATGTACACGTCTGTCTATCTGCATTGCTCATGCACGTAGGCTGTGCCTCTAACTTCCAGACAGCCATTATAATGCTAGGAATGAGACACATACACTTACTGGCATCAACCATTCTGTGGGTGCTGTGTTCATCTGTGATCAAGCCAGACACACGAGACACTGAACAGTATTGGCAAAGCGAAAGCCATTATTATCAATTCTAGCAATCAGACCTTAAACAATAACGGCAGATTCCCAAAGAAGAACTGCTTACCCTTCCCCACATTACCCATGTCCATTCTTATGTCGCTGGGCAGGTGGTTCAGGTCAGATGCTATGTTCACATCGCTGCTGCCTATGGCTACCACCACACTGCTGGGGGCAGAGCAGGATCTGCACAGCTCCTAAGGCTTCTACTCTGATGCTGGGCCTTGCTAGGCCTCGCTGTCAGCTGGAAGACCCCTGCACAGGATTTCCCGAGCCTCTGTCGCAGGGCTCTTCTAAGCCTCTGCTCCGGATCTCACCATGCTACCAAAGCCTGTGGGGCTTTCTTGCTGCCACACTACCTGAACTCCAGCTTCTGGGGTTGGGGGGGTCATGCAACCCCTGCATGCCGTTCACTCAGGCCCCTCTTGCCCCGCACAAGCATTACAACTCTTTACCTCCACTGGCAAGCCTCCTGCCCGGAAGTGTTCAGCTCGCCCCTGCTATAGGAAGACCCCTGCATAAGCAAGTATTACAGCTCTTTCAGCAATGCTGGCAAGCTTCCAGCCTGAAGTTGCTCAGCTCTCACTCTGTGGGCCAAGTAGGCTAGCTCACCCCACTGTCTCTTTCGCTGTCTTCAGCATTCGTTCTTTCTTCTGGGTCTAGGAGGTTCTCAGCACAGGAACCCTGGGTCCTTGGTCCAAAGGACATGCTCTGCTCCAGACTTGTCTTCTTGATGGTAGTGAGGTCCCCCTGAACCTCTGTGGGCATAGCTTTTTTAAGCCTAGCAGGCTCACAAAATCGACCAATCCCCTTGTAGGCCATCATCACCTTATTTGCATAGCTTTAGTAAACTGTCTAATACCTGCAAGGGTTTGACACATCTTATTTGCATAGTCTCAGCCAATCATTCTGCTGGGAGTTTCAAGACCATGGCTAGAAAGGCCATATGAAAGCAATTCACTGCACTGCACCAAATCTCTAGGGCCTCATCCTTTTCCTGCCCACAACAGTCACCAAGGTTATACTGACCCTGTTCTTGAAGAGTATTAGGAAAATAGGCTAAATGAATACCTCATAGAAATCCCCTCATAATCTATGCATTTTGTAATCTGCTACAGTTAAGATTTTATGAAATATCCTATGTCAAAAATATTAGTAAGCATACTAGAATGTATTTTTGATGTTTACAAACTGAAACTTGGATTATATGGTGCTAAAACAAAATTGATAATTTTTGTTTGAAGCATAAATGAGTAATGTAGGTAAAAAAAATCCTAAATCATGTAATCAATATTATCAATATTTTCAGATTTATTAAATGATATGATTTATGTGGATAGCAATCAGTTTTCTGTTTAAATTTCCCTTATTTTAATTTCATATTTAGAAAGTGGTGTCTATTATGGCTGATTATTCTTTAGATCACAATAGGCTTATACAAAGTCAAATTTTATGATTCAGGAAACTGAAATTAAATGGATAAATTTGGACATGTCAAATTCCAATTCTTCATTATTTGAATGTGGTCAATACATGCCTTTTAAAAAGTGTTAAAAATGCATTAAGTTACTGACTTTGTCAATATCTTTTCAAGCCTCTGATTTTTGTCAATATGTTTTCATTAGGGAAGGAATAATACATATAAGCTAGTATTCTTTACTGCTTTCTGTTTTGCAACATTTCAAATAGCATTTATTCTCCTTGAGTAACCAGACGGCCTGTGATGCGAGTGCCATCGTTATAAAGATGCTTACGATACTCAATACTCCGCCTTCCTTACATCACCCTTAAAAGATGTCAGTATGTTCTGGCACTGAGGAAGAATATCAAGTGTTCCACAGTTACTATCTTGATGCACTTAAGGAATCCTATGTGATTTGACTTAGATCTGGGCTTCAGAAGAACTGCAAACTGAGTACAAATGGGGGAAGGTGCTCTGAATAGGGGCTAGCCAAAGATGGGGGCTTGCATTGGATTGAATCAAAATTACCAGCATTCCAGAGAAAGCAACAGAGAGGAGGAGGAGGAGGAGGGAGTACCTGAGGAGGAGACAGAAGGAGAAGGAGGAGGAGGGGACAGAATGGGGAGGAGGAGAGAGCAGAGGGAGGAAGAGACAGCAGGGGAAGGAGGAGACAGCAGGTGGAGGAGGAGACAGGGGAGGAGGAGACAGAAGGAGAAAGAGGAGGAGGAGGAGACAGAAGGAGAGAGACATTGAGGGGAAGGGCTAAGGAGTGGGATTTTGCAAGGAGAGGGAGACAAAACTTTGAATGGTTACATCTGGACTTTGGAAAAAGTCCAAACCAAACCTGTTGCAGTTGAGTCGGACTCAAAGCAACCCTATAGGTATAGGGTAGAACTGCCCCATATAGTTTCCAAAAAGCAGCTGGTGGATTCAAACTGCTGACCTTTTTTGATTAGCAGCCAAACTCTTAACCACTGTGCAACCAGGGATTCTTTGGAAACCAGTTCAGATTCTACAGGTGTAGGATGGGTATTCTGAAAGGCTTGCTTTCTGAGGAGTGCCATTTTATGGTGCACAGAAACTCCAGTATTTATTGGAGTTAAAAAAAAAAACAAAAACAACAAACCAGTTTTGGCATAATGAGGAATATTAAATTCTTTCCTCATTTTAATCACCCTATTCAATTCTTGTGTATCACACAAAGACTGTTAATACTTCTCTTCCATAGTCACTGAATTCTTTTAATATGAAGAATATTCACCATGGAACTATTTGCAAACTTGGTTAATAAGATTATGGAAAATAACTCATTTTTAATTTTTTTTTTTGCAGGTTTGAAACTTCCTAAGAACATTAATTATGGTCAGTTGAATGCATTATGCCACATTAGGGGACAACACAGGTAAGTAGTGCATGTATTTCCTTTTCTGTTGTTCAAATGAATGTGAATGTGTTTGTTTTATGGATAAAGTATAGTAATAAACCATTGTTGACTCTCATAGGTGCCCTGAGTTACCACACAGATAAAAACATTTGCAAACCTGGAAGTTATTTCTTCAGTTTGAAGGAACAGAATGTATATGTCATATTTTTAGGGAAACAATTTAATGTGAAGCAAACGTAACTCATACTCTTTCTAGTACTTAAAAAGCAATCATAAGAGGAAGGAACTTTAAGTGGTTGGAAACACAAATCCTAAATGAAATAAGTACTTTAGCAGTGGATAGAGGATGCCTAGTTGAAATATGCTGGAGCCAAAGAACTAGGATATATCACTGTTCTAAGCTCAAGATTCCTAAGATATGTGATACTTGAAGATATAATTTAAAAAATCTATTTTCTTTCCAACTCGGATTTTTAAAATTATAAAACTGGTTATTTTCTTCCATATCCATCAGTGTCTATCCCCTCCCTCTTCCTTCACTCAGCAGAGGAACTTGCCTCATTTTTTTATGGGCAAGTTCTGAGAAAATGTTGAGAAAATGCCTTAGGTTTACAGACTTCCTTTTTCTCCTTTAAAATATCTCTTAGTCACATTCTCTTAACCACTTCAGATTATTTCTATATCTTCATCTGTATCCTTCCCATTTCTTCGTTTCCAAAGACAGGCAGGCACACTTCTTTGCTACTCCTTGAATTTCCACCAAAAAGGAATTTTTTTCTATTTACCCCTGGACTTTTCCCCACTCCCAGTGCCTTTCAGCAAAGGACATTTTTTTCCAGTCATATTGTAATAAAAGGATGAAATTCATTATATGTACATATATGCATGCATATATGTATATATTTACATATAGATATACACAGGCACACATAAAATTAGCTTAATTCATATCAAATTGAAACTGCCCCCTTATAGGCAAGAGTAACATTCATATTTCTTTCAATTTTCATCAAATAAATGTGTAGATGCTACAGTATTTATAAAACAAATTCATGAGGAAACAATCTATAATAAAGGTTGAACGGATTCAACTTTTATGACTTGTTTTAATTAATTTAAAGTAAAAATATAAATTGCCTCAGGAAAAACATAAATACTACAATTAATCAATAAGTATTTTATTAAGAGCTTATTATGTTCCTTGACCTGTGAGCAGAACTGAGTGGGATGTAGAAGAAATATTGTATTAGTTTGGATAATGCTACCTGCTGTAAATAAACGTTAAATCTTAGTGGCTTAATACAATAGAAGTTTATTTATCCCTCCCTTCAGTACCCAAAGGGGTATTTTTGATCAGCAGACTGTTCTAGTTTAAGAATTCAGCCCCTTCCAAACTTTTGCTCTGCCATCTTTATTACATGGCTTCCAAGACCACCATACTCCTCTGCTTCAAGCTAGAAAGAGAAAGGACATGGAGAATCTTCTGTGGGCAAGGTAGTAGGGTATTTCCATGAGTACTGTATGAAGTTTGGTGCACATCTCTTCTACTCCCTATTCCATATTCCATAGGCTAGAACTCAGTCATATGATCACACTAACTGCAAGGGAGGTTGGGAAATGTAGTCTAGGTCCACATGAATAAGATACAGATTTGAGGGAGCATAGAGCAGTCTTTGAGATAAGCATACAGTCACTGAATATTAGAACTGGAAATGCTCTTATTATGTAGACAACCATTATTTTTGCAGATAAGGAAATGAGGCATATAAAATTTAAATAATCTGCCTAAGTTTATATAAAAATGAAGTAGTAAAGTTAGTACTTTAATCCATATCATCTTGACTCCAAGACTACGGTTCTCTCATTTCTCATCCTACCAAACCTAAACTAAACCCATTGCTGTCTGGTCGATTCTGACTCATAGTGACCCTATAGGACAGAATAGAACTGCCCCACAGGGTTTCTAAGGAGTGACTTGTGGATTGAATTGCCAGATTTTTGGTTAGCAGCCGAGATCTTAACCACTGTGCTAGCAAGGCTCCATTTCTCATCATCGTTGTTGTGTTAGGTGCCATTGAGTCAGTTCCAACTCATAGAGACCCTATGTACAACAGAACAAAACACTGCCAGGTCCTGCGCCATCCTCACAATAGTTGTTATGCTTGAGACCATTTTTGCAGCCACTGTGTCAATCCGTCTGGTTGAGGTTTTCTGCTTTTTTGCTGACTCTGTACTTTACCAAGCATGATATCCTTCTCCAGGGACTGATCCCTCCTGATAACATGTCCGAAGTGTGTGAAACGAAGCCTTGCCATCCTCGCCTGTAAGAAGCATTCTGGCTATACTTCTTAGAAGACAGATCTGACAGATTGTTTTGGCAGTCCATGGTATATTCAATATTCTTCACCAACACCATGATTCAAAGGCATCAGTTCTTCTCTGATCTTCCTTATTGCTTGTTCAGCTTTCGCATGCCTGTGAGGCGATTGAAAACACCGTGGCTTGGGTCAGGCACACCTTAATCTTCAAGGAGACATCTTTGCTTTTTAACACTTTAAGAGGTCTTTTGTAGCAGATTTGCCCAATATAATGCATCGTTTGATTTCTTGACTACTACTTTCATGGGCGTTAATTGTGGATCCAAATAAAATGAAATCTTGACAACTTCAATCTTTTCTCCATTTGTCATGATGTTGCTTATTGGTTCACTTGTGAGGATTTTTGTTTCCTTTTTGTTGAGGTGTAATCCATAGTTAAGGCTGTAGTCTTTGATCTGCACCAGTAAGTGCTTCAAGTCTTTTTCACTTTCAGCAAGCAAGGTTGTGCCATCTGCATATTGCAGGTTGTTAATGAGTCTTCCTCCAATTCTGATGCCCTGTTCTTCATATAGTCTAGCTTCTCAGATTATTTGCTCAGCATACAGATTGAATAAGTACAGTGAAAGGATACAACCCTGATGCACACCTTTCCTGACTTTAAACTACGCAGTATCCCCTTGTTCTGTTCGAATGACTGCTTCTTGATCTACGTACAGGTTCCTCAGGAGCACAATTAAGTGTTCTGGAATTCCCATTCTTCACATGTTATCCATAAGTTGTTATGATCCACAGTCAAATGCCTTTGCATAGTCTCTAAAACACAGGTAAACATCTTTCTGGTATTCTCTGCTTTCAGCCAGGATCCATCGGACATCAGCAGTGATATCTCTCATTCCACATACTCTTCTGAATCCAGCTTGAATTTCTGGCAGTTCCATGTTGATGTACTGCTGCAACCACTTTTGAATGATCTTCAGCAAAATTTTACTGGCGTGTGATATTAATGATACTGTTCGATAATCTCTGCATTCTATTAGATCACCTTTCTCTGGAATAGGCATAAATGTGGATCTCTTCCAGTCGATTGGCCAGTTAGCTGTCTTCCAAATTTCTTGGCATGGATGAATGAGCACTTCCAGCGTTGCATCCATTTGTTGAAACATCTCAGTTGGTATTCCATCCATTCCTGGAGACTTGTTTTTCACCAATGCCTTCAGTGAGGCTTGGACCTCTTCCTTTTGTTCCTGATCATATGCTACCTCATGATATGGTTGAACATCGACTAATTATTTTTGGTGTAGTGACTGTATGTATCCCTTCCATCTTGTTTTGATGCTTCCTGTGTTGTTTAATGTTTTCCTCTTAGACACCTTCAATATTGCAACTTGAGGCTTGAATTTTTTCTTCAGTTCTTTCAGCTTGAAAGATGCCAAGTGTGTTCTTCCCTTTTAGTTTTCTAACTCCAGGTCTTTGCACATGTCATTATAATACTTTACTTTGTCTTCTGAAGCTGCCCTTTGAAATCTTCAGTTCAGCTCTTTTACTTCAGAATTTTTTCCAATTGCTTTAGCTACTCGATATTCAAGAGCAAGTTTCACAGTCTCTTCTGACATCCATTTTAGTCTTTTCTTTCTTTCCTGTCTTTTTAATGACCTCTTGCTTTCTTTATGTATGAAGCCCTTGATGTCATTCCACAACTTGTCTGGTCTTCAGTCATTAACGTTCAGTGTGACAAATCTATTCTTGAGATGGTCTCTAAATTCAGGTGGGATATACTTAAGGTTGCACTTTGGCTTTCATGAACTTGTTCTAATTTTCTTTAGCTTCAGCTTGAACTTGTATATGAGCAATTGATGGTCTGTTCTGCAGTTGGCCCCTGGCCTTGTTCTGACTGATGATATTGAGCTTTTCCATCATCTCTTTCCACAGATGTAGTTGATTTGATTCCTGTGTATTCTATCTGGCAAGGTCCACATGTATAGTCACTGTTTATGTTGGCCAAAAATATATGCAATGAAGAAGTCGTTGGTCTTGCAAAATTCTATCATGTGATCTCTGGCATAGTTTCTATCACCAAGGCCATATTTCCTACTATCCCTCTTCTTTGTTTCCAACTTTGCATTCCAATCATCAGTAATTATCAATGCATCCTGATTGCATGTTCGATCAATTTCAGACTGCAGAAGTTGATAAAAATCTTCAATTTCTTCATCTTTGGCCTTAGTGGTTGGTCCATAAATTTGAATAATAGTCGTATTAATTGGTCTTCCTTGTAGGCGTATGGATGTTATCCTATCACTGACAGCGTTATACTTTAGGATAGATCTTGAAATATTCTTTTTGATGATGAATGCAACACCATTCCTCTTCAAGTTTTCATTTCCAGCATTGTAGACCATATTATTGTCTGATTCAAAATGGCCAATATCAGTCCATTTCAGCTCACTAAAGCCTAGGATACTGATGTTTGTGTGTTCCATTTCATTTTTGACTATTTCCAATTTTCCTAGATTCATACTTTTTGCATTCTACATTCTGATTATTAATGGATGTTTGCAGCTGTTTCTTCTCATTTTGAGTCATGCCAAATCAGCAAATGAAGGTCCCAAAAGCTTGACTCCATCCACAGCATTAAGGTCCACTCTGCTCTGAGGAGGCAGCTTTTCCTCAGTTGTCTACCTGAGGGGCTCAGCTTCTGGCACTATGTGAGACAATGTTCCGCTACTATTCATAAGATTTTCACTGGCTAATTCTTTTCAAAAGTAGACCACCAGGTTCTTCCTTGTCTGTCTTAGTCTGGAAGCTCAACTGAAACCTGTCTGCCATGGGTGACCCTGATGGTATTTGAATACTGGTGGCATAGCTTCCAGCATCACAGCAACATATAAGTCCCCATAGTATGACAAACTGACAGATGCATATTTCTCATCATAGGACTACTTAATAAAGTGACAACACATGAGAAGCAGAAAACCCTGCTAAGCTAAGGTCATTAACTGGTGTTCTTTCCTTTGCCTTGGTGCAGTAGACTTGCTGTACAGTTCAAAGACTTGTTTTAATTAAGCCATACCACACTTAAATTTTTTCTTAATTTACTAACATTTAAAAATCAGAAATTTTCACACAGGAGTTCAGGTTTCTGGTTTCTTTAAAAATTGCAAAATCTGAACACATTAGACCTATATTAGTGTATGACAAAAATAGGCATAAGAGCTGAGTTGTGGCTCCCTTTTTGTAGGCACACTCTCCAGTTCACTACAGTCCCCATCTGGCCTGTTTCACTCATGATACCTGCTTGGCCACTGTAAGCATTTGATTTTGTTATCCATGAATATAGAGCATTTTGAAAGTGCTCTAGAGTTCTGGTATGTAAAACTGGAGCTTTTGGATGTATCTCCCTTTCATCCACATGAGGAACTCAGAGCTCCTTCCTTGTGGAGTGAGCTTCTTTGCAGGTGAGCTTTAATGAGGTGCTGAGTTCCTCATCCGTAGTTGGTGTTTACTCAGTTTGGGAAATAATCAGAAGTATCTTCTGGATAGTATTCAAATGTCAGATAGTTAGTTGGGTCACGACACCTACTCTCCAACCCTACTATAATTCTAAAATTTTCCCTTGTCCCTGACTTTCTCATTATGTCTATTTTATGTCTTCTCTAACCCAGCTCTCTCATCCATATTTAGATGTGTTAATTTACAGATGATTTCATATGGCTGTAGACAATAATGCATTTAGACTGAACACACAACTGTATGTTTTTGTTTTAGCAAAGAACTCAGAAATAGGAATATCCTGCCACATTACATTTTTATGACATACATCATACAGCGTCTGGCCTGGGGTGCCATAGATTGCTTTTGTGTGGCCTTTCTAGCCATGATCTTGTAACTTCCACCCAAGTGATTGGGTGGGACTGTGCAGATATGGTAATTGTGGCCCACCAAAGGGACTGGTTAGTTTTGCCATCCCGCTGGGCTTGAAATAAGCCATCTGGAGGTGGGAAGGAGAAGAATCCCACCACCACCAGGGAAGAACAGCCAGGAGTAATTCATCCTTTGGACCTGGGATCTCTGCACTGAGAAGCTCCTGGAAGCAGGAGACTGAGAGAGAGAGAAAGAGGGGGGAGGGCTGTAACCCTGAAGACAGTGAGAAGCTGTGGCAGCAGAGATGCAGAAGCAGAAGACGGTGTGGTGGGCTTCCTGGCCCTCGGAGTGAGAAAGCTGAGTGCTTTTGGGCAGAGACTGAGGACCAGGGAGAGGTGTGCCTGCAAGCATGGCTGTGAAGAGGCTGCCCTGATGGAAGAACTGTATCCTTGAGTGTTCCTGAGCCTGAATTGTAACCTGTTACTTCCCTAATAAACCCCATAATCACGGGCATGGCCTGTGAGTTCTGTGTGGCCATTGCAATGAATTATCGAACTAAGCAGAGAAGTAGAGAGTGCCACGGGATGGACAGTTGGTGTCAGAATTGGTAAAGATGGTGGGGAAAGAAGGCATGTCTGACCCCCGCCTCATAGCAATCAGCCTTGGGCTATTGATCTTGATTCTCCTTTCCCTTTGTGAAGTTAGAGGAGGTCAGGCACCTCCCCTAAGCTGTTTTTACAGCGTCATAGGGCACTTAAGGCTCATTCTGAAACATAATGCCATCTCTACCTCTAGCATTTGACTCTTCCATTTTGGCCTTTCACTTCTTAGATGCTCTATTTTGGAGACCCAGATCAAAAACACTGGGTCCATGTACATCAGCTACCACATCCGGAAAATTTCCAAGGATTAGATGAAGCAGACATATCAGTCATACACATAGAAAATGACAAGAATGAAGGTCTTAGTATTTTGGTATAAACTGTTTAGGAATTCCAAAGATGATTTATCCAGACCACAGACTGGACTAAGGTTTAAAGCCTGGTAACACGGACTCCATGTAGACAAATTAAGGAGGCCACACTTTTGTACTTCTTTGGGCCTCAGTTTCTTCATATATAAGATGGGAAAGAGAGGAGTATTTACCTAATATAGTTGTGTATGGATTAAATGACCCAATACATGCGAACTGCCTAGAATAATGCTTGGCACATACTTGGGAGGCATTATATTCAAGAGTGACCAGTCCCTGGAGAGGTACATTGTGCATGGTAAAGTAGAGGGTTATCAAAAGAGAGGAAGACCCTCAATGACATAGACTGAAACAGTGGCTGCAACGATGGACTCAAGCATAGCAAAGACCATGAGAATGGTGCAGGACCAGGCAGTGTTTGGTTCTGTTGTGCCTAATATCATATTAAATCACATCCACATTACATTGTTTGAATAAATTAAATACAATTCTTAAAGTATATATTTGTCTTGTATAAAACATCAGCATGGTGTTTCAGGAACTTTGGCCAAGAGAAAAAAAAAGCTGTTATAAATATTTTAAAATGTGTTATTGTTATGTAAATTAGCAGTGGAATAAGAAAAGTCTTCTCTTGAGGCTTTGGATTTCTATACTTATTGTTGTGAGGCAAATATTGACTAAGATGTTGGTCAGTGTTCAATCTGAAGTATGATTATTTTTGATAATTATCAAAATAAGCTGTCAAGATGAATGTTTAGCATTAAAAAAAATGACCAACTTTTCATGGTGGTTGTCAATTGAAAATTGAATGATACAGAATTTCCACAAACAAATGTCATTACCTGGCATTGAATGACAATTTTTTTATATTCCAGTGGATATTGAGTATTGGCATTTTTTAAGGATGTACTATTTTTTATTGTTGTAAAAATGTATATAAACACTGTTTGCCAATTCAGGATTTTTTGATTATACAATCTAGTGACATTAATCATGTTGTGCAATTGTCACCAATATCTGTTAGAGTATTAGCATTTTTGATATTTTCAGTGGATCTAAACCTGGCTGCAAATAAGAATGACCTAGAGGAAGATATTTAAAGTAGAGAAACCCAGGCTCCACCTTTGGAGATTATGCTTCAGTAAATCTAGAAAAGAATCAGAAATTTGTACTTATGAAAAGCAGCTCATAAGATTCTTGTGATCTCCTGGGTTTGGAAACTGCTGATTTTTGGGCTAACACATCTCTATTCCAGACCTAAGAAATAACTCTTGAGATTTTTCCATAAATCATTATAAAGATTCAGATAAATATCCTCTCCAGCAAAGTATATGTAAACTATTTCATGAATCATTTTGGAGGCAATTTAATTATGAGGTATATTATGGAAGACCTTTACTTAATTATAGAAATAAGTGTTTTAAGAGGGCTCAGCCTATAAAACTAGGTTTTTAACATTGCCATTGCCATAAATTTAGTGTTTCTTAAAATATTTCTCACCAAGACACACAATTTTTAAGGCACAAAATGTATATTTTTTCAAATTGTTGTGCTTTAAGTGAAAGTTTACAATTCAAGTTAGTCTCTCATACAAAAAATTTATACATACATTGTTATGTGACCCTTGTTGCTTTCCCTATACTGTGACAGCGCACTCCTCCTTTCCACCCCAGATTTCCCATGTCCATTAAACCAGCTCCTGACCCTCTCTGGCTTCTCATCTCACCTCTGGACAGGAGCCACCCATTTAGGTCTCATGATTCTACTTGGGCCAAGAAGCACACGCTTCAAGAGTATCATTTTATGTCCCATAGTCTAGTCTAATCTTTGTCTGAAGAGTGGGCCTTGGGTATGGTTTTAGTTTTGGGCTAACAGAGAGTCTGGGGGCCGTGTCTTCCAGGGTCCCTCCAGTCTCAGTCAAACCGTTAAGTCTGGTCTTTTTACTAGAATTTGAGTTCTGCACTGCACTTTTCTTCTGCTCCGTCAGGGACTCTCTGTTGTGTTCCCTGTCAGGGTGGTCATTGGTGGTAGCTGGGCACCATCTAGTTCTTCTGGTCTCAGGCTGATAAAGTCTTTGGTTTATGTGGCACTTTCTGTCTCTTAGGCTAATACTTTCCTTGTGTCTATGGTGTTCTTCATTCTCCTTTGATCCGGGTGGGTTGGGACCAATTGATGCATCTTAGATGGCTGCTCGCTAGCTTTTAAGACCCTGGATGCCACTCACCAATGTGTGATGCAGAACATTTTCTTAATAAACTTTGTTATGCCAATTGACTTAGATGTTCCCTGAAACCATGGTCCCCAGACACCTGCCCCTGCTGCTCTGTCCCTCGAAGTGTTTGGTTGTATTCAGGAAACTTCTTAGCTTTGGTTTAGTCCAGTTGAAGACACAAAATATTTATGTTTCTTATTTTTCTCATTTGCTTCTTAGCCTAGATAAACACTATAGAATTAAGCTTTATGTATTGAGTTAAAACTATTTCCCTTGGAATCTATTATTCCCGGATACTTATCATTTAATTTCCTCCTCTCTCTTTTTTTAAAGCACCAGTAGTTGCAGTATACAAGTTGCTAACAACACCTTTTTGAAGCAATATCCTAAAATATTCCTGCACAAAAACCTCAGGATGCCTAAGCTTACCAAACTGGAGACAAAAAGGTAATATGATGTCGTCTTTTGAAAGGAGGTTGATGTGTGTGTGTGTGTATGAAAGAACAAGTGGAATTCAAAAATGAAAAGCATTTGATCAATTCCCAGCACCCAGTGCAAGGGAGCAACCTGGAAACTGAATGGGGATTGGTAGGTAGAGGTAAATTCATTTTCTTATTGAGCAGTAATATCTGTCTACTGTTGCAGAGAGTATTTAATCAAACATTTTGTCGAACAGTTGTTAATGTTTTACTGATAAATGTGGTGTCTATGAAAGGACTTAATTACTCTGTGGGGTTTCATGAGGAACTTTCTCATGGAAATAGTTTGTGGGTAGTGGATATTTGGAAGTGTGTTATGTAGTAAGGAATGAATGACAAAGAGGGCCACTGAAAGGCATTTGAGAAGTGGTTTTTACTGGGCTCCTGATTCTAGGTGGACCTATATTTAAATGCATTTCATGTATTTTCAAAGCAAAGAATGAGACTACTTAAGTGTGTTGCAGGTGAGACTGCCTTTCCTGGACAGAGTGGAAATGGGTTGTCTGATCATGATATGATGCTGCTTCTCTCTAATTTTCCCCAGCTCCAGTGGAACTGTAAGCTTATTACATCAGTGTAGCATTAAATCCAAAAAGACATTTGGCTATCATTCCCACAGTTTTTCCCTGGACATCTTATCATGGACATGCAACTCTCTCTCCCTACTACTCAAGTAGGATTGGTTTGATGATCTTCCCGACCATCCCACTGCCTTTCTCCCTGATTGTTCCTCTGTATAACTTCTATAGCCATACCTATAAGATTGCATTTAGTTTGTAGATTTACTAGCCTGTATTTGTATTTCCAATGCCTAGCAGATGGACTGACACATAATTGGGACTAAATAACCATGTTTTGCTCCATGGGAACTCTATTTGCAGGCTCTAGATAAGGGAGTTGATGAAGAATATGTTTTTATTTATTTACATCAACAACATAAAGGTGAAAATCCAAATAAAATTATTATAAAAGATATATTCCCAGGGGTTGGAGGATATCAGTATGGGAAACACTGACCCATTTTCATTATTATAGAAACTCAATCACAGAACTCAATCATTTCAAGCCCTTCAAGCATTTTTGACTAAGTAAATACTTGTGAAACTGTACCCATTTAATTACCATTCAATAGGGCTATAAAATGGTAGTCAGGCTTGACAAGAGCAACTAAACCCTGAACCCTAGGACATGTTACTAATCTCTGCAAAAATTCTCCATCTTGAGAGGAGATGGGTTTCAAAAGCTAGTAATTCAGGAATGAGGAAGACTGGGGAAACTCACCTAAGGGTATGCATTTTGAACATTTGTGGAGTTTGCCTGTCAGCACCATTTCCTTCTTATTTTGGTCCCAAGGCCCCAAACGCAGTTCATGTCCTTATTATGGAACTGTTCCTGACCCCACAACAAAAATGGTTATGTGCTTAGGGCCTGTTAACCAGAGTCACAGAGATTGGTTGAAGAATGGGCATGTAACCCAGAAATTATCCACAGCCACAGGGAGAGTGATGACATTGTTTGAATGGCTGGGTTCAGCCATTCCTGAAGCTGGAGCTTCCACTGGACTGTTCAGTTACTTGAGCAAATAGATTTTTTTTCCGACTCAAGCCAGTGTCACTGAGTTTTCTGTCACTTGTAACCAAAAGAACCCTGAATGATACAGGATTAAAAGGAATTCTGTCATTTTTTAATTGGCTTAATGCTGTAAGTTCATGAATAGATTAAAGATCAAAGAGGTAAAGCCTTCTTTCAGTTTAAATATAATTAATATATACCCTATCTTGTTGATGGTAAAAAAGCTATCACTTGGTTTCGATGCAGGTCCTCCAGTGGAATGTGATACACACATGTATACCCAGCTGGTAGGAGTAGAGCTCAGGTACATCAGAGAATCTTTTAGCAGCATCAAAATGATGAGGAAACATGAATCCCAGCAGACTAAATACCTGCACTTATAAACTTGTTCATCAACAGCCTTTACCTATTGTTGTTGTCAGATTCAACACTATAATTTCCCTTAGTGCAAATATCATGTGATGGCTACAATAACAGGACTTTAAAGTATGTCACCTGCTGGGCTGCTGGCAGCTGATGAGAGTGGCTAATGCCAAGGCATTTGCTAAATATTGAAGGTGGACAGTCATATGCAAAGAGTAGAAGAAATGCTTCATATAACCATTATATCCATTTGTAGCCATTTCACGTTAGTGAAAATAATCAGAACTGGCTGAGACATTGGAAAACAATTCTACTTGAGCTAAAATGTAAGAACAGGACAAGATTGAGATCAAGGACTGCTTAGAACTGCAATCATTATCTACAAGTAGATTTATTCATGAGTCAGCTAGGCAAGGTAAAATTTTGGTGTATTTACAGATGTAGGAAATCATATAGAGAGGCAGCTGTGTGTGTGTTTGTGTGTGTGTGTGTGTGTTTTAAGAGCACATTATTTTGACCCAGAAGACTTAGATTTGAGTATTTGTTTTGCTCAATAGCAGCAACATGACTTTGGAGAAGTCACTTAACCTCTCCTGCCCTCATTTTTTCCCTGCAGAGTTATGCATTGAAAGAGATGTTTAATTATACTAGCTTTTATTATTATCTTGAACTATAAGGAGCAATGTTGTCCTATGTGGATTATGCTGTATGTCAAGAAATTTTATCTTTTTCAAACAGGTTAAATAAAATGCAAGCCATACATTATATAAAGTACCATTATAATTATTGGAGACTGCAAATTAAATAATTTCTATATCTCAGTGAGTAGATTAAATTAACAATGCTGTGATTATCTGGCTATTATAAAATTTATTTATGATGATGTTGTGCGGTAAATGACGTATCTGTTCCCAATAAAACTAATGATCATTCTTTTTAACAGTAACAAAAAATCTGGATTGTCATAGCCATCAGTATTTTGAGCAGCCTTAATTCATTAGGAAGAGACTGGTATAATCTCATTTATATTTATGTATATATAAGTATATTATATTTTTCCATATAAATTCTATGTATAGAAGATATAATTATTATAAATGTACTGACCAGAACAAAATTCTAGTTTTTATATAAATAGCCTTTCTATTTTTAAACTATTCTGCAATGATTTTAAAACTTTTTTCCTCAAAAAATGAGAACTTTACTATCTCTTCTTGTTTTTTAATGAACTCTAAGAGCCTTGGAAATACTGTAAAGCCAGATGGCTCCCTGAAACTGTATCTATTAAGGTGAAAAAATAATATAGTTATAAAAGTGATTTTGGTAAATAGTTTGCATTTTTGAAATGTAGTTTTAAGTTTCTACATTTTTAAAATTCCCAAGTAAATACTACAGTTTTTTACCCGGAATATGTAAACTACAGCTCAGCCTGTCTTTGCCTTTGAACATTTACTCAGATTTACACTATATACTTTAATAGTGCTCAGTATTATGATGAGAAATAATTTTCAAATATCAGGACCCTGGTTTAGGATTGCTGTGATTCAAATGTGTAGGGGTAAAAAAAAAAAAAAATCTGTTATCAAGAAATCTTAATTATGATTTTGTGTAAAATTGGACATTGTAACCAGTTTCCTGTATCTACATTCAATTACTTCTTTTATTAAGTAATTTAATGTTTACCAGATCTGTACTATGTATCATGTACTGCGCTGGTGGAAGGGATCCATAGGGTAAGATAATAGCCCTTGCTCCTGTAGAGGTTACAATCTGAGAAGGGTGAGAAGCCTTAAGCAATGATTATACTAATAATCACTCAAGCACAATTTATCTTTATCAATTCATCTTTCAGTTTTCATATTAGATCATTAATTAGTCCAGACTTGTGGGTGTAAGTAACAAATCTGATTCAAAGCAACAGCTCATCAAAAAAGAGAGCTTAATGGCTCCCCCAAGGAGTCCTGGTGGTACAGTTGTTAAGCCCTTGGCTGTTAATTGAAAGATGGGTAGTTCGAACCCACCAGCCACTCTGAGGACAAAGATGTGGCAGTCTGCTTCTGTAAAGATTACAGCTTCAGAAACCCTATGGGGTAGTCCTACTCTGTCCTGTAGGGTGGCTATGAGTTGGAATTGACTCGACAGTGATGGGATTGGATCTCCTAACCAACCAGAGCAAGGGTGAAGCTAGCCCTAGGAAGACTGGATACAGAATCAGGAACACTTGCAGGTCTCACTTTCATCCCTGCTTATATTTATAGGTTGTCTCTATTCTCTCCTGGTGCTCGTGGGCTCCCTCAGTGTGTCAGGGAGCATGGCAACCAAGCATTGGACTTGTAACAGCTCTGACACTAGAGACAAAAGGGAATTTTTTCCCACCATCCTCAGGCAGAATATTCCTGGAAAATGAAACAAATTGGCTCATACTGGGCCACATATCAACCCCTCTGCCCAGTGGTGTAGAAATGATTAGCAGAAGGAGCAGGCTGGGGTATCTTTCACAAAGAAAATAGCCACTATAGATAATGACCGCCCTCTGGGGTACAAGATGAAATTAATACATATTAACAGTAATTATAAAAACTGTTGCATTATTTGGTATAAAAAAATTAATATCCATCCTATGTTAAACAACAAGACCAAGGCTTATAATCAATATATTCTTGGGTCAGTGAGGAAACAAATAATAAGTGTCAACAGAATTGTGGAAACCTATGTTAAAATGTATTTATTCAAAATATGACATGTTGGGGACTTAGAAATTTGAGTATTTGTAAGCAAGCCTGTATGCTTGTTATTTTCTTATTTGAATTTGATAAAAATATTAGTTTTTGACCATTTTAATTCCAGAAAAGAGTAGCCAACATAAAAAAAGTAAATGAGTTTTAAAATAATCAAATTAACTTTAAGAACGTATTCGTGTTAAATTCAGAAGCAGGTGTATTTTTCTAGTTGGCAGACATTAAGCAAGATGTGGTTAGCAATGAGGGGAATTTACTGAAAGTAGGGTGTAGGCCAAAAACAATAGTAGCAGAAGCTAAAGGGGAACAATTGATGTGCTGAAAGATCAGTTATATATTTTTTTTCAAAAGATTCTTATTCACTGAATCAGTCAAAATAGAAGTTGACTAATTGAAAAAAATGGTAAACTAAAATAACAGATATATCATGTGAAGAAATTATCATTTTATAAGGAGCTGAAATGGGCAAAGATTAAAAAAAAAAGAAACTGGATGATTTCTATCTAATTTATACATCCATTAAATTGCACCCTTAATAAAAATCAACATTATTTCACCTAAGGTGGACATGCAGAAGGAAAAGAAAAAGAGCAAAAAAATTCATTAAAGTGAATTGAATGCTTGAACAAGCATCAAATGTAGCAGTAAGAAGGAAGATGCTTATCTGAAAACCGTACACATCTAGTACAGGAAGAAATTGTAAAGTTATGTCCATATACAACTAAGTTCCCAGCCAGGATGTATAAGAACTCTTTTTGGAAATTCTGATCAGTATTAGAATCCAGCTAACAACTGGA
The DNA here is from genome assembly GCA_030035585.1 of Dugong dugon. Classification (NCBI taxonomy): domain Eukaryota; kingdom Metazoa; phylum Chordata; class Mammalia; order Sirenia; family Dugongidae; genus Dugong; species Dugong dugon. The sequence goes on from CM057474.1 coordinate 47,294,172, forward strand.
ATTCCATTAGACTGAACGTGCAGTGCCTTGACTTGTAGTTTCTATTTAGTCACTCACTAACTATACGACTTTGGAGAAGTCAGCCTATCTGGACATCAGTTACCTAATACCTAAAATGAAGTGTTTGGGCTAAATGAAATTTAAGTCTCCTTTTAGCTCTATCAATCTAAGGTTTCATTTTCTATTTGAAATTTCAGATACTTTAAGGAGATACTTGTGTAATGAAGATAATATTTTTGGATTATCATTTGATACATCTTCTAAAAGTATGACCATTTCCCACCCTGCACCCATCTTCCTTCATGGTCTCAGAGAAAAGGTCACAGCAAATACTAATCTGAGAAGGAAGAAGATATAAAGTAGGGGCCTGTGGGAAAGAGAAGGATATAGAGATAGAAGGGTGCCAAGCTTGAGGATTGTTGATCTTCACTCCCATTCCCGGTATGAATCTCACAATTAGAGGATGAGGGCTTGTAGAAACATCCAGAGAGATATTGGGGAAGCCACAATCCTTTAAGACAGTAATAATAAACTCTGACTGCACATTAGAATCACCTGGATAGGTTTTCAAAAATACTTATGCCAGCTCCGCATTCACCCCAGACTATTTAAATTGGAATCAGTGGGTTGAGGCCAAGTCCTCAGTATTTTAAAAAAATATCCCTAGGTGATTCTTATGTGTAGCCAGGATGAGAATTACTGCTACTGGGTTCAGAACAACATTCATCATGAAGTGAGAATAATAGCACAGTATTGGTGAAAGGAGATGCCTAAAGATAATGCCTTTGTTTCCACTTGGCCTGTGTCTAGCATGTAGGTGGTCCAGAATTTTTCATGAACATTGGTGAGGAAAAGCTGAGATGTTGATAGGATGGAAGGATTATTAGGACCCTGGGTTGGGGAAGAACAGGCTGCTCATGTAGAAATCTGGATAACCCAGGAGTTGGTAGTTGGCAAGAGCAGATGCCATAGAAGACATATCCAGTCAAGAGCCAGAGCAGATCTGCCAGCCCCTCTGCAACAGGAACGTGGATGGTTAATTGACAGCTCATAGGTAAGAGGAGCTCCTGCCTCCAACCATGGTGATGTAAGCAACTCCACCGGCCCTCAACATACCTCCAAACCAAGTCTTCAAAGGTCGTGGCAAGGACAGAAAATTGGGAAAACTAAGCATTTATGCATCCAACAAAGTTGACTAGAATAATTAGAAACAAAGTTATTCTATTCAAACCATTTCAAACTGACGAGACTAAGATGTCATAAATTGATATTGGGGAAAGGGGATCCGTATGCTCATGAGAAAATTTTAGATGCTTTATAGAAAAGAAACAAGTTGTCTTCTCTGCACATCTTAGGGTTTAAGTCAATCCCACTAATCTATTTAAATATTAAAATATTAGAACTATGTCCATATAAAGAAGAGTCAGAGTAAAGTGCCCTCTAATATTGAGGAGCTGCAGATGTTCCTCTCTGTATAAAACATGCTATCTAAATTCTTAATTTCAAGACAGAGAGTGATTGCTGCACAGCTAGCACGGAATCTGTCATAACTTTTTTTTTGGTTGTTTTAGAGAAAAACAATCAGAAATTTAATTAGGGCCCTATAAAAAGGGAAATTTCATTGAGTAATAGTAGTAAAAAATAAACAAACCTCCTCAAGCTCATAGGGCATTAACTGACTATAAAAGGCAAAACAGTATAGACAAGTACAAATATATAGACCATTCATTTGCATTGTATTGTGGAAGATAGTAGCATAAACTTTTCTTCATGGGAATTCATTATTTAAAAGGTAATTATTAAGTATTTACGGAGGTAGCGTGACTTGGCAGGCAAAGACAGAAAGTTGGTTTTGCTTTCAAAGTGACTTTCAATAAACTCCAGACCCAGTGCTTCTCATTTGACTGTAATGCAGATTCTGATTCAGAAGATCTGGGTTGACGTTCTGCATTTCTAACAAGCCCCAGTTGATGTTGATACTGCTGGTCCTTGGACCACAATTTGAGTAGCAAGCCTAGAGATTACTATTTGATGTGGATTTTTTTCCTTTCAGAATGTGGGGGAAAAAAATTACTAAACTGTAATTTTTCTATTGAGGAACTTTAGCGTATATTTTAAACTATTAATCCATCTGTGGACTTATTTCAATGCCCCGGTGGTGCAGTGGTTCAGAACTCGGCTGCTAACTGAAAGATTGGCAGTTTGAATCCACCAGCCGCTCCTTGGAAACCTATGGGGCAGTTCTACTGTGTCCTATAGGGTCACTAAGAGTCGGAATTGACTCAAAGGCAACAGTGGAAAAAAATGTAATTTTTCTATTGAGGAACTTCAACCTACATTTTAAACTATTAATTCATCTATGGACTTATTTCAATTAGTTAAACCACAAAGCTGTGAATGGTCTTAGATGATAATATACTCATTTTATTAAATTTAGCAGCAAATCATGTGTTGCACTTAGTATGTAGAGCATGGCAGTTTGGAATCACTTTGGTATAATTTTACTCAGGGCATTTTAAAGTCAAATCAGTACCTATTATCTTGAAAACTTCCATTTTACTTACGTACCAGATCAGATAAAGAAAAGCAAGGACGAGTTAGTTTACTATGGTTAGAAGGAGTTTCAGGTTTATACTTATTCATTTAATGGTCATGTTTTGCAAAGTGATTTTCTTTTAGTTTGCATTATGTAATGACAGAATGGTTTTACCTGGGAAGAGTGAAAGGATTTTGGCAGTATGCGTGCAGTATGATCCCCTTTCCACAAGCCCCAGGACCCCATTAAGAGTGTCCTCCACAGTGCAAAAGGTAGCCTGAGCAGAAGAGGTCTGCTGGTGATGTTTCCCCTGGCCCTGAAGTCTCTGTGCTCAGTCAGCCAAATCACCAATTGATCCAAAACTGTCAAAGCATGTTTCATGCAAAGAATTGATGCTTAAATTTGGACTGTAGATTCAAAAGAACTTAGGACATTCCCACTGCTGAATTGAAATTCAGAATATCACTTTTAGATCTAAAAGCAGGAGTAGAATGGGCTTTGTTCTGGGTTATAAATGGTGAAGAGATTCTCTGTGTTTTTTTCCCAACACTTTAATCATGTGATATGGCACACATGCTGCCTAGATGGATTGTAAATTCTCTTTAAAAGTCCAAGTGCAGAGATGTTGGAAAATAAAGATGTAGCAACTGAAAACCTAGAGCAAATGGATTCTGACAGATTGACTTTAAAAGAAAGTCTCTCTGCAAAATTGCTTTTTAAACTCCTGGTTTCCTTTTGAGTTTTTGCACTCAATTTCTTTTCCTAGCAATGTTAAAATGACCCATGTAATACAGCTATATCTAGGCAGTGCTTATTTCATGCTTCCTTGGATCTGCCCTCAGAATCATTAATACATGTTTAAATTACAGGCTATTTGAAAAATATGTATTTAACATTAGAACAAACGAGACTGTCCTTGTTATGATTATAAAACTCATATTATCTCTGAAGTTCTGAGGTCTATTGAATGAGATGCTCATTCAACAGAAAAGTCAGAGCTACGCTAATTCTGGGGCTTGGAACTGGTTCGTTCGAATAAGTTCTCAGAAGTTATACATAAGCATCACCTGGGAATCTTGTTAAAATGTAGATTCTGATTCAGTATATCTGGGGTAGAAATGCAAATTCTCAACAGGGGTTCAAACAGGAATGAACCAGTTAGCTCTGGCAAATTTTATTTCATTCATTTGTTCTAATAAGAAAAGTGGAAATTTACACTGTCTAGAAAGAAACTTCATGATAATGCTGTATCTTTTATTTATTCATTAAAACAATATACACTGACCAATGACTGTGCTAAGTGCAAGTCAGTCAGGGTTCCTATGTACAGTTTGGTGGCACTGACAGGCATTGAGAGGTGACAAGTGTAGTACAGTAGGTGTCATTGGGGACTACGGGATGGGACGAGAATAGATTGCACTGAGAATGAGTACGTTAGGGGCAGGTGGTGTACTGGAAGATCAGGGAAAATCTTCCTGAGGAAGGCTAAAGGAAGATGCCTAAGTTGAAAGATAAGTAAGAGTTGGCCAGGAGAAGAAGGGACAGAGCAAAGAAAACATCATATGATATTCTTTGCATTATTGATTGTCCAGATGCTGGCAAAGTTATCTTAGCTGTTACTCTATAATCACTCAATTTAGTAGTTGTCACAAACAGCTACTTCTGTGGGTATCAGGATGGGCTGGTGGTTGAGGAGGAGGCAAAAATAAAAAAGGGCAAGGGAGAAATGAAGGACTGTTGTGCCAGTTGATGAGAGCAACATTGGGACATTTAAGTGAAGAGAAGATCAGGGACGTTTACAGAGATCTAACTAACTTCTTCAGCCATGCTCTGGTGTTATCCTTTGTGGCCCAAGTTAAACTCTTTACCATGACATAAAACTAGAACCCTGGATGCCCTGGGCCCTATAGTAGCAAAGTGATGGCAATTTGTCGAAGTTGTCTACATACATAGGATTTCCTTGCATTAAAGTGGACCGTTAAAAGAAAGTTTTAAGCCCTACTCTAAAAAAAATGCCATTAATAATTACATTTGCCACTGAGGATGGTGATTATGCTTAAAGGAAGGCCCTTTTCTTATGCTTCCTTTCTGATGGGGTTGATTAGAAGAGTCTGGGAGTAGGTGCTAAGGAATGTTGAATTGCTCTGTCTGGTACAAATGTTCTAATTTGGAGTTTGCTGAGCAGTCCAGGAGTCGGAAAGGGCAGAGACTAAAGGAGAGGAAAGAGTGAGTAAGGAGAAACCACTGATATTGAGGATGAAGTGAAAACATTTAAAACAAACTATTAATGGATTTCAAGTATGCTGTGTCATATATGATAACATCTCTTTAGGATAACCCCAATATTTGGTAAATTATGCTACACTTAGAAATGCTGTTAGTGGTTGGTTTAGTTTAGTTTTGTCGAGAAAATGTAGAAATGGTATAAGTTTTACTCCTCGATGAACAAAACAAAGGACAAAGATGACCTCAGAATGTAATCTCGTAGAGAATTGCTGAAATTTTAGGGAGAGCTTCGCACTTTCATAGATTTTCATGGGACCTTATTTAGACCTTAAAGGGGGCCAGTAGATCCCAGCTGGTATCATTTGGGTTGCACAAAATTTCTTACCAATATCCCAATAATGGCAAACTGTGATGCTGTCAGTTAAGAAATAGGTAGTAGATGTGGTGAAATTAGTTCAGCTCGAGAAGTAATGTCAATGCTGATGTCTTATACATCCCATTCACCAAAGATCATGTGAATTAAGAAGGAAAAGCCAATTTTTGATTCAATGGGTGTCAGTTCTATGGTTCAAAACAGTATAGGTGTAAGGCTGGAGCTTCTCCCAGATTGTGTACCATTGATGGCAGGAAATTTGCCTATGTCCCTAAATTGGCCTTACATTCCCTAAATTTAGGTGTCCCATTCACTACTTAGATTAGCTATGTAAGGCTAAGATCTACTTAGAGTTAGTCAAGGAGGGCAATTCTAAAAATTCACAGGCCACATTATCTCTGCATTCAATTTCTCCTTTCAGTTAAGTAGTAGAAAGTCCAGCGTGAATGACAGACAATAAAGCTGAACGGCTAGGATGGTGTTTTTTCATTAATTCTCAACAACTAGTTATTATCAATTCCTGTATAGAGAGATCAGCTAGCATATAGACTGAGAAAAGGCAATCGGATTTGAGGAAGAGCATTACTGACTTAGAATTTTGGCAGAGATAAAAGTGCAATTGCTTGTAAGGAAGTAGAAACAAGTAGAAACAGTAGTTCTGGCCCACTCTTTATTGAAAGGAAAACAAAGAAAGCATTAGTACTGAGGCAGGGTTGTCTACGGAAATTAGAAATGGGAGTGGAAAAAGGAACTAGATGAAAATCATTCAGGAGAGTGTATCAAAGTTCAACACACAGCTATTTTAACAATGCTGAACAAAATCAAGAATCGGTTAAAATTAGATAATGTAGATTTGTAATCATCCGGTGTGTGACTAATTCAGCAATGTTCTGTGGGTGGAAGAAGGGTGGTTAAAGTGGAAAAATGGAAATAATTCACACCTGGGTGTTGAGATAGTGAACGCAGTGAACGCTTCTTTGCCTGTGTTAGGAGCTGAGTAAACGTTTGCTTAAATGGACTGTGAACGGAGGGAATTTAGGTTTATGAGTAAAGACAGAGCATAGTATTTGATTATTATTTTATAAATGTATATAAATGTATCCCTATATTAAAGTCTGTCTTAAGATAGTCCAATGTTTTTGATTAGAACTTTTTTATTTCAATTAATTTTTAGGGGGTAAGTCTGTATAATAATGATCTTTAAGCAATTTGAATTTCTTGCGTGTTTGTATAGTTTGTCGTGTATTCTGGAAAGTATATTGCTACTTTATGCTAAAGAATACATTTAACTCCAACTGTTCATCTTTGTGCATTTTCTATCGCTTTTTGGAAATGAAAAGACTCTGAGTTTGGCAGGGACATAAATTTAGTAGAAACCAGGGAGATAATTGCTTACCTCTGTCTAGCCTTAAAATATTCTTTCTTATGAAAGATGACAGGATTCCAATGTTGACTGTCAAGAGTTTATAATGGAGCTTGCCTTCACCTCCTCAATTTTAACTTTGGGTATAATTGGCAATGCGTGGGACGAAGTTAGCACTCTTGCTCAGCCCAAGGCAAAGCCTACAATTCACCAACTTATATCCTAGGGGTTGGAATTTCCCCATATTTATTCTGTTTATTTGGAACTAGTTATAATTAAATGAAGCTCAACAGATGACAGTAACTTAGTGTACTTAAAAGGATTGAATTCAATTAGTGTCTTTAAGAGTTAGCATGGCTTCAGTTTCTAAAAAAATGATTGAAGATTCCTTTAGGAAACATCTTAAGAAAGGACCCGATATACTACTCTGTCTTCAGTCACTACCTAGAAAATGTTGTATGGACTTACAGGAAGGCAGGTGAAGGGTGTTTGAAAGAATTTGGGGGCTGGCAAACAAAAAATTTGGAAGAGCTAATAATACAAGAACACATAGAGGACAATATGTTGTAATGAGCTTCGGATTCAGTCAGGTCTGGGTTTGAATTTCAACTCTGCAATTTGGCAATTACGTTGCCTTATGAAAATTACTTCAAATGTTGAGCCTTAGTTTCTTCATTTAAAAAATGGGGACAATAGTATTTACAATGATGTTGGAGGATTAAGTGTGGTAATATATGAAAAATTATCTTAATAGGGTATTTCCACTCTACAGGGGTGAGAGAGTGCTATTATTCACAATAATACTTGTATGACTGCTTGAAACATATACATGTAAAATATATTCATGTAAAACTTTAATAAAAATAAAAATTAAATAAGAAATAGCCAACATAATACTTTGAAATACTAGAGGCATCTTCATTCAAATAGTAATAAAACCATGATGTCCATTATTACTATTATTCAACATTATTCTGGGAGTTTTAGACAAGCAGTAAGATAAGAAAAGGATATAAGCTAAACACACATTAGAAGGAGGAACTGAAATTGTCATTATTTTAAGACCTATGTGCAGGTTATCCACCTGAAACATCTTTTAGAGGATCAACTGAGAAAGATTATTGTTGCTGTGTGCCTTTGATCTAATCCCGACTCATAGAGACACCATAACGACCCCACAGGAGAGAAGAACTGCCCATAAGGTTTTCTAGGCTGTAATCTTTACAGGAGCAGATGGCCAGGTCTTTTCTCCCACTAGCAGTTGGTGGGTTCAAACTGCTGACCTTTCAGTTAGCAGCCAAGTACTTATTAGCCATTGTGCCACCAGAGCCCCTTACTGAAAAAAGGAGAGCTCAGTAAAGTAGGTAAAGTAGGCAAAAATCATTTTTCTATGTACATAGTGATCAGTTTTGTCAAATTATAGAAAAAAAATTCCTAATCACATTGGATACGTAAATACTACATATCTTGGAATAATCTTATCAAGGAAGATGTAAGACTTTTATTTAAAAAAATCTTTAAAATAAGAGCCATGACATGAATAAACATATGCACACCCATATTCATTGCAGCATTATTCACAACAGCAAAGAGAAGGAAACAACCTAAGTGCCCATCAACGGATAAATGGATAAACAAATTGTGGTACATATACACGATGGAATATTGTGCAATAATAAAGAATGACGATGAACCCACGAAACATCTCACAACATGGATGAATCTGGAGGACATTGTACTGAGTGAAATAAGTCAATCACAAAAATACAAATATTGTATGAGACCACTATTATAAAAAATCAAGAAAAGGTTTACACACACTCCCCCAAAAATCTTTAGGTGTATATGATAACACAAAGGATTTGATTGTTAAATTAGACTCACAAGAATCAGAACTTACTAGTATCAAACTTTACTAAGAATTCAAAAACATAGGCAATTGTGAGACAGGAGAAATCTGAGATCACAATACAGCTCCTCAGAAAAGACTTGAATCATGCCTATAGCCCTTCTGAAACTCCCTGCTAACTGTGCCTGCTTCTGCTCATTTAATCCACCTCTCAAAATGTGATCTGACATTTCATATGACTGAAAATTTTAAACTATACATATTGCATTATTGCTAGTTTTACTCTAACAATATAATGATGACTATTTCCCACTATTTTTAAGGTAATTTTATTTATTTTGTTGTTTTGAGAATGTACACACAAAACATGCACCAATTCAACAGTTTCTACATGTGTCATTTAGTAACACTGATTACATTCTTCGAGTTGTGTAACCATTCTTACTCTCCTTTTCTGTGTTGTTCCTCCCTCATTAACATAAACTCACTGCCATCTAAGTTTCTTATCTAATCTTTTGAGTTGCTGTTGTCAATGTTTTGTGGATTCATCTTTATTCTTTATTGTTGCATAGTATTCCATTGTGTATATGTACCACAATTTGTTTATCCATTCATCTGTTGATGGGCACTTAAGTTGTTTCCATCTCTTTATTAGTGTGAATAAGTCTATTCATGTCATGGCTCTAATTTTAAAGTTTTTTAAAAATTTTCAGTATAAGTGCTTGAAAGGGCATAATGCTCAAGGCAGACGTTTTTTACTAGTTAAGCTAAACTACTATTTGGTTTTAAGAGGACTTCATGGGATATTTTTGGTTTAAAGTTTAAAGATTATCTCAGGGCAGTAGTTTCAGGGGTTCTCCCACCCTCCATGGCCCCAGGAAGTCTAGAGTCCATAAGAATTTCAAATTCTGTTCTGCATTTTCCCTTTTGATCAAGATTCTTCTGTGGAATCTTTGATCAAAATGTTCAATAATGGTCGCTGGGCACCATCCAGTTCTTCTTGTCTCATGGCAAAGGAGGCCGTTGTTCATGGAGGCAATTAGCCACACATTTCATATCCTCTCCTATTCCTGACTCTCCTTCTTCCTCTATTGTTCCAGGCAAACAGAGACCAATTGTTGTGCCTTGGATGGCTGCTTGCAAGCTTTTAAGACCCCAGGCACTATGCATCGAGCTAGGAGGTAGAACAGAAGCACTAAATACATTATTAAGCCAATTAACTGGGATGTGCCATGAAACCATGACCCTAAGCCACCAAACCGAGAAAGCAAATCCCATGAGGTTTTGGTTGTACATAAGTAGTCTCAGCAGCAGCAGCTACTCTTTTTTTTTTGTCCTTGTTGTAAGCATATCTATCACACAAGTTTTGCCAATTCAACTTTTTACACATGCACAAATTACTGACAGCAATTACAATAATTGGCTGTGTGACCCTACCCTTAATGTGATGTTTCCATTACTGTTAACCTCTCCTTTCCTCTTCTATCCCACCTCCGGCAACCACTAATAAACATTGTTCTCTGTACATTGTCTTTTCTTGTCTTTTCATATAAGCGAGATCATATAATATTTGTCCTTTTGTGATTGACTTATTTCACTCAGCATCATGTCTTCCAGCTCTATCCATACTGTAGCATGTATCAAGACTTCATTTCTCCTGTTGGCTGAGTAGTATTCCATTGTATGTATGCACCACATTTTGTTTATTCCCATTCATCTGTTGATGGGTATTTAGGTTGTTTCCACCTTTTGGCTCTTGTGAATAGTGCTGAAGTGAACACTGGTGTACAAGTCTCTGTTTAAGGCTCTACTTTCAAGCCTTTTGGGTGTATACCTAGGATTTGAATTGCTGGGTCATATGGTAGTTCTATTTTTAGTTTTTTGAGGAACCATCACACTGTTTTCCACAATGGCTGTACCATTTTGCATTCCCACCAGCTATGGTTAAGTGTTCTAATTTCCCCATATCCTCGTCAGCATTTGCTATTTTCTATTTTTTTCTTATCTTAGCCATCCCAGTTGGAGTGAAATGGTATCTCATTGTGGTTCCCACCATTTCTTGAAGAACACAGAATACAACTTAATTAATCAATCAGCGTGGATGGCCATGCAGCTACTTATTTCTGTTTCTGGGGGTAGTTTGGCTTACTCCTGGTAGCAGTTCACCACAGTGGTGTAAATGTGATTGAAGACAATCCTGAATCCTTTGGCTGTCTGGGGATTTCCAGAACTAATGCAGTAATTCCAAGAATCTCCTCATTGGTTGGTGCCTTGGCCAAACATTTGGTACTTGGGCTGGGAGAATACTGGGTACATGGGACCTCACTCTACATTTCTGGCACACATTATGCCATATCTACCTTCCCTCCCCCTTGCAGTCCATGGATCTGCTCCTGTCCAGTAGATAAGAACTTTATAGTCCATCTGCTTTTGTGAATCAGGCTGGCTGGAGGAAGGCAGCTAATTGCTTTAAACCTGAATTCTCAATCATTGCTGAGTTTTACTGTACTTACTATTGTGATTTACTTAGAGAAGTATCTAGGGACAAGAGTTTTAAGTATTGTTCTAGGTCTCTGTGAATGGAATAGCTGAGGTTCTGTGAAGGTGTTTGTGGAAGGGGAAATGAGTTGTGGCTTTTAATTTTATCTTTTTGTATGTAAATTATTCTAAGATATCTTTATCTT